>CM051825.1:52158635-54658635 GCA_028451465.1 Erethizon dorsatum | reverse complement strand
AAATATTATAAGCAACTGAATTTCTTGATAAGTAGCAGCCTTACATAAATACCAAGTATAAAATTTAGGTAACTAATTTCAATACTTTAACATCTTTTAACATATTGCTATGAAATTCAAAAGTTCAAGGAAATTCGTGAATCATACAATTGATTTAGTAACATGGACTACCTCAGAACAGTTACTGGTTTGAATAATTCTAGAGATCCTCTGTGCTCCTGAACAGGTGATTTTGATTATCGTATTTTATTTTCCTGGTTTACTCTATTCGTACAAGAAATGGGAATGAGGAATTTTATAAAATTAGATTTTGAAATAAAATATCTTGATTTTTCTGTTTAGTATACAACATTTCCTACATACAGGAGCAATCAGCTACTTGCAAAATTGCTATAGAAAAACTTGCCCAAAAATTGAGCATATAGAAAGTAAGCCCTGCAAACATTAGATCATGCGCTTTGTGATAGATATTGTGCTGGGCGTTCAATGCCAGAAGTTGTCAACAAAAGAAATGGCTCCCACATGTAGGAGACTGGAAGGTGGGTACCCGGGATTCTGCAGACACTGACTCCAATCCCCTGTTTCCACCTTAGGTTATATGACTCAGGACAGACCTCACCTTGTCATCTAAAAAATGAGCTTCCAGAATAAATGATCCCTAGTGTTCTTTCTTACTCTAGAGTTTCACAATACTAAATTAATAAAGGTAAATGTACCTGAGATAATATATAATGCTATATAACAAAAAATAATGATTTACCTTTAGCTTTCAGATGCAGTACGTTTTTTGCAGGAAACTACTGGTATATTTACATTTGGCTTGGGTTAGTCTTAAACCAGTTTCAATTCCTATGTCACATCAGATAACAGTGAAGGCAGGGGATTCAGATTCATTCTTAGAAAGGTGAAGCAGTCTAGGAATACTTTACAAAGAAGGTAAAAGAGCCACTATAAATGAACACATGCCTCTCTGCTTCATGGAGAGCAGGACGTGCTCTATCCAGCAAACACTTACTAGGTAGCTACTTATAGCTTATGTTGTGTTTGAAACTGAGGCCCCAAAATGAATGAAAACATATAGTACTTGTTTTGAGAAAACTTACAGTTTAATTGACAAAACTTCCAATGACAAATTATCATGTCATTCAAACTATAAACTATAGTTAATTAGGCAATAGTTGTATTAATAAGCTGTACAGTAAGTTCAAATTTCTACATGAAAGCATAAAATAAAATATACGAGAGAGAATAGAGATCACTCTGTCACTATCCACAAGGAATACCTTGTGATAAGATAAAAAAAATTAAGCAATTAACTGAAAATCTAAGGAACCTTGAGAAATGGTTGGCAATATTCAGATATTAGAATCATCGATCTCCCTTAGGGGTATAGAATTAAAGTACCTGTTTTAATTTAAATTTGCCACTTATAATAACTTCATGTGAGAGTGTTGTGCATTTGTTTGAAATAGGAAGAAACAGTACTGTGTGATATATTTCATATCAGAAATAGAAACATACATCTTCCAATACAAATTAATAACTTGCATATTTTATGCCATATCCCACTCATTATTAATGCATGCTGAATTCCTGGTTTATGCCTACATCAGTGAGACTAGGTTGATTTTCTCCATCGCAACTACACTCAGAGCCTAAATTGGTGGAGGTCAATTACTTACTACATAACCACTCACTCTGGGACCCACGCTAATGGAACAACCTCAGTTGGCAATAATGCTACACATCCTGAGAGGAAAGAGAAAGTAGTACCCACATGTTGTTTCTGAACTATTAATTAGCTAAAATAAGTCACATCAGCAAATCTGCAGTCCTATAGGGTGAAGATGATTCTTCTAAATAGAGTAGCAGCAAATACTGTCAAGTAGATTTCTTTCAATTAAAAATTAATTCATGAAATAATATGTACTTAAGAAAATGTCCTGCAAGATTTTTAGTGGTAGAAATAAACAATCAAAAATTGAAATTATATGCCCCACTTTCCTTTCTCAGTCTGTCCTCAGATGAATAACTTGAATTTTCTAATTACTTACTCTAATAAGTGTATGTGGTATGATCAAAATACATGGTAAATGTTTGAAGTTTTAAAAGTTATTACAGCAAAAGACACATTATCATTAACCCCACTCAAAATACTCTCCCTTGTTCCTCCTCTCCACTGATGATGAAGATAGAATAGATCATCATTACCTTGGTGTACAGAATGGGAGGATCATGTGGTCCATCCCCTTTGTAACACTTTTGAGACTAAGTCCCTGCCCCTCTTACAGTATTTTGCTTCTAAGTCAATAGTCTGTAGGTTTTTGGTTGTTACTTGTTCCACCTTGTTAATTCATTTGCTATCCTTCTTTTATTTTTTTCTTCTGTAAATTTCCTTGCATTTCTTCTATTGTTTTCTTCTTTCTCCATTATTTATGTAGGTTTCTTTTTATGCCCTAACACCCATATGGGCTGCTGTGATTTTGAAAGTCTTCTTTAGTGACAATAAAGAAAGACGTTTTCATTGTGTGTGTTATCTGGAAATATACTATTGTGAATTGCACTGATTCATAAAGAACATATCAAAAAGTAATCTTTCTTGTCCAGTAATATAACATCTCAGTAATACTCTTAATTCCCTTGTTAGTTAGCAATTGACAATATTAAAAAAAAGATCTACTTCCATGTCTGACTAGTAATATATTTGACATTTCTTAGTTGTTATAATATTGTTATAGGAATCAGAATTTAAAGCTAAACAGAGGGCCGGTGATATGGCTCAGCGACGTAAGCGCCTGCCTGGCAAGCGCAAGGACCTGAGTTTGACTCCTAGAACCCACATAGGAAAAAAGGGCTGGTGATATTGCTCAGCGGCACGGGTGCCCGCTGGCCCGTGAGGTCCTGAGGTCGGCCCCTGGTACCCACAAAAATAAATAAATAAATAAATAAATAAATAAATAAATAAAGCTTAACAGATTAAAGTTAGAAAGCGAAAAGTAAATGTTTTACTTTAGATGCTATTTTAATACATAATTTTCAAAAGATAAGAATGACAACAAGTACATTGTTGACATGTTATTAAATATAACATGGAAATATATTTGTGACAGTTCAAAACACATCAAATTTGAATACATCAGCATGGGGAATGGGACTACTCTGGTTAGTAACATGAGTTTTGGAATTTGACTGTCCTGGGCTTGAAGGAAAGTTTTGCCCTTTATCATTTTTGCCTTTTTAGTATGAGCACTCTCGCTTTGTCTCAGTTTCCTTATCTCTAAAACATTGGTAAGTTGGGTAACTTATTTTCTTTCCAAAATGAGTCATGTAGATCTCTAAGCATGGTGAGTGACATAAACTGAATGTACAATATACTTTTGTTGACATTAAGTTATTATAATTATTATCAGTGAGTCACTTATTAGTATGTCTTTTGAATTGTGCAAAGAACTCCTGAAAAACAACAGTCAAAAGAATCTACAGAATAAAACATGGAATAGAATTGGTAATAGAAGGAAAGCTTATTATTTTCCTTAGCTATGTATACCAAAGAATTGTTGGTAAATGGGAATATCAGAATGCTAAATAAAATGCGGAAAGATAATAGGTCTAAGGAAGTTTAAAGACAAAAAATTTAAATCATTTATATTTTACCATCTATCAGAAATTTGTCAAGTCATGTTAGTCACATTTCACAGCCAAAATTAGAAACTGGGTAGAATTATTTAATGGATCAAATTTTCCAACTGTATGGCTATTTAAGACGAGTGAGTGTTAGAGTAAAATTCAACTTTATATTAAAAACAAAAATGCCCATAGTTACACTGGAACACTAGGCCCATGTAGAGGCTTCAGTCAAATATATATATTACTTGAGTAAAGCACCTGCATTGACTATCTAAGGAGAGAGGCTTTCTCTTTATTTAGTTGACACTTGCATTTATATGGAAAATTCAGCGTTAAGATTTCATCTATTCATGTTTTGTCACCTTTTGATTCATCTCTAGTGAAAGTCAATATGTCGCTATTCTCTGTATGTCAGTAGAGACTGATTGGAGTGCTGACTTTAAAGACAGGTTAGAGAGTCATTGCAAAAAATACCAAAGCCAACACCCTTTGCTGGAAAAAAATGATGATAAATATCAAAGTAAAAAAAGTGACATGCAAAATGTCTAAATGTATTGCTGAGATATTAGGTTTCATATCATGTAAAACTGACCTGAACTCATGGAAGAGCCATCCAGAGTCCTTTTGGAGTACGACTTCTCTTCCAGTTTCTCCTGGAGGGAAAGAGAAAGGACAAATAGTCATTTATCATTGTGTAGAAGAGCCACATCTGTCCTAAAGCAAGTGGAATATCTACACACAAAATGGAAAGAAAAATCCTAAGTTTAAATTCTGGGCTTCCCAGTTCTAAATGAAACATACTTACACCTGCAGAAGTGTGGGTCTAGATTTTGTTTTGTTTTGTTTTTTGTTTTTGTTTTTTTTTAGTGGACACTGTCTCCATTACAACTTCAAATAAAGAAACATCTCCAATATGTGTGTCTGAAAGATCCACAGCACTCTGAGTAGCCTGCCTAAAACAATTATTAAACTTAATTTTTATTCCTGTAAAAGGTACTTAATTTAGAGCATCCCTGAACCTAGCACATTTCTTAGACTGGTTATGTTGAGTAAGCAAAGAGGTGAGAAATAGACTCAGGGTGAGAATGTGATGATAGAGTACAGTTGAGGTCATAAGCAGATTATAGAAGATTAGCAGTTTAAGACTAGAAATGACTTCTATTAATAGTAAAAACTAAAGTAGACATCTTACTTAGCAAAGTCAAAATGAATGCTCTCTTTTCATGATTCATTATCTTTAAAAAAATAAACACATATAAGAGCACTTGCTACATGTCATGCATTATTCTAGGTGCCGAGAGAACACCACAGAACAAGACTTTCAAGGCCAGATTTTACTATCATGTAGAAAGCAAGTCTTAAATCAGATAGCATCACCACCATATGATAAGGTACAAGAAAGTGTAGATAACTTGAAATTATGCAACTGAATCCCAAGTTTCATAATTGGCTTCCTGGAGAAGACAGTACCATTGCTGAGACTTAAAAATGTGTAACGGACCCTATCTATTATTCGGATCATTCAGAGCACAGTGAGATTGTACAAAGCTACAAATACCTGCAGATGTGTGATTCACTCAAAATTTATACTTGGTGCAGCATTAGTTTGAGAAAACAGTTGAGAAATGAAGCGATACAAGTCCATAAAACACTAATATTTATATTTTGTTAGACTTAGCTCCTGGACGGAAATGTGCTGTATTTTTATCATCTAATACATAGTCACTAGTCACATGTGGCTGTCAAGCATTAGAAATGTAGCTAATGAAGATGAAGCCATAAACATTTAGTTTTATTTAATTTTAATCAATTTTAATTCAAACTGGCACATATAGCTAGTGGCTACTACTTTGGGTAAAAAAAAAATATATATAGAAGTGCCTGACATCCATGCACAGCAGACAAAGGCACTTGGATATTATTCTGACAACAGTTGAAAGTCCTTGGTAATTTTAAAGATTTTAAAGTAAGGAAACAGCATGGCAGAATTTGTGTTTTAGACAGATTACATTGGTAGCAGCATTAAGAATGGATATGAGGGGACAAGTCATAGGTCAGAGAAACTAATTATAATACTGCTGTTATTGTCCAAGGGAGAGAAACAGTAATGGGGATAATGGATGGATTTGAAATGCAGGAGTGTTGCCCAGAGGTATGTGCGAGATGGATATGCAGAGGTAAGGGACTTTTGGAGCCACAAGCCCAAAACCTCCCAGAATACATGGTTAGAGATTAAAAGATAGTTTACAGGCTCACAAATCCAAGTAGGATCAAAACACATTGCCTTAAGGAAAGAATACTCTAGGCTTCATCCTCCCCATGCACCAATGTATTACTTAGATTGGCCTTATAGTAATAGTCAGTCATGTAACAGACCACCCTGTCCTTCCCCTCTTCCTCCCTTTTCCCCTACATAAATTCCTGCATCATCATCCTTCCTTTGTCCTTGATCCTTGCTTCTTGTTTCTATCAATAGAAAGCCAGAGAAGCTTCAGTTTGGGGCTGTATTAATGAGACTCTTTCATGCTGAAGGGTCTGAGTTAGGGGCAGTCCTTCTGGGTCTTCTTGGAGTTTGAATTGGACATTGACTATGAGTGATCTTCCATCTTTTGCACCAGGCCATTGTCATGAACTGTGACATTGAAAAACTGCTTAAAAAGTAGTGGACTTGGTGAGAAATGAGGATGACACTAACATTCTGGATTAGGTGAGCAGGTCATTTATTGGTGATCATAGCAGGAGGAAACAGCAGGATGAAAGTGGCAAGATGATGTTAATGCATTTTATAGTAGCAACATTGCCAGGAAGACCAAAGACCCCTGATATTAATAACTGTGGCCCTTCAAAATAAGACCATTTACAACCACGAAATTCTGGCACATTGGCACCTACTGTTTCTTCTTGCTCCACATCTCTACATTCCTTGGGTCATGGGTCAAAGTTTTATTTTACTAGAATGGATGTCTGATTTTCTGATTCCATGGAGATTATTCTGAAAATTAACACAGAAGGAAGTAGGGCTGAAGAAGATTTCTAATGAAAATTTTCAATTATTTGTATTGGTACCTGGATGTAGCAATACTTAAAATCAGGTGATTCTGGAATTGTCAATTACATGACTAGATAAATTTCTTTTTTGTTGTTGTTGTTAACTGGACTTAGGTTTATGGAAATCATCAATGAAAGAATACTGCCTAAACAGTG
The DNA here is from genome assembly GCA_028451465.1 of Erethizon dorsatum. Classification (NCBI taxonomy): domain Eukaryota; kingdom Metazoa; phylum Chordata; class Mammalia; order Rodentia; family Erethizontidae; genus Erethizon; species Erethizon dorsatum. Next base: position 54,651,804 of record CM051825.1, on the reverse strand, counting down.
TACTAGAATTAGTTGAGAGTAATTATTTGGCCCCCCCACGTCCCCTCCCAACACCTGCCATCAATGCAGGATGACATGATACTCTGGACAGCAAAGGGTGTATTCAGCTATTTTATCTCTTTCTATTTGGAATAAGGTATTGGGGAGCAATGAGAGTGAATACTATTGTTGATCAAAACTCGGTGCCCATGTGAAAACTTTTGAGTGTGTTATCCCACCAAGAATTCTATAGTCTTCTCCCAAGTGCTCAGTAATTGAGACAAGGTTTGCAACTGGCAGCAGGATAATTCTCCATTTTAATGAAGTTTAAGTTTCTCTGTCATGTGAGGGAGGAGTGTGACTGAAAGGCAATCTCCTTTCCTCTACTTCTAAAAAGACTCATGAGATAGTAGAGCAGCTTTTTCAAATACACAATTTTACACATGAGCAAATATATTCTTTTAAACAGAGGGATTGATATTATCTTAATATCAAAACATTCTACTCTCATCTTTGAAATTAACAACTTAAAAATACTAGGCTACTGAATAAACATTTAACATATGATGATATTTTAAAAACAGCACAGTGGACAAGGTAAGATGTGGAGCCCTATTGTCTGGATTCACATTTTAAATCTACTACTTACTGTGTGCCCTTGAGCAGGTTACTTAACCACTCTGTGACCTACGTGTTAAATATTAGTTCATATATAGGCTGTTTTGAATAACACTTAACATACACAATATACTAAAAATAGTACTAGTCTTTAAACTAGGAAAATTACAATGCCGACTAAATATGAGTTTCTATAACTATGCAACTTAGAAACAAATGGATAATTTTTATTTGACCACTTGGGGCGATAACAGACATAGCTCAAATCATCTCAGTCTAAATGATACAATATAATATTTAATGAATTAAAAATAAAGGAAAGGAATCTTATTCTTGCTTTAAGGTGAAAGAAGCTTAGGGAATTAAAAAAAAACCAGTAATTCACTTTATAAGTGAATTATCACTGATAGGTTGTAGTTATATATCACTAATAAAATAGGAAGGCAGAGAATATTCTACTACACCAGTTGGTAATAAGGTGGAAAAAACAAGGCTTTGCCCCTTCAGTAATTGACTCACATTTGGTTTAGTTTTACTTTTCTTTCTTCTTTTTCTGTCAAGAAACATTACTGTATGATGATCTATGTAGTGATTGCTCGCTGGTAATCTCAGTGAAAAGCATTTGGTGCCTTATTCGGGGTTTTAAAGGATTGATGATTCTGATGTAGAAATCATGGCTGCTCCCCAACCTAAGTGATGTACTGCTGGCAGTGTTTGAACAGAGGCCAAGGAATGAATGGGCACAGGGATAGCCTTTTAGTCCAGGCGTTGCTCCATTCTTCCTGGGTAGGGAATAGGCTTGCAGGTGAAGAAACAAAGAAAACATCTGGCTGCTGCATCTGCCTTTGATTTTATTTGTAGTTGGCAAATTTCAAATATACTCAGAGATTAAAATGCTTGCTAGGGTCTCCTCTGTCATTACTTGGCAGGCCCCAGTGGTATTGCCAATGTGTCTTTTTCACATTTCTATTCAGAAAATATCCACTCGCTTGAAAGGAGTTTTTAATCATTCTGTGTCTAAGAGTTGGACTCAAGAGCTGGGCTTGAAATTTGGCTGCTCTGCTCAGTCTGAGAACCACAGGCAAGAAATTTAATCTCTTTGAACCTCAACTAGTTCATTTGTAAAGTGGATCATAATTACCATATCTACTTCAAAAAGTAGCTGAAGAATAACATTAGATAATGCGTACAAGATGACTGACACATAGTAAGGGCTCAATATGTAGAAGGTAATAATGATAATTACAGTAAGATTAAGTTATAAGCACAATTGTATATAATAATTATTAAATATTTCAATTTGGCAAAGGTTTTTAAATATTCATTTCTTCATGGCACTGCTCAGAACTTGCAATTTTTTGTGTTGCACTCCAGATAGAGAGTGACATAGAATAAGTAAAAATTAAATAACATCTTGTTAATTTTTCCTAGTGACTTATAAAAAATTTCAAAGTTCAGCAAATTTAAATTTCATAATGATCATATAGCCACTAAGCATCCATATGTCTTGTTAATTCGTGTTTTAATGTATAAAGGAATTGGAAGTTTTATTCTATTTTCAAAAACGAGTTAAACTATGCAACTTGAAAAGTCATTGATATGATTGCCTGAGCTAGTGCAGACTGAAGAAGTTGGTGACAGAACCATGCATATCCACACTGTCACACGTTAAGGACTTTCTGTGTTAAAGTAAACTCAGATCCCTTGAAGTCTTTATCTGAGACCACCATTGGAAAGGGATGGAGAGTGTCAGGGTATGGAGACACGTAAGAGGTATTTGTGCACATATTAGAACAACGCAGTAATTATTTGTCTCCAGATAAATAAGGATGATAAATAAGTGAATAATAGAAGGGAAACTGTAGTCAGAAGAGTGGGAGAAGAAAGTCAGTCTTATTTTAGGTATGTGCATGGGTGTCTTTTTCTCATGGTACTCAAACAGAACACTGCTTCTACTAACTTCAAGAAAACATACTATTTAATTAATCTTTCCAAATCTGGTCCATTTAGAAGCAGTGTTGGTCTCTATTTTCTGAGACAGGCTGATGTTTTCATGTCTGTATCTTTATCCTTTCTCTCTCTCTCTGTCTCTCTCTGTCTCTCTCTCTGCATGTGTATCTCAAAAAACACATACAACTACACACAGTGGTTAGTTTTTTGTTGTTGTTATTGTTGTTTAATTTAATACTAACTGAAAATACTGGAAGCAAAGATTTTGTATGTAATAAAACAGTTGCATTAACAAGTGTAAGTGTGGCCTCTACAATGGCTATCTAAACCCCAGATTAAACACATTCAATTCCACACTTAAGTTTTCTAAAAACTGTCTCAGAGCAAAAACCTAGTGTATTCCACTGACACTTTGCCTGGCTTATTTCCTTCTCAGTTTCCTCCATTTACCCTGAAAAGTATCTACTTTGTTATTTTTATTTTTTGTACTGATGATGGACTGAATTATTTAAGGAGCATACCTTTTTTTGAGCTCACTAGAGGATTAACTTTTTAGAAGATATCACTCATATTTTCTTCAGGATGAAAATTTAGCAAATTCCTCACACTACCAAGGAATGACAGTGAGTTATATTTCACCATTTACATAATTAATTTCATACCCTTTGGGCAGTTCCATGGCATTTTCTGGGCCTGCCAATGTTTCTTTTGGAAGTCGCTGACAAGTGGCACTTCACATTTTTTGCATTCACCGCAATCTTATTTGTTCCTCACTGACAACTTCAAAAGTCCACATTTTAGCTGAGCCACACACACAGATCATTTAGCTGAGTGTGGAGTTTTGGTGCTACTAGGATTTTGCATGATAATTGACACGACATTCAAAATTCTTCACCTTAATCATTCTATGCATACATTAGTCGCTTTCTCTTTACAAATTCCAAGTTCCTTTCTCTACCACTGACACAAGAAGAGTACAGTCACAATACAGTAAGTCCCTGACTTAGGAACATTTGTGTTGGGAACTTTCACAGACACAAACAAGTCCCACATTACAAACACTCATAAATACAAAAAAATCATAGAGGTAGCTCACCTGATTGTGGGACACCGTCACAATTATGCTTCTGAGTGCTTACTGTACAGTGCAGTAGTGTACAGTAGTACCATGCTCAGTCAGAGCTCAAGATACCCACAAGCAAGAGGAAAAGCAGTGGTGAGGTGTAGAGGAATGCTAGAAAATGCAGAACAATATACATCATATATTTGTGTCAAAGGTGTGTAAGACTCACTTTGTTAGACTTATGAAGAATCCAACTTAAGAATGGAATGGAACTCTTGCAATGGAACTTTCAGAAAGTTTATAAGGACTTACCACGTATGTTTTATGAGGGGGTAAATATATGAGTGTAACGTAGCTTCAGCATGATTACTCTCAGCCAGTGGTGGGGAACCTACGGCACACGTGCCACAGCAGGCTGTTTGTATCATTGAAAGCTCAGTAATTGTGTTTTTCTTTTAATGTGAGAGTTGACTTTTTTGCTAAATTAAAACCTCAAGGTTAATTGCAGTGTTGGCACTTTGCAATAAATAAGTGGGGTTTAGGTTACAATTTGGACAATCTGTCTCTAAAAGTTTTGCCATCACTACTCTAAATCTATAAGGAGAAATTTTATACATCATTTATTAGAGGCTTATTCTTTCACAGATTGAAATAAGTTTATCTACTGGCTTAAAAGGCAGAAAAATCTACCATTTGAGGTAACTCAGATTTCACTTATTCACTTTTACCATTGTCTTCCTTCTCTCTTCTACCTCTTTTTTTTTTTTTCCTGTGATGTGATAAATATGTCCAGAGTGTGGTGTTTGCTTAGTGGTTGTGTAGACCCTTTGATATCCCTCCACTGGCTTCTCTTACCCTCCAAGATCCTGTAAGCAGCCAGCTATTTGCTCCACACCTGTAATCCCAAATACTCAGATGATGAGATAGAAGATAGAAGGATTGCAGGTTTAAATCCTGCCCAGGCAAATTTTTGAGATGCTATCTCAAAATAAAATGTTAAAAAAAAGAAGGGCTGGATCTAGTTTTCCCTGAATTCAACCCCCAGGATAGAAAGACAGACAGACAGACAGAAAAATCCCATAGACAATACATGTGATGCTAGTGGCCTTGACTTTCCTGCCTTGCCCCATGGCATTAATAACATTATCTCTACTTCAGCTCTGAAAACACAAAAACAATAGCTTTCTGTCTTCCTGAGACAGATGATGGATTTAGAGTAAGCAAAAGCCACTTTGTACCCAAAACATGATCAACCTGCAATAGCCTGATTGGTCCTTTCCTCCAACTTTAATTCTCATTGATTTTTCTCTTGCTTTTACAAATACCTGAAAGGACTTCAGGTTGTCTTAAGATAAGGAGCATGATCTGGACATAATGGTTTCTCTTTTTCCTTTTTTTTTTTTTTTTTTCTTATCTTTCATCTGTTTTTTCTGAGCCTTAGCTGAATATCCTGATTTACAATTAAGTGCACTGGAGGAGAATGTCACTATCTTCTGAATTGCAAAGTTAAACTAGATGAAGAACACAGACTCCTGCCGCATGGGGTTAACAGAGGAACAAGCATGTCTTTTCTATCCTTGTGTAAATACACAGCCTTGTGTCAGATAAACTTTAGCATGCTACGAGTCTTAGGCTGAGATAAGTAAAAATTGAAAAATAACCATTTTGCTAAATTATGAGAAAGGAATTGATTGGATATACCATATAACTTACCCTCTTCCTGACTTTAGTATGTTTAAATGAATAATATACTCTGATGATCAATCATTTAAGTTATTGAGTATCTGTAATTAATTATTTTATTAAGTTTCAATGTACATAAGACCTAATTTAAACTGGCTTAAACATAAAAGTAAATATGTGGGATGATGTAATGCGAAGGTCAAGTGGAGCTGTAGCTTTTAGACCAATGAGGACAGAAAGCTCCCAAAAAATGTCCTTAAGAAACAATATTTCTTTCCCCATAGTTTAAATATTTTTTTCTCAATGGTTGCGAGATGATTAGGAGAAGCTTGATATCTCTACAGATTTAGAGGAGGAACAAATTCTAAGAAAACTGATAAGATTTATTCTATGATCTGCTTGGCATACACACACAACCCGGAACCAATCACCATGGCCCAGATAATGGGACACAGAAGATCATTTAGGCCAGATTCACCAGCCTTATCCTCAAGGTTTAGGTCCACCAAGCCCATGTGGATTGAGATTTGGTAAGAAAAAATATTGGATAAAATATTAGCGAATGGAGGGTAAAGAACTTAGCCACAGATAAATTGTAAAGTTCACTTGAAAATAGACTGTAGAGCTCCGGGCAGCACGGGATTGGGGATCTAACATTAACTGTATGGCCAGGGAGGAATCACTGAATCTCCTGAAGAACAGAATAGCAACTTCAAAACTATCAGGAACTCTTCTAGAAGTAGGATATATTAAATTAGAAGAGGAGAAAAAAGATAATAAATAAGAAACCAGGAAAGAACAGGGACTGGAGAGAATTTTTCTTTTTCTTTTCTTTTTCTTCTCTCGGAGGACAGCTGAAACTAGAAATACTCACAGTACTCTTTGCTATGCTTTGAGACGTATAAGATACTCAGATGAACCCAAAATGATCACTGCCTTACAATGTAAGTTAAAAAGTAATGTACCTCGTCAGAAAGCATTAACAAAATGTTCCACAGGTGTTCCGAGGAAATTCAAGAAAAGTTTTAGTGAGAAGGTGTAATAGTTGATACTTTGCATCAACCTGAGACCTTTAGAAGTTTAACTAAGTGACTCAGCAGGGGGCCAGGGGCCTCACTTTGTAAACATCCCCAGTTGGTGCAAGAGGAGGGCACTGAGATGGTGTGGGTGTAAAGGACTCCCCACCTCAGGGCAGGTAGCTTGCAAACAAAAAAGGGGAAATGAGGAAGGACTGAAGGCTGGTTCTTGGGAGGAGCTCCAGTCTTCGCCTTCAGCTTGGACTTCATCTCCTGGCTTCTGCCACAGACTGTTCCTCTTCCGCCTGGGACTCTTCAGCCTTCATCGTAGACTCTTCAGTCTTCTGGTGTGGACTCTTCAGCCTTCCAGAATAGACTCTTCAGCCTTCTGATACGGACTTGCACGGAACACTGCTGTGAGCTCCAGACCTTGGATTGGACCCTTCAGCCTCCAGTGTTTACACACCCTCTGTACGCTTCCTCATCCAACTTTATGGCTGGCCATCGTAAGCCAATCTTGTAATTTCTTATACATTTGTATATCTTGTGTTATAGCTGTTTCTCTGGTAAACCCTGACTGATACAGAAGGTGAGAGGAGATGGGAAAAATGAATGCTTAAAAGGAATGACATTTCAGCGGCCTGGATGGAATTTGTACTTTCAGGGATAAGCAATCAAGATGGGAAAAGCAGAAAACAGCTTGTAGTTAATCGTGGAATTAGGTAAATCAGTAGGTCACCACATACCAAGGGATAAGAAAAGCATTCTAGACAAAAGGACATAAGCAAAACATAGGGAATGGAACAAAATAAGCTTATAGAAAACCCTGTAGAGTTCCTGCTCTCTTTCAAAAATGTTAAGTAAGGGCCGGTGATATCGCTCAGCGGCACAAGCGCTTGCCCAGCAAGTGCGAGGTCCTGAGGTTGATTCCTGGTACCCACATAAAAAAAAAAAATGTAAAGTAAAAGTGGGTTAACTGAGACAAATTTGGATAGACCATTTTGGAAAGAATATTGAGGTCTTGGTAGCTCTGGGTAAAAGCTACTTCCAGTACAATTTGGGCAAGGAGGATCTCCAAAGATCCCAAAAAGCAGAGTAGCAACATCAGAGTGATCAGTGTGACTAATCTAAAAGCAGAATATAAGAGTTTAGAGAAGGAGACAAATCCTATAAGAAGTAAAAACTAGGAAAGAAACAGCGAGGAGCTGGGAGGTATGTGTTTTGGAGCTAACTATCTGTATTGGCGAGAGTTTGATAGAATGTTGGAGAGTCAAAGCTATATAAGCGAGAGCTAGAACCAGGGCTGCTTGTGTTGATATAGGGTAGATGTGAGTTTCATCAATTAGAAAGCAACTTGGTAATGAGGAAGTGTTTTGAGGAAATGGTCTTTGCATGATTTAGGTCAAGGTCAGCAGTTCTTAGTTTGGGCATCTTAGAATAAACTCAGTGAATCTTTGGAGAAATTATTAGTGTGAGGTTGGGCCCAAGGTAAGTGTGTTTTTTTTTTTTTTTTGTGGGTACCGGGGGTCAAACTCAGGACCTCATGCGCCAGCTGCTGAGCGATATCACTGGCCCTTTTTTCGTATGTGGATACTGGGAGTTGAACTCAGGCCCTCGCACTTGACAGGCAGGCGCTTATGCTGCTGAGCTATCTCACCGGCCCCAAGTGTGTTTTTAATGTGTGTGACTCAGGTAAACCCAGCATTCAGCAAGGGTTAAGATTCACTGCATCAACTCAGTGATTTCAGGCTAAGTGTAAGTTTGCTATAACCATCCATGACACACCAAACTTCCCTTTCCTCACTGGCCAATAGAAATATCTACAAGGAAAGTGCACCAGAAAATGGAACAGGGATGCCTGCGCTTGACTCCACCATAGAGAACAAAAGAAAACTGTGTTTTGAGGAAAGTGACTCAAGGAGAACTCTGAAAATGAGCAAGGATGTGATGGGAATCCTAAACAGTGCAGAGTGTTAGAATGGCAACCTAGAGAAGAGGACAAACCAAATTTCAACTGCAACCTGGAATTCATAGCCAGGGGAACTCTACACTAGCAGGAAAATGCAAGTGGGAAAATGCCATAAACCCAATCAAAACAGCCCACTGGTAGTCCTAACTGCAGGAGAATTCCATCATCCTCAAAGGCTTCAGTGTGAGAAATGACTGGTTTAAGAGTCAATACTGTGCTACAGAGAATAAACTCACATTGGGCCTCCTGAGACCCCAGAGCCCAACCTGATACAACAGCCAGTGGCAAGGCACTATCTTAGGGCTGCTAGCTAGACCTCTGATGCCAGCAGAAATCTTGGACCAGTGTGGAATTCGTAGAGCAGAAGACAGTCTTCTCAATTTGAGGACCAGCAGCTGTCATAACTACAAGCTTGATTCGTACCTGTACTTGCCCTGTAGGTAGTAGAGAAGGTCTACAATATGGAATCCTCCTAGATGCCCATTAGTAGTTGAATAAAACAAATGTGGCATATATATATATTATGTAGTATTATTCAGTCACAAAAAGAATAAAACCTTGTCATTTGTCACAACATGGCTAGAACTGGAGGTCATCATGTTCAATGAAATAAGACAGACACTGAAAAACAAATAGCACATGTTCTCACTAATTTGTCAATATTAGTAAGTCAATCTCAGAGTAGAACGGAATGGAATAGTGGTCACCAGAGACGGGAAAGTTGGGAAACGGACAGAAAAAAGTTCTGGTATAGACTCTGATTCCATTAGGAAGTTCTATTCTGGGGGCAAACACAGAGCAGAGGAATTAGTTCTGGCTTTTCCTTAGCACAGTAGAGTGACAACTAGTTGAAACAATCTATGATATATTACAAAATGACTAGATGAGTACAAAATTCTCAGCACATGATTAATGTTTGAAGACATGGAAATTCCTATTGCTCTGATTTGATTATTACACATTGCACACATGTATTGAATTACCATAATATACTCCATAAGGATGTACAAGTATCATCTCTCAATAAAAATGAAGTCAACCAACAACAGAACAAAGAAACATGTATGGGCATACTATATAAAGCAACTTCTTGATGTTGTGGGGACATAATACTGATGTTAGAATCAGTTGTTCCTGGGTGAATCCAAGTCCCTCTTCTTAGTAGTTGTGTGATCTTGGATAAAGCAGTCAACCTTCCTAACACCCAGCAATATTAAATAATTTGCTGAAGTTTTGCAGCATAGGAAAGGTAGAGCTGGACACTGAACTCAGGTCTGCCAAGTAATGCCTCTGCACTCCAACTTTTTGCAGACTGATAGAAAGTAAATGTTAATTTTCATGGTCTGAACACTTAAGTCAGTTATTTTATGTTTGAATCCCAGTTTGCTTATTTGCACAACAAAAAGGTTTTTTTATATGGTCTCTTTCAGGTACAGCACAGAAGGAGTAAACATTTACTGACTGCTCGGTGTGTACCAAACATTATTTAAGCTGGAAACATGCATGCCATTGTGTAATTCTCGTGATGACTTATGACATTGGTGTTATTGTTGTCCTTATTTTAAACACAGGAGACAGAGTGGTTGAGCAACTTGCCCAAAATTATACAGCTAATAATACAGGTTATAAACCAGATGATCTTTATTCGGAATCCTCATTTTAAACCACCCTGTTATATTTTTAAAGAATCTGCTACCATTTATATACTGCAACAGCTCAAGTCCATTTGAACTGGGAAATGCTATTAATGGAGCATACTTTGGAAGTAAAATGCTACCATAAGCAACAAATGCCCAACACATGTGGCTCCTCAAGTGATACAAATCCAGTTCATTTTGTAAAGTAACCTATTTCTTCCTCGTGGAATCACGTTTCTCAGTTTTCGACTTTCAAGTGTCATGGAATCAGAGTCTATACCAATATTAAATGAATGTGTAAAGGACAATAAATCTGTCTACTGTGCACACATATCATAGGCTAGTATGCAATAGCCATCTCATAAAAACATTATTAGAAGATAAAACAGCAACTCTGAAGTCAAGTGGGATTAATGGATGGGCAGCAAATCTGATAAAGTCTGAATGAGGGGAATTTGAATTTAATGCGATTTAGAATTTGCCTACAAAGAACTAGGAGTCCTCTGATGAATTATGCCAGTCATAAATGAAGTTGATTCTTCAACTCTTTTAAAGAGGGACAAATAGCACATGTTATAGGGAATTTTTTCATCTTTTAAATTCGGGAAGCAGAAAGTAAATAGTATGAGACGAGAATGAAAATAATTATTTGCTCCATCATTAGGCCAAATTCCCAAAATACCAAATGTTAGGGTAATAGTCTTAGTTTTACTCACAAATAGCTGCTTTGGTTTTCTTTCAGTGCTAGTGACAGCATGTTAGAGGTTTTGTATAAATTATCTTCTCTACTTACTCCATTCAAGAGATCTTGTGTTATTAGTGAAACAAAAGATATCAAGTGCTTTGTGATGAGCCATCATATCAAAGGTAAAGCAGGGAATTCAACTCCAGAGTCTTCTAAAATCAAAATGTTGCTTACTAGCAAAATTTCCAAGATCAAGATAGGAATAAACAAGAATAGATTTGGAAATATGTCATTGTGTGTGTTATACTTTTCCCATTAATATGACCTGCTAAACAACAGACATCTTCTCAGACTCATTATCTAACAACACAGAGGAATTCTGCAAAGGCCTTGAGTTTATAATTCTGTCTCTGTCTCTCTCTCTCTCTCCCCCTCCATCTCTCTTTCTCTCTCACTGTATATTTATATACACACATGTGACTCACATGAACAATATCATCCCACTTAGAAAGCATGTGCAAATACATTACATTAAAATTTTAGCATTTTCCAGGTAAAAAATAAAGGAATATTGATACGTAATTATTTGTAATTTTAATTGTAAGATCTCAAGATCCATGTCTTGGTGATGTTTCAGGCTAATTGTGCCTTTGCATAAGAACTTCTGAGTAAACATTTCAGAATTTTATTAAGTGGAGGCAGTTCATAAGGACTTAACAGTGTTTGTTTGACTACTCATAGTAAGAAACTGAGGAGAAGAGAACTCCCAAAGTTCACATTTTAATCTCTTAACAGGGATAAAACACTGTAGGTGATATCAACATACATTTAATTCATTGGGCCATACAAAATATAAATCAATAACAGAAAATGTTATATACTTCCTCTGACTCCTTCCTGCTATCAGTGCCAGCCTAGTGCATTTCTACTGAGCAGACTTTATAGCATTTCTACTCTAATTAGACTCTATCAATTTCCTCCCACAGTGATATGACCTTGAAACATAGAAAGCTCTTTCATTGCTAGCTTAAAAATGCTTTCTTGTGAGAATTCAAGCTTTTCTTCATTTCTCAGACCTAGTCATTTTATAGCAAGGGCATTCTTAAGAATGCTCTTTGGAATGAATATACCATAAATAAACATGTCTAGCCTTCTTCTCTTAAAATATTATAAATTCCGGGAAAATGTTATGTTCTCAGTTGGACTGCTGGAAATTTTTAAAAGGAAATAAAAAGGTAGTCATTATTTTGTCTGTTTTGATATACCTAACTAAACTAAATTTGCTTATGAGTCATAAGCACAAATAGGAATCAGATACATTATAAAATGTTTCCTAAAAATGAAATCTGCATTTAGAAACATGATTGAGATAGCTTCAACTTAAACAGTGAAGCCAAAGACTAAAATCAATTTACTACAGATTCTTATGTCATGTTAATCCCAGGAAGAGTATATTTTTCATTCAGGAATATGTAACTGTACTTTATTGCTGGGGAGACATAAATTTAAAATTGTGTGAAGCTGTACATGCCAAATGTCCACTTGTCTTCAAAAGAAATTCCAGATAGATTATTTTCAAGGAAGAAAGTTGCAGAAAACACTTCAAATTTGATTTTCTCTTTCTGTAGTATATAATTTTTTTCTTTATAAAGTATAAGAATGACTAAAATCTGTTAGATTTATTCCTACAAACATAAAGTTATTATTTATTGATGTGAGAAACACGGTTGGAAAGCACACTTTACATGGATTTATGAGATAACATGTGGGCCTAACACATTCTTTCCAGAAGGAACATCCTGTTCCCCATCCCTAAAGGCAGGACAATGACATCTTGATTCGGGATACATGCCAAGAACCCACAGGCCCATTCTTTCTTTTGTTGGAACAGATCACTGAGAAAGATTTCTTAGGACAGCTTGAAGTTGATCCTTGAATGTGGAGGCAAACACATGGGAAGAGAGTTGGTGTCTTCTTTAATTTATTCCTAAAAGCAAGAAGAGCGCTGTGATAATTCATCCAAACAAGCCATCAAAAGACTCTATATGGCTGGGAATAACACCTACTGTATTCTACATTTTGGCAGCATTTAGAAGCTATAGAGACAATATCAGTGATTCTAGAATTTTAATTCAATTATTAATTTAATTTTGGTGATTCCATTAATGTTCGGTAAAGGACAAGATCCAAGCTGTGATTATGGACCACGTTCTATCAGTACTTGATAGTACCAAGTTCTATCAGACAGAGGCAGTACTATTGTTGAGACTGGAGGGAGACACAGCCGTTCTTTCTACAAAAACCTGTTTAGTGGACAGAGCCAGGAAAAGCTGAACACTGACAGCCCCAACACACACACACACACACACACACACATCGAATATGCACAACCCATCACTTTACATGGAAACAGATTAAATGGGACAGTAATAGCTCTTTACCACCTGTAAAGTCCCTCATGTCAACTGGCAATAATCCTAGTCTCCATATTTAGAGACAATATCATCAGCAGGATGCTCATATTGTTTTACTATCTTTTTAGGCTCAAAAAATGAGAATTACTGGGAAATGATTTGTCAAATCAGAAATGATTTGTCTTCTCTTTTCATTGTCTTTTATGAAAAAAGTTTTGAGCTATGACATTAATAACAGTTTCATAACCAATATTGCTACATTTCTATGTTCAAATAATTACATTAAATGATGGAATAAATCACATTACAAAGGATTTTTATATTATGGGTTCAACTTAAATTTTACCTAGTAACATGGATATATGAATTGGAATTGTCTCAGTTAGCCCTTATTAAACTCTAGAAAACACCTGAGGGAGCTACCGGGTGTGGGGGCACAAACCTATAATCCCAAGACTCTGGGAGGCACAAGTTTAAGTGCACCCTGGATAATTCAGTGAGATCCTATCTCAAAATTTAAAAAATACAAAAAGGGCTGTGTATGTAGCTCAGTGAGAAGGCCCTGGGTTCAGTCCTCATTAACACACACACACACACACCACACACACACACACAATCATTTGAGGATTTTGTTAAAGTGATCATTTTGATTCTGCAGTAGGAGGTAGCGCCTGAATGTGACTTGTGACAAGTAGCTAGGTGACGCTGAGGCAGCTGACCTGCCAGCTATGTTCAGAGCTGCAAGCCTCAGAAGGGTAGGATGGAAATGATTATTTTTTCATTATCTTTTCACAAATTGACCACAAACCTCCTTGTTAACATAAGGTTCTTTGTTATAGTAGGAAATATTTATAAATCTAATGTCCTAGTTAAAGCAGCTTTCTAGTCGACTTTTACAGTGTTCTCAGTGAATGGTATGTTTTTGTTCAATTCTGCTGAATATATTTTAATTCTGAATTAGCAGAATCAAATAAATGAGCTGTTTCATATAATTTTGTGAGGATAAGATAATGATATACAAACTAAGGTTAAAGTGTGAATGTAGATATTTATTTTCTATCAACTAGGAAAGAGTTAAGCTCTATGGAGGGTTCTTCCTTTTCTCTAATGGAAAATAAATAACTAGTATTTCTCAGGGCAGAAACTAAACTCCAACAAGGAGATAGAAAGGACACATTCCTACTTTCTCATCTAGGCATTCTGATTGATCTCTGGAGACTTGGCTTCACTTGGGCAAATCTAATTGGCCTCATTTGGAAATTCTTTCCTCCTAAGCTGGAAGGGAAGTCAGATCTTAACAATAAGACCTGAAACAAAAAGTTTTTAAAAAGAAAAAAAACAATGGAAGACAATGAATGAGAGAATGATTATGATTGCCATTTTCTTTAGGGAACTTGTACTGCGTCTGTATTGCCTGTGATTACAAAAACAAACAAACCCCCCCCCCGAAGTTTAGCCTATTTTCAAATATTCAAGTGTAATAAGGAAAGGAGTAGGGTGTAAGATATTTTGCCTTAAGGGATGGGTACATTAAAAGATGGCAAATACACTGAAGTGTTTTTCAAATAATTATTTTGCTATTTACTACTAAGGAAAACAAGATGAAAATCCTTAGGTTCAAAACTGAAATCACCGAGTCTCATTACTGACTTCACTCTTATTCTTTTAACACTAAATAGGCAAAAATGTCAAAAATGAACACAAGAGAAATGATCCACATTGTCATGTTTAGGATATGTCAGGTTGCTCAGTGAGTTTCTTTAGTAATCCAAATAATTGTATTAATTCATGAAAAATTTACTGTCTGGAGCAATGGTTTTCAAACTTGGCTGCTGAGTAGGATCACATGTGGAGCTTTTAAAATGCTTCATACTCAGGGCCCACCTAAGAATTATTAAATCAAACCCTTTGAGTGTGGACCTCAGACCTTGGTGTTTTTTGTTTGTTTCTTTTTTGTGCTGCTGGGGATTGAACCTACGGCATCTGGCACGCTAAGCAAGCACTCTAGCACTCTACCATTGTGCTATATCCCAAACCACATTTGTTTCCCTAGACTTTTATTTTGAGACAGTGTCTTGCTAAATTGCCCAGGCTGGTCTTGGACATGCATTTCTCCTTTGTCAGCCACCCAAGTAGCTGGGATTGCAGGTATACACCTCCAGCGCAGGCAACTTCAGGGCTTTTTAAAGCTGTGCAGATGATTTCAATGTGAAATCAAGGAGAAGCACTGGTAAAATGGAGATAATTTGCACTATTAATTCACTCAGGTGAAAATGGTGTTAGGCCCGTTACATATTTAATTCCCAAAAGAAGTCTGATAAATATTTATTATCATCTCCATTTTAAGTTAAAAAATAAAGGCTATAAAAAGTTTAACAACTTATCTAAGTTTATACATTCAGTAAGCTGGAGAAGAAACTTGGGTCTTGTCTCTGATATTATACATATCCTCTCCCTTCACAGTTCATGGGGCCATTAATTTCCAACAGTAATTTAAATGATGACATAGAATAATCATCTTGATCTCCCTTGGTGTTTGTCTAATTAAGCATGATTCCTGTGTCTGCACATTTCAGCTATTACAATTGTGCATTTAGACCATTATTCCATGAAGTCTCAATTTTTCCTGAAATGCAGTATATCTTACAAAAAGCCTTCAAATGTCACTGTAAAATTTATCAATACCCAGACATTATGGATGAAAATTTAAGCCTTTTCAAGAGTTATTTCAATACTCTAATAGTTGCAAAAGTGTATGATCTTAAAGTTAGTTCACATTCCTGATGATTTTTTTCCATTCTGATCCCCACCTCTACTCATTAAACTCCTTTAGACTTTATTTTAAAAATAGGGATTAAGATGAACGTTTATTATGTAATATTAAAGGACTTTTTTAGCCCAATAAAGAAATGAGAGGAACTTTGAAGATTAAAGTGAAGCAAATGAATTTCCATGGCCAATGCTAATTGTTCACCTTGAAAATGAGGAGGACTAAGGAGTGTAGGCTTTCGTTCCTTATACTGAGATGTTAACATGTTTAACATACCTTGAAAGATCTACTTTCTGTGCAATTTATGTGGGTAATGGAAAAGCATACTATTTTGCCAGGATGTGAAAACGTAAACAGCATTTTCTAAAAACATGAGCAGTAATAGCTTTTAGCCATGTACCGTATCTTTGTCCTCCAATGTTCCACGATGATTTTTTTTTTTCTTTTTTTGTGGGTACCGGCGGTTGACCTCAGGACCTCGTGTGCCAGCAGGTGCCCATACTGCTGAGCGATATCACTGGCCCTTTTTTCGTATGTGGGTACCGGGAGTTGAACTCATGACCTCGTGCTTGCCAGGCAGGCGCTTATGCTGCTGAGCTATCTCACTGGCCCTCCACGATGATTTTAAAATATACTTTTTACAATCAATTTGATCTTCAATACTGTTAACTGACTTCTATTATAAAACTCACAGCAAATATCTGTCATCCAACTACTTAAGCACATTTAAAAAAAGATGTTGCAGAAATGAAGACATTTAACTAGCAATAGTTACTCCTGTTTAATACCTCCCTTGGCTCAGGGCAGCACCAGTAGACCGCATGGCAGCTAATTGCCTATTTTAATTTATGCAGCTGTTTATTTACCAACTGCATTGCATTGCAGGGGGAATGAGTGGGATGGTGACCAGAAAGAGGCCAGCAGTAAATTTTTCCTGCTGGCTTACTGTACAGTTTTTCTTTCCTAAGGCTGCTACTTTCATTGTCCACTTGGATTCCTGCCGTACTATTAAGAAGGCATTAACTTAACATTTGGCCCTTGGCATGATTAACCACTGGCAAGAGGGCTCAATTGTGGGAAATAATGGTCTACACATGAACCAAAGTTGTTAAAATCCCAAATATGTTACTAGTTGAAATATATCGACTCTGAGAATATGGATCATCAGCTTTGTTAGTTCACTTTTTCTTGTTGTAATAAAATACCTGAGATAGCTTACAAAGAGAAAGGATTTACTTAAGCTCACAGATTCTGAGGTTTTACTCCATGGTCAGTTGGTTCGGTTGCTTTTGGGCCTATGATGGGCAGAGGGTGAGTGTGTGGAGGCCAAGGTCCTCCACCTCTGAATGGCCAGGAAGAAAAGAGACAAGAAGGAGCTGACATCATGATACCCCCCGCGAGGGCACTGAAAAGGATCTCATCTTCTTCCTGTAACACCACCGCCTAGTTTCTATCACCTCCTAAGAGTGCCATAGGCTGGGGACCAAGTCTTCAACACATGGCCTTTGAGGGATACAGTATTTAAGATCCAAAGTAAGGGGTGGGGGAGTGTTATAATTAGCAAGGCAAGTGGATCTTTAGAAGTTTGGTTTTTTTTTTCCCCAAACTTCCTCCAGCCTAGAGGATAAAATGTCACCCCCAAATCTTCTTAGCCCAGATTCTTGGACAAAATATGCAGATGCTGGCATTAGGAGGTCAGAACCCACTTTCATTTCCATGGGGAAGAGAGGGTGAGGTCCAGGTCCAGGAAGGGATGAAACAAGTCTGAACAAGTCTTGTATTTCCCCTTTCCACTCTGCCTTGCTAGAAACAACCCTAACATGGGGATAAAGTGAGATGGTGCTTTAAGCTTTTATGCTAGCTTCCATTTCCTCAAAGCTATCTTTGAATAAATCCTTTTACTTTTTACCAAAAAAAAAAAAAAAAAATCAAAACTATCACCAGTCTATACCATGGTACATATCATACTTCTGCCTATCCTGGGGGGTGAAGCAGGACAGCACAGTGAAAACCCATTCCAAAAAAAAATCACATATTCCTAGTGAAAAAATGATACACTTTCTGCTATAGGGATCTGTTAAATGTCCCAAAATGATATTGCTGGGGACAGCTAGTGTGTTGTCACTAATTCTCCTTTAAAATGATCATCCCCTATCTACTCACTCATCTATTCTTAATTTCAAAAGTTATGTAGTGAGAACACAGTGTCAGCAGCCCTAACAGAGACGAGGAAGTGTCCTGGCATCTTTAAGCACATGGCCTGGTGGTTGAGACTGCATTCATCATCTGTTGCATTAAGAATGATAAGAAGCACATAGAGCATTGTGGAGCCTTGGAAAGTAAACCTGGCTCAGATTTAGCGCATCACATTTTACCAGAGAAACACGCACTGGATCTGAGATCTGAGGAGTTCCCAGAGAAAGGTCGTGGGACTGCTAGAGAGTGAGAATGGTACACAACTTAGACATGAAAAAGATTACAGCACTCAACTTGTCCATCATGCTTGAAACTTGGATATTATGTAAGAGATTAGAGAAAAAAAATTAAGAATAGTTTTGAATGTTAATCTCGGGAGACAGATTTATTTCAAACTCATGGGAAGGATAGTAAATAGATTTCATTTCAACCCAAGGATCAATGCCACAGTATTTTCAACTCTTCAGGTCCAAATTCTGGGCTTTAATAACTATAAAATAGTATAGTGGACTATATTACCAAATCATTGGCAAAGTTGTATTGCATGCCTGCTCTGGGACAAGGACAATGCTAAAAGTTGACAAATACAATTGATTTCAAAAACAGTCCTTCCTGCCCTCGTGCTGTTACAATGTTAAAATGGAAGAAAAATGAAGTCCTCCCAAAGTCTTGGTGCTGATTGCCCCAACTGGCTGTCAGTAGCCAATTTTGCTATTCTGTGTTACACAGACCAGTGGGAGCCAGGGAGCCTTAATCACCATAGCTTAGAGTACAGTGAAGGACAAATGTTATTACCTGCTGCCCATTTCAGTAAAATTTCCAGTGCTGAAGAGCAGCTCAATTCCTCCTTTTGTGTTTGTCTGATTGTGGATAGCAGTGACCAAAGCTGTGAAATCAAGTCAGAGGGAAATCTGCGGACCCACCAGTGAAGTAACAAAACACTCACAATGGGTGCAGAATACATGGCACAATTACAGACTAAATAAAACCTTTACATTGCACCCAGTAGGGAAGCTCATTTGCTCCCTGAGGTGTTCTGTCTCTTGTTTCCTTTTGATCTTACTTTGGTCACTCATCTTTGGTAGAAGGAACCCTGCTATCTTCTGAATTGTCCTAGCTCCTTTTTCTGGGGTTACCAGGAAAAGATTCTCACCAGAATACAGCAAATCAACAAAATTTGTGTTCTTGTACAGATTTTTATTAAGACGATGATATTCACAGATAAAAAAATAATACTACATATATACTTAGTAATATCAGAGACTTGGATTTCAAGGAAATTTTTTAGACCTTAAAAACAGAAAAGGCATTCTATGAACACATAAGTAGATGAGTAACTGAAACAAAAAAATATGAGAAGATTGGGGATTTCCAGTTTAAAAATGATATTTTCACCATGATTTTGGTGTTATCCAAATGCAATCTGGATATGCATGTTTGTATGTATCTGTATACTTTTAATACTATCATTTTTCAAATTGTAGAATGCTAGGCCTTTTCATTCTAAAAGTCATGGAAACAGTAGAACAATTATTTAAATTGACAGGAAAATATATTTCATCCTAACACAAAATAAAAATTGCTATCTTTATATACAGAATGTGTACATTTGTCTTCAAAAACAAATTATCCATAATTTGCTCTGCTTGAATTAGTGGATATTGAGAGAAAGAAATAAAATTAAAGTAGATCTTACTGATGTCTAATAATATTCTAAATATAGAGGGAAAATATTTGCTGGGAACTTTATTGCTACATTTTGATGATCTAGTAAGTACTATTGACAAGGTATTTAAGTCCTGTATTTACTATGATTTATTTTCTATGTAGCATATACATTATTATTTTTTAAAATACTGCTTTTATGCTGGACGTGGTAGTGCACACCTGTAATCCCAGCACTCGTGAGGCTGAAGCAGGAGGATCACTGCGAGTTCAAGGCCAGCCTAGGCTACAAAGTGAATTCAAGGCCAGCCTAACTGCATAGTGAAACTCTGTCTCAAAAAGACTAAATAAATAAATAAATAAATCAGTACTTTTAACAATAATCACAGTGATTGTAATAACAATTCATGCTGACTTCTATAAATTAATCATTTAACTATTATATATTAGTGACTAAGATAATTCAGTCTGAGTTTCTACAAAAAGGGAAAACATTATTGTTTGAAAACCTACTCTAAGAACGTTTGTAAACCTATCATATACCAGAAAATTCAGCTTTTCAAAAGCATACCTGTAAATATCACATATTTGTCTTCCCTCAAAAGATGAGGTTTCTATCTTTTGTTTTGTTATACTGATTTAATAAAGATATTTATTAAGAGAGTTTCTTCATATTGCTTACTTTGACAAAAGTTTTCCCATAATCTACAAATAGAAATATGTATATGTCACTGTATTCTTGTGCTTTTCTGCTTTATTTTTTTTGGTCTCACCTGTTTACTTTACATAGAGTAAAATTTAGATGTTAAGTGTAAACATCAATGAGTTTTGAGTGTGTCTATTTTCATCACTGAGATCGAGATTCTATATAGAACATTTATATCATTCCACAAAGTTTCTTATTATCCTTGTAAGTCAATCTTGCCACTTAGAAAAATAAATCTATCACTTTAATTCTGTCACTATAAATTAATTTTGTCTGTTCTTGACATTTGTATACATTGTTTTGTGTCTAGCTACTTTTAGCATAGTATTTTAAAAATTAAGCCATATTATATGGTTGAGAAATGTATTCCTTTTGTTTCTGAATAGTATTTCCTTTTATAAAAATATAACAATTTATTATATTCATGGAAATTTAGATGTTTCAAGTTTCAATTTTTAGTGAACTAGTCCTTTCAATAGTCTTATGCACTTCTTTTATGAATATATCTTTTCTATTTTCTTGGATATCTATAAGCAGAATTGTTGGAACACAAGTGTTTTGTGTTTACATTAAAAACTGTTGAATAGTTTTCTAACACAGTTGTGTCATTTTGGACTCCACCTTCTTTATTTAAGCGGTGATACTTGTAATTGAGAGACATTTTACTGTCAATCATTGTATTTGTTGTCAGGTAGTGGCTCGTTTTGGTTATAATTTGTATTTTCATTACATATAATAATGTGGAGCATCATGTCAAGTGCTCATTCGCTTTTTATAATCTGTGAAGTATCCATTCACATGGGTTTTGCCCACTTTTAAAATTGAGTTACTGTATTGTCTTGTTATAATTAGTTTGTATCTCGGATAATTGTTCTGTATAAGTTACATATTGAAAACATTTTTCCCCAGTTTGGGTTTATTCTTTAATTTTCCTATTTAGTATTTTTATAAATGAAGATTTCATTTTGGTGGAGTCTGATATTCTTTAAAGAATTTTTAAAATAATTTCTACCTATATTAAAGTTAATATAATCTTCCATGTTTCTTCTAGAAGCTTTATAAATTGAGATTTCATGTATAAATTTGTTGGTCTAAATTGATTTTTCTACATAGTATGAAGTAAGATTCACAATCTGCCCCCTCCAATTAAATTTCCGTGGCATCAACTACTGAAAAACTTTTCATTTATCCAGACAATTATATTGGTACTTATGTCAAAATCACACTGTCTTATATGTGTCCATTTCAGTGCTTTGTATTCCGTATCTTTCAATATTTGTATATCCTGGTATGAATACCATTCTAGCTAATTCTTGTAGACTCAAAGTGAGTTGTGAAATCAGTTAAATTCCTACACATTTATCAGGCTTCTTCAAGATTGGCTTAGATATTCTAGGGCCTTTGGCTCTTCATGTAATTGTTAAAATAAATTTGTTCTATTAAAAAAAAAACTTTGGGGGGACTTTTTCTTTTAACTGGTTCACATTGCTCCTGTAAATTAACCCAAGGAGAATCAATACCTTAATATTGAATTTTTTAACAACACATGTCCTGGTCAATTCTGTATTTGTTTTGTGTTTCTATGAATAACATTTTGTAGTTTTCTAAAAAATCTTCTGGCACATGTTTTATTACATTTATTCCTATTATTTTTGTGTCTTTGTTTTGATGTTATTGGAAATAGTATTTTTAAAAAATTTTTTTACAATTGTTTGTTGACTGTGTGTGTGTGTGTATTACAGCAACTTTATATTCTGTGCCCAGGATAAATTCACTTTTTAGTTCTATTAGTTTCTTTGTAAATTCTTTTAGTTTTTTAAGTGTAAACAATCATGTTTTTTTCTATTATTTTTGCTTCATATTTATTTTTCTTTTCTATTAACCAGAACCTCCAGTGCAATATGGAATTTTGCATGAGTTGTATGAGAAAAGGTATATAAGAAAACATCTTTCTCTTATGCATATTTTCCTTAAGGAAAGCATTTAATTTTTGAAATGCAATATTTTATAAAATTAATATGCACTAATAAAATACATTTTTTAATGTAGGATATTTGTGGATGTACCACTTCTTTTTTGTTGTTGTTGTTGCTTTTTTTCGTTTTTCTTTTTTTTTTTCCTTTTTTTTTTTTTGTGGTGCTGGGGATCAAACCCAGGACCTTATACATTCCAGGCAAGAACTTTACCACTCAGCCACATCCCCAGCCCCACGTCTTTGTTCTATTTTTTTGCCGAATGCCTTTATTTAAATAGGTGTTGAATTTTGTCAACATCTTTTAAAATAACATGATTTTTATTTTTATTCTATTAATAGAATAGTTACATTATCTTATTTTTGTATAAGAATCCAAACCATTTTTTGTTGAAAATTAAAATCAACCTCACTTTGTTATAATGAATTTGCCCTATGGAATTCAAAGTGCTTATCGAGTGCACCCTCTAGTTACAACTGGCCTCACGTATGAACAACTTGGGTTCTGACCTGAATTTTAGGTTTAACTTACAACAAAAGTCTTGAATTTCGACCCAAATGCCAGCTGCTTGTGTGGTTGTAAACAAAGACTCAATGCCAGAGAAACGTACATAAGCTTACCTAAGTGTCAGTCTGAACCCAGATGCGTGTGTTTGTGGACAGGATTTCAGTCAGTGCTTTATATAGTACTTTTTCTTGAGTGGCTCTGGGAGGCTTTCTGTCCTATTGTTAAGAAACATCTAGAGGATAAGGGGTTTACCACTCAAGGCTCTCCTCATCATGAGCTCTTGCTCACCTATGAGATTTGCAAGGATTGGCTAATGAATTCCTATGGCTCTCAGTCAAGTTCCTCCCACCCAGACAGAGAAAAAGCCAATCCTTGCATTCACTTGCTTAATGACAATGTCATGTCATACTGCAGAACACTGCTAAAGAAAAGACAGAAACAGACAACTTTAGACCAGTTTTTAGCTCTGAAAAGGTTGAGACCTCGTGAGCCAGAAGCAGGTCCCAGTGGGCTACAGACGCTCCCAAGGAGAGAAGGGACACAGAGAGCCAGGTTCCTGATGCTCTTCTGGAAGGGGCTCTCCTTCCACACAGTATCCACCTTCCACTTCATCCTCCCTCCCTGCAAGCCAAGATGTCAACTCGTACGGTGACTACAGTACGAAATTTTTTCTGGTAAACTAGGCACATTTTATAATGTTTTGGTGAATTCACTAGGGAAATTATTGGTGTTTCTGGTGAATTACACACATTATACAACCCTTTGTTATTATGAAAAGGTTAGTTAAGGGGTGCTTTGGGAAGTTCAGAAGGCATTGTGGGTATTTCCATTATTCCTTATGGGAAAGATAGTCTTGACTTACAACCAACTTGAGTTGCAACCAGCCCTCACGAACAAATTGAGTTTGTAAGTCAAAAGTCCGCTGTATTTTTAAGGATTTTTCTGTTTGTTCATGAGTAATACTTGTTTCTAGTTTCATTCTTCTAATTTCATATATTTACATATGTTTAAAAACAAGTAATATTATTATATATTAAATTTAAGTACATAATATTTATGCATAAAATTACTATTACATATAAAATGTATATTATGTATTTATTATCTAGTTTGATGACCTTAACTAAAGAACTGAGAAAATTTCAATTATCTTGTATTCTCTCTATAAAGCTACAATTGTTGCTATGTCTTGCTTAAATGTTTGATAGAATTTATCAATGTAGTTTTTTTGGCTTGTATCTAGATGTCCCCCCAAAGCCTCATGCACTCATAGATGGGGCTTTTTGGAGGTGGCTGGATCTAGGGTGTGTAAATATGAATTAAGAGTGTGTGATAACTAAATTAGTCCACTGGTTAGGATAGTTCTGGGTGTGAATAATGGGAAGGGTGGCACCAATCAATAAGCCTGAATGGAATAAAAGGGAAAGGTTGGCTTACTGCTTCACTGCTTCCTGCCTGCCATGCCATGGAATGTTTACCTCTGCCATGCCCCTATACCATACCTTGGAGCCAGCTGACAATGGACTGAAGCCTCTACAAACTGTGAGCTAAAATATACCCTAGGTCCTTTAAATTGTAGATGTTGGGTATTTTGTACCAGCAATGAGAGAATAACTAAGACAGTAGTCGTCACAGAAAGGAGGGGAACCGAAGCACTTTAGAGGTTAGAATGAAGGTCTTTGTTTCATGAAGTCGTGGGATTTTCTTAAAATTCCAAGTAATCCTTCTTCCATATTTTAAATTCTGTGGTTATTTTGCCGAAGTCCCAATTTTCAGGGAAAGTGAATGCAGTCATCCAAGTTTAGGTCAAGTGCAGCTATTTGATCAGAAAAGAAAGTAAAAAGGCAAATGACTCAGATTGGCATTCCCAAAAGGAATACACTGAAACATGGATTTTAGTTCCCCAAAGAAAATAAAGTGTTGTTGCAAAGAGAAGAAAAGTGAATGAAAAAGAGACATATTAGATGGGCAAAACATATTCCCACTATAATCACCAGTTTGTATGGAATTATTTGATGAAGCTTAGTTTTTATGGATGTGGGATCTAATTATAGTATGAAATTCCAGTTGTTAAGAGTGGGATACACTTATTTCCTTAAATCTATGCTGCAGTGCTAGGTAAATTACAAACTTTTTCAAACAGCTTTGATAAAAGATAGCTTTGTTGCCCTGAAGAAGGTACTCAGGCATTATACATACAAAGATAGATAGATAGATAGATAGATAGATAGATAGATAGATAGATAGATAGATAGATAGATAGATACAAAGATAGATAGATAGATAGATAGATAGATAGATAGATAGATAGATAGATAGATGGATGGATAGTAAATCCTTACTTTTAACAACCTGTATTTTTCGAACCTCAAAAGAACTTCCAAGAATTTCAATGTCTTATGTTATGGGAGTCAATCCTCCAGTCATTTTCTAGCCATTGTTGACTAAATATAGTCTTTAATGCAAAGACACCAAACACTAATCTAATTTACAGATCAAGGTGCAAGGAATATATGAAGATAATTATCTGATAGAAAAAAAGGAAAATGTCTTGACAATCCAAAACTTTACATCGAAGGAGAGTCTCACACATTATTTAAAATACCTAATATTTTCACAACATGCATGCATGTTGAATTTTTAAAAGTCTGCTATATTAAACGGAATTTTAACTTTGTTCTTTCTCTGTAGAAATAGAATAGAGACAATTATTTTCTTAAGCAATTTGCAATGCACAGCTTTATAAAACATGCAAATTAATTGTCCTCATCTGGTGAATACAAAAGTTAATGATAATAAGAAAGAGAAGTGGTGACATGACAAAAGGGATCCCGACATTTCAATGAAACTGTTTGAAGTTCATTTGTTATATCTATCATGAACTTACCTGGTCCTCAGTCCATGATTCAGAGAAAGTTCTCTGTAGGTGTGATGAAAAGCATACTGTGGATTGAAATGAAGAAAGCATTTGTTTGGAGTCCCAGAATCATAACACTTATGAGTGAAAATGGATCTCAGATATAATTTGGGTAAAAGAGTCATTTCATTCAAGACAAAAATAAATGCTAACGTAGTAAATGATTTTCTCATTTTATTCAATTACTTACTGGATTGAGAACCAAAACTTTTAGGTACTTTATATAATATTCTCTTTCCCCCATCACTGGATTATTAAATAATAAAAACAAAGTTTATCAAAAATGTTAATATTATAGGTCAGATGCTAACTGGTTTTTGTGCCTATATAAATTAATTCTCATGATAATGCTATGAGAAGGGAACCCCCTCACAGGGGGATTCTCTGCACTGTCCTTTCTTCCTCTCAAATACATCTCCTATTGTACATGGCCTAGTGTCATTCATTCTCTTCCACAGAACCTTTCCTTCTTATTCTAGCTCAAATTTATTTATTCTAATATCCTATGAATAAGTTAACAATTATGTTAGCTTTGCACATGGGGTTAGCACATGAGAACGGCATGCTGTTTTGCCTTTTTGGTGGGAAGGTTTCTTTTCCTTTTTTAAATTAAAAAATTTTTTTTTAGGATTCCTTTTTTCATTAGCTCCAGTGTTGGCTTCCTGAGCAGGCAGTGACTGTTTTTGCATCTCATCCTCTGTTTTGCAGCACCCTACTTGTACTTAGAAGATAAGTGGCAAATACCTCTTTGCAGTGGACTTCAAAAGTAGCATTGACTAGAGAATCACTGCAATCCATTTTTCTTTTCTTTTCATTTTTCCTGTGTGTGTGTGTGTATGTGTGTGTGTGTGTGTGTGTGTGTGTGGTATTGCAAAATTAAACCTAGGACCTTTGCACTGAGCTACATCCTCAGCTCCCAACGTTCATTTTTTACATTCCATTTTGAGATAGGATGGCCCTAAACTACCAAATTGAAATCCTCTTGCTTCAGCCTACCAGAATGCTGGGATTACAACATGCATTTTGACAACATGCCAAAATATTTCTTTTCTTTTAAACATAGTGGATTGTCACCTTTCACATTTTGATACTTAGCTCAGCATGAGAGGGACTGAGTTTCAAGATTAACTTTCCCTAATTCACCAATATCCACTCCAAGAATGAGAAACAGACACTATAAGGTAGGATTGATTAGAGGAGAGGCTTATTAAACAGTATTAGTGATAATATTTTATAAGTACAGTTTAGGGCATGATTTTAAAAATTCATTCTAGAGAGCTGGGTAATAATGTACAAATCCCTTAACCACTATAACATATTTCAACCTGCATGAACCATGAAATAATTCTAAGTCTAGTTTTCAGTCTCACCACCAGTTTTTTGTCACTTTGATGAATTTACTCTTAGGTCTGAGCTACATCAGCTTCTAGTGAGAAATAAGGACAAGTGTACCCAGTTATCATGGCTCCATCCAGCACTTCCCCACACACAGCAGGCACCTGACTAAACGGGATCCCCAGGACCATAGCTTTGGTTTTGGGCCTTTATCCTAAACTTCACTCATGATTCTGCATTGCTTCCAGTCTTCCTGTCTATCATCACTGGTACTTGTTTTCTCATTTTGGAAAGCAAATATGAAGCAAGGCCAGTGGTAATTGACACTTTGTTGAAATTTAATAAGGTAAGTGATTATATCCTTCTATATTGTCTGAACTTTAGATATAAGTAGAATCTCTTTAGTGCCACTTCCTCTGCCTTTCTGAAAAAGAAAGCCACCTCTGAAATGAAGCTTCTTTCATTTATAAATGTTGAGATCAAATTTTGAGAATTAGCACTTCATAGAAATAGATGGCTTACCATGTGAACCAATACATCGTGGATCTAACAGAGAGATGAGATTTTCCAAGTAGGAATTCTCTTTTAAGCATAACTAGATGTTCTTTCATTATTGTAACATATTTATGCCCTCAGAACACACTGCAAATATGAATCATTCTTCATGCAGTGATTTGGACCATGACAGGACAATATCATGGTCCCACTCCATTCCCATACGGCATCCATCTCATATCTACTGTATATTACAAGAAAAAGCTTTTTCCTTGATATATAGAGCAGTGTGTTCTGTTTGTGCTTTAATTTTCAAACTTTGAACCCTTAGGACATTTGAGCAGTTTAATAATAAGATATCTGGTAACTAAAATGCTAGTAGCCAGAGTCACCATGGAAACTACCTATGACAACAACTATGAATATGAACAACTTTGAGGTAATTTTTTCTCAGGCTTGTAGCATTTTGGTTCATTGATTCATATGCTGAGTTTTCTTTTGAAGGAAATACTGAAATTTTTCTCTAATGTTATTTATTATAGAATATATTTCAGAATAAGTTTGACCCAACTCAGACACTTTCCTGAGGAATTAGTTATTGAAATAAGAAAAATCAACAAGAAAAATATCCCAAACACACAAAAACCCCTACCAAAAATATAATCATGCATAACTTGGAAATTGAACCACAAGGTATATCGCAAGAAAATCATTATCATAAGACTGAAATAGTTTCTGTCATTTCCGATGTCATATGATGGAATTTTTCTAGGTAATGAATCATCAGGCCCAGTGCCCTTTCTGACTCTTGCTACACATTACATACTTAGTCATGCAAAATGTCAGCTGTAGGTTACATCCACCTACCTAGTGTTGAGTCTATTTTGTATCTAAATTTTCTGAAATGTAATTAATAGCAATGATGTAAAGGTTCAAACATGGGAAAACTTTAAGAAATATAGTGAGTTCCTTTTAAAACCTGAAAAATCATCAAGTGCAATATAATTGATGATTAATAAAATAACAGTTGGAAGGGACCTTGAAATGCATCTAGTGCAGCTGGAAGTCTTCAGTTTACCCTCCAGCAGTTAAATGTCCAAGTCATCTTGTACAGATAGATGCCTGTTCTCTAGCGTTGGGCACATTGAGAGCTTAATTTGATAATCCGTGCAAGGGTTTTACCACCTTAATAGTCTGCAAGTTTTTTTCTATCCAACAGAAATCTCTCTTGTCGCCTGTTTTTCTTCTAAGTTAAAGAACACAAAAGGAAGTGTTTCACAGTAGTGCACTTCTTAGAAACATTGCCCCCATACCCAGCTTGATGCATCTTGATAGTGTCTTTTTGGGATTAAAGTACAATCATTATCTCTTTCTAACACCACATAGGACATATTTCTCATTCCTTTTGGCTCTCTTTTCCTCCAAGGAGAAATCTGAAACAGGAAAGAACTTGCATTTATCTTAAATTGCAAATAAAAAATAGCAGCTACATTTACACAGTATTTTGTGATATACAAATCATTAAAACAGTTCACGTGTGTTATTTCATTAGATCTACAACATCAACTCTGTTAATTAGGCATAGAATGAAATCTTCATTTACATTTTCAGGATTACATAAACTAAGTTTTTCATATGGATTGAAATATTGGTAAATAAACCCTACTGAAAATATTGGCCCCTAAAACTATGTTTTACAATATTGTTGTGTATATTTTACCATATTGTTTTTATCTGCCTAATGTACTGACCAGAAATTATTATCTCATTTTATACATAAGAAAATATATACTATTGTATTTATAGTGTGAGTTTTTCCAAAGACCATAGAGCTGGTAATTAACAGATATAGGGCTTGAACACATCTCTGTAATTAGGTGCATAGATTTTCCTGCTTTTAAATATCTGCCTCTTTCTTGCTATTTTTTTCTTGGTATAAAGATACAAAATATCACAAAGTAACAAAATACTTTCATGATTATATTAAACATTATTAAGCAATGTTTGAATTTTTACTTAACCTGAAACATTGCTCTCTTAGTTACTTTCTCCCTGCAAGACAAAATATCCAACACCAACAAGTTAAGGGTGATAGATTTATTTTGGCTCACAGTTTGTACAGGTTTCAGTACTTAGTCAGCTGACTCCAAGGCAGAGTGGTATGGTACAGTGACATAGCAGAGGCAAAACAGTCCATGGCAAGGAAGGCAGGAAGCATCAAGCAGCAGTTTTCCCTTTTATTCTATCCAGGCTGTAAGCCTTTGGGTGGTGCCACCCATATCTAGGGTGGGGCTTCCATTATAAATGCCCAGATCTATACTAACCTGAGTTACAGCACTCCAGTGTCACACACTCTAATCCAGCATCACACACCCATTATTCAGCCACCTCCCAAAATCCCTACCTACGAGCACATGAGACTTTGAGCAACATCTAGATCAATAAATAACAGTTACACTGGATGTATTCAATAAATGTTATCTATTATTATTATTATTTAATAATAAATAGGAAATGTACAATACAGGAATCAAGTAGTCAGGCTGAGATAATTAAAAACTAAAAAAGTTCAATAACTGCTAAAATTGTCTACAAAAAAGTGCAATTTATGTTGTTTAGCAAAAATTTAAAATTGACTTAGAAATCTAAAAGCCAGCAATTAAAGCAGGACAATTCTAGAAAATGAAGAGAGCTTAATATTTAGTAATAATCAGAAGTCTGTATTTCCAAGTATAGTACCAAAAATAAATTAGGCAAATTATTATACTGGACAGTAGATACAAAGCTACGGCTGTGAAATGTCTAATATTTCAGAATCAGCACTTTGATTTTCTCTCAGAGAGAATAATGAATAATGTATTCATCTCTTGACTATGAACATTATTATGTGATGCTTCTGAAATAAAGACTTCACACTTTTAACCCCAGCGTTTTTTGTTTCTTTTTTTTTTTTTTTTTTCTTTTCTTTTTTTTGTCTTTTTGAGTCAAGGTTTCACTATGCAGTTCAAGCTGGCCTTGAACTCATGTCGTAGCCCAGGCTGGCCTCAAACTTGCAGCAGTCCTCTTGCCTCAGCCTCCCAAGTGCTGAGGTTACAGGTATGCGCCACCAACCCTAGTGTTTTTAAATGTACTCAACCCGATGCCATAAGTACTTTTTCTTAGCATAGAAGAACTTCAAATGCATTATATCCTTAGTATTTCTAAAAGTATTATTTCTACTAGCATTGTTTCTAGTACTTAAATTAATCTAAATAGACTCTTTATACTGCATCTACATGGAACAATGATTCAAAATTTAAGGGTTTTGGAATCTTGATTTTACTACTTATTTTTTTCATAATAAAGTAATTTAAGTTTTCAATCACCTTTACAAAAATCAGTTTCTTTTATTCACAGGGTTGTATGAATTGGATAAGCTTATTTAAGCACTGAAAATTAAGGTTATTCTCCCAATACAGAGTTTTATAAATATGAAACACTGTCTTGCAGTGTCTTTAATTGATTAAGTTCTTTATAGTGTCTAAAGAAGTGTGTGTATGTTAATTGACCGATACTATATCCCCTTTCTTTCTTTCTTTTCCTTTACTCAGCATTTTCTTTGCAAAACTGTTACACACTTTTCAAATCTAGCATCAAATGCTTCCTGCTCTGATAATCCTTATTCAGATTTCCAAGGCTGGAATGGTGACCTTCTCAACCTGTGCTCTCACCTCGGATTTAACAATCACAATGAAGTGAAAGTTCTTTTTTATCCACTTATTTATAGGATTGAACATATCACACACATTTCCCTCAAATACACCATCAAACATAAAGTCCTAAAGTTACTATAGCTTTTTAGGAATCATTGCAAACCCTACTATGCCCACATTCATGAACATATATTTGAAATTTTTACCTTACTCTCCTCCAGCAGATGACTTAAGAGAGGAAAGCTGATACCTCCTTGAAATGGCTATATTCTCATGTCATCACAATCATATTTAGGTAGCCAGTCATTCTCACACAACTTCACTTGCCCTGCACATGCTCAGTGGACCCCCAGTATTTTCACCAACGCCTCCCAGGAGTTGTCTACCCATGAGTCTCATTTGGGCTGCACAGATAACCCATAGGGCTTTGGTTTGGAAGTGACTTTTCCCTCAAGAGTTCTTGTGTTGGATGCATGTGTTGGAAAGGATTGAAGTAGCCCTCCTTGGACCCCTCAGCTCTCAATAGAGTGAGTTCTTATAAGAGTGAAGCTGACCTCTGAATTGCTCCCTCTGGCTTCCCATTTAAGATGTGATCTTTTCCTTAGCTCCTGTTGTTACGCCATCTACCCAGAGGTCCTCACTGAAGCTGAGTCGATGCTAGCACCATGCCCTCGACTTTCCAGAACTATGAGTTAAAGTTAGTTTGACTCAGATATTTTTATAGTAATAAAAACAGGCTAATATATACACCTTGGTCAGGTGGATTTAGACTTTAATCTTGACTCTGATGATTTTATAAAACCTCAAACACATTTATCGTGTTAAGCCCCATCTCCACATTTGTAAAATGAAGATTAAAAAAATCAGTATATTGAAAGGAAATCATATTTTAAAAATATATTTGTGATTGCAGAGGGCCCATCACATAATTGTTATTTCATAGATATGAATTCTTGTTATTTTGGGATTTGGGATTTAATGTGCAAATACTCATTCTGACACACACCTAATATTTTGGGCAAATTTCACTTTTTCCTTGTGTGCCTCCTTCTCTCTTAAACATAGAAACAGACACACACACACACCTTCATGGTAGGATGAAAAGAGAAATCATATCATTAATTATATTATTAGTCATATTATATGCAAATTTATTTTTCAGTTTATAGTTAGAGTGTACCTCCACACCACTCTCAATATTTGGCTAACAAGTATCAGTTGTTCCACATACTGCAAGTAGAGCTGCACCTTATTTTTAGACTTGAATATCTTCACAAATTATATTTTATAAAGTGTTGCTTATTTCTTTTGAGCCTTAGAAATCCCAGGAAACTAAGTACAAAATGTAATAGATTAATATTCATGTAAATAATAAAATGTTCACAGTTCAAGCAGTTTAACAAATGGCTCAGGATCACTGAGCTAATAACAAAGTAATAGTAATTTTAATTATTATCCATTGAGTTCATATGATAGTCTGTAAAGCATATCAAGTTCTTTTTTTAATCTATTGTCTCCTTGGTAAGAAATAGGTACTAAGTATCTCCATTTTAAACTAGGGTAACTGACGCTCAGTTGTGAAATGGTTTACCCAAAAGCCCAGAGACAAGATTTGAAACAAAACTAAACTGCAAAGCCTAACCTCTCCTATGTGTTCTCATAAGTGATGCCCAGTGGTTAGGCTGTGGGCTCTGGAGTTGGCTGCTTGAGTTTGATTCCTTCACCCTAGCTACATGGCATTGGAGAAGCTTTACAAACTCTGCAACATCTATAACATAATGATATAATAAAAATCCCAATCTCAGAATTTTGGGATGATTCAGTGCTATAATAAATGTAAAACTTTTAATAAAGTACATTTAGCAATATAAATAATACCTTTTATTATTTTATCTGTATATTGCTATGACAGTTTACCTTACTCATATCTTGCTCATTTTTCATCTCATAGATAATAGTTTTCAATTCCTTAGACTAATACACTTTAAATCTTGGTGTCATCTCACTCAAGGAAGAAGGAGGGTGTGGGTTGCTTTATTCATTGTTTTTGTTTGTTTGTTTGTTTGTTTGTTTTTAACCCACCAAAGAGGCCCTTCCTTCTCCATAGAGTTCCTCCAACTGTGTGCATATTTGCCTGTTCACTAAGGCTACCATACCCTGAGAAGCCTTGCTTCTCTTGAAATGGAAAGAAAATGTCTATAATGCAAACGGAAAAATTATTGGTCATGTTTCAGAGGAAAATATCCCTTTTATTAGAAACAGATTAAAGGGAAGAAAATCAATCCTGCAAGATCATGAAAATCTGGAAGAGGGTAAAGATGATTCATTTATTTACAATTTATACCTGGTCTATTTCTTTATAAGA
The DNA here is from genome assembly GCA_028451465.1 of Erethizon dorsatum. Taxonomy (NCBI): domain Eukaryota; kingdom Metazoa; phylum Chordata; class Mammalia; order Rodentia; family Erethizontidae; genus Erethizon; species Erethizon dorsatum. The sequence continues at coordinate 54,618,169 of CM051825.1, read as the reverse complement.
TTCAAAGTGGTAGCAGACTAAGCTGAAATAATTTTCTTGTACTATGTTTCAGACTGGAACTAGGAGTTTGCATTCTAGCAGATGAAGCTAGATTCTAAGCTGATTATAGCAAATGAGCTATTGAAAATCAATACCATAAAAACATTCCATTAGTACCTGTACAATCATCAAGGGTTTATAAGTAATATTTATATTCTCAAACATTGACATTTTCAGGAAATGAGATACAGATCGTTTTCATGGGCCACAGCCACCTGTGATTGCCCGGCTCTGATAATTAAAGCATGTTGCTAATGAGACCGAGGTCATGGGCTAGCTCCCACACAGCCCAATTATCTCTCCTCTGTTCTGGAGCTCTGAATGGTATCAGGTTCCTATAGTAGCTGTAATGTACAGGGGATCACTGACACTAAGAGAGCAATCTTGGATTTTGACATGTGCATCTCCACAGATGCACAAGCACCCCAAAGGGCATGGCATGATGGCTGAGTCCTTCCTATGGGAGTGATTGGCATTTCTCTCTCTCTCCCTCTCTTTCTCTCTCTCTATAACATATTATATAATGTATATACACACATATATGTATATAATATCCATATATTACACAAGCACACATTTACATACACATACCATCCTAGAAGAGGCAATATATTTCAGGGGAAAAACACTTGGAGGAAAACGATTTTAATTTTTTAGAGTTGAGGCAGCTTACGTTAAGTCCTGGCAACATATACTTTCAGCAAGACTTGTATAGGTGACTTGCTTCAATTTTCAAAATTATAAAAATGAATGATATATTTACATTAAAAGGATAGAGAGATACTAAATGGGATATATACTAATGACTTAGTTATTTTACTGTTAGTATGAACCATATATATCAATAAGCTCTTTACATGCATGATCTCATTTAATATTTACAACACCTTATGAGGTAGGTACCAATGTTATTTTTTTCATGGTAAGTGAAAGCAAGATTTAGAAAGTTTATGTAACTTGCTGCATGCCCCACAATGACAAGACATCACATCTAGTGTCCAAACCCAAGTCCACCTCACTTTATAGCCCACTTGTTCATATACTATGCTGTATCTATGCCCCTAAAAAAATATTGCTTTTACCATTGTCTCTGTTAACTGGTTGTATAATTCAGCTTTCCTGTTGCTGAACACAATAGCCAACACCTACAACTTAAGACTGCCTGAGCATACATAGTTGTATACATACGTATATTTACTTATACATCCGTGTGTATATGTGTACATATTTGAGGTTTTTATAGTGATGGTTACGTAAAATGGATTTTCTTATCTGACTTATCTGGGTTTTCTTCCTGTCTGTGTATTCACTGTGAAGACTTGTCATGTTTCTAAAACTCACTGTTTTTGCTTCCTGTTACTGCTGTGCCACAAACTTACAAAAATAAAAAAATAGATTTCACTGGGCTAACATAAAGGTTTTAATAGGGTCGTATTTCTTCTGGAGACTTTAAAGGAAGGTCTATTTTGTTTATTTTCCTAGCTGCTAGATGTCACTCACATTCCTCCTCCCTCAAAGGCAGGATTGTGCCCACTTCCTCCTTCTTCAAAGCCAGCAATGCCCATGTGATCTTTTTCATAGCAGCTCACCGTGACTCTGGCTGTTATTGTCTCCATCTTTAAATACCCGTACAATTAGATTGGGCATACCTGGATAATCTAAGATAATTTCCCCATAAGAAGATCTCTGAATTAAGTGCATCTCTAAAATCTCTATTGACATATGAGATCACATATTCAAAGGTTCTGGGAATTAAGACATGGGCATCTTTGAGGCACCACTATTAATGCTACCATACTGTTCTAAGACATCCTGTTATCAAAATGGTAAAGCTCTCATACCAGAATTCATGTTTATCAGAACTGAGATTATGGAACAAAAGGTCAGATATACATTATGAGAAGATAAAATTTAAAACATTTTTGTGAAGTATTTTGTAACAAATTTATAGAACAATTTTAAAATTTTTAAAATGTATAGTTAGATCTAAAGCAGCAAGAGTAATTATAAAGTGAGTTGATTAGCTTTCTGTCTGTGACCAATATCTAAAATAAATCAATATGAAGAAGGAAAGATATATTTTAGGCTCAGTTTCAAAAATGTCACTCTATGGTCAGTTGGCTCCATTATTTTGGGCCTGTGGCTGACAGTATATCTGTGCAGAAGTGCGTTACAAAGGAAACTGTTTACCTCATGGCATCCAGGAAGTGAGAGAAATGAAGCGGCAGCGTCCCAATATTCCCTTCGAGATCTCCACGCAATAACCTAACTTCCTTCTACTAGGTTCCATTTTATAAAGGTTTCACCCTCTCCCAGTAGCATCACCTTGCAGAACAATCCTTTAACATGTGAGTCAATGGAGTCATCTTAAATACTAATCCCAGCAAATAATTTGTGTAAAATCACTTGTCATGACATTTCAAAATGTTTATCAGCTCATATCAGATAAACAGATTCATGTTGAAATTTGCTTTTTTCCCTCTTTCTATTTTAAGATACATTTTTATAATACTAAAAATAGTTCACAGGAAAACTAGAATATTTATTGCTAGAATTCTATATTCTTGTATTTTGATTCTTTTTCTTCTGAAATATATGGCTGACAAATATTTTCATATATTCTTGAAAACAAACACTAAATTTCTTTTTTTTTTCCTTCCTATCTTCTTATCCTCATACATTTCACAAAAGCCTACTATGCTTACATCATATTAACTAGTGCTGGTGAATTCACAATCTCCAATTAATTCACTCTAATATGAAAGAAGCAAGAAAAGTAACAAAGAGTTGAAAAAACTATGTGCCAATACTATGATAGAGACTACTTTCATCTCCACCCGAGTCTTTCACAGATATCCCTAATTTACCATGTCCAAAAATCACAACTTCATTCCCTCCCTGTCTTGTATATTTTTTGGGTATCATCTTTCCTTTGGCCCACCCATTTAATAACAGTTACTAAAATGAAAAGGCTTTCCTTGCCCTCTTTATAGTCCATCATTTGGAAATCTTCAACACTCTGCAAGTATCCCCTGCTACCATTCAAGTCTAGCCATCATTTATCTATTATAAAAAAGAACATTAGAATTTTTCTTTCCATTCTTGACTCCTGAGAATCTATTTATCACACAGTAGCCAGATTGACTTCTTAAAACATAAATAATACTTAAAATTTAAACCAAAATTTCTTCTCAGGTCACGGAAAATTCAGGATAACCAGGTGTCTGTTACCTCTGTGAATTCATGTCATGGTCCTGTTGTGTCCCCATCCCTCACTGATACCCACTTTCTTTGAGTACCTAGACTGTACTAAACTTTTCCTCGTCAAGGAATTTGATGCAGATGGCTTTTTAAATTTAGTATCTTGAACGTGCTTTTCTCCCTTCTATTATGACTACCTTTTTTTCCTTTTTCAGCATTCTGTGTAAGTGGAACATTCTTTAAGAAGAAGCTTCCAGACATCAATGTTGGTCACTTATTTTATTCTCTATCACACCATCTTTGTTATCTCCCCCAGCACTTAATACAATTTACGATTATATTTTTAAGGACAAGCTTGATTGGTTTACTACCTGTTCTGTACTTTGGTAAAATGTTTCCTCTCTTTACCACTTTTTTGAAATGCCAAGAGTGATGTACAGAACATAGTAAACTAGTAATGTTTTCTTGAAAACTGGGTGAATTAGAAATGTGAATCTATTCCATAGCTATTTGCAATGTTTCTAACCTCAAAGTAAAAAAAAAAAAATTTCAGTTTTAAAGTATAAATTCCTTAGAGTTTTCTTTATCTTTTCTTTTTATGTGTTTCATTTTTTAATTAAATACTCCTAGTCCATGAAAATGAAGCATTTCCATCAATCATTATAAGTAATAGGCTGTGAAAACAATGACAATAAAATAGTGAAATTAGGAATTGACATAATTAAAGTAATCTCAAAACGAATCCATTGCAACAGCCTGTAAGGCAATAGCACTTTCCATCACTGGGGTGAAATACCTAACACCCACAATTTAAGAGGAGGTTTAATTTTGGCTTATGATTTCAGAGGGTTCAGTCCATGACTCGCTAGCTCCTAAAAAGAAATGGCATCATCTGACCCTTTGAAACTATGAGTCAAAATTAAGCCTCTCCACCATGAGTTGTAGATATCAAGTATTTTGTTCTAGTGAGCAAAATGTCACTAACATAGAAAATTGGTGTCAGGAAGTGGTATGCACTGCACCTCCCACTTCACTCATAGCTTCATGCATTGCTCCCTCAGAACACATGGCCTGGCCTCCCAGACCTTTCTTTGAAATCTGGGTGGAAGCCTCCAGGACTCCATAGTTCTTGCACTCTGCATCCCTATAAAACCAGCACCATGTAGATGATACCAAGGTGTGCTTCAATCATGAGCAGTAGCCAAGGCCCTTTTGGACCATGGCTGCAGTGATCTCCTACTGTCTTTATGGTGGATTTTTGGGAAACACTTCCCTAAGTAGCCCTTCTTGAGCAGGAGCTCTGGGATGACCATCTCTAATGAAAGGTTTATACTTTTACACTTGCATTTCATTAAGTTTGTAATGAGTACAGTCTTCCCAGTTCCTGAGATGCCCTCGAGGCATCTTTCGTTTGACTTCAGTTCAAAGTACTTAATGGCATTAATCTCTTCAGAACCACATCTTTAGCCCCAACTTTACATGTGTTTGTATATACAAGGGTCAAAATCCGAATGCCTAACATCAACATATAGGTTCGTAAATAGATTGCGGACACTGGGATGAGAGCACAGTGAAGGAAAGAGTGCTTCATTTGTAAAGGAAGGCACATTTGCTAGCTCGTGAGGTGAGCGTCACGAAGAATACAGGCTAACGTTATCCATGGAGAGTTCCATTTACATTAAATGTGATGTGTAAACCCAGACAACTATTTCAAACATCAAAAAAATAGACAGATGACACCAAACAATCTGTGGCTGGTGCTTGCCTTGGGGTAAAAGTTTACAACTTCCTTAATGCCTGAAAAACTATTTTTTTCTCCAAATTTGCACTAAGTCAATCAGGTATTTTGAGTAATTGGAAACAAAACTGTCTGAATCTTTCAGTATGATATAAAAAAGTTTCACGTAGAAAAGAGGACATCATAACTTTCTTTTATATATGTCAACTAAAAATATATTCCTGGCTGAATGCATGGATTAAATATTACTGCATGAAACATATTTTACATTTTATTACCATGGATTGTCAAGTTTATAGACTTTAGTTCATTTGACTTCAGGGAACATAATTACAACTTAGACCTTGGAGTGATTCACACAGCTTCTTGACACCCTGGGCTTTGCTCCCTCAGTTGACTATACAACTCCAATGGCCATGTTTCTACAGACAAGCTCTTAGTAGTTTGTCTAAGAAATTATTTATAGGAAGAAGAAGTGCTTATATAATTACATGCTATTTTGTATTAAAAATATTGCACTTTAAAATTCTTCTTAATTATTGAAAGTTTTAAAAAATTAAAATATGTATATACAGAGCTATGACAACCATAGGTTCTATTAAGTTATAATATTTCACTATAGAAGCTTTACAAAAATATAATATTCTTAGGTAAACTTCGACAGTTTTATATGACTCATAGTTAGATTTACTCAATACACATCCAAACTTTCCTCTTGGTCATTTATTCATCAAAACATACATGTTGAGCAACACTAGAAGTCAAGCACACTTCTGAGTGTACTATATTCAAGATGAAATAAAAACGGTCCTTTTCTGGCACTCATTCAGTAGAAAAATGAGAAAGGAGATAAATACTATTATAAAATATACTGAAATCTAACAAAATGTAACGTAGAGTAAGATGCTACAATAATAGGCATGACATTTTCTGATGAAGAATATCAACTTCAGATAGACAAATTTAGTAACATAATTGGTAGACACAAGTATGGATTGCATATTGATTTCTCTCCTGTCTTTTGATGGCAAAGCGGTGTAAGTTTTAAATTATCTTTAAGTAGGTTCTTTCTTCAACTATCATCTGTCTTGAAATACTAATTCCAATTAATATTGGAATTAATTGCTCAAAATAATTTGAGCTATGTCTTTGCATTTAGGTGTCTCTTTTATAAACTTCTGAAGGCTATACTCTCCTAAGGAGTTAGTATTTAAAAATAGTTTTGGACCTGTGAGATAGCTCAGCGGCATAAGTGTCTGCCTGGCAAGTGTGAGGTCCTGAGTTCAACTCCCGGTACCCACATAAAGGAAAAAAAAGGGGCCGGTGATATCACTCAGCAGCACAAGCACTTGCTGCCAAGCACGAGGCCCTGAGGTTGACCCCCGGTACCCACATTTAAAAAATAAATAAATAAAAATAGTTGTATATGAGTTTCCAAGCCTAAGTATAAGTATCATTTAGATAACAGCTTTCGCCTTAAAACAGATAAGAAAATAAGATCAGATTTAGAAGGCCAGGACTATACTTAATTATGTTTTGCTGTCAGCAATGGTAGGCTGAAGTTAATCTGTTCAAATTTGGTTTGGGAGATTTTATACCTACTACAATTAAAAGTATTAAATTTGCCTAAAGTCATTATTGTTACTATCTGAAGAACCTGAGAATATATATATATATATTTTTCTTAAATCATATATATATATGATTATATATATATTCTTACATCATATATATATGATTATATATATATATGATTATATATATATGTATATGATTTAAGGAACAAATTCTGTTGCTATGACATTTACTTCACAAGCTGAAAACTCAATCATGAATAGATATAGATACTTCTTATTTGAATTAAAATTACTTAGTTAAGGCAGGCTATTAGGGATTTAAAATTACTTAGTTAAGGCAGGCTATTAGGGATTCATCTAAAATTTCAGCATCTCAAAATTATTACCTTTCAAACTTCCCAATTATTATTTTCCTCCAGGCATAGTACCTGGCCTCAGTCGCTAATGCATGGCTTTTCAAAACACCATTGCAAAAAGTCAATATACTTCTGGGAAAAAAATCACTGTAATAAAAATTATTAGAATTTATGTACTGCTTTTCATCTTCAAAATGACTTATAAATATTAATTAACACTTCCCAAGAATAGCACTCTGCCTGATAGAGCATTTAGTTCCAGGAATAATGTAGCAAAACAGCAAAAATTTTAGGCTAGCACGCTTCCTAGTCTTTGATGGGGGTGTGGAGCAAAGCACTTTGACATCAGGGTTTCTTTTTCTCTCTCATTAAATTGAAACTTCCTAACCTTATTCAAAGAGTGGCAAGTTTGCTTCTCTTTAGAGCTTTACTCTGAAAAAAATAAATTTTACCTAAGGCATGTCTAACTAGATTTTAAAGAGTGTGTTATGAATAATAGCAAAAATACTTGGTATTTCTGATGTTTTCCCAAAAATTTCTATATTCCAATAATTTTATTTTTACTTATTTTATTTGTTCCAAGGATATGTTATTTACCCACCAAAATATGGAGGTCAGGTTAGTTTATTATTTCCTCCAGGCTTATAAAAGAAAATTAATTATTTTCTTAAGAAAACTTACAGGAAATAAATTGCAACAGTTGGCTGTATAAATAATTCAAGAATGCAAATATGTGTTTTAAATATCATTCTCCCTATCCAGGACCATACCAATTGTTATAAAGAACTGGCACATTAAAAACAAGAGGGATACTCTGGTTTATTTTGAATCATGCAAATCTTTTATCTTTTAAAAACCATGAGATAAATGGATTTACCTTTTCATAAAATTGATTTTTCTATTAAGGTATGGAAGAAAGCCTAAGAGCTACTCTCTAATTTCATGGGGAAAAAAATTTTTTTTAAACAAGTATAAGTAAAAATTAAATAACCTCCAAATTTTAAGAAAATAAAAACATCAGTATTTTGACCTACTTTTCTTATAATTTTAATCATTTCTTGTCATAAATGCTAGGAAACATTTCTTAGGCTGATAGTTGAATAAATGAATATAAACTGTAATTCCACAGAACTCAGAAACTTGGTGTTGAAGGATATGGAGAAAGATCTTGGAACATAAACTTTAGGTTAATATCCTTAAATTCAAACCTATTAATTTGATGGCAATGAGATGAAAGATAATTGCAAAGTAAGATAAACTAAGCACCACTGGTTTTCAACTTCTGATTTTTAACCAGAAGGTAAACATTTAAGACAATAATAGTAACAATAATAGTAATAGCCAGGCGTGGTAGCCAATGCCTATAATCCCAGCACTTGGGAGGCTGAGGCAGGAGGATTGCTGTGAGTTTGAGGCCAGCCTAGGCTACGAAGTGAGTTCAAGGCCAGCCTGAACTACATAGTGAAACCCTGTCTCAAAAAGACCAAAAAATAACTAAATAAATAAATAAATAAATAAATAAATGGTAATAATAGTAGAACATAATATAAAATAATTTATTTTTGCCAAGTAAAAATAGTTTGAAACAGAAGATATAAAGTAGTCATTTATTCCCAACTTTATCAGAGTAGACATTTCAAAGAAAAAAGCAAGAAAGTCAGAATACCCCAAATATTTAATGTATTATTCATTATAAAAAAAAATAACAAATTATCTGAATTTTTGTTATTTTGGTTTTCAGTAAACAAGGAAAACTTTCTAACAGCTTTGCTCTCAGTAAATACTCCAATATACCAGAGATCCTCCAGGGGGCCATGGAGCAGGGTTTGTATCTCTGAGTATTCTTCATAGTTTGAAAAAGCATATTCAATTGTAGTAATGCAAATTCCAGTTAAGAAAGTACAACACAATCAGTGACGATACGGAAAACAATTTGGAAACTATTTCAAAGTTTGTGTGGGTTGTGAAAGCTTATACAACATGTCTTGTACAACTAGTGGTCATGCTGCATAGTTTAATATAAAATTGTAGGGCTTTAAAGGTTTTCTGAGAGCTCATAATCCCAACATCTCACTATACAAACAAGCAGAGTGGTATTTAAATTGTTCCACTGCAAGGGTTACTGGTTCAAACTTGAACTCAGTTTGGTCCTAGACTACGGGCAATCTCTCACCTGGCCTTCTTGGCTTGCACAATCTCATGAATTAATTATTTGTAAAACCTTCTCCCCGACACATAAGTGCTATTGGTTTTGTTTCTCTGTGGAACCCTCACTAATACAAGTACTGAGTTCAACAAGGATATAATTAACAAATTCCAGAATTCCAGGAAAAAAAAAACTCTGTTGAAATAAATATGTAGTTTTATAGCAATAATAAAGTAACAAACTGTTACTTTAACTGTATAAAGAATATACAGTCCTTCTTGTTTCTTAAGATGGAATATGGGCTGCTAATATATAGAAGCATAAAAGTATTGGATTTATTTCTGGGAGGTAATGGAATGTTACAACATTTGGAATCCATGTGGGTTCCAGGTCATCCCTCATTATCTTCACTTGTCTGCTTTCAAAGACAACAGACTTGCCCTCTGATAAGCCATCCTCTGGTGTAACGGGGAGAAGCAGCTCTGGAAGGGTTACAGTATGGAGAGAAGATATGAGAAAATGAAGCTGAGTTTGAAGTCAACATGTGTGGGGAGCCCATAGCTTTTTAGTTCTAGATCACATTCATTTTTTCAAATGTACCAACTCTACCAATCCTTGCTCCTCGCTCCTCTGTGGCCGATTCCAGGCACCAATCGCATCTTTCCCTTTCCTGTAAGAAATATGCAAATGAGTTATCATGTTTCTAAGAGTTTACTGTAATCTTCCAATCAGTCGATAAAGGATCCACTGGAAGTCTTTCCTGAATTCCAGAGGAATAAGTTCACGGTACAAAATAATTCCCTAAATAAGTTGACAGACAACCATTTGTTTCATTCTTCAGTGCCTGTTAGCATCAAGAGTAGGTGGACCACTCATTTTTCTTGAAGCCATTATGGCTTCTGACATAAAAAAGGCTGAATTTGTTTTTGTACTACATTGGACACTTAAAGAAATGTAGTAATTTATTTTATTGAAGGTTTAATTCATAGCAGCAGGTGTCAACATCTCAGTTTATAGAAAACTTATGATGTTCCATGCATGATGCAAAATACTCTATGTACATTATGATCTGTAATCTTGACATTAGTGAAATGTACATGTTAAAATATGTGTCTCAGGTCTCATTAGGAATAGAAAAGTACAAGGTAAACTGCTTAGTATTAATGCAAAAATTGTATTCTAAGATTTTTTATGGGTTAATGAACACACAAATTACATATTAGATGTGGAATAATACAGAGTTTTAGTACTCAAGAAATTATGAACCAAAAGAGCACTCTGAAAACATGTATTAGACTGATGAAACTGATTTAAATTTTGGACTTGTGCCTTAATTCACTGGATCAGTCGAAACATAAATCTTATAGTATATTTCTCAATCTTCACTCGGGGGAGGAGGACATATATCTTGTCTTTCATCAAGGTAAGAAGGCTGTTAAGACCATATGCCAGACACATGTGTCTTGGACCCATGGTTCTTAACATGAGTGTGTCAGGTAGCATTTGTTGTTTGTTTTGATCCCTAAAGCACAACCGTATCTTCCAGCACAGAGGAGAACAGGCTCATTAATTTTTACCATGTGCTTTACACACCATTTAGGGAGGAGCAAGTTTGAAACTAAGGAAAGCCATTATTCTTCTGTTGTTGACTACATAGGGACATTTTAAAGAGTTCTAAATTATTTTAGAAATGAAAATAACACATTTAACTTTGAGGATTGTGTTATTTGAGGGTTGTGAGAATAGTTCAAATTCTTTGAAGATAATTAAATGCTCATACATTTTAAGAAGGCAAAAGTGTACGACCCTTTCTTACTTCTAGTTCCCCAGGACTACAAACCAGATTGTCTGGAAGCTGGTGCACCGGCTCAGGAGCAGAATCTTCAAGGCTGTTTGTGATGAAAATGGATGACTTCACAGGGGGGCATTCACTTTAAGCTTTCTCCAAATTGTGCAATTCCAAGAATTGAGGCCACTAGCTGAAATAGTCTCACCCCAGAGTGTCAACCCACATATCTTTCTAAGTCTTTGTTAACCCAGCATTATTATGACCAAAATGTAGAAACCTGGTCAAATTATTCTGTTCCCAGATTTCTTTATTTTATAAGAATAAAGTTACAGGCAGTGCTATCCCTTTGTAATAATTACCTGAGACTTGTTCATGCAACTTTAACTTAGTATAATATGGAATCATTAAAAGAGTAAATTTTACCATGAGTAATTTTTTTACTATGTATCAGAATTGTCTCAAGATTTTACTGAGTGGGTGCTCTTTTACTTTTTTGCCCAATTTTTTCTTCATAATCATTACTGAAACTTCTAAGAAGTGAGCAGAGAAAATCATCATGAATATTAACATAATTTTAATATTTCTTATTCCAACTTGAATAAGAGGTAAAAGCATACCATGCTTCAGAATAGCTGATATTTTAAAAGAATCCCAACTGTAAACAATTAATTAAAATTTATTTTGACTTAGGGTGAAATTTTTAAATATTGAAGTAAATTTCCTGGAGCATATTAAAAAGCACTTAGATTCAAACCTATTTTGTATCAATCATCATTATCATGGGAACTTATTTATACCATACTCTCTATAAGTTACCTGAAAGACACAACAGCTACACAAATTGATTTGGCACCCTTGGACATACATAATCACATGTGAAGTTTAAAATTCAAAAGTCTTTAAAATTGTTTTATTAATGTACCACAGATATTTACAAGATCTTAATAATATACACTTTTTTCTTTCCAAACAAGTCGGTATTAAGAATGTGCCTTGTGACACAGGCTGGAGGGCTTATTTACAGAATGATTAGCTTTCAGAAAACTTCTGTAGATTTACGGTTTTATTCATCGTATCAGTGGCTCAATAGCGAAACAGAACAAAGTCACAACAACAACTGGCAGAAAATGGGCACTAGGTTCTAAGATGTGAATTCCTCTGGAACTCAAACCTGCAAAATATAAAAATAAATCAAAATATCTTGATAAGAAGTAAAATTATTTTTCTAGATTAATTATTCAAACCACAAAATACATATTCATATTTCTCTTCAAATCATTTATCTTACCATACTTACTTTATTTATATTATATTTAATTTTAGGAAGTACTTTTATTGTCTGCCTTAATATGTCTGTGTTAAATATAAAAATGCAAAATAAAAATTCCAAAATTGGTAAAGCATGTCTGAAGAGCAGATTCAAACTGGCCAATCTTTGGGTGGCTTGTGACTTGTAACTAGTCAGAGCTTCAGCCAGATAAGTAAGTAGTTCCTCTAAATCAAAAACAGTAAATTACTATTACATGCTAACTCTGACTGATTTTGGCCTGCTTAGAGACCCTTATTGAGAAGGATTTGAAGGTTGTAATTCAGATTCACATGAATGCCCTGATCAACAGGCAGTGTCTGCCATGCATACAGAAAGAAGGGTGTATGTAAACAGGCTTTGTATGAGCCGTTCCCTCTCTAAGAAACCTCTGAACATTTATGGAAAAACTAAGTTTTGTGCCAATAGGATGAATTGTGAAATTATGCACTAAGGATACATTTTTTTTCCTTTATTTTCAAATGAGGAAACATAAAACTGTAATATATAAGTGTGTGAAAATTTGAAAGATTATTTAAAGAAAAATTGGCTCATCACCTCTGGCTCACAATTGAAAATGGAAACACAGCCCTTTTATTTTTTCAACCAACATTTTAATAAGATTTCTTGGAGTGCAGATTTCATACTGCAGCTGTGTAGATTCAAAGTTTGCAGTAGCATGGTGACTTGACTTACTTGACATTTTTGGAATCCGAATCTCCTCACTGCTGCTCCCATCTCCACCATCACTGACAGTTCTTATTTCAATCAAGTAGTCTTCTTCAAATGGAACCAGAAGCTCAGCTGATGTATTATTTGTTTCCAAAATATGAGTTTTACTCTGTCTGTTTTGCCGATACAGAATCTGAATAAAGTGGTATGTCAAATTAAGATGGACTCTTCTGTTGCTTTTCTAAGTTTCAGACACTGTTATGGAACAGGGTCGGCATATCATTATATCTGCACACATCACATGAAAATGCAGTACCCTGGTGATAACTCTTTTTTAATTTGCTCTTAAGAAAAGGATTTGTCTTTTGGCCAATGTCTCTGGAATAAGAGTAGATTAATCTCTATTAATCAAGCATCTGGAGACTATTATCCCCAGTGCTTGCTGTGTACAATCACTGGTTAGTTTGGATCCATTTCAAACGGCTGAATATATGGATCTTCCAAAAGTGGAAGATGACAATTACCATTGATAGACATGAGATGCTCTGGGTATTTGATGATCAGATTCTCCTTTATGTTGTCAAAGGAACATATGATCTACAGCCTATATTCTAGAAATCCCATTGGAATATATGATTTGATATCATTCATATGTTACATCTATCACCCAATACGCCATTATCTTTTAATGACAAGGGGTGTCCTTTGAACAAAAAAGTAAATATTGTGTCCTCTAGAATTTATTTTTATATTTTATAATATATTGTGGGATTTAGGATATGAAACCTTTTCAACAAAGTATTTAAAAGCAGCAATGGTATTTTCAAACAGTTTTGTTTAAAAATATTCCTATATTTCGATAGGCATAAAATTTGCCTTCTGCATGGTTGTGACATGTCTGATTCCTTAGTAACATAGCTGATACAATTTAAGAGAAAACTACTCACCTTATAGCCCAAAACCTCAGACTCATTTTCCATAGTTTTTACGTGTTCCCAGTTCAAGCATAATTTAGAATTTGACAGCTTCCAGGCAATGTTTGCTGGTGGTTGGCTTGGAGCTTTAAAAGATAATCAAAGATCGAAATGAATATGAATTAACTCATGGTCACTGTCTGATAAATCAACGTGAAAAGGAAATATAAATCTTCAATGATTAGCATAGAAGGAGTTAAATGTTTTTGGTGTCATTTGAAATATATTAATTCTAATCAGAGTAAGCAAGTTTATTCAAATTCTGGTCATTTGGGAGAGTATCTTCATGATAGACTTATGAATAAATAATGGCTTGCTGAATATCTTGTATTAATTTATATTAATGGCTGTTGGCATGGTATTAATTTATGATATTAAATTTATTTAATTTATGATATTAAATTTATTATTTTAAATATTAATTTATGATATTGGCATGATATTAATTTATATATCATGGCATGTTGTTTACTTTATCCTATATTTATATATGGAGGTCCTATTATCTACTGTTGCATTTAGCTTTCAATTATGAGCATGTTTAACAAATTCAGGTTGCAATTCTTTTATGGGTATAAGTACAGTGGTGTTCATTCTAATACAGTAGTATTTTATTTTTTAATATATTAGTTGGTACTGTTTAGCAGTCACACAACTAACTCAAGAATTTTAAGCAAAATATTTGTAATAGATTTTTAAGTATATAGAGCAACTCTTAGAACTCATGACAGAATGCAGCAGAACCTCAGGTGACAAAAAAGTCTTATAACCAAGACATTCCTCCTCTGTCTGCTTCTCACAGCAGTATCTCGGGCATGCTCACACTGTTGTGGGCTTTTTGTCATTCTCAGTGTGTGTGGCAGAAATCACAACTATGTACAATACATGAAGTTTGAAATCTCTATTCAGAGATAGTCCAAGGTAAAATTCCTATGAGAAAGTTGATGACTGATTTGATTTGGGCAAACTTCTATTTTAGTGCAATCAACTGTGGCAGGAAAGTTAGTGATACATGTCATCTAATATAAACGGAGCTGTTGGGAACCTAGAAACTCACAAATGGGTTGATCATCCCACTATATATATACACATATATACATACACCTAAATCAAAACTGGTGGTACAGGTTTCTTGAAACTAATATTTTCTAGGAGAGAGATATTGGGAAGGAAGGAAAAGAGGAAGGATTTACAGACAGCCTACTAAATAGTGGATTCTGTCCAAATAGAGAAATTTACATGTAAGAAACCTAGATACCAGGTTTAAGTCAATTATACAAAAGTATACAGCTAATAAATGACTGAGTCAGATCAGACTCCTGGTCTTTTGGTTTCTGATCTCTAGTTCGTATTTCTCCATGACAACATGCTGCTTCTCAATGATTTGAGTCCACATAATTATTTTTGAGGTTTAAAAAATAGGAGAGAATTAGAATAATTTATTTCGAAAGCAGAAACAAAGATAAAATCGCCCAGCAAGATGCTTTTCATATCTTTTTTGAATTTATAAAGCTAACTGAGCATAATATTTAACTCATTATAAGACTGATGGAAATGAAAATGATTTATTTGGAGTTTTGACACAAATTCTGTTCATTCTCTTATAAATTACTGGAAGACTAACACCTGGGTCCATCCAGAGTATCTCTCATTGTGCTGCTGTACATTTCCTTGCATCCCTACACCCACTGGGACATCACTGTCATTCACTCAGTTACTTGGGCCACATTTGGAATATGGTAGGCGGAGAAAAGTTTTCCCCTATGCTCCCATGGGGCTCAGTTTAAATTTATTATGGATTTGTCACACTGAATTACCATTGTTCTTGGTCATTTCCTTCTATAATTTCTTGAAGGCATATGCCTTGTTCAAGTCTAAATCACTAGTCGCTAACACAATAATTGGCACATAGGAGGCATTTAAAAAATGAGACAATCAGATGGTTAATAAAACTGCTCAAGATCCTATGTAATTTTTTCAGGTCATATCAATTATGCATTGAGTTACAGGGAGATTCACTGGCCACACAATGTGGCCAATCCATTCACTATACTGTCCTAGGATCAGACCAATTTCCATGGTCAGATCCACAGCAATTCATACACTTATAAGATGAGCAGAGCAATTGGATTGATCATGCCCTATAATATTTTTTGCTAATACAAATCCAACCACAATTAAAGGCCAGAAATTTCTGTGCTTAGTGAATACTCAGTGCAGGACTATCGATACTTTTATTTCTGAATAATGATGGCACATTACTGTGACAAGAATAATGATTTTGTAAATATCCTACTTTAATTTATCCCAAAGACTGTTTTCTAATCTTTTGCTCAGCTATAAAAGAAGTAATATTAAACAATCTCATAAAATATCACAGATTTAATATCTAGTATACTCTTTGGACATATTTCTTTTTTATGTCTATTCTATAAACACTAGCATTAATAACATTATACAATCAATACAGGGAAAATATAAATTCACTTCTTCAATGTCACTAGGAGGGATGGATTCTAAAGGTTTCATTTATTGCTGTGTCTATTTGTTTCAGAGAAAAAGTACTATTTTCAACATTATGAGTCCACTGGAGAAGCAACAGGCAAGGACACAAAGAATTGACTTTTACCAGCTGTGTAGAGGAGCAGTCTGTGACCTTGGCAATAACCTTGCCATTGACATGTCTGCATTTGTTTCCTCTATGAAAGCAGAACCATTTCATCCAATTGGCATAAAACGAGAAGGGTTCTAACAGGAATTAGTTCACTGGTATGGATGGCCAGTTATGTAGATTACTTAGAATGTTTTATTTCACTTGCTGTGGGGGAGGGTGTAGAAAGAATCTGCTTTTGAGGACAAAGAGACATGAATTTGTATCAGATCTTTTCAAAGGGTCTCAGTTTTCTTATCTTTAGAATGATGCTAATAACTCCTATTTTCTAAGATTCTTCACTTATGTGAAATAAAATATGAAACATTCTTCCACTTTGTTAGTGGTACATCTTCAAAAGCTCAATAAATGTAAATTCTTTCCTAAGAGGAGCAGTTCTCCACTGTGGTATTATGACATAGTCAATTTTTGAATTGTGTTGAAAGTGTTTGTTACTAATAATATAATTCCAAAGTTTGCAAATGATTCATTTCCTAAATATAATCCGCATTGTATTTAAGATTGTCTTTTAATAATATTGCTTTTGCATAGTTTATGTGCTTTCTAAAAAGAGGGTAAAATGAGGGAGTCTTAGCCAATTAGCTGGGAAGTTCTTATAGTCTATAACCTTTCTTTTCCTTAACAAAGAGTGTTTCTACAATGTCAATGTCATATATCTACCATCAAAACTAAACAAACAAACAAACACAAAACACTTCTTTAAAATGCTTTGGAAGGCTATTGCTTTAATGTGACTACTGTTAACAGGTCTGGTTTGATGTGGCTGATTAAAGTAGATTGCGAATGTCTATTACAAAATTAAAATTTCTATTATCATAAAAATCAAAACTGTCACATGGATAATAAGAAACACATGTCGTGATGTTTGTACCAAGTTTGTCAATGGTAAACTCAACAAACAAACAGGTTTTCTACTTTTTAAAATCTTTGTAGGCAATTTCCAAAGACTAACTCATTTTCTATTAATCAAATGACAGAGCAACATTAAAGTAGCCCTCCACAGCTCTAATGGTTTCCCTGTAATCAATTTTTCTGTAGATGGCATTTATATTCAACTGTAGTTCACACTGTGAACTCAATTCAAAAACAACTTCTTATGTTACACTTCTAAGTAACAGCATGGGGTTGACATTTGGGCAAGAGAGAAAGAACATAACTGCAAGATGGAATAAAAGCTTAATGCTTCCTTTATGTCTAAATATGGATTGATTGCATATTTACAGCAAGAAAGAATCCAACACAGAGTGCTGGTCAATGTCAGGGGCCAAAGTGAGCCAAAATTTGCAAACACTTACTGCTATTGTGTCTGAACATGTCTTTCTACATAAGCAGGATTTTGTTTTATTTTTTTCTTTTCCTTTTTCAAATGATGTCAATATTTTTGTTTCGTTCATAGTAAACCTAAGTTCCATATAGGTGATGTCTATATTAATATTTGCAGTATCTCTCAGTTGTCTTTTGAAAATGCATCTTTTTCACTAAGCTATGGTACTTACAGTTGAATCACTGGTATGTAAAAAATAACACATCATCATCAACTGTCACAATAATAACCCACTTAAGAATCTTTGCATATATTGCTTCTTTAGTATAGAGGTCCTTTTGTCTTCTAACTCTTTAGATCTTTTAGGTCATACCCAAATACAGACACTCCTTCTTATGTATATCTCAGCTGTTACTTATTTTCTTCACAGTATTTTTTCATAATCTATAATTATTTCATTTCTTTGTCTTTCTCTTGTTTTAGATTTTTTCCACTAAAAGAGAAATTGCCTGATAGTAAGGATCCTCAGCTTTTAAGCCTGTGTGTGGCTTATGGGTGGCACTACTTCTTGAGTGGACGACAGAATCATCATATTAAAAAAAAAAAAAAAAAGATTCTGACTTATCTTTAGCTTACCGAATCAAAACAGGCAGAGATTTCGGTAAACATATGATCTGCTTTTTCAGGCTTTAAAATGAAAGATCAAACATTAGATTGAAAATCTAGAGAGTGACGGTTTGAATATGTGATGGATTCAGAGTTTTTGGCCATCACCACAATTCAGAAGAAATCTTGATGTCATCTCAAGAACATGGAAAATCACAGTTAAATGCAAGGCTAGCTCTTAGAATCAGGACTATCTTCAATATTTCATTAAAGCCATTTCTCATCTATGCTTTGCATGACCTTCGATGAGCACTGAAGAAAATTTCTGCAACGAATTTATAAAGAGAAATAAAGTAACATATAGCAGTGTTGTCGTACTTTAAAAAATGGAAAAATTGGGCTGGCGAGATGGCTCAGTGGCATAAGCGCTTGTCTGGCAAGCACAAGGTCCTGAGTTCGACTCCCATGAACCCACATAAAGGAAAAAAGGATTGGTGATATCGCTCAGCGGCACAAGTGCTTGCTGGCAAGTGCGAGGCCCTGAGTTCAACTCCCAGTACCCACATAAAAAAAACGTAATTAAGTTAAGGATCCCAAGCTGGAGAAACAATTCTGTATTACTCCAGTGGATCTAGTGTAGACACTGGTGTACTTAAGTTGTGATGAAGCAGGCAAGAGTGAGAGAGGAGCTGTGCTCACAGAAGCAGAGGGTCAGACTCGAACGGAGACTAAGAGATTCCACACGTGCTGGTATTGCAAATGGAGAAAGAAGTTGGAAGCCATGGGAAGCTGGTGCTTTCTATAAGCCAGGAAATTCAAGGAAACTAATTCTTCTCTGTGCCTTTCAAAGATAGGGCAGCTCTTGCTAGTACCTTGACTCCCACCCAATGGGCCCATTTCTGACATTTAAACTCTAGGCATACATGATAGCAAGTTTGTATATTTTAAAATATTGCTTGTGACAATGTTTTACACCAGTAGTAGGAAATCTTACTATCCTATTTTCACAATGTTTATGATATGGAATGTCAAAGAATAAAATTACAGATTTGGGTGGCATTCAAAAACAATGGGATGGAAATTTGTACAACCTTTTCATTCTTGAGTGCTTGTTGGTTATTTTATGAATGATACTCAAGCTTAAAGGCTGGTGAAAGCCAAATTTAAGAAATATTGAAACTAAATTTCCATGGGAAGTATTAAGAACCACAAAGGTTTTTGTTTGATTTAATGAAGAGAGATGATGAATGATTAAAGAAACACTAACCTTCACTTAAAACTTGCTGGCTGTCAGTGAACTTTTCACTTAGTATATGTATGTTCTAACATTGTATGCTGAGTGAAATTATCCCTAGTTAATTAAGCTGTTTTTTGAAAAGTACATCTGTTACTTTGAATAAGTTGATCATGTGTTAACTGTTAGACAAACCATCAATAACATTCTTAGCATTTAATCTGGATTTCAGATTTCAGTCAACCTTATTTGTAGGACCAAGTAGGTCCTACAAACTTGATGTCAAAAACAGAGTTTTCTGGTTAAAGACATGAAATGAGTTAGCACATATTAATTCCCACTTATTTTAGGTTGCATGTGCAATCAAGCTAGCAAGTTCAAGTAACAAAAAATTTGTTAAGGTTATATATATATATATATATTCCAGAAGTAAATTGTTCAGGTCTCAATCTATCTTAGGCTGGTCAATGGGATTATGTATAATAAAACCTGACCTGAATCTTGGCTGAATAACTGCACTAAAATGTCTGCCAGTTTATCACTAAACAAATCTGTGGGTTTAAAAAAATACCATTGCTACACATTTCTAATCAATCCTGATTTTGCCAGAGATAGCAACTGAATTACACGTAGAGTTATTGTGACTTTGGCACCTCTCAATCAGCTAGAACTAAATGTCTGGGCAACCTTAAAACTGATTGATTTGAGATTTCCACCCAGATTTGCAGATTAGCTGAAAAAGGCTAGACTACTCCTCAAAGGACTACAGAAAATCATATATACAGGTATCTAGCAATGACTTCATTGATTCAGGCTACATGGAATTTAACAGGAAGAGGAATAGAGCTACATCTTAACTAATTCATTCTTGAGAATGATTCAGAGCCCAGCTTGTCTCAAGCTTGGTGGACTGAAGCAGAGCTAGTTCAAGAATTTTTAGTCCACAATTATCACCCCCTAGAAAGATTTTTGCTCATTTCTTTCCTTCACAGCAGTTCTGTAACACTTTGTATTTTCCAAGATCCTCTCATGTTCAGCACCTCTTTTTTGCTTCATTGATAATTTAGGAAGAGAGTGAGAGCAGAGAGAATTTCCATGTAACAGATAAAAAAAATTAAAGCATAAAAATGGAATGTCTTGTTCTGTTTCATGTCAGGAGTCAGTGATATACCCAGAATTGGTACACGAGTCTCTGAATACTGCTCAGATGGAACGGATATAACTGGATCATCTGTTTAATCAAGGGCATGTTAACTAAGTGGATCTTTAAATTCTTTTCAACCATGATGAATAAATGCATAAGGAAAAAAACCTTTTATCAAGCTCTTCCCAACCACATATTCTTACTCAGTGTAAAATAGTAATAAGAATACATGGTTTGTTAGGCAATCTAGGTTTTTCCTCTTTATTAGTGGCTGTGGATTGATGTCTTAGGCTTTCTCAAATTTCAGCAACTATAGTAATTGCCACTTTATCCACATTTTTACTTTTCATGGTTTCAGTTAATCCATGTTCAGCCATGATCTAAAAATATTAGATGGAAAACTCCAAAAATAAACAGTGCATGAGTTTTAAATTAGATGATGTAGTGAGTATTGTGATGTGATTTCCTGCTGTCCTGCTCTGGCCCACCTAAGACATGAATCACTACTTTGTCCACTGTATCCATGCTATATAAGCTATCTACCCGCTAGTCACTTAGTAGCCATCTCAGTTATCAGGTCTGCTGCCTGATAGCGTATGAATAGTTTATATTCATCTGTAATATACAATGAATATGTAAACATTAAGGAATCACAAAAAATACATTTCATAGCTACTAAATCAAACACAAGACCTTTGTCAATTTATCATTATGACTCATATTTTAGATTATGTGTGCCATATAAAACTCAGAGTCCAAAGGTAACCACAACCACAATATTATCTAAATTGTCCAACACATAGTGTTATGGCTTGTATCTGGATGTCCTCCAAAAGCCTAATGCACTCATACTTCAGGCTTTCGGGAGGTAGCTGGCTCATAGGTGTGTTATGCTGGATTAGGGTGTGTAATACTTGGATTAAGGGTGTGTGGTGAATAAATTGGTTTATCATAGATCTGGGTGTGGATAATGGAAGTCCCAACTTGGGTGTGGGTGGCACCACCGAAAAGGCTTGTAGCCTAGATGGGATAAAAGGGAAAGGGAGGCTTGTTGCTTGCTGCCTTCTGCCTGCTCTACCATGGACTATGGACTAAAATCTCCACAAACTGTGAGATGAAATAAACCTTCCCTCTTTTAACTTGTCAGTATCAGGTATTTTGTCCCAGCAACAAAAAAGTAAGATACACGGTATAAAGGAATTAGAATAGTAAAATATTATACATTAAAAACAAAAAAAGCAATCCATGATCATCTTTTATTTAGTGGACCCTGAATATGTAAGACATCTGATAATTATCAAGAGAGATAAGAAGGAGAAGAAAAGTTCATCCTTAGATACAAGGACTTCCAAATAACCTATGAGATATCTTACAAGGATATGTCTAAATTTCAAATGATAAACAAAACAAAAATTCATTTACTCAGCACTTACTGTAGTATGTTCATTTGTTATTATCGCTTTCAACTTTGAATAAAACTCTATGAGGAGATATACATTTATTTATTTATTTTTCTCATTTCACAGGCTGCAATAGTGAGACTCTGAAAGATCAAGTGTCGTAGTCATTTTTCTCTCATTGCTGAGACAAAATGCCCAAAAAATGAAGGTTAAAGGAGGGAAGGTTTATTTTAGCTCACAGTTTGTGGAAATTTTAGTCCATAATCCGCTGGCTCCAAGGCAGGGTGGCATGGGAGAGGGGCAACCATTCATGGTGGTGGAAGTTACCAAAAGCAACAAGAGAGTAGGGGAGAGCAAACCTCTTTCCATCACTTATATTGTATGCAGGCTACCCACAATGGGGTGGGTGTAGTACTCACACCTCCAATCCCAGCACTAGACCATGAACCAATTGCAAACTCTAGATTCAGATGCCTCCAGAAAGCTCAATCCTCCATGACCTCATGAGGTTCTGGGGGAACATCCAGACACAAACTATAACATTAAGTAACCACCTAACTAATGTTCCTAGGATTGGGAGGTCAGTTTTTTAACTCATTTTGGGGGAAGGCATTAGAACCATTGTCCTTTTTTGTGTGTGTGTGCAGGTACTAGGAGTCGAACTCAGGACCTCATGCTTGCCAGGCAGACACTTATGCCGCTGAGCTATATCACCGGCCCTAGAACCATCATCTTTAAGCATTATATGCTTCTTTTATCTAAATACTCAGAGTACTTCCTCTTTTGAAATCCTGGAAAGATCAAAGCAAGTTTATTTTAGTTGGCATCTGAAGGTTTCAATAATTATCTATAATTTAGGGGCAAACCAGCTAATAAAACAAACAGTATAATCATCATGTTTCTATTCGTAGATTACTCTTGTCCCCTGGAGTATGATGCACACTTACGAGACTTTTTGGTGGTGACATTGACTGGGAGGCTTGAGGGCCCTGTCCCAGCAGTGTTGTAAGCTCTCACAGAAGCAAAGTAGATTGTATTAGCTTTCAGTCCTGTGATGTTTTTGGTTGTAACATTTCCACTGACTCTAATTTTACCGATCGTGGATTCCTTGGAGTCATCTGTCCAGTATAATACCTGATTATTAAAAAAAAATAATAATAATGTATATACCACAACTACAAAATAACCAATATCTAATATTTATAGGAAGGGACTAAAAATACTGTATTTAATTATACATTCTCAGTGAAAATTAGAGAGCCTAGGCTTTTTTAAATTACCAAAGTAAAGTGATTTTAGCGCTCTCTAAAGGTTATAAGTTTTAACACAGTGTACATAATAAGTCAAAACAAAACAAATCTCATGCCATCAATCAAAGACTTTAATAATGATGTTTTGCTATTACTGTTTCCTTTACAGTTCTTTGGCTCACAAGTTAATTAATAATTCAATTTATTTTAAACCTTTAGCATGAATTAGCATTGTTTTAGACACATTAAACAAAAAGACAAAAGAGAGTAAAAAAGACAAAAGAGACAAAAGAGTAAAATTTACTACCTGCTTTTAAGCCCTTTATAATCTAGCTTGGTGGTTAGCATATAAATGTGAAAAGAAAGTGTAGACTGCTTCACAAAGAAATGACATAAGAAAAAATGTTGTAAAAATTTTAAGAAAGACATTGATCAGAGAAGAGTTCAGAGGAAGAGGAGATGGGAGATAACCTTTTAGAAATAAACAGCCTTCAGGTAAGAGCTATGGCATTCTAGGCACAGACTGACAAAGATATCTTTCATATGAGTTTAAATTTTTATTGTATTTATCAGAAGATTCATGCAAAACGGAAAAAAGTGCAAGGAAAAATTAAAGATATTTAAAACAAAACATTTTTTCTAACTTCAAAAGGCAGAAAGGTATATCCATCCATTTTTATGAATCACTGAATTTTCAAGTTGAAGAACAATGAGTGATTAACGAGTTTCCCTTTATGCATCCTCATCCCTTAACTTTGTAAGAATAAAACCTGCAAATGTGGATTTACTTCATTCTATATAGACTAAAAGGAGCAGATTAATGAGAATCTAGGTTTCTTCTTATCACTTAGCTCCTTTTTCCAAGATGATTGCATCTTTTTAAGTCATACTGCAATCCACAGAGCAGATTTCCCAGTGAAATTCTTCTACGGTTCAAGATTATGGAGGATTAGACTTTACCTCCCCCCAAGAAACACAATGACAGAACAGATCTCTAAAGGTTACTTGTCTTAACTGAAACTCTGTGACTTGAAAAATGGCAGTCATTTTTAACTTGATTATGATTATCTGGAAAGATTGCATTCCTTTCATTTCTCTCATTAGCTTTACATATTGCTATAATCTGGATCTGGGATGTTCCCCAAAGACACAGGCACTGTTGGGAGGTGGTGGAAATTTCTGAAGCTGGGGCCTAGTGAGAGGAACTTAGGTCACTGGGGATATCCCCTTTAAAGAGATATTGGGACTCGGGCCCCTTCTTGTCTTTCTCTTCCTGCCTGTCATGAGGTAAGCAACTTTCACTTCAAATGCTCCCACCATGAGTATTTACTCCCCACAGTCTCTGGGGAGTCAACCAACAACGGGTCAACCAACAATTGACTGAAACCTTCTAAACTGATTCAAAATAAATATTTTTGAGTATTTTCTCAAGTATTTTGTTACAGTAATGAAAAGCTGCCTGCACAGACATTACTACTATATTCTAAGAATTAGCTTAGTTGCACAGGACTGCTGCACAGCAGTTATTGTATGGTGAGCTATCACATTCATACGGGAAAGTGAAGTTAAGGTAGATTACCTCATAGCCCAGCACTCTTCCAGTGTTTCTATTCCAGGCAATAGCATTCCAGGAAACTTCCATTTCAGAAGCAGAAAAACTCTGAACAGATGTTCCTCTTGGGGCCAACCGAGGTTCTACCACCCAGGAAAAGACATAACTATCTTTAACAGAGTAGTGTAAGGAAAACAGCATGCAAAATGTGCACAAGTCTCAGGAAATCCATTTCAGAGCTGAAAACAATTTACCGTCTTCTCCGGAGTAGACAATGGACACTGTACTCAGAGGTCCTTCTCCTTCATTATTATATACACCCACTTTGACTTCAAAGGGAGAGAGAGGCATGATGCTTTCATTTCTGTAAACAAACCTTGATGATTCCACCAGTGCTACTCTTTCCTTGGTCCAAGTTGTAGAGCCAACAGGCCGGAACATAATGATATATCCAAATCCTTCTCCATTCTGTAGTTCTTCTGGAATTGACTTGGGCAGAATGCAATCAATCACTGAGTATTTGTAAAACTATTTTATTGAGCTGTTATAATATTTATTGATTACTTGTCATTTCTTCTGCAGAGACAAATATGGATATTTATCCTGTTTAATGAAGTACCAAAAAGTACTTGTGTTTGGAATGCTGATTAGGAAAATGATCCCAATGAAAGGTACTCAGATAAATAACTGAAGCTTTCAAATAGAAATAAAAAACAGGTTTTACATATTTATATCTCTTTCCTCGATCATTCATAAATTACAATAATAAAATGGTTTAGAAAATTACAACATTTCATAAGCTAAAATATAATTTTGCATGAATTTTTAAATTCAGCAAAAAATCAACTTATCAACTATTCTAAGGCTAGATACATTTTATTTTCACAACATTTTCTTGTAAGATGTGTGCAATATAATTACTCTGCAGTACTGTATACCTTAACACAGGATTTTTCTCACAAACCCATAAACCTCTTGTCATTTTTAAAAGCATATAACTTCATTAGTAGTAACATCAGTGTGTGTTTTTCCTGATATAAAAAATACATTGCAAATTCCTATACAGATCAAACTCTATAAAATATATTTAAAATTTGAAAGTATTAAAATTTCAAAGTCGAAATAGATACATGTATTCCCATAACACTTCAGATAGAAAAAATTATTAATCACACAAACTAAGAAAAGGAAAATAAATGTGTGTTTGAATTTGGACAAACGTTCCATCTGATTACAGTGAACTCATATTTAAAATTTGAAAACCAGGGCTGGTGAGATGGCTCAGCGGCTTAAGCGCCTGCCCGGCAAGAGCGAGGGCCCGAGTTTGACTCCCGGAACCCACATACGAAAAAGGGGCCGGTGATATTGCTCAGCGGCACGGGCGCCTGCTGGCGCGCGAGGTCCTGAGGTCGACCCCCCGGTACCCACAAAAAAAAAAAAAAAAAAATTTAAAAACCAATGGGATTTATTTGATTTTTCCAAAGGAAAAAACTTCTATAATAGATTCTAAATGTTTTGATAGGTTAATAAAGATACAACTGGTGGGAATTAATGCTCTGATTCTTTAAAGTTTGCAATGCCTTTTCGGAGGTTTTCCTTGTCCCTTGGAGTTCATTCACTGTATCACATTATCCTGTCATTTGGGCAACATTTGGTTACCAAAGGCCCCAGCACCAAACGCACCATCTTGGTCAGTACCTACGTGGTGTTCTGGTGCAGAGTCAGTCTTATATTCTGTGATAAATAACAAATCAAATCAGATTCTTTTACTTACAGGGTTTGGCTCTGAAACAGGAGTAGAATGGGAAATAACAGGTAAGCACAGAGCCAGTAATAAGTAGAAAATATGCAGCAGTAAGGATACGGAGGAAGTAGAAAATAGAAGAAACAGAAGCTCTAAGATAGAGAGAGGAGATGAATTTATCTAAGTAGCCATGTACAAAATTAAAAGTAAAGGAGATGAGAAGTACTAAGTCAGAAGCGTGAGGAAGTATTAATGCTGGGGAGGATTCCAAGAATAGCTGATAGTCCACTAGAACTCTTGTGTGTAGAACAATGATGAATGACGTTTTGGTTCTGCATTTGACCTGCCTGCTTGGTTGCAGGGACTTTCTCGTGTCCTCATTACTCTCCATGTAACTTTAACATAAATCCCCATTAACTGACATGACCTGAGCTGGTCTCTATTTCTTGCCATGTGTAACACTCTAACAAATTCAGAAAGTGAGGAGGAATAATACCGTTCTTTCCAAAATCTGGGAAAGATAGTGCTTCCTTGTATTAGTGCTTCTCTTCCTTTTTACAGGAAAGCACACATTGAAAGAACTAATTTTGAATTATATGGAAGCAACTCAGGAGAGTTTAAGCAACTTGCTAGAGCATTTGATTGTTTTTGATGCTTCTTTGATCTCAGATATAATCACTACGCTTAGTCCCAGAATGTAGAGGACTTCTATTTCTGTTATTCAAGTGCATTTAGTATTTCACAGAGTGTTCCCTCAAGAGAGATCTGGTGCCAACATGTTCAGTTTACAGGGGAACAAAAGCAACTTATTGAGGTTCTACTTCTATTCTCATACAAACTGATCATTGAAGAAGAAATCTACATAGCTGTTTAAAGATGGACAGAAAATGTTTTGTTTTCTTTCTTTAAGCAGAGAAAGTGTTTCAGTGCAATAAAAAAATTCAGAAATTCTAATGGTAGAGAAATTAATAAAATTAGTAAAAGATTAATAACATAATTCTCAACCATAGTGTTTACAAGAACTAAATATTTATTATGAACCAGGACTCAGCAAACTGTAGTTTTCTAGCCATTCTAGCACATAACCTGATTTTGAAAATAAAGATTTTGGGCACATAGTCACACCTATTTCTTGAATACATCATATATTGAGCTATGATAATAAAGTGAAAATTGTGAAAGAAATCATGTAGCCCACAAGAATAAGTATTTTCATTATTTGGTCTCTTACATAAAGTGGACCAACTCCCATTATAGGTATTTATCTCTTACTTTATAATACCTATCATATATGTATTTATAGCTGTATTTTATAATATATTCTCCACAAGGCCCTCCAACTTGGAAGTAATTGGGAGTAAAAAAGATACACGGTATTGTGTATTGTGTGTATTTGTTCTGGTTTGTTTTGTTTCTAATACCTTAGGTGTGAGATATCAAACTTTTGGAATGTAGCAACCATTAATTACTTATAAAGAAATGATATGCAAGGAATTCCTTCCCTCACACATAGACTGTGTATAATTAATTATCTACTAACCTTTAGAAATTTCTGACTGTGGAGGAGAAAATTAAAGTATGAAGTCAGAAAAACTCCCCATACACTATGATGAAAATACTTCTGTGACATCTGAAGAACACTGGAAACTGAATAACTCACTTGCCATCAAATAAAAAAGAATCCTCTTGCTAGACTAATGTAAGAGTTACTGTTTTGTGGAAAATATGTTTAGAATATCAGGAATAATATGACTGCTTACTTCCGAAGGCAGACAATGACTTTTGCTCAAGCTGAGGCATCAAATTGTGTGAGGACAATTAGAATTCTAATTTGGGAAATGTAAAACAAAACAAAACAAAGCAAAACAAAACAAAACAAAACACATGAAACATAAGTTCTAATCCAGTACAAAATGTGGGCCCTGTGTTCAAGTGCTTCTCTGCCCATTTGGGGTAAGCCTGTTTTCTTACCCCAAAGTGGTGTTACCTACCTCCCAGCATTGTGAAGACTAAGTAAAATTAAATGTTCAGTGTAACTCTTAAAACCTGGAAATGCTCCACAAATATGGATTCTCTCTTTCCCAGGCTTCTGAGAGTTCTGGCTGTAGCCTTTCATTCATCAAGTCCGTATGGAGGCTGGACCACACTCTAGGAAATATGCTAGGCCCATAATGTTTAAGTGAATCCAGATGTCCAGAAGGAATGACTTTTAAGGCAGCTGTAACCTTGTGTCTGACTGTTATTTATATCCATGAGAAAACATCTGTTTTCCAGTTTCCCCTCATAAATAGGATTAATGATCTCTCTGTGTGTGTGTGTCTCTCTGTCTCTGTCTCTGTCTCTCTCCTCTCTCTCTCTTTCTCAATTTTGTGAGGAATAAAGTAAATCTGATGAATAACTGTATTTCTGAAACAGAATTTGTCAACCTTGGCATCATTACTGACATTCTGGCCTGGATAATTCCTTGATGTGGGGCTGTCGTGTGCACTGTGGGAGGTTAGCACCATCCTGGGCTCTAACCAGTCAGACTCTCCAATCCTCACATTCCATAATTATAAAAAGCAAACATTTCCCAGTCACAGTACAATGTCCCCTGAGGATAAAATTAGGCCTGTTCCCCAATAAGAACCACTTTGCTACTTATCAGACCTTTCAAAAATTGATTAAAACATCCATGATCATCCTGTTTATAGAGATAATACTGAAAGGTCCAGTTAAATTGATATTTTTGATAGGATGAAAATTATCATCAAAGATTTAAAATTTTGGATACATTACTACTATAGAACTATAAGAAAGGCCAAAATTCATAACTCTGATAACACCAAAATCTGACAAGGACATTGAGAAACAGGAACTCTGATTCATTTCTACTGAGAACGCAAAATGTTACAGGCATTTTAGAAAAGAGTTTAATTGTTTCTTGTGAATCTAAAAATACTCTTGCCATATGACCCAGCAATTATACTCTAATATTTACCAAATGAAGTAAAAGCCTCTGAAAATACAACAATCTGTTCATAGATGTTTATGTCAGCTTTATGTAGAATTGTCAAAATATGGAAGCGACCAAGAAGTTCCTCAAGAGGTGAATGGATAAATAAATTATGCTATATTCAGACAATAGAATATTATTCGTAGTTAAAAGGAAAGGATATATCAAGCTACAAAAAGACATCGAGGAAACCTGAATGCAAATGAATGCATATACTCTGTGAAAGAAGGCAATCTGAAGTCTTCATAGCGTATGATTCCAGCTATGTTCTATGTCATTCTGGAAAGGTCAAAATTATGGAAATAGTA
Source organism: Erethizon dorsatum (assembly GCA_028451465.1). Taxonomy (NCBI): domain Eukaryota; kingdom Metazoa; phylum Chordata; class Mammalia; order Rodentia; family Erethizontidae; genus Erethizon; species Erethizon dorsatum. The sequence goes on along the minus strand of CM051825.1, from coordinate 54,588,203 downwards.
AAAAAGATCAGTGGTTGCAGGGGTTTATGAGAAAAGATTGATGAATAAGCAGACCAAAAGTCTTTTAGGGAGATAAAAACACTCTAGATGGTACTTCAATGGTAGACATATGTCAGTGCACATTTGTCTACACCCGTAGAATATATATCACAAAGTGTGAGCCTTAATGCACACTATGAACTTCAGGTAATGATGTGTTAGCATAGGATCATCCATTGTGACAACTATACTACTTTCATGGGAATATTGCTAACAGGTGGAGGCTTTGAGTATGTGGAGTCCAGCAATATATGTGACACCTATGTAAATTTCCACAAGTGTTCTGTAAACCTAGAAGTCCTGCTAAAAAATAAAAACTTTAAAAACAAAACACAAAAATAAATAAATAAACCTGTGTATGTGTGTGCACACACACACCATATATATACATATATACATATTTATACATATAATTTATATATTTATATTATATTATTATATACTTATATTTTCAGCTTAGAACCAAGTTGATAACAAAGGTTTGGATTACCAGGCATGCTAAAGAAAGACATCAAACAATTTTATGTAAAGGCTTACTTTACTACTTAGAGACATTTATATTAAAATATCTTAAGAGAATTGTCGAAAAAACAGTACTTTTCCACCACGGGGAGGAAAAAGGAGTACTTCTTCCCTCAACTAGCTATGCAAGTAAGGCTTAAGAAAGAACCATATGGTCTATATTTTCTGGAATTCATAAGGTTGGTTCTTTTAACTGACAATGCCTGAAAAACTTCTATGATACAGTGACATTTGCACAGCTTTTGGTGACAAAGTGAAGACAGAAGAGGAGGGGCCGTATTACTGACCTTCCACCAAACACAGAACAAAGATGCTTGTTTGCTTAGAGCAAATGTAGAACTCCCAAAGGGGGACCATCCATGAGGAGCCTTGAAAGGGATTCTATCCCCCAAAACTACGTAGAGGAGGGAAAATCTGAACACAAACCACCAGAATCTAGAACCTGAGGTGATTCTTCAGCAGTCAGCTGGATCCGTACCAAGGAATCATAACTGCACTTCTCCAGTAAGAGATCTTGTAAGGAATACCCTTCTAAATCAGACAAATAAACGCCTCACTAGCTTACAAAATACCAGTATCTGGTTATTTGTTATGTTAGATGTACACTGAAACCAATTTACAAATGTATCAACAATAAGCTCTTTTTTTACCCCCTTCCTTCCTTCCCAACATCAACCCTCCACAACTGTGGAGGATGCAGCGGTAACACAGTGAATTAGGAAGGAAAAATGAAAGAAAAGAAAGGGAGAAGAGGTGAAGAACTGGTTGTACATTCCTTTTCATGCTACAGAATTTTAGGCTAAGGCAGGCCTGAGCTACTGGGAAGGAGGAGCTTTAAACTGCTAAAAAGTCAAACGTTTCTCCTAGTAATCAAGACTAAAATTTGAAATCACTAAAAATAATAATAATAATAATAATAATAAGCCTAAGTGTTAATATTACACACTATGACCAGAACAGTGACTCCATGAGCCTCAGTTCTCATCCAGATTCAGGGAGAACAAGCTGGCAGTATGCCAGAAACAGTGTTCAGACTACAGCTGCTTTTGCCTGTATTGCACAAGTTCATGTCATTCTCAATAAAACAGTCCCACAGCTAATAAATAAAACAGGGCCAAATTTATCCAGTCATAGTAAAGATGCTACTGACCAATGTTCAAAATAGATACCGAAGTTATTTTCCTTACATTTGGGGGAAAATTGTGCTGAGTTAGTCATATGCTTACTTTGGTAGAAATGAGAATGTTCTAATAATACCCTGAATAATTCATCATCAAGATAGTGTATTTTTATACCGTGTACTTTTATAAATTCTCAGTCTGATCAAATAAATCTTCTCTTTGTTTTTCAGTATTCCTTCTGGTCAGCTAAATCTTTTTCCTTCAAAATAACTCATTTGGATAGAAAGTTACCTCCCACGTAATGACGAGCTCATATCGACCTCCTCCACCTCCATTGATGTTTACTGGTGCCATGGCAGGAACTAAAAGCAACCAAGAGAGATGTGGGATGGAAATTACTAAAGGACACCTTCATCAAGAAGAATTTTGTTTCAGGATTTCACCTTTCAAAATCTCACCCAGGCACGCTGTGAGAGAGTCTTACATTTTTAATGAACATAAATTATGTTTACACATACCCAAATTTCTGAGAGAGAGGACACAGTTGTGCTTGACAGATGAGCACTCTGGCTCCAAAATTCATTAAAAATCAAGTAACATCATGTATTTGACATTATTATGCATCATCTACTAATTGGCAAAATGATGTTCCATTCAAATGGTAACAGTGACACTGCTGATTTAGTGCCTAATTATATAGTTGTGCCATAAACAAGTTACTGAGGCAGTCTATTAATTATTATTTTTATCAATAAACAAACTAAAATAATTTTCTCTTTATTAGCCATCAACTTATTTTAATAGTTAAAAATTAATTCTTCAAAATTAATTTTTTTATTTTAAAACCCTATGTTTGAATTTCAAATCTCACAGGTGAGAATAAGAGAGACTTTTAACTTTACACTTGAAAAAAATCAGAGTTTCTTATATAAAGAATGCAATTACGAGAAGATTCCTGTATTAATCTCTTGAATCTAAGGCTCTGTCACAGAATATTTAGACATTAATAATTATATGACGGCTGGTGAGATGGCTCAGCAGTGTAAGTGCCTGCCCGGCAAGTGCGAGGGCCCGAGTTTGACTCTCGGAACCCACATACAAAAAAAGGTCCAGCGATATCGCTCAGTGTCATGGGCACCTGCTGGCGTGCGAGGTCCTGAGGTCGACCCCTGCTACCCCCCCAAAAAAAATTATATGAATTAGGAAGGAAATATGCCTTCAACTACACCTTCGAGATGGCTAGTGTAATAGATAATAGTTCAAAGTAAGTTGTAAAATTGATGACAATTACTAGTGTGTGTGGAATAACGTGATACATACTCAGAATGAGGCTTTAATACATAAATATGGAAGTGTTAAACAAAGACATTATTTCCTTTGCTCAATGGCAAAAATACCGTATCCTAAATACAGTTAGAATGGATAAACCCTGAGTATGCTGTCAAAAGGTTGAATTACATGAAATTATTTATACTGGACTATGTTTGACCAGTATCCAGGGCTGAGGATGGAAATATGTGGATATGGTTGGAGCCTGGGAGATAGAGATTAAAGTATGTAAGGCTTAATTGCTCACTTCAGTTTTTCCCACCATACAGATTAAAGAAATCTATTGCATTTATTTAATTTATTTTGATTTCATAGAGAAGTCTATCAACAAAATTGTTATATGATTGTTTTTTTCAAAATGACATCTTTCTTACATATATTTTGATATTCAAATTTGCCCTTGTTTTCTGCTTACAACTTTTTTTAATTAATTAAGTTTACTGGTACATTTTAGATATACATAACAATCACATTCATCATAAGGAATTTGTAATGCGTACATGATATATCTTGATTTTTCTTTTTTCCTCACTTCTCCCCTCTCTTCAATCCGTCATCTCCTCCTTATTTACAAAAGTTTTGCTTCCATTTTTCTTCCTCATTTTCTCATTTTTTCCCTTCCTTCCTTTCCCTCTCCCCCCCCCCCCGTTACTCTTCCCATTTGAATATTTTCTTCCTATTTCACAGTATCTCTTATATATTTTGGTCCTTATTTACACATTCTGTTTTTCAAGCCAGAGAAGTAATGTGATATTTACACAGGTGTGTCCAATTTATTTCACTTAAAAGGATGTTCTCAAGGTGTATCCATTTACCTAGAAAGGTCTCAAGTTTTTCCTTCTTTATGGCTAAGTAGTGCTCCATTATATAGAAAAACCACATCCTCTTTATTCATTGATCAGTTGATGGACATTTGGGCTATTTCCAAGATTTAGCTTCAGCAAATGTGCTGCTATATACATGGGTGTGCATATATCACTATGGTATGATATTTTTAATTCTTCTGGGAAGATACCCAGCAGGGGAATAGCTGTGTTGAATGGGACCTCTAATCCTAGCTTTGTGAGCAATCTCAATACTGATTTCCATAGTGGCTGCACCAGTCTACACTCCCACCAACAGTGGAGAAGGTTTCCTTTTTCCTCACAGCCCCATCAGCATTTGTTATTGGTTGATTTCTTGATGATAGCCATTCTTTTTGAGGTGAGATACAATCTCAGTGTTGTTTTAATTTGCATTTCTCGAATGACCAGTGATGCTGAACATTTTTTCATATATTTATTTGCCTTTGGACTTCTTCCTCTAAGAAGTTTCTACTCATTTCAGATGCCATTTTTGCCTTGTGTCTTTAAATTTTAGGGAGTTCCAATTTTTTTTTCAGATCTTTATATATTCTATATAGCAGTCCTTTGTCTGAGGAACAGCTGGGAAACATTTTTCCCCACACTGTAGGTTGCCTCTTCACTCTGTTGGTGGCTTCTCTTGCTGTGCAAAAGCTTTTTAATAAAAATGAGATCCCAGTTGTTGATTCTTTGTGGTAGTTCCTGTGTGATTGATGTTTTGTTCATAAAGTCTTTGCCTACACCAGTGTCTTCAAGAGTTTTACCTATTCTATCTTCTGGCAGATTTAGTGTTTTTATTTTAATATTTAGTGTATGTGCTGCCTCAGTGACACCAGTTTTAATATTTAAATCTTTGAATCATTTCAATTTTAGTTCAGTGCATTCTGCTGGTGGTTTCCTTTCCTGTGCAAAAGCTTTTTAATAAGATGACATCCTAGTTGTTGATTCTTTGTAGTATTTCCCTTCCAATCAGGGTTTTGTTTCATGTATAAAGTCTTGCCCTACACCTCTTCCAGCATATTTAGTATTTCTGTCTTAATATTTAGATCTTTGATCCATTTTGATTTTAGTTTAGTGCATGGTGAGAGACATGGGTCTAGTTTTAGTCTTTGGCATATGGAAAGCCAGGCTTTCCAGAACCATTTATTAAAGAGGCTATTTTTCTTCCAGTGAAAATGTTTGGCCCCTTTGTTGAAGGTAAGGTGCCTGAGTGTGTTTGGAATTGTTTCTGCATCATCTAATCTGTTCTATTGACCTTTGAATCTGTTTTTTGTTTTTTTTTCTTTTTGCCAGTACCATGCTGCTTTTATCACAGTAGCTTTGTAGTGTAATTTCAAATCAGGGATTAAGGCTGGGCATGGTGGCACATGCCTGTAATCCCAGCCCTAGGGAAGGGGAGATAGGAGTATCATTGTGAGTTTGAGGCAAGCCTGGGTTACAGAGTGAGTCCAGGTCAGCCTGAACTTCACAGTGAGACCTTGTCTCAAAAAAAGAAAAAAAAAAATCAAACGAACAAAAAATATCAGGGATTGTGATGCCCTCTGCCTTGTCTTTGTGGCTCAGAATTAGTTTTGCTATTCTAGGTCACTTCTGCTTACAAATGAATTTTAGGAATTTTTTTTTCTAATTTTGTGAAGTATGCTGTTGGTAATTTGATTGGGATTGTACTAAATCTGTATAACAAATTTTGGAGTACGGCCATTTTCATTACGCTGGTTCTTCCTACCCAAGAGTGAGGGATATCTTCCATTTTCGGATATCCTTTTTCAGAGTACTGTATTTTTCAATGTAAAGATCTTTTACTTCCTTTGTTAGATTGATTCTTAAGTATTTCATTTGTTTTTGATGCTATTGTGAAGGGTATTGTTTCCCTAATTTCTCTCTCAGTGAGTTTATTATTTGTGTACAGGAATGTTATGGATTTTTGAATGTTGACTTTGTATCCTGCTATGAGACTGATTTTTTTTTTTTTTTTTTTAGTACCAGGAATTGAACTCACGAACTTGCGCTTGCCAGGCAGGTGCTGTGCTACTGAGCTATACCCCAGCCCTGAATTTGGTTATTAAATCTAGAAGTCTTTTGATGGAGTTTTTGGGGCCTTCTATGTAGAATATTACACCATCTGCAAATAATGATAATTTAATTTCTTACTTTCCTATCTTCATGGGATGCAATGAAAGCAGTCCTACAAAGGAAATTTATAGTGGCGAATTCCAACATCATGAAAACAGAGTGAGGTCAAATAACCTAATACTGAACCTCAAACTTCTAGAAAAAAAAAAGTCAAGCCCAAACATTGTACAAGGGGGAAAATTATAAAGATCAGAGCAGAAATTAATGCATTTGAGACTAAGAAAACAATACAAAGAATCAATTAATTGAAGAGTTGGTTCTTTGAAAGATTAAATAAAATTGATGTATCCTTAGCCAACCTTATCAAAAAGAAAAGGAAAGAAATGACTCAAAATCCATGCAATTAAAATGAAAAGGGCGAAACCCAACAGATCCTGCAGAAATACAGAAGACCATCAATACTTACTTCAAGAACCTGTACTCAAGATGAAAAATACAGAAGAAATGGACAGATTCTTAGATGAATATGAATTACAAAAACTGAATCAAGAAGATATGAAAATTCTAAATAACCCAAAATCATTCAATGAAATTGAAGAAATAATTAAAAATCTACCAACAAAGAAAAGCCCAGATTCACTGCTGAATTCTGCCAGAAATTTAGAGAAGGTCTAATGCCACTACTTCTCAAACTCATTAATGAAATTGAATGGGAAGCAATATTCCCAAAGCCATTCCTGGAAGGAAGCATTATCCTGGTACTAAAATCAGAGAAGGATCCAATCAAGAAAGAGAACTACAGGCCAATCTCCCTAATGAACATAGGTGCAAAAATCCTCAATAAGATAATACTGGCAAACAGAATGCAGCTAATCATCAAGAAGATTATACACCCCAACCAAGTAGGATTCATCCCAGGGATGCAGGGATAGTTCAGCATATGCAAATCAGTAAATGTAACACACCTTATCAACAGACCCAGGGGCAAAAATCACATGATCATCTCAATAGATGAAGAAAAAGCATTTGACAAAAACCAACACCCATTCATGATAAAAACCCTACAGAAAATTGGAATTGATGGTCTTTATCTCAATCTGATAAAAACAATCTATGACAAAGGAACAGCCATCACCATACTAAATGGTCAAAAACTGAAAGCTTTCAGTCTAAAATCAGGAACAAGACAAGGATGTCACCTATCCTCATTCCTATTAAATGTAGTTCTGGAAACATTAGCCAGAGTAATCAGACAAGAGAAAGAAAAAAAAGGAATAAAGACAGGAAAGGAAGAATTAAATTATCTGCTTACAACTTTTTAAAAAGATTATTTGACCCTAAACCCTATTATCTAAATCTTCTAAGTCTTTGGTCAAAAGTAACATGAAGGCCGGTGAGATAGCTCAGCAGCATAAGCGCCTGCCTGGCAAGTGCGATGTCCTGAGTTCAACTCCCGGTACCTGCATAAAAAAAAAGAAGAAGAAAAAAAACAGTAACATAGATCAGAGTAGAGTCTACACAGTTTCTGGGTTTATAGTACTTGATAGTTTACACTGACACTATTCCAGGACCTTGCACAGTTTAGCTCTGTAAGGAAATTATGTTAAATAATACTTCAATTCACTAGCTCTCGGGTTTCTAATATCATGAGAAACGAAGTTTCATTACTTTCTCTATTCAATTTTTTTTTATGTGGGTACCGGGAGTTGAACTCAGGACCTGGCACCTGCGAGCAAGTGCTTGTGCCGCTGAATGATATCACCAGCCCTTTTTTCCTTTATGTTGGTACCGGGAGTCGAACTCAGGACCTCGCACTTGCCAGGCAGGTGCTTATGCTGCTGAGCTATCTCACCGGCCCTCTATTCAATTTTTAAAGTAATTTTCCTTTAAATGAAGTATGATGATTAGAATTGGGTATCTGGTGGTGATAATGATGATGACTGATGATAGAAAGAGATTTCAGCATGATATCAGAGAAATCAGTAAATCGGTAAGAATATCACCAAGTGTCACTGCACAGGAGAGTGCTAATTGTTATCAGAAGGAGACATAAAAAATTTACTATAAAAACGTCATGATTTGAGTCAACCATGCCAAAACTCCTAAAATATAAATCAGCTGTATTCAAACAACTGGGAGCTAAAATTAATATCCCAAGTCATAAGGCACACGTGGAGATTCTGATCCATCAGGTTTAATGTAGGGCTTGGAAATTTCCATATTCAAACATTTTCTTTGGCTAATCTATTGCTCGTCTAGTTTAAGGCCCATTAATATTTGGAGAATGATGGGTGTAGAAGTCTGCAGTTGTTGGTTCAAACTTATTTCTGTCAGAAACAACCAGCTAACTTCCTGGTCTTTATTTTCCTCCTCTGTAAAATGAAGGAACTTCTCAGCTCTAAACTTCTAGCATGATTTAACATGATGCTGATACCACTGAGTATATTTTTTCCTAGCCCCAATCCTAAGGAAAAAAAATTACTTTATCTTTAGTATAAAAATATAATGATTGACATCTGATAGTTGTACACACTTTGTTGAAGTAGTTCACATTTGTTAAACTAAGCTAACAACAACAAAGCGGTCCTCCATTTATATCACTGAATAAGAATATGAATTTTGTGAGCTGCACACTGTGAGCAAATCTCATGTCACCGTGGATGTGAAAGTCGAAGTGGAACAAAGAGGAGCCATTGAAAATAACTTAGGAGGACATAATTTCAAGCTAGGTTCCACTTGTGTTCTGTTGTTCAGTGAACCAATTGATGCTCAGAGCACTTCTGTTAAGTGAGTTCAAGATTTACCTCATTTGCAAGGGGAAGAATTTATATTATTGTTTGATGAAGCTGTAACTAGATCAGAGTTGAACAATAGATGGAAAAAAAGTATGGCTGACTGCACCAGAGACTCAATTAATTCTTGGTTATAACATCTTAATGAAATAAGCAATAACTCATTTATGTACCAACCTTCAGATTCTCAGTTGGATTTTAGGTAGAAAACAGCTAAGACACACAGACAGTTTCTGAAACGCTCTTATTTTGAAATGCCTACTTAAGGGTCGTAATCTCTTATGCAGCTCACTACGTGAGGGAAATATTGTTTTCTGTGTTTAAAAATGTGACAATGAAAGCCTTGTTTACTGCCTCTAATTTCGATCCTCAAATAGTGAAAGACTCATAAGATACTTCGTATTCCAAAGAATTACATCACAAAGAATCTACACTCTTAGGAAACACCGACTTCTTACCTGATGCTTTAGTTCTTAACAGTTCTGATGGTTTACTTGGTTCTCCAATCCCAATGCTATTACCAGCAACAACACGAAATTCATACTCCACCCAAGAACTCAAACCAACCACTGTTGCATTGTGTGTCTGACCATTGAGAATTTCTGGGACTAAAAGAAAGGGACACTCACGGCAATAAATTGGCATTAGTAAAAAACACACAGTCATACAAAAATATTGTTAGATGTTAAAACAATAAAATTATATTACTAAAATTAAAAAGTATACTATTAGAAAATTTTCTAAAAACATCTGTGTCACCTGTCGCGACAGCTTGCCAACCCACAGAAAATGGTGTCCGAGTCTGTACGGTGAATATCTGAATGGGACTGTTATTATCTGGGCCTGGTCTCCAGCTTATCTGAGAGGTAGTGCTGGAAATGTGTTCCACTCTCACGTCCTCTGGGGGACCTGGGGGACCTTGAAAAAGAATTGTATGATGACTATATTGGAGATATGTAAATCAAGTGATTTCAGACAAGGATGGTTTATTTTTACCTGTCATGCTTAAGAAACAAAATATTGATGATAATGTATTTGCAGCACATCATTAAAGATTAAGTCCTATTAATTCAGTTTACACAGTAAAGTATTAATTTAGACGTGCTCCCTCTTTAGATTATAAAGTGCCAGTCATGAAGTGATTGAATGCTATCTGACAGGGAACGGATCTCAAGAATCTCACTCTTTAATTCCTTTCTCAAAATCTAACACAAGCAAATGCAACTAATGTAGATGACCACAGGATCATGTGGGCTTCACTCTGCTGTTACAGGAATAGTTTATTATGAACGAGAAGATGGTCTATGGTTTAGGAACTGCCACTGTTTGTCAAGCCTGATCAAGCATTGTAAATAGACAAAAGCTGCTCAATTCATGTTTGCATTTATAGTACACATACCCCGGAGACTTGAAATTCACAAAATAAACTATTTACTTGACTTTATCTCATTCCACGTCATGATTTGGTTCCTCAGAAATTATTTACATATCCACACTTTATATTGTGAGTAGACAATGCAATCGCTTTTTCATCATTTATGCTCACCTCTAACAATGATATCAGCAACAGCAGATAAACGCTCTAGAGTTGTTTGTACTGTGCATAGATATTTTCCAGAGTGACTTAACTGAATATTCCTTATCATCAAATCCCCAACAGATTCCTACAGATAGAAAGAGGGAAATGGATAGAATATAACCATACACAGCAGGTCCCAAATTTTTTAAACAGCTGGATAAATATGAAATACAAGACCGATATGAAAACAGAAGATATACTTGGATTATTGTCATTTCTCATAGTTGGTATCTTTTATTATCTACTTTATTATACTTGCACGTAGAAAACAAATCTATGAAAGGCATAAAACAAAATGAAACAAAAACAGATGCACTTCCATAAACAAACAGTGATTACCCATGCAAATAATGATGGGGAGAATAATTAAGAAAGATGGTGTTTCATGTAAAAGACTTGATTCATTTTATTAAGCACTTAAAATTTTCAGCTACTTACTCCTCCAATCCTTTCAAAATGAGCCACTCGGTTTTGTAAGTCTATGATAATTCCATTGAAAGACCATACAAACACAACTTCAATGGAGGGGTCATGGGACACTTGGCAAGGTAGGACAATACTCTCACCAACTGTGACATCCATTTTAGAAGGTGGCACAATAATGATAGTTCGCTCTGTTAAGAAAAAAATAATTATTTTGTAAAGTTTCTAATAATGTTATAATATAGATATAAAATACATATCTCTGAATATTATACAATAATTTGAAGGACTTGAAGTTCAACTGCATTTTGTATGAAAATTTGTATTCTTTTTCAAATTCCCTGTATTTATTATCATATAGCTTATTACTTACAATAAAATTAAATATATAGTTTTATTGATGGGTTTGGTATAAACAGTTAACAGAAAGCTGTAGAACCTCAGAAGATAGCATCCCATACATATAGAATATACCATGCTATCTTTATTTTTTATTCTAAAATTCTAGTCATGACATTATAATTGATACATTGGTTATAGCTCTAAATAGTCTATGTTAGTTTAAGAAATGAAGAGACAGGCTATGTCCCTATGATTACAACCATCACAGATTTTATACAGTATTACAATCATAAAATTTTATGTTCCTATTTCTGACATATGTTTGATAATAATTTCCTATTTTAGCTAAAGATGCAACATAAATTGGAAAGATGGAAGTTTTCCTTTGTAAATCTAGATTTCACCATGTTAGATTATGCATTCATCATAAAACCTTCCCACTAGAAAGATGGGTCTCTGTGCCAACCCTTGTTCTACAAGTATAGCATTTAACTGACCAAAATTTCAAAAGATAATTCCAATAGTGCTTCAGTACTTTAGTACCTAAAATTCCTTTATTTTTCTGACTAAAAAATACTCACAATGATAATCATTTTCTTACGTTTTAAAATAAAACATATTATTTCAATTGTAGAACTTTGAGAAGTGTTCCAAAAGGCAACTCGGTATCCTGAACACACATCTAGATTTACATACGCCCCATCTTACAAAAAAAAAAAAAAGTTTTAAGAGATTTACATGCAAGAATAAAGGTTTACGACAAATTATTCTGAAAAAAAAAATACATATAAAGAAGTTTCAAAATAGGGCAATGACTTGAAAGAATGATTTTCTCCATAGGTCATTCATAAGTTAAAGTTTCATCCTTTAAGAGATAGAACGAAAGCTTTAACCTCTTCTGGATCCTCCATTCTGATCAAGACGCCAAAACAGCATTAAGATTGCATTTATATATTCAGGTGGATTAGTGTATGTTACACTTCGAATGTCCTCATGAAACTTCATGTTAAAATCTGATGCCCATTGTTAGCTAAAAGGTGGGGCCAGGTGAAACTTTTATAAAACAACTATGTCATGAGGGCTTTGGGTTATCTTCAGAGTTATGTTTTCACTAGTTCATTTAAAACTCATATTTATTGAGCTTGTATTATAATTTATGATAGTTATGTTTCCACTAGTTTATTTAAAACTCATACTTATTGAGCACTTTTCATATATCCAGCCTTCTACTTGGCATTGAAGATACAGTGGTGAGGGAGATACTAAAATACAGCACCAAAATAAAAAGATGAGATTTCTTACTTCACGGAGTTAAGTCTATAAAGGAGTGTTTGTGTTGCTCAGAACATATTAATTAATAGACAGGCATAACAGTGGTAAGTTGGAAGTGGGTGATTGTGTTGGAAATAAATGAATCTATTAAAATGTCACACTGGTTATTCATGAGGGATCCGTTTGTTGAGAAAACACTGTTTTAACTAAAAAGAGGCAAATAGGAATTAAATATGCAAAGGAAATACTAAGAGATAACTATATTTCCTATATTGATAAGAGCATTTATAAAGAGTATACATGAAGAAGAAACACGATGGATAAACCAAGAAAGTAATTTTGCTGGAAAATTTAGGCCTAGGCAGAGACCATTGTAGAATATGGGAATGTGAATCTAGATTTTTTTTTTTATATTTTAAACAGAAAAACCATAAAAACTGTGAAACAAAATTTCAAAACAATAGGAGAGTAACAATGGTTAATACATTGCATACTGTTATCTTCAAAGTAGTTGCTCAGTGTACAAGACATAGGCATGAAAAATTGACCAAACAATATTAGCACAAACCTTTCTTTTCTACTCAGAGAAATTAGGATAGCTATCTTAACTATCCTGTATAAATATATATGTTTCTTTTTTTTTTTCCTTTTCCCTTCTTTCTATTCTCCTTTCCCCCATCCTAGTTTCTCTTTTCTTTTGAACAGCTTCTTCCCATTTCACAATATCTATTGTACATTTTGGATCTTATTTACTTGTTCAGTTTCTCACACTAGGGAGACAATACAATGTTTACACATGTGAGTCTGATTTACTTCACTTATGAGCATGGTCTCAAGTTGCATTCATTTACCTATAAAGGGCTCCAGTTTATCCTTCTTTATGGCTGAGTAGTACTCCATTGAATAAAGAGACAACATCTTTTTTATCCATTCCTCAGTTGATGGGCATATGGGTTGTTTCCAAGATTTAGCTATTACAAATTGTGCTGCTATAAACATGGGTGCACATATATCACTGTGGTATGATGATTTTAATTCTTCTGTGAAGATACCCAGAAAGGTAATAGCTGGGTCAAAATTATACTACAAAGCTACTGTGAAAAAATCAACATGGTATTGACAAAAAAAAAAAGAGACCTGAGCATCAGTGGAACAGAATAGAAGATGCAGACACAACCCCAAACACACTCAGCCACCTTATCTTTGACAAGGGGGCCAAACATGTACACTGAAAGAAACACAGACATTTTAGTAAATGGTGCTGGAAAAACTGGCTTTCCACATGCCAAAGACTAAAACTAGACCCATGTCTATCACCATGCACTAAACTAAAGTGAAAATGGATCAAAGACCTAAATATTAAAACAGAAATATTAAATCTACTGGAAGAGAAAATAGGTAGAAATCTTGAAGATATGGGTGTAGGCAGAAACTTCATGAACAAAACCCAGATCACACAGGAAACACTACAAAGAATAAACAAATGGGATCTCACCTTATTAAAAAGCTTTTGCACAGCAAAAGAAAAGAAATCACCAACAGTATGAAAAGACAACCCACAGAGTGGGAAAAAATTAAAGCCAGCTGTCCCTCAGACAAAGGACTTATATCTAGAACATATAAAGAATTGAAATAAATCAGACCCCCCAATTCAAAGACCCAATCTAAATATGGGCATCTGAGATGAATACACACTTCTCAGATGAAGAAATACAAATGCTAAATAAATGTATGACAAAACGTTCAACATCATTGGTCATTTGAGAGATGCAAATTAGAACAATACTGAGATTCCATTTCACCCCAGAAAGGATGGCTATCACCAAGAAATCAACCAATAACAAATGGTGGCTGTGGGGGAAAAGGAAACCTTCTCCACTGGTGGTGGAAGTGTAGATTGGTGCAACCACTATGGAAATCAGTGTGGAGGTTCCTCATGAGTCTAGATTATAGTCACACTCAAGAAGTAAGCCTTAGATTTCCTTAAAGGCACTTATTGAATTTCTGGGCCCCAGTGCAAAATAAAAATATGAGGTTCCTTGTTCAAAAAATAGGAGTAATATGCCATTAAAGATATTAAATATAAAGCTTTTTACTTTAAATATTTTATTACTAATAAAATAATAAGGAAATACTGATACATTAATGGCAATATATATTTACAAATTATAAAATATATGCTTTTGGTATAATAATTTTATATAACACAATAAACAGTCCTGTGTTGAATTATATTTTGATTGATAAGATTTTTCTCAATTGCTTTTTGGCAAATTCACTTATGAGACCATCAGAATTTATGTTTCAATAACTTTGTTCTCAATTGATACAATTCCAAGTGACATTAGTGACTTCTGCCAAATGCAAAGTCACAAATACTTTTTGTTAAGATTTTGTTTTCAAAGGATCTTTTTGCCTATACAACTTTTTTTTGGAGCCATTAAGAGTGTTTTATAGTCTGCAAAATTAGTTTAAATTTCTAATAAATTACTTCAAAATATGACTTTTAGAACACTTAAAGCTAATGTTTCTCATAGAACAATTTTTTTTCCTAGAAAGATTAACCCTTCATCTGTCAGTGTTAAATTCATCTTGTGTAAGACTGAATTTGATTTTTAAAGTAAATCTACATAATAGAATGTTAATGTTTTGAGGACATATTTGTAATTTGTGGAGGTTGTACAAGAAACTATATATGGCTGCATAATTTGTTCATAATCCAAAATTCCTGTTATTATTCCATTGCTGTATTTTCAATTATATGGAAAAACTCATTAATAATTGTATTCCCCTAAAGCTTCATATAAAGACAGTTCTTGCCATTGAATGAAATAATCTTCAAATTAAAATTTTTTTTCTAATTTTGTGGATATTAGCTTTGCAAAGTTGCATAAATATGTTCAAATTCCTAGATTTTAAACTCTTTAAAGAATTTAAATAACTGATCCGGTTTAATTGCAATATCCATCTCCAAGCAGAAAAGTGTGCTTCTATTTTGTAACAATTTACTGACCAAGTTTACTGCCTGAACACAGATTGCACCTGTCCTGGTGACCAGGCTGGATAGCTAACATTTCTGTAAATGCCAGAGGGACAGCCTCTGGGGACAGGGGGGTTAGCTGGCCTCCTCCCACTCTGGGTCCTGCTGCTGGCTGTTTCCAGAGTGCCTCCTTTACCTGCAGCTTTCCTTATCATCACTGCTGTTTCCACTGCTGCTGTTGCTGCCACTTTTAACCTCATCTATCTGGCCCCACATCTGGATAGACCCACCTCTTAGGTCTGTAGCATCCCAACTGCCACTAGATCTGCATGCACATACATGCACGACGTACCAGCTGCTGGCAGGCATGCTGCCTGTTGGGTCCCCAGGCCTGTGTCTGTGTGTGCAGGGGCTGCGGCTGCTGAGTCATAACTCTGCATGTACTCTCACCAATTCGTATGCTCCACCAGCCCACTAAACTTTACTTACAAAACAAGTTGAGAGATGAAATGATTAAGAATTTTGAGGCAACAACAGCAGAACTTAAAAGTAAGCATGGGGCATTTGTAGGCAAGCAACCCTATGTGACTGGCTGGATTATATGCCCTATGAAACTGGACCTGGATGTCACATTAAGAAATACGTCTTTACATAAAAATACAGAATACACACAGTGTGATTACAAAAGGCTTGCAGATGAGCTGGATGAGGAATGAGGAGATGTTTTTCAAGGGGTACAAAGTTTCACTTAGACAGGAAGAATCACAATTATAGAGATCCATTGCTCAGCAGGGTGCCTATAGATAATAATAATGTGTATTTCAAAATCACTAAATGAGATTTTAAATTAAGGTTGTGTTTTTTTTTTACAAAAAGTACTAAATATGTCAAGTAATGGTTATGGTAATTAGCTTTACTTAATATTCCTCAATGAAAATATGTATCAAAACATCACACTGTATTACCTAAATATATACAATTATTATTTCTCAATTAAGTTTAAATAAAATAAATATTTTCTTTTTCCTGAAAAATATGGGAAGTAATTAGAAGCAGAAAGCAAAAGAGTGGGATAAAGGCATACCAATATGTACAGTGTGAGAAATGGATATACTTATAAAAAGATAGCTCTACATGGTCAGACATGTTACCAGAGAGATGCATGATTCGCTGAGCATAGCTCTCCCTGTGAGAACGATCTTGTATGGGTGAATGAACAGGCATTTGGATGACATTTTAACTGCTGTTCTTCCCCTGAAACCACAGTTCAACCTATCCTGATCCTACCATTTTAAGCCCCATCCTTACCCTTCGAAGGTAGCTTTGTAACAGCCATGAGATCCCCAATTACTCTCTTGGAATTAGGTTCTACAACCATGCACAGGCCCAGCTGAGAATTCACAAACAAATCCCCTTTAGGGAGAAAATAATCCATGGAGAGACTAGGTGCATGATGCTTGAGCTGCACAAATATATAAAGTACTTGATGCCACTTTGGGGAAAGAAAAAGGACTTTGGTTTAATCCATTAATTCATCCTTTACATACACTTTAAATTCTTAGCAAACTCAAGTGTCTGAAAGATTTCTCCAAACCACTCAGACCACAGAGTGGAGGATTTGCATATGTGTGATCTTCTACTCCTTTTCTAGGTGTGGATGTTCTACAACAGAGTAGGTGAAGTAACTGGTGGCTCATGAACACCAAAACACTTCTTGTTCTTAGTAGGTAAGTGAGACTATTAGGGTCTAAATTATAACAGATATAAAAGGAGGAAAGCTGACTATGCAAGAATCCATCATTTGTGAAATGTTTAGATTCATTTTGCTTGTTTGTCTTGCGACAAGACAAGGAGATTCCTTTCGATTTCATGACCTTTTATTCTTCTCTCATATTTCTTAGGTATTTGTAGAAAGTTGAGTATAGTAGCTTTAAAACTTCAGTATGCATAAGAATTACTTGGAGAAATTTGTTCAAAATGTAAACTCCTTAACTCCCACCAGAAATACTGATTGAGCAGATCTGTAGGGAAGATTCTAGAATATGGACTGTCAATAAGTTTCTCCAGGTGATTTGGTGTAATTAGCCCAAAGCATTATCATGTTTTGAGAAATGTTGCCTTAGGTTTCAGTATGTGAACCTGAAATTTCTATTTAAGGGAAAACAACACTATAGTAAATATGTTGTTAGAAAGTCTCTAATGCTCTGGGTCCAAGAAAAAGTTCATAGCCATTAAAATATTATTAGTTAATAACGCTTCAAAAATAAAGATGGAGGGCCGGTGAGATGGCTCAGTGGCGTAAGCGCCTGCCTTGCAAGCGCGAAGGCCCGAGTTCGACTCCCGGATCCCACATACGAAAAAGGGGCCGGTGATATCGCTCAGCGGCACGGGTGCCTGTTGGCACGCGAGGTCCTGAGGTCGACCCCCTGGTACTCACACACACACAAAAAAATAAATAAATAAATAAATAAAGATGGAGTTTCAAGGTTCACTGTAATTAATTCTGTGCATTACATTTATTTTTAGAGTTTCATCAAACATTTTATCATATAGAAAACTCTAAAAATTCTTGGATTAAATAAATGTTTTTTTTCATTCAAGCTTTCCATTGGTAGAGTCAGAATACTTTACATATTTAATATAGATTTATATACATGTATGCATAAATGTGAAAAACTCATGGAAATGTGAATCTAAATAATTAGAAATACTTGAAAACTTTTAAGATAATAAAATTGATTTTGTTGTTATGTTTAAAAGATGCCACAATCTTTTACAAGTATGTTCTGAAACACTTATGAATGAAATTGTGTGATGGAAAGGATTTACTTCCAGATAATTGGGAAATAGTTAAGGGGATGGAGGAAAGAAAGTTGGATTTGTGTTCCTTATTATCAACCCTATGTGATGTGTACATAAGAATTCCTGGTATTATTTTCTCAATTCTGTGTGGATTTTTAATTTTTAATAATAATAAAAAACAGTAAGAAAATGGAAGGTTTAAATATCTACAGAAGTGGAAGTAATATTTTTGCACTGAGCTTCTAAAGTACTGACAAGTTTTTGAAGATTACTCTAAATATAAATGACAAACTTCATAAAAAGATCATAAAATTTCAAAATTTTAATATTTACCATTTTCAATCTATGTAAATTAAATAAGTCATTATATCAAACAGCTTTATCTAGCCATGTTATTGTTAAGAAGTACAAGGAAAGGTTTAATGGAATATATGACACTTTAGATGGATAGCCTCATTCAAATTCACACTGTCATAAATGCCAATAATATTTCTAGAGTTCATCTTTAGTTATAAGCACTCCAGCACATAAAAACTAATTATATCAAAACTTATGTCAGAATCATTTTGTATGATTTCTTTCAACACAAATGGGATTGGTTCTCTATTATCAATGGCCAAATGCACTATTACATATCATAATTTTAAAGTACATTTCTAGAAACCTGGGAATGGCAAAAATGTGTAATTGGTCTCAACTGACCATTCAGAAAATATTTTCTTGGTTACCCTTACTTCACTTGTAGTTGTAACTTGGCTGAAATCTTTATCTGTGTATTATAATGATTTGGTGTCAGTTTTCAGAATATCTGTAAAAGTGTTTCTGAAGTTATGAGATCCTCTCCAAGAATGGACAGTTGTATAAGAAAAACAATCAGACTATTTTTTTTGTGTGTGTGTGTGGGTACCGGGGGTCAAACTCAGGACCTTGTGCTTGCCAGGCAGGTGTTTGTGCTGCTGAGCCATCACACCGGCCCTATTTTTCTGTATAAATATGGGGCTCTCCCTTCATTTATCTATATAGCATTATAGAAAATGTTGCTAAGATACCAAAATAAACTAGTGTATAAATAGAACTTCAAACAGGTAGCAAAATTATCTGATACTTTCTTTCACTAGTGAACTTGAGAAGACTAGAAATAAATACTTTAGAAATTTGGTCCTTTTCCTAATTCTTGAGAGTCTCAAATTATGCCATGTATAAAGGTCGTAATATATTAACCATTTCCACTGTTCTTTAACTCTTCTATATACATGCCTAAAATTGGGATTGTATTCTTTCTATCTGTAAGAACTTCAGTAAAATTTCCTTTAGCACAGATCTGAAAGGAGGTAGATATTTTTCCAAAGAAGACATATAAATGTCCAACAGGTGTATGTAACTTTGGTCAATATCACTAACCATCAGGGAAATGCAAAGCAAAATTTTATACCTGGTTGGATGGCTGTTGTTTAAAAGGCAAGGGATATGTGTTGGCAAGGCTGTAGAGAAAAGTGAATCCTTATACACTGTTGATGTGGGAGACTTGGCCAAGGAGTGAATGGTTAAACGAGAAGTTTAGATTAGTGAAACATGTTGTGTCTGGCCATTGTCCTTTCCCTCTCCCCTACAAAGTACTGCCTAGCCTTAAGACATTTCCTTGCCCAAACTGCTTTTCTTCTTTTCTCTTACACTGATATTCTAAATAAAAACCAGAAAGTTCTCAGCTTCAGTGTTACTCCTGGATGCTCTCAGATGAGGCAGCCCCTCTGGGCCTCTCGGTGATTAAACTAAGTCTTGTCTCCAAGCAATCTTTCATTCTCTGTGCTGCCACGGTCACACATGGTAACAAGTGGTGCCCTATGTAGGGCTCAAAAAAGTGAAATAAGGGGACACAGGTAGCCACAGAATAGCCTGGAACATCTCTGCAAGATCACAGGTTAGGTCTCATCTCCAAATAATCTTTCATTCTCTATACCGCCATGGTCACACACTGTAACATGTTGGTGGTAATTGTTAATTGGTACAGCAATTATGACAAATAATTCAGAAATTTCTAAAAATGATTAAAAACAGTATTTGCATATGATCCAGCAATCCTTGTTATAGATATATACTTATGTGTTAGTAAGTTTTTCATTGATGTGACCAAATACCAGAGAAAAAAAAGGGGAGGGGAGATTTATTTTGGGCTCATGGTTTCAGAGGTTTCAGTCCATGGTTGGCTGGCTCCATTTTTTCTGGGCTAGTAGTGAGATGGTATATCATGGCATAAGACCATTGTGGAACAAAGTTGCTCACCTCGTGGCAGTGAGAAGAAGAAAGAGAGTAAGAACTATAGTGAGTAGTGAGGGAAGGATCCAGGTTCAAGATATGGGCAGGCCTCTAATGACCTACTTCTCGGACTAGGCCCAACTTCCTAATATAGCCCATTCAGCTATGAAATCATGCATTGACTAATCCATTGATGAGGATAGCCTGATTATTATCTAATTACCTTCCTTGAGTAGAGATCAAGTCCCCAATGTGTGAGTCTTTGGAGGACACTTCATATTTAAACTGTAACATTCTATCCCTGACCCTCAAAGTCTCATGCCAATCTCATTATGCAAAATATTTAGTCCCTCCCTAAGAGTTTCCAAAGTCTCAAAAGCTTCAGCATTGCTCAAACATTTGTCTAAAGTCTCCTCCGACACTCAAGGTGACTCTTAGTTGTGAGTTGCTGTAAAAATAAAAAAAAAAAAGTTATGTACTTTCAACATATAATGGTACAGAGTAAACATTCCCATGGAACAAAGGGGCCATACAAAGGCTAGATGGGACCAGTAGGACAAACATCAAATCTTGTGGCTCTATGTACAGCATCTGGAACACCTGGTGGTAGGATGAAAGCCCCACAGTTCTTGAGAAGCCCCAACCATATAGGTTTGATTGCAGACCACATGGCCTCTCTTGGCCTGGCTCTGCTCACTGTCTGTGGGGTTCCTTGATCGATCTTCCTTGTTTCCAGCATCTCTAACTTTCTTGGGTCTCCACTGCAGCTTTGGTTTCACTCTCAAAATTTCACACATCATCCTCTCAAGGCTACCCTCAGGGACTGTGACCTTTTACACATTGCATGGCCTCCCAGCTTTTCCTTTAAAATCTTGGTGGAAACCTCCATGACACCATAGTCTTGCATTCTGAATGCCTAAAATCCCAGCATTGTGTGAATGACATCATGGTCTGACACCAGCGCAGGCCACATTGGACCGTGGCTGAAGCAACCTCTGATTTCCTAGATGACTGAAATGAATCCAAGAAAAACCTCCTCAAGAGCCCTATGTGAGCACGGTACCCTGGGCATCTCAGCAAATTCTTTCAAAGCAAAGGAAATGAATTCACTGTCTAGAAGAGTTGTCTACACTAGTAAGTTCATTGCAGCCTTATTTGCAGCAGGCAAGATAAGGAAGTAACCTAAGGGTCCATCTTCTTTGAGTAGATAAAGAAAATTTGGATTATATATACAATGGAATATTATTCACCCTTTAAAAAGGAGATATTGCCATTTGCAACAGCATAGATACACCTGGATGCAATTATGTGACATGGGCCAGACACAGGAAGAAATGTATTGCATGAACTGATTGGTGGAATTTTAAAAAGTCAAGTATATATAAACAGATAGTAGAATAGAATGGTAGTTACCAGGAACAGGGAATTGGGAAATGGGGACATGTTGGTCACAGGGTTATCTAAAGAGCTAAAGTACAGAGTGGAGACTATAGTTAATAATACTGTATTATATACTAGAAATTCTCTAAGAGTCAACTTCAGGTGTTTTTACCACAAATACACAGAAGAGTTAAGTATGTGAAGAGATGGGCACGTTAATTTGTTTGACTGTGGTAATCACTTTACCATATGAGTGTATATTTATACACACACCTTGTATTGTGCATCATTTTTTTTTTTTTTTTTTTTTTTTTTTTTGGTACTGGGAATCAAAGTCAGAACCTCATGCTTACCAGGCAGGTGCTATGCCGCTGAGCTATATCCCCAGCTCCTTGTAGATCTTAAATAAAATTTTATTTAAAAAAAAATAAAGGTGATCTTCTCAGGTTTTGCTTGAAATAAACTTTATTTTATTGTCATTTGGAGGGACAATTCTTGCTGGAGTTATATCCCTAAATATGAGAGGGAATCAAATGTACCACGCAAGTGAACAATTTTGAGTTCATGGTCCATTATCACCTACACTGTGCTTTCTTAATCACTGAGTACATTTTATTTACTTAAGAACCAACACTGGACTTTCTAATTATTAGCAGAGAAAAATAGTATCACAATAAAAAGCAATATCATGATGAATAAAATAGAGTATAGTGTTCACCTTCAATTCTATACAAAATTCTACTAAACAGCAACAGAAAAATAAATTCCTGAGACAAAAATTCTTCAAACAGCAAGCAAAAGAGAAGGGAAATCTGAGAACCTGAGTGAAGTTGAATGATTTTTAACTGACTTAATACAAAACTCAGTCCTATGCTGGGGATTTGAAAGGTCAAGAAAACATATTATTGCATCGATCTCTCTTTTGGGGTTTAGGTGCAGGAAGCTTTTTGTTCTCTGGAAGCTTCTCCCATTTCATCATGAGATAGAAAAGTTATTTTTCTGAGAGGATATACTGTGGTTTGGATAGTGTTCCCCACAGGTTCATGTGTTAATGGTTTGGTCCCCTTGGTGGTAAGTACTATTGGAAGGAGGTGAAACTTCAGGAAGGTGAGGCCTATTAGGAGTCTGTAGTTCATTAGGGCATGAGTTTGACAGGGTGGTAGGTCTCTGCCTCTTCCTCTTCCTCTCTTTGCTACCTGTGCATGAGGTGGGTGGTTTCTTCCAGCACATAGTCCTGTCATTGCTATCTGGAGTCCCAGCCACAAGGCTGAAAACAGTAAGTTTATCTGTTCAGTCATGGACTGTTACTTCTCAAACAATAAGCAAAAATAAGGATTTTCTCTTTTCAAATTTATTATCTCAGGGTCTTTTTAATATATACTGACAGAAAGCTGACTAACATAAGATGTAAAACAGAGAATATCTAAATTGCTGGTAATAAAACGCAAGCGAGGGTGGAGTGATCATTGAGAACAGAGAAATGGAAAGACTTACACAGAACCTTTGAGACCCACTTTTTGTAATCTCACTCAGTTCATTCTGATGCTGGAAGCTGTATCTTTGTTCTCTGGGCAGGAAACTGGGGGACGGTTTTCCTAGGAACTTAATGAGCCCAAGAGATAATATCTAAACACAGGGTCTGTAGTAATTTCACAAATAAACAGCCCATCTAGGACATCTGAATGTGAACTGCAATAGAGAACTAAGCCCCCAAACTTGATAAGAACTTTCATAACACTTTTAGTGTTCCCTTCTTAACTATAACCAGATAACTAACATTCACAAGCTATCTTTGTGGGTTTCATAATGAAGAATAGGGATTGAAACAAAGAAAGCAGTGTGGCAAAACAAACCATTCAGGGAAAATAAACTAGAAAAAAAAATTAAGAAGCAACACTTTCAGGGAGAAAAAAAAAAGGCGAAGCATTGTAAAGGAATAATCATAAAATAAAAGGATAATTAGAAAGTTTTTTTTACAACAAAGCAAAAACAAACAAAATAATGAGTAAACAACCTGGAAGAAAAAGTTAAGGAAATCTCTCAGAAGGCAGAACACAAAATGGAGCAGGAGAGGGAAAAAAAAGCCACACAAAATATACACACAAATTATAAACACACATATAGATAGATATAGACAGAGTACCAATAAAGTAAACATAACATTTAAATAATAGGGCACAGTGCAATGGTGCACACCTGTAATCCAAACAGTCTGACGAAGAGGGAAACAGAGTTTGAGAACAGCCTGGAAAACCTAGTGAGATTCCCCTTTCCAAACGAACATGCAAACAAATAAACATAAATAATAGGAATTTCAGAAAAACGGGATGAAATAAAATATTGAATTATTCCATAAGATAATCTAGGACCGGAATGTATGGGTTGCTAGGGTGACAGCCCACCAAATGCCTCGTATAATGGATGAAGGCAGATTTAAATCACTGTACGTCATCCCAAAACTGTGGAATATTGGGGAAAACAGGCTTCTGGAGAAAGAAAGAGAAAAGAAGTCACAAACAACAGATCAGAAATCAAAATGGCTTCAGCTTTTGAAGCAAGGCGGCTTTTATAAATTTATGAAGAGTAATGACTTTTAATCTAAAATTCTATTTTTACCTAAATTATCAATCAAATGTAAGCAGAGAGTAAAGACTTTTTCAGACACGAAGATTTAAAAAAGTATCTCTCTCTTGAACAATTTTTAATAAACATATCAGAAGATTTAATCAACCAGAAATAAAGATGTATGTTAAAAAAGAGAAAAGCATAGCATTTAACCAACAGAATTCTGACTAGAACATAGGACCAGGTTGATACAAAAGCGAGAAAACTGAGACAGATTTGAAAAATAAGTTATTTTCAAATCCCTAGAAAATTAAGCAAACAACACAAAGGAAAGCAAATAGAGGAAGACCAAAGCTAATATTCTGAAATAAAATGTGGACAGAGAAAAACAAATAAACAAGGAAATCAGTATGATGGAGTCTCATTTCTCTATTTCTAGCAAAATGGAAATGAAAGTTTTTAATCTTTATTTAATATACTTTTCCTCTTGATACATATAATACACATGACTAGATTGTTTGATATGCTTTGATCCAAGTGTAAGATTATGTGATCAGACATATTTTTATATAATTTAAAACCGACATGTAGCACTTGCTATTTACCACAGGTAAAATAATATTTAATTTTGATACACAAAATAATCATGGTCAATATATTCCAGTTCACTTGTAGGAACCATTACCCATTCATCTTCCACTTCAATACCAAAAACATTTACAGTAAATATTAAAAGACGACCAACAAGCCAAGAGTAAAAGAAATGCATAAAGAACCAGTCTAGAGTAAGCAATCATTCACATTTTGAGAGATCAAAGTTTAATACAAGTATATTATGTAAGCAAGATCACTCTAAATATTTGGCTGCAAAGTAACACCATAAAATATAAACACAGATCCTCTATATTAACAAATAATCAAAGCACGGTTTGCCATCTATTCAACAGAAGCCTACACTATAGCTTTTGCCTAATGAATTAGATATGCCAACTACTCCATTTAAAAATTGTTGATACTTAATAAGTAATGACTATATATTTATGGCATCATATTCATATTTCTTATGAAGAGATAATGTCTACTTAGACTGTTCTCCAACTGTAAATTTATGCTGGGCTGTGGTAAATTATGGGATTGAATACTTACATAGTTTTATAGGAGAAAGAATTGCAAATTTGTTTTTTACCTGGCTATGGGACCTAGTGGAAATAGAGTATTGTCTTCTGAACTTTTTATATTAGAGTGAGGAAAGACAAAATAAAGCCAGAAAAGGAGAATCAGTCTTAATTTAATTTATTGCAGTATTTTTTTCTCCTTTGCCAATCCCTTCCAATCCCACTCTTCTTTTGGACATAAAAACACTCCTTGACTGCTTATTTGAGTTTTTGAGATCCATAATCTGAAAACATAGATAGCATCTGAGGGTGTTTTACATTTTAATGACATACACAATTGCTTAAAAATACAGGAGACCCAGAAAGATTTAGAGATACAATGCCTAAGAAGCAGAGTAGCCTAATTATTTCTTTTAGGGTAAGAATGAAGTCAAGGAAAAAATGACCAAATTTCCACTTCCTAGTGAAATGTTCAGGACACAAATGAGTACAAGTGCATTTAAATTTGGAAGGGAAACAAAATAACAGTATTTAATAGTTTACAATAATTTCTTTTTACTGAACTAGCACTGGTCAAAGTTTTGTTTCATTTATTTTTCATAAAAATGGGAGATGGATATCTAGAGATTTATAGTAGGTGTGGGAAGTGAGACACAAAAGAATAATCACTGTAAGACTGCATCTGTGTGAAATCTAAGGTGGAAGAAAATCAACAGTGGTTTTTCTTGGAGTAGAGTGTGGATGAGGGTTAATCAAGAACATGAGGAAAGGTTATAGTTATGGCTTGATGGTTATATTTTGTATTGTGGGGTAGTTTGGTTACATAGGTAGGCAATTTTCACAAACTCAGCAAATGTGCACTTAAAAATTTATAAGTGCATGTTTTTCCTCGAATGTATAAAAAATATTGAACTCTAATGACTGAAAACTCAAGTATTTAGGAGGAAGTACAGTATTAATGTCTGTAAATTCACACATTCTTATTTCCATTGGACTTTGAAACAATGTCACATCTAGTTGTCTTATGTATTTCTTGTTTCATAAATGTACTGCAGAGTATAAAAGAAGAAAAAAGTGTCCTCTCACTTACTAATATAGGACCACAGGCAGGCAGTTTTGTTTACCTGTGCTTTGGTCTTCTCTGGCATAGAATGGAAGTAATATCTGCTTCAAATAAGTTTTCTTAAGATTCAAGGGGATAAACTTAAATTGTCACAGACTATGTATTTTTAGAAGTAGTAATTAATAATGATAATAGAGAATGAACACCAGTGATAGCAAAGACAAACTCTTCATGATCTATCTTTCAAGGGCCAGTTCCAAATGTTGCACATTTAAGCACATTAAAAAGTTACATGTAGTGTTATGTGTTTAATCTCCTTCAGTTGGCATCAACCGCTCACTATACATACGCCATTTTTAATAAAAAATAAAACTCTAAATAATAATAGGTTTCGTCCAGGTGGTTAAAAAATATCTTGAATAATAAAAAGTCCAAATGTAAAGTGCATTAGTACCTGTCTTGTATTATACAGTACATTATGTACTGTATAATATATATAAAGGAAAAATTAAAAACAGCTGCTTGGCATACTTGGAAATTTAACCTGAGTGATATGGCTTCTACTGATTAAAGGACTAAATGGTATGAAGACCAAAATAACATTAATATTAGTATGATCCCTTAAGTTGATACATTTCTTTTTGGTTGTTTTCACATTTCAATTGAAGAAATTTGGTATTGACGTTTCAAAAATTCATTCAGAATTTTTTTCAGTAATGGGGGAAAGAAAAATTTAATTCTGAGCAGAATAATAACTCATTATACAGACTCACACCTTAAAAATAATTTTCACCATCAACAATTTTTAAAACAAAATCTTTTTATTTAAATGCTTTAAATCTTTCTTTGTAGGTAACTGAAGTGTGAAACTGAACATTTTCAGGAAGATGTTAGCACTTATAAGAGACTTCTCTGGTGTTTTTGCTCTGTGTAATAGTATGAATACATTCTAATAGTCTTATTTTTCTGAAATTGTACTTTTGGTTTACTCAGTTAAGCTGGGCTTCTTGATAAAGCTGCACCGGACAACTCAAAGACTTTAAAATGCCTTTTAAAGCCACAAAGCCTCCAATTATCTATGTCTTGGGTGATTCTCTTAGTAAATGTAGACCAATATTAGGGAGTTCTCTCATTCTGCTGGAGAAAATGAATAGGCCATTCTCTATTCTGGTATAATAAAGACTTCTATCACAAAGAATAAACAAGTAAATGAGTGGCAATAAACTTAATTTGCACATTAGATATGCTTTTCCAAGTTCCGACATTTCAGTTGAAAATAATGCTGAAGCAATGAGGCCTATAATTGAACATCCAAAACTTCTCCAGTGGGGAAACAAAAACAAATGTTGCCTGCAAACAAGATCATTTTTATAGCCTGCTGTTACTCTGCTTTTTAATAATTTTCCAAATGCCAGATCAAGTAATTTCCTCTTCTATGTGATTTTCATATACCTCTTAGTGTATGTATACAATGTAATTTTAATCGAAGTCCTCCAAAGCAAAAACCCTTAAATTCTTTTTTCTTTCGATTTTCTGTGCCTGGGGAACATGTCCTCAAATTACACTGGGCTACTTGTGAGGATCTGGCAAGGCTGCTGCTTGCTAATTGCACTTGCAGTGTCTGAATGGAAAATTGCCTTATCCTGCTGCATTAGTGATGTAGACATGCAGTGCAGATAACTTCAAAATCCTCTTAACACAGATAAGCCATATCAGCTAAAAACTAGCTGGTAAATATCTTATTCTTGTAACTATTATCTTTTTACGTGTTATCTAACAATAACATTTCTTGCATGACTGATGCTGATAAGTAAATTCAAAAAGAGATGATTGCTTTATCAGCTTCAGTGAAATTTCTCATTTGCTCCTTACTACTCTATTACTGTTACGGTTACTATATGTTGACTTTGTTTTGAAAAAAAATTATATTTGTCTCTGTAATGACAATCATATGAACATTACACATGAGGAAAACACAATCATGGGCCCAACACAAATATTAAGCAATCTTAACAACAAGGAAATGGCTGAATCAATACACACTGTTATAATTCTTTCCCAGACAAAAGCTTCAAATTTGAGGTTATAAAATAGTATTTCCCTGGCAGCGATATTTTCAGCATTTCAGCATGAAAGGGAATTAGAGATAGCAGTTTAATCAAGAGGTTGTGCATGACAGACACAAAACTTAATAAAGATAAATAATAAAGCAGTTTCTATAAATGTTTTTATTCATACCATACACATAATAGTTATTCTATTTATGTGTTTGTATAATTAAGTATATACCTGTTTATATTGTGTAGGGCAGCTCTTGCCAATGGCAAAGAAGCAGAAGACCCAGAAATCCTTTAAATAGGATGTATATATTTCATGAAGGTTAATATATAGCCCACACAAATTTCTTTTCTATGTTTAAATATAAATGAGTGAAAATAACTTTGTATCATGTACATTGACATCATTTATATTAACAAGTACACTTTTGTATGTGTAAATTACCCTCTGATGTGGCATTATGAATACCAGAACAGGGAGTTCTGCTTCTGAAGTCTTCCGAATGTTCATGTAGCTTCATATTTACCTCTTACCAGAGTAAGGAGTTTGATGTCTATTAGAAATGTGTAACATGAAAGCTTAGAATTGGGAAAGCAAAGGCACTTAAAAATTATTTTCCTTACTTTTTTTTTTTTTTTTTTTTGCCAAACTGTTTCAAGAAGCTTAAATGCTGAAAACGTGAAAATGTTACATTTTAGAGCAAAGAAGTCAGGATGGAAATTACCCTGGTGAATTAAGGGATGTAATTATTCATTCACTCAATCAGTATTTATTGGTCGCATATAATTCCTGACAGTGTTCTGGGACTTGTGGTTCACCACTGGTTAAAGCAGACAAAAATTCCTGTCCTGCTTATGGTTCTGTTCTGGTAGGGAAGGGAAGATAGAAAATAATAAACAAAATAAAAAGGTAAGTTATATTGTTTAGTTGAAAATAAAAACTGCTACAACAGAAGGAGTAGGACATATGAAGATGACCAATAATGCAGATAGAGATATTTTGTTTTAGCCTGAGCAGGGAATGCTAAAATTAAGCCATATTTTATATATACGTATATATTTAAACTGAACAATTTAATTATTTTCCTCTTTGTAAAGAAAGCAGAGTACTTGGGGGTTATAATGTGCTTTATGAAATATCCTAAAATGCTAACCAATTTACTTCCATGGGGAGGATGAGGAAGCTTTCTCACAGAAAGCGTGGCAAAATTACTGTGTCTAAAACATGCACTGTCCTCAGAAAAAAGCGTAGCCTAACTGCTTCTAGATTTCTCAGGTAATGTTTATGTAAGTCTTCCATTTTCAGCCCATCTATTATGAGTAGACAGTGAGTAACGTGATAATGAAACTCCCCAAAGGACTATGAAACATTCGAGGAAGGAAGACTTCATTCAGTTTAATCTATTCGATAACTTTTTGGGGTTTTATTTGTGGTTCTCAGAGAGAAGAGATGCTCAGTATCATATTTTAGCAACAAAACAGTGGTATGGTATTCTGATAATAATGGTATAAGTAACCACTATTCTATACAAATTATCTTTTAGAGAATATATTTCTATCAGTGATTTCTGTTGTCTTTCCTTTTTCATATTTTAATGGCCCTGGAATGTTCCATACATGGAAGATTTAACTACCATGCCTTTTGATCCTCTACCATTTCTTAATTTGTTGCTATAATACATAAATGTATATTACCTAAACCCTAATTTCAAACAATGTAATAAATCTCTCTCCATTCTATTTTAGACATGTTATTTCTCAAAATATAAAAGATTCACACTTTTGTATATAAGTATTGTAGAAATTACCTGAGAAATATCCTGTTATTGAATATAGCCATAGAATACATCATGAAACACTAAGTCCATCTCTGTCCTAAAAACTGATGATAATACAATCTTAAGGAAGTGAATTTTTTTTTTCAAAATGTGTCACACTGGTTGAATTTTGACACATCAAGTTTTATCAGTCACATTTCCCCAGAGTGTTTCAGAGAATTGTCGTCATAATGTAATATGCTTGAGACAAGTTGGAAGAAATGTCTTCCACGGATAAAGGTGGCTATTTATTTTCCTTGAAACAGTTTAAATAATAGCTGAAGTCTAGGAGCTAACTACTTTTTACTGAATATATATAATTTTTATAGAAAAGATAAGAAAGCACCAATGACTAAATTTAATCATTTGTGCTTAATTAGCCACTCAATCAGCTTTTATCAAGACAGTCATTTTTATCATCTGGGAGGCAAAAAATGATAGAAGTGATATGACTTCCAGTAAACATACTCGTTTTATGAGCTGAGATTCAATAATGTAGAGTAACAAATATGGAGTATAGACAATTCTAATACTAATTATGTCCCTTGGTGATAAATGTAGGTACATTTGGATTGATGCTAACTTAAAAGTCTTAAAAATAAAGTAGGCAGTAGGGCCGGTGAGATGGCTCAGCGGCTTAAGTGCCTACCCGGCAAGCGCGAGGGCCCGAGTTCGACTCCCGGAGCCCACATACGAAAAAGGGGCCGGTGATATCGCTCAGCGGCACAGGCGCCTGCTGGCGCGCGAGGTCCTGAGGTCGACCCTCCGGTACCCACAAAAAAAAAAAATAAAAAAAAAAAATAAAGTAGGCAGGGCCGGCGAGATAGCTCAGCGGCATAAGTGCCTGCCTGGCAAGCGCAAGGCCCTGAGTTCGACTCCTGGTACCCCCCCCACACACAAAATAGAGTAGGCAGTTTTACCATCCCAAATTACATGAGTTTATTTGTTTACTCTGAAGGGAATATAGTAATGACTCATATGGACACTGTGATTTTAATGCTTTGTCTTTAGAAAAAAATTGATTGTTAGAGTCACTGCAAAAGACTTTCTGTTTCACTCCCTATGTACTTGGAGGCAAACAAATAATCAACTAGTTATGCATTTGGTAGCCATACATATAATATATATTGTCTAAAATACATATGTAATATATATCATATATGGTATATATAATACTATTAACGAACCGAAGTATCTTCTCTTTGCAGAATATGGTTCCCAAAGAAAAGTGTTTGGCAAAATTTTGCTTCTGTTTGCAAATTCCACATTGGCTGACAAACACAACCACAGCCATCTTCCCTACACAAACAAAAATGCAGCCATCTTCCCCAAAATTGTAAACAATAAAGTTAATAAGCTGAGATACCACTGTATATATATACACATTCCATACAAAATGACAACTTCTGAATGATAGTCAACCAAAAGTATATTATGCAGTGTCTATATCAAAATGTTCATGGCCCCATCTACTAATGCATTGGTAAGCATCCAAATATATCAGGTGTAGGTTTTAACTCTGCCAAATTATACACAAACAGCATTTTCAGCTGCCAAAGGATTAATATCTACCATGGCATCCTACTGGCAAAACATGTGTCCTGTTAAAGAATATGGTAATGGTAACGGAACTTTTAAATAACTTATAAAGTCAAATATTTTACACATATTCTATGACATAAGTTTGACACTAGTAATAGGTGTCACGATACTGATTTCTCCTTGAATGAAGCACAAATGCAGAAAATAAAGTACCTTTTACGATGAGACTGCCAGTATTCTTTGCAATGCCAAACTGATTTGTGGCTATACATGTATATGGTCCAGCATCTGATCTGGTAACGTTATGTATCTTGAGGCTTCCATCCTCCAAGAGAAACACTCTAGGAAGAAAATATATAATTAATGCAAGTAAGGTTATTCAATATCAACAAAATCATAATTGCTTATTTTCACCTTCAAACATTACTAAATCATGGATACATATGATAATATTAATTTATTATACTTATTCTACTATAACTTGACTTATCATTGTTTATTTCAGTGTTTGTGCTTGATGCCATACTATCAACTTGATAAATGAATAAGAAAGTAACTATTTCCTGCATATTTTGAAAAGTCAACCATTGCTGAAAACTGAACTTGGTTTTGGTGACATACATGCCAATTTTCACACTGTTTAGTCTGCAGCTTTGTAAGTCTTGTCTTATTTAGCACTTTCAGTGACCAAACAACAGGATTCTGAACCAAGATAACAATTTCCAGTCCTAGAGAGTCAAAGCAATCATGCATATGGTTATATGGCCAAAGGGCTATGCTTGTTATATAGATATCCCATCCCAAAGGACCAAAAAGGAGTGGAAAGACAAAGGAGTCATGGATAGGATGGAATTAATATTCTTTTATGCTCAATCTTTTTATTAGTATATTTTGCAATATATAATAAGTGCACTCATTGTGAGGGAATTGATACATATATATACCAGGTACCTCCTTTTTATAGCCCCTTCCCCTCTTTTTGTTCCTGTCTCCCCTACCCCCACATCCCCTTTCCATCCTTTCAAAGAACCAAATGTTTGGTTCATTGATCCTTTGGGATTTTTTTTTTTGTCTCAATTTCATTAATTTCTTTTCTGATCTGTGTGGTTTCTTCCTATTAGTTTCAGATTTGGATTGTTTTTGTTTTTCTAGGACCTTGAGATGTATCATTGTTATTTATTTAAGATCATTCTATTACTTTTATATGTGCATTTACAGGTATCATCTTCCCTCTTAGAACTACTTTCATTGTGTCCCTTAGGTTTTGGTACCATCATACTCATTTTAACTCTACAGTGTATAAATCTGATAGACATCATTTTAACTACTAGTTAACATCACCAGTAATAGAACACATTGACACTGTGAGAATAAACAGTGTCACTTATGTGGTATTTCTCCTGGAAATATAAAAATGATGATGAAACATCAGATAGACCTAAGTTGAAGAACATTACATAAAATAACCTGTACTCTTTAAACATGTTAAGATCACAAACAAATAGAACAAACAAAATATAAGCAGTCAGATTAAAATAGTTTAGTAATTCAGTAAATTACAGATGATAATTTGTTCCCACTTTTGAGGATCTGAGACAAGAGAAAAATAAGCATGTCATAACAATGAATTACTCTGAAATTTTCCTTCTTGCTTTTTAAAAACACATAGTACACAAAGGAGGGATATCTATCTAAGAAATCGCAATTTTTCATAGAATGGTCCCTATTAAGTTTTCCGTAAAACTCAGAAGTTGTCTAAAGCAAACATCAACATAATCTGTAATCAAGGAAAACCCCAAGATTGATTTTTGGACAAAAGAAATCATCACCAAATGTTTTAATAAGAAGAGACAATATGGAAAATTAAAAGCATTTCTCCAATTTTACATTCCTTACTTATGTATTATAAATTTAGTTATCAACTTTGTAAAATCAGAGCTCTACTAACAACAATGGGTAGTCTAGATTTCACTGACATGTGATGACACACTGATTTTTAATGAATATAATTTCAAAGGAAAGAAAGGGAAGACAATTTGCATGCATGTCACATCCATTAGCATTAACAAAACATTTTTGTTGCATTGCAAACATATCATTGTTACTAATATGTGTATAACATGAAATGTAGCTAATATAATTAATTACCCAATTTGAAACACAGACAATATCCACCAACTACAATTTATATGAAACCAGCTCCTGATGTTGGGCTTATTATTCATGAAGGATTCCAATTCTATAAATGAGTGGAAAGGGCCACATCTGGGATTTAGAATGCTCCATGGCATGTGATCAGATTCTTTAAAGAAACATTATCTTAGACTATTTTCCAACAGCAGATATTTGATCTCTTATTTAATGTGTGAAATGGGCAGCTTAATAGATCCCAATTTACATTAAGTCTTGAATTATTCCCATATTGACACAGAAACAAAGTATTCTAGTGTACAGCAAACTTCTGGACAAATACTTCATTGGATTTAATTATAAGAGGTCATTGTGAGAAACATTTATGTATATCATCTACATCTATGGCTAAGACTTTTTCCAGTAGCATGAAAACACTGATCAAATATAAAACCTATATTTTGATTTTTGATCACTTGTAATGACACACATGAAAGAGGACTTCAAGAACTCCTTTAGAAAGTAGCATGAACAATGGGATAAATGAGTTTGATGTGAGGAGGAGAAATATGAAGGTGAATAATGACAACATACTTTAAATTTTTTAAAAATATTTAAAGATTCACCATATATTTTAATCTTCCCTTATATGTAATAACATCAAATTTCCTTCCTCCCCTCCAAAAAAATGAAAAGAAAGAAAAATTAAAAGAAGGAAAGAGAAAAGAAAATGCAAAAGCAACACCCACACTGTACCATACAATTGACATTTTTGGTTATCAGAAATTACATGTAGGAAACAATGGAATATTTTAATTGACAGCTTTGGTAACTTTCACTGAGGAAGATAAAGACTGATATTTTTATTTCTATTCTTCTTTTGGAATATTCATAAAGACTATGTGGGTAGGTTCGTGACATATCAATGAAAGATACTAAAATAGTCTTATGTATATTACATATATGCTCCACTGGCATTAAAAGCAAATTAGACCCACACTATAGGTAAACTTGGCTATGTATGAAAAACAGGAAAAATATTCTGGTAATAAAAATTGGAATTTGCACCAAAAATTAGCAAAGTGAAAATAATTACAGATAATAAAATGGTCAGCAATAATGTGATTGATTTGCTATTATAGTTATATTTTTCATATTAGGATTTAATATTGAGGTTATACTAATAATATACAGCAGATGGAAACAGTATGCATGAAAATATGTAAACATCATGGAACTACAGGAATGATTCCAAGAATTCAATAGTAATGAAATGCATGATTGGAAACTGAGGAATATTAAAATTTTTCACTTTCTTAATTTCTTAAGCAAATATCGGCTAAATGCCTGGTATGTTTGAAGGTATATTTCAGGTGCTACAATAGGACTGCGAGTAATGGTGTTAAATACCAATGGCATTCTTTTTCATGATATTAAAACTCATGGGTCAGCTGGGGCTATAGCTCAGTGTCACAAGTGCCTGCCCACTAAGCGAAAGGTCCCGAATTCGATTCCCGGTACCGAAAGAAAAAAAAAAATACTCATAGGTCAAAATTTAAGGATGCTATGAGCTACTACTGGGAAGCTATTCTGCACAGGTTCTCTAATAAGTACATCATAAATCTTAACTCATTAGATCCTTAAGACAAGCCTCCGAGCTTGGTATTGTTATCTTTCACATTTTACAAATCAGGAAACAGGCCTGGAGAGAAGCAGTAAGTTGATGAAGGTACCCACTAGGCAGTATAGAGAGAAGATTCCAACCGTCTTTCTCTTTAGACCAGGAAGTACTTATTTTATCAGTTATTCTTTCACTTCAAGTTCCTGGAACATACTCTGAAGCTAAGTTATTAAGACCAGCATGAGATAAGTGTGCGTGTCTGTGTATGTGAGTGTGTCTAAGATGTGCAAAATTCTATGTGCATATACTGACTTTTAATATCAGAGGTTCTTAATCTAGGCTTCAGAGAGTCCAGTAGCTCCTTGAAATGAGATGAATCACTTGCGTGTGTGCAAACATGTGGAATTTTTCAAGGTTCTTCACTTTTTTGAGGTTGCAAAGACAGGCTTACTACTGTATCCCCATGTTAAATCTTTTGACATGTAATAATGATGGCAATGCAAATACCGTGGATGGTTTTTCTTCTCTTATGCAATTATGGTGTTATTAGCAGAGTGGGCAAGAACATAGGCTTTGGGATCAAACAGACTGTGACTGGATCTTACCCCCCAAACTTAATATTTGTGTGACCAGAAGCAAGATAATTATCAGTCCAAATCTTCAGATTTGTCACATGCGGCATAGGCTGTTAACATTACTTGTGTCCCAGAGTCATGAGGATTAAATGATATCAGTGGTGTAAAATGTTTAACACTCTTTCTGACTTCTAGGCTGAAGTCAGTAGGTAATTTTTAATGAACTGATTTCTTATGTAAGAATATAAGCACTTTTATAATTTCATGAGGAGCACCAGTAACACAAATGGGAGGAAATGTTTTTGTCATGGCTTGAACAAAGGGGTCTGAAATATGTATACCAGGACTTTGTTACATAATTTTTGGTTGACACAATATATATATACATATTTATAAGGTATAATGTGGTGATTTAATTTATGCATACATTGGGTAGTGACCAACTCAGGGCATATCCATGACTTTAAAATTTTTATCATCCTTTTAAGCTGGATACATTTATTTTGTAAATTTTGTAAATCTCTTCTATTTTGAGATATTAATATATTAATATATACCTTAAAATATATTAACATTAAGTATGTTCACCCTTCTGTGCCTCAGAACACCAGAATTTAATTCTCCAATCTAACAATTAATACCATTGTACACTGACTGACCTGTCTCAACTCTCGATAACTCCCTTTTTGTTCCCAGTCTCTGGTAACAACTATTCTGCTTTCAGCCTCCACCCAGTCAACGTTTTAGTAATGAAGTGAGATTGCACTGGTTCTTTTTCTGTGTTTGACTATTTTTACTTAAGAAAATGTAATATACATACACAGTAGACTAGTAGTAAGCCATTAAAAGGCATAAAATGCTGTCATATGTGACAGCAAGGATGGAACGACAGTACCAGGTTTTTTGAAAGGAATCTCATGCCAGCAAGAAAGTTCCCAGTGCTGTTTCAGTGCTTAAAGCCCTCCCTTGAATTCATGCAACTTGTTATCTGTGTTTTTGGTGACTTATCTTCCTAATCCAGTGTTCTAGCTTTTATTGAGGAATGATGATGTGGTTGCTATGAAGATGAAATTAACTAGCGCTGGGTACTGTATTAGTCCAATTCTTATTCTTTTCTGATATTAATACTTGGGCCTTTGTTTTTCTCTAGGATGAAACTACTATTTCCAAATCTCATGTTATTTGTTGCTAGTATCTACTGTCTTGAAATCCTTGTGTCTGGCTGAATTCAGCAGTGTGCTTGGTGGCTTTATGTAACCTGTGGTTACCTATGTAATGTACGGACTATTCTTGATTTAGTGTCACTGACTTCTAGAATTTGACTTATGGTATGTGTATGTCTCATTCTTCTTCCTCTGTAATCATTCCACAGATCAGGAATAACACTCTTCCTCGCAAGTCTTCATTCTGAAATATCCATTTAATTATACTATTTCAACTGTTAACATACGTGAATTGAAAAAAAAGCCCCTAAATTACCAAAGCTTAGTATTTGATTTAGATGATGAAATTATAAATTATGACATTTGCTTTAAAAAGTTCTGTAAAAGTGTGATTTTAGTATGACCATTAAATTGATAGAAAAATTAATCATTAGCATTTGTAATGTACCTCATTGTTCCTCTAATTGCAAGGTAAAAATTCAGAACAATGAGCTGTGTCTGACAATGAGATGACACTGGATAGATCTTATAATGGCCTTAGAAAATAAAGCATGCAGAAAATTGAGCCAGCAACACATGTAAACATTTCAAGGTTAACTGTTATGTTAAAGTCAGGCTTTACAAAATGATTGAACTGCAACATATCAGTCTTCTGATTGTCAGGCAGGTAGGTAACATAAAGGGAAAACAAAAGTAACAGATATCCTGTCCATTTGCTTGATTTCACACCCCTCATCTTTTGCCTGATGGGCTATTGAGAATAAACACCTGCAAAGCAGACTATTGTATCAAATTAACTTGTAGGGCTCCTTCACCCGCAACATGCGCATCAAATTTTGTTACTCTGAGGAGCCACATAAACACTAATGTGAAATGGTTTAACCCTTACTTCCCTGTGTTGCCTGTGATATCATATGATATATATTCTGTTCATCATAAAATGTACAAATAAAGACTAACATTCGCATGTATTTTATAGCTGCAATTAATTGAATATATCCAATCTTTAATATGAATATGCAGTTTCCAAACTGTAAAAAGAAAATGGAGAAGTCTTTGATTTTTTTGTTCGATATCAACCATTGTCTATCACAACATTTGAGAACATAGAAGATTAGCAATAGCTAAATTTCTTAAACTAAGAAAAATCAGGACATTGGGCAATTATAATTTCTTATTGCTGAAACTAGAGCAATACTGCTATTTTTGTAGTGAGATTATTAACTGGAGTATTGCTTCCAGTTCTGTCTAAAGATAATACTCTAGACCACGAAATTTTAATTGACTGTCTAATTTTACTGATATTTGGAAAATGTAAAATAGATTGGATTAAAATGAGTTAGAGAAGAAGTAGAAAGTGTGTATAAATTTTTACTCTTCACAATAGGGTTTTAAGTAAAATGTCCCACTGGAATCTATTTCAGATCAAATATTGCTTTTGCATTTTAATGATCATTGTACCTGAGTATCATAGTTAAGTTTATAATATCTATGCTAATCACATTGTCAATTAATAAGCTATCTTTTTAAAATTCCTTATTTCACAAGCTACAAAAATGACTGACATGATGATCTAGAAATCAGTAAACCAAGCCTTGCTTCTTTACACAAAAATAAAGGTTGCCCTTTCCAACTCTTCCTGTCAATAACTTTAAATGACACTAATGACAATTACATAGCAAGATTACCTGTCACTTCTGGCTAGGCCAAAGTTAAAGATTTAATCAATAAATTATGAAATCTTAATTTATCTTATCTTATAAGGTCATTCATGAAGAAAAAAATGAGGAAAATTGAAAGAGATAAACTAAAATGCTGCCTCAAGAGAGGTCACCAAAAGTACTAAAGGAAATAAATCTAGCCTGTCTGTACTAATGGTATGGGTCAACTATAGCAAAATACAATATACTTACAATCCTTACCTAGATCTAAATAAAAAGAAATGTTCCAAAAAATTAAGGAAAATTTATGGATGAATATTATATTAATTTCTTTCATTTTGTCTGACTTTTGGGAAAGAACACAGATAAAAATTGATCAAGTTCCAAAGGGGAAACAAATGTTCATAATTTGCAAATCTTTATTGTAGTGTACTTTTTCACACAACTTGCATGACTAAAGCCTAGAATCTCCCTTGCATCCAGAAGAGTCTTTGTAGTCTAATCTGCTTGTCTGAACCTATCCATTACTCCCAAGGTCACCTTGATCCCAATTGCTTCAACACATCTATGAATCTCTTGGGTTCTCTTAGTTCTACTGGTTATTGCAGGTCCAGATTATGTAACTCCACTAGCAAAAGGGTAGTCAGGCAGACAAATTACTTTTTCTTGCTTTCCCAGACAATTCTCAAGTAGTTTTCCCATACAGTCTGTCTAGAGACAATGGATAGGCTCACAGTCTAGATGCCGCCTACCAGCTCTGTGTCTCTGTGGCTTGATGTGAGACAGCTCAGCGTGGTAAGGCAAGATTTTCCATTGTTGTTCTCTTCCTTCCTCATGCCTGCTGCCCCAGAGTCAAGCTTCTATGAAAAGTAAATTGATCTCTTTTTCCAAAGCAGCCATACTATAATATACAGCATTCTTTAACATATCCTTCCCCTTAATCACTACAGTTCACACTATTCTCATTCCCCAGAAATAGTAGAGACTATAGTTTTTCCTCATAGATAAACTGAGAAGCAGGAAATTCCATAAGTAACCTAACCACAGTCCTAATCCAGGTCTTCTAATCTAAAACCAGTGCCTTTTCTACAGAAACATTAGCTGAATCACTATGTTGCGTTGTATTTTTAATTTTGTTTACACAAGTCATTGATTTCCAAATATACTGTAAAAACTAAAAAAAATATTTGGCAGATGATATAAAGATGAGAAGACCATGGACTCTAAATTCAGGCTGCTTTGGATGTGAGCTTGGCTTCTCCTTTTGGCCATGTTATTTAGGGAGATCCTCCTTCATTTCTATGTCAGCTTTATGTAGAATAGGGATAGAAATATTAATAACACCATCAATTTGCTTTCAGAATTAAATGAAAAATAGTCACATAGATACAACACAGCTGGATTTCCATTTCCAATGGGTTCTCCATCCATGGATTAAAGTTACTGCAGATCAGAAATAATAGGAAAACAATTACATCTGTTTTGAACTTGTAATATACTGACTTTGTCATTATTCCCTAAAGAATAGAATGATTTACATAGTGTTTACATTGAATTTGATATTGTAAGTAAACTGGAGATGATCTACAGTACCCGGGATGATGTGTGTAGGTTACACGTATATACTCCATTTTATATAAAGGACTTGAGCATCTGCAGATATTGAAATCTGAGGGAAGTCCTGGAACAAATACCCTCTAGATACAATTTCTTTATATGTTTATGTACAAATAATAGCTAGATGATAGTGAATACCCCCAAATAGTAGCTATTTTTATATTGATTCATATATTCCACAAACTACAATTAAAAGGTACCTAATAAAAGTATATATTCTGGTTGTATTTACTCTTAAATGTTTAGCTTCCTTTTCCTAGGCCTGAATGTATATTTAATGAGATAATCAATAAATTCAGTAAGCTAACAGATATCACTTAGTCGAATAATGACTTTATTTAAAAATAAATGCTAACTATAAACAGAGTGTTCGCTTGATAGGGGACTTAGTATTAGTTTTTGCATCATACACAGAATGGCATCAGGTTTGAGACAAAGATATACATTCAATTTGATAAAATACAACTTGAGTAT
This sequence comes from Erethizon dorsatum, assembly GCA_028451465.1. Taxonomy (NCBI): domain Eukaryota; kingdom Metazoa; phylum Chordata; class Mammalia; order Rodentia; family Erethizontidae; genus Erethizon; species Erethizon dorsatum. Next base: position 54,547,054 of record CM051825.1, on the reverse strand, counting down.
ATAAAATTTTTATCACTATTTTATGCAGTTCAGGTCAGGAAAGTAAAGATTACAGTACAACCCATGACAAAATGTTTTTAATTACTATGATAATATCAACCTTGTTGTATGACTCTGACATATTTAACTGATTCACAAAAATTTTGGTGATACTATTTTTAGTATTTTCTTAGCCTCTGTCATAGCTCCAGAAAAAATTATAGTACTTTTATATGCCTATGTATTGAGTTACATCAGGCACAGTGTGATTAACTTATATGGACAGCTGAGACAGTGGAAAAAGGAAAGAAAAGGAAATAAAAATAAAAATCTAAAAAACCCCATAAGAACAGGCATCATAAACTGGTGGCACACAGATGTACACACAAACACTCACAAAATCCAACTTTGCTCACGAAGTGGAGTTTGTTAAGATGCCTATGAGAAAAAGACATCTCCGGGTGCCTTTAAATTACCTTTTGTGTTGTTTTTTTTATCACTTTCAACAGACAGGGGAAATATATATTTTAAACACTGAAGCTATACTTTCATGAACTAATTATTCAAAGATGCTTTGGGTATCATTATGCATCTAACTAAAAGGTTTTAATTAGCAAAGTGTTGTTTAGAAGTGTTATGTAGAGATTAAAAATTGACACCAACAAATTTTAATTTAAATAGGAATAAAGATGCTACTGCTTCCAGTAGCTGACTTTTTAGATTTCCTCCTTTCTGCAGTTTATTTTATGCCTAATGTGTAATTACTGGTGTGAAAAGTCATATTATTCAAAGTTAAGTCTTTGGTTCAACTGCCCTAAACTAAAAAGAGGAAACAAAGCAACAAATATTCAGACTTCAGTGTTCATCAAAATGTGCCTCCTTGCTTAACATACAGAAATGATTTAAGTGTCAGCTTTGTAGTGGCTGACACAGAACACAAACACAGATTCAGGGCTGACTGAATTGTGACACAATTAGGAAATGGTAGATAACAGCAGTTGCTAAATAATATAATTATTTGGTGTCATGATGTGTCTTAATTCCAATGGCGTGCCAAAGAATGTGCTGCGAAGGCTGACTACCGTAAAATGTTAAGGAAATGTGATTTAACATTAACAAAACAGCATCAGATGGAAAGCTCAGCTAAATTAATCCAGTGAAATAGGCCTAAGAGGAATATTCAGCTGCTCAGTAAAGAAGGGAAGATGAAGAAATGTGTCTCCATTTGCTGCAGTATTTTGGGATGCCTGAGAAAACACGAAGGAGAGTTAATATAGATTCATATGCTAAAATGCCTTACAGTCCAACTAAATTCAAAGAAAAAATGGGGAATTATAAAGTTGGCAAAGGACAAAAAAGTTTCTGAACACAAGACTTAAAAAGAAATTAAGGGGAAAAAAAAAGAATATGTTCCCAAAATGGCTAAGAGAACCGAATGAAAATACAACGGGGCAGAGAATTGTGCAGACAGAATGGAGAAGCCTGAAAACGGGAGAGGGGCAGCAGACATGATGGCTTTGCTTTCATTACCTTTGTAATGAGCCTATTACGTGTGCCAGTTACTTTTCTGATTACTGAGACAAAATACCCAATACCCACAAGTTAAAGGAGTAAAGGTTTATTTTGGCTCAGAGTTTGCAGAGTTTTCAGTCCATAGCTGGCTGGCTCGATGGCAGGGTGGCATGGAGGAGAAAAAAGAGTCTATGGCAGAGCAGACAGGAGGCAGCAAGCAGCAAGTCTCTCTTTCCCTTTTATCACATCCTAGCTATAAGCCTTTTGGGTGGTGCCACCCACACCAGGGGTGGGGCTTCCCATTACCCACACCCAGAACAATGCTAACCGATCAGTGGACTAATGTAATCATCACACTCCTAATCCGTATTCACACCTCCGTAATCCACATTTGTACACCCTAGATCCAGCCACCTCTGGAAAGCCCCATCTATAAATGTATGAGGCTTTGGGGGGACATCTAGATGTAAGCCATAACAAGATGTAAGCTTCTTCACAGTTATGAAATTTCACAAATGTGAAGTTATATCTGCCTCAAAATTGTTATAGATAAATTCAAATACAATGAGATTGCTTTAAAGTAGTGAAGGTTCAGCCCTAAGGTTCTTGGTTTCTCTTCAGTATGAAAACTGAAAGAGTTGGGCCAGAAAAATAGTGGGTGTTATTCTTTTTCAGTCCAGCTCTCTATAATCTGATGATTTCAGAATATGAGTATCTGGTAAATGATTACTTCCTGATATCTTGAACATGGCTTTGAAAATTATATTTGGAGAGAAATTTCTTATTATAGATCAACTTTGGCTAAGGATTTACTGTATTGCTAAAAGTCTACAAATTAGGCGTACAAAAGTGGCTGAGACTAAAGCATCAATTTAGATGTGACTCCATGACTGCTAACTCTGATGCTCTTCTAATTTCCTACCCAGACCCATTCCTTTATGGAGCTGACAAACTTCATCAATTTGTACTTAATCTGCATATCTATGTTTACATGTTATCAAACATTCCATTTGATGTTTAATTAAAAATCTAATCCCATATTTAGTCACTGTGGATACAGGATGTTAAGCCACTAAAAAGAGCACTTTACTTATTTTATTGATGTGAATCAGTGAGGCTCGTGCTATCAGTATTTGGACAACACAGAGATTTATTTGACACTTTAAATGATTTTAAAAAGGTAGTTTGATTATATAACCACTGTTTTCAGAAGAGTTTTTGATCTAACTCTAGACAAAGAAAAAATAATGTACATGGTTGGAAGGTATGCTTGTGGTTCCACAAATGGACACTATAATTCATCAGAAATAGAGTTTAAAAATCTCCCCCTCTCTGATAGTTAGGTGATTGTGTCAACTTGAATAAGAAATGCCCAACTAAATTGGGCATAGTTCTGGGTGCGGAAGACCCACCCTAGGGAGGATTGTCTCCAGAATGGTATAAAAGGGAAACGAAGAAGGAAGGATTGCTTCTGTTTCTTTGGAGGCACTCCAGTCTTCGCCTTCACCTTCGATGTGGTCTCCTGGCTCCCGGTACAGACACTTCAGCCTCCAGCACCAACCCTTCAGCCTTCCATTGCAGACCCTTCAGCCTCCTGAAATGGACTCATACAGGACACTACACTGAGCTTCAGGCTTCGACTGGATCCTTCTATCCCCAGGGCATGGACAGACCTTTTGCACTCTTCCACATCTGACTTTGTGGGCAACCATTGTAAGCCAACCTTGTAAATTCTTGTATATTTCCATATTTTGTATTAAGTCTGTTTCTCTAGTAAGCACTGACTGACACACTCTCCCTCTCCCTCTCCTCCCTGTCTTGGGCTTTGGAGTCAGACTTTCCTGGAATTGAATATTTTTCTGTGACTTACTGTTTGTGTGACTGTGGATGTGATGCTTAACTTTGGTAAGCCTTAATTTCACCCATCTAAAAACATGGATAAATACCTCTTACATAATTTCTATAAAAATTACATGAAAGATCTACCAAATTGTATCTACATTAATCTGCCCATGACATGCACTGTATAAATAGGTATTATTACCATCATCATTATTCTTCTATGATGAAACTCAGAGACAAGTATGAGAATGAATTTCTGGCTGTATTGGTTAATCAGAGGTAAAATGAAAATGTATAACCAAGCATCCCTTATATAGTCAGAGTCAACTGTTGGGTGACATAAAATGATATGAGTCTCTTATACTTGTATGTAGAGGAATCTTGAGGAAGATGTACCTTGTCTTGGAGAAGGATAGTCTATATCTAACTTTAAAGTGTCTCCAAGTATGACACCTAGTGTAGAGTAAAATTTCACATGATAAGTTCCTATCTCCTCCCTTTTCCTATGCTGGGAAAAGTTACTACTCACTTTCAAGTGCCAACTCACACACCTCCAACATGATGAGGCCTTTCTGGACTCCTGTAAGCCAAGTTAGCGAATGGTCTTCAAACATTTGTGTTGCTTGTGCCCCACTGCACAGGAGCTGTGGACTTCTCTGCCTCTGCAACAGGACTCTGAGCCCATTCCAGTCATAAACCAGAATCCTGCACAAGGCCTGTCAAATTGGTTTGCCACTGTGCTTATAAATAAGTGAACAGTATGAAGTCACATTTGAGAATTCAAATTTTCTCTTAAATGAACAGTCCGTAATCTATGGTCTTGGGAGATCTCAGGGATTCTAGAGGACACTATGGACTACTTGAGGGTGAGAAATGGAGAGCACTCTGTGTGGTACAATGCTTCTCCTTCTAGAACATTAGGCAGAATGGTTCAATTTTATGTTGCATAAAATGTGTTCTTATACAAATTCCACTTGGAAAAAATTTAAAATTCCATTAAAAAAGGAAAAGGAAATTAGAATATTATTGCCAGTGACTAACAAAGTGCTCTGACAGCCCCCTCCTTCACTTTGAATATATTAACATATCTACACTATTTCTGGTTTTTGATGCAGCTATACTATATTAAGCATAAATTACCTATTAATTTATTTTTATTTATTTCTATTTGCTCACTAGAATTAAGAGCAAAGTGTGGGTGTAACAAATACTTACCAACCAACCATTTTCTTTTTCAGTAAGTAACATCATACATTAATCGTATCAAGTACTAACTTCTTATCAAGAATCAAAGAACAAAAGGTCATTTGTATAAATTGCACTAATAATTGACCTTTTCTGTCTATAATGTTATTCCCCTTGAATATTTACATAAATTTTGGAAGAAATAAATGTCAGGTATAAAATAGAAGCAAGCACCAATAGTAAGCTTACACTATACTAGGGCCAGTTATATTCATATTTTAAAAAAGTAAAGGAGCAGAGAACTTTACATCTCTTCAGTAGTGAAATAAGATGAGGGCTTGAACTTTTAGTATAGGAAGCAAATATTCTGACAGAAAGGAAGACATGTACACACCAAGCCAGTGTTTCTCCAGGTGGTCTTCAATAGCCTTAGATTCTCTTAGGGGCTGAAGAAGTGAACTTACAAAAACACAGATTCTTCTGACCTATTCCAAAACTACTAAATCAAAATCCTGGACACAGCTTTTGGATCTGCATTTCTCCTAAGGCTCTTAGAATGCACAATCAAATTTAAAACGTACTGATATTGCCACTGAATGTGCAGCACTTCTAAAATCTACTTTCTGTTTTATGATGCTGTATAAGAATTTATGTTACTTACTTTGTGAAACTTGCTTTTTGTCATATTCACCCTTGGATGAAAGTCACAGGTAAATATCTGAAATTGGGACCTGCAACAATAATACTCCAACTTGGGTTTAAAGGCAGGCTTTAGATTGTTAATGAACTGTTAATGAACAGGATTTAGATTGTCAGCCCATGGCATGCAGGTGGTTCTTCATGAGTCATGTGAAAGAGTTAGTGCCCCACACTGTTGGAGACCACTGGGGATAAAGAAAGGAAGATAGATGCCAAGAGGGAAAAACAAGAACAAGACTGACAGGGGCACACACAGGATTTTCGCTTGTTACATCTTCCTGTGACACAGGCAAGAGAATCAGATGGCTCTTGACATCTTCAACATGTATTCCCTTGGAAAGGCTCACCTTAACAAGGCTCTCAGGAGTTGAGTATGAACAATTTGAAATTTTATTGTAAAGAGGAAGCACAGAAGGAAGGTTGTAATAAGCCTGGAATTATGCAGACTGTCATTCTTCCTTAAACATGGGAACATATGGTTCATTTGCCTATTTGATATGCATGCTACCTGATGTACTAAGCACTATTACATTAAGTAGCTGGTGATACAAAATAAAATTAGGTTTATTTGCTTGTTCCATTAGGAAGCTCTGCAAGGAGGAGGAAGCAGTAGAGGAGCCTGTTTTGCAGTTGCAGCATGATGGCTAATGCTGCAGTGAAAGGGCATGTGTGAGGAGGTTTTCTTATTATTAAGATTGAGCACTTGGGAGTACTAGTAAAGGGAAAAGGAACAGTAATGATTTAGAAGTTAGCTATTGTAAAATATCTAAAGAAACATCAAACAGGGAGACAGAATCATAGAGTTAGTTATCTTATATTCAAGCAGCTGGATCTTAATTGGATGATGCTCTACAGGTAAGACCATCATGAAAAGACTTCAGGGATAAAATGTAATGGTAGCTAAATATGGGCCCTGTATCCAAAAGAATTATTTAGTCCAAGTAGGTTAGCCAGAAGAATGATGACGAGAAACTAAATTTAATTTGTTTCTTTTCTGTGTCAGACACCATGTATGCACTTCCCAGCAGTTCTTCCTAAGTGTATTTTTTGCATGGGAAGAACAGAAAGATCAAGCGAGTTGTACAGTAACTATGTCTTCTCTCTTGTCCCTTCCTGACTGCATCTCTTCCACTTTCTCCCTCATCGCCTCATCCCTTATCTTAGCTTCTCCATCTCTCCACTTTCCTTGACATCTCCACGGCTTTCCCCTCAGCATTTTCTACAGTGGAATATTATGTTCTTGAGGCAGATTTTGAAGTACTGGAGTGCCAAGTAGACAAAAGTGGATGCCTGATCTATATTTTGGATTGGAGGAATCAAATAAGAACCACTTATTCAAAAATTGCATTAAATTCCATGCAACTTAATGGGTTCACTTGGTCCCACAAGACACATGCATTTGCCGGGTATCCAGGTCCATGCAGGGTTTAATGGTGGCATTAGTGTAGGATAAAGCACATAGAATCTATGGTTTGATAGGTCTGTTCAAAAATATATACTTGGGGAAAGTAAGGAGAGGTAATAGAATTGGTTTCAAAGAGCACAATTGTCTTCTTATTTCAAGCCTGTAGAAAATGATCACATTCTGAGACCAATTGACAAGGGACAGTATTTCTACAATTCATTAAGCTTGATTGTGGATTCTGAAGTGCACTTGTATTTAGCTCTTTGAGATTACACAGAAAAAAGTGAGACCAATGTAACCATGTATCCTGTCACAACTATGATCTTCAGAAATAATCAGAATGTGGAAAATGTTTTTTAATGTTCTGAGACATGTAAAGTGTCTGCTCTACTGCCTAGAAAATAGGGGATGCTTAAAATGGTTATTTTTATTTCTACTGACAATTTCTCTGACATGTATCTAGATTTTATTTTATTTTTATGTTTTTAGGAAATGAGGGAGAAATGATGTGAATCACTTATGGATCCCATTATTATTCTTTCAGTAATAGGACAGAATTTCTTCTCTGCATCTCTTTGTTTTTGTTTAGAGCTTGTATGTCCCCATGAGATTCTGGCACTGTGTTTAATGCTGTCAGAGAACCACACTGAGCTGCCTGCTCAGCGGGTTAACGTTTCTTATTAAATTCAGGAGATGATCTCTGAATAGATGCCCAGCAGTCACTGGGCATAAGAGATGAATCTAGGACTTTTGATTTCTGTCAGTTCATTTGCTAAGTAAATCTACAATGAAAAAAAAAAGTGATTAATCAAACCTAGCAGACATGGAATTGATTCCTCGCATTGCCTCAGAATGCCTTGCTGAGATGAGCTTAATCGGCATCACCTTGACTTTCCATGGTTAAACTTTTGGTTGTTCTTCTGACTGCCATTTTTATGCATGAACAAATGGCATATGCTTGAAGGATAGGATGTCAGCAATAAATGCAGCCAGTGGTAGTGGATTGTATGCAGATCACTGTTCTTCCACACTGGCTATGTCACTAGAATCTCATACAACCCCGTGGGAAAGACAAGTACTCTTCTACAAAATGGATCACCTAAGAACCAGGGAAGTTAAAGGATTTACTAAGATTTATCAGCTAAGTCACAAGTAGAATTGGGCCTTGAACTCCAATCTTTCTCTCTAAATAATCTTAAAGGAGGACAATTTCTTAAGAAATGGCAAAGGGAAAGTTATAGCCATGTGGTTAGCTAGATTAATATTTTATCCCCCGGTCTTAGTAGAGTAATTGGTATATAACAGATGTTCAATGAATATCTGTAGAATTAAAGAATTAAATGAGAGGATTATGAGTGTATTCATTATTAAAGTTTTTGGTTTAACTATAAAATCTCTAAAGTCAGTAAAATAAACTTTAATTTTTATTGACTTCACAAGGCAGAAAATATGTATTAATGTGTGTTATGTTACAGGTTTGTTCTCCACTCTGAGTCTCATGCTTATGGTGGATTAAACAGTGATACTCATTGTCTTCAAGGTGCTTGTGTACTGGATACAAGGGCGCTCCATACCCCCGATTCCATCTAGCCAGATCTTTCTACTTACATGAAGGTTTGCAGCAATCATCATGTTTATCTTAGTCTCTTGGTCACCTGAAAAACTCACTAGAATATATATGAAATCATAACTAAGATAACATTTGCAATTTTAACCTGCCAGTCCAATGTTTTCTTTGATTTGTGATTGATATGTAGTCTTTGTGTAGACAATCACTACATGAATATAGTGTTTATATTTCCTAAAACTGCTTTCTTCTTTTTTTTGCTTAAACCCAGGAAAGAAGGATGTCAAAGAAAAAAATAGCAGGCTGGCAATTTCATTCAAGATCATGTGCACATTAATGATAGAACTGAGAACAGAATCCATGTTATCTAATTCCTGATGTAAAAATATTTATAATATATACTGGATTTTCCCAGAGTGATATGCCTTTTGGTTCTCTTCCACTTACATTCTATTTTTAAATCACTGGTATCTCCAAAATGTATGGGAAAAACATTGTGTGACGACTATTCACAGAGGGAAATGAAGTAGCCTTTGGAATATTAGTGTGATTAACTTATTTTCAGCTAGAGGAAAATTTTCTACAGGGACAGTCTGTCATGCACACAGGCATTTATTGTAAAGATAGAACTCTTTTTTTTTTTTTTTCCTGTGGGTATCGGGGGATCGACCTCAGGACCTCGCGCACCAGCAGGCACCCGTGCTGCTGAGCGATATCACCGGCCCCTTTTTCGTATGTGGGTTCCGGGAGTCAAACTCGGGCCCTCGCGCTTGCCGGGCAGGCGCTTAAGCCACTGAGCCATCTCACTGGCCCCTGTAAAGATAGAACTCTTAAACCAGGTAAAACTTTGATGACAGCACCCAAGCTAATAAGAAACATGTTTACCATATGAAAAAATGTTCTCTGACCTGAGGTTTTTAACACACTAAATAGATAAAAACATGTCAACAGTGTTTTAGAAAATGAGCAAAGTATATTTTCTATTATCCTCAGATGGTAAAAGATGTGGGTACGGAGATAAAAGACATAGCTCCAAGTTTAAACATCATTACCTACTAGCTCTGTGATACAGGTCTTGATTCATGAAAAACTGGGAGAAATTGTCAAAATACGTATGTATTGCTTCTATTTTTTATAAGTAGGTAATAGTGTATGATTGCTTTCAATAGGCGCCTTTACAGGCCTCTCAACCATCTCCAGGTAGTTACATTTTATCGGCAGCAAGAGTTAGTGACAATGAAATTTCAAAGTAGACAGTACCATACAGAAGTTTTATATCAGAAATTAAAAATGTACATTTCCCCACATTGGTATTTCTAAGGTCAAGAACTAAAAACTATTTTTCCTTGGAATCATTTTAAAAATCTAAACTTTTGTTCATATCTGACTCTTGTTCTTTCTATGCATACAATTGAGTCATGTATTACCAGAGGTATGAGAAACCTGAAGTCAATATATTTTGCTATTTAAGTGAAATCATCAACTTGGTATGACATTAAAAAAATATGCACTGAGACTCAGTGTTTGTGTTTGAGCTTAGGGTCTGGCCTTATAAAATTTAAAAAATGGGCTAGATTATTTCAAACTCTCCCTTAAAATAGGCATTGAAATGAATATCTACTTATGTGATAAAACTTGCTTGCATTTTGTAATCAAATCTAAAAAGTTATTTCCTAGCTAAACTCTCTGCTTCACACTCTGTTCCTGTCTCTTAGGATATTTAATTACATTTGTTTTGGGGATGTGATCTCTCTCTCTCTCTCTCCCTCTCTCTCAAACACACACACATACACGCATATGCACAGTAACACTAATTCAAATTACACTAGCTCATTTGTTCCAAATGTAAGGAGAAATATTGTATAGCATTAATATCTTTTTATTATTGCCTTATCCAGAATTTTCTTCCACTTCGGTTGTTATTTTTCAAATGAAATGCACTTTCTTTGCTAGAATTTAGGATCTGTCCTGGCAACATCATTTTATAAAAGAAGGTTCTGATCATGAAAAAAAATCAGATCCCACTAATGGTTCAGGCCACCAACACAGAAAGGATAATCAACCTGAGGCCTAATGGGCTTAAAGAAACCCTTAGTCTGTCTGTCTATCTGTCTCTCTCAAACATAATTCTTCTAATTTATTTTTCATATGGAGACCTATAGAAGAAAAATGACTTACCTAGACTTACACTGTAGTCTAAATACGAAAGCATCAGAGCTAGGATCTTCTGCAGTATACCACACTACCTCTAGAGTAAACAGCACTGTTCCTTCTTTTCACTATCCTTCCTACCTTTTCTACTCTTAATTTTTTTCTTTCAACCTGTTTGGAAATCCCTATGACAAGACTACAGAAAAGCAAGTAAGCCAACACCAACAGAAGCAAAGATATTGTATTTTCCACTAAGCAGCATTAAGCCAGGCCGTTAATGAAACCAGACAGATCAAAGGGCCACACAAGAGGAGACAGGGTAGGGGGCATGCAAAGACGCAAAGGCTCATAGAGCTGGCCCCGTGGCCCTGTGCACATTACTGCTCAGTGTAATTTATACCAGGTGGAGATGTAAGTCTGTTGGGGCTCAATTAGTTTTTCAATTTTTTAAAGTGCACATTCAAGAGATTGTTTGTTTGTTTGTTTGTTAAAATATGTAATGAACTCCTAAAGCAAAAGGAAGATTGAATTACAATGTGTCAACAGAATCAAAGGGGTCACTCCTTTAACCCCAGTGAAACAATGCTGAATCTGATGTGACCGTTAGTCACTGTTGTGAGGGTACAAAGATGCACACTGATTCTGTGTGGGCAAAGCAAAGTAAAACAAAACTCTGAAAAATTGTTTTAAAAAGCAGTGTCCCTTATGCTCTTCAAGTATTTTTATTCCTTTCTCATTTACTTACATTTACCTAAATCCTCTTCCTTTTCCTTCTCCTCCCCATACCCTTCGTGTTTGGGCCTTTAAAGTTCAGGAAAGGGAAATGGCAGTCACACCTATTCTTTGGGTTAGCACTTTAGAGTCATTTTATCAAACAATGCAGAACTAGTCAATTTATCCAGACCCACAAGACAGAACACTGTCTTTGCTTCTACCGGATCTCTAAATGTTTTCTTTACCACAGCAGTACGTTCAACCCTTGATTAGGTTTTAGGAATGAAAGAGGAAACATCTAAAAGCCAGCGCACAAAGGGAGGGGCTCAACTTGGGCAGAGCCAGCAGTTTTCCTTTCACCTTTCTTTTCACCTTAGTTTAAAGCATCATCTCTTCTTTTCTCTTGAGGGATGTCCCTCAAAACATACTTTCTTGAAATATGCATTCATTCATTCCACAGATATTTACTATAAATTGAGGAGAATTCTTATCCTGGGAAAAAATTTAGTCCAAGGGTATAAAGACATATGAACAAAGGAGAAAATACAGGAAAAATGCTTTAAAAGGAGATCTTGCACATGGAGAGCTCTATAAGACATAAAATATAATTATGATAATGTTCTATACAATGCAAATCCCTATTTTTGTTTTGTAGTTTTATTCCCTTTTTTCTCTTCCTTGGCTACAGGTATAATGTGGGGACTAGAAATATCAAAATGATGTTCCCTATATCCATTGTATGGGCATTTTTTTCTGGTTTGCAAGATTCAATGCCAAAAATCAGACTTCTAGCTTACTCTGAAATGTTGGCTATCCTTCAACATTGGATCTACCTTACCACAAAACGACAATTGACAAAATTCAGAGTTGTGACTCTCTCCTTTGTATCAACTCATGCTCCAGTCCTTCGAGGTTCTTTCAAGTCCTTAACAATTACTATTGTTCATTAAACTTTAGTTAATGTTAACTCTTTCTGCTGGCCCTTTACCTGAATTGCCCTGTATGGATGTGAGTTAATGACATAGTGATGCTGAAGAAGACTTATAGAACCGAAAGGATCATTTTTATATCTTTAATACAATGGTTCATTCATAGCGGGATTTAAATGCATATCTGATCACAGAAACATATATAGGTCATTAAAATAGAGTTTTGACTCTGGCCCTAGCCTCCAAGGTTCAAAGGTACAATGGAATGAAATTTACTATAGGTAGAGAGAAATACCTATATTGTTCTTGCACACTATCCTAGAATTCATGCCAGTGCTGATCCAGGATTTCCTCACTGGATGCATTATGGAAAGAAACCTCCCTTCTTTCTCTACAAATTTTCATGTGGTGAATTCCTTTTGTCATGGGGTGAACACCTGTGTGACTATTTAAAAGCAACAACACCAGATGTGTGCATTTGAGTGTGTCTCTCTTTTGTGTAATGTTCTTCTCACTAATTCCTCAGCAGGTTAGGGCAGAAAAAGCCTTCAAAATGAATACAGAAGAAGGTCTTAAAGGATTTTTAAAAACATATCTATTACATGCACACGTAATGAAAATTTTACAGGCAAATTATACAAACAGGTCTTATCTTTGTACTTTTATTTTTAGCGTTATGTGAAAAATGCTGTTATCTCTGGGTATGCTATTGAAAGTTCCTCGTAGCAGAGAGTTTAGAAGGACAACTAAACCCTAAAAATTTGGAAGGTATTGTATTACAAAATATTTAGAATTATTTTTAAAAATAAAGATTCTTTTACCTTTTACTTTGTCTCAGGCTCTCTGTTCCTCTTTTCCAAGAGATAGCTGCTCTGGGAAAAGCATTTGGTTTGCATTCGATAGCAATATCCCCACCAACTTGAACAATAGAATTTTTTTTGATGGGACTTTTGGAGAAATCCGGAGCAGAGGCTAAAACAAAAATTAAAAATTAAATTGTTAATTAACATGTAATGATTCAAGAGCTAAATCAGTATTCTAAATAGAATCTAATATTTGCGCTCAGAATTGTTTCTTCAGCATCTTTGTTCAAGCTTTCCTGGGGCCAGTTACTGACAATATTTTGGAGTCTCTGTTTTCCTTTGTACAATGAAGAGAACAATAAATACTACCTCAGGCAGTTAGTGTGAAAATTAAATAAGATCAAAGTTGTAGAGCAGTATAGCATAGTACCTGACATCAAGTCAATGCTCAAGAAGCATAATTTGTTTTGGTGTTGTTTATTTTCATTGCTATAACAAAAGCAAGGCAGCAGGGAGGAAGCTAGTTAGAAAAAGTTACATTCTTAGGAGAATTTACAATGAAGAGAATAAAGATGGTTTTATAAGAGACAATACTGAGAATTTTAATCCTGGCTGGGTATTGATGAAATCTATTCCTGCCAAGATAATGATCTTTATGTGAATATATATCCTATATTTCAATATATAACCAAATGTATATGTAGATGTGTGTGTGTGTGTGTGTGTGTGAGAGAGAGAGAAAGATGTGTCCAACGCACGGCTCATGAGCCACTTGCCCACTTTCTTTTAGTGTTATAATAAAACATTAAAGTTTTATTATTTATATACATTAAGTGTATTATCTATTTTATATGTGGCCCAATATAATTCTGTTTTCAGTGCAACCAAGGCAAGCCAAAAGGTCAATCATGTAAAGCTCTATCACACATACACAGATGTGCAATTCCACTGAAATAAGTCAGAAATACCTTACCAATATGTCTGATTTTTCAAGCAAACTCCAAGTAGCAAAATATAGCTTGTCTTCTACAGAAAAAAAAATAGGCTGGACAGAATTTTTTTTAAATACCTTTGTCATTTTCATCTTTGTCTCCACTAAATAAACACCACACAAATACTATTCATGAGGGTGGTAAGTAGTAGACTTTCTGAGGTTTATCTAAATCTTTCCAGCCTCGTGGATGTTGGAATTCCTGTGTTCAATCTTCATTCCTAAAGTTCAAGTGAACTGACGTCCTTTCAGATTTGCCATGTTCTCTGGCTTCTGGGATTTTCAGGTATTGCTACTCCCTTAATTAAGATTGCCCTTAATCCAACCTGCGGATGCTTTCTCTTATGATCTCAGATTAAACAGAAGGCCCTTCATTTAGGTTACATACAACTTTCCATATGTTCTGATAGCAACAATTCAATTCTTGACTACCTTTTAAATGTACTTGTTTTTATCAGTGAAACTACAGGCTCAATGAAGGTAAGGATCACTTTGGTTTTGTTAATTATATTTTTAGATCTTAGTACATACTAAATGTTCAGTAAAACAGTAGTAACAAAAGGAATGAATAAAGAATAAAAGGCTGTTTCCCATAAGCTTATAAAAGTTGGTTTCTTTTTGTTTTATCTGTCATCTTATATTTCCTTCATTCTTACTCTGGAAAAAGCACTGGGTTGAAAGATTAAGGAGTCACTTATGCTGGCAGACATCGTTGTTTGGATTTCTCAAGTATTGTACCATTCTCAGACTGATTCAGTCTCTGCTCTGCACTATCAAAATTCATCTTCCCAGTTTTCTTTGGTGTCTGGATGGCCACGTGACAGGGAGAACTCTGTCATTTCAGGTAATGGCATAAAAGAAGTTTGCCACGTAAACTTCGAGAAATTTTGCTTTTCTAATGAAAGAGAAGCATGCAGTCAGTTGATGACTTCCCTCTTATGCTGTGAGTATAAACTTCTGTAACTAAAACAGTCGTTTTGATACCACGTCTACAAGAATAAGGGAAAGCTACAAAGAATAACATTGAGTTGTATTTGGCAGCCATCACCCCTCTTTATAAAGTCAACAATGCTTTGTTAAATCTCTTTAAATTGTGATTTTTTTCTTATGCTTATGTAGTTGAAAGCATTTCTTCTACTTGTATCTGTAGCTGAAAATATTCCTGATGAATCCCAATTGAGGTTTTGGATCCCAAAACCTCATGCGAGAATCAGGTGGAAGGAACCTCTTTTGATTCGGATGCACCCAATGGTATGATCTTCTTTAAGTGTTAATGTGCTGCCTTTGCAGAATAATAATCACCTCTTTTAATTTTATAAAAAACAAATTTAGAAATTTCGCATATTAAGAGAAAGCAGTTTATAATTTACAGAAAAATTTAGTTGAGACTATATATAATCATAGCTCACTAAAATGTCATTTTTAATTTTTTGGTTATAAATGTATGACTTACCTAATACTCTCAATTCTGCATTAGCATAGATTATCTGATATTTGTTTTCTGCAGCACATTGGTAGACACCAGAATCTGACACATTGAGCATCGTTATGGTGAGTGTCCCATTTTCTATTTGAATTCTCTCCTAATAAAGGAAAAGTCAAAGAAAAGCAATACTATGCTAATACGAACATTCTCTTAACCAGAAATATATTATTCAACATTTGTGAATACATATGAGATCTGTATGTCAGTATATTATTGCAAGATCCTAAGAAGCTTTCTGAAGTTTAAAAAGTGAAAATATGCTCAGCGTAATTTTAGTGGGTAGAATATTTTATATTTCATTTCTGTGAAAATTGGCAGTCATTGTATAGAATATGTGATAATTTTCTGTAATATGGTATATAAAATAATTATGAACACTAAACCATTTTAGTTTTTCCAAAATACACGGCTGACAATATTAGCATAGATATCATGATAAGAATATTACTTTCTTGGGCTGGCGAGATGGCTCAGTGGCGTAGGCGCCTGCCTGGCAAGCGCGAGAGCCCAAGTTCAACTCCCGGAACCCACATACGAGAAAAGGGCTAGTGATATCGCTCAGCGGCACGGGCGCCTGCTGGTGTGCAAGGTCCTGAGGTCGACCTCCGGTACCCACAAAAAAGAAAAAAAAAAAAGAATATTACTTTTATTTTCTCTCACAAGGTCTTAGAAAGACTCAAAAAGTGGTGAATTTACAATTTGCTACATAAATCCTAAATTGGAAAAGAGGAATCTTTCTTTTGTACAGCCTACCACAAAGAGTGCTTCAATAGCCAAAATCTGTTACAGAGTCCCTTTTGGGCTCTAGAAATACAATTTATATTGTACATAATTAAATAATATAAATAATAGTAAAATATTATAAATAATAATAAATAAAAAGTGTAACAAGGTACCTGTTACAGTTCTTTGAAAGTAATAAAGGTAAGCTATTTGAAACAGACAATGTTATATGTGAAAGTCACATGTCATTAGAAAAATGTCACTAGAACTAAAAGAAATA
The DNA here is from genome assembly GCA_028451465.1 of Erethizon dorsatum. Classification (NCBI taxonomy): domain Eukaryota; kingdom Metazoa; phylum Chordata; class Mammalia; order Rodentia; family Erethizontidae; genus Erethizon; species Erethizon dorsatum. Next base: position 54,530,788 of record CM051825.1, on the reverse strand, counting down.
AAAGCATTATATCCATCTTTCAAGCAACAGGTTTTTTATGACTGACAGTGCTTACATGAGCAAAGTAAAATGGAAAATCAACACAATTATCGGGATAATTTAATGGTGAAAAAACAACTCTCATTTTCTGGATATTATAAAAGAAAATATATGTAGAATGAAAAATGTGGATAACTGTCTCACTTGGATTTAGAGACAGTCATTAGTTTTCATGAAATAAATGACATCAAATTGTAACTAAAATCTTGAGTGCTGTATTAGACAAAGTTTAAATGCTGTCACATTTATTGCATACTCCATGACCTTGGAAAAGTCGTTTAACCTCTCTGAAAGTCATTTTTTTCATCTTGGGCCTGGAAATAGCCAAAATTTAAAAAGCTAACTCTGACTTTACTAGCTGTTGCATGATCTTGGACTAGTTTCTTAACTTCTCTGAAGCTCATTTTTCTCTTCTGTGTAAAAGAATGATAATTGTATCTTTCATAAAATTGTTGTACAAAAGGATGACATATGGAAAAATAGCTAATAAAGGACCTGACTAAAATGAGAGCTCGATAAATTTTCGCTACGATGATGATAATAATTATGATGGCTTTAAAGGTGGACTGATCTCTAACTAGCTCTGTGACCTTGCGTAAGTTTTGTCTTTCTCCTTACTCACTTGAAAAATGGGGATAATATTAATAGGTACTTTGTGAGCTTATTTAAAGATTAAGTATATAGTTCCTTTCCCCAAATATACTAAACACTCCATATAAATGAGCTGTTAGGGCTGGTGAGATAGCTCAGCGGCATAAGCACCTGCTTGGCAAGCGTGAGGTCCTGAGTTCGACTCCTGGTACCCACATAAAAAAAATGAGCTGTTACTATCAATTATTGTTATTATTAGCAAAGTTGACTTAGAGGAGGTGAATTTTTAATATCAGTAGAGTTGCTTACCTCTGAGTTGAGGCGTTCACCATTCTTTAGCCACGTGTACCAAGGATTTGGTTTTCCACTAGCTTTGCATTCCCAATACAAGCTGTCGTAGATAGAGAGGTATGTATTTTGGATTTTTTGTTCCCATTCTGGAGGGGCTGTTTCAAAATAAAAGGCCAAGGTAATGTTTGGTGAGGCAATTATCCAAGACATTAGACTAGGTTGCAAGGTCCCTGGAAATCAGGACAAAGTTCACTGGATCCAGACAAACTGCACATACAAGACCTGAAGAAGGGGAAATGTAGAAGTTTCAATGTGCAGTGACAGAAATCCTGTTGCAAATATCATTGAGCATTAGACTCAGAGTAGATACTTGTTATATGTTATTTTGCTGCACCTGTATAACAATTTGGAAGTTGTGGGAAAAGGTCAAAATGTAGAACAAGGCCAGAGAGGAATGCCATGTTAAATAGAAGTATGTGGGTCAATTTAGAAAACACAGAAGAAATCTAAACTCTTTGAAGGCAAAATTTCCCTTAATTATATATGGTCTGAACTAGCAAAACATAAGTACATCTACATCAGAAATAATTATAAAGCAATAGTTTAGCATACTAATGAAATATGATCATCCACATTTTCTAGGATGTTAATCCAATACTTTCTTGACTCAACAAGGAACAAAACTTTTGGAGCTGTATGTGAGTTCAGTACATAACTTTAAACCTGAGCATGAAATTTTTGAAACCTTATTCTCTAAATGAAAAGTTCTGAATAGTACTGATGAAAATAACTGGCATAACTGATGAAAAAATATGGTGGTATTAGATTTACCATCCTTCATGTAAGTAATGGGGTGCAATTTAAATGTTTTCAAATGAATTTTTCTTTTATAAGGAATGCCTGGAAACTGCCAGGATAGGCTAATTAAATCCTGTCCTTTATTTAGTTCTGTCCTTGGATATTAAAAAGTATATGAGTCTTCTCCTGGAATCTCTGGCTATGATTAGCTAGATGTTTTACATTTGTAATTGCAATTAATTTAGATTTATAGTGGAGTTTTGCAGAGACATAAGATAATCTACTCCAGAGGACATACTTAGAAAATAAGGAAACCAAAATTTGAACCTTGAAAGCACAACCTAAGGGCTGGCACTCTTGATATTTATTTGGGAATGCTACCCTAAAGGGAAAGCATCAGGAAAAAAGGATAGTCAATCTGGACAAGTCCAGGCAAGATGACTTATAGAGTTGGTCATCAACATGGGTCATTTTTACTTCTTACCAAATTAACTTCTAAAGATTTTTTATAAATTATCTGCCCCAGGAAAGGAAAGGGAGCTTTTACTCATTAACTCCTGTTTACAATCACCTAAGGGTAGTGTTGGCATAAACTACTAGCACATACAGTTGACATATGCAAAAGTGACAATTAGGCTCTTGAAGGAAGTAATAAAATCAGCAAGAGGTACTTGTACCTGAGACAGGACTCTTTCAGGTGATGCCTGTAAAATGCAAGGCTCAGCCAGTTTCTGTAACAGTGGTTGGAGTAAGGGGTGGAGCTAAGAGGAAGTGAAATGGTGTCCAATATAAAACCCAAGTTTGTCTGGCTTCTAGGCTTTTTCTACTGCAATATCTGCCTATCCTATGACAGAAGTCCTTTCAAGGACCCTTTCATCAGGTAGAAGGAATCAAGAGGTCTCTGGATGGTGGGAACTAAGCCCAGGATTATCTCCCGTGGAAATCACTGCACCTTCCAGTTACAGAACATGCCTGTTGCAGCCTGAGAGATGACCAAGGCAAGACTTAAAAGGACACAGAGTATTGATGAAGTTGAATCTTCTTTCTGTATATTATTAGTAACATTTTATAATTTGTACATATTTGTCAAAAATTGACCTAGTAAGTGTTCGACCTAGGCTAAAAAATGCATGCTCATATAAGAGTTCAGTAGCTTACAAATGATTAAGATCAATTTTTTCTCCTTAATCCAATACATGTAACATAAAAACATCTATTTATTTAGTGTGCATATCTTTTGAAAGTTTAGCATTCTGAGATGTGAAGTTTTAAATCTTCAACCATATAGGAAACACAGGAGAAAGTGTCTACTGTAATGAAAATAATACTCCAGAGACTACTTTTAAAGGTTAAAAGGCAAAGGAGGGATATTTTGCATTATTTGCTTCTGCACTGTAACTTAAACAGGAACATAATGAAACCGAGATTCTCTGAATGAATTTTTCAGATGTTTATTCAACTCTGAGTTAACTGAGCCACTTCTCCACTCTTTTTGGAAACACTTTGGCAATCTTTTAATCTATGACTAAGAAGTACAAAGATTATTTTATTGACATTTGTTCCATTCTTCCTCCAAAAGGATTCTCTGGAATTGCTAAATGGCAGATGAGGTCATGGTGAGATAGTGTGTGAATCAATTTGGACTACCATGTTGGTGGGCTACAAGAGAGTGGAAGGCCCTTAAAGGATTTGAGCTTGGATTTGACAATCATTATTTGTGAGACCTTGTTCAACTCATCTAGTTTCTCACCATAGTATCAGTGAAAATTATACCTCAAAATTCCTCTAAAAATTGCATAAATTAATATTTGTAAAATGCTATATAAAATAATAGTTGCTCACTCAGTGTAGAAGAAAGTACTGTATCACTCATTTCTAGTACAGATACCTTGTGTTCAGGTTCATCTCCTGGTTATATCTTTGTCTACTAAATAAAAAATGAGAAATATTTATTAAGGGAAAGTAGCCAAAGCTTTTAATATCTTCATTCCAAATACCTTTCTTTAAAAAGGAGGTACTATTAAAATATTTTTATCTTAGCAAGCATTGATAAAACTGTAGAGAATAATCAGTAGGAAATCATATTCTATGTATAATAGTAATTTCCATTTTGATTAAAATTGGAAATTTTAAAAGAAATGAAAGTCAATGTAGCTAATGTACAAAATGTCTCCACAGGATACTCAATATCCATTACTATGATGTAATTATAATGCACTAAACATTCTTGTTTCTTTAAAAAAAATAATTATTTTGTTCAATAAGTATATTATTGATTATGAACATGTGGCATAATAAAATAATTTTGGCCATATATAAATATAGTTATTAAATGTTATGTAATGCAGTTACTGAATTTACAAAAAATGGTAAGGATACAGTATTATAAAGAGCCCAATTTTGATAATGCTGAGTTGTCTTTTATGGTCTATTTGATGTTTTAAAAAAAGAAATTTCAAGCAAGTGTGCATTTTGACCTGGATGAAAGAAGACATAACGACAGTTTTTGGATAATACATGCACTTATTATCTTGTGGCAGTTCACGAGAGATTCTTTCTGGCAACTGTGGCAGACTATTGTTTAATCAGGTAATGATGCTATTTGTCTATTATCTTTAGATAGGCAGGCAAGGCATGAAAAAAGGAAACAGATACTGCAAACCACCATTCAGTATATTTATCCTATCATTCTCCGCCTTCATTCATGCATTCTACTCAGCATTATAATTAATATTGCCACAGGCTCTTGTCTTGAATGGTCTATAGGAAATATACTGGAGTCCATGCTACTTTGTAATATAAACTTTTACAGCTTTAACATGATACTACTTATATTTTCCAGGCAAACATAATAAACAATAGCCCAAGTAAACCACGCTGAAATAAAAGTCATATTTATAGATGGTCATTCTTACCTGCCAATCATTGTATTGAGCATTCAACCTGGAAATGTACTCTTTTTTCTCGTGCCACTTTTTTACAAGATGCTAATGATACCCACTATTTATTTTAAGGGATATTACCAAATATTTTTGAAACTCTATCTGCTTACCATAGAAAATGAGTTGACCCTTTGCAAGATTTCGTCCTCGAAGGTTGCCTGCAATGCACTCATAGAAGCCTTCATCCTCTTGTTGAAAGTTCGGGATTTCAAGGATAGCTTGAGATTTGCTGTACTTGACTTTCCCTGGCAATGGGCTTCCATCCAACCTTCTCCAACTAATATCAGGGACTGGACTAAACAGTTATGCCTCATTAGAAAAGATGGTGGGGTAGTCTTTATGACAGCAGGATAAAATAAGAACGTCCTTAAAAATAACCCTCAAGAAAAAGAATTTGATTATAACTAGTTTTCAGATCATACAGTCATTCAGCATTCACTCCTTCAGTCATTTATTTAAAACTTGATTAAAAGTTTGCCATATATTGGGCCGGTGAGATAGCTCAGCGGCATAAGCGCCTGCCCGGCAAGCGTGAGGTCCTGAGTTCGACTCCTGGTACCCGCATACGAAAAAAGGGCCGGTGATATTGCTCAGCGGCATGGGCATCTGCTGGTGCACAGGGTCTGGAGTTCTATTCCCGGTACCCACACACACACAAAAAAAGTTTGCCATATAAAAGTCAGTGTACTATGTTCAGGGAATATGTTTGTGAATGAAATAGCCATGGTCTCTGCCCTCATGTTGCTTATAGACTAATGGAGAAATGTGGCATAAACAAAGTAAAAACAAAGATATTTACAAATCTTGCTAACTAAAACAGGAAATAGAGTGAAGAGATCCTAACAAAACTATCAATTTAAATGTAGAGGTCAAAGAAATTTCTTGAGATAATGTGATATTTTAGACTAAACAGGTGTACATATATTATAGATTCTAAGGCAAAGATCTTGATTCCTCTGTGGTTAAACTGTTATCAATAGTTAAGTAAAAATACAAAGATTGGCACCATGCGAACTTGGTTGGCTCCACGAGCCTCAAAGGATCATTATACACTATTGTAAAAAAAAGTAGTATATATTAATAAAATAAAAATGGATTTACACTATATCTGTCCCCTGGTGAAAGGATTTATAAATATAGTTCTTTTATTTAGAGATATTTAGGCTAGTATGTCATATCTAATATTTTCATTTTAAAATGGATGTCTTTTAAAATAGCAATATAAATGTTATAGTTATGAAATTATGTATTTAAGAATAAGGAATGAGTTTGAGAAGTCCCTGGTGTAAAAGGCCCCACTGTTACAGGAAATATAGATCATAAGTACATTTACAACAGGAATACATTCATTAGTGAGATGATCATTTATAAAATAAATCTCCAGTTTCTTTACATGAACACCTCTCATACCGTCAAACCATTCTTCATTCCCTATAGAATTTCAAATGGTTTACATATTTCTACTCTATATTTCAAATTAATAAGAATAATGATAGTAAGTCATTTTGAAAGTCAATTTGTAAGCCTTGTAGAAGAAGTGAGTTTACTTCAAGTCATCAAAAGTATATGTGAGAGAGTGCACCCTTCGGTAGATCAGCCGGTAGAGCAGAGGACTGTAGACCCAACAAAAGCAATGTGGGAGAATTATCCTACCATGTGCAATGTGGTTAACAAAAAAGAATATGCAGTTTTAACAATAAACAACAACAGAAAGAGAGAGGCTTCAACTAAAGAAGTAAAACCGCTGAAGTTCTAGAAATTTTTACTGGCAAAACATTATGATTGTCCTGTGCATATCAATGATAAAGCCCAGAAAATCATATCATGTACTCACGCTTACTTGTCAGAAAACGTGACTTAAATCAACCTTTAAGTCATCCAATTTTCAGAATTAGCATGTACTTACATTTATACCTTGAATTTTATTAAATACGAAATAAAATAATTACTCTCCCAAATTAGGTTTTCGTCCTTTTAAAAAACTTTGAAACTTGCCACAAATTTGGGTTGAAATTTTAGTAAATTGGCATATGCCATACAACAATTAATCTCAGGTAACTGTTTTTTTAATTCATTTTAATGTTATACTTAAGCATTAAAAATCAAGTCCAAGAAAAAATTTATTTAGATAGAAAAAAGATTCATAAAATCTGATAAATTTCATTATATGAGGTTTTATCTCATAGGTAGATAGATAGAGAGATAGATTTAATATACGTTATTACATATATGTTACACATGTGAGGATATTGAAGTTGTTAGCTATGGATCATTGGGACATGAATGCCTTTTATTGTCCTTTTTGCTTACTTCTGCTGCCCTTGAATTTCCTAAAATAAACATACATTACCTGTGTAATAAAGTCTTTGCAAAAATCATTTACAGAAAGAAAAAAATAGATGCTCTGAGATTTGTCTGAATTCATGGTCCTTTGTTTGCTTTATATGACAGTGCAATCCGGAGGCTTATGACAAATACATACAAAATATCCAACTGAAGAGGCCTCTAACCTAAAGCATTCACACAAGAACAATCAGTAAAAATTGAGTATTTTCCCCAAAGTTATATCTTAGCATTTTATATTGATTGTGAATGTAGAAGTCACTTTTTCACATTACTAAATACCTAACTAAATAAAAACATTGACAACAGTAATTTAGTAATATGTGTCAGGTATCGTATATGTGTGTAATATGTATATGTAATTTTATTTACTTTTCCTGTAGCTAAAGAGATAGAGCTGGAATTTGTTTCCATGTTTCCTTGCCTCAGAAGCTAGATGCTTAATCACACGGCAATATTGACCCCCAATGTACTATAAGACCATCGCATTATGATCTAAGTATTTGTGGTTTTACAAAGTGGATCTCCATTTTAAGGGACCCAATTGTGTGCAGTCAAAAAGGGTAAGTTCAAAGAATTCCAATCTCCCCCGAAAAAGAACTCAGTGATAGCGCTGACTTTTTAGTAGACAAGCACTTTTTCTTTTGGTGTGACAAAAGGAAGTACCTTTGATATACTATTCCAATGCAAGTAGTATAGCAAAATGTGCAGAGGCTCCACTCCTGTCCCTTCTAAACCTACATGCACCCCAGATCTGCGTGTGCTTTCAGCATAGATAGCCTGTGCAATAGCTGTTCTCTCGCAAAGGGAGAACAAACAGTATCCAGCAATTTATGTGCCCCAGGAAAATATTCACTAATAAACTGACCACTTGTAAAATAAAAATCCAGTCTATTTAGGGGATGGTAGGTACGAATACTCCATTTCCCTGGCCATGAGACAACTCTTCTTTAACCTACACTCTCTCCATACCTTCTACAAGATTGAGCCTGATTTACTTTCGATAAACTGTTTGATTCCATATGCTGCTTGGCTACTGTTCCTTTGCTGCTCAACTTTCCACTCCCTTAGGGTTTTTCCTAAGAATTCTTATACTCATTTTTAAAAAAATTTATCCTTTTAGGATCTGTCTCTGGAAACAATTCATTAAAATGCATGTCCATTCTAAAAATGTGGTAATTTAGTTACGATACCAATTGTAAGGAACCTGTAGCTATCCCTCAAAAAGTTATTTCTTTATATACATTAGATTCACATAGACATGTAAATCTGTGGTGTGGAAGATCAAAAATGGTGCATAAGATGAAAAACGAGCAGAACTCTTGTGAAAAACATGCATTGTGAAGCATATTTTGAGACTTTACTATTATACAGTGTTTTTGTTTGTTTGTTTGTTTGTTTGTTTTTCCTGTTAGGGTCTCCATATGCTTAGGCATTCAATATGAATTGATTTATAATCATTCAAAAACTAAACTCAGACTTCCACTCTAACAAGAAATGGCCACAGGTATATGCATATACATTGCTTGAAGTAACTTTTCTGCATCCCATCACTTAAAGTATGGACCGTGACCCCTCCTCACACTGGTAATGTTCATGTCCTCATGACAAGGGCAGGGATCTCTCAAGTGAGGCATGGCATGCATTGGTGTGGAAATCCTTTTCTCTACGTAGCTAATCATCAAGGGACCATTGTGGTAGGGAGAATTAAGACATTACCCCCCTCCCAAGAAAAAGGAAATCGTGTGTTAAAAAGCTAGACATTTAAAAATAATATCAATAACCATTAATTGAGTGTTTACTATGTGCCAGGCATTGTGACAGATGGCTTCCATATGTCATCTGAGTTAAATACTCAACTGGCAGCTTCTAGCAATGCTAATTATCTTTTCAGAATGACACTCACGTTTAGGCAGATAATTCCTACTAAATTATTACCTGCCAATTCTCCACTTGGAGTTCCAGAACAGGCTAATTTATTGTGATCTACCTTCCAATTCTTGTGAGTTGCCACCTTTTCAATTATAAGCAGTAGTTGATTCTTCCTCCTTCAGTGGCTTTAGGCAATCTTTTTAGATTCAATCTAGTTTATCTATGTTGATAATAATGGTAATACATTGTACACTGACAGTCCATTTTGGTTCAAAGAAGGATTTATTTAAAATCAAACTCAATACAGTAATCACAGTAAAAATGCCATGGAGCAAGACAGAGTCTTTAAGAGGACTTTATAATGGAAATTATGATTAGATTAAATTAGAACAGTGCCATATTATAGAATCAGAATAAATAGTGACATTAATGTTCTAACTACAGAGATCAGTGATTTCCCTTTCAGCTCTAATCCTCCACTCCTCTTTTTCTTTTCTTTAAGAACTCAAGCTTGGATGCAAATCTTAATAAAGAAAACCAAACTGAATAATTCTATCACCTAGAATTTCCTCAGATCATGGATGAGAAATTCTTGAACCTTGTATTTCAAAATGAACATTGCAAAAGCTTTGTCCCACCATGTTCCTATTTTCCAAATCATTTCCTTGAAATGTGAGTTCTCACAGTTGTGGAACAAAACTAAATGACAAAAGCAAAGTTTTTTCTTTGTTCCTTTTTTCCCATTCTGGTTTTGTGTTTCTTAAATAAGCATGGCCATAAATATGGATGTTAGTCAATTCTCTCATGTCATTATGCTTTTACAGAGTGAGCATCCTACTAATTTTTGGATGAAGAAAGAGAATACATTTGTTAACTATCTGGCCTAGTCCAACCTGAATTCGAAGTTAAATTAAAGCTCTCTACACACTAGTAGGAACGGTGCTTCAATTCTGTACTTTTAGTCCATTAAATAGAATTTTCATTACTAGTGCTATTTGAGAAAGCTTATATTTCTCTGCTGGATTTCTTAAACCTCATTATCCACAGCTTAAATCCAGGCCATCCTAAATTTTGAACTAGAGATTAGTATAGGCAATCAGTTTCCAAAACTGCTTGTATTTGGGATTATTCTTAACTGGAATCTCATTTCCAAAAAATCCTGTCAGTGGCCATTTTCAATTGAAGAGACTAAGGCAGAATAACAAAGCCAGCAATGAATGTTTTTTTAAAGATTTTTCAGAGTGTTCAGCTATCTGTTTTCATTTCCCCAACTTGAAATATTCATACAAAGAGTTTGGAATATAAGATTGTTATAATATGGATAAATTCACGAGTTCTCTAGAAAAGCAATCTCAGTATTACAGAAGGAGGGAATTTTATTTCTTAAAGAGTGGTCTAAGTGCAGTCTTTCTGTTCTACTGGTCAATGCTTATTTAGACTGAATGTGACTTCCAAAATGAATGTCAAATTTCTAATCCCTGAGAGAATGGTAGTAGAAAGAAGGGTCTTTGAGAGGTGACTAAGATATAAAGGTTGAGCCCTCAAAAATGGGGTTAGTTCCTTTCTATAAAAACTAACAGAGCATGCTTGTCTCTTTTACCGTACGAGGACATACTTAGAATCTATTATCTCTGAAACAGATTAGGATGTTACCAGACACTGACTCAAGTGATGCTTTTATTGTGGACTTTCTAGCTTCCAGAATTGTGAAAAATATATTTTTAGCTTATAAACCATCCAGTCTGCACTATTTCTTTTGGCAGCATGAAGGGACTAAGACAATACCTACGTCAGCTTTTTTTATGCAGAGGAATTGTATAGAATGTGTGTATTAGCTTGGTATGTCACACCACAGTTGTGCAGTGGCCATTTGAAAATTTAGAAATGATTTGTTTATAACAGCAGTGATAACAAATATAACTTGAGATTATAGTATGTATATAGCAGTGATGGGGAACCTTTTAGAGACTGAGTGCTAAAGCACAACCCCAAACCCACTTATTTATTGCAAAGTGCCAACACTGCAACTAAACCTGAATATTGAGGTTTTAATTTAGGAAAAACAACTTTACATTAATGTCTTTTATCTTGAAAGAAAAACACAATAACATGTATGTGATACGTTCACCACCACTGGTACATAAGATCAAGTGAATAAATATCAGTGAGAGTATATACTGAAATATAAAGTTTAACCACAAATTAAATGGAGTTACCTTGTTATTAAGATTATCAAGAATAGAAAGGTATCATTCTACAAAAATAAGAATTTTATTGACAATTTCTGCTTCTTTGGATTTAAGTAAAATAGGCACTAATTTACACATTAGCCACAAACTAAACTCCATCAAGACATAGTAGAAGTGAATACAATACTATATTTAACAGCTAATTACAGCTTTTTGATAATTTTATTAATAACACTAGCCATAATTAAACACTTTGACTACTCTTAGAGCAAAAGAAAATTTAGTCAAGGTAGGTAGGATCTAGTGTCTTACGTTACCTCAAATTTACATGAATTGAACTATCTCAACTCATAACCATAAACTTTCATTTTTAAAAATGAGGGAGATACTGAAAATACTATACTAATATTTGATCATTTTTTCATTCTTATAGCTAATATTTATTGAGTACAGATTACGTACTTGGCACTGTGCTAAGCGCTTCAGTGAAGCTACAGAATAATATTAAAAATGTGACTAGCGTTGTTAACATTTAAAGATGAGTAGATGGGGACTAGGATAATTTGGCAAACATACCTGACATTACAGAGTAAACTTAAAAAAAGAATTTCAGCCATGATCTGTCTTTTCATAGACACTGAACTCTAAACAACTAGGCCTTGTTCTTTTGCATAAACTAAACAACTATAAAACCTTATTGGGGTCCATAATATGTGCTTAGCAATATGTAGTTTACCTAATGAACTAATATGTTTTGCAACCAGTAGGCAAGAGTTTTGTTTTGTTTTGTTTTGTTTTTTTAACAAGGGGAAGAGGATGTAACGATGCAGTGTTTGGTTTACTTGATTTTGTTTAATCATACTACCCATGTTAGTAAAGGCTTAAAGATGAGCTTCACGTTTAGCAAGAAAATAAAAAGAGTAACTTCTCTTATGGTTCTGCTCATTCTAACTTAGATTTGAAATCTTTCTTTCCTGAAACTGCCAATTACTTAGAAGTAAGAACCCTGGCTCTTCTGAGAAATGTGGTGACAGCCTGGGATGAAAAGGATAAAGAGTTGCTTCCAGAAGTATATATATGTATGTATACATATATATATATAGCTTCTTGGATGATTATTAGAACCTTTAAATTAGTTTAATTTTAGAAATAGCATCGTTAAAAACTCAATTGATGCTTTTGGGGAAGAAATGGGAAGGACTGTGTAATGTTAGACTCCGAGTCTATATTCATATATGAAAGAGTCCCCACACAGAACAAGTCTCTGGTCTTGGAAAGCAACTGAATCTCTCCTGAGGAGAATTGGGCAAGATATTTGAGAACTTAGTATTTTATTCGCCCTCTATCAGTAATTACAATTTTCTAAAAATGTGTTCAGGAAGTTTGTATAGATGTGGGCAAAATACGGGTATAAGAATATCCATGACATCAATGTACATGATAAGAAAATATAGAAAGAAAACTGAGGAAACTAAATGTTCAACAGTAGGATGTGGACTGAAACTCTACACGGTACTAGAATAACCCACTGTCATAACATATGAGGGTAAAGAGGACTCTTTGATGATCTCAGATATGCTCACAATATATTTTAAGAATTTAAAAATAAGCATACAAAAGAACACATGGGGTATTATAACCATTGTATTTAAACAAAACAAAACAGAACAGAACAAAACACTAGAACAATGTATGTAGTATATCCAAATGGTACGAGTAGTTAGTTACTGTCGGGAGAGGAATTAAATGTAAAGCTAATCTTTCTTTTCATTTGTTCATTTTTAGAATTTTCTTAAATAATATTTGGAATTATTTTTTGAATTTCCTTAAAGGAACATGAATGACTTTAGAAGTAATACAAAAACAAACAAACTAACTAACAAAAAACCCAAAACTCACTAAATAGTTTTTCTGTTTTATTTTGTTTGAAACAAAAGCCAACGGAACACATCTTAGTCCCTTGTTTCCCTCTTTTCCCTATGAGCTTTCATTACATATTGATTCCTGGATCTGTGGATTTCCTGATCATTTTTGCGATATGAAAAGGACTTTAATAACTTACAATATGTCATAGGTACTCCTTTTCCCAATTTTCTTTTGTCCCATGCATTGATGTGAAAAACATCTATGCGGTCCCTGGCTTTCGGCATTAGTCTGTTCCTTGCTTTCAATCCCCTAACCCCGGCTTCCTTGTTCTGCTTCTCATATAAGACTACACTAGTCTCCTCTTATCAGCAGGGTATATAGTCCAAGACCACCAATTGTACTTGTAACCGCAGACAGTACCAAAATTTATATACACTTTCTTTTCCTATATATACATGCCTATGATAAAAGTTAATTTATAAATTACACGAAGCAAAGGATTAATAATACCTAGTAATACAATAAAACAATTTTAATAATACATTATAATAAAAGTTATGTGTGATATTTTCTCTCTCTCTTTCCCTCAAAATATCTTTATATTTATTTCTAGAATTCTCCATTGAATATTTTCAGACCATACATGCACATGAATAATTTGGTCGTTAAACTTAATTGTGTCATCTTGACTGACATGGAAGCCACCTGGAGTTTAGTAAATCACACTTCTGTGTGTATCTTTATAGGTCATGGAGGCAATATCATTGGTACTATATATAGCTTTCCTTTCTGGCAGTGCTCCCATATTCTGCTTTACAGCAGCCATGATATAAGCATCTTCATTTTGGTATGTTCTTCTGCTGTAATGATTCTACCTTGGAGCAGCCCATCATGGACTGAATCCCCTGAAACCATGAAGCAAGTTATACTTCTTCTCCTTTATGTCATGGGTATTGGGTATTGTGGTGCTGCTATGGGAAAGTGACTAATACAGAGAATTGAAACTCAGTAAAGTTCTGTTGTTGGATAAGGGGAAATCACAATACTTCAATTGAAAAAATATTTCTCAAAGATAAAGGCGATCAAAAGATGGAGAGAGGCAAGAGAGAGGGGAGGCATACGGGATAAAAAAAAAATAGAAAGAAAGTGGGATGTGTTACGTACAGGTATCAACTCCACACAGGGAATCTAAACATTATGTACTGCAAACATACAAAAGAAAAACAGGGGCTCAAGAAATGGGTGGAGGATGGAGGGAGGGAAGGGAAATGGGATGAAAAATGGAACTAAGATGTGTTATGTACATGTACCAATTTCCCACAAGGAATGAAATCATTATGTACTACATACGTGTACTAATAAACTAAAATTTTAAAAAAGAAAAGTATCTTTAATTAAAAAACAGGACACAAATAGAGGAAACCAATGAAAATAATAGTTTGTTCTTTAAAAGCATCAATAAAACTTAGCTAGCTTAAGAAAACAAAGACCAGAGATACAGAAGACAAAAATTAAAAATAAAAAAGATGTCAACATTACTGATTTCATGAACATTAGAATGTATAAACATAATGAGACAACTCTTTGAAAGATATAACTTAGCAAAGTTCTCATGAAGAGAAATAGATAACCTAAATAGAGATATAATTTTTAAAGAAATTGAGTAAAAAATCAATAATCCTTAAAAATAGAAAGCATCAGGCCCAAATGGTTTCACTGGTGAATTCTCTAAATACACAAAAAGAAATAGCAATTCTCCTACAGTCTCTTTTAAAAAGTCAATTCACAGAGAATAATTTATAATTAATTCTATGAGAACAGCATTACCATAATACCAAAACAAAATATAGACATTTTAAAAATGGAAAAATACAAATCACTATCACTCAAGAAATAAATAGAAAACTCCTCAAAAAATAGTAGCAACTTGAATTCAACAATTTTTAAAGGACTTAAATACTACAGACAGAATTTATTCCAGATGTGCAGATTAAATAATTATTTCAGAACTTGAAATATGCAACTCAGTAGAAGAAAAATATTCTGATCATATCAATTGATGCAAAAAAACCCAAAACAAAACAAAACAATTATCTGGCCATGTTTAACACCCATTCTTAAGAAACTCAGCAAACTAGGAATATATGGGAACTTTCTTAACTTGGTAAAGAATGTCCATGAAAAATGTAGAGCTGACATTCTTAATGGTGAGAAACTGATGCTTTCATACTAAGCTAGAGACAAAATGCAAGGATACTTCCTCTCACCAGTGTTGACCTCGTCGTCAACACTGTATTAAAAATCCTAGTTAGTGCAATAACATAAGAAAATGAAAACAAGTGTATATACATTGGAAAGGAGGAAATAAAACTATTGTTTCTGATAGAGAACAATGTAAAAATTTCAACAGTATTGGTGTAGTTGAAATTTACTGATCAACAAATGAAGACCAGTATGATCCATACGATAATGGACTATAGTCAGAGACAACAGTAAGAATGGATTTTCTTCATGTAGTATGATCAGATAGTTATAAATAAAAACATTTAGACGTGTATATCATAGGCAGTATATTCACACATATATCTTTGCTCGGTCATTTGCAAGTGACTGAATGATTCTCCAGCAGAAAAGAGGACAGACAACTAACACCCAGATCTTGGTCTCCAACATTACCCCCAATTTAAAAGAAGGGGGCATTCTTGGGAAATTACTGCTCTAGGAGTAGAGCAGGAAATACAGTGCCTGGACCATCTTGTAGTTGCAGAAAATAAGTGCTAACACACACACACACACACAATATTCCACACATTGATGAGGGTGTAGCAAAGGCCAAAAGAGCTAACAAAAGAATTCCCAATTGTAAAAACTAAAGCAATTTAGGCAGCAAAATAAAAAATATATATTGGATTATGCAAGTCAGTATTGATATAAATCAATTATTGAAAAATGAATGGGAGTGAAATGACCAGTCTACCAGGCAGAATTCTACATAATGTATACTCAATACCCTACAGGAGGTAAAGTACAACTCTCCAATTGTTAATTAAATATCAGTATGGGAAGGAACAAAAAGAGTAATTGTACATAGAAAATCCTATTGAACCTGACTTCTGCCAGGTAATTAGCCACCATCAACAGTCATAAATTATATGAACAGAATTGTAACAATATTATGATGTGATAAAAATGGCATTTTGCTTCTGCATTCTTTCTCCTCAAAACTTGTAACCACAGTCTAATTAGAAGAAAAACATGAGACAAATTCTTACTGAGGTACATCCTACAATAAAACTTACTACCTCTCCTTAAAATTGTCAAGGTCATCAAAAATACATCAAAATTTGAGATACTGTTATAGCCAAGAGGAGCCAAAGGGGACAATAACATTCAATGTTAAGCGGTATGGAATCGTGGGATGTAAAGACATGAATTGAAGTACGGCTAGGGACAAGGATCAATGCTTCAGTCCTTTCCTAGCATGCATGGATTCAACCCCCACAACAAAAAGGGAAAAATACATTAACAACAACAAACAAACAAACAAGAACCCAAGAAAATCTGAATGAAGAAAAACTTTAGTTTAAAAAATATATCAGTATTGGTAAATTAATTGTAACAAATGTACCCTATTAAGGCAAGACGTTAATAATAGGAAAAACTATGTATGGGTTTATAGGATCATTTTAACTAACAGCTCAACTGTTCTTTTTGTTTTGTTTTTTTTTGGTACCAGGTACCGAACTCATGACCTCGCATTTGCCAGGCTAAGAGCTCAACTTTTGAGTTTTGAAACTATTATTAATAAAAATCTCCTATTTCTCAGATTTTTTAAAAAAACACCATAAATAATAGCTTAAAATTTGCACTTCCACAAGGAGTGGAGGGTGATCCTGTACAATCTCAATTTAACAACGGGCAGCAACAGACAAAGATAATCAGTATCCTCCACTGGAAATCTAGAAGGAAAGAGATGATCCCAAGAGAAATGTGTCATCTTTCAATGTTTCTATTTTCATTACACTGCAGCGTCCCAGACCTTTTATATCATCTTTACTTCCCCAGAGCCTAGTGGCTGTCCCTCAGAGAATATCTCTAGAACGAAGGACTAAATGAAGGAATTATTGATGAATGAGACTTTTGATATATAAGTGCTGACTTAAAAAATGCTTGGTGTCTAATCTGCCCAAAAAGTGAGTAAGGTTATGTCAACAATTCTTACAAAGATTGAACACAAAGATATTAAGTGATCAGTCCATTATTCTGGGAAAGTCCCTGATGATCATGTTAGCAAAAAGGTATTATACAGAAAAAATTTCCTTCCCTCACTTGTATTTCTTTTTATCTCTTCAGCCTAAGCAGCTTCAGTAATTCCCAGTATTCATAAAATTATTATTGATTGATTGCTTATTAAAATGGAGGAACTCTCATAGGTGAATTTAATAGTATCTGCGGTCCTTCAATGATTCTGCTATATCCAGCTATCAGTCAACTGATCAATCCACTTTTGCCTTCATTATGAATGTAAGAAACTGACCAATATTATCCAGATATTTACAGGGGAGCTTAAAACTTAATCCTTGATCTTTTAAATTCAAAGTCTAAACTCTTTAGAGAACACCATGCTGCTTTCAAATCTTAATAAATCCACTAATAAATTATTCACTGCTAGAGTGAGTGAATGTGTATCTGAGAATTTGTTGGGAGTTAGTGTTGCTTTTCAATTTCTAAATGATAGACTTAAGATTTTAGTTTTTAGATTTTCAGGCCTTGTCAACAGACGTGAGTATTCAGTAGAGTTTACAAAAAGTTTGGGCCAAATAGAATTTTATATTAAAATGCAAAGCTATTATCAAAAAACTAAAGATTGAGTTTCAGTACAAACTTTGGCATAAATGGAAGAACTATGCCTAGGAAGATATTCTGTTCTCTGCCCAGTCATTGAGGGGGAAAAAAAGACAAAATACTTATTAGACATTGAGATTGGAAATGATTAAGATATCTGATGGGTTAAGAAACAAAAATAGCCGTTAAGGGTCTGCAAAAGCTCAGGGCATCTACCTTGATTTAAAAATGCTACTCTTGGGCCGGTGAGATGGCTCAGGGGCATAAGCACCTGCCTAGCAAACACGGGGTCCTGAATTCGACTCCCGGAACCCACATATGAAAAAAGGGCCAGTGATATTGCTCAGCGGCACGGGCGCCTGCTGGCATGCGAGGTCCTGAGGTTGACCCCCGGTACCCACAAAAAAAAATAAATAAAAATGCTACTGTCATCCTGAGTGAACTAAGAAGCCTCACTGTAGAATAATATACAATTATGTCCATATATGTAAGGAGAAAAACAAACATTAAAAAGAGCTCTGCTGTCATCTTTAAGTTCTGGAGCACATAAAGCATTGTGGTGAGGCTGCTAATTTATTATTTGACATTAATAGCCAAGCTGTGTATCACTTGCTTAATAAATTAGAAAAAGTAAATGAGATACGCATGTACACATAAATATAGGCCTCTGTGTAAAGTTTTTAGAACACCTAGGAAGGCTCAGTGCAGCGGCTAATTTTATTTGCATTCCAGAGCATGACAGCAAATTCACTAAATGAAGATTTTTTTTAAAAAATAAGTTTGGTTTTTTGCAAAAGCATCAAAATAGATTTATGGGTGACATAAATGTAATTCACTAAGTGCAAAGGCTCATATGTTTTCCAAAAGAGACATAGAGATCTATCAGTCAATCATACTATGTTCGCATGACACCTATTCCTGGAGCTTCTCAGGGTATTTCACAATACTATTCATTTGCAGCTTAGTTAATTAGGTCAGCCAAGTTTAACAAGTGAGACAAAGCTGAGAGTTGAATCCTGTGATCATGTCAGCTCTCACACCCAAACACAGAATGTGAGTTGCGTATCCCAAGTCATAGTAATCTTGGATCAAGCAAGTCTTTGTTTTAATTGTTCTATACTTACATTAGCCTATGGTGGTTTAAGATGGTTAGATGCCATGACTAACACTTCAGTCAGCCTTTCCTAGACCTTTCTATCTAGCATCCTACTATTTTGGTTGCTGTGGCTGAAACTATATTTTCTGAGTTCTTCTTCGTCACCTGTAGCAAAATTTTTTGAAATGGTATAAATTAGCATCATCACACAAAGAACAGTGTGGTTTATTCTCTTCTTTGACTCCATTTTTCTGGAAACATTTATTTCTTCTTGTTAGCACATAACTTGAATTTTTAAAAGTTTATACTTGGAATTATTTTTTGTCACTTTTAATATATACAATTAAATCCTTATTGCTGAAATATTAGTAATTAGCAGTTGATATGCAAAAGAAATACATCTATAATTCCATTCCAAAAGGTAATTGTTATTATTTTGATGAAATTTTCAAGCCTTTTTCAAGTAAAATATCTACATAATTAAGATCCATACTGTATCTGCATTTGGCACATTAAATCATAATATTCAAAGGTAATGTGATATGAATATTAAACTGGTATGAGATTGAGGCTTGAAGTCATTATCCCTGAGAGATAGATTTAAGTCCCAGATCTACAACTGATACTGGTTGAATCACTTAGTTTCCCTAAACTTTACATTCAAAATGAACATTAAACACTCTAACTGGCCTCTGGAAATGGAGGAAAAATTAAGACTGCACTTAGGCCCCTGATGGAAACAGCACACACCTGAAAAATAAATAAATAAATAAAAATATTAACTTTTTCTAGTAATTTAGCAACTGAGAGCACAAAATTGGATCCCCAGAAGAGAGAAAATACATGAATTAAGCTTCTGGTAGCCTTGTTTTCTATGTAGAAGTGCATTCCAGATGAGGAAGTGAGGACAGGAAACAAAGTACAAGGATAGTTTCATGAATGGAGAAGACAAAGATCAAAATTTGAGAGAATAAAATGACTGGAATTAAAGAGTAGAGTATAAGGAAATTGTTACTACAAAATGAACCTTATGCAGAGATCTGCACAGAAGTGGTGTCGTACAAGACTAGGCAAAGAACAATTTTCAGAGCACAGATAGGGCTGGAAGATATTACGGTTCCACTGTACAAATGAACAAAGAATTAATGGACATTTGGAGAATTCAGTAGGGAGACTCAGTGGTAAATTTGTCTTAAAGTTTACTATGTAACTACCCTTAGCATGTTTAATAAAACTACAAAAAAATCGATCAGATTCATAGTAATTTAATTGTTAGAATAAACCCAATCTTTATGTAAATACATTATAACCCAACATTCAATAGCATAAGACTTATGGTATTTATTATGCAACCTAAAATTGCTAGAAGTCTAAACAAGCCAGAAAAATGAGAATTGTAACTTGAAGAAGTAGTCAACAGAAACAGACTCATTAATGACTGAGCTGATAGAATTAGTAAACAAGAACTGACTGCCACAGAATCCATAGGGCTCTTGCATAATAGCAAGGAATTAGAGTCCAGACAACTGCCAACCTCAAGTCTACTTAAGAAGCTCCCTGTAGGGAAACCCAAAGAAGCTGCCTATAGGTGACAAAAACAAAGACACTAGAAAGGTTAGTCCCTGATACCAGAACTATACCACACAGTAAGCACAGCCTAACTCCTAGCCAAATAAATGTGAAACTTCGCCATGAAAGTCCTCTTACGTCAGTTCCTTATACCCAATACATCATGTTCAGGTATCAACAAAACCTAACAAAGGATGCTAAAACCACAATCTGAAGATATAAATCAGTAAGCATAACTAGATGCAAATATAATAAAAATTTTGGAATTATCAACTGAAAATTTAAAATTAAATTAAATTACCAGGCATAGTAACTGAAAATCAGTATGATTAATGTGTGAAAAGCTGTAATGAAAACAGTGAACAACATACAAAAACTGATGGACAATGAAAACAGAAAGATAGAAACCATAAGAAAGGATGAAAAGGAAATCCTAGAAATAAAATACACTGGAATATAAATGAGGAATGCCTGAGGTGTACTCAGCAGTAGACTGAACGTGGCCATGAAAAGAATAAATAATTGAAAAGCAGTCTTAATAGAATTTTTCAAATAGAAATACAAATAATAAAAATAATATTATAAAGAATGATCAGAATATACAAACACTGGGGGTAATTACAAATGACATAAAAAATGTAATGAGAATACCATTGGTAGAAGGAAGACACAATTAAATAAAAGAAATATTTGCTGTAATGCCTAACATTTTTATGAAATTAATCGCAGAACCAAAGTACAGATACATTAAGCTCAGAAAACACATAGCAGAATGAGTAAATTCCAAAATAATATACAACATCAAGAGAAAGAATATTTCTGGGGATGGAAAATATTTCCTAATTATGTAAATGTGTGTGGTACATGTCACAAATATTTAATGAAAATGAATCTGTATTTCAGGAACTGGTTTATCCTAAAAATTTAATAATATGATCTAGCTTTGAAGGTGTGTTCTTTTTTCCTTTACTTGTCTCTCCCAATCACCTGATTTCCCAATCAGATTATTAATTATATCTATGACATAATCATAGTCTAGCAAAGAGGTTATTTTGTTAATTTTATATCTGTAAATTTAGAAGAGTTTGTACAGTATGTGGTAAATGTAATAAGAAGTACTTTCAGTATTTTGCAATGTTTTGCATATACTGTAATTTATTTCCTGAAAACAACTGGCAAGCATATATATAGATACAGATGATATAGATATATGGCTTATATTGGTATGTTTGCAGTTGTGGCTCCTATTTGTATGTTTTCAAATGTATACTAACCATTCTTACATAATTTCATTCATTTGAAGCAATGAAAAATGTATCAAAATTTCAGTGATATAATACATAAACGTCTTAACAGGGCATTTTCACATTACCACTACGGGACAAGAAGATGCTTTGTATTTTCTGTTTTAACTCCATGGAATTTCAATTCAGTGTTAATGATTTAATTAGATAAACAGAATATCAATATTGATCAATTTTATTAGATAAAATCTTCCAAAGTGTACTTTATTACATATATTATGTTCTTAATTTTCTGTGAAGTACAATTAATTTTTTCCACATTTAATTTCATATTATTTCATTTGCAAGAGTTGATTTCCACATAAATTTATTAACAAACATATAACTCACAAATCAGGATTTTTTTTCTACATATACAGGATATTTCCTATTTTGAAAGGTATTTAAACTATCATTTTTCCAACTTAAATTTTCCTGTGTCAAATATTGCAGTTTAATTATATGAAACATTTTAGGTATTTTCATTTTCAAGAGTATAAATTTTGTCTTGTACAGTTTAATTTTGTACAGGTTTGAATACTTTTTTTTTTTTGTGGGTACTGGGGGTCAACCTCAGGACCTCGCGCGCCAGCAGGCGCCCCTGCCGCTGAGCGATATCACTGGCCCTTTTTTTGTATGTGGGATCTGGGAGTCGAACTTGGGCCCTCATGCTTGCCAGGCAGGCGCGTACGCCACTGAGCCAACTCACTGGGCCGAGGTTGGAATACTTTAAGCATATATGAAATTAAGAAAATGTGTAAGTAAGTGATTCAAAGAGTATATTGAGGGCTGGTGAGAAAGCTCAGCGGCATAAGCGCCTGCCTGGCAAGCGTGAGGTCCTGAGTTCGACTCCCAGTACCCACATACGAAAAAAAAGGCTGGTGATATTGCTCAGCGGCAAGGGTGCCTGCTGGCATGCGAGGGCCTGAGGTCGACCCCCAGTACCCAAAAAAAAAAAAAAAAAAAAAAAGAGTATATTGATCAAGTTGACTCCCATTCTGCTCCTCTTTTCACTCCTAAACTGAATCAGATTGCAGTTTTCTTTCCTACATGCCATAAATGCTGAGGCAGAGAGATTAGTGCGATGGTGAGAAGAGAATTTACAGTCTCTCCAAGACACGTATTCTAGTTGGAACACCTCCACTACCAGAAACACTGGCTATTAAGTTAGAATGGAATCTGCATGTAGATTCAGAAGACTCAATGAACATTTATAGGCCTTATGACAATATCAGTGCTAAATGTTTTTATGTGTATGATTCATTCTAATTTTCAAAGCAGACATATAAGGTATCTTTTTAACCCTTTTAGACATAAATATGGAAACTTATAGAGATTATAAGTACATTTGCTAATGATCACATTTCTCTAGAGAAAATTGAGAATGGAAACTGCTCTCAATTATTTCTAAAGTAGTTATCTCACCATTTACCCAAAAGTTCCTAAATTCAGTAATAGAAGCATGAAGTGAAATTGGTTCCTTATCTACTGTATGCCTCAGTTTCTCATATAAAATGAAAAAATGAAGGGTCCTGTGAGATTATAAAATACATTCAAACCTTGGATATTGAGTAACTTTATCGGCAAATGTTCTACAAGAAGAGCAAACATTTCTAAGAAATTTTAACTTAATGAACAAGCAATGTCTCACAACGGGAGTACTGTATTAGTCACAGTGATCATCACATGATCCTCTCTCTCTCTCTCTCTCTCTCTCTCTCTCTCTCTCTCTCTCTCTCTCTCTCTCTCGCTGCTTGGATATATAAGTGCTTTGGATTACAAGCGAAAGTAATTATTCTCACAAACCAAGGATTTACTGTATATATTATATCGAACCACAAGTTATTAGTTACTCATCCTTAACGAAGTATTTCCATTAGATTCCTGAAGACTTGCCTGAGTGATTTTCTAAGTTTTGTTTTTGGTATGTAAAAGAATATATTTTGCTTAAGCAATCCATATTTCCTGATGCCAAATATGAGAGAATAACTTTTAATGTTCTTTTCAGCTGCTCTCTTTCATAGGTTTTCTTTTTTAAGATAACCATCTAATTATCTCAAAGTATTTTGCTGACGAGTATTTTTTTTTTTTTTGTAAATCTCACTTGCTGAGAAAGCTTAAAATACTGTAAGTTCATTATGTTTTAAAGGTAGACCAAGGGAAACTGATTTAAGTGTCTATTTGTCACTTTCTTAAGCATAATTTCACCCATCAATAATTATTTATTGGACAATTGTTATGAGGCCAGTACTAAATGAAAATAAAATATGGTCACTTCAATCAAAGAGAAATGAATAATATGAGAAATTTAATTTAAAGATATATACAATCTTATTTATGGACCTGAAAAGATTTAGTAACCAGCAGTTTTTGGATTGCTGAGTACATTTAGTTAGTAAAAAGAATGATACTTTTAAGGATGTTTTGCACTTTGGAAAATAACTGTTTCTAAATATGATGTCACATTGGAAATAGACTCTGGATTTAAAGGTAAAACTCAAAGCTCATGGTGAGAGTCAACTCTCTTACTACTCAAAGTGTGTTCTGTATACAGGCATGACCATGACCAGGAAGCTTATTAAATGGAGAAATCAGACTTGACTCCAGTCTTACAGTATCAGAATCTGAATTTCACCACACTCCACAATAATTCATACACACGCTGGCCTTAGAAAATAGATCTAGTAATTCTGTCCTTTTGGAGCTTACTGGTATTTAGTCATAAAAATAAAATCTGAATAGCATGAAAAAGCAAAGAGATGTTCTGGGTATTCCACGTTAAAAAAAAAATCAGATATTCTGCTGGCTTAAATTATTCCAAACTCATTCCTGGTAAACACTTGATTGTGTAAAGCAAACTACCTAGGGCGCTAGCAGGACAGGTTGGACTCAATTCTAATTATCCCCTCTGAACAATGGACTTTAATTAGTCTTCCTTTGGAAATGAGCAGTGCAGGCTTTTCATTTATAAGAACAGCTGATTAATTAAGCAAGTAGACACTCCAGGCAGTGTACTTTTGGATGTAAAATAACAGGAAGTGAAGGATACGTCCAAGGTTTAACAACTTGTCTACCATCTTACACAGCTACACATATTCTTTGAAATGTGCTGACTTTAATGGGTCTCATTATACCCAAGGAAATGTCAGCACATTTAGAGGAGAATTACATACCCAATCATTTTCAGAGTATCAGACATGTTTGTTTAAATTCCAATCAGAAAATTCCACTATTGCCCAGCATTTGAAATCTATTTGGTAATTTACCTTAGAGCAATGTTTGAATAATAAAAAGGTTTTTAAAATTTTTTAAGGCAACCAGTTAAAAAAAAAAAAAAAAAAAACCTTACTTTCCAAGGGCAAAGCATTCCAGTTTTACAGATGAATCCTTTGCAGCTTGTATAGTTTCAGGAAAACGCACTTCAATCTTTGGTTCATACTCCCCCATCACACCTGTTAAATATCAAAAGAGCTAGCAGCATTTCTGGAGAATAGAAGTTTTCTATGAAGAAAATCGTTCATTAACAAAAAGTTGATTATTTGGTCTTAATAAAAAGTTGTATGTCCAATTAAGAACTGGGAACATGCTTTTGAGTTTTCAAAAAAAGATCCTTCTCTAGTGATATCTGGGTCCATCAACCTTTCACCAACCTCATGGGGCCAGATCTAATCAGGAATGAGGAAGTTCTCAGTTAAAACTGGACAAAGTCTGATGTGCAGCACCACAGCCCAGGATATCGGTATTTCTGCAGCAAAACATGTGAAGTAATTGTACAATTTGAGATAAAAAGATACATATTTGTTTGCCAGTACAGTAAGGTTTTGCTGCTTGGTGTGCTGTACACTTATAAAAAATTCTGTTTTTACAGTTCTAAAATTTCCAATAAAGAATTGTGGATATAGGCAAAATTTAAATTAAGACCGTGTGTAATGTAGTATAATTATATTATCTACAAGAGGTGTTATAGCAAACAAATAAATCTGTAGGTGACCCTCATTACCTTAATTAATAATACCAATGACACATTTAGATTCTTTAAGAAATTGATGCTTTTTACTTATACAATAAATATTAAAGTGATACATTCTTTTTTTTTTTTTTTGTGGGTACCGGGGGGTCGACCTCAGGACCTCGCGCGCCAACAGGCACCCGTGCTGCTGAGCGGTATCACCGGCCCCTTTTTCGTATGTGGGTTCCAGGAGTCGAACTCGGGCCCTCGCGCTTGCAAGGCAGGCGCTTATGCTGCTGAGCCATCTCACTGGCCCTAAAGTGATACATTCTTAAAGGGAGGTTTGGCAGCTGATACAACTGCACAGAATGTGAAAATTACAATATGAATGTAAAATAAAAACACCTAAAAAGTGATTTCTAAGAATTGATTATTACAGGAATTTACAAAGTTTATGGTTGAGAAAGTAAAGGGAACTATTTCACTCAAAAACACTGGTTGTTGTTGTTTTCCTTGATATAGAATATTTCTTCCATGCTAAATTGTAAAAGAGATTTAGTTTACTAATATTATGGAAAATGCTACTGCTTGTTTTTTATTTTACCATGAAAATGATGAAGGGAATAGAGGAGATGGAATAAAAAGGAATTATGAAGGCAATGAGAAGAAACTAAGTGTTGACAGAAAAAAATGGAAAAAACATGGCAGAATCTCTATGCAAATTGTTAGAGTGTGAGTTCCTCCACTCATGTATACTTAGTGAAAAAGAGAACATGGACTTAGGAATGAATCTAATGGTTGCTGAAGTCTTAAATAAGACCTTGCAAATACATTTGGGTGGTTAGTGATTACGTAGGATCCAGTATAAGAACTCCCTCTATGCAGCTGGTTTCATATTCTGCAAGCCTTTATTAGCATCATATTCTTGCTTGTCTTAAACTCTTTGCAGGGGAAGAGAAAAACTCTATGATGTATTGTATTTCAAGTCCAAAATCAAATCATAAAATGCACTAAGAGATTTTCTATCTTTACATATCCCACTGTGAACACTTAATTAAAGAATCAACTTGAGGATTTTTCCACTTCAATGACTTTCTGGCTCTTCAAATCTTACACCAACTATGACTTGACTAAGCTACAAGCTTCATCAGAGACTGATTTATGTTTCCTAGAGGAGTCAAATTAGTATTAACCTTATGTTTTATCCTTCTTTGTAATGCTCGTAATTAATGTTGGTTTGCTTCGTTTTCCTTGGATATTAACATTTTCCCCAATTTTGCCAGCAGGTAAACAAACAGAACAAAAAGGCAAACATGGAAATGAAAAGGGTCCCTACAGACAGACTGCGACAATGTTCATTAAAAATATATTGAAACAAGTATATAAAATTGGCAGCATCCACACATCCACACATACACACATGCCAGCTCCCCCAAACAAACATCAGTGTTTACAAACTAGCCCTTAAGCAAAGAAGACAAGCTGTTCCAATGCCAGAAAGGATATGGCTCAGTATATCCAGAGCCATGTATTCTGAAACGTGTGGGTGGATTGTAGAAGTTTTTATTTTACCTTTAGTAATACCTGATTTTCATTATAGCTGTGAATTGGACCTTAAACTCAGGTTATTTGGCTTCTCTGAACAGGAGGAAAGCAGAAAGTGCTGCAAATCTCCCCATGCTTTAAGAGCCACAGGTATATTCCCAAGATAACTCATTATCTTACCATCAGTGCGCTGCACTAAAGGAGTGGGTGGGCCTTGAACACTTCTTTGGGCCTCCTTGTTTGTTACAAAGCAAGTGTAGTTGCCCACATCTGATGGTTCTACTTTGGCGATGTACAAGTTTCCCGTTTCTTGAGATACAAACCGCCTGTTGTCTTCTTGGACATATAGAGGGTTATCATTAAAGGTCCATGCATAAGATAAATCTGAAAAACAGAAAAGACGAATGTATTATTCTTTCTGCACTCATTCTTGCCTAGCAATTCCATGCTTTACTTCTTCATAATTAGAATAAAATTGTTCCCCTACTTGTCCATGTATAGATACTGACCTAGTATAATACTAATAGTGCTTATATACACATATATATTTATTTTGGAAGACATACTACATATTTGCCTAGCCCATCACTATCTTTGTGAGATTAAGGGTGTGATGATAGGTTGTCAAAGATGAATTTGCTAAGAAAACTGTAAAATATATAAAGCATTACTTGCTCAAAAATACAAAATGAATTTCCTCAGAGATACTCATTTTGAAGCAGTTTCTCAATGTGTTGTCAGAAGGATTAATGCTTAGAAGTATTTGTTAAAATTTAAATTAAAAATTTAAGTTAAAAAACTCCCATAGAACTTAGTTTGTTCTTTGAATTTTGTATAATTTCTGAATGAACCTCTGTTCAGTGATTGTTTTAGGAGTTAAAGTGTCTAACAAAGCAAAACTTGTATCCTAGGAAGGTCATACCGGTCACTTCTAATTTGACACCAGTGTGGATAATTTCAAGGTAGGATGACATTTGTGTTAACAGAAGGATCTCCAAGGAAGGAAACAACAATGACTTGGGTTCAGAAAAGGCTCCGCAGAAGTAATTCCATGTTGAAACCAGCGGATGAATGAGAGCTATTCAAACAACAGACAAATATCACTTAGAGCAAATAGCAAAATCAGAATGTGAAGATGAAAGAGAACATGGATTACTGTACTTTTACAAAAAAAAGCAATGCTCTGAAAATTTTTTAGCTAAATATAAATTATATATGTAAGATATAATGAATAAAATAAAATGCACAGATTTAAGTATTCATTTTAATGAGCTATAAAAATTATATGCCCTTAAGGAGATTCCATCTCAAATTAAAATACTGAACATTTATATTTCTTGAGGAACTACCTCATGGTCCATTCTGGTCCATCCTCTATCATAGCAAACATCATCTGATTTGTATCATTAGATTATTTTTGCCCCTTCTAAATCTCATATAAAATGGAAACAAACTGTATATATGATTTTATGTGTTTCTTTTATGTGACATTTTAAATAATCAATTATGGTGTTGTAATTATCAGTGCTTCCTTTCTTTTCATTGCTAAATAGTATTTCATTTTATGAGTATACCACAATTTGTTTAGCCACCTTTCTTCTGATAAACAAGGAATTGTTTCCATCCTGGGGCTTTTATGTAATATGTGTAAGTAACATTTATGATATAACACTCTCTGTGTACATTTGCATTATTTTGTTAAGTTCCTAGAAGTGGACTCTAAGGTAGATATAAAACTGCAAAAGACACTACAAAATTTGTACCAGTTCCTATGGGGTTGTACAAGTTATTGCCTCTAGCAGCAATGTATGAGAGTTTTAGTTGTACCACATTTCACAAAACTGTCTTGTCAATTACCAAAAATTTTTGAGCAAAGAAAAATATTTTTGTACAGTAGGACATTCTTTTATAGCTGTGGTTATATCTGAAGGCTAAGAAATTAGAAGTACCGTAGAAATTACATAGAATCACACTATATCCAAGAAAATGGAAAAAAAATTTGATTCAAAAGCGATAACAAAAATAAGCAACATGTATAGGTAGGGGGTGGGAAATATTATTCTATTGTTAGGTCAAAAGTACCTCCACCTCAATAAATACTCTCATGGGAATGACAGGCCTCGGTAAGGCACTTCGTGCAAGCAGGGGATTCTTGTCCTGACAGAGGCCTCAGGTCATATTTGTCACCTGTATTTATGTTAAAAATTGATAAAGAAGCAAGGTGTGGTGGAGACAAATGATCGTAATTGTTTCTGCTCTGTTCTGGCAGTCTACCTCAGGTGGAATCAGAACACCTAAAACACAGACTAACATTACTAAATTTAAATTCTCCAAGTATATGTGTGGGGGGGGGATACAAATCTATAGCTATTCTAAATTAAACTAACCTACAAAGAAAATTATTGGGTAAATGGGGATGAGAGAATATTATCACTTTATCTTTCTTTCCACTATGAAAGAGTGTGTGTTACATATATATGAAACAACAATACACTTAAGGAAACAAATTCTGTGAGGAAAGGAAGAAAAAGAGAAAGTGAAGAAAAGAAGAAAGAAAATAAGAAAAATGAAACAAAAGAGTGAGTCTATCAAGCAAGAGATCATTAATAGTGAGAAGGCAAAGAATTTAATTTCTTGTAATAATCCATAAATTACATCAGTACAAAAGAAATCCATCTATGGTGACAGAGGTATGTTATTCTCAGGAATGAAGTAGATATGAGAAAAAATATGGCAAGAAACAGCAGCCACAAAAATGCCACTTATGTATGAAATATGAAAATGTAAAAAGCATTAAGCTTATAAATGCAGAGTCAGGTAAGAAACAAAAGCCAACTGAATTATTATGTGAAAAAAAGCATATTATAAGTCGATATGTTTAGTCTTTCCAGTTAAAAATTATGTATTTCAGTGAGGGAACTTGTGTTTTCATATGTTCCTACAAATAATTATGTTTAAAAACCTGGGGATCTATATGGGTGTTTACTCAGTGTGAGAAGCAGAAAATACAAAAGGCTTTTACTTTCTACGTAATGCGTTTTGGTCACATTAGAATTTTAAATTAGTATGTAGTGTTTGTTTAAAGTGAAAAAGAATCAACAGGACGAGAATAGTGTGGAAAGGCTAAATACTGGAACGAGCTACAACTTGTGAGAATAAGATGGATAATATTTCTTATTCTTACTCTGAAGTGTTCAGAATGGAGAATTACATTTTATTCAGGCATTGATTCTCCAACCTGATACACATTAGAATCAGCAAAGAAGCTTGTTAAAATACAGAGAGTTAACTCTACTCCCAGCAATTTGGTTTCATTATATCTGAGTGAAGTGTCAGGGAATCTGTATTTTAAACACCCTCTGAATGACTCATGCAGTTAAAGTGGAATATTATGCTTACAGCACTCTTTATTGAGAGGGGAATTAAAACTCTCAAGTGTTATAGAGAGATAGATAACACAATGTAGCCAAGATGAGAAGCCATGTCACAAAAGAAAGTGATAAAAGCCTGGATTTTGACACTGGGAAAAAAGATTCCGAAAGAATATTAGCACTGTTAAGAGGTATCTTTATATATTGAAGGACTGCTATGTACACAATGGATTAAATAAAGCCCTCTTTTATCAATGTTCATAAGGCAAAAGGGGAGCTTACAACTGCTGGAGGTTACAGAGTGTTGTTTGATGCTTGACATTATTTTGCAGGCCATGTATTAAAGACTTGATCCTCAGCTTGGCTCTGTTGTGAGGGAGCGGAAACTGGAAGAGGTGGGGCCTAGTGGAAGGTCTTTGGGTCACTGGGAGAGTGCCCCAGAGGACACAGTGGGACTCTGGCCCCTTCCTCTTCTCTTCTGCTTTGCAGCCATGAGGCGAGGGGTTTTGTTCATCCATGTGCTCCTGCCATGATTGTTCTCTCACCTCCAGCCCAAAGCAACAGGGCTGACTGGTTTTGGACTAGAACCTTTAAAACTGTGTGGTCAAATAAACCTTTTTCTTTTTGTAAGTTGATTTTCCCATGTGTTTGTATACTAACAGAAAGCTAACACAGATGGTATAAATTTTAGAGTTACATCAGCAGATGTGCAAGGTATCTAGCTCTCTCATTAGAAATGATCAGGCTCAGTATAAATAACCTTTGCATAGGCTGTTGCAGGAAAAAAAAAGCACAAAGAATTATTTTCCCAATAGACGGGATTAAACTTATGCTTCTATGAATTGCGGACAGCTCCCTCATTTCTTTTTTTAAAAAGTTTTTTATTAGCACATGTTTGTAATTCACACATTTACAATCATTTTTGGGATACTTACATGTACATATTACAGCTTGGTTTTTTCTTTGTAACTGCCTTCCCTTCCCCTCCTCCATTCTCCTAGTTCCCCTATCATTTTTTAAATACTTGATATCATTTGTCATGTTATGGCATATAACATTTACATAGATTGGAGTTACTAGAATCCTGTACATGGCACATCTTTATTTTATTTCCTCTTCTCCTCCTTCTAACCCCTCATCCTTGTTCCCTTGTACCACTTTCCTACTGGACATGATCTGTCCCCTTGTCCCTTTCTATCCACCCTTTAACATTTTATTTGTTTGTACTTTGCCTCACTCAAATGAGAGGTACCATACAGTAATTAAGCTTATATGCCTGATTTATTTCACTCAGTATTATATTGTCCACGTGCATCCATTTTCCTACATATACCTCAAATTTGTCATTCTTTATAGCAGAGAAGTATTCCATTATATATATAGATACCACATTGTGTTTATCCAATCATCTGTTGATGGGTATACAGGCTGCTTCTAGGATGCAGCTATTACAAATTGTGCTGTTATGAACACTGGTATACAAGTATCACTGTAGTATGATGATTTAAGCTCTTTGGGGAAGATACCTAGCAGAAGAATAGCTGTGATATACGAGATTTCTAATTTCAATTATTTGAGAAATCTCCATACTGATTTTCATAATGGTTGTACTAGTTGGTATTTTCACCAAAAATGCAGGAGGGTTCCTTTGTCGTCACATTCAACCCAGCATTTGTTATTGTTTGAGTTCCTAAAGGTTGCCATTCTTTCCAGAATACGATAGAATCTTCATGTTGTTTTAATTTGCATTTCTCTAATGGCCAGAGGTATTGAACACTTTTTCACTTATTTGTAGCCATTCTGTGAAGTGTCTGTTCACTTCTCTAGTTCATATCTTGATTGGATCTTTAACTTTAGGTGGTTTAATTTTTTTGAGTCCTTTGTGTATTTTAGATATTAGTCCTCTGTCTGAGAAGTAGTTGATAAAATTTTTCCCAGTCTATAGGTTTTCTCTCACTCTACTGATTGATTCCTTTGCTGTACAGAAGCTTTTTAGTTTGATATAATCCCATTTGTTAATTCTTGATACTATTTCTTGTGCATTTGAGGTTTTGTTTAGAAAATCCTTTCCTACACCTATGTTTTCAAGTGTTTTACCTATTTTATCTTCCAGAAGGTTTAATGTTTCTGTTTTAATGTTTAGATCTTTGATCCATTTTAATTTAGTACCTGTTGAAAGATAAAGATCCAGTTTCATTCTTCTACAAACAGATACCCAGTTTTCCCAACACCACTTGTTGAATAGGCTATCTTTCTATCAACATATGCTTTTGGACCTTTTGTCGAGGATGAAATAGTTGAATATGTCTGGGGAGGTTTCTGTATCCCTTATTCTGTTGTAGTGATCCATGTGTCTGTTTTTGTTCTAGTACCATGCCATTTTTATTACTATTCCTTTGTGGTATAGCTTGAAGTTTGGTATTGCTATGCCTCTTGCTTTTCTATTGTCCCAAATGACTTTAGCTATTCTGGGTCTCTTCGGATTGCATATATGATCCCTCCACTGCAAAAATTGAGTTAACTCCAACTCAGGACCACTTTCTGCCACGTTTCAGGCATTTTTGCAGAGTTTGATCCAGTCTCAGTTCTTGGGTTAGGAGCTCTTGCTGTCTCCCTCCCTGCGTGTGATGGTGGATTTGGCAGACAAATTCACAGGTATTAAATGGTCCACTGGGTCAGTATTATTCCTATGCAGTCAATTCAATGACAACAGGAACAGCCTAATCCATTCGGTGATGTCTATTAGGGAGAGTTAAGAAGTAACGTATTGTAAGCCCCTGTTTTGGGTCTCCCTTTAGCAGAAGGAACACGATGTCAATGTGAGCCTCCAGTCCTGGGTAACTCAGGCTGAATCTGGTGCTTGATCTCTGGTCCTGGGTCTGTGATCACCAAACCCTGCCTTTCAGTGGGATTCACCTCAATCTGTTCTCCAACTGCGGACAGTCTGCAGTGACCATATTTCCCTCATCAGCTCAGACCTGGGCAGTATGTAGCCACTTGGGGGCTGCTCCAGGATTGACATTCAAACTCCCAGCCTTTTTTTACAATGTCTTCCAGCCGGCACCTGGATTGTGCAGCTGCGTCCTGGGGCACTTGTAATGCAGAGACTCACCACCTGTTACCCCTGGAAGGTCACTCAGGAATCAGAGACTCATGTTCTTCCTGCTGTCTCCAACTCCAGACATTTTGTCCTGGGGAAGCTGAGCTGCTGGGACTCAGTGCTCCAGCACCTTGTCCTCTCTCCTCTGTGTTTCTTGTTGATATTCTCTGAATCCCTCTGACAGGACTCTTCCTCTGCTCAGCCACATCGGGTCTTCCAGATCATTCCTTTTCAGTGGATCTTTCCTCAGCTTCTATGATGTGACTCTTCCTCTAGTCAGCTGTGCTGAATCTCCTATTCCAGACGTTTGCCTTGTCCAGGAACAGGTCTGTTGCTTGGCTGGCACTTCTGCTGTCCCATCCATGCAGAGGGGAATAATGCAGAGCCAGCTCCAAGTTGGGGGTGGCTGAGTTGAGGCGTGGAATGCACAGCTGTGAAGTTGGTCAAGACCAGCCTGCAGAGCTGAGCATTCTGCTGGGGTCATGGGCTCCCTCCATATTTCTTTGATCTCCCTAAGGGTCTATGCTTTTAGACCATGTACACATAAATGTTATCCATCTTTTATGTTCAGATATGTTCTTCGACATTCTCATCCTGTTCTCAGGTATTGAGTCTTCATTTTCTTTCACTAGTCCCTACTGGGGTATTTCATCATTCCATGTAGTTTCTTGCTTCTAAGTTTCTTTGCTAATGTCCTTTGCTACCTCCTGTCTAAGCCTGTTGCTCTGTATTCACCAAAGAGATGCTCAAAAGATTGGTCTGAAGCCAGAGAATTGTCTGAATAGTAAATTTTTCCTCACTATAAGAAGCAGGGGCAAAAAGTAGTTCAGATTGCCCTGTTGTCATTGGCTCCACTTCTTGAGCTTTTTGCAAAACAAAGACAATCTTGAACAAATTCTCAGGGCCATGTCTCAGTTTAGAGATCCTTATTCAAGGCCTTTTGGGGAGAAGAATAGACTTTAGCTCTGTGAAATCTACTGTAACCCTTTTCACTTAACAGAAATTACAGGTTGCCACTAGTGTCCAAGAAATATTTGTATTCTTCAACCTATAATCTTGGGACCTGAAACTGTAATTTTCTTCTCTCCCTTGGTGAATTCATTTTTATCTTAGCTACTAAACTTTCCAATCTGTTCCTACATGTGGTGTATCCTTCTTCAATAGTGGAATATTTAGAAGCAACTGAAAGAATCTAGTCCAGAAATAGGCAAGAGTATACAAAAGTTGTGAATTTGAAAAGCACTTTTGTTTCAACCTCCCAACCATTGTTTCATGTAGTTAATGCACTATTACTAATGTATCCATTAAACAGAAGTGGGTACTGGAGCTGGGAGTACAAAGGCAATTCCCTTAAATCATATTGTTCATGTGTGAAAGGAGAAGAAAATAAATGCAGACACTTTAGAGGTCAAATCCCTCACCCTTTCCCTAACATTACCTTTCTACTTTTCTACATATCTGCAGTCGATCTTCTTTTTCTATGTCACTTTTTATTTTTTGGCTCTCCTTTCCCACCCTCAGACTTTCTCCCAAACTCCCACATTCTCTGTGTATCCAATCCAACTCACATTCACGGAAAAAATGTCCCACTACCTATTGCCTGCCCCATTCACAGTGCCTGTCCTATGTCCCATGTCCAAGAATCTGATGAGGTAAAAAGTTAATCCACCATTTTAAATTACTCTAAAAGATTTATTGGGACATCATCAGGGAATCAAACACATACAATCTTGTAGAAGTAATTCTTCCCACTAAAATAGGCCTATTTAAGACAGAGGTTCTAAAAACTTTGGTATATATCAGAATCATAATGAGGATTTACTAAAACACAAACTGTAATTCTTTAACCCAGTACTCTGGCAGGCAGAGACAGGAGGATCCCAAGTTTGATCCCAGCCTGGGAAACTTAGAGATTTAGAGAGACTCTGTCTCTAAATAAAGGGGGCGGGGCTGAGAGTCAGTTGTGGTGGTGTACATCTGTGATCCCAGCATGGAGGAGGCTGGGGCAGGAGGATCCCTGCAAATTGGAGTCCAACCTGAACTACATAGTGAGTTCAAGGCCAGCTTGAACTACACAGTGAGACCTTATCTTAAACAAACAAAAGTGTGGGGGGGTTATTGGGGTGTTATTGAGAAATAGCTCATTACTAAGGCCCTGTGTTTGAATTCCAGTTTGGAAAAGCATAAGCAAAAGCAAAAAGACAAAACTCCCAGATTCATCTTCAGAGTATCTGTTTCAGTAGGTTTGGGGAGGAGCCAGAAAATATTCATAAATGACAGATTTTCTGGGGTACTGGTAGTGGAGTGTGGAACTACACTTTAAAATCCATTTATATAAATGGGGAAATGCAGCCTCTTCTGCATAAACATACTGTAGGAGGAACACTCTGGATTTTGAGTGGTAGCCACCTGTATATCCCATTGGCTACAGTGTTGACACCTGGAGAAGGCGATGCTGCTCAGTCCATAGATTTATACTTCCCAGGCCAGCAGGGAGATGAGAGATGAGCCAGTGTAACCTCCCATTTTACAAGTGAACAAGAAGAGGGAAAGAGAGTTTGCAACAGTCCTGGGATGACAACCCTGCTGCACTTTTGTGTCCGTCTGTGAACTCGCACAGAGCTTAAGCAGAAAGTCCTGCCTGTCACTGTCTTT
Source organism: Erethizon dorsatum (assembly GCA_028451465.1). Classification (NCBI taxonomy): domain Eukaryota; kingdom Metazoa; phylum Chordata; class Mammalia; order Rodentia; family Erethizontidae; genus Erethizon; species Erethizon dorsatum. The sequence continues at coordinate 54,494,444 of CM051825.1, read as the reverse complement.
CTCACCCTGACCTGCTTTCTTCTCCACATGGGCTGACTCTTCATTCGTGCAGACATCCAGCATGCAGCGGGAACTTTTATCTTTTCTGTGCCATCATCAGCCACTGCTGGGGCTTAATTTGTGTATGCTTAACGGTGAAAGAAAAAAACACCTCCCAAATTGGAAGTTTTAAAAACCTTCCCATTTGCCTTTTCTTAATTAAATGTATAATTCATGAACCTCTTAGGTTGAAACCATTGAATTTTTATATATTTTCTCCACCTTTTATGACATTTATCTGTTATTAATGATTGTGATGCATTTTCCCTGTGATGATTCAGCAGCAACATTAGAGCTGAATGATAATCGGTCCTTCCCAAAGCATTTCTGTAATTTCTCTTTGACACCATCCTCTACAATTTTATTTTTATTAGAAATGGCAGATCTGCAGTCAGCAATTGAAGGCTCTATCTGCTGTTCCCTCAAGCATATAAAAATCCTATTTTCTCCAGAGCATGATTATGTTTTGACATCTTTTACAGTCTTATGTCCTGTACTGTGATAGTTAATACACAAACATGAAAGATAGATGCAATTATACCCATTATATGGGATGTAGTTTATTGGAAGAGAAGAATTTCAAATCAAAGAGAACAATAATGATACAGCAAAAACTACTATTGGTACCACAGAACGGATCTCAAAATTGGTAGCATATTTCTTAAAGTAGAAAACAAATGAGTAGAATATAGAATCTGAAGTATTCTACTCAGATTTTGTGAATACGTTCCCCGTTTGGAATATTCCAGGGTAAGTATACTTTACTGCCACCAGTGGGTAGTGCTCCAAGGCTAAATGTAACTATCTTTGGATGGTAAATCATGGTGATGCTAGCTCAGTGGTAAAAACTAATCCCAGAACAATAATTACAGGGTTAAGTCACTGATACTGTACTAAGCATTTTATGACCCTACCCAGAAAACTGCCTGACTCCTTTAAAATCTACTATTTGAGTTTCTATTTGTACCACAGTTGCTGCTTGACTTGATTTTACTAGTTCTCTTCTTGTTTGTACAGCTTTTGTTTGGAATCATGAACATGGAGATCTTTGGGCCCTACAAATAATCGTTAAGTAAAGCTCCTCTAAATTCTAATTATTGCTAAGTTCTAAACTGGCAGGCTATATCTGGAGAAAACATGAGAATTCCTACATAGAAAGATGACAGGACTGGATTTTCCAAAATTTCCAAATTGTAAAAATTTCAGCCTTTACAGTCTTCTATCATTATGGAGTCTGTTATCCTTTTCTTTATGAAATGCAGTATCAGTATTTATACATGAGACCTAAAAATAATTTGGCCATGCTAATCTTTGGTCCAAACTGCTATTCTAACCCCATCTTCCCTCATTAATCTGAGTGTATATTTCTAGGAAATGGAGCAGCATTACATAGTAATGCAAAACTAATGCATTCATATTTATAGTTTGATATACCTAAACCAAGGATAAATTACAGGCAAATACAGAAAATATCTGCCTATGTCTCTAAGTTGGTCTGAAATAAACAAGATGTCCATTAACCCAATCTCCTTATTTTGAAGTCTTTGCACCATTCACATTCACAAAAGAAGTGAGACAGGAAAAAATCAATGAGCCAGTTAAAAGTACTCTCAGGTTCCTAAGCAAATCTAGAGTGTTAATACTGACAAACAACATGAAGTTTAACATTAACTCTAGAATCTTCTACCAAAAAAAATTTTTTTTTGAGGTCTGAAAGATCTGGGTTGGAATCTTGCCTTTATTTACTAACAGGAAGCTACTTTACCTAATTATCTGAGTATAAATTTCCTTATTTTAAAATTATTCTTAATTATTAGAATAACAGGAATGTAAAAATAAATGGGAAGTCCCTATAGAGTCTGCCCATGGAAATAATATAATTGATAACTGTTACTCTTAAAACATTCTCCCTCTCAGTATTGATCATTATTTGTATAATGAGATCGAAGTGTGTCTATTAATACTCCTTTCAGTTTTTATCTAGGAGAAAAATAAAAAACAAAAGAACAATGTTCATGTATCCTTTTACCCTTCATAGAGATGAAGGTACCCTTGGTATATCTTGAAACTATTCAGGATGAAAGTTATTAGAATTTGGAAGTCATCAATATTGACAAATATCCTAAGTAGAATCATGTGAAATTGCTACTTACGATGTCATGAAACCTATATTAGGTAAATTTGCCATTGCTCTCATGCATGAGGAATATTCAGTTACAAAGTTCTTAATCTAAGGTAGCCTTTTATATATCTGTGACTTAATTTTATGACATTAACCCCAGGGGTGCAAATATAATGAAGCCTTTATGCTTTAAATGATTAATATATCCTTTAATGTTAGAAGGCATCATGGAAATTTTCTCTTGCTTAACTGCTTTTCTTATTTTTATACATATGCAACTTATTTGTAAATATCTTGCATTTCTGATATCCTTCATTAAAGTAAAAAAAAGTTGAAAAAACGTCAATATTGAAGCATTCAATGATAGACTTGACATAAGAATTTGCTTATCTTATCATTCTAAATTATGGTACTGGAAAATAATTTTCTGTAAGGTTGAAAAACAAGCACCAGCTAAAATCCTCAGCATTTTTGTGTGCTCTGCAACACTATTCTATCTCATCACAGCACTGAAAGCACCGAAGTGCCTGTAACAATCCAAGGGAGCATAATGGCATAATACTCGGTAGAATAATATATTGTCAGCTTCTAATTAGATTTTTTTTTTATTTTGGTACATGTATCCCATGAGGGTGTATAAAAGTGAAAATAATGATAAACAATGTTTTAATTTTTTGAAAGGTCATAAATGAGATTCTGTTTAACATCAGAAAAAATTGCCTGCATTTTGTGTTTAAACATCTATCTTATCTATTTTTGAAATTCTCCCATTCCAGGATAGATGTCAATGGTAACAAAAAAATGGTGGCTAAGAGATGAGTGTCTGGGAGCTTGTCTGCCTGGATTTCAATCCTGGTTCCATTGCATACCAGCTGTGTGACCTTGAACCAGTTACATAACCTCTCTCTACCTCAATGTACTAGACCTAGAAGACAATAATTATAATAATATATCTGTCTTAGTTACTTTACTCTCATTGCTGAGACAAAATACCTGATGCCCAAAATTAAGGAAGGAAAGGTTTATTTAGCTCACAGTTTGTGGAGGTTTCTTTCAGTCCATACTCGGCTGGCTCCAAGGCAGGATGGAATGGCAGAGGAGCAACAGTTCATGGCAGTGAAAAACAGCAAAAGCAACAAGAGCAAAAAGGGAGGAGCAGCGTGAGAGGGCAAGCTTCTTCCCCTCCCTTATACTGCATGCAGGCTACCTGCCCCAGGGTGGGTGTAGCACTCATACCCAGAATCCCAGCACTGGACCATGAATCAATAACAGACTCTTGAAGCCCGCCCCCATGACTGCTTGAGGCTTTGGGGGGACATCCAGACACAAACCATAACAATATCTCTTAACAGTTGAGAGAATTTGAGATTGTAACAAAAGTAAAGTACATAGATTTGTATTGCATATTTTTCTGTTACTATTAAACTTTCTATAATATAGTAAGTACAATGTAATGTACTAAATGAAAGAGTCCATGAATATTTCCACCTGCAGGTCCAAGTTGAGAATTATTACCAACTTTACTGTATCATTTGGGATTTGAAAAAAAAAAAAATGTAATCCTCAGGGAACAAAAATCAGCAGGGATTTTGGGTCTCTGGCAATAGACTAATTTATTAGCCAATCTAGATTCTTCCAAATACAGGTTGTCATTTATTGTTTCATTTTAACCACTGCAAGAGATATTCTGATTTGATGCTATCCAAAATTTGCTTCCTGTTGAAGGGGTACCTCTCTTTTCCAACAGTTAATTTGATGTTGCCGAGAAGAGTACTGGAATTTGCTTTGCATAGAATCCAATAATAAACATGAAATAACAACTTTGAATTTCTTTTATTCAATGAAGTACTGACTGTTACACTAATCAGTTTGTACCCCTTTGCTCATTTAACATAAGTAATGGCAGTAAATATAAACATCAGTTATTTTCTTTAACCTGCAGATAAGGCAACCAAGCCTTGAAAGGGATTAAGCAAATTGTTCCTTGTCAAGGACTGTATGCCACAGAACCAGATTACAGCTGTGGTCAGTGTCAAAACAAAGTTTCAATACCAGCACTTTATACCCTGTCATGTTTATCTCATTAAGGATATATTTGTTGAGTAGCTGCTTGAATAAATATTTTCAAAAGAAAATATCTGAATGTAGGGGTGTTTGGATGCAGAAGATGAATTTGAAGAGCATTTGTGGTTCATTTGACTGTATGAACAGATATTATAGGTTCCAAGACCAGATATATCTCCTATTATGGTTTATATCTAGATGTTCCCCCAAAGCCTCAAGTGCTCACAGGTGAGGCTTTGGGAGGTGACTGGATCGAGGGTGTGTGATACTCATCGCTGGATTAGTCCACGGATGGGTTTACAGCTGGGTGTAATGTTGAGAGGTGAAGCCTGGTGGGAAGAGATGGGTCATTATGGGTGTGGCCTGGAAGGATACATAACATATAATATATGTATTAAATACACACACACACACATATATATATAGGTATATATATATATATATATATATATATATATATATATATATTATCCTTCATCCTGCCTTGATAGCTGCTGCTTCCTGCCTGCCAAGCTACATATTATTTCTCCTCTGCCATGCTGCCTTACCTTTGACCCAGTCAATTATGGACTGAAACCTCTAAAAAAATATGAACTAAAATAAACCTTTCCTCCTTTAACTTGTGGGTGTCAGGTATTTTGCCCCAGCAATAAGGAAGTAGCTAAGACACCTCCTTTAATGTCAAAGGTACTACATGAATGGTATCTCACAGATCACCCTCCCCATACCACCAGAAACCTCATACCAATATCCCATCCCCTCCACATACCTCCAAAATGCGGTGGTGGGCCACAGAGAAGCACCACGCCTTGACCTTCACGAACAGACACTGTGCTTCTTGTTTTGGTTTCAAAGTCTTCAATATCTTGGAAAAAAAAATATTTAGAATTAGTTACTTTGCAGGGGAAGTAAAGTAAAATCTGTAATGTTTTTCTTATTACTATGGGTACTCATATTTGGCTGACCAGAAGTTGTTGTTGATGATCTCAATTTATTTATATTGATTTTCATTTTCAAAGTTTTGCATTCCTTTCCAACTTTGTTTTAAATATAATTAAACTCAGTGTATGATAGAAGCACTTACTAATACTACTTACTGTCTGTTTACTTTTCATTCTCCCAATTTGTAACCCAGCAGGAAATCTTTTAACCCCAGCACATACTTACTCTTCCTATCCAGGAAAGGTGTGATTTTTAAAAAGGTATGTAGCAAGTTTGCTATAGTCTTCTAACATCTTGGGTTAATGGTTGCCATTTTGAGGGTGAGAGATGGAGTCTGTGAGTATTTAAGATTTACGGATGTGATGGGAAAATTTCCATGTGATAAAATCAGTGAGACAAAAAGCATCTTTTCTATTTTTTCTGGATCAACTCCTTCACAAAGTTGCTTCTTGATCTTATTTGGAATGTTGTGATTTCCTACATCAAAGAATACTAGACATACAGAATTAGAGGAAAGCTTAGTAGCTATCTTGATAAGACATCCATCTAAAGTATAAATTTACATCCCTGGAAGATGTCACTCATCTTCCAGGAATGGGTAAATTATTTAACTTCTCCAAACCTTAATTTCTTCACCTGTACAATATTTTTATTTGTTCATTAATGCATTAAAATTACTGAAAAACAAGAATGCTATTAAGGTGCAAGATATATTTGTAAGTAAAGCAAGAGTATGCCTTTCTCTTACCGTGTTTACCATCCAATAGACCAGAAGATTCATTAAAAAATAAATACATTGTTCAAAAATTGTGAAAACTATTCTGAAGATTATTGTCTGTGGAGATCTGTCCCCCCTCCTTCCATAACTGTGGACATGTAAGTTAAGCGCATGTGTCTACTTAGAGGTTATATTTCCCAGATAGCTTTGTAGGTAAACATTGCAGGCAGGAACAGTATAGCTTCTCTCTTTTATTTTTTGAGAGGGCATTTCCACAGATTTTAATGTTGCCCATCCATCCATCTCTACTGCCATCTGTATTGCCAAAGATAGGAGAGCTGTTGGTACTTCTTGACCACTAAAGAGCCACCATTAGCCTGCATCCTTAAGTGACTGCACAAAGCAGAACCACAGTTGATTCAAAATTTGTTTGAAGCATTTATTTTTTTTTTTTTGTTATAGCAGCTGAACCTTTATCCTGAGATATACTGCGAAGAAAGAGAGTACAGATCTCATGGATGAAAAAACAGCCATGCAGTGCAGATGGGGGCAGGGAAAACATTCCTTCCAGAAGAGAAAGCAGGACTAAAACTCTGAATGTGGAACATGCGGGGAAGTTTCAGTTTTGAAAAGAAGCCAATCTTATTGGTGCATAGTGGACAAGAATTCAAAAAGATGGAAGTGGTGAGCAGACATTTTCAATTTTTTTTTTTTTCAGTACTGGAGGCCAAACCAATGGCCTTTGCATTGGGTTACGTTTCCAGACCTTTATTCTTTCACAAAATATTGTAGCTTTGTTTATGTAATTTGAGACAGGCTATCACTACATTGCTAAATTACACAGGCTGGGCTTGAACTTCTACCTCAGCTTCCCAAACTGCTGGAATTACAGTCATGCACCATCATGCCTAGCTCATTTTGGACTGTTACAACATGTGGACTGTATTAGAAATACAAATACTCTACAAAGTATTGTAGAAATACAATACTTTGAGACAAACCAATAATGTAATAATATATCAATGTAAATAGTTGAATGATATCTAGAACATATATAGATTACAATGTCCTCAATGAAATAAGTATTAACCAAAAAGGATTGATTTGGAAGGTTCTTAATGTCATACTGTTTTTTTTCATTTTTTGTTTTTGAGATAGGCTCTTGCTATGTAGTTCAGGCTGGCCTTGAACTTATTATGTAGCCCATGCTGGCCTCAAACTTCCAGCAGTCCTCCTGCCTCAGCCTCCCTATTGCTGGGATTACAGGCATATGCCTCCATGCCCAGTGGTATCATACTGTTAAGAAAAAAACTTGCTGAATTTTTCTGGGACATTGTACTACTACTAAAGGAAAACTTAAACAAAAGCATCTCAGTAAATTGGCATAGAAAAATTATAGAATGAATTGTTAAAAATTATTTGCATTGTTTATCTCAAAGCAGTGCATGGGAAATGTGCAAGTGGCAATTATAACATCTGTACTTATACTGTGCTTTTTAAAATTTTATAAAGCATACATATTATATGTGTGTTTTTAAGTTTATTTTTAACAGCCTTCTTATGGTATATTAGAATAAGTTATTAGGAGGAATGCAAGAGTTCTATTTTGATATCTTAAATTTGTATTACCATGAGCTACCTAATTGATGATGTTGTAAAGACTATGAAATGTCTGCTCCTGAAGCACAGAGGAGAGGAAAGGTCAGGACTTATACAGATGGGACTTAGCAGCATATAAACTGAATTTAAAATCATAGGAATGGGTATAATCCCTATGGGATGACACTCAAATTTTTACCATGAGCAATACAGTGAATGGTTGTCTAAGATTAAATGCTGAAAGTCTTGACTATTTGGAAGTAAAGAACTACTGACATATGGGGGCAGGGCTGAGAGGGAAAATAAATACAGGGGAAACAAGAAATAAGAGGTGGAAGAAGATGTGGACAGAAAAAAGTTATTAGTCATATGCATCTTGACAAAATAATTTCAGTAGAGTTCTGGGAAGAACATACTGATGAACTGAGAAATAGATAGTAGATAAGGACAAGGAGATCACAGGCATGCAAACTCTTTAGAGCTGCCTATGAATAGGAAATGAGATTTGAAAAGAACATAAACGAGTTTGGGGCATGAGAGTGCTATACAGTTATAGGTGATCAAATAAAAAAAGACACTGATGATTCAGCACATTGAATCCTTACAAAGTTGTAAGACCCCAGTGGATGGACCACACAAGGAATGAGGAATCAGGAAAACAAATATACATGCCAATGGAATATGGACTGCACAGTTAATGCTGATTAAATGAGAATGTTTTGAGCAATGGTTTCAAATTTTTCAATGAAACTGATAGGAGAGTATGGGGTAAGTCATTTGAGAAAGTAGAGGACAAAAGTAACACTCCTATTTAGCAGGGATCTTATGGGGTTAAGTGAAATAATTAATTTTAAAAATCTAGAGGACAGCCTGAAATGGAGCACTGCATAGCAGCAATTATTATGATTATGGCATTCTAAGTGGAGAAGGCCAACCATTATGTTTCCTCTGACTAATACAAAGCCCAAATACACTAATCTAAAAATGCAAGCTAAAAAGCTAAATAGCCTATTCTAGTGCTAGAGCTTTTTTTTTTTTTTTTTTTTTTTTTTTTTTTTTGTGGGTGGATGATTCTATTTGAAGCATCCAGTTTGTCTCCTAATTACATTAATATCTCAAATAAGTGTTCTTTTAGACAAACTGCTTTTCTATCTCTGTAAAGTAAAAGAGTGTAACAAAACAGATGCACTAGCATATTTTCATTTAGCAAATCATATATTCACTAGTTTTAATAACAAAAATATTTCACCAGGATGGACTCAATTTATCCCTAACTATACCTTCCTTTTCTCCATCTGTTCTCAAGCAGTAATCTTTAGATTATACTAATCTAGGAACTGCCATGCCTGTAATGCTTTCCACAGAGTATTTTTAATCAAATGTGCTTCCTTTTTTCTTTGGTTCCAGGAAAACTGAATCAGCCCATTCTGTTTATTGTTAATGTCCTCAATATAAATTATTGAGGCAGGGAATATAGCTCACTGGTAGAGCACTTGCATAGCATACACGAGGCCCCGAGTTCAATCCTTAAAGCTACAAAAATAATGTAAAATAAAGTAATTATTGCCTTGACTTGTGTTTCATAATTTGGGTTTATATCAGTTTAAATATGACTCCTTAAGAAAAATCACCCTAACAAATTTTAAGAGTAGTTTTCCTTGACTATTAGTTTTGAAAGCTCCCATTAAATTGTTATTAATTTTTAATGGCCATAAAAACAAACACTGTCACAAAGGAGTAATAAGAAATTGAATGATTCTATGAAATTAACAAGCTTTGAATTGAATTCTGACAATGTCACATTGTCGGTGCTCCACAGTCCAACAACATCAATCATGTTTTCAGCGTTAATCAGAAGTCATCATAACACAGTGTTGATAAGGCCACTGATAGTTTAATATATTCTGTGTTCACTTCCACTTAAATAGCATCCATTTGTGACATAATTTATCTGTGCTTTTTATGATTACAATAGGGTTTCTATTAGCTGACATGAAAGAAAATCAACTCCTCTCAAAAATCACACGTGTCCTGTTAGCTATCAAAACACGGTCATTTCAAAATGTTACTAGTTCACAGGAATTAATAATTCAGATTTTAAAACTGTTTAGTAGCACATAGACCACAGACCACAGACAAGGCATAATTTTGCCTATTCAAACCAAGAGCTCTCTCATGTGAGTATGCTTTCAGTAAGAGCTATCCTATGCGTCCAATCTATATTTAAAATACCTTTCTGCTAACTACAACCATGATTTGATTGAGATAGATTTTTTTTTTTTTTTTTTTTTTTGTGGGTACCGGGGGGTCGACCTCAGGACCTCACGCGCCAGCAGGCGCCCGTGCCGCTGAGCGATATCACCGGCCCCTTTTTCGTATGTGGGTTCCGGGAGTCGAACTCGGGCCCTCGCGCTTGCCGGGCAGGCGCTTAAGCCGCTGAGCCATCTCACCGGCCCCTGATTGAGATAGATTTTAAGGCAAGTTCTAAGGAAGTAAGTAGCCATATGAGCATCCAACAAATGTTTTGTTTACTCTGTATGAGATTTATTCTTCTGTAAGGAGAGGTCAGAGAGAATCATCACTTTCTGTTTTTGCCCTATTCATTTTTGCTTAGGAGAAAACAGCTTAGTGTGAGATTGTTCCCTCAAATTGTCTCAAATTCTATAATATTTGGAAATATTCCCATAAATCACAAAGGTGACCTGCCCAGGCTGTCCTTGTGCTCAAGGTATAATTCCTGCCGTGCTGGTTGCTGTTAAAGACCTCGATTGTTGAGGTTGCTCTCATTAAGCCATTCTGATGACCACAGCTTATCGGGTCCTGTGGTTTTATTGCTGGTTTTGGAGTAAGCATTTGGCAGGAGCATAAGCAAAAATGCAGTCACAAACAAGGCTCTGTTCCAAAGGCCAGCAGGAAGCGCTTGAGAATGGTCCATAAAATGAGCTTTAAAGAATTACTGGGCCATATGCTCTCTCCTGGAGTAACGAAGGTGCAGGGGAGGGACAAGGGCCACAAAATGTACTTAAAATTTAAGTCCAGGCAATGCTAAGTAATACAATGTCTAATTGTAAGGAGAATACATTTTTTGTAGCTGTCACATGTAAGAATGAATCTCAGCTTAATTAAAACAAGAAAAATGTGCATTTGTTGCCAAGGCCTAAGGATCATATTAAGAGGTTATGTTTGGTAGTGCCAACCCTGGACACAGATGAGGACCAGTGGTGTGCCAACTTTCCTAAGCTTGGAAGAAGGCTATGAATACCCAGCATCCACCAGCCAGGACCAAGAGGACAGCACCTGAAATTTGGGAATAAGAAAAATATTAATTCATCAGGAAAATGTGCATGCTAGAAGTAGACATGGAGCAGGTGAGCTATTAAAACTCTGAGTAATAATATTAATTGCATCTTTCACAATTACTCTGTATAAAATACTTCACTTTTAAGTTTTAAATCTTCTATTTTTACTTTTTTTCGTATATCAAGAATATCTATCAAGGACGAGACACATTATGAGGAATTATTTTTTAGTTTATTACTACATGAGTGTAGTACATAATGTCTACATTTCTTGTGGGAATTTTGTACATGTACATAACACATCTTAATTACTTTTCTCATCTCCTTTCCCTTTCCTCCCTTACCCTTTCCAGCCATCCCTTGATCCCCTTGCTTTTTTCTTTTTTATTCCAACTCCACAAAAGGAATGTAAACATTTTGTACTGCAAACATGTACCAAAAAAAATGAGGACTTTCAATGAATCCTTACAATAACCCTGTTATGCAGGTATCAGTGTCATGTACATTAAGCAGAAGAGGACACTGAGGCTCCTGTGGAACTATTTACAAACAAAAGGCCATAGAGTTTCCAGGTATCAAGATAGGACAACAAAAGACAATCTGGTACCAGAGGTCACACGCTCCAACACCAGGCTGTGCTTCTTTCTAGGTGTAAAGTGAGGTCTCCCTGACCCAAGATATTGTATTGACACAAACTGCCACTCTATGTTTAAAGAAAGGAAGAAATGATAGTCCAAGGCCTTTCCAAAGAGTTGTACAAATTCCTTAGTGACAGGAAGGGGTCCTGTGCTTTTAGGTATTAGAAATAGTTCTATTTTTTATGTTTTGCTCCTTTGAATCCTCGTTTGTGCCTCTCTGTGTTTGTTTCTTGACACATCTCCAGCCTCACGTCAATGAAAACATGGAACTCAGCCACTTACTTCAGCCTACAGAAATGTACACCCACTATATTAATAAGAGGCATCCCATACCACACCCTGTACCTGTATCAGTTTTACTAATTTAGTAAGAAGCAACTCAAATCTTAAAAGCAAATATTAGGGCCGGTGAGATGGCTCAGCGGCGTAAGCGCCTGCCTGGCAAGCGCGAGGTCCTGAGTTCAATTCGTGGTACCCACATACGAAAAAAAGAGCCAGTGATATCACTCAGCAGAATGGGCACCTGCTGGTGCATGAGGTCCTGAGTTCCCACACACACACAAAAAAGCAAATATTAAATACCTAGTACCACATGAAAGCCCTTTAGCCACTCCTCTTCATTGTTCATTGCTGTTCTCTCTTCACAGCCTCTCACTATCATCCTCTCTTTCAGTTGCAAGGGAGAAATAATCCTCTCAGTTTCCTCTGCAAAAGTAGTTCAGTTATTCTGGCTCTTATTGTCACTCAGAAATTAACTAACTCACAGAGGGTCACAAGTAAAGCGAATAAAGTGTAATCCAAACACTAACGCTCTGAAGTGTGTGTGCTTCTCCAGCGCTTCTCCCAGAGACACTGCAGTCTGTCCCCACACTAGAGACATCGCCTAGTTTATTTCTTTATGCCTGAGAAGCAATTTCAGTTATTTATCTCTTGGATGACATTAGATCTGATGTTAAACTTTTAAGATTTGTTTTCCCTTGCTTCCTGCTTTCCAGCAATCAAATACTATTTTCCTCCTTTGAGAACCTTTTGAAGAAGCTTCAGTGCTGAGGCTTGCGCTGCAGTAGACAGGACTCCAGAGCACTTGTTCACCTTCACGATGCAAGTCCCAGGTTGAAGGTCCACGCTTTGTTTTGGCCTAAGGCAAAAATATTTTGCTGGGCAAGAGAATGCAGATACCTTGCCCAGCAAAACTAACTGCCTAAAGGCACCAAGAAAAGTTCCCTAGTTCTGTATTGGACTCACAGATACCCCAGATATAATATGCACAATTTTCAGATTTAAAGGAATCTTCATTAATCTGAAAACAGCATAGCACGCTTACTCTGAATGCATCTTTCTCCATATTTCTCTCTGGAGAAGGGAACCACTGAAAAGCACCAAATTTTTCCCTGTTACTATTTTTTTGTGGTTCCGATTAAGGAGAGGATCTCAGTTCTATTAATTTTCCCAGGCTTTTATTAAGTGGCATGCAAAAATATCTCTACTTAGAACAGTTTAATTTTCTGCTATTGTTTTCTGGATGCTATATATTCAGTGTTCACAATATTATTGTGTTTCCTAGCATAACTCAGTAACATAACATGACATAACCTAATAAAACACAGTGCTACTGTCAAATTGTGTAAAAGAAGCAATTGCTAAATCTTGATATTAGACATAAATTTAGAATGCTAATAGCCACATAGGAAGTAAGAAACTATTTTAAGAGAGTCTGATGCCAAATGCACTTATAATCCCAGTTAGAACTTTTCCTTTTTTTAATGTAAAGCATTTTTATAAAAATTCATAAGTAAGTATAGAGCAAGTGAATTGTATTTTCATTTCCTGGGAATGCTCAATTCACTGAGAACAATGTTCTTATGGTGCTTAAAAATAGGAAAATACAGGAAAGGGTTTATACATTCTTTCTTATCAGTTCAACATCTACATATCCACAGAGATAAGCATCTAATAAGTAGAACAAGTAACTGAATATGAAAGATCTAATTGCTCTTTTATATTCATAGGGTTGGATATGATTTTCTATAATGGACTCGTTTTTCTGACAAAATGACACCTATGACCAAAAAAAAAAAAAAAAAAGAAATCAAAAGAAAAACAAGTACTCAAGCACTAGACCTGGGCTGTGTCCAAACTTGCTTGTTGATTTTGGATATTCTCTACAGTTAAAGGTGGAGAATAGAAACAGACAAGAATGATGGAAAAATATAATTTAGACAACACAGGATAGCTTGAGATGCCAGATTACGCAAGTAGAACATTAGAGTTCTTTGGTGTTTCAGAAAGGAAAACAAACAATATAGTCGTACAAAATAGATTAAACAAACAACTAATGACTTTCAAGAAAGGTTTAGAGATGGAACAAAATGTTCAAAGCATAGGTTTAGGGTCAAAGAACGTGTGTTCGAATATGAATTTTGCCAGGCAGTGGATGATGCTGCTGGCAGATTAATTAGTCTCTTTCTACTTCAGTTTTCTCTACCATTAAAGTGAAGCAATGCAACTCACAATAGTTCGTACCTCAAAGAGGTTATACTATGCTCCATGTAAAGTGCACAGAAGGTACTATGTACAAAATAAAGAATGTGAGGGGCTTTAAGTCTACTATTAATAACTAAGTACTGCAAAAAGTAGTATGTTTAGAATTTTTAAATTTTTTTCTCAGCTTTTATCACTGTCTGAAGATGTAACTGTGCATATTCTTTTGCGGACCAGGTTTGCTTTCTGTTTCTGCCTATCCAGTAGCCAGCCTAAATGCTTGGGAATAAGTGGGGAAGAGCCTAAAGTCAAAAGTATGTGAATTGTATTCTAAGCACTGCCACAACATGTTGTGTTTTATTTCAGAGAATGTTTCACCAACTTGACACAAGTTGTTAGATTGAGGGTCACTGAACCCCATGGCCCAGAAAGCTATCCAGCCCAGCTGGAGGCAGAAGTGACCTCTTGGCTTGGAGTTTGAACAGCCAGAAAAATTCTAGGCTGCACTGCTTCTTCATGATCCTGGATTTTGCCTTTTGGCAAACATTCATTTTCTCATCTTATGTTCTTCAAGGACAGTGCCACTAACTCTTAAGTCAACAATCTCTGAAGAGATTTCTCAGGGCTATTTGTGTATCCTGTGATGAATGAATGATATAAATATCACTCAAGTGCACAAAGTGGAGTATCAAAAGAGACCAAATCCTCAGGTGAGCAAGGATGTGTTACAGCACGTGGGAAGATATGGACTCAGCTGAGTGTGTCAGCAGGGGATGTGTCTTGTTTTGAAATGAGTATTTGAGGATTCAGTTAAGAAAGCCCTGATGGGCCGGTGAGATGACTCAGTGGCTTAAGCGCCTGCCCGGCAAGCGCGAGGGCCCGAGTTCGACTCCTGGAACCCACATACGAAAAAGGGGCCGGTGATATCGCTCAGCGGCACGGGCACCTGCTGGCGTGCGAGGTCCTGAGGTTGACCCCCCGGTACCCACAAAAAAAAAAAAAAATAAAAAAAGAAAGCCCTGAATGGCAGAGGGAAAATGTATATCTCGTTACCACTGTGGACTCCAAAGAGACTAATTAAAAGAATAGGGGGTGCTTATTAGATTTGAGTTTAAATATGTGAAGGCAACAATTGAAACAATAAGAAGGTGTAGTGAAAGGCTTTCCAGCTAAGGGAAAGGGGACTCTTATTTACTGAGTTGCTTCTCAGTTCTTGGAATTTTACAAACAAGAGATGTAAGTACCTTGTGACTCCTATTGTGTATGTGAATACACCAATATTTAGCAAGGTTAAGCAATTTGTCCAAGGCCACAGAGCGAAAAGGGGGCTGGATAATGTCTTACACTTAGATTTGACTCCAGAAACATGTTCAATGGTTCAGGACGCTACTCTACCAACTCTGTGGGGAGATGGGCAGCAGGGGTGTAGGAGTAGTAGTGAAAGGGATGAAAATGAGGGCTACAAAGTGGAGTTCCTCTCTCTCTCTCTCTCCTTCCCTCCCTCTCCCTCTCTTCTTTTTTCCTTCTTCCTTCCTCCCTCACCCTTTTCATTCTTGGGATTGAACCTAGGACCTCCTCACTAACACAGGCTAAGCATGCGTTCTACCAGTAACCTACATTCCTGGTCCCAAATTTCTATTTCTCCAAAAGCAAATGAGCATGATTTGGTCCCTTGTACTTAAGTCTTCCCACGTGGTGACCAAAAAGGATAGACTGATCCCTGGCCCCCCAAGGACTGAAGGAATACATCAGGGGCTCATTTGTGATTAGCTCCAATGTCAGGTCATCAGAAAAAGGGCTGGTGGTAATGATTTTGGTAGAAAATTAGGTGGCCCTGAGGCCAGAGAGTAGGATGTGGCTAACTGACTGGGGGAATGTGCATGACTTGTCAATTACAGAGGTTCAGGTCACACGGGCAGAGCATTTCCCAAAGCCCTGTACTTGTAACTAATCAGAGACTGCTATCTTCAACTACTCTCACAAGAACTCAAAAGCAGGTGTTGGATATGGCGGCCTATCCCTGACTTTACCTGAGGAGTTGGGGATACAAAGGACAGCCACCATTGAGCTCTCGGCCACTGCGTTCTCTTTCACAGTGGTCTGCTCTCACCCAGTACAGTGTGCTCCTTCCCCTGCTTGCAGCTGGCACACACTTACTCTGCAGAGCGTGTTTCTTTTCCTAACTTTAATAAATGAAAAACATTGCTACCTTTTGTGCTTGTCTTAACCAATTGTTTGTTCAGGACAGAAAACACCTAGGAAACATCTCACATTATTAGCTAGCAACTATTCTCTCCTTTCATCTCTCTTGTCCTTTTTCCATGAGTGTCACCATTCTCTGTTACAGCTGCTTTTTTAAGTATCTGCACCATCCTCTTCTCTGCATGCCATCCTCTTTGTCTTCCTTATAATATGTGCACTCATAAAATCTCAGCCTACATATTGCTTTGGGTTATCTGGCCAGAACATTCCATAAATTCAGTCTAAGCCTACCGTTAAGTTCTTTTGTATCTCTTACTTCAGATTTTTGAGATGTTCAGTGCCAGACATCTGTGACCGCAGCAAAGAAGCTGCCCATTTGGCACCTGGGGTCTGCTCTTCGCCAGACAGGCAGCAACTGTAATTATCAACTTCAGTGGAATGATTAATCAAGGAGATCACTGTCCAACTGTTTTTAGATATTTCATTTATTTTAAGCATAGAATAAGTGCAGTCCAATGACATAGTCAGTGTTCAATTTGGAACAATAGAAATGAAACTATTCACTCATAGGGCCTAGTATGTGAAAAAATGCAAAATTCCTGAACTGCTCTCTTGAACTTGTGCACAAAAGTATTGTTTATGTAATGTACATAAGCCTTTAAGCCTTAGTGTATAAGTACATTTAGGCTTTTAAAAGTAAAACTATGTAATAAATGTAAATAGCAAACCGATTTCTTTAAGTTTATCATATTTTGACTGATATTTAGCAAAGTAAAAGTGTTTGGTTCTCTTAAAGCATGGCTGTAGCAGCCACTGCAGGTGCTGATACCCCATACCTGCTCATTCAGGAAGTCTCCTGTCAACTTGGAGGACAGATATAGATGAGGGCTTGCTGTCTACAACACTTGAATCTCTCTATCTGAAATTGCTCTGAGCACATTTTTACTGCATTGTGCTTGTTTGTCTACACAGAAAACTGACAGACTGATGAGGGTTTAGTGTTCACTGGAGTGATGTTCAACCAATAAACAGAGAGAGGTGGTGAGAAAATACACCCATTTCATTGACCAATGGTGGGCCACAGGTGTTCACAGTGATAACCCTTTCATGAACTTATTCTTTTCTCATTTTCTCTTTGCTTTTTCCCTACTCCTTACCATGATCTCTGGGATTACTACTCAAATAAAATTCTTAGCCCACAACTTTGCTATGAGATATGCTCTTGAAGAAAAAGAGAAGCTGTGTGCTACAGATATTTTAAGCAAGTCTCATCTGCCAAATTTATTAAGCATCTACTATTTTCCAAGTTTGCTCTAAAAGCTAAATTTGTAGCAATGAACTAAGCAGACAAAATTGATTATTCTTCTGTAGGAAATCAATGTTTCTCTCCATATTTCTTTTTGCTTCCTCTGACACACATGAAGTTTTCTGAAGCTTAATATTAAACTTGAAAAGTCAGCTTCCTTAATTATTTCTTCATAAATTAGAGAATATGATGAATTATGGAAACATATCAATTTGTGTTTCCTTTCAGGGAATTATTACCTAAAACTCCCATGGTACAGTGAATGCTGTTGTGATTACCACTATGAAAATTTTGAAGATAGACAGAGAAACTCACTCTGATACTCAGAAAACTAAACATGCTGCAACATCAAACATTTTCCCTGATCTGCCTTTGGGACTACACACTTAATGGTGTAAAATACTAAGACTCACCTCTGGACCCTGAGATAAGCCATGTTGTATAGTATGTACTGAAGGCGCCTCTGGATGTTTTGTGTCTGAAACTCCTTCCGGAAGCCACAGGCATGCAGGGCTATTGACTAACCAAACCAAAAATATTGTTTTTGATATTCTCTGTTTTTGAAAATTTCTGATGCATGTTATCAGAAAGTCACTTGAAATCAGGGAGTCAATTGGTATTCAAGAGGCTTTCTATTAGCAAATTGTTAATAGGCACTTTCACTGAATTCCTTCTCTAAAAGAAATAGACACGATCTGATCTGCATTGGCTTGAGGATATCTCTGCCTAAAGAGAGAAGAATGGCCCAGATGACCCTAAAGAATCCATGAACATGGGGGCCAGTGAGATGGCTCAGCGGCATAAGTGCCTGCCTGTCAAGCGCGAGGTCCTGAGTTCGACTCCCAGTACCCACATACGAAAAAAGGGCCACTGATATCGCTCAGTGGCACGGGTGCCTGCTGGTGTGCGAGGTCCTGAGGTCGACCCTGGGAACCCATAAAAAAAAAAAAAAAAAAAGAATCCATGAACATTTCTTCTAAAATTCAGCTTCAAAGTAACTTTAGCTTAGCTCATTTAAACACAGAATTTTTTATTTCTGTAAAGAAAGATGACTTTTTAACTATACTTAGGCATACACACATATATATGTGCATGTACCTATAATTATATACATAGTACTGCATATATGATTACCATATATTGATACATCTGTATATGCATCCTATACTTGATAATTTAATAATTTTTAATGTTGCTATAGAGCTAATGGTTCACTACTTTCATGAAGGAGACAATGAGAGCTCAGACTGTAACTTGCTTAAAGTCACACATTTTATAAATGACAGAGCCAGACTGTACTCAATTCATTTAGCATCAGATTCCTGTCCCTACCCATCATTTCATGCTGACTTCAAAATCTTGTATTTAGTGTTCTGTGTCTTTCTCTTACCAATGAATTCATTGTAAATTTTCACTAAATAGAAATTTAAACAATTAAATTTAAATAATAATAATCTGTTATCCAGTGAGTAGTAGCAAGATCACAAGAAAATATGTGATACTTCATTTTTAAATATAAATATGTATGTGTATATAAAAATGTCTTACCAAAATAGGTTTTCGTAGCATCTGTAATGCTATTAATTACATTTAAAAAGCTCTGTGAGAAAGTGGTTAGAAGCTTGGGCCCCCCATGTGTGTCTGAGCTCAAACGCCCTTCTACCATGTGCTGGAAAATTACTCGATTTTTGTCAGAATCAGTTTACTTATCCACAAAATGGGGCTTAAAATAGTAACCTTCTCTTTTGTTTTCATAAATGTTATGAGAAATGAAGTTATTTCAGTAGAATTTTTAGCAAATGCTCAATAAATGTCAGCTGTCATCACTGGCAGAACACATCTAAAAAATATTCTGAGTCTATTCAAGGGCTCAGCAAACTACAAGCCCTGAACCAAAACCAGCCCATTATCTATTTTTATAAATAAAATTTTATTGGAAATAGCCATACCCATGTGTTCATGGATGGATGATTTTACCCTTTAACAGTAGAGACCTGGACCTGCAAATCAATCAAAACTATTTATTATTGGCTCTTTATAGAATAGAATAAATTTGCTAACCCCTGGCCTACTACACTATCATCAACATCCCTTCAGAAGAATATCTCCATCAAAACTGGAGGACTGATACAAGACACAGTCAGGAAGAGTTCTCAAGACAGGAAATGGAAGCTCCCTGTAGAGCAAGGTAGCTACACCATTGAGCACAGAAAACTAGAATCTAAGAGCACCAACAGGAACAAGAGATGTACCTCCTCAGAGAGTCCAACGATATTAGAAAAGTGGCATGAAGGGAAAAAATAGAAAAAGTTGACTTCTAACAACTCTAATCCCCACACACAAATGGAGCTGCTTTTATTTGAAAAACTGAGTTGCTTAGCATCACATTTTTTTATTACAAGTATTTATGAATACTCTTACTATAGCTCACACATAAACCATGTACCACCAGAGCCAGGCCACTGTGTATTCAAGTTTTGTAACTTGTATGAAGCAAGATTTACCTGCATTAAAAAAGTGAAAGGGAAATAAGTTGAGTGATTTCATTACTTTCTGTTCAATGAAAGTCTGATTTTACTGCTAAGCTTTGACACATTTTTGCAGAATCTCTACTATCTTTTCTCTCACCTAGTAAGAAGTAGCAGTAGCAACAACAAAAAATCACTGGACATCTGGATAAGTATTCAATAATTTATTGGAACCTCAGTCATACTGCTACAGTGGAAGTAGAGGGGATAGAAGGAACTTCACTCGCACTATAAATAAAGGCGCTGGAATAATAGCTTTTTTCCCCCTTCCTTCAAAATATTAAATTTTATCAATCAGAATCTAATAGCTTGGGGCCGGTGAGATGGCTCAGTGGCTTAAGCGCCTGCCTTGCAAGCGCGAGGGCCCGAGTTCGACTCCCGGATCCCACATACGAAAAAGGGGCCGGTGATATCGCTCAGCCGCACGGGCGCCTGCTGGCGCGCGAGGTCCTGAGGTCGACCCCCGGTACCCACCAAAAAAAAAAAAAAAAAAAAAAAAGAATCTAACAGCTTGGGACCATAACTGACTTGTGGTTAACAATATCTCAATCATACATATTGCTTTTCCAATACAACTTGCAGGGGACTGATCTGTGATAAAGCTGATACAGGAAATGCAGAGGGGGACAGACATAGAACAGAATGAATCAGATTAAAATGAAATTGATGGGATGAACTCAAAGGAATCTCCCCACTCATTTTCTCTAGTTTAGCTGCTGCATTTGGTCTAAATAATACCATTGAATCCTTTGTATCTGACCTATTCAAAGGAAGAATAAGACACCAGAAACTAATCTAGGCAATGCTGCCATTTTAAAAGTTTTTCTTTAGTTGATAAGTGGGCTTTCTCTAGAGGAGAAATATCATCCTATATATAGCTCTGGCTCTATAAAACAGTTCACTCTAAACAATGAGTGTTGCATCCTGCTGCCTCCACAACAAAGAACTACTTGGATTTTAAGTGGAAAATAGGCTGTGTCAATATCAGACTAGTTACTAAATGGAACTGAGAAAACTTCAGATGGTGGAGGTGAGGAAATAAACTTAGTGTTTTACCTTAGTCTTATTACAAAATGAAATTCCAATTTAATATAAAGCTTATGTATAATAAATCAAATTACCTGCATACTAAATAAATATAGTTCTTTAATCCCAGGGCTTAAAAAATATTTCTATGGATGTCACGAAACAAAACTTATAAAGGAAATGCGAGATATACTGAATTAAAAATAGTCAACTTTGTATGCCAAAATTTTATATGATAAAAATACTACTAGAAAGGTAAAACTAAATGTGGATACATTTCACACAATTTGTAATAGAAGAATATTAACACATTTAAGGAAATTATTTCAGGAAATTAATCTTGACTGTTCAATAGAAAACTAAGCAAAGATTATGAAATTTGTAAAAGCACTCAAAATTGCCAATAATCACATAAGAAGAGTTAAATTTTATGAATGACCCAAAAATCCAAAGAAAGCAACAATAATTTGTCACTCATCATATTGTTAAGTGTAAATATTGAACAATATATGACTTGGAGGGAAATTGATGTAATAGCATACCTAGGTACTGATGTTGGAAGTATAATTTAGTATAACTACTTTTCAAGGGTTGTTAATCAAGATGTATTCACATTTTAAATGTATAACCCATTTTTCCCAGAAATTCAATCTCTAAGTATCTGCTGCAAGGATATAATTGGTCAAATGAGTAAAGGAATATATAACAGTTACATATCACTGTTAAATAGAGTATAACAAAATCCAATAATAGGGAATTATATAAAAGAAGTAAAGTCATAAAAGTAGACACTAGGGTCCGGAGCTGCTGCAACTGGCAGAAGGAGGGTCCCAGATGGACTGCTGTTCCCTCCATTGACCCGGAGCTGCGGTGACTGGTAGGAAGGGGTCCTAGATGGGCTCCTGCTCCCTCCATTGACGGGACTCAGGAACTGGAGACCCTAGCTAGAGCACACACAATGGACAGGCAGGACTAATGGTGCAGAAAAATCCGAAGCAACAGTAACAATATGAGCCAGCAGGTGGTAAGTTAGGTGAACCAGCTTTGTGCTTGGGGAGAAAGACACGTGGAACAAAAGTGGGCAGGTAGTGTCACCTTCTTTTCTTTTCTTTACCTTTCTTTTCCCTATTTTTTTTTTCTTCTTCTACCTTTTCTCTTTTTTTAAACAACTGGGAGAACTCCTGCCACAGAAAACTAATCACATCCCCCAAATCCAGAGACAAAGATCAGACCCAAACCTGGCGCAAAGCCACCTGCAATCTTGGCTACAGTACACATTCCAGGATCAGACTTGGAAGGATCAGACTTGGACCCACCACAGAACTGTAGACACTAGGGGAATCTCACTACTTTTATTTTTCCTTGTCTGATGGATTTTCCTCTTGGTAGTCCACTTGGTTAGTGTGTTTTGTTTTGCTATTTATTTTTATTTGTGTTGTTGTTGTTTGTTTGTGTTTTTTCCTTTTTCTTTTCTCTTTTTTCCTCTGGTCTGTTCTGCCATTTTGTTTTTCTTTTTGCATGTTTTTTCCTGTGTTTGTGATTATTTTTATTTCCTGTTTTCTTTTTTTGCTTTTTTCTTTTTCTTATCTTTTCCACCTTCTTTTCCTTCTCGTTCATGATTTAGATCTCTAAACTTTCCCTTTGTGTTATTCCACTCAACCTCTTCCTCTCTTACATCAACTATCTCGCTTGATTTTATGAGACTTTCACATCTGGGCAAACATTGTCTCTTCCCTTTCTGGTTCACTTCAATACTCCTAGGCTTTCTCTTCCAATCCCTCCCTCTTATATCCTATTACCCAAAACTTGGATGATCATCCTTTGTCCACCAAATTTGCATCTACTATATTTAACCCCATCCACCTCTCCATCCTACCCTGTACCCCTCTTAAATCCCCCACAATAGGGTAATATCACTCTACTAAGGGGAAAAACGTTGCATAAAAGCTCCTGATATAAGTTGGATTATATTATATAACTATAGAACTTGCTCCTATGGTTAAAGATATCAGGCTAATAGTTACCACAGTTTGTCAGTAGCCAGGCTGTGCTTGAGTCATTGTTATTGCTAACTGTACTACTTTAACCAGGATGCCATTCTTGTTATAATCAGTTTTTTCTCCCCTGTATGACAACACTGAGATTGCAAGGGGCCATGGACATAACCATCACCATAGTCCAGTACCAGAGGAATGGGCCTTCAGTCAAAAAGATAGCAACTCCACATTCTTAGTATACTGGGAAGGCAGGTTCTTGGGACAGACATAAAGACCAAGAACACCTACATCAAGAAGACATCCTTGAGGAACAGACATCACACAGGAAAGCCTCAACACCAGGAATAAAGCTATGTATCACAAAAATTCTACAAGCATCAAGACACAAAACAAAATAAAATAAAAAATAAAAAATGACAAGAGGAAGAAACAAAATGCAATCGCAAACACCCAGCCCACCCAGGACAAGTCCAGAGCACAAAGAGATAGAGGAAACCAGAAATCAGCCACTGGAACTTTCTGAAATGATAGCATCAGAAGTGAAAAGACAAATGGAAGAGGCAATAGAAAAACTAATATCTAAGATACAAAAAGAAATGACAATCAAAATGAAAGAAATTAAAGCAGACACAGATAAAAAAGTAGATGAGCTCAGTAAAATGATGGAAATCATGAATGCCCAACGTAAACAAGAAATGGAATCAATGAAACAAATTCAAACAGAAAGCCAGGAGATTAAAAATGCCATTGAAAGTATATGTAACAGATTGAATGAAGGCGAGGATAGAATATCAGACCTAGAAGACAGGAATATGACTAGTGATCAGGAAAAGAAAGATATCTTAAAAATAGCAAGGGACCATGAAAAATCAATCCAACAGTTACAAGATAAAGCAAAGAAGAACAACATATGATTGACTGGAGTCGGTGAGAAAGTTGGAGACAGCTCAAATGCCATTAAAATTTTCTTCACACAAATAATGGCAGAAAAAATCCCAAACATGGACAAAGAATTTGACATACAAATAAATGAATCATATAGAACCCTAAATAGCCATGACCAAAATAAATATACACCAAGGCATATAATAAACAAGATTTCAGAAATCCAATATAAGAACAAAATATTAAAAGAAGCTAGAGAAAAGAAACAAATCATCTATAAAGGAAAGCCCATCAGAATCACAGCACACTTCTCAACACAAACCTTCAAGTCAAGAAGAGCCTGAAGTGTGGTATTTCAAGCCTAAAAGCAAACAATCTTCAACCCAGATTGGTGTACCCAGCAAGACTAACTTTCAAATTCAACAGAGAAATAAGATACTTCCATGACAAAGAACAACTGAAGAAATTCATGACCACCAAACCAGCACTACAGAATGCTCTGAAGGATATATTAGAAAGAGATAATGAAGACCGCAAACACTTGAACACAAATAGAAAGAAACTGCCAAGTAGGACAAGCAATTAAACAGAGAAGAAAGACAGGGAACCAACAACATGAAAATAACATGAAAAAGATAAACCAATACATATCAGTTATAACCATCAATGTAAATGGTCTCAACTCACCAATCAAAAGAAAAAGACTGACAGAATTGATCAAGAAACAAGATCCATCAATATGCTGCATTCAAGAAACACATTTAACCCCAAAAGAAATTCATAAACTAAAAGTCAAAGATGGAAAATAATTCTTCATGAACAGGAACCCAGAAAAAAGCAGGGGTAGGTCTTCTATTTGCAGACTGTGTAAACTTTAAGCCAAAACTGATCAAAAGAGACAAGAAAGGTCACTACATACTCATTAAGGGAAAAATCTGAGAAGAAGAGATAACAATCATAAATATATATGCACCAAACACAGGTGCACCCAAGTACATAAAACAGACTTGAGTAACCCAATAAGCACCAATACAATTGTAGTGGGGGACCTGAAAACCCCACTCTCACAAGTAGATAGGTCAACTAGACAAAAAAATTCAATAAAGAAATATCAGAATTAAACCAAGCCTGTGAACAAATGGACTTGATAGATCTCTACAGAGTGTTCCACCCCAAAACATCAGAATACACATTCTTCACAGCTGCACATGGGACATTCTCCAAAATACATCATATACTAGCCCAAAAAACATGTTTAAGTAAATGTAAAGGAATTGAAATCATTCCTTGCACACTATCTGACCATAGTGCAATGAAGCTGGAAATCAATGACAAAAGAAACCCAAAAAGTACACAAACACATGGAAATTAAACAACACACTTCTGAACAACCAATGGGTGACAGAGGAAATTAAACACAAAATTACACAGTATATACAATTAAACAATAATGCTGATAAAACTTACCGAAACTTATGAGATGCAATGAAAGCATCCTATGAGAAATATTTATAGTGATAAACTCTCACATCAAATAAACAGAATGAGCTCAAATAAACAACCAAATGATGAACCTCAAAATTCTAGAAAAAGAAGAACAAGTCAAGCCCAAAGCTCATGTGAGGGAGGAAATTATAAAGATAGGAGCAGAAATTAATGTAATTGAGAATAAGAAAACAATACAAAGAATCAATGAATCAAAAAGTTGAATCTTTGAAAGAATAAATAAAATTGATAAACCACTAGCCAGCCTAATCAAAAAGAGGAAAGAAAAAGCACAAATTCAAGCAATTAGGAAAGCAGAGGGGGAAATAACAATGGATCCTACAGAAATCCAGAAGATCATCAATACCAACTATGAGAACCTATATTCTAATAAGATGGAAAATACAGAAGAAATGAACAGATTCCTAGACACAATCCAACTGCCAAAACTAAATGAAGAAGATATAAAAATTCTAAATAACCTGATATCAGCCAATGAAATTCAAAATGTAATTAAAAATTTACCAACAAAGAAAAGAGCAGGCCCTGACGGAGTCACAGTTGAATTCTACAAGAAATTTAAAGAACTAATGCCACTAATGCTTAAACCCTTCAAGGAAATTGAAAGGGAAGCAATACTTCCAAAATCATTTCTTGAGGCAAGTATTACCCTGATTCCAAAACCAGAGAACCCAACAAAAAAAGAAAACTACAGGCCAATCTCCCTAATGAAAATAGATGCAAAAAATCCTCAACAAGATACTGGCAAACAGAATGCAGCAAATCATCAAGAAGATTATACACAATGACCGAGTTGGATTCATCCCAGGGACGCAGGGATGGTTCAACATATGCAAATCAATAAACGTAATACACCATATCAACAAAGCCAAAGACAAAAATCACATAATTATCTCAATAGATGCAAAAAAAGCATTTGACAAAGTCCAACACCCATTCATGATAAAAACGCTACAGAAAATTGGAGTAGAGTGTCTTTATCTTAATCAGATAAAAGTCGTCTGTGACAAACCAACAGCTAACATCATACTAAATGGTCAAAAACTGAAAGCTTTCATTCTAAAATCAGGAAAAAGACAAGGATGTCCACTATCACCTCTCCTATTCAATATAGTTCTGGAAACATTAGCCAGAGCAATTAGACAAAAGAAAGTAATACAAGGAAGAAGGACAGGAAAGGAAGAAGTTAAATTATCATTATTTGCAGATGACATGATACTCTACAAAGAAGATCCCAAAAGCTCCACCAAAAGACTTACAGATTTAATAACCAAATTCAGTAGTGTAGCTGGATACAAAGTCAATACTCAAAAATCAATAACATTCCTGTACACAAGCAACAATCTCACAGAGAGAGAAATTAGGGAAACCACACCCTTTACAATGGCATCCAAAAAAAAATTAAATACTTCTGAATCAATCTAACAAAAGAAGTAAAAGACCTCTACTTTGAAAATCACATTACTATGAAAAAGTAGATTGAAGAAGATAACAGAAAATTGAAAGATATCCCTTGCTCATGGATAGGAAGAACCAACAAAGTGAAAATGGCCCTACCCCAAAAACTGTTATACAGATTTAATGCAATCACAATCAAAATACCATTAGCATACCTGACAGAACTAGAGAAAACATTCCTAAAATTCATTTGGAACCAGAAGAGAACTAGAATAGCAAAAGCATTTCTGGGCCACAAAGGCAAGTCAGGGTGCATCACAATCCCTGACCTGAAATTATACTACAAAGCTATTGTGATAAAATCAGCACAGTATTGGCAATAAAACAGATCTGAGGATCAGTGGAACAGAACAGAAGATGCAGATGCAACTACAAGCACACTAAAGCACCTTATATTTGAGAAAAGAGCCAAACATGTTCACTGGAAGAAAGACAGTCTCTTTAATAAATGGTGCTGGAAAAACTGGCTTTCCACATGCTGAAGACTAAAACTAGACCCATGTCTATCACCATGCACTAAAATAAAGTCAAAACAGATCAAAGATCTAAATATTAAAACAGGAATACTAAATCTACTGGAAGAGAAAATAGGGAGAAATGTCGAAGACATAGGTATAGGCAGAGACTTCATGAACAAAACCCAGACCACACAGGAAATACAACAAAGAATCAATAAATGTGACCTCAACTTATTAAAAAGCTTTTTCACACAAAAAAAATCACCAACAAAGTGAAAAGATAACCCACTGAGTGGGAAAAAATTATAGTCAGTTGTCCCTCAAACAAAGGACTTATATCTAGAACATAAAAAGAATTGATGGTTTCTCTTGCTGTGCAAAAGCTTTTTAATAAGATGAGATCCCAGTTATTGACAGAGTGAAGAGACAACCCACAATGTGGGAAAAAATGTTTGCCAGCTGTTCCTCAGACAAAGGATTACTATCGAGAACATATAAAGAACTCAAAAAAATCAGACCTCCCAAATTTAAAGACCCACTCCAAAAATGGGCATCTGAGATGAATACACATTTCTCAGATGAAGAAATACTAATGGCAAACAAATATACAAAAAAATGTGCAACATCACTAGTCATTCGAGAGATGCAAATTAAAACAACACTGAGATACCATCTCACCCCAGAAAGAATGGCTACTATTAAGAAATCAACTAATAACAAATGCTGGAGGGGCTGTGGGGAAAAAGGAACCCTTCTTCACTGTTGGTGGGAGTGTCGACTGGTACAGCCACTGTGGAAGTCAGTGTGGAGATTCCTCAGAAAACTAGGGTTGGAGGTCCCATTTGACCCAGCTATTCCCCTTCTGGGCATCTTCCCAGAAGAATTAAAAACATCGTACCACAGCGATATATGTGCACCCATGTTTATGGCAGCACAATTTGTAATAGCCAGATCTTGGAAACAACCCAAATGCCCATCAACTGAGGAATGGATAAGAAAGATGTGGTATTTTTATACAATGGAGTACTATTCAGCCATAAAGAAGGATAAACTGGAGACTTTTATAGGTAAATGGATGCAACTCGAGAAAATACTCATAAGTGAAATAAACCAGAAGCACATGTGTAAGCATCGTATTATCTCTCTAGTATGAGAAACTGAAAGAGTAAATAAGATCCAAAATGTACAATAGACATGGTGAATCAAAAAGAAACTGGTCAAAAGGAAAGAGAGACTGGAATAGGGAAAAGAAAGAAGGGAAAGGGAAAAAAATTATATATATATATATAAGATGGTTAAGATAGATACACTACCATTTTTACTTAGTTCATTGAAGAGTAAGGTTTGTGCCAATAATGTTTGGACAATTGAATGCTAATGTCTGGTGTCCTGAATAACTAACTTAAAGATAGTAATACGTAATGTATTAACCATTGTTACCCTCCTATTATGTTGTTTTGAAAATTTGTTCTTCTTTTGATTTGTTTTTTTTTCTTCTCTTTAAAATAAAAAAAAAAAAAAAGAATTGAAAAAAATTAGGCCCCCCAAATTCAAAGACACAAGCCAAAAATGGGCATCTGAGATGAATACATACTTCTCAGATGAAGAAATACAAATGCCAAATAAATGTATGAAAAAATGTTCAACATCATTGGTCATTCGAAATATGCAAATTAAAACAGCACTGAAATTCCATCTCTCTCCAGAGTGAATGGCTATCATCAAGGAAACAACCAATAACAAATGCTGGAGGGGCTGTGGGGAAAAAGGAACCCTTCTCCACTTTTGGTGGGAGTGTAGACTGGTGCAACCACTGTGGAAATCAGTGTGGAGATTTCTTAAAATAACTAAGATTAGAGGTCCCATTCAATCCAGGTATTTCCCTTCTGGGTATCTTCCCAGAAGAATTAAAACATCACACCACAGTGATATATATGTACCCAAGTTTATAGCAGCACAATTTGTAATAGCTAAATCTTGGAAACAACCCAAATGCCTATCAACTGAGGAATGGATAAAAAAGATGTGTTTTTTTTTAATATAATGGAATACTACTCAGCTATAAAAAGATAAACTTGAGACTTTATAGGTAAATGGATGCAACTGGAGACCATACTCTTAAGTGAAATAAACCAGACCCACACGTGTAAACATCATATTGTGTCACTAGTGTGAGAATCTGAAAAAGTGAACAAGATCCAAAATGTACAATAGATATCGTGAATAGGGAAGAAACTGTTCAAAATAAAAGAAAAACTGTGGTGGGAGAAAGGGAAAATGAAGGAAGGGAAAAGAAAAAATATATATAAACACAAGAGAGTTATGATAGTTATACAGCTGGTTTCTCTTGGTTCATTGAGGGGAAGTTTTGTGCTAGCAATTTTCTGGACAATGTTTCATGCCTATATTTTGTACTCTGAACAACTACTGTGAATATAACAATATGATATATGTTGATTATTGTTACTCTCCTACTAGCTTGTTTTGAAAGTGTGTTTTATTGTTATACCTTACTTTTTTCTGCTTAAAATAAAAAAGTAGACACTAGTAGCCATTCAAAAGCATGAACATATATCTATCTGTGTTCCTTGATGCCTAATAATTGGAATTATTTTGCATTTATTTCACGACTTTCTCTTTGTGATTAAAAATTTTGTTCTTGGTGAATTCAATGACTCCCATAGTCTCAAATAATATTTATTTTTAGGTCATTCTCAGATTTACATGGTTAACTCTGTCCTTCCCTCTGAAATTGCAGATCTTTGTATACAGGTTCCTGACATTTCTGAAACTGAACTTCTTATCCTTCTTTCAAAGTAGTTCTTTAAATCTTCCCATCAAAGTAAAGGATTAGGGCCGGTGAGATGGCTCAGCGGCGTAAGCGCCTGCCCGGCAAGCGCGAGAGCCCGAGTTCCACTCCCAAAACCCACATACGCAAAAAGGGCCCGTGATATCGCTCAGCCGCACGGACGCCTGCTGGCTTGCAAGGTCCTGAGGTCGACTCCCGGTACCCACAAAAAAAAAAGAAAGAAAAGTAAAGGATTAATATCAATGAACTTTGATGTCATTCTATCCCTGAAAAACTACACCCCACCTGAGAGCAACTGTAATTGATTGAACTTGCAAGATTTTTCAATAATATCTCCAGTTTCTCATTATCCATCATGACGTTTCAACCATGACTCCATGGAGTTGGATCTATATGACTCCCAAGATGTTTTCCCCCTCTGTACTATTATAATATTTAATACATTATTATACAGATTAGCCAAATAACTTGAATTAAAAATTAGACTATGTAATTTACAAAGTCATGTAATAAATTAAATTTTATAATATACCCAACTGAAATGAGATCATACAATCTATTCCATAATATTCAGTGGGGCCCTATCATTCCTGTAATACTATTTGAAACCCTGCTGTGTATAATCATCCAGCTTGCTCTGGCTACTGACAACCTCCTCAGCTTTCTCTGTCAACTTTCCTTCAAAAGCTCCACAGTGCCCTTTTGTTCAAGGACTTTAAATGTCTTAGCTGCCCCCAACCTCTAAGCTTTTAAATAGTTGTCCTCTCCTTTATGGAATGCTCTTCAGCTTCATTCCTAATATCACTCATGGGAGATAGACTGAATATTAAACCGAATTCTCCATTTCTTCCTATGTACTACATTGCTATTTTCAATAAGAGTTTACATAACAGATATAGTCTTTTTTACTACTCCTAAAACTGGTCTGACCTGGCAAACAAAATGCAACAGAAATGACAATGTTCCGGTTGTGTGTCTAGAATTCCATGAGCCTTGTACCCTGGAGCTCTCTCATTCCTTGATCCCACCCATCTTCACTGGCAAAATCTGGACTAGTCTGCTGAATCATGAGGGACTATGTGCAGAAGTGAGTCTGGTCGGTTGCCCTGCCTGGATCAATGTTTATGGGACAACCAAAAAAATCAACAAAGGTGCTTATTTCACCACCCATAAATTAGTACGCACAGACAAGATGGGAACAACCACCCAGTAGCCCAAAGACTTGTAACGAAAATCAAGTATCTACTGACATACACCATGGGGAGTTACTGGTTGTTTTATCATATTATTGTGACATTAGACACACAAAATGCAATAGATAATTGATGTTGGGAAAAACTTAACATTCACTCATCTGAGATTGCACCTATCTTAAATTCTAGTTCCTGAGGCCCCAGAAAGTAACCTGTTCGCATTTTAGTGTCTCAGAATCTCTTCAGACTATTTATTAAAAATTTTATGCTATATATATCTTATGTGATCCTTCTGCTACTGCCCACCTTACTCATGATGGCTGAGACCATGTTTGTCTTACAAAGCACCGTACATGGAATATGTCATAGAATGTTTTACACACGACAAAAGTTCAACAAAAATGGGTGAAATGAAAGCATGAATAAATGGAAATATATTTAAGTTATATTGTTCTCAAAAAAATTAAATTAAAAAAATTATCACTATATTGAAAAGGAATAATATTTCTTTTATTGATCCAATTAAATACTACACAACAGATAAAAATGGAGCAAATCAAGTAGAAATATGACAGTCTAAAATCCTAATGTACAGTGAAAAAATAAATTGCAAAACAAATTGTACTCTGATTATCATTTATATAAAAAATTAAGCAAAAATAATAAAAATTTTAGACTATACTTGGAAATATTACTACCAACTTCAGGAAAGTGCTCCTGGGAAGTGATAGGAAAAAGAATCAAGGTAAAACTGGCTCTATATGGAATATTTTATGTTTTAAAAAGACATGTGAGGTAAAAGTGGAAAAATATTAATGCTCATTGAAGTATAAATCTGCTTATAATATTTACCTGAACATTTCTGTGTGTTTAATATTTCTAAAATTTAAAAAATTTATAGATAAATGTTGGTTACTCAGAATGATTCCATTTATATAAAATGAATGCCATAGCCCATTCCAAACAGTAATCTTTAAATTTGTTATTTTCTCCTGTATGGCGTGTTCTTCAACCCCATTCATCATATCATGTGGGACATTAATTTCAAATTAGCCCTGATCCTCCATCTCTTTCTTTGTCTTTTATTATGTTTGCAATGTGCAGTGCTACACATAAATTTTTTCTTTTGGTACTGGGAATTGAACTCAGGACCTTGCATTTGCCAGGCAGGCGCTTATGCCGCTGAGCTACATTCCTGGCACACATAATATTTTTAGATGTAATAGGGTTATGCTGACCAGGTAGAAGTTCAATGCTTTTGATAGGTCAAGTCAGCTGAAAATGATGTCATTGATATATATATTACTGTTCAAGCAATTTAGTTGGAATTAGCATATACAATTAACTGACAAGGTTTTACTTCCCATTTGCAACTCTTTTATCATGTGTTAACATATAATTTACACATAATATATAAACACCAATGACTATATCAAGGAAAACAATGAAAGTTGACCTGGATAACCATTATGACCTTAATTGTTTGAAGAAAAAGACTATTCAGTTAAAAGAATGAGTAACAAAAACATAAGTATTGTTTTTCTTGCTTTCAAAAATATAAAGTTTGGGGGCAGTGAGATAGCTCAGTGGCATAAGCGCCTGCCTGGCAAGCGCGAGGTCCTGAGTTCGACTTCCAGTACCCAAATACGAAAAAAGGGCCGGTGATATCGTTCAGTGGCACGGGCGCCTGCTGGTGCATGAGGTCCTGAGTTTGACCCTTAGTACCAAAAAAAAAAAAAAAAAAAAAAAAAAAAAAAAATATATATATATATATATATATATATATATATATATATATATATATATATAAAGTTTAAGACTATAGCCTCAGAGTACTGGGCTCGGTAAGAAGAGACAATTTGAAGACTGACACAAATGAAACAAGTCCTCCTTCTGATGAAAACCAAGATGAGAGTCTAGAATATTAAATAGTATTATTAAGGAGCTGTGCCTGTTGGGAAAATAAAAGAGGTTGATTGAAGCAGATTAATTCGTTTAGATAATGCACATGGTACCCATTTCTATACTTGACTCTAAATAAATTCTTAGCAGTTCAGAACATAAAAATGCAGAAGTTGATCATTCTGGCTTCTCAAAATCATCTGTGCAATGCCTGCTTCCAACAGTAAATCTTTATTAAAGCAAAACCCTGAGGACTATGTCTTGGACTGAGCCAGTTACTTTTAGGAGTCACAGTAGCCCAGCCTACAAGTTCTTGG
Organism: Erethizon dorsatum; assembly: GCA_028451465.1. Classification (NCBI taxonomy): domain Eukaryota; kingdom Metazoa; phylum Chordata; class Mammalia; order Rodentia; family Erethizontidae; genus Erethizon; species Erethizon dorsatum. The sequence goes on along the minus strand of CM051825.1, from coordinate 54,460,955 downwards.
AGATGTATCTTCCCAATACATATCTGGCTAACCATATTGACAGCAAAGGCTTTCTCTTTGCATGGAGAGTAAGTCCATCTTTTACTTTTAGTTTGGCATCACCAAAGGCTTATTCCTGTGGAATTAAGTGAGCGTTTTAGGAGATGTGAATTTGGAGAACAGACCATAAATTTCCAAACTCTGAGAGTTCTCAAATTGTGATTATTCTTAAATCTTAACATTTTTGTTATTGTTAACTCTTTCCTTCATCCGAAAGGATTAGTGAGAAAAGTGCTGGTAAGTATTTATCACATGACTTTTGTAAAGCGAAAAGCCTATCAAGAGATAACAAATATTTATTTACGAGAATATGTATGAATGTGTGTGTATAATTTGCATAAGAAAAATTTTAGAAAAGTCTACTAATGATAACAGTAATTGTCTCTTGTTCAGGTGATATTATTAAAGGCATTTCTTTATTTTCTAATTGTTACATACTGTCATTTGACTGTAAAAACTGATCGCCACTAAAAAGGAAGAAAAAGCACAGAAAAGTAGGAAAAACATGTGCCTTTAAGCTTGTCCTTGAAGGATAGCACATTGAAGAGAGTGCAGTTTTCTGTCAGACTTCAAAGAAGAGAATTTTAATGGAGCAAAGGAATGGTGTAGGTAAATATTTTTTGACAGGACCCCAAAAAGACAGGTAGCAACAGTAAAAACAGAAAAACAGAAACATGAGATTATATGAGACAAACAAAATATCCACATAGAAAAAAAGAAAACAGCTGAGTTAAAAGAACCTACAGGTGAAAATATTGGTAAATCCTTCATCTGAAAAAAAGAATAATATCAAAAATACATAAAGAACTTAAAACTAAACACCAAAAAAGAAGAAACTGACTTTAAAAGTGGACTAAAGATCTAAAGAGACATTTCTCAAAAGAACACATACAAATGGGCAACAAATACATGAAAAAGTCCTCCATAACACTAATAATCATGAAAATGCAAACTAAAATCACAGAGTGGCGAATACGAAAACAATAATACATGCTGATGAGGCTTAGGAGAAAAAAAGAACTCAAATATTGTACATGAAAATATAAATTAGTACACTAGTTTTTTAAAAAAGCATTATGGAGATTCCTTAAATCACTACTGGGTATTAATCCAAAGTAGAGCAAATTACTATACCAAGAAAGATATTTATGCTCCCATGTTTACTGCAAGAGTATTCACAATAGCTAAAATATAGAATCAACCTAGATGCCCTTCAGTGAGTGAATGAAAATGGTAAGAATGTATGGTATTATATATACACAGTGGAGTATTATTTGACCATAAAAAGAATGAAGTCCTTTCAGTTGCGGTAATAAGCATAGAACTAGATATCATTATGTTAAGGGAGATAGCCAGACACAGAGAGACAAAAAAAAAAAAAAAAAAAAAAAAAAAAAACATAAAAACACATTTTTCACATGTGTGGAAATTAAAAAATTGATCTCACAGGAGAATGGAGTAAAAAAGTGGTCACTAGAGACTGGGAAGGGCAGTAGGAAAGGGAGACAAGAAGAAGTTAGATAAAGGACACCAAAACACTGTTACAGACAGGAAATTGTCCTAATTTCCTATAGAATGGTAGGGTAACTCAGGGGTTCCCAACCCCTAGGACATGGAGGTGAGCAGCAAAGAGCAAGGGAGAAAAGCTTCACCTGTATTTACAGCAGCTCCCATCATTTTGGTTGTGGTCTGAGCTCTGCCTCTTATCAGGTCAGCAGTGGTATTAGATTCTCACAGGAGCTCACGCCCTACTGTGACCTGTGCATGCAAGAGATCTAGGTTGTAGGCTCCTTATGAGAAACTAAACCCCAAACCATTACCCTCACCCATCCAAAACTGTATTCCACAAAACTGGTCCCTGCTGCCAAAAATGTTGCAGACTGCTGTGGTAACTCTCAAGTTATAATAATCTATGATACATTTCAAAATAACTAGAAAGGAAGAGTATGAAAATTCTGGATGCTTGAGGAAGCAGGAGTGCCTTGATTTGATTGCTATACATCATATGCATGTATATGTTTTCAACTACCACAGTGTACCCCACAAAGATATACAAATATTAAACACCAATGCTTTTTTAAACAAAAGATACACTGGCAAAGTCTAACGCTTTGGTCTAGGTTATGAGGAACAAATAAAAGGCCAAAGGTTTCAGGCTTTTGTGGTACAATAGAAATCCAATGGTGTGTGAGAGGGTTGGCGTTAGTAAAAGAGAGGCTGTCTTCTCTGTGTGTTTTAAGGTTTCCTAGATATTATTTTAATAAAATGCCCCTAGGTGTATTTAACTGAGACTCATCTCCTTTGTCAGCACACAAAATGACCTGGAAAGTCACTGTTAATACAGGTACAGGCAAAGTCCAAACTGGCCTAAATTTCAGACAATGGAAATTGAAGGCAAAGCCAGACTTAAATCATAATTAAGTGTCAATAGGCTATAACACAAATTATATTAAAGAGCCAGGAAATTCTTGTATCTAAATTCTTAGATACATATGAGACAAAATAGTTGGGCATTTCAGTACAAAACTACAAAGCTAATACTTTCTCTACACACAGAGGAGCTTCCTATATTAAAAGTATGGCAATGTAGAACATCTTTGAGTTCGGTCATGTTTCATCTCCCGTGTTTTAGTGTGAAGCTGCACTAAGACCTGCTTACTGCCAGTGGTCATAAATTAAAGTAAAATCAGGTGGCATGGTTGGATTTTGCTACAGATTAAATTTGATTTGGATTTTGCCATGGCTTTGATTTTACCAGATGAATAAAGCCAAATGAATAAATAGTAAATAATGAGAAAATAATGAGAAAAAAGAGCAAGAGAGTCAAAGACTACTAGAAAGAAATGCTTTTTACCTTTGTCTAGTTTTGAAGGGAACAACACGATGAGATAGGAGAGGAAGAGAAAGTAGTTGTTAGGATTCATGTGGTGTATAACACAGTGGAGTAAAAGTATTGCTATAGCCCATGGACTGTAAGAAATTGATTTCTAGAAAGTGATACCCGGAAACAGGAAGGTTGAAAATCAGATTATGGAGAATGTTTCCCATTCTAGATATTGACAAGGTCTTGAAGGAACCACAGGGTAACTACTGGCCATGTCATGGTGCTAACAAGATCAATGAAAGAACAGAAATCAAAAAACCAAGAATTCGGAATACTGAATACTGAATATCAAATTTATCAAAGGCTGAAATTGGCAAGAAACAATACCAGAGTATTATGGGAAGAATGACTAATAAGTGAACTAATAAGTAGTCTTCAAGAAATGCTGGGGGTTTCAAGGTAAGAACGTGATTATAGCATGGAGAAACAGTAAGTAACAGTATGACTGAAGTGGCTGGGGCATTAGAGAGAAAGAAGGTGTAATCTGGAAGTGACAGGGAACAAAAAGGATGATTTTTCCCTATTCACACTCCCAGTAGCAAGAAAAATGTGGGAGGAAATACTATTTGAGATAGACATAAGAGAAACAGTACCCTCAGATGAAAGTCAAATGTCAGCGGAAGCAACAAGAAGAGAAGGAAGTTCAGAGGAAAGGTTAAGTGTACGAAGAATTTGCTCATGGTCGACTTTTGTTTTAAGAAGGATCAGGGAAGGTTTCACGACTTCAGGAAAGTTTGGACAGGAATTCAAATACAGAATATGCAGAGCTCTGTGTAGAGGAAGATTTGGGCAATAAGGGATAAATTAGAAATTCTGGGCTTATTTTGATACATTACATGAACAAGAAGAAAGGTCTGATAAAGGCAAAGATGCTAATGTCAAGACAAATATGTAGTTAAGGATGTTGATTTCGGGAGTGTGCTTGTGCACACTCTTACCAAAACACTGTCCTCTCTCCTATGAGTATGTGGAGCTTGGGGGGAGGACACTTCCAGCCTAGCCCAGCAGACTATGACATTTCCTCTTGCTAACAGCAGAAAGAGAGTTAGAGAGTGGAGCTGAGATAATTGGAGCCACAGGCATGAATGACATGTAGTTTTTAAGGACATTTGCTATTGGGGAACACTTTGAAACACAGATGATGGGTTCAAAGCTTCACTTCTCTTGCCTATTGGCCCAGGGTTTAAATTCCTGGCTGTACAGTTCTTGTGCTGTGAGAATTTAAGCAAACCCAGGAATTGCTTTGCACTGTGTTTGGCTCACCGGATACATTACAGTTTCCTACTAATAATATTTATATTAATAATATTCACAGTCCTCATTCAAACTTGCCAAAAAAAGTCATAAATTTTCAAGTGTGATAAAGCCGTATTTCAGATCTTTTTAAATAAAAAGGATTCTTTCCTAAATGAATACTGGGAACAGTACAAAAGACAACAAAGAGCCTTCCAGAAGGCTGAGAGGCAGCTGGCAGAGGGTGCAGGCTCCAGCACAGTTGTTTATATTTGATTACTTTTGCTGAAACTTGACAAAATAATTAAAATAAATCCTTTGTGCTCGAGGGATAGACGCTAGTAAGAAGAAGTGGAATAGTTTGTTTGGATAGGATTTCCGGAATAATTGAGGGAAGGTTATATAATCTCCATTCATAAAATCAAAATTGATGTATGCGAAACACCTCATTAATATGTATGTGAAAGTAGAACATATATTAATATGTATGTGCAGTAGATCTCTCTACTGCCCACTTCTCAAAAAGAGGGAAAACACCCAGCAATTGACTTGTTAAATCACATCTATAGACCTAGGGTCATCCTTATTTGCATTTCTGTCATGAGCAGAAACATTGCCTAAGAGGATCGTATTTCTTTTTTTTTTTTTTTTTTTTTTGTGGGTACCGGGGGGACGACCTCAGGACCTCACGCGCCAACAGGCACCCGTGCCGCTGAGCGATATCACCGGCCCCTTTTTCGTATGTGGGATCCGGGAGTCGAGCTCGGGCCCTCGCGCTTGCAAGGCAGGCGCTTATGCCGCTGAGCCATCTCACCGGCCCCTTTTTCGTATGTGGGATCCGGGAGTCGAGCTCGGGCCTTTGCGCTTGCAAGGCAGGCGCTTAAGCCGCTGAGCCGTCTCACCGGCCCGAGGATCGTATTTCTGAAAAGGAATTACAGTTTGAAACTTACTGCTCTGGTTAATACTCAAGCATATTTTTCCCTGTGTTTTATTTGACAAGCATTAGTATATTTGCTTTTTTGTTTTTTAACTGAGCCTCCATTATATCTGGGCACATGCAAAAATATAGAAAATAAACTTTATTTTGCTCATTGCTTACATTTATGTTTGTCACATTCAGTAGTAAGTGTGCAAAAAATTTGTTGTTTGTGTGTATAGGTGGATATGTCCAATGGTCATCCTAGAGTTTGGAAATATAGATTACCATTTGCTTTTCTTCTGGGTTTGTACAGCCTTTCAATGTATCTTGTGCTGGCCCTTATGTAATGCTGTTAATGGGTAGTCTGTAAGCACAAACCTAAAGCTATCTTTGAGACTGTTTGCTACTCATACTTTGGTACTGAAGCAGCAACTTCAGTGTCACAAGAGAGCTTGTTAGGAATGTCAAACATTAAGTACCGCTTTTGACCTACTGAATCACAATTTGTTTTTCAAATGATCCTCAATGGATCCATCCACATATTAAAATTTGACAAACATTAGACTAGTTGAATGATTACAAAAGTAGTTAAAACATAATAATATCTGGCATCAAATTCCACTTTCAGTATTTTCTAATGTCCTTGGGCACATGACTTCACTTCTCTGAATTTAATTTTCCTCATACGTAAAATCAGGGTTACAACAGAGGCTTTCATATGACGCAGTAGTTCTGAAGATTAAACTAGTTTATCTTTTTTAGAACTGTTACGAACTTTGGTTCTTTGAGAAAAATACGTCCAGGGAAACATCCATCATAGAAGAGGTGCTCACCATGAAAAACTTGAAATGTTTACTGAAATGCTTTATTTCTACAAATTCCCATCACTCCTTCCCTGGTTTGAAAAGGGAGGAGGATTCATATAAAGTACTAGGATCTACTGGGGATGTGGAATGCCTACATTCCCCAAACATCTCCCTGTTGGAAATATGGAAAGGGGATTAACCTCACAAAAGCACATAGAGGAAGGTTCAAAGGAAACACTGTATTCTAACCTATTTTTCTGAAATAGGTAAGTAGAAGCTCTAGAGTCATGTATCATTTATGAGTTTGTTTTGAAGTTTGGTGAATTAAGCAACATAATTCCATTGCCTGTATTTTAGGGGAACTTTGCGTGTTGTTTTAGCTACAGCCAGACATGAGGGTGAGAGTCTCCAGCAACAGTGACACTGGCCACAGTGGCAGTAAGCCAGGCCCATCCTTTGGGAAATCTCCTAACTATGCTATGTAAAAAGCTTAATAAATTTTAGCACCTAGTAAATGGTCTGAATGACGATTCATGAGATGAACTTCTCTTGGGTTTTTGGGTTTTAGACTCAGAGTGCTCAGGTTCATGGGAGGAATCGTCATATTTTTTTTTCCTTTTTTTCTTCTTTCCTTCCTTCCTTTCTTCCTTCCTCCCCTTTTGCATATTTTTATTCATGGGAGATATGTACTCCATTTTGGTTTAGTCTCTAGAAACTCCAAAAAAGTAATTGGGTAATACTTTATTGCATGAATTTTTATTCTTTTATTCTCTGTTGGTTTGTCTATAAATTTAGCTTATCATTTGAGCCTTATTTTTTCTTTATCCACATCATCTGCTATAATAGCTATTAAACATCAAAACATATTGTAAGTCTACACTAATTAATAGAGTGAGGCATTTATATAAACATAGACAAATTAACAAAGGAAGAGAAAATAGAAAGCTCAAAAGTCCTAAATAGACATGCACACTTGATTTCCCTTTGGAAATGGTAGAAATGCACTGCATTTTTAATATATGTACTGGCTAAACTGGGTCCCTATAAAAAATTTTAAAAAAGGGACAGCCAGCTCTCTGTATCTCATATATGCATAACTGATTAGTCAACCTTAGTTCAAAAATATTAAAAATAAAGCCATCTGCACTGAACATGTATGGAAATTTTTTCTCCTTATTACTCCATAAACAATACAGTCCAACAACTATTTATCAGCATTTACACTGTATTAGGTACTATAAATAATCTAGAGATGACTGACAGTATATAAGGAATGTATATAGATCATGTGCAAAAGCAAATATTATGTCATTTTATTTAATGAACTACAGATTTTTGGCATCTATAGGGGTCCTGAAATAAGTTCTTTGCAGATACTAAGAATGCTAGCATATTAAACCAATATTATACTATGATAATAAATTTCAGGTACATTATCATTTTAAATATAAAATACAAAGAAGTATACAAAGAAGATTATATAGGACAATATCACCATGATATCAGGATATGGGAAACATTTACAAAAAGTATCATTCCATATAGTAAAATAAAAGTAAATTGAACTGTATTACTTTTAAGAATTTATCAGAAGTCATAATTAAGAGTATAAAAATGGTTTCCTATATAAAAACTATAATATACTGCTCAATCACTGAGAAGGAGAAAAGTAATTCAACAGACAAATTTAAAAATTTAGTGAGCAGATCCTAATGGGAGGAAGAGTACTTCCAAATAACTAATTATATAAAAAAGTGAATAATTCTACTAGTTTTCAGGAAAAATCAATTAAACCAAAATGAACTATTCTTTAATATCTTCCCAAATGCTAAAATTTAGAAAGACTGATGATAACAATTGTTTTCAAGAATGTGGAACAAAACTTTGCTGGTAATCATGTATGTTTAAAAATTGCAATGTACAACAGTCTGGTATTGTTATTTAGGCTATTCATATGCTCACTCAATTGAGTTGTTATTTTCTTCTATACTACATACAATAGAGACCAGTATGCATAATCGTACCAACTGATATGTAAAATATATGCACAAGAACATTCCTAGAAAATTACATATATCTTTGTGCCTAGAAATAACTCAAATTTCTAGTAGCAGCAGAAATAATACATCATCTACCATATGGTATATTCACACAGTAAAATATTACATAGCCATAACAAGGAATGAAACATACCTACCTAAAAGACCATGATGAATCACACAAACAGAGTTGGCTAAAGAGCCAGACTATAAGGAATATGTCTTTAATATAATTAATATAAAATTTCAGGCACCATAATAATTATAAATTTACAAGTCAAGATATAGCTCATCACTGAGAAGGAAGTAGGAGGAAGTAGTAGCAATTCAGGAATCACAGAGAGGGCCTTCTGAATGTTAGAAATATTTTATTTCTGGGTTTAGTTTAGTAATGCTTCACTGAGCTGTCTACACATGTTTTTTGCGCTTTTTTCTGTGTATAATACTTGAACAAAATAGGATATTAATAATTTAAAATGTAATGAGCAGTTCTACCAAAAATTTTGTTATTTGAATCTGTTTTTTAAACACTTGAATATAATTTATTTTTTAGATAATTTTGGCTATGTATTCAAAACAAACACCAAAAATGTTTGATCTAACTGTTTATGGCAAATAAGATTTTACTGTAATTTGAACCAATTTTTTTTAATTCCAAAAACAAAATTGATATGTACTATGTGTATAACTTCCTCAAAACCACTTGTCAAATAGAATAACAGTAATCAACAAGTACATTTCAGCTTTGTGTTTCCTTTTCAGTTTTACAAATCAGAAATTCTGATTTGATAAGACAAATCCCTTACTTTATAATATTACCCCCCACCACGATTCAGCCTGTGAAGCTTCAATGTGCAATTTCATTCAAACAGAGCAAAAAGATTAGGTCCTGCTGAACATATGCAGAGGAGGGTATTGAGAGAAGGCCTGAAATTCAAAAAAGCATATTTTTTATAAGATACATAAATAGACTTCTAGCAGGGATGATGTGACAGGAAATGAAGCTAAAGCATTGGATAATCTACTTCCCTATTGATTTTTAAAATAACTATAATAGTGACTTGTAATTTAACCATGTAACCGCTCACAGCACATTTATTTAGGATTTGAATTATTTTTAAAACCAAAGACAACATTTTCTCCTGGATATGCTACCAACTAGCAATTACACTATTATTTCATTAAGATGTTCAGGATACTAAATCCACTGCAATATCGTTTAGTGCTGTATCAACATGATAATGATACACAAATGCTAATTAATCAGCTTTCTTTTATTTAAGTAGTTGAAGAAAGTATTTTTTCTACACTTTGTTTAGTTCTTTTCAGATGCAAGAGAAAGGTTAAAAGGCATTTAGCATCTCACTCATAATTAGATATGTATTAGCCACTTAATGTATACTTCACAATTATCAGAGATTTCATAATTTCAGAATGCATTTTAAGTGTTCTTTTCAAAACTTCTCCTGGGTTTAATTACTTTTCCAGATATAAATGTACTTTATCACCACATCATCAGGATCATGTATAACTCTTTTTGTACTTCATATATATAAAAGAATTTCAATAGCATTTAGAACTAATCAGGGCCCCAAAACTTTCAAATTTATTTCTGAATGTGAGGGATTCCCCACCCCTGTTTGCAAAGACCTTGCCCAAAAAAGAAAAGGGAAAATATATATCAGTTTCAAATTTGCAGATATCTTAGAAATTCTTCTGTAAGGAATCAAAGATATTTACATTAAACTTTCACCATTTCCGTTATATTTGACTATGGCTGGTGATTCATGGGGACTCTTTTATTTCCTCTACTTATAAAATAGATATTTATTTTAAAAACAGTTTGAGATGGAGGTGTGAGAAATTCAAGGTCTACTGAAGTTTGGTTGACTTTGGGCAAGAAACATAGTTATCTCACCTTGTATTTCTACATATGTAAAATATGATTTAGGCTAGCTTACAGGTTTAGAGCAAAGATGAATGGCATGCCAGATATACAACCTTTTGCACGCCTATGGAAAAGAACTGCAATGATTGTAAATGTCTATATGCTTATAGCCTTTTAAAAGGTATTATTATTGCATTTTAACCTTGAACCATTGAAAATCAACCCCAAGATGTGTTGTACCCATTCTTTATCCCCATCACATAATTTCTTATAAGACCTGAGATGTGAAACACCCCTAAATGTGAGTACTCTGATTTTCACAATAGTGTAATATTATTAATGTATCAGAATAATATTTCTAAGGAAAATTTGTGTGATATTTTGAGTTAACTTTTATAAATAACAACACCCTAAATATATCTAAATGCATTAAACTCTGATGATTTTCGTGTGTTGTGTTTCCTTGGGATCTCACCATATCACTCAATTATCCCATTGTTTACAGATTAAAATGGTAACAAAGAGCCGTATACCACTGGACCCAAACTGGTTTTCAGCCTCAACCCTAAACACCAGTCATTCTGGGCAGCCAGCCCTGTGCTCTCCTGCCATCATACCTAATCTTTCGCTGACCTCGTCACCTTTTCCTCAATACAAGAGGCATCCACATTTCCTTTGATGCCTGTTAAATCTGAGTGCTCTTTTCTATCTCATTTCTGAATCTGGAACACAAACTAATATTTCACTGTTTGATTCAAATGCATTTCTTTTGGAAGACTTTATTTGCCATCCTCCTGTCCAGACAAACTTATAACTATTTCTCACTCTGGTCTGTTAGGGTCAAGTTCATTTCTCTTACTTCACATGATGGGTTTCTTTTCCTGTTCTGGATATTGAACCCAGGCCCCTTGTATTGAGCTATATCAATAGCCCTTTGGTAATTTTTTAATGTTGAGATAGGGTCCCAGTCACTAATTGCCCAGGCTGGCCTCTAACTTGGATGCCTCAGCCTCCCAGAGTGCTGGGCTTACAGGCATGTGCCATCATGCCTCGCTACCTGATGCTACTGACGCTTTTTTTGAGGTAGTGGAAAGGGTGGTGTTTACAAGAAGTCTGCACTCCATTACCTGGATTTGAATACTGACTTTGCCACTATCTGTTGATTTCAGGCATGTAAGTAAGTTCATTCTTCTATACCTCAATCTGCCCATCTGAAAATGGAAATTTTGATCATCTCAGAGCATCATTATGAGGATCAATGGAGTTAATCACATGAAGAGTTTGGAACAATGCTTGCCATAGTGTCCTACGTAAGTGCTGGTGATTCTCTCTCTCCTTCTCTCTCTCTTTTTCTGTTGTCATTTTTTTGTTTGTTTTTGTGTTCATTTTTAATTGTACTTAAGGTTTCACCTGTCTGCTTTGTGAACACAGGAAGCAGCTATGCTTCAGGACCTAGCATTGCACTTGATGCTTACAAATTAAGTATACTTGAGTACTGTGGATGAATAAATGATTAGTCAGTTAGGAGGCACCTGTCTAGTTGTCTTTCTGTTCACAATAGTGCAACTAACTTAATTATAATGGTATCTCTGATTAAGTATTAAAGAAGGCAGGATCAAAATGTCTTATTCACAACTGAGTTTCATGCTAAATTTTTATCATTTTATGGTAGAATTCTATAAAAAATTCCAAAAAATACAGCTCAGTGAAATTTCAGGTTTCTTTAAAAAACACCTCTCTCATTTTCTCAAGGATGACATTTTAAACAGCAATGACAGATGCAATGTTTTCTCACACAAATACAGAGTAATTCATTAACGTACTTATGAAAAGAAGAAGTCTAGATTCAACCTTTGCCACCAAAGGCCTTAAAAATAAAAACAATTCATGCAGCTACAAGAGATTTGAAAAGTCAAACTGGTTTTATCACTCAAGCATGCCAAGGTGCTAACAGGAGACTTTGGTGACTAGCCGACTGGAGAATGTGCTTCAGGTTTGAGTTTGGGTGCAGGAAGGAGGAGGGGTGTTTAAATTAGGACCTACCTGAGTATTTGGAAGGACAGAATCATATGTGGAAAAGCTGAAAGGGCCTTTTGTAATCAAATAATTCAAAACATACCTATAAAAATCTCAGAGAATGGAATGACTTGTCTAGGTTACCTAGCTGGTTAAAGACAGATTTGATTTAAGATATTTTGTAATAGAAAACTTTTTATACATGGGTCACATTTCAGGATGGTTTCATGGTGGGATGATTCATGATGAGGCAGAATATTACAGGCTGTGTCTAAAATAAACTCAGAATGTGCTTTTGGATTGCTGAGCACCAGGATAAAGGTTACAAACAATAGCCATCAATTACCTGGGGGTATCCACCTGCAGAGTCTCTCCCATGGAAAAGTGGGTTATGAAAGACTGTTTATGAGTCCATTTATTTTCAAGGTCAAAGTAACACTATAGTGTTACACAAAGTAACACAATAAATTGCCAACAGATGAGAAAAAGAGGAGTTGAAGTATTTTTAGTTTGATGCGTAGCTTTGTTCTTTTCTATGGGTGTTCATAGGAATGAAGCTTCTGGGCCCAATTTTTCTATCAGCAAGTAGACCAAATATCTCACATTAAAAATTTACTGTCTGTCTTACTTTTGGTTCTTCACAAGCAGAGCCTGAGGCAAGGATTCATGTGCATAAGGTTCCTTTAGGAAATAATCTCAGGAAAAAGACTGAGATATAAGTTGAATAGAGGAAAGGAAAAAGCTGAACAAGAAGAGTTCTCAACCATCTTGTAGTTTTAGCCCGAACACGTGGGGAGGAGTAGGGCATGAGATGTAGAGAAGAGACAGCTATGGGCACTAGTCCTTGGGAAATATCACTTACCAAGAAGGATGTGAACAAGGGGCACCAAAAGGACCCTCCACAGCCATATTGTGAAACTTCCTGTCTTCCAGATATGATTCGTTATTTAGATAATTATTATGCCATTAGCAACCAAATGAAAAAAGAAAGCCCCCATGATTTCTGTGGGCAGTATTTGAGAAGGACTCAGTATGGTTACATGAGGAACATGAATTTTATAATATGAACTCTTATTTATTATATACTCAAGTTCCAACATATTCTCTAGTAACACCTTACAGAAAACCCCAAAGTCAGTGAGCCTCAAGCTTCAAATCAATAAAATGGGAACAAGATTATCTGCCTTCTATGTTTATTCACCAGCTTAAGAGAGATAATGTACACATGCCAAAGCACCTAAAAGCCTTGAAAACTAAAGAACAAGAAAATGGTCTGGATAACGTTTAACAATGTGAACTAGAAGAATTTCTAAGAGAAACTGTGAGAGTGTTAAAATATGTAGATGTTTGGTCAAGTTAAGAGAAATAATAAGTAGTAAGAATAATTGAAGGTGTCATTTTCCTAATATTCACACGAATCAGGGACTTCAGATTCATTATCTCAGTTGATCTGGGTCACTGTCCTATGTGGTAGTTCCTGCTGCAATTCTTATTCTATCAATTTAATAACAGAGGTTTAAGGGTGCTGAGAAGTGACCCAGTTTCACTTAACTCAGATATATCCATATAACAAATTCCAACATTGAACAATTCATTGGTATTCCATGAAAGACCTTTTCAGCAAAACAATAGTTAAAATTATGAAGGAAGCCATGAAGAATTAAAATTAGGGGGAAAATATATTTCATGTACTTTAGGAACCTTCCATTTGGTTGAGGGCAACGATTTGGGCTTTGCTTTTTCTGTATTAACATGCTAGTAATTCCTGCTCTGGATGCCACAGGGAACACTTCAGACGTGACAGCACTGTAGCTTCTGTACTGAAGACACAGTTGTGGTAGTTCTTCCTTTTAGTTTTTCAAATGTAGGTCTTAGAGAATAAGATCTTTTAACTTTGTAGCAGAAAGTTCACTTAATGGACATAGGCCATTTTTACTTTCTGCATGAGTAGTAGCAAAAATGCTTTTAAGGATCAACAGCTGTACACATTTAACCCCAAAAAGAAGAAAAAAAAAATATGAAGAGACAAAATTCAACAATGACATGAAAATTGATTTCTTATCATAGAAATGGAGGCATTTAATTTCTTCTTAATTGAATTTTTCTTATTCTTTTTTGGCAAAAACAAAATATTTTAACTAGGCAAACTTCTAGTTGCATGTAATTTTTAAAGCAGAAAAGGTAAGTTAAAATAATGTAGAGATTTAAGAGGTATTTTTGTTAAGAATTGGAGATTAAGAAGACAAAATATATGACTATATAAAGCACAATATCTTAACTTTAGGTGTAGGTATTCAATTGGTTTTAAAAATGGGTAGAATCCGTAAGTCCAGAGAAACTTAGAGGTATAGCAAATAAATACTACATGCTGTATGAAATCTGGTTTACATGGAGTCAAACTTACTGTTACAAAATTTGATTCAAATTATGTATACCCTCTACAGGCATCTCTTTTCCAAGCTAAAGAAATAAATAAATACTGTGGCAGAATCATTCAAAGTCTCTGGAAAAATTATTTCTTTCTATAACATAAGTATCTGTATTATTTTTCTCCCTATTATTTTTCCAAATGATTACTTTAAACTGAAAGTCAGAAATCAATTTTCATGATTATGTTCAGAATCCTGTCTTAAAGTTGCCACCAGCTTTTGTCCATCCATATTCTTTTTAGATTCATAAACATGTATGCTCTTCTTATATACACAGATATAAACACATTATGATATAATTAGCAATGTGTGCATGTATGTGCACGTGTTTGTGCACATAAATGTGTATTTGTGTCTATCTATATATCATCTATCTGTCTGTCTGTCTGTCTATCTATCTATCTATCTATCTATATCTATCTTCAGAAACAAGGGCTTCCCCCAGATGGTCAGCAGCATACTCAGGTAGAACTGTGTGTAGAACATGGGATCTCTGGTACAGAACAATTGTTGGAGCATGAGATTTGCAATGAGAAACAGATCCAATTATAGATTCATATATCTGCTGATGACTGAAGCAGTTCTGCAGGGTGGGCTTGGGCACATATTTATTAAGAAAATTTAAAAGCATTTGTCTTTTTAAAGTAACAGACATTATAGACATTTCCCTGAGCCCCCAAAGAGTAGCAGCTAACATACTGGCTTCTTTATATAGCCTCTGAAGTATAGGGGTCAGGAAAAATGCAAGCCGTCCACATCAACAGATATAATTACTCTCAAACAAGGCTTTCATTGAATCCAATATGAAACACTTTAGTCCCTGGAAACACTATATATAAAGGATATAAGAAGCAATATGTCTATTGTTCATCTACTAATGTCCCAAAATGTCACCTAGGTAATTACTTGGATGACATTTATGTGATGCAGCTGGACATTGTTACAGTTAATATAAAGCCTGCCTTTGGCAACCACTTTATTTCCACCTACATCACACTGTGTCACACTGTAGGCATATGATCACTTTTCCTGGAAGAACACTTGCCTCCCCCAAATGACATCTCTGCCCTCTGTTATTTCTTTTTTCCCTCTGCACACCAATATCCAATGCAAAACAAAAATTGGAAAAAGGACAATAACATTATATTATACATGTTTATCTTAAAATTTGTATCTGAAACTTTTAGAGGTGTTTTCAAAAATAATTTACACTAATATTATAATAACACTAATATTTTCTTTTAGTTTCCTTTTTTTGAAACATGTTTCTATTATCCCCAGGAGTCTGGATTCACAAAATATATACTGTCAAAAATTTCTACAATCATAAGTTTATATTTGCTCTCAAAAAGCAGATGATTGGCAAAGCTAGATTTTTTTCCCCAACATATATAAGAATGTTAGTATTTTTTTCTTTTTTTTGTGTGGGTACCAGGGGTCGAACTCAGGACCTCGCATGCCAGCAGTCGCCCGTGCCGCTGAGCGATATCACTGACCCTTTTTTTGTATGTGGGTACCGGGAGTTGAACTCAGGACCTCGCGCTTGCCAGGCAGGCGCTTATGCCACTGAGCTATCTCACCAGCCCAAGAATGTTACATTTTTAGAGACAAAGGAGTCTGGATTCCTCCAGTCTCCTCAAACTCACATGCAAACTGGAGCTTCGCCTTCCGACTCAGAATCGTCCCTAGAAGATTGGTGGCCAGGCACTGGTAGGTGCCAATATCTTGATCTGTGTGGGGGCTACTAATGGCCAATCTGCCTCCATCCAACTTGTAGTGATAATTCCTGGTAAAATCAATATCGGTACCATTTTGCTTCCACCTTTGAGGGAAAAAGATCAAATTATACTTACAATGCACAGAGTCAAATGCTATTTGTCTTAAACAACATTCAATTCTAATTCCTGCAAACATAAAATTAGAGTAAAAAGTACAGTTACTAATGGAGGTAATCCTACTAGTTTCCCTAAAGTAACTGTGATACCAATAATTAGGTTCCTTGAAATCTCTTGTTCTCTTTAAAAATTGTAAACACTCACCCAAATGTGTACAAAGAAGCAACAAATCCCTTGACATAAGAAATAAAAATTAGACATTCAGTCGGTAATACTGGCCATCCTATTCCTTCAGAGACTTTTCAAATATTGTATACCATCCCTGAACTCTCACAACTGATGCTGCAAAATTGAATGTCAAAAATGATTTAAAAGTAGAAATCCAAGAAGGGTATATTACAAATGGCACAAAGAATGCCAGCAAAGATTTTACAATGCCAATTTAAGGCTGACAGCACAACAATAATAACCTGACTACTTCAGAACACTATTGTCTCTGTCAGTCTGTTATATGGAAAATTAATCACGTTGAAAATATTTCAATGGTACTTAGGAATGCCAACCTAAAATTATATGTTAGCAAAACCATGCTGCTTGAGAAGTTTTTATTTTAGGAAGAAAAAGTCTTGAGGCTTAGATATTAATCAATAATCCTTTAGTAGATGAATTAACTAGCTGAAGTGCACTGGAATAATATTTATTTTCAAGGAAATATACTTTTAGGAATTCCATTTGGTCATTTTAAAACAAGTGAATAGTCATCATTCTTAATCAGATTCCCCCTACCTTGTACTTCCTAACTCTAGCAAAATTTCTAAATAAGCTATGTATGAAGACTGTATATACATTCCTAGGGCACAAGCTGTGTGTAGTCACACAACCCATTTAGGAAACAGACATTTAAAAATAGTGAATCATGACAACTAGTTGAGGGAGTGGAAAATATCTTTCCCACTCATTGCTAGGTTCATGGCTGAGGTCTCTACAATGAAAGGCAGATGAATAAGAGAAAAACATTCAGATGTATTTAGTACAACTTTTACATGAGATGGGAGACTTTGGAAACAGATGCTAAAATGCAGATAAACCTGCACATTTTTCCACTAGGTTTGATCAAGCGTAGACAGCTCTCAGAAAGTGTGAATAACTGAATTAAAGGAGTAAAATCTAACAATAATAAACTAGATGTAAGGGACATAGGAAGGCCTGCTTTTTTAGATTCTTATTGGTGTCTCTGTGTCTTTTTAAATAAAGATTTTCCTTTCTTCTGGGTATAGGAAAGATACCTTTGGAAAGAAGTTTTTATGACTTTATTCAAGGAAAAAGGATGAGGGGACAGTGAGCGTGAGCTTCCTGTTTCTGTTATTTTCTCACATGCCAAGGTGTCATATTTTGGGATAAAGTGTCCTTAACCCCATCACAGTTACTTAGAAAAAAACAAATGAATGAATGACCCCTTTGTAAGTAATATAGCTAATTTATAAATAATATTTTTAAGAGTATATGCCAGCTTTGCAATGATTCTGCCCCTGATAATGAAATCATATTAAATATTTTGGTGGAAGTTGTTAATTGTAGAAAAGGAATGACATTTTATAGAATTATTTCTAATGTGTTTTAGGAGCACCTTGAAACACCCCATGAAGAGAATCTGACAAATGCCTGCCGAAGTAGTAAAGAAATTTGAACCTAAATTATTCTCTACCTTATTAAAGATGTGAAGTGATAGATCAAATATCAAATCAATCAAAGATTGTAAACAAATCCCATCACTTTTAAATTATTTAGCTACTTCTTGTATACCTCAATGTTTCTTTAATAAAATGAAGTTGAAAGATCACAAAGAGTACATTTCAATGGCCTGGATTTCTTTTTTTTTTCTATAGGAATTTGTTCAGACTGCTTCCTGTTCTCAATATTAGTATAAGAAAACATAAAAATTTTTCCTTCTCTAAGTCTGTCTCAAGAGGCCAATATTCTCCTTGCCAGAGCCGTAATACTATCTTTCATAATTTGCTTACAGGGCATGGTCTTTGGACCTCCATGATCCCTATCATTTCCAAAGCAAAGGATATACCATACTTAGTTTGCCAGCTCTCTTTAATTTTGGAATCAATCACTGAAATAACTGCTGTCATCATTACATGCTCCTAATTAAGCCCAGTAATTGTTTTTCAATGCAAATTCAAAGTTGTTGGCTTAGTTGCAGCAAATGAATTTTTCACAGTATCCCAGTAATCATTCTAATCACTATGGTACAATGACTATTAAACTGTGCATATAGATCAGGAGTTCAACTCCTGGTGTGGGCTTTGTCCTAATTAATACATTTAAATCAATGGAAAACTAGTATCAATGAATTCAAGTGATTTTCATACATGTGTTACTGAGTGCTGCATATCAGTAGTATTTTCCTGTGATGAAAACTAGGAAATATGTCTTAGGTAATTATTTTAAGCATATGAATTAATGTATTAATTCCAGAAAACATAATGGATTTAAAGTAAAATCTTCATCTTTTGCTGGGGAACACCCTTCACTATTAGGTAGTTTAGCCATGTGTTAATGATTGGGGGATATGTGTTCGCTAATGTACGTGCGTGTGTGTATGTTTGTGTGTGCGTGTCCATGCATGTGTGTTTTGCAAAACTTAGCACTATTTAAGTGCTTGTTACAAGTGCCCCTTTCTGAGTCCAGACCCAGACCTCTGAAGAAAGACTCTAAAATCTAAAGTTTAAGTCTCTTTTGCTGATTGTAATGCGTAGTAAATTTGGCACTTTTGCTGCGTGGCAGGAGTCCTAGTCCTAGTTCTGATACTCCTGTGCTGGGTATTCTTGGACACAAATCAAGTACGATTGTGTTATTTCCATCAGTTAAAAATAACTTGCAAAATAATATGTATCCTGCTTTATTTCATGAGGTTAAGATGAGATAGAAAAGTAAATCAGAATGGTAGAAAGGCCAAGTGACAACTGTTATGATTTTTACTCAGAGGCTGGAAGGTATGTATTTCTTTAAAAATGATTTCAGACAAACTGTTCTTAAACTATTTCCAAAGTTCAGCTTTTAATATCACTATTGTCCACAGTAAATTTCATTTGCTATACTACATTTACTAAAAGAAAGACACATTTCAGTTCCTGTAAGAACTAGTGGAAGAATTAAAATTTGGTACTATAATCCTACTTAAAAAAATTTTTTACAATATATTTCACATGGATTTTCTTTGTTTTTAAAAAACGTTATGCAGAAAAGCATACTTTATGGATAAAAAGCTGATGCCAAGAGAGAGGGAAAGGATTACTTCAAGGTCACACATGGAATAACAGAGTTATAACTAGAAATATTAATTCTTAGTTCTAAATCATGTGCTTTATTGTATTGCTTTACACTGTGCCCTAAAAAATTCAAATAGTGCTGGAATTTGTAAGCATGAATATTTTTCACTTTGGTGTGCATGTGTTTGCACACAATCTAAGGTAAATAGGGTTATGAATGAGATTTTAAAATAAAATGTAAATTCTAAGGTGTCATAATGATAAAGGAGAAATATAACTCCTGGCCTGTTAGATGCCAAAAGTGCCAATTTCATGGTCCCACAACATTGAGGAATGAAGTCTCAAACCATAGGAAGAAATTAGGAGAGTTTTATTGGAAATAAGAATAAAAGCTCTTGGATTTCTAGGAGGGGTCTGGAGTGGGTGGCCACTGAGGCCCGCTGCCAGGGGTAATGATACAGCAAGGTCACAACATGGCTACAACATGGGTCAGATTACAATCAACCTATAGGATTATAAGTATAGCCTTTAAGCGAATATTGATCCAACAGGAAAATGAGTCACTTAGCAAGGGTACATGAAAAGAACAAAGGCATTTTGTGAAAGGAGGAGAGCATGGGCTGGATGTTCTGCCTACTCACCTAAGCACCTAATGCCTATCTGGGCCCACTGGACCAGGTGGCGCTAACTACAGCATAATCTAAAGTTCTAGTTTATCTCTAGGCTGCAGGCCTTGCTATTGCTTTCTGATGCTGAGGCCTGGCTCCTTAGATTTGCTTTCAGCCACAAATCTAACGTCTTTATTTTTTGTGCTGACTTCCTTGAGGGCCTAGTCCCTCTCTGACTGTATATTAATTTCTATCTAATTTAGTTGCCTATAATAATATTAAGCCACAATTTCACCTCTTGTTGCTAATTTATATTATCAGAAACACCTCTGTTCTTTGTTTTATCATCAGTGAAATGGGGTCTGAGTCTGACATGTAGGCTTTAAAGTTTTAATTCCTTCTTCACTCTCTTTCCAAAGCCTAAGAGAGTATTTAATATAGTACAAGAAATAAGCTAAGCTGGGTTACTGAGGTAAGGAATAAATTTTAAATTACTTGTCTTCAGCATCCAAGTTCACAAATATCTAAGAAACACAAGCCATTGAACATTTGAATTTCTAGTCATCTTCATAATGAGATAATGTAGAGATACCTTTATTTTTGTGCATGTATGTAATTTAGCTAATTAATCCAGACAATTTAAAATCAAAGTGATACACACAGACCATATTTTTACTGCAGGCTAAAATTTCAAAACAACCATCTTATTTCTGTAAAATGGGCTCAAATTGTTGCCCTCTATGTGGTAACTGAATTCTTAAAAAGTAAGAATTCCAGAAAATGTTTTTAAAACCTAGATATACAAATGTCATTTTAATGTTTATTGTTTTTTTTTTGATAGATTTATTTACATTGCATACAAAATTCTTACCAGTAAAATAACCTTACAATTTACACAAACATAATTTATACAGGCATACATTTTTACCCACAACATGGATCAAATTTCTACCTTTTTGGCAACTATATAAATAAGAAAAAACTATTACTGATCCTTCCTCCCTACTATTCCATAGGTAATATATGGGAAATGTTAGGCAGATAGGCTTCCTAGTAATGGAAAACAACTGTGTGTGTGTGTGTGTGTGTGTGTGTGTGTGTGTTTGCACATAAAATGCTCTTTCTGCCTTTGAAGATATTTGGCTGTCTGCAACTTATTTTTTTCCAAAATTAGTATTTTTGGGTGAAAAGAATCAGTAGTGGAGTTATAGAATTTTATAAATGATAACATAAATTTAAATTTCTACTTTAACTCTCATCATCATTGCATATGTGGCAACTGAGGCACTAGTCCCAAATTGGTATAGAGATGAGGAATGCATAATGCTATTGTGTGGAATGCTTCAAATTGGGGAAATAAATCTTTCTTTTTCTTTTATGCCTATCTTTCTTCCTGTTTTCTATTTCTTTCTTCTAATCTCCCTTCCCTTCTCTTTCCTTCTCTTTCTCAGTTCTAATCTCAGTATGATATTGCATAGCACCAATCTTAAGAAGAAACGTAAGCAAACCTAATCAATGAGATAAGAGATAGTGATTACCTGGAAGTGCTAACTGAGGGTAATTATTGCCTGGAAAGTGCATTGAGGGAGCAATTTTGGGTGCTGGAAATATACATATAGTGGGCACATGGTTGTATATCAATGGAAAAATGCCTGGAGCTCCACACTTAAATTAGAATACTTTTTAAGCACTATGTAGCATACATTTTACATCAATGACAAAGAAAAAAAAAATGGAGTGGGGACCAGAGATAGGATTTTACCTATAATGGGGTGAGGGGTGACCATTAGCAGCACAATTCAGGATGATTTCAGATCGTGATAAATCCAAAGGAAAAATGACATCTTGTGGTTCCTGAGTAAAAATAGGTCTGCTCCACCGGCCTTCTCCTGGAAACACGAGAGAACATTACATAAGAAACTCCCCCCTGCCATGGGTCCAGGTATATATGGAACATCAAATCTACACACATTTTAAAAAACAATCTTTTATTTGGAAACAATCTCAAACTTCAAGAAAATGTTGCAAAGATGATACAGTGAAAAGTTTTTTTTTCTAAACCACAGAGAGTAATTCTGTTAACTGATCTTTATTTACTCTAAATAAAGTAGTTTATATTCGTTACTTGTACATAATCTCAGTGAAACCAACCACACCAAAAGTTAACATTGATTCATGCTTAACACTTAATCTTTTAGCCCCATTTTCCAATTCTTCCTGATAAAATCTTTTATAACAAAAGGATGCCGTTTAAAATTACAAATTCATTTAATTGTTTTATCTTTTTACTGCTGTCTCTTTCAATTTGGAATACTTCCCCAGTCTTTCCTTATTTTTTTTCTGATTTTTCAGATTACAGGGTGATTATTTAGTGAAGTTTCACTAAATTTGGGCTTGTCTGAGTAGTTAGGTACAAAGGCCCGTATAGTCATGGTAAGAGCTATCCGACCACAGTAGAGACAATAGGACAGTCTATGAAGATTTTTCAAAACAGTAATAAAACCAATGAAGATTGGTTCTTTTTTAAAAAAAATCACTATGCCCAAAGCTCCTCCAGGCCAACCAGAGCACTCTGATCCCACTGTTTTGTCTTCTGTCCCCCCTAACCTTCTCCTCTAGGGAAAAAATCACTGCATCTATGATTTCATTGTCATTAAATTCAGGGATGCTGTGTTTGTTATATTGTATCCTGTTCTTGGCATCTCGCCACTATGTTTGTCTTTAACTGATCGTTTGATTAAGGTGGTGCCTCACAGATTTCTTCATGTTAAGGTTCTCTTTTTTTGTTCTTTGTCTTTACTAGTTTGTTGTTCAGGATTCTGAGACAGTGAAAATACATAGTTCTTCACTGAACACTTACCATTTTTATTCATATATTTCTATCAGTGTAATGTAGTCTATCAGTATAAATCCATGATTTCTGATTTTAATAAATGAGCTATAACCCACTATTACTTATTTAATACCCAGATTGTTGCTGGTTAGTCAGCAGGAGCCAGTTCAAGCAGGATTCTCTGTCCTTTTGATATAGGGGCAGGGAAAATATAACTCCCAACCTGCTACGTATCGGATAATGGAAGTTCCTGTCCACTGAAATCGAGGAATGAATTCTAAGGAACAATGGAGGTTAAGAGTAGGAAAAATTTATTGAGGGATAGCTCCTGAGAGACAGAAGGGGACCCAAAAGTGGGTTGGCACCAAGATCCTTTTTCAGGGGTAATTTATACAGCCAAGCCACAAAGCGAGTACAACATGGGTCAAACTACAATTAACCTATAGGATTACAAGTATAGCTGCTTAGCTAATTTTGGTCCAATAGGGAAACAGGTCACATAGCAAGGGTACATGTAAAGAACAAAAGGATTTTGGGGAAGGGATGGGTCCAGATGCTCTGGTCACCCACCTGAGTGACTGATACCTATCTGGACTTCCTGCACCAGGTGGTGCTAATTACAGTATAATTTCAAGTTGTGGCTTATCCCTTAGGGAGGCATGTAGGCCTGGCCATTGCATCTTTATCTTGAGGCCTGTCCCTCTTCAGATGAACCTCCGGCCACAATTCTGATGTCTTTATTCTTTCTCTGACTTCCTTGAGAGCCCAGTACCACTCTGACTGTATATTAATTTCTGTCTAATTTAGCTGTCTACAATACTTTGAGAAGTCCCTATCATTCTTTGAAATGTAGCTGCCATCTCAAACTGGAACTTTAAAACTTAGATTTCTTTCTTTTAGAGATAAGCAACTTCTCCAAACTTGTTCCTGCTGAGCACATATCTAACACCCTTCCTCTCTTCAGCCCAAAAGCAGTGACAGAATATGGAGATGCCGACCCCAAGAGGCAGGAACCCCACTTTATTTCCACAATACAGCAGAGAATGAGCTGAAGATGGCTGGAAGTGGAAAAGCAAGCTTGGAGATCTGCATTGTTTTCCCTTTCCCCTCTCTTCCTTACTATAAAAGACCCTTACCCACAGGTACAAGGTGAGTTGGTGATTTGAGGCAAATGGGCATATTAAATGAAAAAGAAAACAAACAAACAAACTTTGAAAGCTTGCCCTCTAAAATCAGCAAGAAAACAAGGATGTCCACTGACACCACTCCTGTTCAATATAGTACTCAAAACACCAGCCAGAGCAATCAGGCAAGAGAAGAAAATAAAAAGGATATGTATAGAAAAGGAAGAATTCAAATTATCAATCTGCAGATCACGTGATCCTCTACATAGAATCTTAAAAATGTTCCAGGAAAAGACTCCAAGAATTAATAACTAAATTCATTAGGGTAGCAGGATACAAAAGCAACAAAAAAAGAATAAATATTGTTCCTGTACACCAATAATGAACCCATTGAAAATGAAATGAGGAAAGAAATATCATTCACAATAACATCAGCAAGAATTAAGTACTGAGGAATAAACCCAATGAAGTGAAAAAACTCTACAATGAAAACTACAGTACTCTGAAAAGGAAATTGAAGAGGACACCAGAATATGGAAAGATATCCCTTATTCCTGGATAGTCAGAACCAGTAGTCAAAATGGTCATAATTCCAAAACTGATATACGGATTTAACAACCCCAATCAAAATACTAATAGCATTTCTCACAGAACTAGGGAAAATAATGCTAAAATTCTCATGGAAACAAAAGAAACCCAGACTAGCTCTAAGAGTGTTCTTGGGAAACAAGGGCAAAGCAGGAGGCATCACAATTCCAGATAACCAGTTATATTGCAAAGCCTCAGTGATAAAAACAGCATGCAACTGAAACAAAAACAGATACATGAATCACTGTAGCAGAATATAGGATGCAGAAACAATCTCGGGCACATTCAGCTATTTGATCTTTGAGAAAGGGCCAAAAACCATATACTCTAGGAAAGACAGCCTCTTTAGCAAATGCTGCTAGGTAAACTAGATATCCACATGCAAAAGATTGAAGCTATATCCATATATCGCACCATGTACTAAACTAAAACCAAAATGGATCAAAGATTCAAATGTTAAAACATAAATAATCTACTGGAAGATAAAATAAGTAAAATTGTTGAAGACAGATATAGGCAAGAACTTTCGGAATAGAACTCCAGTTACACAAGAAGTAATACCAAGATAAAAAATAGGATTATAATTACAATCTCATAAATACAAGATCATGATTTGACAAGGTTATTTCAAATTTAAAAGCTTCACAGAAAAGGAAACAACCAACAGAGAGAAGCAACAACCCACAGAATGTGAAAAAAATAATTTGTCAGCTATTCATCAGATAGAAGACTAATATTTAGAATACATAAAGAAATAACAAAAATTAGATCTCCCAAAATGAAAGACCTAGTTTAAAAAATGGGCAGCTAAAATCAATAGAAACTTCTCAAAAGAAAAAGTACAAACAACCCATAAATACATGAAAAAATGTTGAACATATCAGGTCACTAGGAAAATATAAATTAAAACAACATTCAGATGTTATCTTACTCCAGAAAGAATGGCTATCAATAAAAAATGAAATAATAAATGTTGGCAAGGCTGTGAGAAAAAAGGAACCCTCTATACTATTGGTGGGAATGTGAACTAATATAACCATTATGGAAATCAGTACGGAGAGTCCTCAAAAGGTTAAAACTAGAAATTCTGTTTAACCTAGTTATTCCCCTTCTAGGTATCTTCCTAAAACAGTTAAAGACATATTATAAAGATACATTCATACCTATATTTATAGCAGCATAGTTGATAATAGTTAAATCTTGGAAACAGACTATATGTTTATCAACAGATAAATGGATAAAGAAAATGGAGTATTACTCTGTCATAGAGAATAATAAAACTGAGTCATTTTTAGGAAAATGGATGCACCTTGAGACCATAATATTAAGTGAAAGAAATCAGATACAAGCTTAAACATGGTATGATTTCTTTTATATCAGAAACCCAAAGTATGAATAAATTCAACAGCAAAATAAAAGATAGGTAACAGGAAATACAGAGATAGATCCAAGAGATGGAGGAAAGAGGATGAAGTACATGAAGAATGTAATCATTATGTACTGCACATGTGTATGAATAAAAAATAGAAAATGGAAAACAAAGTGAATACAGAAAAACTTCTAGCAGATAATTAGCAAGGGCCAAGCCCCGGAGGCTGAAAGAATTGATGTTATTTAAGCAAAAGTTAATCATGGCTTAGACCAGAGTGCTTGCATTAGAGATAAATAATAATAGGATTGCAGCTTTTTTATTTTGCTGATTGAGATGAGATCTGTAGTATACAAAAGAAAATACGGAACTCTACTATAAAATAATGCATTCAATCTAAGAATATGAAAATACATATTCTCCATAATGGATAGACACATTTTCCCTTTTCTGGGAAGAGGAAACTCTGCAGTATTATAGTATGTTGTGCCACTGGGAACCATAAGTTTGGTTTTACAAGTGTTAAATTTCTTTTAGATGTGGATTCTTATTAGATATTCTACTAAAATTGATACTGGACATCTAACAGCATATGGGCTAAAGCTATATATATTAGAAGGTGATAAATATGTGTATATATCAAGACAAAGAGGATCCAAAAACTGAACACTAAAGCATAGCAAATAACTGAAGATCAGACTGGTGACAAAGAATGAGTAAAGGAACCAAGGAGAATTGTAGGAGGTGTCCTGAGAGAGAAATGGATAAGAATTTAAAATTAAAGAAGTGTTTTCAATGGGAGTAGCCCATTTTGCCAAGGAGGGATGGTAGGCTAAATAAGATGATGGGAAAACACGTCATTGGATTTGGAAATGTGGAAGAGGTCACTGAAGACATAGCAAGAGTTGCTGAGTAGATTATGAATCCTGGATAGGGTATAATCAGGAAGAATGGGAATAAAGCATTTTGAAATAGTGAGTATAAAGATAAAATTCTAGTAAGTTTTCCCACACATTGGTCCAATATTTAAGGTGATACTGGAGAAATATGCAAAGTTAAAGGCATTCTGCTGAGGCAAGGTGTTGTTACAACATATTTGCATGATTCTAGGCACAAATTCAGTAGCATGAGAACGTGATTGTGCAGGAGGAAGAGATTATACTTGCAATGCCCATGAGACCATAGGACAAATGCGTGGTTTATTATGTAATGGCTGGAAGTAGGAAGGAAGATCCATCCACTGGGACAGAATGGAAAGCAGAGTAAATAGAAGGAAAATATACTGAAACCTCTGAGGTTGACAGCATGTTAATATCATTTTCTGATTTCTTTCTTATTTCCTCGGGAAGTAGGAAAGGATAGCACCAGCTGAGGTAGGTAATGAGAGAGGAGGTTTGAGAGATCTGAGAAAGATTATGTGGTATGAAATGCTCATCAGGAAAATGAGAAGGTACTTAGACTGGAGATATGTGACAGGACACAAGAAAATTTCAGTATAGACATAGCACAATTATAATGCCCTGCCTATTATACCTTTTAAAAAATAATACTGGTTTTCAATGACTTGAAAATATTTTACAATAGTCGAAGAGGAATAAACTATTAAGAATGTAAATAATTCTTGGCCATTGAAAGACAAATAAACTATGTCCAGTGGAAGGCAATTAATTTTTGTTCTTTCTGAGACAGAGTCTCATTAGGCAATTCAGGCTAGCGCTGAGCTCAGCATGTAATCCAGTCTGGCCTTGAATTTGCAGCGATCCTCCTGTCTCAGCCTCCCAAATGCTGGGATTACAGGTGTGTGACACCACACCCTGGTGGCAATTAATTTCTCATAACAATTCTTCGTTGTGGAAGAACTAGCCTTTTTGATTATTTTTGTAGCAGCATTCTTGAAATGTATTTCATTTAGCACATAATCCACTCATGATAAAACTATTTTGTATCTATTTATAAATTCATTTTAGGATTTCCCTTTGCCTATGTATGTGTCCTTTGAATTCTGCTTTGTAGAAGTTGCAGCATTTTACCGGTTCCCTCATTAATTAATACGCTAAACCAAACCTTTCACATATTTGTTTGAGATTCGAGATTTTTCTCTTTTTAAAAAGTATAATTAAAATATGTTAAATTCAAATTGCCTGAAGGTCTTGTAGACAACAGTCAGGAGCTACAAGCAGCACTTCAGGGAGAGAGTTAGAGTTGAATGGCATTGCTTTATAAAGAGTAAAACAATATAGACTTGAGTAAAAAGAAAGTTGAGGTTAGAAAGCAGGGATCTTCAGGACCTATGGAATTGGAAAAAAGAAAGAAGAGATAAAAATACTGTCAAACGTGCTTGCTTTGGCAGCACATATACTAAAAATCCTGTCAAAGATTTATATAAGAATTTGCAAACATTTTGCTAGGACACCACTATATTTTTTGTCTTTGTTGTTAACAAATGAACTCAAACTTAAAGGTGTGAAACAACAAAAAGTTACCATTTTATAGTTAAGTAGGTCAGAATTCCAAAATGAGAATTACTATGTTAAGTTCCATAGGTTGTGGAATTCACCCACATTCTTTGGCTTGTGGACCATTTTATCTATGTCTGAATCACTATCTACGTGTCAATGATTCTGAATATTCATTCACATTCATTCACAGTCAAATTTCCCTGACTATCTTCTATCTTTTTCTAATTCCGTTTTACTTTTAAGCACTCTTGGGATTACACTGGGCTAAACCAGCTAGTCCTAGATAATCTTCTAGTTTTAAAATCAAATGCTTAGCAACCTTAATTTCTTTGCCTTGTAATCTAATGTAGTAACGTGTTTCAAGGATTATGACAGCCATTCTGAGGACTATTATCCTGCCCACTTGTCTTGTTTACTTTTTTCTCATTGCTGAGAAAAAGGCCTGACCCAAAATTAAGGAAGGAAAGGTTTATTTAGCTCACAGTTTGTGAAAGTTTCGGTCTGTAATCAGCTAGCTCCAAGCCAGGGTGTCATGGCAGAGGGGCAACAGTTCAAGGTGGCAGAAGACAGCAAAAGCACCAAGAGCAAGAGAGGGAAGAACAAGCCTCTTTTCTTCCCTTATATTGTATGCAGGCTATCTGCCCTTGGATGGGTGTAGCACTCATACCATCTCCATGCCCCCCTCTTGCACAGGCTCTGGATGTTTACAAGGTGAGGACCTTGTCCCCTGCTAAGTCATTTAATTAAAGTTTTAAGCTTTTCAAGTTGAAATAATGAACAACATCCCAGAGGGGTGAGAGCATGTCCTTTACACCCTAGGATGTAGAACTGCTGAGTTACTTAGTTAAGCTTCTAGACTTCTCAAGTTGACACAGTGTATCAACCATTACGCCACTGTATTCATATGGGAAACAAAGTCAGAGAGAGAGAGAGAGAGAGATTCTGAGAAATGTATAGTTAAGACACTGTACATGTTAAGAATTAAACATGTTAGCAACAATAAAAAACAAGAACAACAGCAAAAGGGCAATAGAGTTGATAATCGGGAAGTCTCTGGTTCCTTCTTAGTGAGCAATTTCATTATCAAAGTCAATATAGATTCAGACATAAGAGCTAACCTTAAAATACGTTGAGAACTGACAAAATAATAAGCCATGGTATATAGACTACTCTCTGAATAAGTCAGACAGCACAGAGAAAGAGATGAGCAAAAAGGAACAGCAGGATCTAGAGAAGTTGTTTGTATGTGTGTGTTTCGGTTCTGATTATTTACAGTTTTAGAATGAAAGAGAAGAGGCTATTTGTAGGCTGACACTAAGGGGTCAACTGAGCAGGAAACTCATGTTCTGTCTTTTGAGCTTCTGGCTTTTGACACCATTACTTCTCCAATTTTAGAACATTTCAACATTAACCTTTGAAAAATAACAGCATGCTTTCAAGTGTACAAAGCACCTAAAAGCACTTTCTTAAAAAGTCACAGAGCAAAGACGTTAGACAACCCCATAAAACCTACTATTATCATCGAAATTTTAGTGGCCCATTGGTTGCTCTATGAATAAGATTGTCTGTCTAAATCAATCAACATTGACTACATGTGCACACCAAAAACAAACCAAAAATAGAACATCTGGAAAAAAAATTTAAACCTGAGAAAAACACTCTAAGTAATCTCTGAATAGCAAACACAGATATGAACCCCAAATGTGCAGCATTTGATGATAACAGACATAATTTTGCTAGCAATATGTCACGGTTTAACATGCCAGTCCATCAATACTACTTCTTCACGGTTATTGCCAACATGAATATCTTAATGAAATCTATGGGCTTGGGGTTAAATGTCACTCAAGTGGTCTTCAGAAAGCTAAGACTGTCTCTCATTGCCATGTATGTCATCTGTGCCTTTCTCCCTTTTCAAGTTGAATTTTCTCTTTAATTCCAGCCACGTTCTTCTGCCCTGTGTGCTATACAAAAATGCCACCAAATTTGTCAGAAAAGATTTGCCCTTTCTGAAACTAGCCTGATTAAGTTTTATCAGCTCCTATCTCTCTGGATGTTTAGTCACTTCATTCCTTCTTACTGTCTCCCATCTCACGTACAGCCAAGAGCAGACGTGCTCATTTATAATTTCCCGTTTCCTTGCGAGTTCTTTTCTCACAGACTGACTGGGTGAGGTATTTTTGTTTTAGTTTTGTCTCTAGTTGTAACTGTGAAATATTTTTTCTACTTTTATCCCTTTTGAATTTAAAACTTGTTTGTTTAGAAACAGATTTATATCTTTTCCAATCAATTACAATGAAAGTTTTATTCGTTAAAATTATTGGCTGATAGAAACCTCTCATGTACTTCCTCTACTTGGCAAAGTAATCTTTTGTATCAAGAAATGCTCC
The DNA here is from genome assembly GCA_028451465.1 of Erethizon dorsatum. Taxonomy (NCBI): domain Eukaryota; kingdom Metazoa; phylum Chordata; class Mammalia; order Rodentia; family Erethizontidae; genus Erethizon; species Erethizon dorsatum. Next base: position 54,430,218 of record CM051825.1, on the reverse strand, counting down.
TTACAGTGATACAGTGGATGAGCACTTATTTTCTCTATTTCTCTCATGCTGCATCAGTTTAAACTTCATAAACATTATAATTATACTAGATAAAATAGAACATGAAATAAGAAAATGAAATAGCCTCCCGCAGTTCATTATGCTATATTGCTTCCTGCCAGTAAAAGGACTCAGTGACAAGGACATTTAGAGAGATGACAAACACTTGGGAGTTCTTTTTTTTTTTTTTAGACTAATAATCAACAAAAGATGTTACATTTTACTCTTTTAAGAGCAGGAGAACTTTTCATTTCCTATGTGAGAAAAGCCCTTGACACTCTGTTCATTCTACCAAAGTTCAACTAGTTCTGAATTTTTGTTTCTGTTTTTAATCACTTCAGTGTTTGAACATAAATAGTTTTCAGAGGTGTTGCACTGACTTTTCAAATACTTTCAAGCATCAGTATATATCAGGATTTTCCTTTTCTGCTTTCCTATTCATGTTTCCCCTTTATCGATCTTCTTTATTAACTTGTTTCTACATTTTCTATCGGTGGAGATAAAGAGAAATACATATGACATTCCTTATAGGTAAAAATGTTTGTTATTCCATATTTTTCTTTTCTAATACAAACAGTGCAATAATAAATGCCTTTCCCACATGAAGAGCACTTTCTTCAGCATAATTTTCTAGAAGTAAAATTACTAGATATAAGGGAAATTAAGCTTCGGGTGTCCTGATAATTATTGTTAATTTTCGTCTAATTGAATCTTGTAAGGTCAAAAAGTGTCTTTCAGTGCAAGTGATATCCAAGCTGGGATTTGAAAAATAACAGTGATAATGATATTTCTGGTGACTAAGTGTTACGTATCTTCATTGCTAATTTTTCCATTTTATAGGGAGTAGAATTTATAACCAGTCAGTCCATGGAGTCTAAGATGGTGAGTAGAACAGTGGCATTTTACAGCTTTTCTACTACCTGGAATGGAAAAAGCTACAGAACAACTACTCAGAAAGGTGGACCACCAAGGGAATGCACTGAAGTTCAATCTTGGCAGTTAGAGATTTGGAAAGATCCGGCAATTCGGGTTATTGAAGCAGAGGTTGAGAAGGAGCACATGGTCACTGAGCCCCTGGGAGCAGTGACAGTGGTAGCACAAGAAAAGTGGGCAGGGGATTTACAAAAAGACAGAAAGAGGCACAGTGGACCAAACTGACGTGGACAGAGATCCAGAACAGAAAGGCAGTCTGACTTCGTCTTGTCCGGGAGTTACATGGCAGGCTAGCATTTGAGGGTTGTTCTGCATTTAAAAGCATGATGCTGTGTCTGGGAGCTGTCTTATGAAGGTCACACCAGAGCTTGCTGCATGGGGAAAGATAAGGCCCTACATTTTCCTCTGCCCTAGAAGTCACAGCTAATATTGCTATAATATGCCAACCACTGTCCACCTTGTGTCCTAGTATGGTCCTGGCTGAACCCCCAGAAGCAAAAGCATTGAAGAATATATGCAGTGAGCTTTGGGTTTGCTTTCTCTTCGAGACTGGCGTGTTGACAGACCAGCTGAAGGGGGTTGGGAGGCGAAGCAGATGCATGTAATTGCACACTGGGATTAGGCTTCTGAAAGCCAGAGGACTGGGCAGTACACTATGAAGAACCTAATATGTCCCTCCACCAAGGGCAGTTGGTTCCCCTGCCCTCTGAATCATTTCTCAGTGAGTGCCAGTGTCCAAATACACAAAAGACCTTGACCTTAGCCCTACCCCTGGACTTCCTCAAACTAATACATGTAGAGTAAATTCTGGCCAAGGGAATTTCCCATTTCATATAACCTTCTACTGCCAAGCAAGGAAGCTGAGAGTAACTACCATCAGCTCTTATCCCAAACTCCAGCTGGCAACCAGGCAAATAACAGAAAAGGAAGAAGAAGTAAATAAATAAACCCCAAACTTGTTCTCACTGAGGGCCACACAACTCAAGAAGACATGGGAAGAAGTAGAGATTGTCATGGGTAGAGAATAACTATTCTTGTCCATGCATTCAACTTCCTCAGCAGAGAATATTTTCTCTGTACACTTTTTTATTATATTTTATTTTATGATACATTTCCTTTCTCCTTGTAATAATTAAAATCTTTTTTCACTTTTAAATTAGTTTATTTCATTTTCTGTATTTATTGTTGTTTGTGTGTGTGTGTGTGTGTGTGTGTGTGTGTGTGTGTGGTGCTGGGGATCAAGTCTAGGAGCATTCTGCCATGCACTATATCTCTAGCCCTATTAGTTTTTTTGGGGGCCCAGGGTCTCTTGGGGTGTCCAGGCTGCCTTTTGGCTCACAATCCTCCAGTATCAGCTTCCCAAGCAGCTGGAATTGCAGGTATGCACCACAACAGGTATTTCCCTTCTTTGACTTTTCTTCTGCTTTTTTCTCTTTTGCTTTTGGAATGGTTGTTGTTGTTAGGGGTGTGCATGTCCTAGTCAGTAATTCATTGTTATCTTACTGTTGTATCAGATTCAGTGCTATGTGCCCTTTTATTATGTTTCCCCTGTCTATGTGATGTTAAATATCAAGTCCAATACTTCCAGTACCCTGGGTAGATGTTCTGCTATTGAACTACACTCTCAGCCCACCTCAGAGACAGTATACCTTGTTCCACATACAAAGCAGCCTAATTCAAACTATGGTAAAGACTAATGGGAAGAATAGGGGAGATAACTCTCATCCCCCAAATGATGACCAGGCCACAAATAGGCTTGGCTAGAAGGGCATGAAGACCCAGTTGTGGACATCCAGCCTTGCAACACAAAGACTAGGAACACTGTTCCTCTAGAAGACCTCTGGCTAGGTCACTCCCCAAATCTTTCAAAATATACACTATTGATAAGATTGGAGTAGTAGTCACAAATGGTACATATAACCTCAAGTACCTCGTTGTCTATGACACATGTGCTTCATCCAATACAAAGTTCCTAATCTTTTCAGACCTACACAAAAAGTAGGACCCTCACTTTCAACCAGTACACACTGTCAAAATACACAAATCACCCCCAAGGAAGTACTACAAAACACTATTAGAAACATATTTAACACATCATACAATCCAATATCCCAGTACCCATCATAAAGAGACGGCTGTTCTTTAAAACAGCCAACACATAAAAGTACAAGCGATATCCAACTCAACAGATGTGCAAATCTCAGCTTACAAATATAAGAAATATGAAAAAACAAGGCAACATGACTCCTCCAAAAATTCATAATTCTCTAGTAGTTGACACCAAAGATAATGAAGTGGATGAAGTACCAGAAAAATAATTCAAAAGAATGGTTTAAAAACAGTTAATTCAAAGAAAATACAGAGAACCAACCAAATGAACTAAGGATGATAATTGTGCCTGCTTGACAACCAGTGGGCAACTTGCAACACCCAGCTAAACTGAATCAGCGTGGTGCTGGGTGTGGAGGGCCCACCTGAGGATTGTTGCCAACATAAAAAGGAGAAATGGAGAGGAAGAGTTGGTGCTGTTGGTTCTCCTCGAGGAGCTTGTGGTGGCTATTCTCATTGTCTGAGGAGCTCGGGACCTCATTGTCACTGAGGAGAGCTGTGGTACTTTTCGGGGGAGCTCTGGTCCTTACTTTGAGCATTGCTTCCTGGCTCCAGTGCGGATCCCTCAGCCTGCTGGCACAGATCCTTCATCTTACTGGCTGGCGCAGACTTTCTAGCTTCCACCACTGACCTTTAGGCCTTCCCAGTGCAGATCCGTGAAACAGACTTGCATGAGACATTGTCATGGGCTCTAGGCCTCCAGTTGGACTAGTGGGGGGCACTGCCATGGGCTCTAGGTCTTCAGCTGGACTAGTGCAGGACATTGTTGTGGAATCCAGGCCCTCAGCTGGATTCTTTGGGTTTTTAGAGTGTGGACAGATTTCCTGCACTCTTTTGTATATGACTCTTTGGGTGACTATTATAAAATAATTCTATAAATTATGTGTCCTGTATTATATCTTTTCCCTTGCAAATCCTGATTACAACAATATAGGATACAAATGAGAAAGTCAGTAAAAAATTTTGAAACAGAACCAAACAGAAATGTTGGAAATAAAAATCCAAAATATAATGCCTCACAGAAAGAGAAAGAGAGAGAGAGACACAGAGAGACACAGAGAGATAAAGACTGATGCAACTTATAATGTAATGAAACTATAAATCTTTAACAAGGGAATCATAGATACTATACTAATATGTAAAGATTAAACAAGATATTTGTGTGTGTGTGTGTGTGTGTGTCTGTGTGATGGAGAGGGCTTTAGTGGTAAGCTTGACAAACAAAAAGAGATCTAAAATCCAACACTATGAGCAATGTATTTCTGCATGATCAGTGGGTCATTAAAAATCAGGGGAGGATTAAAAAATTCCTAGAATCAAATGAAAATACAAACACAACATGCTGCAATCTGTGTGAGAGAGTGAAAACAATTCTAAGAAGGAAGTTTATAGCACTAAGCTCCTATATTAAAAAGAGAGAGAGATCTCCAGTAAATTGCCTACTGATGTATCACAAGGTACCAGAGAAACAAGAACAAGTGAAATCCAAAACTAGTAAAAGGAAATGCATAATAAATAACGGAGCTGAAGTTAATGACATAGAGACTAAAATAACAATACAAGGGATCAAGGTAATGAAGAGTTGCTTTTTAAAAAAAAAAACATAAGATGGACAAGTTCTTAGCCAAATTAAGCAAAAGAAAGTGAGAAGACACAAATTAATACAGTTAGAGATAAAAAGGGAATATTACAATGAAATCCAGAGGATCATTAATGACTACTTTGAACACTTACATTCCAATTGGAAAATCTAGAAGAAATGCATAATTTTATAGATACATAGTCTCATGGCTTGATTCTAGATGTCCCCACAAAGCTCATCCAGTCATGGTGGCAGGGTCTTTTCAGAGGTGGCAGGACCTAGAGTTTGTGGTGCTGGGATCAAGGGTGTGTGATTACTAAATCAGTACACTGATTGGTTTGGCATAGACCTGGCTAGGATTAAGGGTGTGAGTGCTATATGTGCCCTAGAGTGGGTATCTTGTATAAAATATAAGGGACAGAAAGAGGGCTAATGTGCTTTCACCTGCCTGCTTGCTGTGGACTATTTCTCCTCTGAAATGCCCCTCTGTTATGTCATCCTGCCTGGAAGCAAGCCAACTATGGACTGAAGACTCTACAAACTGTGAGCCCAATAAACTTTCCTCCTCTAAATTTGGGTTCTGGATATTCTTTCTCAGCAATGAGAAAAGTAACTAAGACATACATAGGACCCACAGAATTGAACCTGGAGGGTGTAAAAATTCTAAGCAGATCAATAACAATCAACAAGATTGAAACAGTTATAAAAATTCTCTCAAGAAAGAAAATTCCAGGACCTGATGAATTTACATCTAAATTTTATCAGACTTTTAAAGATTTAACATCAATGCTCCCTAAACTATTCCATGAAATTGAAGGGCAAGGAATATTTTCAAACTTATTTTACAAAGCCAGTAATACCCTAATAAAAATTCTGATGAGGACAGGACAAAAGTAGAAAACTATGCAGTTTTCAGGTCACCAATGCTTCTGTTCATAAACAATTTGTTTCATGAACAGAAGCATTAAGAAAAAAATTTGCGGGCCAGTGAGATAGCTCAGCGGCTTAAGCACCTGCCTGGCAAGCGCGAGGGCCCGAGTTCGACTCCCGGAACCCACATACGAAAAAGGGGCCGGTGATATCGCTCAGCGGCACGGGCGCCTGTTGGCGCGCGAGGTCCTGAGGTCGACCCCCTGGTACCCACAAAAAAAAAAAGAAAAAAATTTGCTTCTACTAGCGAACTCCGCATCAGGTAATGAATATGATCATGGCCATCTTCCCCATGTTAACATGAACACGGCCCTCTTCCCCACTCTGACACAAGGTTGTGGCTTCTATTTAAGATCAAAATCCCACATAGAACTGTGCACACTTTCTATGAAGCTTTTTGTGTGTGTTTTTTAGCACATACAGTACTGTACAATATTATTCAATCCAGCATGGGTCCAAAGAAATTGCAAAGCAATTATGGTGGTAAAAAGAAAGTGTAGAGAGGTAAAGAAGGTGACAAGAAAGTGCGTAACAAGAATGATAAGAAGAAGGTTTTGAAGAATATAATCATTGAATTGAAGAAGAAAAGTGTAGAAAAGCATGAGGGTGGCATTCATGTGACTGATCTGGCTTCAGAGTATAAGATGGTGAAGTTGACAATCTCAACTATTTTGAAAAATAATGATGGCATCAAAGGAGTTGATGTGGCAAAAGGAATAATGATGTTAAACAACCAGAGGACACAAGTGCTGGAAGAGGTGGAAAAACTTTTGTTAGTGTGGTTGAATGAGCAACAGCTGGCAGATGATAGCATTAGTGAAGCTATGATCTATGAAAAAGCCAGGAAATTGCACAGTGATTTACTATAAGAAAATCCCTCTACAGATGCAAGAAGTAATGAATTTAAAACCAGTAGAGGGTGGTTTGATAAATTCTACAGAAGTGGCATCCACACTGTGGTAAGACAGTGTGATAAGACTAGATGCTTCTACTTCTGACAAGGCCACTGCAGAAGCCTACAAGAATGAATTTGTAGCCAGGCGTACTGGTATACACCTGTAAACCCAGCACTTGGGAGACTGAGGCAGGAGGGTCACCGTGCATTCGGGCCCACCCTAGGATACATAAGCGAGTTCAAGTCCAGCCTGCACTATATAGTGAGACCCATTCTCAAAAGCAAAAAACAAACCAAACAAACAACAACAACAACAACAACAAAACTAAAAAACTAAAAAACTAAAAAAAACAAAAAACAAAAAAATTTAAGAAATAAAAACAATGAATTTGTGGAATTCATGAATGCAGAAGGATGCGTTGCTCAGCAAGTGTTCAACTGTAATGAAACAGGGATCTTCTGGAAGAAGATGCCCAAAGAACCTATACTGTGCAGGAGAAAATGGCACCGCCAGGGCACAAACCCATGAAGCATAGATTGACTTTTTGCTGTGTGCAAAGTCAAGCGCAGATCTGCAGATTAAACCACTACTGCTGTACCATTTCCAGACCCCTGTGCATTCAAGGGACAGAATGTGAACAAGGCCAGACCGCCTGTCGCGTGGAGGGCCAATGTGGAAGCGGCTTCAAGAGATGTTCACACCCACCGTTAAGAAATATAACTCTGACAACAAATTGCCTGAAAGGTGGCTTCTTCTGATGGCCAGTGCCCGGGCACATCCTCCAGCCTTGGTGGATGATATGGATGCTGAGTATGACTCTGTAAAGGTCAAACCCTTACATATATGATCCCTCTTCTGAAGCCCATTAGGACCAGCAAATGATCTGCTGCTTCAAGAAGCTGTACACAAAGGCACTCTTCACTAGGTGTTTTATTGTCCCTGAAGAAACTTCTTTGCCTCTGAAAGAGTTCTACAAGAAACATTTCAATGTCCACTGCATCAGCCTCATTGAAAAGCCTGGGAAGATGTCATGTACTGGACCTTAAACTCAGCCTGGAGGAAACTGAGGCCAGAATGTGTCACTAACCACGATTTTGAAGGGCTTGATGCACAGGTAGTGGAGGAGACTGTGTCCATGGGCAAGAGTATGGGTCTGGGCATTGATGGTGTAGACATAGAGGAGCTTGCTGAGGACCAAAAGGAGAAGCTGATGATGGAAGAACTTGCTGAACTCGAGTGAGCAGCAGAAGGTGCTTGTTGAGGAGCATCCCACTGAGGAAGAGCAAGACAGAGAGCAAGTTAGCAGTTATGTGATAAAATACATTATGGAAAAATGAAATGAGTGCCAGTATTTCTTCGAGAAGCACCACCCCAACATAACTGTATGAACAGAGGGTTGAATCTGATGAACAACAACATAGTCTCTCATTTCTGGAGGGTTATGCAGCACAGGAAAAAAGAAGTCACATTAGATAGATTTTTCTTTTGTCAAAATTGACCCTGCAGCTAAGAGACAAAGAAGAGAGAAAACCCCTGAAGCAGATCTCCCCTCCATGTCCTTATGGAGGAGGACTCTCCCTCCAAACAAAAACCTCCTCTCCACTGCCCTCCTCGCCTCCATGCCAGAAGTTGCCTCAAGCAAGTTTAGTATTCTCTCTCTTCATACTGTACTGTACTGTACTTTTGTGGTTAAAAAAATACACATGATTCCAAATGTGGTAACCTTATTTACATTGAACCTTATGGGAAAATTTTATTCAGTTTGCAACCAAAATTGTTTCGTGAACAGAATCATAGAACAAGTTAAGTTTGTAAACTGAGGTACCACTGTATATTAATATCTATGATGATCAAAGATGCAAAAATCCTCAGTAAAAATATCTGGAAACCACATTAAACAGCACTTTAAAAATATCGCACATCATGATCAAGTGGTTTAATTTTAGGCATAAAAGGATGGTTCAATGTATGCCAGTAAGTAAACATACCATGTAATAGAATCAAGAATAAATTTACATGATCATCTCAAAAGACTCAGAAAAAGCCTTCAACAAAATTCAACATTCTTGCAAGATAGTATTGAAGTTTCTTATCTCAACATAATAAAGGTCATATGCAACAAAATTATACCTACCATTATACTGAATAGAGAAAAGCTGAAAGCATTTCCTTAAAAATCAGAAAAAAGACAAAGATACCTGCTTTCACCTCTCTTATTAAATATAGTACTTGAAATTTTAGTCACCAAAAAGAAATAAAAGAGATACAGACAGGAAAGCAGTAAAGTTATTCTTATTTGCTGATAATAAGATTCTATTCCATCCCTAGGAAACCCTCAAAATCATTGGAAGATTTTTAGATCTGATAAACAAATTCAGCAAAGTAACAAAAAAATAATCAACATACAAAAATCAATAGTTTTTGTGTATAGCAATAATGAACCTTAGAAATAAATCAGGAAATCAATTCCAGTCCAAATAGCTTCCAAAAAAGAAAGAGGGAAAGAAAGAAAAATCTTAAACAAATAAAAACCTAGAAATAAGCCTAATCAAGGAGGTAAAAGACCTCTGCAGTGAAAAATTCAGAGCAGTGAAAAAAGACATCGAAGAAGACATTAGAAGATGGAAAGACCTCCCATGTTCATGGATTTGTAGAATTAATATTTTGAAAATGGCCACATCACTGAAAGTCATCTACAGATTCAATACAATCCCCATTAAATTACCAAGGACATTTTTCACAGAATGAGAAAAATACATTTCTAAAATTCATATTTAAGTACAAAATACCTAGAATACTGAGCAAAAAGAGCAAGGCCAGGGGTATCTCAATACGTAATTTCAAAATATACTACAGAGCCATGAAAACACACATATCATGGCATAGTACAAACACACATACAGATGCGTAGACCAGAAGAACAGAATAGGGGACATGGGAATAAACCCATACAGCTGTAGTCATCTGGTTTGGTTTCATTTGGACTGGTTTGGTTTGGTTTGGTTTGGACTGGTTTGGCTTGGCTTGACTTGGCTTGGTTTGTATTTGTTTTATTTGTCTTGTTTTGTTTTGTTTTGTTTTGTTTTGTTTTTGGAACAGGGTTTCCATGCATTGTTCAGGCTGGCTTTGACCTCACTATATAGCCTAGGTTGGCCTCAAATGCCCGGTAATCCACCTGAGCCTCCTAAATGCTGAGATTCCAGGTGTGCACCATCACACCTGGCTTATAGCCATTTTTCTTTTGACAAAGGTACCAAAAACATGCAATGGAAAAAATCACAGCCTCTTTTAAAAGTGGTGCTGGAAAAAGAGGTACCCTTAAGTAGAAGACTGAAACTAGATCACTATCTCTCATCATATACAAAAATCAAACTCAAAATGGATCAAAGACTTAAATGTGGGACCTGAATCTTTAAAACACTGCAAAAAACAAACAAAAACTAAAATAAAATAAAATAAAGGGAAACACTTCATCACATAGGCACAGGAAAAACTTTAGGAGTAATATTTGAATAGTTCAAGAAATAATGTAAAATATAGACAAACTGGACTGTATTAAATTAAAAACCTTCGGCACAGCATAGGAAAAGCATTAACAGAGCAAAGAGAATGGTAGAAAATATTTGCCAGCTCCTCTTCCTACAGATGATTAGTATCAGGACTATATAAAAACTCAAAAGGATAACACCAAAAAACTCCAAATAATCCAATAACTAAATTGAAGTCTGTACTTCTCAAAAGAAGTACAGATGGCCAATAACTGTATGACAAAATGTTCAACAAATCCATTAGAAAAATGCAAATCATAACTACATTGAGATTCTATTTCATCCAACTCGAAGTGGCTAACATCAAGGATACAAAAAATACTGCACACAGGAGGTCAAGACTGGAAGATATGAGTTTGAGGCCAGCCTGAGGTACATAGGGTGTTTGAGTGCAGACTGAGATATACAGTGAGTTAATTTTGTCTCAAAATCAACAAATAAACAAAGCCAATAAATGCTGGTGAGGATGAGGGGCCTGGGGGAAAGTAATCTTTATATACTTCAGGTGGGAAGGTAAATTAGTTCAGCTACTATGGAAATCAAGAATAGAGTTCTTGAAAAAACTAAAAATAGAACTACTATATGACCCAACCATACCACTCTGATAGAAGGAATTAAAGTCAGCATACTATAGAGTCACCTACATACCCAAGTGTCTGGCAGCAAAATTCCCAATAACCAAGATACTGAATCATCCTATGTTCCTACCAACATAAATGAAAAAAGAAAAATATGCTATACATACACAGCAGAGTATTATTCAGCCATAATGAGAGAAATCATGTCACTTGCAGGAAAAATGATAGAACTGAGTATCATATAAGTGAAGTAAGCCAGATTCGGAAAGATAAGTATTACATATTTTCTCTCATATGTACATTCACGGTGGAAAAAGAGAACATGAAAGTAGAAGGGAGACTATTAGAGAGAAGGAAGGGACCAATGGCAGAGGTTAAAAAAGGGTAAAAGAGGGTTATGGGAGGTAGATCTGGTCAATGTGCATTATATACATGTATGAAAACACCACAGTGAATTCCATTACTCTATAAAAATCTGCACTAATTAAAACATTAATAGATGAAGCCATGTATTAACGCAAAAAGGATTAGGAATGGAGGAATTCTTTCATAAATGGTGAGGATAAATTGAAAGAAATCAGGAAGCATTTGGAGAATTCACATAATTCTAGTTAAGATTTGAGAAGATATGGAGATAGAGACTGAAAAGTGACACCAAATAGTTACTTTTAGTCACCTTTAAGAAAAAGTGACAAACCTTGTGTGTTTTGGGAAGCCGGAGACATGTCTTGCACATGGGATCATGTTTGGAATTTGAAAAACATGTCTACATTTCATACACAAGAGCATCTAGGGAGTAGAAGTTTCCAAGCTTATATTCAAAAAAGTTAAAAGTTAATTGAATTTGAGGCAGTCTCCAGATAAGAGGCAACTAAGACTTAGGGCAAATCTACTTTGTTGTTTATTTGTCTACCAGACTGCAAAAGATGCAAACGCCCTTGGTTTCTTTTGATACTTTGACCTTGGTTGTTGCTACTGTTGCTCTGGTGGTGTCACAGAGGGCCCATCCACCAAGTGCCATGTGTAATTTAAGAATCAATATTCATACAATCCTTACTCCATGCAGCTCTCTAAAGAGATTGATTAAAAATATATGCCGGCTTTTTGTTTTCCTAAACAAAGAAATGACAAGATTGTATTCAGCTCTTTATCTATACAAATGTGTATCTTCACGTTACTTTTCCATGTTGATTCCAAAGCTAACAGAGAGAACAACTTCACTTTAGCAAATACTGTTGGCTATTGACTATTAGTTATTTTGCTTCTTTTGAGTGTAACAAAGCTGACTGTCTTATCAAATCTTCACAAACACCAATGATCCACAAGTAGCAAGAACTTTGTTGACAGAAATATAAGTGATAATAGAAGAAATAAGGAGGACTTCAATTGTGGTCATAAGTAAACTTTTTATCAGAGTATGTAGTAATAAGTGCTGCTTCTTGCTTCTTCCTCCTGTTTCAGTTCCTTCTCCACTCCTCAAAATACCAACAAATGTAACCAAAGCAAATGGACAGAAGAGATAAAAAGCTTTTACGGGAATATATTTAATGGTATTTTTCACCTGTGAAATAGCATCTTGTTTTATACTTATATATGCATATAAGTGTGTTTATATATAGTATTCCATTACTTAAATGTATATCTGATATATAGTTGATAGGTATATATAGTAGTCCACTATATATAATATATAAACACATATTACATAATGTATGGTAATGTATAAGATATCTATGTTAGATATATCTCTCTATAGTAGATGTATAAAAGTTTTCTAGGGCTGCTGCAAAAACTGCCACTAATTGACAACTTAAAACAACAAATTGGTTCTCTCAAGATTCATGTAACTTAATTCTTTCAACAATACTGCAAACATAAATATTATTTCCATTTAACAAATAAGAAGCTGGAGATTTGGAGCTGTGACCTGGTCATGCTCCCGCAGATGGTAAAATGAGAAGCCTCACTCTCATTGCTATATGGGCTTCATCATGGATGCACACATCTCTCTGTTTTATCACCTGCATTGTAATGTTTATCTTCAACTCATATCACTAAGTAGTGCAGTTGCTGCTATTTGTTTACTTTTTACTTTGTGAGCTCCTTAAATTTCATTGAATGTGTATAATTGATATGGAGATAAAAATTCTCACTTACTTATCACCTCCCACAATTTGACTTTAACAATTTGAATGATAACCCTAGAAAATCACAGAAGCTTCTTAGTAAGGTTTTAGAGTTGTGCTTGGATCATTATTACATCCAGAAAAGGCATGAGGTTAGAGACAAATAGTCTAACTAACCAGGAGCTACTTCAGGATCCTTAATGACCAGTCAAAAATTAATCAGAAACAAGGACCTGGCTTTTCAGAATGCAGAATGATGATGCCGAGATGTATGTCAATGAACAATGGCACCAAAATGACTAACAGCCAATTATATCTTTAACCTCAAACTGGTGTTGGAGAAATTCTCTCCGGCAGATGTAGGCGAAGAGGAAGACAGTAATTTCTTCTCTCCTGGAAAAATGCATTGTATCTGAAGAATTTAGAGAAGCTGATAGATATACAAATGGCAAAGTATTAATAGTAAAAATAATGATCTGAATACTTGCTTACTTCACTCTCTAATAGGTTTCTTCCCCCTCAGCTCCCAATAATTGATATACATAAGAGGATTCAGACCTACACTAGGACAGAATATTTTATGAATGTACATACTTTATATTTGGTTATTTTTGCTTATCTTTAAATCCCTAGGACCTGCAAAAAGTGCATGATATGTTAAAATTACTTGATGCATGTTTGATGAATCAATCAATAAATGGGCAACAGAAATCATATTTTTAAAAATGTAATAATAAACTTCCTATAGATTTATTCCCAAGCCTTTTTCTGTATATAAAGGTTTATTTTAGGTTTGTTTTAGTCGAATTTTTTAAAAAGAATATTTTCCGAGTGCCTAGAATGTGTGTAAGCTAGTAGCTTTGCACCCATAATGTAACTTAGGCCTCTTCACACTCCTTCATTCATTCAGCAAATTAGGTGCTTCCTTTGCTCAGGTTACCTTTACAAGGAGAGACTACAACAGTGAACAGAAGAGAAAATAAATATAAAAACTGAACAAAACCCCTTCTTTTTTATAGATTTACAAAGAAGAAACTGATATTGCTACCCTCCCTGTTTAACAGAGCAGTTAAACATTTTCTTGGGGCTGTAAGTAGCCTGGTTCCAGGGTTACCCAAGCGCCGAACTGCAGAATCCTATTGCTAATCAAAATGCATTGCCTCTGCACCAGGCAGTGTACTCAAGGATTTCACCACAATATTCCACAAGATCTTTCTGCAGAAATCACCACACTAAAGAAAAAAGAAGGCTCAAAGTCTTTTGATATTTAGCCTGAGCAAATGCAAAATGCTGTTAAGTGATGCCCATCTCTAAAACTTTTTTTTTTTTTTTTCTGATAGAGTTGCCAAGGTTAAAGGAGCTATTTCCATAACCACAAGCAAATTAGCTTGGAGTTTTGCATCAACAATAATGAGATAGGGCAGTAAGAACCTGACCTTCCATTTGTGTTTTTTTCCTTTATGACAAAGAGAGCACCTTTTCAGATGAGTGTGAAGAAAGGGAATTACTTGCTGCCGAGTTTTGTGCAAGCTTTTGTGTTGCCTCATGAAAAAAAATTTTTTTTCTTTAGCTGCTGAAATATCCAGTATAGGACATGTATAGAATATAGAAAATAATGGAAATGAATTCCTACAAACAGTGGGAAGATTACACTAAAGGTGAGAATAGTAAGACCCAATGCATAATGAATGAGATCAACCATCCGTCAAAATACCCCCAGGGGTTGACCATAAATATATACCTGAAAAGGTCTGTGGACACCCAAGTTCATTCAAGAGATAAACTCGGAAGATAGAACAGAGTAAAGTCAAGCCAAAGGCTATGAGTTTTAATCATTTATACTTTATGATAATGAATGACTAAAAGGGCCTTACAAAACAACATAGAGGAATCTGTATTGACCCAGAAAAAATAAACAAATAAAATAATAAGAGTTTGACAGCACTTTTACAATATTCCTCTGACAAGAGAAATTCTTCTGTGAAGACTCATTCATTCTTGAATATTGTGAATCAATAATAGGAATGTTTATTGTTCATTTCATGGGTGAGGATTTGTTAAGTACTCGTTCTATAAAACATTAACCTTGCTCAAAAAGATACTTACCATTTTGCCTTTAAAATAATTCCTAGGCTCCTGGAATGCCCCCATATTTACCATTGAAATGACAGGCAAGAAGCCTCTGAGATGGTAGTGCAAGAAGCTGTGGGAATGAATCCAAAGGTGGAATGAGTCTTCAGGAAGATGAACATGCCACGAATGTGAAATGTTTGCTGAGGAAAGCTTCAGGCCATGAATAGATCCAGGCCAAAAAAGAGGCTCAGGGATGCAATTGGCAAGGCTGTAAGGGTGGGGCCATCTAAGTCCTTTGGAACTCACATTTTTTCCACCATGTGCCCTAGATGCTAGATATGGAATTTTAGAACTTAATGCTTGCCCTGCTGGGCTGTAGCTTTGTTTTGGTCCAGTTGTTTCCCGTTCTCGTATGCCTCCCTTTAGAATGGGAATATTTACCCTATGCCATTGCATTTTAGGATTATGTAACTTGGTATTTTGTAGTTGTTGTTGTTGTTTTTTACAGAGGTTCAGGAGTAAGAGTTTGCCTTGAGTCTCAGAAGAGGCTTGGACTTGAACTATTGATTATTGAAGAATTATTATGTTTCCAGTCATACATAGGATGGTTGTACTATGTTAGGTGGAACTGTGCATGTACTATTGCCTTTATTTTGAGATTAAGTATGGTTTAAGGAGAGGTATTTGGTTATGTAGTTGACAATGGGTGAATTATGACCATTAATCCTGATCTGTCAACTTCATCTGTTTAAGAAATGCCTAGCCGATTAGTAATGCACACTCCCGCATATGTCCGTGTGGGACATGGATATGTGACACTGGATACTATATATGGTCCTTCATCAATTCCTTTCTGCTACTTCTACCCTGCTCTGCTTCCTAGCTGGCATGATCTGAGCAGCTTTGCTTGATTACACCCTTCCACTATGGTGCTTCTGCTTTGGAGACAGTAAATCACGGACTGAAACCATGAGATAATTTAATGTCTCCTCTTTTAAGTTGTGGATGTTCAGTGTTGTGTCTCAGTGATGAGAAAGCTGACTGTGAGCTTCCCCATGTATTGTTTTTTTCCTGCACTGCCCCTATAACTCCACAAGGAAAGAACAACATGAAACTCTACATGACAGACTGTTGCTGACTTAGCCCTTTGAGCCTCTTCCATTGTTGTGAATCTATATCCTTCCATTGTTATAAAGTGTAATAGTGAGTATCATGGCTTTGCTAAGTTTTCTTAGTCCTTTAGTAAATATGAGGTGCTCTTGGTAACCTCCCAAACTAACAAGTGACAAAAGTGAAGATGGTTATGGGGACTCCTTCACTTTCCATTGTATTGCACACACTGTTTAATACTCACAGTGAACCTATGAAATAAGACCCTTTTATCACCACATTTAACAGATGACAACACAAGACAAAAAGCAAAGTGTGAACATCGATAGTCTGACCAGTAAAGTGATACTTGTATTCATTAATTTGCAGTTGTGCCCCTAGCATAGAGGTCATAAAATTGGTATTTTGTAAGAGATGGGGTGGAGAGAGGAATTATAAGATTTCAATATGACTCTATCAAACAAATATCTCAAGACTATCCATACCCTACAAAGGCCAACTAATTCCATGATACTTTAGTCCTTTAAGAGGTAGGTTTCATAATTATTCAAATATTATGAGACCAACAAATTAGGGGATTACTACTATTGAAAGTTAGTTTGTTACTTAGATCTTTCAATAGAAGAGACAAGACCCACCACACAGGGCTTTACCAGGAAGCTAGGGTCAGTCTGGAGGCACCAAGAATGGAGAAAACATGCAGGTGAGAAATTTTATTGAGTTTTGCATGGGTAGAAACAGATGAGGCAAAGTAAAACAGCTTGGGATTGGCTAGTTTGATATTTCAGCAAGTTCAGGGATGATGGAGTTGTCTCTAGTTGTCTGGAACATAACCCAGGTATGATTAGGTTAAGTTGATTTTGGCTAAGAGTATAAGTATCTGTAAAGTTGATAACTGGAGTTTGGGTTGTGGGTTGGTTGCTTTGCATCTGGAAAGCATATTTTAATGAGGGCCCTTTACTATCTCTAACTGACTAATCCTTGGAAAGGCAGTCTTTCTATGCCCAGCAAGGTACTAGATGTCAAAGCATTAACAATACAGAAAACAAATAGGCATAATTAACAGGATTATCATGCCCCCAGGCAACAGAGAATTAACCATACATTTCCCAGAAGGTTTAATACTGAGCACAAGATGAAAGTTTGTTCCGGAGGTTCAGAGGTCAGTGAAAAAATTATGTTTTTATGTATAAAGCATATACAGATATACAGTATATATTGATATTAAAATTTCATGGCAATGGGCTAAAAAGGCTCCTTTGTGAAGAGAAGTCATGTGATAAATAAAAGTTGAGAAAGACTCAAATAGGGTATCCTGGATAATGGACATAATTATTCTGGTAAATAAGAGAAAAGAAATATTACCATAATATATTATTGATGCATTATATTAACAAAGATAAATATATTATTTTTTGACATATAAACATCTTCCAAACTTGCTTAGTGGCTATTAATCCATAAAGATCTGATCAACTCTAAGTTTGCTAAGAAAATCCAGTTTCAACCTCCACGGAGTTGAGAATCTGATTTTGAGATGTCATGACTTCAATATGATGCTGTGTGGGAACACTGACATGGTTCTAGGAGATTCCCCCTCATCTTCTTTATAAACATCCATAATGTTGTAATGCCACCTTACAAAAACAGTTTACATGTTTAAACAGTCTGGGGAAAAATGCTCACTAAAAGTTCCACTGATCTTAAATAGACTCAATGGCATTTCTGGATAAATAATTAGGATTTGAGGACGTAAGGGAGGTGATCAGAATTGTAAAGGCAGTGGCCAATATGGTGGTATGAAGTAATCTGGCATGATGCAGAGATTAGAGTACAATTTACGTGAGGCCGACACATACATTTTTGGAGCATTATATTTTTTAATATATAAAAGGCATGATGTATTTCCATGGGCAGGTGTAAATGTTTTATATCTTCTTGTGAGTGGTGGTGTTAAGGTGTATATAATTATTAAAATTCATTGAATTTAATTGTGATCATTGAATTTTATGGATTAATTATGCTTTGACTTTTCAAAAGAGATCAATGGGAAGACACACTGTAAATTTTACGTTTGCAAATTCAGTTGCCTGATACATAAACGGATTGAACAATTAGTCCATTAACATTAGTGTATTGCACTGTATATATTTTTTTCTTTTTCTTTTGGTACGGGAATCAAACTCAAGACCTTGCGCTTGCCAGGCGGGTGCTGTGCCGCTGAGCTATATCCCCAGCCCCTGTACTTTGTATTTTGAAACTGCATTGGAAAATCACATATTTATAAAATGAACCATAAGGTTCACAAGTAAATGGAGACCCAGACAGGAAGTTGATCTTACAAGTATGGTAACCAGAAGGAAATAAAATTCAAGACATGCCCTGATAGCTTACCATATTCCATGTGTTGTGTTAGCATTTCTAGTTTCTTATTACATTTATTGGTTATACCAACCCAAGAAGAGGATAATGCTATTATTCCATTTCTTTTTTCTTTACCGTTTTTGATCAGTGTGAGTTTATACATGTTAACTCACTTAGTTAAGGTAACGTAGTTACCTAATGGGAGAGCTGAGCATTGAAATTCTTACTTTTGATATCAAAGTCTGTATTCATTACCACCAAGAGATATTACTCCCATAAAATAAATATTGGTTCACTTAGATTACTGTGTGGAGGCTGGTCATTTAATGACAAGCTATGTCACACTATCCCTTCTAAATTTAAATATGTAAAAGCTAGTTACAATAATAGCACAGCAAAACCTGATTGTCTCAGCCTATGGGTAGTCAGTTCACTTAATTGCAGGACTTTAATAACTCAATATGGCCAGAAGGTGGCAATGTTGTCCATTAAGCCAATTCAGCAACTACAGGCAAATTAATATACATATAATACTCAAAGCTGCAAAAGTTGGGGAGGAGATAGCTATGTTTACTAAGTAATTTTGATGATTCTAATACTAGATATTTATGTAGTTGGACACGTGCATATTCTTGATTGAATAGTTCACATACCAGGGATTTAATTGTCACGTAGTAAGGTAGCCCGAAGAAGCAAAAATGAATATATCGAAAATAGGATGACTATATGCTGCCTAAAGGTGGATAAAGATTTTTAAATGTATATATTTGAATAAATCTTTCTTCCTCTAAATTGATATTTTCAGCTGTTTAGTCACAGAGCTGGAAAGCTGACCGACACAATCGTGTTAGGCAGAATCATTGCCTTATTATTGTCAATATTTGGAAATGCAGTATGGTTGGAAGACATATATTTGGGTCACAAGGGATAAACTTCTGGTTAGAAACCTGACTGAATTAAAAGGTGCTTGAGGAATTAGCAAAGTCCATTTCTGGATTTGTCCAGATGTGTCTATGAGGTGTTTCCAGAGAGACTGGCATGTAGGCTAGTGAACTGGTGGGCAAGATGAATCTGAATGTGAGCAGCACCATCTCATAGGCTGAGGGCCAGAAGGAACAAAAAATGGAGAAAGAAGGAAGCCAGCTAGTTCCTGCAAGCTCCATTCTGCTTGAATTGGTGTCTTTTGCTGCTAAAATCAGCTGTGGACATCAGAATCCACCTGTTTGGCCTTTTAACCCAGACTCACACCAGCCAGTCTCTATGACCTCTAAGAACTTCTGCCTTGGTGCTACAGCCTTAGTCCCTCTTTTTCTGAGACTTACAGCTTGAACTAAGGATCTACTAGATTTACTGGCTATCCAGCAGGGAGACAACCACTGTGGGTCTATCCAGTCTCTTATCCTGAAAGCCAAAGTAATGAACCCCATTTTATAATTTTATAAATGTATAGGCATCCCTTTGGTTCTGTCCCACTAGAAAACCCTGACCAATACACAGTCACATACCACCTACAATCCTTCAGTCAAGGGTATACTGTATATAGAACAGATGTCCCATGAGGCTGTAATGGAGCTGAAAAGTTCCTGTCACCTACTGACACTGTAGTTGCCCTAACATCTTATTCCAATGCAATATTCTTTCATTTGTTTGATGCTGATGTGAACAAATCTATGGTGCTAATAGTCATATGAAAGTATACCATATACAGTTATGTATAATATCTAATATTTATTTATTTATTATTAATGGCTATGTTAATGGTTTATGTATTGACTATAACACACTTTTTATCCTTAGGTTAGAGTGCTTTTCTACTTACAAAAAAAACTATGCCAAGTCACACCAGCAGCAGCCTCAGATATCTTGTGCTTACTGCATCTTTTTAAAAACAATTATTGGTATATCTTTGCAATACATAAAAACTACATTTGTTTTGAGGAACTGGCATGTATCTATCTCATATCTTGATCATTTTTCACACCCTTTCCCCGTGCCCTTCACCATATCTAGAAAGTCTATCTCCATGTTTACTGCATCTTTTGATAGGATTGAGATCACATTGAATGACTGACTTACAACCATCTGGATTTGTGTAAGTATATTCAATAATGATCACATAGTGATAAAATCATTGAATTGCTCATTTCTTAGAACATATTCCCATCAACAAGTGGAGCATGATAGTATATGTGCATGTGAGTGCATATATATGTACATGGTTGTCATTGCTATCATTTTAAGTGACACACACATGAGACCTAGTGGCATGTGTAGATCTATGACCACATATGAATAATTTTGGATTGACAAAAAATCTATTCACATCTACTACGAAGGTAGTTCTCAACTCTGTAGACTGGAAATATAGCTCAGTAAATGCCACACCCATTGTACTTATACAGCATATAAGGCACATTTGACTCTAAATGTTGTAAATGGCTGAAGCCTGAATGTGTAGACGCCAGTTTCCTAAATTCAGAATACCAGATAGATAAAAGTTTCCTGGAAAAAATATATATATAATATTTCGAAGATTAGTACTAGTCTGCCAAAAAGATATACATGGTAAGTGAAAACATTCTAAAAGTGGGCACCAGAAAGTAAAATAGATGTTGAGAAATTAAAAGCATGATCCGTTGGCAAAGTATAAACAGTTTGGTAAAGTAGGAATTGGTGGCACTCCTGAAAAAAGAAGGAACTTCTGATCATGTAAAGATTTTAGGTACTATTCCACAAATCGCTTATTAGTTCCTCTATTAGAAAATTAGAAATCTTCTAAAAAGAGAATGGTCTAAAAGGATCAAAAAGACACGGTAGACAGAAGAGTTATTTCAGATTCTGAATCAATATTACTGTGAAGTATCTCAATACACTAGAAGAGAATTCAAAGCCGTGCTCTGATTGCCAGTTGTTGTGATCAGGATATGAATCCTAAATGACAGTTATTTTTTCAAAACTCATGATTTCCTGTAAAATGTTCTCTACTCATAAATTTTTAAATCCAAGCATGTGAGTTTTTCACACAAAGCAATTCTCTAATTCTCAGTTTAATTCAATTCTGAATCTACATGAAGTCAAACCCTGCATTTGAAGAACCCTGTCGCACAAGACTGACACCCACTTCAGATGCCAGTTGCAAGTATTGGGCACCCAGGGTATCCAAAGTTTTGTTCAATGTGGCTACAAATCAGAGGTTCCCACAAGTCCCTTCTCAGGTTTGGTAATTCTCTATAATAGCTTGTAGAAGTCAGGTAGATACTTTAGTTACACTTACCAGTTTACTATAAAGGATGGAATTAATAGACAGATGAAGGCCCACGTAGGGTGACAGCCAGAAGAGCTCCAAGTACAGGAGCTGCTTTTCCTATGGAGCTTCAGGTGCACCACTCTTCCAGATCAATGATGCACTGGCAACTCAGAAGCTTTCTGAACATCATATTTGGATTTTTATGGAAAGTTCATCACACAGGTATGATTGATTATTAACTCAATATTCAGCACCTCTTCAGTCTCCAAAGTACACAGGGTGAAGATGAAAGTTATAAGCTTCTAATCATGGTTTGGTTTTCCTAGTGACCATCCACCATCTTGAAACTTTCTAGGAGATCACCAAGAGTAACCTCATTAAAACAAACAAACAAACAAAAAAACATTTTTTTTTTTGTGGGTACCGGGGGGTCGACCTCAGGACCTCGCGCGCCAACAGGTGCCCGTGCCGCTAAGCGATATCACTGGCCCCTTTTTTTGTATGTGGGATCCGGGAGTCGAACTCTGGCCCTCGCACTTGCAAGGCAGGCGCTTATGCCGCTGAGCCATCTCACCAGCCCTCAAAAAAACATTTTTATGACCCAGACAATTCCAAGGAATTTAGGAGCTCTATGTCAGGAATCTGAATCAAAAATCATCTTGATTTTTCTTAATAAATGGTGCAATCCCCACAAAAGCCAAACAAACAAGCAAAAAAAAAAAAACAAAGATTAGAATAAAAGATAATCATAGTACACTTATCACTCAGGAAAATGCAAGCACTTAGAACTAGAAGCAGACATTATGTGTATTTCTTATTATGTCACAAGTGATAACTTCTTTTCTCACAATGAAAGTACATGTCAATAACCATGGTCTGAAGTGACTGAAAATAATGAAGTGGAAGTAACATATATTAAAAAATACTAAAGAAAAGAAACAAAAACAAAAGGAATGAGTGACAGATTTTTCACTTATATAACAAGTACGTACTAGCTAGGTAACAAATTGCACTGGGAACACTGATCCAACAGACTGAGAGGTAAGGCAAAAGAAAGGACTCCCTTGGTAGTCAATCAAGTGTCAAACAGAACTGGACAGAGGTGAATAATGGCTGGTTAAGAGCATATTTTATAGTTAGTTCATGTCATTCCTCCCTAAGAATGCTCTCTGAGGATTATTTCCTAGGCAATCCTTCTTTTTTTTTCTTACATCTTAGTTTTGTTTTTTTTTTTTATATTAGAGATATGATTAAGAATTCTTCAAGGTGCCATGAGATGAGCACCATTCCTCTATCACGCACTTCCCCCATGCAGTTTCTGCTTTGGAGCCAGATAACAATGGACTGAATCCCCCAAAACTGTGAGCCAGACTAAACTTTCCTGTAAATTGTGGGTGTGACGTATTTTGTCCCTGTGACTAGAAAGGTAATCAAACTGTGTGACTGTAACATTTGCTTTTAAAATGAGGGAAGGAGCAAACCTGGGGGTAGCACAGTATCACAGAGCTAGTAGCATTCTTCTCCTTGGCCTAAGCCAACATTACTGTTCGATCACTCAATTCTTTCTCATTGAGTTCAGGTGTAATCCCAAAAGTTTCTCACTGCAGTTAGTACTAAATATATTATCTACTATCAATGAATTGGAGTTATCATGAAGGAGGCAATGTATTACCAGACTAGGTTTGAATAATTTGAACTTCCCAGCTGTCCAAAATCATTACTTGGGTGATTTTATATATCATACTTTGAACAAATAATAAATGTGCCCAGCAGATACAGGTAAATCTGGTAGCTACTCCAAGGATTCAGAAAATGGTTAGAGATATCCTAACTTTAAAGAACTTGTAGTTTAGCAGACATGCTTATGTCTACACATACCTTTATACAAAACAATTATGCCATGAACAATCTCCCGAAGGGAAACAGAATGTGAGGGTATGGGCTGTTCATAGAAGATTATAATTCGAGTATTTTGTTTATTTTGGTACTAAAATAGATAAACTTCTGTGACACAGCTGTTCTGAAATTATTGAGTAGGTATAGTAACTTCTGGTCAAATGTATTTACTATAGATAAACTTGGAGAGAAGGCTATCAAACCATTCTGAGTCTTGATTTTTTTCAGCTGATGCTTTTCTCAGCCTCTTCTCACTTAACATGTGGACGACTGCCAGTCCAATGTGAGGCCCCTGCCAATCTGCGATACCAATCAAATGAAATAACTCCAGGCTAGTTTAGATGAATAAGTAATCACACATGTGCACAGAAAAAGAACCAGCCCTAAACACCTGGGAATTGGGCCAATAAAGGAAAGTGAATTAGAAGATTTCTAGCAGAAAAACAATGATAACAGTTTCATGACATATTATTCAGCATAGTCTTGGAAGGATGCCTACTGATCTCCAGAACACCACTGAATGTTCCTTTTATATTTAAATTGAGAATTTTCTGTGTATTTTGGGCTATTACTTATCTTGGTCATTGACAGCATTCATTTTTTATATTACACAGTTCATTATTTTTCATTTTTTTATTGTTGAGTGTATTGAAATAGAAAGGATTTTTTTAAAACCTACAATTGATATTTTTTAATCAAAATCCAGTCATCAGTGAGCATAAAAATGAAATATACAATGAAGTGCCTAATTGTATGTACCCAGTGATCTTTCAACTTTCTTCTAATGCAATTAAAATATATACTTTTAAAATACTCTTGAATTATCAATTTTTGCAAATTCAAATGTATTAGAGTTATTGCTAATTCCACAAGCCATAACAGGAATCTTCTGTGTTTTTGATATGAAAATATCTTTTGGAGGGGAGGATTTATCAGAAGTATGTCTTACAGAAAATCTTTCTGCTTGCTCTAAAGATAGAAGTAGACATCTTAGATGAAGAAATGCAAACATCTCCTTCCAGTTCTGAGAGTACAGACCAGCTATTAAGTTCATGAAGATTTAATAATTTTTCATACCCTTGAGGTAGTTGATGTTTTTCAATTGCTTGACTCTTTACCTTGAGTAACTGGTGATAATTAAAAATTTTGCATGAGAGTGAGGTGGGGTGTGGTGGGGAGAGTTGGAGATTAATGAGCATTTGTACAAGAAGGAAGATTGGGAGAGGTGTCTAATAAAGATAGCATTGTCTGCCAGGAGAGGTACTGAGAGGACTGAAATCTTAGGAAGGGGACGAGATCAGAGTCAGACTGTCTGAACAACTACACAGATTTTTGTTCCAAATAAGAGCTGTACATTTGCCATCCATGTGCCCAGAGACTAAGGTGTTTGGGGCAGAGCCATCTTTGTGTACATCCGACCTGTTCACCTACATAGCAACACAACGTGCTTAGGAGCCCTCACAATAGTTTATTCAGAAGTGTTCCCACATTTATACTTTCCCCTAGATTCCATAAATTATCTAGCAAATTGTGGGCAGGGAAAATGGTGAATCCCTGCTGTCAATCTTGAGACCATCCCTGACTCCCTACTGTTGCCCCCAAGAAAAATATAGGACCCAAAATAAAACTCATATAAGTGGTAGGTTTCAGGAGGGAAATTACTGAATTTATACTTGGAAAATAATGCGAGGACTCTGGATAATGGGAAATGAAACCTTTGTAGTCTGACACCATGAGCCTATAACTGGATATATAAACACACTCTATATTTTCTATAAAAAATCAAATAAAAGTACCTCCTATGAGAATGATTTTTGTACAGTAACTACAACTTAATTATTTTATCTTCTTTGACTTCCACAGCTCAAAGGAATGTAAGGCAAGGGTTGATAGTGTAGGAAAGAGAAAAAAATTGCACATATGGACAGAACTGGTATGGGTCACGGCAAAAAAGTGCTTTATTGCACATCAGGCAGTTTCTTGAGCTTGCTTAGCTCCCAGAGGAAGGTTTCCCACTTTAAGAGGGAAATAGACTATTGGAATTTATCAGCGGGAAGCCCATAAATTGTAAATACAACAACAACAAAGGCTTTTTTGCAAGTCATTCTATGTGGATAAAATAGGTAAAAATCCTCATGTTGTGGGCACTTAGGGGGACACAGCAGTCTCTCCTCTGCCCCTCCCATTTCCCCTAATTGGCTTCATGCTCCATTTTCTCTTTTCCTCTTAGGCATCACGAACCAGACCTGTATAGATAACATGATTTCTTTTATGTCTGTATGTGAGCACGGGTGAGGGAAAGAAACCATATTGTCAAGAGCAATTTACCTAACCTCTTAAAAGAAAATCTTCATTAAAAATCATAATAGAAGCAAGTGACTTAAGAAAAATTTTTCTGAAAAAGGCTTTCCATGTGAAAGGTCTCCAGCCAGAAAGGCCAAGCACAGAACTCGCCACAGCAACTTTCAGGTTGTCTTTTCCAGTCAGAAGGTTAAATTAGGAGTAAAGAGGTACCAATTTTGCTTTTCACACTGCAAATAAAAGATAAAAGAGGCCTAACTCACAGGAAATGTTTAAGAAAGAAAGAAGGCAGCATAACTGGGGAGGAGAGTGGGGAAATGACTTGCATTTGGATTTGATTTTGTGGATCAATCAGTAAGACCCAATATTTGCATTATTCTAAAGCAAAGATCTTTTTTGCTTGTGAAAATTTTTCAAACTGGCCAAAGTGAAACAGGTCATTTTCTCTCCTAAATAATTTTGGGAGAGTGGTTGGAGTGAGTGAAGCCAGCTGTGAAATGGGGTTTGAGTTGACACGAATGTCTGAGCTGTGTAAGCTATGTCTGAAGCTATTTTCAAGTTCCAACATATGCCTACGAGCTTCTTTTCGAATGATAGGTGACCCTCTAGTAGCATCAGCCATCTCTGTGGCTGATACTGACAACCTCCTAGGTACCACTCAGTGACTTCTTCTGTAAATATAGAATTAACTTGTTCCTCCTCTGAAAATGCCATGTCATTTTCTTCACTGCCTCTATTCTTTTTCTTTTTTTGAGACAGGTTCTCATTATATAGTTCAGGCTGACCTTGAACTCGCTGTGTAGCCCAGGCTGGTCTCCAGCATGCCTCGACTATGCATGCAAATATGTTATCTCCTATATTAAACAATTAACACTTGTATCATGAAAGCACCCTTCTGTATTTCTTATATTATTTGGTACAGTTGCTTGAATTTAGTAGATAAATTAATTAATATTTGTTAAATAAAAGAAAGTTACAAAGACCAAAATTTATTGGTAACATTGTATCTGTCCTTAGAAACAAACAAAAAAAAACAATAATTTGAAAAATTAAATGGTTATTCATAGGTAGGAAGCACTGTTTATTTATATAACATTACAAATACACAGGTTATTATTAATAACTGTTATAAATGAGAAAGGTAAGAAACAAAAACTAATTCATTCAAGTTTACAGAGGGACAGAGCAAGGATTTGGAGCCAGGCAGTGCTCAGTCTGTGCTCTCAAATATGCTTGCTATAGTTTCCCAACAGATAGCATTAGTTGTGTCCCTTGTAAGTGCTTTCCATTCACTACCTTGTTTGTGACATGTAAATTCTATTTACAGAAGCTGGCCACATGCCAGGGTTGCACAGATGAGCACTTCTATTGGCCTTTTACAATACCAAACATAGACTAAGTAATTCATATTTTCAAGGTTTTGCTCTAATGCAGCTGTTAACAAACTGTGGAACAGGATCCCCTGGAGGTTCCTAATGTCTTTTTAGAGTGTTTATGCAAGCAAAGCTTTACATGATACCAAACCAGATCTTTTGTACTTTTTTCATCTTTTTATTTTCATATTTTATAAAAATTCTTTTCAAAAAAGTATTATCATTATGGAAGAAATAAGAATCTGTTATGTGTAAAAACTACTGGAAATAAATATAAAACTAAAAAGTCATGCAGAACCTTCTGAAATCCAGTAATTTTAAAGACAGGAATCTGGAAGCCAGGTGTGGTGGCACACACCTGTAACTGCAGCACTTAGGAGGCTGAGGCAGGAGGATTGCTGCAAGTTCAAGGCCAACCTAGGCTGCATTGTGAGTTCAAGGCCAGCCTGAACTACATAGTGAGACCCTATCTTAAAAAAAAAAAAAAAAAAAAAAAGGAGAATTTGGTACTTACAGCCAATAGGACTTTTTCTATTAACTTTTTTTTTTTTAATGTGGGTACCGGGCGTCGAACTCAGGACCTCACGCTTGCCAGGCAGGCACTTATACCACTGAGCCATCTCACCGGCCCTCTATTAATTTTTGAACCATATGAAATTTTTTGCCCAGTAAAGATTTTATAAGGAATGATAATTCCTCAAATTTTGTGACTGATTCTTTACCAATTGCTCCTAATGAAATGATAACACATAAGTGTACATGTAACACTTTTTATTATCTCTTACTTTTTTACTCTTTCGAGTATTCAAACCAAATGAATATCAGTGTAATGTTAAAGCAAGCATTAGCTGTTTCTAATGCTATATAAACACAAGTCATTCTTACATATGAGTGTAAATTTTATATCACCACATGATTACCTATTTTGAACATCCAACAGAAAGTGAAAATGTTCTAGCACATAGTACATTATTTTAAAAGATTTGTCCATTCACACGTATGCTTAATGTCTAAGCATATAAACTTCATTCAGTCTGCAATAAGTTACGCTACTCGTTTTCAAGGACCATTGAAACAAATTTTACTTATTTTCAGACATCTATATGGTGGGGCATTGTATTCCAGTATAATCAATAGATTACAGTAGTGTGCTGGGACTTTGGTTTGTTCAATACGTTAGTCCAAATTCACTTCTGTCCTTCAAATATGGCATTATAAAAACAAATATCTGACTTCATAGATGAATTTCTAAACTTAAAGGGAGATGCAGCATCTTTATGATACATATTAATCTCAAATCACACTCTTCTAGATGAAACATTTAAAAAATTTTTGAAGCCAGGCAAGACAAATAATAATGAAATTTTCCCATCCAACTGAACAAGCAGTAGATTCACTATAATTTCTGGTTCAGGCCTAGATTTAAGGACAGATGCTATCCTTTCCATTACACTCCAAAGCTTTCACTAGAAAAAAGTGACAAAACTGCCAATTACAGAACAGCAAAGTTTGGTGGGGAAGATTTTATCATGACCTCTCATGACCCTGGTATTTCTATCCTTGTCCAATCTCCTGTTCTTGAGTGGGAGAGGTACTTATGACTTGCTTCTAACACAACAAAGCAAAAAAGCCTGAGTGGGTCTGAGTCCACTACGACCTACTCTAACAGAGCGCCACAACCTGGGTGATTTTTAATGAAAGATCAAAGCACTAGAATCTGGTGAGGGCTTTCTTCCTGTACCACCCCATGGCAGAAGTCTGAAGGGCAGTCATCAGATCAAGGGATGGGGCAGGAGGATCCCATTTATAAGGATCCCACTTTTACAAAAACAAACACATTCCTGTGATAATAGCATTGATGCATTCAGGAGGGCTCTGCCTAGTCACCTCTTAAAAGTCTTATCCCTCAATTTTATCCTACTGGGGATAAAGTTGCCAACCCATAAACTCTGGGGAGACATACCAAAACTGTAGCAGGATTTCACCCTGCTACGATTTGATATATAAGATTGTACTTTACATCTTGTAAGAAGATTGTCTCTATAGCCTAATCAACTTGTATACTTTAATAAAGTAAGCATCTGGGTAGGAAAAGACCACATGGCAAGGGACAGAGAGCCACTTCCAGCCAGTAATCAGGCAGGAATTGAGACTCTCAATCCAACCATACTCGAGGAATTGAGTTCTACCAACATCCACATGTGACTGAAAACAGATTCCTCCTCATTCTACTCAAACTCACTCATGGCTGACACTTTGATGGCAGCTTTAAGCTGAGATCTTGAAGCAAAGGACCCAGTGGAGCTGTGCCCAGACTACTGACCCAGAGACCCTGTGATGTAGTGAATATATTTTGTTTTAAGCCACCACCTTTGTGAAAATATTGCTATGCAGCCAGAGAAAATCGATACAGTGATTCAATACAACAGTTCTCTTAGAAGGGTGCCAGAAAAAGAATTAGGGCTTTGAATCCAGAGAGGACTCTTTATAAAATGTAAGAAACATTTTTATGAAAAAGGGGAATGTGTCCAAAATGTATGCAAATTAAACATCGAGGATTACAAAAATACTAAATCTAGTTTTATACCGCACAATCAGTAGGCTACTGGTCTTTGTGAGACAGTTTGGTACTCTACAAAGTTGAAGAGAAAAAACATAGTCTTGACCGCAATGCCTGGCAATTCTGGCTTCTGATCAATCTAGTTTTTTTACTTTAATATTTTACTTTAAATACTTTAAATTTTTACTTTAATATTTTTCATACAATGAAAGTCACTAACTGATCAAAAATAGATATTAAGCCATAATATCTTGGAATAAATGAAACTAATTTTTAGTAGAATAATTTGGAACATTATCTTTTCAGGCTCACAGGTGAATCTGATTTTCTATTGAGACTTTTATTTCACCATATTTCCATTTTTCTGATGATATTCTTAATGTTAGAATGAATTCTGTTTCTCTTCAAACCATGAATTTCAAAGTGGTGTTAGCAACAATTCTGTTATGTTTAGTATTCTCTGTTTCTACAGTATAGTTCATGCTGGCTTTTTACAGAATCACAACTTTAAGTCTTAAATGAAGGAGGGGGTAGGGAGGGCATAGTTATGAAAATCACACAAATGTTTTCCGGCAAGTTAAGCCAATAATACAATCAAATTAAAATGAAATAATTGTTTGACACAATCTATTTCATGCATTCAACTTAGACTCCTATAGGGCCAGTCTTGCATTACTGGAAAGGTATATTATCACTCTCACTTGGATTACTTTTATAAGCAAGAAATTAAATTCTCCATGCAACACCATTATGCATGAAAGAAAAAATATTCACAGATGCATGATAAACATTTCAATTGGATTATATTTTTTATAGCTGGAACTGAAATATAATTTTATACCACAAGCATTCAAGCATGTCTCATTAATTTTCTGTTCTTTTACCTATATGAAATATGTGATATGTGGTATAAATTATATGCACACATTGTATGAGTTATATTTCTAAAGATGAAAACAAAAAAAACTAGAGAAAATGGCAGTAGCATCTGAGTGAATGCTTCTCTTTGTTTTAAGGCAGATTCCTGATTAACTAAGACAATATTTATTTTAACGGTATTTTTGCCATCCTTGCTTAGGATAATGGCACTGTTTTGGATTAGAATAGAATCAACAAAAGTGATAAACTACAGAGTCACCGGAATTCTACAGCAACTTCAAACAATACTGCATCCTGAATCTCCAAGATCTACTTCTCTAGAACTCTATGGAAACAAACTAAGGAGTTAAGTGCAGTACTTCCTTGAAACCTGAAGAGGGAAGGTCCCTATGCCAGACTCCTACTCTGATGGGGAAGCATAACTACTAAAATTTCATGCATAGAGATGACAAAGCAATTTTATTTGTCTTTCTATAATACTGATATAAAACCATGGATGGATTCTCCTATCATTGCTAAACAAGATGCTTAGAAGAGTAACTCCAAATAGTTAAGGGCCTAGAAGAACGAGTGAATGTAAAAATGCCTTGAAATTGTGCTAATCTAAATAGAAAATACAATGCTTTGAACAGTAGGAGGGTTATTTTATTTTATTTTTTATTTATTTTTATTTTTTTGTGTGGGTACCGGGAGTCGACCTCAGGACCTCGCGCTTGCCAGCAAGTGTTTGCGCTGCTGAGCAATACCACTGGCCCTATTTTTCCTTTATGTGGGTTCCGGGAGTTGAACTCAGGACCTCGTGCTTGCCGGGCAGGCGCTTATGCCGCTGAGCTATCTCACCAGCCCAGGAGGGTTATTTTAAAAGGAACACACACTGAACAAAAGGAAGAGATGTTCTGTGAGGATTATGAGGGGTTGGGATTAGTATAATAAGGTTGCTAGGGATGATGGTCAGCAGAGATGTTTCACAATGGGAGTATATGAAAAGATGCAAATGTGTGAAATAGATAGATATACATTGGATATTCTACTCAGTAGTCTTTTGTAAATTTTATTACTATTTGGATTCTTTATAAAGAATAAGCCTGACTGAGCAGAATAAAATGCTCTTAAATAACAATTTTCCACACCTGTGAATAGCCTAGCTGTTTAACCAATGAGTCATTAACATGGTACAAGGGAGTTACAAGGATAGAGCAGACTATGTGTAAAATACACACCTATATGGAAGTGGGTCACCTTGCAAACTCTAAACTGCTTAAATGTGACACCTGGAATAAATATACACATGACTTTATACAAGTATGTAGAATTCTGTGTCTCACAAAGATGTATCCCCAAATTAAGGCGTTTTTGTTATCAGAGCTCATTGAAGATACAAAATCAAAACAGCACACTGTATTTCACATTGCAGAAATTTTTATTTTTCTATTTTATATAAAAGAAGAAATAACAAAAGATCTAAAATTTGGAATAATAAATAACGCAGCTTATATTGTTTTGTGAGCCATGCATAATCACACTATCTGAGAAGGCAGTTTCTTCTAATGTGACTACTACATACAGAGAGAGTAATCCTAGGAATTTTCCCCCCTTTTGTGGAATGTGGGTGAGTGTACACAGGAATATGCTGTATTCACAGTGCATCTCTGGAGAAAATCAGGTCACCTTCAATGATCTTATCAGTCAAAGAAAATAGTACTGCTTCACAGAGCTATTAAAATGGAAGAGAATTAGAATGTATAAAAAACTTTCAGATGCCAGGATCAAAGGGAAAAAGGTCACAGATGAGGCAGGGAGTGTTGCCTTTGTTGAAATTCATGGTTTTGATTAACATGAAGTTGTAAATGGTTATAACACTATAAGCAGTCGTAATAAAATAAAGAAAGAAACAAAGGGCAAGGACATAAAGGGAATACAGAAGAAAAAGTCACAAAAATAATTCTAACAAGTGGAGAAGAAAATAAACATCTAGAACTGAATGCTAATAATATACTTTTGGATAATTTATGTTTCCAAAGTATTTTGGTATATATTGGGGACAGTAATCCTCACAACTGAGGTAGGTATTATAATCCATACTTCACAGAGGCTGAGAACAAGGATAAGAAAACATAAATTTGTAGAAATTCAAAAGCCTAGAGAAAATGTTCTCTCCTGCGCCTCTAATACAATCAACGAAACACTGTAGAATATCCATAAATAATTGTGAAATGAGTAAATTTGCACAAATGCCTATTTTTTTCTACTTCCAAATTTAATATTCTTTCAACTGGTTGATACCCTCAGTGTGATGAGTTTACTTAAAAGCACTTCTATTTGAAACATTGCTAAGAGATAAGTAGATAAAATATTTAGCAAACCTGTATTTTCAAAATAGAGTTAGCAGGGGTAAGATCTTAGAGTGACTAGAAGAAAGGAAAAAGAAAAAAAATCAATCCACTCATTGTGGTTGGGGCTACTAAAAACAGTATTTTCATGCAACAGATTTTATCTTTACTACGTTTAAGGTATTATGTGGTCACTGACTGTGTCAACATAAGCATAAAGAAAAGTATTAGGAGGACCCGTACTTGCTTCACTTAGATTTACCAGTTCTTAGTGTTTTGGCCTTATTGTGCGCTCTCTCTTTATCACTATCTCTTTCTCCCTCTTTTTTTTTTTTTGGTACTTGGAATCAAACTAACGACCTTGTGCTTGCCAGGCAGGCACTGTGCCGCTGAGCAATATTCCCGGCCCTCCCTCTCTTTCATATATTTCTGTGTCTTTCCTTTTTCTTTTCTTTTCTTTTTTTTTTTTAATTTTTCACTGAATTTATTTGTAAATAAATTTCACGGACCTTCAGTTAATGCCTGGGATTGAAAAACTGAAAAAAGTGTTAGTGTTATGCTTGTTCCAGAATAATATGAATGACTACATAAATTACAAATTTACAACATTTCTTAAATCAGTCAATAATCTGAGATCACAAGAATATCAAGTAATCCAAAATAGATGCATGTTTATGGACACAGTGGGTAAACTAGCATATTAATGGTGGAGAATTGTGGTACAGTTGGTTGCAGATAAAACAGGGGTACAGGGGATTGAAAACAGTGCATTCACTCTGAGCTACATCCCCAGCCTTTCTTATGTTTTTATTTGTAGACAGGGTCTTGCTAAATAACTAAGTGTTGCTAAATAACTAAGTTAGGCTGGGCTTAAACTTGTGATGCCCCTGCCTCAGTGCCTCAGCCTCCTGGAGCACTGGGATTACTGATATGTGCCACCATATCCAGCACATACTCATTTTTTTCTACTCGATACAGAGTCAGTAAATTCTAGGATGTCTCAAATCAATATTGAAAATAATTCACGATCTATCCTGAGATCAGTTCTCTCTCTTATTTCAGAAAATGCCATAGCCATTGAAGCAATTGCTGAAATCAGACTTAAATTTCCTCCTTGATATCTTCCTTCCTCTCTCTGCTATATAAAATGCAATGGCAAGTCTAACCTGCAAGCCTTCAATTATGTCCTAAGCCATTTAAATAGTTTCATTGCTGCAGCCAGATCCCTACATTAATATTTTTGTCACCAATACTATAATAGTCTTGGAACTCTGATTTTTTCCATTTCACCATACATTAACCAAAGCTTAGCTAATGTCATCTTTTCAATATAAAAACCTGATCATGTCATCGTTGTTTTTCTCTCCCACTCTACCTCCCTCTTCCAGACAGCAATTCTTTAATGGTCTTACATTGTTTTGAGAAAATCTGTAAGAGGACCTAAAGAGTTTTGTTAGGATTTGTCCCTCCATCCCCTGCACCTTTATCTGCACTTATTCCAGCTGCCATCTGTACTCCCTTGCCTTTAACCAAAAATAACCTGTATTTTCTCCGCACATGTTTATTTCTTGTTTATTTTTGTATATGTCTTAATTGTCCTTTCTCTGCTGCATCTAATCAGGAACTGACCATCTACTGGTCAATTATTTCTCAGATTTTAAGTAGAAGGTCAATTCCTCAAAGGTGTCTTCTTGGATCTCTTCAGAACAAATGAGCTTTTCCTCTCACATGTTCTTAAAGGTGTCTTTTAAAATGCACTAACCACAGGGATGTGTGTGTAAGAATAACAATCACTAAAGATATAAACTATGTGGGCTGGTGAGATAGCTCAGTGGCATAAGAGCCTACCTGGCAAGCATGAGGTCCTGAGTATGACCCCCGGTACCTACATACACACACACACAAAAAAAAAAGATATAAGCTTTGTAAGATTGAATCAATGTTAGTTTTATTCAATACTTTAGCTGCTGCACAGTGCTTGACAATTTAATTCACTGTTATACATTGAGTTCTTCCTATGTGAAAGCCACTGATTTAGGTACTGTAAAAACATGGGGGCAACTGTTGGATGGATGACTGTGAGTTTATACAATTAGTGTGTATTCCACTTCCTACCACAGTTATAATTTTGATTTTAAAAGAAAAAAAGAGAGAATGATTCAGTGTTTGTTATTCCCATTGTTCAATGTGCAAGGTCACATTTAGGACAGCAAACATGACAGAAGAATATTCGTGAAAGTTCCATGAGATGCTGCTCAATAATTTAAGCATGGAGTTTAGTCCATTCTATTGTATATGAAAAGATGCAATCTGAAATCATCTTCCCTGTACCTCTATAATTAAGGAAATAACTCTTTTCACTGCCTCTCAGAAGGCATTTTACAAGCTCCCATGCCAATTAAAAGACATTTAGTAAATCGAGTGCCTCTGAAGAGAGGCACAAATTGTTAGCTTTACCTCTGGCTGTAGCTAAATGAACAGGAAATTCTTAAGGGAAAAAAATAAAGCCTCTGTAAAAGTGAATGTATTGTGTGGGTACCAGAGAAATGCCTCAAGCTGAGATTTGCAGAGAAGACCCATTTTATAAAGGGCTATATTAAATTAAGTAAGTGCTTGGAGTCTCTAGAGAGAGGAACTATGGAGATTTTTGAATGAGTTCAAAGTTAAGTAGATGAGAATGCAGAATTTTCTATTACTGGTGTTTTCTCTAGTGTATTCTGTGAGCCAGAAATGCCCTTTGCAACCGAAAATCATAGAATGATGGAATTACAAAGGAATTAAGAATTCATAATTCCAACCACATCATTTTACAAATAAAGAAACTGAAATCTAGAAAGATAGCTAATATTTTTGGTGTCGGAGAGAAAGTAGTGGTATATCTGAGATGAGAAGTCCAGTCAAGTAGACTATTCTGGGACCTTCCACAGGAAAATATCAAGAAACAGGTAATACCAGAAATCATTTGTAATCTGATTTGCATTTTACTAGAGAATCTAGACATTCATTCATCTTGTCAACTGCAAAATAAAATGGGAAGGAAAATAATATTGCCAGTCACAAAATGAAAGATAATCCCAAAAGACACTCATAGGAAGACTGTGATAAAGTGGGTGATGTTGGGCTGTGAGTTGGGATAGATGTGGGTTAAAATCCCAACTCTGTCACATAATATCTGTGTGAAATTGGACACCAGTTTAACTTCTCTTAATTAATTTCCTTGAACTAAAATGTGAATTATAGCACTTCTTGCCCTTTCCAGTTTTTTGAGGATTAAGTAATTCATATAAAGCACTTATTATAGTGTTGGGCACATGTTATCAAGCTTAACAAAGGCAGCTGTTTGTACTGAATCGTTCACACTAAAGTCTAGGCAAATTTCCAGGGGATAGAAGGGCATTTAGCATGAGGGCCATGTTTCCAAATGAAAAAGCCAGAGATGAGGCAGAGTAATAAGCAAAACTGGACTAATGCAATCCTGCTGCAAAGGAGAAAGAAGTGAATTCCACATAGCCAATGCCTAGAAGTACAGTGAGGATGTTAACTCTTCTAGGATGAAATAAAGTGATCCTTGAAACTGTTCTGTCCTTCAAGTTTCCTGGAAAGATGTCAGAAATGGCAGAAAAGCCAGGAGGGAAAGAGCATCTTCAAATAGGAAGACAAGCAGGTTAAATGGACAATGGCACTGAGTCAGTTCTACTGTGATATAAATAGTGCCATGTTCTGTCTCTATTTTCTGAGCACAGACCTTGGCCTGAACCTATCCACTCCTGGAGAAAGACCTTGCAGTAGGAAGACATGTGCCTTATGTGAAACTGGGCAGATTCCTGCCTCAGATGATGAATGGCCAAGCTAGATACTAATAGACTAGTGGACTAGAGGCCAGCTGCCTCTACATCATTTTTAAAAAGAGACAGCTTGCCACACAACAGGTCTATAGAAAGAGCCCTGCCTTTATGCCCATGTATATAAGAGTTGTTTATACAAAATCTGATGATCCTGTCAAGAATATGTGATCTGTTGGGATACAGTCATTCAGAATTTTAGTGAGACACTCATAGTTTATAGATTAAACTATGAGTTACACATGCAGATACGGTTATCAGAGGCTTTCCCCACTTGTGACAAGAATTCCCAAATGCTATTAGGTACACTAAAGTAGGTACAGGATGTTTATTCAGGCAGAACAATCTGTAATAGCCCTTTACTTAGAGTATAATGTTGGAATTTTCGTCTCTCTTAGTTTCAGTCTCTTTAACTAAAAGTTCTACTCTAAGAAATAAATGAGATGATTATTGGCTACATTTTCCAGATGCCAGCACTTGATAAGTACTTAATAATTTTTAGGTTTCTTCTTTTTATCTCTCTCCTTCCTAATATACTTTTGTATTGTTAAAAAATAGTTTTGTGTAGCCAGTAGCATCTGCAGATGGCAACATAATCCTTTGTTTCTGTAGACTTTCAGAAACTGATGGAACAGTGAACAAGGGTTCTGAAAAGTTGAAGAAATTTTCACAGCACCTCTGAGGAACTAGGTACTAAGACAAGAGAGAAAAGTAAGGAGTCCATGTAGTTACTGCTAGGTGAAATTGTCATGTGCAGGTAGAGGGAAAGGATGCTGCTAAACATTGTATAGGGCACAGATGTTCCCCCACAGCAAATCGTCTGGTACAAAACATGATTATCAGTCAAGAGTATTGATACTGTGAAACTGTTTTACAAATTAAGAGATTGATTCTGCAGCCAAAATATTCAAGGTAAATTCAGGGTTATTTTACCTGTATTTACAGTTTTTCTATCTCTTTATGACACCAGTAATTATCAATTTATTTAAATTTAAGTTTGACATATCGCATGGTCATGTTACAGTTTGGGTCTCCAATGTGTCCCAGAGGCAGAGCTCAGTAGCTCTGTGCTAGAGCTCAGTAGCTGGCTGAAGGTGTTGCTGGGAGTTGGCAGAAACTTTAGGAGTTGAGGCCTTGTTGAAGGAAGCAGATCAGTGGAGGTTTGACCTTAAAGGACCCTATATTAGGACCCTAGAATCTCTCTCTCTCTTTCTTTCTCCCTCTCTCTCTCCCCTTCATGGCTGACTGTCATGAGATAAGCAGCTTTACTCTGCCTCATACTGTTCACTATGATATATTTCACCACAGGTCACCACAAGTCCAACATGATGGGGTTAAGTGAACATGGACTGAAAACTCTGAAGCCATGAGCCAAAATAAAACTTTCCTCAAATTGTTTATCTGAGGTGTTTTATCACAATACAGAAAGCTGGTGAACACAGATCACAGTAACTCAGCTATTCACTTATATATGTAATTGAGATGGAGTATGGCCCCTTAAATATTTTAACTCATAGTTGTAAGAAATGACAGTATAAAAACCAGGGATCAAAGGAAGACACTGTAAATTTACCAGTAAGATCTGGTCTTTGGAGTTATGAAGGCAATCTTTTAGTAACTGGAACTGGCCATTGTTTTCATTTCAGCTGTTACTATTACTATAGCTGCCAGTGTTAATCCTACCAAGAATGCTGTTAGCTGTTGTTTACTGAGTGCTATGCTAAGAGCTCTGCATTCCTGCAAGTCTACACAAAAGAATGGTAATGTGTAAAACTCATTCAATGAAGTGGGTTTTACATCCCTCCTATAAAGGTGAAGAGATGGATGCTGAGCAAGGTTTATAATTTGCCAAGAGTTAACAACTGCTTAAAAAACAGAGATGAGACTAGTGGCCAGGAATGCCCTCTGAAGCTCATTTATAGGCATGAAATACATGGCAATGTGTATGATGAAGAAACAGGGATGGAGACAAGAGTTCAGGAAGACATGGGAAATATAACTTTTCCTTTGGCTTCTGACACTCTTGATTCTCTGTGTCACCTATGCTGGAATCTGGGTGGTACATGTGAGAAAGAAATACCTTTGAGGTTTATACATATGTTTTGTATAATATTTTAAGTTTCATTTTGGTTTTTCTTGTGTACCCTAAGATCTCAATCTCTGTTTTTCTAGAATCAAATTTTTGAAATCAAAGGACCTTAGAGATTAGGCATTTTATTCTGGGTTTTAGACTTAGTTATGCCACTGAGGGATTTTAGCTCTCTTTCCCTTTTTCTTACTGTGAAATGGAGAGAAGAATATTTGCTCTTTTTTTTTTTTTTTTTTTTTTTTTTTTTGTGGGTACTGGGGGTTGACCTCAGGACCTCGAGCACCAGCAGGCGCCCGTGCAGCTGAGCGATATCACTGGCCCTTTTTTTGTATGTGAGTACCGGGATTCAAACTCAGGATCTCACGCTTGCCAGGCAGGTGCTTATGCCGCTGAGCTATCTCACCGGCCCATGTTCTTTCTACCTCATAATTTTTAATCATTCATTGTGACAATGTAATTAAAGAACTTCGAGCAGAATAAGTGATTAACAATATTAAAAGTATTCTTTTTCCAAATAAAACTTATGATGAATATATGAAGTGTGATCAAGAACATAGCTAATATTTACATTTAAAAAATTGTATTACAGGGCTGGTGAGATGGCTCAGCGGTTTAAGCGCCTGCCTTGCAAGCGTGAGGGCCCGAGTTCGACTCCCGGAACCCACATACAAAAAAGGGGCCGGTGATATCGCTCAGTGGCACGGGCGCCTGCTGGCGCGCGAGGTCCTGAGGTCGACCCCCCGGTACCCACAAAAAAAAAATTGTATTACAATTAAGAAAAAGACACACTGACATTACCCCCTCCCCTCAAAATACTTCCCCTCACTTTGAGCACACCTATCCCATTGTTCTTGCCACTTTCAGTTTTCATGTCTTTAGTTGCTTTCTCCTGGCTGGCCTGAGGTCAAGAATCAATTGAAAAAGTTTGCCTTTCATAGTCATTTTGACTTTGTGGAAGAGCCAGAAGTTGCACAGTGTCAGATCTGGTGAAGAAGATGGATAAGGACACACTTCGATGTTGATAGGAGCCAGCCTTTCCATTGAATGGCACTGGGCAGCAGCATTCACTGTGTTCTTTAGCGTACCTTATGTTCCAGGCTACACAAATAAAATGAATATTGCTAAATAACTTTTTATTTACCTAAGTCAGTATTCTTGGTGGTATTTGGAATTTCAGAATGACCAAGTTTACCAAGTAAATAGAAAATTTAGGTCAATTACCTGATTAGTTCAGTGAGGAAAATGCTCCAGCCTCTTAGGTCATCTATATATTTAGTATGAACTTTTAAAAGTTTATCAATTTTCATTGTTAAAATAGTAAAAGATTCATTTATTTAGAAAAATTTAAAAATAAATAAAATACACAAAAATCCGACTACTCAGGTGAGTTTTCTAATTCAGCTCAGAAACTTGACCATAAATCCTCTTTATATTACTTTTAACCTTTTCTTAAATGTAGTTTATGTTAAAGATGAATAATTCTCATCAGTAGCTTCAGTGTCCTTGAAACCTAGGTCCTCTCACAGGCATTAAGGGTTAAAGTCCGACGTGAATAGAACCAGAAAAACACAGAGAGAGAGAGGTAAGGGAAATTGGCCTGAGTGCAACATAATGGCTAAGTATTGCCATCCCACATCTGACCATGCCCCTTAAGCACTTTGATAGCTCCCTTTTATAGCACATCTCTATTTCTTTAGTTTTCAGAAATATCTAAATTCCTTAAAGAACACTTAATCTAGAGGCCTGCTAGGCTAAATAAAAGAAACAAATCCTCTGCTCATCGCATGCTCTTCGATGGATTCCTGTTGCTTTTAGAATTAAATCCCTACTCTTACCTCTGGATCAGGGCTTCTGAGGCTAGTATAATTTTGTCCTCCCTTCCTCATTACTTCATGCTGTTCTTCGTCTCCCACTCACTACATCCTAGTCACTCCAGCCTTTTCATTCTCCGGAGATGTGTGATTTTGTTTCTCCTTGCCAGGAATACTCCTCTGTAAACTCACTGCCTACTCATCTCCACCATAGTTATTCTCTATATTAGCAATCAATTTTGATTACTTTAAAACAGTTTCCAAAATACTTATTGTTTTGAAAAAACTGTCACCTGTATCTTAGTATCTCTCCCGTTACACCACGAACTTCCAGGACATGCCATCTTGTTCATTGCTTCCGCTCAATCTCAGAAGTGGCTGCCCCGTAGAGTGCATGCAAAGTGAAAGAACAACCTATGTGTACCTGTGTTCAAATTCCAGCACTCCCACTTACTCTTCCATTACCTGTGTGACATTGTGTAGGTGACTTAACTGTTTGTATCCCAGATTTTGGATCTATAAAATCAGGTAGAAAATATTTCTCACCCGTAGGTACTTAACATTTGTCATTCCTTGTAACTTCTATTGGATGTATTTGTGACTATTTGGCTCTGGCTTTTCGAGTGCTTATAAAGTTAGGAACCTCTGGAAGTTGATTCCAGTGATAAAGGGCAGAGAAGGGCGAAAGGCTCGTATTTAATTGTCCTGTCCCTTAGTAATATTATGATAACATTCAAGGGTGTTCAGTATCTCCTTCTATAATCTGAGGCAAGTCCAGATGTGACCTGCTCAAGAACAAACACTGTCCTTTCTCACTTTATCTCAGCTAAAATCTACCAAGGATTTTGCATGTTTATCTTCAAATAAATGACTTCTGCTCAAACCTTTACATCAGGATCTGCTTTTTGGAATGCCAATCTAAGGTTAATAACACATTTTTTGTCACTAAATTACTTTGAGACTCTGTGTCATAGAGTTATCTGAAAGGACACATGAGTGCTCAATATATTAGATGTTTACATCTCTTCATTTTGCTGATCAACTGTTGAGTCTTACAGATGAGTGCAGAACCTGGAGACAGACAGCCTGCATTCAAGTCTCAGTTACACCACTAACTCACTCTGGACCTTGAGAAACTTTCAAACCCATGTGGACGTATTCCCCTGTGTGGAAAATGGGGCCAACATAAATTTCCTACCTCAGGTATTTTTAGTGAGAATTATATAAATTAATAGATGTAAATATTTAAAGGTTACAGAAAAAGTTGTAATATATGATTATAATTATAAATTATATTTTAATTATATTATAATACATTATAATTATATTACATATTATATTATATTATATTTGCTAATTATCATTATGACTCACATGGAGCTTTAAACATTTAATATATGTTTACTAAACAAAAGTTATTTACCAAATACATGTGAGATACTTTAGAGAGTGAAAAGATAAATCAGATATAGATATACCTGGTCAAGTTTTAACGTTCGTGCAGGTAATAAGAAAGGTAGGACTGTCCCATAAGGATCTATAATATAAGAAGTTGATAACCCATATTGAAAAGTACAGATACTAGTATTAACTATTGACAATGGTGTAAATATTATGTGCCAGTCTATAGGGCCGGTGACCTTAATCAGCTTAAAAGTCTCTGGCTCTTCTGATACAGAAGTGCTGTGTCTCCTTCCCCCAAATGATTCACCATCTGGCTGAGCTGGCACTGCCCTTTTCTGCCAACATCCAAGATACACACCGAGTGAAGGTCACCACATGTTCCCGAAGAGTAAGTTACAATGCCTCTTCCTTACGCGTCTTTGCAGGTATACTTATGAAGTGAAAGGAGAGAGACTTTCTGTGAGTTAGTGGTGAGGGGGAGGTCATGGATGACTTACTGGTTTTAAAATTGCCCTGGAAGGAAAGGAAGAACCCAAATGCGTGCTCAGAGGGAAAGGGCACTTCTAGAAATGGAAGCAAGCATGTTTTAGTGAATCAGATCTGAAAGCGTGCATACCTGGTTTGTGTCTGGTTCTTCCAACTCGTAAAAATAATCTCATAGATCCATAGAACAACAACTTCCCAAGAAATCACGAGTAGTGAATGATAAGAGTGAAAATATACTCTATTCTGCAGAGCACTGTGTATTCTGCCATTAAAAATGCCCCCACCCCGCAACTTTATTAGAGCCAGACACCTGCTATGCCTGCATGCACTTTTCCTTCTTTGAATTAAAGCTCCAAAAATCATAGCCAAGCTGAAAGTAAGTTAATCCAGAGGTGCAGTGATTAAAAGTGCACTGACTTCTACTCAGTTATTTGTGTGTGTGTGTGTGTAAATTAGCATATTCCCTAGTTAAAACATAGCACTGGAAACTTAAGACCAATTTGGCTTTTAGGAGTGAAAAGTTCAAAGGAGTTTAAGGTGACAATAGGAACTGTTGCCTTAGAACAAAATGGCACAGAAATATTGTAAATGTCTCTATACTGGAAGTAAGAAAAAAATATCTGTACCATATCGTCTAGGACTCTTAAGTGTTCTGCTTCCTCTAATATTTGCCAAAGATTTATTTAGTGTACTAATCCCACTTTACATGAGAAATCTATTTCCCTGAGAGCCTCAACATTCAACAGATATCACAGAGGAAATCAAAGTAGAGTGATTTAGATAATTTGTCACTACCAGGTATGATAAATTTGAACTGTATTAGTCAAAATTAATCAGGAAAGCAAAACCGCTAAATATAATTTGGAATAGGGGATCTGTTTTAGAAAGCAGACCTTATACAATTGTAATAGCACAGAGGAAGAGCCACAAAGTAAGAGGTGAAGGGTCACAATGATGTCACCAATGAACCCACTTAATCACTAAAGCAGGCAAAAGGTCATATCTTACAAATGGCTCCAGAAAGCGAGCAAGTCCAGCTGCCAGACTAGGCTGTGAGGGAAAAGGAATTGTTTCTTGTAAAACTGATGGGGTGTCTGGGTCCTGGGGTGAGTAGTGCTGGAAGTTGGGGCAAAGAGCAGCACATGAAGAAGGAGACTAAGGACGAGTTCATTCTCCCTCCCCCCCTTTCTCTCCAGATAAATATAGCTATCATGGATTAATATCATTTCCTTAGACTATCACAGATTCCTTTTTTGTTACTTCAATTCCAGAATTATAAAAGGAAGGGAAGAAAATTACAGCCAAGCCACGGTTAGCAGTCAAATGGTCCACCTTACTTCCTAATATAGATTTCCCTTGTTTTTCAATCAATTTATCACTGAAAATAAACACTAGTACACACCAAGAAGAATCAATTGATTGTAGATTCGCTAAGTGTTTATCACATCAGCTGCAAAACATGTTCACGTCTTACATAAACAGTTTGTTTGTAGTATCTGAGCATCTCTCTGAATTAACTGATTGATCACCTTGACAGCTGACTAATCAATGGCTTTGAAGGCTGGGACATGAGGCTATAGCACAGATGTATCCACAGAAGAGCGGCTTTCGGTAACACCTCTAGAGATTAAAAAATATTACCCATTTGTGACTATACTCTATTAGTGATATTCTTGACAATAATTTCAAAATAATAATGAAAAAAATTGGATGAAAGAACAGCATACAGCAATTCACTTATAATTACCCAAGGGAGTAGCATAAAATGGATAAATAAAATTTATAGAGCAGTCCCATAGGGTCCCTTAGCTAAAAGAAGCTATGTTTTCATCCTCATCTATTTTTTCATTAGCACTATGAAGAAACTGAAAAACTCTGTAATGCTTTTCATCTTCAATCATGGAGTACCAGAGCCTCAAATGTTGGTTGTGATCTCTTGGTACAAAGATTACAGATTTGTTATCTTCAAGGAAAACGCCAGAAATGAGAGGCTGATAGGCCAGCCCCAGCTATGGGTTATTTTCTGTAGTCTGCCTTTAGTTCCTTTTTTTTTGTTTTTTGCTCATATGTTTTAATTTGAAGTGATTTTGATGTGAAAATACAAGCAATATGTGGATTCAAAGAGCAGAA
The DNA here is from genome assembly GCA_028451465.1 of Erethizon dorsatum. NCBI lineage: Eukaryota > Metazoa > Chordata > Mammalia > Rodentia > Erethizontidae > Erethizon > Erethizon dorsatum. The sequence goes on along the minus strand of CM051825.1, from coordinate 54,385,582 downwards.
TGTCCAACCAGATAGTAAATAGAAAAGCTGGCAGGTGAGTAGAAGGTGGATTTCCTGGAACAAGTTCTTTAAGGTCATCCATACCATCAATCCTCATGTGTTTTGGGCTCTGGAAATACGTCCTCAAACACATAGCATAATAAAACAATTTCCACAAATATTTCATCATACAACAAATTATCTGGACAATTATCAGCTTCTATTTAAGAGAGATTGAGAGTTTGGGTGAGCTAAACAAATATATGGTCATGAACTCAGATATGTTAAATTATAGCCATGGTACTAGAGTCAGTTTAGCAAGGCTACATGAAAAGAACAAAGTGGATCTTATTTACTCTTTCAGTTTCTCATACTAGAGAGATAATACGATGCTTACACATGTGCTTCTGGGTTATTTCACTTATGAGTATTTTCTCGAGTTGCATCCATTTACCTATAAAAGTCTCCAGTTTATCCTTCTTTATGGCTGAATAGTACTCCATTGTATAAAAATACCACATCTTTCTTATCCATTCCTCAGTTGATGGGCATTTGGGTTGTTTCCAAGATCTGGCTATTACAAATTGTGCTGCTATAAACATGGGTGCACATATATCGCTGTGGTACGATGTTTTTAATTCTTCTGGGAAGATGCCCAGAAGGGGAATAGCTGGGTCAAATGGGACCTCCAACCCTAGTTTTCTGAGGAATCTCCACACTGACTTCCACAGTGGCTGTACCAGTCGACACTCCCACCAACAGTGAAGAAGGGTTCCTTTTTCCCCACAGCCCCTCCAGCATTTGTTATTAGTTGATTTCTTAATAGTAGCCATTCTTTCTGGGGTGAGATGGTATCTCAGTGTTGTTTTAATTTGCATCTCTCGAATGACTAGTGATGTTGCACATTTTTTTGTATATTTGTTTGCCATTAGTATTTCTTCATCTGAGAAATGTGTATTCATCTCAGATGCCCATTTTTGGAGTGGGTCTTTAAATTTGGGAGGTCTGATTTTTTTGAGTTCTTTATATGTTCTCGATAGTAATCCTTTGTCTGAGGAACAGCTGGCAAACATTTTTTCCCACATTGTGGGTTGTCTCTTCACTCTGTTGGTGGTTTCTCTTGCTGTGCAAAAGCTTTTTAATAAGATGAGTGAATCAAAAAGAAACTGGTCAAAAGGAAAGAGAGACTGGAATAGGGAAAAGAAAGAAGGGAAAGGGAAAAAAAATTGTATATATATATATATATATATATATGATGGTTAAGATAGATACACTACCATTTTTACTTAGTTCATTGAAGAGTAAGGTTTGTGCCAATAATGTTTGGACAATTGAATGCTAATGTCTGGTGTCCGGAATAACTAACTTAAAGATAGTAATACGTAATGTATTAACCATTGTTACCCTCCTATTATGTTGGTTTGAAAATTTGTTCTTCTTTTGATTTGTTTTGTTTTTTCTTCTCTTTAAAAAAAAAAAAAAAAAAAAAAAAAAAGAACAAAGTGGATATGACAGTTGGCAACAATTAAGAAACGCTGCAGCCACAGCAGGAAGGTTTGTACCTCTTTCCCTTTCGAACTGTACAACTGGACTGTGCAAAACTCCAACCACAAATGCTGTGTTCTTTGCTTATAAGTGCTTTATGAAATTCCTAGGTATGCAAATAAAGGTGAAACACACCACCAATAACAAAAATTGCCCTACCATTTCTGACATTAAAAAAAAAAAAATCCTGTCATCATTTCTTGCCCCAGTGTTGAGAACTGATTATAGAGCTAATCAGAATATTTGAGGAGGATTTTGTTCTTTATTTAAATTTGTGTTTTTTTAAAGATCTCTTTGTACCAAATCTATTCTATTGTGAGCTCCTGGCAAAATGAGCAGACAACACTTGTTGTTAGCTGTAAGCTTTAGGAAATGTGATTTTGATTTTTAATTATGGGAAAGAAAAAAAATCTCTTAATCTGTTTTTCTGGTAACATATTATGCATATCTTCAGAATAAAAATCTGCTATCTAAGTCTCTAAATTTAGCACTAATTTTGTAGGGTAAACAAAATAGCTAAATCTAAAGCTAAAAGAGACAAAAAGATCATATATATGTATATATAACCTACTATATACATTGCACTAAGTGTTATGTATGTGTATATCTATATCTCTGTTTGTGTGTGTATTAATCTATTTACAAATTCCTGAGGTCAAATGGTCTGGATTCCTAATTCTTTATATTGCTTTCTATAACCAGTAAATCTATAAAACATGGTATAATTCCACTATAAAAAGCAACTAAAATAAAAATTGTCTAAAAAATAAGTGGTTAAAGTAGCATGCTAACAGTTAACAACACATGTCTAAAAACAAGGTGTGTACCTATATATATATGTATATATGTGTGCATATATATATAATATAAATGTATATTTATTATTAATTTGACAAATATAATCTATGTGTAGCACAAAAATAGAAAATAATAAAATATGTAATTTTTTTTTTTGTAAATCACATATGTCTATTGATTCTTATAAAAATCCTCTGGTAAGTTTTACTGAACATTAGCCATTCTTTGGTTGCAGTTCAGCCATAACTTGTCAGTTAAAGTTTTATCCCAAACTACTAACTTTATCCCTAGTAAAAAATTATTGTCAAAACTATAGATAAAGCTATTTCTCAGCCTCCTAAAAATTATGTCAATGTAATGAAAATACTTTCAGCATCAGAAGTAAATGAATCCCTGATTTGTAGCATTTGCCAATTTATATGGTGTAAACACTCTGCATGGCTGATTTCAAACTAACGACATGACATGAAGTTTTGAGAAGAGGTTTACAATCGTTTTGCCATGATGTAGTATTTCCACCATACACGTAACAAGAGAAATAAATAGCTTCAATATCATAAATAATAACAATATATGCTAAAATAATTCACAAAGAATGAGCTTTAAATATTAACTAGTTTTAAAAAATATCATAATTTCAATTTTAACTTTAAATATTTGAATACTGGTTATATTTAGCAGCTTGCTCATAAAATTCCTGCTAATAAAACTCAAGCCTTAAGAGTATCTGTAATCCAGTTCCAGCAAGCACATCCCTAGCTAAATACTTCAATGATTTGCAACTGGAGATGGACAAAAATCAAGTAAGTATGGAAGTTTTAGGACACTGCCACAGATTCCATGGAGGCTTAACAAAATTTCAATTTAGTTTAGGTTTTCTATGTGCATTTATTACTATATCAGTGGTGCTCAACCTCAGTGACTGTATATTATACTAATTTACAGAGTTTTTTGTTGAATTGAGAGTTGGCTCTAAATGCAAATGGTTTTTGAATTCCCTAAGATATGTGCCCTGCAAATTGGGGTGGTTTGTGCCTAAAGAGTACACGAGTTGATTTATTCATGGTGAAAAAAAAAGATGTTAGAAATTTTATATTTGTTTCTTTTAAATACTTTTTAGTTTATATTTTTGATGTTTTATCATGTAAATCTAAATATGGATGTATTTGGTTTGTGTACTCATAGGTATTTTTCACTTATTTGCTAATAATAAGTTTTGAAGAATATTCCTTAAATCATATTGTACTCTTAGCAAAATCTAGCCTCTAAAAAGAATTGACCACAACTTCAGAAATCACATGTCACATAAATTTGAGCTTGTCACCAAATCAAGAATTTTCACCCATGCATTTGATTTTTATCATGAAGTATGCCATGTTGGGGTCCTGTAGCCGTTGACTTGTCATGTATTTTCTCTAAATTTGTTTCCTTAGCTATAGAAAGTACAAAATAATCTTTCCTCTGCCTACTATCAAGCTAAAATGAAACATTATATGAAAATACTATACGAACTATAAAGCAGTAGACATATAACTAATCAAATATTAAAGGTTAGTTTTATTTTCCCTTTAAGAATGAGCATTTCATGATAAAAACCTTTTTTTCTACAATAGTACATATTATGTATTTCCCAGAATAAGTATTTATTTGAGAAAAATGACCTGACTTTCAGCAAAGATTATGAAAATGACAAAAATCTTTTTAACATCCTCAGAGCTCAAGAGGAAGTAGGAATTTCTTGTTGCATGGAGGATTATTTAGACTGAACATAGCATATGAATTTGCCCATGAATGGTTGTATTTGATTTTAATAAGAGGAAATAGATCTAAAAGAGAACAATATTGGAGGTGGAGAGAGTGGCATGAGGAGAGAACTAGATGTCAGAGGTGGAGAGATTGGCATGGAAAAAACACAGAGGTTTTACTAGATGTACAGTCTGACTTGAATGAGGGATATACAAAAGAGAATAAGGGAAGGCATGGGTTATGCCACAAGTTGAATTGTATTATTTGGAGAACTTTCAACGATTTTTAAAGAAAATTGAATTTGAATGCTTGATTAGACAGCTTGAATTTCCTAGGAAATGGCATTTGTGAAGGTTTTGACATAGAAAAATGAGAAAATCAGTTGTGCTTTGTGAAGACTGGTCTGCGTAGGTGCCTGCCTCAATGAACTATGCCTTGGAAAGGCAATAACGGTAGCCCTGAAATACACAGAACCCTTAGGAGTCTTCTACAGATATCTTGAGAGAAGGTCATGGGGGATTAAAGTAACTGGTTACACTGGAACTAGAAAGGAATGAACAAATGCTACATCTTGATATAAAGTACAGCCCAAAGATTTTAAATATTTAGCTTATTTGTGACATAAAATTAATATTTATCTACTACCAAAAATGTTGAAATGAAATTGGATGTAACATTAAATGTGTTACTCCTTAAACAAAGAACACCATGTCTAGGTCCAGCATGTCTAAACAAACAGTATTAGTTAACTTCAAAACATAGGACTAAGTTTGTACTTTCAGAATAAAGTTTCTGAAGACCTAAAAGAAGCCTAAATCCAAATGATTCATTGTTATTGAAACAATTACGCCTAAAAGTGGATTTTAATTGCAGATAATAGAACTGCTAAAGGTTTTGGGGGAGACTGGGTTACTTTTAAGTAGTTTAGGCACTTAATTTGAGAAGTCAACTATTGGCATGCTTATTTTCAAGTATTTATTTGAGTGGTTACTACATGTCAAGTACTATAAAATGTGTAAGACCCGAAGCCACATATATGACTGCCAACATTCTTACTGACATAGAGTTTATATTACTCTAGGAGTAATACACTGAAAATACACGAGTAAACAAATGTATAAGTAAGCTAATTGCAGATAATGATGAGTTCCCTAAATATAATGAAAAAATCATGAGAATGACTAGATCCAAGGTTGGGACAGATGATGGCCATCTGGACATGGTCCTAAGGAAAGGCTATTCTATGGAGGTGATAGATCTGAGACAGGTGTATGGGAAACAGTCAATCACAGAAAAATCTGAAGGGTGATTCAGATAAATGAATAGGAGGGACAGATGCCCTGAATAGAGAACAATCTTGATATTGCTGGGAGCATAAGAAAAAAAACTAGCTCTTCTTTCATATGCAGAAGACAGCTCTGTACTTGTTCAGGTGGAAGAGGCAGGCAGAAGACAAAGTTTCTAGTGTCTTGCCTGCCATGTTAATGAGTTTGATTTTAAGGCTTGGGAAAACTGTAAAAAGAAAAAGAAAAAGTCTGAATTTTCCCATGCTATTCTCAAGTTGTGGCATAGCTGTTTATTAGTACCATTAAAATAAAAATTATTTGATGTGATCACATCAATAGAAAACCTCACCATCTCTTTCAAAGACTTCATGTGGAAAACACTATTTCTGACATTCCCTTTAATTAAGGGCCCATATTTCCTATATAGTATGTCAGTCTGCATACCAATCATTTCATTCTAATGCTGATAAAACAGAAATTTCTTTTTCTACATTGTTATCAGTCCTAAGAAACAATCTCATTTAGAGTTGAAGCATCAGTTACTTGAGAAGAAGATTTGATAATCATATAACCACCTTTATCAGTAGGCATTGCATAAAAATGGTGTTTTCAGCATTTCTAAATTGGGCCATCTCTATTAGAAATTGCAAGAATGCCACTTGGCTTAAAAATATAGCCTGGTGTTCCATTCCTAAAGGTGCTATTATGCTAACAATAAATCTGAACAAGACTGTAGGCAAAGTGTGGGTTGTGATACACTCAATATTCATCACACTCTTACCTAAAGGAATCCATTATGTGCTTCTGGGATCCTTGAGCAAAGCAGGTTTATTATACCTGCCAATTTTCATGGATTTGCTGTGTGATACATCGTTTTCTTTGAAGAAATCTTGGTCACAGTGAATATTTCCATTCCTGTGACTTTCCCTCTCTGATGTAGTTCATTTATTGTGGCTCTCAATTCAATAAAAGACTAAGTTTAAAATAAAGTAAAATTCCAGCAATCATAAATCTTTCCCAATGAAGCCTTATCATAGGTACCCGATTGCATTTAGAAGGTGGTATATTTTCTCTAAAATTCTCTGAGGGTACTGCATTTATAAAATGGGAGTCCATATGAAAATGTTGATAAAATGGAATATTATAACTATTTGTATTAACCTTAAAACAACTTATTTCAGGTTTTACTAATCAATTACTTTAATAGTATGTTGGCAACAATATAAACTCATTTGTTAGTAGACATTACATGAAAATGATGGCAGAGAAGACTTCTATAATATTAAGTCTTGGCTCCCTCCTTAAGAGTAATTAATATAGTAGGAGAAATCAGCTCATTAGGTCCTGTTGACATAAACAATAGTGAGAATGCTAAAGCAGGCCTTTAATTCTACCCTGCCAATAAGAGTGACTAGTTCCATGTTCCTTGAATTATTCAGTCTCTCTCTGACAAAACCAAGTCTCATACTAATTAACGGGTACTTCATAATTTTATAAGACATCTATATCATGTATATCTATATTTATATCTATATCTATAGATAGATAGTGCTCAAACCATAGCAAAGTATACACATACAAATGTTACACAAATGAATCACTTCCATTTATGAGCCAAGTGTATTAAAAAAACTACTATCTAAATGAGATTATTCTGCTAAAATAAAAAAGTGAAATTATTATATATAAAGCAGAAATACTTGAGATGTTAGGGAGACTGAATGTCACAGAAATCACATTCCTTATGAGTAGTCATGGTTGTTATTACTTATTATGTATGACTATATAATATAGCTGTTGACCCTCTCTTACACTAGATTTTTTTTTGGTGGGTACCAGGACTCAAACTCAGGAACTTGTGCTTGCCAGGCAGGCGCTGTGTGGCTGAGCTATATCCCTGCCCCTTCTTACACTAGACTTAAGAACTGCAGAGCTTCTGTTATCCCTAGGGTTTAAAACTGTGCTATCTCTAAGCCTGGATAACTTACAACATATGGCACATCATTGAGCTGATTACACACTCTCACTCTATTAAAAGTTTTTAAAGTCTACTTTATTAACAATATTATTTAACATTTATTTCAATGTCAATTTTAAGGATTTGCAAAGTTCAATATTGAAAGCTGCCTAAAATTTGAGTTTTATATAAAAGCATAATGTTAGTCAGTTTTCTGTTACTATAACAAATACCTGAGATAATCCATTTATCAAAAGAAAGGTTTATTTTGGCTCAGAGTTTTAGAGGCTCCAGTCCATGATCAATTGGTCCTGCTGCTGTTAGGCCTATGTTGAGGTAGAACATCATGGTAGGAGTAAAAAACAGAACAAAGCTGCTCAGTTTATAGCCAGGAAATGAAACAGTAGCAGAGGAATTGGGCAGGGTCCCACAGTCCCCTTTAGGCGATTCTTCCACAGACCTGAGGACCACCCACTAGGTCCCATCTCTTAAATGTTCCATCACTTTCCAATGGCACCACTGTGGGGACAAAATCTTAGCCACGTGGATCTTTGGGAGGGATACTTAAGATGATAAGGTGAAAGATTAAAAAAAAAAAAAAACTCTAGTATATCCTAAGCCTTTGCTTAGGATCTGGAAAATTTAGCATTTAACCTCATCTGTAAACTTTGGGTTTCTCTTGTATATAATATTCTAGTAGCAACAAAACCTGCTACTACATGATTGATCAGTTTCTGCTCTATACCAATACAGATTTGTTCATCACACAGTTTATTATTAATCTACTATGTAGAATAAAAAAAATTGAAAATTACTTGTGCATTATCCACAAAGAAAAGTTACACTTACAGTTGAAGATTTTCCATAATATATTAATATGATTCCCCAAATTATCACATTAATATATATGCTTTTTATATGCTTATACATGTGGATAATTCAGAAAGTTGGAACTAAAATAAACTTTCTGAGTCAGTACTACACTTCTTAATGCTTGTTTTCTTCCAGGAAAAACTTGTGACTTTTTCATTCCTTCTTTTTAGCTCTCTTCCTTATTATCTATTGATAATAGCGATATTAATTATCCCAGTTGAGCAGTAACCCAACCTCAGAATATTCAGTCATTTACAGTAAAAACAAAATTTGTAACCTGCATTTGTCAAAATCTTTTCTGTTTCAAGGGGCAGAACCTCAGCTGAAATTAGCATAAAAAGGGAAAAATACACATTATTGGTTTGATTACTTCAAGGTCCCAAGGGAGAATTAAAGTATGTACCTTACTTCCCTTGGATTGTCCCGACTCAGTGCCCATTTCATTTTCTGGCTGACTCTCCATCACAGTGGGTCCTGGTACATCTGCACATTAACTAGTAAATCACAGAAGGATTACATCACTGCCATTTTATTTTAGCAAAACCCAAGGGATTTGCTCAGATAAATATATATCTTGAGCCAGTAGGTATGGAGGGAGTCTGCTGACTGTTTGATCCATAAGATTGTACCACCTAACTCAAATACTGACAGAAAAGAATGGCTATTACATGACTATTTAATGACTATTATATTTTGCTATTACGGAAAGTGGAAATGGAGGAAGTGTGGACAAAAACAGTAGGTGTCCTCTTACAGCATTTCCATGTTATATCCTATTACTTTACTCAGAGAGCAATTTGTACTTTCTTTTACTGCAATTATTGGGTTACTATCTTGTTCCCCTTCTTAGACTCAGGCTGAAGAGGGCGGGACCACAGCCCTTTTACTATTGAATGTCACCATGTAGCTTGGTGCCCGGTACACCCCAGATATATATTAAGGGCTTAATTGAGTGCCCTGCTTTTCAGATTTGACAAACACTAAAAGCTGATCTACTAAATGATGGAAAAACAGTATAGAACAAACCAGATTAAAACTATTGGTCTCACAGAGTTTACATTCAAGTAGATTATAGTTTAAAATGTTGTAAATATTATTAGAACCCCAGCTTTATAATCCCAACAGTGTCATATCATTACACAAGGGCAACAGAAAAAGGATGGACCAGACTACAGTTCCTTAGAGGTTATTGCATAGCTAAACGTATTCTACTTGTGATCATATAAATAGGACCAACAACATTACACTTTAGTAAGCAATTGATTAGTTTACTTAACAAATGTTTACTGAACTCCAAGTGACAAGAAGATACAATCCCTGCCATCTTGAAATTTAAAGGAAACATATAATAGTTTCCTATGGCTTCTCTAAAAAATTATCACAATTTTTTTTGGTAAAAAAAACAACACATATTTATTATTTTACCATCCAGAAGGTCAGAAGTCCAAAATAGGTTTCACAGGACCAAAATAAGGAACTGGCAGGGCCATCCTCCCTGCATGAATCTCGTAGAGACTCTGTTTCCTTGGCCTGCCCATCTTCTAGAGCTCCATGCCCTGCACTCTGTAGCGCATGGTCCCTTCCCCCATCTTTATGCCCAGCAGTATGGGATCTTCCAGTCGTTCTCCACTCTGCCTTCACATTGCATTCTCCCCTTTGTCAAACCCAACTCTTCCTCCCTCTTATAAAAAGAGTTGGGGTTGTCTATCTTAATAGTGCAAGAAAATTTCTCTGTTTCAACATCTTTAATCATATCTGCAAAATCTATTTTATGATTTTAAATAATATTCATAGTTTTCAAGAACAAGGATAAAGACATTCAGGCATCCATTTTTTTATACTATACCTACTAATAAGATAATTTTAAAGTATATAATTAGCATTTGTTTCTTAATTAAATGGTCCTTAGTTTTCTCTTAATATTTAAAAAATATTAAAGTAATGCAAATGAAGTTTAAAAAAAATCCGAATCCTCAAAAATGTTTTAGAATCACTGTTGTATTACGCTTAGATTATTTCATTGTAAATGGCTATAGGAAAGGTGCTAGAAGTTGTAAAGTTAATTGAAGCAAAATAAAGCACAAAAATGGTTGGTGGTAAAAATTTGTAACTTTTAGTTTGGCATCCAGGGAGACAAAATATATCAACATTTATAAGGGATTATAACAGTCAATATAGGAAGGAAAAAACTTAAATTGTGAAAGATTTGCTGGCCCTTCAAAATGAATAAAAAGTAAGTTTGGGATATATATATATACATATTCAGATAACCTAATTTTCTAAACTAACATAGTATCTAGGTGTAGGGAGATACCATGAAATCTTCTAACAAAGCGAACAGGTTTAAAGAAATGTTCTCTTATGTAAAACATTATCTACAGCTTTATCTCTGAGGCAATGATTAACTTACATTATCTTAGGGTTTTTGTTTTTTTTTGTGGATACCGGGGGTCGACCTCAGGACCTCGTGCACCAGCAGGCACCCCTGCCTCTGAGCGATATCACCGGCCCCTTTTTCGTATGTGGGTTCTGAGAGTGGAACTCGGGCCCTCACGCTTGCCAGTCAGGCGCATACGCCACTGAGCCATCTCACCGGCCCACATTATCTTAATTAAATAACTGTGGCTTAAAAATTTGACCCCATCTATTCTTTCACAAGGAAATTATGCACCAAGGATATATGATTATTTCTTCCTTTAGAATAAAGCAAAGGGTGGATTGAATCACATCCAATTTGGATAAATAAAAGTTAACAGAAGAGCTGGACTATTTCTTGGATTTGATATATATTTTGAGAATAGAAGTGTTTTTTTTTTTTTTTTTCAATTTAATGCAAAAGATCTTTAAGAGATCCTATGCTAATTCAATAGACATATTTAAAGGGCAAAATGTTAATGTTGAATTTTGACAGAAAGCTGAAACTTAAGGGCAGGCATAGAATACTTACACAGATAATTTGGGGGCATTTTTATGATTCTGCTGTCTTTTCTTAAACCTATTACATAAAGAAGGTATTATTACTTAACTCAAAATCTTTATGACAGAGAGTTAGACGTGACATAAATCCAAACAATGTAATCACTCAGGACAAATATAACTGTAGTACTTCTAGCTGTTGGATTCCCTAGTGGTCAAAATACCGTAGCATGGTGTTCTGATTCTTTTGATTGATTTCTGAATATTTTAGCACTCTCATAGCTTTTCATCTCTTAGGATTGCTATTAAATATAAGTTTCTTACAATTACTGTGTTTCTGGATTGTAAGCTATTATGTTTATGTCTCTATTTGTCCCAGAGTATTACTACTTTGTTATGAATATATGAAAATATGAAATGTCAAGAGTAACCTCTCATCACACTGAGGGAGAAGCAAAATGATAACAGGAGATAGGCTTTTCTGACAATTAGCTGATCTAATCAGTATCCATGCTCTGTAACAACTTAGGCAGGTAAGCATGAAAACTGATAGAATTGTATAATCTGCATTACAGTGGTTGATTATTTGCAAAAGCATCACTATTATTCTCTTTAATATCTATATACCCCTTCACAGTGTAACTGTGCATCTGTTCTATCAGGAAATGGAGCATATTTCCACATCTATTTAGTCTAGGTGGGTCTTGTGACTTTCCCTGGTCAAAAGATGTGACGGAAATGACATGACAGTGGTTCCAAGCCTTGGCATCAAGAGACACTGCATTCTTGGATTTCTGGAACCCTAAGGAGCCATTATGTGAGATAACCCAGGCTCACAGAGGATGAAAGAACATTTGAATCAAAGTCACAGTAATCCAGCTATCTCTGCTGGGCATATTCTAGGTAGATCTCTGATAGTTCCAGCTGACCACGAAGGCTGTGCACCTCAGCAAAATCCAAAATTCAGTCCAGGTGAGCACATCGTAAATTACCAGAACACAGGCCTATCACTTAAATACATGGTTAATTGTTATTTTGATGCTATCTGATTTAGAATAGTTTGTTAAAAAGTAAAATTTAATGGATATACAGCTATTACTATAATAAGGTAAATAGAAGAATATGCTCTGGCCTCTTTTTAGCAACTGAAAAGGAACGAACAAATTTCTAAGGTCATTTTAAGTTCTGATGTAACATTCTATACCAGTGACGGCGAACCTTTTAGAGCTTTCAAAGATACAAACAGCTGCTCAAGCACGTGGGCCATAGGTTTGCCACCACTGTTCTATACCACCTTTTCCTGTGTTCTCAACATAGCATTTTTTCACAATGAGTTCTGAATTCTGAATATATTTCCATTTTAGATTTTTAAAGACTTCATTATAAATTAAATTTATAAAGAAAAATATCTTCACTGTTTACTGATGATATAATCATTTAATCACAATTTTACTCTATAATGTCATATTTGGCACTGTATAAATACAGTAGTGTTAGTTTCTGATTAAAGTAGTATTTGAAATATTTTTAAGGATTAAACTCTCTCTATATTGGCCATAAAGGTAACCTTAAAAGTTTATCACTTAGTCATTCAAATAACATACGCACTTTAAAAGTTGTTTCACCTTGAGAAGGAAATACAATGCCAATATATTTATCAAGCTAAATTCATAATAATGGAACACTTTACCTGCACAAGACTTTATGAGTGGCAGCAGAATTACCAGTTTCCATAGCAACCTCATCTCCACTTTATGAGGGCAAAAATTTCTTCCATACAATCAGCAGGAACAAAAAGTCTGTCTTCTAGTCTGTACTTCAAGAGTCTGAAAGAAACAAAATTGTCATGTAATAACAAACATATAAACATCAACATGTTAATATAAATATTGATTATTAAGAATTGGTTCAATTTAACATTGATATATCACTCTAAATAAAGCAACCCAAATGACTACTTTTTACATACATATGTTTTACAAAGTTTCAGAAATTTGGTTCATATTTTTATAATTTCAGTTCATACCTCAAACATATATTTACTATGATGCTTGTTGTTTCTAATGAATTAGAGGGGTATTCAACTGGATGTATTCCACAAGGATTAAAGGTTTCACTAGTTTAATTTTAAATTCCATTGTTTTCAAAACATTAATGATGATAAAACATTAAACTAACTCCCATAATTCCATTGCTTGCTTCTATTTGATTTTTAGTCATTAAGCATAAGATATAATATTGTTCTATCACATATACATAAATTTTCTAACAGTTTTGTCACTATTAATGAAAACACACATTAAGAAACATTATCTTTCCTAAAACATTAAACTAAAAATAATATTGCGCTACGAAATGTCTACAAGAGATACATTTCTGGAGTGTTATCCTTCAGCTATCAGATACGCTTTCCAAAAGGGTTATATCGTAATTTTCTCTAATTTCTCTTGACATTTAAGTTATTCAAAGATAAATAAAATCAAAGTTAAGTGTTAGTTTGGCCTTTACTTGAAAAAAGAAGTCCAATAAATTCATAAAATATCATAAACTCATAAAAATAAGTTCATAATGGGGCCGGTGAGAGAGCTCAGCAGCATAAATGCCTGCCTGGCATGCGCAAGGTCCTGAGTTTGACTCCCGGTACCCACATAAAGGAAAAAAAGGGCCGGTGATATCACTCAGCAGCATGGGCGCCTGCTGGCTTGCGAGGTCCTGAGTTCAACCCCCAGTATCCACACACACACAAAAAAGGTCATAATAAACTCAGAATAAACTCACCTAGGTTATATTTGATAATAATTCATATTAAATTATAAGATCTTTTAGAAACTCCTACTATTGTAAAGATATATTTCATTACAACCTTGAATAACTTTTGGAAGTATGTGGAATTTAAGTGGAAAGCTACTGATGAAATTTTGCAAATTTCTTGTTATAGTTTCCCTTTTTTATTAGTGTATGTGATACATAAAGAATACATACATTGTAGAGAACTGAATATACATATATATATCACCCTGATCTTTTTACTTCCACTCCCTTCCTTCCTTTCACTCCCCATTCCTAGATTTCTTTTTAAAACTATATTTCTGCCTGTAGCTGCCTCATGTCAACTTAAACGAAAAACACTGAACCAAATTCAACTTTTTCATAAAATTTAATCTAAATGCTTTCAAATTGTAAACAAGGGATAAAATCACAGGAAAAATAAAAAATATTTGGGGCATTATAATATATGGGTGGATAATATCTTTTCACAAATACTCTCATATTTGATGTTAGTTTTCATTCCCTTTCATACCACAGATGCTGTTTTAAATGCCTTACGTTTACATCATATAATACATCACTCTTGAATTCATCATTGTTCAACAAATATTGATTATTGATGTATATTCTCTGTCAAGCCATTAGGCACTTAGGTGTTATCAGTGAACCTAAAATCATTTATCTCTCCCCTTTGAATCTGGCTCTTTTGTCTTGTTTTGATGAAATAATAAACAAAACAAAACTCATAAACAAATGAACAAATGAACCTTATACACAGGTAAATAATTACATGTATTAAGAGTAAGTAAGGTAATACTTTATAAAGGAAAATAATTTGAGACCTATGAGATTTATAGAGTGTGGTTCGGGTAGCATTTCTCAGCTGAAGCTTAAAATATGAGTAGCCCTTTAGAAGGCAAAGAGTGTGTGCACAAAAATGAAGAGAGAGCCTCAGGGATTGAGATAAGGATGAATGAGTGGATGGAACTAGCATTCTAAACAAAGAGAATGCATATGCCTAGGTCCCAGGGCAGAACTGACTCTGCATCTTCAAAGATCTGAAAGAAGTCCAGTTTGGTATTCAAAGAGATAATGTTGAAGGAAGAGAAAGAGGTTCAAATACGTAAGACCTATAGTCTCTGAGAATGAATATCACAATTGCAGATTATAATTGAGGATTTTATGGAGGGCAGGATCAAGATTTAATTTACATCTTTGGCTGCTGTCCAGAAAGGAAGGGAGGGAGGAACAGCGAGAATTATGCCAATAAATTTAAGGCTACTTTTGTAGTTCAAGAAAAGGATGATAATAATTTTTACTAGAGGAGTGGTTTTGAAAAATTAAATCTCTGGATAGTTTTCCTGCCTCTAATCTTGCTTTTTTTTTTCTATCTATTTGAATACTGCCACCAAATTTTTCTTCCTAAAACAAAGATTTGGTCCAATTATACCAGTATTCTGAAACTTTGCAGAAACATCGAAAATCCTTGGAATGGTATTCAAGATCATATATAAACTTCTAACTTTTTGTGGCTAGTTTACTGACAAAATTCTCCAGGAACATTATCTTCTCCCAATTCACTTTCTACATGAATCATGTGTTATTTCTTTATAGACGCTGTTTCATTTTACAGAAATCCTCCTTAAGAGTCTATGTCTTCTTGAAAGCTGCATAATAGTATTCTGACCATACACGCTTGTTTTCCCAGGACAATTTCTCTTTACTCAAATGTCATGACAGAATTATTGATAATAGTCCTTTTACCAAAAAAGGTCCAGTTTGCAAGATAAATGAAATGATGGGCTTATTGAATGGATATTTATCATGTTGTTCCCTATGTGATAATCTTGTCCTTTTCTTGTGATAAAAAATTCTGTGACTTGCTTTGAAGAACCCCCTCCCTGTACACCCTTGGTCCACATAACTGGAGTGGTATTTCCTCCAATTCTATGGTGGAAGGAAAAACTTGGAATCCATGATAGTTCTTTGTTAATTACGAATCAATTACCTTGGCTATAATATTTTATAAAAGGATGTATGACTTGATTGAAATCCATGACATTCAAAGTCAGAACATTTGTCGGTATTATTATTATTTTTTTTTGTGGGTACCGGGGGTTGACCTCAGGACCTCGCGTGCCAGCAGGTGCCCGTGCCGCTGAGCGATATCACTGGCCCTGTCAGTATTATTAAGACAGGAGTATAAACTTTCCATTATTGTGATATTAACATGTTCATCTATTTAAGGAGTGTTTTCATGATCCAGCTTGAAACTGGAACTAAAAGCTCTCAATTCTCCATTGTGGACAGTTTGCTAAACCTCTACCCCAAATATTTCCTTTATTAGTCTCTAAGAATCTTGTACTAATATTGTACTCTAAGAATTTTGTATATATAACTGCCAGAGGCCCCCAAATATCTAACAACTCAAGGAACATTCCTTTCTTCCTTAGGATGGCAAGTTATTCAACACACACAATCCCCAGGAAGCCAGCAAAGATTAGGTAACCTGTTTTGCTTGCCATACACAAGTCTCTTCCAACAGCCCCAGCTTGCTGTTTTTCTGTTCCTTGATAAAAATCTCCTATGTGGCCTTTCTTTCATCTGGAGCTGTAAGAAAAGAGTTCTTCCTTTCATACATGTAAGTGTCATTGTGATTTGTTCGGACATCTAAAGATCCTCTAATTGTGCTGGGGGTGTGGTTCTGTGATACAGTGTTTGCCTAGCATGTGCAAGGCCATAGGATCAACCCTCAGCACTGCCAACAGACACACCGTTAAGAGCCTGTCATCATTTCTGTTATAGAATTATGAAATAGTCAACCATGCCTAAAATCCTGGAACTCTAAAACGTATGAGACAACCAAATATATTTTCACTTAATCCTATTTGTGTTATATTTTGTTTATTGTAACCAAAACAATGTGCTGATACCCTTATTGTTTATCCTCAATTTATATGAACTTCTTAGACTCTATAGCAAACTTCCATGTTGTAAACCCTTCGAGGCATGCACTTATCAATGGCTCCATTATATTGTCAGTGTTTTCGTACTTTACCTCGAGAATCAACATTATGTGCCACACTTGCTCATAACACTTGGTGTGATGTTTAATGCAGAGCTCTTATTCAGTATTATGGGCTAGGATTGGATTTGACAGCTATTTAGTAACATGGGCTGCGGTTGTATGTGACAGTGGAGCAGCCTTACTTTCTGGGGAAAAAGGCTGAACTGGGAATTTAGAGACTTTTCTCCTACTATTTTTATTCTCTTAACCAGCTGAGTAGAATTAGATGATTCATTTGCATTCATTTTCACTGTCTTTCAAAATTGAAGAGTTTGGCTTAGAAATCATCTTTATATTTCTTCTATCCCTAACATTCTAAAGTTGTTGAGTTGAACCCAGTGTATAATTTCTAAGCAAATATTGATTGCTTAGCATCTGATTGCTTATCTGCATATTGTAATGAGGACAAAGCCCAAAAGATATTTTATTTGACATTACTCTTTAAAGCTAGCTGAAATAGCCCATATTTATGCATCAGTTACCATTTGTAAAAGTTTAAATTGCCTGAGGAAGAAGAATACTTTGGTTCAATAAAAACAATACAGATAAGAAAAGTCTGGTTATTTACTTACAGTACACTGGGGTAGAAATATTCAGTGGGTAAACTTTATGCTGGTCAGTGACATGCGAAATAGTTAAAGTTTCTTGGAGTCAAAATAGGCATTATCACTTGAGGCAAAAATGGGCTAATAAAAGGTTTCTTATAAAACAAACTTAAAAGAACTTTAAGAAGCTCTAAAATAGTTTTATAAATGTATCACCAATATTTTGTTTTAGATGAGATTTATAGACCATGCAATCTTTTAAATGGTATTTTGTCCCAGAGAAGTGTGTGCATTGTTTCATAACATAAGTGCTAAATTTATTGTTCTGTTATTCCTGGATGAAATTGATCTTCCATAGACCATATATGTCCACTTTTCCCTCATGGAATTCTCAGTGCAAAAATAACAACTTCAAATACTTCAGAAGTGAATATGTATAGGTCCACAATCCACTGCTTGCAACTAAAAAATTCTGAAAGTTGAAATGTACATATAAATTTGTTGGCAAAACCTATCCCAAAACAACGTGTGATAGATTGCTACTTTTTATCCAACTTAATATGAATAGTTCTATACTTCTGTGAAAATTGAAATACTGGTTGATGATGGAATAGTGCCTATTATGTGTACGACATATAAATATACAGTATATATAGAGTACAGTATATATATATATTATATATTCAAATGCTGTATGTAAATGTATATGCATACATACAGACAAAGACACACACACACACACACACACTCACACACACACACAAATGTACATCTGTACTGCTGAAATTAGGAACCATAGCCCATGGAACAAATTAGGCCCATTGCCCACCTTTGTAAATACTTTCATTAGACTCCATTATGCCTATTAATTTATGTATGTTCTATGCCTATTTTTTGTTACAAAGGCAGAGTTGAGTAGTTCTACCAGAATGCATACAGCCTGGAAAGCTTAAAATATTTACTATCTAACCTTTTATGTATTTAGAGTTTTGTGAATTTTTTTTTTGCTAATCCCTGATCTAATGCATTTTAAACTCTAACATACATTTGACTATAAGGATCTCAGTACAATTATTCAACATTTTTCTAACCCCATGTATACATATAACAGCAAGAATACAACGTGTTAAGTAGAAAAACATGGAATCTTGTATACTTATATAACGTCACATTATGAATCTTGTCGTAATATGAACTCTTTCAACCATGTGTCATAGACCTACATCTGATCCCAAAAGACAAATATGATTTAAGAAATTATTTATGTGACAGAGAAATGATACCCGATGCTAATTGTACTTAACTCAGAAAACACCAACAGTTTCTTTATTTGGATCAGAATAATCACTTGTCAAAAATAACAAAAATTGTCTTTCCATCTATCCCCTGGCCCTAAATTCATCTATCAGTGTATAACTGTGTACAATATTCAGCAAACCAGAATGAGTATGGGAGTTCAAATATTAGCTAGGTATAAAGCAGCAGGGTGATTCTGGGAGGTTATTTCCATGTTAAAGTTTGCTATGCCCAGCAAGCATAGGAAACAAGGGGAGTAATCGAAAGGAAAGAGATGGCATCTCTCTCTTTTTTAAAAAGGAGTTTTTAAACTTTTCTTTGCAATGAAAACTAGGGTTATTCTCTTGACTAAAAAGGCAAGGTTGATGTACACACATAGTTCTGTAATAAATCTTTGAAAGGAGCTCATAAACGATTCTTGTTGGTATTTATCAACTACACTTAACAAGCTACAGAGAATATCAAATATCCCCTAAAATACTACATTGTACGATGGGGGGCAGAAATGGAAAACTATTCATGTCCAGTTCTCTCAATATAATGCTCCCTAATTTCTGTAGATAATTCCAGGTGATACCTATCCAAGTAATGAAAATTATGTATATTAATACATACTTGTTTTTGAACTCTCAAGGTCAATTAAAAATCATTTCACATCCTTACTTTCTTTGAACCATTTGAAATTATTTTCTCACATTGGCAATAGAAAAAAACACTAGCGGTTTTCGTTTTTGTGCTAAATACAGAGCAAGAGAATGGGCAATGAATGACTATTACTTTAGAATATGAGCACACTTCTAATCGTGACATACTTGTGTTGCTTTCATATATCTGGAAAACTTCACTGCAAGCGTGTGGCTCCTATTAAAGGCTTTAATTTTTCCCTATTTATAGCAACACTGTTTTAGCACTAAAGAATTTCATGGAACAAGGTCCATTTTCAGATGGCATGTTCATCATCAGAACAAATGTCCTCAGCACTAATTACCCTTTTGTTTTTAATTGACCAGTTAATTAACTGGACCAGATAAATTAAAAATCTCCAATTCACTTAATTAAGGTAGCTTCATTGTTTTATTTCAGTGTGATAAAAATCCACTGAAGGATGAGAAGATTCTTAATCATTTTTAGAACAGATTTCCAACCTCAGCATTCATAGAGTTATTTACTATCAACCTAAATCGATAATAAATTAAAATGTAAAATATTTATGAACTGAAAAATTCTGATGTAGACTAGGAAATCTCAACTGCCATTGAGTCAGGCAAAGTAGTAGGATAAATTGTCCCATCACAGTCTTTGTTTTCAGAATATAATGCTATCAGTTTGATGATTGTTATGCCAAGCTCTCAAAATAGGCAGTCATAATAGATGATAGATTAGTAGAAAGTTATAATGCAGTGTATTTAATGTGATCATAGAAAAAGCATTGGTTCTTTTCCTAGAGAAGTCATGATTAGGCGTTAAATTGTTAACAGTGTGAAATAAATGCAAATATATTTGTTATGGTAATAAACTTATTTATACATTTTATTTTCTTTTTATCAGAGAAACCAAGATATACAATTTAACATAGGGATCAATACAGTCTTGTTCATATGTCTTTTGCTTGAGGCCATGAAGTCTTGCTGAAAGAGACCAGTGTTAAGAAATATTTTTTGAGGGCCGGTGAGATGGCTCAGCGGCGTAAGCACCTGCCTTGCAAGCACAAGGGCCCGAGTTCGACTCCCAGATCCCACATACGAAAAAGGGGCCGGTGATATCGCTCAGTGGCACGGGTGCCTGTTGGCGCACGAGGTCCTGAGGTCGACCCCCCGGTACCCACAAAAAAAAAAAAAAAAAGAAATATTTTTTTGAGGCTACTGAGTAATACTTTCAATGAATTTCTGCATTGAAATGCACTATTAATATACAGATGGTGCAGTCCTGCCTTGAAGTTTCATAGCTGTGAAAATCAAAGCAAAGCAGAGATTAACAGTTGTCACAATTCTGTTCATAACCAAATAAATCCTGAGACTTGCACGCACACCTATCATTGAAGGTTCTCCCTACTCTGTTCCCACCTTGGTCTGTAACATCAGCACAGCTTCAGCCTCTTTGAGTACCTATTTCTCTATCTGCAAACTGCAGGTAATTATATGTCATAGACATATTCTTGGTATTTATGGTATGTTAATAAGAATAGAAAAATATACGTAACTAACACTGTATTGATCGGCTGTTTGTCACTGAGACAACCTACTACTTAAACCAGAAAAGGTTTACTTTAGCTCACAGTTTCAGAGGTTTCAGTTCATGGGAAGCCAGATTCATGGCAGAAACATCATGGAAAAGGGGCACAGTAAAGAAAAGCTGCTTATCTCATGTCAGGCAGGAAGCAGAGAGAAAGTGGATGAGCCAGAAGAAAGATATACCTTTAAAGTCTTGCTCCTAGTGATCTACTTCCTCCAACCAGGCACCTCCTCCTTATAGGCCATTCAGCTATGAATTCATCCATGATTCACCCATTGATGAGGTCAACACACTCACAATTCAATCACCTCTCCAGGCCCCATATCTGAGCACTGGGAATCAAGTCCTCAATACATGAACTGTTGGGGGACACTTCATATTTAAAGCATAGCAGATACTGCTATAGTTTGGAGGATTTATAATTTTGACTCCCCATTCCTAAAAAACGTGACAAGAAAGAGCGGTTCAGGTGAATCTCAGACACACTATAGGTAGGGAGAACAAAACTTGACATAGTTCTAGTACTTTCTCAGAAGTCAGTGGGTGATACTTCTAGAGTTTTATGTCCTGCCCTGAAGGACTTTAAGTTTGTTTTTACAAAACAAGGACCTGATCAAGACTGGGAAGATATCATAGCACAATAGCTTAAGAGTAATGGGTATAGTGAAGCTAGGTTCTTGATACAGATCTTGAAGATAATCTCAAAACGTAAGTTTTATCTTCTATGAGCAAATATTTCCTATAGTAAGCAGTTTGATTATTTTGGCATTCAGTGTTCTTTAGCATAGGGACCAGAAATTGTGCTTGTTTCAATTCTTAGTAATGAACTGAACAACAGAGTGTACAGAACTACTTACTAATGCTAGAGCATAAGATGGTAAACTTTTCCTGTAGAAGGAATACTGTCAGCCTTGGAAATCACATGATCTCTGTAGTCACTATTAACCTGTACTGTTGTAGTATAAAATTAGTCCTATATAAGACACAAACAAATATGGGTGGCTGTGTTCTAATAAAACTTTATAAAAAAAAAAACAGGTAAAGGGCGTTCACTTCACAGTCACAGTTTGCTTACTCCTAGCTAAGGTTGACCTGGACTTAAGGGCTAAGTTCTAGGGCTAATTTCTCAGCTCGAGCATATTGACTATTTGATTAACATTTGAATTGACAAAAACGTGGGAGAGATAATCTAGTAGAAAGCAAAATTCAAAAATAACTAGACTGAAAAGAATGGAGTAAATGTGAATATATAGATATATATCACATTATATTGGTACAATATATTATATGTATATTTAAAAGAAGAGGCATGATGGTTTTCAGATTTCTTCCTCACAAATCCTAATAAAAAAATAACATGAATATTATCAGGAATTTCATAATCAAGTATGTGTGCAAAGCATTTTTTGTTTTGCAGGAAACAAGATTGATGTGGGGAATAGTATAAGAGCTATAGATAAATAATTTTTTACCTCATTATGTGTAGTCACAGGAAATTCTTTTTTTTTTCTGTGGGTACCGGGGGATTGACCTCAGGACCTCGCGCGCCAGCAGGCGCCCGTGCCGCTGAGCGATATCACTGGCCCCTTTTTCGTATGTGGGTTCCGGGAGTCGAACTCGGGCTCTCGTGCTTGCCGGGCAGGCGCTTAAGCCGCTGAGCCATCTCACCGGCCCAGGAAATTCTTTTCTTTGCTTACTTTGCTATAGTCATCAAAGAAAATACAGATTAGGATAGGCTAAAATGCAAATAAATCTAATGAGATAATATTTAATAAGAGTGTTGACAAGTCTTGTCTTAGGTTTAAATGATTGGATTATTTAAATTAATTCAGAGTACGATAGTAGTGGGAAAAAAAGTGGCTTTACCTCAATTCAAGTTAAGAAAAAGTAGCAAAACCAACATGATACAAGGTAAAGTTGTGCCAGTATTTACAGCTTACATTTTGATATAGTTGCCAAAAATCCAATGTAACCCAGGTTGCATGGAAGAAAGCACAGTGGCCAGAATGATGACTGTTCTGATCACGTAGGGGGATAGTGTTCTCTTCTGAGTATCATGGTTTAAGAGGAACTTTGACAAATTGAACCACTCTCCTGGGGAGAAGGATAAGGCTGATGAAGTGGTGGGAAGACATGACTTATGAGGGTCAGTGGAAAGAAATGAGTATGTTTAGCCTGGGGAAAAGAAGATTTAGCAGGCATAGGAGAGCCGTCTTCAAATATTTGAAGGGCTGTCTTCTGGAAGAAGGATTAAACTTATTATTTGTGTCTCAGGAGGACAGAACTAGGACCAAAGGGTGCACATTTCAGGGCAGCAAAATTTTTTAATAAAAGCCCTGAGCATTTTAACAAGTAGAACTGTTTAGCCAGTGGTTAAGTGCACTGGCTTTGAAACCTAGACAGTCTGGGATTCCATTTTCAAAACCTACAGTCACTGTATAGCTTTGTGACGTAAAGAAAGTAATGGGTTTTATGAAAATCACAACGGAAAGAATAATACCTACCGAATGGGTTTCACAAGAGGATTCAGTAAGATCATACAAACAGAGAAAGTCTTTTCTCCATGAGATATCTAGTTCTCTACAATTAGGAGTATTGTTTATAAGGAGTAGCTAGAGTACCCCCTTCCTATGACATAATAGTATCTCTGATCAAGTAGAAATTTAAACTGGATGATCTCCTAAGCCCTTCAAAACCTACAGTTTATCATTTCTATATAAAAGCAGAAAAGCGGAAATTCTCTGAACAAGAAGTCATTAGCTGCTGATCCAACAGTCAAGTATTTAAAAATTAAGAAATCCCACATAAAAAGACATATTGGTTTCTTTTTACATCTGAAGATTTGACATCACTGGGTCCAAATTTTTACATAGTTAAAACACAATCAAAAGACAGTAACATACCTCAAGTGTGATTGGCCCTATAACACCACTCTTTGCCACATTTTGGAGGACAAGTCCAGCTGTCTAACTTTCAGCACACTTTACTCTTTTGCATTTCCTGTTCTGTGTCTGAAGGTATTTATTGTATCGGCCTTCTCCTATGCTACACCAGAGAGGCAAGGAAGCTGGAAACAAAGTGTTTTAGGATTGTAAGATGGGACAGAAAAATAGGAAAAGGAAGAGAAAGAATGGGATACCAGAAGGTAGGCTGAAAGGCTGAAGACAAGAAAACTAGTAATAATATTATTTATCAAAATCAGAATAGGATTTAGACTCTGTCAAGAATTGTATATGCATTGCTTAATTTAATCTTCAAGGGTGTATAAGTCATGTGATATCATTGCTTACATTTTACAGATGAGAAGGCTGAGGCTGGGAAGGGTTAAGTAACCTGATAAAGAGCACACAGCTCACAAGAGGCAGAAAAATCCCTCAATTGACCAGTAATGTCCAAATCCTGATCCTGTGCTTTTGCTCACAATAACCAATCTTACAGACTTCACAGTTTTGTTCAATGCTTACTGCAGGAGATTTTGTTCAAATTTCTGTGTATGGAAAAGATAACTTCTCTTTCAATAGGAAAAGGAACTTCTCTATTAAAAAAGAAACTTCTCTTCCTATTAGACTCCTCCTTCATTACATTCAATCTAAAATGTTACAAAGGTAGATGTTGTGCTTGTGGGGTTTTAAAACTGTGGCATTTAGTCAAATATTAATCAAAGTATAAGGTTAAATACAGTGAAATACTTCCCTTCTTGCAGGATTTCTGAGTGGCTGCTAAAGTCCTCTACTTTATCCTGTTTAATCCCATAGTGCTGATGTACACTATACAGTATGGAGACAGAAATATAGCACATACCAGCTCCTTCATTTTCAGGACCCTTTGTCCCACAGTGCTTTTAGGAAAGCCTGGTCCAGAAAAAGGAGTCATAGAAAACAATACCTATGTTCTCCGAGTCCCAACTCTGCCAATAGGTACTGATGCCACTTGAGATACAA
This sequence comes from Erethizon dorsatum, assembly GCA_028451465.1. Taxonomy (NCBI): domain Eukaryota; kingdom Metazoa; phylum Chordata; class Mammalia; order Rodentia; family Erethizontidae; genus Erethizon; species Erethizon dorsatum. The sequence continues at coordinate 54,360,632 of CM051825.1, read as the reverse complement.
GTCTTATAACTGCCCATTCTCAGGTTATTCACAGTGAAGATTGAGGGAGGAATATTTACATTATGATGTGCTCCTAATTTTTCTAGGAATCAACTAATAATGAATGTAATTGAGCACGCTGAATTAGAAAGAGCCCAAGATATATATGATATACATTTATACATTTTCTCATCCCTGCAAAACTGGTCAGGAAAATTTGATGAATTTAAAGCACATATAAGCCACGCATTACAAAATATTCTCTCTCCTAAAAAACTGGTCAAGAAAATTGGATGGTTTTAAATCACTTTCTTGCCAATATGAGATTTCAAGACCAGAGATGATGACAAATATCCATTTTCTCTAAGCAGAAATGTGAATTTTCTGACCTATGTGAAAAAATTAGTGAAATAACATTAAACCTATTAATAAATGCTGCTATAAATACACTAAAATCATACAGCTATAAGATCTCTACTAAGAACACCCTTTCCTTCAAAGCTATGCATTGGAGGAAGGAAAGAAAAAATAAATCATGGAGCACACACAGCAGCATGTACACTATTCCATTCTCTTCCTGTTGGCTAAGGTTCATGGCCCCCAGCCCCTGGACAATTGGACCTTTCACCTTCTCGTCCATCAACCTGTCCCCTGATATGTGCTCTCATTGGCAGTCCTGACCTCATGGAAATAGGAGTTGCTTCAAGAGGAAAATGTGGCTGCCTGTCAACAATCATGCTGCAAAACTGGGAAATTCTTCTGAAATGGAGAGGCTGCAATTTGAAAATAATAAAAATAAAAAAGGATATATATATAGAGAGAAAAATAACTCATTAGGAACAGAACAGTCCATTTCACTTTAGTAGTTGAAGTGCCCTTCCTTGGCTTTTAGAGGTTGTGGAAACTTGGATCAGGTTTGCTTTGTTGAGGAAGTGTTGTTCTCATTAAATATGCAGGCGCTGAGGATGCTGCTGCTGTGGTGTGGGACATGGCAGGGGTCTACCTTTCCTCCCCAGCCCTTTAAAACTATTTCCAAAGGAGATACAACTTGCATATGAAAAAATTCACCCGCTGACCTGATGAGACACTTCTCCAGGGGTTGAATTTGAGATATCTCAGATTTCTCAGTATTATGTATCTGCTTCCTACATTCTTATTAATAGTAGACACTATCAGCTTCCCATATCTTGAATTCACACTAACATAAATAGTGTCCCACTTTTGTAAACCTTTCTGTGTTGTAAGATGTGCTTTCTCAAATATGTCTCATTTTGATTTTTAAAATTATGAAAAAAATAAAATGGAGGCTCAGAGAAATCAACTAATATTTCTATAGCCACAGAAGACAAAGTATTCCTGCTTTTAAAGTGCTGTTTTATAGTCTGTGCCCTCTAAATGTAGGTAACCTTTGACAAAATGATGATCCTAACGTGTATCTAGTTCAAGGCTGTATGGAGGGAATAAAGGCAGAATGTTGAAACCACACTTAGAGGGAATGAGCAGTGCCTTCTGCAGAGCTTCTCCAAGCACTGACACTCCCTTGAACACACTTGCAGTGACTGGCTCAGTGGAAAGAAAAGTGTGCCAAGAATCCATAGGACTCAGTGATAGTCTCCCACTTTCAATAATGACCCAGTGTAATTTGAGACAACTGAGCAATATCTCTAATCTCAGAAGTTCACACTGAGATTGAAAAGTAGGCAACACAACAGAGACAAATGTAGAAGTCAAAGCCCAATGACAAGGAGCAGGCAAGTTTCTAAATCACGTAACGCAAGCTTCTAAATCATGTAACACTACTTCATGTAATAGCTCTGCAGTGCACAGATATTATATTACTGAGCCTGGCCTTTGACCCAGATCTCTTGACTTCAACATGAGTGCCTTTGTCATATTATTTCTTGGAAGCACAGAATTGTTGTAAGCTTGCCTGGTATATGTACTTGGAATTAGACTAAGAAAACTTTAATTGGCTAGCAGCACAGTAGGTAAATTAACCATGAACGAAGTTTTAGTAAAACATCCAGGAAGGGAGGGGCTGGCTTGAGATCAAAGCAGGATGTTGGTGCAGGAACTGCCTTTCTCCAGTCTATTAAAGTAAGAGGATCTGTGGAAAGGGAGAACAAAAGCAAACAGCCACGACTCTATAACTGTAATTCTCTCTCTCTGCATGGTGTAAACAAAAGACCCTAATTCTGAGGCAGAGCTACCAACTTAATCCAGAAGCTCACCTTTCATATAGATAGATGCCCACTATTCCCTGAGTTCATGTGTCCAACATGGCCTTGTCCTTGTCAGTCCACCCATAAAGTCAGGGATCCACTGAGTCCGTGAACTCCTCAAAAGGAAATAGTCAACCTAGGAGGCCATGGTCTGGTGCCAAGATGCCCAGGTTTTTAAATTTTTCTATCAGAAAATTTTTGATTAATACATACTAAGTTTACATATTAATTCAGCTGTATATCTATTGTTTTGGGTTTTCTTTGTGGTGGGGCAGGTGCGTGTCCAGAGCTTCTGTTCTGCCATCTTGAACTTCTCTGTTGCCTGTGTTTAAGTTCAGACTGTGCTTCTCTTTAGGTGAGGGACTTTGCACAAGTTATTTAACTCTTCTATGCTTATGTTCCTCATCAGTAAAGTGAGAATAATAATAGTAGCTTCTCCACAAGCTTAAGGTGAGGATAAGTTTATTCAGATAAATTTCTGACAGCACCAGCTCATAAGAATCCAGAGACTAATAAACAATAGCTGCTCTATCATTATCGTAATTATTAAGTACAAAACAGCAAAGAAAAGGTTATGTTAAAGATGACTCTGCTTTGTTTCAGTTAGTCCACCTTTCTGAAATTCTCTAATTTCAGCATTCTGCCAAGATTCAGTGCTCTTATTCCATAAAGATTTTAATTATACCTTCATTTAGTCAATTTACTTTAATAAAGAAATTAATGAAATGTTTGTGGTATGTTTGTTTTTTCACGATACACAGGAGGAAACATATGGTCTACTTTCATGGTCTATTTTTCAGAACCTTCTGTATGTGTGTATTTGTACAGGGAGGTATTAATTTGCAAGAATATAGTGAAAGAATGGGTAATTGGTTGTTACATTTGAGTACCTTAAGTGTATTTCAGTGATATTATAGAAAAAGCCTTCCAAAAGCAATAGTAATTTAAATTAGTGATCTTTTTGTTATCTTAATAAAATTTAGTGCAGTCTCCTGGAAAAATGATATGCTTGAATATCTATTTTAAATACAAGGAATGAAGAGATGTAAGTGTGTTTAACCTTGACTAATAGCTGTCAAGTGGCTACCATCAATAATCTAGAGTAAGGAAACAAGTGAAGAAAGAAGTCTTTTTACAGTAAAATGACCTCAGGCAAGGATATTACCCACATAGCTCTTCTCACATATATACACAGTCATGAAACATACAATAAACATTCAGTCAATGGCAGACTGCCTACATGACAGATGTTCTATAAGACTACAAGAAGCTGAAAAATAATTATCATGTAATGACATCATAGCTATCATGATGTCATAGTGCACTAAATTACTCATGTGGTTTGTGGTGATGCCTGTGCAAACACATCTACCTTGTGGTACAAGGCATAAAGCGCAGGGCATACAATGATGTCCTGTACATTCTACTTGATAATAATAAATGACTTGTTTCTGTATTTGCCATATGTTTATCATTATTTTAGTGTGTACTCCTACTTACAGTTTCATTCATTGTATGTCTACTGTATCTTTTTTTTTACATCAAGAGGCTTCATGGAGTGACGGAGCTATATCATATAGGTTTATGTAAGAACACTATGTTTGCACAGTGAAACGATAACAATTTCCTAGTGACAAATTTCTCAGGATTTGTCCTTGTCATTAATGAATACCATTATATTCATTCACGGTACAACTGATATTTAGGCCTCCAGAAGAGCTGTACTTCTAGAAAAGTGTAACTTTGTTCGTATGCAAATTTCCAGTGTCACAAACTTGAATTTTGAAATGTAAAGTGATAGCTGAACGCAAACTATTTTTAGCTTACCAGTTGCAAATATAAAAAGATGAGTTTAAAATGTATTGATCACGTTGCAAGGTGTAATTCAGAGGATTCAGAGTAAAAGATATCCCCTTGTGACAGTTTCTCATTTCAGAAATTTCATATCCACCCATTCTGCTTGTCAATTCCCAGAATATACTTGTTTTTCAGAGGATGCACACATATAAATAAACACATGTAGAAGAGCACATACATCTCTCCTTTGCAAGTCACTTTCCTTCACTCTACCTAACATTAACTCCCTGACGTCCTAGCCAGAGTGGCAGTTCTGGCACAATATTGTTCTTGATTTCTCTATTTCCTCCTTGGGACCTGTCTTTCAAATATCTAATGCGAATTTTCTCATGAATGCCAATGATGTACAGTTACATTTTTCTTTCGAACTTTTCTTCCCACAGGCATTCCAAGTATTCTGTGTCTACTTTCAAGATATACATAACTAGATGAATAGCAATTACTTGTAATAGAGTGTAGAAAAGGTAAAGGGATTTTTACTGGTTCTGGGAAGATTTAACTATATTGATAGAGCATTTACTGAAAAAACCCATACCCCCCTAGAATATGATGAATGGCCACCTCCCTCTTGGCTCTGTCCCTGGAGGTTCCCAAGTGCTAACTGCCCTGGGGTTTTGTTTGCCACACAGAGAAGTTAGTCTCCATTCATTCTTGCATGTTAAATTCACTTGCATTTAGTGAGCAGTGAACACTTTATTCACTCCCAATTCAAAATCAAAATAAGGGTTTAATTTGCTTCCCTGTCTTCTGGGGCTAATCTTCCTTCACTGAACACTCACACTACTGTTAACTCAAGGAGAACAGCCCCTAAAGAGCCCTTCAGTGAGACACTAAAGGACTAATTGTTCCTCTGGAAGTGTGCCCACTGGTGCCTGCTGGCATCAATGAGCACCTCCCTTTGTGTATCCTACATCACAGGGCAGAACTGGGTATAAGACATGACTTTATGAGAGCAGTCAATGATAATTAACACCCTACCTATTTCTGAACTCATGGACCGCATTTCTAGAATGCACATCATAGTGCTCACTACACCCTGCAGACCTACCATTTTTAGGTGGAATACCATGACATCAATTCCTGCTAAGTGTCAGAAACTTTCATCACACAGGGGATGCCAAAGCAGTCCTTAGCAGAAGTGAACATTACAGCACACCAGGGTCAGCCTTTTATGTCAATGGGCCAGTATCCAAATCCTGCCGTTCTTTACATTCCACAATTTTCACTTTGTTATTCATATTCAAAAAAATCTCTGGAGACAAAGTAAAGTAATAAATTCCATCTTATCTAAAAAATGATTCAGTAACCCCCAACTCTTAGCTAAGTTCCCTTTGTAATAGTTATTATAAATTAGCTTAGAGAAAAGTTAAATAATATATTTGCTGACATACCGAAGCACAGGCTGACCTGTATATGTACATAGAGGGATGCCTGTTCATGTGACCTAATGTATTTATCCAACACTTTTTTGTGATTTGAGTGCTCCCCCAGTAGACTCTGAATTAAGGATTGAAATGCAAGTGATTTGGTTGGAAGGTTTAGTGGGTTTCTCAGACAGAAAATGAAACTGAGACGTTTGTTATCAAGCCAGTAGCTGGAGTGGTCAGCTAGACCCCAGCCCTCTGGGGATCACAGGGAGGCAATGCAGAGTAATGCTCAATTACCTCAGTGGAAGGGCTCAGAAAATGGGTATTTATAAAATCAATTCTCCTTTTATTATTGATGGAGGAGTTCCTCTGGGGAGTAATAACTCTTGGGCACTTTTGCTTTTCCTGCACGAAGGGAAGCATGCTTCCCAGGCCTGAAAATATCCCCCAGTCAGAGATAGTTAAGTTTTCACAGCGCAGCCACCAGAGTGGTAGTGGTGAATAACTGGAGGTGGTGGGGATGCAGTGGGAGATTTACTGAGGGCATAGACAGCACCTGCTATAATCATTAACTCTCTGCCATACATTAATTACAGGATTTGGCATAGGCCTCGAAATACAGTCATTGCCTTGTATAAAGATTAGAGTTTGCAAGGATTTTTATTACTAGAATACCAACCTTATTATTATTAATCTTTTTGTTTGCAATTGGCTTTTTCATTAAATAAAGAGTAGAGAAGACAAGACTTGTAATAGACAAGTTCCAGTAAAAAATTAAAATCATCTTCTAAAGCAATTTGTAAACTTTACATTAAGCAAATATATGTTTACTTACGTATATGTAAATACATATGAATATTACTTTATAAATATCTTAATAACAGTTTAAAGCAGAAGGAAAAGTTATACGAATGAACATTTTCATCACATAAAAAGGTTTTAGAAACATATTCTGGAACTTTACACCAATACCTATTGGAAACTATATAAAAATTCATGCCTCAACCCAGTTTATATACAGTTAAGTATTAGGCGTCTTGAGCAGTTGTCACACAGAAAGTGTTGTTGATACCCACACTGATACTACAAATTTATTAGTCAAGGAAAATGTATTTCTGTAGTACTTTGCATATCAGAATATATTTCACATTTCTGGTTTTGCTTAATTTCAAAATATTTGTGAGAAAAGTATTATTACTCTCATTTTACAAGTATATGTAGTGTGACCATGCAAACAGTTGATTTGCCTTAGGCAACAAAACGAGGAGGGAGTGATGCCAAAAAGCAGCCTTAATCTTTCCTCCCTCTGGGTCTACATGCATGAAAATGTAATTCCAGCTACTAAGTCACAAGACTACAAATCTCCACTTACCTAGGAATGAAGAGTTTTCCTGGTGTGATACTTTGCTATATGAAAACAACACAAGGCAAACAGGGAAGGTTGGGACCTCTAACTGGTATATAAAATGTGCAAATAAATTTAGTGGCATATACTGAAATATGCAATCATACTGCTATGTAGATGTACTCTAAATTTACAGCTCCACAATGTGACTATGCTGCTCTCTCTTAAGATCAATTATATTCTATACAGCTTTGTAGAAAATGAGTCAATTTTTTCTAAGTGGTTCCCATGAATAGCATTAGCTATATTTGTATTCTAATACCTTTCTTGGAATGCATTTTACTCATTTTCCTCTTACATATATTTACATAAATACTAAAAAGCACATACAAACAAAAGAAGGCATATATCTTTATGTTCCAATATTGAAATGGAAATTAGACAAGATAAAAATTGAAAAAGTTACCTATCCAAAATAGCTATATAGAACATGATAATATCAGAAAGCTTTGATGATTAAAAAGTCCAATATCTTTCAACTTATAATTTGAATACACTTGGGTTGTTAAAGGGAAAATCAGGAGTTCTAATGTTATTTATCTGATCAAAAATTTAGAACAGGTAAATTTGCTGTTGCTCTCTAGTAAATACATGTATCTGCAGGAAGGTTTTGACATTTAAAAGGATAATAGATTACACTGGGAATTAGTCTCTTAATCTCCATGTGGGTCCTATCCTTAATGTTCTTTGTGACAGTAGAAATATACTTTGCTTGTTGGAATGTCAGAGATTTTTATCTGATAAACTGTAGAATGAGGAGGCAGTCTGAGATCTCCCAATTGTCTAGAGGATGAATTAGAAATGTTGAACACACATGCCCCTAGATTAATGGAGGAGTTAAAGGTGGGGAGGGTTCCCAATCTATCTTGGTCTCACATTAGTCCTGGTCATTTCAAGATGCTGTCAGATGTGGGCATTAAGATAACATAGTAGGGGCTGGTCAGATGGCTCAGCGGTGTAAGCGCCTGCCTGGCAAGCGTGAGGGCCCGAGTTCGACTCCCGGATCCCACATACGAAAAAAGGGCCGGTGATATCGCTCAGCGGCACGGGATCCTGCTGGCGCGCGAGGTCCTGAGGTCGACTCCCAGTACCCACAGGAAGAAAAAAAAAAAAAAAAAAGACAACATAGTAGATATTACCCAAAAAGTAGTCAAAACCACATTTGAAAGCACATTTGAAAGTGCCATGTTGAAAGCTGTGGTCTGCAAAATTAGTTTCTGTGAAGGAAAAAAGAAAGATGGCGTTTTTAAAAGAATGAGATAAGAGAATAAGATTCAGTTAAGGCTGTTTCTCTGTAATTCAGCCATAGAACAAATGAAAAGAAGTAGTTAAAGGGAAACCAGTCATGCAAATCTGGTTGGTGCATACTTAATTTACAATATTTCATGTAGAGAAATACTTCTTGCTACAAAACTTGTGACTCTCAATGTTAAGGACACACTTTTTGCTTGCTCTCTCATAGTTTCATTTTTCTTCCTTAAACAATATATGATATATATATATATGAACACTATATGATATATATGAACAATATATTATATATATATAAACAATATATGGTATATATATAGATAGATATATATATTCCCCACACAAAATTTTATGTCTGTATCAGATATTGAAGAATATAACTTCAAATCCCGCATTAGCCTAATGAAGCCTCTGAATATTTTAGGAAAAAATAGAAAAGCCTCTCTAGCTACATGTCAGATTATCTATTCCAGTGTGTACAAATTCAAAAAAGACGTATTTAACATCAAAAACATTTGATATCAGAGTAAGAGATTAAAAAGTGAAAATTATTTTTTGAGTATAAAACACAAACTGAGTTTATTGAGTTCAAAGATTTCTTCTGGTTCTGTTGGCTGAATCAAATTATTTGTTAGTATTATTTAGTCTTTTCTCTAATTGTATCATATGATTATAGAATGAAATATACTCACTAGGCTTATATGATTATGTATATTTCTGAGAGAAGATATAAATATAAATAAATTTAATTTGAAAAATTTAGAACTAAAATAATTTATGTAAGTGAAACTGTATTTGACTTACAGTTTTCAATGTGTCAATCTTACGGAATTTTTCACCTTGTGTCTAACATATAATTCATATTGTTGACATATATTGTAATATATATAAAATATATATATGTAAAATTGCAATACAAATACATTATTTTTCTGTGTTTGTGGCACCTGTGTAATTATTACTGAATTATGCTAAGATATATCTTTTTTTTAAAGTAAAGAAGATTTTAATGACAATAGTTTAATGTACTAAGCATATATAGGACCTTCAACCATTTCAGCATTTTTTTTTTAGTTTAAGTTTATTGGTACAGTTTAGGTATGTACAATGATCACATTCATCATAAGGATTTTGTACCTGTACATAATATACCTTGATTTGTCTTTTTTTTCCTCTCATTCCCCTCTCCTCCCTTTAACCCCTCTTCCCCTCCTTACATACAAACCTTTGTTTTCATTTTATCCTTTTCTCATTTTTTCTTTTCCTTTCTTCCTTCCCCCTGGCCCCCTCCCTAGTTCCCCTTTCCTTTGAAAAATTTCTTCCCATTTCACCATATCTCTTGTACAATTTGGTTCTTATTTACATTTTCAGTTTCTCATATCAGTGAGACAATGCAATATTTACACAGGTGTGCCCAATTTATTTCACTTAAGAGTATGGTCTCAAGGTCCATCCATTTAGCAATAAATGTCTCAAGTTTATCCTTCTTTAGGCAGAATAGTACTCCATTGCATAAGAAAAAAAAAAAGAACACATCATTTTTATACATTCATCAGTTGATGGGCATTTGGGTTGTTTCCAAGATTTAGCTATTACAAACTGTGTCACTATAAACATGGGTGCTCATATATCGCTGTGGCATGATGCTTTTAATTCTTTTGGGAAAATACCAAGAAGGGCAATAGCTGGGTCACTTGGGACTTCTAGTCCTAGTTGATTGAGGAAAAAGATACATCTGTTGAACAACTCTTTCCCTATTCTTTAGTAGGGAAAAATGAGAATTACTAACTTGTTTTACTAGAATTACAAGAATAATTTGTTTACAAGAATTACAAAGTTGTATTTTGTTTGCAAATAAATTAACTAATAACTTCTACAAAAGTATGTATTGTTTTATGTAATCTGCATTACATTCATTTGCATATAAATATAATGCATGTATGTATCACATACATATATTTAATTTAATATGTTTGAGGCTCCAGTGATCTGGTCATGGTCTATTCAGATTATCAGTAGGTGAGGCTTTCCAGGACCAATGTAAGGGGCATAAACTCTCCAGATGACCTGCATTTTGTCCTTATTTTGGTTATGTGAGGAGTTCCTTGTTGGTGTTAGAAAAAAAGGCATACTTGGGAGACATACAAAGAAACTGAACAGATAAAGCTTATGCCATCTCTGTGAAAGCCCTGTTCTTCTATGATTGCTTTCAATCAACTTTCAATCATAGGATATGTTGTTTTCATTAAAAAATCTCATTTAACTTATATTGACTTATGACCTACTAAGAGCTCTTTGTGTCAGTGACATGAAACTCAGTAAGGTAAACATGGCCTGCGCCTCCATGGAGCTTTTATTCTGTGGTGGTGACAGATAATGGGAAAACAGGAAGAGTCACAAAAAATAAAGTTTGTGATAAGTATAAAGATAAAAATGCAATAATAAGGCAGTGACATATAGTGTAATGAAAGTGGGAATCACTGGAGCTACTTCAGATAGACTAATTAGGGAAGGTCAAATCTTTGAAAATTCTTGCAACCATATGAACATTCACTTTCATATATGGCACGGCAAAAATGGGGAATTAGTGGAAGAATCAGATTTGTCTTAACCTGCAGACTCAGAATATATATATATATATATATATATATATATATATATATATATGTATATATATATTCCAAAATTTAGTTATATTGAGTAGAAATTTACACTTTTAAAAATCAAGGGCCAGTGAGATAGCTCAGCAGCATAAGCACCTGCCTGGCAAGTGCAAGGGCCCGAATTCGACTCCCGGAACCCGCATACGAAAAAAAGGGCAGGTGATATCGCTCAGGGCACGGGCGCCTGCTGGCACGCGAGGTCCTGAGGTCGACCCCGGTACTCACAAAAAAAAAAAAAAAAAATCAAGTGCTGATTTAACTTCTGCATAACTCTCAATTTGCAGATTGAAACATGGCGGCTTAGAAAATCTCCAAGCAAAATTAGCTACAGAAATCTGAAACTTTCATAAGATGAATTATTAGTTAAAACATTTAGAAAATCATGTAAGAAGACAAGAATACTCTGAGGAACATAATATTGATTTAGAAAATTCTTAGGTGTAGAAGATTTTGTATTATTCTAAGGGTTTTGTAGAATAGCTAATGATAAAAAGAGATAATGCCATTTTTAAAGTGCTGTGAAATATATATATATTATATATTATATATATATTTATATATATTATATATATATATTTATATATATATAAAACTAAAAACAAAGTGAAACTAACACCAAACTGAAACACAATACCTAAAGGGTAGAACATATCTAGCACACCATTATAATATGGGGTTGTCTTTTTATCTTGTGTTTTCTACTATGATGACATGATCTCAGAGTCTTGGGCGCTGGCAAATCACCACAAGGATATACTGTACTATCAGTACTCTGATTGCATTAAGTGGAAAGCTAGGACTTGATTTACAGAAATTCATGTCACAGCCAATTCTTATTTGAAACACTGCTAGTCCATACAGCAGCACTGAAACTTGGTGCATCTAGTACCTGACACTATGACTTATTCTTTAACATTTATAAAGGGCAGCAAGTAATAACTAGTTCCTGTATAATTTTACAAGCTGGGTGGCTGGTTAGTAGTCATTTTTATTCTGACCTGGTCTGAACCCACACAGTACTCACATTGTCTATGGCATTTGACTGTGTGCAGATTACATTTTGTTTCTTTCTTCAAAAATTGAGTGCTGTCTGGGAAAATCAGAACTTCCTAGGAAACTATGTTCCAAGCTTATTAATATAAAAGACTGCAATGAGCCGCTTCCTTTAGCTCCAAATTGCAATTCCAACCCTTCTAGTATATCTGATAATTTATTCAACACTCGGTCCTAAAAATTCATGCTGTACAACTTTTTGTCTCTGTCTCAGTTCTGGCAGAAATACTAGATCAAATATTTAATAATTTTACAAAAAATTAGAGAGAGCCCATTTTTTCTAGAGAGAAGTAAAGGGTGGTTATTTCAATTCATTATTTTTGTTTCACAAGTGTATCTGAGGCATGCACATATAAAACATTAAATTATGTATGTCTTAATTACCACGTTTCTTAATGCTCCACATAATAAAAGTATTGAGGCTAATTCATTCATTTATTCTTAGGCTCATTCTAAAACTCTTTGAAAACAAGTCCTGTACAGAGGTTGACCTAGGTCTCCAAGATCCAATAGGAAAAAATGTCAGATTGCATATGATTTTCCCAGTGCTTATAGAAGTTAATGCACAATTTTAATAAAGTCTGATGAGTGCTGTGGCATACGTAGTACTGTTACAGAGAGTAAATACAGCAAAACTACCTCATTTAGATTAAGGAGAGTCAAAAATATTCTTAGAGGAAGTGACAGAGAACTGAATATTCAGTTGAAGTAAAATTTGGTGATGATATTGGGAAGTAACTGAGAGAAGAGAGGCGGGGTGTTCTGATCAGAGAAGGAAGCACATGCACTAAAGAGAAAAGGCAAAAGAGAATTTAACCCAGCAGGAAAAATTAAGTAAGGTTCATTATGACTAGAGTATTGAAAGAAAAGTGTACAAAAGTTTCAGGAGACAGAGGGGAAAAGGAGCAATATCAGCACCAGGTTTTACTTCTACTGACAGGTTAGAGAGAGAGTGAAATAATGGTGAATCAAATGAGATGAATGTTAGTAAGACTAGTGTTATTTGGCATTTTTAACCTGGGCACTGCTGACCCCTTGAACTGGCTAATTCTTTTTTTGTGAGCAGTGATAATGCTAATATTGTGGAAGGCACTCTTTACTGTAGATGTTTAGTACCATTGTGGCCTCTAGGCATGAGATGCCAGTAGAATGTTCTTCCAGTTGTAACATGAATATCTGAACATCACCTACGTCATTTGGAACTAAAATTACCTCTGGTTCAGTGCACATTACAGGATTAAGAAAAAAAAAGAAAGAAAAAAAAAAAGGATTGGGGACCATAGCTAAGTGCAATTTTTCCTAGGAATTTAAAGGTGACTCAACAAAAGGATAAAAATCAATGGAATACTCTACCTTAATAGAATGAAGAAAAACAGTACACAATATTTTCAGGAAATGCACACAAAAAACTTTTGACAGGGTCTAACACCCTTTTATATAATCAAAAGATTCAGAAAACTAGGGATAAAAGAGGAACTTATTCAAAATGATATAGGGTATTTAACGAAAACCTGCTATTTTCATGCTCAATGATGAAAATGAAGCTATGTTCCTAAGATCAGAAAAAATACAGATGACTTTCTTCACCATTTCTATTCAACATGTTCCAAGTAGAATAAGGAGGCAAGAAAACAAAGTAAAAATATTCGCCCAGAGTGGGAAGAAAAAAAATAAAGCCATCTCCATTTGCAGTGTCATAACCCAATATATAGTATATCTCAAAGAATCTTCAACAAAGTTATGAGAAGTAAGAAATTCAGAAAATCTGCAGGTACACCAACATACAAAAACCCGTTATGTTCGTATACACTAGCATTATATGAACTTAAAAGCAAATTAACAGAAAATTCCATTAACAATAGCATTTCAAAGAACACATATAACCAAGAAAGTGAAAGAATTGTACACTAAGAACTACAGAACACTGCTGAAGAAATTAAAGAAGACCTAAATAAATGAAAAGGTACCCTATGTTTACAGATTGGGAAACTTAATATTGTTAAGATATTAATGTCAATGATGCAATTGTATCTACAGTTTAAAAGCAATATCTGTCAGAATTTCAATGGACGTTTTGTTTGCTTTTTTTATGGCAACTGAAGAGCTGCTCCTTAAATTTATGTGTAATCTCAAGGGATCCAAACAGCTAAAACAATCTTACAACAACAAATTTGGAGAACTTACACTTCCTGATTTCAAAACTTACTACAAAGGTACGGTAATTTAAAAAAAAAATTGTGATAGTGAAATACAAGTTGGCAGTTCCTTGAAAAGTTATAAATACATACGACCTCAAAAACTTCACTGAAAGAATAAGGGTAGGTATAGGTATACACGCAAAGAATTAAATGGTGGCACTGAGACAAGTATATGAACATGCATGCTTACAGCAGCAGACTGAAAAGAATAAAAACGTAGAAACATCCCAAATGTCTACTGGAAAAACAAATTGTGGGATATGTATTACATGGAATGTTTAGCCATAAAAATGAACTAAGTATTGACACATCCTAAAATATGCATAAAGTTCAAAAACAATTCACCAAGTGAAAAAAGCCAGTCACAAAAGGTCATATCTTGTGTGGTTTCATTTATGTGAAAGTTCCAAAATAGTTGAATTCATGAAGTATATAGATTTGTTGTTAGAAGTGTAGAAAATGAAAATAAATCAGTTACTTGGTAAGAAGTTTTACTTTAGAGTGATGGAAATGTTTTACAGCTAGACAGTGGTAGAAATTGCACAATATTTTAAACATGTAACTGAATTGTTCCTTTCAGAGTGATTAATCTTATGTCATATGAATAAATTATTTTTTAAAACACATTTGGTGAAGAACCCCTTTTCATTCCTTCCTTTTTCAGGTCCTCCCTTCCTTCTTTACTTCCTTTTCTCTTCTTACTCCTTTTTCTCTGAAGCTTCTCTTTATAAATACTCATAGCAAAATAGATTGGGGATGATAGATAAGATTGTGGGGGTGTTTGGACACTCGTGTAAGTTAAATTAATATAATAGTTCCATTAACTATGACTTTATTTTTAATTTTTTTTATTTTTTTCTGGGTACTGGGAGTTGACCTCAGGACCTCACGCGCCGGCAGGCGCCCGTGCCACTGAGCGATACCACCGGCCCTTTTTTCGTATGTGGCTTCCGGGATCCGAACTCAGGCCCTCGTGCTTGCCGGGCAGGCGCTTACGCCGCTGAGCCATCTCACCGGCCCTAACTATGACTTTAACTGAAGAAAATATGCGTATGATTTTTACATTCACTTGCACTGGTTTAATTGCTTTACCATAAAGTCATTCATTTATTTTCCATAGTAAGTCAACTAGGAGAGAACTACTGTCACCCTCATTTTAAAGATAAAGAAACTGAGGTACAGATATGTAAGAACACTTGCCCAAACTGAAATACCTTGAAAGTTTCAAAAGTGAGATTTGAACTTGAGAAGTTTGGCTTCTCTATATTTGAACTTAACAATGCTGGTAATATAAATTTAAATTATGCAAAAAAGAAAAGATGATGAACACTAAAGTGCTTTTAAATATTTCTAATGATAAATATTAAGGCTTATCTAAATGGCCAATCACTTTTTTAAAAAGGTAAATGATGTTATATTGAATTACTAGAGTTCTTGGTTGTCATTAAAATAGATAAACATGAAAACCATGAAGCATCATGAAAAATAATTTCATAAGTTATGAAATATTCAAAAATCTAAAATTGTTTCTGTGGCATGCTTACAATTTCATAAACATTCTGACTATGCCTGAAGACCAGCCCAAAACCAGAGACAAAATAAATTAGTAAGGTAAGAGGATTAATTAGCCTTACAGTGAATATTTCTAACTTATTTAAAGTTTTGTTAGCATGGCTTTTATTATCAAACAATATTTCAAACTAAATACAAATCAAACTTGATTAGGTTAACTGTTTCATATCCACCTTTCAACAAGATTTTAAGATATACAGAACTTACACAGAAGCTATGTATTATTGCCTTATCTGTGGTTTTTATAAGAATTCATACTCATAAATAGTAATTTTTAGTTCTGACAGTGTTTTCCCTGATACTCTTATCAAGCAGGAGTATGTGAATCTGTTTGCCTTTGTGCTCCAGAAGAGTATAAAAGTGCCACTGATCACTTGAGAGATGTTTATATACCGATGAAGAAGATATGGAGGAACGAAAAGCAGTTACCCAAAAATGCAAGAATGAAGAAGGCCAGTGACTCCAAAAAGTTTCTTCATAACTCAGTCCCTTGCCTAACTTGATTTACCTATTACATTAGTAAAAGAATACTATTAAATATTCTGTGATAAACGCTGCTAGGTTCATACTTCTAAATGAAATGAGATATGTAGAATTTGTTCACAGTAATAATGTTAATTTCCAATCAAAATTTAGCAGACTTTATTTGCTCTATCATAAAATAAAGCCATCTCCAAATTTATACAATATTTTCAAAAAGTGGCATCAGAAAAACAGTATCTGTATGCAAGTGCATACTATGCACAAAAATTAATTTTAAATTGATAATAAACTAAGCTTGAAAGATAAAACCATACAATTCAAGGAGAAAATATTTGTGACTTTGAGATAGGCAAATAGGCAGGGCACAAAAATCACTAATGGTAAAAGAAAAGCATAAATAAACTGGGCATCATAAGAATTAAACCATGCTTTTCAACAGAGACTGAGAGAAAATATTCACAATAAATATATCATAAGGAAGACTTCTATTTAGAATATATAAAATTATCTTCCAATGTAATAGTAAAAATAAACCATCCAATGTAATAGAAAAATAAATTGAATATATACATAACAAAGTAAAAGTTATAATTGGTCAGAAAAGTACATACAAAGATGCTCAACATCATTAGTCATTGGGGAAAGTCAAATGATGGTACTAAATATCTACAATAGAGAGTGCCCCCCCACAACTCTTTTCTTTTTAAAGTATCCATCCTAGTTATGGTAAACACACCATTGTTTTGAAATCTAATCACACATAGTTTTTCTGATATTCTTTCTCAAATATATCTAGACATTAATGTTCCAAGGGCTAAAATTTGATCATCAATCAATACATAAAATGATAGTCCTGTTATGACCTATACATACTAACTTAAAAAAAATGAAGTTACCACTTTATTAATAGTTCTTCCTTTAAAAATCACATTCAATCTGTCTAGAAGAGTGAATCTGAAAAAGTTTGTGACACTTTTTAACATCTCCCTCCTTCATCTCTCCCACACTAACTTCTTAAATTTCTCCTCTATGTTGTTGGGAAGATATGAGATGTATTAATGAATTTTGTCCCTTATGTACAGTTTTATAGAAAGCTAGCTATGTACCATTCTCACCTTATGAATTTATAGATCAGAGATCACATTTGTACACAAGAGAAAAAGAAGAGGAAGAAATGGTACTTTTTTTAACAAGGAATTCGAAAGCAGCCATCTTATTAACACCAAGGTCATCAGTCTGGAAGAAAACATTAACAATACAAATGCTAAATTTTGCACTTAGATTTTTGTTGGAGTTGCCAACATAATTTCTGTTAAATTATGAATTAGAGAGAGATTCCTGTATCAAAGATCAAGTGATCAGTACTTGACTAAAGAAATAAAAAAAAAACCCACTATTTGGAATTGTTTGGGAAATAAAATCTCAATTCATCCTTTCAGCAATTATGCAATGTATACTGACCTCATGTGCACCAACCATAACCTCAAGAGAGAAGAAAAATGATAGTTGAAAAAATACAAATAAGTACATTAGTGGGAGTCTTAGTACCTTTGGATCAGTGAATTGTGAAAATTTCGACAAGTGACTTACCTTGAAGTTCAGTTTTCTTTACTTATGGAAGTGAGATTTTAAGCTTGAGAATGAAATCACTGCTTTCCAAGTTTTGGAATCACTGCTTACTCTAATATTTCACTCAATTTTTTGACCAAACTATCTCATTGTTTTTCATTGAAATCTCTGTCAAATACATACAGAAATATCTTACAGTTTCCTTCCTAGCACATTTTAAAAATGTTTACTTGCTATGCCAAGATGATCATATTTGAAATAAAACCACAACTCCTCTTTTTTTTTTTTTTTGCTTGTTAAAGTTCTTATTTCATTAATCACTCAAGTCAGATACCTGGGAGTTATTCAAAGCCCTACCCTTCTCCCACTCTGTCATTTCCCTCACCATATAACTAATATTTAGCAAAGATTACTGTGTCAGAGGCAGAATTAAATACTTAGCTGTGCATATAATATTAAGAAGCCAAGACAGGCTAGAAATCTGATGACAACAAAGACAATAAAAATCTTTCCCCAAGAATCCATTCTCTATTTTCCAGTTGTTCCCACTGGTATTTAATTTATTTCTCTAAATAATATTTATGTCACAAAAACTTGACTCAAAAGATTTAGCATTCTCCACGAGTATCCAATTGTGCTAGGTGAGAATATAACTTTTTTGTTCCTATTTCCTACAGGCATCCCAAGACAAATCTATTCCATTTTTTTCTTCAAATTCGTGTTCAGCACTTTCATGATTACGGCTGTCCAAATGTTCAGTGAAGATCCAAATGGTATGATCACATTTTCTTTCCAGAACTTTTCATTTTTGCAAGAATTAATAATTTCTTCAGAGTATTCTTTTGTTTATTTGTGAGCATCCATGGATGGGTCTAATTTAGTTAGAGACCTTGGCTCTTTCACTGAGCGATTTTTCAAATGTGATAACTCTAGCTATGTATCTGTGTATCTGTGCTTACACTGAAGTTTGTTGACTGACAGGCTCCATTCTCAGATTATCAAGGTTGATTCTAATTTAAACCGGGAAATTCCTAAACATGGATGTTTATGTCCCTACATTATATTAAATTTACTTATATTTATAGGTCCTTCAATTTCTCCATAAAATAATCATATAAACTCTCTTTATGTGAGTCTTTCGTGCTATTTTCTTTCCCATGTTAGGGCTCAAAGTCTACATATGTTCTAACTCAATTTCACTGACAATATCCCTCTAACTGTTGACTGTGAGGTGAAGAAACATAAGTGGAAGACTTTTAAAAGAGCCCTCAATTTTCACTTTCAGCATCTCTAACACTGTCCCAAGACACAGGGTGGCTTCAGATCATTGTCCTTTTGGAGAAGTCTTTAAGGTAATTGACTTGCTTTTTGCTTCCATCTTACTGTGAAAGCACTTTGGTGTGACTTGTGTTTCTCCATGTTTCATTAACAATGGGATTTTAGATTATGTTTCTTGTTCTTCTAGATATTATAAGGTGGGTTACTGGATGACTTAAAGCAAGAAATGTCTTCACTAAATGTCTTGAGACTAAAATAAAGCTTTTGTGAAGTCTTCTTTCTTGACCACCAGCAACAGTTATCTTTTTCCTTTTCTAAACCACTGTTCATTATGTCCATATTTTTTTATTTATCACATTGACTAGAATTCTTTATAGAGCTCTATGTTTCTATCAAACTATGATCCCCTTAAGACAGAAAACTGATATTTTCTTAAATCTAGGCCCACATAATTTCACATAGGACCTAACACAAAGAAAATGATTAATAACTATTGGCTGAATCAAACTAATAATTGAGGAAGCCAGAGAATGGTGTTCTATATCATCACTTCAATTCATCTCTCCCTACATTCCCAATAATGCAGAAAACAACTCTCAGTATCTCTAAGGCTGAATTCAAAGGATAACATAAAGCAACTAATGATGACTGCATTCACTTTATAGTACAGCTAAGCAGGAAAATGGTTCACACTGGTGAATATAAAGTCTTCTTCAATTAATGCCAAGAGTTATCCTGCTTTTGCAACCACTCATCTTTTGCTTTTTATCTTACTTTGACCTTCCAGTTCCACTAGAAACTATATTACTGGATATTCATCAAGCCATGCATCACTGAAGTCTAGTCCTTGGTACATATATTCTAGGCCACCTATTCCTGGCTTTAAAAATTAAATAAAGTTTTAATTTTTAAAGACTTTAAGTGATACATAAAAATTGTATACTTTTATGAGCTACCAGATGATATTTCAATACATGTATACATTACACTGTTCAAATCTGGGGAAGCATATCTCTCCCTTCAAACATTTATCATTCCTTTATGCTAAATCTTTATGAATCTTGTATTTTTGAAATATACATTATCTTCATTTCTTGTCATTTCACTTAAAACAGAACACCAGAACTTCTTTCTCCTATCTTAATTATAACTTAATATCCATTAATCAACTTTTACACTTCCCTCCCTCTAGACTCCTGAGCCTCTGGAAACCACTATCCTACTCTTAATTGCCATGAAGTCAATTTTTCTAGATTCCACATATAAGTGAGGTCATGTGGTGGTTCTCTCTCTGTGATTGTCCTATTTCATTGAACATAATGACCTCCATTTCCATCCATGTCACACAAAGGACAGGATTTTATGGTAAATAATATTCCATTGTGTATGACTATATATAAATATATGCATAATATGGCATATATAGTATATATTAATTTTCTTTATCCATACAACACTTGATGGACATTTAGGCTCTTTCTATTTCTTGTAACCTATTTCTTAAAGCTTTCTTTGCTTGCTTAGATGGAAATCATATGTTTTGAAATCCGAAATATTTTTGCTATTATACTAGCTGGCTTTGTGTATACTGATCTTCAATGAAGAAACAAATAAATGTATGTTGACCCTATGTGGATCAGGTTTGCTCTAGATATGTGTCCACACTATGAGTATGCATTGGTATATTAGGAAAATGATTCTCCTACCCCATGGAGTAACTGAAGGTATTTGACTAATGTGTTTTAGTGGCATGATGGCATTATATATAATTATTCCCAAATTGCAGTGTGAAACTTGAAACAGTTTACAACTAAATAGAGGTTCTTATTTAGCACTACTGTGTTTTCAAGATTGCCTGTACAACAAAGATCTGTTATAACTGCATTCTAAGCACATGGGATAATCCTATCCAACAGATAATGTAATATAGTTTCAATAGTCAAATTGTACCAGACTCATGGAATGTGAATACTATATCAACAAATGTTTGAATGATCTCTTAATTTAATCTCTTAAGATTAAATCTCCTAAGACATTTTGATGTTTTTTGCCTTTCTTTAGAAATCTAGCCCTATTCCTAGAATTTACAATAAAGTTTTTCACATATTGAGCAATCTATTTTATTGCATCAATTACTCCCAGAATCACATTTTTCATATGATAATTTGTTATTTACTTATCTTCTAAACCAATAATTAGACCATAAACTGAATAAGTCATGATTCTGGAAAAGCATACATATGCCTCTCATTTATTCAGCAGGAGGATACACAAATTCAGCATCTTTTTTAGTAAGATGAAGCTAATTTGAATAACATCAATAGCTGTGAATGAATTTGGCTACCAAACTCAAAGTAAATTAAATCCCGTGTTTATTATTCTAAAATTCTCTGGCATCTTTCGAAGTTAAAGGCAAAATATTATACTACCCCTACCCTTCTTTTTCAATCTCTTGTTTTACTATCTGCCTTAATGCACTGTTTTCTTCTAAGGAACTCCAAGAGATATGAAAGCCTGAGAAAAGGTACTCTGATTTTCATCTTCACAACCTACAGCTTAATGAATTGCCTGGAACCTAATAAGTATTTAATAAGTGATAGTATAATTAGTGAATGTTCCATTATTACTGTACTCATTATTCTGTAAGTATCATGCATTTTGAACTCTCTTATTCATATCACTGGAAATTTATGTTTGTTTTTCTGTTCAGTAAAATCTCTCCCATTTCTCAGGACCATGGCTTTTTGAATACTTCTGTGAGGATGTCACCCCTCCAACAGTTGACTCACACCTTGGAGCCTACTGCAGCCTTTGTCTACCTTCCCTGTTAGGCTCATAGCTCTTTGAGGAAGGGTTGTCTAGGAACAAGAGAAGTAAAAAGTGTTTGAGGATGCTTGTTAAAAAAACTGATCCTTATATTTCAAGCAGAGATTTCCCCAGAGGGCAGAGCAAGGAATTTCAGATGTTTCTGACTTAAACTGATCATGGTGTCTTTTGGGTCTCAATTTTTTAATGACATCCTTCACCTAACATAAATACTTGACAGATGTACATATTAAGTAATTTAGACAAGCTACTGTAGATTTAGGAGAATATATGTGTATATATATATTTGGCAAAAATGTTATCATAATAGAATCATTTAATGACCACTCCTACTTACGGCAAGTGTATATCTGCTGCTGGGCATGCCACAACTTCTCAAACAGTGCAATAGGTTGCCCAGCCATTTCGTGTTCTACATTCATTTTCTTTTTTTTTTTTTTTTTTTTTGTGGGTACCGGGGGTCGACCTCAGGACTTCGTGCGCCAGCAGGTGCCCGTGCCGCTGAGCGATATCACCAGCCCTTTTTTCGTATGTGGGTTCTGGGAGTCGAACTCGGGCCCTCGTGCTTGCCAGGCAGGCGCTTACGCCACTGAGCCATCTCACCGGCCCTACATTCATTTTCTTGCATTGATTTTTATGCCATTGTTTTTCACAGCATCCACTGGGCTCCCAGTTTCAAAATAGATAAGCTATCAAAAAGAATGTACAATTTCTTCCCAAGAAGAACTAGAAGGGGGAAGACAGAAAGGAAGGAAAGGAAAAGGAAAAAAATGATTTAAATAAAAAAGATAAAATGGAAACAAAGCTTTGTAAATAGGGAGGGGAAGATGGGCTGAAGGGAAGAGAGGGGACTGGGAAAAGAGGAATCAAAATATATTATGTATGGGTACAAATTCCCTATGATGAATATGATCATTATGTATATCTAAAATGTACCAATAACCTTAATTAATAAAAAAAAGAATGTAACGAGGTGTGATGTTTACATGAAACCACCTCACCCCAGCAGTTCATGTGGCAGATGACAAATAGTGAGCATTGATGTGTTGCTCTGCAACATTTTGTTGTATCTCACCAGGCCTCTGTCCTATCGAGAATTCTTCAGCTCCTTCATGGTCAGTTTGGGAAAGCAAAGTGTGGTTGTAATCACACTGACTCTGGCAAATGACTGACACTGAATTCTAGTTCTACCATCTTATGCATGCTTTTGACTTTGAGCACTTTACCTCTCTGGGTCTCATTTTATTTATCTGTAAAATATCTTAGGGATTCTGTGCTGTTTAGATTTGTTAGTCTATGTAAAATACTTAGGAAAGTGTCTGGCACTATATAAACTGCTAGGTATTATTATACTTATTATTACTAATTTGAACTCCATGGCATGCAGCTGTAAAAGACCCCAGCTAAATACATCCATGAAGGGTTACAATGTGTTCACAGGCAAATGCCACTTCCTCTATATCATCTGTAACATTACTTTATTTATAAAGGTTTCACTAATACTGTAATAAAATCCACTGAGAAATTTTTGTAATTTCCTGTGCTAAGACCTTTCACATACAAACATGCATTACTGCAGAATTTGAGTTCCTCATCACTGCCCCTTCTGATGAACCAAAACAATAAGGCCAATTCTATCACTACACTTAGATTCCAAGATTTTCTCATGACTGAAGGATGCAGCAGAGGTGACGAAATCATGTCTAGGTTTGCGTCAGGACCTGGAAGAATTTAAAGTTCACATCACTCACAATTTTAGCTTCATCTCATTCATGTTCTTGACAATAACGTTCAATCTGCTCATCACTTTTTCCTGGAACATTTTTGTAGGGTAGAAGATACAAAGAGATTCTCAGTGCTGTTGATTATGAAATGAAAATCTTAACGGACTCATCACAAAATACAGGATCTTTTTGCAGGATTCACCTATGAAAGGAATTTATTTTAACAAATTTGCCTTTGTAAAAGAGACTATTTCTAAAATGTTCAGAGGTTAGAACACACCATCCAAGGAGCAATAGATTATATTGAGTTCCTCCAGCCACTCACAACTCTATATCAATTTATGGGATCCTAAATCAAGAAGAAATTTTTGCTTTTTAATAATGACAGAGAAAGTACCTACTTCCTCCATGATGGTGCCTCTCCTTTATGTAGTTTCTTCAATTAAAAAGAGGGAAAATGCAGGTTATTTTGTTGTTTAATAGAATTGAATGTGTTTTAAATTCAATTGTTTAGTAAAAGTAAATATGTACATTTCCAAAATTAAAAAAGCTACTTTTTACACCATTACTTGTAAAGAGGATTCTTCTTTTTTTTTTTTTTTTGTGGGTACCGGGGTTTGATTTCAGGACCTTGCATGCCAGCTGGCGCCCGTGTCGCTGAGCGATATCACCGGCCCTTTTTTCGTATGTGGGTTCCAGGAGTCAAACTCTGGCTCTCACGCTTGCCAGGCAGGCGCTTACACCGCTGAGCCATCTCATCGGCCCTCTTCCATCTCTTTTTGTAAGACTTGTTTCACTGTTTTTTTAAAGTGTGTCTAATGTAAATACCAGATGTCAAGAACATAAAGTCCTTTCCCTAAAGAACATAGGTCTGATGCATACTTGGCTATGTGTGGTCATGAACTATAATACAAATATCAATAAATTAATACAGCAATACTAGGTAACAATTATAAAATACCATCTGCAGGTGCTTAAAATGGACTCAACACTGAGGACCCAAATATAAACACTCACATGTGCAAGAAATATACAGAAATGATTACATTTGAAAGTAGAATATATAACAGAACAAAGTAAGGGGTGGACATGAAAAAGATAAACTTGTTAGTGACACCTTCATCAGAAAGCTGATACAGTTGCATACAATGCAAAGCATGCAGGTATATATAAATAAAAATATGGGACTCTGCTGCCCATTAAGGTGAATCTCAGAGGATCATCACTAAAATTAGTAAAAATAGACTAAGAATATAACATTTTTATAGATGCAAGAAGTTTTTTCAAATTTCTTCCAAGAAAAAAATGTAAAAGGAATTATTTGTTCTAAGTAAGAATATAATTAATACAGACTGAATAACTGTACCCTTTTAAGAAGTCAGCAAGAGGAGAGCAAGTGCTCTGTTTAGGCTTAAAAAATATCACCATAAGAGAAACTTCTTTTTAAAACAGAATAGGGGACCGGTGAGATGGCTCAGTGGCGTAAGTGACTGCCTGGCAAGCGCGAGGTCCCAAGTTCGACTCCCGGAACCCACATACGTAAAAAGGGCCGGTGATATCACTCAGCGGCATGGGCACCTGCTGGCGCGCGAGGTCCTGAGGTCGCCCCCCAGTACCCACAAAAAAAAAAAAAACAGACTAGAAAGCAATGGTAGAGAATATCTTATTTACACTATTTTGACAGTTTTTGAAAGTGCATTATAAGATTTGTTTTCTTTTTTGTGCTTTTTTTATTTTGGCAGACTTTAAAGAAGAAAATTAACAGTAAAAGATTAGGAATTATATTCAGAGCATTATTTTACTCTAAAAGTTTGCATATACCTACAAAAAGCTAACTTTTTTCTTTGGGAATGAGTATGGAAACCACAATTATAGTCTGTGAACATCAGAGTCTGAGTCTCTAATCTCTAGTCTTCGATCTCTCTCTCTCTCTCTGCCTCTCCCGGTTTTTCTCCCTCTCTTTTCAGAACTCAAAAGTTTCAGCGCTCATTGGTAACAAAAATTACCATACGATGTATTACAATTTCTGATGTAAATGGTGTTTCCACTTAAAAGGTTAAGTATAATTTATGTGCCTATTATTTTTATAATTTTATTAAAATAATACAAATTTCCTTCACTTTTGCCAAAATTAATATTCATTTATTTCTGGCAGAACAGACTAAACATATTTAAACAATCAGGCTCATTGACAATGATTTTATTATATTTTCTTTAAATGCATTAAGTGGCACTTACAAAATTGACATATTCTGTCTTCTTAAGTGTTGTAACTGTCTTAATTAATATTAGGAACCAAGCAAAGAAAATCTTTCTAAAGTATTGAAATATTGTGTATTACTCCATTATGTAGTAAATTTTAACTTATTTTTACATTTCAAAACTTTAGTATGGTTTCATATATTTTTCAAATTAAACTTGAATGTCTAAATTTAATTATTTAATCAGAAAATTAAAAATGCAAACACAAGTCTAATCTGGCAGGGACTCCTCTGAATCTTAAATATAAACACTTTTTACGTCAAACAGAAATGGTCCTAATTAACAAAAACTTAATCCTAAACTTAACTTGAAGGTATTATTAATACATGCATGGGTTTGCTTTATTACATTATCTTTAGGTTTTGTTCTATAATTACCTAAAGTTAAGAGATCTTCTAACCAATAGGGAGTTTACCATCTCAAAAACATTTATTTTTTATTAGAAATTTGAACATAGAATGTAGACGCTAAGAGCAATTTGAGCCTCGGATGATGTTCTGAATAACATATAGACACAGTGAGCATTTTTATATTTATTATAACAAGGGATGCTTCATCTAACCCTTTCAGATCAGGACATATTTTGGGGGGGGTCCAGTTATACTTTTAAATAACTTTAAGTGATTTGATTTTGAATCCCCTGACCTAGGTTATAGGTAGCTTCGTTCTATAACCTCTTTGCAGGTCAGTTAATCACATATCCACTTCATGGTGTCCTCATCTGGCTTGACTACAGCTCTGACATACATTTGTGTGACTTTGGGCTCACAACTCTACAGTCATGCTAATTGCACACATTGACATCTAACATTAAAACTGAAAGGCAATAGAACAAAGAGAAATATCATCTTCAGAAATTACCTAGCATACCTGGAGCATTAACTTTAATAACCTGCTCAGCTTTTATCACCCTGGAAAATTATAAGTTTTGAGCTACTTCACTTTGATCTTTGGAAATCTAAAATATGATTAATGACACATGAAAAGAGCAGTCTGATTTTTGCCAGGAAATAGTACTTGTTTTGCTCTCACACAATACACAATTAAAAGTTACCTTTGACATCTACATGAATGGCAAATGCAAATGAATGCTCTTGAATTTGCTATATGTAAATATTCAGTCATCGTGTAATTAACATATGGTTGACAGTTTAAAATTTAATCCCCGACCGAACAATGAACTTTTAGAGAAACCGCTATGCAGTAATAACAGGTTTAAATCATATAATCTGTTTTACAATCATTTCTCTAGCTTTCACGTGAAAAGTCCTTGTTTATCAAAACAGTCAGTTGAGTTTCTCCACCTGCTAGTGTTAATGTGATGATTACTTTTGTCAACCGCACTGGGCTATTGTGTGCCCAGATGAAACATTATTTCTGGATGTGTCTGTGAGGGTATTTCAGGGTGAGATTAGGAGATGAACTGGTGGACTCAGTAGTTTGCCTTATCTTATGTGATTGAGCATCATCCAATCTATTGATGGACTGCAAAGGGAGAACTAATTCCCTTCCCACGTGCCAACTTGAGTCTGCAGATGTGTATTGCCCTTGGACTGAGAATTGCACCACCGGCGTGCCTGGTCCTCAGACCTTCAGAGTCAGTCTGGGTACATACCTATTCCTGGGTCTCCAGTTTGCAGACAGCATATTGTGGAACTTGTAAGACTATAATCACATCAGCCAACTGAGGATAATAAAACTCCATAAGCACTGTACTACTGGTTCTGCTTTGCTGAAGATCCTTGATTTTTACAAGCAGAATATTCAAGGGACAATTATTTTTACAGTTGTTATAATTATTGACCAGAATGATATATGTCATCAGAACAAAATAATCCACACCATGGAACAAAAATCCCTGTGGTAACTTTCGGTGTAACAATGATGTGTACATGTCTTTGATTGCAGCTTTACCTCT
Organism: Erethizon dorsatum; assembly: GCA_028451465.1. Classification (NCBI taxonomy): domain Eukaryota; kingdom Metazoa; phylum Chordata; class Mammalia; order Rodentia; family Erethizontidae; genus Erethizon; species Erethizon dorsatum. The sequence goes on along the minus strand of CM051825.1, from coordinate 54,333,005 downwards.
GAATTATTCTGGCTAACCATGAGCTCAGAGAAATATATGAAGTAAAATAGGAAATCCACTGGATACACTTCTAACTACAATATTCATAACCTGATATAAACACTTAAGTCCATGGTGTACTAAAAAATTACTTAAGAAATTTATAAAGGCCTTCAAGAATAAAAGGAAGTAATTTATATTTATTTATACTTACTTGTTTATTTTTACTTTTTTTGTGTGTGTGGGTACCAGGGGTGGAACTCAGGACCTCGCGTGCCTACCAGCAGGCGCCCGTGCTGCTGAGCGATATCATCGGCCCTTTCTTCGTATGTGGGTACTGGGAGTCAAACTCAGGACTTCGCGCTTGCCAGGCAGGTGCTTATGCCGCTGAGCTATTTCACCGGCCCTATAATTATTTATATTTGCTTTACTCTTCACTTGTTCCCTAGAATGCCAAAATCAGCACATAATTCTTACATGTTGGTCTTTGTTCATAGACCTAATAACTTTTTACCTATCATAAAAACCGAAGTGAAAATGAATCCAACAAAAATTTCCTATTTCTTTATTTCCTTGATCTGATTTAGGAATTTATAATTAATACATTCAAGTCCAAAATTAACCACACAAAATTTTCAGAGACAAGTCCGTGTTATGGGAGTCTTGGTATATTTTTAATAGGGATGAATACATGAGGGGTCGTCGATATGCAAAATAGGATACTTTCCTTAAAAAAATTAAGAAAATGACAGTTTCATTTATTAAATGCTATATAAAGAATCTCTTGAAAACCTAGTAGTTAAAATAATAAGTCTTTGTTTCTCAAAATTTTACACTGTCATTGAATAGCTTTTTAGATTCACATAGTGTCATTTGGGGTCACTCATTTCACAAATAGACCACAAGTTCCACGATAGCCTCCCTTGTATGTCTTGGTGAAGACTCAGCTGGGGACACTTTCCCTCTATGAGCCTCTCTCTTTGTATAGCATCTCCTCTCTCCAGGGACTATATTCTTCTATTTTCAGCATGGAATCTGGGTTCTTAGAACATGAAAGCACAGGCTGCCTGACTTTTTAAGGGCCAAGAATTGACACAGCTTCACTTATACCATTTTGATTCTTCAAAACAAATTATGAAGCCATTTCAAAGTCAAGGAATGGAAATAGTATCATTTCTTGAAGAAAGGTCTGGCATGGAGACAAAAAGAGGGGAGGGACTATTGTTGAACATCTTTGGCACTTATGTACCACACTGAGAATCCTATACGTCTGTATATTTTTATGAAGTCTTAGCCCAGAATAGATATGTCAGAAACTGTTGTTATCCTTAAGATGTAATGATCTAGGGAAACATTCAGGAGCAATTTTTGGAAGGATGAACAACTTGTAGTTATTCTTACATTTTTTACACTATTATATTATGCATATACGAAACTTTCCACCGTGTACTTGTACTTAACAATTAGTAAGACAATCTTTTACTTTTTCCCAATTGTTTTAAATGAGTACCATGAAAAAAGGCTAATATGTAAAAAGAAAAGAACTTCAGAATTGTTGAAATTCAAAACAAGTTTCCCTTACTGTTAGAGAAGAAATCCCAGATGGTCATTCTCTCCCTACCCAGTTCCTATATGATTCCCAGGTCTGTCTGATGTCAAATGTTTGGAAATATTAATTTCTCCAAATGGTAAAGAGGATGATTACTTCAATGACTCTATCTGATTGTATTACTTCATTTTGGAAAAAAAAATCTTTAATAGTTCCTCCATATCCTTAGGAACAAAATGCAAATGCTCAACATGAGCTACAGAAAGCTGTATGTCAAGTTCTAGTACTTCTAGTATTTCTCCTGTTTTTACACCTGGACTTCACCCTCTATTTTTTTCAGTTTCTCATTCCCACCATGCTTCTTCTCCTCAGCTCCTCTTCCTTCTATGTGAACACTGTCTCTTTACATTGAAGGTATCTATGCCTACTCATCACTTCCTCATGAAAGCCTCTACTGAATTTCCTCCCTTGGTCATTTTTATTCTTACAGTATCAGGTACCTATTCTTTGGGGGCATCGAGATGATATTTTATGTGGTAATTCAATTCAAACACAATTCCTCAAAATTCTCTAAGATTTATGAGGACAGGTCATATCTCTCTCAGCATGGATACCCCCGAAGTCTAGGTCATGATGGTAGATGATGCAGATATGTACTTATGAATGAAGGAATCCCTTCATTCAGTGAGTGAGTTGGTCACTTAGTATACACTAGAAAAAGTTGATTAATTTCCTAATACACATAAAGGGGGAAAATGCTCTCAGTGAAACAGAACAAGATAAAAATAAACCTGGGTTATTAGTGAATGAGATTGATTAACTCATTTGAAGTGGATTTATTACTGAACATAAGGGCCAAGTGTACTGCTTCTTGATAGCAAACACACAATGGCAGATATTGTTGCCACTCTCCAATGTTTCTTATTCTTCTCTATGTACATATTCTATGTACAAATTTCACTCCTTCACTCCCTTGAGTGATTAACTTTAGTCGATGAAATGTGAATTCAGGTGATATGTAGCTCTTCTGGGTAGAAGTGTTTAACTGCAACTGCAATTCATTTTCTGGAATTCTTAATAAAACCTGAAAGCATAAGTTCATGGGAAATTGTAAAATTGAGCCATGTCATGGAGGACAGTTGTCTCAGAGATGTACAAAGAGAAACCTTTGTTGATTCAGACTGCAAAGATTTAGAGGTAGTTTGTTAATGTGGGATAATGTAGCTGCTATGGTTTGGCTAAGTGTTCTCCAAAGGCCCTAGTGTTAAAGACTTAATCCCCAGAGTGTGATGCTGTTGAGAGGTGGTAAAACCTTTGGGAAGTGAGGTGTAATGGAACAAAGTTAGATCGTGGGGGCTGTGCCCTTTAAGAAGATACTGGGATCTGAGCCCTTCTTTTTCCTCTCTCTTTGCTTTTCAGCTGCCATGAAGTGAGTATCTGGCTCCACTACTTACTCCTTTGTCATGATGAGCTGCCTTGCCATAGGACCAAAAACCACAAGGCCAACCAACCATTGGCTGAAATCTCTGACACTGTGAGCCCAGGAAACCTTTCCTCCATATAAGGTGATTAGGCCAGGTTGTATATTTTTTTAAATAGTAACAGAAAGCTCAGGAGCACAGTAGTATAACTTGATTAGTAAATATCATTGTTCTAAACTAGATATAAAAAAAGTATGTTTGTTGCCTTTAATTTTTGTGTGTGTGTGTGTGGGTACCAGGGGTCAAACTCAGGACCTCGCGCACCAGCAGGCGCCCGTGCCGCTGAACGATATCACCAGCCCTTTTTTCATATGTGGGTTCCGGGAGTCGAACTCAAGACCTCACGCTTGCCAGGCAAGCGCTTATGCCGCTGAGCTATCTCACTGGCCCGCCTTTAATTTTTTTACTAAATATGTCAAAGCATAAATATTTTTAGGTCTAAATCAAACAAAAATTTATTCATTAAATTCTGTTTGGCAATGTCAAATATTTCATTTCAATTTTCTTCTCAAGTAAAATAACATCATATACTAAATGTAATGTTTATAATAACTTAAATGCAATTTTTTTTTTTTGTGGGTACCGGGGGGTCGACCTCAGGACCTTGCGCGCCAACAGGCACCCGTGCCGCTGAGCGATATCACCGGCCCCTTTTTCGTATGTGGGTTCCGGGAGTCGAACTCGGGCCCTCGCGCTTGCAAGGCAGGCGCTTACGCCGCTGAGCCATCTCACCGGCCCTTAAATGCAATTTAAAAGAAGAAGTAGTTCTGTTCTGAGCATCAGGAGAAATAAATTATGAATCTCATAATCTTTATGATATCTGGTGAGGAAACTATAACACACCTCACATACACTATCTTGCTTTAGAATTTATAAATTGCTTCTTAATCCAAAGATGTTTGTATATCTATTCCATGCTATCCATATGCACTTCTATATTTTTCTACTATACTAAATCCCTGAAAAACTTACACTGTACCCCACCTACAAAAGATAGTTCTGAAATACAATTTATAGTGATATTATAAATAACTACTTAAATTTTCTGATTGTTTCGTAATAAAGTGGATCATACCGGTTACCAAAAGCAGAAACACAAACAACATTATCACTGTAACATGTGCTATACTTTTCCATTAGATTTAGATTATACTACAATATTACACTTGGAATGTGCACAGATGTATTCAAATTTATGTTTCTCTGGCATATTTAAAATCTAATTCATTAAGCAAGGGTTACTGAGTATCAATCGTATCCCAGACCTTATGGCAGGGGCTGTATCTTCAAGATGAAAACACAGTCCATGTCTTTAGTAAACTTGAAAATTACTACTTCACAATTCTTTATGAAATGAAAGGCACTGTAGGTCAAAAATTGATTTAATTTTAATAAGACTGAGAACAATAAGTGTACATCACTTATCAAAGTATATTTATAAATGTTAATTAATTCAATTTTTATGTAACATTTGACTTTGTGAAAGTCAGGTCAAGTACTATTGGCTCTATTGTACACGTTTGCAAACTAGCATTCAGATAGTTGATAATATATTTTATATGGTTTCACACTTAGAATTAAATAAAATAGATGTAGTGCAATCTTGGAAACAATATCGAGATGTGACAATTACAAGATATGTCCTTGACATGTCATAAACTTGAGTGTAAGAAAAAATATGAAATTACAAACAAGTAATAGACAAGGGACATGGGCTGACCTGAACAAAATGAATAGATACAAACGGTCGAAACACTACGGAGTTACTCAGCTCTGTGATTATGGAAAAAAGGTGATTTAAAGTAGTATGGGAATCTAGCGCATGTCCAGGGACTTTTTTGTTTTTTCGTGGATCCAACCAGAAAGCATTTAAAATCAGTAACAGTATTTACAAGGGTGTGGAAAATAAGCATACACTTGACTGAAAGCATAAGAAGAATAATACTTCTCCCCCCTTTTTTAGTACTTTGTCCTCCAGAAACTAAATTCCTCAAGAGTTTGCATTCATCTTTGTCTATTCAGTGCCTGCATCATAGTAGACAGACATTTTTAATTAATATATTAATTCCACAAATATTGATTGAATAGTTATGGGAAATTATTAATAGGATACATGCTGACACCTTTAAAAGGTATATATAATTTGACATAAAATTTGGACTCATAGGAATTCATTTATTTATTTATTTATTTTTTATGTGGGTGCCGGGAGTTGACCTCAGGACCTCGCGCTTGCCAGCAAGTGCTTGTGTCGCTGAGTGATATCACCGGCCCTTTTCTTCGTTTATGTGGGTTCTGGGAGTCAAACTCAGGACTTTGTGCTTGCCAGGCAGGCACTTATGCTGCTGAGCTATCTCACCGGCCCCAGGAATTTATTTTTTAAGAAATAAAGATTCAGGTACAAAAATATTCATCATGGTATTATTTATAAATACTGAAAAAGTTAAACATTTGATAAGAGGATAATGGCTTGAGTAAACTATGGAATACCCGTCTGGTGGAAGGTCATAGAGCCTTAGGAGAATATTTAATGATATCTGAAAATGCTCATGATGCATTAATTTGAATAAAAACAAGTTATAAGACAGATCATACAGATTCATCTGAATGTTGAAGTACACACACACACACACACACACGACTGAAGTATGCCAAATGCTGAGTGACACTCTGCCACACTGTCCTTCTTTGCAACCAGTGGACTATGGATGGAAACCTCTACAAACTCTGAGCCAAAATACATCTGTCCACCAAGTTGTGGGTGTCAGATATTGTGTCCCAAGGCATGAGGAAAGTGGGAAAGTGAATAAGCAATAAGAGAATATATCATATATACATATATATATATATATCTCCTTTTTTCAGTTATCTATAGGAATGATATTGACAAATATCATTGTTCTGAAATGTAGTTTAAACTTTAAAATCACTTTTGCTGGGGCCGGTGAGGTGGCTCAGTGGCATAAGCATTTGTCTGGCAAGCGCGAGGTCCTCAGTTCGACTTCTGGTACCCACATATGATAAAAGGGCTGGTGATATCGCTCAGCGGCACGGGCATCTGCTGGCATGTGAGGTCCTGAGGTCGACCCCCAGTACCCACACACACAAAAAAAATAAATAAATAAAAATAAAATCACTTTTACTATTGCTTCATTATCAATATATTTAATTGAATTAAAATATTATCAATGTCGATAATTCAGTATGTTATACTATTATCTGAATTAACCAGAATATTTTGATTAATTGAAGATCATTTTATTACAGACAGCTAAGTTAGGTAGAGACAACTGCTAGGCAGTGACAAAGAGGCCAGGCCTGACACAGAGTCAGAACAGAGATGAGGCAAACCAAGCCCGTGGTTAAAGGCTGAGTTAATAGAAACTAGGCCACAAGATGGAGACATGATGGCTAGGCCTGCAAGCCTCCCCAAAGAGAAAAAACAATCTCAAAGCTATATTGTAACTAGCACCATTTTTTCCAATAACCCTAAGCAATATTTAAAAAAACACAGAAACAATTTAGTGAACACTTAGGTGACCAGGACACTCTGACAATCACTCCTACACCTTCCAGAAATGTCTTTGTTCTACTTCACATTATGTACACTCGCTACGTATTTTGTTTTTCTATTAAAACAATATTAGCTAGACTGTATTTACAATCCTATAGGTTGATTGTATTTTAACCCAAGATAACCTGTGATGTGATTTTATTTTACAAAAATTCCGAAGAGCCTCAGCAGCAAATCACCTTCAGGACCGCTCCTGCCTCTCAGGGGCTCTCTCTTACTAAAACTTTTCATACTTTCAGCCTCTTTCGTCCTTGACTCTATTCTTCAGCATCCTGAGATATTAACTCAGCATATGTAAGATGTCGGGAGCTATTTCCCTGTAATAATTTCATATATAAAGGAAATGATGAAAGAAAATAATACCTAAGGATTAAACTGCTAAGTAAAAAATATTTAGGATGTTTAAAGATATGTTAATGAATTTTGAGAGTTCACTGTCATAAACCGATTCATTTGTAGTAAAATGTCTCTCTTTCAAAATGTATTTTCTCTTTGAAAATGTATATTTTACCTATAAAATAAAAGAAACCCCTAATCACAATACAATTTTCTCTAGCATTGTATGTGTATACAAGTGTATGAAAACTTATATTTGATTTTCTATGTTAAGACAACCACAGTGTAAATTAAATTATTTAGAAACTGCTTATTATAGAATCTGTAACTTTAATTGCAGTTATTATAGATGACTGTACAATACAAACTTTTGTGTTATTTATATATTTATATATTAAAATGTCATGATTAATATATCTGTCAGGATCTCAGATTCAGAACTGATCATACTTTAGAGTTTGCTGACCAAAATTAAATGCATAAAAATAATTTATACATTTTTTACTGTTTCCAGCAGTTTTATTGGTGAATAGTTGACACAGCATAGCTTACATAATTTTAAGGTGCACGGTTCAATGTTTTGACATGTACATACACCTGTGAAACCAACATAATTCAGACAGTAAACACTCATTGTCCCCAACCCATAGGGATCCAGTTGACAACTATAATCCTTCCTCTTCCATTTCCTTGCCTACCCACCCTGAACTGTTCTTCTTCAGGCAACTACAGATCTGCTTTCAGTCACTATAGATCAGTTTCAATTTCCCAGGACTTCATAAACATAATGTCATAAATTTTGAAGCATTTAAAAAATGCTTTAGTATCCTAAAGCATTCTGGAGGGGACTGATGTTAATGCCTTTTACTGTAATATATTTATTTATTTTTTTTGTAAATGTTTGGAGTACATGATATTTCCATTCATCTTAGGGAGTCAGTACATACACTGAACAGATCTTGCTTCTTTTTATTCCCTTCCCCTCCCAGCTTACCTCCCTCCCTCCAACTCTTGATCCCCTTTCCCAATTTCTGTTACTACTACTACTACTACTACTACTACTACATATAAACATTTCATTCACTGAGGATAGTTGGTACATGTCTTAAATCTTTTTACGTCCCCTTTCCTTTTCCCCCCTCCTCCTACCCTCAAACTCTTGGCCTCCTTTCCACTTCCAGAAGATCTCTCTCTGTTTCCTCTTGTCAATCTTTTATTTTGCCCTTTATTTCTACATTGGATTTCTCAAATGAGAGAAATTGGCCGGGCGTGGTGGTGTACACCTATAATCACAGAACTCAGGAGGCTGAGGGAGGAGGGTCCCTGTGAGTTTGAGGCCAGCCTGGGCTACAAAGTGAGTTCAAGGCCAGCCTCAACTGCATGCATAGCAAAACTCTGTCTCAAAAAAAAAAAGAAAAGAAAAAAAGAAAAAGAGAGAAACCATATGGTATTTATGCTTGTGTGTTTATTTCATTTAACATTATGTTCTCATGTGTATCCATTTTGTTACAAATGTCTTGAATTTATCCAGTTTTTAAAAATAATTCCTTGTACCAATCTTAGACTAATGGTAATCTTTTCATTGAACAAAACTAAAAACTTTAATTTAGTTTTACATCAGTCAATAATAATTTGAACTTACTGTGATTTCTGACCTACTCTTTCTCTATTGATCTTTTCTTACTGGGAGACCCTGGCAGATGCCAGAAGAAAATAATGTTCTTTTCTTAAGAATTCTATTCTAATAAGCATACCATACTCTAAATATTTGCAAAGTCCCTGAAGACTTCATACAAAGCTCCTCATACAACCCTTTTTGACATTAGAAGATGAGAAAAAATAAATAAACTTTAAAATAATATACAAATAAAAATTTTGACAGTAAAATGTCTAAATTCTTCTGAAAGTTCATGTGTATTGGTCTCTTACACACATGAGTAACACATTAGTAATAATTTCACCAAGTATCTTGAGGATCACTTTCTTGCTAGAAAGGGAGATCTTTTTTAAAAACTTAAAAAAAAATTATCCTGCATTTTCAGTTTCATTCAATGGACGCCATCTAAAGGAAAAATTGTTTAGTCTAAGTTAAGAGTGTGTCACTTGAAATTATTGTGCTAACAGAGTTTTTGAATAACTGCCTGTACATTTTAAACTTAAGAAATTAATATGCCTGATACTACCAAACAATATTTAAACTAGTAACATCCACTATTCAGCTTTCCTAACTAAATTCTTCAAAGGTTTCCCATACATTTTCTCTTTCTGTGATCTGTCCTTCTACACTAAATTGAGGATCTTACTAAGTTATAATGCTACTTGTGAAACTAATGGGAAGATAGATATAATTGACTATTTCTTATTAGACTATATTCAAGAAACTCAACGATTGCAAAAGTACTAGTAAATCTGATACTCTACTGAGTGTTTTTTATTAATTAAGAAAAAATTCACCTTTAATTTCTAAGAAAAATTGTTTAAAAACTTTATATGAACTTCTAGTTCAAGATTTTGGAATGTCAATATGCCTTCAGCTTTAAAGAACAACTGAAAGTACTGGAAACTTACCAAAGGAACACACAAATCCTTAAGAATAAAAGAAAAAATTTATATATCAGGAAGCCAGAATGTTTGATGCCTTACTAAAAGAAGGAAAACAGATGAGAAAAATTCTTGCCAACATGGAAGTATACAGAAGTAAATGGTAATATGATGCAGAAAATCAGCTTTTCCACTACAGATACATACAAATGCTACATAAGAATAACAAGGTTTTTAAAAAGTACCCACAGCCAAAGTTGGAATAAGAAAGACAAAGGTTCAGGAGCCCAAAATGAAAACAGACTGGTATAGAGGTTATAAAGCTGGAACGACCCAAGAAACGAAGGACCTTAGATTAAACATGGGGCTTGGAAGGAATTTGGTTGTCTGATGCAGGGAAAAAATGTCCCCCAGAGATAACTACAACACTAAATTTTGGCCACACTTGGTTTTAAGATCTAAATTCATTCTATCTCTATGGTAAGATACTTTGTGGCTAAAAAAAACCAAAAAAACAAAAAAACAAACATATTAAGTAATCCAGAATGGGAAAATTTTAGAGCCACTCTAGAAGCAAGAGCGAAGGAATGTTATTGAGAAATACACACAAGTAAGGTAAAGCTGGTCTCCAAGGGAACTTATCTGTTGAAGACGAATTTATCATAGATAAAAGTCGTAAGCACCAGGAGAAACAAACCACCAAGAGGGATATCTCACAGACGCAAATAATGAAAAAATTTGCCACTGAAGCTGGAAAAGAATATAACACAACTCTAAAATAAGGTTACATAATTTTTAAAAAGCCTAAGAATATAAGAATAGCATAGCAATAGAAATTACAGAAATTGCAGGTGTTTCTAAAAAGTCAACAATATAAAATACAAATTTAAGGAAACCATTTAGAATGCAACACCAATGAAAGGAAGACATTAAAAAATAAATAAAAGAAATCTAATACAGAAGAATAGAAGGCCGACATACTGAATGAATTGTTCGTGATGAAGAAAATAAAGAGGACTAAAACATGAAAGACAAATATACAATAACTGAGAAGTTTTCAGAGTTGACACAAAGCAAATTTAGGAGATTGTAGGAGCTAAAATGGATATATTTGAAGCAACTCTAGGGCTGCTCTAGGGATGTAGCTCAATAGTAGAGGGCTGGGCTAGCACATGAGAGGCCCTGGGCTCAACCCCCAGCAGTGAGAAGAAAGATACAAACCTTCAAAAACATGAAATTACACATATTAGCTGTGGATTTGAACCCATCTTTGTATAGAAAAAAGAAAAAAAACTCTTAAAATCTACCAGAATAAAAGGGCAAGTCTACAATGATTTGAATGAGACTATAAATCAGTCTTCTCAGAAGCAAAATTATATCACAAAAGATAATGAAATAGAATATGTAAAAAGCTTTCAGAGAAAAACACTAACCAAAAGTTACCTAATCAACAACAGTATTACTTTAGAATGTGAACAAGTAATTTCCCGTGCTATTTCTAGAAGGAATTTCAAATATTCTTCAATACACACAAAATGATCCAAAGAGATACATATACACTGCCAAAATAAATGGTAAATAAAAACTCAGGAAAATATGTCATATATTTAAATAAACACTGGCAAAATATTTGGGATAATATACAAAGAAGTGATAGACTATCTTGGGGACAATTTAAACAAGTCATTGTCCTGTTCTATCTTCACTTTTTATTAGAAGTATTTTATACATTTTTTAGAAAATACAAAGTTGTGCTATGTATTAACATACTTATATTCAATAAAATGTAATAAAGAGTGTATATAATTTTAAAGTTAATTAAAGCTAAAAAAAGTAAATAAGCAATGTTGCATGAATTTGATAGCGGCAGGACAATAAATTTTTAAAAAATGTTGCCAGAGTATAACATGTGAGAATTCCCACTCTATCGGAATCATAATAGATGGAGATGAATTAAGCACATTTACTAAAAGATGGATATTCTGAGGCCAGACACAGCAAACATAAAATTGTTGACTCAGCAGTCCTGTTATTCTCTACAGAACTGTTCACACTTGTGTAGAATTGTTTAATATAAAACAGAAATGGAACGTTGTATTAGTGATGCAGTTAATTAATATGTGTTAATAAGAAAATGGGTAATATAAGTATGTTAATAAGAAAATGGGTAATATAAGTATAGTATTCATATGATGAAACAATATAACCAGAATGTATATGTGTTTATAACAGGTCTAAAAAGTCTAATGTAGAATGAGTTTAGCAGATTAGATTATATAAGTTTATTTTCAGCATGATACTATTTATATCAGCATGACACAATTCTATATAAGCTTAAATATAAAAAGACATTAAATAACTCACTACAACCCATGGAAATGAAGAGAAAAGAATGGACTACAGAAAGTGGCAATGTATTCCCCTATTACCATACTATTGCTTTTTTTTTTTTTTTGGTGTTGTTTTTCGGTTTTTGTGTTTTTTTGTGTACTGGGAATCGAACTCAGGACCTTACACTTGGCAGGCATTGTGCCACTGAGCTAAATCCCCACTATTGCTTGTTTCATGAATATAGCAGATATTAAATATAGAATAGAATTTAGCATTTGGTAATTCTGAGTAGCGGAAATCAATAATTATCAAATTTTAGAGACTCAAATATTTAGTATTCCTTACTTCAGCAAAAGGGTCCATATAGTCCTGCATTACTTTACTATTTTCTACAAACTAAAAAGCTTAGGTAATAATCAAAATTGTGTGGTGAAAGTGTGAAAATATTAAAAAACTACATAGTTTTAAAAAATACAGTCAACAGGCATGATCTGATAGTTACAGACTCTACCACAGAAGTCAAGATGTGTTATTTAAATGTATAAAAATAACTACAAGGAAAGTATTATAATAAACTGTTTAAAACATCTCTAGGAAACAAAACTGAAAACTGATGGACAGATATTTAAATTTTATTTTAGTACATTTCCCATAATTGTAAATTATTATTGTATACAGATGCATGCATTACCCTGAGACAAATACATTTTAATTTTAAAAAAATAGAATAATGAATAACAGGAAAGAAAGGCACAAGGATTTTGTAATTTTTTTTCTGAAAAAAGGAATTATAGCTTATTTTTTCTTATGCTTTTCTATGCACTGCTTTCATAATGAGAGAATTAAATAAATACTTTTCCTTGATCAGGTTCAGTTGCTTCTTGTATAAAGAAATACCATTTCTATTTTTAAGCTGTATGGATCCAAGTATTATTATCTCTTAATCTTCTCACAATGTTCTTTGAACTCTATTTTCTTCTCCAATTATGATTTACACTCCAAATTTAATTCTCTACTAAATACCCAATATAATGGATTAAATGATGATTATAACTTTTATTCATTTCATTGTTTTATCTTATTTTTACCCAACTGATCCCAAAGCTCATTGACAAAATTGTAACAGTAATAATAATAAAACAATAATTAAACAATGAACACATAGAGTGCTTATTAATTGCTACATTTTCTTCCAAGATTTCTTCCACACATTAACACAATTAATTCTCTTAGTAGTACTCAGAAATCAAAATTGTTAATATCTACATTATGGTTGGGGAAACTGAGATGAATGGAGGCTACAGCTATCGACAGTTATTACAGGGAAGAGTAGGTACCATGCATGGCACCTGAGCTCGGGAACCCTGGCTCTAGAATCTTGCTCTTGCTCTCTTTTTCTCATACAGAGAATGAAATCGGTTTTACCAATAAGATCCTTAGTTTTTTGCTACATAGGACACAACATAGCTCTTCAATTGTTTCTTTCAAGGGTCACATATCTACCTCATTTCATTTGTTCATTCATTTAATTGGATACCTTTTTTTCATAAATTTTTACTCAATAGGCTTCCCAAAAATATTTAAGTCAGCAAATTTCAATTTATATTATGATGATGAAATTCACTTGCAAATTACCTTAGAATTCATAGAAAGACAGTAAAGCAGGCCAAAGACACCATCAACATAGATTAATGGGAGGCACTATGAGAAAGCAGACCTGAGGCCTCTATATTTTCTCCAGTCTGGCCTATATTATGCATTCACTATAGCAAATCTTTACTAGTCTAGAATACATAGTGTGCATAGTACACACACACACTTTAGGTAGAACAGCATTTGTTAAAATGAGTAACATTTTTATAATCAAATTGTCATTTAAAGAAATCTTGCAAACTGAAATTTTCAACTTAGAATTTGTCAAATAAAGAGATTTTTATTCATTTCTTGTTCTATGGAAACAATAAAGAGAAAGAAAAAGGTAGTGTGGGGATGGTGATGATACAAAACAAAAGCAAAGCCCAAGATCCTCTGTTCTCAATTGCTGTGTTTGTGGACACAACACCTGAGCACAGGATGTTCACATTTCCCCTGTTTCCAAATGCTTGGGAGGCATCAGCAAAATCTGAACAACTTCTTTCTCTTAATTTTAGGAGGTCACAGATTGTGCAAAAGCCCTGCAAGCTAATCAGTGTCTGGAGAGGATACTGGAAGAAGCAGAGAATCTAAAAGATCACAACGTAGAGGCTTGTACCTTCATGGCTGTACAATATGCTGTGTCATTCACTGAAGTGACAACCAAGAGAATAAGTGTCCCTCAAATTGAAGATGACCAATTCGGCAATTATATATTTTGGACTAAAGCTATATATATAACCTTAATATCTCTACCATGAACAACTAACTTCTCAGCTCTTCCATTAAATAGTTGATTTCATTCTAAAAGAATAAATAATATTTGAATGAATCATCAGGAAATGCTCAGGTTTTTTGTTTTTGATTTTTCTATTTCAAAGATTTATTTTTATTTGGAACAGTTTAGTTTTAGTAATTAAATGAAAAACAGTTTTTATATTTCTCCTTTCCCAACACATGCATGGATTTTCTAACTGTTGACATTCTGAACCATAATGGTAAGCTTATTTCACTTGATAAACCTACAGTGATATGTTGTTATTACACAAAATTGATAGTTTACATTAGGGTTCAGTCTTGGTGTAGTATATTCTATGGGTTTTAACAAATATATATTGACATGTACCTATTACAGTATCATTCAGAATAGTTCTGATTCCCTAAAAATCCTTTGAGATCTGCCTATGCAGCTCTCATGTACATATTTTGAAAGAAAAAGAAGATCAAAGGAAATAAAAACCAAAAAGGTAATCAACCAACATAAATCTCAAGTATAGCCACAGTTTTGAGAGAGTGCTTAATTTCTCTTACATAGTGTTAATATCACTGAAACATAATCCATCTGTACATATTTTAAAACAAATTTATTAGCTAAAAGAACATATCAGGGGATAAGACAAAATAAAAAATCATAGAGGAAAATAAAAATATAACAGAGCTGAAAGGTACAGTAGAAACAGAAGTATCATAATACAACTACTTGGATATCACAATTAGGGATGTGGCAGAGAAGCTTTATGAAATAAAACTGAATTCACTTAAAAAGTATAAAATGAAAAACAAGTTTATATAGTATGTGTTATGGTTTGTGTCTAGATATCCCCTCAAAGTCTCATGCGGTCATGGGCCTTTTTCAAGGGTGGCTGAATCTAGAGTATGTGATGCTGGGATTAAGGGTATGTGATTAGTAATTCTGTCCCCTCTTGGTTTGGCATAGTTCTGCCTAGGATTAAGGGCGTGAGAGATACCCCCACCCTAGGGCAGGTAGCCTGCATACAATATAAGGGACAGAAAGAGTCCTGTCTCTTTTTCCCTTGCTTGCTTTTGCTGTCTTCTGCTGCCGTGAACTCCAATGCCCCTCTGCCACACCACCCTGCCTTGGGGCCAGCCAATTATGGACTGAAATTTCTACAAACTGTGAGCTAAATAAACCTTTCCACTTTTAACTTTGGGTGCCACGTATTTTGTTTAAGCAACGAGAGAAAAGTAACTATAACAGTATGACAGATGTGGAAGATAAACAAATGAGATCCAACATGTTCATAATTGGTGATCCTGAAGAAAAATAAGTAGTGGAAAAATAGCCAACACCCTACTGGAGTGGGGAATCCATACTGAAGAAACAGTGCAACACAGACACAAAATCCCTATATGAAAGAACCATAATAAATAGGATAAACATCAAGAAAATACTGATGAAGACTGAGCAACTGTGGAACATATTATGACAATAAAAAAAAAAAAACACAAAGAAAGCTAAGTGTTATGTAGACATCCATCAGAAAAAGACAAGTCACATTCAACCATGGGAATTTTAGGTGTATCTAAAAATTCTGCACAACTACAATATTTTCAATATGGCAAGAGTCCTCAGCAATGCTTAGAAATATGTATACATTTCTGAAAGGAAACATAAATGTCATTCTAAAAAGTTAACTCATGATTCACATAAAAAAAATTCAGGTGAATAGAAAATATAGCACCTGTGATTATATCTTTGGTACAGAGACACAACACTAACAAGTGAAAACCAACAACCTAAATAAAACAAAATGATAAACATTTGTGGCTAAGGAATGAATTCTTTCAAATTTGAAATGAGTCTAAACTAAGACCACAGAAATAGAGCTTGAGCCTAAACACAATAAATCTCAGAAATGTAACTGATAACAGAGTTTATACTCAGGAGGTGTGAATAGTGTTGATAGCCATAAAATACATATGCTAATTTATCCTACTATTGTAACAAGGACTTAAAGAGGCCACTTGACACTTAAACTTCTATCCTAAGAAGAGACTCCAAACTATTAATATGTGCATAGTTTTTGTTCTTAGTTATAGCATTATATTTCTGGAACTAAAATCTTCCTTGGGAAAAAATATATACCTGAAATGTAGCAATTTCCTAAGTTCCATTCAGCTTCATTCTTTTTAGTTTAATAAAATAAAAAGATACCATTCTTGTATATGACTATCTATAATTGATCATGCTATTATATTTCCAACTAGTTCTTATTTTAGCAAAGGATGTATTGTAAGAAATCATTCCTATAAAAACAACCCTTCCTCCCTTTCTCTCCCTTTTCCACCCTCCCTAACTTATTATCTAAATTTAGCCATGAGGATAATCTCCAAATCTTATGTCTCATGATAGTTATTTATGGGTGATGGGATTTCTTTTTAAAGTTTTATGTTTAACCAGAATTATTTTTAAAGAGTATACCTTATGCTGCTGTATTCTAATTAATATGCTGTTAATATATATATATGTATATGTATATATATATATATATATATATATATATAACTAAATAGCAAATATTTCATAGCCCAACTTCCTTTCTAGAATAATTTAAATGGTACAAATTTATGTTTCTGCTAGTGAGTATAACAGAAAAATAGAAGTATGCAATCAACTTTATATACCTCAAATTATTTTTGCAACTTGATTTTTTTAATCTAAGATCAGACCAAATACAATAATTATTTTCTGAAAAAAAACACAAGTCAATTTGTTTTAATTAAGGAAAGACACATGGACATTCTTAAAAAGATATTCTGGTACTTCCTTAGAAATGTTCAGAGGAAGTAATGCAATGCAGTTGTTTATAAATGATGGGCTCTTTTGTTAAGATGTGATAAGTTATGCATTTATATAACATCATATGAAGACTAATATAAAAGTTGCCAGATTTGAAATCTTTAGACTGTACAGCAATGATTATTGCTAATAAAAAGAAAAGAAATCACTGAAGCATCAAAGATGAAATGACTCTGTATTTACTATACAAATTGTAGTAATATTTTTAGCGTGTATATATTTGTTTTGTGAAAATGTATATATTTTCATTTGTGTGTGAGGGAAGAGGGACAGAAGAGATGCTTAACTATCTTCTCTCATTACAAAACAGTACACATAAATTGGTGAAACATTCAACAACAACTTAAAAGATGATAAACAAATCCATCAGATAAATGAAAATTGCTCAAAACAAGCAATTCAATATTCAACATATGGCTTTTTTTTTCAGATATCTTTGAGAAACACTGTCATTGTAGAATATAATTATGAATACCTCATTTTCCAAATTGATTTTGTGTAATTCTACTGTTCTCTCTATTTTTTCTCAATATAACTTCTATTTAGTCATTCTGTGAATGTTTCTCAGAGGACACAGCCGGGATGCTGATTATTTAAACATAAGTATTTTCATTTGGAGAAGCAAGAACTATGAATTCCAATTTTCCTTCGACCCCCACCCAATGTTACAGTATCCTATTAACATAATGGGTTATACATACATAGCTAATTTTAGAACTCTTAAAAGTTTTGTTCCCAAGTCAACTTCTGGAAACTTTTCATAAAGTATTATAAGAACCTTATACTGACAAGCTTAACTAATGTAAATGGGACAGGAGACTCCAGAAGCTATTATCTCAAAGTAGGCTAAAAAGCAAATGCCATACAAAATTTGGTGAGCCCATTTGACCTCCAGTCTTGCCTTCTTCCTTTACCTCCCCCAGGAAACTTTTTTATAACCATTCCTTTAAATCATCCATGGACACTGCATCAAACCCCACCCATCAACCCTCTGATAAAAAAATAAAATAAAATAAAATAACAGTCACATTTTCCCATCTGCTGTTACAAAAAGGGCATGTAGCCATCTGAAAGTACCAGAATAAGCACTGTCATCCCGTTTCGTCCATCAGTTTTACTGCAGCAAAGACTACTAAAATTCTGAAAAATATACCTGTAGTCTCTCTTTTCCTGGTTTGATCCTAACCTTCTCTGAATACAGATTCAATATATTTTTTTCCTCACAAGGAATAAATGCATTTTAAGCATCAGCATCACAGAGACACAGCATCAATAAAGGAGTCACTTCTCCCCCAACCCAAGCTTTTACCTGTTATGCTAATACAAAGACACTGAAAGGAAGAAAAGCAGCAGCTTGCCCAGCAATATTCTCATTGCAGCAGACAGCGCAATTTTGTACTTACAGATCTTACCAGGGAAATGTCTCAGGATCTTTACAATTTTTCTGCAGAACTCCGTTTCAAGCCCTCAGCCAGGCATGCTGTGCATCCAGGCAGAACCAAGCCGTATGGAATGTCTATGCAGCTGGGAGATAATGGGACTCTTTTACACAGCTGGGACTGCAAGTCTTTTATCCACTGAGTATTGCGTGGCTCCTCTCTGGTCTTAAGCATGAAATACGCTCCTCTCCTGCTGCATTCCTGACGGAACCTAGACAATTAGTTCTCGAGGCACATGTGCAAAGCTCCCGTTTAGAATATTCAAAAGGAAAATTCTCCCCACATTGAAAGCCAGCTCTATCTTCATCATGCTTTACAGAATCAGAGCGCGCTGAAAGCAGCTGCCATTCCAGTGGCATGAAAGATTAAATTCATCCTCCTCTTTCTTTGACTAGAGATAGTCACTCCTGTCGGGTCATCAGAAAATATTATTGAAAATTGGGTCAGACTAACTACTTATTAGGTTTCCAACAGGAAAGGAAGTAATTTTTTTTTCCTTTGCTTTCACTGCATTGTCATTTGCAAGCAAAGATGAAGCCGGTCAAGGGTCTGCACTGATTTAGACTGTATTCAAACCTAAGCTTTCTGATGCATGCCAGGAGCTCCTGCTACAAGTTAGAGTGAAAAGAAAAGGGAGATAGAATGAAAGGATCGTAAACACTGTCACTAAAACCTTTCTAAATCATATTTTTTAAATATGTGCCCAACACTTCTTAAAGACATGAAAGTACATAAAGAAAGTGAATGAAAGTATATAAAGAAAACAAACTAAAAGAAGTCAAAACAAGCATTGTTGTGCTCAATAAGTAACATATAATCTTCGGAGGTGAACAACAAGTGTGTGTATGTTTGTATAACATCTCTCTAAAAAAATGAGTGCTCTTTGTGTTTCACACAGAGCACTCTCACTAAAGTTTTTAATATGCTTGGTTTCTGTCATTCATTTTTGGAGGAACTAACTGCTTGGAAAATACAGGCTAAGTGACATGAAAAGTATATACATGCATACAGCAATACTAGCACATACAAACATGGCTACAACATGAGAACAGAATGCTAGCTTGGATTTATTTTCATGCTGAAGTAAAAAAAATTATACTCCTAATCTCTTATGGTAAATGGATACAGGGAAAATGAAGTTTCCAAGTCAAATATAGATACATGAAAATATGTCTTTTGGCCTCAGTTTGCTTTTAACTAATGAATGAGGTTTGTATGACAACATTTTATGACATTCTATGCATTTCTTTGAGTGATATACTTCTGTAGATCTGTCAGTCCCACGTGTCATCACTCCTCAAGGACTAGAGGCTTCAGAGGCTTCAGAGAAGAAATGGTGCTTCTTGAAAGTAGGTAAACTCAAAAGAGACTATCCTATTCTTCTCTCCAATTGATGGGTAGATAAATTACATACACAGTTTTACAGCAGTGATAATTGTCTTATCTGTATCTTTACATTTTAACTTAAAGCTATCTCTCACTCTCTAGACATATTTTTTTTTTATTTGTGAAAATGCTACATGATTTTTTTCTGTGGAGGTCTGAGAAAATAATCCTGATGTAGTGAATTTTTTCCATGAAGAGGAATTCACTCAGTTTAAGATATTCCTTTTTCAAATTTCCAGTACTCTGTTCCATAGTCAAGGACAGCTAATTGTTTTGCTTCCTGCTTTACTAATAAAGAAGTAAGAATCAGAAAAGACTCTCATTAAATTCCTAACACTGCATTTATAGTCATGTACCGGCCCCTGTTCTTCTAGTCTGTCTTCGATCTTTTTGTGTGTGTGTGTGGGCACCAGGAGTCGAACTCAGGACCTTGCGCTTGCCAGGCAGGTGCTTATGATGCTGAGCTATATTACCGGCTTTCTGTCTTCAGTCTTGCTTCTCAGGGTGAACCATGCTCCTTCCTCAGGACACATCCTCCATCTTACTCTCCATATTGTCCTCTCTTACATATGCAAGGGACTGTGCCAGCCACTCATCTCTCTTCTCAGAATCATTAGAACTTCCTCTATCCTGTAGTTTTGTACCTTAGAGATCTGCAGCTATTTTGCCCATCTTAGTAATCAGTGATTTTGACCTCACATTTCCCTCCAGCTCCTGCTCCATTCCTTGGTTCCTTCTATAATATTATTTTTTAAAAAACTGTCTCCACTCACTGTCTTTAATTCATCCTTTTTCATCCTTTCTCGAATGTAGTCGGGTTAATCTTTTGTTGCCACTGTCCCACATAAACATCTCCTGTCATGGTCAACAGTGAATCCAATATTGTATCCCATAGTGAGCTAGGTTCTCATTTTACTTGATGAAACTGTAGCAATTAGCATGGATTATCAATTATTCCTCCTTTATAAACTGCTATTATTTAGCTTCCTGTTTTTCTTTCTTGGATCTTTCTGTTGGCATCTTCTCATTTCTTTCATTTTTTTTTTATGTGGGTACCGGGAGTCGAACTCAGGACCTCGCACTTGCCAGCAGGCACTTGTGCTGCTGAGCTATATCAACAGCCCATTTTTTCCTTTATGTGGGTTCCGGGAGTCAAACTCAGGACCTCGCGCTTGCCAGGCAGGCACTCATGCCACTGAGCTATCACACCGGCCCCATTTCTTTCATATATTTTTTTTTTTTTGGGTACCAGGGGTCGACCTCAGGACCTCGCGCGCCAGCAGGCGCCCGTGCCGCTGAGCGATATCACCGGACCCTTTTTCGTATGTGGGTACCGGGAGTCTAACTCGGGCCCTCGCGCTTGCCAGGCAGGCGCTCACGCCGCTGAGCCATCTCACCGGCCCTATTTCTTTCATTTTTAAACATTGAAAAACATGAAGGTTCTGGACTCTAAGGTCTACACACTAAAAGTTACATCTCTGGGGAAAATGAAAGAAAATCCAAACAAATAAAAACTATACCATGTTCATGAATTAGAAAACTCAATATATTTAAGAGGTCAATTATCTTCCAATAAGACTTTAGCAGATATTCTTTGGGAAATTGTCAGTTTATACAAATATTTATATGTAAATGAAAATAAGCAAGTAAAATAAAATCAAAATGATAAAAAGCGAAGTCGCAGAATTTATTCTCTGATTGTACAATTTACTACCAATCTCATGTGACCAGAGTGATTTAGTACTGGTAAGATAGATAAATAGAACATAATAGAACTTTCAAAAATAGATCATATATACAGTCAATTGATCTTGGACAACTATATAAAGATAATTCAATGATAAAAGCATCATAATTGAAGAAATCATGCTTGAAAAAGGATATCCACTTTAAAAAGCTAAGCTTCATATTTATCTCACACATACACACAAAATTAACTTGAAATAGATCAGAAAACCAGAAGCAAAGCTTTAAACTATGCAGGAGCCTAGAAGAAAATATATAACAAGCAAAATAATAATTTCTTAGATTGCATATGAACAAGCAAACAAAAAACATGAAACCCAAAAATAAAATGGGTATACTCTATTTAAGGAAAGTTAAAAAATAGCTGTTCTTTGAGACTATCATTAAGAACTTTTCTCCCTCAATAACAAGAAGATAACCAATCAGTTAAAAATGAACAAAAATATGAAGAGATATTTTACTGAAATATCTTACAGACATTTAAGTAAATAAAAAGGTGCTCAAAATAATTATCCAGTAGAAAAATGTAAATCATTATCACATGATGCCACTAGACATCAAAATTAAGAACAACAAAAATACTGAAAGTTTTTGAGGACAGGAGTAATACAACTTTTATATCCTTGCTGGTTTGAGATGAAAGTGTTATAATTACTTTAAAAATCAATTTGGAAGTTTGTTAAAATATTACGCACAAATCTACTCGTACATTTACCTAAAAGAAATGAAAGCACACGTGCACACAAGGATTTTCAAGGAAGATTCATAGCACTTTTTAAAATAAGAGCCAAATGTTTGAAATAACACTAATATCCACTAACAGGTTAATGGATAAACAAATTCTGGTATATTCATAATTGTAATATTACTTAGCAAGACACAAATTACTGATACAAATTGGATTAATTCCAAAAATATCATGCTAAAAGAAAAATATTATAGAAAATGCAAAGCACGTCTATACTTATAGAAACAGAGAAAGTTTCCTTAGAGCTAAGTTAAGAGATTAATCGCAAGTTGGCATTGAGGAATGTTTAGGATAATAAATAAAAATACCCTGTTTTAGATGTTGGCAGTGATGACAGGGAGACATTGACTTAAATCTTCTCGAATTATACAAGTCGGTATATTCAATTTCATGTAAGGTATTCCTTAATAAAGTTGATGCTTTTATAAATTAAATGATGACAAGAATCTCTGACCAGCTTTGGAAGGACAAAAACTGATAAGACTATCATTCTACCAAAAAGGTATATTTGTTGTTCTTCTTATTTTTATTATTGAATTTAGTGGAACTTTAAAAACTAATTATCCAATCTCTTCTGTGATCGTTAGTCATTTTAGTATTTCTTAGACTTATCTGGATTAGTCTGATTCATTCATACTCTTCTATGGAATGATATGATAACTGTGATCATAACCATATTGATGATGACTTCCATGGCTCAAAGCATATGCCAGGTTGAGTTTGAAACATACATAAACCATTATATTGCATTAGCGATACAAGTATTCAATACTCATAACATTCTGATGAGTGTGATATCACTTTCCACAAACAGGGAAAGAGAAACATACACAAGTGAAGTTCTTCGAGAATATCGGACAGAAGATAGCGGAAAAAGGATCAAACCTAACCAGTGTGGCTGAGGGATCCTTTATAATATTATTCTTCAAATTTCATATTATTGTGTATATTTTATCTACTTAACACGTCATCTTTTTTGAGAGGTATAGCATACACTTGTCACAAATAATTTTTTAATAGAGTAGTAATTTATTTAAGAAGATTTTCCACTACTAATCAGCTGCTATATTGCATAAGGGATAAATGTTATATACATACAAATTATATCATGTCATATATGCATGTGTGCATAAAAATATAGACTGTATATCTGCTTTGTGTGTTCCTATAAATTCTTCAACATTATCGTTTTTAAGATCACTCCATTTTAGATATATTTTCACTAATCTTTATTCAGTTTAATTTTTTAACCTAATACAGGACTTTATATTTAGTAGCTTATTCAAGTTACATGTAGTGCAGTCACTGTTCCTTCTTAATTCTGCTGAGGCATGGATTTTGGAATCACACTGGGTGCAGGTACTCACCATATGCCCATGTGGTCTTGTAAATTTTGAGTCCAAAAAGGTCAGCACCCAACTAGTCCAATGGAAATACATAATTTCACATTACCACTGACACAAGGCATATGCTGAGAGTTAGAGCCACTCCTTTGTCAGTAATAAGCTTGAGGAAACAACACTAATCAACTTTAGGGCACCTGAAGCCCTGCTTTTTATCGTTCGAGGCTTCATGGAGACAGTCCCTTAATGGCTGTGTTTCCTCTGCTCTTATGGTTAAAAAAAAAAAAAAATTCAATGTTTGTGTTTTGAGAAAGTGCCACGCAAAATGAACTGTGGACCCAAAACATTATCAGTTTTGGGTCCCAAAACTCTTGATCCACTTCCATCTCTTTCAGAAAAATATGACTACTGACAATTACGCTTACATAATTGCCTTGCAGTAAAGAACCTAATGACATTTGTTCTCTAAATAATTTAAAACAAAAATGAACAAGTAGTAACTTACTAAATGCATACAGTGATTTTAAAGATTAGTTGCAAATCAACCTGGGTGGTATTTATTGTGTTCCCATATTTACTGTTGTTGCTCTCTAATCCAGACACTTTGGTACGCAGAACTGCTTAAGCAACCCATGTTTAGAAACTATTTTTATGAGACACTCTTCTTCTACCCATCACAGATAATACTCCTAATATTAACAAAATAGAAACAATTTTCTGTTGTTTTGTAGGAGTTTCTTATGGGAAAGACATGAATTATAAAATTTAGTACTTATAAACCTAGGAGGAAGATAGTAGTATTACCTTTTCTTCACTGCTAACTGAGATTTGGAATGATTAAACTGTATGCCACCTTCCATAAACAGTAAATGTCCAAACAGGAATGTGAATCCAGGTCCACTTAATCCCAGCATCCTGTACCCTCGACCTCTTGCCAGCAACTTTACCATATCCATTAGTATCCATTGGTATATCAAATAGATGGCAAACATAGGAGCTATAATTTTTATGCTTACTTTCACTCATTAAATGTTTAGTCTTAATGTTTTTAAGCTACAACTGCCCACACTTTAACAATTAACTAGATAGTTAAGCTTTATAGTCTTTAAAGAACTGTTTAAGTTCATGACAATGGTATGAATCTATATATTTATATCAGCCCTACAATATGCTTTGTAAGGGATAAAAGGCATTAAATGATCTTAGGAAATCTAAATCATTTTCTGTTTTATTTTTCCTTTCCATTTGGTGAGGAGAGGTAGGAATTAGAATATCATGAAAAGAAATCTGATACACATATCACATTTATCTTTCCTCAGGTAAAAGCATATAAAAGGATGAGTGATAATGATTTTCTTGGTCTTTTGCCCCAAAACAAAATTCTTCTCACTTTATACTACATATGTATAATTTTACAGATATTCAAAATATCACTTCCCTCTGGAAAAATAAATTAACAACATTTTGCCATGAAATGATTGCTTTTGAAGGGGAAATAGAGAAATGCATGTATTTTTCTTCAACCACATGGCAGGAAGATGTATATTTTAGAAAGCTATTGCAATAACTTAGTTTAAGTCTCTTGAATATATCCATATAAAAATAGAATTATTACACATGATCACTTAGGATAGGGAGTAAGACCTGGTATCTTGTGACATGAATTGTTTTGTCTCAACCATAGGACATTGCAAAATTGTTCCCTGGAACTGCCTTCCCCCTACTGCTTCAGATACTGAATTTTAATGAGTGCCAATTGCTCTGCAAGACTCTCACTATTTTAGCAGTATTATTTAACATGAGGCCTATTGTGATCTTTCTGAATTATAGGGTAAATTGTTTACGTCCCAAAGAAAATAAATGTATTTCATTACTGTTGCTCCTCTTCTACTGTAATCTTTTTAACTCTGAAAATTGAGGGATTTTTCATGCATAATAATTATGGGTATACCCTATTTCCTAGACACAAGGAAGAGGTCAGAACACACAAACTCTAAAATTTGGATATTTGTCAAGAGTTTAGCTGCTTAAACAACTGTTCCACCTTTCCTGTTCTTGTCCATAATTTATGAAATATACAAACCATTGCATTGTATTTCAATGTTGGTTAGACATAGACAGCACATGTTTCTTCAGTTTCCATTAAATAGAATTTAACTATGGGCCTATTGACATCATTACCTGATATACTGTGTGGGCTTTTCTTTCACAGATAATATACTAACATTTTTCTCAGAATCATGTGACAAACTGGCCTCAATTCTTCACCTTTCCTTGCATGTGCACTCTTGCCACTGCCTTATCATAGATGAAGTACAGTATTTCCTTGCCCCTAGACTGGGGCTTGGACAAGTGACTTGCTTTGACCAGTGTTATGATTTCAATCTAAAATACTCTTGCCCCAAAGACTCGTGTATTTACAGGTGGGGCTTTAGAAATTTGATTGGGTCATGGGGGCACTGTACTCATCAATGGATTAGTCTGTTGAAGAGTTCATATTTAAATGTGCTATTAAGAGGTGAGGCCTGGTTAAAAGAAGTGGATATGACTGGGGGGTGTGATTTACAAGGATGTTTTCTTTTCCTCAGCTTCTTATCTCTCCTGGCTGCCATGGGTTGAGCCGCTTTCTTCCTCTATGCTGTTGTGCTATTCTGTCTCTGACTTGGAGCCATCCAATCATGGACTAAACCTTCTAAACCTGTGAGCCAAATAAATCTCTCTTCTTTTACATTGAGGACATCAGGTACTTTGTCCCAGTGATGGGAAAGCTAAGAAACACATCAATAACATGTGGGTAGAAGTCACAGAACATTGCTCTAAGACTAGGCTTTAAGTGCCCTTATGTGTGTCTTTTCACCTTCTTGGACCTCTGCCATTGCCATAGAAAAATACATGCTGACTCACTTGTAAGAAAATGTAGAGATACTTGGAAAATAGTCATTCTGATTTATTTACAGATTCTAATAACAGGCAGGGTAACTGCCCACCTAAGTCAAGCCTAGAAGTGCAAACCCTCATCTCTCATCAATACGAAGAGAAAATCACTACTGTCTTACACACCAAATTTTGAGGTAATTTGTCATCCAATAATAACTAGTCAACATAAACACTGCCAAGTACTAAAATCAAGGTGAACTAGTAAAGCTTCTCCCAGGGACAAAACATGAGTAAAAGGCTTTTTGTCTTTTGTGACATGTGAGTAGTTCACTTGAAAATGTGATTGCAGAGACTAGGAGGAAAGGACAGAATGAGTTAAAACAAAGGAGCTAGGAAAAGTCAGTAAAAACATGTTATTGAATTTTTCAATACCAAGTATGAATAATTGCTGAACAGTAAGGAGACATTAAAGAAATGTATCAAATATCTTTCACAGCTATCCACCTAAGGTGACCATGCAAGAATGATTGATCTGTTGGTGTCCATGTCTTAGTGATGAGTTAAAATGTACTTCATCACAATTTTAAAAATGAAAAGATAAAGTATTAGTAGTAATTCCAGTACAAATGATATAACTCAAATCTATCTTAAACCATTGAGGATGTATGGCTACCCCACATATTGGCCAAAAACTGTGCTATGTAATAGGAACTCTCCTACACATTCAGGCCACACACAGACGTGAGTGTCAACCAAGTTGGTGTGAGCACTCAGTGCCAAGGAATCAGCGAAACTGCTGGGTGGCAAATGAAAGTTGTGAGAGGTAAAGCTATGGGAAGTAACATCTGTGTTAGGCTGAATGAAGCATTAGCTTGGATATTTGGTAAGGCCAAGAACATTTGACATGGTGCAGAAAAGGGCATAGAATATAGGTCTTGCTTGGTAACACTCAGATCTACTCTTAACCTTCATTTAGTTCAGTCAGCAAGAGAGGCAGCCTCTGAACAGAGCCACCCAAATTCTCTGAAATATCTTCATGGCAAGAGGCTTGTGAAAGAGTTCTACAGCCCCAATGAAGTTGGTCTTGAGCTGTAATTGATACTCATCATTTCAATCTTTTAAGGCCAAATTTAGATTTTCCTCACCCCCAGTCATCAATTTGACTTTTCTAGGTTGTATTTCTCTTGGGTAACCCAGACCTTCTTCCCTGGAAAGATTATACCCTTTGACCCTTTGTCCAAAAGATACTATATTGCTACAGTTGCCTTTTCACAGTTGTTACTACACAATAAAATGTAGAAGATTACTCCAGTGAACTGTGAGCACTGCAGACATATTTTTCCCAGAAACCACTGTGAAGCAGCATATTAGGCTCCTTATGGTAATAACAACCAAGCCAACTCATGTATTAACTCCTTTCTTATTGTATAGGTCCCCTAGAACGAGGTAATTAAAGAAACCAGAATCTTTCTGGACTCTCTGGATGCGAGTCTTCTCTGAACATACGGAAATGCAAAACTAAGGAATCTGAAATTACAGTGATAGAGGTACAGATTCCGCAAATGGAAAGATTAACTCTACTACTGCCTCTCATTTCTGGTACCATGTATTCTACTCCCTATGCACACAACCACACTGCAGATGTAGGCTTAATGCATATATCACATTGTGGAAAACTGAGCTCTAACGCTGCAGGGTGTGGTCTGGAAGAGTCAACTATTCTGAATCTTGAACAGTATATTCCATCATTATATTTGACCAGCTGTATCTGAGTGATGGGCATTTGTTATTTACCCTTTCTCATTCAACCTTTGCCATAAAATGGGTTTATTTATCTTAAGTAAAGATACATAGGATACCATAATGATGGATAAGGCGTTCTCTATGTCCTCAAATGGTGGTGCTGGCAGAGCATCTGGAGAAAGATAAGGAAAATCAATATCCTGAGTAGGTTTCACTTATGATAAGAATAAAACACTCTTCCCTTTACGGTGGATAATGTCCATTACAATCATCTTTCCATCAAGTAGGTGGCTGGATTCCTTGAAGAATGGTGCCGTGCTGAGGGTTAATGATTTGTCACTTCACCAGCAGGATGGGCAGTCAGTAGTAGCAGTAGGTAGTTACCCCCACTTCTGGGAGCCTATGCTGTCAACGCACATATAGCATCCATCCTTGAGATGACAGCCACTCAATTCATGGGCTCATTCTGGTAGCTGTGGTGTGTCCAAGGAGAAAAGGTAGCTGACAGTGAAAGAGTAAATCATCCTTTCCAGCTGAATTCCAATCTTCAGTGGGTGCCCTCTGGTGGACATTAATATAAGACACAAAGAAATGAACAAATTGTGCGGATGCCCATGAGGACTTACTTCATCATGATTACTTGTTCTTGGATTCTGATTTCTGTTCTTGTCCTTTCCCAAACCTTTACAAACCATGTAAACCACTCATAACTAGTCAAGAGTCTATGTGCATTCATAACTCATAAAACTTCTCCATCACTACAAAAGGAATACTGAATAATGGCTCACACTTCTGTCTTCCAGAAAGATTTCCCTCTGCCACTTTGTTCAGAGCCTTCTATAAAATAAATAATGACACATTAGTAAGTTCTTGGCTTGTAGCAACATCTCACACTGTCTAAATTTCACATAGGCTTGAGATATTTTAAACCCCATCTTCTTTCAGTTAGTCAATATTTCTAGATACAATGTATATTTGCCCCAAATTCCAAGCCCGCCAAATTATGTACCTATTTCTTAATGATGGGAGGAGTATAGTACAACAAACTGTCCTTTATCTTAGAATGGATGCCTCAGAATAATGTACATATTTTGCTACCTAAATATATTTTTAAGGTAGCGGTGCCAGAGCCTTCATAAATTTACCTTCTACCATATGGCATGACTCCCTTAATAAGACATCTAAATTACTTGTCTTTCTTTTTTCTTTTTTCTTTTGCTGGGTACTGGGGGTCGAACTCAGGACCTCGCACCCCAGCAGGCGCCTGTGCCGCTGAGCGATATCACCGGCCCTTTTATCGTATGTGAGTAACGGGAGTCGAACTCAGGACCTCGCGCTTGCCAGGCAGGCGCTTATGCCACTGAGCTATCTCACCGGCCCAATTACTTGTCTTTCTTGCTGACCACGTCAATTAGAATAATCTTCAGTATAGTGCACTAGTGTGATATTATGCATAATTCAAAAATAATTGAGGTGCAATGGACTACAAGAACAATACAGGAGAAATGACATGGCTATAATAATCAGAAAATGAAAATGCCTGTTATTCACATGGAAAACTTTTTTTGTATTTTTGCTTTCTTTTTAAATGATGATTGAGAAAAACACAATCATCACATTACTTCAACTATCCCATCCATTTGCTATATTTTGTTGTCACAGGGTCAGATAGGCAAATTGAACGGTGATACGATGGGACTACCAGCCTTAGAACCTTTCAATCTTTGATAGTGGTACTAATTTCCACAGTATTTCTTGGGATGCGGTATTTCATTTCTTAATTTTGTCTGGGTGAGGAAAGGGAAATGACCTTTAGGGGTCTTCCAATTTCTCTTTATACCATTATAACTCTTACTACAAATGACAGCGAAAAAATTTGAAAGTTTTTGTTGACTGGCTTTTGGGTGTATCTACACAACTTCTTATGTGGGGACTAGAAAAGTAACCACATAATTTGTCCATATGAACAGTTGCCATAGAGACTTGGGCCAATATTTTTTAACCTGGATTCCAAAATATACACAATTAGAGGATTATCATGCTATTTCAGCTACTCAGGTATCAAGTTAGATTTTATCTACTAAAAGTATCAAATATTCTTCAAATTCTGGACATTCCCCTTGACAAAGCTCAGTTACTATTATAAATGGCCTCTGTATCCATTAAGGAAGAATGAGAGGTATAATTGCTGGGTATAATTGTGTATCATTTTGGGTTTTTCTAATTCTCCTTTAAATTGATAAGCATTAGATTGTAATTGAAATCTGGAAATTTGCATTTTGAAAATATACGGATTTTTTCCACACTGTGATCTTTGACATTAGTTCATTACTCCCTAGCTGTCTTTTCAATGTTTTAAATAAGTATTATAAACTCAATAACACTGTACTCGACCACTCATGTGCTCCAGCCAAGGGAAGGCCCAGATGGTAATCAAATCCATTAGTTATCTCCAATAAAATCTACAGTGAAGGCCTTTTGATTTTCACTCAAGCCTTGCTTACATTGTAGCAACTGCATCTGCCTTCCCATTAAAAATGAAATGCTGCAGATGTGACTCAGTTTTGGGATTACATCTTTCTCTTGATTCTTGGTAGCCCTGTTCTAAATCTATTATTGTCAAATCTGTTGAAGATCTATGGAGGACAGCCACCATCAAAGAAACCAGGACTCTCCTTACCAGGGTATACTTCACTGTCTTCATTAAGAGGTTCTCCTCTTGGCCTTTGGAGGAAATATGGAAACGGGATAGACCTCCTATTCCACAAAACAAATCCTTTTTAACCTTCTTACTTTCTTGTATCTTCTGATAATTTTTAAGGTACAACAACAAGGAAGCTGTATCATCTAACATCCTTCACCAGGGACATTATGTCCAAGTTTACAGGAGCTGTCACAAAGAATATTAAGGACTGATTCTTGGTATCCTTCTCAGAATACTGAATAGGAATTTACATGTGAGTACTCCTATGACAATTTATCCTTCTTTCAATAAATAACATTTCCTGAGTCTTATCCTTGGTTTCCTTCAAAGCAGAACCAGAAAAAAATGCTTACATGTGAGTGGCTAAATCTGAATAAGAACTCAAGAACCAGAGTGAGAGGGAACAACACAGAGTCAACATATGGACAGTCTTTGAGCTCTGTATTGCTGTGATGACTGGTTACTCTGGACCAAATTTAAGAAACTCTCAGTATCATGTGTCCATCAGCTCTTGACTCTGCACTCGAGGTTTGTCCCAGGGGGTCACTGACTCCTTCACATTTCTGCTTTATGTACATGTTAATGTTGAAAAGACTCCCATGGATGTCCCACAGCCATGAGGACAGAGAAGCACTGGTTTTCATGACATCCTCTCAGATGTGATAATTTGCAAGAAGGGCTCATACAACTCAAAAAAGCACTTTATGGTGGTTACCCGTGTATTACAAAGGATGCAACTTAGGAAAGGTGTAACAGTAGACATGCATAAGGCAAGGGAGGAGGGGAAGAAGTTTCCAAACACTACACTTGTGCCACCACCACCACAGTAGTCAATCTGCAGCCCTTTCTCCTCCTGGAAGGTTTAGGTTGAAAATTCAAAGCTGTTAATAAAAGATTCTTCTTTCCAGAGAACAGCTTCCATCCTAAATCCATGTAATGGCCTGCAGATATCAGCTACCTCAGTAGCATATAAGCAATACTCTTACCACTTCAGAGATTCTAAGAATTTTAGGAGGTGGGTTCTGGAAACTGAGGAGAAAGAATAAAGATTTATCTTTTATTATACCACATTTATGAGACCTCACATCCTCTCTGAAAGGATTACTCTTTTTCTCCATAATTCTAAACATACCATTTAACTTCTAATTCTAGAATAACACTGCCGTACACTGAACTGTGTCTCTTTGAAACTTGTATGTTGAATATATAACCCTAATGTCAATGTATCTGGAGACAAAGTTTTTCCACATGCCCACAATTTATGAAAATATATTTATTTATAAGACCAAATATATTGTATTTTTATAAAATATAAGAAACCAAATATATTTTGGTTTACAATTAGCAACTTGTATTTCAGAATTAAAATTAGAAAGGACTCAGATATTTTATTTCTCTCACATAGCCTTTAAATTTTATATGATGAGCATAATAATTCCACTTACAAACACTGAATTTATTCTTAATAATTATACTTAAATTGCCCACTGTCAGAGTACTTTCTTCATCTCTGGGACAAAAATACTTGACACCTGCAGTTTAAAGAAGGAGAGGTTTATTTTGGCTCATAGTTTCAGTCCACGGTCAGCTAGCTCCAAGGCAGCAACACATGGTGGAAGAGTCTGGTGGAGAAAAAGCTACTCATGTCATGGCCAGCAGGAAGAAGAAAGAGAAAGCAGAGAGAGGAACAAAGACATTCCCTTCCTGGTCACCACCACCGTGACCTGCATCTTTTCACCAGTCAACACCTTCTAACACCAAGTCAGCTGACACCAGTGCCCCCCATGGTCCAAACCTCTTCTAAAAGCCCCACCTATGAGCACATGAGGCCTTTGGGAGACATTCTCCACATGAATCATAACTTTCTGCCCTGGTGCCCCATAAGACTTGTGTGCATTTAGTCTTTTTTTTTTTTTTTTTTTTTTTTTTTGTGGGTACCGGCGGTCAACCTCAGGACCTCGCGCGCCAGGAGGCGCCCGTGCCGCTGAGCGATATCACCGGCCCCTTTTTCGTATGTGGGTTCCGGGAGTCGAACTCGGGCCCTCACGCTTGCCGGGCAGGCGCTTACGCCGCTGAGCCATCTCACCGGCCCGCATTTAGTCTTAATCATTAAGAGTCGCCAAAATTTGAACAGATGCAGCACTGCTGAAAAGTCCAAGTCCAAAATCTCCTTTGAAATTCAAGGCAAATTTAACCATTATCCCCTATAGAAATCAAAAAGAAAATTACACTTCCAACATCCAATGGCACGGGGTTAACATTTCCATTCCAAAAGGAGGTAATAGAATAGAAACAAATGAAACAAAGCAAGACCAAAACCCAGTAGAACAAATACTAAATTAAGTAATATATTGAGAGTTGAGTTTAAAACTCTCAGATCATCCTGTTGAATTTCTGAAGAAACTACCAACAAATCTACAGGAGCATGGTTCTCAAGTGGGCAAGAAAATCCTATAATATTGCTTCCTTTTGTGTCAATTCTGAAGCAACATGAGTTTTTGTTTTTAGTTTATCAGTACATGTGTGTGGTACATAATGTTTACATTCTTTGTGGGAAGTTGGTTCATGTACATAACATATCTTGATTCCTTTTTTCATCCTCTTTCCTCTCCTCCTTCTGCCTCGCACCCATCTCTTGATGCCATTCTTTTATTCTTGTACATGTTTGCAGTATATAATGTTTACATTCCTTGTGTGGAGTTGGTGCATGTACATAACACATCCCAATTTCTTTTTTGTGTTCTTAGTCCTTTTCTTTCTCCCCCCACCACGCATTTATTGATCTCCTTCCCCACCGAGAACAATCTACCTCCCTACTTCCTATTATCTATCTTTTATTTTGCTCCTTATTTTTACTCTGGGTTTCTCATATGAGAGAAACAATGATATTTAAGCTTGTGTAACTGATTTATTTCACTTAACATTGAGATCTCATGGTGTATCCATTTTCTTACAAATGACTCAGGTCTGTCCTTCTTTATGGCACTGTAGTATCCCATGCTGTGTAAATGCCAAATTATCTTTATAAATTCATCTGTTGATGGACACACAGCCTGCTTCCAAGATTTAGCTATTATGAATTGTTCTCCTATAAACATGGGTATGCATGTATCTCTGTAATATGATGTCTTTAACTCTTTTGTGAAAATGCCTAGAAGGGGAATAAGTGGGTAAAATGGAATTTGCAGTTCTAGTTTTTTGAGGAATCTCCATACTCTTTTCCATAGTGGTTGGACTGGTTTCAATTCCCACCAACAGTGTAGACAGGTTCCTTTTTCCATGCAGCCTCACCAGCATTTGTTATTATTTGATTTCTTGATGGTCATTCTTGCTGAGCTAAGATGAAACCTCAGTGTTGTTTTAATGTGCATTTCTCTAATTGCCAGTGATGTTGAGCATTTCTTTATGTATTTATAGACCATTTGTACTTCTTCTGTGAAGTGTCCATTAATTTCACTTGCCCATTTTTTTGGTTGGCTCTTTTATTTTGCGTGTCTTATTTTTTTGAGTTCTTTTTATATTCCAGATATGGGTCCTCTGTCTGAGGAATCACTGGCAAAAATCTTTTTTCACTGTGCAGGTTAGTTTTTCACTCTGTTGGTTACTTTTTTTGCTAGGGAGAAGCTTTTTAGTTTAATATCATCTCATTTGTTGATTACCAGAACTATCTCCTGTGCAACTGCGCTTGTGCTCAGAATGTCCTTCTGTAGACCTATGACTTCAAGACTTTTATCTATCTTGTCTTCCAGAAGATTAAGTGATTGTGCTTTAGCATTTAGTTTTTAGATCCTTTTTTATTTTACTTTATTACATTATAAGAAATATAAGCCTAGATTCATTCTTCTGCATGTGGACAGCTAGTTTTCCCAAAACATTTATTAAAGAGGCCGTCTTTCCTGCAGTCTGTGTTTTTGGCCCCTTTGTCAAAGATCAAATAGTTCAATGTGCTTGGAGTTGCTTCCGTATCTTCTATTCAGTTCCACTGATTGTCATGTCTGTTTATGTGCCAGTACCATGCTGCTTTTATCACAGTAGCTTTGTAAAGTAACTTCAAGTCAAGGATTGAGATGCCGCCTACTTTACTCTTTTTACTCAGGATTGCTTATGCTATTCTGCTTCTCTTCTTGTTCCATACGAACTTTAGTATTGCTATTTCCAGTTCTGTGAATAATGCTGTTGGAATTCTGATTGGGACTGCATTAAATCTCTACATCAATTTTGGGAGTATGGTCTTTTTGACTATATTAGTTCTGCCTACCCAGGAACAGCAGATATCTTTCCATTTTCTGATTTCCTCTTCAATTTCCTTTTTCAGAGTACTGCAGTTTTCATTGCAGAGGTTTTTCGCTTCCCTTGTTAAGTTGATTCCTAAGTACTGAATTTTTCTTGGTGCTATTGTGAATGGTAATTTTTCCCCAATTTCTTTCTCAGTGGGTTCATTATTAGTGTAGAGAGACATGATTAATTTTTATGTATTAATTTTGTATCCTGCTACATTATGGAATTTGGTAATTAATTTTAATAGTCTTTTGGTGGTTTGGGGGATCTTACATGTAGAGGATCATATCACCTGCAAATAATGATAATTTGACTTCTTTCTTTCCCGTATATATCCCTTTCATTTCTTTTTCTTGCCTAATTGCTCTTGCTAATGTTTTGAGCACTATGATGAACAGGAGTGGTAATAGTGGACATCCTTGTCTTGTTCCTGATTTTAGAAGGAAAGCTTTCAGTTTTTCTCCATTTAATATGATGTTGGCAGTAGGTTTGTCATTAATGGCTTTTACCAGATTGAAATAAGATCCTTCTATACCTATTATCTTCAGTGTTTTTTTTTTTTTCTTTCTTATCATGAAAGGATGTTGGATTTTTTCAAAGGTTCTTTCTGCATTTATGGAGATGACCATGTGATTTTTGTTTTTCTTTATGTTTATGTGATGTATTACATTTATTGATATGCATAGGTTGAACCATCCCTGCATCCCTGGGATAAAGCCTATTTGGTCATGGTATATGAACTTTTTTTTTTTTTTGGTATATGAACTTTTTGAAGATTCTTTGGACTCCATTTGCAAGTATCTTGTTGAAGATTTTTGCAACTATGTTCACTAAATAGATAGGTAAAAAGTCCATAGTTCTCTTTAGTTCTCTTGATTGGATCTTTGTCTGATTTTGGAATCAGGGTAATTGTAATTTCCAGGAATGACTTTGGAGCACTCCTTCCTTTTCAATTTCAATAAAAAACTCAAGGAGTTAATTGAGTGGAGTGTTTTGGGAAAATATGCATAAATTAAAAGAATTTAATCTGAAATAAAATACAAATTTCTTCATAGTAATCATCTAAATTAGCAGTTCACACTCCTGGAAGTAATTAGACAGTTATTTCATTTTTTACTTTATCCTTTAAAGTATTATTTAGTTAATAGTAAAATCTGAAATTTTCAAATCTGCTTATCACATTAAAATATCCCTAAAGTAAAAATCAGAAGTAGAAAGTGAACAAACAAAAACAAGAATTCATGAACAACATATTAAACACCTGAGAATGAAGTGAAGGAACAAGGTCTTGGGATGAGTAGGAACTGACTAAAAGGAAAGAAAAATATAATCAGCATCGCTAGTTATAAGGTCTATGTTGTGGAGTGGAAAAAAAGAATGACTAAGTGGTTAAAAGAATACAAAAGTAACTATGAAGCAGTAAGCAGAGGGAGAGTGATTCAGGCCAAGCTTGGAAGGCTTCCCAACAACTGGTACCCTTGTACAAAGCCAAATAAATGTATAGTAATTATTTTGAATTCATCATTCACTCATTAACTCCATTATTCATTCAGTGAGCATTCTTCCAGCTATTCACTATGATATAGGATTCAGAGGGTAAAGGGACGAATAGAGACAAGTTTTTATTTATATATTTACTTTCCCCAGAGAGGCTCACATTAAATATTTTATACAGCAAACTCTCAGTAATTTGCATGATTACAAAGTAGGCACTCTGGTTGTTGTACTGCAAAGTATCTCCTTTTGGCTAACTACCATCACCTTCCACGTCCCCCCAGTTTTACAGGAAAAACGCTACAACTTTTAGATATTACATAGAGTTAAAAATTGTGTATTTGGCACAATGTTTATTTACAAATATTTAAACACTGTATTCAACATTTGTGCTCACTGCACACATTTATACTCATTCTCCTTTAGGCCTAGACTACTGAACAGTATCTGGTGGAATAAAAATTTAGTAAAGTGTTTTTTGCAGGTACTTAAGATCTCCCTTTCTCTAAGGTCTTTTCCTTTCTCCCATGCAGCAACAGATTTAAGCATTTTTAAGCCCTGCCATGATATCTCAGACCAAGGAAATAAAAGGTGTAAATCAATATTTGGTGCTTATCTGTAATGGAATTGCAAGCTCTTTGACAAGAGATGTCACTGTCAGGACTGATGGGAGATAATTGGACACATCTGAAAAAAAAAGGAGGAAGAGTTAAACCCTGAGACCATTTAAGCAGGTTGCATTTTTCAGGTAGTTTTGAGTTAATAATCATGTGGAAAATACAAACCATCATTCAACTGTACCATTTTATTCTGAATTTAATATCTTTATAGAGTGGTTTGTTTGTAAAATGCTAGAATTCTTTTTTAGGGCTAGTGTTGCTTCTACAACTTGACTGAATTTAGGATCAGATAAGTGGATCACTGCTCAAACTGACTTCCTCACATGGAGTAAAAATGGAAAATGACTTAGAAAACAAAAATGACAATAGATTTTCAACAGTGTACTTCCTGACTTTGTTAAATGGTCACTAACACTATCTTTTTTATTGAAAACTATAGTGTAAAGAATTCTATCAAGACATATATCCTGCAATAAACTGAGAATCCTGAGCATCACTTAATGGATAAAGCCATGAATGTAAACATCATATAGCTCTCATTCAATGATCATAATCCAAATATAATAGGAGTAAGGCACTGCACTGATACTGGGAAGGTAGAGACACTAACTGAGACCAAGTTCCTAAAAGAGAGTATGAAATGAGTATCCCTCATACTCATTTAGGTATAATCATGTGCCACATAACGTTCCAGTCAACAATGGACCATAGGTATTTTTGTGGTACCAAGAGATTTTAATGGAGCTGAAAAATCCTTATTACCTAGTGACACTGTAGCCATCACAATGCTGTAGCACAACTCATATGTTGATGCTAATGTTTATGTAAATAAATTGTGTTTACAGTCATACAGAAATATTGTATATACTGAGTTACAGTACACAATAGCAAATAGTGAAAATTATGTTATTTGTATATATACAATACATATATGTGTGTGTATATATGTATATATTTCATTATGTATGATTAGACAAAATCTGTTGCAATTCCCTGGAACTTATATTATTTTCTTCCTATGGCTGGCATCATTGTCCTGCTTGACTCTACAACATGGAAATGGCTTGAAATGATAACACCATGAGATAGAAACAATGAATGACAATAGAGTTTAGGAGACAGAAAACAAGTGCAAGAAAAATCCCCATTTTCTTCAATGTCCAGAATGCTGATTGGTTTGGGGGAGGATATAAATTTGTGTTGGCTTAGGGGAAATCAGTTTGTGGACCATTCTGCTTAAGGGGAATTATGCTGCATTTTTAATTCTCTGACCTGGGTCGCTTCAATCAAACAAAATTTTACTCTTTTCACTTGTATTCCAGATGGAAGAAAATGTAAAAAGCTGTCCAAGAAGTGATAGAGCTTTTTCTTCCACATTTTCGCATGCCATTATGTTAGAGATTTACTTTTTTAGCAAATTGAAATTTCTAAAACCTAGTAATCAAATTTTCCCCCTCTCCCTCTCTTTGTATCCCAACTTTCAGAAAGAGATTCCAAAGATGAAGCTATGATGAGTATGCACGGTCATTATCGTATTTACTCTCATTAGTATCATATAGCATTATGTTGTTTACAATAATTAGCTGCTGAAAAAAATCCTGTAAACACAGCAGTGTGAGAGCCTGCATGGAGAAAGGCAACTTGTTGTTGAGAAAGAGAATAGGTACATGCTAGTCTGATCATTGTACTGTAGCTGATGTTCTTAAGTGCAATTGGAAGAGTCCCAAAAGAAATGACTGACTCAATAATTCTCAAGTTGCTGAGTGTATGTGAAGGAAAAAACTGTATGATAATTAGGAAGTTTAAATGCAACTGGAAGTATTTCAGATTTTTGTTTACTGGTTGGTTTGTTTATAAATTAATGGACTAGTTATATTCACTTAAAAAGTAATACAATGAAATTTAAAAGTCAGTGTTTTTAATTCACGTAAATTTAGGATTTGTCTTAGTTACTCTTCTCGTTACTGAGACAAAATACCTGACATACAAAGTTAAAGGAGGGAAGGTTTACTGTAGCTGACAGTTTGTGGAAGTTTCAGTTCATAGTAGGCTGGCTCCAAGGCAGGGTGGCATGGCAGAGGGGCACTGCAGAGGAGAAACAGTTTGTGCCAGGCAGAAGACAGCAAAGCAGTGAAATAGGAAGCAGAAATAAACAAGCAGTGACCACAGTAGACCTCTTTCTGTCCCTTTTATCCTACCCAGGCTACCCACCCATAAGGCAATAGCACTCACACATAGAGTGGGGCACCCTTAATCCTAGCATCACATCCTTTATTCCAGCATCACAGACTCTAGAGCAAGTCACTTCTGAAAAGCTCCACCTCTGTTCCCATGAGGCTTCAGGGAGACATCTAACTACAACAGGTTTTATTCATACATTACACCCCTATTTCATGGGTGCAGTCTCACCCTAAATAATCAATGCAAGCTATCAAAACTTATTATAGTATGCATAAAAGTTGTTTTAGGTTTTACTGTTCATTGGAAAGAATTAAAATTCATTAAATGCTCCACAAGTAGATAGTGATAATATCACTACTATCCTTAAAATGAAATAGAAGAAAATTGAGGATAATGAAGAAATATAACTAACACAGAATTAGAGAAGCAGTTGCAAGTGTATATATAGACAAAGCCATATACACTACTTAGTGAGAATTTTATTTTTATGGAGTTATTGTCCTTGATGACTCAGAACATGACTGTTTTTAAAAATGTAACTTCAGTGTTATTTTCACTAATTAAACCCACATTTGTTGATTATCTCCCATATCGAAGGTAGAGCTCCATGGAGAAAATGTGAAGAATCGGGAAGAGATGGTCAATTCTTCTCAGTCTTCATCTCTGTGCTCTAAGCTTAGGGAGCAACGTTGCTTATTTGATGTAAAAGCTACTCCAATATAACCTAGGGAATTTTGGTACTAAAAGTTATTTTACAAGCACTAAAATCTCACAGGCATTAGTTATACAATTTTCATAGAATGGATAAATTAATGAAATGTGAGTTTTTGAGAAATCTCTAAAGGAATGGGTAGAGCTTTTGGTTAGAAAATGTTTAACAATGACTTTCCATTTTTTGTTAAAATTTTCATCATGTATGTGGCATACTCATGACATAATCTGCATAACGTGCAAAACTGTTTATTTGGGCTAGCGTCCCTAAAAACTTAGTTGGTTAAGAAAAACCAAATGTCTTAATTTTAGTAATATTTCATTTAAAATGATTAGATAATATAGATTATATACTCTTGTATTATTCATGTAAATATTATGGAACATCATTGGGACCTATTTAACAGGCACAATACCTATGTAAAAACCTGTGCTTCAATGATTTTATTTACTCATTATTTACTCAGAGTTATTTGCTTGAAAATTATTTTATTAAAATGACTCATTGATGAACTAATTGTATTTATTTTATCATTTATATTATTATCCATATATTTCCCTTGAAAAAATGGATCAAACTAGCTATAAAAATGGCATCAGTTATATTTTTGCAAGTATCTTCCTACTGTGTCTCTTATAAAGCAACACTTTCCTCTGGAGCAAATACTGGTCCAAATTAATCCTCTTCATAGATCCATGTTTTCATATATATAATTTGCTTAAGGTATGATACACACACATGGGCAAAAACCATTTTAATTTCACATTTGCTTAGTAAAGAAACAAAATTGCTTTAAGTCATTTCTCAAGAGTTCAAAAATGATAGATTATTCACAACTGAGCTACTTCGGTGCAAACAACTAACTTATTCTTCTGTTTCCTTATTTTAGTGCCCTAGAAAAAATTATTTGATTCTTCTTTCAACTAGCAAAATCCATTTATCAGAAGAGAATTAAAATTAAATCCAGTAGAAATTCTGCACCCATTTTTTTTTTCCAGTACTGGTGATAGACTCCAGGACCTTCACATTGACCTACATCTCTAGCCCTGTTTTGTTTGTTTGTTTGTTTGTTTTGGTTTTATTTTGAGACAGGATCTCATTAAGTCACTAAGTTGTGCAGGGTGGGCTCAGACCTTCAGGCCTGCCAGAAAGCTTCCCAGAGTGCGAGGACTGCAGGCGTGCACCACACCCAGCTGCCCACATGTTTTTTCATGACAAAAAGCTCACTGTGTTCAAAATAAAATTTCAGTATATTTGTTATTTTCCTTTATCAATTTTTTATTGAAAGAGATTGTTGAAATTTTTACTTGAATTTGTGCTCAACTCAAAAACTAGTCCAGAATTTCTGAACTTTGGCCCTGTTGACATCTAGGTGATGGGAGAGGGTCCCAAGACTCCTCTTGCTAGATGTCAGGTGTCATAATCAAAAATATCTCCAAACATTGCTAGATGTCTCCCAGAGAGGAGGCAGGCAAATTTACTCCTGATTGTGAATTACTGGCATAGCCAAGTAGAAGAACCAAATAAAATCAGTACCATGTCTGTTAAACCCAGAGACTCACCCTGACATCGCTGGACAATTCAGATAAAGTGCTTCATTCAGTAATGATCATGGTCACTACTTATGTTCTAAACTGAGGATTTTGTGCCTGAGTTTGAAAGCCCACAAGATACATTATACTGTGGAAAGAGGGCAGAGGGCAGCAGAGCTAACCCATTTGATTATTTTTACTGCTGAGATTTATTTCTTTACAGTCACAACCTTCCCTGCACACCCAAAACTTTGGTTATGATAGTTAGCTTAGCTACCCAAGTGAAAGCATGAAGGAAATTCAGCCATTCTGACCTTCCAGCATAGTTCCTGGATTTTCTTAACAAATTCCAAAGGTTGCTGAACTGAATCTGGTAGAAGTATCACTCAGAAACTTAGATATCAAAGAAACAACCACATGCATACATACAGAAACACAGATATTTTCAAATAAACAGTATGCAATAAATGCTCCTCCCAGCTAGCATATGACACACACACACACACACACACACACACGTGCACGCACACATTTTACATTTGTTTCTCCCTATGACTGTATTAAGTTGCGTTGTTACTCTTTTGTCTGAGTATCCTTCCTGAATTGCAGAAATGACTTTTTTCCTTATTGATCCAATTTTTCCTTTCATGCTGTCCCTGAATGTTGACAAGTGCACTGGCCTTTTTAAATTCATCTGTCTCCTAAGTAGAGTTGCCTACTCCTCAGTGACTACTTCAGTCAAAAGAGACAGTTTGTTATGGCCTGTGTTTAGATGCCCTCCCCCCAAAGTTCATGCAGTGATAGGTGGGGCATTTTTAGAAGTGGCTGAATCTAGACTCTGTTGATTCATGGTGCAGTGCTAGGATTAAGGGTGATGGGATTAAGGGTTAGCGATTACTAAATCAGCCCACTGATTGGTTTGGCACTGCCCTAATCCTGGTAGCCTGGACACAATATAAGGGACAGAAAGAGGCTTGCCTTGTCCCTTGCTTGCTTTGCTACCTTCTGCCTGCCATGAACTGTTTATTCTCTGCAGTGTCTGTCAGCCATGCCATGCTGCTTTGAAGCCAGCCGATTATGGACTGAAACCTCTACGAATGGTGAGCTAAATAAAACTTTCCCCCTTTAAATTTGGGTGTCGGATATTTTGTCTCAGCAATGAGGGAGAAGTAACTAAGACAGAGTTCTTAAAAGAAAAAATCTTCATTTTGTTGTTTTCTTTGTAAATATATATATAGGGTGTTGAAAGGCAGTATTTACCTAAGGGATTTCATGTAGGATGTCAGAAAATATTGTGACTCAAAGCAAGGTAGTCATTATGTGTACAGAGCATTACCAGAAGTTACTGGAAGTAAAGATTCTGAACTTTTAAACTAATTTGATACAATCCAGAAATAGTCACCAAGGATTATGTGTTTTCAGACTGACTCGCCAAGTGTTGATTATATGTACCATATTTGTATACCTTCTTTATAGTAGCTTGCTAGATGTATATATTTGAAAACAGAGGGCCGGTGAGATGGCTCAGCGGCACAGGCGCCTGCTGGCGTGCAAGGTCCTGAGGTTGACCCCCAGTACCCACAAAAAAAAAAAAAAGAGAGATGAAACCCAACTTCTGCTGAAACCCTTCAAAGTGCTAATCATATTCAAACAAAGAACTGGCAGCATTCCAGCCAGCTCCTTACATTTCTGATTCTTTGATTATGAAGGTATATAATACCCATTTCTTTTCTTAACAACTGACAAAGTTCTTAACAGTCACTTGGGAGCTTTATCATGTGTCCATGTGTCCTATTTCTGCTTGCTTCACACACTAGTTCAAACCCTGAAGATGGTTTACCCTCAAGCCGTGTGATTGGGATATATTGATCCCTTAAACTTTACATGTGACAATTATCTGGCACAGTAAGGTTATCTTGGAATGCAGTGTGTGCATCCAATGTTAGGAAGGAGATTCACTCTAGTTAATGATGCAAATTGAAATATTATTTCAACGATAAAAAAAACAGTGGTTTTATGCTACATTTCACTTACTCTTCATAGCAAATAAATAGGTTAAGTCCTATTCACTCCATTACATGACGAGGAAATTGAGTCATGGAAACATTTTCAAATAAGCAGCGCATTACATAAAAGCTGGCCTTGGGTCACACACCTTCAATGTGTAGGGCTAAGATTCAGAACTATGACTGTCTGAATTTAGAACCCATACTCTTATCTAAGATTCCCCATTTCTCTTTTCCAACTGTCTACAATTTCTTCAATTCTAAAGTAGGTCACTTGCCTGTGTGATAATTTTTATTTTTTTTTATTTAATTTTATTTTTTTTTTGTGGGTACCGGGGAGGGGTCGACCTCAGGACCTCGCGTGCCAACAGGCACCCGTGCCTCTGAGCGATATCACCGGCCCCTTTTTCGTATGTGGGTTCCGGGAGTCGAACTCAGGCCCTCGCGCTTGCCAGGCAGGCACTTACGCCGCTGAGCCATCTCACCAGCCCCTAATTTTTAAAATCCTCCATAATCCTCAATAGAAAATAGTTCTATACTTACATATTAAATTTTACCTAAAATTATATAAAAAAGCCAAATAATTGAATTTATACAATAGAGCCTCCAACTTGCAATAGACACATACTTGCAGAGATTTGAAAAGAACAGTGTTTGCAACTTATTTCTATTAACTAAATATTTATTAAGTGATTGTTAAGGACAACACAACAAACGTTGTGGGGCTGCAAATGTGTAGAAGCCTATAATCTGTCCAGAAAGCAGAGACAAAGAAGAATGAGCTAATTCTAATAAAACATTCAAAGTACTGTACTACTATGGTATATTAGGCACTTTCT
This sequence comes from Erethizon dorsatum, assembly GCA_028451465.1. NCBI lineage: Eukaryota > Metazoa > Chordata > Mammalia > Rodentia > Erethizontidae > Erethizon > Erethizon dorsatum. The sequence continues at coordinate 54,288,333 of CM051825.1, read as the reverse complement.
TGTCACTGGGATAAAATACCTGATATTTAAAGCTTAAAGGATGAGAGGCTTATTTTAGTTGATAATTTTAGTGGACTTAGTCCATAGTCATCTGGCTCCAAGGCAAATCTGCATGGCAAAACAACATGGTGGAATGAAGATGTTTACCACATGGCAGCCAGGAAGTGGAGAAGGGAGAAGCCAGAGAAAAGAATACACCCTTAAAGGCATGCCCCCAATGACCCACCTTTTCCATCCAGGCCCCATCTCCAAACACATGAGATTTTGGGTGACATTTAGGATCTAAACCATAACATTCAACTTCTGATTTCCAAAAGGCTCATGTCCATCTCTTTATGCAAAATACATTAAATCCTTCTCTAAGAGTTGATAAAGTCATATTTGTTCCAGCACTGCTGAATGGTCAAAGTTTAATACCTCCTCTAAGACTCAAGACATAGCCTTTGCTGTGAACATCTGTAAAAATTGAAGAGGCAGTTATATAATTCCAACATTATAGTACAGGGTCAACATCCACATTCCAAAGGGAGGCAGAGTGGAATAGACAGAAAACCAACAGAGCAAACAATAAATTCTGTAGCTGAATGTCCAGCATCCAGGGCAGTTTATGGTGAGATGTGAGCTTGAAAGGGTTTGGGCAGACCTGCCCTATATAACCTTGCTGAATGCAGCCCTCATGGCTTCTCCCTTGGGCCAGCTCTGCTCCTACCTGCAGCTTTCTTCAGCAGATGTTCTACTTTCCGGGCATTTCCAACTTCCCAGGTTCTCCTAAGAACCTTCAGCTTCATGATCATGGTGCTCTCATGGGCTTCTCTTAGTGACTGTGTCCCTTTCACACATTTTTTTCCTGGCATCCCATGCTTTGTTCTGAAATCTGAGTGCAAGTATCCATAACCCCATAACTCTTACAATCTGCATGCCTGAAAAACGAGCACCATATGGTTGATGCCCAGATTGGCTACAGCTTGAACAGTAGCTATACACTTGTACTTTGCTTGGCTGCAGTGGCCTCTAAGTGCCTGAATCGCTGAAGTAGGGGATACACTTCCCCAGACAGTTATAAATAAGCAGGTGGTATAGAGAATCTCTTCTCAAATGAAATATTTAGAGTTCTAAACCCATGAGCCTGTGACAGGTGGGGCCTTACTGATTTCTGAGATTCCTGAAGGCATCTTTCTTCTTGTTCCTATAAAAAGTACTTGGTTCCTTTTAATTGTAACCACACTCTCCCTTGCCCCAGTTTTGCAGGTGCTTTGTTTCTAGAAAACTGCAAACCTTTCAAATCATTCAGCTCTGTCAATTTTTCCTGATTCTCGCCATAGACCTGGCTAACAGCAGCCAACAGTACCGATAACACAGACTGAATGTTGAGCTGCCTTGGAATTTCCTTCACCAGATTAATTACTCCACCAGATTAATTACTCCACTGCCCTTAGTCTCCAACAAAATTTCAGGGCATGGGCAAAATGTAAACAAATTTTCTGCCTGAAAGTAAGAAACATGTCTTCTAGTCCAGCTGCAATAGAGTCTTTGTTCCAAAATGAACTCTCCCAACCCAGCCTTTTCTATCCACATTCCTATCAGTGTTCTGGTCTTCTGAGCTCCAACCAGTACTGCACATCAAACAGTGTTCATAACATTCTAAGTTTTCTCTAGCCTGTAACTCCAAATTTTTCCAAATTTATCCCCAAAACAATTTCTAAAAACTTTACATAGTCAAGTATAGTCACAGAAACAATAATACTACTGGCACTAATTTTCTGTATTAACCACTGTTCAATTGCTGGGACAAAATACCCAACACTCACAATTAAAGGAGAAGAGTTTACTGTAGCTCACCGTTTCAATGGGTTCAGTCCATGATCAGCTAGCTTCAAGGCAGAAAGGGCATGGTGGAATGGCATGGAAGAATGGCATGGCAGAGCAAAACTGTTTACTACATGATGGCCAGGAAGGAGAAAAAGAAGGGAACAGATAGGGAGGAGAATACACCCTTGAAAGTCATGCCCACCATAATTGGCCCCTTTGACCATGTACCACCTTTGAATGTAAGAATTTGGGGGAACATTTTAGATCTAAATCATCACATAAGGAGTTTTTTAAAAAAAGTATTAGGTAGTACAAAATGAATGAGTTTTGTATTTTCTCTTAATATTGTTAGAGTAAGGAAGACCTTTCTAATCATAATATCAAATTCAAGAGCCATAAAAGGTAAATGGATACATGGAGCTACATAAACATAAATCTTCATAACCAAGAAAAGTCAAAACCATATTACCTACTTGGATAAAAATATTTAGAATGCATATGCAAGACTAATACTTATATACAAAGAGTTCTTAAAATTCAACAGAAAAAAATGACACCTGATATATGTACAATGTTATTCACTGTTAGTTACATTGCTTACAATAACAAAAAATTGGAGATATATGCTCACAAAGAAAAATATATATAGTTAGTACGCATATTGTATCATATTCATCCATTTAAAACTAAGGTTGTTTCTTTTAAACTGACATAAACATACTAGAAGATGTTATAAAAGGTAGAGCCCAGAATAGAACTTACCTTACACTGACCTAAGTGTATATTTTTTTATATAGTACAAATGTATTTTTAGAAGAATAACTTACAAAAAATTCATGGCAGCATTTGCCTACTCTAGAACCAAGGAAATTATAAGATAGAAAATGAGGTAGAAATGTTTCACTAATACAAAAGCAAATTAATTATCCATATATAATTTAAATTAAAATTTAAAAGAAATACTTTGTATAAGCCTATATAGGAAGTCTCCAAGAAGGAATCCTAAAGTGTTTAATAGAAATTTAGATGATAACTGATTCATGAAAGAAAGAAAGAGCATTCAGTCTGGGAGATACCGAGTGAGTTTATTTTTAGAGTAACTGAAATTGTCATGCTGGAGAATGTGTAGATAGAAGTGGCAACACTGGTTGGGAATTTTGAAGCTATTTCGCTTTGCATTACTCCAATCTTACGGATGGTAGTCAACTACATGTATCCCATACTCATGCCAACACTTATCTAGAGTATCCCAGCCTGTCCCATCAGCCCTGATTACTCCTGCAGTCTGAGCAGGGAATTCAGATGAATGGAGGTCACCAGAGTTGAGGGTACTAAAAATTATGTGAAGTTCACAGACATTAACACTGAAGTTCAGAGAGAGTTACAGAGACAAGAAGGCAGGTGTGATGTTATATAACTTCCCTTACATTTTTTCATTATTATGCTTAATATCTGTAGTGGATATTGATTGTATTTTCTTGTTTTAACCCCACACATTTGGAATAAGCACACTCATATTTCTTTTGGTAAGCCACCTCTATTTTCTTTCTCTTTCGGGAGGGACCTCCTTATATCTCTAGAAGACATACACACATTATAATGCCAGCTCTATTCATCTCCATGGCCACATTCAGTGAGAGCAGATGAGTTAAAAGAATGGTTCTCAGTTCCAGGACCTTCTTGTAACTATTCAGAGAGAATTAATTTCTCTCCCTCCAGGGCAAATAAATATGTATGCCTATAAATTTGGGGATAACTACATAGTTGACTGAGCTACTGGAGAATAAATTTAGTAATAAAGAATGCAGGAGTACCTGTGTGTGTATGTGTGTGTGTGACGGTCATGAATGGATATGTGTGAAAAAAGAATAAATCTACACTATATCACTTGAGTTCCTGAATAAAATCAAAAGCACTTTACTTTAAAATCCAAAGAAACTTTACTCCTGAGCCAAAAAAAAAAAAAAAAAAAAAAAAAAAAGTCTGTCTGTCTGTCATCGATCTCTTAAACCAGTTTCGATTAAGAGTTTTGGTACATAAAAGAGAACTGACTCATACATTACACTTGCCAACAGAATAGGAATAATTATAAACTTTTTGATTGAAACTTTCTCTATTTTACTTAAGGCCAATCTCATAAAATTTGTGAATATATTATTTGCCAAGCAATTCAGAGTAACTCAACAGACACTTGTTGTCTACTGTTGTATGTCCTTATTTCAACACACTTCCACAAAGTTGTTGAATACTAATAGAGTAAAGACACCGCCTCACCAAAACAAGCAATCATGTGTGTACGAAGCAAGGAATAAGATAACTTACTTCATAAGGCTGGTTATAAGGCTCTAACGTGGGAATGTTGACATGGGACAAGGAATGCGTTGTTAAGTGAAATAAAGCAGACACACAAGGGTAAGTATCACAGGGTTTCTCTTATATGAGAAAACCAAATTATAAATAAAGAGCAAAGTAGATAGTAGGATACAGTAGAGAGAGAGAGAGAGAGAGAGAGATCATTCTCATATGGTAAGGGGGTCAAAAGATGGAGGGAAGGGGGAGGGAGTGGAGGAAAAGTGGTTACAAAGGAATTGAAATGTGTTATGTGCATGTATCAACACCACACAGTAATGCAAACTTTACATGCTGGAAACATGTACTCATAAAATAAATAAAAAGTAAGAAGGCCTATTTCTTGTGGATAATCTTATTTTGCTATTATTACTCTAGATATTCACCTTTCTATAATTCATATTTCTGAATTTCTCTTCTGCTTTAAAAAAGAAAAATCCCAGTAAACTTCCATAAGCAAAACATAAATAACACTTACATTGAGGTCAAAAATGTAAATGCATTTTAGAGCATGTGGCTGAGACCTCATAAATTCACTTTTTAGAATATACATAAATATATTACAAATTACATATTGTTATGTTACATTATGCTTTGCCCAGGAAACAATCAATAAAATCTATGTCCCATGGCATTTACATACTAGTTGTAAATTTTATACATGTTGCTTTATTGAAAAAGTGCAGCTATTTTTGAATTTCTACAGTCAGAAACCTGCACACAGTTTTTTATAGTGCTGAGTAAGCATGGGTAAAATTAAAGCATAAAATTTCCCCACATGGCTACTTTAGTTATCTCTGGGACTATTATTCATTTGAGAATTTTTATTTCAAATGGCAAAATTATTGAAGTACTTTTTTTCTTTTGCTTGATATGGACCAAATTAATGAAACTAATATAACAAGCAGTAAGAAATCATCTGTCAAAGACACTTCCAAGACATTTTGCATAGAAAAGTCCTTGTGTTCTGACATTGTGATTTCTTTTTCACTGACAGTGCTATAATTTGCATTAGGAATTGTTTTAATCAGTTGCCAAATGTTTCTTGCACCACACTGGATAGAAATAATTGAATTTTGTAAAGATATAGCACTATAGCTGGGATATGATTACATTTTTTCATTGATCCTTCTTGCTTTCAAACCTAAGCCTAATTAAAAATAATGCTTTTAAAAGGAGATTATCACCAAAGATGGTTTTAACAAAGCCTTACAGGTTAGTTTTGATGATACTGTCATTTTCTTTAACTGGAAGACCAAAATCATTGCTGCAACGACCAAAGTCAGTAATTAAGCATCCTTCAACAGATCTCTTTTAACTGCAGTTTCTAAGGGCTTAGAAATCCATGAAAACAAATCTCTCTGGGGTCATCTCAACTCAAGAAGGGTGTTTTTAAATGAGCTATAGAGCTGAACTTTGTTCTTTCCCTAAAGTGTGTTTCAGACTGCAGAATACTTATTTATAGAACTACTTTAAATACAATCATAGCTGCTTCTTTTGAAAAAAAAATGTTTTTATTAATTTTTTTCATTGCACTTAGAGATGAAAGCTTCCTTTATTTATGAAACTCTATTCACAAAAGGCAAGGTTGTATTATAAAGAAAAGAAAAAGTATAACTCGAAATATGTGAAACACAAAATCATGATCTTATGTCAAACTTCTGGAACTTTTACAACCAGAAATGGCCTTAGAAATCATCTAAGGAAATAGAGGGTTTTTGAACAAATATTTTCTTTTCCTGTCAAATACACACTATCTTTTCTGTTAGCAACTACTGTACTCTTTGCAGCATTGTTCCCTCACCCCACACCCCTATTCGCAGTCCATTTTCTACTAGTACCTGTTATCTAGTTTTCTGGAGCTCGGTGACCTCTGAACTTTCCAAAGCCAAGATGGCCATATGTCCTTTCATGTCTTCAAGCTACCCAGGTGTTCTAACCAGTTCTTGAGTGGCAAGAACACAAATTGGTGTCTGTCTCTTGCTCTCAAAGAATTCTGGGTGACTTTTGCCCACTAAATTCAAGCCCACTTAGGACACAAACTACACCTGTCATTGCTTCATGTCCCAATGTTTGAAAGTACATAGGTGCTCAATATAAAAGAGTGTATTTAATGAATAAAACTTAGAGGAATTAAGTGAGATATCAGATCTTATAGTTATATTGCTGAAAAGCTTGCGTTAGAGGTTAATTTTTCTTGACTTCTTCTTCCACCATTTCTTCACAATTCACAGCTCTTTCTTAAACTATACATGTCCTGTTCTGGCTTTTCTGAAGCACAGGTGCTTACATTGTTCTTTTGTGTCATTTCCATAATATGGTAAATTTTCACTAACCTCATAGTTCTGGTGTTTTATCTAAGTATGAAAGCATTTTAGGAAGGCAGTTGGCTTTCTAATTTATTATCCGCTTATGCTCATAGACATAATTCTTAAAATAAAAAATCAAAGTTTGTAATAAAAATCAAATATTCATTGTGACCAATTATTTTCTCTCTCATATTTATCCAACACATAGTATACTGGGCACTGTTTAGAAATAATGGTTAATAATATCAACAGAACATAAATATGGCTTAAAATATTATTTTCCAAAATTTAAAGTGAAACTCTTAAATGCATCCTACAAGGCTGCCCACCATCTAGCTCATTGACTTTTCCTTTTGTACTTTCAGTCCTATCTGCTCTGAACACCCAGGGCCTCTTGACGCCACACCTATTTCACTGCAGACCCTCCACATAACCCAAAACCTCAAAAGGAGATGGGGCCCTTACTCACATTCTTATATGCTCTGCTTGCTCTGCCTCCAATGCCATTCCCTGGATCTTTTATTATCATCCATTATGACTCATAAAAATCTTAATTCCTTCATATGCTATTTTTCAGTTGACTTAAATATATTTATGGTTCCTTCCTTTGTGTCTTACAACTATTTCTACAAACATCCACTCTGCTATTCAATATATATATATTATATATATATATATAATATATATATATGATCACAATTATTTTCATATGTTTATCTCTCTCAATATTCTACATTATCATCAATGATAAGAGTTAAATATTGGTCATTTATTTTCCCCACTTCTGTCCAAGATAACAGGTCCATTGTAGGCTCAATGTACTTTTGACAAATAAAAGTATGAGTGAGTTGAAACAAGATAAAAAGCAGTACTACTTAACTTGTAGACCAGGGGTGTTTCCACTGCACCAATCCATAACAAACAGGACAAAATACATTAAATTATAGTCTAATTATAAGTCAAAGTTATTTCCTTCAATTGAAGCTATATCTACAAAAAATGCATAAGACTGACAATTGTGTAACATTGACAATTGTGTAACACTGACAATTGTTCTGACAGTTTAGGCTATGCTTTTTCAGATTCCAATATCTGTATATTTCTTAGAATTTATTGTTTTGGTTAGAATACACTATTATTTCTAGTCTCCATTTTACTTTGTATGTAGATATATGTGAACCTTAAATTTATCTAATATATGGTTTACTGTCACTCAAATCCAATTACACACGTAATTCAAACAAATAAACAAATCTTAATCCTCGACCTTTTCTTTTTGCTTTGGTTGAATAAAATGAAATAAACACAGCTTGTTGCCCTGATTAGCCAGATAATTGGTACTGTGTAGACTCGGTCTGTCTTTGCTTGCTTGATAGTGTGTCTTCATTCTCAAGCCATGTTTTCCATTAAGCTTAATTATGCCCCCCTGCTACTTTAAATCAAGGGTGTCCTCAAAATGAGGATTGCGTCTATTAAATTTAATTACTTCCCTCTGTGGATCAAGTGCCTAAAATGCTGCTATTGAAAGGAGGTTGTTACTAAGAGAGGGTGCTCCTAAACTGGAACATGTATTTATAAAACAATTTCCTATTTTTTAACATTGTGGTATTGACTGGCTCTGTGTAATATTTGCATGAATTCATTCTTTTATTTAGTAAACATGCTATATGAAGTAAAATGATTCAAATGAACATGCATATATCTCCCTTCAAGATTTTTTTCTGAACCTTTCGAAGTTTTTTCTTCATGACCTCAAATATTGTTCTACTTGACTGGTGTTTCAGCAGGGAGATGACGTATCTATTTTAGGCACACTGTGGCTAATGGCTACTGGTACATGAACCTTGAGGCTATATATGCTTTTACAATAATTAATTTGCTAGTAATATTCCTAAAGGAGTTGTAACAGAACCTGAAAGGTGATGGAAAGGGGAAAAACACAACATAGAATTGTGCCAACTGTGCACCAAGTGTTATCACAAACACTTTTAACTCAGATAATTAAACTCTGGGGATAGTAGTACTTGAACTTTCATTTTAGAATTTTCCCAATTTAATTCTATTGATCTTCAAATGCATTCATAAGCAACCTTAGCACTGATTATTTGTCAAAGAATATCAAGCAAAATTAGAAAAACAGAACGTATACATTCTTACTCTATTTTCTATGCATAAGAGCACTTACTTGAAGCAAATACTTGTGTGCAAGTCTCCTTAAGCCATATACTAACTGGCTGACTTTGGCAAACTCCTTCAGTAAAATGGAGGGAATACTTCTAATTCTCAACCTACCAATCTTACAATATAGTCAGGATGATGAAATTAGAATGGCATGAAATTTCCACACTGCTATTAATTCAAGGTATTATTCTTCATAAAAGTATATAATTTCCAGACAGAAAATGAAACAGCAGAGATGCTGCCAAGCTGTTTTGCACATATTTAGTCAAAAATGTCCATTCCATAAAAAAGCATATCTACTTGATTCTGAAGTGACTTGACCAATATTTAGAACCAACAGGTGAGAAATTTTGGAATCCCTAATATATCATTTAAAAATAGCAATTATCTTCCCCTTTTATTACCTTCTTTCAGTCAATAGCACATGGCAGAAAACTAATTATCAAAAATAGTTTCATCATGCAAACAAAGGAAATCAAATACTTGGATTAGTTTCCAAATAACTACAGTACTTTTATATAATGTATATATTTAATTGAACAGTCTGTGTTCACTGCTTCTACGATTCCCCACACCCATGTTTCCCACGTACTTTTCCCTACCACTCTTTAAATTTTGCTATCACCATAACTCTGGATTGTAAATTATTCAACACAATTCAAACAACAAGGCAGTTAATGTGGGATGTGGGATGTGGGACTGGTCTCTCATCCTACACAATTAGCAAAGAAGAGTGTCATCTGTATTCTGTAAGGAAGTTAGAAGAGCTTATATTCCTAAGAATAAAAAGCTATGATTAAGTACGAGGGTAGGAAAGAAAAAGATACACACCATAAAAGGAATGTTTGTTAATTCTGCAGGGATCTTGAGAGGAAGACAAACCCCAGTTATTGCAAGTTGAAAAATAATGAAAACAGTAATGCTAATAAGAGCAACGAATAATATTTATTCAGTGTTTTTATGTACTAGGCACCTTGCCAAATACTTTATGTACTTTTTCTAATTAAATTTCTTGAACAACTTTACCAGTTAGGAACAATTAGTACTCTGAGGTTACAAACAAAGAAACTAAGACATAGAAAAACTGAATAAATTGATCACCTACCACGTATCACACAGCAGGATCTAAACTCAGGGCCACTCAGTAAAGGTATGGGAGGAAGAAATGGTGCATGTCTGTGTTGGCTACTGTTTTAGTCATTTGTGCTAGTTTTCTTTAATCTGTCCTAAAATAATTGTCGCTAGCCTCTAGTCATAGAAATAAACAATAAGATTTGGAAACATTAAATGGATTTCCCTAGTCATTGGCACAAAGGATGGCCAAATTAGAGCCCATTTTTTATATTAATCCACAGATGTTTAGAGATACAATTTGCTTTCCCAGTGGAGATGTGAAAACAAGGTTACTGTTACTTTAAGGAAGGGAAATGAGCCTGCAAACACATAGAAATGGAGAAAAGGTCAAAGGAAATCCTGGCATCATTAAACCCTTAGTTCTAAGTCCTAAATATATTAGTTGTTTGGTTCTTTATTTAATTTTGTGAACTGCTTCAATATAAATCCTTAAATATGTAGGTCAATTAATTTATCTAAGTTAAGTTGAAATGTCTTTAAGTTTCTTACAACTGAAAGAGGACTATCTACACAAGATGGAAAAGCTGAGTCCTTTAGGTTTCTTGATGCAATGTTATTGTGGGTCATTAATCTTTTTTTTTTCTTAGTAGTGACTTTTTAAAAAATATTATGTGTTTGTGATACATAACAATTGATAATTTTGATCCCCTTTTCCTCCCTTCCCTTGCCTTTCTCCCTTTCAACTTCCTCATCTCCAAAAAGTCAACCTGCCTGTTTCCTCTCATCAATCCTTTATTTTGCTCTTTCAATCACTCATATTTTAGGTTCCAAATATAATAGAAACCAAGCAATATTCAATCTTCATGTCAGATTTATTTTACTTAACATTATACTATCAAAACCTATCCATTTTCCTACAAAGGAGTCAAATTTACCCTTCTTTATGGCTGAATAGTACCTCATTGTGTACAGATTCCATATTTTCTTTACCCATTCATCTGTTGATCAGCAGCAACTCGATTTCCCTTATTTAGCCATTGTGAATTGCACTGGTGTATACACTGCTAAGCATGTATCCCAGTAATATAATGACTTCAGCTCTTTTGGAAAGATACCCTGGAGGGTCAAATGCAATTTCTATTCTTAGTTTTTGAAGAATCTCCCTACTGATTTCCATAATTGTACTAGTTGTACTAGTTTACATTCCCACTAACAATGCAGAAGCATTATTTTCCCTCTCTTCCTCACTAGCCTTTTTTGTTTTATGAGTCTTTAATGATAGCCATTCTTACTGAAGTGAGCTGGAATCTTAGTGTTTCAATTTGTATTTCCCTAGTAGTCAAAAATGATGAATAGTTTTTAATTTCCATACTAGTCATCTGTACTTCTTTTGTTAAGTATCTATTCATTCATTTGCCCATTTTTAAAAACTGAGTCTTTTGTATCAAGGGGATTGATTTTTTGAAATCTTTATATATCTAGATATTAGTTCTCTATCAGCAGAGCAGTTAACAAATCAAATTTTTCCCACTCTGACAGTTGTCTCTTTATTCTGCTAATTGTTTACTTTCCCATGACAAGTTTTTTAAATTGACGTAACCACACTTGGTGATAATGGTCATTCTTTCTTGTACAATTGGGATTCTGTTCAGGAAGTCATTTTCTATGCTTATGTCCTCACGAGTTTTACCTATTTTATTTTCCAGAAGATTCAGTAATTTATGTTTTTATATCTATGTTTTTGATCCATTTTTTTAATTTAATGCAAAGACAGAAATATGGGTCTATATTCATTTTTCTGCATGTAGGTAAGGAGTTCACCTTGCACCATTTCTTAAAGAGGTTATCTTTTGCCAGTGTTTATTTTTAGCCTTTTTGTCAAAGCTCAGACAGTTAAAGATTCATGGGGCTGTTTCTCTGTCTTCTACTGTATTCCATTGGTCTGCATGTCTATTTTTGCAACCATACTATGCTGTTTTTATTACTGTAACTTTATACTATATCTTGAAATCTAGGATCGTAATAGTTCCTACTTTCCTCTCTTTGCTCAGAATTGCTTTGGCTATTCTGTATCTCTTTTGCTTCCACATAAAGTTTTTATTTTTTTCTAGTTCTGAGGGAATGCAGGTGGAATTTAGATAAGATTTGCATTAAATATATTTATTATTTTTGTTAAGATGGTCATTCTGATAATATTATTTTTGTCTATTCAGGAATGGATATGTCTTTCAATTTTATAATGTCCTTCTCAATCTTTTTCTTCAGAGTATTATTCATTGTAGAGACCTTTCAATCTCCTTAGTTAGGTTCATTTCTAGGAATGTTATTTTCTTTGGAGATACCATGAATGCAATTGTTTTCTGAAGGTTTTTCTCAGTATGCTCCTTATTGGTGTATAGGAAAGCTATTGATTTTGGGGTGTAGATTTTGTATCCTGTCACTTTGTTTAAGTTATCTATTCTCTATAAGCGTCTTCTGGTAGAGTTTTCTAGGTCTTCTATGTCAAGGATCATATTATCTGTAAATAAAGATGTTTAACATTTTCCTTTACTAGTCATATTCTTTTATTTCTTTCTTTGGCCTCATTTCTCTGGATAAAGTGGGTTCACACAAATAGATTATAGGAAGCACGGTCATTCTATACTTATTTTCATCAGGGTTTTAATCATGAATATATGTTGGATTTTGTCAAAGGCTTTTTCTGTATTTATTGAGATAATTATGTGATTTTAACAATTCAATTCATATGATATATCACATTAAGGATTAACACATGTACCATTCTTGCATCTCTAGCATGAAGCCAACTTGTTTATGATGTATGATCTTTATAGTTCAATTCTATCTGGAATCTGTGGCAAGATATGAAATCCAAAGGGCTTGAATGGCCCTGCCTCTATGGCACTGTCACTGGTTGTGGCCCTTGTGGCCTCTCTCTTGGGTCAGCTTTTTTCACTCCTTGCAGTTTTCCTACAAGGAATTATCCAACTTTCAGGGGTCTCCATTGCAGTTTTGGTTTCACCCTTGCAGCTGTCACACACTGTCCTCTCACAGTCACACTTCCTAGCCTCCCAGGCCTTCTTCCGAAATCTGGGTGGAAGCCTTCTTGACCCTACAACACTTGCATTTTGCATGCACATAAAGCCAGCACCATGTGGATGATGCTAAGTTTTGCTTCCAGCTGGAGCAGTAGCTAGGCTTCCTTTGTCTTTGGCTACAGGGATCCAGTGCCTGGATTGCAAAGCACTATGAACCCCATTCTGAGGAACAAATTCCCTAGGCCATCACTGCATTCTGGAACACAGTGTGCTGGGCTTTCTTCTTAAAGCTAAGTCTTTTACTTTAACAGTTTTGAGGCTGCAAAGTGTGGAGTGCTGTTAGTCCTGTGATGCCCTTATGCCACATTTTCTATTGTCTCATTCCAAAGTACTTGATTTTTTAATTGTAATCTTTTCAGCAACCAAGTTCTCCTCTGTTTCATTTTTGCAGGACATAACTTTACTGGAGCTTCCTTTCTGGCCAAACTCAAAACTTTTTGGAACCTTTCTGCTGGGCTGTTTGCTATTGATCATCAAGATACAGTTGGCTCAAAGCTCACAACAGTAGCCACACCACTCTCTCAACAATAGACTGCCTTGACACTTCTTCCACCAGATAAATTTGTTGCCCTTAATCTCAGTTTCCCACACTGTCTCTGGACATGGGCAAAATGCAGACAAATTTTGTTCCAAAGTAGGACTAGAATCCTACTGCCAATGTCATACTTGTTCCCAAATGAAATCTTCTGACTCTGGTCTTTAATGGCTACATTCCTTTCAGCATTCTGGTCTTCTGAATTCTTACCAGAACCCCCTATCAAGCTCAGTTTATAGCAATCTAAGGCTGCTTCTTCACCCGGCATCTCCAAATCTTTCCAAACTCTTTAAGCAAATCAGCTCCAAAGGCTTCTGAACCACATGGTCAGGGAGCCTCAGAGCAATGGTTCCATGTACAGTAGCAAAATCTGTCTTACTTATTTTCTCATCCCTGGGACAAAATACCTGACACCCACAAGTTAAAGGCGAAAAGGTTTATTTTAGATTGCATTTTTTTAAAGGTTTCAATCCATAGTCAGCTTGCTGCAATACAAGCTGACATGGCAGAGAACCATGTCAGAGGAGGCTTGCTCATAGCATGGTTACAGAAAGCAGTGTGCATGAAGGGAAGAGGAGGGATATAAACTATTCCGGGTCACCCCCATAGTCACCCACCTCTTTCAACCAGGCTTCAGCTCCCAATATCATACTCCACTATAAACCCATCAGTGGACTAACCCAGTATCACACACCCAAGATATAGTCACCTCCCAAAAGCCCACCTATGAGTACATGAGGCTTTAGAAGGACATTTAGAGATAAACCATAAGAAGTCTGTTCAGGGTCTTACTAACTTCTTGGCTCAATTTTTGCAAATTATATGTGTTTAGGAATGTACCAAGTTCATTAGATTCTCCAGTTTGTTGGAAAATGAGTTTGCAAAATAGTTTCCTATAATCCTCTGGATTTCAGTGATGTCCATTGTGATTTCACCTTTTTGTTTTTAATATCATGGATATTGGACTCTTCTTTAGTTTGGTAAATTTGGTTAAAGGTTTGTTTATTTTAATTTGTCCTTTGAAAGAACCAATTCTTTGATTCATTGACCCTTTGCACTACTTTTTCAGTCTCAAGTTCATTTATTTCCTACTCTGATCTTTATAATATTTTTCTTCTACAATATTTGGATTTGAATTATTTTTGTTTTTTCTAGAAACTTGAGATGGGTGATTAAATTATTGATTTGGGTTAATGCTGTATTTTTTCTAAAATACACCCTGAGAGTTACAAACTTCCTTCTAGGAATGCTTTCATTGTGTCCCACAGGTTTTGATATGTTGTACTGACATTATCATTTGAATCTAGGACATTTTTAATTTCTTCCCTAATTTTTCTGTAACCCATTGATTGTTCATTATGTATTACTTAATCTCCATGTGTTTGTGTAGTTTCCATGTTTTTTTATTGTTTGTTTCCAGTTTTATTTGTTGTGATCTGATAGAATGAAAGAGATCATTTCATTTTTGTGGTTTTTTTTAAACATGCTTTGTGACCCAAGATATGTTCTATTTTGAAGAAAATTCTGTGGGCTGCTGAGAATGTTATTGTTATTGCTTTTGTTGGATGAAACACTTTGTTGATATCTGTTAGGCTTATTTACTCAATGGTATGGTTCAACTCATATATTTCTTCTTTTAGTTTTTCCTTGGTTGACCCATTTGTGTGAATGGGGTATTAAAGTCCCCCACTATGTCTCAATTAGTGTCTGTCCCTTTATATCAAGAAAGTTTTGTCTTACAAAATTGTGTGTTTTGACATTCAATACATATATATTTACAATCATAATATCTTCCTGCTGAAAATTCTCACTAATATATAGTGACATTTTTTCTCTTCTGATGTTTTGTCTTGAAGTCTATTTTTTCTAAAATTAGGATGGCTACTCCAGCTTGCTTTTAAACTCTGGAAGCGCAGAGTCTCCTTTTCCATACTCTGAGTGTTTCTTTATGAATGAGGTGTGTCTCTGACAGGAAATGTATGCAGTAGTTGGATTTTGCTTTTGATCCAATTTGTCAGTGTTTTTTTGACTGGGAGGTATAACTATTAACATTGAAATTTATTATCAATAGGTATTTGCTGATTCCTGTTTTTTCTTTTTGTGTGTGTGTGTGCTGATTCCTTTCTATTTTCCTTTTGTTTAACTTCTCTCTCAGTTAAATATATTCTTTCCTTTGGGCTCTGTAGTGAAGTTGGCCTCACTGTCTTTGTTTAGTATTCCTCTGAGTATTTTCTGCAATGTTAGTTTGCTGGTCGTGAATTTCTATAGATTCTTTTTGTTGTGGAAAGTTTTTATTTCTCCATCAATTTTGCAGAATAATTTTGCAGGATATAGTAATTTGGGTTGGGAATTGTTTTCTTTTAGGGATTGAAATCTTAAATCCAAGCTCTCCTGGCCTTTAAGTGTATGTTGAGAAATTAGCTGATACACTGATAGGCTTATCTTTATAAGTTATTTGGCAGTTTCCTCTAAAGGGTTTTAGCTTTCTTGCCTTGTCCTGGATTTTAACTATGGTGTGTCATGGGCAGGATATTTTTTCCATTCTTTTTTGAATATCTTAAAAACCATTCGGTGAGATGGCTCAGTGACATAAGCCCCTGCCTGCCAAGCGCGAGGTCCTGAGTTCAGTTCCCGATGCCCACATAAAGGAAAAAAAAAAAAAAAAGAAATTTTAGGGCCAGTGAGATGGCTCAGCAGTGTAAGCACCTGCCTGGCAAGCGCAAGGGTCCAAATTCAACTCCCGGAACCCACATACGGAAAAAGGGCCAGTGATATCGCTCAGTGGCACCGGCACCTGCTGGCACTCGAGGTCCTGAGATCGACCCCCGGTACCCACACACACACACACAAAAAAAGCATTATTTTATTAGTACATGTTTGTAATTCACAGTTTACAATCATTTTGGGGAATGGTCACATGTACGTATACAGTATTTTTTTTCTAATATCCATCCCCATCACCTTTTACATACTTGTTGATATTATTTGTCTTAGCTCATATTATGGCATATAATGTTTACATCGACTGGAATTATTAGGATCCTGTATATGGCACATTGTTATTCCTCTAATTTCCCCTTCCCCTCTTCCTCATCCCTCATCCTTGTTTCCTTGTACCACTTCCCTACTGGACACGATCTGTCCCCTTGTCCCTTTCTATCCATCCTTTATCATGTTCTTTGTTTGTATTTTGCCTCACTTAAATGAGAGAAACCATACAGTTTTTAAGCTTGTGTGCCTGATTTATTTCACTCAGTGTTATATTTTCCAGGTGCACCCATTTTCCTACAAATGTCTCAAATGTGTCATTCTGTATACCAGAGTAGTATTCCATCTACTAAACACTGTATTTATCCAGTCATCTGTTGATGGGTATACAGGCTGCTTCTAGGATTTAGCTATTATGAATTGTATGCTATAAACATGGGTATGCAAGTATCACTGTAGTATGATGATTTAAGCTCTTTGGGGAAGATACCTAGCAAAAGAATAGCTGGGTCATATGGAATTTCGAATTTAAATTCTTTAAGGAATCCCCACATTGATTTTCATAATGGTTGTACTAGTTGGCATTCCCACCAAAAATGCAAGAGGATTCCTTTTTCACCACAACCAACCCAGGATTTGTTATTATTTGAATTCCTAATGGTTGCCATTCTTTCCAGAGTAAGATGGAATCTCAGTGTTGTTTTAATTTGTATTTCTCTAATAGCCAGAGATGTTGAACATTTTTCATTTATTTGTTAGCTATTTGTATTTCTTCCTCTGCTTTGTAGTATAGTTTGAAGTCTGGTATTGCTATGCCGCCTACTTTGTTCTTATTGTTGGGCAGGTATTTTTCTGGTGATGTCTCTTTGGTAGTTGTAAATGCCTAATAGGTACTGATTTCCTAAATTTGGAAAGTTTTCTGCACTGATATATTTTTTTAAGGCAAGGTCTCGCTATATAGTGCAGGCTTGCTTTGAACTCCTTTATGTAGGCCAGGCTAGCCTCGAACTCACAGCAGTCTTCCTGCTTCAGCCTCCTGAGTGCTGGGATTTCAGGCATGTGCCACCACTTCCAGCATGCACTGATTTGAGTAAATACATTTTTTAAGTATTTTCTTTCTCTTTAGCCCTTCCTTAGCTCCTATAATTCTTGAGTTAGTTCTTTCAGAGTCACCTATGAGCTCTTATATTGACCTTTCCTGATTCCTTAATGTTTTCAGAGCATTACCAAGTGACCTACTACATTGCTCTTGTTCTCTAGTCCTTAAATACTTTCTCCTGATTGTTGTTGGCATGGATTTCAATGGTATATTTTTTATTTCCAGTTCTGCTTGATTCTTTTTCATAATCTCTAATCTTTTGCTAAAGTGATTATTTGTATCCTGCATTCTTTAATTCAATCGCCTTTTTGTGTCTTCTTCCAGCTTGATGAAAAGCTTAATAGATAAATCCTTCATTTGCTTGTTTATTTCCTCTTTGAGCTCAGTGAATATCTTATATATTTGCTTGTTTGTATCTTCTTGATCGCTTCAAATATTTTTTTTTTTATGTGGGTACCGGGAGTCAGCCTCAGGACCTCACGCTTGCCAACAAGTGCTTGTGCCACTGAGCGATATCACCAGCCCTTTTATTCCTTTATGTGGGTTCTGGGAGTCGAACTCAGGACCTCACGCTTGCCAGGCAGGCGCTTATGCCGCTGATCTATCTCACCGGCCCTCTTCCAGTATTTTAACCATTTGGTTTTTGAGTTTTTTGCCTAAAATTTTCTCCACTTCTATGCCCACCAGATAAACTTTTGAGAAGTTATGGATTTTTGAAGTATCTTCTTGCCATGTTTTCTCATGATTCCTGTGTTTTTGTGTTGAATGCTTTTAGATCAGTTCAGCTAGAGAGCTGTGTAATATAAATACCTAGCCAAGATTTCAAGGAGAAAACAAATACTGATAATATCAGTATCAAAATGCCATATGATATATGATTTATAAAATTTTCACCCAATTTTCTACACTTTAAATAACCCAAGATTAAAAAGGATTGTTAATGGTAGAGAAAATCTGGGGTATAGAAGAGGTTATAAAATAAAAAAGGATTTAAAAATAATTAAAAGAAAAGAAATTGTGAAAAATAGGGGACTGAAAAGAAACAAGAGCAGATAAAGGAAAGAAACTAGTTTTTCATGATATTTGTATGATCATA
Source organism: Erethizon dorsatum (assembly GCA_028451465.1). Classification (NCBI taxonomy): domain Eukaryota; kingdom Metazoa; phylum Chordata; class Mammalia; order Rodentia; family Erethizontidae; genus Erethizon; species Erethizon dorsatum. The sequence goes on along the minus strand of CM051825.1, from coordinate 54,269,795 downwards.
AACAAGCTAGGAAGAGAAGACTCTTGAGAAAATATGTGTGGATGTAGAGGGAAAGCAATAAAAGGAGAGAGTTACATGTAGAGGGCAAGGAAGTTTTTGTAATGATTATATCCAACTAGCAAAAGCAGGATGTTATAAGATCTAAGCCTGGACCTTTGTGGAGGGAAGACTTGACAGGTCAATGTAAAACTGTGAAAACACAAATGACAGTTAACGCTCATATACAGTTGTTCTAAAACCTAGGCCCTTCATACACACTCTAAATTAGAAAACAGGAAAAATTACATTTTTTAATATCTTTTTTATATGGTACAAGAAAAGAAGGAAGGAGGGAGGGGATATTTGTGAAAGTTTGAGAGGGGAAGTGAAGGAAGAGAATGGAATAAAGGAGCCGGTGAGATGGCTCAGCGGCATAAGCACCTGCCCGGCAAGCGCGAGGTCCTGAGTTCGACTTCCAGAACCCACATAAAGGAAAAAAAGGACTGGTGATATCGCTCAGCGGCACAAGAGCTTGCTGGCAAGTGCGAGGTCCTGAGGTCGACTCCCAGTACCCACATCAAAAAAAATAAAAGAATGAAATAAAGAACTTTATGTGGAAAGTTAAAGAAAATACAGGGATTCTGAATCTAATTAATGACCTAATGGAAAATTTAATTTTAGAAATCCTATGAAACAACCCTTAGTGAGGAGTTAAAATACTGTCATATATAGATTAAATCTTAATGGTTTATGTACAACAAAGAGGAAAATGTAGAAAGGGAAAGAAAAAAGGAAAAAAAAAATGAAAGAAAATAATGTAAGAGGGAAGAGCTGAGAGGTAGGAAAACATAAGAGGGAAAATAACAAGGGAAGAAAAAGATAAGATTGTAGATAGGAGGTGAAAGGAGAGGTAGGAAGATTGTATCCAACTACTGAACTAGCAGTCAATCAAAGTTAGGTAATACACAGAAACAATGTTTGAAGTGGGTATATGCTACTTAACTATACAGAATGTTTTATAAGTAACCACTGTAAATTTGTACACATAACTATAATCATACACACAAAGTCCTGGCACTCAAAAGTCAAACCAGAAAACACACACACACACACACACACACACACACTCTCTCTCTCTCTCTCTCTCTCTCTCTCTCTCTCTCTCTCTATATATATATATATATATATATATATATATATATATATATATATGTAATACAAAGGGTGCATGCCGGGGAACTGCAGTGTTCTAAGAATGTTAGCAGGTTACCAGTGTTTTTTCCACAGCAGTTAGCAAAATCAAGTTCTTGGCTGAGATTCTGAGGCCCTGTCATTTGCTCGGCCCAGTTCACTCTTCTCAACTTTCTGCACTCTCCATTTGCAGTTATGTCCCAGATCTTCCAGCTTTTCTCTGGCTTGCAAACTTCAGTGGTTCCCTGTGGTGAGGTAGGAGGCTGTAACCTCACCTCTGTGCAGTTCTGATGGCTTTTCTGCGTCCCTTTTACTCCCAGATCAAAGCAATATTGGTGCTTGCTGAGATTCAATCTGACCTGGGATTTTAGTGGTTTCTGAGCGCTGGCAGGAAATAGCCTCCACAGGCACTAATTTGGGTTGTTTCCTCCACCCTCAGTGATTCTGCACCCCAGTTGTTGAGCTTCTCAGTGGGTCTTTTCCTACTCACAAATTCAGTGGCATTTAGTGCCTGGCAAAAGAGAGCCCTTCTGTGTGAAATTCAGCAGCCTCTGGAGGGTGGAAGTAGAAACATCACACAGGCCCACAGCTCAGTGAGCTTGATGAGCATTGGGAAGGAGCCCACGTAGAGTTCAGGGGTGTTTAGAGGACACACAACAGGACTGCATTCATGGGCACAGAGTTTAGTGGTGATTAGAAGTCGGTAGAGAGTGCAGGTTCTGGCACTACTCCAGCGTCTTTTCTCAGTGTTCTCTGGTCACATCCACTGTGAGCATCTGGGATTCTCACAGTCTCATAAATCTCTCAATATCTGGTCCTGTGTCCCTAACTAGGACCATGCTTCTTCCTCCTCTCTGTCTCTGGAGTTCCCTGCTCCTATCTCAGCCACTGTCCCCTGAGTGATTCTCTGGCTTGTGCTTTCCTTAGCATTCTGACCCGACAAGACTTCCTCTTATGAATATCTTGCTCACATGCTCTCTGTCTCCCAGTGGGAACAGATTTAGGACTTGCAGGCACTGGACAGTGTCTGCGAGGCTGGGTGCTTATCGTCAGTCTCACAGTAACAGCTGCACTTGGCTTCTTATCTCATGTGAATTTGAGTATTTTTCAAGATGGTGTATTCTCTGAACCTGACCTTTGACTAGAGCTAGGGTCAAGAAGCAGCATTGGTTATTCTAAACACCCTTATTGTAGTTTAGATCTAAAATATCCTCCCAAAATCTCATGTTTAGAGGTGGGACCTGGTCAAGCCCAGTTTCTCCCTTCTCTCTCTGCTTCTTGGCTGCCATAATATAAGCAGCTTTCTTCTACCTGTCCATTCTGCCATGGATTTTCTGCCTTCAAGATGGCCAACCATGGACTAAACCCACTGAAACTATGAGCCAATAAACTTCACTTCCTTGTTGGGTATTTTTTCCAGTGATGGGAAATTTGACTGATACACCCCTATTACTGAATTATTTCATCTGATGGGGTCCTCCTTCATGTTGCTTTCCTTTGGTTGGATATATTTTTTTCTTTTTTCTTACTTTTTTTTTGACAGCACACATTTCCTGAATTTATAGAATGGAGGACTTTGGTAAGTATCTTCTGAGCATCTAGTGAGCCTTGCTTCCTCTATCCCACTGTGATGGTCAGTCAGTCCCTGAGTCAATAATCTTCATGTCCATTATTTTCAATCATTTACCACCATTGCCAATCCCAGTTCATTAATCATTCAAGAATTCAATTTGAGACGTTAATTGTGAAGTTACTTGTAAACCCTCAAATACATAGACTTATTTGATAGAAAGAGGCTAAATGTAATCCCAATCTTCATCAGAAGTTTTATTTTCTATGAGGGAGTTTAAAACACTATGGCTAAAATACATCCCTTAGTACCACTAAAGAGATTTTTTAAATGAGGCATAGTGTTAAAAAAAAATCTTCATTTTCTGCAAAGAAATAGTTTTGCAACCTTCTGCACTAGATTATTTCCGCACATGCACTTATTTAATCTCATCTAAACATGGGAGCTGACATAGCCATATATTGTGCCTAGATGCAGTTGTAATTCTCTTGCTTCTTCTTGGGAACACATCTTTGAAATTCTGAAGCCAATGGTCCACACAGCCAAAAATTATTAGTTTTCAAAATCATTACAAAATTTCCTGTTCAGAATATTCAATTATTTCGAAGAACAATTTGTGGCTAGGTTATGATCATTAATTCATTTGAAAACAGAATTGATAAAAAACAGGTCTGAGAGACAATAACAAAATACTTAAAATGTGTCCGTGATACTACTCACTGGCTATAAAATTATGAAAATTTAATTCAATTCAAATCTCCAAATATATGTTGCTACAATAGTTCTACATTATTTTTATGGTCAATGTAAAAATGAATAGTATAAACATTTTCAATTGGGGCAGTAAAAACAAGGTAAGATATCAGAGTCCTAACAGATACTGTGTTATTAGTCTTTGTGTTGAATTGTGGTTACATTGTCATATTTAAAATGAAATTTTAGTATTTATATCTCTAATATTTCTTAGACAGGAGCAAAGAAAACATTTCTATGACCTGTTCGACACTAAAGAAATACAACCCCCAAACAGAATACCAACAGAGTTGATGAAAGTTTTTCAAAGTCAAAGTATCAAAGAAGTGCCTGAGTGGGTTCTTCCGTTACACTGCACTGGCTTATTCAGCTGTCTGTAACTTTGAATCACTGATTTCATAACAACATTTGCAAACAATGGAGCAACCTTATGGATGTCAAGCCACAGAGGTAATCACTGAGTGGACTGATTGCACATCATGCTTAGTATAGGATTATATGTCATTTTCTTAAGTGCTACATAGACAATAAATAGGCCACATAACATGTTAAACACCATAAATTCCTTGTTCAGCTTTCCAAACACAAGTAGTCATCTCAAAAACACTAAGTCACTGCAAACCATCACTGGAAAATAAAATTTTATTTTTTGTTGGCTTAGTGCACTAACGTGACTCCTCTTCTACAAATAATTTTTAAAAAATTTTTGGGCTGGTGAGATAGCTCAGCGGCATAAGTGCCTGCCTGGCAAGCGCGAGGTCCTGAGGTCAACTCCTGGTACTCACATTAAAAAAAAAAATAAAAATAAAAAAATAAAAAAAAATTTTTTTGAAAAATGTAAATTACAAAGAAAAAATTTAAAAACACTATGTTTCTCAAACCACCCTAGGTAATTTGTAATTAAAAACAAGGTTCAAAATAAAAATGTCAGCTGTGTTTTTTTCTGTGAATTCACAGCCTTAAAATAGTGATATATTTTCAAAAAAACGTTATTCAAAATGACAAGGGCAGGGCATCACTAGGCAAAAAACCCATTTACTTTAAACCTAGACCTTATCAATAATGTTTTGTGAAAAATACAAGAGTAACAGAGAATTTATCTGTCACCTTCTGAACCCCACCTCATTAAGAAATCTAGCGCTTGAGAACATCTTTTTTCCACCCTCACACTCTTGTATATCATTCATGCATGGCGTCTCCTTCAACATTAAAAAGAGATGCACATTAAGAATATAAAACAGTCAAAGCAAAAATTTTAAAACTGTACTGAAAATTTAGTATAAAATCATAATAGGACAACAAAATCAGTCTGATTACCTTTTACCTTTTCCAACACAGCTTCTCTTTTTTCTATTTTTGTAGGAGATGCTATTAGCCAGGGGGAAAATTTGAATAAAGAAAATTGATGGCTAAGTAAATAGAGTACTTAAATTAAATATACCTAAGAGCTCAGTTATTAATCTTAAGTACCTCAACCATTTCAACCAACTCTATCCATTTAACTATTCAGAATGCAAAGGAATGACACTACTCACACTATTTTCTTCAGGGGATTGAAGATTCCATCTGTAAATACAAACATGCTGCTTTATAATCTATATCACTTTCTCTAGGAATTTTTCTCATCAAATTTTGGCAATTCAGGAAATGAAATGTGCTACCTGATCACAATTGGTAATAACAGAATCTGGTATCAAGTATTTCAAATATTGAGAAATAAACAGTAACTCATTTTTGTGGAACAAAAGTATGATTAAAAAAGACAAAGTTTAGAATGACATAAAATAATACCATTGGTATACGTGAACTATAATATATATATACTGTAGTTTTTAGGAAGTTCTCAGGTTTGTAGGGTCATGATAGTCCAATTTAAGTAAGCATTAAAACTTACAGACATATACAGAACTCAAACACACTCTTTAAAGTTTCGAGTCTTTTGTAATTTGTCATAACTATTTGCCATGTAGCATACACTGTTCATTACCTGACACTAAATTCCACAAACTATCATGAGACAATTGTTAATACATCAACTACTTTAAGAGCACACACAAAAATGGCAAACACTACCTTGAATGAGTTGTACCAATTTTTCAGATGAGAAAGTGATAAGCTGAGTATTTCTACTCCTTCATGTCTGGATTCAAAAGTTTTAAGGCAGGTTTTTCAGAGAAGGGCCAAGTTTCAAATAATAATTTAGGTCTGATGGATTTCATAGTGCAAGAGTCTTAAATAGTCCATGATAAGCACATTACTATTTCATAGCCAAATGTGTGCTCATGTGAGCATTTATCTCGGAAAAATTTATTGTAAAAAAATTCTCTAAAGAAAAAATGTGTTTCTGTATAGTTTTATCTTTCTTGAGAATTTTTACTAAGAAAAGAAAACTAAGACATCTAAACCTAAGTAGTCTATCATTTCCTTCCTGGGAAAATTTTCCTGACACAAAACTAAGTAATGTTGACAAAAGCAGTCTCAACTACATTTCTCTTTAAAACATTTGGCTTTGGAGCGACGGCCTTTTCCAAGCTCTAAAAAATAAATTCTAATTTCCCTAAGCCACTATGATACATTTGTGGTTAAAGATAGTTGGAGAGCAGTATCAGGAAAATGGCAGTTGCAAGATCCTAACTCCCAAAAATAATATTGAAAATCAAGCAGATACAGTCAATGTCAATTTTATTGGAGCACTAGAAGAAACTCAAAGGTTTATAGCATCCAAGAAAACACTGAATCAAGAAAGGTAATTTCAAAAACTAATAATGAAAACCTTTGTGGCACCTTTACTCACATCTCCTCCATCCCTCACCCCATCCTCCCCACTCAGCAGGGCATAAACTGCATGAGAGAATCTTGTGTCCTTTCAGGTGTGTGCAGAATTGAACAGTGCTATAAGCCAACTAGACTTTACAGAAATATAACTCATACTCCACCTAAAAACTTCAGAACATACATTACAGCCTCATAATAAATTTTCCGGACTATGTTAGGCCACAAACAATTTTCAACATACTTTAAAAGATTAAAACCTTAGAAGGTATGCTCCTAAACACTTTATTCTACGGAATAAAGATAGAAATAAATAACAAAACAGAAGTTGGAAAATTCACAAAGTTGTTTAAATAATACACTATTAAATAGTATATCAATGAAAAAATCATAAGGGAAATTAGAAAATACATACAGATAAATTAAAATGAAAACATACCATAGCATCACTTATGGGAAGCAGGGCAGGCAGTGTGCAAAGGAAAATTTATAGCTATTAAAACCTTCATTAAAATTTAAGAAAGACTTCAAAGCAATAACCTAACTTTACCCCTTGAGAAAATAGAAGAGCAAATTCAACCCAAAACTTTAAAAGGCAGGAAGTAATAAAGATAAGGTCAGAAATTAATAAACAGAAACATAAAATAATAACAAAATAAGAAGTTTCTCCAAAAAGATCAACACAATTAACAAGCCTCTAGCCAGACCATGAAAAAAAAAAATGAGAGAGAGAAGACTCAAATTGTTAAAATCAGGAATGAAACAAGGGACATTACTAACAACCTTAAACAAACAAAGTTATTATAAGGGACTACTCTGAAAACCTGTGTGCCAACAAATCAGATAACTTAAATTGAAAAAGAGAAATTTACAGGGAGACAAAAACTAATAAAATTGACAGCAATAACAACCAATCTGTGATTGTATTCTGCAGTAAAAAGCTGAATAACCAAACAGACCTATAAGTATAATTAGTAATCCAAAAGCATTTCTCAAAGAACACCTCCAATAGGGAGGGGAAGATGTGTTGGAGGGAAGAGAGGGGATTGGGTAAAAAAGAGGAATCAAAATATATCATGTACAGGTACAAATTCCCTATGATGAATATGATCATTACGTATATCTAAAATGTACCGATAAACTTAATTTAAAAAAAGAATTCAAAACAAACAAACAATAAGTGCCTGCCTGGCAAGTGCAAGGTCCTGAGTTCGAAGGAAAAAGTTTTTGTTAATTCCATGGGGACATCATTACTCTGACATCAAAATTAGACAAAAATATCACAAGAGAACACAGACCAATAACACTTATAAATATAGACACAAAAATCCTAAGCAGGGGGCCGGTGAGATGACTCAGCGGTGTACGTGCCTGCCTGGCAAGCGCGAGGGCCTGAGTCCGACTCCCAGAGCCCACATATGAAAAAAGGGCCGGTGATATCGCTTAGCGGCACAGGCACCTACTGGCGCGCAAGGTCCTGAGGTCTACCCCTGGTACCCCCCCCAAAAAAAAATCCTAAACAGAATAATAGAAACTGAATCCAGCAACAGTATATGCAAAGCAGTTAGCACCATGACAAAGTGAACTTTAACCAAAAATACACGATAGGTTCAAAATACATAAACCCACTAAGAAAATGCATCATATTAATACAATGAATTAATATCATTAGCAGAAAGAAATGATAATGGAATTGAAGGAAAACACTAAAAAAAAAACCCATAACAATCAATGAACTTTGAATCTAAGGGAACTTCCTCAGCCTAATACAGGAAAATACATCTAACTTATTTTCTTTTCTTTAGTTGTAAATGACTGATATTTTCCTCTACATACAGGAATAAGTAAAAAAAAAAAGTATTCTGTCACTACTTCTCTACAACATTGCACTGATGGTTTCGGCAAGGACTACTCAGCAAGAAAAAGAAATATAAAACAACTCAATTCTGAAAGCAATGATTAAAATTGCTTTCATTTACAGATAATAAAATTTGTTATGTAGATCATTTTTAACAATCCCAGAAAAACAAACCGTTACAATTAATAAGTGAGTTCAACAACATCCAGTATACAAAATCACTGTACATAATTTAGCAATGAGTAACCTGAATGTTAAATTGAACATAAATAATTCTATTTACAATAGCATAAACATAAATACTTAAAACTCAATTTATCAAGAAATGCATGTCTGCTACAATGAAAGTTACAAAATATTTTTGATCAAAATGAAAGAAGTCTTAAAGAAGTGGAGAGTCATTGTCTCTTCATGGACTTGAAGATTTAATATTATTAAGTTACCAATCCTCCCCAAATAGATGTGCACATTCAATGCAATTCCCATTTAAAAAATCCAGCTGCTTTTTTGAAGCAAGATGACCTTAAATTTCATATAAAAATACGAAGTCTCAGACTAGTTGAAACAATTCTGAATGAACAAATTGAGTGGACTTGTGCTTCTGATTCAAACAGACTAGAAAGTTATGATACCCAAGAAAGTGCAATATTGTTAAAAGGAAAGACATCCATATGAATCAAGGAAATGTAATTGAAAGTCTGAAAATACAGGTATACATCTTTGGCCAAATCATTTTCCATTTGTTGTGGAAATTTAGTCCTGTTAAGGAATTGTGCTGGAAAAGCTGGATAACCATTTAAGAATGATATTAAACTTGTACTTTATACCATACACACCAAATGGACCACAAATGCAAGCATGAACAACTTTAGAATCTTGTAAAAAAAAGAAGGTTCACTTTTCATTACTCTGGATTGGTCAATTAATTTTTGTTTTGTTTTGTTTTCTGAGACAAGGTCTCACTGTGCAGTTCACACTGGGCTTGAACTCCATATGTAGACCAGCCTGACTTCAAACTTACAGCCATCTTCCTACCTCAGCCATCCAAGAGCTGGGATTATACGTGTACACCACCACACAGCTTGGGCAATGAATTCTTGAATGTGACACCTGAGGTATGAACAGCAACAACAATATATAAACAGGACTTCATCCAAACCAAAAGCTTTTGTTTTCAAAGGAAATTGTCAATAAAATTAAAATAAAACACCTAAGTGGGTGAAAATACTTGTATACCATATGTGTGAAAAGTGTCTAGAATCTAGAATATATGAATAACATTGGCAATTCAATAATTAAAAGACAATGTAATTAAAGTAACACCAGAAATTTTAGAAATTTCACTAAAGAGTATATAAAAATGACCAATAAATACATGCAAAATACTTAACATATTAATCACTAGGGAAAAATGAATCAAAATCGCAATGTGCAACTACTTGATATCCTATATGGCTATAAACAAAAATGAACAATGACAAATACTGCCAAGAATGGAATTGTGGAGAAAGTGAAATTATCATGCATGACATTATCATGAAAATATCATGCATGAATTATCATTCATGCTGGTATGAATGTACAGTGGGGCCACCATTGTGGAAGACAGCTTTCCACTTCCACAAAAAGTTAAACATAAATTTATCACATGATCAAGAAATTACAATTCTGGTATATATACTGAATAGAAATAAAAACATATGTAAGTGTTCATAGTAGCATTACTCATAATGCACCAAACATGGATATAACCCAAATGTTCATCAATAAATGACTGGAAACACAAAATGTGGTATCAAATGCTACTGCTTCCCCTTCCACTACTACTACTGTTAACACCTCCCATACTTCTTCCTCTTTCTACTAGTACTACAGCTACTAGATCAGCAGAATACTATTCAGCCAAAAAAAGAATGAATAACAGATATACAGGGCAATATAAAACTTGGGAACATTGTTATAACTGAAAGAAAGCAGAGAAAGGTCACATGCCCCGTATTTATCCCATATTTTATGATTTCATCTATGTGAAATGTCCAGAATGGGAAACTCTATGAAGACAAAAAGTGGATTAGTATTTAGTAAGGGATGGGGTGGAGAGATTAGAAGTGAAGAGTAATGAACTTGAAGTTTCTTTAGGGGATGTTTGCACAATATTATAATCACACTAAAAAGTTTTTAATAAACATTTTAAAAGGTGAATTGTATATGAGTTATATGTCAATACAAATTACATAAATAGGATAAGATGGTTTTGTGATGAGAGATCATGAACATTATTTTCATTCTTAAAAAGATAATTTAAAAGAAATAAGTGGTTGTATTAGCTACAGTTGTTTGAACTATGAGCTTTGGGCCACAAAACTTAGCTTCTAAGCACGGGTGTGTGTGTCCAGAAAGCAAAGTCCACCTACTAAAGAAACAAAAAATCTCATGAATCTTGGACAATTCCACTTGCTGAGTCAATCGCTCCTGTTACAACCACAGGTCAGAATTCCTTGTCATATAGAACAGTGAGTCTCCTTACTGTTTAGGCCCTTTTAATTGGGGTTTTGATTCCTTGCCCACCAAAGGATTATATGGATTAAGAAGTATAGATAGGAGACACAAGGTGGTTTATTCTTATCAATTCTATTATACGAGGTTTCAGTTATATCACAACATTCTTTCCAACATTGTGTATCAAGACAGCACTATTCAGCAAAATAATGTATAAATAAAAATAATTGTACATTGAATTCACACATATGCTATTTTTCTTTGAAATTAATTGTAGATTCATGAAAAATGCATCATTTCATTGCCTAAATCATTCGTCAGCTGCAGCATTTGCTGTCATCTCCCCACTCACATTCCTCATACCTCACTCTTTTCATACGCTTCTTGCAATTTTCCACTCCCAGTAAATACATCTTTAGCCCTAAGTCATTTTAAAAACAATAGAAAACTGTTCACTTACTCTTGTGTTGAAGCATGGAAGTGTCAGGGTCTAAACACTTATCATCCAACAGGTCTCGAAAGTGCATGTATAAACAACTACCTCCCTTGGCCTCAGTGCAGGAACGTGAGGGCTGATTTTGAGCATGTTTAAAGAGTTTTCCTACAGAGTGGAACTCAGAAATTCATATCACTGATGGCTTGATTTCACATTCTTTGTTTCTTCTCTTTCATATATCATGGTCCTGTACCAATGTTTCCTGGACCTGTCAAATGAACTATTTGCTCTCAAAAGCTTATCTCAGGGTCTGTTTCCAAAGAAACTCAAACTTAAGCTTGTACAAAGATCATTTCTGGGCCAGTGAGATAGCTCAGCGGCATAAGTGCCTGCCCAGCAAGCGCGAGGTCCTGAGTTCAACTCCCGGAACCCACATAAAAAAAAAAAATTTAAAAATTAAAAATCATTATTTTCAGGCCAGAGAGATAGCTCAGCAGCACAGTGCCTGCCTGGCATGCGTGAGGTTGTGAGTTCGATTGCCGGTACCACAAAACAAAACAAAACAAAATAAACAAAGATCATCATTTCTAAGACATAGGTACTTCTTCACACTTATTACTTGTGTGAAAATTTGCAATACATCTTTGTGCCTTACAGGAAGCCTCTGAAAAGAGTAATTAGTGAAACATGGTCATAGTATATATCACACATTATTGGGATTACATGTTGAATGTCTGTCTTTTCCACTACTTTATAAAATTTTCATCAGCTGGAATAATCTCTTTTTTACTGGGGTCTTGAGAATATCTTGTTTTTCTTTCCTCCTCTCTCTCTGTCTCCTATATGATCTTACTCCCTCTTTTCTTCTTCTCAGATGCACAATGCTAATAAAATTTGCATCTATTTTATTCATCCAGAATTTCTATGTACTGTTAGTGGGTAGTTAGTATTTGTGGGTGCTAGGGTGGAATTATTGTACATCAACTTGTATTATGAAACTTTTATATTTATATAATAACATGTAAGCTTAAGTTTATATTTCTATCATGAAAAATACAGGTTTTGTAGCTAGATCAAGTTTTCGTGTTTTATAATTGGATTCTATTATGAAATCCATTTAGAAAATACTGAAGCAAGTAGAAGTATTTATCATGGTATTCTAACTACATTTACTTACTTATATTTTAGAAGGTAATTTTTAAAAAATGAACATTTAAAAATCTATATATTAAGAAAATTCATAATCAGCCTTAGGATTCATAATTCTGTTCATTTACTTATGCAATGTGTTTTCTTGTCAAGTGTGATTTACCATATAAGTGAACAGATTTTCATTTCAACATGAAGCACTTTCTGAAAATCACTGACATGCGGAAATGACAACAATCCCCCTTAGCTTTGAAAACCATTACATTAAAGGACCAATTTTGATTGACTTTAAGAATGTCAACAGTTCAGTAAATAAAGTTGGTCAAGTGTTAATCATATTTTTATGCTGTAGCAATGCATGCAGTACTTGGACACATTAAAATTTCCCTGACTTCAATGTCTTCGATACACTCATCATTACCTTTTGGTTTCTAATTAATAAATATTTGTCATTCAGAACTTAACTTATACACCAATTCATACAAGAAATCTACAACCATGTATATTGTGTTGTGACATATGCTCATAATACGTGATTGGAGTGTATACCACTCTTTATTGGGGTTACATGTTGAACATCTGTCTTTTGCACTAACCTACAAACTCTGAGGGCAACAACTGTGTTACACATTTTCCCTCTATAGCTCTAGTTTCTAGATTCTTGAGACTGGAAAGCACTCAAGCCACCACACCCCCCAAATTTAAAGACCCATTCCAAAAACGGGCATCTGAAATGAATAGACACATCTCAGAAGAAGAAGTACAAAGAGCAAATAAATATATGAAAAAATGTTCAACATCACTGGTCATTCAAGAGATATATATTAAAACAACACTGAGATTCCATCTCAATCCAGAAAGAATGGCTATCATCAATAAGTCAACTAATAACAAATGCTGGTGGGGCAGTGGAGCAAAAGGAACCATTCTGCACTGCTGGTGGGAGTGTAGACTGGTGCAACCACTGTGGAAATCAGTGTGGAGACTACTCAAGAAACTAAATCTAGAGGTTCCATTTTACCCAGCTATTCCCCTTCTTGGTATCTTCCCAAAAGTATTAAAAACATTATACCACAGCAATATATGCACACCCATGTTTATAGCAGCATAGTTTGTAATAGATAAATCTTGGAAACAGCCCAAATGCCCATCAACTGATGAATGAATAAAGATGTGAATTTTTTAATATAATGGAATACTACTCAGCCATAAAGAAGGATCAACTTGAGACATTTCTAGGGAAATGGATACACCTTCAGATCATACTCTGAAGTGAAATAAACTGAACACACATGTGTAAATATCACACTGTTTCTCTGGTGTGAGAAATTGAAAGTGTAAATAAAAGACAAGAATGTATACTAGATATTATTAAATAGGAAGAAAATGCTCAAATGGAAAGGGAACTAGGGAGAGCGGAGAGGGAAAGGAAAGAAGGGGAAAAAAAAGAAGAGAAAAGAAAAGGAAAGGAAACAATGGAAACAAAGCTTTTGTAAATAATGAGGGAAAGAGGGGTTGAAGGGAGGGTAGGGAAATGTGAAATAAGGAGGAATCAAGATATATCACATAAAGGTACAAATTCCCTATGATGAATGCACTCATTATGTATATTCAAAATGTACAAATGAGCTTAATAAAAAAAAAAATAGTGGCACAGTGCCTGCCTGGCAAGCATGAGGTCATGAGTTCAATTCTCAGTATCAAAAAAAAAAAAAAAAAAAATTAGGTGTTGAATGTAGTTGTGCGTTTTTTTTTTTTAAGTACACATTCAGAATTACTCTTATGCTTAATTTCAAGGCATATTGTGTTATGAGGTTTTGAAAAAATAACATGATATAATAAAATCATAATAAATACCACTTTCAGGTTTTATCAAATGTGCTTGCTGAATCATGAACTTGACTTGCAAAAAAAGGCCATAACTGTGCTTGTTTGGCATTTCTAATCTATTACTGTTTCCAAAGTTGAAAAATAAGGGTGTTCACTAAGCCCAATTCATATGTTCATTTTCCTTTGGGCTTTGCTCAGGGCTTGGGTCCCAATTCACTTGTACATGAAAAGAGAGCAGGCCAGCGTGGTGGTGCAGGCCAATGATACCAGCACTTGGGAGGCTAAGGCAAGAGAATTGCTCTGAGTTTGTGGACTCCTGGGCTACACAGTGAGTCCGAGGCCAGCCTCAATTCCAGGGTGAGATCCTGTCTCTAAAAAACAGGAAAAATGAGGACAGTGCCCTGGAATGGTCTCCATGGAAGATTTTGCATTATCAAAATAATTCAGAATGCAGATTATTTCATGTTTAAGTTTTTTGTCCAGTTATATCTTATTATTGTCTTTCTAATACTCCACAAGAAATTTTAATTCAATTTAGGAATTCCTGCTTTTCAGCTAAATATTAAAAAGAAAAAAAGGAAAAGAAAAGAAAGGATAGCTTTAGGTCTTGAATCCTTATTTTTCTCTAGGTAATATAATTTTGCATTCTAGGAAATATTTGATTAATTTAAGATTTTCATACATCTTAACCACACAACCTATTTGAGGCACTGTAAATAAGTTACTTATGTAGACAACACAAAATGAAACGTGAAAATAAATTAATTGAACACTTCTATATTCATATTATTTATTTTGTAAGCTGAGACTCAAAATCTCAGTTTTGCTAACGAATCTCTTCTTTGTAGGAGTTTCTCAGAAAAACGCTAAATTCTGTTCGTTTTTGTGAACATATTTTTACAATTAGATGGATGCTGACTCTATTTTCCATTACTTCCGTTGTTGCAAGTTCCCAATACACAATTTTCTAGTCTATTTATTTAAAGATAACTGTTCTATACAGCTAAAAGTAATATGATGTAATAAACTATAAATTAGAATTTAGATAGAAAATATAACATTTCCCAGGCAGCATTTTACTGGTGTATTAATTCCTGCTGTAGCTTCTAGATAACTGGGCTGTAAATAGGCACATATAATAAACAACTCAATTTTCCCCAAGTTTAGTAATTTTTTAAACAGCTTTTCAGGGTCTTAGTTCATTCGTTTCGGTAAATAAGCCTGTAAAACACTTTTGCAAACTACCAATGAATCTATGGTACTACATTAAAAAATAAAGAACAGAAAAATTTCTGTTTATACACTCCTGGGAACAAATGTAGTTCTTCTATAATTTTTTCTGTAGCTAAAATTAACACCTGGGCACTTTAGAGTTATTTAATGCTATATAAATCAACATTTGAATCTTATTTATAACTCTATAGTCCAAGCTTTTTCCTTTTCTTTTTTTTTTATATCACAGTTGTTTCAGTTAAGTACAAAATACTTCAAGTTTAATTTGAAAATAAAGAGGTTTGTGGTCTCAGTTTGGCTACTTCTTGTAGTGAGCTCCATTTGAAATTACAGTGTTAAGTTTCACAGGGTTTTAAAGTGAGTGACTCCTTTTGCTGTGGTAGTTTCTGTGTGACTCATTACTTTAGTATTATATGGGCTCTGGTGTTGAATCATTTCTTTCCTACTTAAATTGAAAGCCTTTTCTTCTATTTTACTTCTTAATTTTTTTTTTTTTTTTTTGTGGGTACCGGGGGTCGACCTCAGGATCTCGCCCGACAGCAGGCGCCCGTGCCGCTGAGCGATATCACCGGCCCTTTTTTCGTATGTGGGTTCTGGGAGTCGAACTCGGGCCCTCGCGCTTGCCAGGCAGGCGCCTACACCGCTGAGCCATCTCACCGGCCCTATTTCTTAATTCTAAAAAAATAAAAATAAGAATAAACTCTGGGGATCATATGTGAGATAACATCTGGGTCCAAAAAAAGGGGGTTGGAATTTTTAACGCTGTATTGAGAGTGATCCCTAAGGTAAAAAAAAATCTTAAATTCAGAGAAACTGGAAAGATCACCTTGATCAGTTGTATAACTGCTTTTGGATCCCTACATCTTAATATATCTTCTTTACCATATAAACTGCAACACATAAACTAAATAGTAAATTATTTCCTATATTTTTTTCACTAAAGTCATTTTCACCTAATATTTTGAATTTGGATTGGCATGTAATAAATTACTGGAACATCAAAAATTTATTTTAATTGCACCCCAACACATAGAAACTTGATTTTGTAATTCAGTTTATGCTTCCTTATTAAAAATAAATGTTATTGAAATAAAGAGTCCATCCCTGCACATTAGTACTGTAAAGAATTAAATTTCATCAGGAACCAAGAGCTAGAGTAAGCATCCTGAATTGTCATTGATGGGTCACCCAGATACTTAATTGGTCCCTAGAACACTGGGAGCAGTAACTTGAATAAAACAAAACTATTCACTAATTATAAATAAAGTGCAGAATAAAAAAAATAGGTAAAAGGTTATAGGGAGACAGATCTCTCTCAAATAGGAAGATGCTCAAGAGATGGAAGAAGAAGGGAGCGAGGGAAAGGGGATGAAAATGGCATGAAGATGTGTTATGTCATGTACCAACTCCAACAGGGAATGTAAACATTATATACAGCAAACATACTAATTAAAAAAAAAGCTACTAGAGAGATTTAGAGTTTGAGTCATTACTGTTATTTAACTGGCTTAATACTGTGAACTACTGTTTTATTTTCAGGACTTTGTGCTGTGCCTGGTATAAAAAGTCCCGAATGCAAGCTTCTTGAATAACTGAGTTAAGGAAAATAAATGAAATATTAAGTTTCTTGATGTGTTGTAAGTGGAAATGTGAGATACTTGAGGTCCTGCACTGAGGGTAGAGAAGCACAATTTTAGATACCTACAACAATAGGAACTTGAAAGTAATTTAATCTAACTTTTATTATTTTGCAATTTCCAAATTCTGATAACTGATGTCTAAGGTCATGCAGCTGGCTACCCAGGGGAATCTGTAGGACTAGAACCCACAGCTTCTGAGTAAATAGCTTTATTCATTTCATTCTTCTCTTATAGCCAAGCAGGATTGCTATATTTATAGAACAATAATGTGGAATGGAATCCCTCTATTTAGGCATCAATGTCTACATATCCTGTTTTATACATTCTGCTTCTGTTCAGTTCAGCTTCAAGCTATGAGAAAGGTTGTTAGTGATCCTGATAGAAAAACCTGCCATTGAATTTCTTGATCATGTTGTTTATAATGCTTCAAGCAACATCATTCAGAAGGCAGCTTAGCTGATATTGATTTTACTAAAGAGAAAAATCTTTTCATACAGCATTCTTGAACCATTTGTTAGCAGACTGAATGTTAGTCACAGTCTGTATCTGTGAAATTTAACTCTGGTCAAATGGCAATATAGGTGTAGCAGTTGAATCTTATCAATCAAGGACTGAGATAAGATATATTTTTATATGACAGAGCCTTCTAGTTTGAGCCACTAAAATGAAAATTGGCTCTCTGTGAACTACACTGAATCTTCTGGTCATGGGACAGTGTGTTTGGTGGGAACTTGAATACAAGAAATATAAAACAGCAGATTGTTCTGCCAGTTGCTATGGGGAACCACCTGTGACATGTTAGCCACAAGACTAAGGGACAAGATAGACCCCTTTTTTTTCTTTTTTATGTACCGGGAGTCGACCTTAGGACCTCGTGCTTGCCAGCAAGCACTTGCGCCACTGAGCGATATTACTGGCTCATTTTTTCCTTTATGTGGGTACCAGGAGTGGAACTCAGGACCTCGCGCTTGCCAGGCAGGTGCTTATGCCGCTGAGCTATCTCACCAGCCCAAGAAAGACCCTTTCTAATCGGACTAATTTATTGAGATATGGCTCAATTCTCCATTCCCCTGGAAATGTTTTTAATTAACATATATGTGCCAGAGACAATTCTCACAGATTATATTTAGTTTTCCAATGTCCTTCGTAAGAAAGAATTTAAAAGCCACTTTTAGTCCCAATTATGCTATGAGAAGTGAGATTTAGAATGCTGCATATTATATCATTTGCAATACAGATTTGATATATATATATATATATATATATATATATATATATATATAATTTGTACTATAACATTGACTTCTAGGGCTGGTGTGATGGCTCAGCGGTGTAAGCGCCTGCCTGGCAAGCGTGAGGGCCCAAGTTTGACTCCCGGAACCCACATATTAAAAAAGGGCCGGTGATATCGCTCAGCGGCACGGGCACCTGCTGGCGCACGAGGTCCTGAAGTCGACACCCGGTAGCCACAAAAAAAAAAAAAACCACATTGACTTCTATGTGTTATATTCAGTGAAAATTCTTAAACCTAGATGATCTCAATTAATTGTTGTAAAACTTTAAGTACAGTTCTCCTTGTTTTACAGACATAGAAAGAAAGACTGAAATAGAATGTGTTAGTCATCTGAGGTATGCCCGAATGCTGGCGGTCTGGGATTCCAAAGACAGTCATACTGTATCCCACTGATATCTTGCTCATGAAGAGTATTTTGGTTTTAGTATGTTTTGAGGTGTATATTGTTGAGTGTTACTCTTAGATATCTAAGGCAAAGTAAGCTGACTAACAGTGATTTGTCTCATTAACAAATGTAAAATGGAATTCAAATGTAAATAAACTTTGCAATGCTAAAAATCTAACATAAGAGCTATGTGTACACATGCTACTTAGTATTAGAGTTGTCTCTGAAATGAGTAGGGATATGTGTGTATGATCGGTTATCTGAAGGCTTACATGGGCTCATTCTTTTGTACGATGAGATTTTTTATGATTTCTAATTGCAAAATTTTCATGGTGTAACTGCCTTCCTTAAATTTTCCCTATGATCTCAAGCTCACATTGTCCTTCAAGAGATTGCATTAGAGAAACCTGGCTCAGAATAGATGGCATTAGTTTACACCAACAGTTCCATTTTGCTCTTTAATCATCAATTTTTCTTTATTTAAAGTTAAAATAAAATAATATTTAGGTAGCATAAAAATTAAATAGAATAATATTTAATTAGAATATTTGATGAATAAAACTTCTAAATCCACGCTTTAATTACTGATGGTCTTAAATAAACTTTAAGCAATACAATTTTCTAGAACTGATTTATGTATAGTTAAAATGGTCAATTTTAGTTTGTTTTACAATTAAATGGTATTTTAATTACACAAATATATGCATGCAGACATGAACACACATATTACTATCAAACCCAAATCACACAGATCTGTAGCTTCAACGGGTACATTTGAGTTGTAAATATGTGCTATTTCCTCGATTTTAGCAGGCCTAACCCAGAATTGAACAGAGATTTTCAATCATAAGGAGGGTCTGAGAGATAATCAAACTCTTACCAGTGTATGAGGAGATACATATTCTTTCTATATGACCCAAAGGGAAGTACTAGATTCAGTGATGATACTGCATTATGATTGACGTTCTGATTGAATTGGCTGAGAGATATAATTGAAAGATACTTTCAAGGTCACACAAAATGCTAGCATATCTGTAAGCTATATCCCTTCTGAGATTCTCTTTCTAAGCAATATTTCTTTTTTCGTTTAAACATACAATAATTTAAGACAAAATGTGATTCCTTATTCATGCTACTATGCTTGAAGTGTCTCTTTAGACACAACTACCTATGAATGTACAAAGGAGAAAGTTTTGCCATCATATTGTCTTTTAAAATATGATTTTCAGAGCATAACATGTTAACAACAAAAAAAATCCTGAAATTTAAACCAATGTTTAAAAATAAAATACATTGATTCTTTCAACAAGTAAGCCTCTATTTCGAATAATAACTACAGAAATAGAGGTAAGGAAAGAAATCTCTTAAAGAATACTGCTTTAATCTTAATGGGAAGACTGTAAAGCAGGCAATTATAAGTGTGTAAAAAGTCAGAAACTGAAAAAGCCAAAATAATGAGAGATCCTTATAATATCTAGTGTCACAAAGTTGCAGTTATGGCAGAAGTTTTGGTCTCAAGAGGTATCTTGGAAAGGAAAAAAAATCTGCAAGAAATAATAACTAGAACTTGGCAAAGAAGGCTCTTTTATAAGTGCCTGCAGGGCAAAAATAATTGGCAGCAGAGGCTTCCATTGCCCTGACAGGTACCCCTTGGTTCCACCAGGAGTGGACTCCCTAAAAGACCCTATCATTGTACAATAAAAAATCATCTGGGATGATCTTACTCTTGTACTTGGACAGAAGGTAAGGGAAGAGACATAAACTTAAGTGGAGATTGAAACCATGTCCATTGTAGAGCTGAGAAGCAATTATTGTGCAGGCGAGGCCAAAATGTGTTAGCCAGAAGTATCCAGTGGGTACTTCTTGGAAGAGCCAAGTAATTGTCTCCTTGTATCCAACCAGTTTTTGAGTTGTGACTTGGTCTAAGCCTTATGAGTGCTTCGTGGAAGAAACCTTCCCCCTTGGTGACAGTATAGAAAATGTTTGCCTCCTAAGAGTTCATTTAAATCCTAGGAAGATTCAACACACGAGAAAATACTGCTGGAGAAAATAACATATTAATGTCCATTCTCCCTTTCGACATCACTGTTGGTTGGTTTACCTGCCAAGAGTGCACCAAAGATTTGACTTCAAACTTAATGCCTGAGAGTACTTTCACTTTTTACACAATAAACCAGTTTTAATACTCTAAAATTCTACTATGAAATGAAGCAATTAGGTCCCTATCCCTTCTCCTTTTCTATCTATCCATCATTCCTAGATAGCTAGCAAGCTATGCAAATAGAAATCAAAAGAGAAAGAGAGAAAAAGAGACAGAGATAGGTCCAAAAAGAATGAAAAAGACACACACACACATACACGAGAGAGAGAGAGAGAGAGAGGATCCAAATGGCTGCTTTGCTAAATTTGACAATAAGGACTACTGCATATATAAGTTTGGGTTAAGTTTTGGTTGATAGATGGTGAGAAAAAGAACTGAGATTCATCCAGCTTTATAATGATACCATAACATGGACATTAAAAATGTTTGCAAAACATATTTCACTCTATTCACCTTATAACTGTGCTGTTCCAAAATTGATTTGGCAGAGTAATGGCTGAAGGACTTTATACTTACAGAGGAACAGAGGATAGCACTTGAAGTGGTGTTTTCTACGAGAACATGGTTCAATCTGAAACTACATTTCCCAGAATTCTTTTGACTATATAGTTACTGGTTAGATTTGGCCAAAAGAATCTGCTTGTGAGGTAGAAAGTGTAAGTGATGGAATGCATATTACACTCTGTAGGTTCTTAGTCAGATACTGCCCTTGAACAACTACAAAGGTGCCTGGCAGGTTCCAGTTATTTGTACTCTCATTCACTCTGTGTTCATTATTCTTCCAAACTCAAGGCCCGTGAACCACAGGGGCCTCCAGTTCATCTCGATTTGTGGGTCCATAAGCACAGAAGAGCCAAAGCATTGCAGAGATCCCTCTCTCTTCCTGTCATTCTGGGACAGAGTAGATTAGGAAGGAAGTCAGAGAGGTTGTACTATATTCTTATCCAGCTATTGCCACATCTGCATGAACTTGGCCAAGCACTGTATACCTCAGCTTCTGCAATCATATAATAAAGACTAAAGAAGTTCTCATGTTGTTCACAAGTCTGAAAAATGATCTGTGTCTTTGCAAGCCTTTTATTGCCTGCTTCCTGAGGGACTTCAACAGAGTGAATGATTTCATCAATTCCTTGGGTATGCACACATACTCGACTCAACAAATCCTGCTACATTCCTGAGAACAACTTACTGCTCTACATTTTATTTCTGCTCTGATAAACAAACCATTAGAAACTCTGCTCAAAGAAACTTATTTTACTTTCCTGGACTCTGTATTTCTACAAAAGTGTATTGGGGAAAATGAATGCAGGTGACTGATTCCAAGTATGAATGTAATAATTACATGGTGAACATAGGGAAACTATTTTCAAGCAAACATAAATTATGTCACAGTTCAGTCTATGTGGTTAGAGTTATGACAGCAAAACAGAGCTCTAAGAAGAGTTTGAAAATGCAGAGATTGAGCAATTGAGCAAATGGAGAAAATTAAGGGTTAAAAAAGGAGAATCTAGATTATTAACAGACAAGAAAGAAAATTAATTGAAACATTTTTAGCCAGTCACTAATAATTAATTAATGATAATAATAAAAATAAATTATGTTAATTAATAAAACACTTCTAAAGAGGATTCTTTACGCCTTCCTTCATAGTGACTAAAAAACGTTAGGTGCAATGTAAATCCATTTTGATGATAAGCTTATTGGACTGGTAATTAAGCATAATGCTCAGGTGACAGATACTTGATTCAGCTCACAGCTCAGTATCACATTCTTTCATCTTTTATTCATGGTATTTAGACTATCAATTATTTCAAATAACTCACATAAAACTAAATGTCTTGCCATTTGTTCATTCATTGCGTGAGCTCATTTGATGCTTCTTTTTTTTTATTTTAAAGAGAAGAAAAAACAAAACAAATCAAAAAAAAGAACAAATTTTCAAAACAACATAGTATGAGGGTAACAACTAACTTAAAGATGATGCTTCTTCTAATTTAATCTTTATAGGATCTAAGGCAGATAATGTTATAATCTGCTTTCTACATATGTAGAAATTGAAACTGAAAAACTGGAAGGATTGGTCAATGAGCTCATAAATAAGAGGTGCAGAATAAGCATTTAAAGACTAGGGTGTCTGACTGCAAACTCCTCACTTAATACTGTCTACGTGCTGGTTCTCAATGTAATTACATTCGGCATCCAATTTTGACAGTGTAGAAGTCTCCTGGCCATAGAAGTAGAAAATGAGCTCAGTAGAGTCAAGTGACTTGTCTCTAAGTGACAGAATCAGAAGCTGTGTCATGTGACACACTTAAGAAATGGAGATGCCTGTGTAGATTCAGAAAGAGTTCAACTGGGGTTGGGGGAAGTATCGGCTATATTCTCTTACGGTCTTTCTTTTTAAATTCTGATTTTCCAAATGGCTGATCTCTTGTTTTTTGTACACAGTCTAAGAAATCTTGATGCTAAATATAGAATTGGTAAAGTGAAAAATATTCCATTTTACATCAGAAAGATAAACCAGATGACCTTTCAAATTCTTTCAAGCCAGCCAAATGATCTTTAAATTTTCTTCTGGCTATTGAATTATCCTAAGCAAAAGTTCACGACTATTTGTTTTTATTTTAGTATTCACGCAATAAGTATTTTTGTCATTTTCCTACATGTTTGGGTACTAAAATTTTTATTGTTTCTAAAAGTTTTTAGAAAAAGTGAAAACACAATGGTTATATCAACACTTCTTAAAAAATTATAATAAACTATTGTGTGATAATACATCTCTGTGACATTCCTAACTGTATTTCTGAGTCTTTCAAGTTGCCACACTAAAAATTTTGACCTTAGTTGTATATTACTATAAAATGTTATAAATAAAAGAGAAAATTGTATTAAAACTACAATTTAGATGTAATCAGAACATTTAATAAGTGTAATTTCTTCTTTACCACATTTTTTTGACCATTAACTCTTCATACAAATTAAAATCAGAATGTGTTTCATCATAAAATCAATATCATAAAACTTGAATTATTTACAATTCTACCCCTTTATCCCATGTAGGCCAAAATATTCATTTCTAATTGTTGCATATATTATGGTAATTACTTAACTCTTGGTCTCAACACAACTGTGATCACATTTAAGAGATTCTTTTTGAAACCACAAAAACATTCTCATAGTCATGCTCCTTTAGGCTAATTATAAATATGTCCCTTGAAAATTTTTTATATTCAAGTCCTTTGAAACATGACTTTACACTTCTTCCCATCATGACTGGAGTAAGTTTCTTTACTTCCATGAATTTATGTGGGTTGAGTGAACTGCTTTGTCTATTGCAGTCTGGCAGTATTCCTGTCAGAATGCAATAGACAGGAATTTGCCAGTTCCAAGGCTTTGCATGCTGCCACTTGATCTCTTGATTTTCTATGACCATGAACAAAAGCTCAGGACACACTATTATATAATGAAAGACGAAGGCTCTATTAACATTTTTGTTCCAAGTAACTGCCAGCCAGCACCACATATAAGGTCCAACCTAGGGCACACAGCCCCCAGCTCACCTGCAGAGCACAGAGGTATGAATGAGCCCAGCCAGGAAGGGCCCGCCCTCTCCCAGAACAACAGAACCACCAGCTGACCCAGAGACATAAAAGCAATGATAAATGCTTATTAGTTTAAACCATGAAGTTTTGGGATGGCTTTTTCAACCTACCTTCATGGATCCCAACCACTATTCCTCTGTCACAAATCACATTGCATACAGAAGTCTTATCATTTCAATGACATGTATTATGAATCCTCAAGCAAATTCATGACCATATAAGAAGATCTGTTTTATTTAACCAATAAAAAATATGTATTTATCATATCCAACAAAATACCAATGATAGTGGTAGGTTTCATTAAGGCAAAGGAAAGAAGATAGGAATGAACATCTGCTAGGTTTATTGCAGGTCCTGCCCCCTTTCACATATTGAACTTGGGAAAGCCTCTTAACCTCTATGAACCTTCTGAATTGTAAGTCCAGAGCATTTACCACTATATCATGCTCTTGGGAAGAACAGCATATGGATCCTATCCTCCTATCTTGCTAACAAAGCAAGAGAACATGCACTTTTATTTTCCATTTTCTATCACCAGCCCAAATTTGAAAGCCTTACTCACTCCAAATCCTCTTGGAAATCTCTATCCCTTTGTAACACATTAGCATTTCAAATCATCATTCTCTCCAGCAGCTCTTGCCTTTGCCAATATGTTGGATAAGACAGAAATAAAATGAATTGAATGAATATAATTGACTTATATTCTTGGTCAAGAATATAAGTAATAATAATACATTAATTGCAGACCTGTTTAAAATGATAGCCATAATGTTGCCTCCTCTCATATTCAACATGTGCTTGTATATGTGAGTAATTTCACTAAATGATCCTTTCTAAAGGTTAAAAATGATACTGGAGCTTAATTGAAAGAAACATATTCTTCTGCAGATGTTTGGAATATGCATATATTGATATTAAAATAACTGATATAAAGAAAGCAAGAAAAATCACCTGGTAACTAGCTAATCAGCAATTCTACACAGTTTTGGAAAAAATTGCAGATGTCACAAAGCTCATCATGTTTTTGCTTGGCTAAGTTTATCTAGTTGTAGATTGCAAATAATCACATACATGTAGATGGATTTAAATAGCAGATTGACCATACTAGTGATATATTTCATGAATAGTGTACTATCAGTAGAACTACTGATAAATCTCTTAACAAGAAAAAAAATTTCACAGCCTAGTATCAGCTAACCAAAATTTTTTTAAAGCAAATGTTTGGTTCTCGTAATGCTGAAGCATTTGCTTTTTGGAACACTGAATTTGCTTTAAAACCAGTGTAGTTAGCCAGGGTTGATACAGTTTCCAAGAATAAAGTTCATCTTTGTGGGCAATTTGGAATGTGTAGGGATGTACCATTCAGTTTTAGCTGTTGTATTTATTCTTCAGAAAATGTGAAACTATGGAAACACGGATCGGCTCATGAATATTTTGGAAACCTATGAATGATACACCTCTTTAGCACTTATTAAACTTGCTTGCTACCATCAGTTTCAAGTTGCACAGTTGAGGTATTTATCAAAATTTTGCTCATATTCTCACACTAAATAGGTTGTTTTTCAAAGTTGTGTCAGTCAGAAAAGCTGGCACAGTATAAATTTTCTATCTAGCACCTAATGTATGGCTAAAGTTCTTCTGGGCTCTTGGATATTATAGTAAGTTAAACAACAAAGTGTTTGACCTTATCTTGTTCTATTGTTGCTATTTATACCAATTCTATACTCTTTTGGTATAAAAAAATCATTTTTTTAAGTAACTGATTCTATCTATGAAAATTTTTCTGATGCCTATCAGTTATGAGTCCCTTTATAGTCTTTTTAAGGTGAAACTATTTTAATGACACAGACATGACAAATTGGAATATATTAATATAAATATCAGTTGTTTCAATAACAGCTTTATTTCCTGATGAAAGAATGGTAAGTACCCAATTTCTTAAGGGAGTAGTAGTCTGAGTTTATCCTCTAAAAATGAACATTAAATTATAAATGTATACATGTATAAAGAAACTGTGTTGTTCTTTTTGAAAAAAATGAATCTGATTATTTGATTTTAGTAACCTCTCATATGAAAATATCTCCAAATGGCTCAAGTGAATTTAATAATCAAGGATATATTAAAAAAATATGGAGAATATTTAAAATGTGTTTTAAATATTATAGTAAAAGAATCATTGCCATTAATTCCCCTCCAAATATTCCCCTGTCAAATATACTTATCTCATTATTCTTGTCACTTCCTGAAGTAGTTCTGAAGGTCCTCTTTCACCAACTATGCAGGATGAATATAATCATTATGCACTGCAAACATATACTAATAAAATTAAATTAAGTTAAAAAAGTAAGTGTTTTTAGTTGTGCTCTTGTGGCTGCCTGGATGTCCTGAATGGATTAAAATTTTTGTATTTTATGATCATTTTGACTTTGAAGAGGCAGAAGTTGCATGGTGTCAGATCTAGTGAATAAGGTAGATAGGAAATACCAGAAAGTTTTATGAATCTCCCTTTCCATTGCATGGCACCAGGAACCAGAATTGACTGTATTTTTATTTTTTTTTATCACCTCTCACAAAGACACTCACAAAAGAAGACTTCCAGAACTGTTTCAGAAAGTGGTGAAAATAATGGGATAATTGTGTTCCAAGTGAGAGGGAATATTTTGAGACAGGTTAATGGCGATGTGCCTTTTGATCACACTTCCTATCTCAATCTATCTTTCTGTTATGTTTAACTGCATAAACAATTTGGCTTTTTTTCTATTGGTTTCTCCATAAAGAAGTATACAATAATATTAATCATCCCAGTTCTCTGCCATTAGAAATAATTGAAATATATCCCTGTCATATTAGGAGAAAAAAAAATTTTTTAAGAGTAAGAAAATTTACTGGAGAAAAGGAATGGGGAATAAGAATGGGGGAATGGGGAATAGGAATAGCTCCTGAGAGACAGGAGGCATCCCAAATAGTTTGCCAATGACCCCATCTCTCAAAGGAAGTTTTATAGAGCAAGATGATGAGGTGGGTACAATGTGGGTCAAAATTATGATCAAACAATAAGATTGCAAGTATAGTCGCTTAGGTAGTATTGATCAAATGGTAACAAATGTAACTGTCTAGAAGTATTATTTTTTTTTAATATTACCCTTTTTAACTCTGAAAAGCTGGTTGAAACTTTGCTGTTCATTTCTATATTCATGTCAGTCAGTGTAGGTAGCTAATGATTATAAACTTAAATCACAATAAACTTGCTTTTAAATATTCCTCAATTTTTGCACAGCATTTTATATCATATTTGACTCTTCTAAAATAAGCAATGCTACTGTTACATTTTGGATGAAGAAACTGAAATTCAGAGAAGTTACTTCCCAAAGCTTTTGAGATACAGGAGTGCTCCATTAGAAAGCTTAAACTTCTGTCTTCTACTCCTGTTCACTTTTTAAATTTTAAATAAATGTATTCCAAAGACTGCTATCTTGAGGCACACAACACCAAGCATGTTTTTTAAGAGGTCTATGCAAAATAAATCACAAACATTCCAATTATTATAATTCATATGTTAACATGTTAAAACTGCTGAGAAATCCATATGCTGTTTAACATCTTTTAATGCAGTCTTTCCCGCATTTATATTTTTAAATTCTTTTTTATGGCCAGGGATATAGCTCAGTGGCACAGCACCTGCCTGGCAAGTGTAAGGTCGTAAGTTCGATTCCCGGTGCCAAAAAAAAATTTCTTTTTTATGAAACAAATATTCTTATATAGTATAAAAATATCCTACATAATACTACCCAAAGACCAATATTGTATTAGACCCTGTTGTTTACCTTAACATCAATCTCATTTTTAAAAATATATAGACAAGGACCGGTGAGATAACTCAGTGGCATAAGCGCCTTCCTGGCAAGCGCGAGATCCTGAGTTTCACTCCCAGTACCCACATAAAGGAGAAAAACGGCCGGTGAAATTGCTCAGTGGCATAAGCACCTGCTTGCAAGCGCGAGGTCCTGAGTTCGACTCCCGGTACCCACATAAAAAAAAAAATATATATATATATATGTATGTATATATATGTATGTATGTATATATATATATAGAGAGAGAGAGAGACAAAAGCGCTCTACAGGATTCAAAGAGATGGGCCATGTAGTTTCTACACTTAAAGACTTATCAATTCTTCTAGGAAGAGGAGGAATTCATCGATTTGGATTGTTTCACAAATTACCTCATAAGACACACAGGGAATAAGTGATGTGGTTGTAGAGAAGATGGGAAGATGAGTAACCAATAAGGGTTAAAGTTTCCTAGGTGTGTTTCCTTGGAGAAAACTGTTGTAAAAGTATAGTAAACTGATTTCTGTTCTAATTTTTCCTTCCACATCTCTGTGTGATCTTGAATAATTCAGTCCCTGAAATGACTGCAGTTTTTTTTTTTTTTCTCTCTTATAAACTGGAATTTGACTAGAACAGTAGCTGTCAAACTGTAGTTCATGTAGTTCTTGAGAGATCCTGGCAAGGACAAATTGGGAGTTTGGTGACAACAAGCACCCCTGATTCAAGTACTGGTCTTTGTCAGATGTCACACGAGTGATGGTTTACATGTTGAAACTGACATTGAAAACTAAGAATTTTAATCCTTGGAAAAATGCAGATAAAAAAGACTGGTTTCTTTTTAAATTTTTAAATAATATATAATTGATCTGAATTATGGTTGGGATCCAAAATGTCCCCCAAAATGTGCATTGTGTTTGTTTGATTGCCAGATAATTGGTTTTTAGGAAGTGACTGGATTATGAAACTCTAACTTCATCAAGCAGTTTGATCCATGGATGACTTTATTAGCTGAATGGGCTTTTAGGAGGACGGCCCTTGCAAAATGTATCATATCCTCCGCTCCTTTCTCTCTGAATCCTTCCCTCTCTAGCTGCTCCCTAGCTGCCATGAGGTCAACAGCTTTCTGTCACCGTGCTCTTCTCCCATGATGTTCCTGACTTGTGGCTGCCTGAAAGTAATAAACCCAACTAACCATGGACTGAAACTATAAAACAAAACAAATCTTTACTCCCCTCATTTATTCTTCTCAGGTATTTTGTCACAGTGACACAGAACTGAGTGACACAATCTATATAAAGTATTTGCTTATAAGAATTTGTGGTAAAATATGTATAAGAATGGTATCATTAATTAATAAATAAGCTTTCTCAAATGGTCAATTAGGAAATCACTGGGCACTTGAAATCTGAATATTGATATCCAGAACATTGCAATATTACGATTAGACAAAGCAGTACTGAACAATATTCATTTATTATCCAACATAAAGTTATAAGACTAGTTTAGAAAGCAGGCTTTATATATTTTGATTTATGGAAATGTTGATTAATCAGCAGAAGGAAATATGAACCCTGAGAAACTTAATTTGCCTATTCATGAAGATTAAAGAGAAGGCCAAATTTTTCTCATGGATTTATAGCATTGTCAGAGGCAGACCCATATGAATTTCAGAGGAAGAGTTAACATCTAGGGAAGAATGTAACTCTTCAAAGATATTTAGATGTCCAATCTTCCTTCCCTGAGGATGAGTTAAAATTTCCAAAAGGGAACACTTTAGAGGAGGAATATGCTCCTTTTTTTCTATTTCACAATGACTGACTAGGATTATACCTAAAATGTGTTTTCTATAATGGACTAGATTTCATCATCAACCTTTCCAGGATATACTGGACAGTTTAATAAAGCTCAGTAGAACTATGTTCTCTTCTACCATAAAATGGTGTCCTACTGCATAATCATTATGTAATTACTTGCCTTAATTTATTATGAAAATTAAGCCATTTATTTCTTACCTCCTGAGTGACTTAAACATTGCAGCTTTTTCATTCCTATGTCCAAGCTATTTAAGGCAACTTTCCTTCAGGGAAGTAACGGGTTGGTAAAATATACAAATTTGCTGCTTTAAAATCCTTATAAAAAATGGTTGTGTCCCTAAGGGATTATGAAGAAGTAATCTAGTCTATAGATATATAAAGTAACAAAAATTATGACAGCAACTTTAGTTAGATGGTATCCTCAAACTTATTTTTCTGGCATTCTCATCATCTTTTTCTTTTGCCAATGGATAGGGGAAAAATAAATAAAAGTATTCCATGTGTTACAGTTTGTGTCTAGATGTCCCCCCAAAGCCTCATGTGGTCATGGGAAGTGGTCTTTTCCAAGACAAGTGAATCTAGAGTTTGTGACTGATTCATGGTCTAATGCTGGGATTAAGAGTGTGAGTGCTGGGCCGGTGAGATGGCTCAGCGGCGTAAGCGCCTGCCTTGCAAGTGCGAGGGCCCGAGTTCGACTCCCGGATCCCACATATGCAAAAGGGGCCGGTGATATCGCTCAGTGGCACGGGTGCCTGTTGGTGCGCGAGGTCCTGAGGTCAACCCCCTGGTACCCACAAAAAAAAAAAAAAAGAGTGTGAGTGCTACACCAGCCCCAGGGTGGGAAGCCTGCATACAATATAAGGGACAGAAAGAGGCTTGCTCTGCTCTCTTCTCTTGTTGCTTTTGCTATCTTTCGCTGCCTTGAATGGTTGCCTCTCTGCCATGCCATCCTGTCTTAGAACCAGCGATTATGGACTGACACCTCTACAAATTGTGAGCTAAATAAACCTTTCCTCCTTTAACCTTGGGTGTCAGGTATTTTGTCTCTGCAATGAGAGAAAAGTAACTAAGACACTGTGATAAAATACCACATGGACTTTCTCCTTTTTATTTTACTAACATATGGAGTTATTAGTACTCTGCAACTCACCATGGAATTGGGCTTAATAGGTATATAGTTTAAGTGCCTGATTCTATGCATGCCACCATGTTCAAAGTGAACTATTCTCATTTTACACAGAGACCAAACTGTGTAATTATCCATTTTGTGGTATCCAACAAAAAAACCTACCAACTATGCATTTTCCAGTAAATTCATTACATTTATCTGAGCTTCAGTTGCTTAATTTACAGGAAAGCTTATACCAGAAAATCCAAATAAATTAAAATGCCCACAGGAAAAATTACAAAAATAGTTATATCCTTTGAGAGGTTCTAATCCTTCAATATGACATTCTTTTCCAGTAGGTAAAGTAGCAACACATGTGTAAAAATGTAAGTGTCCATACTACAAGGGACATACACTGGGAAAGGAAAAAGAGGAAAAGACAATATCTATTCGTGTATATGTGTGTGTAGTGTACAGTGTTTCAATGAAGAGAAATTTGTATCCCTCCAAAGTTAAATTCAAAACTGAATAAACTTTGCATGTTGTTATAGTTTATATCTAGAACACTCCCCAAAAGTTTCATACTTAAAGGTAGGGATTTTGGGAGGTGATTGGATTATAGAGGCCCATTGATTATCTTTAGTGGATTAATCTATTTATGAATTCATAGTTAAATGTGCAATAAATTTTGGAGAAGTGTGTCACCAGAGGGCGTGCCTTTGGTATATTTACCTCTCTGGCTTCTCTTTTCTCTCTCTGCTTCTTGGCTGCCATGAGCTGAATAGTTTTCCTACACAATGCCCTTCCCTCATGCTCCTCCAGCCCTGGGAGCCAGCCCACCAAACATGGGCTGAAACTCCCAAAACTGTGAACCAAAATAAACCTCTCCTTTTCATTGTGGGTGTTGGCTATTTTTGTCCTAGTAAGGCTAAATTAACTAATACATTTATGTAGTCCTATTAATTTCTTACTTCTCTAAAATAATATGAATATCCCTAAAACATAAGTTTCTCTCCTTTGCTCTTTTCTAAGATAAGGTTCAATCTGAAACAATTCTTGAAGAGAGTGAAAATGTAATCAGACACCCTGAGTAGATCAAAGAAAATGCAAACCTTTATCTTTTGTATTTCTCTTCCATTTTAGCAATTCTCAAGCTTAGATGCTTCAGTGGCTATCACAAAGAAAGAATACCTCAATCATGTTCTACAATGTGTTAACGCATCTTAATAATAAAAATGAAATAGCCTCCTTTAATGTGGCTAAAGGTTTTCATTTGTTATTCATTTCAAAGCTTAAACCCATAGTTAAAAATTTTCTCTGATTATCAGCTTAGTCAGTAAATGTTGAGAACTACAATTGTGCCTGGTGAGAATGTCCACAGAATTTTTTCTTAAAATCCTTCTTACTCCTCATGCATTGGTTAAGTAAATATTTATGGAATGCTCATGAATTTCTGTGATTTGCTAAGTGCTCTGATTTAAAAAGTGACTGGGAAAATAATCTAGCATTAAGAATTTCTTCAGACAATCTATATAATAATAAGACCATTACAGTGGTCCAACTTATCCATAGGGACCTATTCCATGACCCCCAGAGGATGCCTGAAACTTAGGTAGTACAAAACCCTACATATATTATTTTACCTATACATACACACATATTATAATGTTTAATTTATAAGTTTGGCACATGAAGAGATTAGCCAAAATAACTAATAATAAAATAAAATAAAACAATTATAAGACACAGCATAATAAAAGTCATGTGATTCTCAGCTGCATGGCACAGTGGTATATATAGTGTAGATACTCTGGAGTAAAGGGAGTATTCACATATGGGGCAGGGAAGAGTAGGATAGTATAAGATTTCATTATACTACTCAGGATGTAATTTAAAATTTGTGAATTGCTTAATTCTGGAATTTTCCATTAGTATTTTCAGAGCATAATTGACCATAAGTAACTGAAATCATAGAAACCAAATCAGTGGATTGGGGCATTGGACTGTAATACATACATGCAGAAGATAGTCCAGAATAAGTGAACTGTAAGCTGACTTAAGGTGTAAAGATGGTAGCAGGTTCAGGGATAATGTTATACATGATGCAAGACTCACAGGAGGCTGGACTGTAGCCCAGTGGTACAATGTCTTCTTGGAATCCAGGGAGCCGTGGGTTACATTCCTAGTAGTGGCGGGGGCGGGGGGGGGACACTTCTAGGAAAAACAAAGCAGGCTCTTGGTGTATTTTATTTCTGGCTTTCTAATAGAACTTAGATCCAACAACAAAATTCACACTATACCACACACGTTACTATTTTAAAGATTCTATTCCAAATAAATAAAGACTAAGTACAAGTGATTCTCCCATGCTTTTATCCTGTATGAAGAAAGAGTACATTCCTTCTTCTCTCCTCTCAGAGTAAGCACAGTTCTGTGAATTAGAAAATTGCATCACCTTATAAGATACTATGAAAAGTGAATGTACAACCAAAATGATTTTCTAATAAGAATGATCAATTTTTAAATGATGTTTTTTCCTGTTAAATATAAACACATAGGGAATGACAAATACTCTAGGAAGAATTAGGAGTTTTAGAATAAGAATTTGAGACTAAGTTTGAGTGTTTAGCTCTCACTTTCATTGGCTACACAATTCTGGGAGAATCAGTTATCCCTCAGTTTCCATAGAGAATTGGATCCAGGAATCCACATGAATATCAAATTAGCAGTTGCTCTAGTCCCTTACATAAATTGCCATAGCATTTGCATACAAGATACCTAGTATTCCCTTCTTCCCGCATACTTTACAGCACCTCCAGATTACTTACAATGCCTGATACAATGCAAAGACTAGGTAAAGAGTTGTTATACTACATAGTTTAGGGAATAATGACAGGTAAATGTCTGTGCATATTTAGTACAGATGCCATTTTTTCTACCACATCTTCAACTAGCGTATCTTTAATCTGCAGTTGACTGAATGACAGCTGCTCAATCCACAGACACAAGGACCACAGGTACTCTGCACTTTGTGCCTCAGTGTCAATCTTTAAAATGGGTCAATGATGTCTTCCTCATAGAATTGGGATGAGGGGTAAATGAAGTAATATAGGCAAGATAGTAAATATTTAGAACATATTGAGTGCTAAATAAATGTTAACTATCATAATTACACATACAAATCAGTGTGGAGCAGGTAAGAAAAAGAAGAAAAGTTTATTCAAACAATGAAATACTTGAAAGTTGTATAGTTAAAAATAACCTTTGTAAGATGACAGCAATCCTGTTCCTGTTCAGTACTGTTTCACAGCCATTAAATATCTACTGTTACATAGAACTAGAAATATATATAATTTTTTTAAATGGACAAAATGCTGATCTACCACAGCTTAATTCATAACGGTTTTTAATAATAATTATGGCCAACTACTATAAATTTACATCCCATAAAAATAATAAAACCCACAGTTAAAAAGCACTGTTCAAATGGATAAATTGCACCAGTATACAGCGTCTACCGCTAAGTCTGGGCTACATAGTGACTTCAAGCCAGCTTGGACCTCATAGTGAGACCCTAACTTAGAAAAACAAAGTCCACACAACTAAAATGGCTACCATCAATTGACGGAATAACTATGTGGAGTACTTAAAGTATGGTAAGCATAAAGGTACCATTTCTTTTAAATTATTTTATTGATTTCATCAAATTAACTCTTCCAAGTAAGTTCCAGTCCTAGATCACAAACAGCTGAGGCTCAAAAACGTACGTATATCATCCAACATCACAGAGAAAGTAATATTTAAGCTAATATCTGAATATCGTTTTACTAACTCCAAGGTCATTGTCCCAACAAAGAGATAAGATATTTCAAAGAGATTCAGATGTACTTTATTTATTTATTTTTTATTATGCAGGTACCAGGAGTGGAACTCAGGACCTCACACTTGCCAGGCAGGCACTTATACTGCTGAGCTATATCACCGGCCCTCAGATGTACTTTTTAAAGAAACCTTACAATAAAAATTAAAGATCCATACCCAGGAGTTTTTTTTGAGAATAGAATACATTGGCTTGTTTTGGCATATTTGCATTCAGCACTTTACCAAGCCCATCTCTCTAATTTTCAGCAAAGATGAAAAATTTGGCTCAAGGTTAAATATCATTCTTAATTTTAGCTTTTGAATATACTACGTAGATCACCTCTTAAGTGTATAACTCCATCCATAATTTACCTGTACAATAAGATAAAAGTTCCATTACACCACAAGATTTATTAACCAGTATTTTTTTATTAAATGAAGTTAAAAGCCCAGATTCTCTATCTAAATATCAACTGATAGGAATTGTGCTACAATGATACTTTCATTTTTTTTGTGACTATAGGATAAATGTTCATTACTTAGCAATTCCTTGCAAATACTGCTCAGGTTATGCTAGTATGAATTTTAAGTCCTCTGAAAAGATCTCACACAACAAGACAGCTGTATTCCAACTATTTCCATTTCAATCTTTTATGTAAGTGTTCAGCATTTTGTACAGCAACTGAGTCCATAAAGACCACTGATGTCAGCTCTTTCCATTTCCCACTAGACCACTGTGACAGATAAAAATGAGAACTGTCTCCTTTGTTGTCCTTTCAGAGTAAAGCTCTAACCTGTAACTATTTGCGCTATTGAAAACAACAATAAATTATTAAAACAGAAATCTGAAAATAGAATTTCATTATCTGCTGACAATGTAGAATTTTTATTTTAATTTAATAAATCCAGCTAAGATTTCTCTTAGATATCATAGAAAATTGTTTTAAAAACAGATTAACTGGGGAAAAACAAATGTCTTGCTCTAACCTAACCTTCATTTAAATAATCTGTAGGTTAAACTCAAATTTCAATCTATTTCTGAAAGAGAACTTAAGAATTAACTAAAAAGTTATAATCAAATTATAACTGCCATTTATATTTTTAAAATATAACAAAGAATATTGGTTTGGTTCAAAACTATCCTCAATCTATAAACATCAAGTTACAGGAAGAGATGAATTTCAGGGCATATGAAATAATTTATGTTGTATCTATCTTTGGCTCAACAGATTATATAACCTAGTTGTGCTACATGGTTTTCTTTAAAGCTTGTAAAAATATATATGTTTAGATAACTAATCATCTATTCATACTAAGTACACAAAGAAGTCCTAATGATGAGGCAGTCATAATGATAATGCTGATGGTGATCATGAGAATAACTTTTATTAAGTTGTTAGTACAAAGAAAGCAAGAAATATACAAAAGAAAAATGAAACACTGAAAGGACATATAGCAAACAAACAGCATGATAGTTCATGTAGAACAATGAGATCAGTAATTAAATTAAATGTAAATACACTAAATAGTCCCAATTGATACCCAAAATATGGTAATTGGATGAAAATAATGTAGATTCAATTACATGTCTCTGTAAGAGATAAAATTTAAATTTAGAACATAAGTAAATTGAAATTAAAGAAAAAATTAGTAGTATGAATGAGTAGACATAAAAAGTGCTACATAAGTATCAGAAATATGCATTTCATGACCAAAGTATAACAATAAATGATGAATATTACATGGAAAGAGAGGTGTCTTTGTAGGAGGGCCTAGCAATTCTAAATATATATGTACCTGACAAGAGATCATTAAAACACATGGTTCAAAAAAAGAGAAGGGGGCCAAGGGATGGAGGAAAGTGAGTCAGAGAGGAGGAGAAGAGGATGAAGAAAGAACTAAGAGGTGTTATCTACATGTACCAACTCCCGAGAATGAATATAATTACTGTGTACTTTTAAAAAGTACTAATGCAAATAAAAATGAATAAATGAAATATAAAAATATGAAAATTTCCCAAAAATGAAAATTACACAAATACACAATTATGTTTGAGATTATTACTATATCTCTCAGCAACTGCTTGGATAAGTAAACAAACTAATGGAAGATATATATCAATAAGTTGGACATGGTGGTGCATGCTGTAATCCACTGAGGCATGTAGATTGTAAACTGGAACCCAGTCAAGGCAACTTAATGACTCAGTAAGACCCTGTGTCAAAATGAAAACTAAATTTTGGGGCTATAACATATTATTGTAATATATTTACATTGGTCATCATGATAAGGCTTTTTGTGGATAAAACAATAAGGTCTCATTAAAAGATGCTCAGGGTACAAAATTAAATTAAGAGACAAAGATTTCCATATAGCTATAACATTTGTCATTGCAAATTTCATGGTGTACTAAATATATTCACACCTACTGGGGGTACAGGCCTTCTAAGACATAAAACAAAGATTATTTATAATGATATTTTTCCTTTTAGACTGAGTTTTGCCTTTCTGTTGTGCTCCAGCTACTTATGACAAGAGATATATGTCAAATCAACACGAAATTACCAGTCAAATAATAGCCTTTAAAAAACTTATACGTTATATATGTCATATGTGTCTCTCTGTTCTATACTAAGATGGACATTTTAGTGTGTTACAAAAATAATTGATTGTCATGATTGATTGTATAGCCTTTGCCTATAGAAACTACTGTTTGGAAACTTGCTCTGCACTGTGTTGTGGGGGAAATATGGAAGGGTCATACATAATATTTGCCCCACTAAGGACACTGTTACTATGGTGGCTAAATGGAGTGGTAGCCAAAGAACTTCAATATGCATTTATAATCCTTATGCTTTCCTTTATGGAACTATAGTGTAGAATGAAACTTCCTTTACATGTACAAAATGTATCTTAAGTCACTGCATTCAAGCAGAAGTTACTGATAAAAGTTTAATGGCCGTGGGACATATGCCAGGAGCGTGGACACTGGTTAATCTAACTGAGCCTTGGTCTCACACTCCAATTCCACATCTTTTGCAGTCCATAGTTAATTATCTTGTATGCAGAACTAAAAGAATGATTGGCCTGATTGTTGCTGGAATAGTCTCTTTAGTGCTGCTGTTCTCCAGTGTGGCCATCTCTTCCATTGCGCTGCCTCACTCCATCCAGACAGCTCACTCTAGATAACTGGACAAAAACAGTAGATGAGGCTTGGAAAATAGAGCACGTGATAGATGCCAAGCTTCAAGCACAAATAAGGGTGCTAGATACCACAGTTCCTTGGAGGGGAGATGAAATTGAAAGCTTACAGATACAACAAAGACTCAAGTGTCACTATAATGTCATGTGATTTTGCATAACCCCCCTACCCTATAATTGGTCTGCTCACCCCTGGGAACATAATAAAAAACATATCCAGAGGGCTATGCATCAAAATATAACTCTGGACCTAGATGATTTACAGAAATAAGTATTATCTGTGTCTCAACAAACTCAAAATTTTGATGAACAATTATAGGATTGGGATAAATTTTCTGATACCTTTGACCGGAGAAATCCTTCTAAATATCTCAAGGCTCATCTCTGGTTTTATGTTGCTATACTTGTACTGATTTTCTTATGTCTTCTGGTTTTATTCTTAGTCTGCCACAGAGAAACTCAAACCCATCTGCATCTAGAGACTCTGCAGCCACAGCTCATTCTGAGTCAACTTCTTCAATCAAATAAATAGAAAAGGGGAAATGCGAGGGACCACAGATTATAATTGAGTCTAGGCATGTCTGGAGCTGTTCTTGTCCTGCCCTTTGAGCCAGATTTGAACATGGAAACTCCCTG
The DNA here is from genome assembly GCA_028451465.1 of Erethizon dorsatum. Lineage (NCBI taxonomy): Eukaryota > Metazoa > Chordata > Mammalia > Rodentia > Erethizontidae > Erethizon > Erethizon dorsatum. The sequence goes on along the minus strand of CM051825.1, from coordinate 54,231,053 downwards.
CTGTCTTCTGGTCACAGCTAAAGCCCGATAGCTAGTGATACTGTGGCCCTCACACGGCAAAATGAGACCTCCTGAGGATGATAAGAAACTACAGCTTCCTCATCCCCTCCCCCACCGCATCTCATCCTTGCAAGAATGCTTTGTTCTTCTTAATAGCCCACCATAGTCACCATTACTGTTTCCAGAAACACTCTCTACACTTCACCCATTGTCCTTGACACAGATGTAATCAAAAAATACAAAGGTTCTGCCTGCCTCATGGCCTTTTGTTCCTGTGAACAACTGGTAATCCCAGTTCCCTGCTGCACCACCATTTTGTCTCTTGCTCTTTCTTTTTGCCATGCACCGAAATACCTGGGAGGAGACTGGAGCCCACTGCAGGGGTTCTTAATACACTGTAAGCAGAAAAGCTTGAAACACATAAAAAATGATCAAATGACTTCAAGAAAATAAAAATCTGACCTTCAAAGATATCAACAGGAAATTATAGTCAATACAAATACTAGGAGAAGATATTTGTAATATGTGTGGCAAAACACTCTTATCCAGAATATTTCCTGATTCAAGACTCATATATAAAAACGAGCCAATGGAAAGAGGCTCAATATTAGATGTTATCAAGGAAATTCAAATTAAAACTATGATAAGATATTACTTCACAAAGTAGATCAAAGCTACTAGTACTCTCGTACATTGTTGACGTAATTCTAAAATGGTACAAATTTCCCAGGTTTGGTAGTCTCTTAACCGTACTTTACCTATACTGCACACCAATTTCACTTCTAAGTATTGACCCAAAAGAAATTAAAACACATGACAATGTAAAGATTTATACACAAATATTCATGGTAGCTTCATTGATAATAGTTCTATACTAGAAATAAATATTCATACTACTCAGTAATAAAAATGAATACCCGTGGCTATACAAAGTACATACATTTGAATAAATCATATATACTTTATGTGTAGTAAAAAAAGTTAGGCACAAAAGAATATTTGAGGTAGGGAAAAATAGTGTCGTAAGAGGGAAAAACTGATTTTCCTACTCTGACACACCACTCATACCTCAACACAGAATGCTTCACATTTGGTGACCAAATGTGTATGAATTTCTCCCTAACAAACAGTTTTCTGTGGATGCCAACTGTGTGTCCTATAATTCAATTAAATTCTGAATGATCTACCTAGAGTTAGCAACATATCTCTCACGTTAAAGACTTAGTCCCACAAAACAGCCTCCCACTTCAAATGCGTGAGTCACATATACTTCTGAGCAGTACCGGTTGCCACACCCTTTCCTTAGGTTTGATTAATTTGCTAGGAGTGCTGAGAGTACTCAGTAAAACACATTTACTGATTTATTATAAAAGATGTTACAAAGAATACACATGAAGATAAATCAGACAAGGTATGGGGCACTCTGCCCTCCAGTCAAATGTATATGCTAAATAATTTGAACAAAAGTACCCTAAGCCTTCTATTTTTAGGATTTTATGGAAACATCATTACAAGGCATGACTGATTATACCATTGGCCACGGTGATTAATTCAGTCCCTTTCTCCTGGCTGGAATTTGGGGGTGGGGGTGGAACGGAAAGCTTTAGCCCTGTAACGTACCTCAATCTTTCTGGCAGCCAACTTTCATCCTGAAACTATCTAGGAGCTCTCGCAGCCACTAGCCTCCTTAGCATGCAAAAGACACTGCATAGATTTAAAGACTTTAGTTACTGTGTAACAGGAGCAAGGGACAGAAAATAAATATTTCTTTTTATACCATACTATCAGAGGAGTCTATCCTATATGATTGCATTTATACTGAATTCTGAATAAGTGAGCCAAGTTGATGGGAAGTGGGTGTTTTATGGGTGGTGATACTACATACTGACTGTGGAAGGGAACTTCCTGGAAGGAAGGAAATACTCCACAGTTTAGTGTAAGTTGCACAGGTGTATATGTCCACCAAAAATCATGTACCTGTGTGGCATTATTTTATGTAAATTATACATTAGTATATTTGACTATCAGTTCAGTAAACATTTATAAATGTGCTACTTACTGGGGATAATAGTATGAGCCAAAGCTTATTGAATTACCCTCTGTTGGACCTGAGTTAAGACTTTAAGATATTTGGGTGGTTATTACTATTATTCTTATATGACAAGTAAAGAAACTGAGATTAACAGCGTACATAGCTCGTATACAAAGCTTTCGTGTTGACAGAAACTTTCAAAACCTAGCAGTGTGATTCAGGTACCATGTTCTTAACCAAGAGTTACTTTAAGGAATTCTAAATTGAGTAATTTCCATATTATTTGATCCCTAAATGGATTTGGATAGATTGTGGTGATACTTAGTGTTTTTTTTTAATTTATTTAATATGAGTGATAGTTTATTTACCAGACAAGTATCCACACAATATGTTAAAGTCCTAAAATAATTTCTCAGTAGTTTGTAGCTTCACAGTAGTGAAATATAGTTTTTTAAACTATGAACTTCAAACTTGAGGTAGTAGTACATATACATATGTATGTAAATATATATGTATTTTTTAAATCAAATCTTTAAATTTCAACTGCTTTCTGCACATGAAGGTAGATCACATGGCTACTAATACTGAAACATACTAAAAATCAAATACATTATGAGTATTCTTTACTACTACTTTGTATTGATGAAAAGATCAACAAAGAAATTTAACTCGCTGCTGAAAAAACATGCGTAAAATTTTATTATAAAATAAAATGATAAAAATGCAATGTTATATCATTGGTAACAAACTTCCCATTAGAGACTCACTTTTACTCATTTTTGAACCAATGAAATAATAATTAGCATTATGAAATACTATTTTATTTCATCAAAAATGATAATGGTTTCTGTCATATTTGTTTTACACCTGTATAGGATTATCATATGTTATATTTTTTGCTAATAAATTACATCGCTGACAGATGGACAAAAGAAAACATCACTATAAAATTCTCAAATATCTAGTTAAAATGGAGTGGCTTCCTTTGACAGACAACCTTACATGGGATTCTACTGAATCTGCCCTTTGAAAAACATGTCCTGCTGGTGCTTACAACTCTTTTTTGATCTATGGCATCTTTCTTTTAGTGCACATCACAGCAAGTAATATCACACACCTGTTGCTTTTTTTGTATGTCCTTTTGATAAATGTAGCTCCACAAATCGACTAACATTTGTGTCTGACAGGGAATTATTGAAGGGGAGGGTGAGTGCACCTGGTTACCTGGCAATTTAAATTTCCAATAAAAATAATTGGTTTGGGTGGATATAGGAACAACAGGAAAGGCAGGAATGAAGGCAGGTTTCAAGTGTCCAAAACTAAACTGCTCTAACTCCAGGGAAACATCAAGAGTGTGAGTCACTTTTAGAGACCTCAAACAAGAAGCACTCATATTAACTTCATTTTACAGGTTATAAAATACCTTCTCTCCCACTGGGAGGCGTGGAAACCCTTGGAAACTCCCATGTCATTGTAGAGGTGCTCTGAATCCAGTGATTATATCACAAGTTTTATGAGATGATTTAATTGAATCATGCTTTTAGGCAGCATCCTGCCTTGCTGTGCAGCATTCTTGCTACTCCATCCTGTGCCTTTAAGAGAAGAGAAGATGTCTGAGAAACATTTTATTCTGAAGACCTTGTTTGATAGACAAACACACAACCAGTTTTTAAAAGATGAAACACATCTATATAGGCCTTCCATAAAACTCCTTCAGATATTTTCTTCATTCAGAATTAGTATCAGAATTGTTTGTTAGTGGAAAGAATTGCCATAAAAAAACTATTACCGATGGTACTTTTGCATACTGTATGAAAATAAAAAAACAATAATACTATCAAAAAGTAATTTTAATATGGCAGCAAGACAGTGTTAGTAGCTTCTTTGTGCTTTTATCCTCAAAACTACAGGCTTTAAGAATTTCCTTGAAATGCTACTTTAAAAGAAAAAAAAAATTATAGCAATCACTAGTGTCATCTGTTGGTGAAACTGGAAAATACAAGACATCTTAGAATTGGATTCTTCAAAAATCTTTATTCATTCTAAGATCCAAGGGACAAGTATCTGTGGGGTTTTGAGGCTAAGAACTGTTATGTGCCCTATTTTGCTACTTCTTTTCACTAAAAAGTTTTCTTTTAGCTCATGGTTTATAAATTAAGTTGGACATGGGAAGCAGTTCTATCTAAATAGATGTGTATTTTTATATAGTAACTAGGGATGTCACTATAGAAGAAAAGATAAATAACACCTCTCTCTTAGTCTAATCCTGCTGCTATTACAAAATATCTTAGATTGGATATTTAATAAAGAATACAAATTTATCTCTTACAGCTCTGGAAGTTGGAAAGTCCAAGGTAAAGGTGCCAGTAGATTTAATACCAAGCAAAGGACACTTCTCTGATACCTTGGTTCCTAAATCCTCACATGGTAAAAGGCAGATGGGCAAAAGGAGATGGGTACTCTGTCCTTGTGGAGTATAAGAGTTGGAAGAGCCTGGCATTATGGGAGCATTAACCCCACTCATACTAACAGAGCATTCATGGCCTAATTATTTCCCAGGGGCTTCCCGTCTAATTACCACTGCCTTGGGAGATAAGTACAACCTAAGAATTTGGAAGGGCACATACATCTAATCATAGCAACTTCCTCCCTTATTCTAGCAATATTAATAAAAAAGGATGCTTTGAACTGGACAGTGTACCAGAATATTACACTGTGTTTGGAGTGTGAGAGAAAGAAAGAAGGGTATTCAAAAATTCCTTTTAATAGAGAATTAATTCTTAGTTCCCCCAACAATATTTATCATATCACTTCTGCTTTTCCAGATACTCACAAATGGATGAAACTGCAATGAATTGAAAAAACAAAACAAAACAAAACAAAACAAAACAAAACAAAAAACAAGTCAGTTTCAGAAGAAACAGAATCAATGTCTATCATAACTTCAAAGAGAGAACAGGAATGAGAGAAAAGGAAAGCCATCTAGGACTAGCTCTAGATATCAGAGGGCTATGGCCTTGATGCTCAATGTGTCCTTCAACTAGTATTGCAAGCAATTATTAGAGATCTTGCCTAAAATGTAAAATTCTGAGTACTAATGAAACTTAAGACTCAGAATTTAAGTTGTATTAAGACCATCAATTAATTATAAGAACATTACAATCATGGATCACATCACTAACCTTGCTTAGGTCTCACAATGCACTAAGGGTTATACTTTTATACTCATTTCACATATTAAGAAATAGATTCTCAGAGGACTTTCTTTTTGACTTCCCATGTGTCCCTACTATAGTAAGTTTTCCAGCAAAGAAAAGTCTTTATTAGTTGTATTACTGTATTTAGAAAAATATATTACCTTCTCTAATATTGATTTAGATCTAAAATGTTCCCCACTAGTTTCATGTGTGCAGAGGTAAGAAAAGGCAAGTCACTGAGGGTATAACCTGGAAAGGTATATTCTTGTCCTCTACTCTTCCCTTCTCTTTCTGCTTCTTGGTCATCATGATGTGAGATTTCCTCCACCAGGCCCTTCCACTATGCTGTTTGTATCTTGGAGCCAACCAATCATGAATTGTAAGCACTGATAATGTGCCTCCAATCCTTCAGATGGTGGGTGTCAAATATTATTTCTTAGCGAAAGAAATACAGAAAATAGGTACCAGGAACATGACTGTTGTTGTGACTGTACCCTACTATATGGTTCAGAAGTCTTTGGAACTGGTCTGCAAGAGTGGTTTGAAAAAATGTGGAGCAGCAGGTTAGAGAAGTCCTAGAATATTTTGAGCACTGCTTGATGCACAATACTGATCAGCACTCAGAAAACTAGAATGCTGCTATGAATGAGGACAGTAAAGGCCAGGCTCAGAACAAGGACAACACTGGTAGTTGGACTAGAGGCCATGAATGTTACATTCAGGTAGAAAATGTGTCTACCTTCTTCCCATGTTGCAGGAGCCTGAAATCAAGGGCAGTGGACTAATTAATGTAGTAGAGGAAATTTCAAGGTGGTCCTTTGTTCAGGTGGTTGCATGAGTACTGTTGGCTGCTTTTGACCAGGTTTACAATGAGAATCAGGAGCAAAAACTGGAGCCAAATGATGTTTATCCTGTGCCATATATTGTGGAAGTGATTAAGCTTCTCTTTGATTTTTACAAGTGCTCACAGCTAATAGTTTGCTTTTAGTGTCAGAGGAAATTTTTAAGTTGGACTTTTTAGCAATGCAGGAACAGGTAAGATTTTGTCAACTCATACAGATGGACTTAATGTATTTTTCATAAAGAGATGAACATGAAACTTGGAAGCCAAGGTTGAATGTTATGGTTAAAAGCTAAAATGTTCCTCAAAAGTCTCAAGTGTCTGGAGACAAGGCCAGGTTGGTAGAGGCATGTCACTGGGTTTGTGACCTGAAAGGGTGTATTATTTTCCCTGGCTCCTTCCTTCTCTCTTCTTCATAGCCACCATGACCTCAGCATATTTCCCCCACAGGCCCTTCCACAATGCTGTTTCTGCCTTGGAGCCAGCCAACCATGGACTGAACTGAACTCACTGAAACTGTGAACCAAACTACATCTCTCCTCCATCAAGTTGTGTTGTTGGGTATTTTGTCCCAGTAACAGTAAATTTACAAATACATCTATGGATTTTTGCTTGCTAAATTAATTACTTGTTATTGCATCTTTATTATTCATGTGTAAACACATTTTTCTCCTATTAGAATAGGACTGCTTTATGCTAGCCTCACATTTCTATGCCAAAAATGTTTAACAACTTGAGAGTATGTATTGTGTAATTATATCAATATTCTCTTCTAGCTATGGGCAAAATTTTTCAGCTTCTGTTGATTTCAGAGTTATTATTCATAAATAATAACCTGATAGTAGAAAATCCATTGTCAGTTTCAAAGGACCTATAGTCCATTTTTAGGACAAATATTTCAGAATGCCACCTTCATTATCCTGAAATAAAATTCATAGCCACATTTATTTCTACATGTAATCTATGAAAATGCAAAACTTTTATAATTTCTTCAAATAATGCAATTGTGAAACAAAAGGAAATCAAATGATAAAATAGTTTTTTTTCTAATATGACTACAATAGAAGATAAAATATAATAGTCAATTTTCCATCTGTTCCTCCAATGTGATAAAGTCGTAAAGGTAGATTGATGTGAGTGTGTATACTGCAGTTTATCTAGCACAAGTGATAGTGATTTCTCACAATGGCAAAAAATTCTTAATGAAACTTTGAAGAAAAATGCAATCATTCTTTCATTAACTGAGTTCATACACTTTGAATAATCTGAAAAAAAGCTATCTGCTGACTCGACTCAAGCGAACTTTACTAAAACCTCTGGTAGAACGGAAATAGAACCATGATGTAGAACAACGGGGTCACTGTTTCAGACTGGATAGTTTTAATCAAGCATCAGAATAAGGAAGAGGCCCTCTTTAACGGTTCTTCCTAGGAACAGATTGACCATGGTCTGCTCATTCCCTGATCAAAATCTTTACTTACCTCAATCTGAAACTTCTTAATCACACTTGCACAAATTCAGTAAGATACATGGTTAGCAAAAATAACTATAATTCAAAGGATTTCACACTGCAGCTTTGTGCGAGGTCCTGAGTTAGACTCCCGGAACCCACATAAAGGAAAAAAAGGGCCAGTGATATCGCTCCGTGGCACAAGGGCTTGCCCAGCAAGCGCGAGGTCCGGAGGTCGATTCCCGGTACCCACATAAAAAAAAAAATTATACATACATATATATATGGACAAAACACTTACGCAAGAGCTTAGTACCTGGGACAAGAATCTACTTGGAAACTGTGAGTGCAAAATATTTTATGTTTAAAAACAAAGCAGCATTATATATATTGTTCAGGTGATTATGAACCATATTTTTATAAGTTATCTGAGACACAAGCTTTCTTCATTGTGAGAAACTTTTCTATGCTTTGTGAGATGTAGCAACCCTGGCCCCTATTCAACAAATGCTACTTGTGCTCCCATTTATTATAATAAGTAGCACATGCTGTCAAATTCTGAAATGCTACCTAGACAACCACACCACCTTTGAAATACTACTACCATGAAAACCACTGTACTTGAAATTATCAAGCCCTTTTTGTTTTAAACATTTCTAGGATTATAAATCATTTTACAATAAATACCTAGGTTCTGAATGTAGTAGGCTTACAAGATTGTGTGTCTTTCATTACTCTGAACTAATAAATCCTTGCAGGAATGCATAGATTGATGTGTGTGTGTGTGTGTGTGTGCAAAATTTCATTTCAATTTTATTTTAGAAATAACATCATTTTATTTGTATATTTCTAAGACTGGAAGATAATACAACCACTGTTTTAAAATAGGAGATATAATCCCACTAAAGGCTATGTATGTTTGATTTGTATAATTTACATCATTCTAAACAAGTCCCTGAGTCTGAGGCAGGAGGACTGCCATGAGGTTGAGGCCAGCCTGGGCTACATAGTGATTTTGAGGCCAGCCTGAACTACAAAGGGAGACCCTGTCTCAAAAATAAAATAAAATAAAATAAACAAGTTCCTAGACCAATTTAGGGAAATTATAGCAATTAATATGGGAAATTCACTCATTCATGCATTCAAGAAATACTATATACCTATGCAGAGAGTATAGTGGTAAGATAATAGAAATTCGTAAGGCTTACTTTTATTGGAGGTTGAAAGGTAAAGGCACAAATTTACAAAGAAAAAGAAAGCTAAATAAACATATAAAAGAATAATAAATGTTATGTAAAGAACTGAAATAGAATCATGATCTAGAACAATGGGATCACTGTTTCAGACTGGATGGTTAGAAGAATCATTCTTAATGACATGTTATGCAGGACAACATCTAAATATGAGGAAAGGAACATCTGTGTGCAGATGATGAAGAAGAGCCTGTCAGGCAGGGGATCTGCCAGAGCAACGGTCAAGCTGACATGAAAGTCAGGAGGGAGCCCACTATGACTAGTACTTTGGACAAAGAGAGAAGGTTCTAAGAAGCAATCACAGAAGCAGCTCAAACCAGATTGTATATTATTCCAAAATCTCCTATATATAAAATCTTGGCATGTTATATTATTCATAAAATATCTATAAGAAAATAGTCTAGATCATCCACCCATTCATTCACCAATGCATCTATCCATCCATTGGCTCATAAACATTTATTTATCACATACTACATTCTGATTTTGTTTTTAAATCTTGAATACAATGTCAAATAAATTCCCAGCCGTCGACCTCAAAAACCTCATACATTGATGGCAAGCTGTTTATAATTAATATGGAATCGATACCCCCTACCCACACTACCTGCAGCCTTCAGCCACTTTTGTTGTTATGAGTTCTGATACATGACTTGCAGGGAACTGTACCCAGGTTAAGTTGTCAGCCTCCTTGCAGTCACACAGTAATGACTCTGTGTGGTGTCTGACGACAACCAAACTCCTTATCTTCAGATAACTTGCAAGATAAAGCCCTTGAATGCTGCATCAAGTCAGACTAATGTGCTCCTCTGCCTTTATGAGAACACATGCCTTTGGATATTGCTTTAGACATATACACTGGTGGTGGCAATAAATGGAAGTATTATATTGTCTGCCTAAGTGTACAGATAGACAAACAGATAAATTCAATAAGGTGAAAAGCAGGCCTTGGGAGAGCTGCACCTCATCCCTGGGAAAGCTGATTGTTAGTGCCTGCACAGAAGGAACCTATTTATTTGTAACAAGGACTATGGCAGGTTGATTTTGATAGCTTTTGAAGTAAATATTTTAAAACTATAATGGAGGAAGAAATTACTTAACTTCAAGTCCTTATAAACCAAGGGAAGCTGTCATGTGACATTTTTCCCTCAGTAACTTTATGTTGTTCCCCTAAAGGCACAACTATTAACTAGATGTGATGGCTGTATTATTTGGATGTGATTTTGAGAAAGTACAGATGCATAGAGTGGGGCAGAGGAAACACAGAGTTTGCTCATTAAGAAGCAGATTTTTCTGTTTCCTTTCTAGTTCATCTGACCTCTATTTCATTTCTTCCTGTATTTTCCATACAAATGCGTTACAAATTTACCAGGATATCTTTACTGTAATGATTTTTCTGTAGAGAAAATGTTTAAAATGTATTTAGTTAAGGAACAGAGAAAAGATTCACCAAAATATCTTGGAGTACAAACACAGAAATTTCTCACTGTATTATCCCTCTTTTTCTTTACAAAAAGAGCAAAGTTTCACCTTTAAGAGTCTGTCACTGTGTTACAAAATCCCATTGAAATGATATAAATGACTCTAATACTCAGGGTCAGTTCAAGAATGCTGCTGTGTCAATAATCATACAGTTCAGGCTTCCTGTACATAGAAACCAAAGTTAGGATTTGCCCTTTCTCCCCTGCAATGCTCCTGAGATAAATGTTCTGGATGGAGGGTGTAGAATTCAAGCCATTGTTGAAAACGTGGTAGATTTGGGCTAGTTGGAGAATGTAATAGCCTAGGATTAGAGTTAAATATTGGGTTGTTTGCCATCACACACAGGGGAAGAGGACAGGTGAGAATAACTATTCCGTGAGTCCAGTGACACCGGACACTCCACATACTGCAGAAATGTTTTGGTGTTGGCCAGATTTGTTGGTATTTCTTACAAAACCACACTGTATACCAGCTGTCCTTGGCTGTTGGGAATTCCGATGGGATCCGGTTCTCTTGACAGTAGCTAAATGGAGCAAAAGTCAATCTGTAACACAGTTTGGACAGATAAAATTTTTTTCCTAGGAATTTGGCACTGGAACCAGTTAATCTCAGTTTATGTTACTGACTTACTTGAATAGAGGTACAAATACAATCAAATATAGTGTGATAGCCTTTGGCATGAAAACAGAATTACATGGAAAAACACAATAATGAAGTTCACATTGTGAGAAGAAAGACCTCTGAGTCTGCCTTGCCTTTAGGTCCACCCAATTTCCCAAATTAACTCAACTGAGTTAATATCTGAGCTTCTATCTTTGGAAAATAAAATAATTTCAATTAAAAGACAATGCAAATAATTAAGGTCTCAAAATTTAGCTTCTACTTAAAAGCCAATATTTAACTTTATCTGAAGTAGATGTGCATTGAAATATGAAATGATGTTTATTGTTCTTCTAAGTCAATAAACTACACTATCAGATTTCACTCAAGTTCATAATATGTACAAATCTTTAATAGTTTGATGGGAACAGGAAGATTAATACTGTCTTTGACCTTGGAGATGGTGTGACAGCAAGGAGTCAGACATATGTGACCACAGAAATTTGAGGTTCAGATCTTCATGGACAGAAAAGAGCCACACAATGGTTTTAAAATGATGAAAGTACAGCAGATATAAGTATAGTTAAATAATATAGTCCACAAAACGAGTCAGGGGACAGCACCAGAGACGACAAGGAATCCTCTGTGGAAGGATCTTGTATGAGATGGAGCCTTCGGTAGGTAAGAGAGAAAACACTGCACCGCATCCAGTTTCTCAGTTTCTTAAATACTGCATTCAGACGAAGGTGACTTGGTGTCAACAGGCCTGTGTGGCTGGAAGGGTTGTTCCCAGGCTTGGTTGGACTCTGGAAGCAATCAGTCCTTCTCAGGTCTTGGGTCCAGCTAGGACAAGGGACAGTCTTACAGCACACTCAAGGCTATATGTACATAACATTTTTTCCTGGGGAGAGGGGTAGGCACATCCTACCTTGTGAGAAATGGCTCAGAGTCAAGGTCATTTCCATGAACGTGCACATTCAGATGACTCTCGTCATTTTAACCCTTTCCCTTACACATGGGTAGACAGGGCACTGGTAGCTATGGTTTATTTATTTATTTATTTTTGGTTGTTGCTGTTTTTAATAGTTCTGCACAAGATATAGGTATCTATAAAGAATGAAAGATACGACAGAACAAATGGATGGATCACAGTAGTCATAATTTAATCTAGTCCATTCAGACACATCCAGAGCCAGAGAAATATCCCACAAGTTTTTAAGACTATAATAAACTAAATTCTCTGTGAGTGGACTGAGGTGAAATGAAATGATGTGATTAATTCCTGTTCTGACACAGACCTGTCCTTGGAGAAATTCAATTTCAAATGCCCGGGGAATTCACCCAAAGCAAACAGTCCAATAATATACCAGGGAATCTATGCATTCAAGATGTTCCATGTCAACCTACTGTTAGTTGAATACAAAAGTATGGCAATTAATCTCGAGAGGCAACGTTGCTTGTGTTCAAAATGATTACGTAGAGAAGTGCTAAACCGACTTATTGGAAAGAGAACGTGTTAGACAAACTATAATGCTGATAAAGATTATCAGACTACAGGGCTACATTCAGGTTTATTAGTGTTCTTATTTGGAACATGGGGAGTTTAGTGCAACAAAAACAAACAAACAAATACAAAACAAAAACCAAACCCAGGACATATAGCTATAATATGATTTAATAATAAAGATTGAATTAGATGCAGTGATGGGGAACCTTTCAGAGCTTCCAATGATACAAACAGCCCGCTGCTGCCGCACATATGCTGTCAGTTTGCCACCAGTGAATTAGAACAATGACTGAAAAAACAATATTGCAATTTCAGTACTCAGTGGAGGTGCATAGTTTGGCGACATTTCACATTACAGACACAACAGCTCCCAGACCTCTCAGACAAGTGACTGTTCTTGGTTTACAAGACAGAATCCTCAAAGAAGCATTCAAATTCCTTTGCTAACCCTAACTGTATGATTTGGATACACTGCTTAACTACTTTGAGCTTGTTTCTTCATCTGTAAAATGAGCAAGAAAAAAATCACGGGACCAACAATGATAAAAATAAATACAATATTTTTTCAAAAAGCAATATGTACTATACTAAACTATTTAATAAACTATATACTCTTCAGACAATGTACCTTATCATGTTTAAACTCATGTCTCTGTCATTTTGTAATCTTTGATCACCCCCATAAACATACATTCACTTACTCTTTTGTAGTATGAGATGTTCCTTTCTTTTACCCAGCTCAACTTGTCTCTCACACCAACTCAAGGCATCCCATGCTCTGAAACAGACATGAATGCTTCTAAGATAAATTGTATCTACAACTTCCTTAACAGCTTCATATAATGCCGTTTGCCCTCTTCCTTCATTTGAAAAATCTTTCATTTGAGAATGAAACTACACCCTTTTCCTTCATTTGATCCAGAAGAAGGTTGGGATTTTTTTGGCTCTCACTTTACTTGTTCAGGAAAAAAATGGAAACATTTTCAAGTTCCCTGAGGTTTGCTTTTAAGTTGGTAAAATGTGTTATGGGCTTCAGGATGATTCAATTTATATAGTGCATATACAATTTAGTTGTTCTTCGGTCTCTGTAAGGAATTAGTTCCAAGACTCTGGGGATAGCAAAATCCTCTCAAATTCCTTATAGAAAGTGTTGTGTATTAGCATATAACACACACATGCACACACACTCTTGGATACTTTAAACCATTTTTAGTTACTTGTAATACTTAATAAAACGTAAAAATCTATTGAACTGTATTGTTTAGGGAATAATGACAAGAAAACAGAGTCTGTACATATTTAATAGAGATGTAATTTGTTTTTGATCCATGACTGAAGAACTTCTGACTACGAAAGGCCCACTGTATCCTGCCTGTTCTTTTGCCAGTGGGGCTCCAATTTATTGTCAGATAGTTCCCTGCAGATCAAGCTCTCCAGAAGGGTGTCAGCAGGGTCCCTAGGCCCTCAGACTTCTGGGTGGTTTTGGCAGGACTTAGGCATCCTGAAGCAACAGTGGTCCCTGCCTTCCCACTTTTCTGACAGTAACTCTCTTCCTCTGTGGTGACAGTCCCTTTCAGATACCACTCTTTCCACAGCCCTCCTCTGCATATTGAGGACACCTCCAGAATCTTCAGGTTTGGGTAGTAGAGCTTCCTCCTCTCTCACACCTTGGGTACCTCACCAACTCCTGCTGGTTCCCTTGTCCCTGCTCCACACTCTGTTTAAAAGCTTTTTCATTAAATTCTTTTCAGGCAAACTCTTTTGATTGAGCTATCATATTTTGGGTGTCCAAAGGCTGATAGATATGTAGAGCATTTACCACAATATCTGTCACATAGCCTGCATTCAAGAAATATTATCTTTTCATGTGTTATAAAATCACAAAATGATTATTCATTCATTAATATTATTAATCAGTGTCAGCCTATGCCCCTCTTGGAAAACAACCCTAACCTGGTAATGTGAGTTAATTTCAAGATTTTCACAAAGATGTCTCTCAAAAACCTCAAAAACAAACAGTATTTTAAATAGTCTGTTGGTGAACATAATAATCAGTTAAGATCAAATTTATCAATATTTTTTTAATTTTAATTCATTGTTTTAAATCCTGTTTTAATTAGGGATTTAATGTTGGTTTGATAATCTGAGCTGATAAATGATTAGTTTTAAAGCCTTTCACTTATTTTTTTTCCTGTGATGAAAACAGTTTTAGTCGAAAACAGAAACTCTCTTGTTGCATATGGCAAATTAAAGACAGCGTAAAATTAAACAAAAATGGAAGTAAGACATTGAACAATGGATTATCATAGTTGGAAAGCATTTGAATGGAATCTCATCTCTCTCCCTTACAACAGTGTAACCTTAAATGAGAAAGCCATTATCTTCTTTCAGGATCATCAGTCAAATATGAGTTGTATCTTACACTACCCAAAGCACTGAACTGGCAATGAATAATGGCTGAATTCTTATTTCAGATCTCTCTTTACTCTTAGTTAACTCAGAAGCATTAACTTAGTACCTAAAATGGGCCAGAAACTGTGGAAGATTCTGATTCATCTCTAGATGAGAGTTCAATTTCAGGTGGTGGTAAGCAAAGTGTGAAGAAGGACTAACATAAGGAGAAAATTGAGTAAATAATGTCTATTCATTTCCTAGGGCATCATAACAAAACATCACAACCTGGGTAGCTTAAACAATAAAAATTTATTGTCTCACAGTTCTGGAGGTCAGAAGTCCAAGGTCAAGGAATCAGCTGGAATGGTTCTTCCTGAGGCTATGAAAGATAGATCTATTCTAGGCATCTCTTTTGCAGATAACCATTTTCTGTGTTGCACTAAATTGTCTTCTCTATATGCATGTCTCTCTGTGAGTGTCCAAATTCATCCTTTTTATGAAGACACAGGATTGGGGTCCTCTCCAATGACTTCGCTCTAACGTGAAGACTACTGTAAAGACCCTGTCTCCAAACAAGTTCCAAACAAGGGGATTAGGGATTCATCACTTGAATTGAGGGTGCATTTGTCAACCCATAAAATAATGAATACAAAGCGTGACAATATGCTCTGATAAAGGACAGCACAGAATGCTTTGAAAACACAGAGATGAGATGTCTATCAGAAAGTATTAATATTCTGTCTTAAGGCTCATTTTCTCTGTGTATTTAATTAGCTCTAAGTCATTTTATGTTTTCTCAATATCCAGGGCTTTGCTGCATTAACCTGATGAATGTACTTCTATTCATTAACCTACAATTCATTAAATACCCTCTCTTTCAAGTATTTCAATGGGACTAAGCCCAGAACTCAAGGCCCAGTTAATGCACTAGCTAGTCAGGTGACCTTCAGCAAATCATTTAACTGCTCAGGGCCTCTGTTCCTAGCTATAAAGAAAGGGCTCAGGTGTTGAGCTTGCTAAGGTATCTTTTAGCCTCAATAATCTGATGTTTTAATTATGTTATGAATGCTGTCTCACGCTAACAGAGGACCCTTCCTTTTTGAAGAGTTCAGCTCTGCTAAATTGGGTAATAAATTTACCAAATTATATATTTTTCTAAAAAGGTACAGGTTGTACTGAGAAGTTAATTGATTCATTTAGAGATAAAAAGTTAATATGAAATTCTTAATCTTCTGGGAGGAGACATTCAATTAGTGTTCCTGGTTTTAACGTGAAATGTGATACCTCTGCTTAAGCAAAACAATAAAGTGTGTACTTAGTCACACTAGCTGAGGTCCTTCAAATACATTACCAAATAATTTGGATACTTCAGCCAAAAGTTTGCTTTCCAGAATTA
The DNA here is from genome assembly GCA_028451465.1 of Erethizon dorsatum. Lineage (NCBI taxonomy): Eukaryota > Metazoa > Chordata > Mammalia > Rodentia > Erethizontidae > Erethizon > Erethizon dorsatum. The sequence goes on along the minus strand of CM051825.1, from coordinate 54,214,901 downwards.
TCAGGCCCTTTTCCTTAATTTTCTTCTTTGTGATGTGTTGTTGTTGCTGAAGGTGTCCAGATTATGCTATTACAGATCATGAATTATTCTGAGCTACAAATACTTGATAATCCACAAACGCAGGAAGAGGCTTTCTCTACACTGCTCTTATCTGCCTAAAAGCAGAACCTTCTAAATGCACTGAACTGGCATAATCTCTTTATGTCAGGGGGAATGAGTGACTCCTGTTCTCAGAGATGAGAAGGTGATGCTGGGATGAGAAATTTGCATAAACATACCTTCTTAAAAACAAAGCTGACCTTCCATTTGTTTCCTCTCCATATACTTCCCAGTCATTTCTCACTATGAAGTGCCCTTGAAATCTTAACCCTTTCCCCTTGTTAAGATGGTATACAAGTCCTAAATTCTACATTTGAGCTACATTTTCTGTGATCTCTCATGTATGTGCCTGAATACACTTTTTCTCATTGCTGATCTGTCTTTTGTCATTTTAGTGTGCAGGCCTGGAATACTAAACCTAAAAGGCTAAGAAAGCAAAAGTTTTTTGTTGATTTTTGTGGGGCATGAACCCATGGTCCTTGCACTGAGCTACATCCCCAGCTCTTTTTGGCGGTGTTGCTATTACTATATTTATTTTAAGATAAAGTTTCACGAAATTGCCCAGGAAAGACTCAAACTTGTGAGACACCTGCCTCAACTTTCTGAGCTACTGAGATAACACACATCTGCTACCATACCATGCTGAGGAAAAGTTTTATTTTCCCAACATTTTCTACATCAAACTGATGCTTTAGGAAATATTAGAGAAGTAAATATATTTAATTGGTTAATTTAACAGTAACAGTTAATTTAACACTTAAAATGAAGACAATTCAAAAGTCATTTTTTTTAAAAGCATAAGAAAACACAATCTTCATACTGGTTATTTGGGGGCCAGTTTTAGAAAAGAAATATTGTATATCTTAGTAAAAACAGTAGGTGTTATGAGCATCATGGCGTGTTCTTGTTGTCTAAGACTGTGAGATGTTCCCTGAAGGCGAGTTGCTAGGGTGGAGTCTCAGTAACAACAAACCAGCACTTTTAGTGTAGTAGGCAATGCTGCCTGAGGAAGAGGACCTTCCAGCTATGTTAAGTTCACATATTATCCTGACATATATATCACCATTTCCTATGGGTTCAATGACACAGATATCAAAATATCCCCTACTGTAAGTCAGCACTATGCCCTTAGGACCAGAAACTAAAACCCTAGGATGTGCTGACACATACCAAATTGTACACTTAAAGAATCCAACTCCTTTCAGAAATCAGAGAACGAGAGGAAAATGTGCCCAGAAAATGAAATAGAGGCTATATGTCAAAATAAAAATTTTCTTCTATGAAGTTAGTTTGTGGAACACCTTTGCACAGTTATCAGCCGAGCCCCTCCAGGTTGACAGATGTTAATAAAGAGATGGGTTCCTGAGGAAGCAGCCTGATGAAGTGGACCTCTGGTGAAGGTCACCTGGAGGGAAGTTTTTGATCTTGGTCCTTTTATTTGCCACCTACACTTGGTGAGACCCAGGAAACTTCAGTGGGTGGCCAAGCAGGAAAGCATTCTGTCAAATTTGCTCAAAGGCTCTTTTTACATCTTAGCTCTTAATTTATACATTCATCCCACTGCTATTTCTTCAGAGTCTACTATGTATCAGGCATTATGCTGGCATGGGAGAAGCAGAAGCAAATAAAATAGCTCCCGTGGTCTTGCATGTTACCATACTTTGGGGACTAAGAGAGTACACCTGTGAAAAGAGTTGAACATGGAATAGAAACAGAAGAGCAGAACCCTCATGCTTGCAAACCTCCCATACCAGACAAGCAGACTGAATTCCACATGGAAGTCAGTGAGGATCTGTTAAGGGAATTTAAACACAAAGAAAGCATGTACTGGCCTGCATTTCAAGCATATTATTTCAGCAAGTCAGGTAGATGGTGGACTCATGGAAAAAGCATAATAAAAATCTGTAAGGAGACAAAGATGTTTTTTCCCAGGAAAATTCAATTAATAACAGTTAATAATGGTATTTCAATCTTTTGTGCCTCACATTCAAAATAGGTGAGTTGCATCTGGTATGTTACCTGGTTTTATAAGTGAAGTTTTCTTGTAATATGTCATGCTTATTCATTTTCTATTGTCTCTGGCTACCTTCATGATACAGTAGCAGAGCTGACTAACAGTGCCAGAGACCATATGGCACATGAGCCTAAAGTATTTATTATCTGGCCTTTCTAGGAAAAAAATAACTAGATAATCAGTTGGGTTTCTTCCAGTTATAAAATTATCTGAGTGTAATCAAATACTTGATTGAACTCCTGTAACCCCTTTTCCTTTTTTTTAACATGTGCACTACTTACAGATAATAAATACACATGTATAATGACCTGAGGTTTTTTTCAGATAATTGAATATATTGATTTGCTGAGAGCTACATATGTCCAAATCATGAATCAGAAAACTGCAAATACTTAGCTTAATAATGCATTGAACCTTAAATCTAGACTTAAATTAACTTAATATATGAGAATACAATGGGGTGAGGTTGAACGATGAACTCACTGCAAGGCACTAGAAAGTGAACAGATAAGAAAAGGTACTAAATATAAAAGAAATGATATATCAAAGGCTGATTTACTGAATCAACATCTGCTATCACCTTTTCTAATTATCATTAATTTAACTTTAAAATAGGTGTTTTGTTTGTGTCATAGAAAATGTGATGACCATTCACACCTTCAAAAAAAAAAAAAACACTTGAAGGTTAGAAGACTTGCTTAGAGGCCTCATCCTCTTGGGGACTCACAGTTTATTCCTACTAATGGAAATATATGTAAGTAACACCTTTCCTTAGAATAACTCATTAAAACATTTATTCTCTCAGATTTATATTTAAAATGTCATGGCTTACTTTATTTCAAACATTCTTAGAAATACAAAGGGATAGGTTATTTTAACTTTGTTTTATCTGTGTGGAAATTAAGATTCAGCCACCACCATTCATTTTATTTTAGTTTTTTTTTTCCTAATATTTTTCTCTTAGTGAAAGAGCTAGTTAAGTGTAATACATGGATGATATTATTCAGACTGTAGACTATTCCCAAAACTAATATTGAGACTGTATTTACCTAGCCACATATATAAGGCATCAAGGAAATAATCCTGAGAATCAACAAATGGGATCATATCACCCAGTGAAAAGACCACATACAGAACAGGGAAAAAAAATTCCAGCCACTGCTCAGACAGAGGACTAATACCTATAAAGAACTCAAAACATTAGACCTCCAAAATAAAAGACCCAAGCAAGAAATAGGCAAGTGAAATGAATAGACACTCCACAGAGGAAGTAAAAATGACCAATAAATACACGAAAAAAATGCTTAACATTGCTGGCCATTAGAGAAATGCACATTAAACAACCGTGAGATGCTACCTTACTGCAGAAAAATAGCCATCATCAAGAAATCGAATAATAACCAGTGCTGGCAAGGCTGGTGAGGGAAAAAGAAACCCTTCTATGCTGTTGGTAGGAATGCAAACTAGAACAATCACTATGGAAATTAGTATGGAGATTCCTCAAAAAACCAAAACTAGAAATTCCCTTCTAGTATCTTCCCAAAAGAGTTGAAGTTGTTATATTACAGTGATATATGCATATGCATGTTTAAAGCACCACAATTCATGAAGCTAAGACTTTCAAGAAGCCTTATGTCCATCAACAGATGAACGGATAAAGAAAACGTGGTACTTACACACAATGCGTTACTACTTTGCCATTAAGATAAATTTGAGTCATTTGTAGGAAAATAGATGCACTTAAGTAAAATAAATCAGACACAGAAATTTAAATATTTCATGGTTTATCTAATATGAAAAATCCAAATTATAAATAAAGAACAAAATAAAAGATGGTTAATAGGAAGTAGGGAGATCAATCTCTCTCAAATAAGGAAGGGATCAAGAGATGGAGGGAGAGGGATGGGAGGGGAGGCAAAAGGGACGAAAACGGGAATTAAGACGTATTATGTACATGTACCAACTCCACACAAGGAAGGTAAACATCATGTAGTGCAAACATATACTAATAAAAATATATAAGTAAATAAGATGCTAAGATTAGAAAGTTAGTTTCCATTGTGACTTTCAAAAGCTTCTGATATTATCTGAGCCTAGTTTCCATCAAGAGGAAGCAGGATTTAATGCCACTGTAGGTAAATCACAAAGGTATTCCAAAGATGAGAACTGAATAGTTCTAAGTAAGTAGACTTACTTTATTGGCTGCCAGTTTCAAGTGTCCTTGTTAGTAACCAAGCTCTTCATTGATGTCCAGTAAAGAACTGCAGAATCCTCTAATGTTAGCTCAAATCACTCTTCCTCCTGAAACTCCAGCATGCCCCTCTGATCCTAGGTAGTCCCTTGCTGATCTGAATAATGTTGGTAAGGACTGAGTGATTACTGTACTCCAGGTGTTATATTATCTAACCCTTATAGTCTAGGGTAGGAGCTATTCATGTTTTCACCACTATTTCCCAGATGAAAAAATTCACCTTGCCCAAGAACTGGTAGATTGAGGATTCTAACACAGGGATGTTCCCGTGTCCTCTGTCTGTCCTGATTCCCAGATCCCCACTTTTAACGTAGATGGTGTTGTGTTTCCCAGCTTCCAACTCCCTGTTTATTGTTTATTTGATGTATTTGCTTTTGTAGTTTGAAAATTAGCTTTGAAAATTTGCTTTAGGGGGCCGGTGAGATAGCTCAGCGGCATAAGCACCTGCCTGGCAAGCACGAGGTCCTGAGTTCGACTCCCAGTACCCACATATGGAAAAAAAAAAAAAAAGAAAGAAAAGAAAATTAACTTTAATTTACATAAGCCACTGTTCCTCCTCAATTATATATGATGCCACTTGAGGACAATGACTATCTTACCTGTATTTGGAAGGCAGGTAGCTACATGTGCACAAATATCTCCTGAGTGTTAGAATAAATGAATATATTAGCAACAAGGTGTCTGTGTAGTATCTGTATATTTAGAGCCTAATGCAATTACTAGATGTCTTATTCAAGCACTTGTCATCCTTACTATGCCTAAATATGGAAGATCTTCTCCTCTCTTAAACAGCTGTCTCATTTTATGGGCATCTCTCTTCCAGTATTTTTTTTTTTTTTTGAGACAAGGTCTCACTATGTAATCCAAGCTGCCCTTAAACTTACTATGTAGCCTTGGCTAGCCTCTATCTTACAGCGATTCTCCCGCCCCAGCCTCCCGAGTGCTGGGATTACAGGCATGCACCTCCACATCTGGCTCTTCCAGAATTTTTAACAAACTCTCTGATACCATAGATATGTATTTGAATATTTTTAGCTTCCTCTTAAAAATTACTAGCATCTTAAGTATAGACCTGGAGTCACTTTTTCCTTTATCTTCACAGATCTTAAAATAATGCTTTAAATATAGTCTGTAAAAACACAAATATCTGTTAAACAAATGAATAACTTTAGTTGGTTTTATTTGTTGACTTATACAAGCCATAATATCTAACTTTCATGTTTCCTTAATCTGGAAACTTTACCATGGAATATGGTATTTAAAAATAAAGATATTGTTTGTGTACTTGCATTTCTGCCATTTAAGCTTAAACTTGGAGCCATTAAGGGGTTTCTCTAATTTTGTGGTTAACTTTCTGTATGTTATGAATTTCACTTGAAGTGTCCTAACAATATTGAGTGAGATCACCCTAAAGTCAGGAACATTATCTTTTCATTCCTTTAGAATTTACAGTATTTTTAATTCAATGACTTCGAGATAAGGTATAATTGGTCAGGATTCATCTTATAACCAGGTGCATCTACAAGAAGAAATAAATTTTGCAAATCTCTGACAGCCTGCAGAATCAAACCTTCTTCCTCTTTATATTTTTGTTTTATTCCAGATATGATTTTCTTTTTTTCTTTTCATTTTTTAACTTTCTTCTGTGCTCTTTATCCTTTTTAGTTCTAAAAAAAATTCTTTAGGAATACTTATAATTTCACATTACACAATTTTATCAACATGTTTTCAGGCAGAGTTTAATTTTAATTACTTCTGATACTCTGTTCTTATTTTCTAGCAAAGGATAATTTAAGACAGACTAGAAATGTGATGCCTCAGTACATTACTTTCTATTAAATTTTCCAAAGAAGTGTGAAGACTATTAATTATTAGTTTTTTAAAGTGGGGAAAGCAGGGACTTTACCATGTTCAAAAACATCTACGAAAATCATCTTTTGAACTCACAAATGGCATTTTCTTTTCCTCTGTCAGTGAAGATCAGTGTGGGAAACTCTGGGTCTTCCTGTGGGCTCTCCTGTTTCTTCAATTAATAATAAAAGCTAATATGGACAGTATCAGCACTTACTGTACTCCAGAATCATCCTTTCCTACACCACCTCATTTAATCTTGCTCATGTGTTTGCTTTATGTAAATGACTTATACCACGTGAGAGATGATCCAAGTCACAAAAGAAATAAAAATGGAAGTCCAAATCTTTTCAAGGTAGGTTCTCAATTTCATCCATAAGAATACTTGTATATACAACCATCATGGGCAACCAGAATTTGAGGGAGTGGTGATGAAGTGTTTGCTGTAAGGAGCTAGTTGACTAGTTGACTGACTAATTTTACAAATTAGAACTGGGTTAGCAAGTTGAGGTGACTTTTGAAGTATATCAGTAGCCATGTCTATTGTGTAATGCTGCACAAACACCCACTTACAAAAAAAAAAATAGAAAAACCTCATGAATTGAATTAATACTCTACTGTATCTTAATTGGACAATCAGTGCTGGTTCCAGTTTACATTTTCTAAGCCTGGAACAACCAGGGTGATTCCTTATTCAAAGGTACATTGTCCCAGCAAAGATGGGTTGAAGGACTAGGGGTGCACACGTATCTCTTCTACTTGGCCTTTGCATCTCACTCACTTTGGCTGCTAACAGGGAGGATGCTAAAGATACCATTCTTTTAAAGACTAAGCCCTGGAACTGTCTCTTCTGCCACATATTTTTGGTCAAGAAATCAAAAGTCCTATCTAGATTCAAGGGGCAAGAAATGAAGATTCAGTATTTTCATGTATGGAGAAGCGTATGAAGGAAGAAATGAGTGGTGGACATATTTCAGTACTATCTGTCACAATAGTACAACTGAGAAGGCACATTCCTCATGCCAGTGTGGTACTGGTTCCATCCAATCACTGTGCCTCCCTACTTGTGCTTCCACAGCATATACCTCTGAGAACCGAAATAGGGGTTTCTGATAACTTTTCCACTGTCCCACCTCCTGCACCTAATGTTTTCTTAGACTCATTGTGTGTGTTTATTACTTATTTGTTGATGTTTATTTATTCCTTAGTACTCTTCCCTCTCCTCTCCCAATCATATGTTGTTAAAGCCTACAATGGAGGAAAAGAGAATGAGGATCCTGGAGAATAAAAAACACAAGTTAGTTATTATTTGTTGAGTTTGCTATCTTCCAAGAGGTATGCTAGATGCTCCTACCATAGATGGTTTCATGTAACCCTCCAGGAACTAGAGTGATGGGGTGTGATATCTGAACACAAAGAGTTCAGGTCTCACATCAAATGCTACACACTAGAAGACAGAATGAAGAAAGGAGGCCCAATCATCCCATCTTCAAGGCCATGGTCATTTAATATGTCAGGTGGAGAGAAGACTGCCCTCTCCAGAAGTTTGACAGTCAAACGAGGGCAGGGAAGAAAAGAGAAGGAAAGAAACAGAGAAGGAGATAGGCTAGGAAGAGAATAAAAGAGCAGAAGAGAGCAGAGGGAAGGATAGGAAATGAACAGTATGGAGTGAAAATGTATTAAGAGGACTGTTTTTAGAACAGGAACCCTGAATTCATCTGAAAACTGATTTGAGTCATTAGAGAAAAAGTGATGAAAGATGAATTTAAAAACTGGGAGGCTTCCTGAGGTAATAATGTTCCACAGTTAACTAGAGGTGAGTGATGCAAGGACTAAGATGAATATGTTGGCCTTGATATTGAGGATGGGTATTTTCTTTTCAGAGAGAAGAAATCATAACATGAGAAGAGGGCTAGGAAAAACATGGAAGATTTTTAAGGTGAAAAAGAGAAAAACTGAGAGATTTTTTTGAGAGATAAGAAACCTTGCTGAGCATTCTTTCAAAGACATTATTCAAATTTTGACAAAAAAGTGAAATGGTGTTAACAAAAGCAAAAAGAAGTTAAAGAAGATACTCCTGTATCATTTCTTAAGGATATTTGGACCTTTTTGGTAAAATAAAAAAAGAATGACTACAGTGCAAGACTCTTTCTTTTTTAGAATTTCTAGTCTTTAATTTTGAAATAACCCCAATATCAGAAAATTATGAATAGTCAAATTACAGTTTAATATTGTTAAGTGTTAAATTCTCCTATTATATTTCCTACCCTCTGAGATTTTGTAAGTGGATGATTAACAGTCTTCTTGATATGCAAAGCAATACAGTATGTTTGGGGGTGACATTAACACTCCATACTTAGATTGTGCTTAATAGTAAGAGGTCAAGCTGGAGAACAGAAAAGCATCCCATAAATCCTGAAGTGTCACCCAGTCCTCTGGAATCTTTCCAGTTTTTATACAATCTCCACCCCTATCTTAAAGAAAAATCTATGTAGCAGGTTGAAAAGGGTTTACTTTTCATTTTATCAGATAAATCTCTTTTTAAAAGGAGCTTAATATTTCATTAGGAGAGACCAAAAAAGAAGCCCTAAGAAATTAGGCATACAGGCATAACTGGCCTCTGTGAGAACAGCCTGCAGCAAAGCTTAAGAGACGTCATCCACTAATCTTAACATTAGCTGACATTAATTTTGAAGTAGTTATTGCTAATATGAATAATGTATGGAAGATTAGAGTATATTATTTGCAATCTTTAAAATGCGGAGGGATGATTTCTCTCTCTGATAGACACACTTAACCACCCTTCACACTTCTCATGCATGTTTTCCCTCTTAAGAGTGAATAAGAAGCACCTAATCATGCACAGCCAATTTTTAGTGGGAAAAGGATCTTTCTTGGCTTATTTATTCATTATACCACATTCTCACTTGAGCACCTACTTTTTTGTTGGAAACTGAATGAGTGTCCTCTGTCCTCTTGGTGTTCCCATATAGTCCAAAATAATTAATGAAGCTCTTGAAGGCGTGTTAGGAATAGAAACAATACACTCTTTGGTATGAAAGATTACAAGAGAATGTGGCTAGTGATAAAGGATGTGCAGTCAGACTACATGGACACAAAGTCCAGCACCACTACACGAGGTAGGTTAATTACTACTGGTCTAACTTTCTTCTAGGAGAGATAATAACAATGTCAATTGAATGAAGCTGTCTTAAAGATTAACTCCTATAGGTTAAATCATTATCAGAACACTCCATATTATGTATTTTTGTTTTATTGCTTTATAATCTCAACCATGCTGAAGTATTATAGAGTTTAATCTCCAGCTTTTTCTATGTGAAACAATACAGTAGATTGAAAACTAAAACCATTAACTATGGGTTTCATTCATACAATACCCATGTAGCTCAAATGTCCCTTTCTCAAAGAGGCTTATCTCATTTACAATTGAAATCTGTACTCCTCCATCTTGACCCTGTTTTCCCAACCCCCCAACCTGTTTTATTCCCTCACCCAGTGACATTTATTTTGTAACCTGCAGCATTTATTTCTTTCTCTTCTCAGTGGAGTAATAGTTCCTCTAGAGCAGAGAATATTTTTTTATTCCACAATATATTCTAAGTGCCAAAAATAGTGCCTGGAATATGATAAATGCAATATAAATAATATTGTGTAAAGAAAGGAAGAAAATATAAAGGATGGAAGGAATTATATCTGTTCCTGACCAAGAAAAGAAAAAACAAGAAAGGAAAAATGGGACTATCACACGTATAAGATTATAATATTTCAAAGGAAATATATTACAAACACTGTTCTTCTTCCATTAGTGGTTCATTAACCTTTATAGCTTAAAGTGTAACAACAAATTTGAGCTTTTAATACTAAAAGTTTTTTCAACAGAAGAAAAAATAGCTTTAATTATATATAAAACTAAGCATAAAATTGATGATATAAATAAGGCCAAGAGTACTTATTCTGACTCATTCACGTTATAGATGGGATTTTCTATAAATTGGTGTCACAACTATGTATCCTTCAGAAGAGGAACCCACTGAACATAGAGCTATCTCTGTCTAGGTCCAGAGCTAATGCCTAGAGATTGACCAGAAACTCTGATTTCTAGTTCAGGGTATATTAATATTTTATTGACCACAACTTTGTTGAAATCACCTAAATAATATTTAAATGAGATCTGGAGATGAACAATTTATAGGGAAAAACATGCAACAGTAACAATATCAGCCAATATGAAGTAAGTTAGGATTACCGCTGTTGTGCTTGCGGACAAAGACACAAGGAATAGAAACAGAAAGATAGGGCTGCCCCCTTCTCTTTTCTTGTATTTTCTCTCTCTCTTTTTTTTTCCAGCTTCTTTTTCTTCTGTACTGGGGAGAACTCCAGCCATAGAAAACTAATCCCGTCCCCCAAATCCAGAGAAAAATATCAGACACAAACCCAGCAAAAATCCACCTGCAATCTTGGCCAGAGTACACACTTCTGGGATCTGACTTGGACTCACCACAGAACTGCAGACACTAGAGGAATTTCATTACTTTCATTTTCCTATGTCTGACTGGTTTCCCTCTTGGTATTCAGCTGGATTAGTGTTTTGTTTTGTTTTGCTTTGTTTTTTGTTTTGTTTGTTTGTTTTCTCTTTCTTTTCTCATTTGCTATCTTCTGTTTTGTCCTGTTTTTTTTTTTTTTCTGTATGTTGTTTTTACAGTGTGTGAGGATATTTCTGGGTACCATTTTTTTCTTTTTTTCTTGTTTTCTCTCTTTTCCTTTTTCTTTTCCTCCTTCTTTTCCCTCTTATTCACAATTTAGAACTCTTAACCTTTCTTTTTGCTTTATTCTACTCATCCTTTTCCTCTCTTTAGTCAATTATCTCTCTTGACTTTATGATACTTTCATGTGAATAAACATTGTCTCTTCTCTTCCTAGTTCACATCAAAATTCCTAGGCCTTCTCCTCCAATCCTTCCCTTCTGTGTCTTACAATTATCCAAAACCTGGATGATCATCCTGTGCCCTCCAACCTTGCTCCTACTATATTTAACCTCATTCATCTCTCCATCCTACTCCCTATCCTCTTGAACCATCCCCCCCACAACAGAGTAAAATCACTCTTCTAAGTGGAAAATCATTGCATACAAGTTTCTGGTATAAATTCGATTATGTTATATTTCTGTAACCTTCCTCCTATGGTTATGGATATCAGGCTAATAGTTACCACAATTTGTCAGTAGCCAGGCTGTACTTGAGTCTATTGTTACTGTCAACTGAACTACTTTAACCAGGATGTCATACTTGCTATAACTAGTTTTTCCCCCATGTATGTCAACCCAGGGATTGTAAGGGGTCATAACCATCATCAAAGTCCAGTACTAAAGGAATGGGTCTTAAGTCAAATAGATAGTAACTCCTCAGTCTTAATTATTAGGAAGGTAGGTTCTTGGGATAGACATAAAGACCAAGAACCATCTATATCTAGAAGACATCCGGAGGAGCAGACACCTCCTAGGAAAGCCTCAACACCAGTGGTAAGGCTAGCTAACATAAGAAGTCTGCAAGCATCAACACAGAAAACAAAATAAAATAGAAAATGACAACAAAGAATGCAATCCCAAATGCCCAGCTCACCCAGGACAAGTCCAGAGCACAAAGAGATAGAGGAAATCAGAAGCCAACAAATGGAACTCTCTGAAATGATAGCAGCAGAACTGAAAAAACAAATGGAAGAGACCATAGAAAAAATAATCTCTAAGGTGCAAAAGGAAATGACTATCAAAATTAAAGACACTAAAGCAAAGATAAATAAATAGAGGAGCTCAGGAAAATGATGGAAACCATGAATGCCAAACACAGACAAGAAATGGAATCAATGAAACAGATTCAAACAGAAATGCAGGAGATTAAAAACCCCACTGAAAGTATACACAGCGGATTGAATGAAAGTGAGGACAGAATATCTGATCTAGAAGATAGGAATGCAACTAACAATGAGGAAAAGAAAGATATCTTAAAAACAGCTAGAGACCATGAAAATTCAATCCAACTGCTATAAGATGAAGCAAAAATGAACAACGTAAGAATGATTGGAATGAGTGAGAAAACTGCAGACACAGCAAAAGCCATTAAAAACCTTTCACATAAATAATGGCAGAAAACTTCCCAAACATGGATAAAGAATTTGACGTACAAATAAATGAAGCATATAGAATTCCAAATAGCCATGACCAACATAAATCTACACCAAGGCATATAATAATCAAGATTCAAGAATTTCAGCACAAGAACAAAATATTAAACACAGCTAGAGAAAAGAAACTTATCACCTATAAAGGAAAGCTCATCAGAATCACAGCAGACTTATCAACACAAACTCTCAAATCAAGTAGAGCCTAGAGTGAGGTATTCCAAGTCCTAAAAGCAAATAATCTTCCATCCAGGTTGATGTACCCCACAAAACTATCTTTCAAAATTGATGGAGAAATAAGATACTTCCATGACAAAGAACAGCTGAAGAAATTTTTGACCACCAAACCAGCTCTACAAAATACTCTGAAGTACATATTAGAAAGAGATAATGAAGACAAAAACACATGAACACCAACAGAAAGAAGCTGCCTGGGCTGGGCAAGCAATTGAACAGAGGAGAAAGACAGGGAATGAACAGAAAAATGACATGAAAAAAAAAAAAGCCAATATATGTCAGTTATAACCATCAACATAAATGGTCTCAATTCACTAATCAAAAGAAACAGACTGGCAGAATGGATCAAGGAGCAAGATCCAATAACAGGCTGCATTGAAGAAACACATTTAACCCCAAAAGAAGTTCATAGACTAAAAGTCAAAGCATGGAAAACAATTCTCCATGCCATAGGAACCCAGAAAAAAGCAGGGGTAGCTACTCTATCTGCAGACAATGCAAACTTTAAGCCAGAACTGATCCAAAGAGACAAAGAAAGTCACTACCTACTTGATAAGGGAAAACTCCAAGAAGAAGAGATAATCATAAATATTTATGCACCAAACACCGGTGCAACAAACTACATAAAACAAATAGTAACAGACAGGGAAAACCAAATAAGCACTAACACAATTGTAGTGGGAGACCTTAATACCCCACTCTCACAAATAGATAGATCAACTAGACAAAAAATCATAAAGAAATATTAGAATTAAACTAAGCCTGTGAACAAATGGACTTGGTAGGTGTCTTCAGACTGTTCCATCCCAAAACATCAGAAAACACATTCTTCTCAGCTGCACATGGGATGTTCTCCAAAATGGAACATATATTAGTTGACAAAACATGTTTAAGTAAATATAGAGGAAATCATCCCATGCATACTCTCTGACCATAGTGCAATGAAACTGGAAATGAACGGCAAAGGAAATCACAAAAACTAAATCAACACATGGAAATTAAACAATACTCTTGTGAGCAACCAATGGGTCACAGAAGAAATTAAAGATGAAATTAAACAGTATATACAATTAAATGATAATGCCAATACAATATTCCTAAACTTATGGGACTCAATGAAAGCAGTCCTACAAAGGAAATTTATAGTGATGAACTCACACATCAGGAAAAGAGAATGAGCTCAAAAGCACAACCTAACGTTGAACCTCAAACTTCCAGAAAAAGAAAAACAAATCAAACCCAAAGCTTGTAGGAGGGAGAAAATTATAAAGGGAAGAGCAGCAATTAATGCAATAGAGACTAAGAAAACAATACAAAGAATAAATTAATCAAAAGTTAGTTCTTTAAAAGAATAAATAAAAGTGATAAACCATTAGCCAAATTCATCAAAAAGAGAAAGAAAAAAAAAAAAAAACTCAAGCAATTAGGAATGAAAAGGGGAAAATCACAATGGATCCCACAGAAATCCAGGAGACCACCAATACCTACTACGAGAAACTATATTCAAATAAGATGGAAGACACAGAAGAAATGAACAACTGAATTGCCAAAACTAAATCAAGAAGATATAAAAATTCTAAATGACCTGATATCAGCCAATGAAATTGAAAAATGTAATTAAAATTTTACCAACAAAGAAAAGCCCAGGCACTGATGGATTCACTGTTGAATTCTACAAGAAATTTAGAGAAGAACTAATTCCACTAATGCTGACGCTCTTTAAAGAAATTGAAAGAGAAGCAGTACTTCCAAAATCATTCCTGGAAGCAAGTATTACCCTGATTCCAAAACCAGAGAAGAATGCAACCAAAAAAGAAAACTACAGGCCAATCTCTGTAATGAACATAAATGCAAAAATCATCAATAAAATACTGGCAAACAGAATGCAGGAAATCATCAAGAAGATTATATATCATGACCAAGTAGATTCATCCCAGGGATGCAGGGATGGTTTGACATACACAAATCAATAAATGTAATATACCTTATTAATAGAACCAAAGATAAAAATCACATGATCATCTCTAATAGATGCAGAAAAAGCATTTGACAAAGTCCCACACCCATTCATGATAAAAACCCTACAGAAAATTGGTATTGATGGTTTTCACCTCAACCTGATAAAAAGCCATCTATGACAAACCAACAACTAACATCATACTAAATGGTCAAAAACTGAGAGCTTTCACTCTAAAATCAGGAACAAGACAAGGAAGTCCATTATCACCACTCCTATTCAATATAGTTCTGGAAACATTAGCCAGAACAATTAGACAAAAAAAATTAAAAGGAATAAAGATAGGGAAGGAAGAAGTTAAATTATCATTATTTGCAGATGACATGATACTCTACATAGAAGATCCCCAAAACTCCACCAAGAATTTGTAGATTTAATATCCAAATTCAGCAGTGTATCAGGATACAAAGTCAACACTCAAAAATCAATAGCATTCCTGTACACAGGTAACAAACTCACAGAGAGAGAATTAGGAAAAGTGCACCCTTTACAATAGCATCTAAAAAAATGAAATACTTAGGAATCAGTCTAACAAAGGATGTAAAAGATCTGTACAGTGAAAATTACAGTACCCTAAAAAAGGACATCAAAGAGGATATCAGAATATGGAAAGATATCCCTTGCTCTTGGATAGAAAGAACAAACATTGTGAAAATGGCCATACTCCCAAAACTGCTACACAGATTTAATGCAATCCCAATCAAAATACAATTAGCATACTTCACAGATCTAGAGAAAACATTCCTAAACTTCATTTGGAACCAGAAGAGATTCAGAATAGCAAAAGCAATTATAGGCAACAAAGGCAAGTGAGGGGGCATCACAATCCCTGACCTGAAATTATACTACAATGCTACTGTGATAAAATCAGCATGGTATTGGCAAAAAAAAAAGACCTGAGGATCAGTGGAACAGAATAGAACATGCAGACACAACCCCAAATACACTCAGTCACCTTATCTTTGACAAGGGAGCCGAACATGTTAACTGGAAGAAAGATAGTCTCTTTAATAAATGGTGCTGGAAAAACTGGCTTTCCACATGCTGAAGACTAAAACCAGACCCATGTCTATCACCATGCACTAAACTAAAGTCAAAATGGATCAAAGATCTAAATATTAAAATAGAAACACTAAATCTACTGGAAGAGAAAATAGGTAGAAATCTTGAAGACATAGGTGTAGGCAGAGACTTCATGAACAAAACCCAGACTGCAAGGGACATATTACGAAGAATCAACAAATGGGATCTCACCTTATTAAAAAGCTTATACACAATAAAAGAAATCACCAACAGAGTGAAAAGAAAGCCCACAGAGTGGGGAAAAATTATAGCCAGCTGTCCCTCAACTTTGAATTGGGGGAGTCTTTGAATTTGGGGGGATGATGTTTTTAAAAATATGAGACCCCCCCAAGTTAAAAGATCCAATCCAAAAATGGGCATCTGAGATGAATACACACTTCTCAGATGAAGAAATACAAATGGCAAATAAATATATGAGAAAATGTTCAACATCATTGGTCATTCGAAAGATGCAAATGAAAACACTGAGATTCCATCTCACCCCAAAAAGAATGGCTATCATCTAAAAATCAACCGATAACAAATGCTGGAGGGGCTGTGGGGAAAAAGAAACCCTTCTCCACTGTTGGTAGGAGTGTAGATTGGTGCAACCCCCGTGGAAATCAGTGTGGAGATTCCTTAAAAAACTAGGATTAGAGGTCCCATTTGACCCAGGTATTCCCCTTCTGGGTATCTTCCCAGAAGAATTAAAAACATCATACCACAGCGATATATGTGTACCCATGTTTATAGCAGCATACTTTGTAATAGCTAAATCTTGGAAACAGCCCAAATGCCCATCAACCAAGGAATGGATAAAAAAGTTGTGTTTTTTTTTTTAATAATATAATGAAGTACTACTCAGCCATAAAGAAGGATAAACTGGAGACTTTTATAGGTAAATGGATACAACTTGAGACCACACTCATAAGTGAAATAAATTGGCCCCATATGTGTAAGCATAATATTGTCTCACTAGTGTGAGACAACGAACAAGTAAATAAGGTACAAAATGTTCAATAAATATTGGGAATGGGGAAGAAATTGCTCAAAAGAAAAGGCAAACTGTGATGGGGGAAAGGGGAAAGGAAGGAAGAGAAAAAGAAAAAAATAGATTTATTCACAAGATAGTTAAGATAGTTATACAGCTAATTTCTCTTAGTTCATTGAAAAGAATGATTTGTGTTAGTATTGTTTGGACAAGATATCATGACTGTATCTTGTATTCTGAATATCAGCTATGAAGACAATATGTAATGTATTAATTATTGTAACTCTCTCACTAACCTGTTTTGAAACTGTTTTATTGTTATTTTTATTTTTTTCTCTTTAAAAAAAAACACACAAACAATCCAAATACCTGAGTACATCCAGAGTAAAGCATATTTATGCCTTGTTTCCTCATTTGCAGTTTAGAAAGAAATTCATAAGTATCCTGAGAAAACTGTACAGAGAAATGACGTTAAACGGTGGCAGGAAGGTTTTCTACTAGAGGTGACTCATTTTAACCAACATCAGGAAATTATTAATATGTGATTTTCACAAATGATGTAATCTAGACAGCTTCTTTACATAAAGCACTTCACATGCTTCTTCCACCATCTTCTATTTTTCTCTGTCTACCTTTCCCCACCCCATGTCATATGACAGTCTATCTAACCAAATTCTTACTTTTTCTAATTATGTAGTGTATATGTGGGAATTTTCATATCATACCATATGAGATTCCAGAATCCAGATATTCAGGGTTATCCCATATACCACTTTCAAAGTTCAGGTCAATATTCTAGCATTCATATTAATAATGCTCTCCCTTTAAGTCTCAAAAATCTTTCAATTTGGAAAAGGAATGTTGTGGTTTCCCTAAAGATATTAAACTTGAAGAAGAAAGAAAAAGTTCTATAAAGGACGCAACTTAGTAGGTCCATCCCTAAGGCCACTCTCTATCACTGAGGATTTAGAAGCCATCCTCTGTCGAGGAGGCTCCAGTCACCCACACTCTAATTTGCATCCATATTATGTCTTGAAAAATAGCATTTAATTTATGGCTCAGTGTTTCACTGAAGTTCACTATGTTTCACCAGTGTTCATTGTGTTTATATTAAAGATCTGCCTTTGTACCAAAACACCTGATATTTCAAAATTCTAAAATCTTTCTACACCTACTAATTCTAAAATAGAAAAAATGATGTCTTACCCAGCATAACTTGAATTAATGACAAATATCTATGTTATGGCTTATATCTAATTGTCCCCTTAAACCCTCATGCATTCATAGGAGGGGCTTTGCGAGGAAACTGAAACATGGGGGAGTGATACTCATCAGTGGATTAGTCCACTGATGAATTGATAGCTAGCTGTGATTTGGGAGGTGAAACCTGTTTGAAGGAGGTGGGTCACTGGGGGCATGGCCTGGAAGGGAAAATCCTCACCACCACCACCCTGACCCCTCCCTCTGCTTTGCAACACCATACCATCAACTCCTCTCTGCCGTGCCCCTCTGTCATGCTGCCCTGCCTTGGAGCCAGCCCAGTAGGGACTGAAACTTCTACAAACTGTGAGCCAAAATAAACCTTTCCTCCTTAGAGTTGTGGGTGTCAGTTATTGTGTCTCAGTGACAAGAAAGTAAATTAAGACAATGTACTTGCTCATTATCTCTGAAAAATCATTTATCAATCTATTCTTAAGGGCACATGTGTAGGTGTTTACACGATTATAAAACCTAAATTGTAATAAGTGTAAAAGACCCATTCATTTAATTCAGATGGTTTTAAAACTACCTTCTCATTTGATGATTTTTCCCTTTAAAAAAAAAAAAATCCCATGTCCCTTTAAGGGTATATTAAAATATAATTAACAAACTAAACATTAGTCCAAACAAAGTGAACAGGAAGGCATAATAAAATCAGCTTATTGATTGTTGTTTAGATACTGTTTCACTCTCAGGCAGTGGAAAAGTGATAAATTGCGGGCCATGAAATCATCAGCCTGCAGGATCGTGTCATTTAAATGGGAGGATTACGCAAGGCTTGTATCATATCTGCAGAAAATGACACTCCTCTCACATTACCATTCCAGCTCCTCCACTGGCAGAAATGACCATCATCAGTATGAGAAAATGTTCAGGATCACAGGAAGTGCTATCCTCCATTTCTCTTCCTTTCCGATACAGCTCTCTCCTCTCCAAAATGAGATTGCTGAGTAGTTGCTGGATGGTTTCCTAATGATTAAAAATGTTCACTGTACTAAACCATAAGTTTTGTTGCTGATATGTTAGGGCTCTAATGAAAAGACAGATACCTCTCTACAGGAGAAACATGTTTAGGCAATGCCCTTACCCACAGTCTGATTAAATCAGGATGCTTAAAAGAGTTTTGCTTTTATGACACAAATAGATTGAACACTACTGGCATGGAGTTTAAACACTGCAAGCAAAATATTAGTTTTGGGTCTGTGGTATATTCATAGCCCTGAGTGTCTCCATCAAGCTTATCTGGAGGATTCTGTTTATGTGAAAGAAATTGCTATGATCAATCAATGTGTAGTAAGAGATCAAACAAAATGCTGAATCCAGAAATGTTTTCTCCTGGTTCTGTTCAGTAAGAGACAGGAGCACTACAAGTGAGCTGTTATAAATATTCTGCAAAAATCTACAATTTATGTTCTAGATTTTTTTTTCACTTGTTGATATGAACTTCATGTTTCAGTACCAGCTTTTTTTCCCTCTGGCTCATATTATAAGTCTCCATAGAGCAGAAGGCAATTTCAGTTGCACAAACTTGGCTGTTACAGTATTTCTGAAGCTTGTATTTTTCTTGAAATAAAAAAAAATCTATGAAATTCTCAATGTGTGTTGCAGAAATGAATTCAATTTTTTCTTCTCTAAGTCCACTAGGGTAGCCAAAATCATTATCCTTATTTCATGACTACATTGAGAAACTGAAAGAACACTCGAATTATAGAAACTTCTTCAAAGAAATAACAGAGAGGAGAAATGAAAAAAGAATCCTGAAACCTAACCTCCAAGTATGACAATGAATCGTATTCCTATATGTCATTTCAAAATTTATTTCCATGTATGCTTTTATGATTTCACAGGACAGAGCAGGCTTTTGAAACTGCAGGGAGTGATAACTTTGGGCCCTTGTAGAGTTAGCAGCAGGCCCCTTTTAGTATTGTGATTTTATTTATCTCCTTCCTTTTTTTTTAGTTCCCAGCCCTTATCTGGTCAGATACTTAGAAATTGTAGTTAGAAATCTATCATCACCCCATCGTCTCTTTTTTGATGCCCTGATTAGACATTTTGATATTTTGTTCGCATCAGGTGCACCTGTACCCAAACTCAGACTTCTCCACTGCAAAAGATACTTATTGATTATTCATTTTAGAGTAAAGCTCTGAATATGTCATTCTATTGCTTGTTAGCTTCACATGTTAGCCTACATTTTTGTATAGAATAAATACAAAAAAATTTTATCTAAGTATTCAAAGTCCTCTACCGTCTGGCTGAAACCGAATTTTTTCCCCAGTCTCCTTCCTACTTTATCCTTTAGCTTAGTATGCTTTATCCTATAGCTTTACTAATTTTTTTTCAGACTCCCAAAGGCCCTTTCTTGTCCTTGAACTTGTCCTTCACACAGATTTTCTCTTAAGATTTCAAATGTTAGTCTTTCCTCCAAGCTCATCTTAGCAGTATATACACCACGACACCACTGTCCATATTGTTAAGGACAAAGCAGAAACTTCTGGTCTTCTGTTATGTCCTTGGCCTACTGCCTACTACAACACTTACCACTGTTTACCTCATATCCCAAGGATTCATAAGCATACTTTCCTTGAGCCTGACAGACTACCAATTCCTCGAAAAAAAAAGATGGACATTTTATCCGTTTTGCACCTTACTACCTGATAGCTGGTGATGTACAAGTTGCAGGTGCTCTTGTTAAGTGAATTTAGAGTAGTGTAGCATTTTTCAATTTTGTTGAACTCATCAAAACTTATTTGCCATAAGTCCCATTACCTCATTGAATTTCCCTATTAAGAAATTAATCACCTGGTTGATGATAATGGAGGTTAATGAGTTAATGTTTTATTCTCACTCCAGGCATCTGCCTTTATAAGCAGGCTTCTTGGTGATACTACATTGGAGCCTTGACAGCTTTTATAATATGGGCAGCAACATATTTTTCTCTTGCTCTGGTGACCCTTTATAACGTTCGGTTTAAAGGATTTGCCTTTGTGGCCTTGCCTATTAAGTGGTATGACCTCTATGCCCATGCGGATTCAAACCCCGAGCTCTGTTGACCGGTATCTTTTCCTCTGTATGAACAACTGACAAAGGTCTTCTCTTCACAGTTTAGTTTATATTGGCTAAACCCATCTTGGGGCCTCTGTTCTGACAATTCAGAGATGTTTTCTTTGATAAAAGTAAAACAGTAGCAAGCCATTACGTAATAGACAATGATTAAAGCATCTATAAAAATAGAACTCAGTCCCACAATCTGCAGTGACCACCTCAAGAATCAACATGTTTACTGCAACTGTCCAGGAAATCAGCAGTTGTCTCCAGCAACCAGTCCAGGAAGCCATACTGTAACACTCACAACAATTACTTCTGCATGGACACTTCAAGACTGACAGCTTCCCTAATTTAAGACCTTACTTCCAATTTAGGGATCAACCACAGGAAGTTAAACATTCACCCAAAACCGATTATGCAGGATGCCCTGCCCCTAGTTCATCTGCCTACATGCCCACGGCCTTTAATCAGGGCATATCTGAAGCCTTCATATTTACCCACTGTAAGGCTTTCCCACTTTTTTTCCTGCTTTTCTCTCTTAGCCAAAATACCAGTGATGGTCGCTGACACTTTTCTTGCAGTACGTTCTCAATAAATAGCTTTGGCCTGTTCTCATTCAGGGTTATCACCACAGCACACTAGTACTCCCCTTGGCTTTCAAGAATATTCCTTGGTTCTTACCTGGAAGAGCAAGCCTGATCCTATTCTACAAGGGATCTGTACTGAAATGTTGAAACCACCCCAAAATAGTGTCAGAAATTAAGAACTAGTTATCTCTCCTGATTCTGCTGGCAGTCATTCTGTAGGCCTCACCTGTGCTCACTCACGATGCAGCACTGTGTGGGGGGTGCTGGGGAATAGGCACAAGTGAGAAGACTGAACCAAATGGGTCTCTCTCTCTACAAGGTCTGGTGGTGTCGGCGCGGTATCCTCAAATAGCAAAGACAATCTACAAGGCCTCCAAGGATTTGGGGGTTTGTGTGTGTTGGAATTCACATACCATCTGTTCTGGTGTATTTTACTGTTCTATCCAGTCCAACCCAACCCAGCTCCAGAAAGGTGGATAATGCCTCCTCATGAAGTGTAGAAAAGAGACACTGCATATGAGCTTGCACAGAGAGAAAGCAGGACGCAGTGCAGCACCTGTTTCTGTGGTACCGTTTAGACCACTATGTCTAGTGCTTTAGACCGCTATGGACTAAGCGGTACCAAATTCCAAACCACTCCTGGAATTGGGTTGGTTAATAGCAGAATGGCTGATCACTGTTCCAGGCTAAGAATAATCTTTTTAATAATTTCAAATAATTCTCTAGTCATTTAGTTAAAATTGATTCCAACAAATGTACATCACTCATTTCAGGTACTATAATAATTGCTAAAGATACAAAAAGGAGGCTAAGATTTAACTCAGTAGTAAGACACTTACCTGGCATGTGCAAGGCCCTGAATTTTATCCCAAGGAGTGAAAAAGAAAAAAGAAGAGAAAAGGATACAAAGATCAGCAGAGGATTCAAAGAGCTGACAATGTATTAAAAGAGAATAGGGAAATACTCTATATCTGCTAACAAAAGGTAGAGTAATTTGAATATCATAAGCAAAGTTAAATTAAAGCAGACATAAAGAATGTTTCAACTGAGTGCTCTTAGGTGTTTATTATTGGGCATTCTATTATGTTTCTTTTTTTCTACATATTGTTTTATAAATATTGTTTTTTCACTTTATGTGCTCCTGACTGGGCTTTCCAAAAAACATTGTATCATTCCCAACATGCAAGCTAACCAATTAGATTTCCTAAATCCCTGGACAAAGAAATTGATCCAGGTGATGAAACTGACACAAGTGCATCTAATCAATCTTCCTCTCCCTCTTTCTTTCTTTCTTTTCTTCCCTTTCTTTCTTTTTTTTTTTTTTGTGGGTTCCGGGAGTCGAACTCAGGACCTTGTGCTTGCCAGGCAGGCGCTTATGCTGCTGAGCCATCTCACCGGCCCTCCGTTTCTTTCTCTTTCTTTCTTTCTTTCTTTCTTTCTTTCTTTCTTTCTTTCTTTCTTTCTTTCTTTCTTTCTTTCTTTCTTTCTTTCTTTCCTTCCTTCTTTCTTTCCTTCCTTCCTTCCTTCCTTTTCTTTCTTTCTTTCTCTCTCTCATCCCCTCCCTTCCCTTCCCTTCCCTTCCCTCTTCTCCTTCCTCCCTCCCTTCCTTCTTTTCCCTGTGTGTTTCTCAGGAGTGAGGAAGTCCATAAAATTCTCTTCTCTCACAAAAATTTAAGGTTTATCCTGGAGCTGACACATGGAGAACGGTGGAAAGGGGATTACTTTCCTCATCTCTTGCAGAAAACTAAAAAGAATTCCCAGAATTCCCAATATTTATTACAATAAATTAATTTCTGTCTTTCAAGTTTGAGTAAATTTTGGTCACACACAACTGAAAAATATTGCAACAAGCGGCAAGGTTTAGCTTGAAAATGACATTATGAAGAGACCTTATTGAATTGGGAAGAACAGAGGAGGGAAGCCTGAATCAGGAGGGAGCACAAAGGGATCAGGCAATGGTGAGGGAGTCTCCACTGCTTGTTACACATGGAATACACAGGGGAAGAGAGGGAAATCAAGTGGAAGGTATTTTAGAACCAGAAAAACCTAAAACGCCATAAAAGAGATTCAGCATTGAATACAACAGACACTGGAAAGTCACTGCACATTACTGTGTAGGGGAAATCAATCATTCAACTCTGGGAGACTAGAGACAGGCTGATCATTGCAAAGATGATGTAAAGGACAGAGGCTCAGGAAAAAGCTTTTAAACTAGAATGCACCATGATTGGAAACTCACTGTAAGGGATGAAAGTAAAATTGGACTGAGATTTTGAGCCTGAGGGAAAAAGTAACGAAAGGAAGGAAGGAGAGAGAAAGGCAGGAGAAAAGGGAAGGGAAGGGAAGGGAAAGGAAGGGAAAGCGATGGCCTTCAACTCATACCAGTGAAAGACTTTTTTAACCAGAGAAAATGAAATGGCAGTTGGACTTAATCGCTTCAGTGGATGGAGAAGCTTCAAAGAAATGAGACTGGGATTGGGATATTAAGTATCACAGATCACACAGCTAGCAAGTGTGTCTACACTCTGCCAGTCTGACTCCAACAATACTTTTGCACTTCACTCCACTGTCCTTACAAACAATTAATTCCTGCATCCTTCTGAGATTAAAAACATCTCAGCTGTAATGCAAATAGCAACAACTCATTTGGACCAGCATTAGAACTTCCAAATGGGATCTTTAACTTGAATATTCAATTTCCATGGATCTATCCTCCCAGGAGTATTACAATGATAAACACACACCCACACACCCACACACATGCACATACACAACTGACATACACAATCACCAAGTCTTCTCATATCACATGTTAAAAAAAAAAAAAGACTCCAACCAAGGAGTAGTACTGTGAGTAGTAGTATTACAGTGGTACTGAAATCCCAGTACCCTGGAAGGCTGAAGCAAGAGGATTGCAAATTCAAACCCTACCCATGCAACTTAACAATTTAGTAAGACCCTATCTCCAAAATAAAGAAAAAAAAATTAAAGGCTGAGAACGTAGCTCAACGAAGGCTTTGGGTTCAATCCCCCCCTCAAAAAAAGATTCCAGTGCTCTCCTATCATGTAAAAGAGCGCGTAATCTCCTCAGTAGACACATGTGGATGTTCAAAATCTAGATGGTGGCATTAATCGACTGGACTCCCACAACAAAGCACCAGAGACTGAGTGGCTTATTTCCTTTTTATAAGAACATCAGTCATACTGGGTTAGAACTTTTGTCACCGTTATAAAGACTCTGTATTTAATAATAATGTCACACTCTGGCCTTTAGGATTTCAACATATAAATTTTGGGGGAACATAGTTAAACCCGTAACACTGACCCAGCCTGGCCTTTTGCTCCAACTCCCACAATTCTTTCTCCTAGTGATGCTAAATATGTGTAGCCTCTTCCTACTGATCATCCCACCCCATTCTGCTTCCCATAACCTGACATTATGGAAGTATCTGTCTTCTCTTCACTATGTTGCCAATCAGACTTCCATCATTCCCTGGCCCTAGTTATCACTTACAAGTTCCTAAGAAGGCTACCTGAATGCCACTACTGCTGGTGCCTCCACAAAGTCACAGGGCTATGTCTATCATGTCACATGCCACAACTAGCAATGGAAAAAAGGCTGGCATTCATTTGCCAAACTCACAAGTTTGAGGTATCAAAAGCAAACTATCAGTTTATGTATTAAAATAGAACCTCCCTGCAGACTAACTGGCCTGAGGATACCAGTTAGAAACAGAAGGTTGCTTCATGAGCCCAGAATCAGAACTATGAGAATGCAATGATTCGAATTTTGGATACCAATGGACTAGAGTGGTCTTAGGATCTTTTCCCCTAATAGGGATAATTTTACCAATTCAATAATAGTAAGAAAGCTGATAATATTTTGTATTAACCCATGTGAACCAAGCATTATATCAAATAAATTATTTTATCTACTTCTCATAGTAAACTAATAAAATCTATTCTATTTTTAATCTCCAAATAAGAGCTAAGGAAACTGACAGCTAGGGAGGTCAAGCAAATTCTCAAGAATTTGAAAAAGTGGTACCAAATTCAAAATTTCCCTATCTTACCCACCTGTCCAAAGCTCATTGGTGAAGGTTCTTTCTTTCCACTGATTTATGCTTATGCAGAAATTTCCATATTTTGCTTTTACAAATCTATTTCCCAACACTGACAAGTATACTTTTTGACAAACATGTTTTAAGTTTCAGTTACATCTTGATGTCATGGAAGTTGAACTGTATCTATTAAACAAGGTGGCTGATCTCTACTCAGGGGTCAAGAGGGCTCCATCAGAAATTTCTGGTTTTGGGCTAACTTACAATTTGCTGATTAGTGGGGTTTCTACCAGAGCCATTCAGCTAGATTTCTCCACCATCCAACAATTTTTATGTAAAGTAAAATGTTCATTATTGAACTTACAAGACAAAAATCAATCATGAAAAAATAAAACAATCCTATTTTTATTCAATTTTTGGTGGTATGGTTATTTAAGCATTACATTTTTCTTATAAAAACTCAACAATTCAAGTTGAAGTCTAGGTACACAGTAATAAAAATGTTGTTCCCTTTTGTTTCTTTATTAGCCACCTATTGAAATTTTATCCATTTTTCATTTTCCATTTAAATACTGACTTAAAATCTGTCCTAATTACAATTAATCTCTTCCATGGAACACTTTTCTCTCTCAGTCTACATTATCTTCTAATGAATTTTTAAACATTCCACTATTTTAAAGCTCCTTGAGGACATTTATTTATATCCAGGTTAGTATTTTTAACAGAATCTAGCATAATCCATTGTTGTTAGTAGGTACCCAATGTATCTATACAAACTTGAATTGTATTGATAAATATACTTTTCTAAATCAAGGAAACATTGCTGTTTTTCTCAGGCTAATTTTATTTTCTCAATATTCAAAGCTCTACTTGTAAATCATCTGATTTTAGGGTCCTTCGGCAAAAATTGCCATATAAAGTAGGAATGTAAATAAATAGGAAAACATGTTTACATCCACTTCTTCCCTTTTTTTTTCATGTGTGGGTCTGCTCAGGCTTAAGTGGAGTGTTCAGGCAAGAAAGATCCAGAAAGGCTAACAGTACTGTGCAAATTAACACCAGTAGTTACCAATAAAATATCTAAAGTCTGCTGAAATAATCCTTCTACAAGCTGAAATCTGATATTAATGTAAACTTTGTTTCTATGAGAAGAAAAGAGGAGTTATAATACCTCAATATGGTATAAAAAAATCTTTATCTTGCCATTTTGCAGTGTACTGCTGGACAGGGACTTTGAGAACAGAAAAGTATACTAATTCTTGTTTCTCTCTGTTCATTTTAGAGATCATGAAACTAATGCATGGAAAGATTATGGGACAGTCTACACATTCGGGCAATTTTCATGAATGCATTTAGTATATTAGCTGCAGTAGCAGAGAAGTTATAAGAATTTATGAAGATGTTTACAAGACCTGCCCTTAAATGAAAGGCCCTTCAGATTGTTTCCATCAGATTTGAGATTAACTGAGTTTCTGTATTTCTCCATGGCCCAGTTGTCTACTTCTCACTTCTCATCTGGTATGATTTCTGTATCATTCATCCATATTAATCCAAAGTGGTCATCCACTCCCCAAGAGTTCTACAACTTGCAAAAGACACCTGTCCCAACCTCAACCTAATTTTAGTGGTTCACATCTGCTACATCCTCTATCCATATTGATGTTAGCCTATTTGATAAGATCTCCTAAGAGATCCACACTCCCAATCCCTTGTAATGGTTATAATAATTCTGGAGTGGCAACTGTTTTGCTGGAATTTCAGGTCAGTTATTTTGAATCCCACCAATTTCACTCTAAACAGTTTCTTCACAGAGGATTGCTCCTGCCTCTGACCTTTGTTTTATGAAACAAGTCAAAGGAATAGGACTGAAACTCAGAATATTAATACATTATCCCACAATTACTTGTAAAATTATAAATTCCATGTTTCATATAATTCACAGCATGTGTTTTATGCGTCTCAGCTCAGCTTGAAGTAGTGGCTGGTTCCTAATACAATACTCTTTCAATGGGGCCTTTTCAGTTTCTCAGAGCCCACAGGCAGGGTAAGATGAGAGGAAGTCAACTTGCTTCATTAGTCATCTGTTTAACCAGCTTCATCAGTTCTCTGCCTCCAAGTTAGCATGGGAACCTCAGATTTTCACTATAATGAACACAAAGTTGGTAAAGACTGGCTCGATCTATACGAATTACTAAAAAAATTCTAGTGCTTCCAAAAACTCTTCAATAATTAAACAGAGAAAGGCAGGCAACAGGTTTTGTTTGCAGAGTATTTAAAACAAGTGAGTAGGATAATTGATTAAAGCACAAAGGACCTGCAATCTGTTCCCTAGAATGCTAACAAGAATGCAAAGGCCCTATGAAAGAGTGACCTTACACACATGAAAATATTACCAAAGAGCTGTTCTTTGAGCAAAGAATTGTAAAAGCTATTTCATTGTCAGCAGATATAGAATATATTATATTTCAGTAATATGGCTATTTTAATATTTGTAAAATAATTAAGACTTACAGTATCCCTCTAATTGAGAAGGGTACTATAAGAAGAGAAAAATATAAGTGATCCCCACAAGCTATGTAATATCACCAGAAAGACACTGAAAATTAAAGGAGGCTCTGAGGAGCAACAAAGAAATATAGTTTCCACTCATATTTTTCCTCCTATGTGCCATAGATCGTCTTAGTTTAATAAAGTATCATGCCTCTGTGACATTACAGGGCTGAATTCTTGCAG
Source organism: Erethizon dorsatum (assembly GCA_028451465.1). Taxonomy (NCBI): domain Eukaryota; kingdom Metazoa; phylum Chordata; class Mammalia; order Rodentia; family Erethizontidae; genus Erethizon; species Erethizon dorsatum. The sequence goes on along the minus strand of CM051825.1, from coordinate 54,186,495 downwards.
TAATCAAATAAGTCTACTTTTCCAGAAACTCTGCATGGAGAAGGAGGCAGCTTAGGGAGCAAAAGTACAGAGAATGCTACTCTAAGGTATTGTCCCAATGGAAGAAACCATTAAATATCAAGAGCATTAAAGAAAATAAGCACTTTCATATGGAAAACCAATAGACCAGCGTTTTTTAGAAAAGATGCAAACATATAGAGCCAAATATAGAGTAGAATAACAAGAGAAGAAAACCAGACCTGATGACATACTAAACCAGGAACATAAGGGCATACACTTAATAGTTCCTTATAAGAAGTGGAGATAAGTCTGGAGGCAGCCTAGCAATCCTGTATCCCATCTTTCCCATGCTAAGCTGCTGCAAGCTAAAAGCCACCATCAGCTAAAATGCTAACTGGAATTTCTGGAAATTAAAATGATAACTTTCCATAAAATCAACCAATCATTAATCATGAATTATGGTTTAATTCCTAACTCCAAAATACATATGCACACTACCTTAAGCAAATTCATTTTTATGCAAAACAGGCCAAAATTTTATCTTCTGTTACCATTCCTATTGTATTTATTATGAACCTGTTTATTATTGGGGAGATCTTTTTAACCTTCAACTAGACTATAAACTCTGGAAGTACAGTACATCTCTTTTGTTCATCAATTTCTAGCGTCTAGAACAATGTCTTCTGTAACACAGGAGTTAATCAATAATTGATACATAAATCAGTTTTTTCTGCAATCAAAATCAAAATAAGGGCTGGTGAGATGGCTTAGCGGCATAAGCGCCTGCGCGGCAAGCGCGAGGGCCCGAGTTCGACTCCCGGAACCCACATACGAAAAAGGGGCCGGTGATATCGCTCAGTGGCATGGGCGCCTGCTGGCGCGCAAGGTCCTGAGGTCAAACCCCCAGTACCCACAAAAAAAAAAAATCAAAATAAATGTTGGAGAGGTTAATTTTTCAAGTCTTTCCCAGAGGGAAATACAAATAATTTGGTACTTTAGCAATAGATTTGAAGCTGAAAAGTAAAAGACAATCTGTAAACTCTCTACCGGAGAGAAAGAATCATCTAACTATAAACCCTGGAAAGCCTTGGTTAAGTTTCCAAGCAGAAATCACCTTATACTTTATCTGCAGCATTGGACTGCATATCATGATGATTGGTAGCCTCCAAAGGCCTTTGAAATATATACCAAGCTCCAAACTCTTCAGCACAGCAAACCCCAAATTTATGTCCACTTCAGTCTTTGCCATTTCGGTGATAATTTACTGCTGGGGCTGGAGATAATAAGCAAATACTATATATTTCTACTCACATGAACAAGAGCCTTCAATAACTAACATATCATGTATTTTATAATACTGTAGCTCTCACTAAAGTTCTTATCCTCTCACACCACATTTGCATATGGTGATTTAATACAAATCAATATTTTTTCATTGCCTATTTCTTTTGAATCAGAATGCTTACTGATAATTTTATTTTCCTGGGGGACGTTGATGGTTGAAGAGTACATGTGTAAGAATGAAGTGCCTGTTGAAGGAGGAGGGAGAGAATGTGAAGAGCATTTTCAGCTATCATGGACAGTATTTGACTTAATCATACAGATTACAGAAAGAATGTCATTAGACACAATGTTTTCCTTTTCTTTAAAAGTGATTTTGTTCCAATGCCCAAACTGAGGCAGGAATATTTCTAAAATAGCCACAGAAAGTCGGAAGAGCCTTTGTTGCTTTTCTTACCCAATCACAGAATTTGTGTAGTGGATTAAAAAAGAAAAAAAATTGCTATAAGTTTGAAGCAAGAGAGTGCTATGTGTGTCAAAAGACTCACCTTCCTTTTTCTGTATACATTTCCTTTTGTCCCAGTAGGAAACACAAGGACAAAATGTCATTGTAGCTGGCAAGTGTGGTGCCTTCTTTTGTTTATTTGCTATTAAATTGTTTGAGGGAAAAAAAGTTGTCATCTAACTTTTGCTTGAAACCTCCAATAATGAAGAGTGATGAAATGAAAGGAGCAGAGATGCAGAGAATTGCCCATGCTTACTTGATGGACTTCACTGATGGCTCTCAATTCATCACTAACGTATTCCATCCATCAATAAGCTCCACACATTCTACACAAAACCATAAAACCATAACCCAGTCTACCTACTTCATCTCCATTGCTCATAGTACCTGCTACACTCATCAGAACACAACCACACCTCACATAGCCTCTTAACTCACTCGCTTGCTTATAATTCAGCAATTGCTTCTTTACATGACAGTCTAACTGGTGCTGTCAGAAAATTAATCATCCCTTATTCCTTCATATTTAAAACATCTTAGTGCCTTCTGGTATCATGCAGAATCAAATCCACATTTCCATGTACCAATATATTCCCCAGCCTCTACTTTCCTTCCTGATTAACTCTCGATCCCCATTTCTGTTCTTTAAACACAGTAAATCTGCCGCAAGACTTTGCATATTTAGCTTCTTTGGCCTGCAAACATCTTTTCCTTATCTTTCACTGCCTGAACCCCAAAGGCCTCTACAGGGAAGCTTTCCTTCAATATTACATAGAGTATTGACATCTCCAACTTAACTTTCTGTTCTACTTTCCTGTTTTTATATTACAGAACTGGTTACTATCTGAAATCAGTTTATTTACTCAAAGAATCACTGATTTCCTTGTGTGTTGTTGATACTTCTTTTTGCCTTAATAGTGTAAGCTGTGTAATGCTAGGACAAGCTCCAATTTTGCTCATCCCTTAAAGTCCAGCTGGCAAGAAAAACTGCTAATCCATAAAAGCTGCTAAATAAATGTTTGTTGGATGAATAAATAAATGAAAATTCCAGTTCAACATGAGTTTCTGACTACCAGATCTTCCTTACACAGAATGAAGCATAAGGAAAGTAAGTAAACCTCATGATATTTGGTCCTTCCGCCCTCTGAATTCTCTTACTGTCTAGTACAGCAATGGCACTCACACTCACCGCATTGTATTAGGACTCAGAGTTCCTATTCACTTTTGCTAAACTGGGCAGCATGAAGGCATCAGCTATGCACAACGTGCATTGGGATCTCCTGTGCCTAGCACAGTAGAGACATTTCTCTGGAGCAATATGTTATCAAAACACTGCATATTTTTCAAAATAATAGGAAACTGCAAAGAAAATCTTAAGTAATTTTTTAAACAAAGCACAAACAAAAATAGCTAAGTATTTGCAGAGCTAGTGTGGCTGCCTAGGATGGCAGCTTAGTGTAATTGAAGGTTGCCACAGAGTATTTTAATAATCAACCAAAAAAATTAGTTAAGGTCTGGTAGGTCCTGAGACCACATAGATAGAAATAAGAGTTCTCAGAGCATGGGATTGCTGCTAAGGTGGACTGAGGAGAAAGTGTAACCTGTCTTTGGTGAGACAAACCCATGGTGAGCCATTTGGGGAAGAGGCCTGGTTGCCTACACTCAATTGCAAGGTGCTGAAAAGACCCGCTGACAATGCAGTTGCTGAAATGATGGGTTTTCCTTTTGTCACTGAACGTTATAATCTGTTCATCTTGTCTTGGTTCTTTGGCTAGAAAAAAAATCACAAATGAACTAATGAAATTCTGTATACTTCACACATAAATACCTAACTTTACCAATAATATACAAGCTAATTTGAATCATAAAAACGTGTATAGTGTCAAAATGGAATGGTAAATGGTCTATACCAGAGTTTAACAAATGGTAGTTGAGTTAATGAATTTGGGCTGAAAAACACATTTTGGATTGAAGGGCTTATTCTTAGTTTTCTTTGGCAGTCAACAGCATTTGGGGGAAAAAAGAATGTTTCATCTCCAAATAGTGGTGTACTCAATAGATTCATGATCTGAGAAGTTCCATTTGCATATGAATAACAAAATATCCTTGGGGTGGGTCCTCCCATCATTTGGACATCTCATGAGGAAGTTTTGACTGCAAAGACACTTGAATTTGATTTTACATTTCTAAAAGCTACTCTTAGTGGGTTGATTTTAAATTTTTCTGCACCTTTATAAAAGGGCACAACTCTACATAATTAATATAACAAAACGATGGCTAGTGATTATTTTTATGCTAGCTTAAATATTGTGAACTAACCATTTTGTGAATGTTCTCTCCTGTTTCTGAATAACTCAATAAATTTGACTGATTAAATCACAATTGATGATACATCTTTATTGCTGGCCTTTCAAATTGTGAATTGTCTTCACGTTCAGAGTGTTGATTAAACACTATTTTTCATTATTAAACATTCCTATGTAAAGACTATGCTGTATTAAATCCATACATAAGCTTTATGATTTAATAGATGTTGCTGTCTGTAAGCTAATTAAATATATGAAATACATACAGGGAAATTAAAAGCATAAGTCTATAAATAACCATTCTTCCAAATTGAGTGATTTACATAACAAGTAGTAGGGATGATAGAGTACATGAAAATATTCTTCAATCAGTGCTTTTTATTTTTTTTTGATGAGTGACTACAAATTAACAGAAACCACAACAAAGGATATAAAGTTCCTCTGAATCATCATGAATAAAGTAACACACAGTCCAATGTTCTTGGATATAAATGGTGAAGGAAGCAATGATGCAATAGTGAATCACAGATTCTCTGATTTGAAAAGAATCTTGTAACTCACTGATTTTAGAAGCCTCTATCTAATAAATTACTCCCATTTACAAAGCTGTTGATATACTTGTCTTTCAATCCCTTTGAACACTGCCATGAATAGGAAATGCATTACAAAGCAGCACATTCCATATTTGAATATTTAAATACATGTGAGACATTTTTTACAGCTGATCTCAAATTGTGACCTTGCAATTTCCACCCACTGATAGAGTTGCAAAAATAAATTTAATTCCACTAAATTATGATGATTTTAAGTAATTATTTTTGTTAGTAGCTACTAATTCTTTTCTTATACATAAATCATATTCTACAGTTTTTTGACTAGTTTTTCATGGATAGTCCCCGCCTTGCTGGCGATTTTCATGTTAAGGACAGTCAATTTTTTATTCACCAATTTATTTCGGACATAAGTATAGTACATAAAAGGGGATTGGGATGGGTATGTCAAATTACTGAAAAGTGAAAAGGTGGGTAAGATTTTCTCCAGAACCTTTCTGGTTTTTTGCTTTGTTTTTATTTTTTATTAGTACACGTTTGCAGAACATGTGCATGACATGTATCTTAAATGTTTTTTCATCCCCTTTCCCTCCTAAACCTCCCCACTCCCTCCATCTCATATTCCACTTATGTTCTGCCTACAAACAAACATAGTATATTCTATTCACTTTCAGCTAGAAAGCTTTGGTCCCAGAAACCACTATGTTTCCAAAAAGTGCAAAATAAAACATACTTTTTTACTTTTCACATTGGCAAAAATGAAAATATTAAGAAAATATCAATAGCCAGTATAAAAACAGGGAGTATGAAGTATAACACAAAAGATAGAAAATTCTACAAGCGAGTAAATGCTATGCTGCCCAAACTGTCAAAATTAAATTTTACAGGTACCCAAGTGAAGTTCCTTTTATGCAAAGCCGTGGAAAATGGAAGCACATATTTTTCAAGCTTATTGCACTACCGGTATGAAAGGGAACACAGCTAGTACAAGCTCTCATCTGTACTTTTCACAGGAAGGCAAGATTCAGTATGTTCACATCCCTTCTCTTTGCAGTCTTGTTACAGCACTGACTCATGAAATGTTTCAGCCAACTAAAATCTTTCCTCACACGGATTGCTTTTTGATTTCATTTCCTATTTTTGTTTTTGTTTTCATTTTCACTCCTTAATTCAAACGTGTTGATTCTTACTATATTTTATTAGGTTCAAATGATCATTTCTACACATTAACATGAATTTTGTCTCAATACTGTCTTTCAATGTTTTCAAACTATTCAGGTGTATGCCAATGTCTTTAGCCAAATCATTGGTAAAACTCGACTCAAGCAAAGAAATGAGGATCTTTAGCTCGAAACTGTACTCTGGAGTGATCAAGATAGGTTTACTACATCAACTTTAAGTGTACACTATTTGTATTTCCACGAGGTGACTGGTCTCAGAAAACATAGTAGGGTTAGGGTTAGGTTAAATATAATCAATAGTGCTAGTAACAGTACTACTATGAACTTTACACAATTTTGTGTCTTATTTTTCCAGTTTTCTAGATATATTTGTTGACTGTTTCTCAAAGGATTAATAACAATAGTATACCTTGTACTTTTGCACACAGAAGACTTCATATCTGCTTTTGTGTCTACACATTGCTCATGACTCTCATGCTCTTATCAGAGTACCATAGTGTGACAGCAGCGGCCAACCTTCTTCGGGTGCCCCACAAACTCTGAACATTTATACAGATTTCTCAGTGAAATCATGTCCTTTACTATCTTCACCAGGCATGTTACAAATAGATGCTTTCCCAAGCCTTTCAGCACAGCAGAGTGAGCTTCTGAAGGGTTAGATAGCTCTGACTGTGTGAATCATTTTTTTCCAAACCATAAGCACTGAAAAAATAAACAAACAAATAAACAAAACCTGTCAGGTTGGCTGTCAAATATAATTAGACTACAGTGGCTGCTATGAGACCTCCTTTTATTTCTAGCACAGTGAGCTGGAGCAACGCTTCACGGTGTTTGTGCCAGTGGACTATTTAACAGGCCAGGCATACAAAGCTGAGTGATGAAATAGTTTTCTCTTTTCACACCCAAAGAATGAGCCAGAGATGCCTCTGACAATGACGGCCCAGGAATTATGATTGGACACAGCGCAATACAGAAATCATGGCTTTCAGAACTCGGGAGTCTACATTTCTCATCTTCGCTCTGGCCTTAATTGTTCTGGTGATTGTAGGGCAAACTTGAGGTATCCCTGTATTGATATCTCTAAAACGAGAGATTTTGGACAAAATTATTTCCTGTCAGGACGGTTTTACATTTCATTTCTCTGTTCCTTATCTGGAAGTCTTAAAATCCATTTGGCATTCCATGAAGAATATTCAACTGACTCCAATTTTACTTTGCCTTTCATTGGACATTTTGTCTGTGGTAGAAATCAGTATTATTTTTGTCTTAATCTATGGAGATAAGAAACTAGAAGAGGAAGTAAGGAACAAAATTGGTGAGAAAAAGATAAAGATTAAAATATGTCTTCTTCCTTAAATTACTGTATACATATCATAAAGGAATCTAAAAATAGATCTCTAATCATTATACATCACTGGAAGTGAAAACACTCCTACTTTACTTTAATTTAGTAGGATATTTAATTCTGCAAAGCCAACTGCTATCTTTTTCCTTCTTACTTGCTGGTGTGATGTCTTGCTAGTCATTGGATCTAATGAGGCTTGGGAAAACTGATTTTTAAAATTTCCAGAAAACTGCAAGCCAATTATTAAATACAAACATTATTAAAAATCAAAATTTAGCAGTATATGGTAGCACACACTTGTAATTCCAGCTACTCAGGAGGCTGAAGCAGGAGGATGGCAACTTCAAAACTAGCCTGGGCAAGCCTGGGCAATTTAATGAGACCTTGTCTCAAATAAAAAATAAGAAGGTCTGGGGATATGGCTCAGTGGTAGAGCATTTGCTTCAGATATGCAAATCTCTGGGTTTAGTCCCCAGCACCACAAAATAAAAAAATAAAATAAAGTAAAATAAAATGTTATAAACTCACACTAAATTAATTACAATAGAAGGTAATAAAACCTTAAAACTCATCATTTCCAAGTGTTCTAACTCATACTATGATCTATGTTCTTGAGTTTATCTACATCTGTATAATGGCAGTCTTACATAATGCTACAGAACGCTATTGCCTGTCTCAAACCCACACTTATTGATGTCATTTTGGTACAGTACCATGAAAATGTCTAAGCTGAGGGCCGGTGATATAGCTCAGCGGCATAAGCGCCTGCCTGGCAAGCGTGAGGTCCTGAGTTTAACTCCTGGTACGTGCATATAAAAAAAAAAGAAAAGAAAGAAAGAAAAAGAAAAAGAAATGTCTAAGTTGAGAGAATTTACACCATGGAAAAATATATATGATATAAATTGAGGCTTGATTTATTGTTTTGATTTTTTTTAGACTTAATGGTTTAGAAAAAAAAAGTGGAGATTTAATTTATAAGTATGCCATGTCAATAGCTGTTCACATGGTGAAAAATGACAAAAATGAGGAAATGTTCTTTTAGTATGCAGAAGATTCAGTGAAGAAATTACACAAAATTCTAATGTTTCTTCGTTGTTTCATTTTTGTATCAGTCGTTAATTCATATGATAACAGTTTTCATGTTGAAACTATACTTGTGAATTAAAATTGTAGTTTGCCTAAAGAAAAAGTGTGAAGAAAAAAGTCAGTGGAACTTTCTTCCTCAATCGACAGGTTATACACTACATACGATAAAGACTCCTGCATACATTATTATTATTTATAAGTGGTGCATTACACATCTTTCATATCAATTAAATGTACAACACACTTACACATATTATCCTTTACTCTAGATAACTGTTGTTAAATGTGAGCACATCACTGATTTTTGTAGAATCATTGGAAATTTGCTTTTGCAATTCCCCTTGCAGATCGGGCTGGCAAATATAGTTGGGGCAGTCACACTAAAGTTATGTTGGTGGAAAGCCTGAGAATGATGGTATTAATCCATAGATAAGAAGAGTTGTGTGAGAGGAAACTCCCTGACTCTTTTTCCTTGCCTTATATATTTTTGTGAAATAACTTGATGCTATGTGTTGCAGCAGTTATCATATGACCATGATGGGAAAATTAAGAGCTACACAGCAGGTATGCAGAGCTCTGCTTTTATGAAATCATTAAAACCACCCCTGTACATACATCTCTTTGCCTTTCTCCTACTTTCCTCCTACTTTCCAGTGACCTCTTTCTTTTTATCGTCATCATCGTCATTATTATTATTTGTAATTACGGTAAAAATACACATCATAAAGTTTACCAAAACAACCACTTTTAAGTGTACAATTTAGTAGCATTAACGGCATTCATATTTTTGTGCAACCATCACAACTATGCACCTCCAGAACTCCATTCATCTTGCAAAAGTAAAACTCTGTACCCGTTAAACAAGAACTCACCATTCTTCTCCAACCCAAGCTTTGGAAACGACATCTACTTTCTGTAACTACGGATTTGACTACTCGACGGACCTGTCATATAAGTGGAATAATATAGCATTCGTCTCTTTGTGACTAGATGATTTCACTTAAGATAATGTCCACCGGGTTCATTCATATTGTAACGCATGGCAAACTCTTTTTGAAGGCTGATTAATACTCTAATGTACTATATATTAAGTATATATATTCTAATATATTGACAACATATTAGAATACTGTATTCATATATATATATATATATATATATATATATATATATATATATATATTCATTTTGTTTATGCATTTATTCTTTGATGGAGAATCCTAATACACAGAACCAACAGAATATAATTTAAACAGAGGTTTTATTAATAGTGCCTTACACAATCAGAGGCTGGAATGTTTCACAGTGGCATCTCCAGTATGGACAGTTGCAGAAAGAAACCGGTACCTGCTTGGTCCTAGAAGCTATCTGAGAACAAGAGGGCCCCACGATGCAGCCCCACTCCAAGGTGGAAAGTAGGGACGCTCCCGGAGAGTGGCTGATGCAAGCTGGCCTTCAAAGGCCTAAGAGTCTCACACCCTCAGGCGGCAACAGCAAGGAACACCTGCTGAAGAAGAGGGCGCTGCCCCGCACACGCAGGCTTCTGGTTCTGTTTCCATTCCATCCCGCCCACAGTCAGCGTGGGTGTGCGCTGTCTGTTGGCTGCCCCGCATGCCAATCATCTCTGGAAAAACCCTCACAGGCGCGCGCACAAGTGCGCTTTGCCGTGGTCTAGGCTTCCCTAGGTCCGGAAGAGTTGACCACGGCAATTAACAATCACACCTTGCTTCCACTTTTTCATTATTGTCAATGAAATTGCTGTGAACGTGATCATTCAGAAGTCTCTTGTCTCTACTCTCAATTCTTTACGATAAATACCCCAAAGTGGAATTGTTGGCTTCCATACTTCTCTTTAGAGACTTGTGAGTAAACTCCTATTCCTTAAGTAATTTTCATTCAAATTTTTCTTATTTGTTGCCGAAAGCACCCTAATGAATACAGTGGTAATTAGTTCTATCTTGGCTCATGTTGCTCATGATCTTCAAGAAATTCCTTCCCAAACATGCATAATTATTCATCTAAATTGCTACATTTATATTTTTGTGCTAAAGCCATACTAGCCTGTTCCTTTATTGGAATGTACTGTTTTCTTCTACATAGAACCTTTGTAAATTAGATGTGCTCTTACTGTAACACTTCCAAAACCTCCTAAAACCACCATAGAAATTAAATTATTTGTCTTTCATCTCAGATCATTTCCTTACAAGCACTTTCTTACCCTAGGTCTTTCCGTATTGTTTTCATATTTGTAATTTATTTTTACATTATATTAATTTTATATTTATTTCTATTACTCAACAATAATATTGAATTTAACTACTTTTTAAATCTTTTATTCCATTTTGAATTGTCTAAAGAATTCAATTTTCACTTCCCTGGTCTCTGACTTTATCATTTATCACTCCATCCTCCCTAAAACAACTTTTTAACTTCTCACCCAAGATTTTCCATCTTTTATTTTTATTTCTCACTGAATGACTATTCTTTCTCAGTTTACTCTGATGCACTTATTTGATTCTCTTAATAGGGAGAATTTTCTATAATATAGACTTCATATGTTTTCATTTCCTGATATGACACTTGGTGTCTCTGAAATTTCGTCAAATATAATTCCTGTAAATATTATCTATGGTGAGGCCTGGCATGGTGGCACATGGCTGTAATTCCAGCACTTGGGAGGATAAGGCAGAAGGATCACTGCGAGTTCAAGGCCAGCCTGGGGTACATAAGCGACTTCAAGGCCAGCCTTAAATAGTGAGACCCTGCCTCAAAAAACAAAACAAAACAAAATGAAATATTATCTGTGGTGAATCCAGTTCAGATTTTTCTTCCCAACTCCAGACTAATTGAAATGACCGTTATGATATAAAAGGAAACATGTTCAAACAGAACCACTGATGAACGCCTCCTCCCCCACAAAACCTTCTCCATCCATATATTTACCCATGTCAGATGACAGCAAATCAATTCTTCCAGTTATTCAAGCCAAGTTGCTTTGAATTGACCTTGACTTATCTCTTGCGCTCTCATTCTGGGTCTTATTGATGAGGAAATCATGTAGATTCTACCTTCAAAATATACCCAGAATGTATGCACATCTCCCCATCACTTGCACCCTGATCCAGTCCTCTATCTTACCCAGATTACTACAATTACCTCCCACCTGGTTTCCCTTCTTCAAGTTCCCCCCACCCCGTTCAGACTTTTTTCTGAGTAGTAGCATTTGTCTTTTACTTTGAGTGAGAAAAGATAAGTTTAGGGTAGGGAGGATTTAACATGGCCTTTGCAGTGGTCTGCAAGACACCAACAGTACAGTATCCTGTCACTCTGTGGACTCATCTGCTAACACTCTCTTATTCCACTCAGCCTAAGTCAGGGCTCTTTACAAAACTCGCTACTTCTGCCAAAGGTCTGCAAATAGTTACATGACTCAATCTTCAACTCCTTTAAGGTTCCCCTATAGTATAACCATCTAAAGAAATCCTTTACTAGCCACCCAACTGAAAATGGAATACTTCCTGCTCCCAACAATCTCTTTACTGCTCTATTTTTATTTTGAGCACATTTTGTCTTCCTACATAATGTACAATTCTTTATTCTTTTCTATCACAAGAATATAACTTCTGCAAAGAGAGGAATGTGTTATGCTTTCCAATACTCTATTTCTATTGCTTAAATAGTGCTTTACATTTGGTTTGTTCACGTTAGGTTTTTCAAAAAGCATCAGTTCAAATTTAAAAAGCCAGAATTATGTTTTCCCATAATCTATCCAATTTTAAAACTTAGTATATGTCACATAATTGATTTTTTTTTTTTGTGAGTACCGCGGGGTCGACCTCAGGACCTCGCGCGCCAACAGGCACCCGTGCCTCTGAGCGATATCACCGGCCCCTTTTTCGTATGTGGGTTCCAGGAGTCGAACTCGGGCCCTCGCGCTTGCAAGGCAGGCGCTTACGCCGCTGAGCCATCTCACTGGCCCCCACATAATTGATTCTTAAAGAGTATTGTTTGGAAGAATGAATAGCACGCCTAGATTTGAGGTATCGCTGAACAGATCCCTGTTACTTACTGTGATCTGGGTCTCTCTGACTACCCAAGGTGATTCTGATACAGTTTTACTGAGGGTGAAATTTGGAGATACACAGGGCTAAGGACAGGGAGGAAAAGTTAAAAAGAAGAGATCCCCCATCTGGGTCCTTTTGACAGCCTTCCTTTTCCTTAGAGTCTCTGCTTGAGTTGTGACATAAACACATGATGTCAACACACATCAGCAACATGAATTTTTCATCTTGGATGCTATGGCTTAGTAACAATGGACATAAAGCAACTCACAGAAATATATAGGATGTCTTCCCTAAAAAACATAGTGGACAAACAACCACATGCAGCTCTTCCTCCTCCCTCATCCACTTCCAGGTCCTTTCACAAAGCATCAGTTTTACTGTCAGACCAAGAAAGAATTTATGCTTGTCATTATATGACCAAACTTAAGGTAAATTTGTTTTATTTTCAAGAATGCAATATAAATTTCCTTAAAAAAAAGGAAAAAGATCATTGACTATCATAAAACATCTACACTTTCCTTATTGAATCACAATATTTTCCTTATCACATTCAAATCTCACTAGTTTTTATTCTTTTCTTCTGTCCCCTCATCCCTTTTCTCTCCATTAACCCTCTTTTAATTTCATCTCACCTTTCTTTCTTTCCTAACTTGGCCTCCAGTTAAACTGTAGACATGCGGGTATGTGGATGACAGCAGGCACCAGCAGCTTCATGTTACACACAGGGTCCCGAGCACAGCATGCCTCTGGCCCGGGCAGGTGGGGAACGGAGAGAAGCAGGCTCGCCATCTGGAGAGGAACATATGGGTGGTGCGGTGTACATTCACACAGTTGGTGGCTAGGAGGCTCAGAAATAGAAAGGGGAGGTTGCATTCTTCTTAATTAAAAAAATAAAGGAAAGAAAGAAGGAATGGGAAGGGGCTGTTAATATGGAGAGATCCCATTTTAAATTATAAGCATAATTTTTCTAAATGTTCATATTTGCCTATAAAGTTTTTTTAAACTTGGAAATGTTTCCACATTTATATAATCATCAAATGACATTCATCTCCTATATTATTATTATTGTTGCTGTTGTTATTTTCATAACTTAATGAGATATTAGTTGTTTAGTTGTTCTATATATGGTCAGATTAAGAGTTACTTTGGGAACTTTTATTTTCCTACTTATAAATAAATTCAAACTCAGACAACCTGGAACTGAATTTTGGGTAATGGGTATAAAATTGAGAGAAAATGTGAAAATGAATCAGCTTTCTTATTTTCATTGTCTTTGTTTTTTACAAAAGCACTCCATAGGTTTATGGTAGTTATCAGCCATCTTTGGTATATTTTAAAATTTCTGCCCTAAGGGTCAGGGAAGCTGTGCTTCCTCTCAAACCTCAATCTTCCTGAGTTTTAGGTAAATAGTTTTGATTTCATGGGATATTCTTTCATCATTCCCAAAACAAAATCAAAATAGAAGATCTCTGCATTGCAAGATTTTTTGGTGAGGTTTAGGATTTTAAATTCACTATGGTTCTAATTGTGCCACGTGGGTAAGGTGGAACTACTCTACTCTGTACTCTGGAACAAATTGTGAATTATGTCAGAAAAATTGAATACATTGCCTGAAGAAAAAGATTACTATGGTCAGCCATACAATTAACGAAAATGTTTCCCTGATGGCTATATTATTAGATAATCATCTAGCCAGTACCACATAAACATGGACATTCAGGGACATATGTAGAGAAGGAGGTGAAAAAAGAAGGGCTTCTTATTTGCAATATTTCATCCATTTCTGGGCACATCATTTTCAAAGTTGTCTGTATTTAACATAAACAGTGAAAATGGTGTTCTGGGAGAAGCAAGCAAGGCACTAAAGGGTGAGTAAAACATTTAATAGGAAGAATGGTTGAATGAATGAGGTAAGGAAGTCCAATTCAGAGTGGTAGATAGGACAGTTTTCTAGAAATATCTGAAAAAAAGGTTAGGTAAATGGAAATCAATATGAAGATTCCTCAAAAAACTGAAACTAGAGTTTCCATTTGACCTAGCTATTTCCCTTCTTGGTATCTTCCTAAAAACATTGAAAGCATCATACCAAAGTGATATATGCACACCCATGTTTATGGCAGCACAGTTTATAATAGCTAAATCATGGAAACAGCCCAGATGCCTATCATCAGATGAATGGATAAAGAAATTGTGGTTTTTATATACAGTGGAGTACTACTCGGCCATAAAGAAGGATAAACTTGAGACATTTTTAGGTAAGTGGATGCACCTCAAGACCATACTTGAAAGTGAACCACATGTTTGATTGTTGGACAAAGATGTTTAAATAACACATTGTTTCTCTTGTGTGAGAAACAGAAAGTACAAATAAGGACCAGAAGGGATGATAGATATTGAGAAGTAGGAAAAAAATGTTCAAATAGGAAGGGGAACAAGGGAGAGAAGAGGGTGTTGTACTCAGGGTTTATAAGGGAATAGATTTAATACAGGGCACATTATTTATAGGGTTATTTTATAATATTCGCCCAAAGAGTCAAATGCAGAAGAGTGCAAGAGATCTGTCCACGCACTAGAGACCCAAAGAATCCAGCTGAGGGCCTGGATCCCATGGCAATGTCCTGTACTAGTCCAGCTGGAGGCCTAGGGCCCACAACAATGTCTCATGCAAGTCTGTATCAAGGATCTGCACTGGGAAGGCCCAAAGGTCAGTGGTGGAAGCTAGAAAGTCTGCACCAGGAGGATGAAGGATCTGTGCCAGCAGGCTGAGGGGTCTGCACTGGAGCCAGGAAGCGACACTCAAGGTAAGGACCAGAGCTCTCCTTAAAAGAACTACAGGCATCCTCAGCAAGAGCTAGGACCCGAACTCTTCTTAAGATGAGAAGAGCTGAGTTCACATAAGGAAAATCAGCATAACAAGCTTCTCCAGGAGGATCAACAGCACACCATCTTGCCCTCCAGTTCTCCTTTTATGCTGCTGGCAAAAATCCTCAGGTGGGCCTTCCACACCCAGAATCATGCTAATTCAATTCAGCTGGGTGTTACAAATTGACAATTAGTTAATCCACCACAGAGGGAAAAGAGAAGGAAAGGAAAAGGAAAAAAAAAGAGAATAGAAGGAAAAACCTTGAAATAAAGCTTTTGTAAATAAGGAGGGGAAGAAAGGTTGAAGGGAGGGAGGGGAATGGGGAAAAAAAAAGAAGAATCAAGATTTGTACTGGTAAAAATTTCTTACAATGAATCTGATCATTATGTATATCAAAAGTGTAGCATAAATTATTTTAAAAACAGTGATACTTCTTTTATGTAGATTAAAGGAAGTTCAATCATTTATTTTATAAATATTTCTTGAATATATATTATGTATCAGACAATAAGTTAGATGCCATAGATAATATACTGAGGAAAAACAAGGATGGCAGGTACGTTCATAGAAATTTCAGCCTGGTATCTAATAAATCTTAGAAGTAAATATAAAATTAAAAGCTTGATAAGTGCTTTGGAGAAGATAAATTGGTTTAGTTAGTGAAACCCAGAGTTTCCCAGGGGGAAAAAAAAAAAAAAACTATGGAACTAAAATCTAAAATAAAATAACAGATAAAAGGATGGAATTAAATTTACAAAATCTGATTTTGTGTGTGTATATGTGTGTGTTGAGGGTAGGAATGAATGGAAGAGGGTCCAAAAAAGTAACAGCATATGCTAAGGTTCTATAGCATAAGAAATATGGACTGACTGTGAAACCACACAGGTGGCTGAGGCACAGGGGTTTAAGGAGTGTGAAGAACACTGAGGTTGTAAAAATGAGCTAAAACTTTTTGGACGTTATAGCTTACATTGACTATACTGAGAATTCATTGAGTATATCATGTAAAAAGATGGAGTATAAGATATAATTTCATATTTATTTAAATAAATGCGATGTGAAAACCACTTAACGAGACATAAAACTGCCCACAGATTAACCACGTAGGAAACTCAGCTAAAAGAGAAATAGTTAACACTTGGCCTGGAGTAGAGATGATGGTCGTGGAGTTAGGGAGAATTGGATAACTGTGTGGCATATTTAGGAATGAATATCAGCCAGATTTTTAGTTGATCTTCACTATGAGGGAGGGAAGGAGAGGGCAAGGACAACCTCTGGGCCTCTGGCTTTGTGCAAGTGGTGGCTAATGATGGTTTTGCTTTCACAGATAAGATAGCAGTGGAGAAGACCAGTTCTGAAGACTTCTGCATAAAAATTATGTGTTGGAATGGCGTCAGGCTGCATTTGTGTCATGTTAAAAATTTTTAAATCACCAACTCCTTACACATATAAGGTCTAGAAAGTCAAGTCAGAGATCAATATTCATGAAAGCCAGAGTTGCTAGAAAGCCCAAGAGAGAAAGGGCAAACGAAGGAAGACCTTTGCAAAAGCAGGTTGAGTCCTCTTGGTCCTGATCTTGTTTTGAAACAAAGCTGAGACAAGCATAAAAGGAATCCTCAGAAAATATTCAGCCAGAATCTAGTGTGACATTACGCAGAGATCTGTATTCAAGGTTGAAAGTGGTAGGGAAAAAAAAAAGAAAAAAAGAAAAAAAGCGGGTCTGTATCTTTCTTGCTTGGCACTAAGCTTCAGTGCCTGCTGCTTATTCAAGCTGTTAATAAAAAGAGGGCAACCTCTTCCTTTACACTAACAATGAAATAAATAAATAAAACACCATATGAAGAAATGCATAAAGCAAAACAAGCAAGAAAATAGCTGAGAAAGGAGAAAACAAAGTCAATACAGGCAATCGATCAGGGATGCTTTAAGAATGTAAACATTCAATATTGAAAAGAAAACAGAAACATAATTGTAGCGGGTGTTTCATGTTTGCACAGCATTCATTAGAATGCTCACTACAGTTAAAACTTCTACAAGAACCTTCCCACATAAACATAGCTTGCCTAGAATCTAAACAGTGCTTTTTTCCAGTTGTCTGAACTGCTGAATAAAATAGCTTTGAATTCCCATTGACCCGCTAAGACCTTTAAATGTTATTGTATTTAAAATAGGCATTATAGAACATGTGAAATTTTCCTGTTAGTACACAATTCTATTCTTAATATCACCAAGGTTTTACAGTGTTGGTGTTTGGCAGCACACTATGCTGTGGAAAAATTACAGATCACCTTGCTCAAACATCCTGGGTTTATGACAGAAATATATCACTAAGAAATCAATCATTCTCCAGGTTGAATTTTTTCCAGTTTTGCCTCAGAACTAGTCAGCAACTTCAAGCTTTTAAAGTGATCATTTCTTTGATAGCCTATGGGCAGTTAAACCATGCAAATTATTAATTGATGTAATTAAACACATAAGGCAACACTTGCAAGATTTTGCACTGTAAAAATTAGTTTTTACAGTAAATAGGCAATTAATGCAAAAGGAAAAAGAAGTAAAAATATATATCATGATATTTTATTTGTAATATTACTACAACTACAAGCAACTTTAACTTATCTATTATGGTGGATATTAGAACAAAATCACATAAGCATTCATAATACTAATTTATCTGTTTGGTATACTTGATACTAAGTTCAATTATGAAGTCCAGTTTTCTTACATAGCTTCAGCTGATAAGGAAGAGTTTGAATAGATTACAGAAAAAGAAGGAGTTTTGCTCAAGCAAAAGGAGCAAGACACTGTGTTGAGGACCCAACTTAAGGTTAGTTTTGCTTCTTTGTTTGTTTGTTTTTTTTAATCTCTCAGGCCTAGGAGATAATTGTACCCTCTGTCGTGTTTTCCTCGATGATCCTATCCAAAGCACCTCAACTTCCTAACCTGATTCAAACCATCCTTTTTGCAATTCATTTATACATTTTTTATTTACTCAAGCCTTCTTTCACTCATTACAGCAGAAACTTATCACATTCCTGCTATGCCCTTGTTTCTTAGAAAATGACCAGCGAATTGTAGAGGCTCAAACAAGTTTTTCTAAATAAACACTCATTATGTGCCAGGCGATGCCCTAAGTGCTCTACATATTTTTATTACAATTATTTAATGTGCTTCACTTATAACAACACTCAATAAAATGATTTTTAAAAATGAAATGAAACACTTTCAGTCCAAGATTCACTTAGATTCCAGTTATAGTCATCTAATTTGACTAGTTGAAACATTTCTAATAACTAGTTTATCAGAGAATGGCTATTTGGGCAAATTCACTATGTTTACTGTTCTACCCAGTCAAATATATGATTAGCAATAAAACAAATAAGGACCTATGTTTTATTTATGTATATATCCTTGGTTTATGAAACTCAGTAAGTATTTAATGAATGTTTGTTGAATAAATAAAAAAACAGCTATAAGGGTTTATGTTTGCAGCTACAAATATGCAGTTACTCAGCTTTATGGGGAGAAAAACATAGAAATTATACATATGCCTACTAATTAGGTCTTAGATCAAAACTCTGTATAAACACTTATTTATAGACACAAATGATAAGTAAATGTGTCAGAGAAAAGAGTACAATATAGAAAATCGAAGGGAAGGTAGGTGGGTGGCTCACACCTGTAATCCCAACACTTGGGAGGCTGAGGCAGGAGGATCTCAGTGAATTTGAGGCCAGCCTTGGCTACTTAGCAAGATCTTGTCTCAAAAAACAAAAACCAAACAACAAAACAAGACACAAAAAAAGAAGAAAAAGAAAATTGAAGGGAAACAAATAGGTAGTCCGTGTATGTTGTGGTGGATTAAGTAATGGTCAATTTGTAACACCCATTTGAACTCAATCAGCATGGTTCTGGGTGCGGAAGGCCCACCTGAGGATTGTTGCTAACAGTATAAAAGGAGAACCGGAGGGCAAGAAGGTGTGCTGTTGATTCTCCTGGAGAAGCTTGTCATGCTAGTTTTCTTGATATGAACTCAGCTATTCTCATCCTCGGAGCAGCTCAGGTCCTAGCTCTCACTGAGGATGGCTTTGGTTTCTTCACGGGAGCTCTGCCCTTACCTTGAGCATCACTTTCTGGCTCCAGTGCAGATCCCTCAGCCTGCTGGCACAAATCCTTTATCCCACTGGCACAGACGTTCTATCTTCCACCACTGACCTTTGGGCCTTGCCAGAGCAGATCCTTGATGCAGACCTGCATGAGACATTGTCATGGGCGCTAGGCCTCCAGGTGGACTCATGGAGGACATTGCTATGGGCTCTAGGTCTTCAGCTGGACTCATGCAGGAGATTGCCATGAGATCCAGACCCTCAGCTGGATTCTTTGGGTCTCTAGTGCATGGACAGATATCTTGCACTCTTCTGCATTTGACTCTTTCGGTGAATATTATGAAATAATTCTATAAATAATGTGTTCTGTATTAAATCTCTTCCTTGCAAACCTTAACTACAACATATGTCAACCTTCTAATATAGGTACAAGTATTCTATTTCCTCATCCTTATATTGATGAGGAAATTCAGGCACAGAGTAGTTAAGTTCTATCTTGCCTGAGGTTGTAGAGTCAGAAAGTGGCAAAGCCAGGATTTGAAGTTAGAACAGTATAACTCCAGGGTGTTTCATATTAATCGATATATTATAGCACTTCCAAGCATTAAGGAAGTGCAAGTGCATTGATGAAAAGAGCAAGCTCCAAGAAGACAAATCCTGAATGACGAATAAGCCTGGAAAGGCAAATGAAGGCCAAACCAGGCAGAGACATTGAAAAATGCCTTATTTTCTTACAAACAGGGAAGTCATTGAAATGAGTTAACCAAGGGGATGGATGGGATTATAATATTATAAGATGTGGGTTCTGAAAAAGTCTATCTTATTACAGTAAGAATGCTAAAAATTTTAGAAAGCTTGAACTTTAACAGTGAAATAAAATTAATCATTTGAAATTTCCTGGGCCAGTGAGATAGCTCAGTGGCATAAGAGCCTGCCTGGCAAATGCGAAGTCGTAAGTTCGACTCCTGGTACCCACATACGAAAAAAGGGCCGGTGATATCGCTCAGTGGCACGGGCACCTGCTGGCATGCGTGGTCCTGGGTTCAACACCTGGTACCCACACACACAAAAAAATAAATTTCCTTAAAATCATTTGGCTTGTCCCTCAGCCTGATCATTGTCCTATACACTGCTAAGAACATATAGTGTGTTAATGAAGCAAAGAAGTATCACTTCTCCAAAAATGTAAGTATTAAGACAGTCGAATTGGCCTACTTAAGCCTCTCTTTTCCTGGTAAATATGGCATGTTATTTTCCCATTGTTATAGTCATAAATGATTTCACCCAAGTTAGTGGCTTAAAACAACATAAATTTATTATTAAGCAGTACTGTTGGTTCCAAGTCCAGGTATAGTGTAGCTTGGCTGGGTCCAAAATTATGATGCAGGTGTAGGACAAAGCCCTCCATTCCCTTGTGGGCTCTTGGACATCATATTTCCATGTTGATGTTCAACCTATCAACACACATTGCTGGCTGGATCTTTGAATCGTTTGACATTTCTCTTCCTGTTTCATCTCCCCAGTACATTTCTTCTGCCTGAATATTCCATAAGGGTCCATGGGACTTTATTGTACCCACCTGGATAACGCCAAATAATCTCCCTAAAATCAGGTCAGTTGATGAATAATCTTAATTACATATGTTTGTTTGAATAATCAGAAAACAGGAGTCTTTGGGGGCACATCTTTAGAATTTTGCCTATCACATATGCTCTCTATTTTCTGTGTATCCATCATTTAGAATTAATTATATAGTAAGCAGCATATAGTTGAACTGATGTTTTGGTTAATTTCAGTCACTATAAATATATGTTTTTTTTTATTCTTCCCTTAGTCATAAAACAAGAGTCACATGAAAATACATTCTCTTGAAAGAAACATAATTTCTTATGCTAGAGGGTAAATATGTCATTATATTTGAAACCAGTGTAAATGAATAGAGATTGAAAGCTCAGAAATAAATTTCTTAATATGATAAATTAAGATGTTTTACTCATTCCAATTATCTTTCCAGCAACTCATCATTCCTCTGGGATTTTATAGTGCTATTTCAAATACAAATGACTTATTTTATGCAGTCACACCAACATTAATAATTTCATAGCCAATGTGACAAAAACAAGAGCATTTTAGATGATAGATAATGGAATTTGGAAGTAGGATTGAATTCTGATTTCGCTTATTTTACAGGCTATGGTAATACTTCTAGCAATGGAGGGATCAAGGGTTTAGAATGGTAAATGTATAAGTTCAAAACAAGGAGTAAATAGTCAATATTATCATTTTATAGGAGTATTCATGCTTTACCTAAAACAATCCTTTAAGCACATTAGATGCTTCAGATGTGCCCTAAGACAATTATCAGATGATATCCTTGATTTTGAAGGAATTAATGTGTATTCTTTAGAAAGTAAGTTATCCAAAGGTATCTGAGGTATTTGAGAAAACAGGGCTCTAAAACATAATAAATATGGGTAATAACTAATGATGCCATTTAATTATACGTGAAAATGAAAGAATATATTAAGTATTATTTAATGAATTCCAACCCTATACAACTTTCCAAAAAAAGGTCATAATTTAGTGATAGCTAACTACCTTTTTAATTTCAAAGAGTTTTGAAAAGTGAATAGGCCAAAAACAATAAGAAATTAAGTTTTTCTTTTCTAAAACAGAAAAAACAAAGCTAGAAGCCAGAATGAACAGTTGTTTTTCAATTTGCCCTACAGTGCTTCCAAAGTCAGGTGTCTCATGTTCAAATTGAACAGTGTATTTCCTTAAACATGGTCCTCTTCTAGAAGTGGTGTTTCAGATCTGTGCTCATTCCAATTCTGTATCATTTTTCAGAGTCCTACTTCATGAGGGCATAACCATTTGAAAGATGATGTAAGTAAAAATGATTATTTTCCCAAGGCTGGCAGAAGATTGGAGATGGCATAAATAACAATCTGCTTTCCTGATTTATACTGTGCACTCACACAACTGAGGTCCAAATAAATTATAAAGTGCTTGACTCTGGTAGGGTTATTAAACTCCTTGTAGGCTGCAAGCATTGATCATTGCATACCCTTAGATTTGCATTCCATTCAAGTAGTGGAAAGATATATATTAAATACCATTTCAATCTCACGAGTAGGACTTGGAACAAGGAACTTTCATTACCAATAATAGGCATAGTCTGTGAGGTAAATTGGACCTACTCTGCATATCCAAACATTGGTGAATGTCCTGCATTTTGAAAGCAGAATGCAAACTTCATTCTGTGTCAGGAGACCTAGTATGTCAAGTTCTTAAACATTTTTCATTACTGAGTAATTGTGTTATGAAAGTTGAGTGACTATGTAATAACGCATGATAAGTGTGACTTCATTTGGACTTCTAAAAGAATCACAGGCAATATCTATTTGGAAATACTCTGCCTGTTTGGAGGCAGGAAACACAGAGAATTTGATGGTAGAGCTATCTATGCTGTAGTTAACAGGGAGGAACAACAAGACCAGACACCTGCTGATATACCACTGAGCTAGAGGTCAACCTGTTTACATGGCCTGCCTCTGGCACCCCGTGTCCCCGGGACTGACTTTACTCTAGTCCCAACAGTTTGTTCACATGGCTCACCTCTGGTGCTCCATGTTCTCGGGGCTGGCCTTGCTCTAGCCCCGAATGTGTGGTCAATCTCCAGTTCAGCTGCTCCCCATACTTACCTACTACAGTGTTTTGCACATAATTTACATACAAGTAATGATTAATGGATAAATAAATAAAAGGGTGGAAAGGTGAGTGAACATACATGAATGAAAAAGCATTCTGGATCATTTGAAAGATGCAGGATTATATTGTCAACACCTGACTCGAGTGGATTTTCACACTCTGGCAATGGATCTAAAGGTAAAGGAAAGGAGAACAAAAAAATAAAAAGGAAAAAAAAATATTTAAGTTATTTGATTTTATTTTCTGTTAAGGGAAAACAAATATTTTGTTTCCCTGGCATGAGGTTTGAGCACAGTTTGGAGAAGACCTGTGGCACAGATTAAGGGATGCTAGTTTCTCCTCCTAGATGTACTACTACCTAGCCATTTGACTTTAATTTCCCTCCAAATTTAGATTCCTAATTTGTAAAAGGACAGGTAGGACAAGAGTATTGCTAAAGTTACTTTTACCTTCAAATTTTGTTGAGTAGTTTAGATAAAAGTAACTCCCTATAGTTACTGTCAGATAGTAGAAATGGATTCTCATTAAAATACAATCTTAATAAGTCAAATCTATTGTATTTTAGTAAGTACAACGTGTACTTCTCAGAGGCTCAGCATGACCATTGACAAAGGACTGATTCTTCACTCTTTGCTAAGCTTGGAGATAATGGAACTCAAATTCTGTATACCATCTGACTTGCTCTAAATCCTGGCTCTGCTTCTCAATAGCTGTGGCTAATCTCCCAGTTCCCTCGCCTTTGTATTTAATAATAATAATAGTATGTACTTTCTAAGTTTGTTTTAAAGATTAAGGGAGTCATTATAATTTGTTTAGGACTGTGGGCAAAGTCGGAGGTAGTAAATTCTAACGGTCAATATTGAAGCTCAGTTTTAACCTGAGGAGTTTTGCAGCAGGTAGAAGGTCAACTGATTTGCATCTTTCAGGCTGTCCTATTAGACACATGTCCACTCATTGCAGCGGTCATGCCTTTACTTACTCTTCAGCACCAGTTTAATCATAAGCATTCATTGACCTCTATGTCCCATGACTGTTGTCAAAGGCAGATGATGCCTTAATTGGCAATTTTATACATGGATCCAGTCCCCAAAAAGCTAGAGGAAGACACAATTAATGAAATAATCCTACAAATAAATAAGTTGATCTTGTTAACTTATTTCACTTGTTTTGATTTTTACCTATATGAATAGCAAATATAGGAGTTTATAGCCAGTATTATGCTTATGCATATTTTAAAAAGTTACACCCAAAATAAATTCTTTGATAGGGATAGCTATATTACTTAAATTAATGCAATGCATTTCTCTACCTTCTGCTTTCATATTTTGTCTAAAGATTCTAAACTGGTCCACATTGATCAAAATGGCCTTGAGAAAGCTCTCTGGAATACAAAAGCTGCATTTCTCTATTCAACCAATGCTGTTGAGCATCATTCTCAATCTTATGGAGGCTTCAGTGAACAAGACAGAAAAGATCCCTGTACTTTGGAAATTTATCTTCTATTTTAGAGAAACAGACAAATAACTAGCAAATAAATGAATGCATAAATAAATATACAGAACTACCTTATGGTGCAAAGTGTCTTGAAAAATTTAAAAATGAAGCAAGTGGTTATGACACCCTGTGCCCAGATGTCTGTGTTAGGATGAGTGATTCAGCAAGAAACTCTGGAAAGGGATCACATTTGAGCTGACAACTGATGGATGTGAAAGTGACATTCACTGGAGGAATTCCTGGAAAGAATTCAGGTAAAGAAAGCAGTCAGGGCTAAGGCCTAGATGTAGGAATTTAGCAAACTGGAGTAACAGAAAACTCAAAGAGGCTGAAATGTTGTGGTCAAAGAGAATAACTGAGCTGGTGTGAAAAGGAACAAACCACATCATACAGAACCTTATACTAAGAGGTGGGGAGTTCAGATTTATCCTAACTGAATTACATGGTCATTTGGAAAATTTTAAGGGAGGGAATTCCTTTCTGATATGTGACGCAAGAAAATCTTTTCGGTATATTAAGAATACTATAAGGATGACAAAAGGGCAAAGAAAAGGGGGAGAAAAGGAAGACAGAAACCATTTGGAAGTAATTTTAATGTTTCATATCATATACCCTAGTGGTTTGGGTAGAGATTTTAAAAATAAGCACACTTAAGTTTTATTTGAAAAGTAAAGCCCATAGAAAATACTGATGGATTTGATATAGATGGATGGAGGAGGGATCAAATAAAATTAAGAAAATTTGGGCTTGGGAAATGAAACAGAAAGTGATATCTTAGAATCAGATAGGGACTTACTGGAAGAGGGCATGTTGGATGTATAGAATAGCTTGGGACACATTTTCTATGAAAAGCCAGATAGTAAATATTGTATTATT
The DNA here is from genome assembly GCA_028451465.1 of Erethizon dorsatum. NCBI lineage: Eukaryota > Metazoa > Chordata > Mammalia > Rodentia > Erethizontidae > Erethizon > Erethizon dorsatum. The sequence goes on along the minus strand of CM051825.1, from coordinate 54,161,126 downwards.
TTAGACTGTGTAAGTCTCTGTTACAATGCGAAGTAAGCTATAAACAAATGTAAACAGTGTCTTTGTGTTCCAATAAAATTTCATTTAACAAAATTATGCACTGTCAGATTTTTGCCAGCATATGATATAGATCCAAAATTTGGTTAAGAGCATATTAAATTTGAAATGTCTATCAGACACCCAAAAGGAAATATCAAGTAGAAACCTGGATAAATAGTTCTGAAGATCTGAAAAGTGAAGAATGGAGGTTGAGATTTGAGATAGATCATCACTTCAATGGTATTAATGAAAGTACCATTCTGGGTTTGCAGACTAAAAACAAAAGAGGATTCAAGGAGAAAGTTTTAAAAGATCTCCAGGGTTTGGAATTTTGAGTTCAAGAAGAAGAGGTCAGAGAAGATATCAACATAGTATAGTGTCAATGAAACCAAGGGAAGAAATGATTTTTAGAAGGAGGTGTAGCCATTTGTATGGAAAGCCGTTCAAAATTTAAGTGAGATTCTAACAAAGCCGACACTACTTGATTTGACAATGAAAAGATCACTCATGACTGAGTCAAGTCTATGAAATATAAAAAATGAGGACAGCAATAAAAGATTATTTTTTAAATAAAGTTCTGCTTGAAAGGAGAGTAGGAAATTTGGGTTGCAGTGAAATGTAGGATATAGCTTTTTATTTATGAATGTGTGATGACGGAATGTTTTTATTGGCTTTTGAGGATGAGTCAGCAGAGAAAGAAGAATCAATATAGCAGAAGAAAAAGAGGATAAGTGTACAAATGTATTTTTCAACTAAAATGACAGTATCATAATCCAGTGCAGAAACACAGGGAACTGAATTCATCTGAAAAGCTGGATCCCTTCTTTCTTGAAGGTTTGTATAATCAGCAGTGGGCTACTGGAACCTTTTTAAATCAACCTGAGAGCACTGACATGAGCATTTTTTTTTTAATTTTAATTTTTGGCTACTTGAAGGTGGCTATGTCATATGTATTCACAACAGAAAAACAGGCAAAGTTTACAAATCAGAACTTTGAAAAAAATGAACTTTAAGGCTACTATAGAGCTGTTAGTGACCTGACCCTGCTAGAGAGCAGAGACTTATGTTACAGGAATTCCTTCGAGGTGTAATAGTGAAAATTATGTCAAAATCTTGCAGAATCTACTGTGCAATAGCTGGCAACTGGTACAGAAGAAAACTCTGAAACCACTGTTAGAGATCTATTCATATTTAATTAGAGTACATCAATAGAGGCTTTAAAAATGTCCAAAGTGGGAAACTGTCAGAATAAAGACTAATCAGATACGTCCCTCAAAGCAAAATCTCACTGTTACTCAATACCTGGTACTCAATGCTATAGGCCAAAAGATTCTGAGTATCCAACTTGTTTTATTCAAATATTGTCACTTCCCTTGGGTTATTGATGCAGACCACTTACCACTGTCTAACTCCATTTGGGTATTACCTGGGTTTTGGAAGCCCGGTTTTGTTTTCTTCCACACTGATTCCTATTCTAATTTCTAACTGTCCTTTGCAACTCTCACCTTGATGTTGACAGTCTGTGCCAATAGTGTTTGAGATGCAAGTATTCCACAAAGCTTTAATAGAACTTGTATTCAAATTTGCCTGTACCTTTTATTTCACTGGTGGGAATGATGATTATGAAGCAATAGGAAGTCAAGCTTATTTTTATTTTTAAATTAATGGGAAACTAAAAATTAATTGCTACCAAGTCTTCAAGCTTCCTAAGTGAATCTCATGCCAGAATAAACAGATGGGCTGCAAGTCTTTTCAAGAAGCACATCCCACCACAGGCAGAACTGTGTGACATCCAAATATGCAACATAAGGAAGCTTAAAAGAAGCCATTTAGATCTGTGATCCTGCACATTGCGGGTTCTGAGGTTTAAGAATGTTGGCATGTCCAATGCATCTAAGTCAATTAAACTTTACTATTAGAATAATGGGTAGAATAAGAAGAAAATAAAGTAATTCCCCCGAAAGAGCCTCAGTTCTCTAGTTTTTAATAGAATTGCCTGAGGTTTCTCTCTAAATAAATACTTGCATGAGAAAGAGAGCAGTGCAATTTTGGAAGGAACTTATTGTTTGTTTTTGTTTTATATTTTTGATATACTAGGGGTAGAATCCAGGGCCTCTTGCATGCTAGATAGTGCTCTGTCACTTGCTACATCCCCAAATGGTTTTACTTTAAGGTGAAGTCTTACTTACTCGAATAACATTGCCTAGAACTTGGATCCTCCTGCCTCAGCCTGCCAAGTATCTGAGATTATACATGCAGCCAATATCAATAGGGATTTTTCTCTCACCTGCAAGATCTTTAGATTTCAAATTTAAAAAAAAAATTGTGACACAAAGGTAGCTAACTACCCTCATATAATGATGAGCCAATAGGTCAGACAGTGTGACTGAACAAAGAATAAAGGTTTACTTTCCAAAATCAGCTATCTTGTTCTATTACCTAACAGGAGTCTTCTGATGTGGTAAAGTAAAAGAGAAAAAACAAATGTTTTAATTACTTGTAATTTCTTTTCCTTTCCATTGATATTTTTCATTAACTAAATTTATGAAGTTTATTGTTGCAATTTTAAGTGTTTTAAATTATTAGAAACTGTAAATTATAAGGAGTGGCCAAAAAGACAATAACAATTTAGGAGGAGAAAGAGGATTGGAACTACAAAATCAAAATAGGTCTCAGAGATTTTATTTATTTTCATTCATTTTATGTCTTCTGTACTTTCTGGGTGAGGGAAAAGAAGTCTGTAAAGAAATGTGGGAGCCATGGAGTTATTTGCTTTCTAAAAATATCACTGATCTTTATAAGTTACTGAACCTTATACAATTGTTTGTTTTGCATAAGACAGCATAATAAAGTATTCACATGCATTGTATTTCTGTTAATTATGTTTTAAAGGTGAGAGGGATGTAATTCAGAAATGTAGAACATCTTAGGTAAAGTGAAATAAACTAACAATAGCAAAATGAAGGATGAAGCCAGATCTTCTTTTTTTTTTTTTGTGGGTACCGGGGGGTCGACCTCAGGACCTCGCGTGCCAGCTGGCGCCCGTGCCACTGAGCGATATCACCGGCCCCTTTTTCGTATGTGGGTTCCAGGAGTCGAACTCGGGCCCTCACGCTTGCCGGGCAGGCGCTTACACCGCTGAGCCATCTCACCGGCCCAGAAGCTGGATCTTCTTAATCCAGTATCCTTTCTCTATAATGAAGTTAGTAAAGATTTTAAGCACTTAACATTATTGATTCATCTGGTTAATAATTATTAAGACTTATCTTGTGTCACCCTGTCCTGGTACTGAGAATATTTGGTAGCAAAAATGCTTTTACCTTTACTGGGGCTTAGAACATTATTGGCCTTAGAGAAAATAATACTAAGTAAAGAAATATCTCAAGGGTGGCAAAACAAAACAAATGTTATAAAAATGAGCACGGTGCTATTAGACAATGAATGGTGTAGGTCTAATTTAAGTTGGTAAATGATCAGCGTAGGTCTTTCTGGTCATGTGAGATGTAAGCAGAAATGAGAAGCATGCAAAGAGCCAAGAATGTGAAAAGTGGGAGGAAAAATATCCCAGGCAGAACTTGTTAGCAAGAGAAGCTCTTGGTGTGGTTAAAAACTGAACATTGTACAGGATGATGAGAAAGGAAAAAGTGATAGGGATGCTAGAAGGAGAAATTGCAAAGGAGTCATGGCTAAAAGAAGGTATTATGGGACATGTAAGGAGTTTGGATTTTATTTTAGGTTCGAGGAGAGTCATCACATTTTTGCAACAGAGGATGAGGTAATTATTTCATTATCTTCTTAATGGTTCTGTAGGATAAGTAGAAGAGATAACTGGTGGACTAAAGCACAAACAAATGCATACAACTTTAAGTTACGTGCTAAAATAACAGTGATTTACTCACAAACACCTCAGTCAGGTTTCCCTGCCTAGTGTGCTAAATAGAGTCAAAATAAACTTTGAGATGAGAATGAGCAACTTATAGTTTGAAAACAACTTCTGAAAATCTACTGTCAGAAGGCAAACATTCCAAGCAACATAGAAGTCAGCTTTCAGCACTGGACTGTAAAGCTCTGAGCCTTAAGGAGTTTAAAATCAAAACGCTTGTGTGGATTTTTTGGCAATGAACATACTGTTTATGAGGATTGTCATTTTTTATATAAAGAACATGCACTGTTAAATACATCAGCTTTACTTGCAGCTTGGAATCATGAGGATTAATTAGTTAAAACAACACCACTGTGTTGAGGATAAAGATAGCTGTGACATGGCAATACACCATATTCTTTTGGCTATAAATTACATGTCCTAAGATTGGAAATGGCTTAGAATATTCTTCTTTCCTAAAGTAAAACTTTAGGTTTTCAACTTTTGTTTATTGTTGTATCCACTTTGCCTATAGCAATTCTTGGCATGAAATAAGTATTTCATCAATTTGTGTTTTATGAAATACATTACAATATAGTTATAAAAACTCTTTGAAAATTGAAAATAAGATGTTGATTCTTTTGAGTTTAGTTGCTTTTCATATCTCTGATTATGAAACTTACATTATTCTCTGCTTATGAAATTGTGAAAATTAACTAAATATATATTCCAGTGTATGGGTTATCTGTTCTCATATAGAGAAACAGTGGCAGCATGGGGAAAGCATCAAGACATCAGTGTTCTATCCATTGCATTGGCTTGCCTCATGTAGATGAGTTTCTTTTGTGGCAATTATGTCAATTATAAAATAATTTTCATTCTGCTTTTCACTTTCTAATTACTTTTTGTCTGTCTCCATAGTATAAGCTGCATGAGCTCGGAAACTTTCATCTTCTTCTATTTGCCTTACTTCCAGGGCACTGTCCAATGCGTAGGCTCAGAGGTACTTTATACATATTTAGAGAAAGAACAAATAAACAAATTTTTGAGTACACTGAAATCAGATAAGGATTATCTTGGTCCATAAATCTTTATAACCCTTCTATTTATTTTTTTACTCTGGGTTCCCCACTCCACGAAGAATCTTATGTTTTGCATAATTATTGAGAAAACTGAGAGTTCTTTTCATAGAAAATGACATTCCCAGACAGTTATTTAAAATAGTTCGTGTCACATCTTTTGAGCATCAGTGTAGTTTTCCTATCTGTGAAAAGTCATTTGCAAATGGCTTGGATGCCTCCTTAGGCTTAGTGGTATAGGCGCTTATTCTTCAGATGCCTAATGATTTTTAGTATTCCACAAGCATAAACATATAAATACTCAGATGCTCCTCTTCTTGGCCAGCATCAGCAGCAGAAGGCACCAAAGATGCCTGCCATGAGATCCAAATCATGCAGTCTCTAATTCAATACTAATGGTTGAAACATAAGAGCAAACCCTTGTTTATGTTCCAGAGTCATCTGCTGTGTAATCCACTTGGCAGGTCAAGTTGGAGAAGTGTTGACACACAAATGTTAAATAAAGGTTTGCTTTAAATCTCTATACTTCAAAGAGCTCAAATTAAGTTTGTAATTTACCAGTGATAAATACTTGTACATTGGATGTTATATAGACATTCCCATTTGTAGCAGGCAAATGGAGGAGTCTGAAAAAATACCATATAATCTTTTATAGATGCAAACATAGGAAATGAAATATTAGAAACTAGGCTGGTTTGGTTTGAGATTAGCTCCAAGCTAAATGAGTCTGTTTTACTGAACTATTGTAATTCACTCATTCCACAATTGAACACACACATGTACACACATTTACCCAAATCTTTTGTATGTATGCAATGGGCAGCTTAATGTAAATCAATTTTGAAAAATTAAAGTGAGAAGACAGAAAAAGAGAAAAGGATAGGAAAAATGCAATCTTTAAATGTTCAAAATTCTTCTAATAGGAAATTAAGTCAAAAGGTAAAGGAAAAATCAATCCCTGCTAATTTAACTGTATATGTAATCAGCAGAGTTAGAGGGAAAAAGAGAGAAATTCAGTTTGCTGTTGGCAATCATAGGTAAGCACCTATATACACAGGGAGTAAGAAAATATCGATGGTGGGGAGTGTTAAATGAATCCATGGGAGACACTTATTTTGAACTGAGCTCCTTCAGCAGATGCTAAGGGTCTAGACCGCACCAGAATGGAGCCATTTATGCTAAGAGCCATGTAGTCACACTGCATTTTGAAAAAGGCTTGGTTTTAATAAATAAAAGAAAGAAGACTCCCAGAATCCAGTGGGGGGAAAAATAAAATAAAATAAAAATAAACCTCAATTTTTCTGAGCTGGCATTATAATGAAGTTGTCTCTCATTTTAACCCTATATGAAAGTAATGCTGAAAGCACCGATATTCTATTTGTTCCTTAAGGAGTGTGAGTGAAATATACAGTGAATGTTTAAATTTAAATATTTATTATGTGTTGCGCGCCCTTGCCAGCAAGGAACACACGAAAGTGGAACTTGTTATTAACAATTTATTAATGCTGTACAGGGACCGAAGTCGCACCCAAGCCGGTTCTCAAGCTAAGCTAGCTTCTTCCAGCTTCTTCTTCTTAGCTTAGCTTCTGCCTACCTAGCTTAGCTTCCTCTTAGCTTCTTTAGCTTTCTCCTAGCTTCTTTAGCTTCCTCTTAGCTTCTTTAGCTTCCTCCTCCTTCTCCCCTGGACACTCTCCTATATAGGAATCCATCTCCAATCACCTTCTGCCACGAATAGCACACCCATTGGGCGCCGCCGCAAGGATCCGCCCGCTGCCCAGAACCTTCCCTAATAAAGGAACATAGAAATGTGGATCAGCTGATAGGAAGCAGGCTATCCACGCCATGTTGGTGGCGCAGTAAGAAAAAGGCTCCCAACATCTCCCCCTAATTAATTAATTTTAAATGGCACAACAGCAGGAGAATGTAGAGGCCCGTACCCTGTTGTGCAAACGCCAAGCGGATTAACATAGCATGAGATGGCCAGGCTCATACTACTTCATCCCTATTGGCAATGCTCCCTTTTCACAGGGGTGGGGCTTTGGAGCAGACCCACATGCATACGAGCATGCATTCCAGCAGTCCCCTCAACCCCGAGGGCAACTGCTGTGCAGTGCGGCTAGCCTTACATCCTGCATAGGCTACGAATGAATGGCAGCCAGCCATACTTGGGGAGATGTACCAGCATCCACAGCTGTAATGGCCTGAGCGAGCATGGCGACATCCCTATGGCGGTGTCGCCGCAGGCGGCACAAACACCAGAGGCAGAAGGCGGCACTCAAAGCCACGATTCCCAGGAGAGACATAGAGCCCACCCATCGTTGTACCCATCCAGACCATCTTGCTATAGCAGTCCATAAACTTTGCGCGGTAACAGGTGTGACTCTGCTAGCATTGATCTGTGCGATCTGAAGCGCCAGTTGCCGAGTATAGTTGATGAGTCAATGGACTGCAAGATGTTCGGGAACCCACACCGGCTCTGCATTTTGTTCCTGTGGAAAAACACAGACCAAACCTCGTGCCCATACCAGCACGGGATCGGGGCCACGCCATTGCCCCGTTAATACATCTTTCCACCAGACCATTGCATTTATAAATTCATCAAATGTTTTCCCTTTTACCAGCAGTCCTTACTCAGTTAGGAGCTCCTGCAGGGCAAGAAAAACTGACTGGTGAGACGAGGCAGCACCCATTACAGAGCTTAGGCAGATATACTTTTTCAAACTTGGCCGGCGCTTAAGTTGCGCCGGGCCAGTAAAAACGAAACCTGCGTCGAGCGCAGTGTACGAAACCTGCGTCGAGCGCAGTATCTTCACAGCAATTCCCCGCACACCCGCGGCCCCTCTCTTACCGGAGGTTTAGTGGATCCACTCCCGCTCTATCGGCGGCCTCCCTCACTGGGGAGAATCCCGCTCTATCGGCGGCCTCCCTCACTGGGGAGAATCGGCTCAGAATAAAAACGAAACCTACCTTGGTGCTGATAACGCCAAGGTCACGAGTTCGTTCCCCGTACGGGCCACCACTTGTTGCGCGCCCTTGCCAGCAAGGAACACACGAAAGTGGAACTTGTTATTAACAATTTATTAACGCTGTACAGGGGCCGAAGTCGCACCCAAGCCGGTTCTCAAGCTAAGCTAGCTTCTTCCAGCTTCTTCTTCTTAGCTTAGCTTCTGCCTACCTAGCTTAGCTTTCTCCTAGCTTCTTTAGCTTCCTCTTAGCTTCTTTAGCTTCCTCCTCCTTCTCCCCTGGACACTCTCCTATATAGGAATCCATCTCCAATCACCTTCTGCCACGAATAGCACACCCATTGGGCGCCGCCGCAAGGATCCGCCCGCTGCCCAGAACCTTCCCTAATAAGGGAACATAGAAATGCGGATCAGCTGATAGGAAGCAGGCTATCCACGCCATGTTGGTGGTGCAGTAAGAAAAAGGCTCCCAACAATTATGGTAGAAGACACATGCCCATTAATCCCCCTCAAAACACTCTCCCTCACCTTGAATACACATATCCCATTTTGCCGCTACTTTCTGAAACAGTTCTGGAAGTCATTTTTTGCTTTTTTATGAGACAAAAATTCAAATCAAGAAGTCAGTGAATGCAGCTGCCTATTGCCATTTAAAAGAAAGGCAGGCTCATAAAATATTATGCTGTTTTCTCATCTACCCTATTCACTCTTCCGGCACCATGAGACTTCTGGCTCTTCCCCAATGTCAAAATGACCATGAAAAGTAAATATTTTAAATGGATTCAGGACATCAAGGCAATAATGACAGTGCAACTAAAGACACTCATGAAAAAGGACTTCTAGAACTGTTCCAGAAGGTGGTAAGAGTGATAGAGTATGTATGCTCAAAGTGAGGGGGAGTATTTTGAGCAGAACTAATTGCAAATACCTTTCCTTATAATATTTTTTTAAATTAAATACAATTTTTTAGCATACCTTGTATTTTTAAATATTGTTTAATATCATCTGATATCAAAGCAAGGAAAAATTTTGTAACTAAGTAAACTTATATTGACTAATTACTTCCTAACTAGACAAGAAAAGGTGCACAACTACAGGAATGTCAGCCATCTAGCTTTAAAACTTTACCTCTACTCTAATCACTATATATATAAGATTTATATATTTTTATATATTTATCAAATATATTAATTACCAATCTCTAGGTATATAATTTTTCTTCTATTACTTAAAATTTTTTTTAAATCTAATACTAATGCTTAACAATAAACAATATTCTGTTCTGCTAGGAAAGTCAGTCAGTATTTTTGTTTTGTTTTGTTTCAGTCATAGGAAGCAGAAGTTTAATAATGATTAGGCTAAAATGACTTTTACTGCAATGATTTTTTCAGTAATTGCTTTTGATAAGAAACAAAGCAGATATGTGCTACCAAAAGCTAACACTCAGTTTAATAAGGAAGAGAAGATGATCAGTAACCACTGTGAACAAAAGTTTCTAATATATGAAAGATTCAAGAAGACTTTAATAATTTAGAATAACTGGTGCAGTATTCTTTGCTGAATCTGTAGATAACATTTTTATTGGTTTTAAAAATAGGATTACGGAAAATAGAAGAGGTAGAACTCTTGAAAACATTGGTGTAGGCTAAGACTTTATGAACAAAACCCTGATTGCACAGAAACTATTACAAAGAATCAACAACTGGGATGTCATCCTATTAAAAAGCTTTTCCACAGCAGGAGAAACCACCAACAGAGTGAAGAGACAACCCACAGTGTGGGAAAAAGTGACTGTCAGCTGTTTCTTAGACAAAGATTAACTACTGAGAACACATAAAGAACTAAAAAAAATCAGACCCCACAAATTCAAAGACCCAATCCAAAAATGGGCATCTGAGATAAATACACACTTCTCAGATGAAGAAGCACAAACAGCAAATAAATATATGAAAAAATGTTCAACATCACTGGTCACTCCAGAGATGCAAACTAAAACAACACTGAGATTCCATCTCTCCCCATAAAGAATGACTATCATCAAGAAATCAACCAATAATAAATGTTGATGGGGCTGTTGGGAGAAAGGAACCCTTCTCCTGTTGGTGAGAGTGTAGACTGGTGCAACCACTGTGGAAATCAGTGTGGAGATTCCTCAAAAATCTAGGATTAAAAAAAAAAAAAAAAAAAAAAAAAAAAAAAAAAACTAGGATTAGAGGTCCCATTTGACCCTGCTATTCCCTTTCTGAGTAACTTCCCAAAAGAATTAAAAGCATCATACCACAGTGATACATGCATACCCATGTTTATAGCAGCACCATTTGTAATAGCTAAATCTTTTTTTTTTTTTTTTTTTTTTTGGGTACCGGGAGTTGACCTCAGGACCTCACGCGCCAGCAGGTGCCCGTGCCGCTGAGTGATATGCTGCTGAGTGATATCACTGGCCCTTTTTTTGTATGTGGGTTCCGGGAGTCGAACTTGGGCCCTCGCACTTGCCGGGCAAGCGCTTACACCGCTGAGCCATCTCACTGGCCCTGTAATAGCCAAATCTTGGAAACAGCCCAAGGGCCCATCAACTGGTGAATGGATAAAGAAAATGTGCTTTTTTAAAATATAATAGAGTAATACTACGCCGTATAGAAGGATAAGCTTTAGACATTCCTAGGTAAATGGAGGCACCTTGAGACCATACACCTAAGTGAAATAAATTGGACACACATGTGTAAATACTGCATTGTTTCTCTGGTGTGAAAAACCAAAAGTGTACATAAGGACCAAAATGGCATTGTGAAATAGGAAGAAAATGCTCAAATGGGGAGAGGAACAAGAGAGCAGGGGGAGGGAAAGAAGTGAAAAGTAAAAAAAAATGAGAAAAGAAGGAAAAAATTGAAACAAAGCTTTTGTAAATAGGAAGGGGAATTGGGATTGAAGGGAAGGTGAGGGAATGGGAGAAAAAGGAATTAAGTTATGTACAGATATAAATTCTCTATTATGAATGTCATCATTATATTTATCCAAAATGTACCAATAAAATCTGATATAAAATAGGATTAATATCAAATAAAAAACTTATAATTTAATAATCATCAACTATATACTAATTTTAAATATCACAGGAGGAAAAAAAGCACAGATATATTTATGTTTCCAAGACCATTGATTGTAAATTTCAGGTCAAATTCAGAATTTAAAATCATGTCTCCTAAGGTCTAGCATGTTGTACATCATGCATTTATTGAAGGATAATTTTTTTTCTTTTTTGGTGGCATTGGCAGTAATAAGAAATAGATTTGATAATAATATGTGGTAATATACAAATTCACCTTGCATCTTTCTGCATTTTCAATTTAATTTAGAAAATGGAATTTATACAGAATAAAAAGAAAACTTACATTTTATGAGATGATAGCATTTTAGGTAAATATACTTTTGAAAGAGGTATGCATAATTTAAAATTCAGTTTCAAATTTCTTATTTCTTATTTATTAATTTACATGTAAATACGTGCACTACATTATAAATTAGAACATTAGTAAATTTAATTGTATAGAATAAACGTGTTTCTTGCATCTGTAAGAAATATAATCCCTAGTACAATTCTATTACCCTAATCAATCATTTGTCTTGCCAAATAAGTATTGTTTGAATTCTCTCTCTTGACCCCACATCGACTTGGTATGTATATTAGTGCAACTACACAGGTTGTACCACATACAAAATGGCCAATGAATTACTAAAATCTTTCATTAGTGTGGTATGCTTGTTATAATTAAAGAACAAATATAAATACATTATTAACTACAGAGATTACATTATGTAACATAAACACTCTTCAAATCAGTAAGTTCTATCGGTATTGACAAATGTGTAATTACCATGTACACACCTACAGTCTCCTTAGGAATACTTTCACCTGTGCTTCATCTCTTCATCCTTTCACAGTACTCCCAGGCCCCTAGTGACCACTGAACCATTTAGTCTCAACAACTCTGCCTTTTCTAAATGTCATATAGTTGGAATCATAGAGCAAAAAATACTGGTATGTAGACTTTTTAAATTGGCTTCTTTCACTTAGCAATATGCATTTAATGTTTCTCTGTGTCTTTTCATAACCTGAGAGTTCATTTCCTTTTATTATTAAACAATATTCCATTTTACTGATATATCATTTTATCCATTCACATCTTGGTTGTTTCTAGTTTGGGGTGATTATGAACAAGCCCTCTATTTAGTTGTCTTTGTACAGATACAAATTTTCACCTCAGTCGAGTAAATAACTAGGAATATGATCTGTTTGTGCAGTAGGCTGTGTTTAGATTTATAAGACACTGCCAGGCTCTTTTCCATAATGGTAGCAACATTTTGCAGTTCAACCAGCAGCAACTAAGTGTTCCTATGGTTCTATGTCCTCTTCAGTGTTTTTTTCAGTGTTTTGAACTGTAAGCACTGTAATACATATATGGTGGTATTTCACTATTTTTCTTTTTGAATTTAGAAGTTAACAGATGTCAAATAAAAACACATCAAATTAAACTCAGCAATTATAGCTTGAAAATCAAAATTAATCCTAATGGATCCACTCTAGGTATAATGTCACTAATAGAGAGTATTTTTGACACTGTAAATATAAAAGCATCTGAAAATACTCAGATGCTCATTTGGGAAAAGCAAAATTTGCAGATAAATATAGAGGGATATTATAAGAGGAATTTGAGACTTATAGACAATGTTACAAAATTTATTTTAAAATCATACTCTCATTTTGTAATTCAATAAGGTGAACTGGGCATACATGTTTGCTTCACTATGGAGAGTTCATTAATGTAGAAAGTAATAATAGGAATAAATATAGAAGTGCAAAGGAAAGAAAGGCTTCAAAAATTTCTAGAAGTTGTAAAATAGAATAGGTAGAAAAAATTCCTCTCATTAACTGTGGGCAAGTCTGCTCAACATAACCCCTGCCAGTCTGTGATGTCAGTGAGTGAGGAGTTTTGAGAACACAACGGGAAACAGGAAAAAAACAATTAATTGAGGAGCTCTATATAGACTCACTTCACAGCATGGCAATATCTTCTTCCTGGAAGCAGTACAGAGTATAAAAGACTATAATATTTACTAAGAGGAAAAGAATATCCCAAATGTAAACAGCTCTTCTCTAAAAGTACTGAATTATTGCTTTAAGCAAAATGAAACTTTTTGATGAGGCTCGTTATCTCACCTTAGCATTTGGAGAATCTGTGACCCTCATCACTTTGCTTCTAAAGCATGAATTCAGAATAAGAGGTCATTAGAGGAAACACAACAATTTGAAAGAGAAAGAACAAGAAAGATAAATGTAAAAGCTTATTTGTAAAGAAATAGATTTATGGAAAAATAATTTTAAAAGTTAATTTCTAAACAGATGCATTCAAAAACACATGACAACCATTAAAAATAGTACTATACTGTACAAATTTCAACCCAAGAATGGCCACTTAAGGAATCAAAATGCAATTAACAAAAATTAATGTGATCTTACAATAAGCTTGAATTATCATAAAATAAGAAAAATAATGAAAACAAATATGAAAAGGGAAAAACTCAGCTAATATCTCAGAAACAGCAGAAGAGATAAAGAAAATAACTGAAGAAATAAAGACAAACCTTTAGATTTGAACCTTGAGTATCCAGCAGGAAAAAAAAGAAAAAAAACAGAAAAGAAAAAAAAAAGTATTGCGTGTTCTCTCATATGAGAAACCCAAAGGACAAATAAAGAGCAAAGTAAAAGAGAGATAATAGGAAGTAGGAGGTAGATCTTTCTCAAAGGGGAAGTGAATAAAAAGATGGAGATGGAGGGGAGGGGAAGGGGATGAAAAAAGGAATTTAAGATATCTTATGTATATGTAGCAACTCCACACAAGGAATGTGAACATTATGTACTACAAATATACACTAATAAATGAAATGATCTGAAGAAAAAGAAAGCTTGGACATATTGTCTTTCAACTTCAAACACTAAAGTAAAAAGAAACTTTCAAAGTTTCTTGATGAAGAAAAACAAATTCATCACTAATAAGTGTATCAGGTTGCTCTTCATCTCTACAGGGTGCTAAAAGGAAATAGATTTTAAACGTGGAATGGCTGCAAAAAGAGGAAGTGAAGGAATAGAGGAGGGAAAGAGAAAGGTAACAAAAGATATTTTCTGAAATTCAAGAGAAAAGAAAATAATTGAAATGATGGAGGAACCTTCCCATGAGCCTAAGCTCATCATACCTAACACATATTTCTTTTCATCTTGTAATTTCTGCTTCACCAAAGTCTTTTATTTGGTTTAGTTTGCTTAACCTAGGAAAGGGGCTCAAAGTGATGCCAGGACTGAAGGCCTTCACTGCAACTCCTCACCTAATTGAAACTGGAATTTCAGGCATGCTCAGAGCAGGAAAAAGAGGCCCTCCCAGTTAACAACTTCTAACTCAGTGACTGTAACCCCAAAATCTAAACCCTGTCAGAATATGGTGTGTATGCCCTGGAAAATGTGTGGCCACAAAAACCCTTCAGCCCATCACCTGTCCAGTACTTTCCCCTCCAGATTATCCTCCTTTGCTTAGCCCAAGACTCCACGTAAGCCCAAAACCCTTTGTTCTCAGGCACTTGGTAGCTTTTGGTCAGGAGACTGCCCAGGTTGCTGATTTGTAAAACAGTTCTGTTCTGTGTGAGTGGAATCTCTTCCTCAGAGTTTCTATTGGCATATGCCCAAAGCAAGCTCACAGAAGCTGATGGGCTAACACTATCTCTTGTGTGCTCATTTTTATAGAAGATTGCTTCTGAGAAGGAGCAGAAGTTGCGGAGACATCATTGTTACTATTACCACTAGTTTATTATACAAACTTCTGGAAACAGATCTGTAACCAGTGTGAATCTTAGGCTTAGATGGACTTCATGGAACTATTATTATTAAATTAATTTTATAAGATGACAATTTATCAATTTTATATGAAAATTTTCTGCCCACTGGAAACTACTTATTTTGGGTATTGTGTACTAAATTATGGTCATTTAATTGTACTATTCCTCCATATCCCATCTTTCCTTTTTTGTTATTTTCTTTTTTTTTTTTTTTTTTTAAGAGAATGGGGGCCACGGCAGTACCTGGAGCCAGGGCTTTCTTACTAAGTTATACTACCAGACCTTTTTCCTTTTCTAAAGTCTTATATTTTGAGACAAGACCTCACTAAGTCACTAAGTTGCTCAGACTAGGGTAGTATTTGTGATCCTCCTGCCTCAGTCACCCAAAGGGCCGGGATTACAGGTGTGTGCCACAGCGCCTGGGTTTCTCCACCTTTCTAACCTCAGCCCTAATGGAAATGATTCTAAGTAATTAATCTGACACATAGTTACTTAACAGTATAAACACAAGCGGAATCAAAAGATACATTTAATATTTAAATTAAAAAAACTTATTACAGTAAAAAACATTAACAAGAATAAGGGGGTAAGTGTATTTGAAATGAGTAGGAATATTTTCAGTATCTTGATACTGATTAATGGCAATGTGTCTTTTACTGTAATAAATATCTTAATTTGAATATTCTCTGTATTTTAATCATCATCCATTGATCAACTGTTTATAGAAATTAGTGTCAAACAAAAATATTAGGGTGTGCCCTTATGCACCTTATTCACAGGATCTGGCAATGTATGACTTCTGGCTCATCCTCACATTCAAAATGACCATGAAGAGTATACATTTTCAATCACTTCAGGAAATCTAGGCAGCCTGGACAGTGCAATAGAAAACACTCACAAAAGAGGACTTGGAGAACTGCTTCAGATAGAAGCAGGAATGATGGGATAAGTATGCCTGAAATGAAAGGGAATATTTTAAGGTACTTAATAGCAATGTGTCTTTTACCAATTTATAGTGATACATGCTTATCCATGATTATAGCAGCATGATTTATAACAGCTGAATCTTGGCAGTGGCCCACCTGTCTATCAACAGGTGAATGGATAAAGAAAATGTGGTATTTATATACAATGGAGTAGTATTCTGTAATAAAGAAGAGTAAGCTTGAGTCATTTGTGAGAAAATGGATGTACCTTGACACTATAATGTTAAGTAAGACAAAGGAGAATACAAGTTTATATATGGTATGTGTTTGGTTACTTTTCTCTTGTTTCTGAGACAAAATTCCTGACCCCCAAAATTAAAGGAGGAAAGGTTTTATTTAGCTCACAGTTAGTGGAGGTTTCAGTCCATACTCGGCTGGCTCCAAGGCAGAGTGGCACATGGCAGAGGGTAACAGTTCATGGTGGTGGCAGACAGCAAATGCAAGCAAGAGCAAAAGGGAGGAGCGTGAGCACGAGAGAGCGCAAGCCTGTTTCCCTCCCTTATACTACACGCAGGCTACCTGCCCCAGGGTGGGTGTAGCACTCACCCCCATAATCCCAGCACTAGACAATGAATTAATCACAAACTCTGGAAGCATGCTCCCTTGACTGCATGAGGCTTTAGGGGGACATGTAGACACAAACCATAACAGTATCGTTTCTCTTATATGAGAAACCCAAAGTACAAATGAAGAGCAAAGTAAAAGACAGAAAATAGGAAATAGGGAGACAGATCTTTGCAACAGAAAAGGGGGCCAACAAAATGGAGGGAGGGGAAAGGGAGAAGAGGAGGTGAGGATTAAAAAAAGAATTAAGATGTGTTATGTACATGTACCACCACCTCCCCACAAGGAATGTAGTTATTATGTACTGCAAACTAATAAAAAGTGAAAACAGCAATGTGCCTTTTCCTGTGTTTTTTAAAAATTTAAACAGTCACCATATTATTTGATCATACTTAGTACTTTCTTTGGGATGCAATCTTTCCATATCTTCACCAAGTCCTTTTTATCAGGCCTGGCATGAGGCATCCATGGCTAGTGTTATAAGAGAACAACATGCATAATAAAGCTTGCTAGAAAGAAATTCAATTTGAAAAAAATATTTTTATGATCACAGATGGCTGGTTATTGCATCTTGTCATAAAAGCTGAATGATGTGCCTGGTGCTGGAGTGCATTTGAAACAATAAAGGGCTTGTACAGCCTTCAAATACCATGTTTTGTTTCCACATTTAATTGACTTGCAGAAACTCTGATAAAATCATAATCCAAACACACATGTTAATACATTGTTGTTAGACAAAAGTACCTGTAATGGAACACAGTTACAATTTTTTGTTGTTATTTAATCGTGGAAAGGCTATTTGGGTTATCTCATTCAATTAATGTATGCATTTCTTGTCTGAACAATTGATTATACAACCATGTTTACATTTTGGCAAAAGAGCGTGAAATATAATGCACACTGAGATAAAAGGAACTAGGTTAATTACTTCCTGTCCTGTGTGCAAGGCACTTTTTTTGGCCTAAGGATACAACAAGTGAACAAAGTAGGTAACACAGCTTTCCTCATGGAGCTTCCATCTGGTTATTTTCATTTTGTAAAAACAGAACAAAAAGGGGGAAACTGGGAGTCAAAAAGCAGCTCCATGGTAAAAAGAAGTATATTTCATTTGAAGTTTGTTGTATTTTTTTATTGGTACACGTTTGCAATACATAATGATCACATTCATGTGGGAAGTTAGCACCTGTATATAATACATCTTAATATCTTAATTCTTTTTCTTAATCCCCTTCCCTTTCCCTCCTCTGTCTCCCTTCTTCCTCCAAGTTTAATGGAGAAAGAAAAGGAGTTCAATTATTATCATTATTATTATTATTATTGTGAACATATTCAAAACTTTCTGCCAAAGGGAAGATATCTGAGACAGAGAAGTAGCCCATGACTTTCCCCTTTTCCCCTGTGGGCTGTAGGTGGGGCAGAGTTGGTTTGGTAAGCAGCTGTATTGCCCCTCCCCCTGGCTTCCCTTACCTCCCTGCTCTCTCAATGGACTGGGGCCCCTTGACTTGGTGTCCTCCCTGTTTATTTAGTGGCCACTCTTCTCCAGGCCTTTCGGACAGGAGTGCAGCTTGGCTGCCAGCCTTGGTGCCCCTCCTGTGCTGCCACTACTTCAGATGCTGCTTGTAGGCACCCTACCATGACTATGACAAGGGAGGGAAGGATCTGGGCCCACGTTAACCTCCCTAACCCCCCCAAACCCAATTAGCTGTAATTAACACAGCTAGCCCTTCCTAATATTCCCAGGTTTCAGCCCTGCCTTTTTTTCCCAGAGATGTAACATCTGTCAGTCGAACAGCTTGTGTCACCTAGTCCCCTTCACTGAATCCCTTCTAGGACAGCTGCAGCTGCCCCGGAGCACTGTACCTACTTGGACCAATCAGCAGGACCAAAATTGAACCAAATGAAGGCCTGAGCTCGAACCAATCACAGGCCTGTAGCTGCTACGTGAGTGGCACTCTCCTCACATTGCTCTGTTTGGTCTCAGGGCTCCCTCTGGTGTACTGAACCCATTTGTGCAGCAGCACAGGTCCTGTTAGAATAAAGACTTGCTTTGGGATTTTTTTTTTTTCCCTTGGATAGTATGGGCTTAGGAGAGCCTGTAAATCTACTCAGGGTTCAGAGTGGTCATATCAAAAGAAAGAGCAATACACACTAGGGGCTTTTTGCCTGAGGAGTCTATAGAACAGCAGCCAACAAAGATCAGCAGCAGAGACCAACACCTGACAGGGTTGACCAATGGCACCTGTCATGCATTGGCATCGAACAGCAATAGTTGGCAGCAGCAGTAACCAGCAGTCAGCTGTATCAAATGTTCACATCCAGTATTATCCAGTGTCATCTCGTGGCACCAGGGCTTCTAGCAGAGCTGCCCTTGGCTGATTCATGATTTCTATCTGAATCAAACAAAAGAACCCTCAACTGATTGGCAACTTATCTACATGGGACTACAAAATTTTTCTGAAAGATATGGTAATTCAGAAAATTCCTATTTTATCTCTGAAGGGGAAGGTAATTTTATATAAAATGTTTTCTTTATGTTTCATTCAGCTGTACCCAGTTATGGAAAAATAACCAAGAAAATTTGGGAGGATAATAACTATGTCAGGAGGAAAGGAGACATGGGGAGAGAACTTGACAAGTTAAAGAAAAGTAGTTCTAAGAAGACGGATGTGAAAGCCACAATGTACCTACTGTGGTACTGAAGTTCGACTGGAGACCAACATGAAGCACTAACTGAAGAACTTACAACTCCGATCCTTGGTACTATGAGTCCACGCGTGTGCCATTGTAGCCACTAGCTTCCATGTGTCTTTTGCATCATTAACTAAAGCCAGTGAAGCATTTCATTTTCTTCTCTAATTCCACTAATGGGAAACCAGTATCTCCTGATCTATGTGACTTTGTGGATCGCCTTGCTTGTGTCTTTTCCTCAGCTGTGAGTGTCTTTGGCTAAAATTTTCATTATTTGAAATCACAAATACTTTTCAGTTCTGAATCAAATTCAGCTGTGAATCTTGACTGTCACTAGTAATGCCAATTACTGTATTTAAAACCCTTAATGATGCTGAGTCACAGTTTTCCATGTAAGAGGTGCAGGTACACATCAGGTTAATGGTGTGGTCCTACTTCTACTCCATATTGCTTAACAGAAAGCTTTTAATATAGTTGGCTTTTATAAAATTTTTGAATGCTGATGTGTTCAGGAATAAATGACTTAGGATGATAAAATGGAAAGAATGTAAGTATGGGTTTGGGTGAGTATATCTCCAATACACTAAAACTTACTGGCTCTACTATTTCAATCAAGTCCTAACTTATTCGTCTGTGAAGGAGAAGTGAAAACAAGACCCTCTGTGTACAAAGTGATTTAGAGTGAAACTTCATTTTGAGATATATGCCTCATTTTATTCTCTTCATATTGCTCTTTTCTTCTCAATGAGTTTGCAATTAATGGATCTGTAGAGGCATGTAGCAGGGGGTACAACTGAAATAGCCAAAGAGGCTTCCTGGTTCTGTCTAAGCTTCATTTCACAGAGAGATTGCACCAGTATAATCAAAGTGCTTATCTAGGAAATACAAAGATGACAGGTAGTGAGAGGGTAGTAGGTCCATTGCTGAGCAGATGAAGAATCTTCCAGATACCCACAAAAGGTCGCATAGTGGATGAAGACAGAAAAGGAGAGTCTAGAGACAACTCCAAATAGATTGAGATGATTCTGCTTATTATATCTCCATACAGTGGTCTCCCCTTATATGTGGTTGTATGTTCCAAGATCCCCAGTAGATGCTGGAATCATAACTACTAAACCCTATATATACCATGTTTTTTTAAAAATATGCACATACCTATGATGAAATTTGATTCATACATTTGCCACAGAAAGAGATTAACAGCAATAACTATAATAAAATGGAATGATTAATAGACTGTAATAAGCCATTTAAACTTATGAATTGTTTATTTCTGGAATTTTTATTTAATATTTTTGACTGTGGTTAACTGTGGGTAACAGAAACTATGGAATATGAAAGTGCAGATAAGGGCGGGTTACTACATGCACTGGACTCATTGACTAGAGCCTCTTCCCCATCTTGTCCCTGCAGAACATTCCATGTATAGGTACAACATATTTCAAGTTTTCTATATTTTTGGTAAAATTAAAATATAAGTGTTCTAAAAAGGTTTTAAATTGATTTTTATACATTCAGATATATAAATGGAGATGATTATCTTCAAATGTAAAAGAGTGCTACAAATTGTAAATTGCTACTGAATAAGTGATTATTTTAAAATGATGAATAGATGAGTACATTGGATGTAATTGGAATAATATCTGGCATGTGGTACCTAAATATTTATTGCTATTGTCCTACACAAACTAGTTGGAGATACACACATTGGGGAAACACACTAGCTGCAGAGGCTGTACATCCATATGAAATAGTAAAAAGAATTAAAAATGAGGCCCTGATGGATGCCTGTGTAGAACTGAAACATAGCATCCTTTACTTGAGTATCTTATCTACTATCCCAATTTTGTCTACAAACTATTAATGAATACTGGGTTGCCATAAAGAAGAATGGGGCAATCTGGGCCAAACTCCATCCTGAAGATCATTTCTGAGATAACTTTGAGTTTACTGATTGAAGAACTGTCCCAAGTGTGCACAAACCAAGTGACACAATGACGAAGCATGCTGCATTCCATGACTACGCCTAAGACAATACTTGTGGAGACTAAAAGATTCAGTGGCAATGACTTGCTGATGCAAATGATGTTTAACAAGACAGAACTCAACTCATAAAAAAAACTCTTGCTACATAGAATGGCATACTACTGTTTAGTACAATTTTGCTCCAAATTAAACACTGAATCCAATAAAGAAATGTCAAATTTTAACTAATTACTGGTCACCATAATCAAAAGTAGGAAATTCTTTGTTTTAATTGTGTTGAATTTTACTAAATATGTAAACAGCGGTTATAATCTTCTATCTACCTATACCTGTGCCCCATTAGGAATGCTACAAACTCAGGAAAACTTCCCCTAGGTGGTTTTATTTTAACTGTGCACTAAGTTGTAGTCTTACACCCAAGAGTCATAGCCCCTTTAGCTCTATAAAGAGCAAAGCTTTGCTATACAGTTCTGAAAATGAGATCTTTTTATTCCATCATGCTTTGTGGCACTAAGGATTTAACCCAATCTATATCCCCAGCCCGTGTGTATGTGTGTGTGTGTGTGCGTGTGTGTGTGTGTGTGTGTATTCATTTATATACTTACTTTCTTACTTAGTTATTGGCAGCATTTCCCTAAGTGGGCAAGCTGGTCTTGCACTTGCAATATTTCAACTGATTATCTGGAATTACGGGTGTGCGCCACTGTGCCTATCTAAAGGTGAAACTTTTAAATTTTGCTAATCTGAACTATTTCTCCATATTTAAAACAACTCTGAGGTATCTAAAAGATTTCATCTCTATTGACTCAGTCAGTTCTTACTCTTTTTATTGCTTTGCAATGAGTAATCTTGTAATAATCTTGAGACTTAGTCACTTTTCCATAAATCGTGTTTACTACTCATTGGATATAATTAGAAAATACCCCATTTGTACAATATATCCCAATTTTCTGTGTGTTTTCAACAATAACACACTTTCTAATTTAAGAAGAGGTTGAGGAATTTTTAATCTTAGTTTTTAGTAAAATCAGGCATTACTTTTATTCCCAATGTACAGAAAAATAAGTTGAGGCATGAACTTACTGCTACTGATTGAGAAAATCTAGCCAACTAGGAACTGCAAATTAAACTTTTCCTACTACATCTTGCTGTTAGAAACTATCACTTTCCAACCTTCTAATTTCTAATCTCTTCTCTATTTTTCTACTAAGAATAGTGTAAACTAAGCATGGCAGTCCACACCTATAATCGTAGCACTCTGGGATGCTGAGTAGGAGGATCACAAGTTTGAGCTCAGTCTGGGCAGCTTAGTGACTTAGTGTGATCCTGTTATAAAAGCAAAAATATAAAAAAGGCCTCAGGATGTAGCTCAGTGCAAATGCACTGGGTTCAATCCTCAGAACTAAAAGGAAAAAATGGTGGAGACAACAGAAAGATCTTCAAATGACCAAATCAAGAACAATGTGAAACAATATATTTATATATATATATATATATTTTTTTTTTTTTTTTGAGACAAGGTTGTGCTACGTAGTTCAGGGTGGCCTGGACTCACTATGTAGCCCAGGGTGGCCTCAAACTCACAGGATCCTCCTGCCTCTGCCTCCAGAGTGCTGGGATTGCAGACTTGCCCCACCACACCCAGCTTGAAACAATAAATATATAAATATATTATATAAATATATAAATATTTTATATATATTATAAAAATATTATAAAAATATATAAATATTTTATATATATTATAACCCAAAGTATAACACAAATATTAATGAGTGTATAATGATAAAAAAGTGGTTTATTTACATTTTGATTAATAGGTAAGTAAATGAAATAAGCAAATATCTGTACAACAATGTTAAATAACTTAAGTAAATACTACTCTATCCCTCAAGAAAGTGGAACAAAATTTCCTACTACTGAAGTATGAGGTGTGCGTAATTACTTCCTTCCAAGAGTATCGTATACAAGGGGTAGGGGATAACTTTACAGTAGTGAACAAACACTTTCATAGCCAAGAGACAAAGGTCATGATCAAAAAAATCATGTCGATAGTATGCACCCATGAGGTGATGCAATGAAATGCACTTTACCTCCATAGTCTTGCATCCATCAATCTTTATTCTACTTTGATAAGAAAAACATTACACAAACCTCAACTGAGAGTACGCTGCAAAATACCTGATAAGCTATCCACAAATCTGTCAAGGAAAAAAAAGAAAAAAGAAAAAGAAAAGTCTGAGGAACTGTCACAGTAAATATACAAAAGAGATATAACTAAACATAATGTAGTATCCTGCCTAGAACCCTGGAACAGAAACCAGAAAAATCTAAGGGAATGTGAATAAAATATAGCCTTCAGTTATTAATAATGTCCTAATATAGTTGTAATATATAGTACTAACACAGAATATTAATAATAGGGACAACTGGGTACAGGTGTAGAAACTTGTACTATTTTTGCAAATTTTCTGTAAATGAAATCTATTAAAATTCATTTAAATATCCAAAAACAATATATTCTACTTTCCATATAATCATTGCATATGCTTCTGCCAGTATTTTGTCTGTCCTTTTTGTCTCAAATAACATTCACTGAACTTTTTCCCTAACCTTGTACTTTTTATTTTATTTCCCTTAGTAGTCAGAAATTAACTCTTCCACTAAAGCCAAAGAATCTGCTCATTTTCGAGAGATGATAATAACTTGAGGAAAAATGAATCTCTATTTGAGGTCTATCTTGCTGTTTTCCCAAGCAGAAAAATGTCAGATCTTGCCAACCACCAAGCTCTTGTGTTGGCTTCCCCCAGAAATAGCAAATCCATGTTAAAAATTTATTTACAAAGCACAAACACAAATCTACCGCCTTCTACCTGCCCCAGCAGTAGGGAATTACCACAAAAGGATTAATCTCCTAACGGTCTAATCAATTCCAAACTGAAAATTTCATTTTGCTTTTTTAAAAGATTAGCAGTGCCTAATTATACTTTCTTCACTCCACTTACAAAGATTTAAAATAGACATTAACATGTTTACACCATTCGATTGATTATAAGATCAGTTCAAGGAAGGGGAGAGAAAAATGAGTTAGAAGGTACATTTTGCTTTTCAGATTAAACTCTAAGTATGGAGAGAGACAGAGACATCAGGAATTTGGAAATGTCTTTAACAATACACACAATACCCTACCCATAAGAATATTATGATCTCATGAAATAGGAACAGCCTCTCAATAATACTCTGAGAGTAGTAATTTATTGGTATATTCAATGGCATCCCAGGCATATTTTCAGAAATGCATAATGGATTTGGAGGTGTGGTAATTAATTTGACATTCTTTAAGGAGTTTTTGGTCAATACCAAATCTCTATCTTCTCTAGTTTTCAGACAAAGGAGACAATGGAGAAAGTTGGGCAAGGATGTAGGCTGGAATGGGAGGGAAGCTAACAACAGTCATTATGGCTCAATCATTCAGGAGGAAGTTTATTAAATCTTCCCACCAGTCAGACTACAAAGATTCAACCTCCAGGAAGAAAATGTGTTTTAAAGGAACAGTTCTCTCAATTTTTAAGAATTCTGAAAAGGGGTAAAATTTCAAGAGCTGAAAAATCTTTCTTTTGTACCTGCCTCCCTAAGTATGATTTATATGTGAACCTACTATCATGCAGGCCCTCAGGTTCTATACTTGAGGAAAAAGTAGCAAAGATTTTCAGCATTTCTGTGACTTTGGCCAAGGCTTTGCACTTTCTATAGCTAAGTGCATTGCAAAGTGTAATGTTTAAAGTATTACCTGGCATCTTCCGCAAAAGGAGATTCTCATACAAATGTGTTTTTGGGGTTGAGAGTCTGCAATTTGAACAAGCTTCCAGGAGGTATTGGTGCTGGTCAATCAAACTCTTTGTTGCAGGAATCTAGCTAATTCATTTTATATACCACACTGAGGTTCAAAGTCTGAGTGGCAAGTCTCATCTCCTCTTTCACTGACATATATATATATATAAGTGAATATATATATATATATATATATATATATATATCAGTGAAATATATATATATTCCAAGGTATATTTAATTCTAGCAAGTTTGACTTTATTGTGACAATTAGTCAAATAAAAGTAATAATGATCTTTCCTATCTTTACTGTGAAATGAGAATGAATACAGTATTTCTCTCTAGAAGGAACTGCAGTAAACTAATCTTAATAACTATATGCAGAGAAATAATATAAGTAAGGACTGCTCAACGTTCTTCTGGATTTTTGGAATAATTATGACAAAACTTCATTTTATTTTACACGGCCAATGACTATATAGATGTCTATCAGTATTGTGGATCAGTATGGTGAAGATATGTACATAAGTTTTTACTTTCAAGTTAGCTGATGCATTCATTTAACACATATCTATTACCTGTTCCATAAAATGTAGTGTGCTAGGTTGTGTATAGCGACAAAATCCCTTATGTCTGTTTCCTTCCTTTGGCATAGAATTAGTTTCATACTATAGATTTTCATTATACTCATTTTTGGCCTATCCAGTCACGTCCTATACAGACAATGGTAAAGAGTCTTGCACAAAATTAAGTGAATTACTGATTCGCTTGCACTGTGGTGAAACATGAAATTTTTAAAAATCCTGGCTCTGTCCTTTATGATAGTGTTGCTTGTGGCTATGTTACTTGTTGCAAGGTGATAAGTACTCTACTTATGTGTATTTGTTCATCCAAAAAATGTGAGTTATAATAACTTCATATTGTTATGGGATGAAAAGTGTCTTCCCAGAAAAGATACTGTATGTTGAAGTCCTCCTAACCTTCAGTGCATCAGAATGGGACATTAATGGAAAACAGTGTTGTGAGTGTAAGCACGTAAAATGAGTTTATACTGGAGTGGGGTGATCTCCTAATCCAATATTACTGGTGTTTTTATAAAAAGAAGCTAAGTGAACAGTGAGGTACACACAGGGAGAGTACCATGTGACAACTAAGAGACTGGAAACGTATGTGCAAGGAAGAACAAAACTCGCTAGCAAACTGACAATATCTAAGAGGAAAGGAAGGATTTCTCTACAAATGTTAGAAAGACCATAGCTGTTGTGATAAGTAACTGGTTGTGTCAATTTGAGTAAAAAACACCCAGCTAAATTGGATCAGCATGGTTCTGAGTGTGGCTGAGGAGATTTGTTGAAGACAGAAGACCCACGTTGGGTAGGCTTGTCACCTGAATGGAATAAAAGTGAAAAGAAGAAGGAAGGCTCCCCTCTGTTTCTTCAGAGGAGCTCCAGACTTCAATATCACCTTGAACATTGTCTCCTGGCTTCCAGGGCAGAATTTTCAGTCTTCCATTGCAGACCCTTCAGCCTCCTGATAGGGACTTGCTTGGGACACTGCAGTGAAATCCAGGCCTTTGACTGAATCCTTCAACAGCCCTTTAGCATTTTTCTACACTTAACTCTGTGGGTGGCTATTTCAAGCCAATCTTGTAAATTCTTATAAATTTGTATATATCTTTCATTAGATCTGTTTCTCTAGTAAGTACTGACTGATACAGCTGTCTTAACAACTAGAATTTCGGGCTGGTGAGATGGCTCAGTGGCGTAAGCGCCTGCCTGGCAAGCGCGAGGGCCCGAGTTTGACTCCCGGAACCCACATACGTAAAAAGGGCCGGTGATATCGCTCAGCGGCACGGGCGCCTGCTGGCACGTGAGGTCCTGAGGTCGACCCCCGGTACCCACAAAAAAAAAAAAAAAAAAAAAAAAACAACTAGAATTTCTATCCTCTGGAACTCTTACATAATACATTTTAGTTGTTATAAGCCACTCAGTTTATGGAGCTTTATTATATAAGACCCTCCTGAGAAACTAATGCATATATTCAAATTATATAATGTTTTCTGTGATTTTAACAGACAGTATAACATGATCTCTTAATGCACAATTACTCTTTTCATAGTTGTGTTTGTTTGACATGTGAAACAATTAACCAAGGAGATACATATGAAGCTTTAGAATAACATATACTTTGTGTACAAAAATTATTTAATAAAAACAACATTTTGAGTTCAAAACTACAATTTAAGAGGGTATAAGAGAACAATGAACGTACATTAGGAAGCAGTATTAACTTTCTCCTTTGGCGAGTCCTTGGGTTCATTCTTTTTCTCTGAAAGAGCCTATTTTGACTTTTGAGCAAGTGACTAACAGAGTAAATAGATATATGAAGTTTGGCCAGGGTTTTCACCTTTGGAAAAATTCCCTGTCTCTCATTTCACACAGTTTGTGTGGTGCTGACTCTGCCCAAGTACGGTTGTATCACACAACCTGAGCTTTCAAGCCATGGTTGTCGTTTGAGTAAGAGTATGAAGCAGTCGACTCTAATCACCATCCCCAGCTACATGGAAGAAGCCAGGAGTAAGAGAAGAGAATGCAGTCAACATGCACGGAGAAATTGGTAGTAAAGAATGACAAATCTTCCTAATATGATGATTAGATTCTTGAGTTTAGTTAGATGTGAAACCAACTAGATCTATACCTGTGCATTTTAGTCAGGACAAGAAACTCTAATTGAATTTCTCAAGCAAAATCAATAGCTGCTTTTGCATCATAATCAACTGGAGTCTGCTCCCAGAGTTTCTTTTTTCAAAAGCTGTGGTAGGAATTAAAAAATGTAATGGGGTTTAAGAATCACTGAGCTCTTGCAAAGAGTATGCCTATCCCATGGAATTATAGAATCCTGAATAATAAAACAGCCATTAAATGAATATAATAAAAATTCAATAATAGCACGAAAGGAATGTAAAACATTTAAAACTTTTCCCCTCTCCACCAATCTCAAATATCCCTGTTTCTTACAGAAAATGGACTCTACAAACAATTTCTGATAAAGGATCATTTAAAATTTTTCTAACATTAAAAAATCTCCCTAAGTCTTATTCAGGTGTAAAAGAAATGCAGCTGTATTTTAATAAAATGCATGCTAATAAAAAAGACATGCAGATTTTGTTTCTTATGCCTCAGAGCATGAAGCAGAGTGTAGAAGACTATGAATCTCCTACAGGTTATTAAAAAGCATATTTGTGATACTGACCACTCAACAAATTTAAAACACACACACACGCAAAAGAAGGAGTAGGAGCTGAAGAGGGAATGGGAGGAGTGGAGTAAAATAAAGAAAAGCTATTACCTTTGGAATGTTCACTGCATTTTGGCTAAAGTTCAAGGTTAATTTTGTATTCTGTTGACCTTTAAAATTATGCAAACATAATCCTCTTTCTTCTCTTTTACTACATTGCATTTCATATTTATTTGCCTAACAACAACAATTTTATGATTTATGATGCATCTTCATGGTACCGTAAAAACAGTTCATTGTATTTTTCAAAAGCTTGCATGGAGAACTGCACCATTTTTTGTTAAGTCTTTGAAAACGTGGAAACTATTTAAGAGAGAAAGAATGAAAAATAATTGCTTTTATTGTAAAAGGTCAAAAGACACCGCTGATCTTATTAAATTATAGCCTTTAAATTTAAGAACCAGATGGCCTTAAAAGTATGTTAAGGGTTAATTTTTAAAAAAGGATCAGACTTGCCTCAGGCTTCTGGCTAATCTTCTCAATATGGCTCCTATATATATCTCCTGTATGAGTTTCTGTACACACATGTGTGATTTTAAACTTGTATTTCGAGTAACTATATAATTAGCACTTATTAGAAAAAAAATACAAAACAAAAAAAGGCTACACATAAAATTTTTGATTTCCCATTACCCAAAGAAGACTCATTTTTTGCAAATTTCACTGCAAAATAAACACTTAATGAACTTTATTGAATAGTTTTCTTAAATATTTTCCTCTATATGTACTTGGAGCCATATAAAAGTTATAATTTTTACTTCAACTATCACCATATTTCAGAAAAGTAAAGAAATTTTATTGTAGTGTTATAGCTTGTGTCAAGATTTCCTCCCAAAGCCTCATGTAATCATAGGTGAGGATTTTTCAGAAATTTCTGTATCTAGAGTGTGTGATGCTGTGATTGAGTCAGGTGCAATGCTAGCTCAAGAGCACTAGGATTAAAGGCATGAATGCTACCCATCCTAGGTAGACTGGATATAATATAAGGGACAGAAAGAGTGGTGGTAGTCCCTTGCTTGTTCTCACCTGCCTGCTTTCTGTGGACTGTTTCTCTTTTGTGATACCCCTCTGCCATGCCACCCTGCCTTGGAGCCAGCCAACTATGAATTGAAACCTCTAGGAACTGTAAACCAAATATACTTTTTCTCCTTTAACTTTGGCTGCTGGGTATTTTATCTCAGCAATGAGAAAAGTAACTAACACAGAATTTGGTAACAAAGAAGTGGGTCATTGCTATGACTGCACCTGACCTTGCAGTTCAGAAGCCTTTGCAACTGGCTTGTGGGAAGGGTTAGGAAAGATTCAGAGATGCCAGCTGAAAAGGCAGGTATGGAATGTCTGAGTCTGTACTTGATGGAAGATTCCTGTCAGAGCTCAGAAGAACAGAATTCTGATAGAAACACTGCTCGTAAAGACCAGGCTGTGAAGGATTTTACTGTGAAGAAGGACTGCATTGGTTTTTGGATTCCAGATGATGTGTGTTATAGCTTGGCAAAAAATTTGTCTGCATTTTATTCATGTCCAGAGACTTTGCCTGAGATTGAGATTATGGTCTGTAGACTAATTAAACTTGCAGAAGAAATTTCAAGGCAGTCTAATGTTGAGGCAGTGGCATGGCTACTGTTGGGGGCTTTTAGCCAGATTTATGTTGAGAGTCAAGAGTGAAGAACCCAGCAAAATGATTCAAAACGTTGTGATTTTGGCTAGAAAGGAAGTTGTAGTAAAGTTGAGGCCTGCAAAAATGGAACAGAGGAGATATCAGTCACAGAAAAGAATAGCAACGAGAAGTCAAGTATTTCAGAAGACAACAGAAAAGATGGCCTGAGAACATTACAATAAGCTGGAGGACTCCATCCTTTTGCAGCCTTAGAGTTGCAAAAGTGAAAGAATTTGCTTTGAGAAGAGAGCCGCAGAGCACCATGTTCCAGAATGTGTGCAGCCTAAAGAATTTGTCCCTCAGAAATGGGTTCAGAGTGCTCTGCCATACAGGCACTTGACCTCAACACACAAAAGAGAAGGAAGCCTGCCTACTGCATCAATTGGCAACAGATCTTGTTATCATCCATGTGGTGCGGGGTTTAGGTGCATGCAGGATGCAAGAGTTGTGGGATCAGAAAAGCTCCCACTCGGATTTCAGATGAAGGCCTGGGAGGCCAGGCTGTGTGATCCTGAGAAGGCAGTGTGTGCAGCTGTAAGTATGAATCTGAAGGTGCTGTGGAGACTCCAGAATGTTGGAGAGGCCAGGAATATGGGTCATCTAAGGAAAACTGCAAGGATATAATGAAGTCAGCCCAAGAGAGAAGCCACAGGAGCTACAATCACCAGCAGTGCTGTAGGGGTGGAGCCACTCAAGCCTTTTAGAGTTCACATCTTGTCACAAATTGCCTTGGATGCTGGACATGGAACTACAGGAATTAATGTTTGTCCTGATAGATTTTGGACTTGCTTTGCTCCCACTCCTTGTAGTCCCCTATTTGTATGTTTTGGAATGGAAATATCTATCTTGTGCCATTGAATGTTGGAAGTGTTTAACTTTCTTTTTATTTGTACAGGGGCTCCCACCTAAAAGTTTGCTCTAAATCTCAGAAGAGACACTGAACTTGGACTTTTTGGTAATACTGAAACTGTTAGAATTTTGGCAACTCTTAGAGATGGACTACATGCGTTTTGCATAAAGAGATGTGCATTAGTCTTTGAGGGGAAGTGGCAGAATGTTATGGCTTGTGTTTAGATATCCTCCCTGAAGCCTCATGTAGTCACAGGTGGGGATTTTTCTGAGGTGGTTGGATTTAGAATGTGTGATTGATTCATGGCGCAATGCTAGGATCAAGGACATTAGGATTAAGGGTGTGAGTGCTGGCAGCTCTAGGTAGCCTGGTTAAGACATAAGGGACAGAAAGAATTGTGGTTGCCCCTTCTTGCTTTGCTACCTTCTGCCTGACATAACTGTTTCTCCTCTGCTCTGCCTGTCTGCCATGCCACCCTGCCTTGGAGCCAGCCAATTATGGACTGAAACTTCTAGGAAGTGTAAGCCAAATAAACCTTTCCTTTAACTTTGGCTGTCAGGTATTTTGTCTCAGCAATGAGAAAAATAACTAAGACATGTAATTACAGTATTTTTGCTTACTGTATTTTCCTTCTTTCTAATGTTACAAGTTTTCTTATTATATTATGTGACTTATTGTATTGAATAATTTACTGTAGCCATTCTTATGTTATGTCTGCTCTTAAGAAATTAATTTTTCTCCATCTGAGAATGTCTTGACTTCCTCTTCAGTCCAGCAGGATATTTTCACTGAGCATAGGATTCTCTTTTGGAATGCTCCTCTTTTATCATTTTACATTATTGTGCCACTTTTTTGTGGCATCCATGGTATCAAATGAAAAATTCAGGGCTACTTGTAATACTTTTCTGCCTAAAGAGTAGGTGTGCTTTTTTTCTTAGTTTTTAGTGACTGAAGTATTATGTCTTTTGTAAGGTTAATCTTGCTTGGGATTCACTCATCAAGTATGTGTGTATGTGTGTGTGTGTGTGTGTGTGTGTGTGTATGCACACATGTGCATAACATTATAAGTGGTATTGGGAGAAAACTGTGGATATAGCTACTATATTCAAACAAATGAGAATTGATGTTTATATACATTTGAAAGAAAGCCTCATACAAACGGAAAATGGATTATGTAGGGCATAAACAATTCACAATAGGAGAAATACAAGTGACAATGTAATAACATATGAGGTTATTTATTCTAGTTAGAACTAATATTCTTTTTCTATTAAAGTAGCACAAAGTGAAAAAATTAAAGACATGTCATTAGAGGACAGATATTGCCTATTTGAATGCAGAATATACATCTTATGATAACTTGAAATTTATGAATTTGAAAGTGAATTTATTTAGAATAAAATCATGCCTCATTTACAAATTTCAGAAGATAATATAAAATTACTACATTAAAATTGTCTGAAGAGGGGCCGGTGAGATGGCTCAGTGGCGTAAGCACCTGCCTGGCAAGCACGAGGGCCCAAGTTCGACTCCCGGAACCCACATACAAAAAAAGGGCCGGTGATATCGCTCAGCAGCACGGGCGCCTGCTGGCACACGAGGTCCTGAGGTCGACCCCCCGGTACCCACAAAAAAAAAAAAAAAAAGAGTCAGCAAATATCAAAATTCTTTGGTAAAATGAATTATAAATGAGTTTAATGCAATTACTTCATAGGTCTGTCTCTTTGGTAAAAACTATAACTAGTGCTTGTTTCATCAGCATGTATACTAAAATTGGAATGATTCAGAAAAATCATCATCTTCCCTGTGCAAAGGATGACAGGCAAATTTGTGACATGTTCTATATTTTTGCTTCCCCTTTCCTTTCTTTACTGCCCAAAAAACTGAGGCTCTGATAATATAATGAAATATACAACTACCATTAATTATCAGAATTATTCTTGAATGCTTAAAGTTTCAAAGAATGGGAATACAATATTATAATAGAATAAGAAATGTGTGTTTGGACTCTGCCCCTGGTTCCTGTCATACAGTTTACAAAATCTTCAGAATTTCCAGAATGTTACTGAACACTAGTGAGATGATTGGAGGCTGGCAAACCCTATTTAGATTTGGATTGGGGCTGGTGAGCAGAAAGCCTGGAGCATGATTAAATATTTGGGTTTTCTGACACACTTTTACAGCTTCTGGGGAGGAGAGAGGGACTAAACGTTGAGTTTATCAGCAGCAACCAAGGATATAAATGATCACACCTACGGAAGGAAAAGAATCCAAGGACAGGGTCTAGAGAGCTTTGGGATTATTAAAAGCACGGAGCTACACTGGAGGCTCATGTGCTGCAGAGATGACAGGCAGATCTACCTTCTTTTCCCTATGCATTTCTTCATCTGACTCTTCATGTGTTCTCTTTGTCGCGTCCTTTATATTAAATGGTTACGGAAAGTGCTAACTCTGCTAATTCTGCAAGCTCCTCTAACAAATTAATCAAACCAGAGGAAGGGGTCATGGAAAGCTCAATTTATAGTTAGTTTTCAGAAGTAAAGGTCCCAACTCCAGAATTATGATTGTTGTTTCAAGTGGGGGCCACTTGTGAGGCTGAGCCATTAACATGTAGGATCTGACTCTAACTCCAGGTAGCTAGTTTCAAAATAGTTAAACTATGCAGAACACTCAGTGGGTATCTTCTGAAGAACTGCTTGTTGGGTGTGTATGTTGGGAGCACACATGTGGTGTTACAAGTGCTGTTTTGAGCATGAGAGTAGGAAGAAGCAATATGTGGAGAGTCTTTCAGAAAACACATACATACACACACAGAGAGAATCAGCTCTATTTTAATATGGCTTATGTATCCCTAAATTTATTGCCATACACAAAGTCATGAAATAAAAAACTACAAGGCTTATAGGAAAATGGTGCTGAAAAGTGACACTCAAAAACATCTTCACTGATATACACAGAAAGTCATCAGAGGCTAATACAAATTATAATATTTTATGCATATTAAATGATTAAGAAATATGTACTGTAGTTTCAAAGTGAATTTGTTACTTTATCTTGAAAAAGATTTGACATTTGATGATTGATATGGATAGTGAAAGTTTTAGTTTGTGAGGAATTGTGAAGTGACAGAAGGATTATTTGAAATAAGAGAGAAAGATCCAGAGATGGGTGGATGAACTCATAATACATGTGCTGAACTGAGAGAGCAGGTAGATGTCTCAAGTCTGTAAAAGTTTACATTGTGTTTATTCCTTCATGACTTGGTCCAGCAAGGTACCATTTTGTGCACCCAGCTAGTATTTCTTAAAGTTAAGTGACACATAAGCAAATAAAATATATGTGCAATGCTCAAATTGTCCCCTAATATGTCAATAGTTTTGAGACCAATGCACTTTCTTAAAGCACACTTTTTAGCAGAATTGACTTCACCAGCTTCTGCTAATCGTAAACCTCTGTTTGCAATTGCTTAAGTTTGAACAGAATTCCTGTAGTGAAACTTTATATAATTCCTTTCATTATCAAATAAACCCAATAAAACCTGTGTAACATTTGATCCAACATATCAACATTTGGGGCCTTACTAATAAAAATTGAATTTTCATATTAAAAATATTAAATATGACTATGAATTTAATACTCACAATTTAGAAACTACTTCCCTGTATAAGTACAAGCATTTGATTTAATAAATTATGTTATATCTATATAATTGACTATCATGCAAATAGCTTAAAAGTTTTACAGAAATTAATGAGAAAACAGAAGATATTAAAAATAATAAATGGTAAAATATAAATAAAATTATATATATATAAACATATGTACATCTACAAGATTATAAATACATTCTTGGCTCTGGGTGGGTTGGAGTATAATATTTACTTAAATTCTTTTTTAATTGTGTTTCAAAAGAGTGATTTTTTGATACATACATAATTAGCATAATCAAAAAACATAATTCATATGACTTAAGATGTGATTTCAAAACAATCTTATGATATACTTTTATTAAGTTGCTTAACTATGAGCCAAAATTTCATTAGGAACAATGCTTTTATTAAGCATTACGCTAATGACTCTCCAGCTTTCCCTTCCATCAGGTTTGATGTATAAATAGGTTGCACACCATATCTTTTACTTTGGCCCTTGGCAGACATTGCCAATTGATTCCTGACAAATAACTTTTATTAAGTGTTGCTTTAATTCGGAAATAGCAACTAGAATTAGACCATGAGATAGATCTATTGGTTTCCTTCCTGTTTCACAATGCTGACCAAGAGGACCAGTGTCTTGTATTACCTCTTGAATATTCATTGTCTGTACTAGTTGCAAAATATCTGGTTTAATTTTTTTAATTTTTATTAGTACATTGGCAGTACATTGGTGATTGCATTCTTATAGTTGAGTGGTAGAATGCTTACCAGCATGCACAAGGCCCTGGGTTTGAATCCTAAGCATTGCTGAATAAATAACAGTAAAAATGTGCTTGCTTCTGCAGCACATATACTAAAATTGGTTTGATTATTTTTAGAGCTGTTTAAAATGTACTGCATATTCATTGCATTACAGTAGACATACATTTCAAGCAGGGATGCTTTCTACAAAAATATTAGGAAGTGATCCATTTTTCCCTCTGTATGACCCTTAAATTGCTTTGAATGTAGCCTCAGCGGTCTCATTTTCAAATCTTAGTCTTGGACAAAATATTGTTCCTTTCTTCTTCATTTGTGATACTGAAGGAAAACTGTTGTGAACCAAGGAGTGGAAAAATAAATATTACATGTTTTGTCAAAAGGCTAATTTAGTAGCAACTGGGGTGGAATGGAGAAATACTGCTATACAAATGTCAGAAACATCCCTTCTCAAGTCCTATCCTTCCCACAGTGCAGAATAACTTCATGATCATGACTCTCTCACTTCCTAAAGCTAATTTAAAAGTTTAATTGCACATGAGCTGGAATAAAACCCTTTACAAAATAGCTCCTGGCCAACAGACTCTACTGAAATTAAAAAAAAAAGAGGGAAAAATATCAGCAAATGTGATAAAAAGCTAACAAAGTTTTCCTACTGCAACCTTCCCAACTAACATGCAAGAACTCTAGACAGCCAAACGTCAAGCTATGTTGAGAGGAGGCATGAATCTCTGATGCTTACAAATTCAATTCCATGCAGCAAGTATTTATTGAATGCCTTCCACACAGAGTGTGCAATGTTTTACACACTCTGGAAGAAACAAAGGAAGTGTAAGACAATTACTACCCTGAAGGAGTTTGCAATCTTATCTAAGAGATTTCTTAGAAAACAATTTTGTGCAGAATAAGTTAGAAATATAATTGAAAATATCCTAGAGACATAAAACCTGTTCACATGTCATCCAGGTGTCACTGTAAATGGAAGATCAACCATCTTCTTTTTAATTTACCAAAGAATCAACCCAGACCATACCTATGCATTAACCTTGATCACATTTCATGTGGAACATTCTAAGAAAATACATCCAAACCCAGAGTGCTGCTGCTAACATGGCAGGAGCGGCCATGTTTTGCTCCGTGACCTTGTTTGTCAAGTAGGACAGCAAGTTTTTTTCTAGGTAATGCATTATCACTATGTCTCATTTTGATGATGTATTATACTTACACATCATTGAAGAAGCAATTTGCTTTGATGATGAACAGACATGCAATAGATCATGACTGAAGAGAGAGAGGAGGAGGGCCCTGGAGATCTATAACTCACACATTGATGCCAACCGTGGAAGAACAAGGAAACAATTAATTTAAATTATCTGGACAGAAACTGGGCCAACTAAAGGACTTTTGACCCTTTCCCAAATGTAAAATTAAATTTATTAAACGTGCTTTCTCATAGCTATAAAAAGGCTCTGTGACTGATCCTTGTGATGATGGAACTTCTCAACATTTTGGCTGTGATGGTGAATAAATAAAGCTACACATAACCATATCATACACACATACAAAAATATAAGTCAAACTAGGGTAATCTTAGTAATATGAATGGACTGTAACCATGTCAATATCCTGGTTATGATATAATAGTGTAATTTTATAGAATATTACCATTGGGGGAAGCTGGGCAAAATAAATACATTATCTTTTTGTATTATTTCTCAACAAGTATCTGTGATTCTATATAACTATCTCAATAACTTTTCAATGGAAATGTCTTTTAAATGCTAGTTCAGATACAAGATCATAAAAATTTATGACAAACTTTATTATATGATCAAAATTTTCTTGTTTTGAACATTATGTAAAAAAATTGCTATGCATTTTCAAGTTCCTGAAAGATATTGACAAATATTTAGTATTAACCTCCGATACTTCTATTTACTTTAACACATAACTAATGCTCAGCACAAGGAAAAGTTCTGTTTAACAAAAGAAACCAACTGGGCTTAAAGAATAAAAGGTATTTCAGTATACGTCTACAAACACAGGAAATCTAAATTTTGTCTTTTAATATAAAATAAGCCAAGACCTGTGAATAATTTAAATAATTTAGTGTAATGCTGTAGGTAAAATAGAGTAGAGTTCTTCAAATAGCAGGGTATATCTACTTGATACTAGAAATACCTGTGAGAGCTGGACATTTTCACCCAAAGTCATATTTAGTTGTAGTTGAATTTATTTTGGAATTATATAGGAACTAATGGCACAGTTATGTTGTTATGGTGATGGTAGCCTAAGGAAATGACCTAACAGAAAGAAAATGAAGATGAAAACATACATGAAATAGAATTATGAAATGCAAAGTGAGCAACATAATGTTATCCAAACTATAAAAAGCTTCCCATGAGCAAATGTGTTAACCTCCATGACCTTCCCTTAAACAGAAGTTAAAATAGAAAATAGTCCCTAAAGATGTTCAGAACAGAAGGAAATGAAGATACTAGGAGGCAAGGACACTTTCTTATTAGTAGGAAGGCAAAGGAGACTACATTTACTAAATAACTGGGATAATCAATCTGCAGAAAAGGATTCAATAGAGGAGAAATTTGTCCTTCACAAAAGAATCCTAAGGAGTTAATAGTTACAGAGATCTTGGACTTGATAAACAATAAATTTCTTATT
Source organism: Erethizon dorsatum (assembly GCA_028451465.1). NCBI lineage: Eukaryota > Metazoa > Chordata > Mammalia > Rodentia > Erethizontidae > Erethizon > Erethizon dorsatum. Next base: position 54,123,351 of record CM051825.1, on the reverse strand, counting down.
TTCAAAGAACAAAATCTTGAGTCATTTGAAGGAAAATGTATGCAACTTGAGACCATGATAATTGAATGAAACAAACACACAGCTTAAATATCACACAGGTTCTCTGATACGAGAAACAACATAGAAATAAAATGCACTGCAAAAGACAGATAACAGCAAAAATGAGAGGGAAAAACGTTATGCAATCCAGCATGGACAACGTATCTGAAGGTGTACGTCGATTTAGTATAGTTGTCTTACTTGTGTTTTATGGGTTTTGGCCTATCAATCTAGTTGTTATTCTGTGTGCTGTATGTATGATAATTAACTTTATAAAGACCTATAAATGAATAAATTTGATGCTGGGAAAAAAAGAGAGAGGTGAAAGGAAAGGGGAAAAAAGGAATCGGTTGGGATGTGTTATGGGCATGTACCAATTTCCCACAATGAATGTAATCATTATGTACTGAAATCATATATATATATCTTTGAAAGAGAGACAAGTTTCTGGAATGCTGAAATGGGGATCAAAGTGAAAATAACTAACAGATAATGTCACAGTTTAGAGGGTTTGAGAGAAATCTCAAAAAAAAAGCCCAAGAGGCTCATTAGTTTTCTTATCTAATGACCCAATGGAAAAGTTCATTTTTATTTCTTCTTTTAGTTTATTTAGTCTCTATTTTTTTCTTTCTTTCCTCTTTATTGTTTTTATTTAGTACTCTTTTCCTAATCTATCTTCACTTTCAGTTTAAACACATAGAAGACCATGAGCTATCTGGCTTTTTAATTAAGTAAAATTCAAATTTATGCAATAGATATATGAATTACAATTAAAAATTATGGCACACCAACTGATGAAGATTTTGAAAACCAACAAACCAATTCTCTTAAATTCTGTGTAAATTTTAAACTTCATTTGGATTTACTAATAAAATTAAATATTTTATTCCATTATTTATTATATAATAAAAATATTGGTAGTGACGTATTAGCTTTTAAACAGCATACTGAAAATAATGCAAGGTTTTAGAGAGCCAATATCCAAAACACAAATTCTGGTTAAAAATAGTTAAGCAAATTTCATAATATAAGTGAAATACAAGGATAATTGTGATTATGTAACTTTAACTTAGTCTTATAGAAGAAAAAGTTGAAATTCAAAACACTGAGTTTTAAATATTACATAATTTAGGAGAAAACCATGAATAATTTATAAAAAATAAGCAAATGTATACATATAAACAGATTATCCAGAAACTGAAAAGTTATTTAGTTTACTACAATTGAACAGTAAACAGTGAAAATGAGGTCAGGCTCTCTGAAAAGCAGTATTTAAGTTTTGGGTATTAAGAGTCTGTGACTAGGGGTGGTGAGATGGCTCAGCAGCATAAGCGCCTGCCTGGCAAGCGCAAGGTCCTGAGTTCGACTCCCAGTACCCACATATGAGAAAAAGGGCCAGTGATATCACTCAGCAGCATGGGTGCCTGCTGGCATGCGAGGTCCTGAGTTCGACCCCCGGTACCCACAAAAAAAAAAGTCTGTGAATAAAGTGATTTTTAAAAAAGAAACTACCAGTTATGATTACTGAAAGCTGATAGAATAAGAAGATTTTAGCTCATGTCTCAACATGAAAACTATGATTTATAGTCATCCATGAACAAAGTTGCCTTTTTGAAAGATTTCAGGTCCAGGGAGGAGTTTGTAGTGCTCTGGTGGGGCCCAAAATTCAAGATGACTTCTTTGAGAGGGCAGGCACATACCCCAGTGGCAGGATTGGCAGCCTTGGTCTAGATATGAGTTGGAAATAGTCGTGTCCATGCAGACTTGCTTCCAGCCCCACTTGGCCACAGTCCCATTTACCAAGTAACCTAGGAATAGCCATGTCTGCTCAAGCCTCCAGTAAAAGGCACATTGATATTGGCCCTTGCTGTAGACCTTGAAGCAGTCCTGTTATTTGGTTCTGCTTTGCTTCAGTCCGGGGGGCAACACTGACCCAAATGGTACTCAGTAGGAGACATATCCATTCGTGCCTCTAGTGGTAAGATAACCTCAGTATGAGGTTTGGTTCCTGAAGTAGCCCAGTGACTCCCCAGCTCCACTCTACTGAAGGCTGAGAGTATTTCTACTGATGTAGGGCCCAAGAGAAAAAGAAGAAGCACATCTATCCATGCACCAGTGGCAAAACCTCTAATTATAAACTGAATTGTGAACTCTGAGTCAATGCTTTGGTCTATTCTAGCCTTTCTCCCTGCTTCCATGGAAGTTCTGTCTACTCAGAAACATATGCAATCCAGGTAGAATCTACCCAGGGATCTGGCAAAACCCACATCTGTTACACCCCATGTCTATACATCTGTTAAGGTGCAACATCTACTCATGTACCTGTGGCCCTGGAAGTGTTTCAAGACTGAGACTTAGTCCTGCTCAACAATGACCCTATAGGCAGTCCCATATACCTGGCAATCTGGAAAGAATATGCCTGCTTATGTTCCTGGTAGCTTGTCAGCCAAGCAGTAGCACATAACCTGGCTGAAATCTACTCAATTGTGATCCCAGTGCAATCTCATAAGGTTTTACCTGCTGAAAACCATGTATAAAGACTGAGTGAGGTATTTGCTCTTTCAAATGCAGAGATTATAAAGTTAGTCTCATATAAAAAGAGTTAATAAATCTCTAGTAACCAAACCAAAATAAATAATCATGAGTAGATTGACAAAGAATTCAAAATAATCAACCTGAAGTAGTAAAACAAGTCATAAGAGTACCAGAATAGACAACTAAACAAAAATAAGAAAAATGACAAATGAGAAAAATTGGAGCATTACTAGAGAAATTGAAACCGTACCAAAGAATCAAGCAGAACTTCAGTCTCATCACATATACTACAATGACTGAATTAAAAAAAAAAATCCATAGAGAGTTTCAATAGTAGTCTTAGCCATGCAGAAGGAATCAAATAACTCACAGACAGGTTTTTAGAAATTAGCCAGTCAGAAGAATAACAAAGAGAGTGAATGAAAAATGATGAAACCATAAGGGGTCTATAAGATACCACTGAATGAACTAATTTGTTAATCGTGAGAGTTCCAGAAGAAGAAGAGAGATAGAAAGTTAGAAAAACTATTTAAAAAAAATAATGACTGGCTGATTCTCTAATCTTAGGGGTGTTATGATCATCAGATTCACGAAACTCAAAGGATCATAACCGGCATCAACCCAAAGATGATTAGTAGGTGAGTCATTATAATCAAACTGTTAAAAGTCAAAAACAAAGAGAATCTGGAAAGCAGAATTAGAAAAGTCTCATCACATATACTTCGTAAGACCATCAGCCAACTTCACTATACAAACCATGGAGTTCAGGAGACACAGGAAGATATTTTCAAAAGGAAAAAGGAAAACTACTAACCAAAGATAACATGCATAGAAAAGCTGATTTTGAGAAATGAGAAATGAAAGAATTCTCATATGAACAAAACCTTAGGGAGCTCACTACCTCCATAGCTACATTAAAATTGTGAAAGGGAGTTGTTCCAGTTGAGATTTATGAATACTCAGTAAAAATATGAATCATTTGATAATAAAATTCTCTAGTGAAGACAAATATAAAACCAAATACAAAATGTTGTTATTCACTTTCAACACTTGTATAAAGTACAACTACATGAAGCAGTGTGTATTATTAGATTAAAAACTGGCATTTATAAAATACAGTTTCTAAGAGACTCATTTTTGTTTTAAGAACACACGAAGGCTGAGTGGAGATATGAAAATATATTTCATGAAAATTACAAGCACAACAGGCCAGAAGTGGCTATGCTTATATCACAGAAAATATGTTTTCAGTCAAAATATGTCACAGGGTGATAAAGACAATAAGTCACTATCTAATGATAAATGTGTCAATTTATCAATAATTGTAAATATATATATATATATATATATATATATATATATATATATATATATATATATATATACCAGATGTTAGAACATCCAAGTGTATGAAGCAAATATTAAAATGAAAGGAAAGAGACTTCAATGTCCCATTTTTAACAATGGATACATAATTTGGATGGAAAATCATTAAGAAAGCAGAAGATTTTAACAATATTCTAGAACAAATGGATCTAATGGATATATACATACAAAATCAAGAGGGAGAGAAAACGAGACACAGAGAGAGAAACACTGAGGACACATCACAATTGATAACCACAGAAATACAAAGGATCATGGAGCCTCATAGGAACAATTATACACCAACCAGTTGGATAATTTAAAATAAATGGCTAAAAATTCCTAGAAAAATGAAATCTACTAGGACTGTATACTGAAGAAATAGAAATATATGAGTGTACCAAAATCAAGAAAATTGATTTAAGAATAAAAATTCTTCAACAAATAAATGTCAGGGAGCAGATGTCTTCAGAGCTGAATTCAACCAAGAGGTTAAAGAATTAACACTGATGATACTCCAACTTCCAAAAAGTCAGAGACAAAGGAATACGTCCAAACATACTTTATAAAACAAGCATTATGATGATACCAAAGCATAAGGACGCTAAGAAAAGAAAATTACAGGCCAACATCTCTGAAGAACAGAATGAAAAATCTTTAATGATATTGATTTCAACAATATAAGAAAATAATCATATATTATATTCAAATAAGTTTTATCTCTAGATACAGGATGATTCACCATATACAATAGAATATTTGTGTTATGCCATAGTAAAAGAATGAAAAGTACAAATTATAGAATTTCAATAACCTCAGGTAACAACATATTCAATACTGAAAGTTCGAAAGCTTTTTCTTTAAAGTTAGGAACAGGAGAAGCATTTCCACTCTCATCACTTCTATTCAAATAGTACTGGAAATCCTGACCAGAGAAATAAAACAAAAGAAAGAAAGAAATTGCACTTAAATTGGAATTAAGAAGTTAAACCACAACTCTTTATAAATGATATGAACTTATGTAGTAGAAAGCCATACCAACTACACACACACACACACATGCACGCACACAACTTGTAGGCAAACTCAACAAAGTTGCTAAGTTCAAAATCAGCTTATAAAAATGAGTTTCATTTCTATATGCTAAAAAGTAACTATCCGAAAAAAAGTTAAGATCCCACTTACCATAGCTATCAATAATAAAATACACATTGAAATTTATTTAAAAATTGAAGAAAGAAACTGAAGAAGAAACAAATAAATGGAAAGATATTTCATGTTCATTTGTTAGAAGAAAGGATGGTATTAAAATTTTCATACTACCCAAAGCAATTTACAGATGGAAAGCCATCTGTATCCAAATCCCTAAGGAATTGTTTATAGAACTAGAATTCAAAAAAAAATTCTTAAATTTGTACCCAGAGGGGACTCTGAATATTCAAGCCAAACTTGAGCAAGAAAATCACAGTGGGAAACACCATGTTTTCTGGTTTCAAACACTACAAAGCCGTAGTAAACAAAACAGTACAGTAATGAAATATAAAATGGCATACTGACAAGTGGAACACAACAATCTCTAAAAAAATCCACATCCATGTAGTCAACTAATCTTTGACAAAGACTCAAGAATGCATAAGAGAATGATATTTTCATAAGAGAATGACAGGGAAAATTCACATGCAAATGAGTGAAACAAAACCCTTAGTTTAAGGCACATAAAAACTACCTCAGAATAAATTAGGGAGCTAAACTTAAGACCAGATACAATAAAACTTCTAGGAGAAATGTTCCTTGACATTAGTTTTGATAATAACTTTCCATATATGACACCCAAACCACAGGTAACAAAAGCAAAAGTAGACATATGGGACTTCATGAAATTAAAAGCTTTCTACACACCGTAAGGAACAATCAAGAGCAAAAAGCCAATCTAAAATGTGGGAAATAGTGTGTTTGAAACATATCTCTCATAAGGGGTTCACATCCAAAATATATAAGGAACACATACCACTTAAGGTAAGTGACAAAAAAACAAAAATAAAAGAAATAACACTACTAAAATATGGGAAAAGAATGTGAAAAGACATGTCTCTAAAAATGATATATAAATGGAAAAAAGTGTATGAAAAGGTACTAATATTATTATTTATCAGATAAATTCAAATCAGAACCACGCCATGATATCACTTCATACCTGTTAGAAAGGCAATTATTAAAAGATGAAAGACAAGTGTTAAAGAAAATTTGGATATGATAAAACACTTGTAAAGTGTTGGTGACAATGTAAATTGTTATATCCAACATGGAAAACAGTACAAAATTTCCTCTAATATTTAAAAATAAAACTGCCATATAATCCAGCATTTCCACTTCCAGTCATATATCCAAACAAACTAAATTATTCCGAAGAGATATATGTACTTCCATTTTCATTGCAGCATTATTAACAATAGCCAAGTTTTGGAAACAATCTATATACCTGTAAATTCATGAATGGATGAAGAAAATTACACAACACACACATACCTTCTAGATAAATACGTATTTGAATTTTATTTTTCATATTTATGAATATTACTCAGCTATTTAAAGAGAAAATCTATCATTTACAACAACATTGATGGTACTGAAGGCACAATACTGAAATTATGCTGAAATACTGAAATCATACCGAAAAAATTCAAAATCTGTCTTCAGGAAAGACAAATACTACATCATCTCACTTATAGGTACAATATAAAATAATTAAACTCATGGCAACTCAGAGAGATGTGAGGTTTGGGGTGGGAAAAATCAGAAGATATCAGTCAAAGGCTTCAAAATTTTTTTGGTTGTGGAACACAAGTGAGTTCTGATAATTACCTTTTGTTTATAATTAATAGTACTATATTATAGTCTTAAAACTTGCCATTAAGATATGAAGTGGTACATTGGCTCATGGATTTAATTCATTCCACAATTCTAGGGAACATGGCCACATTTGTGTTCAAAGGGGGAAGATGGCTACAGTCATGTTTGTCACCTGATACAGAGTTCTCGAACTGAAGCAAAATTTTGCCAAACACTGTTTGCAGAATGAATTGTTTGCGAACATAAACAGTGAGTCCATGGTATTACCATATCTTAAGTACTCTCATTACAAGAATAAGAAAAGAAATAGAAAAAGAAAGAGAGGAAAAGAAACAGAAAGAGAAAAGAAATGAAAATGTAGCTATGTGAAGTGACAGTGAACATGTAATATCTAAACAAAGAGTTGTACATTTAAATGAATACAATTTCTGTTTTTCAGTGTACCACATACAGCTAGTTAATGTTTGTCTTTTATCTCTAGATTCATTCTTAACTTTATTTTGAAATTAATCATACTTTTAGTCAAGGATATTGATAGATTTTGCATCTAAGAAAATAATGAGCATTTTCTTTCTTTAGAAATATAAATATAAATTGTACTCAAAGATGCAATTACACAGAGATACATTACACATATTACACACACTTACACACACTTTTGTGTGTGATTATGTCTGAATTTGTTAACAATGGGATGGTGTGTACTTGACTTTAGTTTAGCTGGAATAATCACATAAGTCAGACCATGCAGGGTTTTTTAAGCATTTAAATTGAAAGGAACTAAGGCTCTTGAAAAATAGAATAATCTATGTAACATTAATAAAATCACAAGTACCTAGATTATTTATATCAGCTTTAAGCTTGCCAATTTTAAAGGGATAAAGACAAAATGGAAAATGTTTTATGGTGATAAGAAATATGACAGAGAATTCAAAATCATGATGTTACCAATTGCTGAAGGAGCTGAGTTTTCACCAAGCATACAGATGAATCTGGAGTAAATGCTAGCTTTGCACATAACATCACAGAATGTAACTGGGCCTAAGGATGGAAAGTGCCAGAAGGAACTTCAGTTCTATGTAAAAATGTGGGCACAATATACCAAGTGCTCTGCATTTCCACAGTAAATTTGTGGGTCTTCAGGTTTTGTTTTTTGAGTTATCCATATTAAAAAAAGACATGGTAGCAATTGGCAGGTAACATATCAAAGACCTGGATTTTCTGTATTAACATGTGATTCTGAGTAAGTATAAAATTGAGTGATTCCATGTATAGTAATGAGTACACGTTAAGAGAATATGTTCTCAAATAAACAACTTGGCTGTATATAAACTTATTTCTTAAAATATCAGGCAACCCCTGATTTAATAATAATTTTTCATCTTTACAATGGTGAATGTGATACACATTCAGTGGAAATGGCATTTCAAGTTTTGAATTTTGGTGTTTTCCCAGACAAGTGCTAAGTGGTGCAATCTTCTCTTGTGATCTTAGTGGAAACAAACCACAGGGCAAAGGCAGCCATTGGATCAGCAAGGTAAACAACTGGCAGTCTACAGTATACAGTTTGATATTCAAGTTTGGGTCTTCACATCCCTCATGGTTACACAACACCCATCTGTGTAGATATATAAGATATTTCACACTTTACTATAAAGTTGGCTTTTGTTCATTCATTTTGCCAAGTTGCAGGCTAATGTAAGTGTCTGAATATGTTACAGTTGGCAAGGTGAAGGTATGATATTTGGTAGGACAGTATTGTAGTAAGGGGTTAAAGGGAAGAGATTTAACACAGGACACATTATTCATAGGATTATTTTATAATATTCACCCAAAGAGTCAAACGCAAAAGAGTGCAGAAGATCTGTCCACACACTAGAGACCCAAAGAATCCAGCCGAGGGCCTGGATCCCATGGCAATGTCCTGCACGAGTCCAGCTGAAGACCTAGAGCCCATGGCAATGTCCTCCATGAGTCCAACTGGAAGTCTAGAGCCCACGACAATGTCTCATGCAAGTCTGTATCAAGGATCTGCACTGGGAAGGCCCAAAGGTCAGTGGTGGAAGCTAGAAAGTCTGCACCAGGAGGATAAAGGATCGGTGCCAGCAGGCTGGGTGATCTGCACTGGAGCCAGAAAGGTATGGACCAGAGCTCCCCCGAAAAGAACTCCAGCTATCCTCAGTGACAGCAAGGATCAGAGCTGCTCTGAAGATGAGGACAGCTGAGTTCATATCAGGAAAACTAGCATGACAAGCTTCTCTAGGAGAATCAACAGCACCACCTCTTCCTCTCCACTTCTCCATTATATGTTGTTGGCAACAATCCTCAGGTGGGCCTTCCACACCCAGAACCATGCTGATTCAGTTGAGCTGGGTGTCCCAAGTTGACCATTAGTTCATCCACCACAACAGGCATCTCGAATACAATTCGAACTGTGATTTTTCAATTTTTAATGGGTTTATAAGTATGTAAATGCATTGTTGGTCAAGGAGCATCTTTATATATTTTCATTGCTTTCAGCTAACATATCAGAATATCATAAGCTAATAAAGCTTCATATTGGATTCAATGCAAATATATCATATATTCAATGAGTGAAGGATTCCATAAGTACTAATTTTGTTATTAATATTTAGACAGCAATTTTATTGAGTAATAGCATTATCCTAAGTATTGTTCTATAACATTTATAGAATAACTGATGGCATTATTAGAACAAGAGCAATAATAATTAAATAACTGCTTGAAGGTCATTTAGGAAATTGTAGAATGAAAACTTATGTTTCAGCGTTTCTGTTTATCTCTAGGAGTAAATCATTTTAACTGTTCTTCTTTTATTTTTTACTTATTTTTTCCCAGTAATTATTTTCATATCTACTTTTTTGTAGCTCAGGAACAGATACATATATATATTTAATCTCACTATAGTCTAATTATTATAAATATGTTTGGAAGAAAGACCATGAAAACAAGCATTTATTATATTTCATATAATAAAGATAATAATAGCTATGGTATAATAAGAAAATAAGTATTATTTTATAGTTTAGGAAAAATGTATTTATTTGATTGGCTTTTCTTTTGTGTTTAAATGGGACATCTTTTTTGGGGGGTGGTACTGGGAATTGAACTCAGCACCTTGCACTTGCCAGGCAAGTACTGTGCTGCTGAGCTATATCCCAGGCCCCTAAATGGGACATCTCTAAGGCATAGATATTTTGAGAAAGTGTATGGTGCTTCAAACAGAATGATAAGTATTTTTGAAGTTGGAAGGCAAGTTCTTCTGACTTTAGCCCTGGAACACCCTATAATCCCTGACCTTATCTTCCCTATATAAGAAACAAGTCTTACTTTATGAACCTTCACCCCAGATGAGTTTATTTGCTTGCCTTTCCTTGATCCCTCATGGCTTCTCTGGGCACAGCAAACTTAGCGTTCATCAATTAAAGGATAGCACATGATTTGACATTTTTGTTAGTTTCATATATCTGGTAGGTGACCCAGACAGCATGACATTTTTTGTTTGTTTTCTTGTATGCCATATCTCCACACATAAAGCTGAAGTGGCTTTTTGAGACCACTGTCTAGGTAACTAAGGCAAAATGTTTTCTTCACAACCATTAGGGCTCTGGGTAAGTTAGCAGGATTTATTTAAAATGATGACTAACACTGATCAGAAGATCACTTACCATTCTGAGTTGTAGTTATTATTTTCACTTTTTGATTTCCAAATGGATAAATGATATTACAAAACTTTTACACAAAAGAGCAGAACAATAAGACACAGAAAGCAATAAAGTATTATTCATTAGCTGCAATAAAATTGTGGAAAAATACTAGAAACACTTAAAAAACTTGCAATTTTCTGCAAAGAGAAATAGAAACACCAAAAGAGCTGAAATGTGTAGTGATTAGTTTTAGGCCAAACGCCTGTCTATGTGATTCCTCTTCAACTGTGATATCCCAGAAATAAAAGCTCCATGATATGTTTTCTAAGGAGACAAAATGCATATGTTTGTTACCTTTTTTCAGACTTATTCTGCCTAAGGTTAATAAAAATGCTATAATTAGAGACATTTGTGAAATATGAACCAAGACAGGTGGAAACTGAGGAATTTCACAGGTGTAAAAAAGCCCATTGAAGCTGTACTCCAAAAATATGCAGCATAATAGCTCAGTGTATTGAATCTTTAATTTTCTGAACATCTTTGCACTTATGGAAATACTCTATGCATACTAAGTAGATACTTAGTAATGTTGGAAATTTGTGACTTTTGATAAAGTCTGATTTTAGGGTCATATTCCATAATTTAAAATTGTCTCAAAAGTTAAGATGCCCCCAGTACCACGAATAGTTTTCATTATGTTTGCATATTTGCATTCTGTCTCTATCAAAAATACTGGGAAAAAGGCCCATCTGGTCAGAATTACAGTTTATTCTGTAATTCTGGTTTCTCTGTCTGATGTTGTGTATTGATCTCTAAAAACTTTAAAAATGGCTGTAATAAATTCATTATATGTACTTAGACAAAACTGTTGATAGCTTCTAATAAGTCTGGGTGTGAGCTTTGCATTACTTATATTGTTATAAAACAAAAATATTTTTCATAATCCTCATTTATAATACTTACTTTTATCAAAGATTATTCTGTGGTATAAATAAATTCAATAAGTGAGGAAAGTAGCATACTTTGGATCTTGAATATCTTCCAAAGACCTATGACTTTAAGTTTTTGTCCACAGCCTGTGATGATGTTGAGAAGTGGTAGAAACTTTAGGAGGCAGAGTTGAGAGGGAAAAAGTTAAGTCATTGGAGTTAGCCCTTGAAGGGGATATTGGAACCCTGATCTCTCCTCTTCCTCTCACTCTTTCGAATCCCAGTCATGAGAAGAACCATTTGTTTCACCACATGCTCCTCACCATGATGTGCTGCCTCAAAAATGGGGCCAATCAACCATAGACGTCAACCTTTAAAACTGAGGCAAAATAACTCTTTCCTCTTTTTAAGTTGATTATCCCAGGTATTTTGTTACAGTAATGAAAAGCTGATGAACACAGGAAGACTTAAGTGATTTTTAAACAACTAGATAACTATGTTGGGAAAGGAAAATGAACCTTGACTCTTAACTCATTCCAGACACAAAAATGAATTTTGGATGAATCCTAAATTTAATTGTATACATTTAAACCATAAACATACCAGAAGAGCATAGGAGAATAACTTAGTGCCCCTAAGGTAGGTAACAATGTCATAGGACTCAAAAAATATTAACCAAGAAAAGAAAAGATTAGAAAAATTAAGAATGATAGCTCAATCAAAATACATAATTATGAAAAAGAAAAGGAAAATAATTGGTTAGAAAAGCAGTTATACCATATATACTATATCTGACAGAAATTCGGTCAAAATATATAAAAACTCCTGCTAATCAACAGCAGAAGGAAAAACAAGTCAGCAGAATGATAAAGGACTTAGAAAAAGTTCTTCACAGGAACAAAATATATAAATATCCAGAAAGTATAAAAAGTAATCATCATAATTTTGCATCAATGAAGCAAAAATTAAGATGATATGCTATATACTATACTGCCCACTAGAATGAAAACAGTAAATATTAGTAACACAAAAACTTGGCAAGGATGCATATTATATTAGTTTCCCTCTGATACTATGACGATTTATTACAAACATAGTTGCTTAAAAAACACAACTTTGCAATATTGTACCTTGGAACATCAGAAGTCCTGTAATCAAGGTATTGGAAGCTCTGGGTTCCTGCTGGAGACACTATGAGCAGAATCTTTTCCTTTGCCTTTTCTGGCTTCCAGAGGACAACTACATTTTTAGGTTCATGGCCTCTTCTTCCACTTGCAAAGCGAGCAGTGGAGCACCTCTGTCTTTCCTTCTCCCTTTCTGTTCCTCTCCATCATCTGAGTGCTTCTGATTGACTCTCTGGCTTCCTAGCTTCCTCTGATTGGGACTCTGTGACAATAGTTGTTCCTCCAGACAGACCAGCAAAACTTTCCACCTGAAAATGTCCAATTTAGTCAAATGTGCTGAATCCTTCTGCCATTTAATGTAACAAATTCATGGGTTTTGAGGATTTATGACATCTTTGGTTTGGACTATTGTCTTGCTTCCTCTATGGAACTACTTGAATTGTCAAAAATAGAGAATGGTGCCATAATATGGTACGATCTCATTGAAAATAAGTTAGGCAATTTCTTACGCAAGTACACACAGCTAAATATATATAATTAAACTTTATAACTCATCAATTTTGATCCAGGATATTTACCTAAGTAAAATGAAAATATATGTTCACAGACAGGCTTATATATGAAATATTGCAGTTATAGTAGACAAAAACTAGAAACCACTGAAATATCTGGCAACAAAAGAATGGATAAATAAATTTTGGTATATTCCTGTAAAGGTCTAGTGGTCCATGATGAAAAGGAACAGATTAATGATATATGTAATGAAATGTTTAGAACTTAAAAATATACTTGTTTGTTTGTTTGTTTTTGAGACAGGGTCTTGCTATGCAGTTCAAGCTGGGTTTGAACTCACTATGTAGCCCAGGCTAGCCTCAAACTCACAGTGATCCTCCTACCTCAGCCTCCCAAATGCTGGGATGACAGGCATCTACTACCACACCTGGTTTAAAAACATACTTTGAATGAAACAAATCAGACACAAAAATATATATACTGTCTGTTCCAAATTATAAGAATCACAGAACAGGTAAAACTGATATGTTTGGGTAAAGATCAGAAAATGCTTTATTCACTCCTGGGTCAAAATTGAATAGATCAATGTATCATGGAGCTCCCTCACTGATGAAATGTACGCCACTTTTAGGGTGTTCATCCATGAGTGTATACAACTGTCATAGCTGAAAAACTGAACGCTTAAGGTTTGTGCATTTTTTGAATGTAAATTATATGACCATAAAAAAGGTTGAAAACTAAAAATTTTGATTATCTGGCCTTGACAAAACTTCAAGATTATGTTACTTTTTTTCACCTACTATATTAATCTCACCTAAAGTTACTACAAATTTCATTGTGTTAGATTTGTGTGAAAGAAAACAGCTACCATAACCTTTATTAACTGTAAACCCACTTACGTATGAATTGTCTATTTTCCTCTCTTTTTACTCTTTCTCTTTTCCTGTAAAATTGAATAAAATTACTAAGCATGTAATATTTCATAGTAAATGGGAAAATATTTTTCTTCATTTTAATACACCTCAAAAAGCCTGTTAGCAAAATATTTTTATTATGATCAATTCTAACAAAATTTGGATTCTGAAATAAAATTCCTTGCATCTTTGATTGATTCTTTTATGTTAAATTAAATGAAGACAAATAATAGTACTAAAATCAATCTTTAATGGTTCTATGTATTCATCTATTTACTTATCTAATTAAATACATTATGAAATACATTATTATATACATATTTCTACATTTTCACTGAACTTCTTGTTAGTTCTTCTTAGAATATTTTTTGGGATATTCTATGTATTCATCAGAATTATTGGTTCCACCTGAAAAAAGAAAGATTTTTGCAAGAACCATGCTAATATGTTCCCCAGATTCTTGTTGAAAACAGTTGGGGGCACAAAAGATTTGCTTTTCTTGGACTCTTGTGCATTTCTTTTTTTTTTTTGTGGGTACTGGGGGTCGACCTCAGTACCTCGCGTGCCAGCAAGCACCTGTGCTGCCAAGGGATATCACCAGCCCTTTTTACGTATGTGGGTAACGGGAGTCAAACTCAGGACCTTGCACTTGCCAGGTAGGTGCTTATGCCTCTGAGCTATCTCACCGGCCCATGTATTTCTTACTTGAAACGCCACCGAAATTTGTTCACTGAGTCGGGCATCTGACATATTCACATTAATCTTTTAAACAAAACCAAAGCAAACTTTGCAGTTCTCCAAGAATGACGTATTTTGAATATTGATAAAGTTAACAGTGATGTGCACGTTTTGCCTGTAACCTCTATTTAACTGAAATACTGTCAAAATAACAGTGGCTTTTACTTGTACTTCTCCACATTTATCTAGCTAATAATGCCTTCATTGTTTCTGAAATTATCCATCAAAGATGATTTTTGTGACATCTGTGTAAGTCCACACAGCTGAATTGTCTTCTAAATTACATTCATTTGTTCCCAGGGATTTAATAATGAATCTTAAAAATGAATACTAAGACTCAAAGATGCTGCAGGAGTTTTCAGTGAGAGGAAAGGTTTACTTCCTGCAGATGCTCTCATCATCAGAACAAAGGGGGCCACTTCATTAACAATGACACTGATCCCAAATCCATGAACAAAAAGCACAGAATAGGGAAGATAGGTGGCTAAAGAAAACATGTCTACCACTCTGACTCCTCTTTTGTCTTTTAGGCTGACGAAGTGTGGTACACATTTGCTTGGTAGAGTAGTATCTCTCAGATGACCCAAACCATCTGGTTGCAAGTGTCACCGTGATTCTACTATCATTTATTCACATGGTATAATTATTTCCACCAAATGTAATGACTTTCTTAGAAATTAAACAATTTGAAAAATTAGAGCAAAATAATTCCGAGATATTTAATAATTTTTAGTGGTCCAGAGACATAACAATATGCAATTATATCTCAAATTAAAAGATTGTATTACAACCAAAATATATACTTATTTAAAAATGAAAATTTTTAAGTCAAATATTTTATACCAAAGTGAAAATAGTTAATATTATTATACACCATAGGAAAATAATAATTACATATATGGTTGTACAAAGAGGCAAAATATTTAGTAACAAAGGTGTATCTCAAATTGTTCTATTTAGATAATGTTAGTTTGACATACCACTTAAAATAATTAATACTCATTTAATATCACCTGTTATTGAAAGTCTCAGTTTGCCTACAAAAATAAAACTGAGATCCATGAAATGCACATTTATAATTGATCAAATCTAGGTACTGACGATTCCAAGCTAGTTTCCCCAGCTAGTAATAATGAGGCCAAAGTCTATTCAGTAGAAGCCAATCTATGCATGCTTTATCATTTGCTATAGTATACAAAATGTGCTTTTAAATTCTCTCACTTTTAAAAGACATCAAAGACATTATTCATGCCATTCTCAAGATATTTTTCACTCTGGCCATCTTTTTTTTTTTTTTTGTGGGTACCGGTGGGGTCGACCTCAGGACCTCGCGCGCCAGCAGGCGCCCGTGCCGCTGAGCGATATCACCGGCCACTTTTTCGTATGTGGGTTCCGGGAGTCGAACTCGGGCCCTCGCGCTTGCAAGGCAGGCGCTTAAGCCGCTGAGCCATCTCACCGGCCCCTGGCCATCTTTTTAATGAGGCTCTTAACTGCCAGAGAAACAGGAGAAGTAACTCCAGACAGATCAGTGAAACTTTTTTTGTTGATGAGAAAAAGACATAAAAGAACATTCTCTAGGCTGTGTCTCATATAGCAAGTTCATCTATGGAGGGGACTTCATGTCTAACAATGAATAGTGTAAACCATTATTATCCCTCAATTAGAAAATTGAAATAGTCGTCTCCATGTCCTACCTAGCTATAATTTCCCAACTTTCAAAACTATCATCTCTGCAACTCATGCTTTCTTTAATAAGCAAATATAAGAATTTAATCTTTGTTTTAATATATATTAAAAGTGTTGCCTTGTTTCCACAATAAAATTTTTATTTGCCTTTTTTTTCTTCTCATCATTCTCTTCATGTGTTTTCATAACTTGTGTTTAATATTTTGACATCTATAAAACATTACTTCTTAAGCATTGTGTATTTATTTCCGGGGATTCCCATAGGTAATTGCCACACACTCGGTGGCTTAAAGTAAAAAGTTATTCTCTCAGACTTTAGGAGACTGAAATATAGAGTTGGTGGCTTCTCTGAGACTATGAAGGAAACTGCCTCTGTCTCTTTCCTACTTCTGATGGTTTGCAGCAATCTTGTCCACTCCTTGGCTAGAACTTGCATAACCACAATCTTTGCCATGATCTTCACACAACTGTCTTCTCTTTAGGTGTGTAAGACTTCCCCTTGTGTTTGTTCTTGTGTGTGTGTGTGTCTTCTCCTCATATAAGGATATTTGTCAGTCAAGTTCATTTCTCCAGTGTGACCCCATCCTAACTTAAATTTTAATTAGATCTGCTAAGCTCCAGTTGCCAAATAAGATCACACTGATAGGTTCTTGGGAGAGGACTTTGGCATATAGCAGGTGGTGGGAAAAACAATAATTTTTCCAACATGTGTGATGTATGTTTATGTACACTTATTTTATTTCTGGATTCTATCATGTCTTGTACCCATTTCTAGTTGACTAAATTTATTTTACCTAAGTCTAAAACTCCATCCAAATATCTATTCTCTTTAGAACTTTCTATATTCTTCATGAGATAGATTCATTCTTTCCTCAAGAATTTTCACGTTATAATTTTCACACAAGTCCTTAGAACAAGAATTATAAGACCAAGTCTAGTACATAATATTTTCTCAATAAGTGGATTTTACAAAAGTGTAAAATCTAAGTGGCACTTAGATTTTATTATAATTATAATAATACTTGACTAGAAATCCTTGAGCACATGAAACTGCATCTTATATTCAAACTACTTCTTGATAATATTTATTCATTTTAATTAAATAATATTCAAATCAAAATTGAATGAATCATTTATCTGGACACCAAATGCTTAAAATAATTTAGTTCAGCCATTACTTTCATAGAAAAAGGTCACAATCCTCCCTTACAAATAAAAATAATGATTTTTAAGGTGGTCTCCTTATTTCTTTCACTTTCCTGGATTTGCCCATTGTTTTAACTGAAGATAATGTTACATATTATTGTAAGTTTTGATAGAATATAATCTTGGAAGTACTAAATATTTTGTAAGTATCTGTATGACATGAAAAACACTGTGATCATTTTTAAACATAGAGAATTATTAGAAATCCATAAACAAAAAAAAATTAGGAAGCTATTATGATCATTCTTTGACTGTGTAATCTGCATGCAAAATCAAGTGGAAGTGGGCCATTAGAAGTAGAACATTAGTGATTTATGAAAGAAGATGGGAAAGTCTTGGTGATTTTCTTTTTTAGTCAATGGCCGTATATAAAATTGAACTTCCACTAAACTGAATTTAAAGAAATAATTTTCCTACCTGGACTAGATGTTATCAGAAAAATAAGTAGTTACACCTAAATTGCATGCTAATATGAAGGCATTAAAACATTAATTATAATATTTGTTCTTTTAAAAACATTACATTTGATATGAAAACAAGATAGTGTTGATTTTCATTGATCAATTTACGTACATTTTCTTTCCAGTACCTTAGCTAATCTTTCAAAAATGTAAGAATTGGTGTTAGCCATATTTTCAGCCTATTAGTAGACTACACTTTATGAAATATTGATGCATTTCACCATAACAACATACATTCGTGATTTTGATAATACATAATTTCTCTATATTTACTTCAATGTCCTAAAAGTTACATTGATGTCTACCTTTGACATAAATAAAAGTTTATATTTATATTGTTATTAATGGTCCAAAAATTTTTCCACAAACTTATCAACTATTTTTAAGTAGTTTCTTCATACTTACAGAACAGTCAGCATTTTATATTCTGTGATTTGTATCACATTTTATTGCTAGAACTGACAAACGTGGATTCTTATAAACTGTGCCCACAGTGTGTGTGTATGAGGGAGATGCCGACAGGAAGAACAAAGCTTTACTGGGCCCTGGATGTTAGCTTCTCACCAGAACTAGGATGTTTTCTTAGACAATATACTATTTACTCATCTTTCACTCTGAGTGTTAATTATTAAATCCTAAATCCAGAGATCTCAGAAAGGCATTTCTGATGTATTTTTATTTTAGCAACAAAGAAATAGGCTGTAGCTTTGGAGGTATTCTGACTAATCTTAGAATTTAAAGAAGGAAACCTGTCATAAATCTGGAGAAAACAGACAGTGCCGTAGTTTTACTTTCTGGAAGAATTCACCTCTCAGTCACCCAGATTAGCTTTTTACTTACATAAAAATGATTATCATGTTAGAAAAGAATCCATAGAGAGCAACAATTCTGAACAAAAGCACTTCTCCCTCATTTGCCAATTGATACATTTCACATTAATACAAGTTACAGATGCTTAAGTAATTAAGAAAACAAGACACTTGAGGTAACTGAACTCTAACAGGAACGTGGCCAATTTTTAAATAAAAGAAAAATATGAATATCCGTAGTGGTGATTCACTGGTAATCAAATGTAATTTGAAGAAAAGTGAGAAACTGAAACTCTGCATACAAATTGTTCATTAAATTGTCTTCCTTAAGATGTAGACACTTTGTATGTCTGAAAGCACGGCCATTACCGTGTAGGAAGAGGTTTGGCACAATGTGTGTAGTTACTAATATTTGCTTTCTTTTGCTTCTAATATTTGCCAGGTATGTTAGATATATTCAAGAAATACATTTCAAGTAAACTAAATGATGATAGCAAAATCATTGCAATCTCAAATACAATTTATAAACTTTTCCATAAATGCATGATAAAAGCACATTTCAGTGATCTCTTAGAGATGGTCAGAAACATTTTTTTCTTTTAGAGAAACTAAAGAACACACGTCCATATTTTATTTTTAAAAGGTAGTTTGTACCATCATATGCTCTTTCGAGAAATATATTTTAAACAATGAAGTTCCTATGCATCTTGGGATTATAATAACTTTCTTTTTTTTTTTTTTTGTGGGTACCAGGGGGACGACCTCAGGACCTCGCGTGCCAACAGGCACCCGTGCCACTGAGCGATATCACCGGCCCCCTTTTCGTATGTGGGTTCCGGGAGTCGAACTCGGGCCCTCGCGCTTGCAAGGCAGGCGCTTACGCCGCTGAACCATCTCACCGGCCCTATAATAACTTTCTTAATATTTAGCTTTTTAAATATTTTATTAAATAACCTCCATGTCAGATGTTGCTTTTTATTATTTTTAATGTACAGAAAGTAAAATTTACTTCCTGAAGGTATCCAGATATATAAATTTTAGTACATACACAGATTCTTTGAACCACCACCACTGACAGGAAAGAACAATTACAATACTGCTGGGTATTCTTGGATGCTGCCATTTGCAGGCAGGCACTCCCCACCAAGCCTAACCAGTGATAACAGCCAATCTGTTCCCTGCTCCTAGCAGGTTTATCTTGGGAAGAAGGCCATATGACGAATAAAAATACTATGTTTCATCCACACAATGGACTATTACTCAGCAATACAAATTTAAAAGCTCAACCTAATGAACATGCAACAACACAGATAAATCTCAGATGCATTATGTTGAGCAAAACAAAATATACTCAAAAGACTCCAGTCAGCATGATTTCACTTACACAAGCTTCTGGTAAAATCAAAATTTAAAAGAATAAACAAACAATGAGTGGTTGACTGTAGCTAGTTTTGGGAGAAGACATCAGCAATAAAGAGCCAGTGGATACTTTTTCAGGTGATGAAAATAGTGATGGTTAATTGAATTAGGTGTATCCAACCTGGCGCCCATGGGATTCATGTGGTTCTGGAGAGCTACTGACATGATATCCAAAGAGAAACTTTTAACATTATTTCGTTATTTTTAGTTATATTTTCATGAATTGATTGCACAGTGCTTGAGTGGACTTCACAGGCAACAATGAACGCTGTGTAGGGAAAGGTGCAGCGCATCGCTAACTCCGCCCTGTGCCCACCACTCTCTGTCAAATCGAAACCTGCGTGTATCAGAGGTTACACATGCCTGTATGACTCAGCCAGTAAAACACGGTGATTATTGGCAATAGTATTTCAACACATGTACAAGTGTGTATACCAGTGAAGACAAGTATTTATTTTTATCAAGCAGACATGACACTTTTCTTATTTAATTATTAAACTTGGGCTTGTGTTGGTTTTTGATGGTATAATAAAATGAAAAAATAAATTGTTTTGTTATTTATACACATTAACTATATTATACGATTTATATGCAGACCCAGACAATTCCTTTTCTTTCAGTACAGACCAGGCAAGCCAAAAGTTTGAACAACCATGAAGACTATCAACTTCATTATCTTAAGGGATGCTTTGGGAGATCACTAAAATGTACTGGTTGGTTCATGGCAGCATGACCTTGTGTCATTTACGTTCTGTCTCTTCCTTGCTTGGTTGGCATCCTGGCTGCCATAAGTTTAACAGCTTTCCTCTGCCATAATGTTCCTGCCTTGGAGCCAAATGTCCATGTTCTGAAACCTCTGAAATCATGAACCAAATAAACCTCTCCACCTTTAAAATGCAGGTTTCACGTGTTTGGATCCAGGAACAGAAACCTGACAAATAAAAAAAAAAAAAAGAATATATATATATATATATTAGTTGTAGTGACCGTTACATGAATATATACACTTGGAAAACTCATAGACTAATATACCAAAAAGAATAAATTTTACTTTATGTAATTTTTATCTAAATAACATCTTTTTAAAAATAAAAGTGGCCGAGAGAATTGTGGAGGAGTTTGGAAGACAGGCAAGCCAGATTTGACTTCCATTTGAATGTGCTGGTCACTGGAAGACTTGCAGGAAGAGGCAAATGAGTAGAGTTGTGCTGAACAATGATTGCTCTGTTTGAAGTATGTAGAATAAATCATTCCACAGGTAGCTATATGATTACAGAGAATGTATGCTATAATTTTCCTGTGCTGTTGCTAAGGAAATTTCATGCCTGGTAAACTTATCAACTTTTCTATTCCGGGAGATAGAAAAGTGTATCCAGCAACGACTCTGTCTATCTGTGTATCTGTCTACGTAGTCATCCATCCATCCATCCTAGTTTATGCTATTTGCAACATAGCCAACAAGGAAAAAATGTTGCTTTATATTTATTGCTTGTACTTATAATTGCTCTATAAAATTTAACATTTAATACTATAACATACCATTATTATTATAACTATCCAAATTATCTAAAAGTATGACCAATTAATAGACATTTTAAGAACTCAGGTCTTGGTAGGAGTTTCATGGCTTTCTGGTAAAACAGATGGGCATTGGAGAAAAATGACAGACTATATAAGAACTCTGCTCTGTCTTAATTGGCTGACCATGTAATTGTATGCAACTAAATTGTATTGTCCTGAAATGGAATAATGATAATATTAACAAATTCCTATTACATTGTTTTTTGCATTTTATCTACAAAACAAGGTTATGCGGTAAGATCCACATGCATTAATAATATAATATGTAAGTAGATAGCGATGTAGGTACAGAGAGAAAACTTAGGTTATTTCATGTCATATATTATCCATTATTCACATCATGTTAATTCTTCTATCCCTTACTTCATTCACTAAACTGTGATAACTGACTCAGTTTAATCCTGTTAGGTATAATCTAAAATCATGTATTTGGGGGCCGGTGAGATGGCTCAGCGGCATAAGCGCCTGCCTTGCAAGCGCGAGGGCCCGAGTTCAACTCCCAGATCCCACATACGAAAAAGGGGCCGGTGATATCGCTCAGCGGCACGGGTGCCTGTTGGCGCACGAGGTCCTGAGGTCGACCCCCCGGTACCCACACACAAAAAAAATAATAAAATAAAATAAAATAAAATCATGTATTTGGCTCAATTAAATGCTAAATGTAGAAATGCAATAATTGACACCTACGTACTGTGTTCCATTTTAGGAATAAAGAGGTAATTTCTTGCTTATTATACATTCTTGATTATTATACAAGTTCAAAATAAATTCATAGAGTTCCAGGGCTCAAATTATCCAATTTTTTGAATATTGGATCTTAATGTATTTATAATTTTATGCACTCAGAAATTATACTGAAGAAGAAACCAATATTTAAGTAAGGAAAGTTGTCTTATAGTCATGCTTTAAGATGTTTCTTCAAATGAAATTATATGGATTAATCAAAT
The DNA here is from genome assembly GCA_028451465.1 of Erethizon dorsatum. NCBI lineage: Eukaryota > Metazoa > Chordata > Mammalia > Rodentia > Erethizontidae > Erethizon > Erethizon dorsatum. The sequence continues at coordinate 54,100,567 of CM051825.1, read as the reverse complement.
ATTTTCTTTAAATGAAAACTAAACAAAATCTCTAGCTACTCAAATATAAAGAAATGATTAGCATTTGGGAGACATTGGTGCTAATCTCACTAATGTAATATCCCAAATTAGGGACCTGAATAATGGATGTACCTAATCTGTTTATCTCATCTATACAGTGGGAATGTTTCATTCTGTGGTAATATTGCCAGACTTAGCTACTTATGGTATATTTCTCCTTATTTTGGTAGTTCTTAAAGTTTTTTTTTTAGAAAAGCAACTCATTTTTTATTCTTAACAGATGTTGTTTCTCTGGTACACTGTGCTCTACCAAGTTAATCTAGAACTGGACATAAACTTTGGCCAGGCAATTTGAGCATCACTTCAACCTAGCCATAGTGATTACTTCAGGGATGAGTATGTGGCCCTACAGTTCTCAAAATAGATTATGGAACTTTTTCCTAAATCTGATGAATGTAAGATGTGAAACCTTTTTTATAATACTTGGTAGGCTGTGGGTAGCTATATTTCCATCATTTGTGATGATGAAATTAACCAAGTTATTGATAAAAACTGAGTACTAATGACATGTTTTAATCTCCTAAAACCAGCTATACCTGAAGTTATACTTAGTTGTGAATTAAATTTCATAAAGGAATATGAATTTTTGATAGATAGTTATAGTGGAATATTATGTTAAATATGTACATGTACATATTTATCGCAGTCAAAATTCAAATTTGCAGAAATGGGTTCCAAAAATATCCAGAGCGATATCCATTCTAAAATCCCCTATATTCACTAAAATTTGCTATAAAAATACATGTATGTATTACAATGTGTGTTTTCAAATGGCTAAGGCGACAAATATATTGCAAACCTTTCACGGAAAAAAAAGGGGGCTTCCATTTATTAACCTTGCTAAAGAATCAGACTGAAAATTATTTTTTTATTCTTAATTTACACTGCTAACACTTTTTAAAACAAAAAGTTAATCATATACAGGATTTCAAAACAGAGATCTTGAATAATATCTGAATTGAACAAATCTTTTGTCACTGCTGCAGAACAATTTTGCATGTGTTAAACCCATAAGGTGCATCAGAGATCTGCTATGGTACGTTGGAGGACTTCTTAAAATGATCATGAAAAGTGTATCTACCATCAAATTTCAAGCCAATATTTATCCTCTTCTAAGCCATGATTTGGTGAGATCTTAGGACATGACATCTTTTAGTCAAACCCAGAACCACACACAGTAGGGCATTTAAAAACCACTTCAATTATTTCTTCCAGAAAATTTTAAATAAGGGAATGAAGTAACTTGGTATCTCTTTATGTTAAGAAAGCCACTTAAATATTTTATCCTTATCTTAAGAGGACAGAAAAACAAGAATATTTTTGTATGAGCAAGAGTGCACACACTTGTATAAGCATTCAGTATTTCGTATCCTAAATTTGATATTTTGTGCTGACTTGGTTTTGCTGCCTGACTGGTTCAAAATTTTGCACAATTTTAAATCTGTTTTCTAACACATTTTTCAAAATAGCAAAGCCTGATTTATTATACTGTTCAGTTCACATGATAGGCTTAACAAGTATATACTCAAATGAATAACACTGGATTGCGTAGCCCCAATGACAAGATGAGTATCTAAATCATGCAGTTCTTTATGAGTGATATCCAAATATACAGGGTTGAGAAAAGGCTGTGTCAGACCAAATCCAAATATTGCCTGTCTTATGAATAAAGTTTTATTGGAACACAGCTACCTGATCATACATATTTATGTGTTGTATGTGGCTACTTTTGCCATGCAGTGGCAGAGATGAATAGTGATGGAAACCATATGGCTTCCCAAACTGAGACTATTTACTCTCTGGCACTTCACAGAAAAAATTTGCTGTTCCCTGCCTTAATATATTTGTTTTTTCATACTACATTAAAAATCTTACTTTTGTCTTCATCCAAATAAATTTAATCCTTAAAGAATAAGATATAAGGAATAAGATTCAAGTGCTGTGGTAAATTACACAATTGTTTATATATATAGTAATAACACCCGTTTTCATATTTTGTTTTCTATATTTACAGCAAATTATTAAATAATACACTTTGATGAGATACATGTTGAAAAGTAATCGACATAAAAAACTTGAAAATTCTATGTGCTTAACTATTCAATTTAAAATCATAATTTTAAAATTTTAAACCTGTTCATGTTTAGGCAAAGTGTTAAAATAATATTTTGAGACTTAGAGCACATGCAGCAATGGACTGAGTGACTTCTCTGTAGCTGGAAATATTCAGAGGAGAGTCTTAGCAGAGACTTACAGAGGAGAGTCAACACAGTATGGTGGCTTTCCAGATCTCCTTCAGCTGAGTCTGTGACTTGGCTTGCTAATTGGATGAAATAAACCTGACTGATGAGCTTCCACTTTTAAAAATGTGTGTGCGTGTTTGTGTGTGTTTCTGAATGCGCATACATGCATGTGTGTGAACACACACATATACACCTGGTTATGTATGGAGAATTTCTTTTTGATTCCACAGGAATTTACAAAACTTCGTATCTGTGCTAACATAGTTGCTATGGGAGATGCAAAGTGTTATAACATTGGATCACACCCTAGAGGAGCTTAGATCTGGTTTTAAGAGTTCTGAGGAGAGACTGCTCTCATTAGTAGGTATATTCAGAAGAGTAAAATAAGAAAGCAACAAAATTGGGTTGTTTCAAAGGATTAGAATTTTTGCAAAGAGGATATACCAGAAGGAAAGAAGGTGCAGTATATTTTCAGGGAAAACAAGACCAATTCAACTAATTGCTAGGATCAAAGAAAATAGAAATCAGTAATATAAAACACCTGAAGTCTATCATTTAAAAAACTTTTTAAATTAAAATTTGGTATATGAACTTTGGCTTTTATTATGTATTTGTATAGTTATACAATCCTGGAACTTATTGGATATCAACTTATTTAAAACTAGACCCATGTCTATTACCATGCACTAAACTAAAGTCAAAATGTAACAAAGATCTAAATATTAAAAGAGAAACACTGAGTCTACTGGAAGAGAAATTAGGTAGAAATCTTGAAGGAATAGGCCGAGACTCCATGAACAAAACTCAAATTGTGCAGGGAATGATTCAAAGAATCAACAACTGGGATCTCATCTTATTAAAAAGCTTTTGCACATCATAAGAAATCTCCAACAGAGTGAAAAGACAACACACAGAGTGGGAAAAAATTTTAGCCAACTGTCCCTCAGACAAAGGACTTATATCTAGAGCATATAAAGAACTGGAAAAATCAGACCCCCCAAATTCAAAGACCCAATCCAAAAATGGGCATCTGAGGTGAATACACACTTCTCAGATGAAGAAATACAGATAACAAATAAATAAATGAAAAAATGTTTGATATCATTGGTCATTCGAGAGATGCAAATCAAAACAACACTGAGATTCCATCTCACTCCAGAAGGAAGGCCATCATCAAGAAATCAACGAATAACAAATGCTGGCAGGGCTGTGGGGAAAAAGGAATGCTTCTCCATGATTGGTGGGAGTGTAGACTGGTACAACCACTGTGGAAATCAGTGTGGATATTCCTTAGTCTATCTTTTTCAGTTAACAAAATAAAACATCTATTTTTCATATCACATATTCTTTTGGGTTGCATAGTATACCTTATGTAATTGAATCATAATTTACTTATTAATCACCAGTATTTGAAATTCCCATTAGAGTGGCTAAAATGGTCATGATGTATAAGTAAATTTAAATTTCCCACAGAAGAATGATATCTTTGAGTTTAGATGTTCTGAGGAAATTTTGGAGAGACAAAGGACAAGTGGCAAGGCTGCCTATGAGTTGTTGATCTGCCTTATATTTTTATGAGTGATGAAGGAGACTAGAATGAAAGAGTAAGAAGGAGAACAATGGGTAGATTTGCTTTAACTTGTTCTAAATTTGAATACAGATTGCAATATACTATGGTAGATTTTACCTTAAAGAAATAAATTACCTGAATAAGTCTCTGTTTAAAGGCTGTGATAGATCTCAATTGCTTTTCCAGATGGGTGCCATGAGAGATGGAAGATCCCATTATGATCTACACTTGGCTGGACTGTTTGTGGACACTAAGGGGGATGCTCACTTTTATATTTTTGCCTTTAATATTATTTTTTCTGAAGAAGGTAGATACATTGTATTATTTTATGTTTAACCAATTTTTTTTTTTTTTTTTTTTTTTTTTGTTGTGGGTACCGGGGGGTCGACCTCAGGACCTCGCGCGCCAGCAGGCGCCCGTGCCGCTGAGCGATATCACCGGCCCCTTTTTCGTATGTGGGTTCCGGGAGTCGAACTCGGGCCCTCGCGCTTGCAAGGCAGGCGCTTAAGCCGCTGAGCCATCTCACCGGCCCTTAACCAATATTTTTTTATAAGTCCCATTAACAGCCTACGAGATTTCCTCTCTCTTTTGTATTTTTCTGGGATGATTTCATATCCTGTATGTTAACAGAATAATATCATTGGAAGGAATGTTTTATTTATTACTTACAGAAAGAAAATAGGAAATGTATTTTTAAAGTGTTTTTAAAAATATAAGTATATAGGGCTGTTGAGATAGCTGAGCAGCATAAGCGCCTGCCAGGCAAGCACAAGATCCTGAGTTCCACTCCCGGTACATACATAAAATATATCTATATATATATATATAGATATAGATAGATAGATAGATAGATAGATAGATAGATAGATATAATAGATAATTGATAAATAGGAATAAATGATTCAAGATTAACATTTTTTGAAACAGAAATGTTTTTCCTCAAAAGAAGAAAATTCAGAATTAGAAAGAAACACTAAGCTTTTTATTTACTGAGTCTATCTCCCCAGCACTTTCATGTTCTTTAATGTCTTTTCCTTTCTTTTTTATCACTTGGTTTTTGAAAAGTTAACTCTCTGTTCTGTACTTTGGGCAGTAAAAAGTGTATCCAGAATGAGAAAACTTCAGAAATTTGGCTTTTTATTAGTCTAAACATCCCTGAGTGGAACAAGAGAGAAACAAACATTAAAAGATTGATAGGGGAAGAGAAAGAGAATGCAAAGTTGAAGAAACAAAGGTGCTAATAATGAGGATTTGTGAGGTCCCATGCTACAAAACATTCTGTGAGGCTAAGCACAAAAGCTTCATCCTCCTGTTCTAGGTCAAAGAGTTTCCTTTTTATTCTACTGTTGGTTTTAGTACTTACAATTTTCTGTCAGTAAATGAGGAAGAATGCTAACTTCAAAATAAAACTTGTGATCAGTTTTTCTGAATGCTAAAATATGTTCTTAGCATATCTTTTTTTTTCAGTAAATTAATAACATGCAATGTGTTTCTTGTAACAGTTCACCATATATGTGATTATTTGACTTAAATTCAGTTTTTTTAAAAAAAGTAGTAGATTGACAAGTCTACAGAAAAATGTCTAGGCTCTGCCCATGAAAATGAATATTGATTAAATCACCATATATGTGTTTGGTGAACTATGTCCGCTAGGAAAGTCATGGTGAAAGGCTGTTGTGTTATGGGTTTTGCATTTTGGATTCCATGTCGACTCCACTGGGAATCCTACTTAGACTAAATGGTAATTGGCAGGATAAATTATTTAGTGATTTTACCTGTCTGCCTGTTAATAGTTTGTGCATTCTTTCCTAAGTTACCTTCCTAAACACACTGGGTGCATTCTGAAAAGCTTTCCATGCTCATGGGTCAGCCATGCTCGGCTCTAGTCGCTGGGTGCCAAGGGTGGCTGTGCAAAACCAGAAGTGATTCGGTCAGATTTCCCTCCTTCATCTCACTCATCATTTCAAACTTTTCTCCTTAAATGTTTGCCTACTGGAAACCAATTGCATAGTTAAGACCAGGGAGACAGAGACTCTGCTTCAATTAAGCAATTATTAAATATGCTGTTCATGTAAATATATTTGATTTCCTATTAAGCATATAAATCGCAATTATTAGCTTAGTACTGGAAGAAGCATTGCAGATTTGTGAGTTTTTGATTTGGTTCCCAATTTTAAATGTGTTTCTCCTGATTAAGAACTATGTTATATGGTGTAAATCATTAATACTTGTTGTTTCATCTATAAAATAAAGATGATAATATCTGTTTCATCTATAAAATAAAGAAAATAATATCTACTTGTTTTTAAAAGTTAACACCATTGGGCCGGTGAGATAGCTCAGCGGTGTAAGCGCCTGCCTGGCAAGCGCGAGGGCCCGAGTTTGCCTCCCGGAACCCACATACAAGAAAAGGGCCGGTGATATAGCTCAGCGGCACAGGTGCATGCTGGTGCGCGAGGTCTTGAGGTCAACTCCTGGTACCCACACAAAACAAAAAAAAAAGTTAACACCATTAAACAACCTCCTACCGTACTTCATGCTAAGTTTCTCAAAGCCTCCTCTTGAAAGCACCTCAAAGCCAGAGGTCCAATCACACTGTTTAGGGGCTAATGTCATGGGGGCTGTGGATAATTAGACTAATTTCCTAATACGAACACCAAGAAAATGGAGCAGGTATTTACTCACTTCAGTATCTTTTCATGTTCAAATCCTTAGTTTTATTTTAAGTTCATTTCAATTTTATTTCAAGCCTCACAGCTGTTATTTTAGGTGTGATTAAAACAACTTTTAAAAACATCATAAAGTTAAATTTGGAAATAGCTGCAAATAGCACTTTGGCAGAGCTTATTTTTTTATTTTTCTTATAAAAATGCATACATATGGAAAGTGTTTCTTTTTACTTAATCATTTTCTGGTGTTAAGTATCTTCAAGTAAACAGAAAAAAGTATATATGATTTTCATCTACCACTTCTAAATATCTGAGAAATTGCAGGATATGGCACTCACACTTAAGTCATAGTTGAGATTTTCACACAAAAATATAAATCTGAATATATTATTATTAATAAGTCAAAAGTTGAAATCACTTGTGATCCTATGAATAGTGATATAATGTGTCAAAAAAACCTATATTTAAGAGCGAAGTTATTCACTAAAAGAGTTGCTTTCAATAGGTTGTTAATTTATTTTCTTTTGTATTATAAAATAATAAAGCAGCTTTTACAACATATTCTTGACATATCCTATGCTACGACCATCTAATTAAACTGTATTTTAATAAGCATGGAGATCTAGTCTCTCTGAAAGAAAATAGTGTATTAAAATCTGAATTTTAGGAAAATTACCTTCATGTCAAAATAATTTCAATATTTTTTTAAAATGTGATTCTTAGTAAAAAGTTACATATTTAAAAATAAAATCTATGGAGAGATTTTTCAGAAAATACAGCAGATTTAAAAATGCAAACTAACATAATTAGACAAAAACAATCAAATTATTTTCCTCTCTGCTAGGGAGCAAAAACACAGTAGGATCAAAATGAAATGGTTTTAAGTCTAACTGACCAATCCGGCTTCTCTGCCATAGTCTGTGCTTCTATGCTTTTTATTCTGCATGTTTTTTTAGTACCCCTCATTATAAAATCTCCAAGAGTGACATGTTTAAGATTTGTAGTTTATACAGGGCCTATGGAAACACACCCATGATTTTACAATAGCCAACCAATCTTAGCACTGTACAAAAATTCTTGAATGTTAGCACTGTACCTCTGGATTCTTGATTTCCAACTTTCATTTAAGAATAATACTCCTGTTGTGGAGAATAGGCAGCTTCCTTTGGCAAAACATGGACTATGATTTCCTCAGCCCCAGAAGAAAATTAGTTGTATGACCTGTGCTTCCTTTACCAGTGGAGGTAATACAGTAAATGGTGACTATCATTATCATGGCAGCTACTCAATGTGTCTTCAATCTTTGACTTCAGTCTTCCCTATGAGGTAGAAGCAGGTAGGGGTGTACTCTGGTATTTTGTGCAATAGTCAAACTCCTTCCAAGACTTTACATTGTCTGTAACTATCTCTTTCCAACTTTATCTTATACTATTTTTCCTCTTAATTAACTGCCCGTGCTACTTTTATCTCAGGTTTTAGACAAAGCTACTAGTTATTTCCTTGAAACTTTGCACATGACTTTGAAAGGGAAAAAGCCAAGCAATGGTCCAATATCAGATAAAGTCCTGTTGAAGGAAGGAAGTTTTATCCTGATCACACATGATGCTGGGACTTCATGCTCCCTCCTTGTCTGGGGGCTCTCAGTGAGAGGTGGATATAAATTCTTATGCAGTCCTGGTTGGCCATGCCTATGGGCAATATGTCCTTGTACTCCTAGGAGACTCTGCCAAATAAGATATTTTACTGGCAGTGATTGAAATAAAGGATACACTGAAGCTGGAGGATGGTCGTAAGTGAAAAATGACATAAAGGGATTCTGGGTAGTATACCAGTATGGTCTGTGACATCCATCCATCAATTAATCCATCCATCCATCCATCCATCCATCCACCCATCCATCCACTAACTTAAATAGTGTTTTACCTTTAATCATGATCTATTCCAAAATTTTTCCTCTTTTAGATGTCCTCTGCTAAAAGGAAAAGTGTTACCAAATAATGAAGGGTCTAGCATTGAAAATTGGCCTCAGAGTTGTAAGGAAAACAAAGTAAAAATTAAAACATGGAAGAATCAAAACATTATCAATTGCAACAAAAACAAAAACAAAAATTATATAAAACATATTATCTCTGGTAACGGGAAAGAAAACTGATTGACTCATTGGACGACGAATCTGTCATACTGACTCTGAGCTTAGAGGACACTTTCCTCTGCTTGAAGAAACTCTCCTTATTCATCCAGCTGGCCCTGTGAGCAAGAGAAATATATTAATTGAATGCCTGGTCCAGTTTTCTAAGATTGTGTAATTATTTTATTTCATAAATTGTTTTTTATGCAGTCTATATAAGCAAGGAGAAAAAACAACACTCTATTAGATACTCCAGGTAAAAATGTCTTATAAGAGCAAATTCATGAGATATACTGAAAAGAGTAAGAAGGCAAGGTTACTATTTTCCTTTTCTTGTCACAGAATACCATATGCTGACATGTAAGGATGGAAGAAGAGAATTCTGAGACTTGACTAGGTGCTGATACTGTCTTCCCTTTAAACTCCATACCCCGTCCACAGCAGGATTACCTGAGTTTCTCAGTCTCACATGTGTACCCTGTACTGTTTGCTAGGGCCCCATTTTATGTACATGGACGGGTGATTCTTATGCCCTTCCACATTTATTCCATTGGTTTTTGGTAATAGCACACAGATTTTCCATAAGGGAACTACCTCTCTCCATTGTAAGCAATAGCATCAGAATGCTAGTTAAGGTGAGATACCTCTATTAGCCCAGCAGTGAACAGATTATTTAAATTAGGCCTATATAAGCCCCTCCTCTTCCAGTTCTGGTTTGTGAGTAAAATGGAGGGATCAAAATCAGACAAAAAGAGCTAAGGTTGACACATTTAGCATCAAACTTCAGGTAATACTGAAAACTGCTGTCTGGATGATTAGATTGGCCACTGTTTCTGTCTAAACCAAGCCTAGTACATCAGCTGCTTCTTCAGTTGCATGAATAACACTGTATTTACAACAGACTTAAGTGAGAAAAATGGCAAAGTGTGTTGGTGATTTATTTAGTCCTCCTTTTTGCTAAGGTGAAAACTAAACTTCAAGTACATTGTTTTTAATAGTTTAATAAAATAGAACTGAAAATAGGTGGAATTATAGTTTTAGTTCTGGAATACATTCCCTACAAGGAAGCTTTATGAAGGAATATCTGTTATATAGTAGGTGCTTAATAAACATCATAATTCAGAATGGTGAACTAAGAAGAGAAAGATCATGACTTGTTTTGAGTCATTTAATGCTCTGGACCTTTGTTTCCTTAGCATGACATGAAAAGCCTGCATTTCAAGTTAAAATATCACATGGTCCTTGTCTACTCTAAGGTAGCCAATGAGAATTGATTGCAGTGTGCTGGACACTAATCTTAGTTTGTGTATGTATTATGTCATGTAATGATATTTATAATCATGTATACATATAAATATATAATTGCATTTAATCTTGTGAGAAAGATATTACTATCCATTAGGAATTTACTCAGCCATAAGTGTCAGAAGACTATTTTAGCAGATACAGATTAATTATGATTTTTCTTTTCGAAAACCTAATGGTAGGCAGCTGATTTCCTGTTGATATCAGAGTTAAAATTCTTCAAATTCTTTTGGATTTTCCATTACACTTATCCCTTCATGTTCACAAGATTTCAAACTCAGCTCCCTGAGTTATGCCTTCATTTTAAGCTAGTAAAATAAAGAAAGGCAAGGTGTGAATTGACACAACAGCTATTTTGTTCATCATCTTCTTAATGTGTGTACTGCATCTTAAAACAGTTTTCATTCAGAAGAATTGCATTAAATCTTTCATGTGCCTATATTTCAAGATCTTAAGTTACATCTGTACACATACTGTAAACTTTTGCAAACATGGCAAGCTTAATTTTTTTCATATAATCTAATACAACATTTTAATTCATTTTGTGCATGAAACAAGCTTCACAGTGTGTTATTTTCCACTTGTGGCATCATGTTGGCCCCTAAAATGTCTTAGAGTTTGGAACATTTCAGAATTTAAAATTTCAGACTAGGAATGCTCAACTTGTACTTTTTTTTTTTTTTTTTGTGGGTACCAGGGGGACGACCTCAGGACCTCACGTGCCAACAGGCACCCGTGCCACTGAGCGATATCACCGGCCCCTTTTTCGTATGTGGGATCCGGGAGTCGAACTCGGGCCCTCGCGCTTGCAAGGCAGGCGCTTACGCCGCTGAGCCATCTCACCGGCCCTCAACTTGTACTTTGAAACATAAGAAATAGCTAAATGTTGAACCATTTTTTACTAACACAATTGACAATTTAAAATTGTTCCACCTATGTGCTATATATAGTCTATAAGCAGAGCTTCCCCTTCCAGACATTTAGCTTTACCTGTACTTAGGATGGGAGACAGTGATTATACTAAATTTTCTATTTGAATTGGAAAATTATTTTTAAAGGAATATGGATGAGTATATAAATTCTCAGCCCTCTTTGAAGAGACCTGACATAGCCAGTTCCTTCTAGCCTCCAAGGCTTACAATGTCATCTAATAATGAAAAGAATTTTCCATTCACTGCTTTTTCCACCTAAGCCTCGAATATTTTGTAGGTATTAATTAAAAATATACTTGTAAGTTTTGGCCTGAGATATTTTTTCTTATCAAAAATAAAATGAAATTTAAAAAGTCCCCATACAACAAACAAAAATTTTTTGTTACTTCAAGGAAATAATTTTTCCATAAATACTAAAGCTCACATTAATTTCCAGAGTGAAGCACTGACAATCTCTTCCTTGAAAGGAAAACATAAATGTAGCTGCTGTTTCTCTCAAATAATCTGTAGTATTCCTAGCTTTCTCAGCAGGAAAATACATGAGGCTGTAGCCATGTAACCGTGTGGTAAGAGGCCAGGCACGCAATGCAGATGAATCCTGTCTGTTTTTCTATGGCCCACAGGATGGACAAGGTGTGCATGCCACACTGACAGGCAGAAGGTCAGATTTAAGGCTCCCATATGAGGCTGTTCTGCCATTTCCAGATTGCTGCACATGATTTACAGTCTTGCTCTGCATTCTGTTGCCAGTAAGAGAGACAAGAAGGAGGCAGCTTTGAAAAAGGCAGGATATATTTCCATGTTTACAACCTTTGGTACCACAACAGCATCCGCAGGAGCATAGCAGTGAAGCCCCGATATTCCTTAGCACCCTGTTTCTGTGGTATGAGAGTCAGAGGAAGTGCAGATAGGGGTGTTACCTATGCTACATTCAAAGAAATGGCTGAGATTCTAAATATAAATCAAACCTTGATTAATAAGGAAATTTATTTGCATTGAACTGTTATTCTCTTATCCTACAGATGAAGCATCAACCAAACTTCCCTTTTCTAATCATGAAGATGCTAAAAACTTCACACAAACTCTTTTTTTCCTGCCACAACAAAGTCATTGTCTTAACCTGATTAATCACCTAAAGTACGAATTGGTATTATATTTTGATTTTTTAAATGTGGAAAGGAAATGGATTTAAAATGTTGACGTAACTTTGGTTGCAGCTGTGTTGTAGATTCAACAACCTTTGTAATGAAACTATTTTTAAACTGTGAACAAGTGTAATAGACATCTGTAGCTTTTGTGAACCTGTGCCAATTTTCATGTATTCTGGTAACAGCTTCCAATTTTGCTTTGATGGATTGGTCACTTAGTGCAATAAGCTATCATGATACCCTGCACTTTCCTAGCAAATAGGAGGGACACATGACCCACACTTGTCCCATCTCACTTACCACAGAATCTCAGCATTGAACGGAGTAATAAAAAACTGAAGACCTTTTAGCTGCTTTATCTCAAAGAGAGTGCCCTGCATAATTTGATCATGATTCCATTTTCCCCAGACTCTTGGAACTACCTCTGTTTTCATCTAGCCCCAGCCCTGTTCTTCAAATATTTCTTCAGTGTTCTGAGCTATTATTTGTCAGTAACTTTCTTTTCTCCTTAAGAAACAGTCAGTGGCTGAAAAACTTTACAACACCGTAATTACTGATAACATTTTATCCAAAAAAAATGTAGGAAGATATGGTATATCAGTTCTCTAACTCAAGGAAGCTTTTTGACCAATGGTGATGTTATAATTAAACGATGATCAACGTTGCTAATTGAGAAAAAATTCTTCCACTGAGTTCAGAAATAGTCTTATTTTTAATGAACATGACTCACATACCTCAAATGCAGAAGACTGTAATAAAATGGTCACATGATTTTTGTATCATGTAAATGGCCAGGCAGATATAAGGCCAAGAAGGAAAGTGTTATGGTTTGTGTCTAGATGTCCCCCCAAAGCCTCATGCAGTCAGGGGGCAGGCTTCTATAGTTTGTGATTGATTCATTGTCTAGTGCTGGGATTATGGGTGTGAGGGCTGCATCCATGCTAGGGTGGGTAGCCTGCATACAATATAAAGGAGTGAAAGAGTCTTTCATCCTCGCTCCTCTCTTTTTGCTCATGCTGCTTTTGCTGTCTTCTGCCTCCATGAACTGTTGCCCCTCTGCCACACCACCCTGCCTTGGAGCCAGCCAATTATGGACTGAAACCTCCACAAACTGTGAGATAAATAAACCTTTTCTTCCTTAATTTTGGGCGTTGGGCATTTTGTCCCAGCAATGAGAGAAAAGTAACCAAGAAAGAAAATAAAAACTGACAGAAAATAAGAGACCAGAAAATGCTCCCAATATTTTTCTTATACCTCCATATATGAAAACACTATACTGATAGCAAAACTTCTACAATTATGCAAAAGCTGTAGGTGAAAAAGAAGCAGTGTTAGGAAAAGAAGAAGAAAAAAAGTCATGAGCTCAACAGAACGGGTTTATTTCAGAACAAACCTGAGAGGGACCATCCTGGCACTGAGACCAGACCAGTTCTCCTAAAAGCCATGAAGTCCTTTATAGGGTCGTGAAGGAGAGAGCTGAGTGAAAGGAGGTGTGGCTACCTGCCAAGAACAAGGCTTGAGAAAGTACAGGAGGTAATGCTTGTCCAAGGACCAGGCTTGGGGAAGCCAGTGAGTAGTGGTTGCTATCAATGGCAAGACTGAATAATGATGAGTCACTCACTGGGTGCACCTGTACTAGAGTGGGCAGATTAGAGTGGTCTCTGGTCAGCCTAGGATGGTGGCACAGTCAGATTGCTTCAAGCAGGGTGTCTAAAGAACAGAGCTAAAGGAAAGGGAGCATTCTGCATTGTCCAGAGATTGAGTCTGTCTTAGGTTATTCAGGCTGCTTTAACAAAGTATCACAGACTAATTAGTCTATAACAACAGAAATTTACTTTCTTCAGTTCTGGAGGCTGGGATGTTGAAAGTGCCAACAGACTGTGTATCTATTTAGAGTCCACTTCCTGGTTTAAAGTGTAAAAAGTCTGACTGTGTCTTACAAGGGTGGAATGAGGAAGTCACTACTGGAGCCTCTTTCATATGGATCCAGATTTTATTCAGTAGGGTATTATGCTCACAATTTAATCAACTCCATTGCCCAACACCATGATAGTGACTAGGTTTTCAATTGTAGAGGGATAAAAATATTCTAATGATAGCAGAGTCTAAATTAAAACCAATGTGTGCAATGAAAGAAAGAACCTGGCAATTGGGTTTTATCTCAGTAGAGAGATCCTCTTGGAAAAAAAAAATTGTCTTGTAGGAAAATGATCAGGAAACTAGGTGCTATATACAAAAGAAGTAAGATACTAACTCACTGGTTGTTTGAGAGTGGTAACAAGGATCAATATAATATTGTGTTGGGCCGGTGAGATGGCTCAGCGGTGTAAGCGCCTGCCTTGCAAGCGTGAGGGCCCGAGTTCGACTCCCGGATCCCACATATGAAAAAGGGGCCGGTGATATCGCTCAGCGGCACGGGTGCCTATTGGCGCGCGAGGTCCTGAGGTCGACCCCCCGGTACCCACAAAAAAAAAATAAAAATAAAAAATAAATATTGTGAACATATCTTAACATTATGGAGGCAATTTGAGGATCTACTGACATAATCAAAGTTTCATTTAGTAAATCTTTTCCATTAAAATGCATTAATAATATTGTTTTGCACTCCCTAAATGTTATTTTCAACAATCTACCTTAATATATATTTCATATACAACATATGCCATATATTTTAATACATATGTAATATATATTTTTATAAGTGTGTATGACCTTGGACAAATTCCTCATGTATAAAATGAAATTAAGTATAATACCCACCAAGTTGAATATTTGTAAGGATTCTATAAGGTGGCATATGTAACTTGTGTTATGATATAAATGATAATTTTCATTTTCTTGTGATTGATAGAAAATGTCTGTATTCCATTTATTATCCTTAAAACATTATGTGGCAATATAGTGATAAAAATAATTACAATGTCACTGAAAGTACTTTTTGTGTTAAAAACTTTATATCACATAGATTTTGATACTAATATACTGGCCTGATGCAAGAATCTAATTATTTAAATAAGCAAGTGAGGTACTTATTTGTGTTCTGCTCTGTTCTATGTAAACCAGATGCAAAAGAAAAAATCAGTGCTCCACATGCTCATGAGTCATAGGCTGCTGGTTAAGGAGAAAAACTTCAAATGAGAGAATTTAGAAGAAATCTTTCTGTAGTTTGTGTGCATACAGTTTATGTGTGTGACTTGGTGTTTATGTGGTTTTTGCAATGAACAAATCACAGTATTTATCCCAGGAAGAAGTTTAGTTGTCCACATTACTTAGTGTCCTGCTATTTGACTCATTTTTAAATTTAATTAATTTTATCGATACATTTTTAGATATACATAATGATTGCATTCTTCATAGGGAATTTATATCTGTACACAATATTTCTTGATTCTTCATTTTTTCCCCAGGACCTCCCCCTTTAAATGCCTCTTCCCCTCCTTATTTACAAAAGCTTTGTTTCCATTTTTTCCCTTCTATTTTATTTTTTTTTCCATTTCTTCCTTTCCTCCTCCCCCTCCCTTGTTCCCCTTCCCACTTGAACATTTTCTTCCTAATTCCCAAAATCTATCATACATTTTGGTCCTTATTTACCCTTTTGGTTTCTCACACCAGAGAAACAATGTAATATTTAAATGAGTGTGTCAGATTTATTTCACTTAAAAGTATGGCCTCAGTTTTAATCTTCGGCATGTGTAGAGCCAGTTTTTCCAGCACCATTTATTAAAGAGGCTATCTTTCTTCCAGCAAATGTGTTTGGCACCTTTGTCAAAGATAAGGTGGCTTAGTATGTCTGGGGTTGTTTCAGCATCTTCTAATCTGTTCCATTGATCTTCAGGTCTGTTTTTTTGCCAGTACCACACTGTTTTTATCACAGTAGCTTTATAGTATAATTTCTAGTTGGGGATTGTGATGCCCCCTGCCTTGCCTTTGTTGCCCAGAATTGCCTTTGCTATTCTAGGTCTCTTCTGATTCCAAATGAATTTTAGGATTGTTTTCTCTAATTCTGTGAGATATGCTGTTGGAATTTTGATTGGAATTGCATTAAATCTGTATAACAATTTTGGAAGTATGGCCATTTTCACTATATTGGTTCTTCCTATCCAGGAGCAAGGGATATCTTTCCATTTTCTGATATCCTCTTCAATCTCCTTTTTCAGAGTACTGTAGTTTTCAGTGTATAGGTGTTTTACATCCTTTGTGAGGTTGATTCCTAGGTATTTCATTTTTTTGGATGTTATTGTGAAAGGTATTGTTTTCCTAATTTCTCTTTCAGTAAGTTTGTTATTTGTGTACAGGAAGGCTATTGACTTTTGAGTATTGACTTTGTATCCAGCTACACTACTGAATTAGCTTATTAAATCTAGCAGTTTTTTTAGTGGAGTTTTTGGGGTCTTCTGTGTAGAGTATCATGTCATCTGCAAATAATGATAATTTAACTTCTTCCTTTCCAATCATTATTCCTTTTATTTCTTTCTCTTGTCTAATCGCTCTGGCTAAAGTTTCCAGAACTATGTTGAATAAGAGTGGGGACAGTGGACATCCTTGTCTTGTTCCTGATTTTAGAAGGAAGGCTTTCAGTTTTTGGCCATTTAGTATAATATTGGCTGTTGGTTTGTCATAGATAGCTTTTACCAGATTGAGATAAAGACCCTCTATTCCAATTTTCTGTAGGGTTTTTATCATGAAAAGGTGCTGGACTTTGTCAAAAGCTTTTTCTGCATCTATTGAGATGATCATGTGATTTTTGTCTTTGGTTCTGTTAATATGCTGTATTACATTTATTGATTTACGTATGTTGAACCATCCCTGCATCCCTGGGATGAATCCACCTTGGTCATGGTGTATAATCTTCTTGATGATTTGTTGGATTCTGTTTGCCAGTATCTTATTAAGGATTTTTGCATCTATGTTCATTAGGGAGATTGGCCTGTAGTTCTCTTTCTTAGTTGGGTCCTTCTCTGGTTTTGGTATCAGGGTAATGCTTGCTTCCAGGAATGAATTTGGGAGTATTGCTTCCCTTTCAATTTCATTGAAAAGTTTGAGAAGTAGGGGCGTTAGGTCTTCTCTAAATTTCTTGTAGAATTCGGCAGTGAATCCATCAGGGCCTGGGCTTTTCTTTGTTGGGAGGTTTTCAATTACATCTTCAATTTCATTGGCTGATATTGGTTTATTTAGGATTTTTAAATCTTCTTGATTCAGCTTTGGTAATTCATACAAATCTAGGAATCTGTCCATTTCTTCTGCATTTTCCATCTTAGTAGAATATAAATTTTCAAAATAGGTATAGATGATCTTCTGGATTTCTGCAGGGTCCGTCGTGATATCACCCTTTTCATTTTCAATTGCATGGATTTGAGTCTTTTCTTTTCTTTTTTTAATAAGGTTGGATAAGGGTTTGTCAATCTTATTTATTCTTTCAAAGAACCAACTTTTTGCTTCATTGATTCTTTGTATTGTTTTTTTATTCTCCAATACGTTAATTTCTGCTCTGATCTTTATAATTTCCTCCCTTGTACGGGCTTTTGGCTTAACCTGCTCTTCTTTTTCTAGAAGTTCGAGGTTCACCCTTAAGTTGTTTATTTGCGCTTGCTCTATTTTCCTGATATAAGTGTTTAATGCTATAAATTTCCCTCTTAGGACTGCTTTCATTGTATCCCATAAGTTCCGGTATGCTGTACTGTCATTATCACTCAGTTGTAGAAAGTGACTAATTTCTTCTTTAATTTCATCTGTGACCCATTGGTTGTTCAGGAGGATGCATATCTTTCACCATGCACTAAACTAAATTCAAAATGGATCAGAGATCTAAATATTAAAACAGAAACATTAAATCTGCTGGAAGGTAGGATAGGTAAAACCCTTGGAGACATTGGTGTAGGCAAAGACTTTATGAATAAAAACTCAACCGCACGGGAACTATCCCAAAGATTCAATAACTGGGATCTCATCTTATTAAAAAGCTTTTGCACAGCAAGAGAAACCACCAACAGAGTGAAGAGACAACCCACAATGTGGGAAAAAATGTTTGCCAGCTGTTCCTCAGACAAAGGATTACTATCGAGAACATATAAAGAACTCAAAAAAATCAGACCTCCCAAATTTAAAGACCCACTCCAAAAATGGGCATCTGAGATGAATACACATTTCTCAGATGAAGAAATACTAATGGCAAACAAATATACAAAAAAATGTGCAACATCACTAGTTATTCGAAAGATGCAAATTAAAACAACACTGAGATACCATCTCACCCCAGAAAGAATGGCTACTATTAAGAAATCAACTAATAACAAATGCTGGAGGGGCTGTGGGGAAAAAGGAACCCTTCTTCACTGTTGGTGGGAGTGTCGACTGGTACAGCCACTGTGGAAGTCAGTGTGGAGATTCCTCAGAAAACTAGGGTTGGAGGTCCCATTTGACCCAGCTATTCCCCTTCTGGGCATCTTCCCAGAAGAATTAAAAACATCGTACCACAGCGATATATGTGCACCCATGTTTATGGCAGCACAATTTGTAATAGCCAGATCTTGGAAACAACCCAAATGCCCATCAACTGAGGAATGGATAAGAAAGATGTGGTCTTTTTATACAATGGAGTACTATTCAGCCATAAAGAAGGATAAACTGGAGACTTTTATAGGTAAATGGATGCAACTCGAGAAAATACTCATAAGTGAAATAAACCAGAAGCACATGTGTAAGCATCGTATTATCTCTCTAGTATGAGAAACTGAAAGAGTAAATAAGATCCAAAATGTACAATAGATATGGTGAATCAAAAAGAAACTGGTCAAAAGGAAAGAGAGACTGGAATAGGGAAAAGAAAGAAGGGAAAGGGAAAAAAAATTGTATATATATATATATAAGATGGTTAAGATAGATACACTACCATTTTTACTTAGTTCATTGAAGAGTAAGGTTTGTGCCAATAATGTTTGGACAATTGAATGCTAATGTCTGGTGTCCTGAATAACTAACTTAAAGATAGTAATACGTAATGTATTAACCATTGTTACCCTCCTATTATGTTGGTTTGAAAATTTGTTCTTCTTTTGATTTGTTTTGTTTTTTTCTTCTCTTTAAAAAAAAAAAAAAAAAAAAGTATGGCCTCAAAGTGCATCTATTTACCTAGAAAGATCTCAAGTTTATTCTCCTTTATGTCTGAATAGCACTTCATTGCGCTATGAGGTATATATATATATATATATATATATCTCATCTTGTTTATCCGTTCATCCATTGACGGGCCTTTGGGCTGTTTCCAAGATTAGTTATTACCAACTGTGCCACTATAAACATGGGCATGCATATATTGCTGTGGTATGATGCTTTTAATTCTTTTGGGAAGATTCTAAGAAGGGGAATAGCTGGGTCAAATGGAACCTCTAGTTTTAGTTTTTTGAGAAATCTCCACACTGTTTTCCACAGTGGTTGCACCAAGCTAAACTCCCACCTACAGTTTATAAGGGTTCCTTTTTGCCTACATCCCCACCAACATTTGCTATTCATTGATTTCTTGATAATAGCTATTTTTTTCTGGAGTGAGATGGAACATCAGTGTTGTTTAATTTGCATCTCTCGAATGATCAGTGATTTTGAACATTGTTTCATATAGTTATTTGAAATTTATATTTCTTCATCTGAGAAGAGTCTATTCATTTCAGATGCCCATTTTTGGACTGGGCCTTTAAATTTTAGGGGTCTTTTTTTTTACATTCATTATATATTCTAGATATTAGTTGTTTGTGTGATGAACAGCTGCCAAAATTTTTTTCCCTGTATGCTGTCTCTTCATTCTGTTAGCAGTTTCTTTTGCTGTGCAAAGGCTTTTTAATAAGATGAGATCCCAGTTGTTGATTCTTTGTGATATTTCCTTTGCAATCTGGGTTTTGTTCATGAATTTTTTGCCTATACCTATGTCTTCAAGAGTTCTGCCTATTCTATCTTCCAGAAGATTTAATGTTTCTGTTTTAATATTTAGATCTTTGATCCATTTCAATTTTATTTTAGTACATAATGAGAGACATGGATGTAGGTTTAATCTTTGGCACGTGGAAAGCCAGTTTTTTTTTTTTTTTTCTAGAACCATTTATTAATGAGGCTTTCTTTTGTCAAGTGAAGGCATTTGGCCCATTTGTCAAAGACAAGTTGGTTGAGTGTATTTAGAGTTGTTTCTACATCTTCTAATCTGTTCTATTGATCCTCAGGTCTGTATTTTTTGTTTTGTTTTGTTTTTGGCAGTACCATGCTGTTTTTATCACAGTGGTTTTGTACTATAATTTCAAGTCAGGGATTGTGATGCCCCCTGCCTTATCTTTGTTGCCCTGAATTGCTTTAGCTATATTAGGTCTATCCTGGTTCCAAATGAATTTTAGGATTCTTTAATTCTGTGAGGTGTGCTATTGGTATTTTGATTGGGATTGCAATAAATCTGTATAACAATTTTAGAAGTATGGCCATTTTCACTATATTGGTTTTTCCTACCCAATAACAAGGGACAGCTTTCCATTTTCTGCTATCCTCTTCAATATCCTTCAAAGCACTACATGTCTCAATGTTACTGTCTTTTACTTCCTTTGTTACATTGATTCCTAATTATTTCATTTTTTTTGATGCTATCCTGAAAGGTTTTTTTTCCTTAATTTCCCTTTCAGTGAGTTTGTTATTTGTGTATAGGAAGGCTACTGATTTTTGAGTGTTGACTTTGTATCCAGCTATGCTACTGAATTTGCTCATTAAATTTAGAAGTCTTTTGGTAGAGTTTTTGAGGTCTTCTGTGCAGAGTATCATGTCATCCACAAATAGTGATAATTTAACTTCTTCCTTTCCTGTCGTTACTCCTTTTATTTCTTTCTCTTTTCTAATTGCTCTGGTTAATGTTTCCAGGACTATATTGAATAGGAGTGGTGATAGTGGACATCCTTGTCTTCTTACTGATTTTAGAGTGAAAGCTTTGAGTTTTTGAACATTTAATATGATGTTGACTGTTGGTTTGTCTTAGATGACTTATCAGATTGAGATAAAAGATCATCTATTCCAATTTTTGTAGGGTTTTTATCATGAATGGGTGTTGGACTTTGTCAAATGCTTTTTCTGTGTCTACTGAGATGATCATGTGGTTTTTCTCCTTGATTCTGTTAACATGGTGTATGATATTTATTGTTTTACATATGTTCAACCACACTTGCATCCCTAGGATTAATCTTATTTGGTCATGATGTATAATCTTCTTGATGATTTGCTGTGTTCTGTTTGCCAATATCTTATTGAGGATTTTTGCATCTATGTTTTTTATGGAGATTGGTGTGAAGTTCTCTTTTTTGATTAGATCCTTCTTTGGTGTTGGTATCAAGGTGATGCTTGCTTCCAGGAATGAGTTTATGAATATTGCTTCCCTTTCAGTTTCATTAAAAGTTTGAGAAGTTGTGGCATTGGATTTTCTCTAAGAACCTTGTAGAGTTCAGTAGTGAATCTGTCAGGACCTGAACTTTTCTTTGTTGGGAAATTTTTAATTACATCTTCAATTTCATTGACTGATATTGTGTTATTTAGATTTTTTAATATCTTCTTGGTTCAGCTGTGGTAACTCATATGTATCTAGGAATCTATCCATTTTCCTGTGTTTTCCATCTTCCTGTGGTTCCTGAAGTAGGTATTGAGGATCTTCTGGATTTCTGCACTATCTGTTGTGATTTCAGCCTTTTCATTCCTAATTGCATGGATTTAAGTCTTCTCCTTTCTTTTTTTGATAAGATAAAGGTTTTTCATAAAGGTTTTTGATAAGCCTTTTGGCTAAAAGGTTTGTAAATTTTATTTAATTTTACAAAGAACCAACTGTTCAATCCATTGATTCTTTGTATTGCTTTCTTCCTGTCAGTTGCATTAATGTCTGCTCTGATCTTTATAGTTTCCTCCCTCATATGATCTTTGGGCTTGCTATGCTCTTCTTTTTCTGGAAGCTTGAGCTTCAGCATTAGGTCATTTATTGGAACTTGCTCTGTTTTTCTAATAAAATTCTAATAAATTTCTCTTGTAGGACTGCTTTCACTGCTTCCCATAAGTTCCAGTATGTTGTATTGGTATTTTCACTTAATTGTGGATACTATTTAATTTGTTCTCTACTTTCATCTGTGACCCAATGGTTGTTCAAGAAGGTGTTACTTAATTTCCTTTTATGCAGTTTTTGTGGTTTCTTTTGCCATTCATTTTCAATTTCATTGCACTATGGTCTGATAATATGTATGGGATAATTTCAATTTCTTTGTGTTTACTGAAGCATGTTTTACAAGCTAGTATGTGGTCTATTTTGGAGAACATCTCATGTGCAGCTCAGAAGAATGTTTATTCTGATGTTCTTGGGTGAAACATTATGTAAACATCTACCAAGTCTGTTTATTCAGAAGTTTAGTTCAGTTCTGCTATTTGTTGACTTTTTGTCTAGTTGATGTGTCTATTTGTGAGAATGGAGAATTGAGTTCCTCCATCACAGTTGTATTAGTGCTTATTTGATTTTTCATGTCTGTTAATATTTGTTTTATATAGTTGTGTGTGCTGGTATTTGGTACATATAAATTTATGATTGTTATCTCTTCCTCTTGAATTGTTCCCTTAACAAGTATGTAGTGACCTTCTTTATCTCTCTTGATCAGTCTTGGCTTAAAATTCGCTTTGTCTGCAAATAGAATAGCTACCCCTGCTTTTTTCCAGATTCCTGTTGAGTGGAGTATTGTTTTCCATCCTTTGACTTTGAGTTTATAAATTTCTTTTTGAGATTTAATGTGTTTCTTGTATGTGCCATATTGTTGGATCTTGTTTCTTGATCCATTCTGCCACTCTGTTTCTTTTGATTGCTGAATTGAGACCATTTACATAGATGGCTATAAATTATATGTATTGACTTATCCTTGTCATTTTATTTTCCTGCTGTTGATTTCCTTTCTTTCCCCTGTTTTTAATTGCTTGCCTTGCCTGGTGGATTCCTTCTACTGAGGTTCATGGAATTATAGTCTTCCTTATCTCTTTCTAGAATATCCTTCAGAATATTTTGGAGTGCTTGTTTGGTGGTCATGAATTTCTTCAGGTGTTCTTTGTCATGGAAGTATCTTATTTCTCCAACATGTTTGAAAGTTTTGTGGGATACATTAATCTGGGTTGGAGATTGTTTTCTCTTAGTACTTGAAATACTTCACTCTAAGCTCTCTTTGATTTAAGGATTTGTGTTGAGAATTCTGCTGTGAGTCTGATGGATTTTCCTTTATACTTGATTTGTTTCTTTTCTCTCACAGCTTTTAATATTCAGTTTTTATGTTGAATTTTTGGAATCTTGACTAATATATTCTTTGTTGTAGATTTTTTTTAATAACAGCTAATTGGAATTCCATATGCCTCACTTACCTATACATCAAATTCTTTTCCTATACTTGGAAAGTTTTCTGCCATTACTTCTGTGAAAAAAAAAAACTTTTTTTTTAATGTCATCTCCAACTTTTTCATTGACTCTGTTCAATCTTATGTTATTCTTCTTTGCATAATTTGGCAGCTATTCAATTGATTTTCCATGGTCTCTTGCTATTTTTAAGAGATCTTTCTTCTCATGATCACTAATCCTCACATTGGTTCAATCTTCTGTATATACTTTCAATAGAATTTTTGATATCCTGGATATGTGTTTGAATCTGTTTCATGGGTTTTATTTCTTCTTTATGTTGGGTATTCATAGTTTTCATCATTTTCCTTAGAGCCTCTGTTTTTTAATCTGTATCTACTCTAGATTCACTATTATGTCTTTTGTTATGGTCATCATCTCTTTATTTATCTGAGAAATAATTTCTAATTTAATTTTATCTACAGCCTCATTTTTCTGCTTGCTTACTTCCCATTACTATTTCAGAATGTTCAGGGAGGTGGATTTCGAATTGTTCCACCTCACTGACCCCTGGGTTTACCCTGGGTGAGCTGAAAGTCTGGGGTTGCATCCTGCTTCTGTGTCTCCATTTATTTATTTATTTATTTATTTATTTATTTATTTATTTATAGTTTAGTTTCTGCATTGATGCTTGTAAATTGCTTATGGTACATAGCTTTTTTGCCAGTATTGAGAACTCCTTAGGAAATTACTATCTTTCAGAGATGTATTCCAGGTGTAGCTGGCTTTTGCCCTTTGAGTGTGTTGCAAGTTTATCGGGAATGAAAGGTTGCTGCCTACATGTCCCAGCCCCTTGCTCTTTGGCACTGGCCTATAATATTGCTTATGTCCCTCAGGCAATCTCGGTCTTGGTACATAAGGAAAAGAAACTGATTATGACAACTATGGCATCTTGGTTAAAGTAGTGCAATCAATAATAACAATAGCATCAAGCACAGCCTAGAAAATGACAAAATTTGGTAACTATTAATTTTCCACCTTTAACCATATAACCATATTTGTCATAAATAACAAAATCTAGAACAAGCCAGAAAGTTGTATACAGTAAATTTACCTGCAGTAGAGTAATTTTACCCTCAGAGGAGAAAATTTTAAAGGAAAAAGAGGAATAAAACAGAGATATAGAGGAGAAAGAACTTAGAAGCAAGGCTGAAGGATAAAGGAAGATTATGCAAGCTTTGAGAAACTGGTGAAGAAGACAAGAGGGAAAGAAAGAAGGAAGAAACAGAAACAAGAGCAGAACAAAACAACAACAATAAAACTAGAAATAATGTTCCCACTCACATAAAAACAAAAACAAATGATGAAAAACAAAAGCAAACAAAGGAAAAAAATATCCACTTCAGGGCATGTCTCTGCTGTCACTGGTAGATCAGTTGAGCAGACAGAGCCCGGATCTATGTTGGTCGATCCCAGCAAGCCTACAGTAAAATTATGGTAGGGTGCTGGAAAATTCCAGCAAGTCTATGCGTTCAAGCCCACTGAAGTTCAGTCTGATCCTCTTTCTGGGTGTGAGGTTGGGGCCCAATTTGTTCAGCTCACAACTCTCCAGGTGCCTCTTGCCAGTTTAATTTTGGCTTCCTGACCCTGGGTGTCTTCCACAGCTGCACTTTGCCCTGACATCAAGAGCCTCAACATGGAGCCAAACCCGTGAGTCTCAGGTTCAGCTGGCCCCTTTCCAAAATGTTGACTGGCCAGTTGCCTTCTCCTGGGGATGTCTGAATCAGAATCACTCACCAGCCATGCAGCCCACAGCATCCACTGCCCTGTTCCACTGGTGCATTTCTCTGTGGAGGCCTTGGAAGTCACCTGTAGTTGCTGTGCCTTGGTAATTTCAAGCCACCTCTCATGCCATGAGCTGCAATTCAGAGAGAAGGCACTATTTGCCACATCTATTTTCTGCACTGAGGTCCCTTTGTTTTCCCTGTGAGCTTCAATTCTCACTTTAACTCCTTGCTGTGTCCCAGAGACCTATTTCTCTCTTTGTTCTCTTCCCCAAGTTGCTATATTCCAGCTTCTGTCCTCCAAATCTTGGAGAGGCTAATTTGCTGCTGCTCACCACTCCACCATCTTCTTGGAGGTCTGGACAATTTAACTTTGTAAACGCTGTGTATCTATAACCTTGATATTCCTTTTCAATTTTAACACTTTTCATCCAAATGATGATCAGTTTGTGGCAACTAGCATCTTAGCCAGGAAAATGATTTATAAACTTCTCTTTCACTTTCATTTTGCTATTTTATTCTCCGGAGGAAGAACTACTGGTCTGTCTTCTTCCTGGTGTCTGAAATGGAAGCCTGAGGCCTTCACAGGACTTGGGCTACAGCCTCAAGTATTTGTAGGCCTCTGCTCAGGCAAAGCTGGGCTACACTAGCTTGGTGGGAAAACAAGGAAATGTGAGGCTATTGGCAACCGCAAGGACTGTGCCCCAAACTCACTTTTCAAGCCACTCCAAGGCTCAGGCAGACCAATCCAGGGCCCCAGGCATGAACACAAAGTTGGACTCTGGGGAAGAGCTGGCTCTGACCCATTTTTTAAAATGAAAAATTGGCAATAAAAGTTTACTTAATCTCCCTCATTGCAAAGAAATATATATTAAATGAAGAGCTGTGTTAACTTCCCAAAAGGTTATAGGTAAGTCATATGGCTTTTCAAATTAAGTTGGTCCTTGTTGTAAAATTTTAATAAAATTAAGGCATTTCTATACTCATTCAAATATTTATTCATTTATCTGCCTTATAACTCTCCCTCTGGCTTAATTATTTTCCTCATTGCTGAGACAAAATACTTGACACCCTCAATTAAAAGAAGAAAGCTTGTTTTGGCTCACAGTTTGTAGAGGTTTCAGTACATTGTTGACTGGCTCCAAGGCAGGGTGCCACAGCAGAAGAAAAACTGTCTATCTCGGGGCAGGCAGAAGATGAGAAGCAGCAAGCAGTGAGCAGTGAAGCAAATCTGTCTCTCCCTTTTATCCCATCCAGTATTTTGGGTGGTGCCACCCACACCATGGTGGGCCTTCCCATTATCCACACCCAGAAATATGCTAAACCAACCAGTAGACTTAGTACTACACACCCTTAATCCCAGTATCACAGACCCCATATCCAGCCAGCTCCAAAAAGCACCCCGATGAGCACATGAGGCTTTGGGGGGACATCTAGATGCAAGATGTAACATCCCCTCTAAAATTTATTAAGAATATTGAATTTCCTTTCTAATTTCAATGACTTCCTTTTAGACTTTGTTCTTGTTCCTTAAAAAGTACTCATTACATCAGAATGGGTCCAACAATAATCTGAACCTCTAAAAAACTCAATAGATGAAGATTTACTGCAGGGTTAAATTTGATTGCTCCAAATTGTCCTTATATCAATGAAATTGATTGTTTATCAAATTATATAAAACATTCAATCATACACTTTAATACTTTAACTGTATGTTTATTGGGCCTTATTACTGGACAACATTTTCATCATCATTTTTTTTGGCTACTTATTTGTTGCAAAAGGAATATTAGCTCTTCCTTAGTTAGAAGAACTCCAAAGTTTATAAATGACTTGGTTGAAGATAGACAATACTGTAGTACTGAAAATCCGAGCCAAATACACATTTCTACGGTGTGCTAAGAACAGCTGAAATTCTTTTAGATATACTGCATTAGCAACAAATAATACATTACCTTTTCATTACTTCACTATTTGTGAAATTGTTCATTTCCATTATTGCTACAGTACGTATTTGGAATTTCCCTCAGAGACCCATGTGTTAAAAGCTTGGTAACCAGACTGTTATGCTACTGAAAGGTATTGGAAACTTTAGTAGGTGGAAGTTACTAAAAGGAAATTAGTTCATCGGCAATGTGTCCTTGAAGGAAATATTGGAACTCCACCTCTTCCTGTCTCATTTTGCTTTCCAATTGCCATGAGGTGAATAGGACTCCTCAGCCACATGCTTCTACTATGGCATACTATGTTGCCAGAGGCCCAAAATCAACAGGCCAACCTACCAAGGAGTGAAAACTCCAATAGTGTAAGCCAAAATAAATCCTTTCTCCTTTTAAATAGATTATCTCTATATTTTATCACAGGGATAGAAACCTGACTAGCACATCTATGCAGATACTAATGACAAACATAACTTGAAAGATTAAAAAATGATTACATATTATAAAATATCTTTACTATAGAACACACCAAAAGCTTTAATTCCTTTCCAAATGGCTGAGAGTATTTAAAGTTTGATGACATTTTATCAACAAAGAAAGGGAAATTTTTGTCACTCACTGAAAGCTAAAACATGTCCCTTGCTAATATTCTTACAAGACTTTTTCAGGTTATCCAGCAAATTTGCATTTGTGTTTCTTCTTAGAAAGATGGCTTGACAAATTTTGCAAGAATTCAACATTTTCACCACTTCTCTCATGAATTTTGAGTGGATAAGTGTTTTGTTATTACCTTCAGTTTATTCTGAAAAGTTAAAATAAAGTAGACCCTTGGGGTTACTACACAAATATCCTCTCATGGGTTTAGTCATGTAATAGTTCTATGCAGCTTGTAATTTATATCTGCAACTCATTTCCAGATCTTGACCTTAGCTGATAAACATTTTTTCATTATTAGTTGTAATTAAAAGAGCTGAAAGGAGGCCGGTGAGATAGCTCAGCAGCATAAGCGCCTGCCTGGCAAGCGCGAGGGCCCGAGTTCGACTCCTGGTACCCACATACGAAAAAAGGGCCGGTGATATCACTCAGCAGCATGGGTGCCTGCTGGCACACGAGGTCCTGAGTTTGAACCCTGGGAACCCACAAAAAAAAAAAGAGCTGAAAGGAACCAGGTCTGATTTGGGGGTTGCTATAGTTGCAGCTACTCACTGTACCCAGGGACTTTCTTCACACCTAGAAATGTGTGAAGCTACCTTGGGGGTGGTCTACATGGTCTTACTTACTTTTTACTACTCTTATTCAAGAGTTTTTTCTGTCAATAAGAGAATGAGTTCTTTTCACAGAAATTACTGATAAGACAGATGGCTCTTCTTAATTACCTTTCAGGTAGATGCAGGTCAGAGATATGATTACAAGTAGTTGGTCATTCTTTTCTCTAGGACTCTCTTTTTCAGAGCAAATTATTCAGCTTTGTTGCAAAGGATTTCTGAATTGGGGCTCAGGTAACATTTTCAGATTCAAAATAGAATCTCAAACAGGGAGAAACCAAATCAAGGGTATGGAAGGGAGGAAATAGCTGTTCCTCATGACCAGTCCTCTAACTCCACACACCCCACACAATTAACTATCCATTTATTTTCTCAACCTGGGAGGAGCATTCTACTAGTACAATGAGGCAATCTTAGAAAATGTTGATGAATTCACAGCTGCAATGCAGGAGGGAGCAAACCCATGGATGAACTAGAAAATCCAAATTACATTTGTGACATGTTTAAACCTGGGATTTGTAGTGTTATTTCAAATCCATTCTTTGTCTCAGTTTGTTTTGCAGAGAATTGGTGATTGGAGAAGAAACAGAAAAGCCTCCCAAACCAGAAAACAGTGAAAAGACCAGGTGTTTGTAGTAGTCAGCTTGTGGAGTTTATATCATTTTAGGGATATATAGAAATCATATATAAAAAGTGATAAAATTCTAAATCACCCATAACCAAAGTATGAAAATATTAAGAGGTAGAAAAGGTATCCTTCTGTGACTCATTTTTATCTAACATTAATAGGATGGGCTGAGGAAAAGATGGCATTTACAATTAACTTGATACTTTTTGACCAGAAGTCCACAGAGGTGGACTATGAAAATATCATTTTGCTGAGTAGTTCTAACCAGGGTTGGGGGGAATCCAATAAACTAAGAAAGAAAAAATCTGTCTCATTCTTGTGCTTTCCAGAGTCTTACAATGAAGAAATACTTGCGAACAAAATAAATTGATATAAATCTTTCCAAAATATAACTGCAGATTGCAGACTCCACATTGGAGAGATCTTAGAAAACATAAGCAGGTATCTCTATACTTCTATTAAAATGGAATTTAAATTTAAAATTTAAATAAAATCTGATAATATCAATTTTTGGTGAGACTCTAGAGCAAATGGAAATTATATACTGAAAACAGTGTAAATTAACTGATTTTTAAAAGTATTTGCTATTATCTACTAAAGTCAGACATATGTATACTCTCTGACACAGAAATTTCATTTCTCAACACATAATCAATAGAAATGTGTGTATATGTGCATCTAAAGACATATGCCAAAAAGTCCATTGTAGCTTCTTTGTAGAACCTTGTTATTGGTATTCTTCAGAGAAATAAAATCAGTAAGAAACACTCACATTCACACAGTCAAATTGGTTATATATGTACATGGTGCATGTGTGTGTGTCTGTGTGTCTGTGTGTGTGTGTGAAAGAGAGGGGAAGAGAAAGAGAGACAGACACACACACACACACACACACACACACAGAGATTTGGCAGGCTGGAGACCCAAGAAAGCCAACAGGATAGCTGTAGCCTCAAGGGGGTTAGGCTAAAGATCTAGAAGGCACTAATAAATCAACTTGAGTCTAAAGACAGAAAAAGTCTGATGTTACTTCTGAAGCAGTTAGACGGGGGATTACCTATTTCTTGACAGATGTTAACCTTTTTGTTCTATATAGTCTTTCAACTGATTGAATAAACAATTTCTTTTATTTAGTCTATCAGTTCAAATATTAATCTTATCCCATACATCCTCAAAGGAATACCTAGAGTAATGTTTGACCAGATATGATGATACCTCATGGCAGAGATAAATGGACACACAAAAATTAGTCATCATGTCCCCAAATTGGCAAAATTCAAGGGTATATCAATGTTTGAATGAATAAATAAATATAGTACAGTTATATAATATACTAGATAAATAATTAAAATGCAACTATAGGAACTACATGAATATATTCATTCTTTCATTTATAAAATGTTCAAATTAAAGCAAATATTAACTAAGAGGTTAGAAGCTAGGTGTCATGGTTGCTTTACTCATTGCTAAGATAAAATACCCAACACCCACAAGTTAAAGGAAGGTTTACTTCAGTTAATAGTTTGTAGAGGTTTAGGTCCATAATTGGCTGGCTCCACGGCAGGGCAGCACAGGAGGGCACATCAAGGAGGAGAATCAGTCCATGGCAGGGCAGGAAAAAGGTAGCAAGCCTCTATCTCCCTTTAATCCCATCCATGCTACAATCCTACCCTTGGTGCCACCTATATCAAGGGTGGAGCTTTTATTACCCACCCCCTTAATCCCAGTATCCAACACATTATCCACATTAATACACTCTAATCCACCTACCATCTAAACTCCCTACCTATGACTGCATGGGTCTTTGTGGAAACATCTAAATACAAACCAAATCATTCCCCCATCACTGGCCCCCCAAGGACTCACAGGTATCCCTTTATGCAAAAGACACTTAGTCCATCTCTAAGAGTTGCCAAGGTCCTAAAAGTTTCAGCATTGTTGAAAAGTACAAGTCAAAATCTCCTCTGAGATTTAAAGAAAACTCTTATCTGTGAACCCATATATGAATGAAAAGAAGTTAAACACTTACAACATACAATAGCACAAGATAAACATTCCCATTGCAAAAGGTACAAAAAGGGAAATGAAAAGGAATGGGACAAAAAGCATGTCTAAAATCCAGCAGGACAAACATTAAATCCCATAGTTCAATGTCCAGTATCCAATGCAATATGTGGCAAGATGTGAACTTCAGAGTGTTTGGGTAGCTCTGCCCCTATACCACTGCAACTGGTTGTAGTTCTCATGGCTTCTCTCTTGGGTCTGCTTTGCTCAATCCTTGCAGCTTTTCTCAGAAGATCCATGTTCTTGGCTTCTCCAACATTTGTGGGTATCTTTTGCACCTTTGGCTTCAAACTCACAGCTTCACACGCTGTCCTCTCAGGGCACACTGCCTGGCTTCCCAGGCCCTCTTTTGAAATGTGGGTGGAAGGCTTCCTAACCCCACAACTCCTGCATTCTGCGTGCACCTAAAACCTGCACCATATGACTGATGCCAAGATCTGCCAGCTGGAACAGAAGCCAGGCTTCCCTTTCTTTTTGCTGTAGGGGTCCAGTGCCTGGATTGCTGAGCACTATGAACCAAATCATGAAGAACAACTTCCCTAAGCCACTGCCACTTTGGAACATAGTGTTCTGAGATTCTCTTCCCAAACCAAAGTCTTCAACCTTGAAATTTTGAGGCTGCAAAGGCTGCAGTCTTGCTCGGTCTTATTTCCTCAATCTTTTCTATTGTCTTTTCAAAAACTAAGTTCTTTTGTGCTCCATCTTTGAAGGCCATAACTTTACTGGAGCTTTCTTTCTGGCCAAAGTGAAAATTTTTAAAATGATTCTGCTGAGCTGTTTGCTCTTGATTCTCAAGATACATCTGCTAAAAGCCCCTAACAATAGCTATTCCACAGCCTCAACATTAGACTGCTTTGAAATTTCTTCTGCCAGATTAATTAGTCTGTCACCCTAAAATTCAGTCTCAGGCAGTCTCTGGAAATGAGCAAAATGCAGACGAATTTTCAGCTGGAGTATAATACACACTATCTGGAAATGAACAGCCAATGACATCCTTTCTGAGGAAACTTCCTTAGCCTGATCTTTACAAGCTGCATGTTTATCAATATTCCAGTGTTCTGAACTCTGACCAGAATCTCCCATCAAATTTGACTTATAACATCCCAGGGCTGCTTCTTTAGCTGGCATCTCTAATCCTTTCCAAAGTCTTCCCACAAGCTAGTTCCAAAGGCTTCTGAATCATATGGCCAGTTAGTGTCACAGCAATGACCCCACTCCCGGTACCAAAATCTGTCATGATTGTATTCTTTATTGCTGAGAGAAAATACCAGACACATACAAGTTAAAGGAGGAAGGTTTATATCAGTTCTCAGTTTGTAGAGCTTTCAGTCCATAGTCAGCTGGCTCTAAAGCAAGAGAGCATGGCAGAAGTGTGTCACAAAGGAGAAACAGTCCATGACAGGGCACCAAGAAGGCAGGAACTTTCCCTTTTCCTTTTATCCTATCTAGAATACAAACCTTTTGGATGGTACTAGCCACACCTAGAATAAGCCTTTCCATTATCCACACACAGATATATGCTAAACCAATTTAGTTATCACACACCCTCAATTCTAGTATCACATATCCTCATCTACCATCACACACTCATGATCCAACCAGCTCCAAAAAGCTCCACCTATGAGCATGAGGTTTTGGGGGTGCATCTAGATATACGCTATAACATTAAGAGAATCTCTTTCTCTGGGAAAATGTCATGGGTGGGGAACAAAGAAACTTCAGGATTGGTAGTAAATTTCTATTTATTTTGTAATAATTCATTGAAGTTATGATATATAATTTTCTGTATGTATGTTAAATGTCAAAGTGTTTGTAAATGAGACCTTAGATGTTATACAATAAATTTTGTTTTGATATTAATTTTCTAGATAAGGAAATAAAGACACAGAGATATTTAGCTGTTTAAATAAATAAATTGTATTACTTGTAACACAACCATGTGCAATTCCTCACAATATATCCAGAGACTTTTCATTATGTTTAAAAATTCTTCTAAAACAGCATATATTAATTTCCTATAACTGCACTCACAAAGAGCTACAGGGGGTTGAAAATGCCCTGGGTTTAACTCCCAGTGCTGTTCTGTGGCTGTGTCACTCCATGGTATACGGCAATAACAGGGACATTCGTGTGAGCAAGCAGTCGCATGCTGAGTCAGGAAGAAAGAGAAGAGGAGGCTCCAGCCTTGCTTTTTTTTTTTTAATAACAAACTGTAAAGTCTCACAAGGGGTCACCCAGAGAACTAAATCCTGCCTCCAATGGTGAAAAGAATTCCTACTATACCTTACCTTTTAAAAGTTCCCACAATATGTCCCAGTAGTATCGCCATGGAGTCCAAGGTTCCATGAGGGAAAAATTAACACCTGAATCATCCAATTGATAGCTCTTCCATTTCAGCTCTATTTTCGTCTCTCATACACATTCTCATGATTTGTAGTGTGAAGAGAGATTGCTCACCTTAGCAACTAGTTTTGTTATTTTTCTTCTGTCATCAACTATAAAGAAATTTTGCCAATTATAGACTCACTTTGTAGTTAAATAATAAAATGTACATTATAATCATGGCAATTGATAGGAAAAATTCATTGCTCAAACTATAAAAATATGCTTTGACTTTAAAGCATTACTTAATTTTGATAACACAGATAGTTTATGTAATGATTAAGGACTTTGGCTTCATGAGTGTCAGGATACATTACTCAAAGATATGACTACTTGAGGCCAGCCTGGGCTACACAGTGAGTTTGTTGTAAGTTCAAGGCCAGCCTTAACTACATAGCAAGACCCCGTTTGGCATAACAATTGTTTTTAGCTAATTTGAGACTGCAGCCACCAAAGAAGCTCTAGATGCAAGGCTGAATGCTATCCATTTGTAAGAGAATTTACATCCATTTGTAAGGGTCTCTCCCTCTTGTACCAGGAAGAGAAGGGTAAGTAAATCACTGGAGAGTCTTATCAATAGAAAAAGATTTTGACTTAAACCTGCATAACAAACCTGACTTTGATTTATTGTGCTTTTTTTTCCCCATTATAGACTTACTGAATACCTTCTTTGTTAGACTTGAAGACAATATTTCAACCTGAATTCAAAGCCATGCTTTTTTGAGATTTACTAATATTTCCCTGGTTATCATTGATGTATACATGATATATATGTGCTACAAAAATTTGATTGCTTTTCTCTTGTTAATCTATTTTTTTTTTTATGGGTACCGGGGTCGACCTCAGGACCTCGCGCACCAACAGGTGCCCGTGCCGCTGAGCGATATCACCAGCCCTTTTTTCGTATGTGGGTACTGGGAGTTGAACTCGGGCCCTCGCACTTGCCAGGCTGGTGCTTATGCCTCTGAGCTATCTCACCGGCTCCTTGTTAATCTATCTTATGGTACAGTATAGTAAGAATTATAAAAATAGAGAGATAATTATTTTTCCACCTTTACAGGCTCTTGACTTAGATGGCTTAATTTCATGTCCTAGGTGTGACACTCATTCACAGGGCAAAACGACAAAAATAAACATCTGGTCTGTGCCTCTGCTTATTCATTTATACATTGTGCATAAATCAGATAAATCAAAGTGTCTACATCATAGGCTTGTTGAAATATATAGCAAGTCAAAGCAAAAATACTTTAAAATATGTTCGGCACAGAGAAAGCATTTTCTAACTGTAATATATATTTATTGTATAATTTTGACCATAAGAGTCATAGATATGATTAGTTTAAATGCTTGAAAAGGCAAAAAAATTCTATATAGTTCTTTACTACACGTTAGACACTGTGTTCTTTTTTAGATTTCAGAGATATAAAAAAATCTTGAAGATATACCACTTTAATGATAGGAAAGTATAAGTAGGTAAAAAATTAAAGTAGAATAAAGTAAGTGCTATATTTATTCTAAATAGTGCTTGTTAGGAAAACATGCTGATGTAGCAGAGTAGATTTTTTTGAAACTTGGAAAGATTTGGTATTATTAAGAACAATGTTTTCTTCTATACTGTATGGTAGAGAAATTCTCTTCCTCAATCAGTGGAGTCCTTTATGTGATGCCTGACTCTCCTGTCAGCCTTTCTTTTCCTCACACGTTCTTCCTCTGCACTCTACACTCTGTTCTCCTGGATTATTAGGTAGATGTTTTGGCTAACATGTTTTATAGATAGATGAGGCTTTTTATGATTTGATATTTTATTTCTAAAATGGTTTCCCTATAACTAAAAGTTGGGTTTGTGAAGTGAGAGTTTAATTTAAGGGTAGTTTTGAAAAAACTATATGTGTGTGTATATATACATGTTATTAAATCATATAACATAAATTTTAAACATAAACTAGATATTGAGGTAATTTATTAGGAACACAGTCTATTTTATCACATACTTTAGCTCAGTAATTCTACTTTTTATGGTTCCCAATAAAACAAACAAAAATAACTTGTTGGTCTGTAACCAATTATTTTCTTTTAAATCATAAATTATCTCCTAATCTATGAGGTAAATAAAAAGAAAAACATAGTGGTGATGTTTTCATATTTAAATCTTATTTTTAATGTAATAAAGAAATACATGGAAATAAAAATATCACTTGACAGTTACTAAGTATATAGGTCCAGGTAGGAAAGTTGATCCTGGCTATAGATTACTTTTTCATATATACATTACTATTCATAAATGAGAGTTCAGAGCACTCCATTGTTTGCAAATTTTGAAACAGAAATTGTATTTATTGGGTCTCCAATATCTGGAAAAAACTTCTGATACCTGAAAGTTAAGGGAAGAGAGATGTATTTGGCTCACAGTATCAGCAAATTCGGTCCATGGTTGGCTGGCTCCAAGGCAAAAATATCATTATGGAAGGGCTTGCAGGAGCAAACTGCTTAGTTCATGACATCTGGGAAGCATAGCTGAGGGGATGAGCTCTGGAGAGAAATACTCTCCAAAGAAGTACTCAAGCCACTGACTTCCAATAGGCTCAAGCTCCTACTGGCACATTCCACTATGAATATCAATAGATTAATCCTCTTGAGTATAGCACCCTTAAAATCCAAAGAGTTCATTAATTCAGTCAAGTGGATGGTTAAGCTTAACTATCACAGAGGTATTATTTTTAAAATTTAAATGATCACTTATTTGTTTTACATGTCAGATAATAGTCTATGGTGATTTAATCAAATGGTATAAAGAAATATATGCTACATGATAATGTTTAGAAACACTCTGAAAACAGCACTATATCAAACTCCATGAAAAAAACTGATTCTAATTTCTTAGTATATGTGTATATATGTATACACACATTTATATGTGGTTAATATAATGTGAGAAAAATTTTAAGTTTGCCATTATTCTCTCATACTACCCTGGGGCATCCTATATTAAATGGGGATATGGTTTGGAGGGTCAAGAACAATTTCTTAACCTCATCTATCATTGGGAACATGGTCAAGCCACTAGAACAAAAGACAGATTAAAGAGAGAAAAGCAAACAAATTTATTTAATATAGCCATGTGTCACTTAACAACGAGAATACATATAAAGAAATGAATTTTTATTTGATTGCATCATTGTGAAAACATCACGAGTTGAACTAAAGGTAGGTGAAACAGCATACTTTACTACAAATTTGCTCCTAGGCCCATGATGAAAAATGTTTTTAAAAATGAGATTAAACCAAGCACAAGAGAAATGGTACATTCAAGAAATGTCATCAGCATGAGATATGTGAGGCTGCAGCTGGTGTAAATTTGTGCATAGATTATATAATGTAGTAAACTTTTCTTATGAGTAGAGGGAGTACAAACTAAACTAAGAATAAAAGCTTAATATAGCAACCATATAAGCTAGTAACATAGTCATTCATTATCAAGTATTGTATACTGCACGTAGTTATATATACTCTCCCTTTATCCAAATGGTCTCACAGATTGTTTACAGCAGCATTACTACAAACACATGAGTAGCGTGTTACGCTACAATATTATGATAGCTACACCATGACTAAGCAATAGAAGTTTTCAGCTCCATTAAAATCTTACAGGAACACTATCATAACGTGAAGTTTGTCATAGGCTGAAATGTCACTAGGTGTTGTGTTACTGTGCCAGGTTTATGTGACGTGGGAACATTTATAAGTGAAGATCCAGAGAAATAAGGAAATCTGTGCATTTTTATACTTAGATTTGATCAGGATTGGACAGGTTTCAGGAAGTATAGACTGGACAGAAGGGCGTAAGTTATACTGGTAATAAACTGGGGAACTTGGCTTGGCCTATTTTCACAATAATTTCTATGTCCCTGTGTCCCCCAAAATAAAGATCCTCCTTTCCTCTGGATATAGAGAGGGGTGCTTTCAATGAATGCTTCAGGGAGAAGGAGGTGGGAGAAGGTCAAAGAGAGATCTCTCTGCTTCTGATGTTCCTGGAGATGCCAAGGTGCCATATTTCGTGGTAGCATGTCCTAAATTTCAGCAAATAAAATTAATCACACTTCTTCCTATTAACAACATAAGTAATGCAGCTAGACATAAGTTCACTGTATATCATCAGACTCACTGTTCATTATACTTTAATTTCAGCATCCCCTACCAACACTTTTCTAAGCTTTGCACAGTTCAAGCAACAGATGCTGCCCTTTGAAAGCTGTCACAGATGTACTCAAACTACGCAGGTTAAGGCAGAAGGGCAGACCTTATTTGCTTTCTATTTTGCACTGAGGGTCTTGAGAAAGCAATCTCTAACCCCTATATTTCGTTTGAGAGATTGGCCCCTCTGCAGCAATTAAGGCAGAATGCTTGACTTTTTTTGTTGGTGGTGCAGAGAATTCTAAATTTACTGTTAGTGTATATGCTTACTGTGTATTTTCAGGATAGACTTTTTCAATTTTAATTCAACTTAATGAGGGAAGGTCTTGAAACAACTGTTAGAATACAGATGTGATGACTCTATAAGCAACACAAATGACATTCAGTAATTATTATGAAGGAAGAAAACTGGCAAAATACAGTTTGTGAAGTCTCACATAAAGAGGTGCAACACAGGTTGTCAAGGTTTTGTCATGTAGGATGAAAGTATGAATGTTACTATGCTGAGCAAAAAGAGTTTTTTATTAGAATGAAAATGTCTGAGTCCCTTTTTGGTTCACTGACATTTTTGGTCAGGTTTGCATTGTTTCCATCTTTGAAGCTTCCGTCTTTTAAGGTTTAACATCTACCAGAAATTTCAAATGGTATCAATAATATTTCAACTTAAATGTTATGATCACCATTAGTTATCAATGTAAAGACTTAATAAATATAACAATAATGCAAGATAGGGCATATATTGGAGCTTTTATATATTATTCTTTACAGCATTCCTAATATATGTATATATATAATATGTATTATAATATATTAATATATATTATTTTATATAACTGATATATTATATAATATATAATATATTATATTATAATTAATATAATATATGAAATATATTATATATAATTATAAACATTTATATATAATTATATATTATATATAAGATTATATTGTATATACATAATTAAAATATATATAATATATAATAGATGATAGATATAATTATATCATATAATATATATTGTATATAATCATATATAATACATAATACATAATATATAATACATGTAATAGAATAATTAATATATAATATACAATATAATATATGTAATATAATAATATATAAATAATATGTAATATAATAATATATAATACATGCAATATAATAATTAATATATTATATAATATATGATATAATATATGTGATATAATAATGCATAATACATGTAATATAATAATTAATATATTATATATAATGTAATATATAATATGTGATATAATGATTAATACATAATATACAGTATAATATATGTAATATAATAATTAATATGTAATATAATATATATTTATGTATTATATAATATTACATATATATGTAAGACAATTTTTGCTTGTTCTATTTGGATGTCTCTTAAAATTGAATAAAAGGGAAAATAGAATTTTCATTGTTCTGTGATTTGATTTTTTCACCATTTCTCTAAATGCTATCCTTTTTGCACATCAATTTTAAATATTTTCAGAAAATGAGCATTGCAATGAACACATCCAGAGATAAAGATTTTGGAAAGTCTGAAACTATACAAGGAATCTGTAGGTTTGAGTCTGATTGTTCAACAAAAGTAAAGAGCAAGGGATATGTGTTAAAAAAAAAAAAACTAAAATCTGTAAAGAGAACATGTTAAATTCAATCTGGGTTTGAAAAGAATAGAGTTTAAATTTGTCTAAGAGCCTTGTGGTGATTTTTATCAAAGCTTTCTAGAAATGCTGCGAGCTGCTTTAATAGGCAAAGGTCGTTGTCATTGGAAGTATTTAAAGACATAGTGGATGGAAATAATTAAAACTGTACTACCTCCAAAATGTCTCCTAACTCTCATGTCCTATGTTTATCTGACTGACAGCACACATTTGTAAGTATAGTGTTGCACTATAATATTATGACACCTGCAATGTCACTATGCATTAGGAGTTTTTGAGCGAAATTAAAATCTTATAGGACTACTGTTATACATGCAATTCATCATGACTGAAATGTCACTATATGGTGCATAACTGTGCAAGTTTTACATGATAGAGGAACTTTCAGATATGCAGATGCAAACAAACAGAGAAATTTTTATATTTATACTCAGGTTTGATCAGGATTGGACAGTTGTCAGGGCATATAACTAGACAAAAGGGAGTAAGATCTAAACTAATGAAACTGGATCTGGGACCTGCTAGGCGAAGTGATCATCCAATTTAAGAAAATGACTAAAATTCATTAAAGCGATTAAAGTATAATTATGTAAAGAATTATCCACAAAAAAAGAGCAAAAAGCAAAGAGATACAGATATATTTTACATAATGATGCTTGGTTTGGCAAAAGATGGCATTTATGAAGGTTGTAAGTTTATACAGCTTGGTGACATAGCTGTCTTAGTATAAATATGCTCTCTGATGTTTGCACACAAAAAAATTGCCTAACCTTATAGCTCCCATGTACCCAGAAAATAAGCAAGCATGACTGTACTTTCCTTTCTTCCTCCTCCTCTGACTGTCCTTGAGAAAGAAAGGATAAATGTTAGCTTTGTAGAGTAAATAAAGAACTGATCATCATGATATCCATGGGTAATTCCAGACTTATCAGAAGGCAGGTTCAGGTTTCCTTTGCCAGCTGCTCTCATCCTCCTCTTCTCTTTGTGGGAGTAGGTAAAGCTGCAGGAAACCTTTGGCTAAGTATGGCATCCAGTGAGAAAAAAATCTTCCTTCCAGAAGGTGAACACCGATGGAAAAATGACCCGTATTTATGTGACTTTATTAGGAGGACATCTGAGGATTACAGTGAGTATCTTGTACTGAAACAGTCCTCCCACATATTTTATGACACACTTTATAAAAAGCCTTTTGGTTTTTATCTCTAGTCTCTATAAAGACCTAATGTGTCACAATTATGTCATATGATATAGAAATCTATAAGAAGAATCTTGGGACTATATTATTTTCATATTTTTTTTTATTTTTCAAAGTATTTAACTGAGAAAATAATGAAGAGAAAAGCCTAGTGAAACCACTAAAAGACAATAATATTTCATGGGACACACGATGAATAAGGTTGCTTTTATCTCCTGACTTTTAAAAATGTCCCTGTGCTCTGTTTTTGTGGTTCTTTGAAATTCACCTCCTTTTCAAATCTTCTCAGAGATTTTTCATCTGGTAAGGAAGAAAAGACATATGAAATAGGAATGATAAATATTCGGTCAAAAATTAAAAATGACATAATCCAATATTTGGCAATGGTACATTCATTATATTTAATAATGAGTTACTTTCAACTTGTTTCAAGTAATTCTCTGTATTCCAAAACAGATGGTGATCTAGGTAGGAGCTGATGTATTTGTTAACCAATAATGTGAATTATTGTTTTATCAGTTTTGAACATGGTGTTTAATATTTTTAAATGACAATATTGTTTCATGCATTACAATTAACAGCCCTTCAAAACACCACAAAGAAATCATTAGTCTAGGAGAGTATATTTTTGTATAATTGATGATAATTGTGTAATGATGTAGTAAGCTGGCAATTAGGCATAATTTGCTTATGCAAGTGAGCTGGAAAAAAGTGGGGATCCATGTTCAATCTTCACCTATGAGAAAAGCAATTAGTTTAATTGATAGGGGAGAAAACCCTCAACAATGGCTAATTATGCCAGAATGACCTGAAACACTCATGCAAATTAGTAGAATTAATTATGCATGAATGATTTTATTATATAAATCATTTTAAAATCTTGAAGTTTCTATAGTTAGTCATTCATAAAATGTAGTTGAAAAGGTAGTTTAATAACATAATGGATGGAGCTTAGAGAATAATCATCAGGTTTGTCTGCAATCTGTTGGCATAATGCCATCTCAAAATAGATAATAATGAATATAAACAGAATGTGTACCATAATTTCTCAATCAGGCATAATATTTTAATAAAATAAACAGTTATCCAATAAAACACTATTTTATGTAATTATTATTTCTCTCTAAAGTCCTACTTAGCATCCAGAAGTATTCCTGGAAGACTTGGAACAATCCGTGCTTCCTCCAAAGGTAGTATTCAAATACTTTGATTTACATATCCTAGCCCTAGATTTTGATTATGAAATAGATAAAGATTTATTCTGTTCTTCATGTAATTGTATCAACATTACTTATAATAAAGAAGCAGAACTTCACAAGTATCTGACAACAGTACATTTCTTATACACCTGAAAGTAATTTTAATTATGGATTGGTTCTCATTATCAGTGCATCGGGCTATTGCCTAAACACATGTGGAACCACTGCCTGAGTTTATTGCACATGAAGCAACACAGTGGATTTAAGTATATTAAGGGTAACATCATAAACAAAAGAAAATACTTGTATGTGATTTCATTCTTGGAGGTAAAATTATAAAGCTGATATCCTGTTGATACAAGAAATTTGGAAGAAAAACACACACATTTAAAATATTGGTGATACTACAACTCAGAATGCCTATTTTTATAGGGACTCCATTTTATGGGATATCTTCAAATCAATCTAAATATATTTTTCACATAATCATTAAATATTCCACACATTTTATTTTCTTATAAGCTTGCTTTAATGCAGTTACTTTTTTGTTCTTATCATTTTTAATTTTTGTCAGTTATTCTACAACACATCAATAGTCTATATACCAATTTATTTTTCAACTTGCAATTCTAGTCTTTATTTTTAACCTTCTACATCATTACTTTATCCTCATGTACAAGAGGTGTTAAAAAATATAGTGTGTATTTAATTTTTAAAAAAAATCATCACAGTAAAAGACACATTGTCTTAGTTCTCTTCAAAATACACCTGTTCACTTCAAACTCACTTATCCCATTGTTCTTTCTGAAACAGTTCTTGAAGTCCTCTTCCCTGTCCTTAGGAGATGTGGTCAAAATTACAGTGCTATCCAATGGAAAGGCTGGGTCATAAAACCACTGTTTGTCCTCCTCACCTTATTCACCAAAACTGGCACCATGTGACTTGTGGCTTATCCTCAAAGTCAAAATGACCATAATAAGTAAATGTTTGTAATTGTTCAGGACATTGAGGCAGCCATGATAGCACATCTAAAGGCACTGAGGAAAGAGCACTTGCAGAACTGCTTCAGAAAGTGGAGAGAATGATGGGGCATATGTGTTCAAAGTAAAGGAGGTGTTTGAGGGGGATTAATAGCAATGTGTCTTTATTGTAATAAATTAAAAAATAAAACATTCACTTCACTTTGTGACCACCCAGCTTATGGTGGCTCTGGGATGTGCTACACAATGTTTTAAGACAAGGTTATGAGTGTGCCATAAGGGGCCTGCACACTTCCTCATAAATTATAGAAAGGCATTAAGCATGAACCTATAGAATGCCCAAGTGCATTTTATAAAAGTGCTGGTAACACTATGAGCAATATTACATTTTTGTTCTCAATGGGAGCCCCTCAGAAAGGAGGTAAAAAGTTACTGTTGTCAAAAATCTCTGAAGATCCAGATAAATATAGGCAGAGAGATTAAGATAGGACATTTTTCAAGATATTATAAAAATTACCCCTTTAAAAATTATTTAATGCTCGGGCCGGTGAGATGGCTCAGCAGCATAAGCGCCTGCCTGGCAAGCGCGAGGGCCCGAGTTCGACTCCCGGAACCCACATACGAGAAAAGGGCCGGTGATATCGCTCAGCGGCACAGGTGCCTGCTGGCGCGCGAGGTCCTGAGGTCGACCCCCAGTACCCACAAAAAAAAAAGGAAGAAAATTATTTGATGTTTTAAATGTTAGTTTATATTTTACAAACAGAATTTCTATCAGTGAACATGCATCTCTGGGTTACCTGTTATCAGTGGGTTCTTTGTGATGACTGATCACAAATTTGTGACCCCTTGATTATATAGGTGTTAGTAATTTAGATTTTGACTAAGACAAAGCGTAAGTTAGAAGCTTAACTCCACCCTTTGCCTGGGGCAATTTATAAACCTCTCTTTGAGCTTCGTTTCTCAACTGAAATATAGGAATAATATGATTAGGGATATTTTAAGTAGTAAAATAAGATTATTTATGTAAAGAGTTCAGTGTAAAACTTGATACACAGAGAACATGCCATAAATATTATCATTGTTAATCCATTTTATAGAGGATAAAGAAGATTGTCAGTCTAGGATCATGGGACAGATATAGACAGGTAGAATTAAAATGAGACTACCTCATTCCCAAGTCAATACGATTAGTCACAAACTTACTGTCAAACCTAATGTAAACCCTCAAATATTTGCACATGATGCTATTTAAGACAAGGGAGATGTCAAACCTAAAGTATCAATTTTCACTTCTCCATGATAAATAATATGATTGTTTGGAAAGATGCTGGGAATTTTAAACCTCAGTAGCTGTGAACACAACCTTATCTGGAAAAGGG
Source organism: Erethizon dorsatum (assembly GCA_028451465.1). Classification (NCBI taxonomy): domain Eukaryota; kingdom Metazoa; phylum Chordata; class Mammalia; order Rodentia; family Erethizontidae; genus Erethizon; species Erethizon dorsatum. The sequence goes on along the minus strand of CM051825.1, from coordinate 54,056,448 downwards.
TCATTGCAGAGGAAGTCTAGTTAAGAAAACATCACAGTGAATTAGGATGGTCCCTTGTCTCATGATTCATTTACTCAGGATGAGAGGACATTGGGATACAGAAAGACAGAGGAAAGGATGTCCAATGAAGACAGAGGCAGAGACAGAGATTAGGGTTTATGCTGCTAAGAACCAGAGAATATCAAGAAGTCCTTAGGGACTTCAGAGGGTACATGGTCTTGTTGAAAATAAATACTGTTCAAGTAAACCCAATGCTGTTCATGCCTAGGGCAGCCTCAACAAAGTATTTCAACACTTAAGGTCCAAGACTCATGTCCATTCCCACCTCTGTGTTTTGCTCACTTTCTTCATTGCCCTAGACCCAGATTCTCTCTAAGCCTTCTCCAACTTCCAAGGTCCAGATCAAATCCTTTTGCCTCTGCAAAATAATTGTATCCCTGACAACATTGTAAACCACACAGTTGAACTTTTCATTTACATTTTCATGGCATGGTTATCAGTGCTTCTATTAACATAACTTTGGGCCTCGTTTCCATTACTGTAACAAAATCACTAATATAACCAATTTAAATAGAGGAAAGTTTATTTAGAGTGACAGCTTTGTTGGTTTCAATCCACGGTCAGTTGGCCTGAGATGAGGAAGTACATCATAGTGGGACCATAGTAGAGAAAGGAAAGGAGATAGAAAAAGGAGAGACTGGAGGGCCAATATCTTTCTCAAGTGTACACTAGCAAAGACCAAAAGACACACTACGAATATCAACTTTTTCTTTTTTTTTTTTGTAATTTTTGTATTAGGGATCAAACTTAAGGCCTTCACACTGAGCTATATATCCAGTCCTTTTTAACTTTTTTTTTTTTTTTTTTTTTTTTTTAATTTTGAGACAGGACTTCACTAAATTGGTAAATTGCCCAGCCTGGGTTTGAATGGTGCTCCTCCTGCTTCAGCTTCCTGGAACTCTGGGATTTCAGGCATATCCACTGCACCGGCTGAAATTCCACTTTCTAAAGATTCCACCACCTCCAAGTTGTGCCATGGGAGTTGGGAAGCCTTCAACACGGTTCATTTGGGGGATGATTTTTCAAACCATGGTAACCTCCTTCAGAGATGATATCATGTCATTTCTGTTTCTCTGTCCTCTCCTGTGATGAAAACCTTCAGGAGATAAGTGTACTTTAAATATACAGGGAGACATTTTTGAAGAATATTTCATTTTGTTGTCCAAGCCTGTGCACACTGACTTTTGATATCTGGCTGCAACTGTGTATCACTCTTACTGACACCCGCTACAGAGATTTACGCTTACCTTGTTCCGCTTTTTTGCTCGTGGTGTTTGTGTGTTTCGTTTTGTTTTCTTTTCTCTCTCTTTTTTTTTTTTGTAGAAGCACATCAGACAGGAATCTAAATTTTGCTTCAAACATCAAACATAATTTAGAAAAATCAAGCAGAAAAAATTCTATTGTATTTACTCAGTGTTTTTTATTTAACTCTTTCTTCTGTCTTGATGTTCCCAGATTCTTTTATCATTTCCTTTCTCTTTCAAGAATTCACTTAAGTCATTCATTTTGGATAGGCCTGCCAGGGACAAAGACTTCTTCTTGGTTGATAGTTCTTTTTGTTCAATATTTGAAAATATTATTTGCTTTCTTTTCATCTTCCTGGTTTTTGATGAAAAACCTTCTATCATTCAAATTATTTTTCTTGTACAGGGGAAATGTATTCTGCCACTCCTTTTCTATGTATTTTCTGTCTTATTTTCAGAAGTTTATTTACCATCTATGCTGTAGTGAGTATCTATGTTTTTATCTTTTTTAGTATTTACTCTGCTTCCTATATCTGTGATGTATGTCTTCTGGGCAAATCTGGAAAAATTTCAACTATTATTTCTTCAAATACTTTTACAGACTTACACCCATTTTCCTGTTTTGCTAGGACTCTGGTGACATAAATATTAGATCTTTTCTTATAGCCCTTTTATTATAGCCCTTAGGCCCTGCAGTTTCTTTTTTTTTTTTTTTTTTTTTTTCCTTGTTTTTCCAATTTATTCTTTCTGGGTAATTTCTGTTGTCCCATCGTAAGCTCTTGGATTTTTCCCTCTATTCATTCTCTCCTTTCTATTTTCATGCCCAATTGTATGAGTAGATGGTTGGCTTTTTTTTTTTTTTTCACTTACTATATGTTTTAGTTCTAAAATGTCATGCTATTCAGAGCTGGCTATAGTAGCATGTGCCTGTAGTCGCTGAACTCTAACAAGCTGAGGCAGAAAGATAACAAGTTTGAGGCCAGCCTGTGCAACTGAGCAACTTAGTGAGGCCTTGTCTTAAAATAAAGGATAAAAAAGGAAGAAAAAAGAAAGGCTGGGGATGTAGCTCAGTGCAAAAACCCTGAGTTCAGTCCACTTTGCTGAAATATATATTTCTTTACTGTGATTTTTAATTTTTCATTTGTGTCAAGCATGATCATAACTGCATATTAGAGCAGTTTCATGATGACTATCCCACATTTTTGTTATCTGAGGGCTGGTGTTTTCATTCATACAATGGCAAATCATTTTTATTGAAATTTGAACCTTTCTGGTATAATACTATCAGACTCTGGATTTTATTTGAATCTTGTACAAGCAGTCCTCCTTTGACAACACTCTAATGAATAAAAGCGGGGCTGTACCTCACCAATTCCATCTAGGAGTAGAAGTCTGTATCCCCTTTTCACTTCTTGGCACACAGTGGTATGGCCCATTTACTGCAAGGCAGGGATGGATGGTGGTTCAGGTTTATACTGATATCATGCAAGCTGGGAGGGTAAGATTACTGGTCTCCATGTGGCCTCCACTGCCTCCACAGTAGGGTGGTTTTATTTTTTACTGCCAGTGGGTGGTGTAAATTCAGAACCTGCTAGGTCTGCTCTGCCACCCTCCAGGGGGAGGAGAAGGAACATTTCATTGGCTCAGAAAGTCCAGGCTCCATACGTGGTCTCCACACATGACACTCAGAGGGACGAGCTTAGTGTCTGACAGGAAAGAGAGACCCAGATTTCTTCTGGGCCAACCCTGACTCCACCTGGTGGGGACTGGAGAGTCTAATTACGACGTTGTAGGAGGGGAAATCTAGGGTCCTCATCTGGTCTTTGCTGAGGTGATGCATGGAATTTCAGTGTTTTCAGTGGGTTTTGACTGCAACAAAGCACTTGTCTGATACATTTCTACATTTCTATGCTGTCCCTTTCTTCATCTTTGGCTACAGAAAGAGCAAGATAATATTGAGACTTGTTTTTTTGGTCTATGCCTTTTGGCATTTGTGAGTTTCCAAATTCTTGAAGATTGGGACAATAAAAGTCAAAAAGAAAACTCAGGGTATTTATTCCCATGTTATTCTTTGGGTCTCAAGGTGTTTAGTCAGACTGTCTTCTTTTCTCTACTTTTAAATCATGCTATGTTTGTTTTCTAAATAATATCTTGTGCTTTTTCTGTACATATGTGGTGTCTTAGTTACTTTTCTTATTGATGAGACAAAATACCCAATACCCAAAGTTAAAGGGGGAAAGGTTTATTTAGCTCACAGATTGTAGCGGTTTCACTCCATAATGAGCTGGCTCCAAGTGAGGGTGGCACATGGCAGAGGGGCAACAGTTCATGGCAGCAGAAGACAGCAAAAGCAATGAAAGAGGGAGAGAGAGAGAGAGAAAGAGAGAAAGAGAAGACAAGCGCCTTTTTGTCCTTATAGTGTATGCAGGCTACCCACCCTATGGCAGGTGTAGCACTCACACCCTGAATCCCAGTATTGCACTAGGAATGAATCACACACTCCACACCCTTTAGATTCATCTACCTCCAAAAAGCCCCATCTAAAACTGCATGAGGCTTTCAGGGGACATCTAGACACAAACCATAACAGGTGGAAATAAGGAAAATATGTATACTCTGTATTTCTGGAAGTGAAAGTCCAATTACTACATATTTTTTAAAAGAGGATTCTGCAATATCATTTATCAATCACTTGCAATATTTAAATGTTCCATTTATTAAACAATTTTTGTTCATATGTAAATTATTTGTATAGACTACTTTTCATATGAAGCTATTTTGACATATGCAAGCATATATTTTTTAAAAATACACACATATTTTCAAATGATGGTTAGTATTTTGTGCTTATAAAATGCATTTTCTTTCAGTGAAAATTGCTTTCACTTTCACAGTACAAGCCTAGGAGCCTCACCTCACCACTAAATTCCCTGAGAAATATAGCACACAGCAATTTATGTTTACAAAGCTCACTGACAGGATTAGCCTGACTCTACTGAGTTGGATTACATGAATATCCCTGAATTTTTATAGCAGTCTCACCGATTTTTTTTTTCCATTGACATTTGGAATTTCAAACAGACAAAGAAATTGGAAGAAGATAAACCAGAGCAAGTAAAATATAAATTAGGATGCATTAACTAGATTCAAACTCTAGATAATCTGACAAATACATTTTGTTATTACGTTTAAAGCTAAAAAATTTGTCTATAATAAAAATAATAACATAAGTCTTGTATAATATTCAGTGTAAGATGTGTTTTTTAAAATAATCCAGATGCAAAGTTTTTTTAGAACTTTGAAGTCTGCATATTTTTCCTTATTAGTGGTCACTGTAGCTCCAACAGCATTGTCGGCTTTGAATATGTCACTGCCTCAAACTATGAACCTCATGCTCAGAAATGTTGCCTGACTCAACACAAAGTTCAGTAAATCTGTGCTGTTTGGTGTTGAATGAACTAAACAGGTATTTCTACCCCTCTTCAGAGGTTCTTGTTTTGGCATTTGGTTAGAAAATAGCCCCAGTACACTAGAGGAGTACTTCTAAATACACAGTATGTTAGGCAGCTTTTCATTGCCATGATCAAATACCTGAGAACTGTAAGTTGAGGAGAAAAGGTTTATTTTGGCTCACAGTATCAGAGGTTTCAACCATCTGTGGCTGGCCCCAAAAATGAAACATTATAGCAGAAAGATAAGGTGGGAGAAAGTGGCTCATCTCATGGCAGCCAGGAAGCAGAGCAAGAGGGAAAGATCCCCTGGAAAGTTAGATTTTTCCAAGGCACACCCCAGTGATCTATGTCCTGCAATGATGCCATACCTGAAAATAACACTTTTGCCCTCATCAATGGGTTAATCTCTTGATGACATTAATGCTCCCACTGTTCAATCACCTATCTAGGCATAAGCCAATCAAACTGACAATCAAGAGTAACTAACGCACTCATCCAATGCTTTGGTGCACTCCACCCAGTGTATGTGCATATATCATATTACTTTCTTGATATAAATGATCCCGATCTTTGTTTTTTGTCTCTCAATTTGACATCTTGCTGTATGTGTCAGTTCCTTAAGCTTCATTCTTTACATTGTATTGGGCTTTCCTCTTGACTTTTAATTTTATAACTATTTAGATTAACTTCTGCCCTTATCAGTTTTACATTAGCGTGCAGCTCATCAAGATTATGTGTTTGCTGTGGGTCAAAACTTTATTATTGGAGAAAACTAATGAACTCTTTGGACTGAGTCCACGCCTTCCATGTCAGCGAGAAATGAGACAAAATATTTCAAAAATACATACCTGTTTTTTATCAGTACATATTATTTATACAGTATAGTGGGTTTTATTTAGGACATTTCTACATGCATGTAACACATTGTGGTAGGATTCCCTTCTCCTTATATCTCTCTTTTCTCTCTCTCTTATTCCTTTTCTTTTCTCTCATAATCTCCTTCTACTTTCATGTTTTCTTTCATTCTTTCTCTCTCTCATTCTGTCTCTCTCTCTCGATTCCACATATGAGAGAAAAAAATGGTGATATTTAACTTTCTGAGTCTTGATTAGGCTTAACAGAATGATCCAGCTTTATAACTTTCCACAAATACCAAGATTTAATTCTTCTTTATGGCTGAATAAAACTCCATTTTGTATATGCATATATCACATTTTCTCTATCCATTCATCAGTTGATGTGCAGTAAAGCTATTTCCATTGTTTAGCTATTGTGAATTATGCCGCAATGAACCTGGATATTCTGGTATCTCTGTAGTATGCTGACTTTAATTCTTTCGAGAATATAGCAAAGAGTACTCTAGCTGGATCAAGTTTAGCTCCAATTTAGTTTTTTTCACCATAGACTCTTGATGCTTTAAGGGCTTATGAAAGGAAAAACAAGAACACAAGCCCATCTCAGGAAAATCGATGGTAACTTGATGATAAGCAAAAGTCCTAACTGGTAGGATCATTCAGCTTCACAAGTTGACTTAACAATAAAAATCTTAAAGACCCTGCTATAAATATATAAAGGCAGTCTTCTGGGAGAGGAATAATACTTGTGCTAGATATTGCAAGGGCAGAATTTATATCAATGTGTGGAAATTTCAAATGGATAAAATCACTTAAATCCTTCTAACCGAACAAGTTTTCTTATAGAAGGGACTCCCTCAGAAGGCAAAGAGTTCCATCACTAAAGCTCTTTCAGATTATGCCACAAATCAAATCACAGAGGTAAAGATCAGTTGCTGTAATGGGAAACAAGTCTCACTTGGAATTGACAGTTACGTTAATCTTTCTCTTATCAGTTCCATTCCAAGACCCTATCAAAGATGAGCTGATTCCCACAGTTTGCCTGCAACATGCTATGAAAAAGACAAAAAATTTTAAAAAAAGAAAGGAAAGCATAAATTACAAAATAGATACTAACACAGAAGTAACACCTACTTACCTATTCTACAACTAATTGCTGGTATAATTCTCTAATTACATTGCTGTGAATGTGTCTTTTCTTTTCAAATTTACTGCCAAGATGGCCAAATCTAAGAATGGTTTATAGCAGCTCTAATAGTAGAATATATTTTAGAGAATTCGTTGAGCTCCTATCAGTATTTGTCATCACTTTATTTGATTTTAGTGAATTCAGTAGCATTCTCAGGTTACATATCCTAAATTAAGGAGGGGGTTGTTTGCAAAAAAAGGAAAGTAAACACTTTCTCTTAATGAAATGCATTAAAGAATTACCTTTATATCAGTACATTTTATAGACATAGTATGTGTAAGCCGTGTTAAAATTGTTTATTATAGAGTTCCTAACTGTCGTAACACATTAGGAGGTAATCACATTAGATGTTGCCTGCTGAGCCTGGCAAGACTTCGTCAGTAGTTTAAAGGAACTGCTACAATAACATAGCCAACACACTAGTAGCTGGTAGACTCTAATTGAAATAACCTCACTGCACTTTTAGTCAAAATGCATACTTCATTCCTATTTATGCTTCATTTGATACCAAGATGAAGAAGATGCCACTTATAAAAATAAGCAATATTACCTTCAACTGTCATGATAATGGAAATTTATTACAGGTGAACCTTGCATGGATACAATTTTAAGATTAGTTGTCTATTGGATTTCAATTACAAATAACCATGATCAATAAAAATTATAAAACTCTATGATATAATAAATCCCAATATATCAATTCCATCTGACCACTACTACATATTTTATATTGACACTCATGATAAAGCCTACTCCCCAGTTCTATGATGGAAATTATGTCTTAGTAATTGGTCGCTAGACTCAAATATGCTATGGTCCGTGCCTATGACTTGTATCTAGATATCCCCCCTGCAAGCCTCATGCAGTCATAGGTGAGGCTTTTGGGAGAGACTGGATCATGGGTGTGTGATACTGGATCGTGGGTGCATGATACTGGATTAGTTGACTGATGGGTTTATAGCTGGGTGTGATGCTAGGATGTGAAGCCTCCTGGGAAGAGGTGGATAACTGGGCATGGCATGCAAAGATACATGTTCCTACTCTTGCCTTCATTGTGCTCTGTCTCTTGTCTGACTGCCATGAACTCTTTCTCCATGCTGCCCTGCCTTGGAGCCAGCCAACTACGAACTGAAGGATCTGCAAACTGTGAGCTAAACTAAACGTTTCCTTCTTTAACTTGAGTGCTGGGTATTTTGTCTTAGCAATTAGCTAAGCCGTAATCCCCACATACTGGTATTCAGATCCTTGTGTGGTTCTCTCCACAGCACACCAAAGCTGTTATATGTGACCACAGAATTTGACAGAGGAGACTATGTATTACTTTCAAGATCAGGTTGGACTCTCTGTCTGAAGTGGGTTCATAGGAAGCCAGCTACCACGTGGTGAGTACACTCAAGCAGCCTATAGACAGAGGCATCTGGCAAGGAAATGAGGTCTGCAGGACTATCAACCACATGAAACAATAAATTTATATTATTTTAAATTAAATTTCAGATTAAATTTTTATAGAGAAATGGATGACTGAATTCAGATTTTGGCACTTTGAAGCATGATGCTGCAATACCAAAAATTTCAAAATATGAGAATGATTCTGGAGCCAAGAAGTGGAAGAGTGTACAGAAGTGGGAAAATCTGTAAGAATTTTGAATGGCTTGCTAGCAAAGGCTTAAAGTATCTTGAACAATACAGTTCAAAGGACAATGAAGAAAATATTACTGATACCTGTAGTTTAGCAATAATGTTGCCTGAAATAATGTGCAAAGTAGAAAGTGTACTAGAGAACCGGGAAATATAAATGATGGAAATATAAATGATGGGTTTTCCACCAGTGTATTCTAAGTGTATTTCTCCTCACTACTTATATAAAGATGTGGCAGAAAATGAGACGAGACATAAACTAAAGGAAGTATTGTTAACCAAAGAGAGCCATTTTTATGCCAATATGACACTAATGAAGATGTAATGAAAATAGATAATAAGACATTTATTTATCTGTGCAAAAGATAGAAAGTTTGTGTTTATCTTCACACATTTCTTTGGTGTATATTTGTGTTTCTTCTCTTGATCTCCTAAGGAGACCAATTATATGGGAGTAAAAGCCACTGTAATAACCTGAAGGTAAGTTGATTACATCTGCAAAGAAACTAAGAGTTGAGATTTAACATATATTTGGGGGTGGACACAAACTTAAAATATAAGCATCTTACAAGTTTTTCTTTTTCTAGGAAATTTTTAAAAACAGTAAAAACTGTCAAAATTATTTTAAGAGATAACTATACTTTTTATTGAAAACCATGATCCACATAAAATTAAATAAGAAAATATCCTTTAATGTACTTATTAAATAATAAAATAAAATTTTAGTCACATTTTGAGTATTGATACAAATGCAAAATTCCACATCGAGTGTTGCTTAAACTGACCCACCAGTGTATCTATAATAGTCATAGTGGATTCTGATAAATTAGGACTCAACACTAAGCTTCTAAGCTGTTACTAACTAGGATAAAGATTTAATTGAGGTAACAAAGAACCTCCCAAATTTCTGTGATTTAAGTAGATAGAAATTTATTTTTAATCTCATTGAAGATTCTGATTGGTTCAAGGTGATATGACAGGCCTTCCATGCTTAATCTATGGCTTCTAATTGCACCCCAGTGACTGTCATTTCCAGTAAACAGGAGAGGAGGAATGGTCAGTGCTCAGGGCAAGTGTTGTCTGCCAAGCTGCAGATCATCTGTGAGTGACTCATAATGATTTTACTATCATTCCATTTCCTGTACTTAGGCACATAACCCCACTAATTTCAAGGAAGGCTTGCTTCAGATGTTGGCTCTAGCGGGGTGGCTTGCTTAAGAGAGGAAGAGAGAAAACATTGAGGGAACAAGTAGCAGCCTACAGTGGACAAATTGGCATCAGGAAATCATTAGTATAATCCATTTAAAAAATAATGACTCCTATAAAAAATTCATTTCAAAACTCAGTATTCAAATAAATCTTCCTTTAAACATTTGTAATGAAACCATAATAATCTCTTATCAAGCCAAGGGAACATAAGGAGCTTTATGAATATGGAAATGTTTAAATAATAGCAATTTAAAGTTAATAGAAAATAATATATAATCATTTCCTTTAAAAAAGGGATGCTTACTGTAATAATTTTCTTTACTGGTATGCATACTGGGTTCCCTATATCCTTATTAGTTCTATAGAAAAAAATAGTATGAGTATTGGAAATGAAATTTTAATATTGTTTTTACTCGTGTATGACATGACAGATTATAGATAAAATTGGCAACACAACCAACAAAGTATTAGACACAGCTGTATAAAATATTATTTTGTACATATTAATGGCTATTTTCAACATCAAAAATAAAGAGAAGAATGAAATACATCACTAATTATAACTACACAGTTACAAAGTACTGTGTTACACTATATGAACTTTCCATTATCTAGCCCTTTTATGAACAATAAAAATTATATATTCATATGGTTCAACATACTATCTAGGAATCAACCAATCTCACAGATAAAAATACTATGGAAAATATTTTTAAAATTCAAATCAAGAACTGAGACTTCATTTTGTGAGACAATATAAAAAATTATTTGATGGAATGACAAATTTACCATTTCATAATCCTCTATAAAGTCATTGGAACTTCAGTGGGAATTACAGATTAGTGTTTTAAAGACCTTAAAAAATTGCTGAAAAATGCATTTAAAAATATAGGTCTAGGGCCGGTGAGATGGCTCAGCGGCGTAAGCGCCTGACTTGCCAGCGCAAGGGCCCGAGTTCGACTCCCAGAACCCACATACGAAAAAGGGGCCGGTGATATTGCTCAGCGGCATGGGTGCCTGTTGGCGCACGAGGTCCTCAGGTTGACCCCCCGGTACCCACAAAAAAAAAAAAAATAGGTCTAGGACTAATGTGGACTTTAAAGTGAAAATAGGTGGAGAGGAAATTCTGTGAACACAAATGTATAAAAGTATTACAGTACTGAGAAAATTAAGAGGAGATCACTAAGGTTGCCCGTAATTTAATATATTGATATTTTTAAAGGAAGAGAAGAGACAAAAATGTGCAGAGAAGATTGCTGTGTAAATACAGAAACACAAAATTTTATTTCCTGCATATTTTAATGAATTTGTCATGTCATCTCTTTTTATTACATATTTATTAGCATATAAACAGACCAAACAGTCCAAAAAAATAACACACACATTCATACACATACATAGGCATACACTCAGGATCTTGATATTTAATGAAAGTTTATTACAATTAAATACGTATAAAAGTTATTACATGGATGATACTGATAAACTCAGTCTATCAAAAAGGGAAATGAGATCCAAAGGACCTCACAGGCCTGCAAGATTGCCGGCGACCCCTTCCTCCATCCAGAGGACCCAGGGGGCCTGTGAGACCCTGGTGACACAGTAGGGCCCTGACTGGGGCTCACACAATGGACAGGTGGGACAAGCGTCCTGGAAAAATCTGAAACGGCAGTAACAATAGGAGCCAACATTTGGTTCACATCACTACTCCTAGGCTCGTCAGCCCGGGAAGAATCTGGGACTCGCCAACTGGTCCCGCAGGATGAATTCACGTGCATGGCCCCTGTCCTACACTGCAGAACCTGGCAACCAGCTGGGGAAGAATCCAGGACTGACAACCTGCTTGCAGGAGGAATCCAGATGACTGACCCTTCACCTACACCATGGGACCAGTAACTGGGGGAACACCAGCCACACAGTAGGACCCTGACTAAGGTGCACATGATAGGTAAGACTAGTGAGATTGAAAAGACCAAAATGTGAACCAACAAGTGGTAAGTTAGGCAAACCAGTGTTGTGCTTAAGGACAAAGACACATGGAATAGAAGCAGGTGGATGGGGCAGGCATCTTTTTGTTTGTTTCTTTCTTTCTTTTTTTCTTTTTTTAAATTAGTTTTTTTTTAATCTTGATTTGTTTTTGGTTTTATCTTTCTTTCCCTTTTCTTTCACAATTTTTTCTTTTTTTTCTTTTCTCTTTTCTTTCTTCCTTCATCTTTCTTTCTTTTTTTTTCTTTTTTTCTCTCTTTTCTAAATGGCTGGGGAGAACTCCAGCCACAGAAAACTAATGCCATCCCCCAAACCCAAAGACCAAGTTCAGATAATCCCTTGAATATTCCTTCATTCTTTCTTTTCTATTCCCTTCTCTAGTTTCCCAAACCTTGTGTGATCATCCTTTGTCCTCCAGCCTTGCTTCTATCTCCTTTCCAGTTGTCTTTGTTTTATAAAATATCCTCCCAAAATCTTCCCACCACAGTTTAAAACCACTCTACCAAGGGGAAACACTTTGCATACAAACTCCTAATTTACAATTGGTTCTGTTATAGAACATAGACTTTGCTCCTATGGCCTAAAATACAAAATAAATAGTTACCAAAGTTTGTCAGTTTCTAAGTGCTTGATGCTATTGTTATTGCTAATTGTACTATTTGAGCTAGGATGTCATATCTGTCATAATCAGTTTTTCTCCCTTCTGTAACAATACTGGGAAGCTCTGGAGTAATTACCTCACCACAGCCTAACATCAATGGACTGGAGTTAGAACCAAACAAATGCCAATATCCAACTTTCAATTAACTGGGAAGGTAGGATCCTGGGACAGACACAAACTAAGAATCTCCTACACACAGAAGACATCACTAAAGAACAGACTTTTCCCAGAGAGGCCTTTATACTGGTGATATAGCTAACTACTACAAAAACTCACAAGGATCATCACAGAAAAGAAATTTAAAAATATTTTTTTTGAAATAGAAAATGACAAGACGAAGAAGCAAAATGTAATCTCAGACCTCCAGCTCACCCAGAACAAGTACAGGCGACATCGACATAGAAGAAATTGGAAGACACACACCTGAAATTTCTGAAAAGATAGGAAGCAAAGTAAAGAAACAAAACCATGAGGCAATAGAGGAAATCAGATCAGAAATGATCTCTCAGATTAAAAAAAGAAATGACAGCAATAATGAAGGAACTGCTCAGCATAGCTAGAGAAAACATAGATAAAAAAATAGAGGAGCATAGGAAAATGATGGAAGCCTTGAATGAACAGTAAAGGAAACAAATAGAATGCATGAAACAAATTAAAAGATATCTAGGAAATTAAAAATTTCATTGAAAGCTGGCAAAACCACTTGAACAAAACTGAAGATAGATTTTTGGACCTTGAAGATGGGATCAGGGTTAGCAATTACAAAAGGAAAGAGCTCTTAAAAATAATCAGAGACCATGAAATAATAATTCAACAGCTCCAAGATGATGCAAAGAAACATAGTACAAGACTGTGTGAAACACAGTACAAGATTGATAGGTGTCAATGAAAAAACAGGAGTCAACACAAATAACATAAAAAATCTACTAGCAGAAGTAATAGCAGAGGGCTGGTGAGATAACTCAGCTGCATAAGCACCTGCCTGGCAAGCGCGAGTTCCTGAGTTTGGCTCCCGTCACCTACATATGAAAAAAGGGCCAGTGACATCGCTCAGTGGCATGGGCGCCTGCTGGCACGCGAGGTCCTGAGGTCGAACCCCGGTACCCACAAAAAATAATAAATAAATAATAGCAGAAAACTTCCCAAGCATAGGAACAGAATCTGACATACAGATAAATGAGGCATACAGAATTCCAAACAGCCATAACCAAAATAAATCTACATCTAGACGTATAATAATCAAGATCCAAGAAAGTCAGCACAAAAACAGAATATTAAAAGCTGTTAGAGAAAAGAAACAGATCACCTATAAAGGAAAGTCCATTAGAATCATGGCCGACTTCTCAACACAAACACTCAAGTCAAGAAGAGCTTGGAGTGAAATATTTCAAGCCCTGAAAGAAAACAACTTCCAACCCAGATTGACGTAACCTGCAAAACTATCTTTCAAAATTAATGGAGAAGTAAGATACTTCCATGACAAAGAGCAACCAAAGAAATTCATGACCACCAAACCAAGCCTACCCTACCCTATCTTTCAGAAGAGTACTGAAAGATACTCTAGATAGAGATAAAAATGACCGCATTTCCAAGAACAACATCAGAAAGTGTGGTGGATTGACAACTGGTGGTCAACTTGTAACACCCAGCTGAACTGAATCAGCATGGTGCTGGGTGTGGAGGGACCACCTGAGGACTGTTGCCAACAACATAAAAAGGAGAACTGGAGAGGAAGAGTTGGTGCTGTTGGTTCTCCACGAGGAGCTTGTCACACTGGCTTTCCTGATAGGAACTTGGCTGTTCTCATCGTCAGAGGAGCTTGGGACCTCATTGTCGCTGAGGATGGCTGTGGTGACTTTTGGGGGGAGCTCTGGTCCTTACTCTGAGCGTCGCTTCCTGGCTCCGGGATAGATCCCTCAGCCTGCTGGCACAGAGCCTTCATCCCACTGGTGCAGACTTTCTAGCTTCCACCGCTGACCTTTGGGCCTTCCCAGCGCAGATCTGAGAAATATCCTTGCATGAGACATTGTTGTGGGCTCTGGGCCTCTAGTGGACTCGTGGAGGCATTGCCATGGGCTCTAGGTCTTCAGCTGGACTCATGCAGGACACTGCTCTAGAATCCAGGCCTTCAGCTGGATTCTTTGGGTCTTTAGTGTGTGGACAGATTTCCTGCACTCTTTTGTATATGACTCTTTGGGTGACTATTACAAAATAATCCTAAATATTATATGTCCTGTACTGTATTGTTTCCCTTGCAAACCCTGACTAAAACAGAAAGAAACTACCAGGTAGGGCAAGCAATTAATCAGAGGGGAAAAGCAGGAAACCAACAACAGGAAAATAACATGACAAAGATAAGCCAATACATATCAGTTATAACCATCAATGTAAATGCCCACAATTCACCAAACAAAAGACACAGACTGGCAGAATGGATCAAGAAACAAGATCCAACCATATGTTGTATACAAGAAACACATTTAACTCAAAAAGAAACTCATGGGCTGGTGAGATAGCTCAGTGGCACAAGTGCTTGCTGGCAAGTGCGAGGCCCTGATGTCGACTCCTGGTACCCTCATAAAAAAAAAAAAGAAACTCATACACTGAAAGTCAAAGGATGGAAAACAATACTCCATGCAACAGGAACCCAGAAAAAAGCAGGGGTAGCTACTCTGCAGACAATGTGAACTTCAAACGAAAAATGATCAAAAGAGATAAAGAAGGTCACTATATACTTGTTAGGGGAAAAATTCAAGAGGAAGAGATAACAATCATAAATATATATGCACCAAATATGGGAGCACCCACCTATATATGACAAATATTAATAGACATGAAAAATCAAATCAGCACTAACACAATTGTAATGGGGGACCTTAATACCCCATTGTCACAAAAAGAATGATCAACTAGACAAAAAAAGCAGCAAAGAAATGACAGAACTGAATCAAACATATAAACAAACGGACTTAGTAGATGTTTACAGAGTGTTCCACCCAACAACATCAGAATACACATTCTTCTCAGATGCACATGGGATGTTCTTTAAAGTAGACCATATGCTAGCCCATAGAACATGCTTAAGTAAATGCAAAGGAATTGAAATTATCCTATGTATATTATCTGACATTAGTGCAATGAAATTGGAAATTAATGGCAAAAGAAACTGCAAAACTCCATAAACACGTGGAAATTAAATAACACCCTCCTGATGAATCAATGGGTCACAGATGAAATTAAAGGAGAAATTAAACAATATGTACAACCAAATGAAAATGCAAATACAACATACCAGAACCTGTGGGATGCAAAAAAAAGCTGTCCTGAGAGGTAAATTTATAGTGGTGAATTTTCAAATCAGGGAAACAGAATGAGCACAAATAAACAACCTAATGCTGCACCTCAAGCTCCTAGAAAAAGAAGAGCAAGTCAAGCCCAAAGCCCATAGAAGGGAGGAACTTATACAGATCAGAGCAGAAATTAACACAATTGAGACTAAGAAAACAATACAAAGAATTAATGAATCAAAGGGTTGGTTCTTTGAAAGAATAAACAAAATTGATAACCCACTAGCCAACGTTATCCAATAAAGGAGAGAATAAACTCAAATTCCTGCAATGAGGAATGAAAAGAGTGAAATCACTACGGACCCTGTGGAAATTCAGAAGATCATCAATACCTATTTTGAAAGTCTTTACTTGCATAGGGTGGAAAACACAGAATAAGTGAACAGATTCCTACAAACATATGAATTACCAAAGCTGAATCAAGAAGATGTAAAAATTCTGAATAATCCAATATCAGTTAGTGAAATAAAAAAACATAATTAAAAACTTAACAACAAAGAAAAGCCCAGGTCCTGACGGATTCATGGCTGAATTCTAATAGAAATTTAGAGCTTTAATGTCAATACTCCTCAAACTCTTTAATGAAACTGAAAGGAAGCAATTCTCCCTAACTCATTCCTGGAGGCAAGTATTACCCTGATTCCAAAACCAGAGAAAGACTCAACCAAAAAAGAGAACTACAGGCCAATCTCCCTAATGAACAGAGATGCAAAAATCCTCAATAAAATACTAGCAAACAGAATGCAGCATATCATCAAGAAAAGTATATACCATGACCAAGTCGGATTCATCCCAGGAATGTAGGGATGGTTCAACATACACAAATCAATAAACATAATACACCATATCAGCAGAGCGAAAGACAAAAATCACATGACTATCTCAATAATACAGAAAAAGGTTTTGATAAAATCCAACATTCATTCATGATAAAAACCCTACAGAAAATCAGAATAGATGGTCTCTACCTCAATCTGAGAAAAGCCATCTATGACAAACCAATAGCCAACATCATACAAAATAGACAAAATCTGAAAGTTTTCACTCTAGAATCAGGAACAAGAAAACAATGTCCACTATTGCCACTCCCTATTCAATGTTTCAGGAAACATTAGCTGGAGCAATCAGGCAAAAGAGAGAAATAAAAAGAATAAGGATAGGAAAGAAAGAAGTTAAATTATCATTATTCACAGATGACATGATACTCTACATAGAAGACCCCAAAAAATCCACCAAAAGACTATCAGATTTAATAAGCAAATTCAGCAGCATAGCTGGATACAAAGTCAACACTTAGAAATCAATAACATTCCTGTACACAAACAACAAACTCACTGAGAGAAATTAGGGAAACAACACCTTTCACAATAGCATCCAAAAAAATGAAATACTTAGGAATCAATCTAATAAAGGAAGTAAAGGATCTATATTTTGAAAATTATAATATTCTGAAAAAGGAGATCAAAGAGGATATCAGAAAATGGAAAGATATCCTTTGTTCGTGGATAGGAAGAATCAACATTGTGAAAATGGCCATATTCCCAAAATTTTTTTATATATTTAATGCGATCCCAATCAAAATACCATTAGCATACCTCACAGGTCTAGAGAAAACATTCCTAAAATTCATTTGGAAACAGAAGAGACCTAGAATAGCAAAGGCAATCCTGGGCAACAAAGGCAAGTCAGTCAACAAATCACAAGCCCTGACTTGAAATTATACTACAAAGCTACTGTGATAAAATCAGCATGGTACTGGCACAAAAAAAATAAAACAGACCTGAGGACCAGTGGAACAGAATAGAACATGCAGACACAACCACAAACACTCTCAGCAACCTTATCTTTGACAAAGGAGCCAAATATGTTCACTGGAAGAAAGATAGTCTCTTTAATAAATGGTGATGGAAAAACTGGCTCTCTACATGCTGAAGACTAAAACTAGACCCCTGTCTATCACCACTCACTACCCTAAAGTCAAAAAGGATCAAAGATCTAAATATTAAAACAGAAACACTAAATCTACTGGAAGAGAAAGTAGGTAGAAATCTTGAAGACATAGGGATAGGCAGAGAGCTCATGAACAAAACCCAAACTGCACAGGAAGTACTTCAAAGAACCAACAACTGGGATCTTATCTTATTAAAAAGCTTTTACCCATCAAAAGAAATCACCAACAGAGTGAAAAGACAACACACAGAGTGGGAAAAAAATTAGCCAACTGTCCCTCAGACAAAGGACTTCTGTCTAGAACATATAAAGAACTGAAAAAATCAGACCCCCCAAATTCAAAAACCCAATCCAAAAAAGGGCATCTGAGATGAAAATGCAATTCTCAGATGAAAAAATACAAATAGCAAATAAATATATGAAAAAATGTTCAACATCATTGGTCATTCAAGAGATGCAAATTAAAACAACACTGAGATTCCATCTCACTCCAGAAAGATTGGCTATCATCAAGAAATCAATGAACAACAAATGGTGTGGGGCTGTGGGGGAAAAGGAACGCTTCTCCACTGTTTTGGGGAGTGTAGACTGCTGCAACCACTGTGGAAATCAGTGTTGAGATTCCTCAAAAAACTAGAAATGGAGGTCCCATTTGACCCAGCTATTCCTCTTCTGGATATGTTCCCAGAAGAATTGCAAACATCAAAGCACAGCGATATATGTGCAGCCATGTTTATAGCAGCACAATTTGTAATAGCTAAATCATGGAAACAACCCAAATACCCATCCACTGAGGAATGGATACAAAGATGTGGTATTTCTATACAATGTAATAGTACTCAGCTATAAAGAAGGATAAACTCAAGGTTTTATAAGTAGATGGATGCAACTTGAGACCATACTCATAAGTGAAATAAATCAAACTCACATGTGTAAACATCATATTATCTCCCTAGTGTAAAAAACTGAAAGAGTAAAGAAGATCCAAAATGTACAATAGATGTCGTGAAAGTGAAAGGGGAAGAAGCTGCTCAAAAGGAAAGAACAATTGGGATGGGGGAAAGGAAAAAAGAAAGAAGGGAAAAGAATATATATAGATATATAGATATACATATATATAATAGATAAGATAATTATACTACTAATCTCTATTAGTTCATTGAAAAGAACAGTTTGTGCTTACATTATTTGATCAATTTTTTATGCCTCTATTTCATAATCTGAGTAACTACTTTGAAGATAACAATATACATTATATTAACCATTGTTAATCTATCATCTTGTTTTGAAATTCTGTATCATCATTGTTATTGTTTTTCCTTTTCAAAATTAAAAAAAAAGGGAAATGAGATCTCTACAGTGATGGTTAATTTTAAGTACCAACTTAACTGAATTAAGGCATATCGATTGTGAGGATGTTTCTAGAAGAGATTACTATGTGGGTGTCAGAGGAATTAATAAAGAAGACCTACCCTCAGTGTACATGGGCACTATTCAGTGGGCTGGGATCCCAGATTAAAAAAAAAAAAAAAAATTCCAGAAAGCAAATAGGTCTCTCTCATTGAGAGCTGATGTACACTCTTCTTTTGCTGCCTTAGACACCAAAATTCCAGGCTTTCCTGCCCTTGGACCCCAGTGCTCATATCAGCTTCTCAGACCTTCAGCTTCGGACTAAGAGTTACCTCATCAGTTTCTTTGATCTTGGAATGAGCCGCTACCAGCATCCCAGGGTATCCAGCATGTGAGTGGCATATTGTGGGACTTCTCAGCAGCCATCATTGCATGAATGAATATCATTAATAAATTCCTTCACATATATCCATGTATATATCCTATCTGTATCCAGTTTCATCTACATGAAAAATGCTAATACATCTACCTAATGTGGCATATACAGTGGTAAACATGAGATGGATTTAAGACGCCAGGGACAAGTTAACAGTCATAATCTGGCAGAATGTTTGCACTGCCCAAGATGGAAAGGTGTCTACATCTAGAATATCTAATGATGTTAAAGTCAAGATTTTAATTAGAAAAATATGGGAAAATATGTGAAGAGGTATTTTACAGAAATGGAAAACCCAAGTTCTAAAAAGAAAAAACAGGGGGCCGGTGAGATGGCTCAGCGGCCTATGTGCCTGCCTGGCAAGTACAAGGGCCTGAGTTTGACTCCTGGAACCCACATACAAAAAAAGGGCCGGTGATATCGCTCAGCGGCACGGGCGCCTGCCGGCGCGCGAGGTCCTGAGGTTGATCCCTGGTACCGACAAAAAAAAAAAAAAAAAAAAAAGAAAAAACAGCATGCTGAAACTTTTTTTTACACGTTAGAGAGCCAGAAAGGAGAAAACTAGCATGTAGGGTTCTTTGTATTGCCTCTCAAAATCCTTCCCACTCTGTTTAATGGGCTTTTTGGCATCCTAGAGGCCAAAAAGCTTAAATTGCATTTCCCAAGTTCTTTTTCAGCTTAAATACTAGAAACAAATTAAATTGTAACAATTAGCTGAATGTTCATATATTTGCAAATGGAAATATCACAAAGGCCCTCTTCCTACCCTTTTAATTAATTTCTGCTTGCAGGAACTGGTCAAGAGATCTGAGGAATTTCTATGATGATGTTTATCTTCTAGCATTCTGAGTGCCACTTGGGGGTTGCCAAGGAGTAATAGGAGATCTTTTCTAACTGTAGCTTCCTGATTCTTAGATAAGAAGTGTGCTATTGTATTCCTAATTCAAAAGTTCTGGGATTCTCTCAGAGGGTGTAGGTCCATATCTTAGACACTTTCCTTGTCCCTGAGAGATAATACACAACATCCACAACTTAAAGGTCATCTTACGGTGACGGTCGACAATCAGCTGGCTCCAAGGCAGAAAAGGTATGGTAGAAGGGCCTGAGAGGAAGAAAGCTGCTCGCATCAAGGTGTTCATGAAGCAGAAGGCAAAGGGAGGACCCAGGGAAGGAAACGTGCCCTTCCAGGTCCTGCTCCCTGAGACCTGCCTATTTCAACCAGCAGGTAAGCTACAGGGCTCCCGTAGTCCAGCCACCTTCCAAACACATGAAGCTTTAGGGACTGGGATAGTTAACTTATTGTGTCAACTTGAGTAAGAAATGCCAACTAAATTGGATCAGCATAGTTCTAGGTGTGGCTGAATGGATTCACAGAAGACCCACTCAGGGTGTGAGGGGCATCAGCCATTAGGCAGGTTGCCTGAATGGAATAAAAGGGAAACAAAGAAAGAAGGCTCACTTCTGTTTCTTCAGAGCAGCTCTAGTCTTTACTTTCACCTTGGGTTTTTTTTTTTTTTTTTTTTCCTAGCTTCCAGCACAGACTCCTCAGCCTTCCAGTACAGAGCATTGAGCCTTCCACTGCAGACCTTTCGGCCTCCTGATATGGACTCGCATGGGACACTACAGTGAGCTCCAGGCCTTCAACTGGATTCTTCAGATCTCCAGTGACCAGAGAAATGCTTTGCACTCTTCCTCATCTGAATTCTGCGGGGGCCATTGTAAGTCTGTCTTGTAAATCTTTATATATTTGTGTATGCTGCATTAAATCTGTTTCTCTAGTAAGCAATGACTGATACAGGGACCATTTTAGAAAAGAAACTACAACACTCCTTTTATATGATACTGAAAAATTCTCCTCATGTCATTCCTGAGGACCAGCTGAGACTTGCTTTTGCATTCTATTTATTAATTTTTTGAAAGCATGTATAGTTCTTACCCGTGTTAGTCCTCTTTTCCTTAAAATTCCTTAAATTACATAATTGGTTCCTGTATCCTCCCCTGAGACTGCCTTGAAACCATTGGATAATACAGATTTTGGTAGATGATGATGAAGAGCCACATGTATTACTAGTGGGGAGTAAAGACTGACAGTCACTCTGCAGAGCAATGTATCAGTTCCAGGTTAAATGAAGTGTATGAATACCCTGGTCCTGTTTATATAAACTAAATGCATGGTCACACAAATCTGTAAGAAGATTTAAACAGAATTTTATCACAATGGTATATATGGTGGAGGGAGGCTGGAAGCAATATTGTTGTCCATTTTTGAGGAAATGACTGAGTAAAATGTAATATATGCTCATCTCAGACAATTGTGCAGCAATGAGAAGCAATGAACCAGGTGTATGTGCATTGCTTTCGATATATCGCTAAAACATATTTCTAGGTTAGATAGTTCACTACTATTTAACATCACAAATTATGCACACAAAACAAGTTTTATAAAACATACATCAACAAAAATTTACCTCTAAAATGCATATAAATTATGCTTTGTTAGGAAAAAGATAACAGAAATTGAAAACAAGGATGAAACTCAAACAGAATGATTTAATGGTTTTATTTATCTACATTGAGAGAGAATTTAAAGAGTATTACATTACCAGTACATTAACTCATCTCTCTTATCCTGAAGGCAAATAATTATAATTCTACATATCTAGAACCAAAGAGTGACTTACTACGACTAGAATTTTAGGATATTTCATGACATTTTCTGTAGAAATGACAGTATCAGCTCACACTATATAACATCCTTGTAGCGAGGTGGGACTGAAAAATCCCCCAGTGTAGGGGGAAGGGCACAAATGATCATTTCCAAACAGCATATTCCAATTCACCCTTCCCTTCCACAGTGACCGTGTCTTTTTGTTGCCACAGGGACAGCTTCAGGGCTATTTCAAAATACTGTAATCTTAGGATTTATGGGGAGAACAGTAGGTCACAGATTTCCCAAAACTGCCACTGACCTTTTGCAAACAAGAGAAATGCCCAGAAGTAAATCTGGCAAACTTGAGCACAAATCTAGGGCACCTAAAAGAGCAATGGTTTCTAGAGTTTATATTTTCATCAACCAATAAAATTTCTTTAGTTTTTGAAGCAGTTTGACTTGAATTGTATGGAACAGAAAGCGTCCTAATTCACTCAGCAAGTACACATTGCTTGGCCCCTAATACTTTTGTTTTACCACTCTCTTCCCACTAGTAAGTGCACAAGTGCACCCACAAATGTACACACACATACTTACCGGCAGCAGTCAGATCACAGAATACAGACAGTACCAACTTTGATGTCTGAATAATGGGGTCAAACATTTCTTGGCAGGTGCATTTCTTAGAGATCTTAAAATCAAAAAGAAAATATATATTCCATGTATCCTTTGGAGGGGAATAGAGCAATATCACTTATTCTTTGTGTACCATAGAACTATTTTAGGGTTCAAATGAAATCATTTAGAGGAAATGGTTTTTAGACTCCTGATAATTGCAAATGGCTATTATCATCCCTTACGTATGACGCATCTATAAGGGCAAGCAGAATTCCCAATTTCCTTGAATTTATCTTGCACTCAACTTCTTTCATTTTCACAGTAGCACAAGGGAAGGACAAAATGTCATTTTTAACTTAGATCCCCTCTTTTGTCAGTGTGTTCAACAACCTTAACTTCATTTCAGCAATAGTGCTATGGTAAATTCCTATATATAAGCGCACTTTCAAGTTGCTTAAAGATATAGCATAATTGGATGTACCTTTAACCGAATGTTTTAAAATCCTAAAGGAATGGTGTGCATACAACATCTTCTAGTATTAAATAGCCTGAGATCAAGTAAAAAGCAATGAACAATGTCTGTTCCTACTGAACTGGAAATGTTATTAGTGAGATACTGGACAAAGATGACAGTGCTACCTCAAGAAACGTAATGAGGGAGTTTGTCAAGCCAAACCTTTTAAAACGTTTGAACTCCATAAAAACCTGCAGGCATGACAGATTAAATGTAATGCTTACCTCTGATTCTGAGCTGCAGTCTGCACCATCTAATTCCTGTAAATAAGAACAGATGTGCTGTTAGAAAGTTTTGATTTGTGTTTTTATTTTCCAAAATCCATTGAGCAGAGTGTAATTTTTCCCTTTGGAGGGTGGTGGAGTAGCTTTGTTTTCTTGCTCAAGCATGTCAGAAATGGGGAAATAAGTCTCACTCATCTCCATCTTATTAAAAGAGCAGCTCAAGACAATTTACAGACTTGGACGTGTGCTTTAAAGATGGAGGAAATGATCTAGTCAAATCTACCTTCAAATATTTAGAGGAGGAGAAAAACATTATGTTAGCAGGTTTTGAAACAAAATAATTATGAGTTCAGATTGTATTTGCATTACACCAGCAGCACCTTGAGAAGCAAATAAGCACCTGGAATAAGTAAACAGGGATCAGATATGGTAGACACCCTATTTCTAAAAAAACCTTCTTCTCTTGTCAGTCACATACCCTTTGTTTAACAATATATATTGTTATTTTTTAATAGGACCATTTCTTTAGTGAAACATAGAACTATCAGATTTAGCACTTATAAAAAGTGTAATTTACAAGTTTGGCATTATCATTTCTGTACATGACAGTTTCATGAAAGCCTCTCAAACCTAATAAAACAGTTCACAGACAAACATTTAAGTATACAAGAGCATGATATGGGAAAGATGATAATAGTTTTCACTTGTTTTGAACATTTTGCCCAAGAAACCAAGAATAGCGCAATAAAGCTTACAGTAGCATCATGGAATAACACGGAGCCTATGAGGATTAGAGTTATGCAGCTGTAAGCAATAAAATAGTACTAAAAGTTCTTTTAAGGGTATTTTTCTGAACTATCATATTGAAAATGTAACTATCATCCACACATTAAAATTATGTCAGAAAATCCTCAGCTCTTTTCACATGATTCCGCAAGAACTGAAAAAAATCTCTAGCTTATATGAAGTTTATTTTCCTACTCTGTAATAAAATGAATTTAAAAGAATTTTTTTGTTGTTTTTTTGAGATAGAATCTTGCTATTTGGTTCAGATAGGCATTGAACTTGAAGCACTTCTCCTGCCTCAGCTTCCCCAGTGCTGGGATTACAGGCATGTGTCACCATGCTCAGCTGAATAAAATGAGTTTTTAACCTTATTTTTAAAAGATATAATCATCACTTTACTTTAGTACTATGTAAACGCAACTTTTATTTACACAGATGTATCTTACTGAAAATGAAAAATGGCATTTTAAAATAGTGAACAATGACGAACATAAGTAAAATGTAGTATAGACAAAACATAAAAAGTTATTTTGGTTATTATTATTGTTTTTAATTTATGCCTCATTACAAGAGGCTTATCATCTGCTGTGACATAAATATGTACATTATTAAAATATAAATGTAATAAAATATATTTTAAGTATTGAAATAACAAATGTGAAACAATCAATTCAGATCACTGATAATGTGTTAAATTAGTCCCTACTATTTTTGGACAGCAATACCACAGAAAAGTTAATACTGGACAGTTTCTCATGACAGTTTATCATTTGAGATGATTACTTAGATAGTTCATGTAATCAGAGTATGATATAAATTATGAAACATATCTCCATCACTTCTGCAACCCCTATTCCTTACAAAATGGAACAGAAATTACTAATTACTCCAGATAGAGTTGCTAAATTTAAAACAAATATTTGAGAACTGTGTTTACATAGTGTGATAGACAAGAACATGGGCTTTGGCATTAAAGAGAATTTGGTCTGAAACTACTTCTCAGCTACAGGATTTTTGGGAAGTTTTCTAAGTGGTTATTATCATTTTTACTTTACCAATCAGTTAGGGCTGTTACCATATACTATGTAAGATTAGTAAGAAAATCAATTAAGATAATATATTTAAAGTGCTTCACACTATGGACTCTAACAAGTGTTAGCCACAATTAGAGTAATCACTATTATTGATAAATCAATCCTTATAGACTTCTAATAATTTTATTAAGGTATTACATTTCATAATTATTAATAACCTATCACTTGTTTAAATCTATATTTCAGCACAGAAAATGTTGGTCTTTGAAGGGGGGTTATTCTGTTACATAGTAAAAGAAAATCCTCACTAAACATCTGCACATAAAACATTTGGTTAGGTCAGAAAACAGCAATTATAAGGGGTCAAAAATATGATTTCCCTCTAAAAGAACATTGAACTGATTCCTCTTTGAATTGTCATTTAAAAATCAGCAGTACCCAAGGCTGGGGCAGAAGTGACATTATTAAA
This sequence comes from Erethizon dorsatum, assembly GCA_028451465.1. Taxonomy (NCBI): domain Eukaryota; kingdom Metazoa; phylum Chordata; class Mammalia; order Rodentia; family Erethizontidae; genus Erethizon; species Erethizon dorsatum. The sequence continues at coordinate 54,030,777 of CM051825.1, read as the reverse complement.
ATATGACTTTTTAAAATATGCTTTTTAATCTTTGCTGAAAATTATTTTTTAGGCCCATCTGCTCGTGATAGTATGAAACAGAAAGGTACTGCTTGCTGCGTGTTCTCAGTTCACCCTCTGACTAATCCCAACATCACACATGAGCCTGTGTTCTACAGAGAAACCAGGAAAGATCTAGGAAGTTCAATAAGTATTTCAGGAAATCAATGATCATCGGAAAGGACACCAACAGAAAGTTCGGATGACTTTTATATTTAACTTTCAAATAGATTATACCGTCATATAATCTAAAAATATACAGAAAACCTTCTTTCCTATTCTTGTCTTCCATGTGCACAGTTTCTGCCCTACATAAGGAAAAACTATCATGTAAGTTTTGAATTTCAGGTTCCTTCAGGCCAACACATTCTCATTCTCTCTCCCTCTCTCTCTCTCTCCTCTCTCTCTCATACAAAAATTGTCTAACATTCATTGATTGGTTTCTGTGTTATGTTATTTGTGAAAAAGATTAGATCCACTGTTTCTTTTCATCCTTACAACATCCTATGAGACAGACACAATATCTATATGATCATGCAGGTGGAGTCTACTTGCACTAATCCATACCTGAATATCTAATTCGACATAGTACAGTTGACTGTATCTAGTTACCAACTACAATACAATGTGCAACATGAATAAGACAAAATAAAAATGTTCCCACTCTCCAAAATCTTGCCAAATGGATAAATGTTTTCAGATTAGTAGCAATGGGTCACAGCATGAAAAAGATGTGTACATTTAAAACACATCTTTTTTTTTTTTTTTTTTTTTTTTTTTTTATGCAGGTACCAGGAGTCAAACTCAGGACCTTGCACTTGCCAGGCAGGCGCTTATGCTGCTGAGCTGTATCACCGTCCCTAAAACACATCTTTTGAGACTTCCTTATAATATAAGACAAATCTATTAGTGAAAGCTTAGTCTTTCACTAATAATAATTTGCTACTATATTTTTAAAACATTGAGTGAAAAAAGTCAAGAGAAAATTTGAATGAGGATTTACATTTTTTCTTCTAAATATACCTCAATACACATTCATCTCCTTGCCCTTATGCTCAATACTCAGTGATTGGAAAAGGGAAACATTAACCTGAAGGGAGAATGGAGATTGGATAGGGAAGCCTGATCTCAGCCTGTGGGCACACGTTCCAAGCAATGATCAGTAAAATTAAATCTCTCTCTATATGAGAGAATTATTAATCAGCAGAGAGAGGTTTCTCATTGTGTTTCGCACAAAAACAATAATGATGTCTAGTACAATAGCTTGAAAATATTTCCAGCCACTACAAAAAGAGAGAGAAAACATCATGAAAAGCTGCACTATAGCAACTTGGAGAAATCTGTTTTTAGTTAGGTTGCAAACATTTCACAAAAATCATCATTAAAATTTCATCTTAAGATTACACGTATGTGAATTTTAACCCAACCAAATCAAGTAGAATTCTCCATTGGGATTAGTTTCCCTCAGGGCATAGTTATGACACAAAGACTGAAGATTTTGTGGAGTGTTCCCGTATTGCTGTTGGAGTTGATGGAGAATTGAAATTATCAGATTTGTATACACTTCCTGCTTCCAAAATTAGCCACTTTTATTTATGGTGTTATTTTGCTTAAAGCAGTTTACATGTGTAATAAATAATTAAAACATATCTTTCTACAACTTATCATTCTTCTGGAAAAAATGTTACTACAAAACAAATGGTACTTACATACTTTTACCTCAGAGTTACAGAAGGAAAAGCAAATATGAGGGGAAAAGGAGGTCTTCACGATCTGTAAAAGGGAGAACTGTCACTTCTCCCTTGTCTCCCTTTTCAGTTTCTTTTGCTTAATGGAGAATGTTCTGAAATGTGCGCTATATTATCTAAGTTTCCTGCTAACTTTATTTCCACATGTCACTCCCTTAACCCCTTGAAATCTAACTTGAGTTCTATTACTCAATTAACACTATTTTTTGTAGCCTCATTGGGACACAATTGACATATAACAATCTACACATATTTAAAATGTATAATTCAATAAGTTTTCACACACATTCACCAGAGATAACATATGCTACCACCTCCCAAAAGCTTCTTTGTAGCTTTGTTATAATATCTCCTCCTCTCCCAGGCAATCATTAATCTTTCAGTCAATGGAGATTAATTTGCACTACAGAAGAATTTATAACTTGAATCAAATGGTATATTTTAATAATTATTTTATGCTTATATGACTATGGTGTAGTATTTCACCCATGTTGCTTCATGCATTAAGGGTGAATTTGTTCATTCATTTTTATTGCTGAATAATACTCTGATATATGGATCCATCACGTATTGTTTTCTAATCACCTATTCATTGGGGTTTAGAAGGGTTCCTTCCTTTAAGTGTAATAAGATGTCACTATTTTACAAATGTATCAGCGTTTTTCCAGAAGTCATCATCCTAGAATATGCAGCATGTTCTATTCTCTGTTAACTGCACGTAGATGTTCTGAACTTTCCCTTTCTCAGACCTCAGCTTTTCCTCCCAGTCACTACTCTGCCTCCCGCATTCCTCACAGGTTCTCTATTCTCTGCTTCCTTGCTTTCCTTATCTGATTTTCAAAGATTGCCCTGCTCTGTCCAAAATTCTCACTCCATACTTTTCTTTGAAGACACTAATACTTCTAGGATTTCACTGATAATGTCACATGGATGATTTCTTGAATCTACTTTCCAGATTCAGACTCTTTTGTTGGCTTCAAACGACTTATTTTTCCCCTAAAAATGGCCTTCAGTTCACATCACTGTAAAGAAATTTCCCTTTCAGAGTGAAATAACTGATGGCATTCTTAGTACTTCCAAAATCAATGCCCTTTCTCACTTCTCAAACTCTTTGGACATTACTCATCCCTAGTTTTTTAATTACCAATGGTACATGTCTCCTTTATTTACTGCCATTTCGGAAAATTTAACCAAACTTACATACTTTCAATTTAAACTAGCCTCTTGACTAAAATGTTCAGTTTTGTGTATGATAATACCATTTGTCAATTATCCCAGGCTAAGTATTACTTTATTTTTAAAAAGAATTTGTAATCAGTCAGTCTCAAATCATATTCTCCTTTGAATTGTATCTCACAGTTATTCCTTTTTCTTCATTTCTTATAGATCTCACTATTTGCAGTGTAACAAAACTTGTGATTTCTTTATGATCTCCTGACTTTCATGCTCCTTTTCAGTCTCCTTTGATGAGTACTACCAAACAAACCTCTCCAAACACAAATTTATCTTGTATTCTTTTTTTTTTTTTTGTGGGTACCGGGGGGTCGACCTCAGGACCTTGCATGCCAGCAGGCACCCATGCCACTGAGCGATATCACCGGCCCCTTTTTCGTATGTGGGATCCGGGAGTTGAACTCGGGCCCTCGCACTTGCAAGGCAGGCGCTTATGCCGCTGAGCCATCTCACCGGCCCTATCTTGTATTCTTTGACAGAAAACTCTTCCACAATTCTCAGTTGTTTCCTATATCAAAACATTAGTCTCTCTCATCTGGTTCTATAATGTGGGAATCATTCTACCTAGCAAAATCGTCTTTTGTTACTACGGTGCCTGATTAATCCTCTCTTCCCTAGCTGGCAGTCTGGCCTCTGTGCTTCCTTTATGTCTTTGTTCAGAATCTTTCTTGCCTAACAGATCAAATATAGGCTCCAGAGTCAAATTCACCAGGCTACAACCCCAGCTTAACAAACTTCTCTGTGTGTCACATTGGGTGATGCTGTGTTATGAAGATTAAAAGAAATCATTTGTGTAAATCCCTGGCATATATTCGGTGACCAATAAATGTAAGCTATTACCATTATGCAAATCCTACTTGCTTTCACAGCCTAACTCAAATGTCAGAAAGAAAAGCAATGTTTTAGAATATTGACTCATGAGGTGAAGCGGCTACATTGAAAATTTGACTCTAACATTGTTTTTGGCTGCATGATCAGGGAAAAATTATCCAGTTTCCTGTGCCTTAGTTTTCTTGTTTATAAAATGGGATATCAAAATTATATCATACTGTATATCTTAAAGAAAAATAAGAGTGTCCATGGGATAAAATGAAAAAAAATCACTTAATACTGACCTAATTGCTCTGTTTTATTTCTCAGGAGACCCAGTGCTGTGGCAGTTTCTGGGCTCCTCTTTCTAGGAGATCTATTAATCATGAAACTACTCCTGCCTTTAACTTAAGTTGGATTGATTGTTCTCTCTGCCCAGCACTAGTGAAAGACATAAAAAAATAATAACTTGCTGACTACAGATTTAGCCTGAGTTGGAAAAATCAGTACCACCATCAGGCCTGATTCCTGCACGTATACATATTGATGCCTCAGAGTAAACATCGGGTGGACATGCATCATAGGATAGCGCTTTAACATAAAGTTGTTTTCTTCAACTTCTCACACACTTGTTTTCAATCTAAAAAGAGGATCAGTAAACAATAGCCTTGTCCCAAATCTGTCCAACTTCTTTACTTTGTAAATGAAAAGCAAACATACCTGATCACTGGCATAACAGCTACTTCACCCTATAGGAACAAACCAGAGTGGTATGACAGAGACCATTTGTTTTACAAAGTACAACATATTTACTAGTTGGCCTCTTGTGGAAAAAATTTTGTAACCCTTGCACTAAAACTTTATTGCCTCCCATGTGAAGGCAGGATGCTAATGTAACAAAAATTATTAGATACTGAATGTCAATGGCCCCCAAATAACTTAAATTTTCTAATAGTTTCGTATCTGTTCCTATTATGAATTTTCATACTCTTCTTAATATGCTGAGTATTCAGCTTGCATTTATATTTGTTCCCAACCAACCAATTAACTTTAAAAATAATCATTCATTTTTAAAGATTTAAGAAAATCGAGAAAGCTATTTATCTGGTGCCTTGTAGTAAAATAAATGGTTGATTGAAAATATTTTACTGGTTGCTATCATGTGCAGAAACAACCTGAGAATAAACTATATCTAGTATCAACATTTATACTACACGGTTGTTAGTGATCCATATAGGCAAATGGGTAATAAAGCAAATCAGAACTGTGAGGCTGGTATTCTTGTCCTAGGAAGATACTTTAATCACACTTTGCAGCTCAACCCACACAAAGTATGCATCCACCTTTCTAGGTTCTTCCCAGGGCATCAGAGTTGTTAATCATTTTTATGTGTTTACAAAGTTGTTTCTCTGCTGGATTAGTTCCTTCTTCCAAACATGATTTTTGTTCCTAAAATCTTCTATTCATAAAATCTCTATGTTGTGTCATTTCTTTCATGCTATTTTCTACCATTTCAGCCAATACGATTTTTATGACATTTATTTCAGTCCACTTCGTGTTGTAGAAACTGATATACACGCCTCTCCTCAGTGACTGCCTAGTGCACTCACTCCTTCAGGGCCAAAACCTTGTCTTTAGGCAGCATGGGGATTCGAAAACTAGGAGTCCAATTCTAAAGCTAATGCTTATAATCCTCCCAGTAACTCTAAAGAAAGGGAAGGAAATAAGGAGGAACTAATAGTTTTCAGAGTAAGAGGACTTATAAGAAATATTTGAGAAGTAAAAATGAAATGTAAAGCAGCATTACTGGGAAGGAATCACTACACACTTCCAGTTTAGTACAAATCTCCCTAAAAGTATTCAGACATCCTTATGGACAATGTAAGTGTTTCACAATTGACACATCACTAAGTACGATTGTTAAGATCCATTCAGTCCTAGATTTCAACAACTTTGTATAAAATGATGATAATTTTCTCTATGAATATGGGTTTACTTTAGCCAAGTAATTTCAAAAATACAGCTGATGTAAAACAGATATAAGGATTTGTTTCTGAAAGAACATTGAATATTCTGAGTTCTTATTATGTGTTCTCCCTTCCAGGACAATATTTTCATCTTAAATTAAAAAATGAAAAAAGAACACATATACACGCACACACATATACATATAAGGTATATATTACATATATATGTATATATATCATATGCATTGTAAACAATAACGTTAATATATTAAACAACAAATGAAAGTTGAATTCTTGTATAATGCCACCTTGTCAATATAACTAATGTTAATATTTTGGTATGGATATGCACCCAGTTCTCTGTTGTTGGTAATACTGTTCCTTCCCAGCTGTTCTTCCTAGAGTCTCAGAATCCTAGAGAGGAGTGAAAGAGGGGAGTTCAGATCATCACGTTTCCTAATAACACTGCCTTTCCTCTCCTCCAACACACATTTTCCATTCCCCTCAGTCTGACTCACAGCCCCTCAGAGCTCATGCAATCTCACCCCACATCTCTGTTTATGTTAATGTTTGCAAGAAACCTTTATCATCAAGGTTCATTTCCCCCATATGGCACTGAAGATCTCAATCTGACCCCCCCCACCCCACTCTCCTTGTCTCCTAAAACTGTTCTGCTTTGACTCTATCTTGTGGAATTCACAACTTCAATAAATTAACTCATATTTCATTTTCTTTTCTGAACATCCCCTTAACAATTTAGCTGTAATGGAAAACCTAGCTCTTCCCCAAGGCCATGGCTTACTCTGTGACCCTCTTTGAAATTATGATCATTTTCTCTCTCAAACACCTTGCTATTCTGGTCCAAAGGACTGAATCAATCCCCTCTGGCCTTTCATATTTCCTCCAGGCCATTATTGTTCTCTGTTCCCTTAAAATTCCCAGATTTGTAGCTCATGTCATCATATTATACCATCTGCCCCCCTTTTTTTTTCAAGACATTGGCACCCCCTTGGCTCCCATTTCTGTATATCTGAGGATTTCAGCAATGAGCCACCATTAATCTTTCCATCCCAATTGCTGTCTTACGTGTTAATGATTATAATAATAATACGGACAAACTTCCAGGACTCTGGTTTTTCAGTTTTTTGATCCACTATCCTTCAGTTAACTTAGCAACTCATTCTCTTCGTTAAAATCAAAATGCTTTTTATTATTAGAAATGGCGCCACTCTTATACTCTCAGTTTCAAGTCTGTCTTTAACTATCCAGATTCAACACTCTTGTCTTTCAACTACACAGAACTTATTGTTTATTGACCTTAGTGATTTTTACTATTCTGGAGTTCAATAACATAATTTCTCTCTCCTTTTTTTTTGTGTGGGTACCGGGAGTTGAACTCAGGACCTCACACTTGCCAGTAGGTCCTTGTGCCACTGAGTGATATCACCGGCCCCTTTTTTCCTTTTTATGTGGGTACTGGGAGTTGAACTCAGGACCTTGCGCTTGCCAGGCAGGCGCTTATGCCGCTGAGCCATCTCACAGGCCCCTAATTTCTCATTTTTATGCCCTCAATTCTCTTATAAATCTGTTTTTCATTTTCATTCTAACCTATCTCATCACCAGCTGTCAACCTTGAATCCTCTATCACTGAGAAAATAGGCAGAAGAGTCCTCCATTTGCACTATTAACAACAGCTATCAGTCTGCTTGTATCTGGAGCTCTCATACCCTATTACTATGGATTATTTGTTTGTGGTCTCAACAAAGACCTACTTCTCTTCTTCCCCAAAGGGATCATTGCAGAAGATCCTGGGAAGATATAGAATAGGAAGTACTAGGAATCTGCCTCCCAGCTAGGTAACAATTACCCTGGCAGAATCTACCTATTACATGTATTTTTGAATTCTACAGTCCTACCGAAGGCTAGCAATTTTCAGGAAATCCTTAAATGGTAAAATGAATTAATTTCCTCCAGTTTCAAGCCTTAGCACCATAGTATCCAACTATCTCTTATCATTATGACAGCCAGCTGCATGTGTGTTTCAGGAACAGCCTGATTAGTGCCTGCAGGAGCCAGTTGGGTGAAAACATCCTCCAAATATTAGGGAACTCGGTTCTAATTCTTGCATGTGATGACAGACATAGACAAAGACACAGGAAGCCACTGTTATATCTACCTGCATTGGTCGCAATACCCTCCCTGTCTGGCTGAAGAGACTTTGAGGTGACTTTACGAGCCAGTGCCTCTCCTCACTTGTGTTCTCTTTTGCCACTTTGAGAACCACACATTAAAGGCTAGGATATTTAAAGGTAACTGCACATATGAGGAAAATTAGAAAGTGACTGTGCTTTTTGAGGCAAAGGCATCACAGGCTCAAAGAAGACTTGACAAGACCATAGCTTTGAAAATCTCAGGGTGATCCCAGGCCCAGAGACTGCCTATGACAATTTAGAAAAAAGGAGAAAGAAGAACATATACAAAAACAAATTTTAAAAATCAGAAAACCCTGATAAGGGTAAGGATTTGACTTCCATTTTTTAACAAAAAATAGCAAAGTATACAAGTAAAAAGAATAAACATTATACATAAAAAACAACTAGCAGTTAATCCATAGACTAAGAATTCAAGATAGCTGTCTTCAAGTTGTTCAAAGGACTAAAATACAATGTGGACAGAGTCATGAAAATTATGTATGAAGAGAATTTAATTATCAGTAGAGAGATAGAAAATTGTAAAAGAAACTAAAAAGAGATTCTAGAACTGAAAATTCATAAATGCAATACAAATTTTACTAGAGGATTGCAAAGGCATATTTGAGCAAAAGAAGGTATCAGTGAACTTCAATAGGGGACAATAATATTTGAGTCTGGAAAAGAGAAAGAAAAATGAAGGAAAGTAAACAGAGCCCAAGGACTTGTGGGACACCATCAAGCAGAACAACACATGCTTTGTGAGACTCACATAAGGTGAAGAGAGATAAAAAGGAAAGAGAAGAAACTTATTTGAAGAAATAATGCCTAAAAACAACTTGAACTTGATGAAAGATGAATGTAAGCATCCAAGACTTTCAATGAACTCCAAGTAAGATAAACTCAAATTCACACCAAGACGCTATAGTCAAACTTTCAAAAGCCAAAGAAGAGAGGGCCCAATGGGAGTGAATGGGAGTTACTCTAATGAATATAACAGAATTTCAGTTTCATAAGATGAAAAGATTTATAGAGATAGATGGCAGGCGTTGTTGCACAATATTAGCAATATATTTAATATCACTGAAGTGTGTGCTTAAATGTAGTTAAGAGTAAATTTTATTCATATTGCACCACCATAAAAATAAAAAAATTGCAGCTTTGTAAAAACATTTATGGTTTCTAGGCATTAACTGGAAAGAGAGAGATGAATAGGCAGAAAACAGAAAAGTTTGGGGTGATGGAACTATTCTGTGAGATGCTCTATTGGTGGATGCACTACAGACTTTGCAAAACCCAAAGCATAGATAACACCAAGACCGTACTCCAATGGAAACTACAAACTTTGGGTTATTAACATGCCAATATAGATTCTTGGGTTGTAAAAACTGTGCTACTTTGGTGCAGGATTTTGACAGTGGGAGGGGCAAGCTGTGCATGTGTGGGGACCTGGGGGATATGAAAATTCTGTGTAATTTCTGCTCAATTTTGCTATGAATCTTAAACTACTCTAAAAAGAAAATATTTTCTAAAAAGGGGAAAGGACTCAGAGATATAATACACAAATCACCTAGAAAAAAACTGATGTAAATACTTTTTTACCTTCCTTTCTTCTCTTGTTCCATCTTTCCCCATGATGACAGCTAGGCCTCTCTTTCTGGCTGTTAAAGCACAAGGTTGTACTTGCTCTTAAAAATGATGGAAAATGAAGTTTGACTCTTCCATTTAATAAAATAAAGATCCTTTTCTTTTTACCCTATCCCAAGTGCTGTTTTTTTTTTTTTTTTCTATCCTATGTATCTGTAATTCTTTTACACTCTATTGGATCATTGTCATTTGGAATGTGTTATGGTTTGGATTCCACAATGACTTACAGACTCAGGTGTTTACAGGTGAGGTTTAATGAAGGTGATTAAATAATGAGGGGCCCAAATTTATCTAATCCACTGATGGATTAGTAATTTGATGGCATTTTGGGGAGGTGATGGAATCAGGAGTTGGGGCATAGCAGAAGGGAGTGGGTTATGGGGTCGTGACGTTAGGAACTACGTCTTGCCCTAACTCCTTCCTTTCTGGCTCTGCACTCTCTCTGCCCTCTGACTGCAATGAGATGAGGAGCTTTCCTCCATCCTACGCTTTTGTCATGATGCTCTGACTCACTACAGGCTCTGAAAGAATGGAGCCACAAACTACGAACTGGCACCTTTGAAATGATGTGTCAAGTAAATATTTTTTTTCTTTAAATTGTTATTCTCAGGTATTTTGTCACAGAAACAGAAAGCTGACTAATATAGAATATAAGCATGCTATGATATATACTGTTTTAAAAAGAAAAACAAAAACCTACCTTTACCCACAAACACTGTTGTCCATTATTCTGCTCACTAGCAGAAAATATTTTCTTACTCTTTTCCATGTTCTCTACTTCCATTGTTTGAAAGTCACTGCATCTTAGTTACTTTTCTCTAGTTGCTGAGACAAAATACCTGACACCCAAAGTTAAAGGAGAAAGGTTTATTTAGTTCACAGTTGGTAGATATTTCAGTCCATAATCAGCTGGCTCCAAGTCAGAGTGGCACATGGCAGAGGGGCATCTCAGAGGAGAAATAGTCCACAGCAAGCAGGCAGGTAAGAACAAGCAAGGGACAACCACAGCTCTTTCTATCTCTTATATCTTATCCAGGCTACTTAGGGCAGGTAACACTCACAACCTTAATCCCAGTGCCCTCTATCCTAGCATTGCACCATGAATCAATTCCAGCATCACACACTCTAGATGCAGCCACCTCTGAAAAAGCCCCACCTATGACCACATAAGGATTTAGGGGGACATCTAGACATAAGGCATAACACAGTGTGATTAGAGAGTCTCATTTCTAACCTATCTTCAAATGTTCATACAAGGCTACTAATCTTCACATCATCAATCTTCACATTGTCAAATTATGTTGTCTGTTTTCAACCATGTTCATTGAATATAAACTGTTTGATACATTTCATAACAAACTTCCCTTGAAATACCCTTATTTGAATTCCGGGTACCACTCTTTAATTTATTCTTTAATCTCACAGTTGATTCTTTCCCTTATTATTAGCCGCCTTTGCCTCATCTCAGAAAGAACTACATGGAGGGAGTAATCCAGGACTCAGTTCATGAGTGTCTTCTGTCTGCATAATCACTCTGGATCAGCCAGCGTCATTAGACTTTAGTACCATCCATACACTGATAGTTCTAAAATTTATATCTTCTGTTGGACTTATATCCAAATGCATAATTGGCATCTCCATTTGATGCAAAATTAGCAACTCAAGTTTAACATACCCCAAACTAAATTTCTGAATTTCTCCTAAGTGTAGCCCCTCCTCGGTCTCTCCTATGCACCCTTTCACTTTGTCAAGGTATAGAATTAGAGTCATCTGTAACTCCTTTCTTTCTCTAACTCACTGTGTCTAATGCAGCAGCAAATCTTGATTGCTGTAACTTAAAATATAGATTTTTCACCATTATTATTCTGTGTCAAGTCACCAATATGTTTCCTCTTGTTTTATGAGGTAGCTACCTCACTGGCCTCCCTGTTTCTGTTTCTACCATTGTAGTCAACTCACACAATAGGCAATATGAGCCTATTAATGGATTCTTTGAATAATCTCAATTTTGGTTAATTCCATCCAATAGGCTTCAAATCTTAGAATAAACTTCTAAGCTCTTATATTAGTCTATAAACCACCCAAGGGTTTAACCTCTGCTATCCTATCTTCTGTCATCATCTCTCTAGCAAATTATGTCACACTCTTAGTGACATTTTCTTCTTGAGTACATTCAGTATTCTATTACTGTGTTCCTTTTATTATTCTGTTTTCTGCCTGTAACAGAAATTCATTATATGTACATACCATTTATTATTAAAACTAGCCCTTTTTATAAAGATCTCTGATTCCACAGTGCCTATCCGCAGACCTGTTCACATTTGGAATGTTTCACCACTATATATTTTGTATTTTTAATTTTCATAAATGTTAAGAAAGTGATCTCCAAAATACTTGCAGATTTTACAGAAAAAAACCATCAGCGTTCAAGCCTGCCTATTGCATTTTCCCTTTGTTGTTATCATTTTTTAAAATGCTTTTGCCAGTTTGGTAGACAAGATATATGCTTGATTTTTAAATTGTATTTCCACAAAGGGAATTAGAGTGGACATTTTTCTCACTTTTACTGGCTTTATGTTTTCATAATATGGATTGATTATTTGTCTTTTAAATGTTAGTAGGTTTGCATTTTAGGAAATTTTTTATAAAACTTCTTAATTGAATAAAGGGATTAACCTCTCCCACAATCTGCAAATACATTTTCAGGCTTTAAAAAAAGCTATTTATGAATTTAATAGTTTTTTATTGTAGGAAAGCTTATCTGTTTATTGTTTTTTTTTTTTTTTTTTGAGATCATAAAATCCTTCAAGTTGTTTTCTACTTCTGACTTATACATCAGTGAAAAATCCCAAGAACAAATTATCAGGTTTATGCAATGATGTCTACCACAGTACCGGTTTTCACTAATATGAATTCTTTCCACACTCAAAAACTTAAAACTATATTTTTTCCCTCCTCATAGAGTATTTGAGTCATGTGACTGTTCTGACCAATAGTTTATGAGGGAGAATGAGTGAAGTCCTTCCTGGGCTAAGTAGTGAAAAGAATGTGCATACTTCTTGAAAGCCTCTACCATGTCACAGGTAAAAGGAAACATTAAAAATATTGCAGGCACAAGAAGTTGCAAGATAGATCTCTGAGATATTATGTAGGTAGTCAAGATTGTCAATGTTGTGCTAAGAAAACAAACAATCCCAATAGTCTTAAAATTTAAACAACAAAGTTTATTTTTCTCTTGTACAAGATATCTCTTAGGGATCTGATGCAAAACTTTGCTCATCATGGTGCCGGAGAAACCTGAGAAGAGGACCCATCTTCTCCTTAAATACTGCTGGTTACAATAGCAGGGGAGAGATGTGTGGAAATACTTCACACCAGCAATGAAATATTTCAGTACAAGACCTGAAACTTCTGCTTCCAAATTGTGGAGAATTAGCCATATTGCCCAGTGCTACCACAAAAATCTGCACATATAATCCCATCATGTTCCTAAGAGGATAGGAAGAGAAATACCTAAAGTACTGCACTAACAACAGCAATAGGATAAAACAGAGTACCCCAGGGAGCCAAGCTGGACATGAAATGGTGAATAAAAAACAGAACAAAAGAAAACAAAACAAAAAAACAAAACAAAAAATCAATTGTTATGATATGATGCTGTGACTTCGGTGTTTGTTATACTTCAATATAATCTAGCATATCTCAATTAATACAAATGAGATAGACATCAATGAATACCTAATCAAAACTTATGACTATAGTACTTTGAACCAAAAGAAAAAATAAAGATTAGGCTGATTTAGCAGGAGAGAGTCTGATAAAAAATGAGCGACAAGGGCCAGTTATATAGCTCAGTGGTATAAGCGCCTGTCTGGCAAGCACGAGGTCCTGAGTTCGACTGCCAGTACCTGCATATTAATTAAAAAAAATAGTGACAAATCTAAGGATGAAAATTTGTGAAAATGTTTGTTTTATCCTAACAATATATTGGATTCTTTAAGTATGAAATTCACTTTACTACCAGTTCTATAGAAAAGAAGAATATAATGGAATCAAGTTCATAGTGTCTCTAGATATTGTTTTAGGAAAAAAAGAGACCTGCATTATGATTCAAGTTCTCTATTAACTATTTACGAGATTGGGGGAAAAGGATTGTATATTTTCTCAGGATCATCACTTTACATGAAAACATAGGTTCAAGTGCAGGCCTTTGGATTTTGCTCATCAAAGCCTTATTCAGTAATCCTGGAGAAAGCCAAAAAATTTAACTTTGTAAGACTTTCTCCAATTTATTATTGCATGTATCAATTAATGAATACACTTTAAAAAACAACTAGAAGAGATAATGTATTGGGTGTGTGATTATTAAAAATAAACATTATTTTAAAAAGTGTTAAATTTTCAAACCACAGCAATCTATTTCTATGTGGAGGTCATTGAATTTTGTCCCTTCAGTTGCAGGTCAAAACCATTTCTTTGGCAAAACTGTAAACTATTTATTGTCATTTTTCCCAAGGGCTGACTTCCATAATGAATTGCAAAAATAAACACACTATGGTGCTCCAAATCACAAACACTTCTGATTAAAGTCATACAGCCAAAGGGTAAAATTGAGCAGCTTCAGTAAAGAATAAAATAAATGTTTTTGTTCAGAGTGAAACATCCAATTATCCCATTGACCAAAACACTGATTGAGCTGAGAAAAAGATAATTCTTGAATAGGTAGCAATGTAGTCCAAATACTTGATGATACATAATACCAAGGGGGGAAAATCTGAAATATTTACCATTGAAATATGCCAGATTGTTAAATCCTTCTCTGCTACATAATTATTGAGGAGCTGGGCCAACTCTTACCACTGAGGAGGTTAGTATTAATTTACAAAGCTTCTTATGCAGCAGAATCAGCAAAAGAGGGTCACATCCCTCCAAGAGTTTTAAAGGTGACATTGTCGAGCAAGCATGATCTATTTTTCTTTTTTTGACATGATATTTATTTTACAGATTCAATAATGTTTATCACAAGAGTTTGTCTTTATATTAGCTCAGATCCACCATTTTAATTGTGGCCTCAACCTCTGATTTCCATCTGATTCACGAGCGGGTGGGATTTCATAGTCATAGGAACATGTGGAGAAATAATATATTTAAATTTTGAATTAAAGTGAATTCTCATTCAAGAATTTTAAAATGTACCACTGTGAATTAATGTTCTCTCAAATATGTGTGATAGTTAATATTTAGTTTTCTGGGACACAGAAGTCTTCCCTCTTGCAGAAGAAAATAATGGATATAATTTTATAGTAATCACAGTTTCAAAATACGTTAAGCTAAAAGACATATCTGTGACTTGCGTTTTAAATTTCACAATCGTCTGCTTTGTCAGCAATATTCAGCCAATTCTGACTACTGTGGCTAAGTTTGGTGACCGATAAAGCATGAAACACTGTATCTGAAAATACATATATTTTTAGAGAAAAGTATTTGAATCTGAAAACAAATTTCTTGATGAAGCTAAATTTAAATTATGCAGAAAATTTTTTTTCAGGCTGGAAGAAACCATCATAGTCTTTAGAGTAAAAATGGTAATATTTACCTTATAATTAAAATTATAAATCAAGTCAGTTGGTTCTGTCATTTTACAAATGTGAAAACTAGTACTCAAAATGCTAGAGTGATATCCACCTTTGGGACAATGGTGGGGAAAAAGTTTAAGTTTCTTGAAATGCCTTCAATTTATATTTTCATCCAGCAGAATTACTGCTGGTTCTGAGAATTAAGAAATCTCAAAATAAAAAAAAAAGACAGAGGAAAGAAAAAAAGAAATCTTGAGGTATTTTAAATTCTCAGATGTGAAACAGACCCTAGTCAGGTGAACTACCAGTGTAATTTTGTCTCAAATTTGACATCTCCCAGAAAGCAATGTCCATTTTGTCAACAAGCTTTTTCGACATAGTGTAGTAAAAATGAAAAGACTACAGGCCTGGGTAAGATTCAATATATGAGTTTTGGTCATGTGAAGAACAATTTTCCAGCAACAATTTTACAAAATCTTAAAATCTTAGGAAGATTTTCATGTTTGATTTTAACAGAAAATTTGATAGATCTTGGAAAGTGAGTCCTATTTCTTTTGGAAGAAATATCCTCAGAGTAAATAAGTTCAGTTCACCAGCTAACCTAGAAATGCCCCTTAAAACCCCAAATCCCTTTGCTCACAAAACAGATTTTTGGTCTATAATTTGATAAACTTAATGGATTTTCCCAGTAGAAAGGTTATGTTCCATGAAGACAACTATTTCTGGGTCTTAGGCCACATATGTCTCCCATTTTAAATCACCTGCCATTCTGATTTTTGGAGTTAATCTCTCGTGAATCCGGCCCACTTCAACTCCTCAGGTAGTTATGGAACAAATGGATCATATGGAACTTTTCAACATGCAAGTTGCTTTATGAAATTTTTGAGTGATTCACTACAATGCTCAGGAGAAAACAAACGGCAACAATAACAAAATTAACAGATATCTACATGCTTGACAAGTGGAAACTATGAAGGATTATCACTCAGAAATAATGTAAAAAGCATCTTGCAATGGAAAAAAATGCTTAGATTATTTTTAAACTTCTCCAAATTCTGAGTTTTCATAAGGGATTCAGGAGACCTCATAGTTTAGGATCAGTGCTGCTTAATGATGTTACATTATATAATGTATATATTCAAATGAACTTGGTAGCTGGGCCACTACTATTCAATATTACAAGACTTTCTACTTTATATCTTCTTCTAGGTGACTTTGGGCAGATAAATATTGTTTTCATTTATAATTTTATGTCCAGTTATTATCATTCATTTGATAGAAAATGGAGATATAAAGAATAGTTTAATCAAACCATAGAATTCAGCTTACAACTTCTATTTATATTTTTCTGTATATGCTGAATGGAAAACCCTCATGGCACTTTGGAGGATTTCAGGAGTCAGGAGTAATCATATTTGTTCCAATATTGTTTTGAAAGTAGTAATCATGTCTTTTGGCCATAATATAATCAATATGGGGCAAAGTTATCCCCCTATTATTTAGGATATATATGTGCATTTATGTATTTATCTATCACATCAATGGCAGTTTAACTAAGAGGTAAGCTCATGAAACCAGACCTCATACCCAACTCGCTTAGTATTGTATACATAGTATATGACCCATCATCTAATGTAACTCAGTTAATTGCAATCAGTGAGTGAATGAGGAGATTTTGAAGATCTATATGTGGAATATTACCACTTGTCAGGTACAGAAATAATGCATTGCAGGTTTCTATTAACAGTCATTAGAGTGTACGTAGTTTTAAAACACTTTTACTTTGTACTTATACTATCATAAAAATTTTGCCAAAATTAAGAAATAAAAGGTGTTATCAAGTCAGGAGTGGTGGCATACACCTGTCATCACAGCTCTCGGGGAGGCTGAGTCAGGAGGATCACAAGTTTGAACCAAATCTGTACAACATGGTAACTTAGCCAGACTCTGTCTCACGGAAAACAAATAACAAAAACAAAAAAGCAAAAAAGAAAACAAACAAAAACAATGGGCTGGGAAGGCAGCCCAGTATGAAGGCTCTGGATTTAATTTCTAGTGCTGTCCCTCCCCAGAAAAAGTAATCAAAAAACAATCAGCTTGCTTCCATCCTGCTTAAATGAAAATCTAAATGATTTTCATTAAGACAAGAACAAACTCTAAACAATAAAGAGAAGTCTGGTAGATAGATAGATAGATAGATAGATAGATAGATAGATAGATAGATGACAGATAGATATACTTTAAAAGGAGCAGAGGAAATTTTGAACCCTCATTGTTGTACAATAAAGTTTGTTTGTTTTTGATAGTCTATTTCTCCTTAAGGTCAAAAATGGGTTTCTGTGCATAACTGATATGTTTTATGTGTACTGCGACACACATTATCTGATTTTAACTTAGAAGCACTACTGTGATAATCATTTTTCCTCTTTTGGTAGAAAACAAATTAAAGATAAAAGAGGTTCAATAGGTTGTCCTGTGGCACACAATTAATACATGGGCCAGCAAGGGAAATCAAGTGTCTGGAGCCTAACCCATGTTCTTGTCATTACCTCAAGTGGCCCAAGTTTCCACAGCCAGTGGAGACGCTACTGTTCTTGTTTCAGTCTTACAATTACTATTTCAAGAGTGATTTAACCATTCTCTGCTATCTCATATCTGTATTATTAATATACAACTACAACCTCTAGTCTTTTAGCAGATTTTGCCTGCTAAAAAATGTAAAGTAAACAATAAGTTAGGATAATGTTTTCCTGTTCAAGGAGCAGCAGAGGATCTTAGCTTATCTTAAATGTACAACAACAAAAAAGAAAAAAAAAAAAACAGAGAAGAGTTGTAAAAGATAAGGAAGAAAAGGTGGAAAGAGTGAGGGAGTGGGAAAGAGATACAGAGAGAGAGAGGGGAGAGAGAGAGAAAGAGGAGAAGGAGGAGGAGGAAACAATGAAAGAGTAAAAACAACCCTTAGAGAAAAGAACATTTTCTCAAAAAGCTTGCTACTCTTTCCACTGCTTATATATGGGTAAATTACAGACATTATAGAGTTATAATATGGTTCCTTTATTTAACAAAAAATAAAAGTATGCATATCTTAAGACCATGGGTGTGTGCAAAAGTGTGCTTGTTGTAGTGTACTCATTATAGATGAGAAATTGATAATAATTTGAATATTTTTGAGTAGTAAATGCTTGAGAAAACTAGAGCATATTGTTTTCATGGAATATAAGCTAATTATGCTTTTATAAGTCAGATTCATAAGGAATAAATTAGAAATTGTAAAAAAGTGATAAGTTGAAAAATAAAAGCAAGCTGCAAAGAAATAATTTTAGTATATACACATTTATGTGCAAAATTCTTTGAAAAGAGAAAAAATTGTGTTCCTGGAAGCAAAGGGGAAAAGCTGGCAGCATCTGCGTCAATCTGTGAACACCAGCTATTTTAAGGGTTTTAGTGTTGGAGCAAAGAAGAAAAGTATATCCTATTTTATACCCTTTATACAACTCTGTATTGTTGAATTGTTTGAAACCTGTATTACTTTAAATTTAAAAACAAAATTTTCATGTTATATTTTAAATTTTTCACTAAAATTAAATCTATACTGTTATGATCATGATGCAAAATTATTACATAGTAATATCATTGAAATAGGCTCAAATCATTCCT
The DNA here is from genome assembly GCA_028451465.1 of Erethizon dorsatum. Lineage (NCBI taxonomy): Eukaryota > Metazoa > Chordata > Mammalia > Rodentia > Erethizontidae > Erethizon > Erethizon dorsatum. The sequence goes on along the minus strand of CM051825.1, from coordinate 54,011,911 downwards.
TAAAAATATGTTCTAGGAACACTGCAAATCAGTAGGTGTTCACATACACATCCAAAACAATTGCACCTCTTGATCATTTACTTCTAATAATAAAACATTCAGAAAATCTTTGGTATAATAACAAGTGTTTTGTTAGGGTTCTCACAATTACCATTCAATAGACAATGAGAATGGAAAGAGTTTTCTTCAGTTAATGTAATTGTCATGAACATCAGTAGAGAAGTTTTGAGGGAAATGAATTGACACAATGGAAAATTTCACATACATTCCACATATAGTACTAAACATCTGTGATCAAGCTACACCATATCACTGTCTTAGAAATATATATGGACATATTTTAATTTCTTTCTGAAAAAATTTTAAATCATATTTTAAACTTTAAAAATTAGAAAGAGATTATCAAACTCTCAAAACACCAAAAAATGAGTACAGAATCCAGTCTAACAGAGTTTTTGTCAGGTATTTTATCATCTTAATAAAAAAAGGTATAATTTTAAGTCATTGAGGAAATAACATATATATATATATGGGCATATTTAGTTACCATACTTTTAATATTTGGTTTATCCTATCTTTACTGGGACTCTTTATACTACCAAGTTATTCATAAGACAGTCTGTGACAGAGAAATATAGCCTGATAGAGATAGGATGAGAGATCACAGAGAAAAGGATGAAGGGAGAAAGGAGGGAGAGAGAGGAGAATAGAGGGGAAGAGAGAGACTACAGTTCAAAACCATATAGAAGAATGTACAGTATATGTAGTAAGGAAACAATACATATTTGTTGGGTTCATTACTTTATATGAACTGTTTTACAATATCTCTAGGTTTTACATTGTCGATTACAAAATTTCTCTCTTTTTAGAACAATGAGGAATTGGAAAGAAAATCAATAGACAACACACGAGGAGTGCTTTAAAAAATCTATAGTGGATCTATCCTTTGGAAATGATGTTACAGATGTACATCAACACACATGAAAATATAGTCAACATACTAAAGATATGAACACAATGTGAATAGTACAATCTCATTATGGTTTAAATCCATATTCTAGAGAGCATTAATAAAAATATCAGTAGTGGTTATTTTGAGGTTATATAGGTCTAATATTAAAAATTCATTTAAAATATATATGTATAAGTTCTTTCTCCTTCTTTGTTAGAAAGCATCAGAGAATTTGAGTTTTCCTAATTTTAAAGCTAATCTTTAAAATAAGCAAAAGCTTATAGTTCATCTATGTTTTGGATAGCTTGTGTTTCTTGTTAAGACAAAATAAAATGATGATATATTTCCAAAATCTCCATTCAGAAGGGAAATCTGTGTATTCTCATAAAAAGTCAGTCAGAGGTATTGTCACAGGAATATATAGGATATAGTGAGGATGTTTTCTAAAGACTATGTTCCATTTGCCTGAATACTGGAATGGTTGAGAGAGTTTCTAAAAAATACTGATGCCTGGCTCCTAAAGCCTAGAGATTTTTATTTATTTATCATGCTCTATGGTATAGGCATGCATACTTAAAAAAGCTCTGCTAGTGATTTTAATGTGTAGCCATATTTGAAAAACATTACCTTAATGTTTTATTTTGTAAAAGTAAATCTCATCTCAAATTTGAGCTTTTTTTCTTAATTAAAAAAGTACATGTGCTTGTTATTCTAATGTAAATAATTTTAAGTAGAACTGCATGTGCGTGAAATAAATGTCTTTAGTAAATTCTTATAGCAACCCTCAAATCTTCCTGATAATTTTTGTGTGTGTGTGTGGGTACCGGGGGTCGACCTCAGGACCTTGCGTGCCAGCAGGCGCCTGTGTCGCTGAGCAATATCACTGGCCCTTTTTTCATATGTGGGTACCAGGAGTTGAACTCAGGACCTCGCGCTTGCCAGGCAGGCGCTTATGCCGCTGAGCTATCTCACCGGCCCCCCTCCCTGATAATTATTTCCTAGTCATGAAGTAGATTCTCATTAAATAATGATTCAGTAGTGTATCAAGTTGTAGGACTAGACAAAGAATACCAATTCCACTTTCTCTCATAATATTTTAAACCCTGGCAGATGAAAAATTATTGCAATTTATCTGCCATTTCACCTCATAGACAAAGAAAATACCCAATACTGAAAAGGCACTTTCATCAAAAGGTCCCTAAGCACATTACATATAGTTTTTCATGAAAATCACAAGTCATGAACACTAGGCAGGCAACTAATATCATCTTCAGAGTCCTTATTGAGAAATTCCAGCACAGAAAGGTAGATAAACTTGCTAAAGGTCATACAGCATGCAACTAGATTTGCAGCTATGAGCTAATGTAAAAAAAAAAAAATCTAAATGAAGTCTTTGAAAGTGAGGGATCAGTTTGGCATTATTCACCATCTTCAAAATTGTAGGAATGATTTTTTAAAATGTTTTACAGGAATGTTTTTTTACTTAACTGATTTTAAACAGAATTTGCCAGTTACTTTTTTCTTCATTATTTGTCTGAACTCAGATGATATCGTATCATACTGGCTGTTGTTAGCTAATGTTGCATATATTGCTGTATTGTACGTTCAGACATAAACGAAGCCTTACCAATCACAACACATTAAAAATAACTTGTAAGATAAACTCCTTGCTATAAAGTGTCCAAAATAATTATATTTTACTGTAAGATTTTTCACTAATATGTAGCATTATATAAACTATTTCTTTTCTCTAGTGGTGATGGTTGACAAGTAGCCATAAGTGGTATTTTCAATCCTTTATGGGATAAATAAGAAAAAAGAAAAATGTTGATGTTTATTTGTCCAAGTAATCTTAAATTGAGCGACTGTATCATCCACTGTGCAATGGTTGCAGCACTCTAGTTGTAATTTTGTCTTCATTGAATATATGCATTCACTTTTTTTGGAGATAATTTTATGATTTAAATTTTGTGTGACATAGAGCTTCAGTTGTATTTCAAAACTTCCTTAGGCAATTTAAAATTAAGAACATATTATTTCATTCATTCTTACATACCTCTTACACATATATAAAATGTCTATATATCATAATAATGTTCAGAGGGAGAAAATGGCAATATAATTTAAAATTAATAATTTCCTAAAATTATTAATAATTTGGATAATTTTAAAACATTATAAATAATTTGGATAATTTAAATCATTAATTTTGTAATAAATATAGCATTGGTGTATATTTTATTACCTTATTATAATGTAACTTAGTAAGTTATATAATCATCTAGTTTATCTTTAGAATCTTATTAATGTTTGGTACAATATAACACACATTTTTGAGTGTTTTATGAAGTTTACTGAATAAATGAAAATTCATGAATGAATGAGTAAATGGAGAAAAGCACTTAAAAATAGTGTTCTTTGAATACTGGAAAACTGTAAGTCTTGAATCATCAGGGAAGAAAGTGTTAAAATAGAGGCCAAAACTAATTGATAATTTTTTTTTTTTTTTGTGAGTACCGGAGGTCGAACTCAGGACCTTGCGTGCCAGCAGGCACCCATGCCGCTGAGCGATATCACCAGCCCTTTTTTTGTATGTGGTTACCGAGAGTCAAACTCAGGACCTCACACGTGCCAGGCAGGCACTTATGCCACTGAGCTATTTCACCAGCCCAATTGATAAATGTTAACTAAGCATAAACCTCTGATCCAGTAAGATTAAACGAAGATATATGCCATTGACAGTGCAATTACTGTGATATACAAAATTTAACAGTTTTTGAAATTTAAATTTTAATGACTAGTTTGTGTAAAAATGTCAACACTTAGCATTTTTTCTGAAATAACAAAACATTGAGAAATTAATGGTGAGGTTTCTGCAAGTCTCTAGGATTCTTGTTATATTATCTAATCTCATAAAAAAATATAGTGCTAGAGATAATTCAAAAGACTGAATCACCTACTAATATTTTCTCTCTAATTTTTTAAACAAACACACACACATACTCATATACACGTGGACAAAACACACATACATACACCCCTAAGTGTTTTTACATATTCATTAATTATTTACTAATTTGTTCATTTATTTGAATAGTCCTTGAGTGCACAATAATTCTTCTTATTTAGTTATTTCTCAAAAAATTTAATGGTCATCTTGAAAGAGAGAGCTTAACAGAGTAACCCTATAAATGAATGAAAGTTTAGATTTCGATTTGTGTCAAAAGGAAGGATTAGTGGATTTCTAAGTATATAAAGGTGAGATATATGATATGTATTACCACTCTAAAATGACCCTATTACCTCCTAGTTACTACCCATGTCACAGTAGAGTAGAATGGAGAACATAGGAGTTAGTGATATTTCACAAGTAAGGCAAAGTAAGTGTGGAGATCTTTGTTTAAATCTTTCGTAACTTTTTTTCATCTGTAGTTAGAATGCACTTCCAAGCCGCTGTCTTTGCCTAGGAACACTTTTTCATCTACTAAATTCCAACTCAAGCTTAACCAGCACTATAACAACTTTGTATTCACTGCTCCTTGTATGAGTAGACTCTTAAAAGCTTTCTTTCCCTTTTCAGTTAGTAGTTGTATAAATATTAGTTTTTCATATTAAGAACATAGGGGAAAGGTGTTTGTGCTATTTGTCATATTATGCTTCATTCATTTTTGCACTCATTTTCAACTCTTGCAAATATAAAATTCCTCAAATTTTTATTCAACTTATAACTAATGAGAAAATAAGTTAAAAGCAGTTTCAAGAACATTTGAATAAATGGTTATTTAGAGATAATTTAATAAAGAAATGTTAGGATAATAATGCTGGGTTAAATAGATATCTGATTGACATCTAACAGCAAAATAATCCTTAATCTTCAATATTTACCACTGACCCAAGTTATAGATATTTCTATGAAACTAACATTTACAATTTAGTATCAGTTCATCAAATGCAAGCCTATAAACATAATGAACTGGGGTTTAAACAAAATACACGACCTCACACTTGGATGAACCTACACCCAAACATGATATTGAAACAATTTATCAGCCACAATTTTGTCTTCTTTCAAAGAATCAGCTGTTGTAACCAAGAAATTGTACACAAAAATAAATGTTTGTCAAATAAATAATGATTCAACCAAGTTTGGAAAAAATGTAATATATCTATATTGTGTTTCCTTATATGTGATGATAATTATATGTTTTACTTTATAAAGGGAAATGAAAGGACTGTAAGCTAGAGGGAGAAACTAATTGATAATTGTTATCTAGTCTTAAACCACTGATACAGTAAGATTAAATGAAGATATACGACATTGACAGTGCAATTAGTTTGATATCCAAAATTTAAGTTCTTAAAATTTAAATTTTAAGAACAATTTAATGTAAAAATGTCAACACTTAGCATTTCTTCTGAAATAAAAAAACATAGAGAAAATAATGGGGAGATTTTGGTAAGACAAGTGGCTAGTTCTAGAAATGTCATTACCTGTCTTCCCTTTCCTATTCTTATTCTTTTCTAGTGTTTTCCTAGCAAATCTTTTGATTCTCTATGAATCACTCCTTATTTAGTGGTGTGTATTGTTTTCTTTCATAAGCCCAGTTTTACCAAATTTCTGTTAGGAGCAACTTTTGCAATATAAATACATGAGCCTGAAAGACCTATAGCAATATATATTACAGCTGTGAGTTATATGCTTACTAGTATTGCATCTTGACACCTTGTTTTCTTGCTTCTTGTATTATCTATCCAAGGCTGTGCATGGTTTTTGTTTTTCCCTTCAGTTTCTCTGCCTGTTACTTTATTCACATATCCCATAGGATTTCATCTCAGTGATATACTACATTTTCTTAATTTATTGTACTCCTAGCTGTGGAACACGGATGGCCTCGAGCATTTTTAAAACACAGACATGTGATGGAAATTATTTTTCCTTCACATTTTGTCAGTGGCACAATGGAGACTCCTGTTTGTTTCCCATTTACCATATGGAGATTCTAATCATTAGTTTACAGTATCTGTGTTTCCGTGGGAGAGAATGTCGTGGTGATAACAATTAGTTGGTCACTAACTCTTCCGATGTACCTAGTCAGCTTACTCATATTTGCATATTGCACTGACTGTTACTGAGGTAGAGGAAGAGGGCATGAAGAAGATCACTAGTTCAGAATAAGAAATAAGAAATCATGGCTTATTTCTTGGAGATAACACTTTTCTTACTTCTTTTTAAAGTGCACCAAACAAGCATGGGAATCAAGAAAGCATGGCACGGCAATGTGAATCTGAGTAATGATCAAGACACTCTAAGGTATATTTTTTTATTTAAATCATTTGTTCTTTTAAGAAAACATTAATATAAGAACAACAACAGCAGTAGGAAAAAGAAAACTACTAACGCTGTTCTCACTTGAATTTATTATACATTGGATATTTTAAATGGTTGTTCTTCAAATATTTTCTTTATTCTTGGTGGTACTAAGGGAGAGAATGCAGGGCCTGGTGTGAGCTAAGGTTTTATCTACCTCTGAACTAAACTCCAAGTCCTATAAAATATTATATAAATATACACAAATGTCTGGAGTTATTGTCAAGTAACCTTGTGATTGACTAAAATTTTCATGGGCAGGGTACAAATTCAAACCCACAATACATATCTTTGTTAGAGGTAGAGAACTATTAACTACTAAGTAAAATCAACCAGCTATTTCTTTGTATTAGAAAAGCCTAACAAGAAGCATTTACAGAGGGAGAGTATTCCATGTTCTTTAAATTATTTGGGAAAATTCAAGAGCATGCATGTGAAAAGCAGAGCATACAGAGGCATAAGAATTAGAAGGCCAAATAAAAGGATTTTCTTTATATTCTCAAAGTCCACAATAAAGAAGATGCTTAGGTAAGATTTATGTCTTAAGCACACTTTTACAGGTAAAATTTAAATTGATTTCCTTCTTTTCTATTCTACAATAAAATGATGAATAGTTTATTATCATAAAATAAATCTTTCAAATACTTGGAAACAGTTAAGTATCCTCTTAGCTTTCTTTCTGCAATATAAAATTACTTATAAACTAACTTATGAATCATGCGCATACCTTTAGCACAAGAACACTACATAAATTAACAATTTCCCTTGAGAAATAAACTCGTGTTCTTTTAAAATATATGCAACACTTTCAATTTATATAACATTTTTCTGCCAAAGTGCATGGGGATCCTCACATATATCATTCTAATAGGAGTGCTTTGTTTACATTTAGCATCTTTGTATAAAGATTGTAAACTCATTTGGAGACGAATTCACTCTATAACTGTTTTCAGGGAGAGGGAACAGCTCTTAATTTAAGAACAGAATTAGTATTATGTTTGGGAGAGTTCATGGATCAAAATTTTGAACACAGTTCCAGAGCAAAAAGCAGGATAGATAAAAGGAAAAAAGAGTGGAGGGAGAAAGGCAAACAAAGAAAATAAATTCTCAAAGGAAAAACAAATACTTTATTTGTCCTTCATTACCACCCCCAACTCTCTCCAGGTATCGGAGCAACCAGGGGCATTGCAAATATTCGGCAAGTGCTTTACAACTGAGTTATGCCCCAGCCCTACCCTCGTTTCTGAATCCTCTATCTTCCCCTTTTGACGGCAGCTGTGATTTTTATGTGTCCTCAAATTTATCTTTTCCAGAACTCAGTCTCTCTCTCAATTTATATCCCATTGCTTTTCCTCCTTTTTACTGCGTGACTTAGGATGCAATTTCTAGTACTTCACTAAAGCCTTCGTTAAGTCCATCCCAAGGACGTGGCTGTTGTTTCATCGAATCCCCAAATCAAAATTCTTTTCTCAGTCCTCGCCTGAAAAAACATTCCCTTTTCTCAAATCCCTTGAGCTGTCTTTCCTGAATACTATGAATTCCTTCTACCTCTTGAAACAATCAATTTTCTTTTTCCATCTACTTTCCAGGCCAGGCTTGTGACTCTCCGGCTGAGCCTCTCATCACCCAGATCCTCTATTTCTCCAAAAGGACACCTTCCCTTCTCTCTCTTCAGTGTGGTACTCATCTCCTTTAATAACTTTATTCCTCACCAATTATTGGGCAATAAAGTAAAAACAAATTGAATGTTAAAATAAGTGGAAAGATCTTTGCTTATCAGACATTATATGTTTAGATTAAAAGGATGACACTTGCAAATAAATATGATGTAGATTAATAGACTAAAATTAGACATCAGAACTAGAGCCCACTAGACTTTTATAAGGGGCATTGAACCCATGGACAATAAGTAGATTATTTAAAAAATGGTGTTGGGTACTATACTGTCTTTCCATTGCTGCTGTAATAAATTACCACAAACAATGCCGTACAACAAAACAAGCAAAAAAGATTCGTGACCTCACAGATTGGTAGGCTAGAGGTCCAATACGTACAGCTCCCACAGGGCTAAAAGTAAGGTATCTACGGGGCTTGTGTTTTTTTTTGTTGTTGTTGTTTTTTGTTTTTTGTTTTTCTCTTTTGCTTATTTGGTTTATCTGCAGAATTCAGAATTCAGTTTGTTTCAGTTGCTCCAATTTTCTTTCTGGCTTTCAGCTGTGGGCTGGTTCCAACTTTTAGGAACACCCACATTCCTTGGCACATGTTCCCTTCCTTTTCCTCTAAAGCCAGCCATAGGAGGTCAACTCCTCATTTTTCATATCCCTGATCTACTTGGAACATCATTTTTCCTCACTTTTAAGAACACATGTGATTACAAGGAGTCCCTCCAGATACTTTGTCATATATACAGAGTTTGCCAAAAAATGCATACACACTTCAGGAAAAGAAAAATAGTATGATATTTTTACAACAGATAGTGTTACCCTCATATGGGGGACCCTAGAGAATGTTGTGCATCACAGAAAACACGCTATGCTGTTGGCTCTTAGAGAAGAAATTGAAAATTCATGTGCAGCAATCTTAATGGACCAAGGTTACTCAAGCAGCAGCAGCAGTTTGCCATACTAATAAATGTCTGGAAGCTAATAGCCACCACTTTGAGCACCTCTTATAATTGTAGAGGCCAAAGGTAACTTGTATTAATCTCATGAAGTCTCAATAAATTTAATATTAAAATATTTCTACAAGTTTTTCTTTTCCCAAAGTGTGTACACATTTTTAGAGAAGAATGTTGTTCTGGAGATAAGAGCAAAGACATCTTTGAGAAGAGGAGTACATTATCCTTCAAATTCATTTGTCAGGTCTTTAAAAAGTTATTTATGACCAACTCCATATATTTATGTGAAAAACATGTCATATATGTGAGCTAAAAATATATAGAATGAAATAGTGATTCCTTTGGCTACTTGAACACTACATAAACATGTATATGTTAAAATGATAAACAGAATTAAAAGCAAATAAAATTAGTGGTAAAATTTTGCCTCATATATTTCATTTAAATGTCAGCACACAGATACATTCTTTTACATTAAGCAAAAACAAAAACACAATGGCCTGGAGTTATAGCTCAGTGGTAGGCTGCTTGGCTACTGTGTGTTAAACCCAGGGCTAATCTCCAGCACAATAGCAATCACAATCACAAGTCAAAAAAATAAACTCACTAAAACCCATAGAAAACAAGTGACAGATGAATTTATTCTGTCTGAATAAACAGAAAACTTTCCCAAAATCGTACTAGCCCGTTTTAACCTTTAATTTCCATTGAAATAAAATTTAAAAATTTGGTTTTGAATTTAACTACCTGGTTAAATTTAAAAGTTATGATAATTCTCAAACTTCGTAAGAATACAGTTTGCAATGTTCTCTCATATACCACCAAAAATGACACAATCTATTTGAAAAGAATTACAATATATAATCTCGAGAAATATTCTTTCATACTGTAACTTCATTTCTAGGACCCTACTCTGGAGATATCACCTTCTAAATGAGGGATGTGATTTATGTCTAGAAAGTGCATTACATGATTATTCAAAATAACAAATAATAAGGTGATAAGGATTTCTAATGTTCAGAAACAAGGTGTGTCCTCCTGCCTGCTTTCCCACACACATTTCATGAAACCAGCTTTTATTTCTATGACACTGTTTCTGACAGGCTCTTGAAACTAGAATTTCTATGTCATATTTGTTTCAATATTTACAAGTGTTTCCAAATGCTACTGGGCACATCACAGTATTTGGCTTATCAATTGCTTTGTTATAATTTTAATGGTGATCAAAACATTTTAATCCTTTAATTAAACATTTTACCTTGATTATTGTAACAAATCTTGAATTTATATTCCCATACATATTGTCTTTTCAATTTTATATTTATGCACAATGTTTTGCTGTTTCTTTCTTATGATATAAAAATACAATTTATCTTTCCTTCAAGATTATATAAAAGGATACGAGGAAAAAAGATGGCGGATGAGTAAGAAGCATGCAGAGAAACTCTCTAAAAGTTGTCATTGGACTACGGGAATATAGTGACCGGGAGAGCGCAGGAGGGGGGCAGATGCCTCCCCGGGACTCAGAAAAGTTCTGAAGCGCAGCTTGGGACCCCCGGCACCAGTGAAGGGGACTTTTCAACAAAGAAGGAGCAGACCCCGCGTGCGCGCACCCTCTACCATCCCAGGAATCACGGCAGGACAGAAGCTCAAAGCTGCGGACACACAGTGACAGCTGGCACCCAGGGAGCCCCCACGGAGGATCACGAGACAGCGGCGGGGCAGGGGAGTGGCGGAGAATGGCGCTGGCTGGCGGTGAGTGAGTGTCTCTCAGCCACAGCTGCCCCGCGCCAGAGAGCGACTGGCCGGGCGCCATTGTGGGCGGTGCGGTGAAAATCAGAGCGGCTTGAAAACTGCTCTGGGAACTTGTGCTCCAGACAGGGCAGCGCGGTGCCTCTCAGCCCCACGAAAGTGCGCTGAGGGCGGCGGATGAAGGAGACTGGTCTCTCAGCCACACCTGTCCCGCGCCAGAGAGCAACTGGCCCGGCGCCATTGTGGGGGGTGTGGCGAAAATCAGAGCGGCGCGAAAGCAGTGAGCTGACAGCCGCAGGCAAAGAAGAACGGTCTCCACCTGAACGTCCACGCTCTGCTCACCGCCCCACCACAGGACCACTCCTGACTCTCTGGGATGGACATGCACGGAACAGGACTCTCATCACACGGTGCCTGCCTACAGCAGAGTCAACACCTGGAACTGATTATTTTTATTTTTTTTATATATATATATTTTTTTCTCTCTCATTAGTTTTTTGTTCTGGTGAAGGGGTTTTTATTTTGGTTTTTATTTTTGTTATATTTTTATTTTGTTTTTATTTTTTTTTCTTTTTTTCTTTTGTGGGGTTTTATTTCTGTTTTATCTCTTTGCTTTGTTGTTTTTGTCTTCATTTTTGTTTCTGTTTGTCTATTTGCTCTTTCCTTCATTATTCTCTCTGGCTTTTATATGAATGTAAATAGCGCCTCTAACCTCTTTGTGATTGTGGTTGTGATCTGTTCTTCCTTTTATCCTTTCCTTCTCTTTTTCCCACCAGTCCTCTACACCAGTGTCCCAATGTTAGTGGGATCCCTCTTGGTCCTCTAACCTTACATCTAATTCCTTCCTCTTCTCACAATACTCTATTTCCTCCTTAACTCATTTTAAATTTAAACTGAGGGGAAAAATTGATACACTAAGGACTTGTATACTGCATATAATTTTTCTGGTGTGTTTTAGATTTTGTTATATAACCACAACTCTACTTTATACAGCTAAAAGTGGTAAATAACTGGTTAGCTCAGTCTGTCATTTTCTAGGCTGTGTTTGATGCTTCAGTTACCATTATAGCCAAATGTATAGCCAAAAGCTGTTCTAAACAGCTTTCCTTCCTGATATTTCATGATTGATATTGACTAAGGGACACAGAAAATACAGTGGCAGAGTACCAAAGAATCAAGGACTGGGCCAAACAGGTAGCAACTTCTCACATCCAACGAATTGAAGAGGTAGGATCTGGCAGAGAGCTCAAAACCCAAAAGCAAGCTCCACTTGGAAGATACTGCAGAGAAGTAGTCATCTTCTAAGGATCTTGAACACTAGCAATAAAGTAACCTATCATAGGTAATTTACAAACATCACCCCAGGAATTAAAGAAAGAAAAGATGAGACGACACTTAAACAAGATGCAACCCCACACATCCAATTCACCAAAGGCAAACCTAGGGGACAACGAGGTGGAACAATCCAAAAGCCACCCACCTGGCATATCTGAGGGGGTAACAACAAAACAATTGAATGAGGCTCTGGAAAAAATTAAAACAGAAATAATTTCACAGATAACTGCAGAGATAATGTCCACAATGAAGACCATGCTTAAGGACACTATAGCTGATACAGACAAAAAAATAGATGAGCTTAAGAAAACTATAGAAACCATGAATGCTCAGCATAGGAAAGAAATGGAATCCATAAAGCAGATTCAAGCAGATATCCAAGAGAACAAAAATTCCATTGAAAATATTTGTAGCAGATTAAGCCAATGTGAGGACAGGATATCAGATATAGAAGACAGGCTTGCAGTTAGTGATCATGAAAAGAAAGAATTCTTAAAAACAGCAAGGGACCATGAAAAATCAATTCAGCAGCTGCTAGATGACTCAAAGATAAACAACTTAAGAATAATTGGAATAAATGAAAAAGCAGGAGATAGCATCAATGACATTAAAACCTTGTTCAAAGACATTATCAGGGAGAACTTTCCTGGAAGAGAAAAAGAATTTGACCCCCCAATAAGTGAAGCTTTTAGAACACCAACTAGACATGATCAAAAAAAAACTTCAGCCAGACATATCATAGTCAAGATCCCAGAAATTCAACAGAAGGGCAGAATCTTAAAAGCTGTTAGGGAGAAGAGACAAATCACCTATGAAGGAAAACCCATCAGAATCACAGCTGACTTTTCAGCACAAACCCTCAATTCAAGAAGAGCTTGGAATGACGTATTTCAAGCTCTAAAGTAAAATAATTTCCAACCCAGATTGATGTACCCCGCAAAACTATCTTTCAAAATTGATGGAGAAATAAAATACTTTCATGACAAAGAACATCTAAGAAAATTTATGACCACCAAACCAGCACTCCAAAATGTTCTGAAAGACATTCTAGAAAGAGATAGGAACCCCAACAGAAGGAATCCACCAGGCAGGGCAGATAATTAAATAGCAGGAAAGGGGAAAAACAAAGAGTGGGAACCAACAACAGGAAAATATCATGACAAGTATAAGTCAATACATATCAGTTTTAACCATCAATGTTAACGGTCTCAATTCACCAATCAAAAGGCACAGACTGGCAAAATGGATCAAGAAGCAAGATCCAACAATATGCTGTATACAAGAAACACATTTAATTCAGAAAGAAATTCATAGACTGAAAGTCGAAGGATGGAAAACAATACTCCATGCAACAGGAACCCAGAAAAAAGCAGGGGTAGCTATTCTTTTTGCAGACAAAGTGAATTTCAAGCCAAGAATGATTCAGAGAGATAAAGACGGTCATTACATCCTTGTAAAGGGAACAATCCAAGAGGAAGAGATAACGATCATAAATATATATGCGTCAAATACCAATGCACCCAACTATATAAAACAAGTACTAAAGGACATGAAAAATCAAATAAGCACTAATACAATTATATTGGGAGATCTCAATACTCCACTGTCACAAAAGGACAGATCAACTAGACAGAAAATCAATAATGAAATAATAGAACTGAACCAAACTTTGGAACAAATGGACTTAGTAGATGTCTACAGAGTGTTCCACCCCACAACATCAGAATACACATTCTTCTCAGCTGCACATGGGACGTTCTCCAAAATAGACCACATACTAGCTCATAAAACCTGCTTAAGTAAATGCAAAGGAATTGAAATTATCCCATGCATATTATCAGACCATAGTGCAATGAAATTGGAAATCAATGGCAAAAGAAATCACAAAAACTCCCTAAACACATGGAAATTAAATAGCACCCTCCTGAACAACCAATGGGTCACCGATGAAATTGAAGAAATTAGACAATTTCTAGAACTGAATGATAATGACAGTACAACATACCGGCACTTATGGGATACAATGAAAGCAGTCCTAAGAGGGAAATTTATAGCATTAAATACTTATATTAGGAAAATAGAGCAAGCGCAAATAAACAACTTAATGGCGAACCTCGAACTTCTAGAAAAAGAAGAGCAGGTTAAGCCAAAAGCCCGCACAAGGGAGGAAATTACAAAGATCAGAGCAGAAATTAATGTATTGGAGACTAAAAAAACAATACAAAGAATCAATGAAGCAAAAAGTTGGTTCTTTGAAAGAATAAATAAGATTGACAAACCCTTATCCAACCTTATTAAAAAAAGAAAAGAAAAGACTCAAATCCATGCAATTGAAAATGAAAAGGGTGATATCACGACGGACCCTGCAGAAATCCAGAAGATCATCTATACCTATTTTAAAAATCTATATTCTACTAAGATGGAAAATGCAGAAGAAATGGACAGATTCCTAGATTCGTATGAATTACCAAAGCTGAATCAAGAAGATTTAAAAATCCTAAATAAACCAATATCAACCAATGAAATTGAAGATGTAATTAAAAACCTCCCAACAAAGAAAAGCCCAGGCCCTGATGGATTCACTGCCGAATTCTACAAGAAATTTAGAGAAGACCTAACGCCACTACTTCTCAAACTTTTTAATGAAATTGAAAGAGAAGCAGTACTCCCAAATTCATTCCTGGAAGCAAGCATTACCCTGATACCAAAACCAGAGAAGGACCCAACTAAGAAAGAGAACTACAGGCCAATCTCCCTAATGAACATAGATGCAAAAATCCTTAATAAGATACTGGCAAACAGAATCCAACAAATCATCAAGAAGATTATACACCATGACCAAGTTGGATTCATCCCAGGGATGCAGGGATGGTTCAACATACGTAAATCAATAAATGTAATACAGCATATTAACAGAACCAAAGACAAAAATCACATGATCATCTCAATAGATGCAGAAAAAGCTTTTGACAAAGTCCAGCACCTTTTCATGATAAAAACCCTACAGAAAATTGGAATAGAGTGTCTTTATCTCAACCTGGTAAAAGCTATCTATGACAAACCAACAGCCAATATTATACTAAATGGCCAAAAACTGAAAGCCTTCCCTCTAAAATCAGGAACAAGACAAGGATGTCCACTGTCCCCACTCTTATTCAACATAGTTCTGGAAACTTTAGCCAGAGCAATTAGACAAGAGAAAGAAATAAAGGGAATAATGATTGGAAAGGAAGAAGTTAAATTATCATTATTTGCAGATGAGATGATACTCTACACGGAAGACCCCAAAAACTCCACTAAAAAACAGCTAGATTTAATAAGCAAATTCAGTAGTGTAGCTGGATACAAAGTCAATACTCAAAAGTCAATAGCCTTCCTGTACACAAATAACAAACTGGAAAACAATACCTTTCACAATAACATCCAAAAAACTGAAATACCTAGGAATCAACCTCACAAAGGATGTAAAAGACCTATACACTGAAAACTACAGTACTCTGAAAAAGGAGATTGAAGAGGATATCAGAAAATGGAAAGATATCCCTTGCTCCTGGATAGGAAGAACCAATATAGTGAAAATGGCCATACTTCCAAAATTGTTATACAGATTTAATGCAATTCCAATCAAAATTCCAACAGCATATCTCACAGAATTAGAGAAAACAATCCTAAAATTCATTTGGAATCAGAAGAGACCTAGAATAGCAAAGGCAATTCTGGGCAACAAAGGCAAGGCAGGGGGCATCACAATCCCCGAGTAGAAATTATACTATAAAGCTACTGTGATAAAAACAGTGTAGTACTGGCAAAAAAACAGACTTGAAGATCAATGGAACAGATTAGAAGATGCTGAAACAACCCCAGACATACTAAGCTACCTTATCTTTGACAAAGGTGCCAAACACATTCAGTGGAAGAAAGATAGCCTCTTTAATAAATGGTGCTGGAAAAACTGGCTCTACACATGCTGAAGATTAAAACTAGACCCATATCTTTCACCATGCACTAAACTAAATTCAAAATGGATCAGAGATCTAAATATTAAAACAGAAACATTAAATCTGCTGGAAGGTAGGATAGGTAAATCCCTTGAAGACATTGGTGTAGGCAAAGACTTTATGAATAAAAACTCAACCGCACGGGAACTATCCCAAAGAATCAATAACTGGGATCTCATCTTATTAAAAAGCTTTTGCACAGCAAGAGAAACCACCAACAGAGTGAAGACAACCCACAACATGGGAAAAAATGTTTGCCAGCTGTTCCTCAGACAAAGGATTACTATTGAGAACATATAAAGAACTCAAAAAAATCAGACCTCCCAAATTGAAAGACCCACTCCAAAAATGGGCATCTGAGATGAATACACATTTCTCAGATGAAGAAATACTAATGGCAAATAAATATACAAAAAAATGTGCAACATCACTAGTCATTCGAGAGATGCAAATTAAAACAACACTGAGATACCATCTCACCCCAGAAAGAATGGCTACTATAAAGAAATCAACTAATAACAAATGTTGGAGGGGCTGTGGGGAAAAAGGAACCCTTCTTCACTGTTGGTGGGAGTGTCAACTGGTACAGCCACTGTGGAAGTCAGTGTGGAGATTCCTCAAAAAGCTAGGGTTGGAGGTCCCATTTGACCCATCTATTCCCCTTCTGGGCATCTTCCCAGAAGAATTAAAAACATCGTACCACAGTGATATATGTGCACCCATGTTTATAGCAGCACAATTTGTAATAGCCAGATCTTGGAAACAACCCAAATGCCCATCAACTGAGGAATGGATAAGAAAGATATGGTATTTTTATACAATGGAGTACTATTCAGCCATAAAGAAGGATAAACTGGAGACTTTTATAGGTAAATGGATGCAACTCGAGAAAATACTCATAAGTGAAATAAACCAGACGCATATGTGTAAGCATCGTATTGTCTCACTAGTATGAGAAACTGAAAGAGTAAATAAGATCCAAAATGTACAATAGACACGGTGAATCAAAAAGAAACTGGTCAATAAGAAAGAGAGACTGGAACGGGGAAAAGAAAGAAGGGAAAGGGAAAAAAAACTGTATATGTATATAAGATGGTTAAGATAGATACACTACCAGTTTTACTGAGTTCATTGAAGAGGAAGGTTTGAGCCAATAATGTTTGGACAATTGAATGCTAATGTCTGGTATCCTGAATAACTAACTTAAAGATAATAATACGTAATGCATTGACCATTGTTACCCTCATATTATGTTGTTTTGAAAATTTGTTCTTTTTTTGATTTGTTTTGTTTTTTCTTCTCTTTAAAATAAAAATAAAAAAAGAATAAAAAAAAAGATTATATAAAAGTATTCACCCTGCCATTTGTGACCTTCAGCAGAATGTTCCTAGTGCTTATTTTTAGCTTTATCATTTATTATTTTCCATATATTCCTTACCTTCATAGACACTGTGTAGCCCTGTGAAAATACCTAGCATTTTCCCTTCCTCACTGCTCTTTTGCATGTTCTTCTTTTGACAAGTTCAAAGACTGGAACTAGTATTTACTCATTCAGATCCTTTCCCATTTTATTTTTTAATGTGATACCTTTTTAAAGATGCTCACTTTCCCTTGTTTCTTTAATATAATGAATTTTTACCCTCCTTTGAATATCCATGTTATTAGGTTTATACATTTTAAAGATAATCGGTATTACCTACCCATATGTATAATATACATAGTATATATATATTATTTTTTCTCATTCCCTTTATTAAATCTTAGAGCCACTGAGAACAAACATGTTGAGAAAACACTTGACAGTTAGAAAATGACTATGATAATGTGGTGATGTAGTTTACCCATAACACATTTTCAAGTACACACAGAAAGAAATGAAGAAAACTGAAAGTTCTCAGTTTATTGGTTTTTCATTTGTTTTGTTTTGTTTTGTTTTGTCTTGTTTTGTTTGTGGGGAGGTGAATTTACTGAAGATTGAACCCAGGGACTCGAGCATGCTCCATCACTGAGTTACACCTTTTTAAAAATATATGTATACAGCCTTCTGGGGCTTAAATTGATCTTCTAGCAAATGTGTGGATACACATTATAAATTCTTCAGCCAAAAGCTTATGCAGCTGGAAAAAAAAAAAAAGGCACACACTGCAGCCATTGAGCCTTGGCTCAAAATCAAATTCATAGTCACCTGGGTGGTTTAACTATCCTCAGACCATATTATTAAAGAAATACAACTATTATACATATGTTAGTGCTTATATCCTGGAAAGTGCACTTGCAGTTTTCCATTACCACGGTTTGTATCAACCAATTTCTTTTTGAATTCTGTTAAGACATAGAAAACCTACCTGATCGAGTTGTAAGGGAGATTGTTTCTCTTTGGAGCCAAACATCATACTACAAACTACTTTAAAATGTTTCTGGAAGTAATAAATCATTAATTTAAAATGTGTCTTCATTACAAAAGCTTGAATGTTCTTGAAATGTCTGAGAAAGCCTTGAAGTTATGAATATATAAACCTCAAAGCTAGTCATTTTATAAATAAAAATCATTAAATTTTAATCAAAAGAAGATTTCTTCAATGCAGGCTCCTAAATGTTTTATTATCCAATATTCAGTGAAAGGTTTGCTCTTCTTAAAGGCCTTATCCTTGATGTCCTGATCGTTCTGTTTGCCTTAATCTCAGATACCATTTGGTATGTGTATAAAATTGATTTTATAGGATGTAGAGTCCTATGCTGGCACCTAGCCTGACTTACACAGCAAACAAGGGAGCCCATCCATCTGAAATTTTTGTTCTCAATTTACATTATTTCTGAATTACATTAAAAACACATCTGGGCCAGTGAGATGGCTCAGCGGCTTAAGCGCCTGCCCGGCAAGCGCGAGGGCCCGAGTTTGACTCCCGGATCCCACATACGAAAAAGGGGCCGGTGATATCGCTCAGCGGCACGGGCGCCTGCTGGCGCGCGAGGTCCTGAGGTCAACCACCCGGTACCCACAAAAAAAAAAAAAACAAAAAAAAACACATCTTTACACTTCTAAGAGAAATTCTGGAAGGATATTTTGAGATGAGATGTCTAATCTTTAAAGTCCAAGTGTGTTATAAAATTTCATAAGATATCTGTGGTAGGAAAAACCATTGAATTAGGCATGCTTTTCTATTTTAGATTATAAAAAATCACATTTGCTCTATAATTGCGGAATAATTCTGTTTTATTACTAAGAATCCAGATTGCTATGTATATAATTTCTGTTAAACATGTATTTTTCAAAATTCACAACTTTATGGCCAATTTTTTAACTTATTTGCAGTCCAGTATAAATTGTTAAAAATATGTGCTACTATTAGTGTAAGCACATTGAAAAATAAGAAGTAGGAAAATGTACAAGAAATATTTTTAAAGGTAAATCTTCAAATCAAATGTTTTGTTCTATACAATACTGCTTTTAGTGATATGCTGTATAGAAAGGTTCGAAAGGGCCGGTGAGATGGCTCAGTGGCATAAGCACCTGCCTGGCAAGCGCGAGATCCTGAGTTTGATTACCGGTACCCACATACATAAAAAGGGCCAGTGATATCGCTCAGTGGCATGGGCTCCTGCTGGCGTGTGAGGTCGTGAGTTCGACCCCTGGTACCCACCAAAAAGAAAAGAAAAAAAAAAAAAAAGAAAGGAACAACAAAAAAAAAAACATAAAATAAGCAAAGAACCTTGAGCGTGTCAGGCAAACACTCTATCAGTGAGCCACAACCCAATCCAGAAAGATTAGTTATTACAGCAGCAGAGCATTGAACAAACACCACAGACCTGAAACAATCATCACTGACTACATCCATGACTGCGAATAACTCCTGGATTTTTAACTGTTTATAATGTAGTTATACACTAAATAAAACTTTATTTTCCAGAGTTCAAATATTTTGTTGTAAGAAGGTCATTAAATTGGCCTAATCAGTTTTAGAAGTGAGTGCAGGCATTCAGATGAAAAGCCAAAGGAACTACACATAAGTCCTCTGTTTCCCATTGGGGTACAGTTTAACAATCCCAAAACTCATACACATGTGTACCAGTACTGGAAAATTAAGTAAATGGACAGCAGGATAGTGGGAGCCACATGTCTAATTGCTGGGGTAGAGGATTAGAAATAAACAAAAGAGGAAAGTTTGGATGATCCAAGTCATAACAAAGTAGAGTTGAATATATCAATAAGAACTCATATTTACCAAAATATTAGTAGAGGATGTACACAGGTTAGGTTACTTATACATATGTGTATACATGAGATTATAATGCACACACATTTTTCTCTGTCAGTTAAGAGGGCCTAGCAGGAACAACGCTTCCTCAGTTACTATTCTCACTCCTGAGACAAAATACCTGAAACCCACAGTTAAAGGAGGAAAGGTTTATTTGACTCACAGTTTGTAGAGGTTTCAGTTCATAGCTGGCTCCAAGGCAGGGCGGCATGGCAGAGGGGCATCGCAGAGGATAAATAGTCCATGGCAAAGCAGAGCAGGCAGAAGGCCGCAAGCGACAAGTGACCACAGCAATTCTCTTTCTGTCCCTTATATTTCACACCCAGGGTGGAGTACCCTCATCCTACCCAGAACTATGTGAAACCAATCAGTGGACTAATTTAGTAATTATATACCCTTGATCCCAGCATCACACACTCTAGAGCCAGCTACCTCTGAAAAGGCCCCCCGTGACCAATGAAGCTTTGGGAGACATCCAGACACAAGGCATAACAAACACCTCACAGCAAAAAGCACAATCCAGAAATGAAATCTTGGTTTCTCCAAGAACAGGACTCAGAACTCCTTGGGTAAATGTTTGATTCTACATTTTGGGCAGGAAATATAAGGTTTCCTGAAATATTTGGTACTGCCAGAGAACACAAAAGCACTAAACATCAAACCAAAGAAAACAAACAAAAAACAACAAAGGTATACATCAAAAGGACATAGCAGCCAACTGAAAAATTTTTCAATAGTCATTGCTAAAACAACATTTTCAACAAAATAAAAACATAGTTGTAGACTACAACTCAAATTATAAAATAAATATATGTGAAATATATATATTCATCTACATGATATAGATGAGTTAATTAGTTAACTAACAGAGGGAATAATCTGATCTTTGCTACAAAAGAGTCACAAAGTGTCTACACAGATACTCCTCACTAAAAGGAGGTGGAGAATGACTGCACTCTTTAAGCTTTGTCTAGGGACTTCCTCCTAAAGAATACTTTATTGGAAGGAGAGAACACTGTAATTTTATAGGGAAGAAACCTTATAAATAATAAATTGGCCAAAGTGATAATACTAACCATCAACAGTGATTAGTTATAATGATAATCGAATATATGCTCATGAGATGATGTGTTGGGAGTGGCATTTTACCTCTGTAGTTTTTCTTCTAAAAGCACATGGCCTTGATCTAATCATGAAAAATCAAATGGATTAACTTCCTACAAAAGGCCAACAGCCCTCAAACCTAACAAAGTCATCAATAAATTGGAAAGGTTGGACTATGAAACTGTCAAAGTCCCAAGTAGAATGAGTCACAGTGATTAAATGTAGTTCAGTATCCTAGAGAGTGTGATGGAATATAGAAAATGACAAATATGCTGTCCTAACATTAGATGCTAACACTGTAATGGAGCAAATCGGGTAGGTAAGGTATATGGGAATTCTGTACAATCCTTGTATCTTTTTTGAAAATCTAAAACTATTTTAAATAAAAAGTTTATTTAAAATGGAGTAGGAACCTTTATAGATAATGGAATAATCCATGTCTTGAATCTCATTTTGTTTACATAAATGTGTCAGAATTACATCCCAGTTCTACCACTTATTAGCTGTGTAATTTTGGGTAATCCATCATGCTGTCAAAACCTCAATATCTATATCACAATAATGGGAATAATAATATTTGTGTCACAGAATATTTTAAGGATTAAACATAATAAATCAAATTTAGAACTAAATATCAGGCACAAATTAAGGGAAGTGTTCTTTTAATGGAGGGGCACCATTATGTGTATTATAATTTACTCCATGTTTATAATAGCGTGATTTATGTAATTGAGACAAATGGAAGGGCACAGTAGCAGAAAACTCTAATAAAAGGCAGTCCAAATACTTCCAATAGCTCTCAGAATCTAGTCTATTTTCTAACCTGGGTTCTGAAATAAAATAAAGCTAAGGACTAATGCTAAATGAGTGCTGGTCATGTTATAATAATCCCATTTCTGTTTGGAAAAATAAACAGCCTAATTAGAGAACATTTGCAATGACCAATTTCCTTCTCCTAGAAATCTAGGTTAAAGGGCTCACTTAGTGGTTTTTACCCATACAAAGGAAGTATTTTTCCCCTTCTGATAAATTGTGTAACTCAAAGGTCAATAATGGTATCATGTATCACAAGTCCTTTCTTGTGCCTCACAGTGCCTGAGGGCACTCATTCTAATGTGATCTGTCAGACTCTACCTAACAGATTTAGTACTTACTTGTAATATATTAATAGCTTCATTTTTAGATTTGCTTTCTTCCCAAATAGCGCTAAGAAATTAATTGCTAGTTCCAAGTTGAGAGTGGAAACAGATTGTTGAGCATGAATTACGATTATGAAAATAGCATCAAGACTGCAGATTTGAATATGATAAATAAGAGATAAGTTACAAAGGAATAGAGGAGCCAGCCTGGATGGTTTTACCATTATACATGGAAGATATGAGACTTTCTGAAATGTCTTAAACTGCAGAAAGAGTTGCCATAGTATTAAGTACAAAATTACAGTCTACTTTAAACACGTGAGCATTTGTTTAACTTTCTTTCTAAAATATTGTGGTAAAAAAATCAAGGAAGGGCCGGTGAGATGGCTCAGCGGTGTAAGCGCCTGCCTGGCAAGCCCGAGGGTCTGAGTTCGACTCCCGTAGCCCACATATGAAAAAAGGGCCGGTGATATCGCTCAGTGGCACGGGCACCTGCTGGTGCGCAAAGTCCTGAGGTTGACCCCCGGTACCCACAAAAAAAAAAAAAAATCAAGGAAAACAAATTAATACCCACTTAATCTACATTAAGTGAAAGAGAAGGAAACATATTGGATGTAGAGTTAAAAAGATCATTTCTCTACTAACATCCCATTGCCCAAGTCATTTTACCTGTCCAAGTTTGTAGGTCTCCTACAATCTACATCAGAAGAATGTTATGAGAATTAAATCATTGTACAGTGTTTGGGAAATGACACTACAAAACCAAAATCAAATATTACTGCTCATTGCACTAAATTTGAATCAAAATTCCACCACTTACTCATTACATAACTTTAGACAAATTATTTTGCTCTACAGGTTCTTCATTCATGTATTACAATTCATAACCAATTAAAGAAATCTTTGAAGGATCAAATGGGAAAAATAGAAGTAAATGGGTCATTGTAACAGTTCAATATTTGTTATTATAAAAATAATGGATCTAATCATTCCCCTCTGAAAATCTTTCAGTAAAATCTAGAAAAATTGGCAGTATCTAATACAAATTATTAAAATTTACTAGATTTTAAAATTAAGATTCTAACTGTATTTTGAAAATATAGTGTGAAAATATTTTTGTGCATACCAGCAAATTGATTCAAATGTTTGTGTAAAGAACTAAAAGTTTCAGAATAACCAACATAATAATGAAAGAGAAGAACAAAATCAGAGGACTATTACTACCTGGCCTTAAGACTTACTACAAATCTACAATAAGCAAGGGACCATGGTATTGTGAAAGAACAGATAGGTAAGTACAACAAAATAAAGCCAAAATACTGTACTAAACAAGTAGTCAACTGACCTTTGAAAAATGATCAAAAGGAATGCAACAAAGAAAGATACTCCTTTCAACAACAATAACAACAACAACATTAATATAGAAACAGACCTTACACATTTCACTAAAGTATAACTCAGAAATGATTCAGAAACTCCAATGTAAAACACAACATTATCCTAGGGGATAACAGAAGAGAAGATCTAGAAGTTGTTGGAGGTGCCAATGACATTATAGACACAAGAAAAAAAGGCATAGTCCATGACAGGGACATGTTCCATAAGTTGAACTTCATTAAAAGTAAATCTTCTATTCTGAGAGACACTGTCAAGAGAAGGAGAGGACAAGTCATTGATTGGAAGAAAATATTTGCAAAAGGCATCTGATAAATGTCAGTTACCCAAAATACATAGAGATGTTCTAAAATTCACCAATAAAAATAATGAACAATCAGATGTAAAAATGGGCAAAAGAATTTTACTGCAAGACTCTCATCAAAAAATACACACACTGCGCTGGTGAGATAGCTCAGTGGCACAAGCGCCTGCTGGCAAGCGCAAGGTCCTGAGTTTGACTCCCAGTACCGACATTAAAAAAAAAAAAATACACACAGATAGCAGTTAAGTATATGGCAAAAGCTTAATTTTCATACGTCATTGGAAATTTGCAAGTTAAAGCAGCAATGCGATATTATTAGACACCTATCAGAATTGTAAAAATCCAAAATACTGATAATACCAAACATTAGTGAGGATGTTGAACAATAGGGGATCTCATTTACCACTGGTCAGAATGCAAATTGTTCAGCCACTTTAGAAGATGGCTTGGTGGTTTCTTACAACACTAAATGTATTTCTACCACCTGATCTAGCAATTGCACTTCTTAATTTTTACTCAAAGTTGTTGAAAACTTATGTCTATATAAAAATCTACTTATAGATGTTTACAGAGTTTTATTCATAATTACCAAACTTGGAAGGAATCACAATATTCTTCACTAGGTAAATAGATAAAATATAGTACATCTAGATAATAGAATACTATTCAGCACTTACAAGTAATGAGCTATCAAGCCATGAAAAGAAGTGAAGGAATCTTAAATGTATATTATCAAGTGAAAGAAACCAATTTAATAAGACACAAACCATATGATTCCAATTATATGACTTCCTAGAAAAGATGAAACTGTGCAACAGAAAGATCAGCAACTGTCATGAACTAGGGGAAAGAAAAGGACAAATAGGCAAAGTATCGTACAGAGAAATTTTGGTGCAGTGGAAGCTCTCTGTATGATACAACATAAAATTTGTGAACAAGTTTAAAAAGGAAAACAATTTTGTTAGAAAAATAAAGATGGGGCTGGTGAGATGGCTCAGTGGTATAAGCGCCGGCCTGCAAGCGTGAGGTCCTGAGTTTGACTCCTGGTACCCACATAAGAAAAAAGGGCCCGTGATATCGCTCAGCGGCACGGGTGCCTGTTGGCGCGTGAGGTCCTGAGGTTGACACCCGGTACCCACAAAAAAAAAAAGGAAGAAAAAGAAAGATGATATTACCATACTATAAAAAGAAATCTCAAATTATCATGCTCAAATCATCATTATATAGAGTACAGGAGTGTCTTACAGCTCGTGTACTCTACGTAAAGGATAATGCACTTTCAGCATAGCATAGACAGAGGGTGACTATGGCTTCCTGCACTGCATGCACAGATGTCATATAAGTAATATGAAGTTTCCTTCTTGGATCGGAGGAAGACAGCAGGAAGCAATGGACTTGAACAAGAAAAACAACCCTCCACTCAGGAAAATCCCCATCAGGGTTCTGCACAGTGAGTGTCCGTAGAAGAAGGGCTACTGGGTGAAGAAGAGTAGTTACAAGAGAGATAAGAAATCACTAAAACTTGTGAGGGCAAGTGTCTTATGGAAGGAGCAAGCCTCATGAAGGGACAGGGGAAGAAAAGGAAATGTCAACAAGAGGGCTTCCCAGGCAGACTATGGCCCCTGCACAAGGTCGGGGTCAAGTCCCAGAGTCAGGAAGCATGGGTGGCACCATAGAGTTCAGAGGCCACCAACTCTGATATTAGCCTTGGTCATTACCTTCCCATGTTGTCATCAGGTCTTTCCTCCTTAAACTCTCTTTTCAGAAGTAAAGGCTCCCACTTCTCCCATCTCCCTAGACTCAAATCCTGGAAATTTAGTTGAAATCATAGGTGGTTCTGAGAGTGGAATGCAGGAAAATTGGGCATTAGAACTATGAAACAAGCTCTGGAATAAAAGGAAACTGTGGCAAATATCAACTTGCCCATGTACCAGCAGTGGAGTCTTTTGTCTTTTATTTTCTTCTTTGTAAAATGCTGAAATCAATACCTAACATTGATCTATGGAGATTGAGATAAGCTGTCAAAATTGAATGGCATCATGCGTGCTTAGCAAGTTGTTGATATTATTATTCCTAAATAAGAAAGCACTACAGGAATATCGAGTGCTGTCTAACAGAAAAGAAGGTCAGTAGGTGGTCAAGAAAAGAGAAACTGGACAGATGAGTGATCAAGAACATGGAGTGAAACAGGAATTTTCAGTGCCCAAAGGAGCAGAACCAATAGGCCATAGAGGATTTCTGCAGATGGAAAAGAAGTAAGTATTGATAATTAGCCCATCATGGTGGTAAGTGTTTAATCCTAAGGAGAAGGATGGTGACAACAGTTCATTGTTATTCAAAGAATGTGAGAAACAAAATCAGAATATAGAAGATATATGTCACAGTAGTTCTTACTTTTTATTCATCCTTTTACTTTTGTTTTACTACTTGTCTTAATTACTTTTCTCATTGCTGAGACAAAATACCTGGTACTTAAAGTTAAGAGAGGAAAGGTTTATTTAGGTCACAGTTGATAGAGGTTTCAGTCCATAATGGGCTGGCTCCAAGGCAGGGTGGCACATGGCAGAGGGGCAACCATTTACGGTGGTGGAAAACAATAAAAGCAATGAGGAAGAGAGACAAACCCCTCTCTGTCCCTTATATTGTATGCAGGCTACCAGCCCTACGGCTGGTGTAGCACTTACACCCTTAATCCCAGCACTGGACCTTAAATCAGTCACAAACTCTAGATTTAGCCACCTCCAAAAAGCCTGTCCCCCCATGACTACATGAGTATTTGGAGGGACATCCAGACACAAACCATAACACTACTCTAAACAGATAAAAAGAAAATAGTTTAATATGTTGAGATCCTCAAGAGAAAATGTTTTTAATTATCAAAAAATCAATCTACAAAAAATTCTGCATTGAGAAATATTCTCTTAGAAATTCATGTGCTAAAGGGTGTGAGATTTTATGCAGTAAATTTTAATAAATACCTGCCACACATGTGGCTCTGGATTGCTTTGTACAGGCAATGCTTACTTGTACATCCAGCACTAGATGATCTAGGGTGATTATTTTAGCTGGGACCTGGGAAGTATTCTGGTCTAAATCGTTTATTGGACAAATGGGTTTCTTTTTTGTCCAAAAATTTAGACACATTTGTCCTAAAACTGCATTCATGTGCTGGGAATATAACTCAGTGGTATAGCACTTACTTTGTATGTTCCAGGCCAAGTTTCATCCCTAGCACTACAAAAACAGAAAAAACACAAAATCTCCCTGCATTCTTAAATTTAACCCCATCTTCAGTTAAATCAATGTAAAGAAAAGATGGTGATATCTTTCATCATTTGTGTGTTTTTACAATGGAAATTGTTTTGCATAAAAATGGTCTAGGTATCTCAGTAATATTTATATAGTAGCACTTGGCTGGTTTTGTTCCCTTTTATTAGGAAATGTTCCTAAACTTTCTCACTCAAATGTATGTGAAAAGCAGGGCTGATTTTCTGTATAAACTTATTTTATTGACAGTATCCTAATCTTGTTTTTCTTTGTATATGCCTTGATTAACATACTCATGTTTGTTTTCTTTATAAATGCACTTACCATGTCAACATCATAATATATTTGTTCTTTTAATATGTAAAATTGACATTTTTATGAAGTTGCCAGGGTTTTTTTTCTTAATTGTCTATTTTAATCCCATTCATAATTGGCAGTATTTGTTATTTTGTGCGATTTAGAGATGACATTTTTTTTAGTAATCTTTATAGTAAATGAACAGCTTTCTGTGAGTTTCTACATCTCACTTATTACATCCATTAATTTGAAAGATTTTCATTTGTTTGCTTTGACAATGATGTTCATATGGTCTTTTCAAGAAATAATCTGTTTCATTGCAAAGAAAGAACTAAATATAGTAAAACATCTTTCTGCAACAAAGCTATTTCTATTTGATTAGATCTATTTGAATTTTCCCCCAATTAACAATTTCTCAGACATCATCATCCTATTATCCTTCTTATTCCAATTTCTAATTTGATAAAAATATCGGCTACACATGTGATTTCAATTTTTTATTTCTAATACTCTGTAATATGTCTCAGTCCTTCTAATTGAAAGTGTATATCTATGTAAACCCAGACATTCAGTATGAATTTCCTATTGTTGCTCTAACAAATACTGTACCTACATACAACCTTTGAAACTTAAAGCAAAACCAGCTTATTATCTCACAGTACTAGAAGATAAACAGTTAAAGATTGAAAATGGGCCTCACTGGGATTTTGTCAAGGCTGTAGCAGTGCTGTCTTCTTTCCTGAAGAATTTCTTTTTGTGCTTTTTGAACCTGTAGAAGCTGTGTGTATTCCACGGCTCGACTTGTTTCTCTTGTCAAATCCAGCAATGGCCAGTCAAACCTTCGCATCACTCTGCTACTGCTTCTTGCCTCTCTTTTACACATAGAAAGGACTGTCACGAAAGTATTCACCCTTCTTGAATAATTCATAATAACCTCATTATTTTAAGGAATGCTGAATATCAACTCAATTCCCCTTTCCAACATAATATACCATATTTGTTAATTTAAGAATCAGAATATGGTCATCCTGGGGGATATTATTATATCTCCTATGCTTTCTGATGATTGAATTTAATGACCTTTCTTTTTTTCCTCTTGGATTTTCATGATTTAAGTTGATTTGTTTCCCTTAATATTCTCCACTGGATAAACCTTCTTCACTCTTCATTGTTCTGAGGCATTCTCCATTACTGAGAGCTTTTCCTTTCTTTACAACTCAACAGTAGATGTCCCCTGAGGTTTTCTTCAAAATTCCACCCTCCTCTCCTTATATCCTCTTTTTTGGACAAATTCTCTATTTTCATGTGAAGACATGCCTTTTGCATTTGATGCTGATGATTCTGTATTATATGTAAGTTCTTACTTCTATATTTGACCCAATACCACATAATCTAAATTTTATTGAATAATTGCACTTGCTTATTTTTCAGTCATTCCCCAGTCATAATGTGGTTCTTTAGAGCCCTGGAGTAACTTAAAAGAAAATAAGGCAAAGAGGTTTGGAATCTTAGAAAGGTTGTTAGTGAACCTGGGTCTAGATTAGTTTTGGTATGAATAGGATATAAATGTCTAACTGAAAATTTATACAGGCCAAAAATTTTAATCTCTTCCTCTTTGTCTTAGTTACTCTTCTCTATCCTGCTGCCATTCTGGAACATGGTTCAGCCACCTCCATTTAGGCATATGGTGTGGCCACCACCAATCTGGAACATGGTTCTCTGGGGATCTCTTCTTAAAGCAATGTCTTTCACTTTTGCAATTTTGAGACTGTGAATGGTGGAGTCCTGCTGCTTCTTGTGATGCTGTCTGGCTATATTTTCTATTCTCCTGTTCCTTCTCAGCAATCAAGATCTCCTCTACTCTATCTTTGCAGTTCACAGCTTTACTAGAGCTTCCTTTCTGGCCAAACTCACAAGGTTTTAAATCATTCTGCTGGGCACTTTGCTCTTGATTTTCAACATAATTTTGGCTAGAAGCCCCCAGAAGTAGCCATGCCACTATCTCAACATTCAACCACCTTGAAATTTCTTCTACAAGATTAGTTAGCCACCACTCTTGATCTCAGTCAGCCAAAGTCTAGACATGAGCAAAATCCATACAAACTTTACCCCAAGCCATAACACACATTGTCTGGATTCCAACAGCCAGTGCATTCCTCCTTCCCATTCATTCTTCCTCCTAAGCCTGGTCTTTACTGGTTTCTGATCATCTGATCTTTGACCAGAATCCCCCATACAGAATAGCCTAAGGCATTGCACCTCTAGGTTTTCAGCTGGAATCTCCAAATCATTCCAAACTCTTCCCACAAGCCATTCCCAAAGGATCCTGAACCACATGGT
Source organism: Erethizon dorsatum (assembly GCA_028451465.1). NCBI lineage: Eukaryota > Metazoa > Chordata > Mammalia > Rodentia > Erethizontidae > Erethizon > Erethizon dorsatum. The sequence continues at coordinate 53,981,787 of CM051825.1, read as the reverse complement.
CACAACAACCCTATTTGTGGTATCAAATTCTGTCTTAGTTACTTTTCACATTCCTGAGACAAAATACCTTACACCCAAAGTTAAAGGGGGAAATGTTTATTTAGTCCACAGTTTGTAGAGGTTTCAGTCCATAATTGGCTGTCTCCAATGCAGGGTGGCACATGGCAGAGGGGCAAACCATTCATGGTTGTGGAAGACAGCAAAAACCCCAAGCAAAGAGAGATAGATAAGCCTCTTTTTCTCTGTAATATTGTATCCAGCCTACTGGGATTAGGGGAGTGTCAATCCAATCAGTGGGCTGATCCAGCAATCACCCAGCTTTAATCCTAACACCCTTAATCCCAGCATTGCACTATGAATCAATCACACTCTACATTCAGCTGCCTCAGAAAAAAGCCCCCCCCATGACTGCATGAGGCTTTGGGGGGACATCTACACACAAACTATAACACTCTTCCCTGTACAACTCCTTATAAGTAACACAACATTTCAAGATCAAAACAGGGAATGAATAGGAAGTGGTCAACATGAGATAACACATTTTTTCTTGTCTCATTTTATTTTTATCCTACCTTTAGAAATGTTTGTCCTTGAAAGATTTCTTTATAGTGTGTGCTTAAAATGTGTCACATCTTACAGGCTTCTATACTATTCAGAATTCACCAATTACCTTGTTATTTGAATCCTGCATGCCAGTCATCACTAGATCAAACCAATAGCTTTATACTTTTAAACCAATAGTTTTACACCCAGACCAATTCTTTCTACACTCAATGCCTTCATTCCAATAGCTCAGTAAGATATTCTTTTTTAACAAATAGGTAAGGGGGCGGTGAGATAGCTCAGCGGCATAAGTGCCTGCCCAGCAAGCATGAGGTCCTGAGTTCGACTCCTGGAACCCACATAAAGGAAAAAAAAAGGGCTGGTGATATCGCTCAGTGGCACAAGTGCTTGCTGGCAAGCGCAAGGTCCTGAGTTCAACTCCTGGTACCCACAATTAAAAAAAAAATAGGTAAAAGTTGACATGATCATGTCAAAGGCAGTGTGTATCACCTTTTAACTCTCTTCATTAGCTCAGACAATGCAGCAGAGACATCTGGAACACAACTGAGTCCTTGACAGGTTATGAGGCAGACAATTAAAATGCAAACATCAAAATAGTCATCTATTTTTTAAAATCCTAAATTAATTTGTTACATTCTTTCATAAAGAACCCACTTTCTTGATTTGATTAGTTCAAGAATTAAATGATGTTACATTTTATCCATTCACTCAGCCCTGGACACACTTGCCAGTTTTACTACTTTCCCTTAACCTCTTTTCTTTTTCCTTTCCCCTTCCATTAATCACCATGCATCCATCTTTTCTATTGGAGACTTCTTTTTATACTCAATGCCGTCATTCTAATTCTCAATTATTTTCTAAAAATTGCAGTGTCACAAAATCTTGTTAATGAATTTCTTGCCATCATATTTTCCTTTTTTTAAATGAAGTACACATATCACTCAATTATTCCTTGAAACTCTCTAATTCCTATTGTTCTACTTAAAATTTTTAAATGACTCTCCAATGCTTTAGAATATAAAGTTCCATATAGATAGACTTTTATGGGTCTTCAAAATTGCTTTGACTTAAATGTAGTTTCATTTGTCATTACTTATTGTTAGCATTTTATTAATTGGACCAACACAGAGTTTCTGGTAAAAACAAATCAACACAAACAAAAATAAAATGTGTTTCAGCAATCTAGGAAAAGTAGATATATTAGAAAAATGATAGGTATCTTTATTCTGTTACTCATCAGAATCTTTCATGCACCAGTATGCATTAGGAAAATTTAAGGGGTAATTCTCATAAGCAGCAATTCTGAAACAATTGATTAAAGAAGTCCTTTTTTGATCACAAAACTATTGACATTTTAAATGATACTAATATCTCAAGAAACAAAATTTGGGAAATCAGTCCCACAAGACACCTGACTAGCTTTGTCTCTTTCTGTCCTAAATATTTGCTGACTCATAAGGTACCTGCATTCTGGTACAGCTGTTTTCCTTCACTGTCCCCTTTTCCCTCTTACTAGTTACCTATAGTCTCCCATCTTGGGAACATAAAATCCTACTTAAATGAGCAACAGTAAAAATTACTTATTTATTTAAAAATAAAACTCTTAGAACTTGATGTAGTACCATCCTGACACACTCTGTGATTTTTACAGAAACTTACTCTCACTTTTAATCACAGGATGTGAAGACCTAGGTGAAAATTATTTTTAAAGCACAAACTAAGTAAACAGGCATAAGTTTGAGTAAATAATAATATATAAGTTTAGCTGAAATTTGCTGCAGAGATTGGTGTCTCACACACAAGAAACACAAATAATACTTCGAGGTCCCTGGAAAGGTTAAAGCATATGAGGTATAATTGAAAAATAGGGTGACTGTTTAAATAAAAAAATAGTAAAAGATATATTATAATTAATCCCCTTCAAAAGTTAGATGGCACTAGGCAGCTGCATTCACTGAGTTTCTGATCATACCTTGTTAAGACACAAAAGCAAACTTCTGGAAATGCTTCAGGAAGCATTGAAGGCAACAATGAAGGAATAAGTGTATTCAAATTGAGAGGAAGTTTTCTGGGGGGGGATTCATGACATTCTGTGTTTTATCACAATGAATTTTTTTTAATTAAAACATTTACCATATATTTTGATCACATCTTCTATATAATTATCAATCAGAATTAATATTCATTGTACTGCCTGGCTATTATATGTGGGTACTGTGCTATAGTTTTGGTCTTCACTGACATTACCTAATTATTTTAACAATCCTAATAAGTTGGTAATATTGTTCCCATCCCATTGATTTACTATGGAGAATAATGCTTCACTGATGAAAGTCATGTGACTAGTAAGTAGAAGATTTGGACATTAAATTAATAGCTTTAATTATTTAAACTACCCTACAGTACTAGGTGCAGAGTTTAGATTCCTACTATTAAAGAGATTCAAAGAGGGTCTGGTAATGATTCAGAAAAGAGTTCGAATTAGGACAAAAGAAAATACATGAAAAGGTAAAACACGTAATCTTCATCTAGCTAGAGAAGAGAAGAACAAGCTAAGAGGCATACATATTACACATCCATAAATGGAGCCAAGGAAGTATGATTGCATCTGAGTCCTCAGTTGCAAGGTGCATTAATTGATTCTGGCAGAACTGGCTAAAGAAAGTCTACTGAATGGATATTGGATAGTTGTAAGTACTGTCAGGAAGGTCAGAGCCCTGGATGCAAAGATGGACAAGAATAAGAAAGAACAGGAAGCAGGAAAACCACAATAAAATTCTTTTCATAAAACCAACTCAATGAGGTTAACCACACCTTCCCCTGGAGCAATGTATTCCACAGACCTCAAAGGCATTACTCGTGCACTGATCCACATATATTCTGGCCCCTGACAACCACATGTTTATGCTGCCCCTGCCAACTCCTGTAGCAGATTTTCAGCAATTCCTTCAACCAGAGATTCCTTTGCATCTGCACCTCACAATTTATAGACCTGTTTGGAAGGATCTCACTGACTATCCCAGCTGAAAGAGAAAATGAGAAATAATATCTGTTGTCTACAGAGACTGTTATTATTCAAAAGTAGGAAATAACAAAAATATAACAAAAAATAACAAAAATCCTGTGACTTCTATTTACATAAAATCTATTCCAGAATCCATGGTTCTAAGCTGTAGCCACTACTTGAAGCATGTGGATAATTCATTCTACTTAGTTAATATTGGTTATCTCCCACTATATACTTAGAAATCAATAATTTTGAATTAAGGATAATTTAATAAGTAGCTAAGAATACAATTAAATTTAGCTTATCATTAAAAGGGATTGTTAAGAATTTTTTTAAAAATACTAACTGATTTAAAAAATTAATATAACTATAATGAAGGACTTGGGGAAAATTTACAGTAGATGGCTAACATTGCATAGAAAAACAACAAATTTTTTTAGAATTCTCTCCAGGCTAAGATATCTACATTTTACACAAAGGGGACAGATATTTAATAAAAATATTTGTATGGAAAATATTTAAATGGGCTATGGTTAAAATAAGAAATGTGAAATACAAACAGGACAGTTTTAGTCGAACAGTAGACTATTAGGGAAACTGAAAAATGGAAAGTGATGAGTATCACAAGAAAGATTCAAACAAAAGGCTGCAGAAGTATTAGTTTTGCATGATAAGGCTAGAAAAAAACTTATAAAATGTCACACCTAAGACAGACCCTGAACAGTGTGCAGACAAAACAGAGAAATAAGGGCAGTAGGAAAAGCATGTAAGAGACAGTTTATGGATGAAGCAATGCTCATCTCCATGAATCTTAAATTACACATTGTTGAAGGAAGGGATCATAAGTGAGCTTGAAGCTATTTTGCCTCGGTCTTTGAATAACTTGTTAAAAAATTTGTATTTGTTTTCTAGGTTATTCATCTAGGCTATTGAAAATGTGATCCTTGATTGATGGAACTGAAACTTAGGTGTATGTCAGGCCTATTTGTCTGACATAAACATGTTTATTGTACAATGTGAATTGGTAGAAAATAAGTTGTCAGAGCAAGGGAACTTGTTTGGATGACTTTGAAATAATACCTTTTAAATGAATCCAAGTTTAAACATGAGTAAGTATGTTATGGTTTGTCTAGATGACCCCAAAGCCTCATGCAGTTATGGGAGGGTGGGCTTTTCAGAGGTGGCTGAATGTTGAGTGTGTGATTGATTTGTTTTTTTTGTTTTGTTTTGTTTTGTTTTGTTTTGTTTTTTTTGTGGGTACCGGGGGGTCGACCTCAGGACCTCGCGCGCCAGGAAGCGCCTGTGCCGCTAAGCGATATCACCGGCCCCTTTTTTGTATGTGGGATCCGGGAGTCGAACTCGGGCTCTCGCGCTTGCTGGGCAGGCGCTTAAGCCGCTGAGCCATCTCACCGGCCCGTGTGATTGATTTGTAATACAATGCTGGGATTAAGAGTGCTGGGATTAGGGCTGGGTGATTGCTGGATCAGGCCACTGATTGGATTGGCACCACCCTGATCCCAGTAGGCTGGATGCAATATAAGGGACAGAAAGAGGCTTGTCTTTCTCACCTCCTTTGTTGCTTCTGCTGTCTTCTGTGACCATGAACTGTTGTCCTTCTGCCATGTGCCACCCTGCTTTGGAGCCAGCAGATTATAGACTAAAATCTCTACAAACTGTGAGCTAAATGAACCTTTCCCCCTTTAATTTTGGGTATCAGGTATTTTGTCTCAGCAACAAGAAAAGTAACTAAGACAAGTACAAGAGAAAAGAGAACTAGAAGTTAGATGAGAAAGATGTTGCAAAAGCAGAAACAATGAACCAACCTAATGCAAGTGGGCATAAGAGAAAATGAGAAACATGAGCTATTCACTGATAACCAATTTAGATGTTATTTAAAAATCCAACCAACAGACAAGGAAGAAATTATTTTTGATAGAAGGTGAATAATATATTAAGTGTAATAAAATTAAAAAAAATTTAGAACTGTGAATGAATATATCAGAAGCTGAGATTTACTGACAAACTCTGTTTCAGTCATTTTTCCTTTAAACAGAAACTTATTCTCCACTGTATATCTCAACACTCTCCAATTTCAGTGTAAGAAAGGTCATGTATATAATTTTAAATTTGCTTGGGGAGGTACTTAACAAAGTAAAAAGAAACCAATGACATTAATTTAATAAATTTTATTTAAACACATCAATTATTATTTTAACATGTAATTGACATTAAACAAAACATTACTTAGGGCCGGTGAGATGGCTCAGCAGGATAAGTGCCTGCCTGGCAAACATGAGGGCCCGAATTCGACTCCCAGATCCCACATACGAAAAAAGGGCCAGTGGTATCGCTCAGTGGCATGGGCGCCTGCTGGCACAAGAGGTCCTGAGGTCAACCCCTGGTACCCAAGAAAAAAAAAATTACTTAGACATTTCACTTTCTTTTCTTAAAGGACACTTGTAATTGGTGTGTATTTCATACTTAAAATAAATTGCTGTTCAGATGTTAACTTTTAGTAGAGGTATTTGATCTGTAATTTAGTTTTTATAAAATAAGTTAATCTACATTCCTACATTGTTCCAAATATACTTGAGATTTTTAACTTGACTAATATCAGCTGTTAGATATAAATTTAAAATTTAAAAAATGAAATATAATTTTAAAATAGTTCATCTGATCAATAAGAAATGTACTATTACAAATATAGAAAATTAGGAATTAAACTCAAAAATTATTACTGAAGCCAAAAGAAACTTTTTTATATTATAAGAAATTTAATTTTGTACTTCTACACACATAAACTTGAGGTACAAAATTAATTCCTAGAGAAAAACAGATTCCTAGAATGTGTTGCAGTAGAGATGGAAAGCCTACATAAATAACTTCCATAGAAGAAAGACAGTAAACAATTTAATAAATACTGCACAAAAGAGTATCTGGCCCAGATGACTTCACCAGGTAACATTCTAAATATTTAAAAGCCAGAAACAAGAAAAGGATGTCTACTTTCACCACTCATGAGTGTAGTTCTAGAAATTCTAGTCAGAAAATTCAGGCAAGAGGAAGAAATAAAAGTCATAATCAAAAGAAAGGAAGAAGTCAAATCTGTGTTTACAAATGATATCCATACATAATCCTAATATTTTATAATTTCGGAACTCTGAAAAGGAGGTTAAACATTTTAATTAATTTTATGAAAAAACTGCAACAATAAAATTTAGACCAGGTATGTACAGCAGAACCAAAGATATGTATAGGCCAATATCACTAAAGAATATTTATGTAAAAACTTTAAATAAAATATTAGAAAACTGAATTCTAACACTACATTAAATTATAGTACACCATGAACATGTTAACTACTTCATGAATGTGTGATTGGTTTAATATTACAAACTCACTCACATTACACACCATTTTAGCAGTTTAATGAGAAAACTTTATTATCTTCAACAATAATGGGAAAAGCTTTGACAAAAAGGCATTAACTTATGATTAAAAAAGCTCAAGAGAAATGGAATTTAAGGATTCTTAATGTGATAAAATACATTAACATTAATCTTATTAATGTAAGGTGGCATCTTATTTGATGCAGAAACACTGTAGGTATTTCTAGTAGGATTAGAAATACGGCGAGAATATTCATTTCCACTCTACTAGCCCACATTATTCAACACATATTGGCTAACTCATTTAGAGGAGAGAAGTTATTGAAAAGCACAAATATAAGTAAAGAAGAAATAAAACTAACTCTATATGTTGCTGTTAAAACAATGTATTTTGAAGAACCCACACAATATATGATGTAACAATAAATAAAATATTTCTAAATAAGTTGGATATAGCATTAATATAAAAATTAGTAGTCTTTACATACTGTTTAATAATAAATAGTAAGACTAGCAGTAGAGAAAACCCTGTTTATACCATTAACAAGATACTGAACACTTAACAATAAAATTAATAAAATGCATGAAATTCATAAAATGAAAATTTTAACTCTGAAACAACACTAAAGAAGGCATGAATAGTGGAAAACACCCTCCATTCTTGAACAAAATAACTGATATTATAATTACATCAGTTCTTCATAGATCTACTTACAAATCTAATACAAATCTGTTCAAAATATGAACAATTGATGAAGTTAGATAAGTTGATGCTGAATTTCATATGGAGGAACAAGCATTCAAGAGCAGGGAGAAAAAATACTTTTGTTAAAGTACTGAGGAAGGCTAGCCTTGCCAGACATTAAATTTATTACCTAAAGTCTGTATTTTTAAAATACTTTGATGCTGACACGTAGAGACAACTAAACCGGTGAAATACAACTCTATAATTAATCCTAAATAGAAATGAGAATTCACCATGTGACAACAGAGCATCTCAAATCATTTAAAATAGACTTCTAAATACATGCTGCTGGGAACGCTCACTAACTAGTTGGAAAAGCATAAATTTAGATCTATATCTCATGCAAGAAAAATATCCAAATGGATTGAAGGTCTAATGTAAATACTGAAATCAAATAAATATTTGAAAACAAGTAAATGTCTCTGTAATCTTGGTATAGGGAAAGCTTCAAACTGTGATTCAAAGTTTCCCTCTCTCAATTAATTAAAGTTCAGCTCATAGAATTTAAATAATCTGACCAAGATCACAAATCTATCAATGCAGGTTGCACTTAGTTCTCTCTTACTTTAAAAAACTGGTTTTTCCTGCCTTACATGGTTATCAATTGACAATTGGGGGGATGGGTTATTCATCAAAATTCATGCCTAACCCTTCATGAATTTCTTCCCTGCAATTAATAATAAATAACAACTTCCATATACCACATTCTATTGATACGTGATGGACTTGGCTATTCATAAATCAGCAAAGCTCTTAAAATGTTCTTTAACTTTAATTGAAAAAGATAACTGAATGAAACATATGTTATTGTGATCTTAAGAGTATTACATAAAATATACCATTGGTTAAGTCTCTGTTCTTATAACACCCAGTTCTGAAGTTGTTCACTATGTATATTTTTATGTAAATATACAGTTCAAGGCTGGCCTACCTTTAATAATGGAGATCTTTTATCATTCCTCTTACCAAACTGTCAGAAAATTTGGGAAGTTATTTTTACCCTCTATATAAGATTATTTTATATTGACTTTCTTAAGAAGAATCTATGCTCATGATACATAAAATGCTAAAAGTTGGCAATCAACTGGCAGGGAAAGGTGGTTCCTACAGTTTGGATGCTGATGCCCCCAGACCAGAGGCCCATGTGTTAAATGGCACTGCTGAGAGAATGGTGGAAGAATCTTTAAAGTGGAGCCTAGCAGGAGTTCTTTAAGCCAATGAGGGATGTTCTTGAAGTGATCGTGGGACTCCATTCTCATCCTCTTACTTTTTCCTTCCTGGTTGATGAAGTAAGTGGATTTGTTCCATCACATACTCTTTCCATAATGTTCTGCCTTGCAAGAGGTCCAAAGAAATGGGGTCAATATATTATAGACTTGAATCTCCAAGGCAATGATTTAAAATAAACTATTTCTCTTTATGAATTAATTTCCTCAAGTATTCCATTATAGTGATGGAAAACTTACTAATAAAGTCAAGGGCATTGAAGCATAGTGAAATCAACATGAACCACGAGAAGTTTTGGCTTCTGGTTTCTCCTCCTATTTAGACTTTTTAATTTTTTGGCATAAGCCATTGCATTCTGGATTTCATGATCTTTAAACACAAAAAGAGTAAGCATGTGATGACGATTAAACTTCCAGTAGTTGTAATACCTGTAGCATTCTTTTATTCCTCATACATATCAGTAAAATTTGTTATGAACATTTAAAAATGCAAAAAGCACAGAGAAATAAATCAAAGCCATCAGCATTGTCATTATTTCTGTCCCCTTCATTCCTCTCATCTTTCTCTCTTTCCTTGCTACAGTTACATACTATTCTGCCTATCTAATCTTACATTCAACCTTTTTTTTGAAATTGGATCTTAGGGTTAGTCTATATTTTTACCTAAAACACAGTATGAATGCTTTCCATGTGATGAAGTGTTATTCTTTTGCAGAAAAATCTTCATGGCCATGTTTTTCATTGACTTGGTAAACCATGGCTGTTCAACACTAGTTTTTTGAAGTAGTTAGATGTATTCAATTTTTACTTTCTGTTTGTTTTACTTAGTATAGAATTTTAAAGTAAAACACTCTCAATTGTAATTCTAAAATCAGCTGTTATACTATACTCTATAAATATAATTTTGAATCAAATTTTGAACATAAAATTTAACTTCAAGAGCATCAACATCTTTGGAAGCTTGGGTCCATCACAAAGATAAAATACCTAACACGTATACCTGTGAAACTCAATTGAAGCTAAATCAACTTCAAATGCGATATTGATGGAGGAAAACTCCATTTGGAACACACAAATAAATGCTTACTGCACTAACTGTTGATGGTACGTTAAAGGAGCAGCTATTACCTATTTTTTTTTTCAGGATTGTTATGCTTTATAAATGCTAATTTTTTACAGTCATATTAGAGTAATATTAGCTCCTGCACTTCATAACCGCTCCATAAGTCATTTCTGACATCCATATTGTCAATTTAATAGAAAAGATAAGTACTAAAATCTTGACTTTTAATTCTACCATTGACCTCCGCTATCTAACATGGATCCTTCTGAAATGGTAAAACAGTGTTATCATAGTGTAGCTGGAAACAAGTTATTTAAAGCCATTTAAATCTCTCCAGAATGTGTAAGCCTAAAATATGTATGTCAGTATAGACAGTCTAATAAATTTTTCTAAGCTTTATTTTAGACCAACTCAAATTGAAAGAGTAAAATAAATGGGAGCAAGTGTTAACCTGAAATTTAGCCAAAGGGGCATTATTATTGTAAAAAAGGAAATAACAGCAAAATGATAATTCATTTTTAGGTGCAACTCCCATCAAAAACATTATTACTATTTAAATTAATAAAGAATTTTAAAGGTCCTTGTCTGCTGTCTCTGGAGAAAGGATATTTCTAATCAATGTCACTGTGTTTGGAAACATACACAGATGACTGATGTCTTATAAATTCTTTAAGTGCCTATTAGAAGTGCACTTAATTTACAATAACATTTGAGAGCTGTTAAATATCATACATGCAAAAGTACTTCTAATTTTCAATGCTGAGCATGATGCAATTTTAACATTCCTCAGTTGCTTGTAAATTTTGTTATGCAATTACATTACAGAATATTTAATGCAGAAAATAGGAAATATTCATACACCCTAAGAAATGATATAAATGAAAGCTTTTAATTGTGTATAGAACTCTGTTCTCATTCCAACAACAGAAGAATAAAAGAATTACCTAAATACTATCACACTAATTATGAGTTGTCAAAAAATTCCCTTTGGATTTTCAATAAATGAAGGGTCAAAATTATTTTTTTGAGAGATTGTGATTCATACTAAATTTATTTGCAACTTTTCAAATCCAAATCTAGATTCTATATTTCCTTGATAGTTTGAAATTCTCAGGTTCTCAAAGTTACATAGGAGAACAAAATTAATATCAAGTTGTTTTTAAATAATCAGATTGGACTTTCTTTAATACTATCATTATTTAAACATTGAAATCAAAACTCCTCAGTTAAAACTCTCAGGAAGGGCCGGTGAGATGGCTCAGCGGCCTAAGGGCCTGCCTGGCAAACGCGAGGTCCTGAGTTTGACTCCCAGAACCCCCCCACAAAAAAAACTCTTAGGAAAATGTGTCCTACATTTTGATAAATATACTGTTTTAGTCTTAATATAATAATTTAATATGTAACACCAATATCATTACTCCACTGAAAAATGTGAAATTCCATGATTCACTCTTTAATTAGTAAGAAATGAACAAGATTATTTAATAAGCAAAACTCCAGTGTTAAGTTAGTAATAATCAATAATCCTTGTAATGTAGTGGTTTAACACCCACTAATTAATAGTACTTAGGGGAATTCTTTTTTTTTTGTGGGTACCGGGGGTTGACCTCAGGACCTCGAGCTCCAGTAGGCACCCGTGCCGCTGAGCAATATCACTGGCCCTTTTTTCCTATGTGGATTCCAGGAGTCGAACTTGGGCCCCCGCACTTGCGAGGCAGGCGCTTATGTGGCTGAGCCATCTCACTGGCCCCTTAGGGGGATTCTTATCATGTAGTGAGCAAAAGAAAATAGTAGTATTTTAAAATGTCTTCATTATACCAGTATAATGAACACAAAGATGAATTCTATAATTATATTGCACAGAAATTTAGGACAGATCCCACCATTATATCAATTGTCTCAAGATACGGATAATCAAGCTGCTCTGAAATATATTTCCCAATTATTAAGAAGCAATATATCTTACAAGATAAACATTAAGGCATGTATATAAATGAAGGGTGCATAAAATCTCTGCTCTATTTATGGAGTAATGATGCCCTCGAAGAGTAGGAGCATAACTTTCCATTAAAGTGCAACCTGTTAGTACAAGTACTTTTCACCCAACCAAGTACAGAAAAGTAGAACAAAGAAAATAATAACTTTGCATTGTAGAAATGTGACAGATATCAAGATCCTAGGAGGTTCAAGTCCCTTCCATAAAAATGGTGCACTATTTACATATACCCTGTATGCATCCTGTTGTGTTTTGAATTATTTGTAGATTATTTATAATACCCAATGCCGTGTAAATAAATTGTACTGTTTAAGCAATAATGACAAGGAAAAAGTATGTTCATAGCCAGTGTAGATGTAATTTTTTCATATATTTTCAATCCATAGTTACTTCAATCTAAAAATGAGGGACCTCAAATACAGAGGACTGAGAGTATAGGGGAAATCTCTATATATTATCTTTGGAATTTTTATGTAAATCTAAAATTTTTCAAAAAATAGTATTTAAAAAACATTTGTTTAAATCAAAGACAGAAAGTTGGGGCAGGCTTTGTAAATGAACTTTTTCTCTATGCAGAACTTGCAGAACTGTGTGCAAGGAACTTATTCAAAATTTCCAGTTTGAAGGAATTTATGCAAAATCTCTCTGTAGTAAGATAAGTCCATAAGTTAAATACGGTTTGTTTGGCCAAATATAAAATTGTATAATCAGAAAAAAGTTCAGTCACATTGGATTTAAGATATTAGACCAAAATTAAAATCAGAAAGAAAATAATTATTTAATCCTTCCACATGCTCTAGAACATCTTTAATTAATTTTCTCAATAATATTTCAATTATTTTACCTGTTGGAGAAAGTGACATATCCTTAATTTAATAACTGCTAAATAGTATGAATTCGGAAATAGCAAAAGACATTAAAATGGTCTTGAATTAATAATTGGACTGTATTGATATGATGGCAGGTTATAAAATAGTTCATTGGACTTTATTTTATGTCACTCTATGTACATTTTAAATAGAATATTTGTGATTCACTCAATTTAGATATATTAGCCATGCTATTGCAGTTTAAAAATAAAACAAAAACCAGGAAACTTTACACAAGATGAAAGTCTTTTCTTTTTCAGAGTAGTCCAGAATTGGTGAACTCATCTTTAACATATGAGTTCCTTTTCTAGCTACAACTTAGCTACTCATTTTTCCTTTCCTCCATACTGAATCAAGTGGGAAAATTTCCTGAGGAGCTCAAATACAGTCATTTACTAGATGTTACCTGGACACCGATACTATTTCATATTCTACTGGTGGGAATTAGGGCTATGTCAATGTGTAAGCAAATCAAATAATGAATTTTCTGGGTGGGAAACAGCTAAATAACAAAAGTTATATTATTAAAAGGAAAGAGGGTAGTTTTTAATATCTAGTCATCTTTGCTATTGGAATGTCCAAGTCCCACGTGTTTAACTTACATATAAAGAAATTGAGGCTCTATTAAATGCAAATTGTGATTTGGGAGGGTTGAGATAAGGCCTAAAATTATGTCAGTGCTAATGACCCAAGGGCCAAACATTGGCTATTACAATTCTTGCTTATTCCTTACCAAGAAAGAAAAGCTACTGAGCTGGATCTGGGATCAGCCAGTGTTCATGTTAAAAATACTCTTATTTTTGTTTTGTCTTATTTTTCTTCTTATGTGTGGGATGGTGACTGTGGTGGTGATAGAAATAATACACTAAGTTTATGAATAAAATTAGAAATAAGTGGGCCCTACACATGATAGGTTTGCAATATATTGGTTCACCGTTAAAGTAGTACACTTAATTTATCACTGAGACAGTTAATCTAACTAATGAACTGAGAAACAGGATGAAATTCTAGAGATGTGGTATGTGGGTGAGAGTATACTTGAAAGGGTGAGAAGAAAATTTGAAATCAGTATATGAATTGAGAAAACATAGTATATTTTAAAGAGCCAAAGAAGAACTGTTAAAATATTAATATCTACTCAATAACTTTAGATTTCACATTGTACTTTTATCTGGGTAGCTTAAAAACTTATTTTTATATTCAGCATACACATTGACAGTAGAAAGATCAGAAATTCTGATCTTTTTATTTTGTAAATAATTGCTCCATGCAGTTAGTAGGTAAAAGCTGAGATAGATAGAAACATATAGCACAAATATGGCCACAGGTTATACACCCATGGGGTAGTGGCAATTATCAGATAATTGATGTGGCTTGAGGTCTGAAAAAACTCCCTCATGGTTCTTACTACATGAATATAATCATTTCAGCTCACCTGCAAAATTAGCCCAAAGAAAGCCTACATTATTCACTCATCAGCATTAAAAATTCTAATATGATAGGATAATCAAAGAAGTTTTCATAGTTTATTCTCTGAGGGACATACTCGCTTTGGGAGTAGGATTATGTATTATCATGTGTCTAAGCTTAGGGTCAGGGGCTAGGCTTATTACATATTCAACACATGCTAGGTGATGGGTAAAGAAAGGAAAATGAAAGTTCCTGCAGGCTGTTGAAAATAAAATCTATTGACTCATTTTAGATAACTTCACTGCTTACCACAAGCAAAAACTGGCATTCTGAGATATAGATTGAATTACGACATATCTTTGCTGTCTACAAATTTAAAATGTTGTGGAGAAGATGAGACATATATGTATGAAAATTGTCACAGACTGTAAAAACACATTTGATTAGTTTTAAAAACCTACTTAAAACCACATGTATCATAGGAATTTTACAAAACAATCAGTATGAAGAGGACTGATTAGAAAAGAGTTCACTGAATCACGGTATCAGAAGACATTGGAGATCTAGATATCTAGCATATTACTCATCTGGTCTCATCTAAATAACCTCATGATATTTTTATAAAATTTATATATAAAAAGAGTACAGGAAGAGCAAGCACATCCCCTCTTAATGTAGCCCATTTGGGCAGCTCTGAGATTAACCATTTTAATAAAGAAGGTTAAATTTGACATTTGTCTTAAAGTTAAGGGCAATTCAATAAACTAAACTTATTCAGGCTTGAAGATTTGGGGAAGTTATGTAGAATAGCATAGAAATATATTACAGAAGAGAACTTGATAATGGATATCAAAGGTGAATAAAGCATAGTAAGACTATAGAATACAAGTAATTGAATCTTACCATAAGAAATACTCATTAAGGACTATTTAGTGGGGCTGGTGAGATAGCTCAGGGGCATAAGTGCCTGCCTGGCAAGCATGAAGTCCTGAGTTCGACTCCCAGTACCTACAAATGAAGAAAAGGCCCGGCGATATCACTCAGCAGCATGGGCGCCTGCTGGTGCACGAGGTCCTAAGTTCGACCCCCGGTACCCACAAAAAAAAAAGGACTATTTAGTGATTTTGGTTTTCTTTTTTTGTATTTGTTTTAGACAGGGACTCCCTTGTAGTTCAGGCTTGTGTTGAACTCACTATGTAGCATAGATTTGCCTTGAATGCATGATGATCCTCCTACCTCAGACTCTCCAGTGCCAGCATTACACCACAACAGGTTTCGTTGAGACTACTGAGAAGGCACATATCTTGAACTTTAAGAATGCTTATCTTTTAGTTTTATTCCTGATGGACTGAAGAAAAGCACAAACTCAACAGCCAGGAAAATGATAGTCAAAGGGTGAGAAAGATAGGGTTTTGGATTATTTGCTGACAGTAGCTAATATATTGGGTTAATGATAGGAAGTGCTATGTTTCAGATTCTTTACAGAAAGACACTCTGAAATATCTCTGCTAGAAAACTAACACTCCTTCATACCAGCTATAAACTAATGATGATGAGAAGGATTATATAAGCAGCCCAAATCCACTGATCACAGAGCTCTTTCCCAGTCTTCCCAATGGGATTATGCTGTTATCAGTGATTACCAGCACAATATTGGCGTTTACCCATCTCTTTTATTTCTTCTTCATTTCCCTCTCAGTGTTCCCCATATCTATTAAAATATTTTCATTTGATATTCAAAATAGCTCCTGAAGAAGTGCAAACAAAAACATTACCCTGTACCAAATGGAGAAAAACACTAGATGAATGTTTACATTCAAAAGAAAATGTAGCAGTTCAGAGGTTTTGAAGAATATGAGTTTGAGGCCACTGATTTATTTGTTCTTGTAGTACTTGCTGAGTTCCTATTATATGATAAACATTGTTTAGAAGCTGAAAAAGTTGTGAACAAAACAAACATAATATCCAGTAGCATGAAGCTAATATTAAGGGTTTTTAATTTATAAGACAAACAAATGTTAGAATTACAACAGACAAGGGTTACAGAGTAGAGGCCCCTGGTAGGATGTGACCATGGATTTGAAGGAAATGGATTTGTAGTGGTTGAGTAAGAATTTGATAAAACAGTTACAGTTATCCTGAAATCCTTGGAAAGAATAGACATTAAGTAGCCCAAATAGAAAAACATTGCAAAACTTTACATTAAAAAGGAAGCATGTGCTATTGAAAAGATAGAAGGAATTTCTGTGTGAGCCAAAAGAGATATGCTTGATAAAACCAGAAATTCAGTTTTTAAGTTACCAAGATGGCAGAGTGATGAGCAACAGAGAAAGAGTCTCTCTGAGAGTTGCCATCCAGACACTGGAATATAGCAACTCAAGGAAGACAAGGAGGAAAGCCTGTCCCCTGGACCCAGGAAGGATCTGAAGTGTGATTTGAAGCCCACAGAGAGTGAACAGAGAAACTTCAATGAAGTAGGAAGTAGATGGCAGCACCTTCTCCCTGAGATGAGACTCACTGCGAGAGGAGCGGTTCCTGCTGGTGACCCCTGGGGCCTCCACCGAGAGTCTCAGCAGTGGAGGGGAGCAGCAGACATGAAGGACTGTATTGGCTGGGGGTGAGTACTGAGGGCTCAGTCATCCAGTGTGAAGGAGCAATTGGCCAGGAGCCATCTTTGATAGGGGTGGCTGAGCACAGAACTCAGAGTAGCTGTGGCTCCATCTATGGCTCCCGGCTGGGTTCAGGCCCACAGAAGGTGCACTGACCTCTGCAGGCTGAAGAAGTCTGGTTTGGCCAGAAAGTGCAGGCTCGCTGAGATTATACACTACCCCACCAAAAAGCTACTGCTGGCTTGCTGGGATAGATCAGCATAGAATGGGACTCTGCCTCCACACATTGTCTACCAGTGACAGCAGAGACAAACTTGGAAGTGGACTTTTTTATTTTTTCTTTCTTTCTTTCTTTCTTTCTTTCTTTCTTTCTTTCTTTCTTTCTTTCTTTCTTTCTTTCTTTTTTCTTCCTTCCTTCCTTCCTTCCTTCCTTCCTTCCTTTCTTTCTTTCTTTATTATTTCTTTATTTCTCTTTCTTTCTCTCTTTCATATATTTTTTGTTGTGGTGGGGGTGTTTTTTTCCCCTTCATTTTTTGATCTTGTTTTTATATGAGAGTAAAAGGGTTTTCTAGCCTCTTTTTTGTTGTGGTTCTGTTCTGTTCTTCTTTTTATTCTTTTTATCTCTTTTTATCTTCTTTTTAGCTCTTCTTTTTATCTCTTCCTTCTCTCTTTCCCTCTAGTCTTCTGCACCAGTTTCCCAAAGTTAGTGTGATCCCTCTTTGTCCTGCAACCTTACTTCTAATTCCTTCCTCTTCTTCCACTGCTCTATTTTCTCCTCAACTTATTTTAAATTTTAACCCCTGAGGGCAAAACTGACATATTAAGGACTTGTATACTACACAAAATTTTCTAGTTTATTTTAGATTCTGTTATATAACCTCAAATCTAGTTTATACTGCTAAAAGTGGCATATTACTGCTTAGCTCAGTCTGTCATTTTCTAGGCTGTGTTTGATGCTTTTGGCACCACTATAGCCAAAAAATGACATAATTGTTCTGAACAGCTGTTCTTCCTGGTTTTCCATGACTGAGATTGACTAAGGGTCACAGAAAATACTGTGGCACAGTGCCAAAGAACCAAGGACTGGGCCAAACAGGCAGCAACTTCTCATCTCCAACAAATTGAAGATGTAGGATCTTGCAACAGACTCAAAACCCAAAAGCAAGTTATACCTGGAATATATCTCAGAGAAGTAGTCATCTCCTAAGGGTTTACTAGCAATAAAGCAACCTACCATAAGCAATTTATAAGCATCGCTCCAGTAATTAAACTAAAGAAAGGAAAGTAAATGAGAAGACACTTAAACAAGATGCATCCCCACACATGCAGTTCACCAAAGGCAAACCCAGGGGGCAATGAGTTGGGACAATCTGAAAGCCACCGACCTGGCATCTCTGAAGTGGTAACAGCAAAGCAATTGAGTGAGGCTCTAGAAAAAAATCAAATCAGAAATAATTTCACAGATAACTTCTGAGATGATGTCCACAATGAAGACCATGCTTAGGGACTCTAGAGCAGATAGAGACAAAAACATAGACAAGCTTAGGAAAAGTATGGATGCCATGAATGCTCAGCATTAAAGAAATGAAATCCATAAGGCAGATTCAAGCAGCTATCCAGGAGAATAAAAATTCCATTGAAATTATTCACAGAAGTTTAAGCTTATGTGAGGACAGGATCTCAGATATAGAAGACAAGCTTGTGGTTATTGAACATGAAAATAAGGATTTCTTAAAAACAGCAAGAGACAATGAGAAATCAATCCAGCAGCTGCTAGATGAGGCAAAGAAGAATAACTTAAGATTGATTGGAGTCAATTTAAAAGCAGGAGATAGCACAAATGATATAAAAAATCTGTTCACAGATGTCATGGCAGAAAACTTCCCTGGTAGAGAAAAAGAATTTGATGTACAGATAAGTGAGGCATACAGAACTCCAATTAGCCATGATCAAAAAAAAATCTACAGGCAGGCATATCATAGTCAAGATTCCAGAAATTCAACCCAAGAACAGAATCTTAAAAGCTATTAGGGAAAAGAAACAAATCACCTATAAAGGAAAGCCCATCAGAATCACAGCTGACTTCTCAGCACAAACCCTCAAGTCAAGAAGAGTTTGGAGTAAAATATTTCAAGTTCTAAAGGAAAATAACCTTCAACTCAGATTGATGTACCCTGCAAAACTATCTTTCAAAACTGATGGAGAAATAAAATACTTCCATGACAAAGAACATCTGAGGAAATTTATGACCACCAAATCAGCACTCCAAAATGTTTTGAAGGACATTCTAGAAAGAGATAACAAGGACTACAACTCCATGAACCCCAACAGAAGGAACCACCAGGCAAGGCAAACAATTAAACAGAGGGAGGGGAAAAAAAAGGGGGAGCCAACAATAGGAAAATAACATGACAAGGAAAACTCAATACATATCAGTTTTAACCATTAATTTTAAGGGTTTCAATTCACCAATCAAAAGGCAAAGACTGGCAGAATGGATCAAAAAGCAATCCAACAATATGCTGCATACAAGAAACACATTTAATTCAGAAATTCATAGACTGAAAGTCAAAGGATGTAAAACAACACTCCATGTGACAGAAACTCAGAAAAAAGCAGGGGTAGCTATTCTATTTGCAGACAAAGCAAATTTCAAGCCAAGACTATTTAAGAGTGATAAAGAAGGTCACTACATCCTTGTAAAGGGAATAATCCAAGATCATAAATATATATGCAACAAATACCAGTGCACCCAACTATATAAAACAAACATTAATGGGCATGAAAAACCAAATAAGCACTAATATAATTGTATTGGGGGATCACAATACCTCACTGGCACAAAAGACAGATCAACCAGACAAAAAAATCAACAATGAAATATTAGAACTAAACCAAACTTTTGAACAAATGGACTTAGTATATATCTATAGAGTGTTCCACCCCACATCAGAATACACATCCTTCTCAGAAGCACAAGGGATGTTCTCCAAAATAGACCACATACTAGCTCATAGAAACTACTTAAGTAAATGCAAAGGAATTAAAATCATCCCATGCATATTATCAGACCATAGTGCGACGAAATTGGAAATCAATAGCAAAAGAAACCACAGGAACTTCCTTAACACATGGAAGTTAAATAGTGCCCTCCTGAATAACCAATGGGTCCCAGATGAAATTAAAGAAATTAGACAGTTTATACAATTGAATGATAATGACAATACAACATACCAGAACTATGGGACACAATGAAAGCAGTCCTAAGAGGGAAATTTATAGCAGTAAATACCCATATCCGAAAAACAGAGCAATCACAAATAAACAACTTAATGGTGAACCTCAAACTTTTAGAAAAAGAAGAGCAGGCTAAGCCAAAAGCTTGTGCAAGGGAGGAAATTATAAAGATCCCAGCAGAAATTAACACACTGGAGACTAAAAAGCAATACAAAGAATCATTGAATCAAAGAGCTGATTCTTTGAAAGATTAAATAAAATCCACAAACCCTTATCCAACTTTATCAAAAAAAAGGGAAAGAAAAGACTAAAATCCACACAATTAGGAATGCAAAGGGTGAAATCACAATGGACCCTGCAGAAATCCAGAAGAGCATCTATACCTACTTTGAAAATTTGTATTCTAATAAGATGGAAAATGCAGAAGAAATGGACAGATTCCTAAATGCATATGAATTAGCAAAGCTGAATGAAGAAAATATAAATGCAAATATTCCAGCCAGAGCAATTAGACAAGAGAAAGAAATAAAAGGAATAAGGATACTAAAGAAGAAGTTGGGCCAGTGATATCTCTCAGCAGCATGGGCGCCTGCTGGTGTGTGAAGTCCTGAGGTCAACTCCTGGCACCAACCAAAAAAATAAATAAATAAATAAAGGAAGAAGTTAAATTATAATTATTTGCAGATGACATGATCCTCTACATAGGAGACCCCAAAAACTCCACTAAAAATCTGCTTGATTTAATAAGCAAATTCAATAGCATAGCTGGATACAAAGTCAGCATTCAAAAATCAATAGCATTCTTGTACATAAACAACAAACTCACTGAGAGAGAAATTAGGGTAACAACACCTTTCACAATAGCATCCAAAAAAATGAAATACCTAGGAATCAATCTAACAAAGGATGTAAAGGGCCTCTATATTGAAAACTACAGGACTCTGAAAAAGGAGATTGAAGAGGATATCAGAAAATGGAAAGATATCTCTTGCTCTTGGATAGGAAGAACCAATATAGAGCAAATGGCCATACTTCCAAAATTGTTATACAGATTTAATGAAATTCTGATCAAAATTACAACAGCATATCTCACAGAATTATAAAAAATCAATCCTAAAA
Source organism: Erethizon dorsatum (assembly GCA_028451465.1). Classification (NCBI taxonomy): domain Eukaryota; kingdom Metazoa; phylum Chordata; class Mammalia; order Rodentia; family Erethizontidae; genus Erethizon; species Erethizon dorsatum. The sequence goes on along the minus strand of CM051825.1, from coordinate 53,960,553 downwards.
TTCATTTGGAACCAGAAGAGACCTAGAATACCAAAGGCAATACTGGGCAACAAAGGAAAGGCAGGGGACATCAAAATCCCAGGCTTGATATTATACTATAAAGCTACTGTGATAAAAACAGTGTAGTATTGACAAAAAAACAGACCCAAAGATCAATGGAAAAGATTAGAAGATGCAGAAACAACTCCAGACATACTAAGCCACCTTATCTTTGACAAAGGTGCCAAACACATTAATTGGAAGAAAGATAGCCTCTTTAATACATGGTACTGGAAAAACTGGCTCTATACACCACTGACGATTAAAATTGGACCCATATCTTTCACCATGTACTAAACTAATTTCAAAATGGACCAAAGATCTAAATATTAAAACAGAAACAATAAATCTGCAGGAAGATAGAATAGGGAAAACTCTTGAAGACATTGGTATAGGCAAAGATTTTACAAATAAAGCCCCAATCACACAAGAACTATCACAATGCATCAACAACTGGGATCTCATCTTATTAAAAAGCTTTTTCACAGCAAGAGAAACCACCAACAGAGTGAAGAGACAACCCACAATGTGGGAAAAAATGTTTGCCATCTGTTCCTCAGACAAAGGATTGCTATCGAGAACATAAAAAGAACTTAAAAAAATCAGACCTCCCAAATTACAAAACCCAATCCAAAAATGGGCATCTGAGATGAATACACACTTCCCAGCTGAAGAAATACAAACTGCAAATAAATATATGAAAAAATGTTCAGCAGCACTTGTCATTCGAGAGATGCAAACTAAAACAACACTGAGATTCCATCTCACCCCAGAAAGAATGGCTATTATTGAGATGTTAACCAATAACAAATGCTGGTGGGGCTGTGGGGAAAAATGAACCCTTCTCCACTGTTGATGGGAGTGTAGACTGGTGCAACCACTGTAGAAATCACTGTGGAGATTTCTCAAAAACTAGGATTAGAGATCCCATTTGACCCAGCTATTCCCCATCTTGGGATCTTCCCAAAAGTATTAAAAGCATCATGCCACAGAGATATATGCATGTTTATAGTCATATTTATAGCAGCACGATTTGTAGTAGCCAAATCTTTGAAACAACTGAAATGCTCATCAACTGGTGAATATATAAAGAAGATGTATTTTTTATGCAATGGAGTACTACTTAGCCATAAAAAAGGATAAAGTGGAGACTTTTATAGGTAATTTTAAAATTAAAATAAATAAATAAAAATTAAAAATAATTTTTAAAAAGTCAGGAATTCAGGGGTTCCTATGGCCTCTAAATTTGTATTAGAGATGATTAGCTCCTTATTAAAAATTGTGTTCTACCATTTACACTGGAAAATTCTCTCTAATAAAGAACATATGTGCAAACACAAGTTCAGAAAACAGAGCTATCAGACTAATTCTATCAAACCAAACATATTAAAATTTTGTGAACATCTGGGGTAACATGTTTAACACATAATGTGGCTTTTCAGTCTTTGCTTTATCATTCTATCAGAACACTCAAAGTTCTGCATTATTATGAGATAGATTTTGTACCATCATAAGATGGAATATCATGTCTGAAAAATACCTGTTATTTATGATTGCATGAATAAAAAGAAAGTTTTATTGTGTTAAGTCAATAAAATTTAGAGTTTATTTTTGACAGTAGCTAATGTTTCCCTAAAGAATATAATGTGCATACTGAAAGAAACTCAAGCAATGGAGTAGATGTCATTATTGTAAGTTTTTTAAAAACATTCCTCCGGCTACAGATGAAAATAAACTTTAAGACTAGCAGAGTAGGTACAGATACATCAACTAGGAGAATGTTGCAGTAGTTTTTCAGGAGTTGAACAAGACCATATCTTCCTTAGCCACACCTGTACCGAAGCTTTGCTTACAGGAGGAAAATAATTCCTGATTTATTGCTGTTCATTCTTGATGCAAATACTTTCATTATGTCCTATTGCTCTAGCATGTGTACTGTATAACAAATGGAAATATCATCAGCTAATGAACATTGGGGAAGAAAAATGATTCATACACCTGTAATGCACAATTTGTAAAGCACTAAACGTACATTCACTTATATATCCTATTTCTTCATGGTGTTACAAACTGTAAACTATAACAGTGTTTCTGAAAATCATTAATTTAATGAAATGGCATATGTGTTGGAAATGATAAAATGTGTTTATTAAGATAATTAAGCATAGCAGGGTAATAAGCCTAAAATATACTTTAACTAGTGAATGATATAGTTTGTGAAATGACATCAATATGATAAAAAATTCTTAATAATGACATCAATATGCTACAGAATTCATGTTCTTGATACTCAATTTATGAAATGAATGAATATGTAAAATTCCAGATTGATATTTCTTTTTTTTTTTTTTTTTGTGGGTACCGGGGGGTCGACCTCAGGACCTCGCGCGCCAGCAGCCGCCCGTGCCGCTGAGCGATATCACCGGCCCCTTTTTCGTATGTGGGTTCCGGGAGTTGAACTCGGGCCCTCGCGCTTGCCGGGCAGGCGCTTAAGCCGCCGAGCCATCTCACCGGCCCCAGATTGATATTTCTTGATTAAATTTTTTTTCAAGGATCTTTCTTCTCTTTTCCTTCGAATTTTTCTTCATTGAAGTACCTATGAAAATACTAATATGAACATTGTCTCATATCATTTAATAAGATCAAATATCATGTAGGGTGCTATTGTTCATTTGACAGCACAAAATTCCTTCTGCTTCCTACTCCACTAGCAGATGCCATTGCTTCTTATCAGCAGGAGAGAAATCTGATAGAGTTAAGTTGTATAAATTACCAGAACCTCTCTAAACTTGTGGTGTCTAAATTAATACATCCAATTATTCACTGGCAAACATAATAATTGTATTGGTTCATGTCTATATAACCTTTTTAAGCACTACTTCCAGAAACAAAGATTAACTGAAAGTACTGAGGAAACATTGTGTTAGTATGTGTAATGCTGTACTACTTATAAGAATACCTGGTGTTAATTTTTTTTACATTCATTAATTTAATTAGGTATGCATTCATTCCCTCAATAAGCAGACTGATTTTCTCAACTGCCTTTTATAGAAAGTGACATCTTGATCAAGTTCTTTAACCTTTCTGGGTAATCTTATTTAAATATTTTTGAGGCTTTTGCTAGGATCAACTATAACTACGTGTGTGTGTGTAACTTTTGTTAAACTGTAAACGTTTTTACTAAAATATTTGAATCTTAAATGTGAAACACTAGGATTTTCTTGAATGCTTTCTGATCTACAACACAGTCATGCAAGAGAGCTTAGAGAGAATTCTCTGTTAATCTTAGCATGGAGAGCAGAAACTGACTATAAACTTACTATATAGCCTTATTTGTAAGCTCAACATTTTATGACTCAATCCCACCAGATTGGTCTATGATATTACAGCATTATTATCTCCTATGTTAGGAATTATGAAGAAACTCTTCCCAATATTTTTGGTAAACAAATTCTTGAGGTTCCTAATAATAATGATCTACAGCATGACCATACTATGCTATAATGCATCAGAACATTAACCCATTTAAGGTAATCCTGTATCACTTGTGGCGGAATATTTATTTCAGTTACATTATTCAGGAAGAACAAATTAATTTGAAAGTGAGATTAACATGATTTGACAATGTAAATTAGCTGCCAAATCTACCTTGCACATGAGAAGCAGCAACACAGTGACATTTTAACATAGAGTAAGTGGAGTTGTTCCATCTCTCTCACTATGCCAACACTCAGAAAAAGATATCATTCCTCCAGTTAAACATAAATTGATTTTTTTATTTGGCTTAAAAGGAGAGCCTCTTAGAAAAAGCTGTGCATTGAAGGATATAATGAGATTGATTCCATGCTCTGTGGATAAAAACACAGGACATTTAAATTTGGCTACATCAAGGATGAGTGAATGATTAAAATGAGCACATATGTTGAAGAAGCAAGTTAAATGGGAAGACTGAAATGCCACAACATGTTGAACAATGGAAACATCATTTAAAGAACTCTGACTTTACTTGTATGTTTTAATCTGCTGCCCAATCTATACCTTGAGCTAGGCAAAGCCAAGTTCAATATTATCAGATCTCTTGTATGTCCTTTGAAAAAAATAATCTTTATTGTGTATCATTATATAAACCATGAGGTTATCTGTGGCAGTTAGGATGCACTTTCAAATTCATCGGTTTTGAGATCTGCCCGAGGGATTGATGGAGCAAACTTTTAGACGTGTCTGACTGTTTCAAGGGAGGGTGCCCTTCAGGTCTATGTCAGATACTTCTGTGCTTCCTCCCTGGCACTGTACCTGCTTTATGGATGCCATGAGCTAAGCAGCTTCTGTCATAGTCTCTGCCTTGGAGCCAGCCAATCATGGATTGAAAACATGAGCAATTAAATCTCTCTTCCTTTATGCTAAGGGTATTGGTTGCTGTGTTTCAGCAATGGAAAAGCTGCCTAATACAGAAAATTGACATCAGAGAAGTGCGGTGATTTTTGTAATTATACCTGACCATGTGGTTTAGAAACCTTTGGAACTGGTTTTCCAGAGTACAGTATGGTTTGGAGATGTGGGTTAGAGAAGCCCTACAATGCTATAAGAAGAGCCTGTTGGTTGATTTTGGTTGGAGCTTAGAAGACCAAGATGCTATAGAAATGCAGACAGTAAAGGTCAAACTAAGGAGGTTTCCATTAGGAACCAAGACTCCATTGGCAGTTGGACCAAAGGCCATGTGTGTTATACTCTGTCAAATAACTTGTATACCTTTTGTCCATGTCCCGATACTTTGTGAGAGAAGATTTAGAGTAGTGGACAATTCACCTGGTGAAACAAATTTCAATACATTCTAACATTCAGGCTGGGACACTGACAATGACAGCTGCTAATAGCCAGGTTTACAATGAAAATTAGGGACAAATTCAGTGCAGAAAAATTTGAAAATCTAAATATTGACCCAGAGGAACCTTGCATATGGTTGAGGCCAAAGGAGGTGTCTCTGCTAATGAGATTAGCACCATTATAAAGAGAAATCAAGAACTGTGTAAAGGGACAGGAAGAAAGATGCCTTGAGGGCAGCTCAGGAGTCAGCAAGACCCTGCTTACTGAAAGCTCAAGGGTACAAAAGGGTCAGCATTTCTTTTGAGAAGAAAGTCCCCAGGACCAAAAGCTTGTCAAGGGGGCTCATTATGACTTCAGTTAATAATAGACTTGGGCATCAGCCATGTGAGGCTTGTTTTACTGTCATGTAGAATGCTAGAGAAGTAGGGTCAAGGAGACTTCTACCAAGATTTCAAAGAAAGGCCTGGGTGACCAGTCAAGAAGCCCCTAAGAAGGTAGTGCAAGAAGCTGTGGTAAGGAAGCCAGAGGTTCAGGGGATACTGCAGGAAGCTGGAGAAGCCAGGAGCATGTAATGTCAGCATCAAGGCTACAGGGCCAGGACTGCACAAGCCCTTTGGGACTCCAGTTTTAGAAACGTGTGCCCAAAATGCCAGATAGAGACTTAATGTTGCTCTTCTGGATTTTGGACTTGATTTGGTCTGATTCTTATTTTATACTATATTCCTACTTTTTGGAATGGAAATGCTTATCTTATGCCATTGCATCTTGACATTGTGTAACTTATTTTTGATTTTTAAAATTTTGTTTTATAATACATGTGTGTAGCACAGACTATTTACATTCTTTGTGGGAATTTGGTACACATACATAACACATATTAATTCCATTTTCACCTCCCCCTTCCTCTCTCACCCTTCAACCTGTCTTTTGATCTCCTTCTCCCTTAAAATAATATATCTCCCTACTTCCTAATCCAGTGGTACCTCATTTCACAAACTTAATTCTTTCCATGATTCTATTTTTGTTATGCTCTTTAGTTTTGCTTTAGGTTTCTCATATAAGTAAAACCATGCAGTATTTAAACTTGTGTGTCTGATCTGTTTCATTTAACACTACAGTTTCAAGGTACACTCATTTTCCTATAAATGACTCAGTTTACTTTTATAGCAAATTAGTACTGCATTGTGTGTAAATACATTTCATTATCCATTCATCTACTGATGGACATACAAACCACTTCCAAGCTTTAGCTACTATGAATTGTGCTACTCTAAACATGGGTAAGCATATATCCCTGTACTATGATGACATCAACACTTTTGGGAAGATACCTAGAACAAAATAGCTGGATCCAATGGAATTTCTACTTTCAGTTTTTTGGGGAATCTCCATGCTGATTTCCATAGTGGTTGTACCAGTTTACATTCCCACCAACAGTGTAGAAGTGTTCCTTTTTCCCTGTAACTTCTCCAGAATTTGTTATTTTTTTTTATGTCTTGATGATGGCCACTGTTTTTAGGGTAAGATGGAATCTCAGGGTTGTTTAATTCATGTTTCTCTAAAGGCCAGTAATGTTGAACATTTGTTAATGTATTTATTGGTCATTTGTACTTCTTCTGTGAAGTCCCTATTAAGTCCCTATTTTGCTTGCCCATTTTTTATTGTGTCTTTTGTTTTGGGGGATCTATTTTGTTTGAGTTCTTTATATATTCTAGATATGAGACCTCTGTGTGGGGAATCACTGGCATTTTTTCCCATTGGGTAGGTTGTCCTTTAACTCTGTTGCTTGTTTTTCTTGCTCTGCAGAAGATTTTACATTTAATATGATCCCATTTGCTTATTCTCAGAACTGTTTCCTGTGTAGCTGGGGTTCTGTTCATTGTCTATGCCAATGACTTTACATATCTTGTCTTCCAGCAGGTTAAGTATTTCTCATTTAACATTTAGTTCTTTGATCCATTTTGATTTTAGTTTTTTATGTTGTGAAAGATATGGGTCTATTCAGTCTTCTACATATGGATAGCCAGTTTTCCCCACACCACTGGTTAAAGAGTCTCTCTTTACCCTAGTGTGTGTTTTTGGCCACTTTGTCAAAGATCAATTAAAGTGGTACCTAGGTCCAAGAATGCTTTTGCTACCAGACAATTTGGCTCATAAACAGAAACCTTTGAAAAAATTTTGTTTTTGTTTCAAACTCTGTGTTGGGTGACAAACATGACCATGGCCATCTCTACTATATAAACATAAATGTGGTCATCTTTCCAAAATCATAGAACAAATTCAGGTCCTGAATCAAAGTACCACTGTAGTTGAATTATTTGGGGTTTTTTCTGCATCATCTATTCTGTTCTATTGATCTTCATGTTTATTTTTATGCCTGTACCATGTTGTTTTTATCGCAATAGGTTTTGAATATAATTTCAGGTCCAGGATTGTGATGCCTCCAGCTTTGCTTTTTTTTTTTTTTTACCAAGTATTGCTTTTGCTATTCTGGGTCTCTGCTGGTTCCACATGAATTTTAGGACTGTTTGCACTAGTTCTGTGAAGAATGCCACTGGCAGTTTGATTGAGATTGTGTTAAATCTGTATATCAATTTTAGAATTATGAGCATTTTGGCTATATTTGTTCTGCTTGTGAATGATCAAGAGACATCTTTCCATTTTCTGATGTCCTGTTCAATTTCTTTATTAGATCACTGTAGTTTTCATTATTGATGTCTTTCACTTCCTTAGGTTAATTCTTAATTATTTAATATTTTGGGTGCTCTTGTAAATGGTAATTTTCCCTAATTTCCTTCTCAGTGGGCTCATTGTTAGTATATAGCAATGCGATTGATTTTTGTGTGTTTGTTTTGCTCCATTTGAAATCCATGTTCTGTGAGGAACCTAAAATATAATGTAATAAATAGCCCATCATCTTTTCTGAGGAAGAAATAGTTTTCCTACTGATACAGATGTTTTACTGCAAACATATACTAATAAAAACTTTCAAAACTGAAAGCACATCAAAAAATACAGTTTTTGTACATTTCTTAAATATATACATTTCTATATATACTCTTTAACAAATTCTCAAAATCATTAATTACATAGTTTTTAAGTACATAATGAAAAGAAAATTATGCAAAAAAATGTAGACAGAAATCAGAAAGTTTCAATTTCCATATGAGATCAAGAATGTGGCACTAACTGTAACTATTTTGACTTCAGGCATGTGACAGTATCTATTTAATGTGCTAAATTTATATGAACAGTTTGACTCAATGAGAAAAAAATATACAAATTCTGCTTAGTGACAGATATAAAAGTCATTTATATCATAAAATCAAACATATGGTAAATCATTCTAGATCCTTATGATTATGATTATATATTAATCCAAATTTTATTTTTGACAAAATATCTATCATTGACTGATCATGGATATTACAAAGCACTACAATTAACATAGATTTGAAATGTGTGAATATGTACTCCTGGTGTTCCTCTTATATACAGGAGGAAAAACTGAGTCACAAAATGTTAAATAACTTATTCTAAATCACACTCCAACAAATGATGGTTTGGGGATTTAGACAAAGCCCATGTGGCTCTACCTTCAACATATTGATAAACACATTTGACTGCAGTTCAAAAATGAAGAAAGACTATTGGGGAATCCTGTGCTCCACTCCCACCATCCCAAAAAATAATTACATAACAATGAGGAAGAATCAATCTGTCAAAGAATAAGGACATCTGAGATATATTTGAGAGGATGGAAATAGCTCTAAAAATAGTGACGAACAGAGTTATTTGGGAGAGGACCAGAAAAGAAAGAAGAAAACAGAGGAAAATAATAAATGTCTGGCTAGGTTCATGATGTATTATATGTATTTAGAAAAATGAAGTTGGAAAGGCTAAGAAGTTACCTTGATGACATTCTAGGAACAATTTTAAATGTTAAGGCAAAGGATATTACCTATATGCCATTCATCAGTCTATTAGAAATGTTGAAGATTTTGCAGGTAATAGATGATATTGTATTAGAAATCTGTTAAGGATATTAATTTGGTTGGTTTGGGTGAGAATGTAGTCAGGCTGTTTAAGCATCTTGAGTCTTGATTTCAAATATAGGTTAAAAACCCTGCTCTTTTTATACAGTTAAGTAACAAGATGTGACCACAACAAAATTGTTTTCTATTTTTAAGAAATAATCTTGGAAATAGTTTTAAATACATCAATGATAACTCCTAGCTTTTTGTCACATTTCATAAAAAAATAGAACTCTAAACTATTCTGATCTTTATTATTATTATTTTTTACTGTTTGATAAGGATTCTATTATGGATTCAAGACGTCTACCTAATTAGCTAAAAATATTTGGAATCGCATTAATTACAAGTATACACTTTGTCATCAATAGCTAACAATTATGCATTTTATCAAATAAAATATGCCAACCACGAAAGGCATATGTGTCTCAGTGATAAAATGGTATAGGAGTAATCCCACAATACTGAGAATCACGAGAGGTGGTTGCGTCATTCATATGGTAGAACAGTACTTCACACCTATCAATTAGCAGTGAAGCCCCCAGGCAACGCGACCACTCCATTTTGCTTTTAGGAGACACTCTACTTTACAAAGTTATCCAAAGAACCTCATACATATTTTATAGCTAGAAGAGGTATTTTTCCCAATATAAATTTCATGTTCCTGTGTAAGAAGCAGTTTGCAGCAGCTGCTGCATAATTTTTAAATCATGAAGCTCTTAATCTTCATGATGTTTAAAAAGTAAGTGATAGAACATAACAAAAATTTTAAAAAAGCAATTTAGAAATAGCTGTGTCTTCAAAAATTATCAGTCTGAATGTTTCCCTACGTTGGCAATCGCAATAGAAAGCCTGTATTCGGTAAATTTTTCAAATTATTTCTGTGCACATTCCTCGTAAAATAATGAAGAAGAAAAAAGTGTGCTTTTAACCTTCCAAATTATTGCCACTGCGACTGCTCTATCAGGATAGAATTTGTTTATATTAGTTTATAATTTTAATTATATAAACTTATAGTCTGAATTTCAGTTTTGTTCCCACCAAACTGAACCAAATGCTTTGCACACGTGACTGTATCTCTGGGGGTTTCTGGTAAAGCAGAGGTTACACTATCTTTAAGTAGCCCATTGAGCCCCTAAATTCCTCTAATATTTTAATAAACCTTTATGTTTTTCATATGTGAAATATTCCTGCTTTCTTTTAAATGTTTTTGTTTGTTTGTTTGTTTATTCATTGGGACAAGACTGGTCAGAGTTAACAAAGTTAAAATTATGGCTTCAATTCCCTAACCAGACACACACAATAATAGTCATGGTGAAAATTCAGGTTTATTGTTACTTGCAATGTGGAAAAGTCTCTTACTAAATGAAAAATTCAAAAACAGGTAAGAAATATTTTGTGATAAGTGTGTTTTTAATATGCAAATACATTCTAGATCTTGGAACACATTATTTTCCACCTCATTTACACTTCATACAACAAAAGCATACAATGACTTATTGGTTACTATTTTCTTCCAAATATCTAATTCATAATAATTTCTATAAAAATAAATAAAAGAATGGCATTGTAGTTAATTTAAACCTGAAGAAAAAGGAGAGAAAAGAAACACTTCAAAGAAAGTTTTCTCATGCATGTGTCTAAATAGATTTTGTTATGTATGCGCAGGTGCTATGAAGTGTGTAGAGTTCATTTTTAATTATGTAGTCGAGTAGAAAACTTTAAAGAATCACTAATAAAAACCACTATGATATTTTCATTTTCTTTCACTACACAGGGACAGTGCCTTGTCCTTCATCAATTGTATTCTTTACCAAATATAATAATATGCTCAATTTCCATCTTGACTTGCTCTACAAATTGGAATGATCCTTCAGTTTTTTTCAGGCTATTGATTGGTGAAAACTTTCAGGCCCAACTATGTTGTATGACTGACAGTTTTAGTTCCAGAAGCATATTCTCAACAACCCTAATATGATGAGTAAATACTAATTTTGTGTAACAGAGTGTCTTATTAAAGACAGCAATGGTGGCTATGTTAGGGGGTAAATGGAGCAGTCTTTTTTATTTTTAAACAATAACAAGGAAGCAAAAACCTATTTCAAATTCCAGCTCTATCCTTAAATAGTGCTATAATTTTGAACAAATTATATACAACTTATGTGACTCACAACCCATTTACAAGAACAGATAGTTAAAATAAACCAAGAATGGAAAATAGATGATCCTTATACTGCCAAACTTACAATTCCTGAAAATAGGATTTTTCCTAATTTATGATGCACTTTTTCTCACAAAAATTTGAATCTCCCTCTACATAACATATAGAAAAGCACTAAGAGTTAGCATAGAACTAAAATCCATGTACTATTATTCTAAATTCTCTTCCAAGTTGGAATATTTTCTAAATCCATAGAAGTAGTTGCCTGGCTTTTTGGTCATACTGCAAGAGCATTTCATCTGTTCTGTTGCAACTTTTATCATGTTTCTTTCTTCCACATTTGCAAACTTTCCCTGAAATTAATTGCAAAGCTTGCTTCCTGGAGTAAGCTACTTGCTGGTCCTCATTTGATTTGTAATGGGAAGGTTTCCTTTAATGTTTTCACTGATACTTAGGAGGAGTTCTACTAGTGACACAGCTTTAGGCTGGGAAAAATAGTTGGAAGATCACTGGGGCAGTCTTGGCTGATCTGATAGTTTTTCTTTGCTTTTTTTAAATTAATTTTTGGTAAGCTTTTGATATACATAATGATCACATTTGTCATAAAGAGTTTGTACTTGTATATAATATATCCTGATTTTTTCTTTTTTCCCCATTACCTTCTCCTCCTGTCAACCCATCTTCCTCCTCCCCATTTACAAAAGCTTTATTCTTATTTTTTCACTTCTGTTCCCTCTTTTTTTTCTTTTCTTTTAAATATGCTCCGTTTTATCAATTTCTACACAGGTGACAAAAACAGTAAATATAAGAGCTATTCCCAGGGGAAGAATGAGCTAAGCGATATATATTTGTTTTACAGTATTATTCATGACTGCACTGCTTCCCTGTGCCCTCCACTATCCACAGGCAGGAGGAAAGATTAACGGATATCAGAATTCAAGGGTGGGTAAATGAAGTATTATTTTAGTTTCTTTTATAAAAGTAAGACCAAGTGTCAAGCGGATATTCCCAAACTGTGTGTCAGAGAATAGTTCTGAGAAAATGCCTAACTTCTGGAAGTTTAAAAAATAATTTTTTTTTTTTTTTGTGGGTACCGGGGGTCGACCTCAGGACCTCGCGCGCCAGCAGGCGCCCGTGCCGCTGAGCGATATCACCGGCCCTTTTCTCGTATGTGGGTTCTGGGAGTCGAACTCGGGCCCTCGCACTGCCAGGCAGGCGCATACACCGCTGAGCCATCTCACTGGCCCCAAAAAAATAAATTTAAAAGTGTCATCAAAGCACAAAATATTAAGAAGACACAGAACATTCTGTCTTTTTTGAAGACTTATCACACATATTAATATGGTTTTGAGAAGTCCTATACTCAAGTAATTTGTTTCCCTTAATTGGCCTCATAGTTTTTCCAACAAATTTGACTGCAATATTTTATCATGGTATTTCTTAATATTATGCAGAACTAATATTCCAATATATACAGTGTAGGAAAGGCAGACTATGTGCAAGTTAATATGTAACTTAATATGTAAATAGAACAATAGTAAAGGGAATAGAGTTCTGCAAAAAGAGGTGTTCAGAGAAATCACTTTGTATTATTTCCACTACTTTAACAAGGTTGGAAACTAAGAAAAGTTGATAGACATGAGAAGACACATAGCAACCTCATAGACTAAATAAGAAAATGGCTTTATACTCTAACACTGTACACATCTTTTTTTTTTTTTTGGTGGGTACCGGGGGTCAAACTAAGGACCTTGTGCACCAGCAGGCGCCCGTGCCGCTGAGTGATATCACTGGCCCTTTATTCATATGTGGGTACTGGGAGTCAAACTCAGGACCTCGCTCTTGCCAGGCAGGCACTTATGCTGCTGAGCCATCTCACTGGCCCTGTACACATCTTCAGAGACTCTCAATCTTGTGTAATATATGATAAAAGAATAAATATAGATAAAATTGTATTTGAAGCAAATTCTGCTTGTAAAAGGAAGCGAGGCTCCAGTAACCTAAGTAAGGCTGCAAACTGTTTCAATTCTTCAATTCAAACGGACAAAAAGAGAGAATGTATGTCTTTGCTTATATGGCATCCATTGGATTTAAAACATCTGTAAGGCTTCACTGTGATTTCCTTTCTTGCCTAAGAATCAAAGACCGTAGTCCTTGTTAAGATCAAGGAGAATAAGGTTTAGGAAGTGCAAATACTGTATTGAGTTAACACCAGAACAGTGGTTGCTGAGGCCACAAATCATCATTTTCGCTTTAGGACTTTGAACATATTTGTATTCCCATGGTTTTCATGAGAAACCTCTCACTATGAATATTTGAGCAGGAAGTTTCATAAGCGCTGACTTTATTAAAAGTGTTAAATGCAGCTTGGTGATATCCACCCAATTCCACTTGTTCCTTGGGTGGAACAGAGTTCAGTTTAGTAGGGTGAGGGCTAGTTTTATATTTTATTTTTTAGTTCACCAGCTATTTGGGCTATTTATACAAATTTATACATTCATATTAGTTTTAAGAGAGTAGTAATAAAAGGGGTTATGTATATGAAGAAAAAGAAGAACATATGAAATTGTACTTGACTTATTTCACATAATGTGGCATCTTCAAGTTATTCCACATTGGCAAAACTTTCAAACTGACTTTCTAGAGATGAATTGTGTTGTGTTATAAGTACGTGTCACACTTTCTTTATTAATTTGTCCCTAAAAGGACACATTGATTGGTTCCATATCTTGGCTCTGTGAACAAGGCTGTGAAAGAAATAGTGTAAATGTCACTCTGATGCATTGACTTTAATATATATGTGTGTGTGTGTGTTTGTGTGATTGACTTTATATATATGATTATCAGATCATATAGTAGTTCTACTTTTAATTTTGTGAGGAACATCCACACTGTTTTCTAAAATACCTGCACTAATTTATATTTCCACCAACACTGTGCAAGAGTTCCCTTTTCTTTACATCCTTCAGCAATAATATTTCCTCTTTTAGATAATGACCATTCTAACAATTATGAATTGAATCTTATTGTGGTCATGACTTGCTGATTAACGAAGTAGAAAACTTCTAATGTTTTTTGTCATTTGTTGTCAACAAAATAAAAAATAGAAAAATGTAATCACTTCAAACTAATAAAGCTTTTGGAACAACAAAGTAAAGAACTGACAAAATGAAAAGCCAACTATTGAATTAGAGAAAATATTTTCAAACAAAATATCTTATGAGAGGTTAATATACAAAATACAGGGCCGGTGAGATAGCTCTGTGGCATAAGCGCCTGCCTGGTAAGTGCAAGATCCTGAGTTCGACTCCCGGTACCCACATAAAAAGGAAAAAGGGGCCGGTGATATCACTCAGAGGCACAAGTGCCTGCTGGCAAGCATGAGGTCCTGAGTTCAAACCCCGGTACCCACATTAAAAAAATACATGTATAAATATATATCTATATCTATATCTATATCTATATCTATATCTATATCTATATCTATATCTATATCCACACACAAAATATTGAAGGAACCCGACTCGACAGTGAGAAAACAAATGACCCAATTAAGAAACATAAATTTTGAATTTAACAAACACTAATATGGCATTTTACCATATGGCAGATAGAATTCTAAATGCTTTAGAAATATTAACTTTCCCTCAAATCACTCTTTCTTATATAGGAATTATGCATTAGGTAGTATTTATCAGCTTATTTTACAGACCAGGCAACTGAGGCACTGTCATTTTCCGCAAGGCATAAACCTAGTGAGAGGGTGCAACAGCATTTGAACTCAAGAATTCACTTCAAAGTCTGAAGAGTGTTACATTATTCAGGACATTATATTCTTACACTATATTATTTCTTTAAAATAAGTGTGTGTGTGTGTGTGTGTGTGTGTGTGTGTGACAGTTAATATTCAGGTTAAAAGACTGTCAAATTGCCCACTCTGCAGTAAGTACGGAGAGCAGTAGATGTGTTAAAAACAATTAGCTGTAGAAGAATTTTTTTTTAAATATTGAGCTATTACTATATGAAAGAGCTTTTTCTAGAACATACAAAATTATTTGCATGACAAGTATAAGTAAAATACTTCCAAAGCAACTCAAAATTATTATTATACTAGTACTTGGAAAGACTGCCTAATATATGGGGCACTGAGAATTTTGGAATGTACCTGAGTATTAACTCAAAGTAAGATTTCAAATCCTATGTTTTTGTTAGATAAAGTCCAAAGTAGTAATTATTTTTGAAAACTTCATTTGTAATATACAAATTATAAGGCACATAAAATGATGATAAAATTGAGCTTTAAAATGCTTGCTATAAAACAAATACTGTTAGATAGAAAACCAAACATACCATTTTCTTACCTTTAGTTACCCAATTGTTCAGTAAGAATGAACCTGACAGATGTATGCTTTATAGTCTACATTTAGTTAGGCAGAAATTGAAAATAGTGCTGCAGAACTCCATGAAATTATATATTTTGAATTATCTTTTCTAAGGAAAAATCTGCTTTCACTGAAATGTTTTGCAGATGACTATATATTTTATTGCTAGTAAATGGTAAGCATTTAGGAAAGTATTTTCAGCATATCTAGAAAATTTACTCCAGCTAATGTAGTTCTTTTTTACATATGGAATAAAGTAATTAGAATATTATAAAAGTCAGAGTAAATATTTTAATTCTACTTGATGTCAATATTTTCTGAGATCCATGTATGTGAATGATAATATGGTGAATGTTGAAGGGAAAAATATCTAAATGCTGTCTCTTTGTTATCTACAATCTGGAGATGTTATAGAGCTCATAGAAAACTTGCTCACTTGTATATTTGCCAACAACAAAACTTCAATAAAATGTATCATTAGTTTCAAAGAAAACCTCCAAGCAATCAGACATTTATTTAAAAAACATGTTTCATTAACAACAGTTTTGAAGCACTAGAAAATATTAGTATATGAAAAAGCACACAACTCTGAGTCTAAAAGTTTTCTGGAAAAATTTGACTAAACAAGAAAAAATTAAGAATACCTTAACCAATTTTTTTTATTTTGTTCTTTTTACTACTGAACAAGTTGACATATAACAAAAATATTTATTTGTAAATAATATTAAAAATATTTTCCTACAAGTATAAAGTACTAGTTGCACTGTGTCAGAGTTTGCCATAACTTTTATTCCTTCTAAATAATACATAAAATAATTGTCATCCAAATAATAGCACCTCCAATTTATCTGTCATATGCTGCGATAATTTCGATTGAAAGAAACTTGAAATGCTTTACTACAAAATCAAAACTGTATATCATGGGTATAAATCTGATATGTTGTAATCATATCATTTATTGGCATGTAAACTGAGGCCTAAAACAGAAACAGGCATTCCCAAGGTTACATTGTTTTTCAGGGCAATGTAGTATAAGAAATAAATATTCTATACTTCATACCTTGCTTTTACCATCAAACCATGCAGTACCTTAAAAAAGTCTCAGTTTCATTTATGACTCATACAATTATCCAGAATCCTGGAATATTCACTAAAAATATCAATCTTATTTCGACAGGGAATTTTTTAAAATAAGAAATCCAAAACACAAGTATTTAAGCTAAAATTAAATTTGAATTTTGGCTCTGAATGAGCTGCTACATGACCCTAAAGGAAAAATTAATCACCTCTCTGAACTTGAACTATTCAGATCAATGGTAATAATGTACTATATCCTCCTCATATGACAAGGATTAAATTATTCAATATTTTTAGAATAGTTTTGCAGAGGTGAGCATAAATAACACTCAGAAAATGATAGTATTTTTGTTGTTTCTTTGCTTTTCATCAGTTTTTCCCATCTTTTCACACACACACACACACACACACACAGTCACCTTTCAGGAAAATGTCTGGGCCTTTTCAGAATGCCATGTTGTTCCTACATTGTTTGCTCTGGTTTGCTCTTAATTCTTATTGTTGTTGGTACCATTGGTGCCTCAGTAATGCAGTGAAAACTGAAGCAAAAGTCTGATGTTTTTATGTAAAGTTGCTTAATTTTCTTAGCAAATTTCTATAATTTACAATTGCTTTTCACTTGTTTTCAATGATATCAGAGTTGATTTTAATATTCTTACACTTCTGTGTCCAGCTTTACATTTACTCAAAAAATAGGGTAAATTTGAAAATATATAATGCAACTCTTAGAAGTTTAAAAATCAATTTTTTGAGTGAATAAATTGCCAAAATTATATATAATTTTTAAAAGTCCAGGAAATACTATTTTTTAATCTTGATGGAAAATATTTTTCCTCCCCGTAGACTCTAGAATCCTTTTATATTTTCAATTTAGTGTCAATATCTTAAAGTCGGTCTTTTGAAAATTGTTCTCATACAGTCATTCGGCTAATCTAGAATGATCATTATTGTCAAATGATCTTATCTGTGAATGTGACATGTCAAAGAATAATTGTCAAAGAGTTAAAAATATACTTTCACACAAACAGCAAGACTGGTTCTCTTCATTAGTGAGGTAATCTGCAGGAAGACAAAGGTTAAACAAAGGAGAATTATTAGAAAATGATGTGGACATAATGTGACTGGACTAGGTATAAAAATAGATTGATGTTCTATATGGCAATGCAAATGCAATCTAATGAGGCTCTGAGACTACACCGGGACTTCCTGTTGCCTGACATCTAAGTTTAGGTCATTTGTATAATGAAACTGCAACTGACTATCTATCAGTGCCAAATAATACTAAGAATGACAGTAAGAAATATTTATCAGCTAGGACAACTTGATGCAAATAATCTCTTAAACAAGTTTAAAGGGAATTTATTGGAAAGGTTATGGGGCAATTAAAACAATGAAGAGAAACAAAAAATTAAGGTATGTAGGGAACCAGAAACAAAGTATCTGATAGATAAAGTCGATAAAGGCAGAGGGAGTAAAATAAAATCATATTTGTCACCAGAAGGGGCACAAGGAAATTCCATCAAAGAGGAGATAGAGACCTCAACTCACTGTCACCCTTGGATTAGGCTCCTGACTTGCCACAGAAATGGATTTCAGAATGCATCAGTGAGAAGCACTGATTTTATTAGTCAGGGTTAAACACATACTCAGAGAAAATAGAGTGCAGGCCCTCAAGAGAGCAGTGCATTTTGGTGTGGGAGTATTTATGTATTTTGAGGGGTGTTTTCAAAATGGCAGAACTAGGATGTGTATTCCAGTGTCTGTCAGGTTACCCATTAGGAAGCTAGCCTAGAATGCAAACTGCATGTGTTTAGAGATATGGTACCAAATTAATTGTGTTGTTTGCTTGGGGGTGAAAATATGTGGAATTGATAAATCTATTTTATTGAAGAAATAGACTCAATTTACAGGTGAAAGACTGAGGCCTAATTTACCAGCTTAGTATATCTTACGGACTCTGAGAAATTTTTGGTTTGAGTTTCCTGGAAGGAAATAAAATAGGCTTAGGCATAAAAGCAGGAAGAAGAAAGAAAGAAAAAGAAAAATGAAAAAGTATTGTAATCTTGGTTAGTGTTGATTATCCTGAAGCTGCAGTTTTTTAAAATGTGTAATGTTAAGGTTACAATTTTTCTTGTCTCCTTTCTGCCTATCTTTGTTTCTTTTAGCCTTCTTCAGTTTCCTTAAGCTGACATACAAGTGACCATAAACAGAACAGTTTAAGAAAAGAGAAATGTATTTTCTCACAGTTTTAGAAACTAGAGGTCTGAAGTGAAGATACAGGCAAGGTCTAAAGACTCTAGAGGGAGACCTTTCCAGCCTCTTCTAGATCCTGGTAGCTCCGGGTGAGGTAGGATATTCAGGCTGGGGCAAATCTGACAACAGACTGGGTGGAATGTGTCAAAGATCATAAAAACCCAGAGCACATGTGCAGAACACAGCACTCAAAATGACTCCACAGTTCCTAAGTACTGTACATGGAAACAATCAGAAAAGTGCTATTTTCAATCTTTCATTTGGATCTAGTAGGAAGCCAAGCATGACTTCAATAGGGTAGTTTAAATCTGGCACCAGGCCAAATGAGTTTTTGATAGGACACCTGTCCCAATGACCTTTTTGTATGAGAGAGAACCCAATCCAAGCCTTCTGTATCAAAAGACTCATTTCTGTAGATGTCAGATACATCAAGTTTTTGTTCCCCAAAATCAAAGAATGAATTCTAAGAACAATAGAGGTTAAGTGTAGGAAAATTTCATTGAGATAGACAGCTCCTGAGAGACAGGAAGGGACCTGAAAGTGGGTTGCCAATGAGACCACTCCTCAAAGAAAGTTTCATAGAGCAAAATCACAAGGTAGGTATAAAATCATGAGGTGAGTACAATGTGGGTCAAAACTATGATCAACCAATAAGATTGTAAGTATAGCCACTTCAGTAGTATTGATCCAATGAGGAAGGAAACCGGTCACATAGCAAGTATACATGGAAAGATCAAAGACTTTTTAAGGAAGGGATGGATTAGGAGGTCTTGATTATCCACCTGGGTGACTGATGTCTATCTAGACTTTAGTAGACCAGGTGGTATCATTTATCTTATCACCTGGGGAGGTACGTAGGCCCGATCATTCTGTCTTTACCTTGAGGCCTGGCCTTTACCAGATGTGTCTCCAGCCACAGTTGCAATGTGTTTTATCTTCTGTATTTGCTTTCTGATGGGCCTAGCCCTGTCTGACTGCCTATAATATTTCTATCTAATTTAGTTGTCTATAATACTAGGGCCACTGTGAATCTGCTCAGCAGCCTGATCTTACCCTGCAGAGCATATTTCTTTTCCACCTTCAGTAAATGTAGACCTTCACTAACTTTTCTGGATGTCTTGTCCTATTCTTTGTTCACAACACCAAGAACCAGGAAGGAATCCCCACAGGGCTCTCCCTCCAGTAACACAGGCTTTCCCTGGTTTGCAGCAACAAGCCGTCTGCACCACTATCTTCACATGCTTAGCTTCCCTCTGAATTTATGTCTGAGAGTCTGTTTCTTCTGTGTGAATAAGAACACCCGTCAAGTGAGAATAAGGCCCACGATAATTCAGAATGACCACATTTTAACTGGTTGCATCTGCCAGGTCCTTATTTCCAAATCACATCACATTTATAGGTTATCGAGGGCTAGGACTTTAATACATTTTATGAATGGGACACAATTTGATCCATAACAGAGAGTGTCTTTATGGAATTAATCAACTTGAAACATTTTTAGATCTTACATGGCTGTATACAAGTTTCAAAAGTGTGGGAGAAAAATTCATAGAGCTACATATTGATCACATAGTTCCAAATGTTTCACAAAATTCCCTGCAACCGTGTGTGTGTTTTCCAAAGTGAAATTCTACTAAATACTCCTAAACAACTACTGCTATTTAGTATTAAATAAATAATATTATGCAAACATGACAAAAGTCCTCTATATCTTGAAATGAATCCAATTATTGCTGCTGAAGTAGTGTAAAAGGAATAAAGATATGTAGAAATGAGACAAGGAAACTCATTCTTTGTTTTCTTATTACCTTTAAATTCTTTTTTTTTTTTTTTTTTTTTTTTTTTTGTGGGTACCGGGGGGTCGACCTCAGGACCTCGTGCGCCAACAGGCACCCGTGCCGCTGAGCGATATCACCGGCCCCTTTTTCGTATGTGGGATCCGGGAGTCGAACTCGGGCCCTCGCGCTTGCAAGGCAGGCGCTTATGCCGCTGAGCCATCTCACCAGCCCACCTTTAAATTCTTGATCAGATCCTTGCTTAGTTCTACACACAGAAATGTTGATCATTTAAGAAAAGCTGGAAAAACAAAGTTTGTTAGCCCTAAATTTACCTAGCCTATCTCATCTCCTTTTAAGACTGAGGACACCAAGATAAGGGTAACTAAATAAATTTTCAGAATTTGCAGGGACATTGAGTTGCAAGGTACTGTGATGTTCAGTTCCAGACTTCTCTGGAGCAATGCCTAGAAGTCTCCAAAAAATTATCACCTTAGATTCCAGGAAAAGCAGAACCCTGTGGACTACCCCTTGATGAGATCACCCCCCCCAAATAAAGACCATGATCTCAGAGAAACAAGACTGTCCCTGACACCATAAGCGTTCCTCATAAGATATAGAAACCAAAACTGAAAAGATAGCCAATGGACACTGGCCCACTTCAGCTAACCCTTAAAAGCTGGCCACATGCTTTGTGAGTGGGCCATTCTAAAGTTCTTCATCAGAGTGAGTTCAGTTACACAGCTGGAGTTTTTCCTATTCCCCTTTATTTTCAATTTCTGCTTAATAAACCTATCTATGCCTCTCTGACACATCCTGCAGTTCTTTTCTGTAATGTAAGTCAGTGAACAGACAACTTAGCTCATGCAAGTGGGATGTGAGTTGAAGTCTGCATCCCCGCTTTGGGGGGGTCCTCTTCAGACTCTGTTCAGTGACACTTCCAACCTAAAATCTACACATAGGAATTACCTCAACTTCATCGACATCCCTAACCTTGTAAAGCCTGAGAAGTTCATTAGATGAAAGTGAAATCTGTCTCTTTTCTTCAGATTAGTCCATTATGTTCTGAGGGAAAAAAAAAGCCTTTTGCTATAAAATTGTTCAAGTAGCACAGTATAAAAACAATTCCTAGGTATTAAGAAGGGAAGTAGGCAAATAAATGGAACATATTGTCATGTTGCTTGACTTTCTTTATTTTTGCCATTGCAGGCTGACAAAGGAATTAAAAAAGTAAAAGCTAAAAGTGGCTTCATTTTGTGTGCAACTTGAAGATATACAGCTGAACTGTACCATGCTGGGCTTGCTTAATTTTATGATTGAAAAAAGAAACAAAGACCTGCTGTGACAGTGGTAGCGATGCTACCAGCAAAAATGGATGTCATTCTACCAACATGGGATAAGGAGTTTAGTAATCTGAGACAGACACTAGGCTGTTTATCTCTGCTTGGTGGAACTGGAAAATAATAATATGAAGCCTTAGCAGGAAAGAGAAAGTATTTCCTATGTCTATTTATTCTGTTTGGAGTTATGTTTCTGTGAAGATACTCATTTAGTATTTTGTTTGGAGAGGATTCAGTTTATTGAATTGTTTTATATGTAATTCCTAACAAAGAGTAAAACTAATTCCTTGTATAGAAAGCACTCTCAACTACAGTACATTAAACACCTTCTCAATTAGTCACTTACAGTGTAATTATAGAAGCACTTGATTGAAGGCTAGGTTAAGGTGATAGGCGGTAACTTTCTTAACAAAGGCCCACAATTAGAATGGGCTAAACCCTGAAATGTTAATTCTTTCTAAGAGATTATTTGAATAGAAAAATATGATATCTTCAAAGAGGAATTATGAATCCAAGTTTTCCAATTAAAATTTTGCTTTATTACAAATTTGTTTTACACAATTACAAATTTGTTTTATTAAACAAAATACAACCTACCTGTTTAGCCGTCATTGTGTATAAAATATTCAACATGTTTATGAATGTGGCTTCTAACCTTATTATTCAGAAGTTACACTTCAAGGAAAGTCTGGGAAATATCTGGGTGATTATTCCAATGCATGAAATTAGCTGACATAAGTTAGAAATCCTAGATGAATGTCTAAAAATTGACCTGAAGGTAAGAGAAATTATCTTTTGCAGGCAGTCCTGGTACTATGAGAACTTAGTGTTCGGTAAAGAATGAAATGGTATAAAGAAACTGTGTTATAAATAGGAAATAGATTCACAAGCTTGCCACAAAAGTCTTTTTTGAAAACATTTAGCCTGAAACTGAAGATTATATTAATAAGGCATCATTTCTGAGAATAATATTTCAGGGCAAAAAGAAGAAAAGGAAAATAAAGAAGGGTGTTTCCCCCTGAATTGCTCTTATCTTATGCCAAAGGATAAAATCAGTAGGAAAAATATTTACTTGTGTGAAAATCTACTAGAACTCCTACCATCTTTTTAAAGTACCTTTTTTAAACTTTCTACTTATAGGATGATGAGGATATTTTGTATAGGTTACCTCCACTCCAAAATGGACAAGCTTTGGATAAATTTTCTTTGATAAATTTCACCTTTACAAACTGTGCCATGATAAATATGGATTTGTATATATCACTGTGGTGTAATGCTTTTAATTCTTTTGGGAAGATCCCAAGAAGGGGAATAGCTGGGTCAAATGGGACCACTAGTCCTAAATTTTTTAGGAATCTCAACACTGATTTCCACAGTGGTTGCCCAGTCTACACTCCCACCAACAGAGGAGAAGTGTTCCTTTTTCCCCGTGGCCCTGCCAGCATTTGTTATTGGTTGGTTTCTTGATAATAGCCATTCTTCTGGATTGAGATGGAATCTCAGCATTGTTTTAATTCATTTCATGAATGACCAGTGATGTTGAGCACTTTTTTCATATATTTATTTGCCATCTCTATTTCTTCATCTAAAAAGCATCTATTCATTTTAGATGTCCATTTTTGGATGGGTCTTTAATTTTGGAGGAACTAATTTGAGTTCTTAATATATTCTAGATAGTAATCCTTTGTCTGAAGAACAGCTGGCAAAATTGTTTTCCCACACTGTGGGTTGTCTCTTCACTCTGTTGGTAGTTTCTCTTGCTGTGCAAAAGCTTTTTAATAAGATGAGATCTCAGTTGTTGATTCTTTGTGATAGTTCTTGTGCAATTGGGTTTTTGCTCATAAAGTATTTGCCTACCTCTTCTATCAGCAAATTTAATGTTTCTATTTTAATATTTAGATCTTAAATCCATTTCTATTTTAGTTTAGTGCATGGTGAAAGATATGGATCTAATTTTAATTTTTGGCATGTGGAAAGCCAGATTTCCAGCACTATTTATTAAAGAGGCTAATGAATGGATAAAGAGCATGTGGTTTTTTATACAATGGAGTACTACTCTGTTATAAAAAAGGATAAACTTGAGACATTTGTAGGTAAACAGAGGCACCTTGAGACCATAATCTTAAGGGAAATAAGTCAGATGCACATGTGTAAATACCACATTGTTTCTCTGGTGTGAGAAACCAAAAGTGTAAAGAAGGATCAAAATGTATAATAGATATATTTAAATAGGAAGAAAATGTTCAAATGGATAGGGGAACAAGAGCGGGGGAGAGTGAAAGGAAGGGAAAGTTAAAAAAAGAAAAAGAGAAAAAAGGTAAAAATGGAAGGAAAGTTTTTTTAAATAAGGAGGGGAAGAGGAGTCGAAAGAGGATAGGAAAATGGGAAAGAAAAAAGAATCAACTTACATCGTGTACAGGTACAAATTCCCTATGATGAATGTGATCATTATGTATATCTAAAACGTACCAATAAAAATCATTGTATTTGAAAATGAAAGAAAATCCACCTTTAACGATTCTCCATTACACATTTTATTCCTTCATTAATCATTCAGGTTATGGCAGCTGGGGAGAAATATAAAAACTAAGTCAGGGCCGGTGAGATGGCTCAACAGCATAAGCACCTGCCTGGCAAGCACGAAGTCCCAAGTTCGACTTCCAGTGCCCACGTACAAAATCGTTCAGCGTCACAGGCGCCTGCTGGTGCTCAAGGTCCTGAGGTCGACCCCCTGTACCCACAAAAAAAAAAAAAAAAAAAAAAAAAAAAAAAACTAAGCCAACAGTACAAGCATTTATATCTCAGAAACATTCCAGAGATGAACTTAGGGAGACAGGTTAAAGGAATAGGTTACTGTGTGTTGGTATGAAATTATTGTAAGTGAACACAAAGAGAGAGTTTCTACATAATGTACATAATTATGTATAACAAACTTGTAAAAGTATGAATAGTCTATGATACATAATGGATATAGAAGTAAGATCAGGCCATAGTTTCTTATTTTTCTAAATAAGTTCAAACTGTATACTACTTTAGAGACAAACAGAAAGAATTGTTTTTGTTGGATCTCTCATTGTCTTAGTTACTTTCTCATCCTTGGCTTTACAAGTAATGAGAATGTGTTTTTCATTATATGTTGTCCTCATTTTCTTAAAAATCATAATGCCAGGAATCTGTATATTACTCAGCCAATGGGAGAGAACCATGGACAATGACAGCTGTGAAATTTCTTATCAGTTGTGGAAACTAGATTTTAGTGTACAGTTTTATTATCAGGGTAAATGCAAAAACTACTGCTTCCCAAGTAGCTCTACCCTATTTAAGCTGAGCCACCAAGTGGCTCAGTAGTGGCTAAGGAAATCCTTGTGGTGGTGGTGGGGAATTCTTCCCTGATCTCATGGGAGTTTCAAAGGACTAGTTAGAGCCATCAAGTGGCTCAACACCCTCTCCATAAGGAGTTAGTGGCCCCAGTATGAAAACAGAAAGCCTTCAGTAGGGCTTTTCTTCTATGCTTCTATGAAGGTGCTGGTGCTTCAGACATCTGTAGTGCTCATAGCTCTTACTTGGCCTGGAAGACCTGTGGCTCCTCTTCAGAGAGCAAGACTCAAGTATTGCTCCGGGTGCATATAAGTACTCACTAATGACCCTAATTCACCACAGTTTAAATGGCTCTCCATTTTTAATTAGATCCATTATGTGGGTAATCTTTCTACAGATACGGCTTTCAGGCTCTCGGTAATTTATCTAACTTCCCTCCTTGCCATACTTTTCCTCCACAAGAAGTGTGGACATTTGACTTGCTTGTCTTATTTGAGTTGTACATCCCCAATATAATAGCAAAGTTAGTTTCTTTCTCTCATCAAACAGACAGCTCAAGTCACTAACTCTTTTCTCATTGTCTTTTGTTCCTTCAACCCAGCCAGTGAGCCACTTCACCCTAACGTAATGGGGCAATACATCATCCTCAGTATGTAGGTGTCTCAGTTACTTTTCTCATTGCTAAGACAAGATACCTGATACCCAGTGTTAAAAAAGGAAAAGTTTATTTTGGCTCACAATCTGTAGAAGTTCCCATTCATAGTTGGCTGGTGCCAAGACAGCACAGCATGGCAGAGGGGCATCACATAGGAGAAACAATTCATGGCAGGTGGAAGGCAGGAAGACAGCAAAACAGTGAAGTAGCGAGAAAATAGCAGCAGCAAGCAACCACAGCAACTCTCTCTCTGTCCCTTGTATCCTATCAAGGGTACATGCCCTTAGAGCAGGTAGCACTCACACCCAGTGTGGGCCTTCCCATTACCCACACCCAGAATTAGGCCAAACCAATCAGTGTAGTAATTTAATAATCACATATCCTTGATCATAGCATCACACACTCTAGATCCCACAACATCTGGAAAGCCCAACCTATGACTGCATGGACATCTAGACACAAGCCATAACAATAGAGTCTATGCCTCTTCCAGCCAAAGAAACTATAGATAACAGAGACCTCTACTCTTGCAGCACCTCATAATTCTTTAGGACATCTTTTGAGGCACATCTAGACATAAGCCATAACAGTATAGTCTATAGCCCCTTCCAGCCAAATAAGCTGTAGAAGACAGACCTCCACACTCTGAGCACGCTGTAATTCTTTAGGCTGGGTGGGGTGGCACATGCTTGTGATCCCACCATTTGTGAGGTTTAGGCAGGAGGACTGCTGTGAGTTTGAGGCCATCCTGGGCTACAAAGTAAGTTCAAGGTCAGCCTGAGCTGCATAGTGAAAAACCTGTCTCAAAAAATTTTTAATTAATTAAAAGAATTATGGAGATATGTATCTCTCAGTGGGAAATGAGACAGGAGATTAGAGCAGGGCAAAACTGGCTGGGGGAGTAGGTACAGCCTATTAAATACAAAATCCTAGGACACATGCACAGAACAGTCCCCAATCCCTGCACATGGATTTCTCACAAGAAATCAAGCATGTTTTCAATAGTATGGCCTACACCTGACATCAGCCTGCAGTATGGATGATACAAAAAGGGGAGTGCACATTGAGTTTTTGCCACTGTGTTTGCTCTTGCACAGATGGCCCACTCTCACACTGTAGGGGACACTTCTCTTCCTACTTGTACTTGGCACACATTCACTTTGCAAAGCCTGTTTCTTTTCCTACTTACCTAAAACTTTGCTACCATTTGTGCTTTTCTTGACCAATTCTTTGTTCAAGATAGAAAGAACCTGGAAACTACCTCCAGAAGGTGACTCTAGCACCCTGAAATTCAGGGAAACTAACAGTTTTAGCATTGCCAAAAATTCAAGTTTAAAGTCTCTGAGATATAAGGTAGACTCTAAACTGTGAGCACACGTAAAGAATCAAACACATTAAACAATGCTGCCATAAAAGGCAAGGTGTACACATTTGTTATGGTTTGTATCTAGATGTCCCCCCAAAGCCTCTTGCACTCATAGAAGAGGAGTTTTGAAGGTGGCTGGATTAAGACGTGATACTGGGATTAAGATTGTGATGCTGTGATTAAGGAGGTGAATAAGGAAAGCCCCACCATGGGTATAGTTGGCACCACCCAAAGGGCTGGTAGCCTGGATGGTATAAAAGGGAGAGGCAGGCTTGCTGCTCCTGTTTCTGCTTCTGCTGCTTGCAGCTTTGTCTGCTTGCTGCCTTCCTGCTTGCCATGTCATTGAATATTTCTCCTCCATGATGTCCCTGTGCCATGCCATTCTGACTCAGAGCCAGCCAACTACGGACTGAAACTTCTGCAAACTGTAAGCCAGATAAACCTTTTGTCCTTTAACTTGTGAGTGTTGGGTATTTTTGTCTCAACAAGGAGAAAAGTAACTAAGACAATTTCTATTTCTAAAGGAAAGAATAGGGAGAAAGAATGCAATGGCACCAAAACGAGACCAAAATCTAGCAGAGCAAACATAAATTGTCAGCCATCTTTTCTATCACTAACATCTTTTTTATCTCTCATTTCTCAGTCTGATATCAGGTGTAGGCCATCTCATCAGAAACTTGCTTGATCTAAGGCCAGGAGAATTTAAGATAGCACTTTGTGGTTGGTCCCAGGTACAGGGCTTGGCAACAGTTGTTTTTACCTTAATCTCCTTCTTCATCCACAATGACCCACTCCTCCAACCAGGTTTCACCTCCCAACATTGCATTTAGCGATAATTCATCTTGGCCTGATCCACACTGATGAGTGTCACATCCACATGATCCAATCACCTCCCACCTATGAACATATGAGGCTTTGGGGAGATATCTAGATATAAACCATAACACTCACAGTTACACTGAAGCAGAGCGCTGCTGTATTACCTCCCAGATCATCTGTATAGCTACTCCTACCTCAGGTCCTGCCTGTTTTGAGCTATTCTTTCATGATGAAGCCAGTACCTAGATTTTATCAATGTTAATTTCTTATTAAAGGATATCATCATATTATTTTTAATGTTTCTTTGCTATAGGTTTTAGTTAATATTATGCCAATATTTTCTTATATGAAGAATATACAATTTTCCATCCATTATCGGGCTAATATAGGGAAGGAATAGTTTGTGTATGCCATTCATTCACTGATTGATTTATTCAACATTTATTGATTAATTCCAAATACGTATGTCTGGAGCTCAAGAGCCAATTGATCTTGTAGAAAATATGGTACACAGAAAACAGAGGAGCCAAAAGTACCAAATGATGTGACAAATTCCATGATAGAAGTATGAACAAAGTTCTTTGTAAGTTTGGAAAAGCAACATCAATTAAGGCCAGAATGGCACACAGAAATAAGCTCACATTAAGGAAAGGAGCATATTGCATAAATAAAGGCTTAGGAGAAAGAGAGAGAGAGAGAGAGGCATATGGTAGGAGGTATGCATGTGACTATTGCGGCCACAGTGAAGAGTGAAAATGGAAAGAAAGATGAGGCTATACTTAGTAACTGGATGTTTGTACTTTGCTAATGAGAAGCCACTGAGAGAATTAAATGAAAGGAATGAAATGGAAGGAATTGCCTTTAAGGATTAACCTGATTATCATATAAGGAAATAGTGGTGCTATGTGAGGGCACTAGGAAAGAAAGGAGCATACACAGTGCTATGATCATCTCTAAAGATAAGGAGGATAAGAAAGCCTTTGACAGTGGGAGTGAACATTGAACACTGACAAAATGAACCATTTATACACGTTATTTTCATTTAACCCTTACAAATTGTTAGCTAAATTGAGGAAGTTAAAGCTTAATAAATTACACAATTTGCATTTAGTTTTGGGGTTTCAAAGCTGGGACTTGAATTCTTAAATCTTCCTCCAAATTCCAGACTTTTAACTACAACATGTATTGAGGAAGAAAGGATGTGGGAAGAAAGAAAGACAGATGAAATGGAACAGTTGTGCACAACAATTACAACAAAACAATGAAAATGAATCATGACATAGATCTGAATTCTTGTTTATGATACTTCAAAAACACAAATTTTTATGTACATTACCCTTCTTTTCATACTAAAGTGTGGAATCTGCTGTCTTTCAGTTACAAGTAACTGAATTGAAATCATTGTGGCTTTAAAATAGAATATTCTTAAGCAGTTTAGCAGTCCACTTAAATTTAATTATTTTTCTTGGTATAAAGTTGGGATTTATCATTTCCAAAGAAATAGAAATAAACAACAACCATTTATAAAGTACCTGAATGAAACAGAGAAGTGTGGAATTCATTTATGTATTATCTCAAGTGTTCATCACAACTGTTTTGTAAGTTAGGGAATGTTTACTGAACCTCAATTATGTGCTCCTCCACATTTTTCAGTCTATTTGCACCTAAACCTCAGCTGCTTCTGGATGCAACTGTCAGGCTACAGCCTTATATCCCTCATCTCCAAAAACTGCTTCCTAAAACATCTCCTCAGTCAGTAAGGGCTGGGTTTGGGTACAGTTTCCACTTTATCTGCCATTATCCATTCCAATTCTCCCCAGAAATAGCAAAGGCTTTGTTTCTACCTAGCATCTCTAGCATCTACCTGGCATCATCTCCATACTTCTAAATTCTTCTAAATCTCCATACTTCTAAATTCAGGTAAAGCACTGTCCTGTTGGGTGGGCATTGGTTCTGGCTCTCCCTCAGAACTGTCTAGGTATGTTGGGCAATGAAACTCAAAATGGGTTATGAGAAAGCTGAGCGTTAAGGACTCATGGGGTTGAATAAGGTGGATAAAAAAGAGGAGATAGAAAGAAGCTGCAGATGAATGGTTTTATCTTCATCTCATGGAAGATGGTTTTATCTTCATCTTCATTTCATGGAAGAAATGTCTATACTGAGGCAGCATGTTTCTACACACCTTTCTGGACAGTGTCCTACATTACTGAACAACCAACACTGCCTTTCTATGAAGCTACAACCATCCTGGTAACAACACACTGGTACGTGTCTGCTTCTAGTTTTCCCTGTCTCCTTTCTCTTTCTTTCCTCATTTTTGTCACCTTTATACCTCGCAATATAGATTTAGCATCACCAAAAGTCTCCCCTAGGCTTGCTTGTACAGAAGCTTGCTTAAGACAAAGAATTGTGCTTCATATTAATATATCAGCCAAGGAAAGTGTTGCTCAAAAAAATTAAACCTGAGGCCACCCAACTGATGAGGACTTAAGATTTGAATCCTTGTCAGCTTTATGAATTAGATTTGCCTAGTATGTCATGGCCATTTCAGTGCTAATGGATGAATTTAGTGACGGTTGTGGATTAACTGTGTGCTTACAAAAGATACATTAAATTTCAAGCACCTAATATCTCAGATGTGACCTTATTTGAAAATAGGGTCTTTGTAGATAATAATTATTTAAGAAGATACCATACTGGAGTAGGTGTGTTAATCCAATAAGACTGGTGCCATTTATAAGGGGAAAAGAGGTACAGGAAAACCCACATGGAGAATATCTCTTGAAGACAGATGGAGAGTAGAGTGATACAGCTACAAGCCCAAGAGGGCCAATGATTGGTGTCCATCACTACAAATTATAGAGTCAAGATTCTCCCCTCTAGGTTTCAAAGGGACCAGGAGCCTACTAACTCTGTCAGGTCAGACTTCAAGCTTCCAGTACTGTGAGCAATTATGTTTGTGTTGTTTTAAACTACACAATTTTTGGTAGTTTATTACATCAGTTCTAGGAATCTAATGCAGTGGTTTTCAGCAAGTGTCAGATTTACTCTCCTGGATATATCAGCTCAGATTTTGAGTTGAGTTCTTCTAAAATGTGTGTACTTTTTATAATGATCGTGAAGGTATAAATTCTCATTAAATTATTACACAATAAAATATAACAATAGACATAAGGCTTGGTGACACAGGCCTATAATACCAGCATTCTGGGAGGCTGAGGCAGGGCAATCACAAATTAAAGCCCTTGGGGCGACTTAGTAAGACCCTGTCTAAAAATTAAAAGAAATAAAAATAAAAAGGGCTGGAGATACGGTTCAGTGTGAAGGTGCTGGATTTAATCCATAGTACTGTAAAATAAAAAATAAAGGTAAAAAAAATGACTCATCCACCTTGTTTCCCAGAACTATTGCTGTTGATACAAATTAAAAATATTATTTTTAACTTTTTATTATGGGAAATTTCAAGCATACATAAAGTTGCACAAACATTATCATAAAACATCTTATAATCTTTTATTTTAGTTTAGATGGTTAAAACATATGACCAAAGTTAATTTATTCAATAATTCTCCCCATTATTCTCCCACTTTACTAAGATATTTTAAATCAAATCTAAGACATCTTATAATTTTATTCATAAAACATTCTATTTGTATCTTAAAATATCATGATTTTTTTAAATCAAACTATCATAGTATGATCACATGTAATATATTTGAAAATGTCAATATCTTACCATCAGTGCTCAATTTTTCTCAATTATTTTAACTATTGTGTTTGCTCAATCTAAAAATTTCAACACATATAATTTTGTTGAGACACATCTTAATCTTGTAGCTGTTGGAACACAAGACTAATTTTGTTATCCAGACTCATCCATCTATCAGACCCACATTTATTCCTTAGAATATTTCCACTGATGAATTATTAATTATAATTTTATGAGTTTTATTATATTAAACAATGAGTACTTAATGGGAAAAAAATCACAAAAATAAAGTATTGAGTTTTCAATATTTATTGAGTGTTTATAAAAAAGCATCAAAATTTTCAACATCAACTGGTTTTTGGTGTACAACATCTAAAAAAAGAACATCAGAAATAAATTCCCATGGGGCTGGTGAGATGGGTCAGCGCTGTAAGTGCCTGCCTGGCAAGCACGGGGGCCCAAGTTCGACTCCCGGAACCCACATACGAAAAAAGGGCCGGTGATATCGCTCAGCGGCACAGGCGCCTGCTGGCGCGCGAGGTCCTGAGGTCGACCCCCGGTACCCACAAAAAAAAAAGAAAGAAAGAAAGAAAGAAATTCCCATCTAAACTACAATAAAAATACCAATAGCACTCAACAAAAAAAATAATCTTTACTTCAATTATCACACCTGGGGAAGTCTGCACACATGACAACAGCACATTCCATCCACATGCATCGTTTATATTGACAGCACATGTCTTTCGCCTTCCCGGTCTTTTTGTAGGACATACTTGACATCTTAGTGGTCTTGCTGTTTTGTGAGGAGGTTTCTTATTATATTATAGAATGTGTAGTTAACAGTAACATAAAATATCAATAAAATAAATTATTAAATTCTTCATATGTAATATGCAATTAGTATAGACATCAACTTTTAACATAGGCTGTATACTTCCTTACAAAACCTAAAAGACAACATCAGAAATAGATTCCTATTTGAATTGCAATGAAAAAAACCAATAGACTCTACCACAGAAATAAGTTTTGCTTCAACTATCGCACCCAAGGCAGTCTGCACACATGACAACTACATATTCCTTACGTAAATATCATTTACACTGATAATACATGTGTTTTGCTTTCCTACAATTCCTTGTAGGGCACAGTTGACATCTTTTTTGTTTTCCTGTTGTCATAGTAGGTACAGATGTAGGTGATCCTAAGTGATTCCTATTATATCACATCAGCAGATACATGTTTTCCAATCTGAGAGACAGTGAATGTGTGTGTGCATTACTCACATTAAAAGACAACTGAGTTTACTGGTGTAATCTCAGCTACTAGAAAGGCTGAGGCTGGGACTTTGCAATTTTGAGGCCAGCTTTGGCAATTTAGTGATACCCTCTTTTAAAATAAAATTTAAAAAAATAGAAAGGGATATATATATATATATATATATATATATATAGTCACTAGAGAAACATACATTAAAAAAAAAAAACTGATTCCATTTTACTCCAGAAATTACTAGCATCAAGAAATCAAATAGTAACAAATTTTGGTGAGGCTTTGGAAAAAAAGAAACCCTTCTACACTGTTGGAAGGAATGTAAACTAGTACAACCATTATTGAAATCAGTATGGAGATTCCTCAAAAAACTGAAACTAGAAATTTCATCTTCCTGATTAAAGACATCATATTATAGTAATACATGCATACCATTGTTTATCGCAGCACAGTTATTAACAGGTAAATTTTGGAAGTGATATAGTTATATTTATTTATATGCAATAGAGTACTTCCTTGCCACAAAAAAGGCTAACTTGAGTCATTTGTAGGAAAATGAGTGCATGTTGTTGAGACCATAATGTTAACTAAAATAAATCAGACAACAAATTTAGTATAGCATGGTTTCCTTTGTGTATTAAAAAATAGATAAGAAGAAGAAGGAAGATGGAAGGAGGGGACCAAGAGATGGAGGGAGGTGAGAGGAAGGGAAGAAAGGAAATAAAAAAAGAATTACGATGCTTTAATGTACATGTACCAACTTCCTGCAATGAATGTAATCATTATATACTAAAAACATGTACAAATAAAACAAAAATAAAAACTAAAAAAGTCATTGACAAGCTCATCTGTCCATTTTAAAGCTTCCCATTAGCTTCTCAAAACTTGGCTTTGATTTTAACAACTATTGACTATACGTTTTTTATTACTGAATACAAAATAGTGTCTTAGTTATTTTTCTGATTGCTGAGAAAAAGTACCTGACACCTAAAGTTAAGGGAGGAAAGGTTTATTTAGCTCACAGTTTGTGAAGGCTTCAGTCCATAACTGGCTGGCTCAAAGGCACATGGCAGAGGGGCAGCCATTCATGGCGGCAGAAGACAACAAAACCAAGCAAGCATGAGGGAGACAAACCTCTTCTGTCCCTTATATTGTATCCAGTCTACTAGGATTAGAGCAGTGCCAATCCAATCAGTGGACTATCCAGCAATCACCTACCCTTTATCCCAACACCTTTAATCCATGAATCAATTACACACTCTGGATTCAGCCACCTCCAAAAAATCCTTGTAACTGCATGAGGCTTTGGGAGGACATCCAGACACAGACCATAATGAACAGTAATATTCTTATTTTAACACCTTTTCATCATTCACCATCTGAAACTCATCCACATAATGAAACTCTTTAGCTACCTTGAGATATGGGTATAATTAGTATAGGAAAAGTAAAAGTGCTTGTTACTTTCTCCTTATTTACCATTTTTATATCATCATGTACTCACATATTTTACATTTTGAAACTCAACTCATGGTCATTATTACTATTTTTCACATTCACATTTCCCACCTTTTCCGGAAGGGTATGGTTCTCTTAAAAATGACTAAACTTCCTTTTCAGTAACCACGGTAGTATTTTCTCTGCTTTGAGTTTCTAGAAGCTATTCCATGGTCATCCGTAGTTCTTTTGCTTTTCCCCTAAATGTGGAATCAGCCATCTCTGATTGGTGTCCTAATTCCTTTGATTGGGGAAAGGCATTTTGAAACCACAATCTGTTTCAGTTCATTATTACTGGAATGGTCATTGTTTCTAGACTTTTTAGTGGACTGATGTGTTAAAATAAAAATATTGGGGTGAGGTAGCTCAGCGGCATAAGCACCTGCCTGGCAAGCGCGCGGTCCTGAGTTCGACTCCCAGTAGCCACATATGAAGAAAGGGCTGGTGATAGCGCTTAGCGGCACGGGCGCCTGCTGGCGCGCGAGCTCCTGAGTTCAACCCCTGGTACCCACAAAAAAATAAATAAATAAAAATATCATTAATTCAGTCTGCCTATTTGAATTCATATGTTGAGTTATAGGATTTTTTGCTTAAGTTCTTTGACTTTATAATTATTTTCTCTCAACAATAAAAAACGTGCTTCTTAATGACATGTAAGAAATACTTATTTGTTTTATCCAAAAATATATGGATAATAATACAGAAATAGCAATATCAATATTATAAAATAGGGAGCTGATGAGATAGCTCAGCGGCATAAGCACCTGCCTGGCAAGCGCGAGGTCCTGAGTTCGACTCCCGGTACCCACATACTAGAAAAAGGGCCGGTGATATCACTCAGCAGCATGGGCGCCTGCGGGCACTCGAGGTCCTGAGGTCGACCCCCAGTACCCACAAAATAAATAAATAAATATAATAATAATATAAAATATTGTGACAGATAATATTTTAAGATTTTTTAAAGATATTATTATTTTTAAGAAATTATTTTTAAGATCTCATCATTAAGATTCCACAATGCTTAGACAAATTCCTAGAATCTAAAGTGTCTTGAAGCCAGGCATTATGGTGTACACATGTAATGCCAGTACTTTGGGAGGCACAGGCAGGAGGTTTGCAAGATCGAGCCCAGCCTGGACCACTTAGCAAAATTCTGTCTCAAAATAAAAAATAAAAATGCTCGAGAATGTAGCCCAGTTGCAAGGCCCTGTGCCTTAGTTAATTTTCTCATGGCTGAGACAAAATGTCTGACCCCCAGTGTTAAAGGAGGGAAGGGCTTTTTGGCTCACAGGTTGAGAGGTTTTAGTTTTTAGTCAGCTGGTTCCAAGGCAGGTGGCATGGCAGAGAGGCATCGCAGAGCAGGCGGGGGCAGCAGAAGACAAGCAGCAGCAACAGAAGCAGGAACAGCAAGTAACTGAAGCAACCCTCTTTCTGTCCCTTATATTCCAACCAGGCTCCCTGCCCTTAGGGTGGACAGCACTCACACCCAGAGTGGGCACCCTTAATCCCAGCATCATACACCCTAGATTCAGACACCTCTGAAAAGACCCACTTATGGTCACATGAGGCTTTGGGGGGACATCTAGATACAAACCATAACACCCTGAATTCAATCTCTAGCATTGAGAAAACAGCAACAACGACAAAATCGTAGAGTTTTGAAATTCTTCTTTATACCATTCAGCCCTTAACTTATACACAGGTTTGTTTTGTTTTGTTTTCATTTTCCTTTGGTGTTTAAGGATTTTGTTTTCATATCAGATGACTATATGAAATTTTCCTTCCTTCTAAATTCAAAACTAAAATGTTCCAGGCTGTTCTACTTTTTCCTGTTTTTCCTCCCTTCTATAGGTAACAATTTGTTTCTTTTTCACTTTTCCAGGATTTTAAGTTTAGAGTAGATTTCTCTATACATTTTTCTGTATCTTTCTGTAAATTTAATGTTTACTTATCTGTCATATATAGTTAAGCACAATTTTGTTTTACTGGCCCCGTGTTAGTGAACACTAAGGTTCTTTATTTTTTTTTCATTTTTATAAAGAATGCTATGATAGCTATTTTTGTACATAAATCTTTAACTGTCCTCTCTTTATTTCTTTAGGATAAGTTCTAGCAGTAAAATCTCTAACTTGGATGTGACTATTTTAAGGTTTGTCCTGTAAGTGCCAGGATTCTTTGCCTAAATTTGGTATTCCAGAGCACTTTTAGTTCTAGTTACCTACGTTGGCAATCACGCATGAATATGAAAGTTATTATGGTACAGCCCATTTCGGTAACATTTCTTTCTTCAGTGAATTTCATCAAGTTAAAAGGTAATGAAATTTTATATGAATTTCAAATCATTCAAACCAATACTATAAAGCAGTATCTTTAAAATATAAACACATAAAATTTCTGCATTATACTTTGGCATTTCCAGAATGATGTGAAAGTTTTATATCTCATTTCCTTGTTCTTTCCAGTATCCAAGTACAAAGTATTTATGTGACAGAGGTCATGACGTTCTTGTGAATTGTGACTGATCACCCTTCCTATGTTAGTATCCCACTCAGCTCTGTCTTTTCCAATTCACATTTTCTTTTTTCCCTCACAATTTCTCCCCAATAAAATTTACTCATTTTATATTGCTTCCCTCTGAACCTTCCTAAACGAGATATAAATTATCTAATAAACAGATAAGAAACCCCAAATCAGTCATGTATGTTATGTGATTACCAGCAAAACTAATGTGATAGTGTTGCTTTTATAAAGATAGCATTTATTTGTTTATAAAATAACAACTGAGTACTCCTGAGACACAATGATCAATGTTAGGGTACTGAGTTACAACAGTAAACTGCATAAACTGCTCTTACTCTAAAAAAAAAAAGTATAATATTCCTGGTGATGGAGATAAATATCTAATTGCAAACTGTACATGGTATTTAGTTGAGTACTGATCATTAAGAAGGACGTTGATGTGCAAATATATGAAATCATGGAATTGAGAAGGTAGTTGAACTGATTCTTACAAGGAAAAGTCAAGAGAAATAGAATGGGATATATATCTATATTCACAGGATAGGATAGCTCTTCAGAGCTGTAAATTCTTGTAAGGTTTTGAAACTGAAGAGAAATCATGTCCCATGTTGGATTTTCTCTGTATTTTTATATTCTTTGTCACACACATATAAAAGGACACACAGGTAGCCTTCACTTTGCATGATACCATGGTCACTAAAATTTTTGGAAATGTGTGGTAACTGGGCCAAACAAGAACTAGTTCATCACGCACACACTTAGTGTTAACATGGATCTGGCCAAGGTGGAGGCTGTGCACTGAGTAAAACTTGTACCAGCGGTGCAGCTTTGCCATATACCCTCTCCCCATGACATTCCAGAACTTTCAGGGACACTACAGGGCTGTCATAAGGTTCTCAAGAGTTTCTTCCAGCAAAATTTGAAAGCTAAAGTTTTCACGATGAGGGAAATGTATGTTTTATTACTATTGTATGCTGATCACTTAGAAGTGAACCTAGAAAATAATCAGATTTGAACTTCATACAAATTTGTGAAACAAATATATTCATGAGCCAACCCATTCTTTGGTTAAATGCCCAGGTTTATAGCTAATTGATGCCTCCTAAGCTTACTCCATCATAGTACAAATCAAATTTCGCGTGTCATTTCTGAAAGTGTGTTTTAATATTTGCGTATATTATCTATAATACAAATTCCATGTGAGCGGAGTTGGTGCCTAACGTTATTTTATTCAAGAGTCTATGAATAGGTCCTCACAAAATAATCACTGGTCGAATGGATTAAAGAACATAAGGAAACAAAGAAAAGAGAGATGGAAGTGAGAAACAGAAAGAAGGAGGGAAGGAATGAAGCAGGGAGTAAATAAGTAGTTTACATGACTGATGACTGTTTCCAAGTTTGGGATTTTGTAAACGAAATTCTACAGTTAAGGTGATTGGTACAAACAGATTCCTGTGTCCAACTGCTGACTTTCACAACTACTAATACTGACTTCTAAATATCCATTAAGATCACTCTGCCTATATTTAGCTTTTTGTGAGGTTCATTTCATTTAATTTCAAAAAATCTGGATGAAGTAATAACTTTTTATCTTTTAACAGCTCAGAGAGCATCTGGGGAATGTGCTGCTAATATTTTTGGTAACTGCTTCCATGTTTTGACAATGCCATAGAAGCTCACAATTCTCTCAAATAAAGACAACTTTTAGCCTTTTTTTGAAACCTGGATTTCAGACACTGTTTTGGCTTAGAAGGGTAGATGTAGAAGAGGCATAATCCTGATTTTAAAAAATCATACCATATATTCCACCCTCTCTATGTACAAATCGCTCTCACTTATTCTAAAAGATTGCGCAGAAAACGGCCTCTATTAAGGATTACACAGCTGGGGCCGGTGAGATGGCTCAGCAGCGTAAGCACCTGCCTGGCAAGCGCGAGGCCCAAGTTCGACTCCCGGAACCCACATACGAGAAAAGGGCCGGTGATATCGCTCAGAGGCACAGGCGCCTGCTGGCGCGCAAGGTCCTGAGGTCGAGCCCCGGTACCCCGGTATCCACCAAAAAAAAAAAAAAAAAAAAAAAAAAACAGAATTACACAGCCACAAAGACAGACTACGTCTCCTTTTTATGCTGCAGTGGCTTGGAAAAACAAGCAGTACAAGTTATGTTTATTCCAACCTTTCTTGCCCAAAGATATGAGTCAAATTCAGTACAATATAACAAAGTGCTTTAAGATCTGAGAAGCAAACTATACCAATTCAAAG
Organism: Erethizon dorsatum; assembly: GCA_028451465.1. Classification (NCBI taxonomy): domain Eukaryota; kingdom Metazoa; phylum Chordata; class Mammalia; order Rodentia; family Erethizontidae; genus Erethizon; species Erethizon dorsatum. The sequence continues at coordinate 53,921,253 of CM051825.1, read as the reverse complement.
TATTCCAAGCAAGTTAAATGTGGTTTTATGCCCTTCAAAAACAGCATCGTTACCCTTTTTATAGGTTTGTACTTTGAAACAGTAGAGAAACCCAAACTTTACAATTTAATCTTTTTTGCTTTGGGGGATACTTGGCAAGATTTGGGCAATAACAAAGTCTCTGAACTCTTATGTATCCCCTGCGGATTTCACAAATTTACCTTTTCTTCCAAAGTAAGACGAAGGCTAGTGAGAAGACTATTGCTTTCTAAAGCAAGCCAATACTTCTTGACAATTCCTCATTAACAAAATTCGCAATTTAGGGCCATCTACAGAGCAATGCATGCCATGTATTGGCAATTTGAGCAGTTACTGAAAGTCTAAATACCTGGAGAAGTTATCCTTGCTAGGGTTAAGTGCATTTTTAAGAACATTTTTTTGCTGAGACTCCCCAAGTGGGAAAGTAATAAATAGCACCATCTTCCATGCTTCTATTTCTCTAGCATTAATCTTTAGCCTTATTGTAATCATTCTTTATATATGGCAAATGCAGTATGGAAATCATTGAGGATCCTTTTTGAAATGTTCTCTTGCAATGTGAGGGTACCAATTGTAGTTTTCACATTCCAGTATAAAGTGTTTTATATAAGTGTAAAATATGTTTCATCTCCGAAGTAACTCAAGAGTCTATTAAATATAAAAGACTTCACCATCACAGCAATCACATTTAAGGAGATTAGAAGGAAACAAAAGATTTCCAACCACAAAGACTAACTGCTTAATGCTTACTTTCCTCTTTTCTTTCAAATCCTTTGTGTTACATTATTGAACAGGCCTTTTGGCTCCAGACTATTCGTCCTAATCACAGGTGCTCCCATCACCTGTCACAGGACTACTTCCTGCTAGCCAGATGCTAGATGCATAGGCTTCTTAGAAAGGCAATAGCCCAAAGAGGGTAGCTCAGATGGAAACAGGCTTCTTGCCTTTTGCTAACAGCCTCCATGACTTGCAAATTCCACAGGATTTCAAATTTTCCTAAAATAAGAGCAATGTTTTACACTGCAGTGCTTGAATTTCTTTGTATCCTGCGTCTTTTAGACATTCTGATATATGTTAGTTACAGTCTCTCCAGGGTAAAGAAAGGCACATATGCATAGAATATTGCACATCATTTCCAGGATACAGTGATGATATTTCTTAAATCCTGTTTCTGTTTATCTCACCAGGGGTTTGTGATGAGAAAAAGTAAGGTGAACTTCAGCCAGTCTATGGGATTTTTATTACAAAGTTTCCCCTTCTCTTCATTTTTCAAGGTAATGAATACTAGTTTCTAGAGAAGTTCCTGAAATTTCAGAGTCCAACATTGTGTGTGTGTGTGTGTGTGTGTGTGTGTGTGTGTATGGTGTGCATGTATTTTTTTTCCACCTTACCCAATCTGTTAAGTCAGACATCTTTTTTCTAATCTGTGACGGTGGCATGTGTGGCTTCCAAGGTCATGGCAACAGAATGAAAGAATGATGATGGCAGAACAATGCAAGAAATTATTTGCCGTAGGCTATTAGAATTAAAGTCAATTTTTCTCATAGCCCACTGGCCAGAACAAGTTGGTTGTACCAAACCTACCAATAAGAGAATGACAGGGTACTTGCACAGGTGGTGTGTATTATCTATCTCAGTTCTACTTTTTCTGAGAGAGAGAAAAATCAAGGGTGTGTTAGTTACTTTCCTGTCATTGGGACAAAATACCCAATACCCACAATTTAAAGGATGAGAGGTTTATTTTAGCTCATGGTTTAGCACATAGCTAGCTGGCTCCAAGTCAGAAATAGCATGGTGAAAGATAAAACTGAGGAAAGTTGCTCATATCACAAGAGCCAGGAAGGAGAGAGATAGAAGAGGAGATAGGGAACAGAATATACTCTTTCAACTCAGGTCCCCAGTGACCTGTGTCTTCCATCCAGGCCCTATCTACCAACAGCACTTTCAGCTAAAGCTCATCAATGGATAAATCCACCAATGTGTATGGTGCCCCCATGATCCAATCACCTTTCAAAAGCCCCAGCTCTGAATACAAGACTTTGAAGACAGATTTTAGATCTAAACCACAACAAAGGGCATCCTGGCATTGACAATTTAGCCTGAGAGTTCGATTATCTCCCAAAATATTTTTAAATAAAAATATAACTTTATGCTCATTTAGAGAATCTACTCAGAAGAATGTTGTGATATCTTTGATATATACTCTGTTCACCGCAGAGTAGTTGAGCTAATCATAGTTAGAATTACCACCCTCTCTTTTTACTTGGATCTTAAAGTAAAAACTTATATGGAGAAATATCCTGTTCATTGCACACACATGTATGCAAACATGCACACACACAAATATAAACACACTTTCTGGTTCTAATAATGTCGATTACCAAAACTAGAGGCAATTTATGTCTTCAGTGACAAGTGAAATTATAGAAAGATATCATAGATAATCCTGACATAAATTGAGGGGTTAGAGGTGGCATTCCTCTTCTACCCTTTTTGGGGGTGGTACTGGGTATTGAAGTACATTGCATTGAGCTATATTTTCAGCCCTTTTAATTTTTTTTTCTATTTTTAAGACAGGTTCTCACTAAGTCACTAAATTGATTATGCTGCACTTCCCAGAGTTCTGAGGTTATAGGTGTGTGTCACCATGTCTCGCTCCTCCATCCCTCTGTACATGGCTCTTCAAGTCCTACTCTACCCTAGAGGGATAGAGAGCCTGCCAACATGAGCCATCTTCCATGTGGCACCACCGAGAGTCTGCCAATAATTTTAAGACACAGCTATGCTGAGAAGTGTGACACGCCTCAGGGATGTCTGCCTTGTGGCTAGCAGAAGAGAAAGGGAGAAGTTGTTGAAGCTTCTTGGTCAATTTTTTGCTGTATCTTATCCTTTTTATCTTCATATCCAATAAATATACTATTCAATTTTTATGAATGTCTCATAGTAAATATAGCTTAATTCAATTTTACTGTTGCAGGAAACTTAAGGTAACTGAAATAGGATATCAATTAAGTAAGTTAACTCATGAACTGGGACATTCCCTAAAGCCTACAGGTGGCTTCTGTTTAATAACAATTCATTTGTTTACTATCCTCTTACTGCGTGGTATTTTCCTTTATTCTCAATTACAAAACAACTTGAGTATCTTTTATTTTGGGGGGGTATCTTTTCTTCATTTAGTCATTCAGAAAATATTTACAAATCCCATGTACCTACAATTTCTTCAGGGATGCAAAAGTGCTAAAAAGATTTCCTTTCTATTTTCCCTGAAGAAATGAGAAAGAGAGAAGTGAAAATAGGACTTAAATCTTGAAATACCTGTTTAGAATTAGATTCACTGAAAAATGGAAATCCAGAAATGTACAATTTATAAGTCTGTGACTGTGAGGCTGGAAATCTGAGTATTATATTTCATAGATACCTGTGTTTCTAGAGCCCTTTATTCAATTTATACCTGCTAATGCATTGCATTTGTGCAAGATGTGGGCAGTGTAAAAGAGAGCGAGAGAGGGCCAACTTCTAGCAGTGGAAGCTGATGCATTTGTGATGGGAAAAATAACTCCCAAGCTGGTAAATATCAGATGTGCCAAGTTCATGATCTCAAACACTGAGGAATAAAGTAGCAAACCAAAGGAGTGAGTTAGGAGAGTTTTTATTGGGAATAAGGAGAAGAAATATAGCTGGACTCCTTCAGGAAATATAGCCCTCTTTTAGGAGGGCTCCTGAGTGAGTGGCCTGTAAGCCTCTTTGTCAAGATTAATTAATAAAGCAAGATCACAACATGGGAACCAAAAGGGTCAAACTAAAATCAATCTATAGGATTACAGGTATAGTCACTTAGCTAATATTAATCCAATAGGAAAATGAGTCATGTAGCAAGGGTATATAAAAAGATCGAAGGCGTTACTGGAAAGGGATGGGAGTATTGGTCCAGATGTTCTGGTCACCCAGCTATGTGTGTGATGCCTATTTGAGCTCACCAGATCAGGTGCTGTTAATCACAGTGTAATCGAAAGTTGCTGTTTATCTGTAGGGAGGCTTGAAGCCCTGGCTATTGCATATCCATCTTGAAGCCTGGCTCTTCACATTCACCTCCTGCCACAATTTGGATGTCTGCATCTTTTGTGCTGACTAATTTGAAGGCCCAATCCCTTTCTGACTGCACATTAATTCCTATCTAACTTAGCTGTGTATAATATGTTGGTCTTAGCACCATGAGCATTGCTTACTCCATGTCCTCTGACGGTTCCCACCTTTGAGATTGAAGGGTGCTGTGATTCCCACAGTAGTTTCCTACTAGCATTTGTTTTAGAATATAGTGGCAGAAGCACCTTCCTGACCTTCTGAATGCAGTTTACAGGGCCTGACCGAAAGACATTAGTGGCAGTATATCCCACCTTTGTCTTTTATTATTGCCACCCTTTCAAAACTTTTGTCAGCACCTAATTCTAGGTGTCAAGTTCTTTTCTGTAAGAAATACCTAGAATTTTTTTCCTGCTCTGAAATCTGATACAGTGATTCCTCCTTTTGCAAAAGTGTTCTTCATTTTAAATAGGATTTATGAGGATTAAATCAAAACATTAGTTCCATGAGTTTCAATTTACGTTAAATAAGGATCCCCTTGTGAAATGAATTTGGAAAATTATACATCTACCTCTTGAAAATCACAGTAAACATTTGATAAATTCAACACTAGTTGTGGAAGGATCTTAGAGGTCCATCAATAAAATATCACATTACTCTTATAAAGCATCATTTCAAACATTTGCTTTCATTACTGTATTTTTCACTGGCACATGTTTGCACTACATAAAGATTAAATTTCTTGTGGGGAGTCAGTATACATACATAACACAGCTTAATTCTTTTTCTTTCATATAGGTCACAATATTTTTTCAACTTTTTGGAGTAAAACTATCTCTGAAGAACTATGTTGTGGTGACTGGTGTACTGAACCATTTCTGGAAATAGGAAATTTCTGTAATAAATTATGCTTTATTCAATGAAATAAAACCAGCCACAGAGATTTTCACAGGATATACATACTACAAAAAGCATTTTATTTCTAAAGAGACAACTTGTACATAGTACCCAAAATAGTATTTCTGTCAATAGACTTTTAAGTTTTAAATAAATGCCATGAAAAACTTTGAGTCTGTCTAGCAGATGTTTTGTTTTGAATTTATTTTTTAAAATAAGTACAATGCCAATCTTTTGTTACATGAGTTCCTTGTTCTTGGTAAGATTTTTCTTCTGATTAATGAGTACTGGATATATACTTCTAGGGCTGTCTTAATAACACTCCATAGTCTATGTGTCAGTTAGATTTCCATCACTATAACAAACACTTGAGATCGTCAACTTTAAAAGTGAAAAGGTTTGTTGTATTTCACCATTTCAGAGGTTACAGTCCATAGTAGGTTGGCCCCAGTGCTTTTGAGCCTGTGGCAGGGCAGCATAGCATGGGAGGAGCACATGGCAGAACAAAAACACTAGCCACATGGCTGAGATGTAGGGTGGTTAGGTGGATAGGTTTACCCAAGAGATCTGAAGACTTCCCATTGGGCCCACCTCCTAAAGGTTCATCACCTCCCCATAGTGGCCAGCAGAGGGCATTGACTTTAACACTTGAGCCTCAGGGAAACATTTTGGATCCAAACTACAGTAACTGGGGTGGTTTAAGTCACAGAAATATATTTTTCACATCTGTGGAGGCTGGAAGGTCTGAGACCAAGTTTTAGTGGTTTTTTGTTTTTGTTTTGTTTTTGCTTTTGTTTTCTTGAGGAAGCTTTTTTACTGGTGTTCATACAGTCAGTCTCCAGGAAAAAAGTGGATGGACAAGAAGGAGGTGGCAGCACCACTACTTTTTCATATAAAATTAGTAATGCTACTACTTTTCATTTAAATAAAAAGTTGAAGAAAAACAAAGATTTCTTCTTTTATATTTGACCTATTTGTCAGTCAGCGCTTTTGATGGGATGATTTAGAAACACTTTATACTTTCTGCTTTTTAGAAAATGGAATCTAATGAACCTCATTCCTCATTTTAAAAGCTTCATGAGCTGAACATGGTGGTACCCATCTGTAGTCCCAGCACTTGAGGAAGCTAAAGGATGAAAATGGCAATTTTGCTGGGCAATTTAGCACCTTAGTGAGAATCTTCTTCAAAATTTAACAAATTTTATAGTGGCTTATGATGTATACCAGTGCAAATGCACTGGGTTCACTCCCCAGTTAAAAAAAAAAACAATAAACAGACAAACAAATAGATTTTTTGTCACAAAGGACATTATTGGTTGGCTGTGAGGGATTTTGCATGACTCCAGTTGGTGATACTCTCTTCCTGTCCTGCACCTGCGTTGTATGGTGTTCCCCTCTTTCTTTGTCAGCAGAATCCCCACCACTAACCCACACTGGGAGGATAACACTGGATATTCCTGGCATTAGGCACCTAGAAACCACACAAAAAGTGATTCATGAGGGCCGGTGATATAGCTCAGCTGCATAAGCGCCTGCCTGGCAAACGTGAGGTCCTGAGTTCAACTCCCAGTACCCACATAAAGGAATAAAAGGGCCGGTGATATAGCTCAGTGGCACAAGCACCTGCTGGTAAGCATGAGGTCCTGAGTTTGACTCCCAATACCCACATAAAAAAAAAAAAAAACCAAAAAAACTCATGTATTCTAATGTGCATTAAAATAAACTCTTTCTTATCTTCTTTGTCTAGTTAGCCAAACTGAAGGTAAGAGGGATAATGCTCTATAAATTCCTGCTTTGATAACATCTTAAGTAAACAGTTGTAATTACTTTGAATGATGAGGTGCTGGTAGTGGAGATGGTGGTGATGAAGACAATTGTGTTCTAATGATCAAAGATTGATCCTAGTATGTTCACAGGCCTGAATTGCCTTCCTGAATCTTATAACCTCCAGGCGACTCAGAGGAGTTCATCTGATGCGAGACCACTGCCCATGCATCATGATCTTCTTTATAACGTCTGTCTGTATCTGGATAGATAGCACATGCCCAGTGTGACTTCAGCTCAAGCTTTTCTGTTTTGCCTTTGCCTTCTTGTAACTTTTCCTAGAGGAGGTATACAAGCAAACCTTTCTCCAAGAATACATCCTAATTGGGACATTTTCAAATTATAGGAACAAAGGACATTCTGCTTCCTAACACTTCCTGAACATTTTACAATTTACATTAATTAGAGGAACTGGGTGGTGTTCTAACAGGTACATTAATCTGACTCTTCCTTGGAGTGAATCCAGTAATTAAGATTAAGGCTATTGTCAGAACAGGGCAGGAACTCCCCCATTCCCCAAGCTGAATTACATCTCTGTTTGTGATTAAGCTTCTTCCCAACAGATTTTTACAAAACAAAGAAAATGGGCCTCTGAATAAGAATAAGTATTTTTCCATCCTCTAATGACTTGGAGCCTCTACTGGGACAAGTATTATATCATGTTATCTGTTGTTCAGAGTTAAAGCGAGAAATAAGTGACAATCCCATTAACAAAAAAGGGTAACTTTGGGCTGGTGAGATGGCTCAGCGGCTTAAGCGCCTGCCTGGCAAGCGCGAGGGCCCGAGTTCGACTCCCGGAACCCTCATACGAAAAAGGGGCCGGTGATATCGCTCAGCGGCACGGGCGCCTGCTGGCGCGCGAGGTCCTGAGGTCGACCCCCCGGTACCTACAAAAAAAAAAAAAAAAAAAAAAGAAAGGGTAACTTGAAGCTCCTTCTACTGGGAAGCTCATATTAAGCAATTTGAGACATGCAACCATTTTAAAATTAGTTCACAAAGGCAGCCTGAGTTTTTATACTTGCAACTGTAGTCTTACTGTGTCGATTACTAAATGTACTTGTCCATTATCTCTTGATTCTTTCTTATACCAGGAAAGAAATTCAATGTAACTTTACTGTCAATAAAACATTAAAATTTCTCTTAATTTTCAAACACCAGCTGTTGAATAGATGAAGTGATTATCTGGACATTAGCTAACGTCATGGGTGCTGATCTCACAGCTGGACACTAGTTAAGATTTGAGGCTGTGGAGTAAGATGGTTGAATTTTAAACACAGGCTGGTTACTAAACAACTGTGTGGTGATGGCTTATTTCTCAAGTTTCCCATGTCCAGGTTTATGAAGGAAATAATAATAACTGCAACTACTTCATAGGACTATTGTGAGGATTGAAGTGATGAACATGAGATAATGTCCTAAGCCATAACAAAATGAGGTAACAAACCCAGTGTCTTCCTTTGTGTAACCACTCAAGAAAATTTTAATATCACTGTTATAACATTTGTGTTTTAGTTTGTGAGTATAGAGTGGTCTGTTTCACTAGATGCATAGAATCTTGCCATTAAGACAATTGTATTTATTTTTAAAAAGTTTAATACCACTCCTCTGGGAATAAATACTTAACATTGTACTACTTTCTTCACATCAATAAATCCTGATCTGACGGAATGACATATGTACAGTGGAAGTCTTTAAGCGCCACCTGGTGGCAAATTCTTGAGTTTTGCTCCTGCTGCTACGAATACTTTGGCGAATCCCATCAGGATCACGCAAAATGAAGTCTTGGCCCATTAAGTTAATTAAGTACTACTCGACACCGTAGTGTGTATGACCCAATCTAAGAATTTTCATGATCCAAAAATTACACTAAATTTAGAGTAACGTCTCTCCCTTAACTGTGAATTGAGTCACGGCCAAACACTTATTAGAATGATTTCAGATTATGTGATTTCTGGGTTAGGCACTCTAAAATTAACTTATAAATTGAATGTTCACATAATCTAAAACACTTATCCACTGTTCATTAAAATTTAAATAAAATTTTTGCTTTAATGCCAATACTCTTTCTCTGCCAAACTATGAATTTCTGTTTCTCTCTAGCATCTGTCCTAAACCACAGCACAGCAGGTGGCATTAATACTGTTACTTTTTTCCTTCCATTTTTTCCTTTAGCTTTCAAGATTCTGCATATGTAATAGTTCTTTTCTAGTACTGGATGCAGCTGTGACAAAGTGACAAGATGTAGCCAAGTGGATTGATAATAATAATCTAGGCACTACGTTGGCAGGAGCCATAAATTTCATTGACTTTAGTAGGTAATTTGTGCACTTCAAGCAATGTGGCCACATTTTAACTTACAACAAATTTCTTATAACAACTCTCTTAAATTGTCATTTCTCCAGGGAAAATTGCTGTTGTCTAAAAACAAAGCCTACTGCCAAGTGTGTGTGTACTCAAAAAAATATAAGCATATACATATGTATATGTGCCTATACTTCGATTTCATTTCAAATATTTTCAATTGAACAGGTTGACCTTTCCTATCAACACATTCTGCTACTGATAAGATGTAAATGTACACACACCTTATATAAATATGTAATGAAATACTATATTGTTCTGGCATTCAAGGTCTACCATCCCATGGTCCTATCTCTAATTCTTTATCAAAATATTCCCTCTCATATCTTGAAATTTTTAGTCAGATTCACTCAATCATTGTTCCCAAACTGATATACATTAGTAGAAAACATTTGGGTGTAGCATCACACAGATTTGGATTTGAAAAATTCTTAATTTTTGCATTGAACTATTCAAAGGAAATGATACACTCCCTGTGAACTTTTGGCTCTTTATTAGTAAATAATAATATGTATCTCATAAGGTGGTTTTGAAAAGTAAATAAAGTACAAACATTTTCATAGTAGGTACTCATGATAGTCTGGATGTAGTAGCATTTTGTCTATGCATTTTAAGACATTTAACATTTTCTCCCCAGTTGTAAAGTTTGCTTAAATACACATTTGACAAAAACATCAGGTCAGATACTGAAAAAAGTCACCATAGCTATTGACATGCTATTTCCAGGCTCAGATTTTGATCCTTTTCCTAGACTTCAGTGAGGTTTCAGGACACTTATATGTACAAAGCTCGGGATTAGTGTGTTCTCTCTCTTCATTTAAAAACAAATGGAGAAATGTGATGTGAACTGAGTATGGCTAGTTGATACTGGAATCAGAGAGAGCCCAAATGGTACCTTTCTTTGTAATCCTAAAAACCTTCTATTTACCGCCCCGCACAGATGCCCCAAGCACTACTGTAAAGGAATTAAGTCACAGTGAAGAACTTAAGTCAGAAAAAAACATAAATAAAGACATGTTTTCATAAAGGAAGAAAAGTATTTGATTTAAAAAGATTGCCTCAGGTAGATAAGTAATTTTTCAGGTCAGAAAATTTCTGCTATTGCTTAGATAAGTGCTTCTCAAAGTCCATATGTTAAAGGCTTCGTCCCCAGCCCTTGGTGCTATTGGGAGATGGTAGAACTTTTAAGTGGCTGGGCCTAGTGGGGAGTCTTAGGTCATTGAGTGTGTCCCCCTGAAGGGGACATCAGGAGCCCAGTCCCTTTCTTTATCTTTCTTGGTTTCTCACAGTCATCACAGGGGAAGTTTGCTCATTCATATATTTCTGGCACGATGTGTTGCCTTGTCACAGGCCCAGAAGAAGAGGACCGACTGACCATGGACTGAAACATCCAAATCTGTGAACCAAGAAAAAGTCCTTTCTTTTTTTTAAAGTTGATTACCTCAGACATTATTATAAGCAGGTAGGAGCTTTACATCTGAGTGAAGCCAAGACTTTCCATATGGACTCCAGAGAAACATTCAAAACAGAGGCATTATCTCCAAACTGAAAACTTAAATGATTATAAATTAGTTTAAATGCTGTGATCCTCTGACGACAAGTCCACTGCAGTGATGGAGCAAAAGGGCTTCTGAATAGAACAACAGGAAGAAGTCAGCTAGTGAAATTTGCACAGCATCTTTTGTGATTGGCCTAGATCTTGGGAAAGGACGTTCTGTAACACAACCTCACAAAACAACACTTTGTGCTTATTTAAAAATGTAAATTCTATGAAAATATTCCCAAGCATCCTAACTCTAAAAACCTGGGCTAGAGCCAAGACTTTGGCAAAATTATTGTAAGGTTGTAGGTTTCAATTCTATATGTACACTAGAATCACTGGAAGAGAGATTCAACAGCACACACACATATAATATATATATATATATATATATATGTATATATATTTGCATATACATAGAAATTATAAATTATGTGTGTGCATTATAAAAACACATATATATGTATGTATGTATATAGAAGCATATACACACATATCAAAGGTGAAAATGATTGGTTGCATGGGCTTCATCAACAATTTGTCAAAGTATTCCTTTACAGACAGCAGCACAGAGCAGTCTGAATATTGTGGAATGAGATATGCCTCACTGACACTCTAAAGTAGGATGACAGTGTAGACATTACTTTCCCAAATTTGGTTATCGTTTATTTGCCAGTGTAAATATATATATGCAGATATATCCTACAATGAGCATGAATAGAACCACCTACCCAAAAAGATGACCAAAACTTTATGAAATGCCATAGAATAAGACGGTAGCTGCCATCATAAAAATAAACCAACATACATTAGAGCTATAGTACGAAATAAGAATTTCCCAGCAGTAAAATTAATTGCATACTTGAAAAAGTGCAAAAGAGAAACTCATTATCTAAAACTAGGCAATATGGGAAAAATATTTTTTGTCCAAAAGTTGTATTGAACTTATTGATGGATGTTTTCCATTCAAAGCCTCTTAGGACTTCTTAGATACAGCTGAGCAAGTGAATGTAAATGGGGAATTGAGGAAAAATATGTTCTAGAGGAACATTACTTAACCTTGGCATGATTGATATTCTGGTTGGATATTCCTTCTTTATAGGATGCTTCCTTTGCACTGTAGGCAGTTTGATATTCTCTGCAAGCTATATGCCAGTAGGATACCCACCATACTACAGTTACAACAATGAAAGACATATCTAAACAGGACCTGGGCAGCAAAGTTGTCTTAGAACCAGAGGTCTAAGCAAACAGATTCAGAATTCATATATGTGCAGGTGGCATGGAAACCAGACTGAAAGATAAGAATATAAAGAACTGAATTATAGGATAAAAATACTTACAGGGTATGTGTGGTAAAGGGGAGACTGACTACAGAATTTGGTCAAAGAGGTAGTAGAGAAACCAAGAAAATATGCTCTTTCTCAAATTGAAGGGTTTGAGGAAAGAGAAAGAAAATAAGGAATTTGGGAGTACTGCCCATCACCGTGCAGGAAACTAAAATCAAAATGGATGAAGGACTTAAATATTAAAACAGAAACACTAAATCTGCAGGTAAATAAAATAGGTAGAACTCTTGAAGACATAGGTGTAGACAAAGACTTCATGAACAAAATCCCTACTGCATGGGAAATACTAGAAAGAATCAACAACTGGGATCTCATCTTATTAAAAAGCTTTCATACAGAAAAAGAAATCACCAACAGAGTGAAAAGACAACCTACGGAGTGGGAAAAATTTTATCCAGTTGTTCCTCAGACAAAGGATTAATATCTAGAACATGAAAAGAATTGAAAAACTTCAGACTCCCAAATTTAAAGACCTAGTCCAAAAATGGGCATTTGAGATGAAATACACACCTCTCAGATGAAGAAGTAAAAATGGCAAATAAATATATGAGAAAGTGTTCAACAATACAGGTCATTTGAGAGATGCCAATTAAAACAATGCTGAGATTTCATCTTGCTCCAGAAAAAATGGCTATTATCAAGAAATCAACCAATAGCAAATGCTGGCGGGGCTGTGGGTAAAAAAGGAACCCTTCTCCACTGTTGGTGGGAGTGTAGACTGGTGCAACCACTGTGGAAATCAGTGTGGAGATTTTTCAAAAAAATAGGAGTAAACGTCCTATTTGACCTAGTTATTCCCCTTCTTGGTATCTTCCCAAAAAATTAAAAGCATCATACTACAGCAATAGATGCACACCCATGTTTATAGAAGCACAGTTTGTAATAGTTAAATCTTGGAAATAGCCCAAATGCCCATCAACCAATGAATGGATAAAAAAGATGGTTTTTTTAATACAACAGAGTACTACTCAGCCATAAAGAAGGATACGCTTGAGATATTTATAGCTAAATGGATGGACCTTGAGACCATAATTTTAAATGAAATAAATCAGACAAACATGTGTAAATATCATTGTCTTTTTGGTGTGAGAAACTTAAAGTGTAAATAAACTGAAAGTGAAAGTGTATAATAGATATTGTGAAATACGAAGAAATTGTTCAAAAGGAAAAGGGAACTAGGGATAGGGAGGTGGAAAGCAAGGAAGGGAAAAGAAAAAAATGAGAAAAAAAGGATAAAATGGAAATAAAACTTTGTAAATAATGAGGGGAAGAGGGGTTGAAGGGAGGGGAGAGGATTGGGGAAAAAAGAGGAATCAAGATGTATCATGTACAGGTACAAATTCCCTATGATGAATGTGATCATTATGTATATATCTAAATGGTACCCATAAACAATAATAAAAAAAGGAGAGAAAAGCACTGTGTCTGAGAAATAAAAGGCAATTTATAACTCAATGGAGGCAGTTTTAGCAGATTTGTCAGGGCAGAAATAAACAAGTAATAAAAATATAGAATACTGATTGATTTTTAAAGAATGTAGGATATGAGGGGAGTAGAAAGGGAAGTAGCTAGATAGGTACTTGGAGAAGAAATACTTTATTTTTACTTATGTGTATTTAGAGATAAAAAGAATAAACATTACAGATTAAAAGAAGCTTATAGAACAAGGGAAACTGAAAATGTGAATATTGAGTCTCATAGAAAAGACACTAAATTTATTGTTTTAAATCTTATTACAGAACATGACTGTAACCAGACAGCGAAGCGTGATGTCTGGGTTATGGTGCTGATTTTACTATAAACTGACAGCATGACAGGTGTCCTTATTTAAAAGACTCCATTTTTTGAAAGCATGAAAAATGAAGCATTTAGAAAATGAAGGGGCATTAAGAAGTTAAGGTCAAAAGAAAATGTCAAATCTGTGAAAGGAAAGGACAGTGTCGAGAGAAAGCAGGAGTGGATGCTTGGGGCAAGGAGTCATATTAAACTAAAACTCGATCAGCCCAATTACTGCCTAATGCAGTCACTTTATGGATTTTTTTGAAGACATTTGGATCTTTTTGTTGTGTGAGAATTATAAAGCTGTGCAATAACCACACCTATTCATGAGGAATTAAGTGAGACTTTTTTACAAAAAAAGATACAGAGATCTGTGAGATGCTACTACAGTTTTGCAATACTGATCAATTTTAGAGAACTTCCCCTGGGCCTTCATGCATTATCCTTCCATCTTTAGACATTATTTGATGTTTTATTTTCTGCACAAAGAAGGAATATGTAACGATCCCTCAAATTATGCATATTTTTTGGAGCTCTGACAGCTAGAACCTTCCAAAGTACTACAGCAAGTAGTTGTCTACGTCCTTTGGCTCTGTTTTCTCTTCTTTAAAATAAGAAGGTTTGGTAGCGTGGACTCTAGAGTCCTTTTACTGTTGAAAAGTGAATTCTTATTGTTATATCAGGTCCTGGGAACCTTCACACTTTTTCTCTAACAGTAAAATTTAGTGGTTGAGATAAGGTAAAGCTGTGTGTGCGTGTGTGTGTGTGTGTGTGTGTGTGTGTGTGTGTGTAATTAGGCATTTTAGTTGTCAGGCAATTTAAGTATATTAACTCTTTAAACCATAAAATCATCATCTAGTGCCCTGAGGCAGCAATTTACTAAATGGTGTTTTAAGTAGCCTGGAAAATTTAATGGAGCCTCTGAAAAATGACCAAAACTCTTGAACTAGAAATTGTCCTTAAATGGTCCAGCATAAAACCATGCTGGAGCAAAGATGGCAGCCATTAACAAAGTTTTATATATAATGTATATATAGACACAAACATTTTGATTTATTCCCCACAAAATGCAAATTTGCTGTCATAGAGAAGCAATATTCAGCAATATTACATTTCCGTAATGTACAATTTGATATGTCTTTCAAATCAAGCTGCCATTAAAAAGGAAATATTTGTCTCCATGAATCAATCAAATAAATGGTCCATATTTTCTGATGAAGGAATTTCATCAATTAAATAATATCAGTATATCTGATATTATTGAAATACATTATCTTAGAAGTATCCAAGCTTTTGCCTTAAATGATGTTTCTTAGGAAATCTCAGTAAAGGCTCAATATATAAAAAGTATGACCTGAATTATTATAATATTATAATGAGAAATTTCCATAATAGGAAGTAGAAGTGAAGACATGGGACTACTCATAAAAATGTATGTAAATCAATTAAAAATACCGTTTTAGAGTGAAAAGATTACGGAGGAAGATGTATAAAGCCTGGATTTTAATCTTATATGTACTATTTATGAACTTTAAACTTCTTCATTTACCTTTCCATTATTTGAATCTCCAGAGTTTTCCTTGTAAAATCTTTCCATTCACTTTGGGATGGATATCAGAGTCTTTAGCACCCGGAATAGAGATTTTAGATTAAATGGCCTTCACGAGGTTACAGCCACAGGGATGGTTTTGTATAATCTAGCACCAGACAATCACCATCTACTGTTCTGTGGCCAGTGAGATTGATTCAGTTACCAAGGGCAAGAAACTCAACATTTTTATTCAAGAGATGTAAATCACAAAACACACATTTGGCCAGGCATGGTGGCACATGTTTGTAATTCCATCACTCAGGAGACTGAGGCATGGGATTGCTGTGAGTTCAAGGCCAGCCTGGGCTACATAAGTGAGTTCAAGGCCAGCCTGTACTACATTGTGAGACTTGTCTCAACACACACACACACACACACACACACTTTCATTTTATAAATTGACTGATGAATATGATCAAAACATAAAACCAGCATATGAAAAAAGGCCCAGAGCAATCACAGAAAAGCCAAGCACTTATTAAAGCAGAATTTTTCCCTGTCTAATTCTAAGCTTCAGTTTACATGCACTGATTAATTTTTTAAAATTGTAAACCAATTTGAATAAAATATTCTTTCATCTGCTGTCAAAAGCATCCTTACTATCACATAAACTAAGATTGTCTTTCTTTTATTGATTTGAATATTTATTTACTTATATATCACGTGAGGATTGAAATCTCTCTACATTAATGATATTGTATAAATATCTTGAAGATATGTGTTTGAGAATATCTAGTAAAATAGTTCAATGTGTGCAGTGATGTCTATTTCACAGAGAAAACAATTTCATTTCCTTTTTAGAAATAAAAAATTCCTCTCAGTTGATATTTTTTAACAAAAGGAGCTTTTTAAAGGTCCTTTGACTTTCTTCATTCATACTTGTTGCTCTTCCCAGATGTGTAGTGCAAAAAGCAAGGTGGAAAATCATGTTATTAAGCGTAAAATGTGAATTTTCTCTAGCACACTCCATTAAGGGCCACAGAAATGTCTGTTTCTCGATCTGCGTTCATTCTGAGGAAGAAGTTCCACATAAAGAAAATCCCAGCACCTACAAGGGGGTGCACAAGAACAATTAGTCACCACACAGAGCTCTGCATAACAGCATTCCTATAAAACGGGTATACATTTCATGGGATATATGTGCTATAATTCATTTTTATTTAGAAATGCCAAATGGCCATTACATTGGAGATATCTTTGAACCTGTGCATATTAGCATATTGACTGAAATATTTAAGGCCCAAACCCTTGTTTCTGTATTTATTAAGAATCCATATAATAATGGAGTTTGAAGAAACATGCATTTATTTTAAATCTCTGAAGTGTTTTTGTAGTAGATTCATTCAACACTGTATTCCTCTTTGCCCAGTAATAGAATTACACATTCAGTCCTTGTCCTGTGGCTTTGTAACACACTCTTTGCACCTGACACAGCCTTAGGACCTGGTGTAGCCCTGCGTCTTTGGGCAGATGCTACACAATAAAGGTTTGAAATGTTTGCGTGACTGTACCTGTTTTTTTTGTACTACTGCCTTGGTGATGAGAACATGCTGAGTCATCTCTCTAGAACTAGAGACACATGAAGAAGAATCAAACCAGCCAGAAAAGCCCAGCGTAGATGACCAGAACTGTTCAGCCAAGCCCACTGAGCAGACAACCCACAACTGTCCCAGAGACACATGAAAAATGATAAATGACCGTGCCTTAAACTTCTCGGAAAACATGCTATGAAGCATTTTTGTGGCAACAACAAAGTGATACAGTGCTCTCTTTGTGTATTTTATCTGCTTAACCCTGTGTGTTGCATGAAAATGTAATGTATTGTCCCTAGACTTCATTGAGTTAACACTCCAACAATTACGCCAAGTCTCATAAAGGCCTTAAAAGCTAGGACTGATTTTTTTTTTTTTTGAACCACAGTATTCAGTATTTGACATATATTTTGGATTGCATTATCCCCGCTTACTGACCCTTGTGGTGAAAGGGGTAAGTTAGATATATTTGTTATTAGCCACAACGAACTAGAATCCAAGGAACGAATTTTTACTTTACTTCTTCACTTCTTGTTTCATTGTAATACTTCAAACAAAACTCAGTCTCCAGGATGGCAACAACCCAATGTGAGTTTTTGAGCATATTCACTTTACGCTTGCCTACATCAAGCAGTTTCCCTCTGGGCCAACAGAAGACATTGCTTTGGGATACTAACTCTCTAATTTTCTCATGCGCTCTCATCTCCCATAGAGTATTTATCTTCTTTGCTGTCCCTTTCCTATTCTCAATTTAAAGGACTTAAAAAGATAATTGAAATTTTAATACTGAGATCCACTTCTTGCTAGCATTAGTACTTACTAGACTGAGAGAACATCTGTTTTTGTTTGACTGAAAATATCACTATAATGTTGCTCCTCAGTATTTCACCAGATGTCAACTACAAGAAAAAAGTGTGGGTGAGGAGAAAAAAACATTAATACACAGGTAAAGGCTAAAATGTCAGTATGGAATTAGAATAGATAATATATATGTATTTTCTAATTTTACCAATTTTTTTCATGGCAAGTCTATAAAATATGCCTCAATTGTATCTAGTACAGAGCTGGTAAAAACTCTATTCATAGTGAACGCCTATGTTAGATACCTCTGTTTCAAGAACAATTCATTCACAGATGTATTAGTCAGTATTCTTTAGAGAAATGGAGCCAATAGGAATGAAGAGAGACAGTCAGACAGACAGAGAGATTAAGAATTTGGCTCGCACAGTTGTGAAGGCTGCAAGTCCAAAATCTGCAGGGTGAGCCAGCAGGCTGAAGACAAAGGAAGTCAATATGGAAGCTTGATGCAAAAGGCGGTCAGCTGACAGGAGACTTTAGTCTCTTTCAATGAAGCCAGTAACCTGATTAGGTGAGCCCCATTCAGATGGTGGAGGGTAAACCACTTTATTCAAAGTCCACTAATCTGAAAGCATAACTTCTTGGCAAATTTCAGGCCACTGTTTGAGCAAATATCTGAGTACTATGGTCTGGCTAACTTAACACATAGAATTAGTCATCACAGAAGGACAGGTCATGGACAGCAAAGAGCACAGAATATTTTTTTCAACAAATGAAAAATTAGGTTTACAGAATTTAGGTAACCCCCAGTTATTCTAAAACTACTCATATGAAAAGAAAAGTAAAGATAAAGTATAGTCATCTTGTAGACAGCATCAAAACACAAAACTGAGGAGACTTAAGGCAAAGAAATGAATACTGGATAATAATCACATTCCCTTTCCAGATTCTAAGTTTATACTCTCTCTTTAGTAAATATTACCTAAATACCAATTTTCTCCTGTCTTACCATTCCTAGACAGTGCCACTGTCATCAAGAACAAAACACTTAAAGTTTCTTGTGGAAAACATGAATCTCAAATGCCGGCAGAATATAATTTTTAATGTGATATGTTATAGTCAAAGAAAAATATACACTTTCTATCCTCTATTGGATTTTCTTCCTGAAAAACACTGAAAGTCTATTACAAAGCTTGTCATAAAAATCTTTCCCTCAGCCCTAGATTAGCCCATAACTACCCAGTGATCCAATGCAAGGTATGATGTTATTATAGAGGGCTCACATCCTCGTTCGAAAAAAGAAATCTCAGTAAGACCAAAAGAAATAATAGAGGTCTTATTTCACATTTGTTCTTTTCTAGAAGAAGATGAGGGCCATCTTAGACTCATTCAAGTCCTCAAACATAAACCAATTTGTCAAAGAATTTCCAACACTTCTGAGTGGAATATAGCTTCTCTGGATCACTCAGACACTTTAGTATCATATTTTTCAAAACCTCTCAGTAACAGAGTCATCCCAGTCCTATTTTACCATCTTATTTTTCTATGTTGTTTACTTGAAAATACTTGCTATAAAGTCTTCTCTGACTAATAAGGCAAGTGTTTATTTTTATGTGCCTTTTTTCAATATTTTGACATGTAGTATCTTTAAGGGCTGGATAAAACACTTGCACTTTGAAAATAAGGGTGCACTTGAGAAAGTTGGTTTATTTTCTTCAAACTACACATAAATACAACTAACAGAATCATTGTGATTAATATTAATTAAGCATCTACTATATGTTAGGCATTGTAAACTCTGTTACAGCATGGGCTTTCTCTGCATTATTCACAGCCCATTCAGAATCTAAAATATTGACTGACTTTTAATAAATGTTTAATGAATATTTAGGGACTAGATGGAGCATTAACTTACTTAACCATAATAGCTATTTCTGAGTCTGATCATTATTTCCTTCCTTTTCAATATGAGGTAGTTAAATCTTAGAAAGAATGAAACATATGACCAAAGTCACACAACTGGAGCTGCATTGCTGGGACTAGAACGCATGTCTGTCTAATCTAAAAATAGTGTTTTTAACCTATATACTATATCACTTTTGTATTCTCAAAATTCATGGGACAGTATGAGGATACTAAAAACTTATGTAGTATCTAATGTGTATAGTCTTTTCTGAATATGTATTTGAAAATTATTATGCATCGGACAAGAACCTAGGTGCTACAGGCAAATGACAAGTAAGAGATAATTTCATCATCAGAGACCTTATTGAATATAATTAAAACAGCTGTGCTTTAGCCACACACAAAAAGACAAACATATGTTTCTTCTTATACGAGTCATCTAGAATTCATAGAGACATAAGAATAGAAGTTCCCAGCGGCTGGAGCAAGGGGAGGGGTGTGAAAATTTAATGGCTGCAGAATTTTGGTTTGGGACTGGAGATAGTGGTGCTGCTGGCACAGAACTGTAAAAGTATTTAATGAAAGTAAATTGCATGTGAAAATGTAACTGCTTTAATATAGGAGATTTAAACACAAAATTTGGGATTCATGGTTTTCAGATGCAAAAAGTTCTGCCTCAGTTGAGGTGATCTAAGGGAAATTTTCACACTTGATAACAGTAGGGATCAGGGACAGTTTAGAAAATAGGCAATAAGAACACTTTGGAGGCCAGGTAATGAGAACAGCCTAACCAAGCACTACGGTTTGGATCTAAATTGTCCCCCCAAAGCCAGCCTATGGGCTTTGGGAAGTGACAGGAACATGAGACCACAATTTTATGGTACTATTGGGAGGTGAATAGCAACAGGATGTAGAACCTAGTTGAAGGAAGTAGATCATGGGAATATGATCTTGGGGAACTATGGTCCTTCACTCTCTGGCTCTTTCACCTTCTACTTCCTGGTTACAATGAGGTGAGCAGCTATCCTCCACCACACCCTTCCGCCATGATATTGTGCCTCACCACATGCTGACAGCAAGGGAATTAGCAACTGTGGGCTGAAGCCACTGAAATCTTAAGCTACAGAAATCTCTCTTCTCATAAGTTGACTTTCTTAGGTATTTTGTCATAGTAACACAAAGGTGACTAACACAGAAAGAGAAGGTCCACAATACCATGTATCCTTAGTAAGCCATTTCTGTGTTTGCCCCAGTCATTTTGCAGATGTCACCATGGGAAGATTGCAGTGCTACACAGCAACAGAAATAACAGCGTGAGCACCCCTCAGTCTGTTGCACTTACTAATGAGTTGAAGCTTGATTCTAGTTATCTAGGAGGTAGATGAAAAATAAATATGAAGGAGCTAAGGAACCAGTTTCATGAAATTTTCACCATGAATTTATACTTTTAATGCATTTGCTGTATTCCATTGGTGCTTGTAATGTAGTATTTTAAAAATAAAATTGAAATACAATTTTCAATTTTTTCTTCACCTTTGTAATTATAAATATGAAATCACAAATCATATACTAACTGTATTTACACACAGAAATTCCAACTGGAATTAAACACAAAATTACAGAAATCAAATAGAACTACCTGTCAAACAATTTCATAAACCTTTAGAAGTACATAACAACATTTTGAAACACTGGACTTGATTAGATAGTAATCAAAAGATAAGACAAAACAAATATATTTTGAAAATTTAAAAATCTGGACACTTAATTCATTTCACCTCAGAAATTTTAAATTCTGTACAGTTTTTCATTTCTATGGTGATTACAGCATTGTGTTTGAATATTAAGTCTCTACATCCATAAATCTCTTATGTTTCTATGTTTCAGTGTTCCTTAAAGTACAATCAAATTGAAGGTTTTGAGTCAAGCCATTTTCCTTAGGGGCTGGGTAGGAGGCAAAGTTGCTCTCCAAGCCTGGAGATGAAGGAAGCAAGATAGGGCAGGAGAGGGTCTCTTCAGTTTAATCACTGAGACCAGAGGGGAAAGCTAAGCAAGAATTGGTACCATAATTAGCACCATCCAGAGGAGAAGCCATGCCCATCTGTTATGAGGCATGTTTTGTTCCCAAGGAGTGTGTAAAGAGGGGTAAGGCAGGGTGCAGGTCTTACTAACCAAACTGGCAGGAATTATTAGCATCTAACACTTAAAAAAGTAAAGGACATTTATGTGCCACACCGTTTGAGTCCACCAAACAGACAAAACTTAATAAATTCTACAAAAATTTTTGCTATCGTAACATTCTTTGTCTACTTATGAGAAAATCGGTACAATTCTATATCTGAATATGGCTTTATTCTGCAATCTGGCTTTCCAATTTAGACAGAGATCTATAGCTGCACCATCTTGATCTTTAGCCAAAGATGCAAATAAGCACATTTTTTAAAAATAAGTTTCTGA
The DNA here is from genome assembly GCA_028451465.1 of Erethizon dorsatum. NCBI lineage: Eukaryota > Metazoa > Chordata > Mammalia > Rodentia > Erethizontidae > Erethizon > Erethizon dorsatum. Next base: position 53,899,119 of record CM051825.1, on the reverse strand, counting down.
TAAGTAATTTTCAATATTATTTTAATATAAAAATGTACAACATAGAGTACAATGCAAAAAAAAAGTAAATGTTTGGGATTTGAGTTTGGAGTTATGCATTCTAACTCTAAAGAATGTGTCCATTCTCCTTTTCTATTAAGTGTATAATAAAAGATTCTTTAAATTAATGATTATTTATTGATGGGCTACTATATTTCAGATACTTTATGGTGAGCTATTTGTACATGTACCATCTCTTATTAATCCCCTCCACTATTTTGAATCCAATGCTGTTTCCCTTTAGAGATGAGAAAAGAGTTGCTTGGATATTTATGGAAATTTCCCATAGTTCTAGAAAAGAACAAAGCTAGAATTCATATCCAGGAAGAGTTCAAGGCCAAAGGCTACTGTTATGACCATTACAATCCTATCCCTGAAAAGGCAAACATAGCCAGATTTCTCTTAATGTTTCTATGAAATCTGAGAAACTCTATGGGTTTCCCAGACTTAATTTTATTTAGTAACTAGCAGGATTGTGTTGAGCTTAGTAATTTGGGCTCTAGAGCCAGTTGACATGGGTTCAAATCCCAGGCCCATCCACTTATTAAAATAAGTTAGAATAATTTATGTAACCATTGGGACCTTATTTTTCTACACCATAAAATCTAAAATAAGTGTAGATTTCATTAATTTTACTATCACTACTCCTTTAGTATCAATTACCCAACTATGTAAAAAAAGAGCCAAACAGAAAAAGATCTTGATTTTATCCCAGAACTTCTTTACTTTCTGCTAGTATAGGTTGAGATATTTGACCTCCATGGCCAAGCATCATTCTTGTATTCTGACTGTGATATTAATCGAAAGCAATTAAGTTGAAGCTGGCATTATAAAATTATTTTAGATTATTTTCTTCCAGAAGCCAAAGGGAAATCAACGTTTCTTTTCTTCTTTTTAATTATTCAATATCTATGTGAAGAGTTGATATGACAGTGGCTTCAGGTATGGCTTTCCTTTGCCCCAAGGAAAGTAAAGAAGGCTACAGTGTCATTTAAGTGGAAAGGAAGAATGAAGATGTGATCACAAACATGTTCAAGAAGAAGTATTCTCCTCCCCCTTGACAGCCAAAATGCAAATAAATTTTCAGCTCCATTAGGTTTCTAAGACAGGTCTTTATTGAACAAATGGGGAAAAAATCATGTTCTACACTCTCATTCTCTTGAATGCATGGTAAATTAACAGCAAAGTAATGATGAATATGGAAATTAATCAGAAGGAAAACTATAGTTTTCACATACATATTTCTAAGTGAATTAATGATTTCCCTTTATTATAGCAAATGTGTCAAGACTGTGAAATGTGAGGAATAATTAAATATGTATGATTAAATGCAATTGAAACTTTGCCCAGCCCTTATTAACAAAACACTGTGCTTAGACAGAAAACTGGAATAGAAAAAGAAATTTTAAGAAAGTGATTACAGTCAGAAATTTTCAAATAAAGGTTTAAGATAAAGTAAACTAAATGATAGTAGCTTTAAAAGAGAAGTCAGAGGAAGAGATACAAGCAGAGCAATTTCAAACATGGTACACAGAGAGAATTAAATGTGACTGAGAGAGATAATCCCGGTAAAGTCAAAGGGTGGATTTGAAGGTGAGAATTTATTAATCTAGTAGCTAGCTCTTGGCACAGATTCATTAAGAGAGACATACACTAATCTTTCTGCATTAGAAAAGTACGCATCCTAATGTCAGCCCAAATGCACTGACTAAATGAACTAGTTACAGGATCATTTTGCAAAACAGCACCTACCTCTCCACAATGAGAAAGCTGAGTGGAGTTATTTAGGAAATCAGTGACTCAAAAGTTCTATGGAGGGCCGGTGAGATGGCTCAGCGGCTTAAGCACCTGCCCGGCAAGCGCGAGGGCCCGAGTTTAACTCCCAGAACCCATATACAAAAAAGGGGCCGGTGATATCACTCAGCAGCACGGGCGCCTGCTGGCGCGCGAGGTCCTGAGGTCAACCCCAGGTACCCACAAAAGAAAAAAAAAAGTTCTATGGAAAATAAATATGCTCAAATTCATTTTTCTATAGAAATTGTACATTTAGCCCTGCTATGAACAAGGCACCATGGCACATTTTGCAGACTATAAAAATAGAGAACACTTGCACCCTTCTGTTGAGGAATTCATTGCCTAGTTTAAGGTATAAAGCAGCTTAGAGGAAGGAGAAACCAGCTCTGTAGATAAGTTATAAACTCCCCAGAGCTAATGGCAAGGACCCTCTCACAAGTGTTAAGTAAAGTGGTTTCTATGCTGAGAAGCTGGTGTCAGCAAAGACAGAGTCGTGTTCTAGGCGGTCATGTTTTACAAGCTGATTATGTATTCCCAGTTAATCTGAACTATAAGGAGCTACTGGAAAAGTGGTTGAAAATAGAATAGGCCAAAAAAGCAGAAGATCTAGTAATTAAGAACTTGATGCTATGTTAAGGAATTTGTTCTTAAGGATACAAGTGTTGGGATATACTGGAAGGTTTTATGCAGGAGAATGGAACATATTTAAAAAAGGATTACTCTGGTAATGATAAAGAGGCAGCAGAAAGGAATGTTAAGAGGTCATGCTTCAGAAATAGATAGAACTGAATCCAAACCATATGCAGTCTTCAGTTTTCTCACATACGAAAGTCTGATAATCTTGTGTGTTTCTGTACCCACGACTGTGTGCTGTGAGGTTAAAATGCAATGGTGTAGTCTTAGCACAGGGCCTGGCTCACATGCATGTAAATTAAAGGCAGCTATTGTTACTGCGGTCTGGAGAGAGATGAAACAAGAGCAGCTAGAAAATCACAAGGCTACCCACATAGTCTCAAAGGGTAGGAGTGTTGTGAGGTAGGGGTGAAGATAAAGTCCTAAACAAAAGAGGCGGCATTAGACATGGAGAAGTTGTGGACTTATTCAGGAAAATTTAAGAAGGCAGAATCAAGCTCTTCCTTGCTTTTTGTTTGTTTGTTATTTTTTCCTTTAAAATTATTAAAATTGACATGCAGACCATTATGGAATGTTCAAGTCACAGTGATAGTCATATCTACCTCCTCAAACATTTATCATTTCCTTCGGGAGAAAACATTTAAAAATCCTTTCTTCTAGCTTTTATGAAATATTCGGCCACAATGGTTATAACTACCCTGCTGAATCTAGGATTTTCTGAGTGATATGAGTAGAAAAAAGAAAAGCAGGGTGAACTGAGGTTTCTAATGTTGGGGCCATGGGAAAAGATGGGGTACACTATTAAGATTAAAAACAGTTGGAGTCAAAACATCTAATGAGAGAAGAATTAAAATTTTCAAAACAGCACTTAACCATAAAATATAATTCTGTCTATGGGAGAAGAGACATGCATGCCTCAGCTAACACTCTCATATTCTACATTTTTCCCCAAACACAAAATTAGAGATGGAAATTGAGAGATGTGGAAAAGCACACAGAGATGTGCATTTTAAAATGAATGTGCAGTTTGAAATATAGCAAAATGACTCATAAAGACACTCAAAAGTCTTATTGACTTTGAACATACTATTAATAATAGAATATTTTTTCTAAGCTTGCATTCACTGATTTTATGACAATTTTAAAATTCCAGGAAATGCAAACCACAATTATGGGTAATTGTCAATTCTCTTAACTCTAAACACAAATGATAGTTCATTAAAATATCTATAAACAGTCCAGTCTTGAGTTCAGATAAGTTTAAATATAATATGTTTAATTTGCTAAAATTCTACATTTCCCAAGAAATAACAGTGTTAGCAGTGTTATTATGTGGCCTTTCCCTCCCATCACTGTTTATAAGTCAGATCCTAGCAATTTAATCTTTCAAAGAACTCTTCTGCTGATAAACTACAGACCCAACCCTTTCAGTTAATAAATACAAAAGGGAGTCTTATAAAAGAAAACACAATCAGGATTTTCACAGACAGTTTTTCCCGAAGGGCAAAAATAATAGTGGCATTTGGCTCACTTTTATACCTGGGGCCAGAAAATGCCCTTGCCAAATATCTTTTGGGTGCATCTCTAGTTGGACAAACACTTCTAAAAGATAAGCAAAGCAGGAAAGATAGGAACATTGGACAAAATGAAATGAAATAAAAGCATTCCCTAAAGCATTTAAAATAATGGCATAGAAAAATTTGTTTATATTTATCAAACATAAGTTAGGTGACTTTTTAAAAGTAGAAAGATAAACTTCAGGATGTTTACTACCAACATAGTCTAAATAGCCTCCATGTATGTATGTAGGTATGTTCTTTATTAGTTGGTATAATTTTATCTCTTTAGCTGGAGGGATAAGCCTAAAATAAAGATGTATCTCTGTGATATGCTTTTAAAATATGCTCTATTTTTATATGCATTATTTGGCTAGAATAAATTAATAATCTGCTTTATAAGCAAGTTAGCCACTTTATAAGTAGGGAGGTTGTATATAGCTTTGAAAGAAATGGCATGTGGGATCAGCACTGCCATTAATTATCTATTTCATTCTCATCCCCCACATACCACTGCTTCTAAATGTCCACAATCTTCATGTTATTAAAGAAAGAAAAAAAAAATAGGACCACAAAGGTACCCAAACTCTCACTGTCATTGTCTTCAAAATTTACATACTGAAATAAAATTGAAAGCTTATTTAAATAACATCCTGTTTGTTTTGTAACACATTTTGGTTGGTGGTATAATTCTTCAATGGGCCAAATCACCTAAGTCTGAGAACACAATAAAAGCAATTTTCTGGAAAATTAAAGCCAAAGATATTTTTGGCCATCAAATGCCTAGACACATTTCAGAGAAAGCAAATTGGGACAGTATTATACAATTATTTTTATGCATAATCCCCAGAACACTTAAGATAAAATCATTGGGAAATCCATGCAAAAGTATTTGGACAGTATTATACAATTATTCTTATTCATAATCCCCTGAACACTTAAGATAAAATCATTGGGGAATCCATGCAGAGATATTCTACTCCTAATGGGACCAACATGGAAAATTCAGTTAACTGAATTTTACTTTGGGTCCCACATTGACAATTGTTCTCATTATGGATTTTCAGCTTTTTATGTTTACAAGGTTCCAGTTTTTTGAACTGGGAGTTTCTTTACTGAACGTAAGGAATGAAAATATTTGACATTTATGTAGTATAACATAAAAATGACAACCTTATATTTAAAGCATTTGTTAAGACAAAAGTAAAGTATGTTCCTTCTAGAAAACTAAAATAATAATGATAAAGATTGGTACCCATTAGAAGGGAAAGAAATAAAAATTGCCGGAGATAATAGATTGGTAATTTTTTTTGGAGACAGAGTCTCTCTCACTGTGTAGTGCAGGCTGGCCGTGGACTCGCTTTTGCAGCCCAGGCTGGCCTTGAATTTGCAGCAATCCTCCTGCCTTGGCCTTCCAAGTGCTGGGATTACGGGTGTGCACCACCACACCTGACAGTAGCTTAGTATTTTTTAAGCATACTGCACCTGAAGATAGAAATTTAAGATTTGAAAACAATAGAGAATTTACTGTTTTCAGAATTTTCTTTGTAAAATCAAAGATGCTCATTTTATTCATCTTTTGAATGTTATATCTATCTTTTTTGATAAGTAAATTTAAATCTGTTGGACATCAATTATTCTGAAATTAAGCATAAATGATTGAGAAGCAAAAAGGACGTGATATAAGGAAAATCCGGGGTAGTCTATGGGAAAGAAAATAGAATAAAATCTAATGTACTTCTGGCATCAAAATTTCCTTGGATGCCTACTGATGTAATCCAGGATGGTTTAGCCCATTGACTTGGGCTCAGTCCAGTAAAAAAGGATGTTACAGTGGGTGCACTAGTAATATTATCTTGCTGAAACTCTTCTCAAACCAGCCTTACAGCTCCACCATAGTCCTTTATAGAATAGGATAGGCACGAGAGCGTGATCTAAAATGAACAGCATTCCTGGTGTTTTATAAGCACTACTTTGCCAGGAGCTTCAATAGATAAGAATAAAAAATGCCGTGTTTTGCCTTGAAAGTAACACTGTGCAATATAGGGAAGGAGCGTCAGTGGCATTCAAAGTCTTAGACTGTGTCCGACAGGAAGATAAAGAAACGGCACTAGATTTTTTCCTCATAGTGCAGATGGAGCGTTTTCATTATGAATAAGAAAAAATAAAATGAATAAGAAGTGACCATAGAGACAACCTATATTGGTGGAGCAGCTCAGAATGCTTCAATGAATTTAAATTTCATCAAAATGGGAGTAAAACAGCTAAACTATTTGCTATCTTTTGTACCACTTAATACAACGTGAATGTATTTTCATATCTCTATCTTTTCAGAGTATTTTCATTTTTAACTCCAAAGACCTCTTTTGAGATCAAGCTTCTTTTTCTTACATACTGCTATACCATTCAGCCTTTTTGGAAAATAATTTCTATTAACGTGACAGACGATTGTCCTATCATTTTCTGATAATTAAAGACTAACCATTGGTCCCCGTACCTACTCTGTAATCACTTTTATCTCACTGAGTTCAAGAATTTTGCAGTGTTTGCCAGTCTATGGTTAGCTTAATTAAAATCACTGGCGTTGAAAGTTAATCTCTCTCTCCCTCTCTCTCTCCCCCCCTTCCCCTCTCTCTTTCTCTCTCTCTCTTGGATTCCATTAGCAAAACACCATGAGAAAATAAACTGGCATGTACAGCTTTCTGCAGCTGTGTAATAGTAACACAAACTTAACTGTATATATTTAGCTCCCAGCAAAATTGCTTAATTTTGTATTTTCTAGCTAGCCAGCTAAATGTTTTTTCTCAGAGGCAGATGCTCATCCACAGACTTTACACCTAGAAGTAAATGAATTAGTAGTGGATACACAGAACAAAAGGCTCAGAAAGTGAATCAGGTCCAAGGCTTTTCACCTTCTCTCAAGCTGAGTTACGGTTACACTGTCAGTTCTCCAAGGAGCTGGCAAAGATGTTCTTGACGTTTTTTAAATTTAATCGAGACGATAGTAACTGGAACCAAAAGAGGATTTCCAAATAATGAAGTGTTAATATGACTTTCAAAGGGGCCAACGGTAACATTTCTGTTGTAACTCCCATCAACTGATATCCTTTGATTTTCTCGATAAAGAGAAAAACTGAACTGACAAATTTAGTAGCTCAAAGTTATGCTGATCTTCCAGGCTGGAGGCCTTGACTAAATAAATGCTAAGAGTATTTTTAACCTCTGGCAGATTAACAACACCCTTTCAATCCACCAGATATATAAATGAAATGAAGAAACTTTAAAACAATAATTGATAATTTAGGTTTTGCCACATTCTAGGGCAACTCAAATTTCTTAAGGATGGTAACAGGAAAATATTGACTTCATTTAACAAGTACTTTCTTATGAATATTTACTTAAACATATTTCAATAAACATAAATATTTTGAAATAGACTTTTATTGTGTAGTAAAGGAAAAACCTCAATATGTTAATGGTGTAATGATATATAAAAATGATCACGAGTAATTTTATACCTGTTGAGTAATACATACAATTGTATCTCATATTCATCTTCATCCTTTCAGAAATAAAGCAACATATATTTTCAACAAGCAAAGGACATGGGATTTTCAACAATGTGTACAAGTTAATCCAGAAGCATAACAGAATTATACATATCCTATCTGTACAGGAGCCCATCCTACACATGCAGATGGTATTAAATCTTGGTAATATATGTAGTTCGGAATTATATTTTAACATCACTGTACCTCAGGACTGTTGAGGAACTTTTTATTTTCCAGTAATTAATTAAAACTTTCTAAGAGTTTGTATAAAATACAAAGCTAAAGCTTTACAGTTTTTTCTCTTACTACATGCTAATTTACCATAAAATTAAAACATGGTGAAGTACTGTATAATGTAGACATTACATTCAATATAGCGCTAAATAAGTGCAATGTCAAGTTTCTGCTAAAATGGATATTGTATTTTTTGTTTTACATATATTCAGTCATTCAGTGTATTAACAATGCTTCAATGAATGACGGATCTCGTATATACAATGATGGCTGTACTATACATTAGGTCTTCAGAAAACTACAGTATCTAGGTACGGTCAGTGCGCTCTAAGGTATTTGGACAATGACAAAGTCACACGAGGACACATTCATCAATGCATCCTCATCCTTGAATGACACATGATCACATAACATAAACAGCAATACCTATTAAACAGAACACTAAACTGAGGGTATCAAATGGAAACTGGAATAACACTTCTTGCAAGTAAGTATAAAGTGAGATTTTAAAATGATTAAGATATTTTATTTACCTGAAGTTATGAGAACAAATTTTTGTAAATTAACAGAGTGCACTCAAGAAAGTAAATTACTTTACTTAAACAGCAAACTAATGATGAAGAATGAACAAAGGAGAACACAGATGTCATGGATGCTTTTCAAACACTGATGTTCTTTGATTGTGACTCCACTATTGTTTACAGTAATACAGTTAATGCAGCGTTGAGTCTTTTCATTCCTATTCATGGTCTTTACATTGCAAAATTGCATTTAGCATAAAATATTAAGAATTCATTTGACAGTATTTTCATCAAGAGGTTGACCAACTATTAGAATACCTCCAAAAATGGGAGTTAAATATATCCTCAAATGGTCCATTTTATTCTGCTAAGATTTGAATATTGGAAAAACATACCCATATACTGACTTGAAATTTGTATCCTTATGTCTTTTATCAGTGGACCTTGGCCCACATAGAAAAAAATACATGTATTTTCACAGGCATTACACATATGTGAAGTTGATTATCATTTATGTTCCCTCTTACCTAGGTTTTCTAAAAAAGTTTTATGACAAACAAACCCATTTCTTTTTACAAACCTTAATGAACATAATTTTCAATAATGTCATAATTCTAATCAGAGTTTATGTACACAGTACCCTTAAAGAGAGATTCTTGCATTTGAATATATCATCTGGCCTACACAGGATTACAGAATTATAATAGGCAATAAATATTAAATGAGTACATGAGGATCTGGTGAGACAAAATTAAAGTAGGTCATAAGCTCCTTGAGGGTAGGGCTTGATTTTGGTTCACAAACGTTCCTGAATATTTATCTACAGTGGGATGAAAGGCATGGACTCTGGAACAAACATCATAATGAGAGGTAAACGTATAACTACTGTAAGTAGACTGAGAGCACACCTCTTGACAACTTCAACTGAGGATTTCAGAAATGAGTAAGAGCAAATAACTTCCAACCCAGATTAACTTACCCAGCAAAGCTATCTTTCAAAATAGATGGAGAAACAAGGTGTTTCCTTGAAAAAGACCGACTCAGAAGATTTATGAGTGCTAAACCAGCTCTAGATAAAATACTTAAGAATATTCCCAACAGAAAAAAATGAATCAGACATAGCTAAAAACACAGAGGAAAATAGTGGGGTCAATGGATAAATAGCACAACAACAACAACAAAAAAAAATCAGGAAAAGAAAAACAAAAGATACACCAACAGATGAAGAAGGCAATGATAGTAGATATCCAAAACATCTCAGTAATGTTAACAAACTGAATTCTCCAACTAAAAGACACAGACTGGCAGACTGGATCAAAAACAGAATCCGACAACTGTTGCATTCAAGAAACTCATTTAATCAAAAAAGATATTCATAGACTAAAAATTTAAAGATGGGAAACAATATTTCATGCACCAGAACCCTGAAAACAAGCAGGGGAAGCAATTCTAATATCAGACATGGTAAACTTCAAGCTAAAACAGAATAGAAGAGGCAAAGAATGTCACTACATACTAGTTAAGGGAACAATCTAACTAGAAAAGGTAGCATTGATAAGTATATATGTACTGAATACTGGAGCACCTATCTTCATAAATCAAAAACTGCTGGAATTAAAAGATCAAATAAACACTAACCCAATCATAGTGGGGGACTTTTAATGCCCCACTTTTCCAAAGAGATAGATCAACTGAACAAAAAATCGATAAAGAAATTTCAGAGTTGAATGACACCCTTGAACATATGGACTTAATGGATATATACAGAGTATTCCACCCCTCCACAACAGAGTATATATTCTTTTCAACAGCACATGGTACTTTTTCCAAAATAGATCATATACTAGACCACAAAGCCTGCTTAAGTAAATATAAAAAAATGGAAATTACTCCATGGATACTAGCAGACCACTGTGCAGTGAAAACAGAAATCAGCAACAGAAGAAATTTCAGAAAAAGCAAAAGCTCCTGGAAAATTAACAACATACTCCTAAACAAACAGTGGGTCACAGAAGAAATCAAAGAAGAAATTTAAAAACTTCTGGAAGTTAATGACAATGATGGTACAACTCATGGAAACTCCTGGGACAAAATGAAAGCTGTTCTACAAGGACAATTTATCACGATCAGTGCTTACATTAGGAAAATAGAGCAAGCTCAAATAGACAATCTTATGAGAAATCTTAAGATACTTGAGAAACAAAAGAGCCCTGAACTGAAATTAAGGAGAAAAATTAAAGGTGAAAATGGAAATAAATGAAATTGAGGACAAAACAAAACAACACAATGAGTTGAAGAGCTGGTTCTTTGAAAGAATAAAATAGATAAGCCCCTAGGCAGACTTACTAAGAAAAAGCAAGAAAAGTTTTACATCAAGGCAACTAGAAATGAAGAAAGTGAATTCAAAACAGACAACGTGGAAATTCAGAAGATAGTAAATAGTTTGAAAAATTATATTCCAACAATTTAGCAAATTAAAAAAAAATGGACAAATACCTAGACACATAGAAACTACCAAAACTAGCCCAAGAAGACATAAATATGCTTATCAACTCAATAACAAACACTGAAATAAACACAGTAATAAAGAATCTGTCACTAAAAAAAGCCCAGGATCTGAGGGATTCACTGCTGAATTCTGTAAAACCTTTAAGGGTGTTGTACCACCAATACTCTTCAAGCTCTTCAAAGAAATTGAATGGGATGAAGTGCTTCCAAACTCATTTATGGAAGTCAGTATCACCCTGACCCCAAAACCAGATAAAGAACTAACTAGTAAAGAAAATTATTTGCCAACCTCTTTAATAAGCATAGATTTAAAAATTCTTCAACAAGATATTAGCAAATAGAGTGCAGCACATTATCAAAAAGATCATACACCATCATCAAGTTAGTTCATCCCAGAGATGCAAGGAAGGTTCAACACACATAAATCAATAAATATAAAGCAACGTGTAAAGAGAAGCAAGGTCAAAAGCCTTATGATCATATCAATAGATGCAGAAAAGACTTGTGACAAAATCCAACACCCTTCATGGTAAAAACCCTGAAGAAAACAGGGGTAGAAGGACCATACCTAAATATGATAAAAGCTATATATGACAAAACAATAGCCAGCATCATATTAATTGTGGAAAAACTAAAATCATTTCCCCTAAAATCAGAAACAAGACAAAGATGTCCACTATCAACTCTTCTATTCAACACAGTACTTGAAACATTAGCTAAGGCAATTATGCAACAGAAAGAAATAAAAGGAGTAGATATAGGAAAGGAAGAACTCAAAATATCATTATTTACAAATGATATGGTATTCTATATAGAAAAACCAAAGAATTCCACAAAAAACTATTAGAATTAATAATGAACTTGATCAGTATAGCAGGGTACAAGATCAACACGCAAAAATAATTAACATTTTTGTACACCAACAATGAACAGGATGAAAAAGAAATTATACAAACAATGCCATTCACAGTAGCTTCAAGTAAAATGAAATACCTAGGAATTGACCTAACATAGAAAGTGAAATACATCTACAAAGAAAACTATAGTCCTCTGACAAAGGAGATTGAAGAGGACCTCAAAAAATGGAAAAATGTCCTTTGCTCCTGGGTAGGCAGAATCAATATTATCAGAATGGTCATACACCTGAAACTCTTACACAGATTTGATTCATTCCCAATCAAAATGCCAACAGCACATCTTATAGATCTTGAAAAAACAATCCTAAAATTCATATGGAACTAGAAGGGACCCAGAATCCCAAAAGTAATTTTGGGCAAAAAGAGCAAAGCAGGTGGAATAGCAACACCTTACTTCAAACTATACTACAAAGCAATAGTGATAAAAACAGCATAGTACCAGAACAAAAGAACACAAGTGAATCAAGGGAACAGAACTGAGGATACAAAGACTTCCCCAGACACATTCATCTATTTGATCTTCAACAAAGGGGCAAGGAGCATATGTTGAAGGAAAGATAAACTATCCAACAAGTGACAGTGAGAAAACTGGATGTCTGTTTGTAGAAGATTGAAACTGGACCCTTAATTCTCACTGTGACCAACATCAAAATAGATCAAAGATCTAAACATTAAAACAGAATCATTGAAACCTACTGAAATATAAAATAGGTAAAACACTTGAAACATAGGTATGGGAAAGGATTTCCTGAAGAGAACCTCAGTTGCACAAGGAATTAGAGCAAGAATCAAAAATGGGATTACATCAGACTAAAAAGGTTCTATAGAGCAAAAGAATCAATAAGTAGAGTGAAGAGACAATCTACAGAAGGAAAAATTTTGCCAGGTACTCCTCAACAGAGGACTAATATCTAGAATCTACAAAGAAATCAAAAAAATTAAATCACCTAAAATAAAAGGTCCAGTCAAGAAATAAGCAAGAGAAATCAACAGACACTTCACAGAGGAAGAAATACAAATAGTCAACAAATATATGAAAAAATGCTCAACATCTCTGGCCATTAGAGAATTGCAAATTAAAACAACACTAAGATTTCCATTATGGAAATAAATATGGAGATTTCTCAAAAACCTGAAATTAGACATTCTACGTGACTTAGCAATCCCCCAGCTAGATATCATCCCCAAAGAGCTTAAGACAACATACTACAAGCAATGCATGCATACCAGTGTTTATAGCAGCACAACTCATAATAGCTAAGTCCTGGAAATAGCCTGTATACCAATCAAAAGATGATTGGAAAAAGAAAATGTGGTATCTACACATAATGGAATATTACTGTGCTATAAAGAATGACAGATTTGAGACATTTGTAGGAAAATGGATACACCTGGAAAATATAATTTTGAGTGAAATAAAACAGACACACAAGTTTAAATACCATATGGTATCTCTCCTTTGAGTGAGGCAAAATACAAAGGAAAATAATACAGAATGGATAACAGGGAGAAAGAGATGAATCTCTTACAAAAGAGAAGTGGTCCAAAGGAAAAATACAAGGGGTGAGGTGGAGGGAGGGGCAATAAATAGAATAAAGTTATGCCATGTAAGATAACATAATAGCCTCAATTAAAGTAAATAGTATATGCCATAACATGAGCTAAGATTAATAACATCAAGAAGAATGAAAAATGGAATAGGAAAATTGGAGAAGAAGGGAGGGAGGTGGAGTGAAAGGGAAGGGGATTAAAAAAATGAAACAAACTGTGATACATATATGTAAACACTCCCTAAGATGATTGTAAATGGCATGAACTACAAACATGTACTAATAAAATAAAAAAAATAAAAAAACAAGCTACATAGTTACAACTTAATTTAAAAAAAAGAAACAGTATAGGTCATGTAAGAAAGCAAAAGACAAATGTTACAGGTGAATGAGACAGTACAACAAAGGTGAGGATCTGTGAGGAAGCTTCATGTCTTTGAGTAACTCCTTATAGAATGAATTTTTTAATGACAAAAGGACATTTCAAATGAGGGGAAGGGAATAGATTCCTCAGTAAATGTTAGAATGTGAACATAGTTAATTGTATTCTTAATAAAAAGAAGCATCTCCAATTCACACCAATACTTACACAATTAAGTTCCAAATATACAACATATATAGACCCAAGGGTGTATATGTGAATAGTGTACATGTGAATGTGCATTCAAGTAAGTGTATATGTAAACACAAAATATTCCAAAAACATAGAATTAAGTGAAGAACTCTTAATGAACTAGTGTAAAAAAGGTGATCTATTTTACTACTCTAGTTACTATTACTAATTTATTATATATAATTACTGTTTTTTAGATACACAAAAAGAGTATTATCAGTGTTAGAACTATGTTAATGGCTTAGATTGAAGTGCACTGTCTGAAGAAAAATATTTGCAAAAATATGAAAAATAATAATGGTTAATAATTAAAATAATAAATGATTGATATACTACTATATGTAAAGAGCTCTTCCAATGAAGAAGAAATTAAAACATTGTAAAAATGTGGGCAATATAATAAACTTCCATTTTGTTTAAGATATACAAGTGAAAAATTCTTTGAATTTTCTTCTAGTAATGTGAATATTTATTAGAAATAATTAGAAAACTTCTGATTTCCAGCCTAGAAAGAAGTTTGGACATTATCACTGTCTTAACAAGTAAAAACTTAAAAAACCTGATAAATCAGTAACTCTTCTTGGATCTGTGAAAGAAGTGAGACCACTGGAAAACGACTGTCACCAAAATTTGAACTACACCAGATAAACACAGGAAGTCACAATTTACCTAAATAGAAATCTATCAGCCAAAATCTGTGCAAGAACAAGTGCCAGAGCAGGAAAACCTAATGTGTAACTGACACCATTTTGAAATATACTAGAGTATATATATTATTCTTAACAAGGTTCTCCATAAAAAGAAAATAGTTCACGATAGCCTAAACCAATGGTGGTGAACCTATGGCACACACGCCACAGAATGCTGTTTGTATCACAGAAAACTCTCAAAGGTTCACCATCACTGGCCTAAACTACTGTGTGCTTGTTCGTGCCTGAACCTAACACACAAGAAGAAATTATCTATAGTCCACAAGCTCCAGTCTTGCATACGGAGGAAGAGAAATACTCTACTCCAAATACATGTAAAGAAAAAAAAAATAATATCTAGGACACTCCTAACCACCTTGTCCCATCCAAGAGGAGTAGAAGCAGGTAAACACTGAGATGCACATGTAATGTTCACAGTCCATAGACACGGGCTCACTAAAAATGAATCTAATCATATCACTGTATAGAGCCATTCTCCTACTGCCACACCTTCCCATCATACTACTAAAGGCCAGTTTACCATATGTCTTAGTTACTTCCCTTATTGCTGGAACAAAATACTTGACACCCACAACTTAAGGAAAGAGAGGTTCAATTTGGCCCATGGTTTATAGAGGTTTAGGTTTACAGTCAGCTGGCTTTAAGGCTGGGCAGAGGAGAGCTGCTTAGGACATGGCAGAAGGGAAGCAGCAAGCATCAAGGGAGCAGTGAGAGGGAGATCAGTCCTTCCAAGCCATGCTCTCAGTGGCTGGCTCTTCTGACCAGACCCCACCCTCTAACAGCAAGTCAGCTATAAGGCCCCATAATCCAATCACCTTCTAAAAGCCTATGACCACATAAAGCTCTTGGGGGGCATCTAGATATAAAAACATAACACCATAGTTCTTTTTACCCAATATTTTATGTCTGGTTGTAAAGAAAAAATTACAAGGCACACTGGGCAAAACCAAACAAAAAACAGTTTGAGGAGGGAAAGCAAGTATCAGAAGAAAACACAGATATGGAAGGGATATGGGAATTACATAACTCAGAACTCGAAACAACAGTGATTAATATGCTAAGAACTCTATGCCAGAAAAAGTATGCCTAGACATATCATATTAAAATGATGGAAGATAGTAGAAAAATTTAATGGAAGCCAGAGCAGGACAAAATCCTACAGTGAATCACAGGTAAAAATTATATCTTTCACATTAGAAATAGCACAAGGAAGAAGAGAGTAGAGTAGAATATTCAGCATGAAGGGAAAAAAAATCTACCCCACTCTATACTCTGAAATTATCCTTCAAAGGTGAAGGAAAAAATAAACACTTTCTCAAAAAAGAAAAAAAAAAGAAAAAAACCTGAAGGAATTTGTTGTAGCATGCCTTGCATGAAATGTTAAAAGAAATTGTCCAAAGAAAAGGAAAATTACAGGTTAGAAATTCAGATCTACATTAAAAAGAAAGAATATTAAAGGAGAAATATGTAAAGGTCAAGTATAAAAATTAGCACTTTTTCATTGTTATGTGATCTAAGAGATAACAGTTTACTTAAAATAATAACAGTAACCATCCATTTCATTATGTATGCATATATATTCATGTGTTGATGTATATTTATGTAACAGAGAAATGAATGGCAGCAATGATAAAAGTGACAGGAGAATGGAATTAGAATTATCTTATTATTATAAGGTACTCAAATAATGTTAACTTTCCATTATTGAAACAAATGCCTGAGATAAATAAACTTAAATAGAGAAAAGACTTATTTTGGATCACAGCTTTGGAGGTTTCAGCCCATATCAAATGACCCCATTGCTTTGGGCCAGTGGTGAGGCAGTACACCATGGGGGGAGTCCAGAGACAGGGAAGGCCTATTCAACTCAAGGCTGGTGCAAAGAGGAAGAGAGAGGAAGTGGTGGGGTCCCATAGTACCCTTCAAGGTCACATCCCCAGTGTTATAACTTTCTCCCATCTCTTAACAACTCCATGGGTTTGGGACAAAGCGTTTAACACATGGACATTTGGGGGATATTTAAAATACAGACTCTGTTAAAAGTTAGGATATTATTTGAGAGTGGGCTTGGATGAGTTGTAAATGTATATGTCAAATCTAGAGCAATCACTAAGAAGTTTTAGAAGTATTACTGAAAAGCTAAAAAGAGCCAGAAAACAGAATCATATAAAATGCTCAATTAGAGCCACAAAAGATACTAAAAACTGGAAGACAAAATGGGAGTAAAGATGGGGAACGTATTTTCAAAACTCAAGTGTAATAGATGTTAATCCAGGTATATCAGTAATCATTTTTAAAATGAATGCTCTAAATACACCAACTAAAAAGGAGAGACTATTAGAGAAGTTAAGAAAATGATTCTCACATATATGCTGCCTACAGAAAAAATATACTAAATATAAAGATACAGACAAATAACTCATAAATAAATGGAAGGAGATATAACATGCTAATTACACATTTTTTAAAAAGTGAGAGTATTTATGTTGATTACAAAGGGAATAGACCTCAGAGAAAATTATCAGGAATAAAGACAAGTATTATACACAAATAAAGAGGCCACTTCTCCAAGAAGTCATATAATACTTCACGTCTGTGTGATTAATGATAGAAAACATGCGAGGTAAAATCTGATAGAATTGCAGGGAAAAGTAGTTGATTCACTTATTGCACCCCTGATCATCAATGTGCAGATCCAACAGCAGACAGTAATGTAGACGTTTTCACCATGATTTAATTGGATGTAATTGACAACTATTGTCAACCTCACCCAACAACAGCAGAATGTACATTCTTTTTGAGCTGTTGTGTAACATTCACCAAGGTTCTGCACCATAAAACACGCCTTAACTAATTTAAAAGAACAGAAATTATATAATAGCAGTATTCAAAGCACAATGGAAATAAACTACTAACCAAATAATGAAAGACACATGGAAATTTTCCAAATACTTGAAGATTAAGTAGCACAACCCTAAACAACATGTGGTTCAAAGAAGACATCTCAAGAGACATAAAAGGGCCGGTGAGATGGCTCAGCGGCGTAAGCGCCTGCCTGGCAAACGTGAGGTCCTGAGTTCAACTCCCGGTACCCACATACAAAAAAAGGGCTGGTGATATCGCTCAGCGGCACGGGTGCCTACTGGCGCGAGAGGTCCTGAGGTCAACCCCCGGTACCCACAAAAAAAAAAAAAAAGAGAGAGAGACATAAAAGACTTTTGAACTAAATGAAAATGAAAGTATAATTTACAAGATGTGAAATGTGTTGGATGGATGCACAGAAAGAAGTGCTTGGAGGGCAACTTACAATATTGAGTGTACACATTAGAAAAGAAGGAATATCTTAAATCATTTTTCTAAGTTTCCACTTCAGGAAAGTAGAAAACAAAAGCAAATTAAATTCAAAATAAACAGAAGAAAATAAATAAAAATTATAGCAGAAAGCAACGAACTTGAAAACAGGAAATCAGTTGAGAGGAACAACAAAACTAAAAGCTGGTTCTTTGAAAAGTTCAAACAAATTGATAGGCCTCTAGCCAAGATAACTAAGAAATCAAAATCACATTATTCACATGTGTACACAAATATGTGTGTGTGATTTAAAATGGTGTATTTAGAACATAATTGAAGTGTACCAAAGTCTTGCCTGTGAAAATTATAATATTTAAAGTATTTAACAATATTTGTCAGTGTAAAACTCTTGAAAGAATTCTTTATAATGATTAGAGGTGTACTCTTCTTATAATTCAACTTACATTTTTCAACCTTATGATGGTGCAGAAATGATACATATTCAGTGGAAAACATACTTTGCATTTTGAACATCAGTCTTCAGCCAGGCTAGCAATAGCTGGTCTGATATTCTTTTAACAGTGTTGGCCAGCACAACAAACCACAGATCCCAGTCACCTACATAATCATCATGGTAAACAAATGATACTTACATGCAACTGTGTTACTAATCAAGGATGTTCAGAAGGTCAGGTGTATTAAATGCATTTTCAACTTTTGATAGGTTAATTGAGATGTAACCCTTGTTGTAGGTCAAGAAGCACCTGTAAAGGAAACTCCTCTTTCTCCTTTCAAACCCATTCTTTTTTAGATGAACTATTGAACTGAAATGTCTGGATCCCAATAATATCACCATAGATCAACAGTGGTACCTGTTGGATTCTCTCTGTGCCCTCTTGACACCTCACTTACATGTCATCTATCATTATATGTACTGATTTTTAATGTATTTAAAGTACTCTCCAGCATTGTTCCTTACTCCATTCCCTGTCACCATGAACTAGTCAGTTTTGTTCAACCAAGCATTTCTACCATGATATTCCTGTCATGGAGCAAGCCAACCATGGATTGAACCTTCTGAAATTATAAGCCAGAAAAACTTCTTTAAGGCACAGGCATCAAGTATTTTGTTTAGCAATTGGAAAGCTGAAAAATTACAAATGGTATCACCAGTAGTCATTTGAACTCTCGGTGTGACCAGTGTGGGTATTTGCAGACTGGGTGTCATGCAAAGATTCTTCACTTGAAATATAAGAGATACTATGGTAGTGGATGCCCTCAGAGACCCAGCAGAGTCAAGGCCAAAGCACTGTGTCTCAATCTTTCCCCTGATTTATGGTAACTTGATATCATCTCTAGCAAAATGCTCCACATTCCTGGCAACCAGCCATCAATGTCTAAAATTATATATCTAATTGAGAATGTGTGCAAAGGTTTTACAGGTACTTGTACATAGAATGGACTCAAGATGCCAGCACTTCTTGTTACACTTCTAAGCCTAAAGACAGAACAGCTTTTAAATCCTTCCACACTGTTTACCTGATACTCAGTTTCATAATAAATGCCAGTCTTTGGGCTTACATCAGCACTATTTCCACTTGGTTGCCTCAGACATCACTCTTTCTTAGTTTGGCTCCTATCTCTCTGGCCCTTTACTTTTGAACAGGCTTGCTGATTTCACCTAACCTGCCAGCCCTCTTAAAATTTAAGAGCTGTAATGCGTTGGCCTTCCTATTTTTCCCTTTGTGCTTTTATTTTTTAATTTCACGATTCAAGAGTTTCTGCATGTTAGCAGCTTCTACCTACATCTCCAGAGAAGACCCTTATGGGAAAGTTAGATGCATATTATATCTTTTTGGATGACACTTGGATGACAAATAACAAGCAGACATAACAAATCTAATATTCATGTTCTGATTTTTCACCACCAAACCAGTCTCTCCTTTACTCCTATACTCTTTGCTCATCTCAGTGACTGACAGCTCCATTCATTTTGCCAGATGCTCAAAAACAGTGGTAACACCTTTATCACCCGTTACTTTATATCATAGAGATTGAGTATCATTTATCCAAAATGCTTGTGACCAGAAGTGTTTGAGACTTCATACACTTTTTGTATTTAAATATTTGCATATACACAATGAAGTATTTTGGAGATGGGATCCATTTGTAAATACAAAACTCACTTATATTACATACATACCTTATACATAAAGTTTAAGGTAATTTATACAATATATATAGTGCATCTGCTTTTGGACCATGATCTATCACATGAGGTAGGTATGTAAGCTTCTGCTTGTAGAATGGTGATGCTGCTCATACAGATTTTGAGTTTGCAAAGTTTCAAGCTTCATTTTTGGGTTAAGAATGTTCAACCTATGTATCTAATCTATTAGGTAAAGTTGTTGCCTGCACATTTAAAGTTCAGTTAAGCAGAATCCTATCAGATCTTATGATTCTCACTGCTTTAATTCTAGTCCAAGTCACTAATATCTTTTGCCTGGATCATAAAAATTGTATACTTGATTCCCTTCTTCCCTTCCTCAGCACCAAAAAGTCTTGATAAAATATAGAATAATGGTATATTATTCCTTCACTCAAAATACTCAAAAAGTTACTAATTTCAATTATCTATTTATGTATAACAAATAATTCCCAGAAAGACTTTTTAAAAATGTATGTATTTATTATTCCTTCTCAAAGTCCTGGGAGCCAACTTGGTTCAGCTGGGTAGATTTGAGTGCATCTCTCATGTAATTGTACTCATATGGAGACTGGAAATGAGGTCATCAAGTTTACTTCATTCAGAGTTTTGATACTTAAGTTGACATGACACAAATGCCAGAAGCCTATTACAATTGGAGTTCATCAGGCATGTCACTTTCTCATTTAAGAAATTTTTCATATGGTCTTTCCAATACAGCGGCCCCCCAGAGTAGTAAGAACATTTACAAAACAGTTAGCTTTCCCTACAGCGAAGATCCCAAGAAAACAATGGAAGTTGGATATTTTTTATGACCTATCCTTGGGGGTCACAAAGCATCACTTTCATCATATATTGCTTAAAGAAGTCAGAAGCTCAACCAAATTCAAGGTGAGATATAGTGATACCTCTCACAGGATGAATGTCAAAGAATATGTAGTTAATTTTTAAAATGCCAAACTATACCTCTTGTGAATGTACAAACCAAAAAACCTTTAATGGTCCACAATGGACTCAATAAGTTTTGGCTACTGCCTATTTTTTCAAACCATGTTTGTATGTTTTATAACAAATTTAGGTACATATTATCTATTACCATTTCTACACTACGTATTAGCTTTCTCTTAGTACAACAAAATATTTGAGACAATTAACTTACAGAGAGAAAATTTATTTTGGCTCATGGCTTTCGAAGTTCCAGTCGAAGACTGAGTGATCACTGCTTTGGGCCTCTGATGAGGTAGTACATTGCACTGGAAGCATGGTCCAGATCAAACTTCTCACCTAAGGAGGCAGGAAGCAAATAAAGAGAGGACAGCTCGGAATCCCATAATCTCCATAATCTCCTTCAGGAACATGCCCTCAAGGGCCTAAAGAATTCCTGTAAGGTCTCACCTCATGAAACTTTGACCACCTCCCAGTGAGACCATCTCAGAAATGCAAACTTTAACACATAGACCTTTTAGGACACTCATCCAAACCACAGAACATGACAACACCAGGATTGTGTAGTTGTGACAGACATGGTGTGACCGTCAAAGCTGAAAGTACTGAACTCACGATTTGACCCTTTGCAGAACCATTTTCAGAAGTTTGCTGAAGCTTGATCTAACATAAACTCTCCCTTACACTCACTTTCTCTCTGAACCCATCACTCTAGTTCTCCTTTCCTCACTGATACAGCGCCAGCATACTTGCCACCATGCTATTTCCTCTACCTGATTGTTCTTCATTCAGATATGCAACTGGCGTTTTTCTTCATTTGTCAAATTTCAACTTTCTAATAATTATATAAATATACAGTTGAAAATTCACCCTTATTTCCCCCAAACTTATTTGGCTTCTCCAAGTTATTTTCTTCCATAGTACTTATATGTAACATCTCATATGCTACAGAATTAAATTATTTATTTCATTTATAACCTCTCTTCACATGAAAATGTGAGCCCCAGTAGGTCATGAATTTTTATCTGCTATGTTAGCTGATGTACTCCAGAGCCTACAACAGTGCCAGCACACAATAGGTGCTCAATAAATGTTTGTTGAATTAATTCAGGCATAAATATAATAAGCAATAGAATGATACAAGATGAATATATAAAATTCATAGTCATTATTATCAAGTGAAGTGTATTAGTTATTCGGGGCTATCCAAGTTGTACATAGAAGTGAATTAAAGCTCTAAGTAAGAGGGAAGATCCTGGTGTTAGTTAGTATTGAGTCCCTTTTCCCTACGATGAGTGATGTTTTGAGATCTTGATGCTAACATTATTTTAAGCACATTCAATACTGTCATAGGAGGAAGAAAATCGTTTGAGACCTCAGATATTAATTTTCCAATCCCTCACCTCTGTCTGTTTGAACTCATCCATCACTTTGGGAATAAAACTGGAGTAGTGTACCAATTCATGACGAGGTGAAGGGTTTTAATATAGAATGTATTTTCTTCTTTCCCTTGAAGGCTCAAAATAAAATGATGAAACCAGGAGGGGAGAAGAACTTTGATTTTTTATATTTCAAATATATATTATTTATTATTTAAGAGTATATTAAAATTGAGTCTGCATCTCAACTCTGAAATTTTCTAGCTCTGTATCTTTAGAAAAACGCCTTAAGGCATTGGATCCTCAAGTTTTTACTCAGTAAGAAAGTGGAAATATGTACCTCATGAAATGTTGGAGAATTTCATATACAAAATTATGTATTATGATAAATATACTACAGGGGGCCGGGGATATAGCTCAGCAGCACAAGCACCTGCCTGGCAAGCACAAGGTCCTGAGTCTGATTCCTGGTACCAAAAAAAAAAAAAAAAAAAAAAAAAAAAAAACTATATTTAAAATAATACCTGTACATACATGCTTAATAGTGGTAAACAGAATAATCCTCTATTTCTGTTCTCAACAGTGATGACCATAATAGAAATTTCTAATTTACTTGGAATGACATTTTAAAAAATCTAAATTTGGGCCGGTGAGATGGCTCAGCGGCGTAAGCGCCTGCCTTGCAAGCGCGAAGGCCCGAGTTCGACTCCCGGATCCCACATACGAAAAAGGGGCCGGTGATATCGCTCAGCGGCACGGGTGCCTGTTGGCGCGCGAGGTCCTGAGGTCGTCCCCCCGGTACCCACAAAAAAAAAAAATAAATAAAAAATAAAAAATAAAAAATCTAAATTCAACGAAAATTCACTAATGCTCTTCCAGAATGATGTCATATTTTGAAAAAAAAAAAAAACATAAGAGATAATAAAATACAGATTGAAAACCTGAGATGTCTACATATAGTTGTCTTTCTATAATAGACACAACTTGCCAATTGAGCAAGATGTTATTCTGTAGATGTAAAAATAAAAGTAAAGATGAGATGAAAAATTTTCAGCAGTTCAGTTGGCTATACATTCAGAGATTTTGCTTATCTGTTTTGTTTTTGCTGAGTTCCTTTTATAAAAAATGTCTTACATTACAAGAATAGTGTCAAAGAGTAAAGGTTATGTACTTCAAACAAAAAAGGTACTTAACAGTGCATAGCACAGAAACTAAATCCCAAAATTATTTCATTTAATCTATTTATTTATTATTAATTTATATCAAATATTATGGGAGACATTGAATATAAAATGAAC
Organism: Erethizon dorsatum; assembly: GCA_028451465.1. NCBI lineage: Eukaryota > Metazoa > Chordata > Mammalia > Rodentia > Erethizontidae > Erethizon > Erethizon dorsatum. Next base: position 53,875,374 of record CM051825.1, on the reverse strand, counting down.
CATAAGATGCATTTCTGTCTTCACTAAAGATCAGTGGTTTGTTCACAAACTTTGGGAAAAATTATTCTTTCCAGAGAATTAAAATGCCCATCAATATAGCTAACACTGAAAAGTCAACAAAAAAGAAAAATGTTTGATTTTCTTATCACTAAGTTTCTCTCAAATACATTTGCTAAGAATCTACCTTTGTGTAACATCTACAACTAATATGCTACCTAACACATCTATATCCAATTTCACAGTATATTATCTCTACTCATTTCTCCTCTGTGTGGGACATTTAACATCCAAATGTTCAATTAGACATGTGTTTAGTAGTGAATTTTGAAAACCCTGCCATATATAGGAATTGATCTTAGGAAATATCATGGAAGGCATAGATGAAGGGAAAATATAATGAAAATTAAAGATTCCCTCTTTAGTGTTCACCAAGAACACGACATTAACATTATAAGTTTTTGTATTATTGCAAAGTCATGTATTACACATTAAGGTATAAAGCTATACTGATTTTGGCTAACAGTTTTTAGGATTTTAGTCACATTCAGTTGGCCCCATTGTTTTGGGGGCTATGGCAGGGCAGCACAACCTGTCAGAGAGCATGTCATGGGCCAAAGCTGCCCACCATGTGGCCAAAGTATAAAAGAGAAGAGGAAGAGACTGGGGTGCCATATTCTCTTTTGAAAGCGTGTCCCCAGTGACCTCAGCATTTCCCCACTATGCCCCATCCCTTAAAGGTTCTAATGGCTTACAATAATATCGTGGGCTGGGAACCAGTCCTTTAACGAATGGGCCTATGGTGGGCAATCTAGATGCCAACAACAGAGCCACATAGACAGAAAGTGGTAGACTTACAACTCAACTTTATAGATGAAGCAATTTGAGTAAGACACACTGACTTTAGCTTCTGTTTATTATAATTCTTTCAAAAGCAGTAGGCCAAAGATTTGTATGTGTATCACTTATGAGAAAATAAATCCAGCAAATTTGAACTGAAACTATAAATTTAAAGAATTAAAGTTATTTCCAAAAGCTTTAGGAGTCACATTTCCCACATGTTCATCTTCACACAAACAATTACATTGAAATTAAAAATGATCTCATCCAGTGCATCCAGTGAGGTTTGCCAGAAGAGAAATTCTACTCAGAAACATTTGGTAGCAATTGTTATTTGTTATTATAGGAGTCACCTCAATGAGATCAGCTCATTAAGAATGTTTTTCCATCAATACAGAGAATAATAAGAGATCTTGTTAGAAGAAAATGTTTTTGTTTTATTTTGTTGCCATCAAAATATGAAGGATGAACCTCAAATATTTCTCTTTCCATACATACATGTAGTGAATTATTGTTAATGAGCTGAATTTAAGTGAAGTACGCCATTACTCAGTGGTCTGTATTCCCTGGGAGATTGATTGACCTAAGTGGTACCCTACCTTGAAATGATCGATTTGGAATGGAAATGTTAGAAATAGTTTATGCATAATTCCATCCACCTTTCTTAGGTAGAAGCAATGGACCTATCGTTCAAACTATTTAGGAGGTGGAGGAAGTAGAATTGCTTGAGCCTAGTAGTTTTGAGTTAGCATGTACAACACAAAGGTACCCTTCTCTTAAGGGAAAATGAAACAATTTTTAAAAAGAATTTATATCTTATAAGACCTTATAAAGTTAATTATCATATATATAGATGTAAGATAAATGAATAAATCTGATGCAGGAAAAATAAAAAGTGAAGAGAAAGGGAAAAATAAAGAATTGAAATGTGTTAAGTGCATGTACCAATTCCCTACAGTGAATGTAAACATTATGTACTACAAACATGTATCTAAAAAAAGTAAAAACAAAAAACAATTATACTCAAAGGCTATACCAGATGCCTTATCTTTGAAGAATAGCATTCTTTTCTCATAGTGTCCCAATTTGTACCTACATGTTTTTGTGTCATATTACCTCTAATACATTTTTGCATTGTGTCTGCTTCTGTTTTCCAGATTATCTAAAGGATTTTTACAAAAATGCTATTATCTCTATAGCCTTAACAGTACTCAATGCATGTTTGTAATAAGACTTAATAAAAATAAATTAGTTATGAAATCACAAAATAACAACTCAATTCAAAATTTATATTGTTTAAATGACGCACAGATCAAAGCTTGGGATATTCAGAGCATCGTGACTTCGGAGAACTGGATCCCCCCAGAGTAAGCATTCCAAGCAAGCAGAAATGAAGGCAGGCATTAATCCTAAATTCTAGACTTGCAACTGACACATTGCCACTTCTACCACATCTTACTAATTAAGCAGTCCAGCGCTAGCCCACGTTCAAAGAGAGAAAAGATAAGCTCTACTTTCTTTTATGAAGCAAGACAGAAAAATATTGCTGTTATTAATTCCTCACAAACAACGTTAACCTGCACACTCATTAATTAAATTTTCCTAGTTTGACGTACTATTTGGTTTGACAATAAAAACAAAAGAAGTAAAAAGTAATGCATTGTGAAGTAGGCACAATTACATTTTCATTTCTGTTTCTTTTCTTCATTACCATACACAGAAAAAATGATCTATCAAGAAAGTAAACCATCCCTATAATTGTTTCCTGAGATAAGAATCAGTGGTTTTATCTTTAGCTTCAAATTACACCTAATTTTTAAAATCTCATACACAAACACCAATTTATGGAGACAGATTTGCATAAAAAGAAATTTGAGCAATATTCACGACACAGTATTAATAAGCGAAGTTAGAATAGGACCTATGATTGACAACTGAAAGTAGATAACTTCTCCTACTAATCCAACTGGAAGATTACCTCGATAAGAATTTATTGCAGGGATGGAAAATAGTGGTACAAAATAAAGTCTATATGCAAAATATAACAAATGCCTTGGATCCTTATCACAAACAAGGACAGATTTACACAAGATTTATGCAATAAAAGATTTAACCTTTTATTAAAACAAAAATTATAAAAGTATTGTCTTTATAAGTTAAAAGTAGTCATAGATAAGTCATTTAGCAAAAAATTTAAAAGACTAGAAGAAAGTCCAGTTTTGGCTATTTGAGGGTTAATGTTGAGAAGCAAGAAAGGAGAAAGAACAGTTAGTATCTTTAACACAACCACAGAAAAAGTGTTAGGTGGTAGTAACTCAGTTAAGGTGTAGATCCACTTCCTAGAAGAGAAGATTTTTAGTACTTATCAAAAGAAAAGAAAATTTATGCAACTTATGCCACTATTGAAGTTGAGAAAAGTATTTTAAGACATACATCAGAATAGTAGGCTTGCTGCACTTTTCAATAAATGACCAATGTTTGAATATCCCATGTGTTTATATAGTTTCAAACATATGGAAAAAGTACATTGGCAAAATTGTAGTTGGTGAAGAAACTATACTTATCAAATCTGGATCAATGAGGAAAGGAAGACAAGGAGAGCCTGCAGTCTGTCTACCAGCTTTGATACAGGAAAGTGACCAACTGGATCTTATTACGGGAATCAACATTTACGCAGACCCTCGCAAACCACAAAGTAGTTGATGCATCTACAGAAACAAGTAAGGGTATTTATCACACTCAATGTGCAATGTTAGAACAAATTCATACAAATTGGATTGTTTACGAACCACAAAGATATTTTTCTTTGTTTTAGAGGCTGAAAGTCCTGGATCAGGATGCCAGGATGACTCGGTTTTTGTGAGATCCTCTTCCTACTTTCTTCACATGGTCAAGAAGGAGAAGTTCTCTCTCAGCTTTTCTTGTAGAGGTACTGATGCCAACCATGACGAATGAACTTCATGACCTCATTACGTCTCTAACACATAATCAGGAAGTAGGCATCAACACAAAAATTTTGAGGAAAGAAATATTCAGTCCGTATCAAAACTAGAAAAGACATTGGACAGAATCAATATATTCACTTCCTCATTACTCTGTCACTTAGCTTGTGAAGATAGAACTGATAGCCAATACCAGTAAACAAACACTGCATTTACACAATGAAAGCTATTTGTAGTTTCAAGTACGTATGTATGCATATTTATGTGGTAACATACCAATTGTACGATTGTATTGATGTCAGTTAATATTGTGCACTTTACTTGAAGCATTGGCAAACCATGACCCCCAAGTTTCATACAGCCCACTTACTGTTTTCACAAATAAATTTTTATTAGAACACAACCACATACATTCCTTTATGCATTGTCTATGTGTATTTATATGGCACAATGGCAGAGTTAATTAATTGTAACAAAGTGTATAATACTGACAAAGCCCAAAACGTATTCTATGTGACCCTTTACAGAAAAAGCTTAACTCCTGGTTTATAAATCCTAATAAGTACTTATGACCATAATAATAATAACTGCTGTCATTTATTAAATTCATATTTTGTGTGAAAAATTATGCAAAGCTGGAAGAACAGTGTCTTATGATTGGCAACCTCATTAGAAGCACTTGGAATGGGATAGTATGCTTGTTATTCAGGAAAAAATTGAGTCAATAAATAAAACATGTTAACATGTCCTGACTTGTTCTAATGGATATGTAATCAGTTTCACTGAAGGTATGAAATGACATTGGATGATATTTCATTAATTTTAAAAAATGATTAGTGGTTTTTCAGAGCTAAACACTGGTGGCATGTTAGCTTTGATCTAGAAAGAGGAAAGACTCTTATATGTATTTCTAGAAAGAATATAGTGAATAACTTGATTCTTTTTTGTATGTACATATTGTGCTGGGATGAGCTGAGGGCTTTCACACTGAGCTACAGCCCCATCCATTATTTTAATTTTATTTTGAGACAGGTTCTTACTAAGTTGCCACATAGTCCAAACTGGGTTTGGATTTGAGATCCCCTTGCCTCAGGTTCCCCAAGTACAGGGTTAACAGGTCTGAACCACGTGCCTGGAAATAAACTGACTCATATGTATAAGGATAGATCAAATTCAGTGGTCTCCAAATTGGAATAAATACAAAACTGAACTACTGTGGTGGAAGTCACTTACCGAAAATTCTGTTTAAACTTCTTTAATCTCATCAAATTTTTATTGTATATTTTAAATTGTAAATTATATTGGAAAATAGTATACATATATCATCATAAGCCAAAGTATATTTTGTTGGAATTCATTTGCTCAAATTTTTTTACTGATGGATTAATCAAAAAAGTTTGAAACCTCTAGGCAAAACCATTCATACCATGTAAAAGAATGGTCTAAGGGTTGCAATGATATCTCTAAACTGTAATTGAGAAGGCCTATAGGACAATGGTTGTTTTAATTTTTTTTTTCACAAAAACTCGTATATGTATATAGAAAGAGAGAGAGAGAGAGGGAGTTGGAGAGAGACAGGGTCTCACTATATAGTTCATACTGCCCTTGAACTCACTATATCACTCCGGCCGGCCTTAAACTTGGGAAGATCCTCCTGCCTCACCTTCAGAGTGTTGAGATTACAGGTGTGCTCCACCATGCCTGGCATCAGTGATATTTAAATGCAAATAAATGTAGCCAATATCTGTAAATCAATGACAAGGGGAAAATTGCATGGTATGTCCCTTCACCAGCTTAAATTCAACATATCTAAAATAACCTTTGCATTTTCCAGCTAAAATCTAGTTTTCACTTCAGTGAAATGGAATCTTTATCTAGTAATAAACCCTCGAGCCATGATGGCTTCTTGTTTTACTCCCATTCACTAAAAGTGATGATTATCATTTTGTTCCTTTACAAAGCCTTTCACCCCCCCTCCTGTGTCTTTGCTGTTCTTCACACCTTGAAGCACCTGTGATTGGCTTCCAATTAGCAGATTCTCTCCTTTCTGCATCCTCTTTACACAGATGTCTTCCGTCTACCAAGAAATATATTCCATGAATATATTAATCACACCTTTGTTCCTAATATTATACAAGTTAGAATCCAGACTTAGCTTTGCTACAAAAAGAATCACAATTTGAAACCAACAAATGCCTCTGCCATATTTTCCTCTTCTCCCCTTTAGGAATTCCCTTTTGGATGTGTTGATATAATAGTCCTCTAAGTACTCCGTACTGTTTTTTTTTCCTACCCTGATTATTGCTTATCTTTTCCTCTCTGTCTTCATTGTTGTCCATATATATATATATATATATATATATATTTTTTTTTTTTTTTTTTTTTTTAATGTATGGGTATTTTTAATGTATGGGTACCAGGAGTCAAACTCAGGACCTTGCACTTGCCAGGTAGGTGCTTATGCCTCTGAGCTATATCACTGGCCCTGTCCATGTATATTTTGACCCTTCTAAACAGACTAATTTTTTTTCTTATAGTAAAGGACCTTCCTTTTTCTATTTCAATTTACCCCGATATCAACCAGAAATTTGCAGTTTTGTTCTGATTGACTTGCCGTAAAGAAAAATTATTTCTCTAGCAAAATATATATGAGATTAGAGTGCTTGAGGTTAGAATCACATTTTAGCAATTGAGAACCTAAATATAAAAAGTGAACAATTTTGTCAGCTGCTTAACAATAAAATTGATCCCAGTCTTCAATTTTTGGAGCTAAACGAGGTCTCGGTTTAATTGGTTTCTGGATCTAAATGTTGTTCTCAGCACACCAACTACCAAACAGCAATGCCGCGTGTCTTCACTTTAACAATCTCACACTTTGGAAGTAGTTAACAAAAAAGGGGGAATTAGCTCTGTAAGAGATGAGACTCTAGATCTAGGAAATCATATTTTCAACATTGTTTTCCTATTTAAATCCTAACATTGCCAGGCATGGTGGTGCATGCCTATAATCCCAGCACTCAGGAGGCTGAGGCAGGAGATCACTGCGAGTTTGAGGCCAGCCTGGGCTACAAAGTGAGTTGAAGGCCAGCCTGAACTGCACAGTGAAACCCTGTCTCAGAAAGACAAAAATAAAATAAAATAAGCCCTAAAATTAAAATTTTTGTGTAATGAAAGCAAAAGACACTAGGAAATGTTAGCAATATTCTTAAAGGATATGTGGGCCTTTGCTACACTGCTTACTGTGCTCATCCATCCTTTTAGGAATTGTGAAGACAGCTATAACAGACAATAATATTTTATACTTTCTTCTTTAATTCAACATAAATTTCAGAACTGATTTATAATAATTGCATTCCAAATTAATTCTCTGTATACACTATTGATTTTAAAAAGTGATATTCATTTTTATAAAAACAAGCAAATAAATAAAAACTAGAAGAAAAATACAATCAGAAAAAGAAGAATAAAACCTACACTTAAATTTCAGTCGACAATGGGTTATTTAACAACCATCAGTACGCATCTCTACAGAGAAAAAAGTAATTATTCAAGTTAGGTGTACTCAGCACCCAATAGTAACCACTATGCTTTAAGAGAACTGAAGGTAGTATTCCTTTATTAAAAGATGTTAAGTGAATTTGTTTACATAAAATGTTTAAAATTCTCTTTGTAATACTCAGATTTTAATGAAGTGCAGGTCAGTGCAATTCTTCATGTTAAATAACATCTCAGATTGTTCTTTAATCGAGTAAATTGGGATAAAATATTACATTTTTATTTTTAGCTTAATAGCTTAAAGAGGTATTAAACATTTAATTATTACCCTTGACATGAAAGGATTGAAGAAATTTCTTGGATGATTTAAGTATTTAAAAGTTCTCTATTTTGAGTGAAGTTCATATGCTGATATAAGGCAGATCTAAATATTTATCTTAAAAATAATTGGATTGTAATTGGAAGAAAATAATAACATAGCATTCACGTATACCAGGCTTTATTTGATGGCATTATTCATAGAGTAATAGATATTTTACTGGAAAATATCAGTTAATGTATGTTAAATATTAGTAAAGTCATCATTATTAATAACAGATAGGTCAACCTAGGGATTCATTCATTCAAATATTTACATCTGTGATGTGAAAGTAGTATTCTAAGCACTGGGAAGAAACTAGTTCCATGATTCTTATGATGTTTATACCCCACCAGAAGTAGATAGATGTATATGAATACTGATTTGTAAAAAGATAAAAAGTTTAATAAGTACTGCAAAGAAAATAAGTAGTTACATATAAAGAGATGAAAGAGGCCATATAATGCTGGCCAGTGTTTAATAACCAGTCTCTAAAACAAACAAACAAATCCTAGGATACAGTATTTGCTGTTTTCTATGGTGTAAATATTCCCAGAATGGCAAATTCAGTCCACCAATGTGATATTGCTGAATCTGTAGTTGGACAGAGCTGTGTGCCTTCAACCCCAATGAGCTATTCTAAGTTTGCTTCCACACATGCATTATGATAGGACTGCTTGAAGTTGGATAGTCAGGAAGGGTGTCTGTAAGGAAGCTACAAATAAACTAAGATTTCAAAGACACTGTGTAGCCAGATATCTTGATCTGGAAAAAGAACCAGTGAAAAATTCCAAGGGAGTACAATCTTTGGTTGTGGGGGGATGGAAAAATGGAGTGTAATAAGCAAAGGGCAGATAAAAAATAAAGATAGAAAGGTAGCCAAAGCCTTTCATGAAGAACTTTGTAATACAGTATAAGATATGGAATTTGACTGGAATATCTTGGAAGGTTTATGAATCATATTAATTCTCTCAATTAACACTTACTGTATTTACCCCATACTGTCTACAGTAAAGTAAAAAGTTCTTACAGCAGGCAGGATAGTCCTTGACTTACTGATGATTAGAAGAACATGATCAAATGCTTGGAAATTACACTGAATAAAAGTTCAGAATTAGTAAGCACGTCAGCATATTGCTAATTATAGCATTCAATGTAAGGTATAATTTGTTGAATACAAAATGTATCTTTCTGCTTTTGTTTACTATGGCCAATTACCACTGTCTGTCATGTTGTCACTGTTATCATTTTTAGAAAATAATTCTACCACATAAAACCAATATAATCTAAAATGACTTCCTGAGATCCTGACCTAAAACCTTATATATAAAACAAATGATTTAAAAATTTTGCCTATAATAGCACATAACAGCAAGTATTAGATGCAACAAACATAATATCAGGCAAATAAAATATTATGGACTCCAAGGGAACTGTAGATATTTCTAACTCTATTCAAAAATGTCCTGTAACTCTAGATAGAATTTCCCTGGGCTATAGAAAAGCACAGATGGTGTTAGTGTTTATTAGATCCATGAAGGTTGCTTTTAAAAATATATCTGAAAAGCACTAAATCTTTGTTTCAGTATGGTCAGACTACAAACGTCAGAAATAACAATACAAAATAAGCATTCGATATGGGTGTAGGAAAATAAAAATATCTCTATTAACAAGTCTAAGGGTAGCAGCTTGATAAAAACACAGAAAATAAGAATTTTTTGTGTACTGAAATCAATTACAGATTGAGTTTATAAATTTACTGGACTAGTATTTAGTTTCTGAGACTGAACCTGGACTAGCAAGATGCTGTACCACACTTTGAGCTCACTGTCTACAGCAGCAATTAAAGGCATACAGAAACTAAAGAGCACAGGAAATTGTGGTAAGTTCTGAAAAACAGGTATCACATGGCGTTATAGCATGAAAGCGTAGGAGTAGTGCTTTTAAAAAGAACTTTAAGGAAGAGGAGTTCTGCCAATATGTTGAAACATAAGTAGAAATTTGGCATGCAGGGGCATTTCATGCATACCTGTGAGGGTTTTAGCACGGCTAACAAAAATTACTTGTAAAAATAGTGATATTAAGGTGATTTAAAAAATAATTTGGATTTACATTGTATGCTTTGGAAAAAGTGTGGATTGTATCAACTCTTGTCCTGGAGGAATCAGTAGAAGTTTCTTTTTCTTTCTTTTTTTTTTTTTTTTTCTTACAACATTTCATTTTGAAATACCTTAAGTGAGCAAGTTTTAAAATGCATATACACTTACGTACAACCAAGAACATTTCCAAAGCAGACAATGGACTCTAGTACAATGTAATTAACTAGAGTAGTGGCCTTCTTCATATTTCATCAGATTTTGCAGGTACCTTTTCTTCCCTTGGTGTTCTACGAAAATCTATCATTTATATAGAAATCTATAATGTACATAGATTTGTGAAAAGATCATCACAATCAAGATGCAGATACATCTTGACTATAATTATAACTATAATTAAACTCTATGACTATACTTAAACTCCTTCATGAGTCCCCTTAATAGTAACAAACTCACCAGACTCCAATTCCCTGTGATTGCTGAACTGTATCCATCACTACAATTTTGTCCTTTTGTATTTTATATGAATAATTATAATGTAAATAACCTTTTAAAGTGGCCTTTTTTTACTTAGCATAATGCCTTGTGATCTAATGAAGTTGTACTCTCCAATAGTTTGTTCTTTTCAATTGCTGAGTAGTGTTCTGTTCTCACTGTGTGCAACATTTGTTTTCTCTTTCCCTCATTGAAAGATATGAAATCACTCCAATTTAGGGCTGTTACAAATAAGGATGCCGTGAATTTTTTGCATACAGACTTTTGTATGAACATATGTTTTCATTTCTCCAAAATGAATGCCCAGGAACATGATTGCTGCGTCATATGTTACCCATATGGTTAACTTTATGCAAGACGACCACACATTTCAGAATGGTTATGTCAGTTTACATTTCTACTGTCAACATAGTGGAGATCAGTTGTACTACATCCTTGTCAGCACTTGGTGTTGTATGTTTTTTTCTTTTCCCAGTATAATAAATTTGTACTAGTATAATATTGTACCTTCTTTTTTTTTGCTTTCCCTAATTAATGATCTTATACTGGAAACCTTTTAACTTATCAAAATAATGTCATGATACAATGAGGAGGTAACTCTGCAAACCACATAGAGGAAAGGATGACATGTCCAGAAATTTGAGGCTAAAGAGTTAATCAGGATGCTCAGATATGATTCAGATTATTAATACAGTTTACCTAAAATAAAACATTGTCACAGAGTAGGGATAAGAGAGATGATATTTGAGAAGAATTTAAAAGTAGAATCAAAATCAGCCAATGAGCAATCAATTGTGGGAATGATGAAAGGAATAAAAAACAATAATTCTGACATTTAAAGCTTGAAGATATGAGTAAATACAGATATACTAACAAAGTTAAGAATAATGGGAAGAAGAGAGTTTGGGGAGAAACAATTGATTGAAAATATTTGAGGACAATGTTAAAACTGAGGTACCTATGGAGCATACCAAAATAACTGACTAATTTGTCTGCAGGAATTATCACTCAGAACAGATATCTGATACTGTAAAAAAGGAAGACCCTTTTGGAAAAAGGAATATTTTGCTTAAAACTATTTTCACACCCCTTTTAGGAACATTGGTGACAATTGATCTCTGATATCTAGGTAATTTTAGATTAGAAGCAAGACCAAGTCAAAGGACATTTCATGTTGAGGAACAAATGCGAAAAATTCAGGGAGAGAAGACTGTAGCATGGGAATAGTCTACTACAGAGGTAACTTGAAGAAGATTTAGAAGATCAGTAACTATTTGAGAATTTTTCCAATTTATAGAAACCTTTGTAATTCCATCAAAAGAGTAGAAGGCACGTGCAATACACCTACTGTGTACTTTTTTCAAAATTGGAGAAATCATTCAACATAATACACTTTGTGAATCATATATCAAAAACTATAACCCACATTGCATTTTTTCCTTTCACTATAAGATAATGACTATATATAAAATAAGCATAATACCAATAATACACAAACCATGAAGAAAAATACTTAACCTCATCTTCCCAAAAATCTTCTATTGTAGCTTGGTAAGAAAAGAAGTAAAATCTTCATTTTGAAGATGAAAACAAAGAAAATAAACAAACAAACGAGACAAGAAAACAAACAAAACAACTTGGAAAACAGAAAAAAATGCAAAGCGTATAACATAATACATAGAAAAAAAATGTCTTTTCTAACAGAAGTTTAGCTTTCTTTCCTCTATGATAGACTGGGAAATGTCATCTATGCCCATTACAATTTAAGTCCTGGTAAATTTACTTGAATCACAAACACATGATTAAAGGGAAACTGTAATTCATACTTACACTGTTTTGTAAAAAAAAATTGAAAATCCATAAAGTACTGTGATCATATTTAGAAAATTTTCAATCAGACCATCCTGCCAATTCCTAAATATGCTGATCACAGCAAAGAAACAGATGTCTCATTTATTCCATTGCCACTGATCTAGAAGAGGGAAACTGTTAATAAGCATAAATTCTCCTAAAGTAGAAAGTCACTGTGTTATGGTTTGTGTCTAAGTGTTCCCCCAAAGCCTCATGCAGTCATGGGGGTAGGCTTCTAGAGTTTGTGACTGATTCATGGTCCAATGATGGGATTATGGGTTTGAGTGCTACATCCACCCTAGGGTGGGTAGCCTACATACAGCATAAGGGACAGAAAGAGTCTTCTCTCTCTTGCTCCTCCCTTTTGGCTCTTGTTGCTTTTGCTGTCTTCTGCTGCCATGAACTGTTACCCTCTTCCATGTGCCACCCTGCCTTGGAGCCAGTGGAGTATGGACTGAAACCACCACAAACAGTGAGCTAAATAAAACTTTCCTTCCTTAATTTTGGGCATCAGGTATTTTGTCTCTGCAGCAAGAGAAAAGTAACTAAGACACATGTAAAAAACAAATAAATGAAGTAAATTTTACCACTTTCTAAAGTCAACAAGTGAGCCAGGGATATAGCTCAGTGGCACAGTGCCTGCCTGGCAAGCACAAGGTCCTGAGTTTGATCCCCGGTAACCAAATAAATAAATAAATAAATAAAATAAAATAATAAAGTCCACAAGTAACATGAAAAATAACTATGTAATAAAGAAAAATAACAAATATCATTGGGAGATTTCAAAAATTATTAATGAAACACGGGAGGGGATGGGAGATCACATTCCCCCTCAAGAAAAAGGAAAAAAGAAAAAACTAACACAAAGGGAACAGCAAAAGGAAATGATGACAGGAAACAAAATGAACAATGTCTAACAAGCATGTTCATATAGGAAGAACAAAAGAACCACTGAACCATTAGGAAAAAAAAATAATAAATAAAGGAACAAATAAAAATAGAAAATAAAATACATGAAATTTGTGATAAACTAAGAAATCAGTGAGAACTACCATCAGTACTTGCAAAAGACTGATTGATGTAATATGAATAAAATTGCTTTTACGCCAAGTTCATTTTAGGAGACCAAATGGGAAATTAGCTGCATTACCTATATATTTGACTCACGTAAAAGAACTGACGGACTTCAAAAGTAGAATGACTCCATTTGTGTTAATAAATGCATAAGAAGAAACAGGAAATTCTGCTATGTGGGAGCTATAATTATGGAGGAGAAACATCCTGACTGAGTGGAAAGCCCAGTTCTTGGATACTGCACACAGCTCAATTCTGGAGTGAAACTCCAAAAATAATAAAAAGTGCCTTTAGACTTACTGACTATGTTTTTACATTCTGAAGGAAAATTTTTTCCGTTATAAAAATTTAAAATAGAATTATGAAGGACACAAACTGTCCTGTGCTGTAAAACTCTGAATAACTGTAATACAGTTGTAAATTTATGTAAACATACTTTAGTTCTATCAGGTTTTTTGAGGTTATATGAATAAGATACTGACATATAAAAAACTACAGATAAGCAAACAATGGGGAAAGGTTTTTAGTACACATTAACCACAATGAAAATGAAAATTTTTAGATTGTTCCTAGTTTTAAAAACCAACAATGATATTCAATAATAGTAAAATATATATTCAAAACATAGTTTATCAATAAAATGAAACTGTGTATAGCAGTTAGAATATACAAAGATATAGACCTCACCTATATAGGCAAAAGTGTACCAAAGGAAATAAAATGGCGGGTATTTAAGTATATTCATGATTCTTCTAATGTACAATATCTTAAATAAAAATTATTTATGAAGAAAATATAATAATCAAATGGGTATTTGATAAATACTTTTAAAATACTGAAGCTTGAGGTGATAAAAATATACCATAGGATTATGTGTAAGATTCTTTACTTTTCTTGTATTCATTTAACAAAGATTTATACAGCACGTGGTAAACAAATAAACACTGAAAGGTAGTCAACTTCATGGAAACATAGGATTATATCTGGCAAAAGGGGGACACAAGCTTTCTTTCCAGATTTCCTGAAGAGAACTATAGAGGTTTAATATATTCAATTTGTTACAAAAGTAATACAAATTGAGTTATATCAATAAGTATTGAAAAATTGACACTTCTGCTGATTAGTAAGAGTCCTGGGATAAGGCATTCAAAACTAAGAAATAATTTGTCAGTTTCTTGGAAACCAGAAAAAAAAAAAAAAAAAACCACCAAAATCCTAGCCCTAACCTGACATTCAATAGCTGTGTGATAGTAATTTTTATATATTTTGTATTTTAAGACTTAAAATAGGAGTTGCTTCTTCTGATATGATTGCAGCTTTCATTTCACAGATACATTCTCATATACTTAATGTATTTTGTTAGCATAACAATGTAGTCTAAAAGTTTTGGCACAGGGCCAGCCCAAAAACAAACATTTAGCAAAATGTTTGTTAAGCCAAAATTTGCCTATTTTAGGAAGCACTTGGAATCTTCTAAAATAAAAAGCTTTTAAAAATTAGAAGAATCAGTCATATCTGTGAAAAAGAAACATAAGTCTCATTTCCAAATGAATCAACCAAATCTATCATTGCCAGGGTTGTATTTCCCTGAGATGAAGCATGTCTAAATGAAACAGAAGGAACATCTACTCTCTTTCAGAACCCAGAGAAATTAATTGCAATCGAATGGCATAATGAACACCCCAAAATTTTTTAGATTAACAGAAAATAAATTCAGGGAAGGAAGTGACAGTCACCTCAAAGAAGGCAAAAGTGTGGCTAGAAACAAGGTACCTCTAAAAATCAAGTAAAGTAGAACTGAAATAAAGTCTAGTGATTCTAATCAATGTGTGTAATTAATCAAGTCAGGGTCTGATGAGTGGTAATGATGGGGGACTTTGAAGTACAGCACAGCCCTGCATGGCCATCTTCTTATCTGAATTGTAAATGCAGCGTGCATGAATACAGAGATAAGTTTGTAGAAAAAAAAAGAGATATGACCTCTTAAAAATTTGTTCCAGACTTTTCAAATTCTTTTTGAGCTAGGCAACAAAATAATAGAAGACACAGGTAGTATCAGTGCTCATGGAAGGTTTTGAACACTATTTGGATTTTTCCATGTGGCTATTTTTTATTTCTAACTATTATTTTTGCATATTATTGCTGTAAACCAGAATCATCCAGTGAAGGGAAAGGGAAATGATAAATAACCAGTCTAGTTAAACATGATGAAAGTATCTAAAAATGTTTAGTCTGTAAAGGGCAACATTTTGAAGGATATCGTGCTTTTTTTAAGATGTGAAGATATTACATAGGTGAAATAGAAATATTCTAATTCCTGAGAGTAAACCAGGGGCAATACATTAATCTTAAAAGGCTATTTCAGCTCAGATATATGGAAAGAATTTTCTAACAGTTTAAAGTATATTCAAGTATTGTTATTAACCAGTAACTCCTACATAACTTGCCAGCTAATACTTGTAAAATCAGTTCTAATTTGGTATTTATTTTTGACTGGGAATTGAGTTAGAGGACTCTCATACAATCATAAGAAAATAATTTGTTAAATATCATTGACAGCATTTATTAAGAATTTTATGTTTGGGCCGGTGAGATAGCTCAGCGGCATAAGCGCCTGCCTGGCAAGTGCGAGGTCCTGAGTTCGACTCCTGAAACCCACATATGAAAAAAGGGCCGGTGATATCGCTCAGCAGCACGGGTGCCTGCTGGCATGCTAGGTCCTGAGCTCAACCCCCAGTACCCACACACAAAAAAAGAATTTTATGTTTATTTTTATATTTATGTATTAATTCTGCGTTCATGTTTTACACATATGACCATAAATGTATCTGTTCATGTTTGCTTAATGAAGCATACTTGCTAAAAGATTTATGAAAATGGAATAAGCTTGATCTTCCACATATTATGGTGCTATTTCTATAATTTGAAATATCAAGCTGTTCTCTATGAAAATAAGTTGGATTTATGGTAAAACTCCAAGGCAGTGGAGAAAAGAGCGGGTAAACAAAAAATTATTGAATTTAGATTTTAATAGAATCCACATATGTGAATTTGTAAACATCTACGCACACAAGTAAATTCATAGAAAATGACAGAAGAAAATATATACTAAAATACTAACAACGATTACCACTGAAAATTGGAATACAGATTTAAGATAGGAATAGGAAATGATAGGGCAGAGTACACATACTAATCTCTTAAATATTGGATTGTTTAAACTATATCATATAGGGATTGCCTGTATAATAATTTTTAATACATAACAGGTATTTTTGTTTTGTTTTGAGAATTGTTCAACACAGAAAAAGTTACCTCTAAGAGAAGAGAGCTCACTGACTCTTTTGGTCTAAAAGTTTATCTACTTCCTACAAGTAGAAATAACTAACAATATATTTCTATAAAAGAAAATGAGCTGGTACATTTTGAATATTTTTAAAATTTTATTTGTAAAGCAAATACAACAAGGCTGAGTCAATATTATAAAAAATAAACCTAAGCCAGTAAAAATTGAAATACCAGCTGAGGGATTCATGTTTTATCTGCTCTATCATCCTCACATTTAAAGTTTTCCTCAACAATTTAGTGTAAGTTATTTATTTATTGATGGAATGATGAAATGCAAATAGATATTTCCAGAAAGATGAAGTAGAGTATGCCACGTTTTCAATAGTTTGTGTTTTCATGTAGCCTATACTACTTTCCTAATACAGTCAAACTTTAATTTATTAAAGAAAAGTTGGAGTTCTGTCCATTCCATTCAACCAGCTTCAGGTTCCATTATCAACCTACCATATGCATAAAATCCATCTATTTGTAATTTTTTGGCTTTATCTAAACATCTTCATCTGTTTCCTTCTTTTAAGTATCTATTGATATGATTTTTTTCTTATCAATTTTACAACTTTTTTGCATATGTCAAACATTTGATTACATAGGCACGTATTAGTATGTCAGCTACTCAGGAGGAGTCTCAGACAAACTCCCAGGTGGCCAAAGTGCACAGGTAGGATTGAGCCACTAAAAAAATCCATCTAAAATTAAGTGTGGCGGACATTGAAATAAAATCTTCCAATGCATGAAATCGATAATAGACTTGAGGCTTCCTGGAGAGTCATGTGCATGCAATTTCCAAAAAGCTGTCATTTCACTATGTAGAACGATATGAATTCACATTGAAATTTATTTCTACTATTAGTAATATATTCCTATTGTAAATGTGTGCTTTGGACGAAGTATACTTTTAGTTGAAGTAAGAAAGGGAGAAATTACAAATAGATATTTTAGTGGTTTAGTGGCATTTATATAATTCTAGGACAAGTTTTTAGGACAAGCTTACCAAAGAAATTTCTGAGGTTAAACATGAAGGAAGCTTTTAATGTATGGGGGTGTTTGCTAAAGCAGAACACTATGATGAATATAAAAAGCAAAAACATTAAAAGCAGTGAACTCTTTATTTTCTCTGCTTCCCTGGGAGCAAAACACCAACAGAAGAATTCTGTAGATAAATGATGTTTCCACCTGTGTTGGGAGCTGAGAGTGGTGAGATTATAATTGGGACAACAGGTTTAGAGACCATCATCACTAGCTCTTTTGTTCTCATTTAAAAGAAAAAAATTCAAAAAATCACTAAAATTATCTTATTTCTGTGTATGTATTTATGTGATTAAAATTTCATATATATGTACTTTTGTGTAACTGCATAATGTTTCTATCTATAAATTTTTAACATTTATCTATGAGCTGCTATTTATAAGATGTGCTGATAATAGATGAACACATTAAGACAAAGAAAAAATAGATAACAAAATTATTAAATTTATTTTGATGTCAATACTTTCATGAAGGCTTTGCTACAATGAAATTGATGGTTACATTAGATAGATAAACAGATATAAAAATTACACAGAATGTGAAAAAGCTGTTGTAATAAATGAAGGCAAGTGTGCTACACAAAACAGCAACTGTGAGAGAACATAAAGCAAGGCTGAATCAAAATTTCCTGGTAATCCAGACAAAGAGATTTTTATAATATATTTTTTAAATGTGCCTGCTTCTTGTGGGAGATGGTAGTTTTTCTTAGTACTCACATGTAACTGAAATTTGTTATACAGATTAATATGCAGATAAGCAACATTCTTTTTTCCTCCTATTAAGATCATACACTAGTGTCTCTTAATTGATCAGCCGCAGTACACCCCAGTAAGACATTTTATCAATGGGCTCTCAAATTTTGACCTTTGAGAACATAAGTCAATTTGAGCCAGATATGTGTAAACATGAATCTTGCTATATATTGTAAATCTGAATATAACATTCTGGATCTAGAGCAGCCCTCTACCTCTATCTGCCTAGCGCACATAAAATTTTCTTTTAATTTATAGTATCTTGAGTGAAAAATGCAACCCAGAGTGATTATTTCTGTTATGAATTCTAATTATTAAAATTTCACTCTCTTATCTCAACGTTCCCAGCATCTTTCTGTACTATACGTCCTCTACTCCTGGCCCTCAAAGTAATCCACCCTCTTGTTGTCACAGTCCTTTCCTGTGGGTATGGTCCTTCGAGAAGGACCAGATGGTTTCAATCTATAATAACTTCTGTAGGACACACTTGACATCTGAGAAACTCATGGCAACCTGAGGAAATGTAGGTTGTGGTAGGAAATTTATTGTGCCCCTCAGACCTCTTTCTCCTGCTTTTGTCCAGAGTCCAGGACAATCTGAAAAAGGCAACGGTGGAACAAAGGTCAAGGTATGTCTCCTCCCCTTGTCAGGAGAATGGGCATCATAGATAACCACAGGTTCAAAAATTCTCCATCTTTCTCGTTGCACACCTTGTCCTTTAAATGTGGTTCAGGTAGTTGGAGTATTCAGAAGTGATTCTTTTGCTGCACACACCCTTCTGGTGTTTTAGCAGTGACTAACTAGCACAACAATAGATATTTCTCTTAACCTAGATAAGTGGAACAGTTAGTTTATCCTCAACATTGGCACTAGTGAGGAAACAAGAAACAGCTTTCAAGAGCATTTTTTACTTGCTACCTCATAAAAATCGATTCTTGCCCTGCTTGAGACAGTGCTCCTCTACTGACGTCTTTGTGGCAGCACCTCGCACACTTTGTGGGTTGAGAAATAAGTTTCTGCAAGGAAGTGATAAGGTTGAAGACAAAGCCATACCTAGAGACAGATGCCCAGAGGCAAGAAACGGGAAGAGATTTCCATCACGAACATATTAGAGAATGCAGTCAAGCTTCAAAGAATTCTTCACCAAAAGCAAACAAAAGATTCAATAACTCTGGAAGTTTTTGTAATCTGTGTATTTTTCTATTTTAGTTTTATCCAGTGTGATCAGGTAATCCAATTTGTAAAAATATATTGCAGATAGAGGTTGACAATCAGTTTTAAATCAAAGGCCTGTAGACACTTTGCAACGAATGAATTTATCAGTTTTAACAAATCGATAAGACCCAAGCCTGATATATCTATACAGAATACAGATTCTGTCAGGATCGGCTTCTCTATGTACCTTCTGCTCTGGACACTACAAGATCATGACAAGTTGAGGATGCTTTTACACAGGCTTTTTCCATCTGGAGCATCTCTTCTCTTCTCCCCTTTGTCCTTGGTCTTAGTTAAGCCTCACAATTGTACTTTTCCTTGCCACTTATTAATTATGTCTTCTTGGCGTCCAGACTGCAAAATCCAGCTCCATCATTGACTTGAAATGTGAACTTGAACTGACTCCTTTATCTTAGCAATTTCCTTATTTATAAAACAGCGATAGTAACAGTATCTATTTTGGGTAGTTGCTGGGAAGACTGAATTAGCAAGTACAGATAAAGAATGTCAACTATACGAACATCTTACTGCACTTGGAACTTAGTAAATGGTAACTTACTACTTTCACTGTCGTGTCGGTATCTTGTTATTGTTGTAGCAGTGTGAATACAGGCTGCTTTTTGACCACTATTTCTCTACCTTTTTATTTCCCAGCAGCTAGCACAATGCTAAACACACACACACACACACACACACACACACACAGACATGCTTAATAAATATGTGTTGACTAAATAAATGAATGGCAGGGTTTACTGATGTCTGTAATCACTACTAGACCATCGCTTAAAAGCATGAGGAAAGCTGACATTAGTGAAATAAATTCAGGAGGTAGAATTGCTGTTTTCACCCATGTGACCTTAGTCTAAGTATACACATGAAGAGGTGGTTGAGCACATATAGTTAGCAACATAAAACTTGTCACATAACAGTAATATTACAGATATTTATACACCATAAGAATTTTCCTCACTTAATATATGGTAATTTGTTTTTCCAGTAAAATGTCCAGCAGCAAAGTAAAAAGACACCACATATTGCTGCAGAAAAAAAAGATGGCATACTCAAATTTGGTAGTTTAAGAATTGCCTAAAACAGGGACTATTTAAATAGGTGTAAACAGTTTGTAGGAAAATCAAGAAGGAACTGTTAACCTGAAGGCTGTGGTGGAACAAATGAGCACTTTACCTTCTCTCTTCCCTCATTCATTCTCCCTCCTTCCTTTCTCCAAAGATTCTCTTTATTGCCAAACATCTAGAAGCCAACTGAAATGAAACTCGGGGTTTTAACGCAGATAGTTGGGTTCCATGAACACAGCATAGGGTGAGAAGTTGGAAGAACAATTTGGAACAGCAAACAAAAGGCATCCAGTGTATAAAGTCAACTAAGATTCAGAAACAAAATTTGAATGAAGTTGAATAATTTTTTTTTTTCTGCAGGAATTCTCAGATCCTTCCTATACTAATGTAGATTATGACTCTCTGGGACAAGGGAGAAAATGTGTGAAGTATAACAAATGCAGGGACCATGGACCCTCCTGCTGTTGTAGAACTCCTGGAGGGGATACTTTTTCCAAGCATCACAACTAAGAAAATGGAGTTCCCTGATGTCACCTCAAGCATCAAATGAATTTTGCCTGAAGAATCGATGTTTTTATTGGTAGAGTTCATGTACTCCACCACCCAAGTCCTCAAATTATAGAACTTCTAGAGCTCCACATGATCCACAGTGTTTTTACCTACCTTGTCATGTTCACATGGCAGGTAAAATAATTTAAATTTCAAGAAAAGGAGTGGCCTGCCCCCGCCCCCAAAAAAAGAGTTAGTTGTCTTACAGCAGTCTCTAAACTTGGTCATAACACTTTCCCCTAGCATTTTATCAGTTTAAAATATTATTGAATTTTAAAAGCCAGATTTAGAAACAAATATGCATGTAGTTCTCACCAGTAGAGAGTACATCTAATTTGCTGAACTACTCAGATTTTGAATAGGCTTATATTACTTCTATGGGAAGCAAAGGAATTTGCCCTTTTCTTAACTCAAAGTAGAATTTAAGAATTGATTGTCCTCAAAGTCGTTTCTCACAATTTGATTTTTTTCTCTGTAAAACTGGGTTTTAAATAAAGTTCTCAGTGCATGAAGGAATAGAGTGCTATGCAGGTGGATTTGCCCTTGGTAACAGACACAGCTGTGCCCATCAAACACAAAATACAGTATTTAATTTTGGAAAATCGCTTACGGCAGGCAGGATAGTACAAGGGAAAGTCACCTTCAACTGCCAGTCAGGAAGAAACAAAGATATCATGAACAGTAGGATTTTTTTCCAAATGTTTCCAGGATAGAGTTGCATTCAGTGGCCTTTGAGAACCACTGAACAATGAAATGGGTAGCTATTTGCCAAGCACATACAGCTGTGTGTCTGTTTGCCTGAGGTGTGTGCTGGCGGCTGGGGGAAATGAGGTTAGGGTACTTAAGAATTGAGGGTAGAGTCAGCCCATCCATTATATGCCTTTCTGCTGGTCAGAATGGATTCCTAGGTGGAATTAATTCATATTATAATGTGGTCTTCAGCTCTTTTTCACTGCTGTTCCTCATGTTTTATCCTTTTCTTGGCACTGTCCCACCAACAGTGTTTCACCACAGTGCAGTCATTCTGTTGCCAACTCCAGGCAGTTGTTGCTTGCAGAGAATGTGTGTTGGCACCAAATACCCACATGCTTATGAATATAGGTGGCCGACCGAAGTTAACCAATTATTCAGAGGCAGTTAGATGAGTCAGACATTTTAGCACTTGTCTGATTCACATCTCTAGTCTACATGGAGAGGGTTATTTTCTCCTCAGTAAAGTTTTATGGAATTTTACTATGGCAAGCAGATGTCCTAGTTCTAGCAGTACATAGTGGACTGGAATTGATTCAAAAGTGCTCTTCCAGCCTTTCAGGTGAGATATAACAATGTTAACACTAACTGATTATGTAGTAGATAAATAACCAAGACTGGTTATCATAGAAGTGCCTAGTACTGCTTCTGTGTTATCATTTTATTGTCACTATAACTGAAAATACAGGTGTGTCCTGTTTAAAATATTATCTACCCTATGATATGGCAATGGATTCTATTTAAACATGATTTAGTTCGCAAGTTGTTTTTTTCTGCCTATGTCTTCATTCTTTGTCTGTATCATAATTTCAAAAGAGGTCCAGTTGCTCTTGTGATTAAATGTACCTCCCAACCTTTTTGTTGGCACTCCTATTCCCCCAAAAATATGAATAACAACCACATTTGAAGTGCCATCCATGTTACTCCAGGTAACACATGCTAGGTACATATGCATTGCAAAGAAAAGCTAGTTTTTCCTGAGCTTGATATCCCTTAAATAATCCTAAAAATCTTAGTTCATGAACCTAGATTTCAAAATGTCAACTGCATTTACAATTATGAATAATAGCGAACTGCTATTCCTGAGGGAAATAAGAAAAAATGTTTCACAGAATTTTTTAGCAAAAACAAATGATTAGCATGTTTTCACCAAAAGGGAATAAAACTTTTAATATGGAATGTCCCTCGGGTCTCCTTTTTGTAAACAAAATTCATAACCACCTGTCATTTGATGAAATCCAATAAATTCCTAATATAGCATATACTTCTCCAAAGTGTTCATTGGCTTTGTTTCTTTAAGTGAAAAGGAGGCCTAGAAGCCCCATCTACACAAGGAGATAAGGGTAACTATAGTGTGCTTTAAATATAAAGTTGTGTCTATTAGAAGGAAAATGTAACAGAAATATTAAAATGAACATAATTTATAGCCACAGTAATAGTTTTACCAAGTACTTTAACTATACCAGCCAGATGCAAACAACTTTCTAAAATGATGTCAACTTTACTTTTAACCTTTCATTTCTGTTTTCATAAGGAATATATATAGATGCATACTTGCATGTACACACATTCACATGTATGAAAATTCATTTAATCTTTAAAGTGTTCCAAACTGAAAATGTAGAGCTGATGGCATTTTTCCTTTCCATTGCACAGCGAAACTGCCTGCTGCTACCTCTCCTTTTGTCAGAGACTGATACGGGCTGTACAATCTTGTAGTCACAACATCTCACTAAAAAGCTTCTTTGGCGGCAATGCCTATCTTGGAGTGTGTTTGGTTTCCTGGCTGCCTTATTTGTTTACAACAATGCTCTTAAAATTGTCTGTACCATCTGTGTGAGGTCTACTTCCCTGAATGAGAATGAGATATTAAAATGCCATCCAGATGTCTAGATGCATATCGGCATTAACATATTATGCAAATTGCCACAAGGCATTTTTTTCCCTTCTTAAACAAAAAATATTTTTAGACAGAGTGTAAGAAAGTAAATCTGCGAAGGCAAAAGTAAAGTTTTAAAAGGTAAAGGAAACAAGATGCATCAGATTTACATTGCTTGTTATTTTATAATTGTATCTCCTAAAACTGTGACTTGCAAATATTTTGTGTCTATCACCTTGCAAAAGAAAGATAGATGCCAATAAAATAGCAAAATTCATCCCGTAAAAGAAAGTTATGCACTCAGGATATTTTCTTTTTATAACAGAAATGATATATTAGAAAGTTTAGTGGAAAAATTCATAACATTCCTCTATTAAATATCCTCTATTCAGACATGGTATAGAATATCTTTTAAAGTTGTATATTAATTCTTTCTTACAGAAACAAGAAACAAAATTTGTTTCAAATGATTTTACCTAAAAACTTAAAAATCAATGGGATTTTAAAAATGATTCCTTTTATATGGGTGATTATGTGGGGTATGGGCAGTGGAAATTCCTTTAAAATATTATCAGAATTTCCATTAAAATACAGTGTATTAGCATTAATAATAATCATCCTAGACTTTAGAAATAGTTACAATTTCTGAAGGAAAAGTTACCTGATTCAATTTATAATTAACATGGATTTAACCTGATATTTCTTCTAATCGCTTCTATTTATAAATTCTGAATATATTTTCTTGGGCTAGAGTGATATAAAAGTTTCAGCTCTAAATGATTTAATTCAAATTCAAAACTTTTTCTTTTCTTCACAGAAAAGAAACCAGAATAACAGCATTATTTTACAAAACACATTTTGCAATCTCAAACAATGTTTTCTGAATCAATATTTAAATTACAACAGTATTTATATACAATGAACTCTGGGGTGTGTCCCAAATATAACTAATTCAGTATCCCATTGAAGACTTTGACATGTAGTATATAGTTTAAAATAAATAAAATCAGCAAAACAAAACAAACCTAAGACAAAAACTTTGGGGGTCACGTTCCTTCTGAGCTTTACATTAATGATAGATTTTCTTTTCTTCTCAAAGAGTTTATTCAGCAAACAGACTATTAATACCTGCTAAGAACAGTTGAAGTGGCTAATGCCTCTCAAATTATCAAACTTTTCACCAGAGATGTGGCAGGATACAAAGAAAATTTTTAAAAGATAACATTAGCAAGAAAGTGAAAAATGGATTGGAATTGAGCAGGCAATAGCAGAAGAAAAGGATAAAGAATTTAAAATACAAGTTTGAATTAGAATTGTTCACTACAATGTAATGAATCAGCTAAACTTTCTGTCATCTTCATTCCCTCACAATTAAACTGTGTCGAGGAGTACAAAGAGAAAATGAAGATAATTATCTAGAAGATTCAGTTCAGCAAACACTAGCTCGAAAGAATTAGATGATCCAGGCATTCTTTCCACCCACACACTGTGCTGATAAATTGTCTCTGGGTTCCACCTGCCTCGCATCCCTATTTCCATCTCAGAGCTATGCCATCCCTTCTGCCCTCTTCACATACAAGTTGCCATAGCCAATTGCCACCAAATGTGCCAAGTTCTTTTCAATAATCACAAACTATACTGAGAAAATGTAATTCAACACAAACTCAATCTTTTTCCCTGATAACTAATCCCAATATTAGTAAGTCAGAATCCTAAGGGAAAATGCCAATGTAGTATTTACTGCTATGGTCTTGTCTTTTGCAAGGCTAAAACTAACTAATTTTCAGGACGAGAACTGCCGCAGAAGAACTGTATTCCTGGTCAATTGTGCCGGCGCACTCCTGTAATCCCAGCACTCTGTTAGGCTGAGGTAAAAATATTGCCAGTTTGAGTCCACTCTGGGCAACTTAATGGCCTAGAGAGACCCTGTCTCAAAATAAAAAAGAAATGAAAAAGGCCAGGGATGTAACTCAGTTCAAAGGCTTTGAGTTTAATCCCCAGTAAAACACACACATGTGCACGCACACACACACACACACACACAGGAATTGTATGGCCAACAATACCTAACCAAATCACCCCAAATGACCCCATCTATGTCGATCATCCATTCAAAAGAAGAATCAAGAAAGAAGTACAATATTATTTGGGAAAGAAGTCTTGTGTTTCACTTCAAGGTGCATTTTGAGGGGATTAGCAGACATACAATACAACCAGCCCACTGCTGCACTTTGTAAACACTCTAGACTCCCCATAGTTAATATTCAATGAGCTGGATGTCACCTGCGTATGTGCAAGAAGTTATCATGTTTTCTGGTCCCTGTTTCAAATGGCATTGGCCTAAAAAAGATGAGCCAGTGCAAAGGCAAACTCACTCCCAAGAATGTCATTTTACAGAATTTAATGCACAAACTTATTCCTGTGTATTTTCCTTCACATTGTTGTTCAATCAATGAATATTTATTGAGCATCTATTAGGTGCCAATCACTGTCTCGTTGCTGAAAGTCACACAGGACAAACCCATATGACACTCCTCTGTGGCAGTACATTGAAAAGATGGTCAAATCTTTTCCTTTTTAGTATTTTGGTCTCCCCATCCATCCTCTACAATGCTATTTTCAGATATCAAAAATCATACCCTTGACAAAACCACCCCGTAATCAAAAATTTTCATTGACTCCCATCATTTAAGAAACATATGGAAACTGTCTTCATACTATTTTCAAGCTTGTCGTTGTCTGGCACAAAGCTAGCTTAGTATGCTCCTATTTGTACTTCTGTCAATTTCCCCTCAAGTACTGAAAAAAAAGCCCACTCAATTTGTTCCCCACACCGCTTCCCTATCTCTTTGCTTTTGCTAATACGTTTCTTTCTCCCAGGGATGTGTCCATCTTCAGATCTTTAAATTGCCCCTGTTCTCCAAGAAAATTAAGGCAGTGACACCTAGTGGATAATAGCCCAGTCTTTTGAAAAAGATTTCATCTACCATGCTTGCATTGTACTTTGCTGATTGAGACTGCTTACGCACAAATCATACCTGCATGGCTTATGAATTTTCATAATCTGAACAGAGTGCACAACATTCTCAGGAATAGTGCTCCAGAAGGTCCCTCACGCCCCTGCCTATCACTGTACCCCGCAACAGTAACTCTTTCCTGCTTCCCACAACACAGATATTTTGGTCTTTGTTCTGCACAGATGGAATTATTCAGTGTACACTCTTCTGCGTCTGGCTTCTCCCACTCACTGTAACACTTACGAAATTCACCCATGTTGTCGTATGTGATTGTAAATTTTTCCAGACTTTTAACTATAATACAGGCTATAATGCAAATCATAATAGTTTAGTAATTCATTCTATGTTGATGGACATTTAAGTAATACCAGTTTTTTACCATAGTGAGCAGGACTGTTGCTATTTGAACATATACATGCATTACTTTTGGTTATATACCTATTTTTTATTTTATTTTATTTTATTTTTTGGTACCAGGAATCGAACTCAGGACCTTGCACTTGCCAGGAAGGTGCTTGTGCTGCTGAGCTATATCCCCAGCCCTTTACCTATTTTTTAAACTGCCTTATTGACCATACCATACTATAAATCTCTTTACGGCAATGTCTTCACTCGGTTTCCCCCCCAACAACTTGCCTGCAGTGTTAACATAATAAATGTGAGTAACTATCAGTTGAAAACCTTAGTATATAAGATCCATTGGAAAAATACCATCTTATTTAAAATGTGAAATTAGGTCAGTTATTTCTACTACTTTAAGTGATCTAGATCATCATTGTCCTAACAGTATTCAGATGTTTCATGAATGGCCACCACTGGTTTTCCAGGCTGACCCTGGAGAAGGTCAGTCATTTCTTCTAATTACTGCATCCTTCAAATCTAAGCAACAGAGTTAAGGTGATGAAGACTACAAAGAAATCCCCATGTATTAAGCAATAAGTATGTTAAAAGAGTCACAATTAAGATAATATAGAGTATCCTAAATACGAAAGTCCATGTACTTTTTTTTTTTGTGTGGGTACCAGGGGGTTGACCTCAGAACCTCACGCGCCAGCAGGCGCCGGTGCCACTGAGCAATATCACCGGCCCCTTTTTTTTTCGTATGTGGGTTCCGGGAGTTGAACTCGGGCCCTCGCGCTTGCCGGGCAGGCGCTTAAGCCGCTGAGCCATCTCACCGGCCCCCATGTACTTTTCTAAAATGAACAAATCTTCCATTTAATGAAGCTGATTCTGGTTCCCAAAAGATTAATAAACCCAGGGTATGGCTCTCACTAAAACTGAGATTTGTGTATCTCCACATAACTCAAGAGACCCAAGAGAGACACTGTAAATTTTTCCACTTGCAAAGGAAAAATGGGCAATGAATTTGCTAGTTTTAACACCAGATCCACACACGCTCTAAAAATGTTCAAGGGCAGCCAGCCCTTATTTATTGTAAGTCACTCTTAACACCAGACCTAATCGTCCCAAGTCTTAAATTTGTGCTCAGATTTGTGACTATTCATTTCCACCACTGTAGTTAAATGTGTTGTGAGGAGCTAAGGCAAATCCGTTTTGGGGTACAAACTTGAATTCTTTAACATTTTCTATGAAACAGCACATAAAAATCACAAACATTCATCTGAACCACCTTTTCAGCTGCTTCAACTCATGTCAATTGAATCTATGTGGTCCTTCCCCATAATTCTCCTTTCTGCATTCTCTCAGAAAATGACTTGACAAACTTAATTTTCTCTTACTCATCACTTTTGCTAGTGAGAAATTCCATTACATTTTGGATTTTTAAAAACCAACCATTGATCCCACTTCAAAGGTCAGACACAAATACACCAAATAAGTGGTTTAAGAAATCAAAAAGGATCTGTCAAAAGTGTATCAAAGTCAGGCATGGTGGTGCACACCTGTAATCCCAGCACTGTCGAGAGCTGAGGCATGACCATTGCAAGTTCGAGTCCTGCCTGGGGAACTTAGTGATTGCCTGTCTCAAAATAAAAACATAAGAAAGCTAGGAATGTTGCTCAGTGTACAAGTCCCTGTAGTTTGGTTTTTATCGCAATGCAAAGCATGCATTTAGCACCAGGTAGTCCCAAAACATACAAATAACTTAAAAATAAATTTATAATATATAAAAATGTACATTTTTGTGGGCAAAAAATCTGATGATGACTTGAATTTTTACTTTTATTTCTTTTCCAATCAGATTTTATTGGTATATTTTAGGTACATATAATGATCACATTCATCATAGAGAATTTGTATCTGTACATGATATAAATTTTTTTTCCCATTCCCCTCCCCTCCCTTCAACCTCCTCCTCTCCTCCCCATTTCTAAAAGCTTTCTTTCCATTTTTTCCTTCTTTTCTCTTTTTTTTTACTTTTCCCTTCTTTCCTTTCCCCCTCTCCCCTCCTTTGTTCCCCTCCCCACTTGAACATTTTCTTCCTATTTCACAATACCTATTATACATTTTGGTTCTATTTACACTTTTGTTTTCTCACACCAGAGAAACACTGCGGTATTTATACATGTGTGTCAAATTTATTTCACTTAAGAATATGGTTTCAAGGTGCATCCATTTACCTGGAAATGTCTCAAACTTATCCTTTTTATGGCAGAGTAATACTACATTGTATGAAAAAAAATCACATCTTCTTTATCCATTGAATTTTTACTTTTATTCTAGCAATTCTTTATACTTTTTAGTAAAAAGTAGTGCATACCTTCTGCTTATTTGTTTCTTCCAACAATATATCCAGTCATGTTTTCTTCTGTATAAAAGGTAAACTTTAAAAAGCTCTTTACTGATAGGTATCTTGCAGTGTACTTTGCCTAGATACTTGTACATACTTTATCAGCAAAAAAAAAATTAAATATCAAGGAAAAGTATTAAAAGAAAAACAAAGATAAAAAGAAGCACTTTGCAAATTGTAAATTAAGGAAAAAATTATGAATGACCTAAAACTACACTTACTAATTCATCGTGTGCAATGATTAAGAAAAGTTCAATGCTGCCAGTGAATCAATTGAGAAATAGGTAAATAAGTATATCTGAACGTCATCCCAAATTGCTTGCCTTTTTTGTTAACTGATACAGACGTAAGACTCTTCTGAGAAACAGATCATATGCCCAGATACACTCTCTTAGCCCAAAACGACGCATTTGTGTACATGTGTGTATATATGTGTGTTTGCATATGCATGTATATGTGTGTACATGTGTGTGTGCCTGTGCATTTGTGTGTGTGTGTGTGTGTGTATTAAGGAGGGGAAAAGATCCTGTTCAGTCATATGCACCAATCAGATTAACTTAGGTCAATAGGGATTTGATTAAGTTATGAAAAATTCTTCCTTCTCTGGGAAAAGATAGGAGGGAGAAATTATCACTAGTGTTAGAGGAACACGGAATAGTGATACTCTGGCCATTTTGTACTAAGACATAATGTATGTGTGCTACAACAGGAGAAAGAAATGCTACGACATGGCTTTCTGTAAAATTCTCGTATATTTCTGCCCAGAAAATTATGCATCCTTGCTAGTTAATATATCTTGAGTGCTTATTCTGAGCCGGAAAATGGTCTAGAATTTTTGCACACATATTTCATTTAATCCCATATCATCATCTTCCTTATCATATCTCCTAGTTTTCTTTTTTTATTCCAGCCACTTGGTGTCAGCCAGGTATAATTCAACATCTTCCCTGTCTCACAACAAACCCCCAACTTCTGCCCTAGGATAGTCTCTTCTGCAAATATCCTGATACATTTACACAAAATTACATATGCAAGAGAGCAAATGCTCCCCATGGGCCAACCTTCGACACCAGGAGATGGACAGGATTATGTAAATACTCCCCTCCACAGTCCCTCAAGGGTAAGAAGTCTGCCCAGGACTCATGGGGTCTAAGCAGCGTCAGTACCCAGTGCCAGGAACAGGGATAGCATGAAACACAACCTTGGGTCAGCTTTTCTCCTTTCCTGTTTCACTCCTTCTACATACCCACTCATTGGGGTTGTGGAACAGAACAAACCATCTGCACCCAAATCCCTTCTATTAGGCTCTGCTTTCAGTGAAACTCTGGTTAAACAAAACTACACTTACTCCTTAAGGAAGCTGCTATATTATTCCTCTTGCAAGATGAAGATACCAATGTACAAATAGCTTTCATAACTTGCGCCAGATGCACCATTACTAAGTTTTAACCCTGAATATGAGCCTAGGCTGCATGGCTCAGTGCCTTTGCTCATATACCACAGTTTACTCTCACATCCTATCAGAACCACACCAAACAGTAAGGATACTCCTAAAGAAGAGGTGACTGCGGAAGGAGATCAGCTAGAATGTTGAGTAAACCACGTAAGTTCATACACGTTTGGACAAAATAGCCTCCCTCATCTACACAAACTACTTCTTTTTTCTGCTGTGTATCCCTCACATTTCACCATACCATTTCAAATTTCCTCCTAACAATGTGCAGTGAATTTATCAAAAATCAAAGGAACATAAGGTCCAACAAAACTGTCCACAAGGATTTTTCCTTTTCACGTGTCTTCAATCTGTTGCCCTAGGAATAGAGACTTTCCAGGCTAGGGAATAACTATTGCTTGAGACAAAACCTGAATACTCAGCCCCATTCGTCAATACCCTCTGTGGTACACTCCTTGGAAAACAGAGATATTCAATTAGAGTTACATAAACATTTGAACAAATAAATCATAAACGAGATTTTAAAAGCTTGAGTTTGAAAAGCACAATAGTTACCTTTAATTGAGCACTTACTGTGCACTTCAGGGTATCTGAAGACCTGGAAAACCTTAGATAAATTTATTTTAAAGTTACTTTATTTAAATTTTCAATGAGTGTTTTTCAGGTCTCTCTTATTTTCAGAAGTACCAGTGAGGCCAATTATAAATAATCTGAAATGCAGTAGCAATTGTTCAAAACTCTCAAATAATAGGAAACATACTGCATTTTTATACATCTAGTAGCCTATTGCCCTACAATTCTGTGTGTCACTGCAAATTCAGTACTTTACTGCACAGCTTCCTATTAGTAACTGAGTATAACTTAATAGTGTCTGGTGTCTCAATTTCAATTTATTTTATTGTCTGTGAGCACTTTGCATAATACCCTTGAGGGCTAGAACCCTTTCAAGCAAATAACACGTTGAGGGAAATTTTCTTTCTATGGTCAACAGACTGTCTCCCAAAGTAGTTAAAACCAGTAAGTTTTTTTTTTTTTATGAAGCTGGATGATGCAAAATAATTAAATTCAGCAATTTAAGTCTAGGCACCAAAGCTCTTAGCAATGTTTAAATATGGCTGTAGTTATAGTTTTAAAAGATTAGCCAGATTTCTTTTTCTGCTTTTTTTTCCATGAAGCTCTCCCCACTGAATGTCAGATTCTGGCCTAGATGCCATCTTACCCTGATATGAGGCCACGGTCAAGATGGTACCCAGCCAGCCCCAAAACGAAGAAGGTTAAGGCCAGATTTCCTGTAGCCTTGAAAATCTTCACTTATGCAAATGCTACTGTTGCTTTCACACCTGTTGGGACTCCTTGATGAAAGGACTAGTTTTCTGGCAGACACCCACAATATCAGGATATTTCCAACCAATCACATCTTCTGACCATGTGCTCCAAACACCCGCTGAAGTGGTGAGAAGCCATAACTCCTAGTTCCCTTCTTTCTCCACAAATATTTCCTGAGGTTAAGAGCGTGAGCTCACAGAGCAGTGCATGAGTTGCTATCCTGGTTTCCCCCATTCTCAGATGAGACTTTTTTGTATTTAATCTTTCCTTATTTCAACTTTTTTCTTTTACCGAAGATTGATGATAAAATAATACCTATCCCAAGGTGTTGTAAGGAATCGGTGAGATAGTTTTTTTTTAGTTGTTTAATACAGCTTTTAAAAAACAGGAGCATTCTACAAATCTGAGTCTCTCTGGCTTGGCTCTAAGATTTTTATTGTAAGTTCGAACTTTAGTGTATATAGAACGGATCTAAGCGTTTTCCTTTGTGGCTTGAACACTCGTCCACAGCTTTTCCTATCTACAGGTGATCAGTTCAGGTCTAATCAGGTCCCATAAATGACTTTGTGCTTGCTGATTTAAAGTTAATGTCTTTCTCACTTATCTCCTTGACATTCCTCACTCACATTCTATTTTTTAAATTCTCAACATTCTGTCTTGCAATATCAACCTCTTTCTTCTATTTATTTAATGTACTTTTAATTCACAATTTTTGTTTCCTGTACCATTTGTCTATTCATTCTTACAATGCATATAATTATTTCCCATCCACTAGTAGGGAATAACAGGTAAAATAAGACAGAGAAAGACTGTTTAGTGTTTTCTCTCATGTTTCTCTCAGAACCTTTGGTTCTGCTTATCAGCAATACTATCATGCTAAGGTTCATATGTGAATGGATTTGCATTCTCTGTGAAGTATCATAAGAAGTCACGTATACTTGGATGAAGACATTTATCAAAAACATACATATATAGTAATTAAACCATTGATTTCTACCAGGTACTTTTCTTGTTCTTCCCCGCAAAAATATGGTGACCAGACTCTTATAGTTATTAAGAAAACACTTACACAAATAAACACAAAGGTACAGACTAACTGTATAAAGAAGGTAGTATAGTAAGCAAGGAACACCTTTTTATCCATTTAACCATGTATGCACTAAAATAAAATAAATTATTTAAAAATGTCACTCATTTGGCATATTTATTAAGCACCCACTTCTTCTCAACTTTCTGTATGTCATTCTGCCAAAGCAGCTCAGACTTCCATAGTTTCATGTTATTATAACGAGCACCAAAACAGTTTAAATAGGGAAGAAATTGGAAATCCACAGTATTTTTATGACCTTCATACAGACATTTTCTCTCCCCATTCTTACCACAAAAAAATTTTTGCCCGAATTAAAGTTTAAAAATGAAGGTCTTGGGCCGGTGAGATGGCTCAGCGGCTTAAGCGCCTGCCTTGCAAGCGCGAGGGCCCAAGTTCGACTCCCGGAACCCACATACGAAAAAGGGGCCGGTGATATCGCTCAGCGGCACGGGTGCCTGTTGGCGCGCGAGGTCCTGAGGTCGACCCCCCGGTACCCACAAAAAAAAAAAAAAAAAATGAAGGTCTTAACTGTATCTGAAACACTGTCTTATTCTTTCCGTCTCACCATTGAGCTGCTTATCTGGACTAAGTGTATGCTCTGAATATTTTGCTCCTTTAATCCTTTCGCAAAGCGTTCAATTAGAGTTAGCAACATTCAGCAATTTGAGTGTTTCACAATGCACAAAACTGTAAATATAAATGCATTCAGTAGATTATTTAGTGATTACAATATTTCTTTTCAGATCGGATGATAATTTTTCTTCAGCAGGCTTATAATGAAGACACATTTAAAGTCAAGAGGAATGAATTCACTGATTCACCTTAAATCATCTACTTCTTTAGTATTGGAAGCAAGCTACAATATTGAGTTATACAAGTAATTTGTAGGTTAGAAAAGAAATAAATGCATGTTTTATTCCAAGGAAAGCATTTATAAAATAAATGCTTATAAAATAACGAATCTACATCTTCCCTGCTTGAATTGATCGGAAGGTTTCTAACAACGTGAACGGTATTTTCAAAATATAATTGATCTTTCCTTTGACTAAAATAATTTACAAAAAGGTGCAAACATGTTCAGTAATGCTAATGACTACCTCAGCTGTATAGCAGAAAGCAATACCACTTTAGTCAGGTATTTGCAAGACAAGACTAGTTAATAAGTATATATATATATATATATATATATATATATATATATATATATATATATATAAATTTTTTTGAATAACCAGCTAGGAAGAAAATAGGAATTCTAGAGCTATTTTACATAAATGAGAGGACCACAGTAAATACATGAAGCCTCCTTTTGACTGAGCATATGAAAAGAAGGAAAAGAAGAAAAAATCATAAAATCACAAGAAGACTCAAGGAAAAAGTGTTTCACAGACATGTTCAGATACGACAGCTAGATTTTTTTAAATGAAATGAATGTAAGTATGAGAAAGATAGTGCAAAAAGACAGAACAGGCGCTCCTCCACTGCGTGAGAGGTAAGGCTCGCAGATCCCAGATCACAACCAAAGAACTGAAAATGTTAGACTTTTACAAAACCCCAATATACATTTTATTTTTCACTCAATGAAATTATACTCTGGTTTTATTTTGACTCAATGATATGTGGCCTAAGCCTAAGGCTTAGATATTGTTAGACTCAAAATTAATTTATGCATTTTATTTGAGCCTTTTTTCTAGGTAAATCAAAATTAGTAGTAGAAAACTGAAGCAATCTGAAATATAACTTTAACATCATAGATACATTAATGTTAGTGGACATACATCTGATTTAAAGTGATGAGATAACAGGTATATATACACACATAATTTGTGTGATACTTAATCATTAAAAACTATTTTCTCTGCAAGAAGTGTAATAAAGTATTATAAAATTGATACATATTTCACTGGGAGTGGGTGTGGAGGATTGTATTGCTATTTTACTGTCCTTGTCACTTGCTTTAAACAACGATACATAGGCAAGAGTAACAATGTACCAGTGCAAAGCCTTAAGAAATCTGTTATTCTTGCTTTTTTGCATTTCTGCTGTCATAATGACTTAGCTAGCCTGCTAATAATGAGAATAATGGCTTAGCTACCCTGCTGGTCCGAAGACCACAATAGACTTGTGGGTCTCTTCTCTAGTTCACTTACTGATCTATGGTGACAAGCAGAACCACCATTTACCACAACCTAAAGCAGGATGTCCTATCCAAATCTCCATTAGGCACATCACACCCAACCTGCAGACAAATGAGTAATAAATGATTAATGTAGTATTAAGCCACTGGATTTGGAGATTTGTTACATAGTAAGAATATACCGATAAAATGGTAAATAGAAAATTTAGCTTTAGTCCCTTAAACATTAATGATGCCTCTAGTTCCCATGAGATTTATGTTTCTTAGACATTCATTTACTTAAAAAAAAAAAGTTTGATGCACTACTAAGTGTCAGGCATTGTATTATATATATTGGGAATGCACTGTTAAATAAGATAAACAATGTCTATGTAAATTAATGAGAGGTAAATAAAAGGAATAATTATAAAATAGTTCGGTGAATGTGAAGGGAGACTTGCTCTTGCTTTATTAGCATGTTAATGTTTTCAGTCTTTTAAACAGTTAGGTTCTATTCTTTGTCCAAAGTGATCTATCTGTAAAGTCCAAGGGATAATCAGAAATGCAATTCTGTCTCTGCTTTCACCTCAGTGGTCTTGGATTGGGGTTGACAATCTAACTCACAGGGCACAACATGCTTCAAAATACACGGGTTCTACTGAGCTTCAAAAGAACATACAGAAAGGCAAAAACTGACTATGCCAGATGAGATTGTAGAGTTTCTGTGACTTCCAGACACAACTTTTGTCATTCCTCACTGAAGAGACACAGTCAAGACAGACAAACTAAGTCTGTGATGAACCCAAGTTTTAGAATGCTACAACTTGGATCTCATTCCAACTTTTATGTTTAGTGCTTCAGGCATTCACTCAGGGTTTACGATTTGGCCCTATACTGTGCAGTAGTGGCATCTCAAAAACCAGGTGCTTCAGCCATTCCTATAGCTCACGACTGGTTCTTGATTATTTTGATTAAATAAATTAGAAATTCCTTGAGCTAATGTCACAAGGAGATGTGTCCATAGCCAAATCTCTGGTGTCCAAGAGGCTCAAGAAAAGACTACACACCCAGTCGCTGTTTGTCCTCTTCATCCACAAGATCATCTGGAAGCAGGAGCAGGAAAGCGGAGTGCCATGA
This sequence comes from Erethizon dorsatum, assembly GCA_028451465.1. Taxonomy (NCBI): domain Eukaryota; kingdom Metazoa; phylum Chordata; class Mammalia; order Rodentia; family Erethizontidae; genus Erethizon; species Erethizon dorsatum. The sequence goes on along the minus strand of CM051825.1, from coordinate 53,838,740 downwards.
TTGGAGAAAGAACCAAAAAGTTGCAAATAATGGGGAAAGTAGGTTTAATAAGCATAGGAGGAAAAAAAAGTTATCAGTATTCTGGAACTGAAAGTACTTCAGTGTGAGTAAGCAGCAGAATTTATAGATAATACTATGAGAGTTGAGGCGGAGTAAATGAACAGAAATAAGTCATAGGTATAATAGCAACTACTGATATTCTTTGTAAGCATGATTTTTTTTGGAATTTTATCCTCAAACTAATGGGCTTTAAAAGACTATGGAGTTACAAATACATGTACTCCCATGTAAAGGTACATACACATACATGATTTGCTTTTGGAAAAGGCTATCTTGTATACAATATGGAAAAGGAAATTGAGTTAGAAAAGAAAATATGCAATATCAGTTAGAAAGACACTGCTGAACGCAGAAGAAAGAAGACATTAGCTTTAACTAAAATAAGGACTCATTGACAGAGAGAAATATATAAATTGGAAAAATACCTAGAAGGGTCTACCATAATTCCTGATCAATATGTGGAATTAGGAAATGGGTTGGAAGAATTAAAAATATAATGCTGAATTTCTGGTTTGTTCAACAGGTTTGAACATGTAAGAATAAAAAGAGTCCTCACAATGTTGGATTCTGAGATATCTTAGGAACTCTCAATTAGAAATAACATGCGGTGTTAGATAAATCTGGAGCACAGAGTTGCTGAAAGGTCAATTAAGATGATTGCTTAGCGCCAGTGAGATGGCTCAGCAGCGTAAGCGCCTGCCTGGCAAGCGCGAGGTCCCAAGTTCGACTCCCGGAACCCACATACGAAAAAAGGGCCGGTGATATCGCTCAGCGGCACGGGCGCCTGCTGGTGCGCGAGGTCCTGAGGACCCCCGGTACCCACAAAATAAATAAATAAATAAATAAATAAATAAATAAATAAATAAGATGATTGCTTAATTACAGAAATAATCCTTGTGGGAGTTAATAGATGTCCTTGTAAGATATTTATTAAGAATATTTCAGTCATGTTGCAAGACACAAACTAAGGTTCCAGGAAGTGAGAAGTGCTAGGCACACAAGAATCAGCAAAACTAGTGTAGAACATTTCTTCTATTTGTCTGTAATGGAAAGGCATGTGATTCACATGATGGGAACTTAGTCATTTACTGTCACTTGATGGTGGAAACTATTTTACATAGGGATGAAGAAATGTTTTTGAAGAAATCTTTTTTCTTCAAAAAAAGTATACAGAATAATCATTCTGAATAGTGATTTACACCTGAGATTATCCAGTTGTATTTATTTGTCCATAAGTAATTTTACTAGGCTGCCCATAAATCATTCTTAAATTCCTTCTAACCTAAACTGAATAATCAAATTATTTGTCACACATTCAAAAATGCATTTTTCATGAATGGAATCCCACCTTTATTGTCAAATATATGGAAACCCTAATTTAGAAAATTTATTCATGTTATCCTTTCCTTGGAAATATGACAGTAAATAATTCAATGTAGACACTGGTCTTCTGATGACATTTGAGTGTTAATTTCTCAGTTAATTGCTCCCCCAACTTAAAAGGTTGATGACTTTTAAGAGCTGAATTCTGTAAACATTTTATTACAATGCTTAATACAGGTGCAATAGAATTGTCCTTCAGTTGTTTCAAATAATATCAGCTTTCGCAAATGTATTGTGTTGAATTGAAACCCATCCAGAAAATTGAATCTGGTCATTACCCCACTTCTATCCCATCAACATTCTATATATCATCTGCTGTTTTACCACCTGCTACTCTATCTATGTCCATGGCTGTAGTTATAATTTGTGAACATCCCCTACCTTGTGTCTTATTCCCAGTCTCTTTCTGCCAGTGACATCTCCTTTGATGTCCATCTCTTACTTTAGACTTTTCCTTTTTGCTTTGTCATGAGCACATTCTCCATTTTAGGAAACCAAAGAATAAATTACTTCTCCTAGCCATTTTATTTTCTTTCTTGCACTATAAGTCAGAATGCCTTGTGAAATAAAAATCTCCTAGGAAAATATTGATATAGAAGTCACAAATCAATGGCACCTTTCCATAGCTAGTTAAAAACTAAATTATTATATCTACTTTTTTCAAAACAGTAATCTGTGAATAATAAAAATTACATAGTAGAGAATGTTGTCTTTATAAATAAATGCCTCTTATCTCCTCCTCATTTCCAGTTCTACTTTTTTTTTTTTTTTTTTTTTTTTTGTGGGTACCGGGGGTCGACCTCAGGACCTCGTGCTTGCCAGGCAGGCGTTTTTGCCGCTGAGCCATCTCACCGGCCCCTCCAGTTCTACTTCTAAGAAGCCATCACTTTTAATTAGTTTAATTTTTCTCAAGTTCATCAGTGATTTCCTCCATTTATGTTACTGATTTTTAAAAATTATATCTTTTTTTAATTTTATCATGTTTAGGCAGGACCTATTTTTCCTTATAAAAGAAGCGGTAAGTAGTTCACCTAATCCACGTAGCATTTCCTTATTCTATTCTTCTCCTGAATCTTGACAGTTCTTGCCTTAGTTTGCTAAGACTGCTGTAAAAAGTTCTGCAAACTGGAAGACTTGAACAACAGAAATTTCTCTTTATAGATTTCAGGAAGTTAGAAATCCAAGATCAAGAATGATTTCTTCTATGGCCATTCCTTGGCTTTTTGATGATTCTCTTTTCTTGTGTCTTTGTGTAATATTTCTCCTGTGTAAATTTGTGTCCTAAATTTCTCTTTTGTTAAGTACGCCGGTCCTTTTAAATTATGGCTCACCCTAATGAACTCATGTAAACTTAGTTCACCCTCTTTAAAACATTTAGTGACAAATACAATTTTCTGCAATACTGTGAGTTAGCAATTAAAATATGATTAGGAAGAGACACAATTTAGTCTATAACAGTGTTACTATTACAACTAATTACTATTGCCATTATTTTTTTTGTGTGTGTGTATGTATGTGTGGGTACCGGGGGTCGAACTCAGGACCTCGCACGCCAGCAGCTGCCCGTGCTGCTGAGTGATATTACAAGCCTTTTTTTCTTATGTGGGTACTGGGAGTCGAACTCAGGACCTCGCGCTTGCCAGGCAGGCGCTTATGCCGCTGAGCTATCTCACCGGCCCCCTACTTTTGCCATTATTAATTAAAATTGATTGATTGAAGGGATTTCCATTGAACAATCCAGTGAGATCAGACTATGATCTATTTCATAAAATTCCACTGGGATTCTGGGATCTGGTAAAGACTTTTTTTCTTTTAAAACTTTGTGGGTTATTATTTAACTATTTAATGTATTTAACAGAATTTGGAAAGTATTTTGATTATTTTGAATTTAATGTCCAAAGAATTTTAGAAACACATCTTTAAAAATGTTAGCCTAAGTTATTTTCATAAAAATCTTCTTGAAATTAATTTGAGCACACTGACTATCAAGACAATGTAAACTTATTCAGATTATTTAGTTAACCATTTCAATTAATTAAACATTATACAAGTTTAATAAATTTTTAGTGATTATATTTTTTCTTGATAGTAATGTATGCATTTTAATAAACTTTGTATTTATTACTCAAACCAAGAATGAGCTATTCTAATTTTTGCCTTAGGACCACCTGCTTCCCTGAAGAATTAAAGAAATATGAAAATGTAACAGATTATAAGAATTTGGATGAAATAATTTGATTTTATCAAAATGTAATTTGAATATTAGAGAAAGGATAACTTTATATCTCTCGAACGATGTATTTATGTTAAACACACAGAAAATGTGAACTTTTTTAAGTGAGGATGACTAACTGATTACCTGGATGCAAATAAATATACAGACCCATTTCTTTTCCAGCAGTGAAACAGTAGGCTTGCATAACACATAGCTTTATCCTTAGCTCGGGGAAAAAGGAAGTGATCGGTGTACTGCACGGAGTTCTTAGATTTAGAGCTAAAGTTAGTGACTGGGAGATTCTCAGCGGTTGCTACCTTTTTGATGAGTGTGTCTATAAAATTAAAAAGGAAGGGGAATGGTTTATCTAACTATAGGAAAACCAAAGAAGTAAATCATGAGAAATACAGCTAGTTTCCTAGAAATATCATTATTCATTGCATAACTTAAGAAAACTTGCCTTTTCCCAGGGGTCAAAAAATTTAGCCTCCACTGTAGCTGAAACAGGCAATCCAACATAAAAATGGCCATGGTGGTGAAGGTTTTTCTCCCTGACACAAAAGAGCAAAGCTATTAAAAGGAAATACGGTTGTCATAGCTGATAGTACAACAACTAACATGTGATCATGAGTATAAAGCCACAGAGTAACAATGGTGAACCAAATGGAGACAATGAGGTCCCATAGTATCTTCCAAGAACAAAAGAAGCAGCCCGCAGTTTCCTAATATATAGTTCTTCTGTGAATGGAAACACATATTTGCTTTATTTTTATTATACTTTACTGTTGTTTGCAGCCAAATTAAATCCTACTGATATATAGATCTGATTGATGATCAATATAATAACTTAATTACTTAAACTTTCTAAGCTTCAATTTCTCTCATGCATATGAAAAGAAAGTTTCATCATGCATGCATAATGATAGTATCCACCTTATTGTTATGATGGCAAAATGAGATGACAAATGTAAAAAACTTGCATATAATAATTATTTATTGAGCCTCAAGATGGCGGATGAGTAAGAAGCAGGCAACGAAACTCTCTCTAAAAGTTACCATTGGAACACGAGAATATAGCGACCCGGAAAGCGCAGGAGGGGGGGGGGATGCCTCCCCAAAACCCAGAGAAGTTCTGAAGCGCAATCTGGGACCCCCGGCACCAGTGACGGGTGACTTCTAACAAAGAAGAAGGAAAGAAGGAGCAGACCGCGCGCGTGCACCTTCTACTATCCCGGGAGTTGGAGCGCCGGCGGAGGCTCAATTCTACGGACACACGGTGGCAGCTGGCGCCCAGGGAGCCCCCACGGAGGATCCTGAGACAGCGGCGGGGCAGGGGAGCGGCGGAGAACGGCGCTGACCGGCGGTGAGTGTCTCTCAGCCACAGCTGCCCCGCGCCAGAGAGTGACCGGCCGGGCGCCATTGTGGGGGGTGTGGCGAAACTCAGAGCGGCTCGGAAACTGCTCTGGGAACTTGTGCTCCGGACAGGGCAGCACAGGGCCTCTCAATTGAGCCCACGAAAGTGTGCTGAGGTCAGCAGGTGAACGAGACTGGACTCTCAGCCACACCTGTCCCGCGCCAGAGAGCGACCAGCCGGGCGCCATTGTGGGGGGTGTGGCGAAACCCAGAGCGGCTCGGAAACTGCTCTGGGAACTTGTGCTCCGGACAGGGCAGCACAGGGCCTCTCAATTGAGCCCACGAAAGTGTGCTGAGGTCAGCAGGCGAACGAGACTGGACTCACAGCCACACCTGTCCCGCGCCAGAGAGCGACTGGCCCGGCGCCATTGTGGGGGGCGTGGCGAAAAACCAGAGCGGCGGGAACCAGTGCAGGGAATCCGCGCTCGGACAGCGCGCTGAGCCTCTCAGGCCCAGGGACCGTGAAAGGGCGCTGAGAGCGGAGGCGAGCTAGACTGGTCTCTACCTGAAAGTACGCGCCTCTGCTCACCGCCCGCCAGAGGGCGCTCCTGGCTTACTGGGACAGACCTGCACAGAACAGGTAGCTGCCTACAACAAAGTCAACACCTGGAACTGATTCTTTTTAATTTTTTTTTTTTCTTATTTTTATTTTTTTTTATTATTATTATTTTTTTTTTTCTTTTTTTCTTCTCACTGATTTGTTTTTTGTTCTGGCGAAGGGTTTTTTTTTGTTTTTGTTTTGTTTAGTTTTGTTTTTTGGTGGGGTTTTATTTTTGATCTGTCTGTTTTATTGCTTTTATCTTCGTTATTGTTTCTGTATGTGTATTTGCTCTTTCCTTCATTATTCTATCTGGTTTTTTATATGAGTGTAAACAGCGCCTCTAACTTCTTTGTGATTGTGGTCGTGATCTGTTCTTCCTTTTATCACTTCCTTCTCTTTTTACCACCTGTTCTCTGCACTAGTGTCCCAATTTTAGTGGGATCCCTCTTGGTCCTCTAACCTTATATCTAATTCCTTCCTCTTCTCCCAATACTCTATTTCCTCCTTAACTCATTTTAAATTTAAACTCCTTAGGGAAAAATTGACATATATAGGACTTGTATACTGCATATAATTTTTCTGGTGTGTTTTAGATTTTGTTATATAACCGCAACTCTATACAGCTAAAAGTGGTAAATAACTGGTTAGCTCAGTCTGTCATTTTCTAGGCTGTGTTTGATGCTTTAGTTAACATTATAGCCAAATGTGAAATAATTGTTCTAAACATCTTTCCTTCCTGATATTCCATGATTGACATTGACTAAGGGACACAGAAAATACAGTGGCACAGTACCAAAGAATCAAGGACTGGGCCAAACAGGTAGCAACTTCGCATACCCAACGAATTGAAGAGGTAGGATCTGGCAGAAAGCTCAAAACACAAAAGCAAGCTCCACTTGGAAGATACTGCAGAGAAGTAGTCATCTTCTAAAGATCTTAAACACTAGCAATAAAGTAACCTACTATAGGTAATTTGCAAACATCACCCCAGGAATTAAAGAAAGAAAACATGAGACGTCACTTAAACAAGATGCAACCCCACACATCCAATTCACCAAAGGCAAACCTAGGGAGCAACGAGGTGGGACAACCCGAAAGCCACCCACCTGGCCTATCTGAAGTGGTAACAACAAAGCAACTGAATGAGGTTCTGGAAAAAATTAAAACAGAAATAATCTCACAGATAACTGCAGAGATAATGTCTACAACGAAGACCATGCTTAAGGACACTATAGCTGATACAGACAAAAAAATAGATGAACTTAAGAAAACTATAGAAACCATGAATGCTCAGCATAGGAAAGAAATGGAATCCATAAGGCAGATTCAAACAGATATCCAAGAGATAAAAAATTCCATTGAAAGTATTTGTAGCAGAATAAGCCAATGCGAGGACAGGATCTCAGATATAGAAGATAGGCTTGCAATTAGTGATCATGAAATGGAAAAATTCTTAAAAATAGCAAGGGACCATGAAAAATCAATTCAGCGGCTGCTAGATGACTCAAAGATAAACAACTTAAGAATAATTGGAATAAATGAAAAAGCAGGAGATAACATCAACGACATTAAAACCTTGTTCAAAGACATAATCAGGGAGAACTTTCCTGGAAGAGAAAAGGAATTTGACACCTCTATAAGTAAAGCTTTCAGAACACCAACTAGACATGATCAAAAAAAAACTTCAGCCAGACATATTATAGTCAAGATCCCAGAAATTCAACAGAAGGGCAGAATCTTAAAAGCTGTTAGGGAGAAGAGACAAATCACCTATGAAGGAAAACCCATCAGAATCACAGCTGACTTTTCAGCACAAACCCTCAATTCAAGAAGAGCTTGGAATGATGTATTGCAAGCTCTAAAGGAAAATAATTTTCAGCCCAGATTGATGTACCCTGCAAAACTATCTTTCAAAATTGATGGAGAAATAAAATACTTTCATGACAAAGAACATCTGAGAAAATTTATGACCACCAAACCAGCACTCCAAAACGTTCTGAAGGACATTCTAGAAAGAGATAGGAACCCCAACAGAAGGAATCCACCAGGCAGGGCAAATAATTAAATAGCCGGAAAGCGGAAAAACAAAGAGTGGGAACCAACAACAGGAAAATATCATGACAAGTCAATACATATCAGTTTTAACCATCAATGTTAACGGTCTCAATTCACCAATCAAAAGGCACAGACTGGCGAAATGGATCAAGAAGCAAGATCCAACAATATGCTGTATACAAGAAACACATTTAATTCAGAAAGAAATTCATAGACTGAAAGTCAAAGGATGGAAAACAATACTCCATGCCACAGGAACCCAGAAAAAAGCAGGGGTAGCTATTCTTTTTGCAGACAAAGTGAACTTCAAGCCAAGAAGGATTCAGAGAGATAAAGATGGTCATTACATCCTTGTAAAGGGAACAATCCAAGAGGAAGAGATAACGATCATAAATATATATGCGTCAAATACCAATGCACCCAGCTATATAAAACAAGTACTAAAGGACATGAAAAATCAAATAAGCACTAATACAATTATATTGGGAGATCTCAATACTCCACTGTCACAAAAAGATAGATCAACTGGACAGAAAATCAATAATGAAATAGTAGAACTGAACCAAACTTTTGAACAAATGGACTTAGTAGATGTCTACAGAGTGTTCCATCCCACAACATCAGAATACACATTTTTCTCAGCTGCACATGGGACGTTCTCCAAAATAGAACACATACTAGCTCATAAAACCTGCTTAAGTAAATGCAAAGGAATTGAAATTATCCCATGCATATTATCAGACCATACTGCAATGAAATTGGAAATCAATGGCAAAAGATCCCACAAAAACTCCCTAAACACATGGAAATTAAACAGCATCCTCCTGAACAACCAATGGGTCACAGATGAAATTAAAGAAGAAATTAGTCACTTTCTACAACTGAATGATAATGACAGTACAACATACCGGAACTTATGGGATACAATGAAAGCAGTCCTAAGAGGGAAATTTATAGCATTAAACACTTATATCAGGAAAATAGAGCAAGCGCAAATAAACAACTTAAGGGTGAACCTCGAGCTTCTAGAAAAAGAAGAGCAGGTTAAGCCAAAAGCCTGTACAAGGGAGGAAATTATAAAGATCAGAGCAGAAATTAACGTATTGGAGAATAAAAAAACAATACAAAGAATCAATGAAGCAAAAAGTTGGTTCTTTGAAAGAATAAATAAGATTGACAAACCCTTATCCAACCTTATTAAAAAAAGAAAAGAAAAGACTCAAATCCATGCAATTGAAAATGAAAAGGGTGATATCACGACGGACCCTGCAGAAATCCAGAAGATCATCTATACCTATTTTGAAAATTTATATTCTACTAAGATGGAAAATGCAGAAGAAATGGACAGATTCCTAGATTCGTATGAATTACCAAAGCTGAATCAAGAAGATTTAAAAATCCTAAATAAACCAATATCAGCCAGTGAAATTGAAGATGTAATTAAAAACCTCCCAACAAAGAAAAGCCCAGGCCCTGATGGATTCACTGCCGAATTCTACAAGAAATTTAGAGAAGACCTAATGCCCCTACTTCTCAAACTTTACAATGAAATTGAAAGGGAAGCAATACTCCCAAATTCATTCCTGGAAGCAAGCATTACCCTGATACCAAAACCAGAGAAGGACCCAACTAAGAAAGAGAACTACAGGCCAATCTCCCTAATGAACATAGATGCAAAAATCCTTAATAAGATACTGGCAAACAGAATCCAACAAATCATCAAGAAGATTATACACCATGACCAAGTTGGATTCATCCCTGGGATGCAGGGATGGTTCAACATACGTAAATCAATAAATGTAATACAGCATATTAACAGAACCAAAGACAAAAATCACATGATCATCTCAATAGATGCAGAAAAAGCTTTTGACAAAGTACAGCACCTTTTCATGATAAAAACCCTACAGAAAATTGGAATAGAGGGTCTTTATCTCAATCTGGTAAAAGCTATCTATGACAAACCAACAGCCAATATCATACTAAATGGCCAAAAACTGAAAGCCTTCCCTCTAAAATCAGGAACAAGACAAGGATGTCCACTGTCCCCACTCTTATTCAACATAGTTCTGGAAACTTTAGCCAGAGCGATTAGACAAGAGAAAGAAATAAAAGGAATAACGATCGGAAAGGAAGAAGTTAAATTATCATTATTTGCAGATGACATGATACTCTACACAGAAGACCCCAAAAACTCCACTAAAAAACTGCTAGATTTGATAAGCAAATTCAGTAGTGTAGCTGGATGCAAAGTCAATACTCAAAAGTCAATAGCCTTCCTGTACACAAATAACAAACTTACTGAAAGAGAAATTAGGGAAACAATACCTTTCACAATAACATCCAAAAAAATGAAATACCTAGGAATCAACCTCACGAAGGATGTAAAAGACCTCTATACTGAAAACTACAGTACTCTGAAAAAGGAGATTGAAGAGGATATCAGAAAATGGAAAGATATCCCTTGCTCCTGGATAGGAAGAACCAATATAGTGAAAATGGCCATACTTCCAAAATTGTTATACAGATTTAATGCAATTCCAATCAAAATTCCAACAGCATATCTCACAGAATTAGAGAAAACAATCCTAAAATTCATTTGGAATCAGAAGAGACCTAGAATAGCAAAGGCAATTCTGGGCAACAAAGGCAAGGCAGGGGGCATCACAATCCCCAACTTGAAATTATACTATAAAGCTACTGTGATAAAAACAGTGTGGTACTGGCAAAAAAACAGACCTGAAGATCAATGGAACAGATTAGAAGATGCTGAAACAACCCCAGACATACTAAGCCACCTTATCTTTGACAAAGGTGCCAAACACATTCGCTGGAAAAAAGATAGCCTCTTTAATAAATGGTGCTGGAAAAACTGGCTCTACACATGCCGAAGATTAAAACTAGACCCATATCTTTCACCATGCACTAAACTAAATTCAAAATGGATCAGAGATCTAAATATTAAAACAGAAACATTAAATCTGCTGGAAGGTAGGATAGGTAAAACCCTTGGAGACATTGGTGTAGGCAAAGACTTTATGAATAAAAACTCAACCGCACGGGAACTATCCCAAAGAATCAATAACTGGGATCTCATCTTATTAAAAAGCTTTTGCACAGCAAGAGAAACCACCAACAGAGTGAAGAGACAACCCACAATGTGGGAAAAAATGTTTGCCAGCTGTTCCTCAGACAAAGGATTACTATCGAGAACATATAAAGAACTCAAAAAAATTAGACCTCCCAAATTTAAAGACCCACTCCAAAAATGGGCATCTGAGATGAATACACATTTCTCAGATGAAGAAATACTAATGGCAAATAAATATACAAAAAAATGTGCAACATCACTAGTCATTCGAGAGATGCAAATTAAAACAACACTGAGATACCATCTCACCCCAGAAAGAATGGCTACTATAAAGAAATCAACTAATAACAAATGCTGGAGGGGCTGTGGGGAAAAAGGAACCCTTCTCCACTGTTGGTGGGAGTGTCGACTGGTACAGCCACTGTGGAAGTCAGTGTGGAGATTCCTCAAAAAGCTAGGGTTGGAGGTCCCATTTGATCCAGCTATTCCCCTTCTGGGCATCTTCCCAGAAGAATTAAAAACATCATACCACAGCGATATATGTGCACCCATGTTTATAGCAGCACAATTTGTAATAGCCAGATCTTGGAAACAACCCAAATGCCCATCAACTGAGGAATGGATAAGAAAGATGTGGTATTTTTATACAATGGAGTACTATTCAGCCATTAAGAAGGATAAACTGGAGACTTTTATAGGTAAATGGATGCAACTCGAGAAAATACTCATAAGTGAAATAAACCAGAAGCACATGTGTAAGCATCGTATTGTCTCTCTAGTATGAGAAACTGAAAGAGTAAATAAGATCCAAAATGTACAATAGACATGGTGAATCAAAAAGAAACTGGTCAAAAGGAAAGAGAGACTGGAATAAGGAAAAGAAAGAAGGGAAAGGGAAAAAAATTGTATATATATATAAGATGGTTAAGATAGATACACTACAATTTTCACTTAGTTCATTGTAGAGTAAGGTTTGTGCCAATAATGTTTGCATAATTGAATGCTAATGTCTGGTGTCCTGAATAACTAACTTAAAGATAGTAATACGCAATGTATTAACCATTGTTACCCTCCTATTATGTTGTTTTGAAAATTTGTTCTTCTTTTGATTTGTTTTGTTTTTTCTTCTCTTTAAAATAAAATTAAAAAAAAAAAAAAAAAAATTATTTATTGGGCCGGTGATACAGCTCGGCGGCATAAGTGCCTGCCTGGCAAGCATGAGGTTTACTCCTGGTTCCCCCATATAAAAAAAATTATTATTATTATTATTATTATTTATTGCAGAATAACAATAACTCTAAAACTTAGCAAGTTAGTATAATAAACATTTATAAGCTCACATAGTGAATACGAGTCAGGGATTCAAGAGTGGCTTTGCTGGAAGGCTCTAGCTCAGAGCCTCTCTTGAGGTTCAGTCCTAGAGTCAGCAGAGCTGAGCCTGAATGGGATTGGAGAATCTGTTCCCAGTTGTTGCTAGGAGGCCTCCCTTCCTGCTCTGAAAGTCCTCCCCACAGAGGTTACCTCACAACAGGGTAGCTCCCTATTTGTGGAGCAAGCAAAGACAGAGCCAGATATGAGTCATGACCTAGTCTTAAAGATCACATAGCCTCATTTCTACCACATTCCAGTCATTTGTATCAAGTCAAAAAGTTTAGCCCATGTTAAGCAGGAAACAAATTAGTTTCCAAATTTGCAAGAGAATAATGTTCAAGCATTTGTAGACATTTAAAAAAATTACAGGGCCGATGAGATGGCTCAGCGGCTTAAGTGCCTGCCCGGCAAGCGCGAGGGCCCGAGTTCTACTCCCAGAACCCACATACGAAAAAGGGGCCGGTGATATCCCTCAGTGGCACGGGCGCCTGCTGGCATGCGAGGTCCTGAGGTCGACCCCCCGGTACCCACCAAAAAAAAAAAAAAAAAATTACAATAGACTGTAAACTTCCAGGCTATCCATTGCTCCCTGACAGTCTCCCATCCCCATATCAACACACACACACAAACACACACACACACACACACACTCTCACTCACATCCATTTTTCTAGTCCTAAAAACAAAAAACCAGGTTCTATGTAGAAAATTAACAAACATTTTATTGTTGTTACACAAAGAACTTAAGTGCGATGAAGCTTTGTATTAAATTTTTTTAAAAGCAGCCTCTAGCTCTCCAGAGAATTTATTATTGGGCAGTGGTAAAATGTCAGCAAAGGCCATGGCTTGTTATTACAAAAATTACAGCATTCTTTGGCTCAAATCAGATTCCATAAAATGTAGCATCTATGACAGCAAGAGGTAGGTATACTGGGGTTAGCATATGGCAAGTATTGTCCTGACCCCTGGTTCTCCAGCTAACCCATGTGTGACTATAACAAAGACACCAATTTCCATAAGCTCCATGTGAGGAGCAACTTCTTTACAATCTCACCATCTGCTGCTAGTTACAAATTTTGTGCCTGCAAAATGGTATTTTTACTTCCACCCTCTACCCCTTTAAATGGTGTAATGAACAAGAAGAATTATTGAAAATGAGGAGAAGCATCTCCATACATATTTCAAAGCACTCATTAATGGAAGTAGAGTGTCAATTTCATTTTTGAAAGCATATTTTAGTTTCCAACATACTAGGAATTTTTCACTGATTATGAATTACAGCATCTTGTTAAAAATGCTTTTTGATGATTTACAATAGTGAAAAGATCATGCTTCTGTGTTTTAATGGTTATATAGAGGATTCTCTGCATGTTCCAGTGTAAAAAATTTGCAGACAAATCTAGCTAGCTACTATTAGTTAAGAACTGATTACTTAATGTGACTTAAAAGTACATACGGAGACATATGTAAGACACAGGTTAGGCTGGCTCTATAATTAGAAGGAGGTAAACTGGAGTGGGCAGGGTAAGGGGTGGAAGTTGTATAGACATCCTTATAGCTTTAATAATCTGTACCTATTTACATTATATTCAAACAAGTAGGGAAGTTTCACTTATAGACATTTTCAGGCAAAAATGTCCTTTGCTTTATATTCTCTTCCCTATAATTCAATGTGTGAACTAGAGAAATAAGTCAGCTATTGCTGTGTTACAACTACATAATCTCAATGCTCTTAAACGGTAAATATGTAGATTTATATTGAGTCAGAAGTTCAGGGAGATTTGTTCTTCTTCCTATGTGTGCATTTGGGGATCCATTTGAAGGAGATGGTAGTTTTCAGGTACAAGACATTTATTTATTTATTTATTTATTTATTTATTTTATGTGGGTACTGGGGGTCGAACTCAGGACCTTGCGCTTCCCAGCAGGCACTTTTTCTGCTGAGCGATATCACCAGCCCTTTTTTTTCTTTTTATGTGGGATCCGGGAGTCGAACTCAGGACCTTGTGCGTGTCAGGGAAGCGCTTATGCCACTGAGCTATATCACCGGCTCCCATAGTTATTTTTTTTTTTTCTTCTTTTTTAATGTGGGTACCAGGAGTCAATCTCAGGACCTCCCGCTTGCCAGCAGGCGCTTGTGCTCCTGAGAGATATCACCGGACCTTCTTTTTTCCTTTATGTCAGTTCCAGGAGTCGAACTCAGGACCCTGTGCTTGCCAGGCAGGCACTTACGACGCTAAGCTATCTCACCAGCCCTAAGATCTTTAAAAATCAGCAGAAGTACAATTGTTTGAATCCATTGCATAAGCACTTCACAAGCTTTTGCTTGTCTCACATGTTATATCTGCTGATGTGCCCCTGGGCAAAGCAAGTTGTAGCAAACTCAGTAGGCAGGGAGAGGAAATTAATCCTTTGAATAATCTAATCTACCACGCTATGATCTAAAAGTTGTTTTGTAAAGTTACAAAACAAATAATACTGTGAACGATCTTCATTGGCACAAGTATAGTTTTGTCACCATTTCAAAACAATTTCTGGCATGATGCTAATTCCTAGGGCTTAAAGATATTTACCTTGACTTCTTCTTTCCACAGTGAGGGTCAAATCCAGGCTTTTGCACATGGTAGGTAACTGTTCTACCACTGTGCTATCCCTTTTCCCATTATACACTAATTTGATCTGAACTAAATTTAAAAAATAATGGCCCTCCATCTGAATGTAAGGTTTGAAATTATGTGTAATATTCTAATCAATGTCTCTGATGAGTCAATGACTCCATATAGAGTAAATTGGCATTTATGGGTAATTACTGAACAATTATCAGTATTAGCATCTCTTTAGTTGAGTACGTCTTTCTGTACACCTTAATGTGTGTATGCACTCTGTCTATTGCTGGCTATATCAAACAAAAAAACAGAATGATCTCCAATTTTATGGAATGTGCAAGTTAGTAAAAAATACCCACATTAGGATACCTCAGTTGAGACCTGAAGGATGAGTAGGAACTTGGAAGATAAAAAGTGTGAGGGCACATATTCCTGGCTTAGAATAAGCATGATCTTTGTGAACAACAAATGAAAGCCCCAAGTCCTAAATGGCTTTAGTGCAAATAAACAGGCAGGAGAACAATATAGATTAAGCTGAAAAAGTAGAAAAAGATAAGATCATGAAAAACGTCTCAGGAACGTAGAAACTGCCTATTGTCTAAGTCATGGCACCACTTGAAAGGTTTTGGGACGTGAGAAATGGTGGTGGAGGACAGGAATGGATAGAAGCCAAACACATGGAATAAATTTACAGAATGTAGAATGAAATCTTGGTGTTTGGGGTATAGGGTTGGTGGAGGAGAAACATACGTAGGAAATTCAAATAGAAATGCTAGTTTAGGTGGAGTTCTTCTAAGAGTCTCCAGTGACAACAGAAAAGGACTGCTAGTGTGTGGAGAGCTGCAAAGACTCAGCGGTCCTAGTGACAGGGAAGTCCAGCCAGAAGGCAAATCTTCCTGGCTCATTCCCCCCATCTTCACAAGCTACTTTATTGCTGTGGCCACGTTTTTACATGGAAACTATTCTCAGTCTCTGCTCTCCCTCTTTAGGGTCATTGGCTGCAAGAGAGAAACTCTAACTTTGTTTATTGTGGTCCCCTGTTTGAGTATTGACCGAGGTTCAAGAACTACATGATTGACTTTCCTCCCCTCTGCTGAAGGTAGATATGGGGGTAGAATCCTTAGAAGGGAATTTATTAAGTCTCTTTTTTTGTGTTGAGATTTTCTTCAATGTTTTTTGACACAAAAGCCACACTCTGTGATGCTTATTAAGTGCCTTTATCACTACAGAGATAAGAACTTGCCACCAGGTAAAATGTGCTATAAGGTAACATTATTGCAAATAAGTGTTCAGTTAAGTTCTGTGGTCTCAAGTCAAAAGCTAAAAAATAAATAAATAAATAATGAAACAGACAATTGTCCATTATTAAGATAAAATATTTTGTGAGACATAAGCAGTTTCTGTATCAGAAAACAAATGCTACAACACATTTTAAACAACATATTTCCTTCTCGATGTTATTTCTATTACACAGCCATAAGTAGGAAGAACGATCTAAAGTCCTAGTTCAAAATACCCAACAAGCAGCTGAAAATTATTAAGTGTAAGGTACTTCCTGATTGTCAACATTTTAGGTAAGTTGGGTATATTATAAAACTGTGCCATTATATAAGACACAAATGTTGACAAAGCCTAAAATTTTAGGTTATCTGGTGTTCCTGGCATTCTCCTGAATGTTAATTTTGAAGGATATCAATACAATAAAAAGAGAATGAACCGCCAGCACGGCATATGAGAGAGTACAAATCTATGGATTCAATTATACTGTCCCTAACGTAAGCAGGTCTTAATATGAGTCTATTCCGTTATGCCATAGACAGTGAGCTATGCATCCTAAATTTAAGGTTTTCCTTTTGCCACAAAGCTGAGGATATCACACCATAAATTAAATCACAGAAGTCCCTATTTTTTTTAGATAAAGCTTTAGAAAATTGATCACATTTCCTGGATCCAACAGAGAAAATTTTATATACATATGTAATGATCACCCTTCCTTTTCAAAATCTTCTCAAAGAAAAAATATCAGAGAAGAAAGGAGAAGAAAAAAAGATTATGCATTCGCAGTAAAAGAGTCGCATTTCCGACTGCAGAAAATATTAGAAGAGTATCCTAATGTTTTCTTTGAAAGTTTTGCTTCAGTAGACTTAATGAGAATAAAGATCATGTTTCATGTCCAGTGTCAAGGTTTGGAACGTGGAAAACAGCAGTGAAAATATGATTATAGAGAAGAATGGAGGAAGGAAGGGGGAGGAGGAAGGAGGGTGGGAAGGAAGAAGAGAGACAGGGAGGGAGAGCGGGAGAGAAGAAGGGAGGGAGGATTAAGGGAAAATGTCTTAAGTCTCTTATAGCGAACATTTATTGTTTTAGGTGCTCTGCTTATCTTGCATTCTCTCTTCCTTTGGGAAACACCCCATCTGCGCTCTCAGTCCTTGTGGAAGGGGTGGAGTCCCACCCATTCTTTCACAATCAGAGGTGGGCATTTCATAAAGCTACAATCCATTGTTCATTGAATTCTACTTCTGTGTCTAGGGGGATTATTTTTATGGATAGGCCTGTGATATTATGCAGTCTAATGACAAACACAACTTATTTGCTAGAAGGACTTAAACAGAAATGTAGCTTTCCTCTTATAAAACTAAGTCTTCCAGTCTTAAGCTTCCCTCAGCTACTATTTAGAGTTAGCTTGACCAAATATAAAGTCCACAAAAAAGACAGCAGAATAGGATGATAAAAATGAAGAATCTAAATCCTAGTGTTAGTCTTTCTGTGTCTGTTATGGCAAATCTACTTGTATCCTGTTGTGGTTAAAATAAATGAATTGCATTTATGTTGCTTATGATTGGAGGCAGGGGAGGCATATTGTATTTCTTGTTCCCTCCCAAAACACACTAGGCCATACTTTCGCTATGGTGTTTTCGTGGTTCCCTGTACACATCTCTATTAATGCTTTCTCTGTTATTATTTCATGACCTCTTGTGATAAAATACATGCTGAGTAATCTTAGTATTTTTAAAATTTGGCAAAGAACCTTACACACAGTAAGAACACATTAAATGTTACTGAAAGAATCACTGAATGAAAAGATATACACTGTCTTTCTTTGGAAGGTGCAGTATATTAATTCAACTATATTCTTATCATATTTTCAAATATTTTAGAATACAAGTGTGTGGGTAATGAAATAATTATGAAAATATCCTGCAAATTGCTTTATATTTTATAGCTTACATTGATGTTTTAGACCATTATCACAGTAGGGGAAAATCCTCTGACACCAGAAAAAGCCACAAAAAATAATGAATAGCAATTTCTGTTTAGTTTATGTTTGTTTCACTATTCATAATGATTGCTTTGATATTATTTTCAATTATTATAGATGTTAAAAGGCATTTAATAGCTATCATAGCTACCAAATATACCCCTCAGACATTTAACAAGTATCCCAATTTATGGTTTTCATTATAGTTTGTTTTCCTGCTTCTATAAAAATATGTCGCTAGCTTACTTTATAAAGAGCTTACTTCCGTAGGCATGGGGAAAAATTAAGCTAAGTAAAATATACTTTTCTTGCTTTCTTCTAAATACATATATACATAAAATTAGCTGATAGAAGTAGAAGAGATTTTTTTTTTTTTTTTGTGGGTACTGGGGGGTCGACCTCAGGACCTCGTGCGCCAACAGGCGCCCGTGCCACTGAGCGATATCACCGGCCCCTTTTTCGTATGTGGGATCTGGGAGTCGAACTCGGGCCCTCGCGCTTGCAAGGCAGGCGCTTACGCCACTGAGCCATCTCACCGGCCCGAAGTAGAAGAGATTTAACCTTTAAGTTTCAGTCATACACTGATTCTGTCATAGTTATTCATATAGCCATATTCATCAACTGAGTAGTCATCAGTTCGCTAAGGACGATCACATTGTCCAGTAGGGCTAATGCTCATCTTTGAAGAGGTAAAAGTAGAAAGGTGCAGTGCCAAATAGATATTTGGTGTAATATAGACTACATTTGAAAAAAAAAAAAGCTTGTATAAGAATATTGACTAAAATATACGACAAAGTAATTAGAATCTCTGGGAAGAAGTGTTATCTGAAAAGACTGATAGACAGTGAATGTCGGATGAAACAGGTACTGCATGCTATAATACTGATCATTATGCATCTAAAAATTTTATAAGTTAAATTGTTGCTCAACATGAAACTAAATGAATAAGAAATTGTTTTGATACTTGGGCCCTTACGCAAAAAAGGCCCTAGCCCTTCTTTTATGTTTTATTTCAAGACAAGATGTAGCTAGATTGCACAGGCTGAATTTGAACTTAATGATCTTCCTGCCTCTGCCTCCCAAAGTGTTGAAATTAAAGGCATGCAACACCACGCATGACTATTAATAAGAATTACTTGTAAAATTTACACCACCTTTTGTTGTACACTTATATTAGTCATTGTAATTATTGATATGTAGACAAAGATATATTTTTGATAGTGGGAATGATTAGTGATGAATACTCTAGTATGCTCGACTAGCCCCATGGGTCACAGCATAATGCAGTAACTCTTTAACATCAGAATTGATCTCATTATTTGAATTTATGTTTGACATGTTACAAAAACAACAAAATCTAACCTCTCTGCCACTTTAGAAATAATGAGTAGGCCTTGCTCTGGTTTTGATATGGTTTGAGTGTGTCCCCCAAGGGTTCTTCTGTTGGAAGCTTGGTTTTCGGTCTGGCAGTGTTAGGTGGTGTATAGGAGCTCTAAGAAGTGGAGTCTTGTGAAAAATGTACAAGTCATTGGGGGCTTTTTCCTTGTAAGAGGGAATGATAACTATCATGAGATTCTGTTTAGTTTTTACAAAAGAGTTGGTAGAAAAGAGCAAGCCTGCCCCTGGATTGCTCTCTGGCGTCCTTTCTCACCATTGATGTCTCCTTCTCAAACTTGCTTCCACCATGATGCCACCTACCATATGATGTAGCCAAATCACCCTCCACTAGAGTTGAGCCAGTTCTAGGTCCGGGCCCTTAACCTATAAATAAAATTCTTTTCCTCAGTTACCATAGCTCAGGTATTTCATTATCACTGTGGAAAATAGATTAGCACACCCTTCTAACAATAGAAAGAGTTTCATGTGGAAGTAATTTCCCAAGATGATTCCTTCAAATAACCGTATAGACTAAGGTAACCTCTTTTGTCAGGGTCATTTTCCTTTCTGACAGACATTCTGACAGAATACCTTTAAATCTCAAGGCTACCGTATAAGAGAATCACTGACAACAGAGTTTGCATTTTGTGTGTGTTCTTCTGTAAGAAAATATTTGCTAAAAACATGTTTATATATTTTTTACTAGTACATGCTTACTTTCTGCTTTCAATCTTGTTGCACTTTCTGGTCTTTGAAAATAAAGGATAAAAACATAGTTATAAGAAACTTAATTTTCAAACAATAGTTGTAGTGACTGTACATTTTAAAATCCACAGTAACAAGCATGGCTATTGAATAAGAGGATACCTAATATGAACCAGTGGGGAAACAGAGCATTTCCTTTCAACAATCGACACACTAGAGCAAAAGAATACCCATTCTTCCATGAAATGCACACAGACAAACACACACACACACACACACTGAACAGTTGCTCATATACTTGATAATCGCATCAAATATGTAATTATGTCCTCCAAATTCCAGCCGGAATCCCTGCTGCTTAAAACAAAATTGGAACACAGGACTAAAAATGGAGATTATTTGTTAAAGCAATTGTCTCCTGTCTGTTTTCCCATTTTGATTTTCTTTCTACTAGAGCACTTGTTCAAGCAAAGTATTATAATAAAAAACCAGCTAAAGAGGGTACAGAGATGTGAAAAGTTCTCCTAAATATAATGTGTTTTTCATCTGTTAGTGTTGATGATTTCTCACAATGGAAATTGTTTCCAAACTGTGTTTTGGGGCTACTACTCAGGAGTTTCCAGAAGATAGGGAAAGCATAAGATGGGACTGGTCTAAATATAACATTCTAAAATCACACTTTCTTTGAGTTTCAAAATATGTCTAGTCCTGAGGTGTTTTTGCTGGGGATTTATTCCATAGGGCTCCTGCTGAATGCTCTGCAAATGTCTTCCTTGTTGTGTGTCATTTTGGGTCTCATCAGAGGGCCCAAGCCTGGCAGTAGTTTCTAAACTTGGGATTTACCATGCATGAAACTCAGAAATGTTCCAAAGTGTGCAAACCAGACCAATTTTCTTTGTGTGTAAATATACGATTTTCTGGCCTCACTCATGGGAAGTCCTTTGTATTAGAAGGGAATTCTGAACAACGATTCTCCCCAGAGTGTCAAAGAAGGTGTGATACTGTCATTTTGCCTTGAGTATTTCCTTTACTCAAAACACATTATCATCTATCTTTGGTTCTGAGCTTTCAATAAGGATGTTCAAAAAGGGAAAGTAAGGCAGATTTCCTTTCTCACTTTTTTCTCTCCTTTCTTAAGCCTAGCTCTGAGGACAGAGAAAGTCAAGGAGAAAAGTGACCTAATAAAAACAAAGTATAGGGGCTGGTGAGATGGCTCAGCGGAGTAAGCGCCTGCCTGGCAAGCCACAGGGCCTGAGTTCGACTCCCGGAACCCACATATGAAAAAAGGGCCAGTGATATCGCTCAGCAGCATGGGCACCTGCTGGTGTGCAAGGTACTGAGGTCGACCCCCGGTACCCAGAAAAAAAAAAAGTATAAACTGTACAATAGAATATAAGATGATAGAACGGTAAAATGTAATTGAATCAGTCAGCTTCATTTGACTGTAATGAAATACCTGTGATAAACAACTAATAAGGAGAAAACATTTATTGTGGCTTATGGTTCTGGAGGTTCTGGTGTAAGAATCGGTGGGCCTTTGATTTGGGGCTTGTTGCGAAGGCAGCGCATGATGGGAGGAATGAGCATGTGCCAGAGCAAAGCGCTTACATCAGGAAGCAAAAAGAAAGACCAAGAGGCCGGAATTCCACCATCCCATTCAAGGGCAGATCACAATAACCTAAGGATCTTCCCCTGGTGCCATCTTTCATATGTCCCACTGCCTGCCAACAGTGCCATCCTGGGGACCAAACCTTTAATAGATGGACCTTTATGGGATAGTCATCCAAAAGATAACAATGATAAATTTCATCCTTTGTTATTTGCCTGGAAAATAGGTCACAGGTTTTCACCTACCTTTAACATTTGTTACATTCTTATTCTCCTTGCCATTTGTTTTTAATTTCTAAGACACACACACACACACACACACACACATACACACACACACACACACACACACATCTCTGATTATGAATATGAGTAGGTAGCTCTTAAACCTTAGTGGATACAAGGAGCATTTGGAGGACTTGTTCAAAATCTACCTACAACCTCTTTGCCCTTTCTTTTATCAGTACCCTGGGTTGCAGTTCTAAGAGTAGTCATTAAAACAGAACTAAACAACTATAGCAGCAAAAACTTCTGATGATTCTGGTAACACCTGATGCAGGGAAAGGGGGATGGGGCAAAAATTTTAGCAAGGAAAGTATTAAATATAAGAAAATGTGGTGGCTTATTTTATGAGTCAATATTAGTGGACCATGGGGCACCCAGAATAAATATTGTTTCCAGGTGTATATCTGAGGTTCTTTCCAGATGAGAAGATCATTTGAGTCTGTAGACTCTCCTCAGAAGTAAATAATCCTCCCCAATATTACAATCATCCAATCCAGCCAGGGCCTGAATAGAACAAATAGAGGAGGAAGGGGAAATTTTCCTTTTGTTTTTTCCATCTCACTTTTTGAGCTGGGACATTCATTTTACTTAATCATTTTGCCCCTCAACACAACATATTGGTTCTGTTTCCTTGGAGAATCCTGGTAAATACAACAATATTTCCAGTATTTGAGAATATCCCACCAATAATATATATTCCTAATTGTTGTAAATTATTGTAAGAAAGGAACAAATATCTTGGAAGAGAAAAATCTATGAATGACAAATGGTTGTACCTGCAGGTGAGCATTTATTGTACATTTATTCAGTTCATACAGAACTGATCCAGAGAACATATTCCAAGTAGTGTTGAATACAGCAGTGTATACAAATTGGTGGGGTGGCATTCACAGGACACACTCTTAAGAAAAATAATTTGAAAATATGAATTCAAACACATTTGCATCCCCTAAGGTCTGGAAGTGACTCATGCAAGTGCAAATCCTTGAATGTTAAATTTCTTAAATTTTATATTAAATCCGCCAGTGTTTCTAACTAACTTTCATGTGGATGAGGATGAGGAATAAGGACCAAATAGCTAAGAACAGAGGGCACGTTCTCACACACTGAGTGGAAGGTAGGACAGAGAATGTCCTTGGATCTCCTGATCGGTCATACCACACTCCTACATAATTATACAGGCAATATCCATTTTATATATGTCCAGTAACTTTCAACTTCCATGCAAGGAATTTAGTGTACTTTCATAGAGCTTGCTTTGAAGTGGAAAGGAAATTCTTTAAAACAACCATCTCTTAAAACTGAATATTAAATACCAATTGCCTAGTTAAAATCCATAGGTAAAATGATAGTTTTTAGTCCATTTTAAGTTTAATCATTTGTGATATCAAACATTAGTTTCATGAAACACCATCACCACCAATTCTTTATATTTTAATTAATAGCAGTTAAATTTTTTTTTTAATTTTGAGTGTTTGAACTTGCTAATTTAAATGTGTTTAGTAAAGATACCATAATGGTGTCTAAAATACTTTATAATATATTGTTTCCAGGCATAATAATAGAAGTTTTATTAAGCCTTCAAGTATATATGAAGGTTCTGGAGGATCAAATACTCTAGATGATAAACACCAAAGCATGCTGAAAATTAGATGCATTTTATAACTTGCTTTATAATATGAAATTATTTTATTACATTATTTGAGGGTAATGCCATTCAACAAATTAAAATAAAAATAGTGTGAAGAAATGTGAAGAAATAATCCAATATATTACTCACTTAAGAATCAAAGTAAAATAAGAAGAAATAATTCAATATATTACTCACTTAAGAATCAAGGTAAAATAAGCATTATGAGAAGAAAACTAATAAAATATGTATTGCATTTTTTATAAATCAACTCATTTGTTTTTATAATACTTTTAGGAACAAAGAAGTGTCCCAGTATACAAGCCAAACACAACATAACAAATATAATTTATAGAAAAATAAAATTTTACAAATCTTAGTGGGACTCCAATTTCCAAAGTCATAGAATGCTTGATTTTGGAAGGTCTTTGTGAAATCAACTCATGGTCTCAGTGTAATACAAATTAGGGTTTTCTATGACCAAAAATAGGGAGACAAGGTGACGGTGAACTAATAAAAATTCTACCATTGATCGTTATTGTTCAGCCTTACTAGAATTTCCTCCTCTCCTACTAGCTCCACATTATCCTGATCACCAGATAATATAAAGTATACTTTAAAACTTATATAGACATACCAGACAAAAACTACTTTTTCTCTGTTTAAGAACACTTTATTCAAGTCAACCAAAACTACCACTCAGTTGTTTTTAAAATAGTCAAATGGTATGAAAAGGTCATTCATTAAAAAGGAAATAAATATAATTTAAAAATATATGAAAATATTTAAAGAAATTAAAGATATTCAAACATCAAAGTAATGCCATTCTTTTCAATTAAAAAAAATCATAAAATATAAACATAAAATATATCATCTTAACTATCATTAATACCAAGATTCAGTGGTACTAATTATACTTCTATTGCCCAACCATCACCACTAGCCAGTTCTAGAACTTTTCATCTTGCAAACTGAGAATCTATACCCATTAAATAGTGACACACCACTCCCTCTTTCCTCTGACAATCACAGTTCTACTCTTTTAGGAGTTTTCTTACTCTTACTCCATATAGGTGGAATCATACAGTGTTTTCATTTTGTGACTGGTTTACTTTACTTAGCATAATATCTTCAGTGTTCATGTATAGCACATGTCATAATTGCCTTTTTTAAGGCTGAACAGGAGTTCCTTGTAAGTATATATAACATTTTGCTTATCCCTTTGTTAACAGGCACTTCAGTTACTTCCACTTAGTGAGTGATACTGCTATAAACACGGATACACAAGTACCTTTTCAAGACTCTGACTTCAGTTATTTTGGGTAGGTATACAAAAGTGGAATCACTAGATCATACAGTAATTACATGTAAGATTACTGAGTAACTGCCAGCATGGTGGCATACGCCTGGAATCCCAGCACTCAGGAGGCTGAGGCAGGAGGTTCATCATGAGTTCAAGGCCAGCCTGGGCTATATAGTGAGACTCTGTATACACAGACTCACACAAACACACACACAAACAACAACAACAGCAAGATTATCAAATAACTAACATACTACTTTCCACAGTAGCTTTACCATTTTACATTACCACAGAGTACATAAAGGTTTCAATTTCACCACATCTTCATCAAAATTTTATTTATTTATTTACTTATTAATTAACTTATTTACATAATCATTCTAATGGTTATGTGATGATATCTCATTTAAGTTTGGGTTTGCATTTTCCTGATTGCATTGAGAATCTTTTTGTGTGCTTGTTGGCCATGTGAATATCTTTGAAGAACTGTTCAATTCTCTTGCCCATTTTTAAGTCAGGTTATTTCTTGTTTTGTTGTTGAGTTTGAGCAATATTTTATTCTTCAGATTAATCCCTCTCCCAATACGTGTTTTTTTCAAATATTATGCCCCATTATTTTTTTTTTACATACTTTTACAATTTTTTCATGAAGTCCTATTTGTCTATGTTTTCTTTGTTTGCATAGGAACCTATCATCATATCTAATAAATCATTGACAAATCTCCCAACATCATAAAGATTATGGACTGTGTTTTCTTCGAAAACTTTTACAGCATACTTCTCCCATTTGGTTATGAACCCATTTTGAATTAACTTTGTATACAGTGTTAACTAAGGATTTAATGTTATTCTTTTGCTGGAGATTCTCAGGTTTTCCAGCACCAAGCTTTGAAAGCTGTCCATTCTCCACTTAATGGCCTTGTCACACGTATTGAAAATCATATTTGTGAACATATTTTTGAAAGTGTTTTTATGGACTCTCTTTTCTATTCCATTGGTCTATGTGTCTGTTTTTAAATAATATTCTTTTGATAACTATAACTTCATAGTTTTGGAGTCATGAACTCAAAATCTTCCACATTTGTTCTTCTGCAATAAGACTATCTTTTTTATTAAAAGTTACTTGACAATCCATCATTAATTTTAGGAAGATTTTTTTCTATTTCTGGAAGAATTATCACTGCAGTTTTGATAGGGATTGCATTTAATCTGTAAATTGCTTTGAATAATATGGGCATATAAACAATATTAAAATTTCTAACCAATGAATATGAGATTTCTCTCCATTTCTTTTTGTCTTTTCATTTCACTTGTTTCAGCAGTGTTTTATAGTTTTCAGCATATAAGTCATTCACCTGCTTAAGTCTAATCCAAACTTCTTTATTTTTATTCTATTATTAATGAGATTACTTTTCTGGTTTCCTTTTTAGATTTTACATTGTTTAATACATGTAAACATGATTAATTATTTGTATTTTAATTCTATGTAATTCAAATTTATGAAAATTTATTAATTCTAACATTTTTTGATATCATCTTTAGGACTTTCTTCACATAAAATTGTTTCAACTAGGGGCCAGTGAGATGGCTCAGCGGCGTACGCACCTGCCTGGCAAGCGCAAGGGCCCGAGTTCGACTCCCAGATCCCACATAGGAGAAAAGGGCCGGTGATATCACTCAGCAGCACAGGCGCCTGTTGGCGTGTGAGGTCCTGAGGTCGACCCCCGGTACCCACAAAAAAAAAAAAATTGTTCCAACTATAAACAGATTATTTTAATTCTCTTTTACCACTTTCATTTTCTTTTATTTCTTTTTATTTTGTAACTGTTCTAGTTAGGTCTTCTAGTACTATATCAAATGCAAATAGCAAATGTATGGATTCTTGCTTTGTTCTTAGAGGAATATTTGTCAATTGTTCACAATTAGGTACAATAACAATGAGCTTTTTATGTATGGATTTAGTTATGGATATAATTCTTTGTTCCTTGAAGTTTTTTTTTAGGATGAAAAAGTGTTATATTGTTCTGAAGTGGTATTTCTGTATCAGTAGAGATGATAATGTGGATCTATTCTTTTATTTTCTTAATGTGATATATTATATTGATTGATTTGCAGTTAAACCAATCTTGCATCCGGTAAGAGTACTCAGTTGGCCATGCTCTATACCCCTTTTAATATGCAGCTGATTTTTGTTTAGTAGCACTGTGATGGAAAAGGATTTCTTGGTCAATGTCTATAAGGATTGTTGGGGCACAGAATTTTGTTGTTGTTGTTGTTATTGTTTAGTTGTTTTTGCAGTGTCTTATTATAGCTTTGATGGCAGAGTAATGCAAGTCTCATAAAATGAATTAGGATATAGACTCTCCTCTTCAGACATTTGGAAAAGTTTAAGAGAGCATTTTACTAATTTTTTAAATCTATGGTAAATTTTCTCACTGAAATATTCTAGATCTGGAGCCAGGCATATAGCTCAGCTGCACAGTGCCTGCCTGGCAAGTGCAAGGTCCTGAGTTCAATTCCCAGTACCCCCCCAAAAAAAATATATATATGTTCTAGATCTGGATCTCTCTGTTTTTACTTTTCTTGGAGTTTGTTGAGTGTGGGTGTTTTATTCATGTTTTATCTAACTTGGCAAGTTCTGGTTCAATATTTCTTCACGTGTTCTCTCTGCTTCTCATTCGTTCTCCTCCTCTTGGATTCCAATACATATGCTGGTCTGACAGCGGTGTGCCACACATCCTTCAGGTTCTTTTCACTTTCTTCAGCCACTTTTTCTTTCTGTTTCTGATTTGATCATTTCTGTTGTCCTCTTTAAACTCAGTGATTTTTGCCTGCTCAAATCTCCCTTTGAGTGTCCCTGGTAAACTTTTCATTTCATTAATATAATTTTTAGCCCCCAATCTCATTTTGGTTTATTTTTAGGTTTTCTGCATCCTTATTGATATTGCCATCTTGTTCATATATCATTTTCTTAATTTTCTTTCCATCTAATTTTAGTTCTTTAAGAATGTTTAAGGCAGTTATTTCTTTTTAAAAAATTCTTATGTAGAAAATTCATCATCAGTTCTTTTTTGCAGGAACAGTTCCTGCATTTGTTTTTTTTCCTTTCAAAGGACCATATTTCATGTTTGTAGGTATTCATACAATGTTTCATTGCAAACTGGACTATGAAAATCTGATTCTCCCTTTTCCTCAGAGTCTCCTGAGGTTTCTATTTATTGGTTTATTGTTCCTGTTTTCATTGTTGTATCTGTGCCAAAGAATGACTCAATATAGAAAGTTAAAGTCTTGTCAGGTATTTTTGAATATGCTCTTTTCCCTGTGCATGCACAGTGACTTTCTAATTTCTTCTGGATATGTGGAATCTTTTGAATATCCACGTTTTTAACGTCTGCCTCACAACAGGGAAAAGGGAAATAATGAGTGGTTTAAAAAAAAAAAAAGATTGATGCCTTTTAAATCCCCATAGAAATCAATTCAGGAAAGGGGAGAGAAGTTTGCAACAATTGGAAGAGATACGACAGTAGTGGCAATACTATTTGTCTACAATTCTGTGGTCAGAAATAGCAATCGGTAATCAGAGCACAGAACCCCAACTTTGCAGAACAGGGTCTTCTTTGTTCACTTTAGCTCCAGGAAGATATATGCAGGCTACTTCTGCAACACATACGCAGAGACGCACCACAGGCTGCAGAATCGGAGTATGTAGCTGCTATTGCACAAAGAACTAAAATAAGATCACAATATTATCACATGCTAGGACTGTAAGGATGAGGAAATTGTGTGTATGTGTATGTGTATGTGTATGTGTATGTCTATGTCTATGTCTATGTAGGTTAAAAGCATTTTGTGACACTGAAAATTGGTGTGAATTTTGAAGAAGCAATTTGTCAATGTTTAGCAAAATGTTTCACAGGAAGATATAATAATTATAAATATACATGCACCTAATATTAAATTATCTAAATATGTAAAGCAAACTTAGACAGACTGAAGGGAAGTCAGATTACAGCACACTAATAACAGATTTTAGTGCCGCACTTTTTTGTAATAGATCATCCAATCAGAAGGTGAATAAGGAAATAAGTACTTTAGCAAAATCCCAGAACAAATGTACCTAACAAGGATACAGAATATTTCAGCAATGGAAGGAGAATACACATTCTGCTCTAGGGCACTAAGACTGTTTTCCAAGACAGAACACATTGTGTAAACAAACTGTTAAAGATTTTAAGAAAACTAAAATCCCATCAAGTACTTTTTGTGACCATAGAGAAATGAAAATAAAAATCAACTGTAGATGAAAAAGTAGAAAATTCAAAAATAAAGGGAAATTAAACTCTTGAAACAACTACATGTCCATTAATGGAGGAATGGATTAAGATTATTAGCATATATGTATAGTGGGATATTACTCAGACATACAAAAAAGAATGTTCAGGCCAGTGAGATGGTTCAGCGGCGTAAGCGCCTGCCTGGCAAGCGCGAGGGCCTGAGTTCGACTCCCGGAACCCACATACAAGAAAAGGGCCGGTGATATCGCTCAGCAGCACGGGCGCCTGCTGGCGTGCAAGGTCCTGAGTTTGACCCCCAGTAACCATCAAAAAGAAAAAAAAAAAAATCTCTCAGCGGCACGGGCGCCTACTGGCATGCGAGGTCCTGAGGTCGACCCCTGGTACCCACAAAAAAAAATAAAAGAATGTTCTATCAGAGGTTATAACATAGATGATCTTTTAGGGCATTATATGAAGCAAAATGTGCCAGTCACAAAAGAACAAACACAGTATGATTACAATAACATGAGGTATCTAAGGTAATCAAAGTCATTTAAATGGTAGTTGCCAGGGATGAAAGGAAGAGAAAAATAGAAAAGCACTGTTCAACAAGTATAAAGTTACATTCATGCAAGTAAAAAATTTCCTCAGATGTGCTGAAATTCATTGTTTATTATTCCTAATACTGTGTCATACACTAAAACTTCCTGATAAGAAAACAGATCTCATATTATTATTTTTACCACAATGGAAAAGGAATAATCAATAATGTATGTTCTATTAGTAATCTGGCTATTTTTTTTAAAATAGGCCATTTTTATTTTGTTACATATTGAAATTCATTGAGAATCAAAGTAAAGCAGAAAAAAGGGTAATGAAGAACAGTAGTCTTTTTTATTATTAGTTTAGGTTAGCATGTCACACAGGGCTCTCTCTTTACAGTTCTTTTGTTCACTTCTTATTTTTGAGTGTTGCTTTTTACCAATTTGCCCAATCATCACAGCTAAGAGTTTTTTTGTTTTGTTTTGTTTTTTATGTGGGTACCGGGGGTTGACCTCAGGACCTCGTGCTTGCCAGCAAGCACTTGTGCTGCTGAGTGATATCACCAGCCCTTTTTTCCTTTATGTGGGTACCAGGAGTCGAACTCAGGACCTCGCACTTGCCAGACAGGTGCTTATGCTGCTGAGTTATCTCACCGGCCCCACAGCTAAGCGTTTTAATTTGGAGTCATATTAAATTGAAAATTGAGTGCAAAACAAATTATTCCAGGAAGTATAAATTATTTGCCATTAGAATATTTCAGGTTTTTACTTCTCATGAGACGTGAGTGTGCACATGTGTGGGAAGAAAATAATGCTCTAAAAGAAAAAAGATCGCTTCTCGGCCTTTTGGCTAAGATCAAGTGTAGTATCTAAAAGAAAAAAGAATG
Organism: Erethizon dorsatum; assembly: GCA_028451465.1. Classification (NCBI taxonomy): domain Eukaryota; kingdom Metazoa; phylum Chordata; class Mammalia; order Rodentia; family Erethizontidae; genus Erethizon; species Erethizon dorsatum. Next base: position 53,808,135 of record CM051825.1, on the reverse strand, counting down.
CACCTTATGACCAATAAAGCACTTTAACTTTGGGTTGATATAAGAAATGCAATAGCTTCAAATTTATAAATGTGTAAAAGTAAATGTTAGTATTTTTTCAGAAAACTGAATTCTAGGCCAGTGAGATAGCTCAGTGGCATAAGCACCTGTCTGGCAAGCGCGTGGTCCTGAGTTCAACCCCCGGTACCCACAAAAAAAAAAAAAAAAAAACTGAATTCTGCTTCCCTTTAATGGGAATAGGTTATTATAGATATTAATCAAAATGGTGAAATGAATACTTGAAAGACATTATTCATGCTAAAATTTTAGCCTTGTTTTCAAATTATTCCTTCCTATCTGGATCTGTGCATAACTCACTAGTGCTAAAACTTCATAGCTAATTAGAAATCAAGCATTCAAGACAGATACTTTAGTTGCCTGCCTGGAATGACACTTTATATAAATCTCTCCCAATAATTGATTTGATATTTTACTAACCCAGTGTTGTGAATTAAGCAGCACAAGCAGTTCTACTTAAAATTTTCATTGAACTTTTATGCATAAGAGTTTTGTGAAGAGCAATATGGAAATTTGCAATTATATTTTAAAACTTTACCAACTCTTAATAGAGTTTTAGTATCAAACATATAAATCTTTCCCAGGCAGAGTAGATATTGTATATCCTCTAAATTCAGAAGATGAAGACTGAACAACATATAAAACAGTATGTTATACTGTTGAATTAGAGGTATACGAATCATTGAGTATTGTTGGCAATCTATGGTCAAGATGAGGAATAGAGGACACTTTACTATTTTTACTGGCCACATATGATGTAAAGGCAAGAATATTTCCTTCTGAGGCACTTCAGAGTTTCTGCCACGACCTCCATACTCCTCAAAGGAGTTCCCAGTAAATGATTCACTGAGCTTCAGATCACAGAAGCCCACCATATTTGATCACAGCTCATTGGACAAAAATAGGAACATGGTCTTAACAGAGCTGTTGATAGATTAGTGTTCTGCAGGCCAGCAGTGGACTGACTTGAAAACTTTATGAAGAACACCATTGTAGGCTAAATGGTGACTAAAAGGCCCAGTAAGATCTTTCTTGTGAAGGAGATCGAGCTGTAAAAACCAGGAGACACGTAGAAGTCACAAGCTACTGAAAAATCCCTGGTATAGTAGCAATTATGAGGTACAAAGCAGAGTACAGAAAAATTTAATAGTGGCATGCAAGTATATGGAGAAGAGAGCAAAGAAAATGAATGTCTGGATTAGCAAAATGTTGCAATGGGGAGAACTGAATGCTTATTTTAGAGTGCAAATACTCAAGGAGTTTTGTTTGTGGTGGTTAAACTTAATTGTGTCAACTGATCAGCTTGAGAGCTGTCTAGGAGATTAGTAATGCACAGTTCTCTATCTGTCTCAGTGGATCACAGAGGCAAGAATTTGGGCACTATGTTTGGTCCCTGACCCCTTCTTTTCTGTCACTATTCCTCTACTCTGGCTCCCACCTGTGTTGAACTGAGAAGGTTGCACCACCATGATGTTCCTGCCTCTGAGCCAGGAAAACATGGACTGAATCCCTTCAAAGTGTGAGTCAAGTTAATACTCTCTTTCTTTAAGTTGTGTGCTATGGGTACTAGGTCCCAGACTGATGCAATGCTTCACCAGGCTAGCAGATACTCTTTCTAAATCAGAAGAACAGTAGTTTCACAGATGCTGAGGTGAATTTCTGTCTTAACTGCTTTATCAAATATCATTTCAAGATTCCTCTATTTGGTAGTGATACAAGGGAAAGAAACTTTCAACCTGCTAGGTGTCCAGTACAAGTTCATGTTCTCTAAAATTGAAGAATGAATTTTGGAAATATGAAGGTTAAGAACAGAATCTATTTATTGGGGAAAGAAAGGTATATTTATTGGGGAAAGGAAGCTTCTGTCTAAGAGAGACAGAAGGGGTCCTGAGTGGGTCGCCAAAGACCACACCTTTCGAGGGAATTTTACAGAGCAAAATCATGTGGTGAGGTGGGTCTAAGGTAGGAAGAACTATAATCAACAATAAGATTACAAGTATAGTCACTTACGTAACATTGATTCAAGGGGAAATCACAAGGTGGGCACGAGGTGGGACAAAACTATGGTGAACCAATAAGATTATGAGAATAATTGTTTAGGTAATGTTGATTAAATGGGCAAGTCACATAGAAAGCATACATGGTAAGGAACACGTGCTTTTCCTGGAGGGAGTGGGTCAGTGGCTCTTCCTGCCTCCCCACTCTAGGTGATGGATACCTATTTAGAATATCAATCACTGCCATTCATCCCTAGGGGAAGTATGTAGGTGCGTACGTTCTTTCTTTTGTCTTGAGGTCTGGCCTTTAACAAATGTATCTCCCATACAGTTGCAATATATTCTCATCTTCTGCACTGACCCTTGAGGGCCTATTCCTGTCTGACTGCCTGCAATATTGCACAGTGCCTGCCTGACCAAGTGCTAGGTCTTGAATTCAATTCCCGGTACAAAAAAAAAAAAAAAAAAATCTCTACCTAAATTAGCTGTCTACGATAGTAGGTGTCAGGTAAGAATATTTCTTTGTTCCTTGAGATACACACATGTGTGAAAAATATATTGTCATTACCATTTTGACTAATTTCAACAAGCCAGTAGTAGTCTTAGAAATCTATGCACCTGAGTTAATGATGAAAACTTGCAAATTTATTGCCAGAATTACTCAAATTGAAATCTGGACCTTGAAGTGGAGCTTTGGACTCTCCCATTTGCAATAGTATCCACCACTTCACATTGTACCCTAACATTGGAGTAGGCTGGTTGGTACTGTGTATCATAACAATTATGAATGTTTGTTCTTATAATTAGGAGCAAAATAAAATATTCTTGAATGTGTGACTCTACCAGATGTGGAAAATTAATACACGAGCAATCTCTGAATTTTGAAAAATAAATAAATAAATAAAAGAGAATCAACCTTGGTGAAATGGAGAATATTTATGTATGCAATATGTATCTAGATAAGAAAAAAAAAGTTAATATTCTATAAGAAAATAATGCCATTTGTACTCTATCATGACTTTCAAACCTGCCCTAAATAAATACAGAATATTTTATTGTTGAATATTATGATGTCTTTTCTCAGAATTCCTCTACTACATGGCTAAGTAGCAAGTTAAATTTGTGCTGAGTGCTTTAAAGGGAAAAAATAAAAAGGAGTTTTAGTGTGGCACTGGTACACAAAATGCTAACAGTCTAATTGGGAATATAAAATGAAAATATAAAAATGAAGAATATTTTGAAAACAGTACTATTAATAAATGCTGTTATCATTTACTGAACAGCATCTATTTTGTCAGGCCACTTACATATTTCATTCTTAATTCAGTTCTTGTAAACTAGGCATTATTATCCTAATTCTCAATTTGAAGAACCTGGGGTTAGAGAGGTTAAATGACTTTCCAAGCTACAAAAATGTGATTCATTATCAGTAATTGGAATTTGAATAGTCTCTTTGGATCCAAATTTTATACTATATCTAATATACCATTTTTTCTATACTTAAAATACATCTTTTGGCAAAAAGTTATCTATTGATATTTATATCTTTTGGTATCGCAAGAATTTTTGGCCTCTTATCATGATGAAATATATTAGGAAATGAGATAACATTTTTAGAATTAAATTGCTTTGAGACTTCCAAATTCCCATTGCTGTGGAAATCATTTTGCACAGAGCAAATATGTTAACTGGCTAACGCTCAAGCTTTTTCAGAGTAAATTCTTTCCTTTTTCTCCATAGAGTATGAGTTATTTTCTTTTGTACTCTTTATCACAGCAAAATCTTAATTTTCTTAGTGATGTTTATTTAAATAATTGGTATCCTAAATGAAAATACAATTATCAACAAGACAATTTTTCTCCTATAAAATACACAAACATGCACACACGCACACACACACTGATTAAACCCCTCATTTAGGCTTTCATTACATTATTATTAAAGAAAGTTGCCATGCCATATTTAGGTTTGATATCATCTCACTGTTTTACTTTATATCATTTTCTCTTCTGATAAAGGGTCCAATTTTTTGCTGTTTTAAACATTCTATTTTAGTTTTCCAAGACATCATTTGTGATAACCTGAGATTAACAAAAGTTAGTAGTAATTAATATAATTATTTGGTATTAAGGGAAATGACCTGCTTTTATATTATCATAATCAAAGATATCATTTGCTGAATGCTTAGCACAGAGATACATCTGACTTATTCTAATTAAAATTCTATGTTGCATATATACTTCCCATTTTGCAGATAAGGAACTTGAGTAATTCACCCAAAAAAGAAGTGATGTAGTCTGAATTCACACTCAGATCAAATTTTCTTAAGTGTAGCCTATTAAATTACACTATCTCCTACCTAGTTATTAAGTAATAGAATGAATGTGATCACAAGGTATGAAACATTCACAGTACTGAGTGAATGATTAGCTGGATGACCAAAAGAAATTACCTATTAATCCATTTATTACTGACCAACCCACATTTAGGAGAGCTGTGAGAAACTGGGCAAGGCCAGAAATCTAGTCTGAGAGCCCAGAAAAACACTGCAACCAAAATAAATTGGAGTTAACATCACCTTATCATGTACTTAATTTATATAATTTTTAGTGATAACAGAACCTGTTCCCAATCTATTGAAATAGTACTCATACCATTCCCCAAGGAAGTTATGTAACCCTGACAGAACAAGAGTTGTTCAAAAATCCAGTTTGCTCCATTAATCTAGCCATGAGCCGGGGCCAGCTTCATAGCCATTTAGCCTATGCTATGGCACAGAGCCGAAACTTAGAGAGGCCTCACACTTGCTGTAATGCTATACTCTCAGCATCTTGTAATTCTTCATAAAATTTTAATAATGGGCCCCACACTTCCATTTTTCACTGGATTCGGCAAATCACAGTCAGACCTGTCCATGACTCTGATGTGCAGTGGTAAATGTATTGACAGTGGTGTCTTTTTTATACTACTGTACAAAGGTGCCAAATGAGATAATAGTAATCTGACTTTGTACCCTCCCCCAAATGAAGGACACTTAAAAGAAATAAAAGGGATGTAATCAAAAGAATGGAATTACTTTTAGGTAGAAGATAATGGCAGATGTCTATTCATGCTTGAACAGACATCATGCTTGAACACACATCTGGGTTCAACCAAACTCACTGAGATAAATGTGAATTTGGTTTCCTAAATGTTACCTATGAAATATGCACACACTCTTTCCCTATTCTCATTGCCTGTCACTCTATTACTCAATACCTTCTCAAAACATCCTATTTATTTTGCCTTAGAGAATCTAGACCTTAACAGAAAATCAGATGCTTACCTACTAAATGGTATAATTTAATTGAGGGAGCAGAATGAATGAGCATATTTTAACTGCAGGATGAGGATCCACTATCAAATCTCTCACACAAAAGAGACACAGGTAAAATTTCAAGATACTTAAACTTTTATTTTTTTAAACATATCTCCCTTGCTGAAGTCTTCCAACTTTCCTCCAAAGAAATGTGGTACTTACAACATTCCTGGCTTTTAATATCACCTAGGGAGATATAAAGCCCAGCAGAAAACTGTTTTCTGTCAAAATTACAATGGGCCTGCATATTTTAGCAATTTCAGCTGCATTATGCAGTCTGATCAGGCTAATCATTGACCAGTTACTCACCCCTATCAATTACATTAGCATTTAACTTGTCGCTTTAAATTACAAAGGTAACAAAAGTTTAAGAAGGTTAGAAAAGATTTAATCCCCTACTAGAAAGAAAACGAATATTACTGAATTACATAGAGAAGTTAACTTTCTCCTCTGTCCATTTTTGGTGATGATATTTAGAGGGTTTGTTTCCAAAAATTTTGTTTTTCAGGTTTAACAGATAAAAGACAACAGCACTAGGAAAACTCAATATCAGTTTCCATTGAAGTGTCTATCAGAAAGGAGAAAGAATTAGTAAATAAGCTGTGAAATCTTCCGGGTTCAAAGACAAGCAAATGAGTGACATGTGTCACAGCAGCCACTATGATGTTCCATTTGAACCTGCGGTGTCAGGTGGTCATCCATGAAAACCAAAAGTAGAAAGTATGCAGGAAAAGATGCAGAACTGCTCAGTCCTCCATCGAGCTGCTACTCTGATGGATAAACATGCAGAAGTTTACTACAGGGAGGAAATTCACTAAATTCAAGTAAAAGAACTCAATCACACTTCCTTCCTTTTAGTATTAGGCTGTTTTATCAGCCATTTGTTTAAAGAGTATGGGTCTAATATAGTTTGGATCCAAAATGTCTCCTCAAAGGCCGTGTATTAAAGGCCTGGTCCTTAGTCCACTGAACTATTGGGAGCAGGTAGAATCTTTAAAATAAAGAGCCTGATTGGAGGAAATTATGTCATGCAAGGCATACCCTAGAAGGAGATGGAGATATTAGAATTCTGCCCTCTCTCTCTCTCTCCCCTTGCTCTCTGTGCTCCTGCCAGATGCACTGTGCCACCACAGACAGAAATCAATAAGGCCTCTGAATCCATGACCCATAATAAGTTTTCTTCCTTTTAAATTGAATATCATCTCAGGTATTTTGCCACAGTGACAGAAATCTAACACATCTAAATTTAAAGAATAGTTTAATACATATGTCTCCCAAAGTCTCTTCTATTCTGAGCAGTATTTTGGCTGATCTTAACAGACAAGTCAATCATGTACTCAATTAAATTTTTAAAAAACTGCTTTATTGAACTTTCTCCCTTTTAATGAATGGCTATATTATTAAACATATCCAGTATCAGTGGATTTGCTCTGACCTGTAAGTACATGGTGTTTAGAAAGTTCTTGGCTAGACTCATACCCGTATGAAGACAGTACTCAGGAGATATAAGTGATACATTGTTGGGTTAAGTGTTTCAAGTGAAGAGCAGGGCGTGAATAAAAAACACAATGTGAAAACATGAATTCACGCATATATAATTGAGCGGTAGATAGAGACAGAAATGCCAGAAGGAATATGTTAGTAGAAAGACAAATGTTGTGTTCACGTCAAGGATATATTATCATGGAGACGCACTAGCTGTAGCTGATTACCAAAATATCTTTTTAGTTTGCAAAGGAGAATCACCTCCAGGTAGCAGCTCGGCTTTATATATGCTGTCTCATTGTTCCAGTCTGTACAGCTCCCTGTTTCTCCCCGTGATCTCAACAACACAAAATTATCAAAGCAAAACAGCTCTCAGAAGTTGTTTGCTCCTTAGCATGGTTCCAAGCCAAGTTACACAAAATAATCATTAAGACTCTTAGGCAATAAACTTCATTGTCATCTGCTTTGGCCCTCAGTGAGCAATTTATAGTGTCACCAGCAACACACAAGCACATTTTGCACTGACAAGAATTGTTGAGAGACCATGCTGATTTTCCTCACAACCTTATTGTTCTAAGACAAAGAAAGATTACTCTAAAATTAGAGATCCCACTTTATTAAAAAAATGTGAGGGAATTGTCAGAATTGTCAGGCTTCTGCAGCCTGAAACATCTCATTGGTATTCAAAAGACTGCTTTATTCTACAAATTTTATTTATTGTCTTACAGAATAAGGACACAGTAGAAATAAAGGAAACAATTACAGCCAAGCAAAAAGATGCAAAGATGAATTTTAAAAAAATGTTTATCTTTTTTTGGTAATTAGGAAGAGAATCTTTGTAAGTTAAATAGGTCACTTTGAGTTACAGTGCGAAAATACAATTCTCAAATCAATGAAACTTCATTCTTAGGAGAATATTCTCAAAAAAGCAAGCAGGACAGAAACACTTTTTTTGAGACAGTCTTGCTGAACTGCTAAGTTCCTCAGGCTGGGCTTGAATTTACAGTCTTCTTACTGGGCCTCCCAGAGAGCTGCGATTACAGGTGTGCACCACCACCCCCAGCTCACACTTTCTTATTTAATAAGGATGCACAGTTACGTGAATGACTGAGAAGCAGAAGAATAATTGGTTACTATAGAAATATCTTCTTGGCATATGACTAGGTAAGCTTAATTGAAATACCAAATATATACATGTATGTAGGTGTGCACACATAGAGGCTCAGGCTCGCACACACACACACACAAGTGCACACATCCTAAAGTCACGCACTTTTTATCAGAAGGAGAGTAGTAAGAAAATAGACTGTGTCCTAAAAAAGCTAGAATTCCATTTTGAGTAAAGTAATATTTATAACTTGGGGTCTGTCTCGTCCTTTTGAAGTTCAAAAGTTGCTCACAAAAATGCACACATAAACAAAACTGAAAATATTTGAGAAAAACAAGACAAATATATGAAGCCCCAAGTAGTTTTGTGGGGGCATAAGTTACAGGTATGTATGAGATGGATACGCATGGTAAAGGACTTTTGGAGCCACTTGCCCAAAATCTCCCAGAATACGTAGTTAGAGATTAAAAGATGGCATACTGGGCCATAGGTCACAGTAGGATCAAAATACATTGCCTTAAAGAATGAATGCTGGGGCCATCCTCCTCCCCATACTCTGATACATCACTTAAATGGGCCCTAAAGTCAGTAACAGACCACCCTGACCTTCCCCTGTCCTTCCCCTGCCCCCTACTTGAATTCCTCCCCAGATGCCCTTCTTTTTTCCTTTACCTTGTTTCCTGGTCCTATCAATAAAAAGCCATAGAAGCTTCAGTTTGGAACTGTCTTTATGAGACTCTCTTGCTCAGGTGTCTTGGTTCAAGGAAGTCCCTCTGGGCCTTTTTGGAGTTTAAATTGGACATTGACCCCAAGTAATCTTTCCTCCTTTGCACTGTGCCACAGCTGTGAACTGTGACATAGTTTCACTTCAGAAAATTCATGGTATACATTCATAAGGAAGAGAAAATAGATATTAGATCATATTAATAAAACTAAATAACATAATATTGTAAGGTAGTAAATGCAAACAAATGCAAACAAATACTAGTGCCCAGCATACAGTAGTTCCTCAGTATACCTTCGCTTTCTCTCTATGTCACCATTCATTGGACTTAAAATCTTAATACAAGGCCCATTAGTTAGTAGTTTAAAAATATGTCATCAATTTCCATTTGCTACGATAAAAATTGAGATTTCTGATAATACATATAGTCAAAACTACATCATCCTTCACTTTCCTCATGAAAAGCTTTTGAAACTTTCTAGCGCAGACAGATCTAATCTTTTGGCAATCAACATCTGGTGACTCACATTTTACAGCACAGGCAAATTACAGTCATGTTATCATGTGCAATAATTATAACAGTAAAAAAGGACATAAATGAACTTATGCTACTCATGGGCTTTGGGAAAGATAGATCTTTCTTCTTTGAACAGAGAAAACTCTAAAAGTGAGAATATAAAAATGTACTGTGCAATGGAAACATCACTAGAGCAAATGTGGAATTTTTCAGAAACAGCTTTAAAGAATATCACATGTACAGATACATTATCTGGGCCTTTCTTTGACTATCAAATTCTCATGTGTATTCCACCCCCTCTGGCAAAGCAGAAGGCAGAGTTTTCTTCCCCGCATGACCTGCCTCAGGCCTGTTTATGGGAGATGGCTGAAGTCCTGGACGTTAAGCAGCCTTTGTCAGGCAACTGCTAGACAGCTCCTGTGGGCCTGAGCAATTATTTTTTCTTCTCTCTCTGCACCCTACGTATGGTGGCTGAGCCTGCTGTTAATGTCTGTGTTGCTTTCCCATTCTTTTTTTAACTTTGCAAGTTATCATCAACATATTGATCCATTGGTAAATCCATAGTCAAATGTGCTATTAGGAAGTGGAGGCTGGTTGGAGGAGGTAGGTCATTGGGGGCAAGCCTTTTGAGGGTATATTTCTCTCTGGCTCTCCTTGCTGTCTCTGCTTCCTGGCAATCATGGGTAGAGCAGTGCTTCTCCACCACTGATTTCCATTGTGATATTTCTGCCTTAGAGCTAGCTGATCATGGACTAACCCCTCTGAAAACAGGAGCCAAATAAACCCCTCTTCCTTCAGTTGTGGGTGTCAGGTATTTTGCCCCACTTATTAAAAATCTGACCAATACAATGGTCTTTTAAAAAAAGAAGAATATTAGACGCTAGAGAATTGAGACAAAATTCAGTTTAAAGTGGTTTTTGGCCTAACATTCAGGCATAAACTTTTAATTTAAAAAATCAATTATTGAAAAGAAGATAAACGTGAGTCAGTTTGTATTTTTTCAAGGCATCTATGTATCCATTTGAAGTACATGGCATGTGTCAGCTGGTATTGATAAATTATTATCTTAAAAAAGCAGAATTTTTTTTTTACAATGCAGCAGAAAGACCAACAAAATGATCTTTATTATTGATAGATTGACCCATAGCAATTTATAGTATAAAAAAGGGATCAGGAAAGATATTTATAAGTTGAAATAGATATTAGAGTATTCTTATCATCCCGTAGTATATTAGTCAACTTGCCAATGCTGGACAAAATATCTCACACCCACAATTTAAAAAGAGATTTAATTTTGTTCATGTCTTAAGGGCATTCGGTACAAAGTCAGCTGGCTCTTAAGACAGAAACATCATGGAAGAAGGTTGTGGTCGAACTGAGCTGCTTAGTTCATGGTTGCTGGGAGGCAGAAGAGGGGAACAGTAACAGGAAGGGGCCAGGCACCAGATATAGGCCCCGTGGTTACACCTTCATGACCCACCCAGATGCACTCAAAAATGTACACCACCAGTCCTCCAGGAAGAACCCAAAACAATGAAGTTGACATAATCAAGTTTAACCATGATACAATTACCTAAAAAAAAAAAGCAAAAGAAAAACCTATGATATATTTCCTCAAGGAGTGGAGCCCTTTTTACTTCTATGATGCTGCTTTTCTTTATACCTTACTGCATTACTAGTGGAACATGAATTATTATTATTTTCTTTTTAATGTGGATACCGGGAGTCGAACTCAGGACCTTGTGCTTGCTAGGCAGGCGCTTATGCCGCTGAGCTATGTCAACGGTCCTGGGACATGAATTATAAAGAGCATAATAACTGCACAGTATCCTAGAATGCAGTACAAAATCAAGTGCAATTTTATGTCATTGGTGACTCTATGGCCTGGCTTAGCCATTTCACATCCCCTCAGGAAGTTTTATGTTTCACAGGTATATCACCTGCAGTTCATAATGACGGCGCTTGTTCTCATTTCTTAATGTGGGCTGTATATGGCTCTGGGCTATTTCATTGCTTCATTGAGAAAATCAGATGGTATGTTCATCTTAACTACTGGCACAATTTCTAGAAGACTGACTCTCCCTGAGACCCAAATCTATCTAAATTATATGAATATCAACCTCAATCTATTTTTCAAATGTCAGGACTTTGGGGAAAAAAAGAATGAGTAGCAGAGTTATATGACTTCACAATATCACAATACATTCAAAAGTACATAAGAATATGTACCAAAAGTATACTTTTCTTTCTCTGCTCTTCTTTCTTCTTTCAATTCTTTAATTTTGCTCATTCATTGTGTTTCATTCTTCCTTTTATGATACCCTTTCTTCCTTCATAGGAAGGTAGTGGAAGGGGTGTTAATAACCTTTTCTTTTTTCCCCAAAGCCTTCTTTGGTGATTTTTCTGCATGCTTGTTTTTGACAACCACATTTTTAGAATAAAATTATTACATAACTGCTTATCTTTTTATTTTTCTGAGGGGTATAATAAAAGCCAAAATATGTCTGTGGACCAGTATTTCATATTTAGGAAATTGCTCTTGTCTGGTCTTAGAAATTTACTGAAATCACTGATTTAGCCAAATTTAATTGCTGACATTAGCTAGACAATTGAAAATGAATTTTGCTTTTCTGTAACAGAAACAGTTCAGCTAATTGTACTTGATTTCTGAGTATTAATGGAAGACTCTATTCTTTGGACTTACTGTTAGTGTGGTTAAATGAACTACTCAAGACTTCATCACTGAGGCTGGTGAGACGGCTCAGCAGCATAAGCGCCTGCCTGTTAAATGCAAGGTCCTGAGTTCAACTCTTGGTACCCACATAAAAAGGAAAAAAGGGCCGGTGATATCGCTCAGCGGCACAAGCACCTGCTGCCAATCATGAGGTCCTGTGTTCGACCCCCAGTACCCACATAAAAAAAAAAGACTTCACTGAAAAATCTCATATTTTGTTTATTTCAGCCACTTTATATTTAGACAAGTCAATTATCCTCAATTCACTATACCTAAAATAAAAATAACTATGAGAATAATAAGTGCTATTTCTATACTAGTATTACCTACTGCTATTTTTGAATACAGACTGTATTCCATATATTACTTGGCTATTTACAATAAACTCAAGTTTGATATAATTCTCTGAATATTCAGATGAGAAACTGAAGTCTCTGAAATACAAAAAATTGATTTATGATTGCAAAGTTAACAAGTAGTTCACCTGGAACATGAGTTTCACGCTATCTCTTTAATAATTCTGTTTCAATGTGAAATTTTCCCTCAACTATGAGGAAGTAGCATGCTATAATTTCTTGTAAGAGCTATTCTACATTAAATGCACTTGTGTCTAAAGAGAACTATATGTATGAAAATACATAAAGGCTTTATTTTATTATATATAGTGATTTATTTGTTCAGCAATTATTGACTCAAATACTAATTTCTGTAGCTAGGAAATATGAACTATGCACTTTGGCTAAAATATTTTTCCATGAATTTTGAAGTTGCCTTGGGTAGATATGTGGTCAATTTTGTGCATAATGTCATGAATTTGTAAAGGAACAGCCAATGCTGATGATTCAGGTGAGAAATAGTAACAGGGCACAGTGAAGTAATACAGGTAAACGTTTTAACAATGTGTTCTCTGGGGGAGTGGGGAGGAGGGAACCCCTGATTTGTGCTGATTCCCATGGTGTACGTACTTATCCTATCGGTGTACGGCCAGTCGACAAGGTGATATCACTGAACACAAAGTTGGGAAGAGATAATTTACGAGCTGAGTCTAGCACAACCACTGGGTGGTAACTGAGTTTACGATGCACAAGGAATAAATCCTCAACATTTGACTAACCTCAAGGTTTATCAGTTTTACTACAGAACTTCAGAGAGTTATGGCCTTGGTAAGAATTATACTTTATTAATTGCAGTACTGCTTTGATCATTTCATTATTATCCTGTTTATAAAATGTCTGCTTAAGAAAAGTGTCCATTCTTTCACCCAGATAATTTTTAGCAGTTTGATTCTTAGCTGTCATTATCCTCAACACAGCTCTGGGCCTAGATTTTTTATTTTCTTTATTTCTTTTTCTTTTTACAAGGAAATACAGCTGGGTGGGCTTTGGAAGCAGGGTGTAAAGAAAGGGAGGTAAAGTAAAGATGTGAACTAGGCATCAGTATAATTTATGTAAACGAATATTAATGCAGGCAGCTTGTGAATAGTCTGGTTTAAATGAACTAGATTTTCCCAGTTACAAATGTGTTAAAAGCAGGAGGTGGAGAGTGATAACTGAGTCTATATATATATATATCAAACTCTGCAAAATTGTAGAAACTACTTACAAATATAAAACTTTGAAACAAGGATAATTTCATGATGCCACAATAAAAAAGGGAAAAAAATCAGTAGTTCTTGTATTAGTTAACAATAACGGGAGAGAGGAAGGAATCGTCCATATAAAAGGCTCTAAATCTTTTGAGACAAACACAACTCCTGTTTCAAGCCGCAAGCATTAATGTTCTTTCAGTTGAAACTACCTCAAAATGATGTTCTAGATTCCCATTCTTTATGACTCTATGGGGAGTCCAACTCTAACCCAATTAGATAAAAATATCCACTCCTCTATTTTAACAGGACCCAAGCGAGCACAAACAAAGTGTACTTTAGTCACTTTAAAAGCCCACAGGGAGGTAGCATGGTCCCCTGCCTTCCATTCTCCTTTGAAAGTTTGGCTGTGGAATAATGAAAAAAAAGTGAGTGTCTGCCACCACCAGTTACTGTGAGGTAGGCCGCTCTATCTGCGGCCTGCCTGGAGGTTATTATTTTTCCAGGAAAAATTATCATGTCAGAAAGGAATGCTCAGAGGCATCCTCTCAAAAAAGTAAGTTGCAGTAGAAAGTTGCAGGGGAAGAATATAAAAAAGAAGTGTTTGCATTCTGACAGATGTGTTCAACAAACTCAAACTTTCTTTTCATTTTCTATGCTTGGGGAAAAGTTCATCTTTGTACTGTCATGGCATACTAACTTGTACTAATAGGCCGGTATTGCCCATGTTAAAACTCATCCTCTGTCACAAAGTAGGCAATAATAAGGACCTTTGGTTGAGGAGAAGCACACAGGCTCAATCTAAATTGCTTTACCCCTCTGATTCCCATTATGGGCTATTGCATCTAGGAATGGTGCTCCTAAAATAAGCGTTCCCGAAGGTTTCAGAAGGTCTTTTCATATGGTGCTTGTTCATTGCTACTCAAGGGAATCAGTACCATACATGAATTCTGACATAGATACACACATACACACACACCCCATGACAGCTGGCTATGATGTCAAAATCCACCATTTTTTTTTTTTTTTTAATGTGGGTACCAGGGGTCGACCTCAGGACTTTGCAATTGCCAGGCAGGTGCTTATGCCGCTGAGCCATCTCACCGGCCCTCCACCATTTATTGATTCTGCCACTGTGAAAAAAATATCAAAACCTTGCTAGTAGAAAACCCTCTCTGTTTTCTACTATGCAAAATGAAAATAACACATATTGTCAAACTCATAGGAGTTTCAGGAAGTTCAATAAGGTAATGAAATTAAAATATTTAACAAATTAGCTAGCAAAATATCAAAGAATTGTTCTACTGTCACTCTTATTAGATATATAAAATCATATCCTGTGCTTGAAATATATAGAAAATGACAAAATCAAACAACAAGCTTTTCTTGTAAATGATGGTTGCACACACAAAGACCAACATATATGCACATATTCTGCTTGTGATATATAGAAGAAAGGGTCTGTTTCATTGTAGTTCATTTTTTTCCCACAAAGTAATCAGAACTCTGTTCTGCATATAGGGGTACAGGAAGCATTTGGTGAAAGGATTTATTGAAGTTAAAAGAAATTTGAAGTTGCTTTTTGAAAAAATAAATATCATGGTAACATTATCCTTGGGTTTAATTGTCAGGAGAAATTTTGCTTCATCAAGCTTTTGATAATGAGATAATTTGGTACAATACAAGAATGAACTGAGAAATTCTTTATAATCAATGTCTAGCTAAGGTGAATATTTTACCTATAAAGTCTTATAAATGTGACTAATTTTAATACAATGTAGATAATTATATATGGATTCTAATTCATTGTAGTTGAATGATTGATAAGTATTGCTTCCCTCTAAAAGCAGTAAACAGTCATGTAGCACAATATACAACCTTAATTCTAAAAGAAAATGGTATTATGACAACATCTAGATTTGAAATAATGGAACACTCAACGATATCCATGCATAACTGCTGATGCAGCTGGTGATTTTTCCAGGTTTAGTGCCTTTTAATATCAAGAAATAATATGATATTGCTAATACATTAAACCTTCAAATTTTCTAAACCATATGATGTGCCTTGAATAATATCAAAGGTATACAAAAACATCAAAAAATGGAAAAACCAATACCTGAGATAGCTTTGTAAACTGCTATATTTCATTTAGTTTAATGACCATGGATTTCCTATAAATAAATCCCATAATATAGTACTATTTATATGATACGCTATAGTTAATATTTCTTCTTAAAACTTCATTATGTTTTAAATATCACTTTCGTCAATATTTAGGTTAACAGACAATCTCATCTTATTACCAGTTCCTAACATTTAGCACCAAAATTAGTCATATATATCTGTGGCAAATAATAAATGTTGCAGCTTAAGTGAAAACATGACGTAATATTTTTTCAAAATTAGGTTTATTTTATAATTTTAAAACGACATCAAATAATCATGTAAACCAATGATTCTCTGACAATATAATGTGCATTTTAATACGCATCTTCTTTATCCATTCACCAGTTGATGGGCATTTGGGTTGTTTCCAAGATTTGGCAATTGCAAACTGTGTCGCTGTAAACATGTGTGTGCATATATTGCCATGGTATGATGCTTTTAATTCTTTTGGGAAGATACAAAGAAGAGGAATAGCTGGGTGGAATGGGACCTCTAATCCAAGTTTTTTGAGGAATCTCCACACTGATTTCCACAGTGCTTGCACCAGTCCGCACTCCCACAAACAGTGGAGAAAGGGTTCCTTTTTCCCCACAGCCCCACCAGCATTTGTTATTGGCTGATTTGTTGGTAATAGCCATTCTTTCTGGAGTGAGATGGAATCTCAACATTGTTTTAATTTGTATCTTTCGGATAATCAGTGATGTTGAACATTTTTTCATGTATTTATTTGCCATTTGTACTTTTTTTTTTCTTTTTTTGTGTGGGCACCGGGAGTCGAACTCAGGACCTTGCACTTGCCAGCAAGCGCTTGTACCACTGAGCGATACCACCGGCCCCTTTTGTTCCTTTATGTGGGTACCAGGAGTTGAACTCAGGACCTCATGCTTGCTGGGCAGGTGCTTACGCCGCTGAGCCATCTCACCAGCCCTGCCATTTGTACTTCTGAGAAATGTCTATTCATTTAAGATGACCGCTTTTGGATTGGGTCCTTAAATCTGGGGGGTCTGATTTTTTTCAATTCTTTATATGTTCTAGATATTAATCCTTTGTCTGAAGAATGACTGGCAAACATTTTTCCCACACTGTGGGTTGTCTTTTCACTCTGTTTGTGATTTCTTTTGCTGTAAAAGAGCTTTTTAATTAGATGAGATCCCAGTTGTTGATTCTTTGTAGTATTTCCTGTGCAGATGTGGTTTTGCTCATGAAGTCTTTGGCTACACCTATGTCTTCAAGAGTTCTACATATACTCTCGACCAGCAAATTTAGTGTTTCTGTTTTAATATTTAGATCTTTGATCCATTTTAATTTTAATTTAGTGCATGGTGATAAACATGGGTCTAGTTTTAGTTTTTGGTATGAGGAGAGCCAGTTTTTCCAGCACCATGTATTAAAGAAGTTATCTTTCTTCCAGTAAACGTGTGTGGCCCCTTTGTCAAAGATAAAATGCCTGAGTGTGTTTGAAACTCTTTCTGCATCTTCTAATCTGTTCCATTGATACTCAGGACTACTTTTTTGCCAGTGCCATATTGTTTTTATCACAGTAGCTCTGTAGTATAATTTCAAGTGAGGGATTGTGATGTTCCCTGCTTTGCCTTTGTTGTCCAGAATTTTTTTGCTATTCTAGGTCTCTTCTGATTCCAAATGAATTTTAAGAATATTTTCTCTAGTTCTGTGAGGTATGGTAATGGTATTTTGATTGGCATTGCATTAAATCTGTATAGCAATTTTGGGAGTATGGCCATTTTTGCTATGTTGGTTCTTTCTACCCATGAGCAAGGGATACATTTCCATTTTCTGATATGCTCTTCAAGCCCCTTTTGTAGGGTACTATAGTTTTCAATGCAGAAATCTTTTACTTCCTTTGTTAGACTGATTCCTAAGTCAAGTAATTGATTTTTAAAAAGAGAAGCCAAAAGTAAAGATATTTTCAGAAATACAAAAACTAAAAGAGATTACTGCACACTAACTTTTCCTAAAAGCTCTTACAGGATGTACTTCAGCTGAAAGCAAATTAAACCCAAAGGGAAAGACTAGAACACAAGAAATGATAGTGAGCTCAATAAGTGAGGAAGTCAGTTAGTGAATTTAAAAGTAGTTATAGTTTTTTTTTCTTAAACTGTATACATATTTCAAAGCACAAACATAATTTTTCATAAATACATGCTTTTGCTTTTATTTTTCCTTTACTCTTTTGGTTCAATTTCCTGTTTCTTCTCTCACCCAGGTAATGTAATGACCTTAAAAATTTTCGGGGGCCGGTGAGATGGCTCAGCGGCTTAAGCGCCTGCCCGGCAAGTGCGAGGGCCCGAGTTCGACTCCCGGAACCCACATACGAAAAAGGGGCCGGTGATATCGCTCAGCGGCACGGGTGCCTGTTGGCGAGCGAGGTCCTGAGGTAGACCCCCCGGTACCCACAAAAAAAAAAAAAAAATTTTCGGTATGTTTTTCCCTGTTTAAGTAGCCCTATGATATTAACTATGCCTATTTTATTATAATAGGTATTTACATGTGCTGAAGGGAAGAGATATTTTGGCTGTTTTATAAAAATGAGTTAGTATTGAACATGTTTTCCTGCATGTTGTCTTCTCATTCTACCATATTTCCTGGAAGATTTTATAATTCAGGGTTCCTTGATCTTAGCATTATTGATATTTTAGGTTGTGTAATTATTTATTGGGGGTCAAGAGGGAGAAGATTGATCTGTGAATTTCGGATGTTTTACATAATCACTTGTCTCCACCTACCAAATGTCAGTAGCACATCCTTCCCTGCTCCCTCCATTGTAACAACCCAAAATATCCCCAGACATTGTCAAATACCCCCTGGATTATTCACACACCTTGAAAACTACCACAGTAAACCAACTAGCTGTGTAATGCTAGAGCATAGAGGTGTTTGGAATTTTTAGGCATGTTCCGACACAGTGATATCCATATTGGTTCAGGGAATTTTAAAACCATAAATGATATAGCAGTAAACATTTACACTCAGCTCTTCATGCACAAAATGCATTCCCAGAAGTGGAATTACTGTTTCAAAGATTATCTGCCTTTATGTTTTAACACATGTTGCTGATTTTCTTTCTAATAAAGAGCATAAGGCTATATATTTCTCTCAGTAATAAAATGAACTCAGATGTAATAAGTAAAAGTGATAAAAAATTTGATAAAGTATTTTAAAATAAAATAAATTTAAAACTCTAGGTAATAAGAATTAAAAAAGACACAACATTCAATTTGAAAGGTTAAACTTTAAAGTACATATTCTCAACACAAATGAATTTATTTCCAACAAGGAGAAAATCGCTTTTGGTTAGAAGAATAAAGCATTTACTTTTCTTTTTTTAAATATGTAAACCACAGTTACACATATGGTACATAAACGGATATACATATATCTAGGATAGTAAATTGTCATCAGAGTCTATTAAGAAATAAATGTGTATAAAAGATCTTTTGGTTAAAATATGGACATGTTGAATAACAGTAATTTAAAATACATTGAATTCTTGTCACATCTGAAAAGAGGATGGAAATATTAAATAACTTTAAATAAGATTAGGACAACTTATAATTTACCATTTTCTGTTACGTATTTAAATATAACCACAATAACAATTCTGTTGACTAAAGAGCGTCAAAAAGAAGAAATATGAAGAATATAGAAAATTATAAAATCAAAAAAAAGCAGATACGAAAAAATGCAAAAATGAGCGGGATAGAACTGAGAATAGAAATAAAAGTCTAAATTTCTATGTACTCACAGTGAAATCTATGTAAATTCATGCCTTAAAAGATATGTGATCTGATAAAAATTTTTAAAATTCAGAAATAATTTTAAAAATAAACTGGAAAATGTACTACACTATTTCAACCATGATACAATTGGAGTGGCAATAAATAGAAAAATATTACAACAGAGACATTACATAATGAGAAAGAGAAAAAGGCACTGAGTGTGTGATAATCATGCAGGATTATGGCTATAGGAATACAATAAAAAATTAGAAAAAAACAATAGAATTTAGAAAGACATACTGATGAATCCAGAAACATAGAATGTACTTCCATACTTCCATTAGTAAATAGTAGCAAGAGAAAATCCCAAATAAACAATATTATAGAAGTATTAAAGGCAAAAATAATAAAAATTAATCTAACAAGTGATAGATCACCTAAAAAATAGGTGATATATTCTTTTTTAAGAACACATGTAACATTTTTAAGTTTACTATTCTTGTTAGTAAATGAATGCAACTCACTTCTGAAATCACTTTTTTATAATTTGATAATGTCAGTCAGAATGTACATAACTTCTACCTATTATCATATATGCTATCACATGATTTGCTAATTTATATGCCTCATGAATAAGTCAGAAATTTGCCTAAGATATTGATCTCTTAGTACTCAGCACACCTGGACAGTACAAAGCCAACCAAAACCTAAACACACATCTGAATATAGTGAGGTAGCTATACTCTGATATATCAGAGTAGTAGAACAAATTCCATTTATTAATGTGTGCAATGATATAGAATAAAAATAGTAGTGGGGGAATAAAAGTCATCAAGAGATGATACATATATTAACAATTCCCCGAGATGAATGGAACCATTACACTCGTGTTTATCACACATATACTAATAATAAAAATAAATAAAAACTTTACAAATTCTTACCAACAAAAAAAAGTAATGTCTAAAATGAAAGTTCTGTAGACATAGAAAAGACATGGAAAAATGTGAATCACTGTTTTTAGAAATGAAAATTTGGATGTAAGATAAAATATAATTTAATGGGAGAAATACAATATACTAGTAATAAACTAGGCTTACATAGGCCAATTAGACAAATATAAAAATACACTAAGAAGAAAAAAGGGACAAGTTACAGGAACATACAGGATGATGTCATATATTAAAAGTTTAAAAAATATATATTATATGTTCCTTACAGATATAGATTAAAACACACATAAGAATGATAAGAATTCCATGTTTTATTACCGGATAAAAAGTTGGGAATATATACCCAGATTGTTCGCTTCTATCCAAATTTCATTCCTTTGATCATAAAGCAAATATGGAAAAAGTTAAGGTTTAAAAATATTTAGTAAATTTTTTGTTACATAATTCTCTGGTCTGTATATTTGACATTGTTTATTATATAGTTTATATTGCTTATCTAATTCAGAAATAAAGGAAGAAATGAAAGAAAAAAGAAAAGAAGGAAAGACAGGATGAAAAGAAAGCAGCAAGGAGGAAAGAGGGAAAGAAAGAAACAAACGCTGACTCAAGGTCACTAGTTAATTCTATATTATTCTCCTACAGAAATTATATAGATTCTTCAGTAACATATTTGGTATCCTATTGACTTAGGAAAATATTTAAAAATAAATCTAAAACTCTTAATGAATAATGGGAGAGTTGGGAGACTGGATATGCAAACAATAATGACATTCTTTTATTATTGAATCAAAATAACTGTTTTGAAATTTTTTAGATATAATTAAGATTCCCTAATGCATTTGAAATGCAGTATATGTTAATAGTTATCATGATGTATCAAACTGTGGTAGAAATACATAACTACATATTTGAAATAATGTGAAAATACACATACCAAAACTTACATGATTCAACTGAAGCAATTTTGGAGAAAGATTCATAGTTCTAAACACCTGTATGAAAAATAAGCAAGAAATCAAATCTGTAATTTAATGGTCCACCTTAAGACCCCAAGGAAAGGGAAGGAATTGCAAATTCAGTATAAAATAAATATCTAACACCAGAAAATAAGATACAATATTTTCATGTGTGTCAAATTTATTTTACTTAAGATTATGGTCTCAAGGTGCATCCATTTAACTAGAAATATCTCAAGTTTATCCTTCTTTACCAAAAGTGTAAATAAGGACAAAAGTGTACAAAAGGTGTTGTGAAATAAGAAGAAATTGTTCAAATGAAAGGGGAACTAGGAAGGAGGGAAGGAAAGAAAGGGAAAAAAAGTCTATATTCTTAAGTGAAATAAATCAGACACACATGTTTAAATATCATTGTTTCTCTGGTGTGAGAATCTGAAAAGGTAAATAAGGACCAAAATGTATAATAGATACTGGGAAATAGGAATAGGATAGTCAAATGGGAAGGGGAATAAGGGATAGAGAGAGGGAGAAAGGAAGGAAGGGAAAAGAATAAAAGGGAATAGAGGGAAGAAAATGGAAAAAAGGCTCTTGTAAATAAGGAGGGGAAGAGGGGTTGAAAGGAGGGTAGGGGTATAAGAAAAAAAAAAAGGAATTAAGATATATCATGTACAAGTGCAAAATCCTCTATGATGAATGTGATCATTATGTTTATTTAAAATGTGTCAATAAACTTATTTAATAAAATAAAATAAGTAGAATGAAGGAAGTAGTGATTCAAGAAGTTAATAAAACAGAGAATAAAAAAGAACAGAAAAATATCAGCAACAGCAAATTTTAAAAGCTAACAAATCTTTACCAAGACTGACCAAGAAAGAAAAAGATTTAATAAAATCATAAATTAAAGAGGAGGGGCCGGTGAGATGGCTCAGCAGCATAAGCGCCTGCCTGGCAAGCGCGAGGACCCGAGTTCGACTCCTGGAACTCACATACGAAAAAAGGGCCGGTGATATCGCTCAGCGGCACGGGCGCCTGCTGGCGCACGAGGTCCTGAGGTCGACCCCTGGTACCCACCAAAAAAAATAAAAAATTAAAAATAAAAAAATTAAAGAGAAGACATAACTATAAGAAAACCCTGACTAACTCTGCCAAAATTTAATGATTTATATGATAAGGACAAACTCCTATAAGGACACAAACAACTGAAACTGATTAAAAAGCAATACAAAATCTTAATAGAACTGTTTGGTATATACAAACTGTCATTATAAAATCTATTTTTAGTATTGACTTTAAATAGGGCCAGTGAGATGACTCAGCATCATAAGCGCCTGCATGGCAAGCACGAGGTCCTGAGTTCGACTCCCGGTACCCACATACCAAAAAAGGGCCGGTGATACCGCACAGCGGCACGGGCGCCTGCTGGCGTGCAAGGTCCTGAGTTTGACCCCCAGTACCCACCAAAAAAAAAAAAAAAATTGACTTTAAATAAATAGAGAAAACATTTTTAAAAAGTAGTCATTTATATGATAAGTATAGCATGAACACAAATTAACAGGATGAAGATACTTACTTATAAATGCCTAAAAATCCATATGGAAACCATAAAGTATAAATCAGAAACAGTAAGGATGATGTTTTAGATAATCTCATTTATGACCTCTTGTAAACAACTTTAATGCTTTTACTCGTCACATACATTTTAATTCATGTTTCAATTCATTCATTCACCAAATGTGTATGCATATATGTTACATGCCAGGATCTTAGACCACGAAGAACAATCAGCACGCAGCAATCAGTCCCACCTCCCCACGTCTTGGGATCTAGGGAAGACCAACCAGCAAGCAACTGCAAGTCAACAACTGAAGTACCCTTCTAGGGAAAGTAAAAAGGAAGAACCAAGCAACATATAAACATAGGGGAAGACACAGGCACATCCTGAAGAGATGCCCTCAAACTGTACACTTGAAGACAAAAAGGAAAGAGGGACAAAGGAGAGAAGGAAAGAGGCAGGGAGAGACAGTCGACGTTTGAAGCTTTAAGGACACCGAAAATGAACTGTGCCTAGAGGGAAAGCCATCCACTGCATCATCTCCTGGTTTGTGTGAGGGTGGCTAAAATTCCCCATACCAAGCAGAGAGCCCCCTGATAGTTCTATGTGAAGATAGACAAGGAGCCTGGAGAATTTCATTTTCCATGTAGAACAGGTGATTACGGGGGCTGAGGCTGTAGCTCAGTACTTGATCACTTGCTTCAGTCTCAGGAGGCCCTGAATTTAATTAAGAGAGGGGAGAGAGAGAGAAAGAGAGGGAAACAGAGAGAGAGAAGCAATCCAAACCCACAACTCCCATCAACAACAACACCAACAGAAACTGTGCACATATTCTGACTCGGAAACTAAATTTCCGGGATCAAAGACTAACGTCGAACTTTGGCCAATCTCACGTATCTTCCTGGATGTAAGGCTTCTGTAACTGAAACAGGCTGTCTGCTCAAAATCACCCCACCCTTGATTTAATGCTTTAAATATTTAACAGTTTTTAAGAAGGCCCATGCATTTTCATTTTGCACATGGGCCCAAAGGTGATGTCATCAGTCATGGAAGGGAGAACAGAAGCTGAATCAACAAGGCAGTGAATCAAGACTCTATCAGGGACATAAAAATTTATAGGAAGAAAAATATGGACCAGGGCTTTTTAGTTTGTCTCTCCATTTAACCTCTTGACTATTTTTGCTACATTTTTGTGTGCCCTAAATATTTTTATTAAACATTAACTGACTTTTAAAAATTTACTTGAGTTTGCTTTATTTAAAACAATGATATATTTATGAAATTATATATTTTCTATTATATTTTTGGGACAAATGATTAACTTAAAAAATGAATGTCTTAGCATAGTTTCTCAAGTCATTGTCATTTCTCTTGGTAGTAAGCTCTCCACGCTCCAAGAAATTCTGAGATCTAATGGAAGGTGTGAGTGTCTGAAACATTCTCCCTTAAAAATTTTGGGGCTTAGAAAACCATATTCTTAAATGAAGTTCTCAGAGACAGCCTTAGATACAAATATTCTGTCATTCTGCTGTCTTCTTTCTCTTCCAATTCTATACCCCAGGGCAAGCTATAAAATCTAGGGTTTGTCCTTTTCAAGGTGAATCACAGAAACTAGAACTCATTTCCCCCAAAGCCATCCATAAAGCCCAAAACTATTACTCTAATCTTGCCCATCTTTCTATTTGGAGTTGGATCTGAAGAAATTCTCTGCACTTGTTATTGGATAGTAATACATAGATAGTAAGACCCTCACTTTAGAAGTGGGCTTGCCTTATACCTAGAGGGCAGGAGCACCACACAGAGCCCAAAAGGAATTTGAACTAACAAGTCTTGCTGTTTCCCTTCTCGGTTTATTAGCATTGTGTCGGGTCCTTTTCGTCCAGTTAAATCTCTAGACATGACCATCCATGCTTCATGAAACCTAAGCATAAAAGTAGAATTTCATTCTAAAGTTCCACTTCAGGTAAAACTTTGGTTAAATTAACTTGTCATGCTTTTTTTCTTGTTAACCTTTTTCTGTGGAGGAGACAGCCATGACCCTTATGATGGGAGAGTATCACCCTTTTCCTGCCCTGCAAGGCAGTTATCATACTCCTAAAGGTAAACCTAAGAAGGGCAAGTTATGATTCCTTGATATGTACTCTACATTATTTTATCAAAGAGCCCCTATGATTTTCTGTGTTGTCCTCACTTAACAATGCATCCTAGTACTCTGCTTTTCCTCCAGATGTCGAGTAAGGTGACAGCAATCATCCATCCAGGTCAGACATGGATTCCTGCACAACTGGTTTCATTAGTCCAAATTGAAGAGCTCAAGATGTGAATACTCCGCTCTATTAGGCAGCAGATAGGCCTGGTTATAGGTCTTGGCTTTTAAATATTTTCGCTGTAAAACTTTGTTGAAAAGTTCTCTCAAACATGACCTACTCAGCTCAAGGTAAGCCACTCTCTGTCTCAGGTATTCTTTCTCGTGTTACTCGAGAATTCTGTCATGAGAGAATGTCCCAGATCTCCTGTCCTCTACTCCAACCTCCTCCCAAACCACTCTTTCCACACTCTGGGACCCAATTAGTTCAAAATGCTCCTGCAATCTTTCCTCGCTTTTCTTGAGTTAAAAATATTTCCCTATAACTTCACTACTCTTCTTTTAATTATAATATATCTTTCACTTTCTTCATCTTAACTATGCTTTGTGGATTTTTCTTTGGGAATTTAAACACAGATTTCAATTTAATTTTCTTTTAAAAGAATGCATTATTATTTTGAGATATAATTTCTATGTAAAATTTTTTATATATAATTTCTACATAATTCAGGTCTATTCTGTTATTGCAAATTTCTCCAGTAACAGTTCTAATTGTCAGTTCTAAGCTCATTTAAATATACATATTAAGTAATTAAAATATTCATCATGTTGACTGAAAATGTTCACAACTCAGTATCATAAATTAGCTTTTGTTAGTCTTTCAAAATTTTATTAAAACACTAGGAATTTTAAATAGAAACATTTAAATAAAACTGGAAATGAAAAATATTAATACCAGTTATTAGATTTGGAAGTCTTGGGACCGGTGAGATGGCTCAGTGGCGTAAGCGCCTGCCTGGCAAGCGCAAGGGCCCGAGTTCGACTTCCGGAACCCACATATGAAGAAAGGGCCGGTGATATCGCTCAGCGGCACGGGTGCCTGCTGGCGCGCGAGGTCCTGAGGTTGACCCCCGGTACCCACAAAAAAAAAAAAAAAAAAGAAGTCTTCTTGTCCTGAGATTGTATTTTCTTTGGCAAAATGTGGTGAGGGACTCCATAAGCAATCACAATTTTTGTTTGACAATAAAATTGCTATTTATGTGCTTATTCATTGAAAAGTGATAATAGTCTAAATTAAAGTTAATACATGAACTTATTCAAAACTCTTATTGAATCTATATGGCAGTTCTTTTTATCTATCATCAGGTAATTTGTTGAGCCAATCCCCTCATCCTACTTTAACCCACTACAATCTACCTGTATACCAAAATAGATGAGAGTAAATCAAAATTTAGACGTAATTACAGTAATTAAAGCAAACAATTGTAGCTGAAATTTGAGAACACTTTGGATCACTCTTTAAATTTGGAAAATAAAAACTGTATGCTATATTTCTAACTCTATTGTACTTTTTAAAAGAGAACAAAAAATAAACATTTTGATTTCACAATCACTATTTGAACATTTTAAATCAATAAAATTTTGCTGTATGACTTTTAGTCTGTCTTAGTATCATGAAGTAAAATCCACCTCAGTAATGAAGAGATTTTCTTTCTTTCTTTTGCATCTTTTAATTGCCACCAAATTAAGAGCCCAACTCTAAAACTGTAAGACTTCCTAAGGATTTGTTTACTTTGCCTAAAATAAAAAGTGCTTTCATTTTGGCTTCTTCAAAGTGTTTGTTTTCCTTTATATTTAGGTAGTTATTTTCTCTGAAAATCTATTATTGAACTATTAAATTATCATAAAACTGTTAGGCTCAGGTAGACCTTAAAAACAGGTGGAATTAAAATCTTAATTTAGTGATAAATGTAAATCAAGCTCCAAGATTAGTCAGCACATCTGAGAGCAAGCATTACAAGATAGTTTTATTAAAATATTTCAGATGACACATGCATATTTAAGAACAGACTTTGAAATATCAGTATTAAAGATCATTTTAGAATACATTATCACCCTCTGTAATGTGACAGTTGTTAAAGCATCCATAAATAGGGATATGCAAAATAATAATAAGACATCTTCTAAACCATATAAAAAATCCTAATTCCAGATGTTTATTATAAAAACTTAGTCTCATGAAACACCTACTCAAAAAGATTTTACAGCTTATGCTGTCTCAAGGACATATCTGTGAAAAGTTACAAAATGTCTCCTATGTTGTGCTAGCCTACATTTGAAGGCAGTTGGTTCCCACAGAAATGCCAAACAGCAAGGGCTCTGGCTTTGGTATCTGGCCCTTGCCTTTCCCCTGAGGCATCTGGATTGAAAGATGTAGTTTTCACCAGGCTTCAAGGGGCCCTCCAAGCCATGTCATCTTTCCCTCCACTTGAATGAAAAATGTATTTTTTTTTGGTCCTGAAATGAATTTTTTCCCCCAGCCAAACTTTCAGTTCTCTGGAATGAGTTTTTGACAGCTAACCTTATTTTATCAAGTAATACATCATCAAAGCAACACTGACTGGATGGCATATCACGCTGGTCTAGATGAAGTATTACATCTGTAGATCCCAAGATCCACATCACTTAGGTAATGCATTCACCGTACTGTCACTGGACCCTTGGAAACCTACACAGGTGACATAGACATTTCAAGGTTTATTTAAAGGGATATTATTTATTTAGCAAATTCTGTCCAGTTTTAAGGAAAATATCCATGTACATTTTACCTGTAGAGAAAAGCATTTAGGATATTTCCGGGCTTTAAAAAAGTATATATGATTGGGAAATGGAGCCAAATCAAAGGAAAGGACTCTCCTTTCCCACTTAAAAATGGGAGTCCAGCTGTTATTTTTCAATCTCCTTTTAAAACTCTACTGTGAGAGAAATTACAAGCCTCCACCAGAGCCAGGGGTGCAGGAGAGGAAGCTCCTCTTTGGCATTTGCTCAGTCTTACTTTGTGTATATCTCCTCTGGTGCCTACTATCCTGTTGGAATTTCTAGGCTTCTCTTGGACCCCTGTGGTGACAGCCATTGGTATAAGAATGTCCATACTCTAAAATTTCTTGAGTAAAACAAGACCCTAAAACCCTGCTCTGCCACTCCCTAGCAGAAAACTATTTCTCAGTTTGTATAAAATGGAAATACTAAAAAAAAAAAAAAAAAAAAAGAGGGATACTTATCATCTGAAATCTTTGTGAAACTTAAATGAGATCATTCATATCAAGTCAGGAAATAGTACTTGGCACAAAAGAACAAGTAATTAAGACTAGCTCTTATCATTTTTATACTCATTTCTTTTCCCTAATTATTCTACCTACTTCCTAATTACTCTCTCCTTACATCCTATTATAGCACTTTGACTTGGAGCCTGTCTCTTCTTCAATATGACCTCCTTAGAGGGTCCTTTCCTAATCACCTCCCTCTGTTTTATGTTTTCGTAGTACCAGATACTTTTCCTTGGGAGCGCTTATTGCCAGTATATTTAGTTAACCATTAAATATCTCTCTCACCCTGTGACAAACTTAAGATGGCCACAGATTTGCTATTCCTCCTACTGAGAGTCAAAAGATAATGGCCCACTCTATGGACCTGGACAGTAGCCTTAGTTATTTGACTGACCAATACAGTTTAATGGGAGTGACATCCTGGCTCAAAGCAGAACAAATATTGCAGCCTACATTGTGTCCTGCACCAAACCTGTTTGTGAGAAAAGCTCCCCTCCTTGGAAAACATCCAACTAACCAGAGACTTCCCCCCAAGAAGCTACTGAGGAAACTGCATGGGGAGGAATCAAGGGTCCAGCTGTGTATCTCCCAGACACACTTCTTGCTCAAGCTGATAGCATATGGAAGAGAGACTGGTCGTCCTTTTATAATCACTCAATGTATTGATTTCTAAACAAAATAAAAGATTTTTGTGGTGTTAAATCCATATTTTTTAGGCTGTACCATTATCCAGTAATAGATAACCAGAAAACCCTCCTCTGTGTGTGTTCCAGGATAGGAAATGAATCTGTCTGTTAGCCATGATACCACATGGTGCATAGCCGTTAGTAGGCATTCAAGAAATATTTGTTGAATGAATTAGAAATATGAAGTCACCAAAGAAACTGAGATAAGACAAAAATAGATAAGTGAATCAAGGTTACTTTATTAGCAAATTAATTCTTTTATCATTTCTGAATAAGAATTCCTTTACTGAAATACAATAAAATGTCACACCAGAGTGCAATCATATCCAATTTGGCAATAGTTATTGCATATGCTCTGCTTGGTTGCTGAAATTATAGCCATGAATTAAACAATCTCTAGCTTTCCCAAATTCACACTTGAGACCTATATTTCTCAAATTGTGTTCTGTGGACCTGCATTAGAATTACCTGGAAATGCTCATTAAAATTTCAGATTGCTGGGCCCCACCTCAGATAAGCTGAATCAGAATCATTAAAGGCCAGACCCCACAATTTGCATTTTTTAACAAGCCTCCTGATGATTCTTATACACTTTGAAGTGTGAACCCAGGTCCAAATCAGAGAGTTTCTCAAGCTTTCCTTTAATCATCAGAACACTTGGAGCAAAACAAAACATAATAGATTTCTAGACCTTTCTCTAGACCCACTGAATCATAATCCTCAAGGACCAGGCCTCCTGGAATCTTTTGGATGATTCTTAAGATTCATAAACTTTGGAGAATAATCTCTTTCTCTCTCTCAAATAAGCAAAAGATGTCTTACGTACCCAGTTACAGAGACATTTTAAAAAATTGACAGAAACAAAGTGATAGTTCCCAAATCACATAGATATCTGGTCAATTGGCACATGAGTCTTCTGTTTTCTAACTCATGCTTTTTTCAGTCTTATAGTAGCATTTCCTAGCTAAGATATATTTTATAAATTTCAGAGATAAATTAGGACTATTGACACTGTAACAGGGAAGGAGTAAAATGGGTAATTTCACAACAGGCCCTCAAAATATACCATTTAATGTTTTCTGCCTACCCCCCCATATCTACTATATAGCCTGCAAATGTATGTTTAGAATACTTTCCATAGTATAACTGCATTTACTAGCAATGTATGTCATGAATCAATGCATAGTAAATGACTGATGTATGAAGAGGATACTTCTACTATCATACCAATCTGATGTTGGTATGGGTATTGATAGTTGTTACCAAGTAACATATAAGTAGGATGGTATAACAGATGTCTTGACTCTGAACCTACCCTCTAAAGCAATGGTTTTTACTTTTCTTCTCCCTTTCTCAAACACACACAGATTTAGATTGCATGTGTGTGTGTTTGTGTGTTTGTGTGTTTTACACAGGCAAACTGAATTGCATATATGAGGCACCCAAACAATTTAATGTATTAGAGTGAAGGCAAAGCAGGGTGTGAAGGCATAATTTCTTCAGTTTGTGAATAATCATTGAATTACCTAGAGCTGTGTTTACAAAAATTAAATGATGTATATGTTGCAGCATTTGTCTAGGCCTAACCTACATGCAATATTTTCTTTCATTACTAACATAATTACATTTTCTGTTTTTAAAATAGTAATCATTCAATCAACAGATTTTTTTAATGAAACTTACCATGTGAAGAGAGTGGGTTTAATGCAGTAGAAGGGAGGACACAGACAGAGAATGTCTCTGGGAGCTGCCCCTGTGAAAGGCAACACAGAAGGCACAAATTCAAATGTTCAGGACCTAAAGTATAAGGTGCATCCATGTCTTGCCCATAAAAGGTCAAAATCAAATACTCTAAGATATTTGTTTTATGCGTGCTTAACTATAGCAGATAACATTCAGCAAGGCTCTAGAAGAAACTGTGATACTTTAAGGGAGGCTTGAGTAATTTCAACACAAGCAGTGGGAAGAGAATTCTAGGTTTAAGAAATCTTAAAAGCAAATAAAAGTGGTGGCAAGAATAGGGCATGTTATGAGAGCATTTTTGCATAATTGAATTTTTATCAGGAAGAATGGTAAAAGATATTACTGGAAGTGACAGAGTATATGTGGATTTTAATGTTGGACCAAGAAATATGAACTTTATTTTATTTATTTATTTATTTTTATTTGTTTATTTTTTTATGTGGGTACCAGGAGTCGACCTCAGGACCTCACACTTGCCAGCAAGCTCTTGTGCCGCTGAGCGATATCACCGGCCCTCTTTTTCCTTTATGTGAGTTCCGGGAGTCAAACTCAGGACCTCGCGCTTGCTGGGCAGGCGCTTGTGCCGCTGAGCTATCTCACTGGCCCCTAAACTTTATTTTATAATGAATTTATATAAAGCACTTTTGATAATTAATGAAATGACCTCATCTCCTTTCATTAAGGACAAAATATTGGAGCAACCATCTTTAGACTGGACTGAGTCTCCCTGACACAAAGAAGCAGCTTTAATTTTTAACCAGTCCAGAATTTCAATTAAGGGGTTTTCAAATACATTCCACATTTATCCTGACTTCATAGTTTTCAAAGGAACCCTCAGTATCTGCTTCTCAGGTGAACCCAGAGATTAAACCTTTTGCAACTAGCCCTGCTGCACCTACCAAAATACCACATGTTATGGTTTAGATCTAGAATGATCCCCAAAGGCCTCACACGCTCTTAGGCAGGGCTTTTGTAAGGTGATTGAATCATGGGTGCGAGATAAATGACTTGCTGTTAAAAGATGGAGTCTGGCTGGAAAAGGTGGGTCACTGGTAGTGTGGCCTGTTGGGTATATCTACTGTCCCTGCTCCTGGGTTCTTTCTCTGCTTCCTGGCTGCCATGACATGAGCAGCTTTCCTGCACATAGGCCCATCCACCATCCTGTCTCTGCATTTTAGGCTGCTGAACATGGACTGAAACTTCTGAAACTGTGAGTCAAAATAAATCTCTCTTCCTTTAAATTGGGGGTGTTGGGCATTGCGTCTCAACTACAAGACAATGACTAAGACACTATATCTTTTCAATTTTACTTCAATTCTACTCTTTTCCGATTCCTACTATAAATGTGACTCTTCCTCCTGCAGGTTACACCTGGCTGCTGCTGCCCCCACATGCTTTCTTTGGTACAAAGATTCCCTGACACAGTAAATTAACAAGCCCAACTTTGTTGAGTTGCAGTTATATATCTAGTCATCTTTATCAAATAGATTTTATTACTATAAATCAGCATTCTCCAAAGGAACTACAGTACAATCCAATATGTAAATTTAAATTTTCTACTTGTTACATTTTTTTAAAAAATAGAGGAAATCAATTTAAGTAATTTTTTAATTTAACAGTACATATAAAGTACTGTTGAACAAGGTTACAAAATTTTTAATAAGACATTTTGTAGTATTTTTTAAATGATATCTTCCAAATCTTGTGTGTTTTACATTGGTAGCACATCTCTTTTTGGATTAGCCTCCTTTCAAGTATACATTTGTAATTCATGGCTACCATATTGGATAGCCTAGCTCTACAGCTAAGCATTTGAATAAAACTTTCTGAGTACATGGTAAAGTTGCAGAGTTTTGCATAGTCTAATACGGTATCCAGTAGTCCCAAAAGTTATGTAATATTTGAAATGTGGATTTTGTGATTGATAAATTGAATTTCTAATCTAATTTCAATTAATTTATTCAAATTTAGATTAGCACACATGCCTATTGGCTATAGTTTTGAACAACACAATTCTGGATAATGGGAAGATATCAAAGTGTTTCAAATAGAAGTGTCCTGCAGGGAACTGAAATTGGGGACTGGAAGTAGAAAGGGGAAATATGATTTTAAATGGGAGCATTCCCCAGCATGCTTGCTTTAGAGCAGTATTGCCATATGTTAAAGCATGATTAAAGTTGTTATGTTTTCTGACCCCTGTCTGATCTATCATGACATCTATAACAGCATGGCTATTTACCTCAATTACCCAGTCAAACCCCATGCTATGTCAAGCAATAACTCAGAAAATGGCTTATGTCACTCTTGTGTAATTTTAACTTCTTCACTTTTCTATAGTTGACTCATGTTCCACAATATCTGATGACCTTTAAATATTTTACCCACATAAAACCAACAGGGGTAAAACTGATGAAAATTGATGGTGCTTTAAAAACACAATTACAGTGGCTTCATTAAAAACAAAGCATGTTTCCAGCAACTTGTTCTTTGTACAATCTATGAGAACTCAAGTTAACAGTCAAACTTTTTCCCTTCTTATAATGAACCGTAAAATTACACTTGGCAATCATGAGTACTGTAGCAGATAAGTAAGGCAATTTTCCTCATCATTTTTCCTTTTGTTGTCAATCTTGTTGCAAAGCCCATTGCCTTTTCAATGAACCTTAAGGTGAATAGTCAAGATCGTGCAATGCTTGAGCATATACACTTAAGTCAAGCCAGGCTGATTTTGACCTGTACATTTTAAATAGGTTACACCAAGTATAAGGTATCTCTGAAAAGTTCTTATTAGATGATGTACTTCTGTGTCTTGGATTTATTTCAATGATGAGGAATCTTTCCCTTCTTATTGTTTTAAAAGTTACTGAAGAATTCAACCTTGCATATATGTGTTAGAACATTTCACATTTTTTGGGTAATTAAATGTTATTATGAATTATAATACTGTTAATTATTATGTATTGACTGTGCCTTTCCTAAATATTTTACAACTATTGGTTTAGAATGAATAAGGTACCTACTTTCTCTCTGAGGCTAAAGCTTAGAAGGGGCAAATGCTCTGAGCTTTGTTCCTTTGCATCTCTTAGATAAAAATTGTATAAGTTCCTAAATAGCCTGCAAAAAGCAACCCAGATGAACTTAGGACCAGTTTGTTAATCACTCTCAAACCTTGATTCCTTCCATTTCTGTGAACTGGGGACAATAGTATCTACTTCGTTCAGTTAATAAGACAAAATATATATTCTTATATGGTGATTGGTATCTAATAAGTCAATCTGTGGAAACTGTTACTACCATGAATGAATAATATGTATGTTACAATTTTGATGTGTTTTTGTACATAAGCCTTGGAATCATAGGCTTAAGATCCTACAAAGTTGTTCCTGCTGATAAAGATGTTTGACTGTCAGATAGCTCTCCTCCAGGTAATGAAAAAGAAGCATAAACTCGCAGAAGAGGAAACAACATTTGTGAACACACAGGCACCCATGCCAGAAATATAGCTGTGCAAAGCTGATATACATTTCTATATACACTGTAATTAACTTGTTATTTATAGAAATGTACCTGTTTTCAACGAGAGAAAGCTTATTAAAATACTAAATGTCTTCCTCTGAGCATAGAAGAATCAGAGGAGGCCTCTGGAGAACGAAGGCTGCACACTGTAGAACCTCTTTCCTTTAGGAAGATCTGAGGTCAGAGGAAGGGCCCCAAGTAACTAGCAGAGCCCCTGGGGAGCACCAACCAAGGAAGAAGTGACTGGAAATGCTGGAGTCCCAGTGGAGTTGTCCCTTGCTCATTTCGCATTAGAAATCATTCCTTTTGGTTTCTCAGTGACGATGCTGCCTCTGGGGTTCAAATTCTCTTAATTTTAACCATCTTCCCTTGTGTTGCCAAGAATGGCACAGAGTAAGCCTAAAAGAAAGGAAACCAACAGGACATGTGTATGCTATTTGTTTTTTAATATATGACTTGTAAGAGATGAGAAATAAGTTAACCAATTGTTCAGTTTAGATCCATAAGAAACTTACCTAGTTCTCTCTTATTTAAATAAAAATTTTCTTCCAGTTTAAATTTCTGTTTTCCTTTCTTTAAGATTCATTGGCTTTACTGTCTCCGTCAACCTACAGTCTACTTTTTCATCAACCACAATTATCTGGCTTACTCCACATATTTCCCCCATGTAGGCCATGTTCTTAATATGGACAATTGAGACCTTACGTATTTTGGGTTTTTGGGGGGTGGGGGGGTTATTTCTTTGTAATATTAGCCTAACTGACCACTCATCAAACAGTAACTTTGTTAAATGATCAAAATATAACCACAAATGAGAACTGAGAGAGTTTGTGCTTTGAAATCAGATAACATTCCAATTATGCTACCAAGTATCTGTAGAAAATAAGGATATAATAATATTTTTCTATCCCATAGATTTCTTGAGATTGATAAATCCATATGAAGTATTTGGTGTATATTAAGCATACCAACAATATTAGCTATTATGTGGAACAATTCTTAGCATTGACTTGGCATAGAAGCATAGTCTATACTATTCTAAGATTCCATACCTTAACTCGATTCTTTAATAATAGCATTAAATGGAAATCAAACAAGTTCTGCAGAGAAAATAGGTTTATTAAATAAATGACGATTCAGCAAGTACTTGCAAATGCCTACTTGTTGCCCATCGGGTATTGTGTCAGTGATGATACAACAATAAAGAAGACTATGTCAGTTAAACTTAACCATCAACTTGATTGGCATTAATAAAGCACAATTCTGGGTCTGTCTGTGTGAGTCACGGAAGTGTGGCTTTGTATATATATATACAAAGGGTGATATATATATCACCCTTTCCTCTCTGGAATTGTTTCTCTACTCTGCTTCCTATCCACCATGAACTAAGCATCTTTGCTCTGCCACTCCCTTCTGCCATAACGTTTCTGCCACGGAGCCAGATGATCATGGATCGAATCCTCTGAAACCATGAGCCAAATCAAACTTGCCTTCCTTGTATGTGTCAGGCAGTGTGTCCCAACAATGAGAAATCTGACTAAAACAAATGCCAAATCTCCTCTCATAAGACTCATATTCCAGTAGGAGAAGAAACAAAAGATCAGTGTGATTTCACATAGGAAATGTGCTAAGAAGAAAAATAAAGTGGAATACCAAGTTAGCATTTGAATGATCTGATGTTTTTTATAAATTGTCTGCAAATTCTTTGACATCACTTCTCCTAGAGTTAGAATGTAATTTCCCTCCACATGAATAGGGGCCTTCCCTAGTGACTTTTTCCAACAAACAGAGCTTGGCAGGAAGGAGTAAAGCAGAAGTGACCGCGCATGAGTAACTTCTGAAGCTAGGTCACACATGGCCATTTGGCTTCCACCTGGCTCTTGCTCTCTCACGATCCACCTGTGCTTTTGGAGTCTGGCTAACCTGAAGCAGCTAGGAGAAAGTGACCATGTGGAGATATCACACAGAAGCAGAGACAGATGCCCATGGAGCCCCAGCTGCTGAGTCTTCTCAGTCCAGGTGTCAGGTGTGTGGATGAGTGAACCTTCCGATGATTCTATTCCCCAGCCTTTTGGCCAAAGTCAAACAAAACAGGAAAGAGCTGTTTCCACAAGCACTGCCTGAACTACAGGTTCAAGAACAAAATAAAAATTTTTGGTTTAAGCCATTACATTGTTCAGTAGTTATACATGTGAAGTAACTGAAATAGAGGGTATTTTAAAAAGGTTGGGGATGGGGCCGGTGAGATAGCTCAGCGGCATAAGTGCCTGGCTGACAAGTGTGAGGTCCTGAGTTTGACTCCTGGTACCCACATACGAAAAAAGGGCCAGTGATATCACTCAGTGGCACGGGTACCTGCTGGCACGCGAGGTCCTGAGTTCGACCCCCGGTACCCACAAAAAAAAAAAGGTTGGGGATGTTTATTTGAAGAGCAGATACTGGAACAGAGACCTGAATGATGGCAGGTGATAAATCATTCAAAGATTTGAAGGACAAACCTCCCAGGAAGAAGAAATAGCAAGTGCAAAGTCCCTGTGATAAGAAGGCACTTGGTATTTTGAAAGAATAGTATGTAGTCACTGCTGGTGAAGTTCAGTAAAAACTTAGCAAATAAGATAGAAGAGGAAACAGTCAGATAATGGAGGGTCTTACATTGTTTTAGACTCTTGAAATGTATCAAGTAAGAATTTTATCTTCATGTTTGATTTTAAGAGGATCAGCCAGGACAGAACATTTCTAAAACAGGAAAGAAAAATAGGCTTTTAATCAAATTTTTGAGGTAAATAATATAAATCCACAGAATTATTATTTGATGCCTCATAATGCAAATACTATTCTCTATTAGTAGAAGAATCCACCAAAATTCTTGGGGATAATCTGCCACTGAGTTTTAGAATTTCTGTTTTCCTTAAAAGGAATATTCAGAATTCCTTTCTTAAATTGACTTTTCTCCTTAGCATTCTTCCTAATTGAACACAATATGATTTTATGAGTTCCCTGGTAACTATTTTGAATTTCTACAATCAGTAGATGTATTCCATTTTCACTAAAAACTAGTAGGCCATCAGCAAAATATTCTCTTGCTTTTCTTTATTTTATTCCCAATCTCTACTCAACAGACTTTTTGGTTCCCTGCACAAGCTGAAATCTCCATTCCAGAACTGTGGCAGACTGAGCAGTCTTCTTTAAAATGCAAGCTCCATCCCTTTTAAAAAGTAATAATAATAAATACTTGCTCCAAGATCTTCCTTTCCAGTTAATATCACATGCATGATATTTAGGTCCTCAAACAAGTAAATTTTAAAAGGCATGTACTAAAAGAAATGACAAAAATCTCCAAACACCACAAAGGATAGCAAAATACTTTAATAATGATTGTGGAGACCAAATTATCCTTCATGTTCCTGCAGTCCATAGATAAGAACATCTTTAGAAATTTCATACCAAGTTCAAGATGACTAAAAATGTGAATTTCAGATGTCTATCTTCACTGTAAAGGGGAGAAGTCAAGACTTGAAAGATCTTAAATTACTCTTTTTTTTCCTAGTGGGGTATATGCAAGTTGAAAGTGTTGGATATAATGCATCCTTAGAAAAATTTAAGACATTTAACGCTATAGAAAATAGGTTCTATAAGACTAAACCCAAAAAGTGTATTATTTCCCCTGGGATACAATTGAACCAAAGCAAAACTGATGCAAAAATCCAATTATATTGGTAAAGGTTGTTTTGGGTTATTGATTTCCTCAAGTGAAACTAAAGGGCAAAATGAGGCGAGCAGGAAGCAAGTACCTTCATAAATATATGGACTTACAGTGGTATCATTTTTTCTTTAGTGAAAGAATGAAAATGGATAAAAGCATCTAGTGCATTCCAAATGTCTTCAATGCAAACTTTTGCATTTTTTAAAGAAATGGGCCAAAGAAATAAAATAAGTCTTCTGAGAAAAATGAGATGTTCTTTGAGGAATATGGTGTAATGTTTACGAGTCAAAGCTCGTGAGAAAGAATCAGAAGTCGACACCCAAACTCTAGTGAGTTCTATAACTTCTAATAAGTTACATAAACTTTGAGAGCCTCTGTTTCCTTTTTGGTAAAATAGGAATACATATATGTACAGGATTGGTCTGTTAA
The DNA here is from genome assembly GCA_028451465.1 of Erethizon dorsatum. Taxonomy (NCBI): domain Eukaryota; kingdom Metazoa; phylum Chordata; class Mammalia; order Rodentia; family Erethizontidae; genus Erethizon; species Erethizon dorsatum. Next base: position 53,769,714 of record CM051825.1, on the reverse strand, counting down.
AATGGATTGGAATTAAATTAAATAGTGCATGTAACCCTAATCCTAACCATCTGTCAAATAGCACTCAAAAAATATTAGCTACTTTAGTCAGCTCAGCCTTTACCGAATGCATAATTTTTGTCAGGCTGAGTTTAATTTTGCCTAAACCAGTTTAATCTGCATTGCTTTGGGGCTGGCTCATTTAAAACTCGGAAAATTACAAAGACTCCAGGAATACAATTACAGCAACATTCTCCGGGTTTCTACACTAGAGAATAGTAGGGGTGATGACAGAAAGATGGCTTTGCTGTTTCAGGAATCTAGTGGTGGAGAAAATGACACCGCTGTAAGCTTGAGAGTTTGAACTATGCTGATAAATTCTGTTTTCTAACTTTTCTTTTCTGCCTGATCTAACAAACCCAGTTTGTCTAATCAGCAGTATATTTATAGATTTAAAACAGATTCTTTTGTTGCTGAAAGTAGGGCCCAACCAGAGGTAAGAACAATGAAATGTTTATCTAATTAAGATCACAAGAGACCATTTTGTTGCAGCGCCTCGCCCCAACTTAGTAACTGATTTATTCAGCAGCACACTGCTGTCATTGTTGATGACTCTGATCCAAAGCTGTCAGTTCTCTGCCTTGCCTCATTGGTACAGCTAATGACCACCTGATAGAGAGCACAGCCCTCACTGCCTACCTACTGCCTGTAGCCATCCCAGACCCATGGTGCTCTTGATCTTCCAGTTGCATTCAGTGAATGTGTCAAGCATTCTGAACAAAGCTGGCTTCTGGGGTCGTTTGTGCCACTTACCACCTGTGTGGTCTCTACAAAGTTGCTTCACCTCTCTAAATCTCAAATTTTTATCTGTAGCCTGGCAATAATTATGATACTTGCTGGGCTTTTGTGAGAATAAAATGAGATAATTACATAAAAGCCTCTGGCATAAGCTGGGGGCTCAGTGAATATTTGTTCATCATCTGTGGTACCAAAACCTCAGCGTTTAACCAAGGACATATTATTTTTAGTCAAACAAATCTTTCCTGATTGATGTCACGCATTGTTGGAGTCAGATACTCTTCCTCTGAGTTCTACATTCACAGGGTGAGGACCAGAGTTTGGAGATCACGTTACCCTTCATAAAAGTAGTTATCGCATAGATAACGACACACTGAATTTGGAACTTGAGGTTTCTGGATTCATCTGGGACAACAAGAAACACTGTGGGCAGGCAAAAATAGACTTGGGACCCAAAGCAATGAAGAATAATGGGAAAACACTTTCTCAAGTATAAGAAGGGTATTAGACGAGTATAGGTCAGAGCTATCCAATTAGCTCTGACCACAGTAGTAATGTTAGTAATTTTACATTAATAAAGCCATATTAGTAATTTTAAGCTTTCTACTCCCCCCAGTTTTCAAAATTGAAAAGAAAGAGCTACAATCCATTTAATAGTAAATTTTATTTAACACAATGTATCAAAATTATTATTTGAAATTAAAATCAGTACAAAAAATATTGAGACTTTCTTGGTACTAAATCTTTAAAATCCAGTGTATATCTTACACCTAACAGGAAATCCAATGCAAATGTTCCATGTTCCAAGTCTTCATGGTAAGTGGCTACTACATTGGGCAGCGCAAGTATAGAGAATATAGTTTGCAGTTGTGTAGAAAATTATTATTTTAAATCTATAAACCATTTATAGAAGCCGTTGTACACATTATTTTCAAAAGTTTGTTTCCAGATAGAAAATGGTTTGTGGAGAAAATTCCTCTAATAGGCGCGATCAGCTATTCAGCAAGACGTCTGAATTTAAAACCACTGATGTTGTTTCAGCGCCCTCTGCTGTTCATGTGCTGGATTACACCGTTTAAAAAAAAAAAAAAAAAAAAGGTACTGTTGGAATTCTCACTGGCCTAGCCCTAGAGTCAAGCACAAAATCAGTTATTTTCTTTTCAAATAAATAGCACCTTAGGTATATGAACAAACACTTGACAATGCCACAAGTTACACTGTCACTCTCAGTCCCCCGTTACCTTGGTGAAATAATAGCCTTTTATCTTGAGCCAGTAATGTAACTAAAAATTGGAGGAAAACAAATTAATATACAATTATTCCTCATTCAGAAAATCCAGCTGGGCATTCCTAATGTTGATGGTACAGCACGAAATGTAAACATAATAAGGAACTCTTAGGCCGCAAGATGTCTGGGCTTCTTATGCACCATTTTCTCCTGAGCAGTCAATACTGCAGGCGCATTTAATTTGAAATCTCAAAAGCTGTATTTCAAATGATGGCTACAAAGCAACAGCTTCTCAGGTGCAAATTCCTGATATGGTTTGGGTTGTGGGGAGGAGAGAATCTCAAAAGAAGCTCTCACAGCTGCAGATATGATAAGGATGAGTCAGTACAGACTTTGCCAGTGGCGGGGAGAAGTTTAGTAATGTTTTCTCAAGAAAGTTTATAGTCTGGTTATTTTGCTCCAGAAAGTGTGAGCAACAATCAGGAAGGTTATGAATAGAACAATACCACCTCAGCAGATCACAAGACCAGAATCAAACTTGCTCGTCTCGGAGCTTCCCTTCCCCTTCTTTTCCATCCTATTTCTTCTGTAGAACAACATCTCTGGCTTCTGGCCACTCAAACTGATTTCTTCTCTACTCCGAGCTCCCAATTATGCACCACAAAGAGCTTTGGAGTCAACTGGCATGGACAGAACTTCCCTTAGGTTTTAAAGGGAAAAATACTGGAGGAGCTAATCAATGAGAGGCAAATTAAGTGGCTGCAGTCCATGTCTACATCCAAACCCCTGTGGCTTGTACCACTCAGTAAGTGAAGATATACCAGAAATTGACCTTGTAGCTATTTGTAATAAAAATGTCCCATGTTAAACAGATACATCATCATGAGAAAGGGGTTGTTGAGAATTAAGGAAATATTAAATTGCTTTAATCAACCCAGAAGCTGCACTTAAACCAAATATTGTTTTGGAGAAATGCAGAAGAGTATTTAAAAGCAATGCCTAGGAGACGGAGCTTAGTCTGAATCTTGGTTCTACTTCTTACTATTTGATAAGGCCAGTATTTAATTTCCTGATCCTTGGTTCTCTCAACTTCAAAATGGGATAATGACACAACTCATCCATAGTTTTTTTCTTTTTGTGGGTACCGGGGGGTCGACCTCAGGACCTCGCGCGCCAACAGGCACCCGTGCAGCTGAGCGATATCACCGGCCCCTTTTTCGTATGTGGGTTCCGGGAGTTGAACTCGGGCCCTCGCGCTTGCAAGGCAGGTGCTTACGCCACTGAGCCATCTCACCGGCCCTCATCCATAGTTTTATTATGCAGATAAAATGAATTAACCCTTGCAAAATGCCTCATGAATGCCCAACACTTGAGGAAGTAACTACCAAAGTCTATAAGGGTTTCCACATCTTCAAAGAGGTGTGCAAGTATAAATCATAAATCATTGATAAATATGAATCCTGCAGGTTTTCTTAGGAGATTGGCAAAGAAGAAAGAAAACCTTAAAATTACTCCACTTTCTTTTTCTACCACTGTCCAAGTTTACACTCCCAGTTCTTTTTGCTAGGTTTTTGTTTTATTTGTTATGTCTTTGTTGAGACAGGGTCTTGTGACATAATTCAGGCCTCAAACTTATTGTGATCCTCTTGCTTCAGTCTCCTAAAAGCTAAGATTACAAACATTTGCCACCTTGCCTGGCTTCCTTCTGCTAAACTTCTAAAATAACTTTCATGTTCTAAAAATTTACTTCCCCACGTTTATTGGCTTAATTCAATGACTTATTATTTCTCATAGTTCCATGGTTGGCTGAGAGGTTTTACGGTTAGTCTCACCTGGGCATATTATGCTGCTGGACTCAGCTGGAATGTTGGGAGAGCTAGGCTTATTTGTTCTTATGGTTGGAGACAAGGTCTCATCCCTTCTGGCCCCTCATCCCTGGGGAGGCTAGCCTGGGCTTCATACCTGGTTACTTTTCAGAGGGCAAGGACTAGTGCAACAAGGTCTTTCAAGCCTCTCCAGAGTTGTTCTTGTTGATGATCTATTGACCAAAGCAAGTCACATAACTAAGTCTTGAGTACATAGAAGAGAAGGTGACACAATGTGGGAATATTGGGAAGCTTGATTCACAGGAACAATTAACATAGCAGTCAGCCACACTTCCTGCATAATCTCCCTCCTCCGGTCATTTGTAACACATCACCTACCCTGAAGGGTGTTTTTGCCCCGACTCCAAAGAATAGTTGAGCGATAACTTGGATGACCACAAGAGCATGGGAATGGTGTTACCATGGGAATGGTGTCTAATGGGCAGAGACCAGAGATGCTGCTAAACTTCCCACAATACGCAAGACAGCTGCACAACAGGAGATTATTTAGTGAAAACAAGTTCAGAGGGTAAGAGATTCTGTTCTAAATATAACATTCTGGTATAGGCTTAGAAATGAAATCAGATTTGATTTGTCATGTTAGTGAGTTATTTCTGATATGAGAAGTAAGATAGCTAAACAAACAGTACAATTAACTGAAAGAAGTTCTAAAATATGGGGAAAAAAACAGATGGCATGGGGGTAAATAAAAGGAACAGTTAGTATGAGATGAGGTGAGAAGACTCAGGCAGACAGTGCAGGAGAAAGATGGGTCATCCAGCCACAAAGAACAGCATAAGTCCAAGCAGGAGGGCCTGCAGCAGCAGCAGACAAGCACATGCAAGGACTGACTATTCCCGCCACATGGCTGAAGGACGGGCTATGGCCTGAGTAGCAGAGAACTGAGATGTGAGCAGTGGGCAATCACAGACAGCTTATGTAGCTCACGGCCATGATTTTTACTCAGCTGCACGTCAGAAGCACCCGGAGAACTTTCAAAAGCTACTGGTTCCAAGACTTATATCAGACCATTTAGCTCAGACACTCCAATGTCTATATAGATTAGAAAACTCCTATGATTTCAATTTACTGCAGGAGCTTAAAATGGTCCTGACATGATCTTCTAGGCTGTGGAGAACCATAAAAGGGTTGCAAGCAAGAGGTATCAGGACAAAAGACAAAACAAATGCACCCACATACTTCCTAAGGATAAACATCAGGGATTAATATTCTAAATAGGTATCCATCACCTTGAGGAAGCCAGGAAGAGCCACTGACCCAGCCCCCTACAGGAAGAAACCCTGTTCTGTATTCATGCCCCCTTACTACGTGACTTGCTTCCCCGTTTGATCCCACCTCACGCCCACCTTGAGATTTCCTATTTTTCCCCATCTAGGACTCATCTCACCTTGTGGGTTTGCTCTATAAAAATCCCTAGAGAAGGCAGGGTCCTTGGCATCCCACTCAGGACCCCTTCTGTCTCTCGGACAGAAGCTTTCTTTCCCCCAATAAATAGATTCTGCTCTTAACCTCCATTGTTCCTAAAATTCGTTCTTTGCTTTTAGAGAACCCGAATTCGTACCGGACATCTAGCAGGTTGGGGATTTCTTTCCCTTGTATCAAGATCATCTACGTTGCACTCTTCAATTTGATTTGATAGCACTAAAGCAACAACAGGCTGCTCACACGTAACTGAATGGGTACGACTGTGTTTCAGTAAAACTTTATTTGCAACAACAAGTAGCAATCAGATCTGGGCCATAAATTGTAGTTTGCCATCATCAAGAGAAAAAGCCCCAGGATATACCAAACTTTATCCTTGTTATTATAACTATTTTATATTTGTGGAGAAAATATTTTAAAATGAGTGGCATCTTCACTGTTTAGGCAAACTTGTACTTGGCTTCTGCCAGTTATCCGGGGGGTCCACCTGTCTGAGAGCAATTTATTTATTTATTTATTTATTTATTTATTTTCTGGTACGAGGAATCAAACTCAGGACCTTGCGCTTGCCAGGCAGGCACTGTGCCATATCCCCTGCCCGACAGCACTTTAAATTTAACTGTCTGCCTAAGGATTTGGGGATACCCAAGTTATGTGATTTCAAGCTGAAAATTCATGTTACTAAAAGTTTGTAATCCTAATTCTTAAAGAATTTTTTTTTCATTGCATCACTTACCAAAGTCAAAACAAGACATTTTCTTCCTGCGCTTTCTGCATTGTGGTTTTAAGTACTCATTTGCCCTGAGAGGTTTAATTCTTTGGTGTCCCACTTTACTGAAAGATTTTCTGTTAGAAACACATGTTGGGCACTCTTTTCTCTCTAAACAGGACTTAAAATCATGGTGCATTCTTTAAATTATGGGGTCCTAAACTTGATAAGCTATCAAGGGCTCAGGAAGAATTAGCTGTGCCCTTTTATGGTGATTTCTACAGTGGACACTGTAGGATGCGCCACCTCCTGCTGTGCCGAATGCATTCTTAGAGACAGCCTGAAGGTTTCCCTAAACATTCTTCCCCAGAAGTGACAGCCAGTGATGGAAACTGACAGGTGGTACAGGGCGAAGCATAACTACTCAAAATTTGTAGGTTGAAACCCAAATTAATGGCATGATTTATATCTGGATGCCACCCAAAGGCTCGTGTACTCAAAAGTGAGGTTTTTGAGGTATTATGGAAATGTTGTAGCTAAATGTGATGTTAGGAAGTGGGGCTTGGCTGTAAGAGGGGAATTGAAGGGAGCATGAAATGGGAGGGTATATTTCCCTTCCCAGTTCCTCCTTTCAGGAACTCTGCATTCTCTCCACCAGGTCTTGACAACTCTCCTCTCCCATGTGGTTCTGCTTTGGAGCCAACAGACTATAGACTGAAGCATCTACAAACTGTGAGCCAAAATAAACCTTTTCTCCTTTCATTTGCAGGTGTCAGGTATTGTGTCTCAGCAACAAGGGAAGTAACTAGGACACTCCAAACACTTCACAACAGGACTGTGTTTAATGATATACCCTTTAAAGATATAAATAGGTTAAGATGAGCCTGGCACATGGCCCCAAATGAATATCTCTGATGTTCTTAGAAGAGAAAATTTACACACAAAAAAAGTAATTAAGGCCCCCTGCATGTCAAAGAGGAAAGCCTGATATAAATGTTTCTTTATGGCCCTCCAAGTACTCAATCTTGCTAACAGCTTGATCTGGGAGTTCCAGTCTATAGCACTATGAGACAATAGGTGTTTTTTTACTTAAGTCACACAATCTGTAGAATTCAGTATGGCAGCTCCAGCAGATGATCACCTTGAGAATATAGAATGCAGACCTCTTTCTCCAACTCCCATCCTGGGTCCCATCCTCTTCCCCTTTTTTTCTTCACTTCTTTTCTTCTAAGCACAATCTTTCCATACGTCAAGTGTATCCAAATCACTGTCTCAGTTTCTACATCTAGAGAATCAGTCCTCAAATAATGCTTAAACTTCAAACATACTCCCTCATTCCAGAAGTGTACCAGTTTTGAGAGGAAGATGGTGAGGATACAAATCAGACTAGATTGTAGTAGCCACAATTGTCAATAGAAAGCTGAAAATGCCCAGTAAATGAACTATTTCCTCCTACTAATTGTGTGCAGTCACATCTGTGCTGATATTCCCAGAACATCAGTACGTTCCAGTGATACTAAAATATCACATGTGTGTATTCCCACTGGAATAAACAATACCTTCAAATCTAGTATGTGAGTTGGCAAAATGACTCAAGAAAAACCTGGCATCTTTAAGCACATGTGGGCAGCAGATTTTTAAATACCCACATCAATCTAATTAGAAAAAAGCAGGGAAAATATTAATATCATAGACATATGCAGGAATTTCAATTATCTTTTGCAATATGTTGTGATTTTACGTGTTGCAAAACATCCTTATTTTTAATCATTAGATCGTGATGTATCTTAAGGAACTTTTTAAAAATTTGTGTGGACTTTTTTGAAGTTTCATTTATTAGAATGCCTTAGTATAAATGGCTAAATATCTGTGTGTGTATGTGTGAGAGAGAGAGAGAGAGAAAGAGAGAAGAGAGAAAGTAGAAGAGAGGGAATTCTATAGATACACATGTACGTATCTAAATGTACAAAAATGTTGATAAAGACGAGATATTCATTTATGTATTTCCTTATTTGTAAGACACTGTAGTCTGTGATATAATTATACAGTATTAGGAAACAGCAATGCATGAAGTATTAGGATCACTCAACCAAGAAGTAAATTATGATTAAGTCTCCAGGGTGTGATAGAAATGAAAACATGAAATAATTATCAGGTAATTCAGTGACTATCCAAATTATTGTGGTAAATTTTTACATTCTTGGAGAGTTAACTGTATGTCTCTGGGGCAGGTGAATTATTCTAACTTTTACAGATAAATTAGGGATAAATAAGAACGACCTGTGACCTTAGATGGAGATTATGTTGTTTTTTATCCTTTTTTTCTGGACAAGTCTGTGTCTACCTTTTATTTTCCTGACATTTGTCTCCAAAATAATAAAATTTCACACGTGAAAAAATGTCAAAGCACTGAAACAGTCCTTTGCCTGTATCAATGAAAGAGAATTTGTTTCCTTTCTTTTACTGCCGCTCCAGCCTGTCCCGTACATAAACATGCTCGTTCACTGCTCACTGCTTGTCTAGGAGTTGGAAAATTATGTTTGATACAAACTTGATCCCCAAAGCAAAGTCTTCCAAACATGGCTCTTCATTAGAATCTTCCGGAATATTTTTTTCAATGTTGGCATTCCTACACCTTACCCCTTAAACTTCTAGTTCCTTGTGTATGAGAAATATTTTCCTAAGGTACAATAGTTAAAATAGAAAGGTTTGGCCCCTGCATTGCTCTTTAACTTCATGTAGACCAGCGATGCAAAATATCTTGCATAACTATGACACTACTTTCACCTTTCAGACTCAAGGCAAACATAATTAATTGATCATGATAATCTTTCCAGGTGACTTTACATAATCACATAGTTCTCATTACAACAATGTGGGAGCTAACAGAAACTGAAGTTAACTATAAATGAAGGCATAAGTAAATAACTAACTGAATAAATCCTATATGCTTTAAAAAGGAAGAGATCAAGTTTTTTCTCTAAGTTCAGTTGTTAGCCTCGTCAAAACTTAAGAAACAACAACATACCATAGCATAGCTATTCAACCCGTGGTTGTAAATTCATTTTTTCAATTATCATAAGATTATCTAAACATGAAAGGCTGTTTCTTTTCACCTAACAAGATGCATTTTACATGTTTTCCAGATGTTAAACAGAGGCCCATTTAATAGACAACTGTTTAGTTAAGTGTACCTAGTCTTACACCATCATTAAGAGAAGCAAAGGGAGAATTATTAAAATGTGTAACCCTCCTTTCCCACTCTTCTTTCTTCTAAGAACACATTGGTCTTAAACCATTGATGTTAAGAAGATTCTAATTCAGAGAGCTTGAGTAAAGAGTTCTACTTTTACAAATTTAGTTCAATAATGTTACACTTTTCTAATAATGATTTTTGTAACAAGAATTTGAGAACTTTTTCGCTCTGGCAATATGGAATGAGGAAGAGGGATGAAGGCAAATGCAATGATAGAAATAGAATAGGCAAAAGTACTGCAGGCAAATTAAATATTTGAAAATTGTGTGGGGTAATGTTAATAATCAGAGAGAGGTCTGATATTAAAATCTAATTGAAATTGAATTCAAAAGATGACTTCGGCTCCGACGCTTCTGACATGAGCTCCTGAAGGCAACATGAGTTTGAGAGCCCATACATTGCTATGATGGCTTTCCTTTGATATTTTCCTTCACAGATAATTGAATCAGAATACTTTCATCACATAGGAAGCTTCTAGAGTGTGGATCCAAGGAGAACTACTCTAAGGAAAGCATCTATGGGATTGAGAAGGATGTATTGGATCTTTGCTTAGGATTTCTGAGGTGGGACGTGGGACATGGGTCTTAGGGTTTGCTTGTGGCCTAGTTGAGTAAGATAAGATATTTCCAGGAAAAAAATAGAGGTTTCAGCCCTCACTTCTCAGAATGGGTGTGGTTATTGGGCAGAAAGTGGGAAAATAATTAAAATGCATTTTAGGTGATACTGAAACATGTCATCTCATTAAAATTGTGTGGTGGCCTAGTTTTCTTATAGTCAGACTTGGCTCTGGAAACAGCTTGATTTTCACAGCTTTGTAGATGCCATGTGGCTAATAAAATACTGAAGTTTTTGCAAACCAGAAGGGTTTTGTTTTAGGTTATGCTTATGCTGAGCCAAGGGACCATTGATATATTGGGGAGTTGGGTGGGACGAGTTCTAACAGATAACATCAAAGTACTGAAGTTTGTTCCTGAGCTTTTATGTAGGCAATTGGTTTCGCTACCATTTCACTTAACTTTTATAAATTTTGCCTACAAGAGTGACTAGATAAAAGGCTATTTGGTTGCTACTCATAAATTGAGTTTTCTTCTTTTATGCATATATTCATATTTTAAAAAATAAATGAATCTCACCCACTATTTTTGTCAGAAAGTATGTGTTATTTACCACTTTTTAATAACAAATGTAAACCCATCCTCCAAGCAGCACTTCTATAACATGGTCAGCTTCTACTTGAAAAAAAAAAAAAAATCAGCCAAGTGGCCATTATTTTTTATGTCAACAAGTTTTAACTGATAATCTTTATAAAAATAGAACTGAATCTCATCGTTTTTGGAGTATGCCTCGGTCCGTTTTCTGTTGCTATAACATAAACTATGAGTACTTTAGCTCATAGTTTTGGAGGTTGGACCTCCAAGATTAGGAGGTTACCTTTGATAGGCATCTGGGAAAGGCCTCAGGCTGGTCTGTGTGCTGCAGGAAAGTGGACAGCTAAAGGGCACATGCAGAAGAGATCACCTGGTATGAGAGAAGGCAAGAGAAGTCAAGCAAAGCCAACTTGCTTTCTAGCCACCCACTCCTGAGTAATCCAGTCCCTCAAAAGCAGGAATTGACCATGAGAGAAAGGATTAATCTATTCATGAGGGTTCTCCCCTCATGACCTAAATACCTCCCACTGGCCCCACTTCCCCAAAATGACTCATCCAGGTACTAAACCTCAACAGGGATTTGGTAGGGGGCACACCGTATTCAAACCATAGCAGAGAAAGGTAAAAACTAATGGAACTTAGTCTATTGTCCTAAATGCACCCCCACAAAATGGGCCCTCATAAGGTATATATTTGGGAAAAGTGCTATTCTATTAAAACGTAAATCCAAATATTATGTAAGACTGAAAGTAAATAGTAATGTAGACTGTTTGTTTCCAACTGAAGTAAGCTATTTATCTGAAGCATGGACTCTTCTGTTTGAACACAACAAAGTTGTGTCTAATTTGTCTAACAGTAAATATCTTCCTTGGATATTTAACATCAAGCTAGTTTAAAAGAGCCTATTGTATCTAACGTATCACTGAAATTTATCAATGTCAATACATGTTGAGTATTAGTGTGGTGGCAGGTACCTTACAGAGGTGATGAATTCAAGTTAAAATTGAATATATAAAAGAGGCTAATGGTTTGGCACTTGAAAGTTTTAGGGTTCCCAGGAGCTAATTGTATGCTAATTGAAAGTCTTAGGGTCCATTTGAGGAAGAACTGGTGTCTAGAAACCTCACATTCAGTATCTGTGAAAAGAGGGTAATAATCATACCTTAATATTCATCTCTAAAAATGATAATTGAAATATTTAGGAAATAGGTGCACATGAGTGTGAGAAGATCAGAACAAACACCCACTTGATCAAAATGAGCGCCAGTCAACATATGTGCCATGGAGGATCAACTTCCCACCAGCGTTGGTCTGTGAGGCCAGTAAACTACAGAAGTGTTGGAAATTCCTTTCTGAGGTTGTGTCCTCAAAGTCACTTCAGCATCCAAGATTGTTAACCATGTGATTAAGCAGCCCCATGAAGAGGCCAATGTGGTGAGAGACTGGAGCCTCTCATCAACAGCCGTGTGACTGAGTCTGGAGACAGATTCTCCCCACAAAGGAAAGCTTCAGAGGACTGAGGCCTCTGGTGACATACAAACTCTTGATAAATCCTTGGACAGAACCATCCAGCTAAGGGGGATCTGTATTCCTGATCTTCACTATCTGTGTGATATAATAAATATTTTTTTTAATTTTGGCTTATTAAACTTTAGAGTAATTTGCTGTGCAATAGTACATTACTAACTCACCAAATAATTTGAATTACTATAGATAAAGAACAAAAACAAAATTTCAGGGAAATAAGGTGTGTATTACTTCTTTTTTTGTTTTGTTTTGTTTCTTTTTTGAGGCTGGGTCTCCCTATGTAGTCGAGGCTGAACTTGAACTTGGAGCAATCTCCTGCCTCAGCTTCCTGAGTGCTGGGACATGTATTACTTCTTAGTCCTGAAATCTGAAAAAAAAGAGAGCTAATAAATGGATTTCAAAAAAAAAAGTGGTACTGTAAATTGATCCCAGAGCCTTTACACTGACCTATACCTGCAGCCCTTTTTATTTTGAGACAGATTTTTGCTAAGTTGCCAAGGCTGGAGTTGAACTTGAGATTCTCCTGTCTCAGCCTCCCAGAGTGCTGGGATTATATTCTTATGCCATCACAACTTGTTCTTCTTTTTCCTCCTCCTTCTCCTCACTCTTCCTTCTCCTTCTCTCCCTACTCCTCTTCCTCTTCTTATTGTGGTGGGCATGGTGTTGAAAAAAGAGTATCATCATATTCACTTGTGCAGATGGTGCTATACTGCACTACATACAAGGGTGCCCAGTATCGCTGTGAAAGGAAGGAGTTTAAAAACCAAATGCATACTCTGCTCTCTAAGCTGCATGACCTGGCTCAGAACTGTATCCAGAAATAGCAGTTCCCCTTTCTAACTCACACAAATGTTTAACCCTCTTGCCAAGACTTTACCCAGAGGGTTTTGTCCACCCTGAGGAAACATTTTTCCCCTAAGAAGCACAAAGAGACCATATGGGCTAGCAGTGGTTTCAAAACTGACACATGGAGATTTACACTTTTTGAAGGAGACTGTGTTCCAGCTTATAACCTGCCTACTTCATTTACTGTATATGCATCTTTGCACAAATCCTCTAACCAGGTTTTTTTTACTACTAAAATGAGAAGAATAAAAATATCTAAATAATCGGATTATCAAAAATTATATGAGGGGCCGGTGAGATGGCTCAGCGGCATACGTGCCTGCCTGGTAAGTGCAGGGGCCCGAGTTCGACTCCGGGAACCCACATACGAAAACAGGGCTGGTGATATCGCTCAGCGGCACGGGCGCCTGCTGGCTCGTGAGGTCCTGAGATCGACCCCCGGTACCCACAAAAAAAAAAAAAAATTATATGAGATAATTTTTGAAAAGCATTGAGCTCAGTGGGTTAGTACAGGGTAAATGATCGATACATGCAGCATTCAAGTTGTTTGAATTTAGACAGAACAAAAGGGCTGTTTATGGAAGAAACTGCAAGCTTCTCAAATGAACCGAAATTCATAATGTTCCCAATTATAGCAATCATTAGGATAGAAAACAGAATGGCAAGCTCAGAAGAAAATCCTGAACTATTTACCTCTGAGCAACAGAGAAATGAGATAGAAGATAGGTGAGTGATAGACAAATATAAGGAAGACAGAAAAAATAAGTATGTAATGTATTTAGAGAATACACATATGTGTGTTGAGGTACTAAATTATATTACTATAACCTGCCATAGAATAATTGTAATAACTTTCCATTAAATAAAACTGCAAAAAAGTCCACATATAATCTGATTACTGCACTTTCTTTTCTAAAATGAATATGGAAAATAACCAACAATTGAATAGTCTTAATTAAGGATTTCCAAACTAATATTAAATATACTCCAAGAAGCTCAAAACAATTGATAGGAGAGGATAAATGTCTCCAAGAAAAATATTATTATAATGATTCTATTGGTACTAGCAGTAATTAATACCATATTTATAGAAAGTGGAAAAGAATAAAATTATGCTCCACCTTATTAGGATTTTAGTGAGACAAGTACTGATGATTACTAGATTTAGCAAAATAAATCCATTAGAAGGATCACTCTAGGATAAAAGATACTGCTGTACAGGTGTCAGCAGCTCTTTACATTTGTCATCTCTATGACATCTCAATTTCTCTTTTGCCTTATAAGTTACCAAGTTATTAAATTTATACATAGATAACAATTCTTCATAATACATTCTCACTGTTTAAATAATTGTGTGCTTTCTGTCAACTGCTGGAATGGACCCTTACAATCAGGGGAAAGTATTGGATAGTTCCAAGTCTGAATATTTACAGCTGAATCACAACTTTTTATTTTTTAATAGCAGACTTGTACTGATTGCTCTTTTGCAGTGTAAAGCGACTATTTCTCAACTACCCATTTTAAAATATTTGGACAAATACATGCTTAATTTCTTGAGGCTTAAACTTTCCCATTACTTATTGACTTCACTTATTTCTGCTGTGTTTAAAAATATATTCAGGGTGAGGACACTGTTGGAATAAACAATTCAAATTTGAGGTTAAAGACACTTTGACTTGTCAATGTGAATAAATTAGGAGATCTAGTGATGATAATATTTTGGTAATGCATCTAGGAATGCAATGAATATTGCATATTCTTTATACATATCTGGAATTAACCAAGGAGGAAAAGCAAGTTTCCCTGTTAAGTAGTTCAGACTTGTAGGAATTTTGATCAGGAGAGATTACAGTAGGAAACAAATTTTAAAACTGGTAAAATTATACACAAGGACATAAACAGTGATGTTAAAATATATACTTTTAGCTGAAGGACACTTTCTTTATATGGAATATAGTGTGGTATCAAAATATTTGTCTTAAAAATAACAATGGTGCTGCAGTAGTTGAGATTGGTTTCTGGCACCTTGCTTCGTGAAACCATCCTTCCCTAATTTCTTTATTGAATTAGTTACTTTTCTGTTGCTGGGCCAAAAAAACCTAAGACCTTCAACTTAAAGGAGAGATTTATTTTGGCTCAGGAGTTTGGAGGATTCAGTACATGGTTGTTCCAAGGCAGAATAAGCATGTCAGAAGGCCATGGAAGTGGAGATCTGTTCAACTCATGGCAGCCAGAAAGAAGAGAGTGAGGCACGTTCTCTGGACAAGAATGCATCCTTCCAGGGCTGGTGAGATAGCTCAGTGGCATAAGTGCCTGCCTGGCAAGTGCGAGGTCCTAAGTTCGATTCCTGGTACCCACATACAAGAAAAGGCCAGTGATATCGCTCAGCGGCATGGGCACCTGCTGGCACGTGAGGTCCTGAGTTCAACCCCTGGTACCCACAAAAAAAGAAAAAAAAAAAGAGAATGCACCCTTCCAGATGTTGTCCCTAATGACACATGTCCAACCAGGACCCACCTCCTATAGCACAATCAGGTATAAACTCATCAATGAACTAACCCACTGATGAGTATAGTGCCTCCATGATCCTGTCACCTTCCAAAAGCCCTGCCTCAGAAGACATGAGACTTCTGGGTAACATGTTAGTTCTAACCCATACTATCTACTTTTATCTACTCTCATTTCTACATTAAGCAGCATTTCAGCAGAAAAATATGGTACACTCATATTTAGCAACTTGAGCATAATTTAATGATGATTATTTTAAAAAGTGAAGACAGGATATAGGAAAACTCAAAAGGTAGCATACTACTCTAAAGTTAATAATCTCTAAGGCAGTGAAACAGGATTTTTAGATTTTTTTCATCATACATATTCTTTTTACTGTGTTATTCAATATTCCTCCCCTTGAAAGGTGGTATCTCAGTTCTCTTCCTTTGATTCTCAGACCATTTATGGCTGTGGCAGAAAGTGATGCTATGTCATCTCCGTGGCTGCATCATAAAGGTGACAACAGTTTATATGCCTGGTTTGCTCTGAGAAGCTTACTCTTCGAACACTTACATGCTGTGAAGAAATCTAAACAATTGGAAAGTTCATGCAATAAAACAAAAGCTCATGTGAGGAAGAATCTAAGACCCTCAATAAAGCTGAACACCAGACAGTCAGCAACATCTTGCCAACTTATGAAGGTCTTCTTGAAATGAGATCTGTTAGATCCACAGTTAGCCACACCAGTAGATGTGGTGGGAGACAGAAATGAGCCTCTCTACAATGAAAAATTGCCCAATTTTGTAAGAAATAATGATCTATTTTAAATTAATAAGTTTTGAGATGGTTTTCTTTGTAGCAATAGTAATGTAAATGAGAACTTACTACCTTTAGGGCTGAAGGAGAGAGGGAAAGGAAGTATTAGGTATGAAAGCCCAGAAGCAGAAAGACTTGTATGTTATTATCTCTCACTCAAGTGAAGAGAATGGGAGATTTAATAATTTAATCTCACTATCTTCCTTCCTGATGGGCGCTTGCTGATTCTCTCATTGGCTGAACCCAATGGGATGCTAGAGGGTACATAATCTATTGATAAAATCCATCTAAATCAGCCCTATGTGACCCAGGGAAGTATAGAAAAAGGTATGCATATATCTAGAGGGCATAAAAGAAAATATCTAATCCAAACTCTTTCAGGGCTCTGTGAAAATCAGTTTAAGGAAAACTCATCTCGAGAGGACACAACCATGGAATAAAGGTTCTTTTAGAATTCAACTATTATTTAAAATTCTGCTATAGATTATCTTATCTTTGAAAACTTGCACATGCGGATCAGTAGACCTATGGATGGATCAATATAGGGGATCAATATGGATTAATATACTATATTGTCAAGATGTTAATGAACATCATTATCACTAAAATTTTCTTTCTTTTACTTATATATTCTGCTTTCTACAATGAACAAGTGTTACTATTGACATTTTTGAAGTTATTAAACAAACAAAAATAAGCTTCAATAGCATCAATGGATCCTTTTAAGTTTATATTTCTCTTGGCTTAAAATTCAAACCATCCAGTGGGTTAAAATGTGGACATCAGTCCATTTCCAAGTAATACAAGTACATTTAAATTCTTTATAAAAGGCAGGTTTTCATGTCAGCACAAAAGAAGGCTTTGTGGATAAAGGAAGGGGTGGTGAAGGTGAAAAGATACAATAAAATCACTGAGACTGGAACTAAAAAAGGTAAGTTTCTGAGTCTACAGAAGATCTTTGAATATTCTAGTCTGGCTGGTAGGGGGACTATTGTTTGAAGAATTGTGTCATTGAGTAGCAGCAGGGACCTCACTGCCTGCTATGTGCGTGGTTTGTTTGCCCACATGAAACTCGGTACTTCTCTCAGCTGCTTGTCTGCCTGGTTCTTCAAGTTATTTGATGTTATATAAGAAAGGCCAAAACCGCAAGATCTAACAAAAAGTAAACTCCAACCCTATCCTTAAGAAGCATGTCTCTGAAAAACAGTGACCCTAATTTAAAGTATGAACCTTCGTGATTAGGTTACTGTCCAGGTCAACACAAGCTGAGTGGCCTTCTGTGTGTTTGGGCTTTTAGCACATTCAGTCTTTTATATATTCAGGTCCTCTAAGAGCTATAACCCATAGAACTTGGAGTTATAGTTTGGATTATTTGGAAGAATCCTATTAAACATTTCCTCTAAAGTAGTAATCCAGGCTTTTGAGAGTCAGTGTGGCACTTAAATGAATTATTCATGCAAGACTCTGCAAGATGGGCAAGATTCCTGCCAAGAGACACACAGCAAGGGGTGTTACAAAGCCAAAATTGGTATGTGTAGAGGGAGAGGGTGGGGAAGATTTCAAAAGATGATCTCTTTGCTGGAGAAGGAATCCTTTAGACCTTTAAATTTTGTTTTCACAGCAGAGAGCTTTCTGAACTATCTGATTTTCTCCTGACGTTCCTTGTCTTGCTTCAGAAATCCAAGATGCTAAAAAAAGATAGTCTTCTTCTAAACTGGTTTAATTGGAATAAGAAAGGAGTCGTAAAATCGACCAATTAGTTCTGAAAGGGCACATTGGCATTTCATTGTATGACTCTGGTTACTTCATTCTGTGCAGATGAAAGGGATTTGAATGGTAAAGTTATTGCTGTGGCTGGGAAGACTCTATATTAAACAAACAAGCAGGCCACATGCCTTTCTTAAAATGCACAGACATGAAACTTAACTTCACTGCTGACATATGGCAACAGTACAATGATGATTGCCAATCCAAGGATTAAACCCATTGAGTTTTCCCCACATTCATAGGATTTAATATTTTGATGCAGCACTCTGGATCTGTAAACGAATAAAGCTTATGTCACCGATGGAACGTCCTGCTGAGCAAGAGTAAGTAAGCTCACAACAGAGATAAAAGAAGCCATACCCAAGTAAGCAGTTATAAGAATAAATACAAACTGCAGACATTACTTATCTGGTCAAGCCTTACAATTTCTGGGCAAACAAATCATTCAGCACTGAACAGTCCTGATAATGGCATTATGAATAATGCAAACCGTTAGCAGTGCAAAGGAGGCCATCATTAAATTAATACAAAGCTACTCAATGCCTCTGAAAATATTCTTTTTATTTTAATTTATATCTTAGAGAATGTCAAATACATGACATTCACAATTAGGCTGGAGAGCGTAACTGCCGTTTATTCTAATTCAATCTCAATTAGGGATTTGGTGGCAACCCAATCTTCCCTTTCAGCAAGGCACAAACCGATAGTCTGCAGGTTATTATACCAATTCTGACGATCTAAGAGAGAGCAGCTGGAAAATAATGAAAAATACATGTGAGTCTGAGGTCTCTGCTCTTTCCAAAATGCTCTTAAAGATTGTGTACATAATCTTTAGAGAAACACCAAACTGTTCTGCTACAATGAGCTACGGAATATGTAAAAACCTTCTTGGACTCTAAAAACACTCACACGCAAATCCTGTCACTTTAGAGGATGAAGACTACAAATAGACAATGGAAAGTGTAATCTTCTAGACAGTGATTTCACTTTCAGTATCTAAAACCAGAATTAATTTTTTGTGCCTGGGGAGTTGCTGACTGGACATTACAAATATCCTTCAGGAAGTTGTTTTAGGTTCTAACTACCTGCAAGTGTCAATGGGAGAAATTAATGGCTGGAAAATTCTTTCCACAATGAAAAATATTTTCATTCCAGAAAACTGTTTTTATGAAGATGTTTGGAAAACACTCTAAAATTACTTCCTTGCTATAAAATTTGAGAATTAATTAAGGTGATTATGATTAATAAGAAAAGAAGAACCAGTCCTAGTCTATGCTTGATACTCTGCTTTTGAATTATTTATTGCAAAGCTGTGCTTTATAATATTTACAAAAATTATGAACCATAACAATTAAGAAATAAGGACTTGGACATTTCCTTTATTTCAAATGCATAAATT
Organism: Erethizon dorsatum; assembly: GCA_028451465.1. Lineage (NCBI taxonomy): Eukaryota > Metazoa > Chordata > Mammalia > Rodentia > Erethizontidae > Erethizon > Erethizon dorsatum. The sequence goes on along the minus strand of CM051825.1, from coordinate 53,750,443 downwards.
TTTTTAAATAAATGTACATTTTTCTAGAATCCCTAAGATAATGGGATATATGGACAGAGAAATTTCTCAGATTAACTTACTGAGAAGATATAACACTACCTAGATGTAATCTTCTCATATTTTAATGTGAGTCATAAATATCTGACATTTAGGAATATATTAGGATGTATGACTTCTGATAATCATGGGTAAAATAGTGTAATATGAGAACTTAAAAAACCACGACTAGATACAGACACATACAGAGTACGTTATAAACCAAATTTTCTCCTTATATTTTAGAAATTTTATTCTTTGAATTTTTATGAATTTGGCATAGTCATTGGTTAGGTATTTGGTTTATTATCTCTCAGGTAATAAAGATCATAAATGTACATCCAAACTACTTTGAGATGCTGTCATTGACATATTTGATCAAGAAGCATACATATTAAATAATGTTAGAATTAAATAGAGTCTACACAATTTTATTATTTTAATGATATAATTTTTGTGTACTTTAGGACTATGCAAGTGTAACAAATTATCTTAGAAATAAATACAAGACTGCTTCATCCAGTTGGTTAGTATCTAATGTAATACTTTTTCACTGCATATAAAACCAGGTTTTCCAGTGAATACACTATCTGTGTTTTTAATATTTTAGGTAATCTATACATAAGAAAAGTTGATTAAAGATACTTCAGAGAAATTTTGGCGTAGCACAAACTCTGAGAGTTACCATGCTATATTTTGCTTTGATAGAGTTCTGTAATATGGACTAAAAAATCTGTAATTTTACATAAAGTAAACAGCTACTTGAAAGAAGAATGTGTACCAAACCCATCCACATGCTATTTGTCATTATAACATTTAGCCAATATACTGAACTGCTGAATATATCCACCTGAAACATATTCAAATTATCTGTAACAAAACAATCAATAAACATCTAAAGGGACTTTGTCTTCTGCTTATTTTTGACAAATGCCTCATTCCCAGATTTGTTGTTATTATTAAAAACAGTTAATTTGGTATCTCTTAGTGCCTAGGAGATTTTCATCAACAACTTTGAGTATTATATTAACTCATTTAGACAAACAGAATCCCATTTGATAAATGAACCCACTAATTGATAAATGTGAGCATGGTGAAACTTCCTAAAATAGTCTATTTCAAAGAAAATAGTAGCCAGGAGTTTATGAAAATAAGGCTCTATTTTCAATGTTTACATTGTTTCTATGTTTTTATTATATTCAGTCATATTAAAAGCTCATATGATCTAGACATTGCATAAGCTTAAAGAATATAACATTGAATAGAATTGAATTATGAAATGATGAGGAGTTCAGAATCTAGTTGAAGATCAGATAAGTACAAAGTAAAAGTAAGATAAAAACGATAGTCATCCTTAGACATTAGAAGGTTCCAAAATACCTTTCAAAAATGGTGATGCTTGCATAAAAGTAAATTCATAGTCAAAGAAAATGTGAGGTCTACAGGAGTTACACAGATGTAAGAAGAAGCTTTTCTAGAGGAAAGGGCCATCAAATCACAACGTGACCCTTGAAATTTCTCTTCATATAAGAGAACAAGTTTAGTTTTTAGACAGAAGGTAGTACCCAGGAAGTAAAACAGATAGTCTGTCACTTAAAAGGGTAACTTTTGAACCAAGACCTTTATACAATAAGTAATAAAGCTAAGGATGTTTTATTTAACTCCCAAAACAAGTTATAAATTTAAATTGTGATTTCATAGTATAGCTTCAGAGAAAATTTAGTTCAACTAGTGGCAGGAAAATAAAGAATAAAATAGTAATGAATAATACCAGCAATATTATATATTCATGATATTGCCAATATTCTGCACACTCGTTAATTCACTAAATCCTCACAGTAAGTTTTAGAGATAGGTACTATCATGGGCAATTTATAAAATGGGAAAACTGAACCTAGGAATTTAACTGCATTATACTAGGCTATATAAGTATGTATTTCTGACCTTTCATGTATGTGTTACTCAGCTTTCTCTTGCTGTGACAAAATATTTGAGAAAAATCATCTTAAAGGAGGAAAGATTTATTTTGGCTCAGTATTTTTGACATTTAAACCCATGGTTGGTTAACTCCGTTGCTTTGGTCCTGTGGTGAAGCATCACATCGTGGCAGGAGGGTGTAGCACAGCAAATACCCACCTCATGACAGTTGGGAAACAGAGAGTGAGGAGAGGAGCTGATGTAACTTGACCCAATGACCTAACTTCTTTCCAATAGGCTCCACCTCTTAAAGGTTCCCAGTAGCACCAGAGGCTAACAAACAAGACTTTAGCTTACGAACTTTTGGTGGACGTTTAAGATCCAAACCATATAAAGGATGTTTATAGAGTAGGACAACAACTAAGCTTTCCCATCAGAAGTCTTGCTGCAACCAATACAGAGAGAATAGCATTTTTTGTTAGCTCTAAGTTCGACTCACTGAAATAATTTAATTCTTTATTTCAAGTAAAGGTTATACAATTATCTTTAGTTGGTTATTATCTATAGTTACCAGGACTTTCTGAGATTGTGGTTTTGCCAACTAGTCTTCAATATATTTTGTCTGTACTTGAATAACCTTGATCAGATAGGAACCCTTGGGGACATGGATTGGTATTTCTAGTGTATGTTCATCACTTCCTCCAAAGCACAACTTTAGGTAATGCATTCCAAAATGACTGCAGATTCACACAACACTGCATGGCTATAAAAATAAAATAAGTTCTCACATGACTTGGTTACCATGGATGTAAAAATACCTAATTATTCTTTATCAACCCTGTTTCATTTTACCTGTATATATTATATGCTTGGTACTCTGATCAATGTAGAATATAAAATTAAAAATAAAACAAACTCATAAAGAAAATTTTGAATTATTGAGCCATAATTTCAAATTGAGGGTTTTTTTTTTTTTTTTTTTTTTGGTGAAACCACAAAATATTAGTGCTATACACTTGTTATTGCTATTGTCACCAGAGGATCTGAGAGGAATTACAGCCCCTCATAATTCAGACTTGTTTATTCTAAGGTTAGCAGCACAGAAAGTGAATACCTTTTTTTTCCTTAAAAGTATGGTCACATATTAAAGGTGTTGGAGACAGTATTTATTCTTGTATCTAGGCAAGAATAAAAATAGTTATTGGATGGTTTATATTCATTCTAAAATATTTATTATGGGACAATTATTCACGCAACACAACCTCAGGGCAGTTAGGATCAAACATCTGGTGTGTGCCAAATACAATGTAGCTGAGAAAAAAGTGTACAAGTATAGATATATGAACAGTTATTTTAAAAAACAACATTAGGGATAAAAATAGCCTACTTTCAAAATTGCAAGCATTTAAGGAAGTGTAGTAATTGTTGAGATGATTAAAACTAGTAAACTTGTCAAAATGAGGAAAATGAGATCCATATAATCAGACACAGATTAGGAAGCACTAAATTGAGTCTACATCTTTTTTGGGAGATATTGGGGCACCAGCAGAAATCTACTTCCAGCACAATGTAATGATGGATATTTCTAAAAGAATACTGAGGAAGTTCATGGAACCCAAGACGAGGAATGTAGGTGGCCTCACACAGGAGACAGAACCAGGAACCAGAATACCCATAAAAAGGACTCTTCTCTGTCTTGTGTCCCCTGCAACCACAGGCTCTCATGTCTACTTCCTGCTGACATAGGCAGCTGAGTGCAGTTATTCAAGGTGTAAATTCAAGTCATCCCAACCCATGTCTGAATCACAATTTCATCCCTTTTCTTACCCTGGACAAACTAGTTAATCATAATTGCTTCAGCTTTCTCATTCATTACTGTGGGTAGTAAAAGATTTCTCTGATTTTTTTGACACCAGGATCTTTGTGGAACATGAGTGTTATGAGATTATGCAAATATGTTGCTATGTTAGTAAATGTGGTAGATAATGGGTTAAGCCTATTAACAAGGAATCTGGACAGCAAAAATTCTCAGAACCTAATTCAGGACAACAAAGATGCTAGTAAGGCACTCACTTACTTTAGAGATAATATTTAAACTGGGACCCAAACACCTAGTAATCAATACAAATACTTCCATGTAATTTAAAAAGAAACAAAAAAAACAAAAACAAATGTGTAAAATATGGCTTGCAGACTAGCTGCTTATTTTTATAAAATTTTATTGCAACCAGGCTCAAGATTAGATTAAGGAAAGGGAGGAAGATTTGTGAAGTATTGGATCCCGACTTCACTGAAAATTTTTACATTCTACATGGATTTTTTTCATTAAATTTGATTACTAACCAATATTCCGTTACATATTTCATTTGAGTAAATAGATATTTGGATGCCAGATTAAGTTTCAGGCTCAAGGTAAGACATTTAATCACCCTGATCCAGTTCTTGCAATGTTCATTATGAATCGCCAAGCTTGTAGCAGTTCACTAAACTGTTTGGTCACAGAATTATTTCTTCGTGAAGATTTTATGACTAGAGTTTGGCAGAAGACAGTCAGGGATACAATAATTTCCAAATGTCCCGGTACTTATCCCTTTGCATTGGACATAAGGGCTACTAGTTCCAAAGAGAAGGCCAAGGAAGTTTAATAAAATAAATTTTGGCTGATGGAGAATTTAAAATCCCACGAGTAATACCCTGAAATATACCTATAATTATTTGGCAGCCAGGACAGAGCCAATCACAATTGGATGGCTACATGCAGTGCAGATGGTCTCATTCTGAATTGGAACCCATTTCCAAACTCCTTTTAAGCAGAGCAAAAGGCTTGATCCCGATTTATGTAAGTGAAAGGGGCAAGGCCCCTTCTTATTAAATTAGGAAGAAGCAGCTCTAGTGCCAACTTCTGCAGTCCTGTAGGACCTCAAAGCAGTAAGGCTAATTCAGTATAAAATATGGAAATGTCTAGATAGAATTTAAGCAAGTGAGCAGAATTTCATACACGTTCCTTACCTCAGCTTCTAATAAGGTGCATCCTTATCTTCATTCGAACAATAATAGAAAGAATTTCTGGCCAGGCATGGTCATCCACACTTGTAATCCAGAACTCTGGGAGCCTGAGATAAAAAGAATTGTAAATTTGAGCACAGGCTGTGCACCTTGGCAATTTAGCGAGATCTTATCTTGAAAAATAGGGTGGGGGTGTAGCTCCATGGGAAGGCCCCCAGGTTCAATCACCAGTACCACCAAAAGAGAAAACAAAAGAAACAAACAAACAAAAAATCAGAATCAATTTTCGCATTTTCAGGATGCAACCAATCATCACTTGTATCACTTGATAGCTCTTTTCAGAGATCTGAATTTGAGTCCTGACTATGTTTTGGTAGCTATGGCTCCTCCAGCAGGCCTCCCACTTAGAGTTCTCAAACACAAACAACTATAACAGTATCTAGGTGTTCCGTTATGCTGTACGTAAAGGACATGTAATTTAATTTTTAATTTCTAAAAGAAAAACATGGATGTTAATGTGCTATATGGAACTCTTAAGCTATCTATCCATAGTCAATCCTTAACATTTTTGAAAACTCCCTTAGATCAGAAATTATATTCCTCAATACCAATTGTAATACTAATTTTAATAGCTGACATTTACCCAACGTTCAGGGGGCTGGTACAACTGTGAGTATTATATAGCTATGAACTCATCTACTCCCTGTAATAATAAACAAAAATGACATTATTACTACCCTACTTTTAGAGTTGAGAAAATATATCTGACTAGAGGGGAAAATGAGGGTGAATCTACTTTAAATCTACTGAAATATGATTTCAATTCATTGTTACTTTATAATTATAATAAGAGACTTCCTATTATTATTACCAGACTCCAAGTCACACATACCCAAATTTGTAACTGAGTCTTTCCAGGATCTTTAAGTAGTGTAGAGAAGTCAGAATCAAGTGTGTCTCACAAAAAATGTGAGAGGTTTAAAGTCCTTATAGTCATCCATTAACATTTTTTCTAAGTATGCAAAGTAAAACCTTGCTTATATTTGCTTTCATTTTTCTCCCTGCATTTCCAGAATGATTCCTATGGCGTAAAGACACCAAGCATCATTCCCTTTTATGAAGCCCCTTTTCTATTAATTACGTGACAGAAAGAGCAGTATCCTCCAACCCCTCATGCTTTCTAGATAACCAGGTTGTAGGGTGTCAGCCTTGAAAGTCTATTATTAACACATTAATTAATTCTAAATTAACTGAGATCTCTCTTTTATAATGTATTCTAGTTAAAGAGGAAAAAGTTGAAGTTCCTAACTACCAAGGAGGGCTGTAAACATACTCCTTTGGGGTAGATAAATGAGGCAACAATGCAAGATGTGAGAGAGTGTTTTCCACAATAAAAGACCATAAAAGTGTGGACTATGTCAGTCTAGAAAGAGTCTCTGGCATTAAAAATAATTCTACACCATGCTGGCCTCTGGCTGAAACAGGGAAAATGATAGAGGATGGATTTAGAAAAATCCCCTCTGTGAAGTCTTTTCCAATTCTACCTTACATTTAGATAAAGACCACCATAGTCATGAATCAAAGCAATAGTTTCTAAACAAGAATGTAAATCCTCTGGAAGATTTTCTGATAATAGGCATGTCTGAGCCATACCTCATATACTAGTCCATCAAGTAAAGATAGGACCCAGAGTTTTATGTATGCTTTATTTCCAACTTGACCAGCATGGTGAAGCATGTGAACTGGCACACACATGCATGTATAGAAAGGTGTTTTGTGTAGTGATTAAAAATAGAGCTCCAGAGCTAGACTACCAATTCAAATTGCACTTCCCAGCTGTGTGATCGCAGGCAAGTCACTTAAACTCTCCATTTCTCATTTTTCTTCTGTTATAAAAAGGAAATGATTGATAATTCTAGAACTTACCTTACAAGGTTGTAGTGACAATTAAATGACAATAGTTTAGACTAGTACTTGGCATAGAGGAAGCACTATATAAGGGTTTAGTGCAATTATCATAAAAAATGCATAACTAAAACAGCATTGCTGAATATGTATGCACATATGAGTGTGTAGAAGTGTCCACACTTGTGGTGTAAGAGTAAATCACTCGAAGCCATCCAGGAAGATGGAAATCACTTTCTGAGGCAGGCCCCAGAATTCTTGGCTGTCATGCAGTACCAAAGCCATGGCAGGGCTGTCCCTTTGTTCCTGAAAACATGTGAAAACAGCTGCAGGGAACAGGAGCTTATGTTATAGTGACTGGATATGCCACAGCGAAGAAGAAAGAGGATGAGTAGATATACCCCCTTTATCCACACCCTATTCCCTAAGTTGTAAAGGAATCAGTGAAAGAGCAAACAACTATCTGACTAGCAAAATATTTTGAAGTATTCTTTCCATGAAAGAGAATCCACGAATATGGATGTGTAAAGACAAGTGTGCACCCACACATACATATGGCTATACAGCATATGCAATTTGAAGAAGCTCTGCAGGCACCTTTGCTATGGACTATTGAAAACCATTGAAGGAAAAAGAGAATCTGTCCACCTGTGACCTGTACTGTTTGTGTAGGAGTTAGCCCAACCTATTGGCCTGGACAGTATATAAGGCATTAGGATTGGAAGACTGCTTGTTGGTAGTTTCTTCTGATGTTTGAAAGTCCCTTAAAGCATATATCTGCAGAAGCATACAGTTCTGTATCCAGATCTTTAGATCTATACTAAAAAAAAAAAAAAGCTTTCAGAGGCTTTAGAGTAAAGATGACTAAACCTAGACAGCCTGCATGTGATTCTGTTGCATAGAGAACCAGGCAAACAAAGGAAAAATTTATTTCCAGAAAAGTGATTGAGGGAGAAGTCTAGAAAGCAGGAATGAAGTGATGGATACCCTAAACAGCCTAGAGAGTCAGAAAGCAACCTGGAGAAAAGAATAAAGGAAATTTCAACCTCTCCATCATGGAGGAACCTCACACTCGCAAGAAAAGTAAGTGTTTTAGTCACTATCCTCGTCACTGGGACACAATACCTGACACCTGAGACTTAAAAGAGGAGGCATTCATTTTCACACATATTTTTAGTCCGTAGTTGGTGGGCTCCAAGTAGAAATAGCATGGAGGAGGGGACTGGATGGAGGAGGGCTGTGCACACTATGGCAGCCATGAAGCAGAGAGCAAAGGGAAGAACCAGGGAGGGACATACAGCCTACTGGATCGTGCTCCCAGGGACAGGTCTCCTCTCAACGTTACATTCAGCGAGCATGTGCCTATGATTAGCCTTTCAAAAGACTCTCCTATAACCACATGAAGCTTTGTGGGTGGATCTCAAAGTAAACCATAACAGTGGGAAAATGCCAGCAACCCCAGTCATGCCAGCTGATATTCATCAAAAGAAAACACACAGTCTACACTGTGGAATTCACCTATGACCACAGCCAAGACACCTATCCAAGTGGCACTTACTGTTCCATCTAAATGAAAAAATATTTTATTATCAAAGCTACTCTAGGAAATTGGATGGGTTGACATTACATGAGGTGTGCAAACATCAATATAAAAAAACATGAAGGTATCTAAAGGAGAACAGTTCTACAACAATAGATCCCAATTTGAAGGAAATCCATGAAATGTCTGAAAAAGATTTCAAAATAGTGAATCTAAGGAAACTGAATCAGATGCAGGAAAACAATACAGAAAGTGAAAAGAAATCAGGATATTAATGAGAAATTTACCAAAGAGATACAAATCATTAAAAACCTTGGAGCTAAAAAGTCAATCAGTAAGATAAGAGATATAATGGAGAGCTTTGATAATAGACTAGAACAAGTAGAAGAATTTCTGAACTTGAGTGTAGGTCTTTTAAATTAACCCAGTCAGGTGAAGAAGAAAAAAGAAAAAAAGAGAGGAAGGAAGGAAAAGAAGGAAGGAGAGAAGAGAAAGAAAGAAAGCAAGAAAAAGAAAGAAAGAGGAAGAAAGAGGGAAAGAGAAAAGAATGAATGGATTTAAAAGAATGAAGCAAATCTATGAGACATCATTAAATAAATGTTCACATTATGGAAAATCAAGATCATAGAGAAAAGGTGGAAAGGCATTGGAAATCTATAGCTGAAATAATAGCTGAAAGCTTCCCAGATATTCAAGGCAATATGGACAAGCAGATATAAGAAGCTCAAAGGCCCCCAACTAGAATCAATCAAAAAGACCCTGGCCGGTGAGATGGCTCAGCGCCGTAAGTGCCTGCCCGGCATGTGCGAGGGCCCGAGTTCAACTCCCAGAGCCCACATACGAAAAAGGGGCCGGTGATATTGCTCAGCGGCACGGGCACCTGCTGGCGCGTGAGGTCCTGAGGTCGACCCCTCGGTACCCACAAAAAAAAAAAAGACCCTCACTAAGTTACATGATGTGCAAAATATCAAATACACAAGACAAATAATAGATTCTAAAAGCAGTAGTAGAAACCCATTTTAGTTATAGTGGATTTCTCAGCAGAAATCTTAGAGGCTAGAAGAGAATGCGATGATACATTTGAAATATGTACTAAAGAAAACAAACAAAACTACTGACCATGAATACTATACCCAGCAAAATTATCCTTAATATCTCTGTACAACGAAAAGTGATCTTTAAATTCAATCAATTCCAATCAAAGTAGCAATGACTGTTTTCACAGAAATAGAACCAAAAAACAGTTTCTAAAATTTCTATGGAACAAAAAAGATACAGAATAGACAAAGTTAACTTAATCAAAATATGTGATCAACCTAGATGTCCATCAGTGGATAAGTGCATAAAGAAAATGTGGTATATATAGAAAAATGGAATATTATTAAGCCATATAAAAGAATGATATTCTGTCATTTGCAGAAGTATGGATGGAATTAAAGGTCATTATGTTAAGTAAAATAGGTTAGACACTGAGACACTCATTTATTTGTGGAAACTAAAAAGTCAATCTTTTAAAAGAAAGGAATGGAAAACTTGCCACTAGAGACTGTTAAGTCCTCAGGGGAGAAAGCATGGGAAGAAAATAAATAAAGGGCACCAAAATGCAGTCCAAGAGACAGAATTAATTTTGGGTTTTTCTAGCACAGCAGGTTAATTTTTAGTATAACATTCTATGATAAATTTCAAAATGACTAGAATAGCATAAAATTCCCAACAAATAATTAATGTTTAAAGACATGGAAATGCTTATTACCTGATTTGATTATCATACATTGTATACATATATCAAGTTATACTATAGTTTACTACATAAAGAAAAACAAATATTATATTAATAAATATAAATAATATATTTTTTAAAATGAACAGGGAAACAAAAGAAAATGTCTCCTTTACTGTTCATAAGAGAAAGTCTCAACCAAGAAATAGATGGACCTATAAACTGCTGAACATGTTTTCTAAGGCAAAAATGTCAGCTAAATGTGTTTTGTGGCCTTACTGATCTTTCCATAAAAATATTTTTAAGGAATTATGTTACTTGCAAATCATTAAAGAGGGAAAGTAGTGTACACTGTAGTAATAACATTTTAAGTACCTATTGTAAATAAAACAAAAGTTCAAATTTTAATTAGGGAAGGTTAATACAAAGTATATTCCAAAAGAAAAAGTAAAAATATTTTTTCAATTATTTTCAAAGAAAAAAGGAGATATAAAAATGCTGGCATTGAAGAATCTGTCAGCAAGAAGATATATGAAACCACAACCTTCCTTACCAATACCTTTACAATACTTTCACCCCATCCTAGATTATCTTGACCCATCATATTAGCCTTTCTCGTTTCCCTTAAAGTGTGTCCACACTTGGTTTCTATTCCATTTTATTGTTTTCAGCCTCGAAATGAACTTATTCCTATCTTCATTTTTTGTGAATTATACATCCATATTTTTTTTTTTTTTTTTGTGGGTACCGGGGGGTCGACCTCAGGACCTCGCACGCCAACAGGCGCCTGTGCCGCTGAGCGATATCACCGGCCCCTTTTTCGTATGTGGGATCCGGGAGTCGAGCTCGGGCCCTCGCGCTTGCAAGGCAGGCGCTTATGCCGCTGAGCCATCTCACTGGCCCTACATCCATATTTTTATCTCCTTGTTGAATAGCTTTTCTATCAACTTCATAAGTTTTTTTTGTATTTTCTTCCTTCTGATTTTTTTAAAGCTCATCTGTTAATTTTGTTTTCAAGGATCAAAAACTTGCCCAGGGAACCTAAGATAAAAGGACAGGTTTTGAAAGATTGTATATAGGACCATATATAAAATATGTAGAACAGTCAGAGGTGCCACCAAGGTGTATGTCTCCTCCCTAACTCGCCTACTCAGAACAATATGGTAGTTTCCCCATTTTCTTTCCTCTTTGGGTACTAAGGCAGAGATAGCTATTAAAAACAGGAATTGCATTGGAGGAAGATTTAAGTATACTGAAAATACTACCACACTTCATCTTACTCACATTTTATGGCTATAACCTGAAACCAGGGAAAAGAATGTCGGTGTTACCTGTCATAGAGCTGGTGAAGAGCAGGACACTGAGGAACCACTCATGAGAAGTGTATTTGTTAATATCCTTTGCTGTGACAAAATACGTGAGATTAGCAATTTAAAAGGAAGAAAGATTGGTATGGGCTCAAAGTTTCAGAGACTTTGGTCCACATTCAGTTGGTTCCATTGCTCTAGGCCTATGGTGAACTGAAGCATCATGCTTGGGAGTGTGTGGTGGAGGATTCTGCTCACCTTATGGTGGCTGGGAGGCACAGGAAGCGCGGAAGGGCCAGTGTCCCAATATTCCCTGCCAGGCAATGCTCCCTGTGAGTTAACAAACTTTCACTAGGTCCCACTTCTTAAAGGTTGTACCACACAGGGCCTGGGCAAGTTTTTAACATATAGGCCTATGGGGACACTACTAGACCATAGCAAGATGCTTCTCTTGAAGTGACACCTATCCCAGTACTGGGAATTCTGTGTCTCGTCAGGAAATGAGCTGTTCCTGGCACTGTCTAAAGTCTCCCATGGAGGCTGCAGACTATTGACCATCTTTAGATTTGTTGCCCTTTTCCCAGGCCACATGTCTTGCCCATCAGAAGATGTGAAATTAAGGGTGACAACTAGGTAGAGTCACCGAATATGATATTGTCTTAAGTTTTGTCATTTATCATGTAAGAAAGAAAACAAATCTTGCAAAAAAAAAAAACCTTAAAATTATAGCTTAATGATAATTATTACAGAAGCAGAGCAGGGGTGGACAGAATGAATTACTTAAATTAAAGTGTCCAAGGGGAACTCCTGTAAGAGCATACAAAACATTGATGAACAACATGGCAGATATCACGAGGAAGCCATGTATTCCTGGGGAAGATCATTTGACTCCAAGGTAAGAACTCAAATGAAATTAAAAAGATTAATTTTAGTTAAGAGATTAAAACAACATTGTAGTCCTAATAATTTTACTCAGGCAACATAAGTCTCTGAGACTTTGATCTGAGGGTTAAGGCGATGAAAAATGTTAAAGACTTTTAAGTCCTCTTCATAAGGAAACCTGAGTGTCTGCAGGCTCATTATTTAAAGATCTTGCTTTAAACTTCCATTCAGCGGTGAGTTTTATTAAAACCATTCATACTATATCAATGAAAATATACACCCAGCACAGATGTCACTATTTAAATCATGTCACAGTGACTGAAGGACAAACATCTGATAAAAGAAATACTTGAAAAAGGAAGTGCCTTTTAATACAGACATCAAAAACTTTACATTGCCAAATGTTGACAAATATCAAATCTTACATTTCTAATGCCTGATTACATATTAGCTTTTTTGTTTATTTCACATATGTATGCTTTAGTATGGCGATTAGATTTGAATGAGTAAACTTCAAGATAGGTTTTGGCAAAAAAAAACCTTCTTAGTAATAAGCAGGTATTGGGCATGGTAACAGGCAAAAGCATTTTGAGTTGCATATTTTGTTCATACACAATTATCAATTCGGAACCTTAATCTTCTAGAAAGAACTCAAGTTTACAGTCTTTTAGAGTTTTCAGTGCTTGCACATGGGAGATGCCTTGGAATATTGAAAACTTAATTCAAATAGAAGTAAAGGAAATTTAAGGCTTTTTAAATATTCTTTTGTTTCTTTTTTTGTTTTTGACACAACTTTTTTCTAGCCTTAGGTCCCAGACAAAAAGGTATGGTAAAAAATTGATACAGTATAGCTTTAGTATTAGAGTAGAAATTAGAGGGACTGGTGAGATGGCTCAGAGGCATAAGTGCCTGCCTGGAAAGCATGAGGTCCTGAGTTCGACTCCTGGTACACACATACCATAAAAGGGGCCAGTGATATCGCTCAGCGGCACTGGCGCCTGCTGGTGTGCAAGGTCCTGAGTTTGACCCCCAGTACCCACAAAAATAAATAAATAAATAAATAAATAAATAAATAAAGTAGAAATTAGAGAAAATTATAACACGGAAGCCCATGGAAGATATATTTTTGCAGCCTCAATAAAAGAAACTTAGGAAGTAGAAATTTGGTTCAGTCTTAGTTAATTTTCTTTACTATGGTAAAATACTTGAGACAGGGGAAGTTCATAAAGAAAAGAAGTTTATTAAGCTCACAGTTTTGAAGAGTCAAAGGCATAATGTTGGTCTCAACTCAGTATTGATGGTACCTGGTACATGGGATCGTATGGCAACAGACAGGGACTGGGCATATTGTCTGTGTGATTGGTTTCTATCACTCTCCATATAGAACCTCCATGATTCAATCATGGTGTCTCCACCCTAATTACCTTTTCTAAATCTTATCACTTTTTAAATGCCTCATTTCTAAACACCAGATTGGTTTTTTACCTTCTTAATATGATTAATATATGACTGGGGGCATTAAACTTCTATATACTTTCTGGGAGACAAACCATGTTCAAAGCATAGTAGTTCAGTACATTGGAAAGCTAGATCCTATAAATAATATTATCTTGATGGAAAATGATTTCATCTACTTTGAAAACTAATCTTGATGTCATATTTTTACTTAAACAAGACAAATAGGTTGTGTTAAAGCTAATGTTAGCCACTACCATTTTAATTTGAACATACGGTCTGAAGATTCGCTGGCAGTTGGATACAAGAGAACTTTCACAGGGGGCGTGCAGTTTAGAAAGCAACACCAAACTATTGGATCAGTAGTGTAAATATCTCAATGTTTCATAACATCGTGGAGACCCAGAAAAGCCAGAATGTCCACCGGGAGATCATGAATCTGGAATAAAACTCAGCATTAGAAATAATGCCTCCTTGACTGGTTTCCTCTTGCTAGTGGATATGTAAGGAATGTAATAGCACATGCCTATGTTTTCCTAATTTTTGAGAGTATTTGTCCATACATCTTGATAATCTCAGATTTCTTTTGAAACATAAAGATGGTATACATCTGGTCACATTTTCAAAACACCATGAAGGAAGTGTCTAACAGAATGAACTTGGAACAAAATGCTGAACACTAGCCTTAGAATTAGGCTGGAAAAATTCTGTATTTCAGAGCAAATTTCAACAGTGTACATTTTGATATGCCAACTAAACAGAATGGCTAACATTATCTACAGCATTATCTTTCAGGTTTGAAGAGATGACCTAAATGACAAGGTGAACAAAAGGAAACTGTAGGTAGCCAATGAGCAATTCTAGTTCATTTTGAGATGTTGATTTAATGACGTTGTTGGCATCAAATTGCCATGACATTGATCTAAGCATTAGGAGGTTTATAAACAGGTAATATTTCTTCTCGACCTTGAATGTTCAGATACTTCTTCCATCAAGCTATAAGATCTATTTTCCTTCTCTTCAACTCCATGCCATACTCAGGACTTTGTTGGCCAGTAGAATGTTCCTATAATGGTCTTGTGAGACTTCTAAGCCTAGCTCTTAGGGGGCCTCGAAGCTTTGGCTTTTACCCACTTGGGGTTCAAGACCTCTGTCTTTTTCTCTCTCAAATAATTTTCATACTGTACATTGTGGATTTTTCAATTATTTGTGGCTGTATTTCTAGCCATACCAGAACTTAGTGATTTGAAAGCAATTATCATTTGTTAGTTCACAAGTGCACAGTATAATCCCTGGTTGCTGCAAATGGATCATCTCTGCTCCAGATAAAGATGACTTGGGTGTATTATACATCTGCATTTACCTGGAAGTTTTTCTGGGTCTGGAACATCCAAGACGGTTCTCTCTCACCTGGAGGGTTCAGTTTTAATTGCTGGAGCTGGCTGGCTGTCCTCTTCTCCCTTTTCTCTTTCTCTTCTTCTTCCTCTTCCTCTTTCTCTTTCTCTTTCTCTCTTTCTTTTCCTCTTCCTCTTTTCCTCCTCCTCTCCCTCCTCCTCTTTCTTTTTTTCTTCTCTCATTCTCTCTTCTCCTCTTTCTCTGTGTCTCTCTCTGTCTCTGTCTTTCTCTCTCTGTCTCTCTCTCTTCTCTAAGCCTTATAACATGACAGTTGAACCCCAAGAGGGTAAAAGGCAAAGCATTGCGGCCCCTTAAAATCTAGGCTTAAAAGTCTCACAATACCATTACAGCAACATTCTATTGGCCAACAAAGTCCTGAGCATGGCATGGAATTGAAGAGAAGGAAAACAGATCCCATAGTTTGATGGAAGAAGTATCTGAACATTCAAGGTAGAGAAGAAATGTTGGTAGCTATCTTTTCAGCCTTCCACCATATATAGAACTGTGCTTCTAACACTGTGCAGTAGAAAATACAAAAGAACAAAAATAGCTTGTCTTTATTGAGTATCTATTTCGTTCCACATAAAAAGTCAATCAAAATGTCTTACTAAATCTTGTGAAATTAAAAAAAATTCTCACTGATAAAGTATAAGGCTTGTAGATAAAATCATATTTATTATGGAAATAAAAATACTAGAAGTTTAATTTAGGTAGGACAGAAAAAAAAGGAAGTTTATTCCAAGCTAAGCGAAAGGTGGGAAAATGGCAAATTACAAAGGTTAAGAAGAATTTTGGATAAGAGGTGTGTGTGTGTGTGTGTGTGTGTGTGTGTGTGTGTGTGTGTGTGTATTTAAAAGGTGAAACATAAGCCAAAAAATATGTCATGTAATAGTCCTGGGAGATGTGGCTGGGATAATACAATATAATTAAATGATAAAGTATATTAATTACTGAGAAGATTACAGTCAGCTAAGCCAACATAATCAGTGATTTGAGGCAGAAGGAACATCTCTCAAATTTTTCTAATTTTCTTAAGGTGCAAGTATTTTCATTATTGAAACATCAGCACCTAAGTTTATTATAATTTACTAAATTAAAAAAATCCAAACCTAAATTCAGGTCATCAAGGGTGTTGTGACACCACGGGCGCTGCTATGTATTAGCTTTTTGTTTCTGGGACAAAATACTTGACACATACAACTTAAGTAGAAAATAGTTTATTTTGGCTCACAGTTTCAGAGGTTTCAGTCCATGGCTGGCTGGCTCCAACACAGAAACTTCATGATACAAAGGCATGGAAGAGGAATGCTACTCAACTCCTGGCGTCTGGGAGGTAGAGAGCAGGGAACAGCAATAATGAAAGAGGACAGAGACCAGATATAGTACCCCAAAGTCATGCTTTCCTGACCCACCTAGAGCCACTCAAAAGTATGCTTTACTAATTTTCTAAATGTGTCTAAAGCCTATCGATTTTATAATGAAGACTAATTATCACAATGTAGGTGTGAGGAAGAAACTCCCATTTGTCCCCACCCAAGCTTTTGCTCACTCATCTTTGACAGGATGATGAAGATTCAGAACTATCTTGCTGGCACACCGTGAGCACTGAATGATTACTTGCTGATGGACTGATAAGCTGTGTCTCTTCTGAGTCAGCTTCCTTTCCCACTGACTTCACTGTCAAGTGGGATTACCTGAGGAATCCATAATTGATGTAATCATGTCCAACTAGGAAACTTAAGGTGTATAAAGGCCTCCAGGCAAAGTTTGATAGGGCACAGACTCCATTAACATTGCTTTCAGACAATCACTCTTCAAATTCACAATGTAAAAATATCCCTGCCATCCTATGCGTCCCTGGATGGATGGATGCCATTTTAGAAGCCAATTTTCTTAGGGGATTACGGATAACTGGCACGCATCCGATGTAATGCTCTCATCAAACACTAGAATGTTGCCAGCTATCCAACTTACATGTCAGCTGCTTTCCAACATCATTCTTTTCTATTTTACAGCAACTCACTTCCTGGGTTGCAGTGAAATAAAGAAACAGCAACATATATGTATGCTTGTGTGAAGTGTGATGAAGCATTCCTGATTTGGCAAGGATAATTTATGAATACACTTTAAAACAAGGGGTTTTATTGGAGACATATTAGGCAACAGTGCATCCTAGTGGATAGAGTTTTGTTCTGGATTTTAAAATTCACATGCACACATGCACACACACACATGTGCATTTTATTTCCCTACCTAGATGGTTAACCTCATGAGCAATTTTGAAAATGGTAGGTGTGAGATTTTCAGTTCATGGTTTCTGGTCTTCGCAAAGATTTCAGATCCTACCTTTGAAAATCAGACATATTATATGAAGTTCTCTTCTCATTTGATTTTGTGGCATATAAGCCTCTGGCTTAAATAGATTTATGCTAAAGGAATATGCTGTGTTTTAAAAATGGAAATCTATGACAGTACTTGGAAAAATTGGAGAACATTATCTTGGTGTGAAACCAAAGTGCTGCTTTTCTTCCTTAGTATTTTTGTAAATCTCTGTGTTGTTTCAGAGAAAAGGACAGAAGGAAACAGAAGATTTGAAAGGTGATGTTTATTAGTAGTTAGACTTCATCTTCTCAAATGAATATTCATGTATTCATTTCAAAAGTTTGTATTGAATTTCAAAGGAGCTTAAATTTAGTCACTGTATCAAAAAAGTTGTCATAAGCTACAGTTATGGAAAAATCTAACTCATATGTCTTATACAATTAGAAATTCATTATCTCACATAACAAAAATTTTTGAGTAGTTAGAAGATTAGTTAATTCCTGTGGCTTAATGATAACAGTCAGCCTTATGAATTTCTCTGTGATTTGGTCAACATTCACTTCATGCCCCTAAGGTGGCTGCCAAATCTTCAAACATCACATTATAGCATAATAAAATCCAAATTAATGTTGTGATTTTCCCTGTCTTCTACCCCCTTTTAAAAATGAGGTCACTTTTCCCATAAGTTCCTCTAAGAGAATTCCCAGATGATTCATTTGTCTGCATTATGCCTTTACCTAGTTATTAGCAAAATAGATGACTTCATTATGATTGATAAATGCTGATTAATAATTACGCACCTGATACCAAGGAGAGCCACATAAGGCTATAGGTACACTCCTGAAGATCGTTACCATGAGGTGTGATCAAACAATAGAGTGAATTTAAAAATTTTTAAATGTATTGCAGTAAAAGACTCACTGCCATTATCCTCCCTCACTTATCCCATTGTTCTTCTCACTTTATTAAGCAGTTCTGGAAGTCCTTTCTTATGACTTTAGTTGCATTGTTGTGGCTGATATGATAGCTTAAATCAATTCAATATATTTACCTTTCATGGTCATTTTTCCTATGGAAAAGAGCCAGAAGTCACATGCTGCTGGATCTGGTGAATACAGTGGCTGAGGACACACTGTAATATTCATATAAGCCTGGCTTTCTATTGGATGATACTGAGTAGCAGCATTCACCATATGTTTGATCACACCTCATAAAGACACTCACAAAAAAGAGCATCCAGAACTGCTTCAGAAAATGGCAAAAATGATGGAATAAGGGTCTGAGAAAGAGTATGTGACGGGATATTTTGAAGGGGATTAATGGCAATGTGTCTTCTACTAATAATTTTTAAAATTTAAGTATTCTCTATTTTTTTAATCACCTCTTGTATAATAACAAGAGGAAAGACATAGTCATTTAGTAGGCAGAGTGATCAATACAAATATTTTCCTTTCTGTAACTGTTGTTGAATGGCAGTTTAATTTTGCTGCATATGAAAGACACTCTGAAACTTAGTGTTTTAAAGTAACATATTATTTGTCTACTAATTCTGTGAATCAACCTTTTGGGTTAGTGTTATGTGGATAGCATTTCTGGAAGTCTTGCATATTCTCATATGTGCATCTGCAGTAATCTATCAGGTAAGCTGGGAGCTGTTTTGTTGACTAGGGATCCTATTCCCCAAAATGTCCTTAGCACCAACAGTTTTGTTCTATTCCATGTGTTCTTCATCCTTTAGCAGGCTCCTCTGGACTTATTTGCAAGGTGGAGCCATTTCCAGAGCCACAATAAGTCAATCCCCAATGTACAAGTGCTTTTTAAGACCTTGTTTACGTCATGCTTATTAATGTCTCATTGAACAAAGAAAGTCATAGAAAGAACTCTAATCCAAAGGTGA
The DNA here is from genome assembly GCA_028451465.1 of Erethizon dorsatum. Classification (NCBI taxonomy): domain Eukaryota; kingdom Metazoa; phylum Chordata; class Mammalia; order Rodentia; family Erethizontidae; genus Erethizon; species Erethizon dorsatum. The sequence goes on along the minus strand of CM051825.1, from coordinate 53,731,061 downwards.
AAATCAGACTCTACTACTTAATGAAAAGACATGTAACGCATGTTGCAAAGGTGTGAATGTAGAAGAGGAAAAATACACAATTTCTACCATTCGTCATACAAGTTTTCTACTACTCGTTATGCTGAACTCCTTTCCAAGTTTCTTGCAATGCATGAGCAATAGTGAAAATCAGAAGAAAGATATAGTTACATAATGCTTCCTATATGCCAGGCATTACTCTAAATGTCTCACACATTGATTCATTAAAGTCTTCTAAAACTTGAAGTCTATACTAAAATGCCTCATGATATAGCGGAAAGAATATGGTCTTTCATATCAGAAATATCTATGTTTGATTCTGGCCATTACCTTTCATTAGCAATATGTATGGGACATAGACAAAGTCAAAGATTATTTAATTTTTCTACAAATTGGATTCCTCACCTATAAAATTGAGGTATGTAGATTTGAATTCTTAAAAAAAGAAATACCGAGATGGAGTTCAATACACAAGAGTTTTATTGGGAAAAAAAACTGGTAAGGATAAATGAAGATGGAAGATGAAACAAATATAGGCAGAACATCAGACTATAAAGGTACTTGTGAAAGGAGAAAGGGAAGGAAGAGGGTATGAAAAGCTTAAACCATAACACAGTATTTAAAGAACCTTACAGTAAGTGGAGAATCTCTGAGCTAAACTAATCCATTAGATGCACACTACAAAGGTCAGAATGAACTGATTCTGCCGTGCTCAGCATGGTCTTTGACTGGAGGCGCACAATCCACACAAATGATTGTCTTATTTGAACACAGGGTGAATTCATAGGATTGGCAGCTAGAAGCTTTTAGTCAACAGTGTCCCCAGCTAATTTTCTTGAAGGACATCTGAGCAATCCATATCCACATCCACAGGTCCCTCAGAGAATAACATTACCACTCTTTCACTTGTTGTGTTGAGTGCAACAACATGAAATGAGTATGCCAGACTGTCTGGCACATAACAGAAACTAATGATACTTTTATTCTAACTGCTAGTAGTATAAATAGCCTTGCATTTCAGTTCTTTCACCAAAAGATCAAACCCAATGCTAAAAGTAAAGTACATGCTTAATAAAATATTACCTCACATCTACCAGCTACCGTAATCAGCTATAATATTTAACCAGTTTCATATTTAGGAACAGTTCACAGTCTAGTCTGTGATTGGCATCTTTTATAGTATGTTAGTACAGCAGAAGCAGCTACGTCTATATAATATCTCTCCACCATACCAGGTAGTGTGTTGATTTGGAGTAGGTAGGTGACACAATATGAGTTCATGAAATTTCTTCCCTGGCAACTAAAAGATGAAAGGAGCCAATTACCAGCCTCTCCTGCTAAGTGGACCAGGAAAAGGAAAACTCAGGATGTTATAGAGTTTACAGTACCAACATGTGTCTCAGTAAGAGGGAATGTCAGTGTGTCACTAGAAAGAAAAATGAAGTACATTCAAGAAAATAAGTGGATATGAATGAAAAAGTAAGTGTCCTTTTTCAGAATTTGAGCCATTTATTTCATTTCTGAATTTCCAATGTATTCCCATCTTTTATTTATGTGGTACAAAAAACATATACTGTACCATATATGTCTCCTTTATTTGCTTTAAATTGGTTGAAACAGGCTTTGTTTAAAAAGCACACCAACCAACACATCTCTCAACTATGGGGTCTGGTTAGTTTCTTTAATCCAACTGGTTTCTTTCTTTAATATGTTATGTATAAGTAATAACAAAAAAATAAGTTTTAAAAGGATGTACAGCGGTCATCTCTGTAGCAATCTTGCTTCTAAACAAATAGAAACTTCCTAAACATGAGTCATAGGTGAGCTCAAATTTAGAATAGGAATATTAAACATAAAAACTGAAAGCACATTGAAAAATACATTTAAACTTTCAGAAGAAAACAAATTTCCTGAAAAAGCTTACCAGCATGTACTTATGAAAATGAATATAAGGATTTCAGACATCAAGGATTACTAAATGGAAACAATTTACAAGGCTATTTGTTAAAGCTTAGAATTCTTCAATATTAAAAGACATTCACAGCGTACTAGCACAATTACTTAATTGAAAGCATTTAAATAGGTGGTGGCCAATGGTTCTCCTGTGGTTATACAAAATGGATTCCATTCTGTATAAGAGACTCAGGCATATTACAATTAAGTCTATAAATTTTGATTCAAAAACTAACTTCATGAAAAACATAGTACATAGAGCATAGTAGTAACTGTAAAAGACCAATAAACACATGAAAATATATTTGCTCTAATTAGAGTAAGAGAATGGATATTAAAGCATTAAAAAAGAACATCAGAAAATTAAACAAGGACACAACATTAAGTATTGTGAAATAGAAAAAAAGAACTCTCATTTTCCATGGGTAGAAATATAAATTAGATCTATCCAATTTTCTTACATTAAGAAACATGCTTGTTTACAAGAAAGTTGACAATTATATATATACTCCAATCCAGTAATTCCAATTCTAGATTTATAAATAAAATTATTCTTGCAATGATGTAAAATGTAATGTGTACAATTGTGTTTACTGAAGTATGCTTTTCAAGACAGATAAATAAAACAATATAAATATCTATCAATAAAAGAATGGAATCATAAAATATGATAATAAAACTGAACCATATAACTGAACCAAAAAAAGAATATACTGGTTTTACATAAAAGAATGACTAAATCACATAAACTGGAGTAGGATTCATATAGCATGTGACCATCTCTCAGTCCTAATCCAGCAAAAAGCAATCATCAAGAATGAATAAAACAGTCAAAGAATTCACTAGGGAAAAAGTCCGTGTGATGGGGAATAGGAAAAGATCTAGGAAAGGTTGGGGAATCTCATGAAACTTCACAGCTGGTTTGACATTGAGTGGAGAGGGACAGAGGCGTGAGTAGACTAGATCTGCCCTGCCTTACCTCAGGACAGTCCAACAAAGGCAAATGGGAGACCTTAAGCCAAAGTCAGGAGGCGTGTGTCAGGATTGACCTCGCTTTAATGACCTCAGTACTCAGTTACTGGCGGGAAACAGTCTGCAAGATGTGGCCTCAACACAAACACCACAGTGGACTTCAAAGAGTAGCCAGGGGGACTCAGGATCCTTTTGCTCCCTGTGGAAGGAGATCTGTGGTACATCTTCTCATGACTGCTGCACCATTATTAAAATAATCAAACACAGATTGTAGGAAAAAAACTGTTAATGGAGAAAGTTATGTAAAGTACGTCTAGTGAATTAAATGTAAGCAAGGAGGATTCAAATCAAAGTCTTGATAGTGATTCCTTCTAGAAAAGAAGGGAAAATATGATTGGTAGTAAGACACAAAATAAAATCCAAATGTAGCTGTACTGGTCTGTTACTTTCATTTAAAAATAAGACAAATAAATAAACCAGTTATCCTGAGTCATTTTGGATATGTACATATAATGTGTCATTATTTTTTATTGACTGGTGATTCATTTGTTATAAAAAGTTTAATATACTTCGAATATTATTGTAAAATTGTAATGAGTATCTGTAACAAAACTGGGGCGATTCCAAATATCTACATTTTATGCTATCCTATAATGTGGTCTAGGATATTGGCATTAAACTAGAATCTGGACTGTGAATATTTGGCATTGTGAATGCATATATTTTTCCAGACACACATAACACAAAGACATTGTCTTACCCCCTTTCCCTTCACTGGGACAAAATATTCTACAACAGCAACTGTGGTGGATTGACAACTGGTGGCCAACTTGTAACACCCAGCTGAACTGAATCAGCATGGTGCCTGGCGTGGAGGGCCCACCTGAGGACTGTTGCCAACAACATAAAAAGGAGAACTGGAGAGGGAAGAGGTGGTGCTATTGGTTCTCCTTGAGGAGCGTGTCACGCTGGCTTTCCTGATAGGAACTTGGCTGTTCTCATTGTTGGAGGAGCTCGGGACCTCATTGTCGCTGAGGATGGCTGTGGTGCCTTTCGGGGGAGCTCTGGTCCTTACTCTGAGCGTTGCTTCCTGGCTCTGGGGTAGATCCCTCAGCCTGCTGGCACAGATCCTTCATCCCATTGGTGCAGACTTTCTAGCTTCCACTGCTGACTTTTGGGCCTTCACAGCGCAGATCCGTGAAATATACTTGCATGAGACATTGTTGTGGGCTTAGGCCTTCAGCTGGACTCGTGAGGGCATGGCCATGGGCTCTAGGTCTTGAGCCGGACTCATGCAGGACACCGCTGTAGCATGCAGGCCCTCAGCTGGATTCTTTGGGTCTTTAGTGTGTGGGTAGATTTCCTGCACTTTTTGTATATGACTCTTTGTGTGACTATTACAAAATAATCTTAAAAATTATGTGTCCTGTATTGTATTGTTTCCCTTGCAAACCCTGACTACAACAGCAACTTAAAGGAGGAAAGGTTTATTTTGTCTCAGTTTCTCAGTCCATGGTTGGCTGGCTACAAACCATGGCATGGCAGAAGGGCATGGAGGACAGAAAGCTGCTTACCTCATGGCAGACAGGAAGCAAAGAGCAAAGGGAAGAGACGGGAGGGGAGACATAGCCTTGTGAGTCACACCCCTATAGAACTACATCTCCCTACCAGGCCCTGCATCCTAAAAGCACATTCAGCTATGGATTCATCAGTTTATGAATCCACTGATGAGTATAGTACACCCATGATCCAATCACCTTCCACACACATGAGACTTTTGGAGAACACTTTCTGTGTAAACCACAACAGGTGCCAACCCAGACAGGTTATATCCCAAGAAATGTAGGGCCAAGCTACAATGTATAACGCTAATATGCAAAACCTCTTAATGAGAGGTTATAAATCCTTCTCAATTTTGTTAAACTTTTGTTTATTCTGCTTCCTATCATTAAAATCCATAAATATTTGCTTTCTTATATTGACAGTTAAATTATTGAAGAGAGTCTTCCATTTACATGGGAATTTTTTGTTTGTTTGTTGTTTTGGTTTGGTTTTTGTTCAGTTTATTTTTTGTTTTGTTTTGTTTGTATGTGGTATGGTTTGGTTTGATTTTTTTTTTTAATTAAGTTTACTGGTGCATTTTAGATATACAAAACAATCACAATCATCATAGGGAATTTGTACTTGTACATGATATATCTTGATTCTTCTTCCTCATTCCCCTACCTCCCTTCTATCCCTCTGCCCCTCTTTATTTACAAAACTTTTGCTTACATTTTTTCCTTTTCTCCTTTTTTTTCCTTTTCCCTTCCTTCTTTTGCCCCTCCCCCCTCTAGTTTCCTTTCCCATTTGAACATTTTCTTCCTATTTCACAATATCTATTATACATTTTGGTCCTGATTTATATTTTGGTTTATCACACCAGAGAAACAATGTGATATTTACACATGTGACAAATTTATTTCAATTGAGAGTATGGGCTTCAGTGAAATGAGATCTGTTTCAAAACAAAATCTCATCTCGATATGCAGTTAAGGCTGGCCTTGAACTTGCTATTTAGCCCAGACAGGGCTGGAACTTGTGGTGATGCTCCTGCCCCAGCCTTGCAAGTGCGGGGATTACAGGTGTGTCCCACCACCCCTGGCTGTCTCCTTTGATGGTTTGCTGTGCTAGGGATAAGGGAACCCAGGCCTTTATGCATGCGAGAGAAGTGATTTACCCCAGAGCTATGCCCCAGCTTTAACAGGGTAGGGCCTTAAAAGAAACAATTTAAGGAAATCCTGAGGGTTGTATTTTAGTTACTTTCTTGTTGCTGGGACAAAATACCTGATACTCACAAGTTAAAGGAAGAAAGGTTTATTTTGGCTCACAGCTTGTAGAAGTTTCCATGGCATGGCAGGCAGAAAGCAGCCAGCCTGCCATCTTTCCCTCTATATTTGTTTCATCCAGGCTACAAACATATTAGTTGGTGCCAACCACACCCAGGGTGGGGCTTCCCATCACTCATATCCAGAACAACACTAAACCAATCATTGAACTCATCCAATTATCACACCCTTAATTCACATTCACACACCCTAGATCCAGCCATCTATGCAAGCCCCACCTATGAGTATATGAGGTTTTGGGGTGCATCTAGTTACAATCCATAAGAGGTCATAAAAAGAATCTCATTTACTACAACCAGCTTTTCCCTTCTCACAAAGTTAGAAGTTTCTGTGCCATTCTAATTAATTATACATGAATGTAGAACTATAACCATATGTTGATGATTACAATTCAGTAAAACAGTTACAAAGTGGTTAAATTTATTTGCTTATCTATAGATATTTATATTATACTTATTCAAACAGATTTGTGAATAGACCTTACAATAAGGCCCAAGAAAACTATTTTTCAGATAATCTAATATTAATGAATAACCATGTTCTCAGTCCAACTATGGATGTATTCTATAATCTGTGAAACTTGTATTTCAACAACACAAATCAAGGTAAAATGACTCTGCCAAGTGATTGCTAAAACTTATCAAAAAAAAAAAACTTCAAGTGATTTAAATATGCTTTATTTAAAATCTGAAACTAGGGGCCGGTGAGACAGCTCAGCAGTGACAGGGCCTGCCTGGCAAGTGCGAGGGCCCGAGTTTGCCTGCAGGAACCCACATACGAAAAAAGGACCAGTGATATCACTCAGGGGCACGGGCGCCTGCTGGCACGCGAGGTCCTGAGGTCGACCCCCGGTACCCACAAAAAAATAAATAAATAAAATAAAATCTGAAACCAGCCACGTGTGGTAACACATAGCTATAATCCAAGCACACATGGAGGCTGAGACAGAAACACACATTTAAGCACAGCCTGGGAAACTTAGGGACATAGTGAAAGCCTGCCTCAAAATAAAAACATTAAAAATGGGCTAAGGACGTAGATCAGAGTGATGGCCTTAGATTCAATTCCCAATACAGGAATCAATCAATCAGCCAATCAATAAAATAACACTTTTAACTACTTCAGTTGAGGAGTAATTCATAATCACCATAAAACTGAAGGTGTCTTATTTTGCTTTGCATTAAAAAGGGCGTTGTGTGTACAGTGTCTGAGAGTGGCCCCAACACTTGGCAAACGTAAACTGTTTGCCAAGAGTTGTTAGTAGCAAGAGACTCAACACAAATTAACCCAGACACTGTTGATATCTCTTGAGGAGAGTGGATCTCCTATAAACCATTTTCTCTGGGAACTGTTGATTCATAAATCTCAATCAAAATTCAAATTTCATCTTACTTATCAATCTCACAGATCACAATGTTCAGTGTTTCCCATTAAGGCATTCTATGTCATTCCACTTTCAGTCATGGTACATTTTGCTTTCATGCAGAAATTTGCATTGCTGCTTCTTTTGATGAAGGACACTTACCCCCAAAGGTTCCATGGAGAAGAGACACTGGTTTTAAGTGGTTTATTCCCTTGTGTGATATTAACTGGCTGAACATAACTGAATAAAATACATCTAATTGAGCAGCCTGTCAATATAGAGAGAAAAATATTTTTAAAAATATTCTCTGTATGACACTCTATTAAAGATTTTTCAGAGAGTCCAAGGCTGCACAACACTATGAATACACAATATATGAAAGGTTTAAACACTAATATTTAATCTCTGTACTCATTCACATCATTCTCCCTTGGGTCTTGGAAAATAACTAGTGTTAGCTACATGTACAGTAATGTTATGATTTGCATAGAGAGGAGTTTCTTCTATTTGTTGCTTACATCCATCCCTCCCCACTGCCCAAAGAGAATGTAAGAGTCACTAATTTCAATTAAAATCAATCAAGACAGAAAAGTTGTATTTATTCAAACTTAGAGGAAACATGGCCAACTCATGTTTTGAAATATATTCCACAACAGGTCTATATTTAAACTATTGTTATTAAAGTAGACATTTTAAATGCCCTCCAAAGCACTAAAATACCAAAGTAGAAGTAAAATAGTTCAGATGGTTTGATTATGTTCTCATTGATATTATTTTTATATTTTCCAACATTTTAAATTTCAATAGGTTATTTCTACCTCAGAACTTCCATTTTCACTCTATTATACCTGTGTGGATTGGGAAATTCTGATATAAATTAGGTTAGGCAATGGTCCACGAAATACATGATTTGCAAGATATGATAATAGAATTTGTGGGCTAGTAAAAGATCCAACTCTTGAATACACTAGAGAAGCTGACCAGGTAAGTTCATAAATTATTAGTGAACATGATTTGAATAAATTTCTTATATCCAGATGGCCTCACAGTAATCATTACCTTTGCGGTGGCCAGGTTTAATGGCTGATCTGCTTTCATCTTTGAATTATTTTTCATATTTTTGTTTTTTCATAACTTTATTTCATAAACATTGATAAGAGTATTGGTTATTTACATAGATTTATACTCAATAATTTATTTATATGGTTATTTACATAGATTTATACTTAATAATTTATTTATATCCCGGTGGCAAAGAATTCACCATCTAACTTTCATCACATATAGCAGAAGTTCAAACTTACCTAAGCCAAAGGGAGAAAAGGATCTAGAGATGTTCAGAATATATTTGTGTGCAGACATGTACTTAACTTACATATAATTTTCTAGTGAATCTCAGAGGAAATCTCCCAGGTTTACATGAACTCTTTCTTGTAACTTACCTTTGCAATCTCCTCGATTTAAGTAATAAAAGTTAGCTCTGCATTTGTGAAGCCCTGTGTTCAAAACTGGAATAATAGAGGTAATTCTGTTTTGGTCAACATGATGGTCACAAATCAAAAGTGATTATTTAATTTTAAATTAATTAAAATAAATTAAAATAAAAATGTAGTTTCTTGCCACAATAAAAATGTTGTTCTAGCCACATTTAAAATGCCAAAAGCTGGGCTGGTGAGATGGCTCAGCGGCGTAAGCGCCTGCCTGGCAAGCGCGAGGGCCCGAGTTCGACTCCCAGATCCCACATACGAAAAAAGGGGCCGGTGATATCGCTCAGCGGCACGGGCGCCTGCTGGCGCGCGAGGTCCTGAGGTCGACCCCCCGGTACCCAAAAAAAAAAAAAAATAAATAAATAAATAAATAAATAAATAAATAAAATGCCAAAAGCTACATGCAGCTAATGACTACATATTGCACAGTGTTGCTATAGAATATATAAAGCAATTGTATAAATCAATAGGAGAAAAACAACCCATTAAGGAAAAAAAAAATGGCCTATAGCAAACATTCCATTTTTATAAAACGTTTTGTTGAACAGTCTTGATAATGAGAAATCACAACTTACATTTTTAAATAAATCAAGCCACATATCTGGCATCTTCTTTAGTGTTTAGTGATTTTATTTTGGACAAGAAGTTTATTTTCTGTTTTGCTCTCAATTGCAAAGTAGTTGCATTCAGGGCTGGGGATATAGCTCAGCAGCACTGCGCCTGCCTGGCAAGCACGAGGTCCTGAGTTCGATTCCTAGTTCCCAGAAAAACAAAACAAAAAACAAAGTAGTTCCATTCATTTCTGTAATCCAGTGGGACATGGGAACTCTTAGCAAAGGAATACGTTAGGAACGTAGAGATGAAAACAAATCCAAACCATGGAACTAAGAGGTAAGAACGTGACCTTGAAGATAAATTAAGATTTAGGTCTTAATTAGTCCTCCTTTGAGGAATGCTGCAGATAAGTCACGCTTCCTGTTCCTCTGACTTTTTACCAGTACTCTCTTCTATTCCACCAACTGGGTTATGTGCTAAGAGGTGTTTGCATTAGTTCTGAAACTTATTCCAGTTGAATGTTGAACTTTAAGTTTTATATGAACTTTTAGAAACTAAAGTAATATGTACGTCTTCTTTTAAAAATGTCAGAAAAAGGCATCTTGCTCTAAAATTATTGTAGGAAACCAGCTCACATTCAACTGTGACTTTAATGCTGTACAATTGTTTTGACACCTGCCCTCCCAATACAGATCGATGAGTATATATATTTTTTTAATATGTGGGTACTGGGAGTCGAACTCAGGACCTTGCACTTGCCAGGCAGGCGTGAATGCCGCTGAGCTATATCACCGGCCCCCATGAGTATTTTTAATAATTAAAGGCCTATGGGGAATTCCTGTCAGAGGACCCATACCCCAAGACAAAAATCCTTCAGTTTGTGTCAAATGATTAATGAATAACAGAAAAATTGCATTCTGATATTTAAAATATTTTTGTGTATATATATTAAATGATACCACACATTACATGATATTTGCATATGATTGATCAAATATCACCGCCATTTTTTTCAGATTTGGTTTCTAATGAATAATTTACCAAATAAACTATAAAAACAAAATGTTACTTACTGAATAATTCTTTATTAAGAAAGAAAATATTCCTATTGTAACCATAGGTTCATTTAAATTATATTTAAAAACTTTTTTCCCTTCATGATCCTGAACCTCAGTTTCCTCATTTCCAAAGTAAATATACTAATAGCACCAACTTTAGAAATGTGTTGAGAGTTAAAGGAGATAATTTTATAAAATACCAATCTGTCCAGGACTTAGAGCTCAATACATTTTATAAGATCTATTTACAAAGCACTTTTCAGAACTCATCAACAAGCTTCAAAATTTATAGTCCCCTAGTCACCATTGGGAAATGTAGCATTTGGGCCAGAAATTGGATGGCGAAAAAAATTTTGCTGGGCCAGTGGCCAACCATCTGGTTGCAGAGCCTAGCCAGACCTCTTTCTGTGCAAGCTGGCACAACTCCCTGTCTGAGGTAGTCAGCTGCCATCAGCGCAGTGGTCGATGTCCCTGGTCCACATCCCTAGAAAACAGGATCAGGGGACATCCATAAAGTGGCCACTGTCAGTCTGGCACATGGGGGTGTGGGAAGAACTGTTTGTCTACTGCTGACAATGGAGGAGAGGAGAGATGGGCTTCACTAAGCAAGTCTTTTAACCGCATTCAAAGTATTATAAAAAAAAAGTAAAATAATATCTTTGTAACTTATCTCTTCTTCCATTTCAACTCTATCTAACTCCTAATCCAGATAAATCCAGAATAGCTTCTCAATAAATGTTTATTGAATATTAACCTCAGTTGTATAGAGAGCCCTCCCGGTCCTCAATGCGGTCCGGGAAGTTTTTATTTGTAATCCCATGGAAAAGTTATTGAAATTCTACCGAGTTAATTCCAATCTACCACATCCAATGCAATCCAGGGTGAGAATAAAGACATGAAGGCATATTTATAGTTGTGGGGAGCCAAGGGGTCCTAAGTCCAGCCAAGATGGTGGCTACTGCAACAAAGGCCTTGACCCAGGGCCGAACCCAGGTTTTATTAATTCTGAAGGAGGGGAGTGGCTCGGGGATGAGTGACTGTGAGAGTGGTGGGAAGTCCCTGAGTCTCAGGAGCTGGGCTAGGCCTGAAAATCACCTTTGCAAATGCAGAGGGAAGGATACGCAAAAGGAGTAATCTGCATAACACAATTCAAGACAGTATCTAATGTTTTGGGGTTGGTGCTTCAGCTCTGATGTATAATCTTTTATGCCCTGGGAAGTCATAGCCTCTTTCTTGAGTCTCGATCCCAGCCGACAGCGTGGAGCATGGCTCTCCATCCCGCCAGGCTCAACCATGTATACGGAGCAAAGGGGCGGGGAAACACAGGCCTGTCACTTTGATTCAAAGACTACACATCAGGACCTCCACTGGACCTATTTGCATTGCCTAAAGCCAATTAAAGAGATAAGGAAAAGTTCTAGCCAGCTCTGTACATATCAATAGGTGGAATTAGGGCCAGGTTCAGCCAAGATGGAGATAGTTGCTCTTCTCTCAAGGACAGTCATCTAGGTGGTCCCCCACAAGTTGATTATGTGTCCCTTCCAAATGTAAAAGTCGGGCCGGTGAGATGGCTCAGCGGCGTATGCGCCTGCCTTGCAAGCGCGAGGGCCCGAGTTCGACTCCCGGAACCCACATACGAAAAAGGGGCCGGTGATATTGCTCAGCGGCACGGGTGCCTGTTGGCGCGCGAGGTCCTGAGGTCGACCCCCTGGTACCCACAAAAAAAAAAAAAATAAATAAATAAATAAAATAAATGTAAAAGTCTATGACACTATGGTGCAGTTAATGAATTCTATTCACAAAGATAGACTTCTAGCAGCAAGAGGAGCTCATATTTATTTACCCCAAATAATTGCAATCATACAAATAATGCACAAGTGATGGCAAACATTTATTGATGACTTTCAATGGGCCAGGAATCTTTCATGTACTGTATCATTTAGTCTTCACAATTACTGTGAGTTAAATGTTATCATTTACATTTTAGTTAGGTGTTTACAACAAAATGAGGGTAAACTAGCCTAAGGTCATAGAACATTTTTTGGTGTGTGTGGGTACCAGGGGTTGCCCTCAGGACCTCACGCGCCAGCAGGTGCCTGTGCCGCTGAGCAATATCACCAGCCCTTTTTTTGTATGTGGGTACTGGGAGTCGAACTCGGGCCCTCACGCTTGCCAGGCAGGCACTTACGCTGCTGAGCCATCTCACCGGCCCCAAGGTCATAGAACTTTGATTCAACTCTACATCTGTCTGATTTCTAAGAATGGGCTTTTTAACATTTATATCATATTCCCTCTTAGAGATAATAAATATGAAGAGTATGTTAGCAGAAAGGTAAGGGAACATAGGCCATTGTAGCTATTTTAAAAGACAATTGCAAATATTTTGATATTCCTGTCATTAGAAATGGAATCTATGGAATCTATATCTATGCATTTAACCTGGACAGGCTTAATGACTGCCTAAATTTGCGGAGCATTACAGAAACGACCTTGCATATTTTCCAGTGCTAGGTTACAAAAGTCTATGCAACTTCTGCCTTGTTCATTGAACACACTCCCTGAGCAGTAATGAGAAGTCACCCTACCTGAAAGCCATTGTTCTGGAAAGGATATGTAGTTGCTTCTGGGAACAGTCAGACACCTCTGCAAAGACACCAGATATGTGTGTGAAAGCAGCTTGGGTGATCAAGAAGACTGACCTGCCGAATACCACAGCATCTTGTGTGCAGCAACTATGAAAACGCACTGCTCAGATCATGAAATTACAGTACCTGGCTGCAGGATGATACAGATGACTGCCAGCCACCATGCCTAATCCAGCTTTGCATTTGTGTCAAAGTCACAATTTTCCTTGTCTCCTCCCATCCAGGAGCTGAGTACAGTGGAACCACTAGTATGCAGTCATTTATATGAAACAGAAGATCCTTCTTACAGATAGCTTTCAGTCTGTCCAAATCTTCCTTAGAACAGCTCTGAAGCCTATGTGTCTTCATATCCATTCCTTGTTCTTCACTGTCAGTAGTATCATCACTTTGTAGAAAATGATACATCCAGAGAAAGAAAACATGAGCTAAAATGACCAGTTCATTCAGGTTTGCCCAAGACTTTACAGGTTTCAACTCTGAAATTCTGGGGTCCAGTGAAACCCTTCGCTCTAGGGTAAGCAATGGCAGTTGGTCGCTCTACCATGGCTCTTAGTCTGCATGAGGTGAGCAAGTCTGAGACTTTTCTCTTGTCCTCTGTGGGGACAGAGGGGCCAGATATCTTAATCAAAAGCTACATTGCTTAATGTAATTTCTTAGTTACAAATTCAAATTCATTCCTACTACATCAAAATTTGAAGATAATTTTCCCTTCCTACTATCCTCTTTCTCAGTGAGTTCCTGTGAAGAAAGCCTCAGACACATTCAACTTAACTTCCACAAAACTTAGAAGTTGTAGATGACATCCTGGTCACCATTTGAATCTAGGCTAAAATGTTCCCAATGTTAATATTCTGAAATCTTGTGTCTGGAGAAATTTAACGAAAGAAAAAGGAGAGTCCAGGATTCATTTAGGAAACACTGCATAGTGTGTATCTTTTCTGGAGAGTCTCAGTTTTTATTGCATATAAAGGGTCTGAATGGACTTCCATGAAAGTGATTTTTTTAAGGGAAATACAAATCACCAGATCAGTTTAATTTACCAGATTAGCAAAATCTAAAATGATTTATAATATTCATTCTTGGCAAAAGAATGGGAAACAATTACTTGAATAAACTATTGATAAAAGTATAAATCAGTAGAAAGTTTTTGAAAGGCAATTTGGCAGCTTTTATTAAATGTGAAAATATATATTCTTCCATCCAGCAAATCTGTCTCTTGGTATCCATCTTAGAGAAAATATGCATCATGGTACAAATGTAAGCAAGAAAAATTTAATACATATGTAATACTTAGATGTAGGCTTGAGTTAATATACCAGAGATTCACAATAATGGTTTCTTTCTTGGGTCAAATTTTAGGTAGTGGTTTAAAGGCCGGTTTGCTAGAGCTGCATGGAGCCCAGTTACTTCTAACGGGGTGCTCCACTCTTTCCACATGTAACTCCTCTTAATTACTTTTTTCATTGCTGGAACATGATACCCAGTACTTACAAGTTAGAGGAGGAAAGGTTTATTTTAGCTGTCAGTTTGTAGAGGTTTCAATCTATAGTCAGCTGGCTGTAAAACAGGACGGCATAGCCAAGGGGCATGGCAGAGAAGAAATAGTCCATGGCATGGCAGCAGAAGGCAGCCAGCTGGCCTTCCATCTTTTCTTTTGTATTTCATACAGGCTAAAAGTCTATTGGTTGGTGCTGCCCACACCCAAGGAGGGGCTTCCCATCACCTACACCCAGAACAATGCTGAACTAATCAGTGGACTAATCTAAGTATCACACCCTTGTTCCATATTCACATACCCTAGATCCAGCCAACTCTGAAAAACCCCACCTATGAGTACATGAGGTTTTGGAGGAACATCTAGGTACAAGCCATAACATAACCCTCATTCTCAGGGTACAACATGGAGCTCGAGCCACTGTCACATCAACATTCCAAGCAGGAGTGTGATGGAAGTTGAGAGAAAGGGACACTTATCTTGAAAGGTGCACATACCTTCTCTTTATTCCACAGACCAGAACCTTACCATAAAGACATGGCAAACTACAAATAAATAAATAACCTGTAAATTATATTTATTTTCTTCTGATCAGTCATATGTACATGAATTCTATTAGTGAGAGAGCAAGAAAGAAGCATTTGATGACAACTAGCCATATATGCCATAAGACAACAACATGCTATAAAAAACAAGTTGAGTGAACTGTTACTGAGGACTGGGTAACAATTTCAAACTGGGTTGTCTAAGACATCATTTATAATTATTTTATGTGTAGGGTGATAGAAAAAGCACCCAGCTATACTAGTTATCTAACCTGAGTATGTTATCCCCAAAATCAGTGGCTTAAAACAATTACCATTTTATATCTCAAAGTTTGTATGGGTCTGAAATTCAGGCAGCTATGTCTTATGTAGGTGTTCTACTGAATGGTCTAAGAAAAGATGTTGATGAGCAATGCAATATCACATCAAGGCCGAACTGGGAGGGATCCACTGGCAAGCTTCTTTGGTTGTTAGTTGAATTTGTTCTTGGAAAGTTGTAAAACTGGGAGCCTTGATTACTCACTGTTAATCTGCCATAAGCTGCCCTCAGTCCTGTCTACTAGGGGCCAATTCAGCATGTAAGTTAGTATCATCAAAGCATGTAAGACAGGAAGACAATTAACAGTCTTTTATTACAATGAAAGTATTAGGTTTTTGTAATCTAATGTTAGAAGTAACATTCTATCTTTTTTTTTTTTTTTGCTCTATTCTATTTATTACAATGGGTCACTAATTCGAGTTTAGTGACTTTAGCACAATGTTAAACCCTGAGGATGAAAATTATATACTGGATTACTGGAGAAGATTGTTGGGAGTTCCTGGTCTCCATATGGTTCAAGAGGAGAGGATTATATTCATTCTTTTCAGAATGAAAAGAATAGGAGTGAGATTTCTGTAAAGGCTGCATACCACTATGGATCAATCTGCATTAAAATAATTCCAAGTAAAAGAAGTGACTAGTGTGAAGAGTGCAATTTGGTTACAACCTTAGCACATTCAAAAAAAGGAGGCAGTTGTTTGTGTTTAGAGTGTAAGGGAGAGAAGTAGCATAAAATTAGAACACAAGTAGACAGAGATCAAATCACATAGGTGTTTTTTAGGGCAAGATAAAGAGTCTAGATGATAATATACTACAAATCCTTTGGGAGACTTTGAGAAGAAAAGTGACATAGCACAGTTAATGTCTTACAAGGTTCACTCTACAACATTGTGAAAGATAAGCAAAGAAGGTTATAACAGTATGGGTGAGAGAAAAATTACAAGAGTGTGGTATTCTAGGAAAAAGAAAAGAAAGAATTTTCACCATGTGAATGCTTCTGAGAAGTCAAACTAGGGACAGAGAACTAACCACTGGATTTGCAACACGAGTGATGTTAGTGATACTAGAAGCGATTTTAGAGCAGTAGTGAGCGTTGAAGGAGCACTGGAGTGGGAATATGATAAAGAAGTGGGAAACTAAACATAGACAGCTATCTGAAGAAGTTTAATTGTGATTGTGAAATTAGTGGGCAAACAAGGCATGATTTTGTGTAGTGGTAGCAGTTAAAGATGACTAGGTTGCACTGAGATAGTAACTCTAATGTTCGGTAGTTAGCACAACAAACATTTGTTTTTCTCTCAGGCAACTAATCTTGAACAGGTTTGCAAGGATGTTGTTTCTTATTCTGACTCATGTAGCTGGGTTGATGAAGGCTCCATCTAAATGATGGTGTCCATGATCACCTATGAGGCAGGTAACATTACCTAGAAAGCTGTGACCAAAAATGAAGGATGAAAGCAAATCCCTCATGCATATTTCAATTCAAATGTTTGAAGAGTTTGCCCCCACTTGAAGCACTTGAGAACAGAGAGGAGTTTTAAAGTTTATAAAGACTTTATGTCATTAAATATAAATTCCCAAAACTCCCTCAGGTATCTACCAAAAGTAGAAAGAGAAATTGATGGTATCAGAGAAAAGAGAATTGTAAAGGATAAGAAGCTAAACCTCAAAAATTTAGAAAATATCCTTAATTTAATTTGAACAAATATTTTTCTTCTATTGGAACTACAAGGAAAGCAGAATATTTGGAAAGATTATTGTCTTTTCTAGGAATATGAATGACAGTGTATCACAATGCTGGCCTTCAGGATGATTGAAGTTTATCTATATATGAGCTGATCAAAATTGAATTGTGTGTTTAAATTAAAACAATAGTACTATAGTAAAAGACACACTGCCATTAATGCCCCTCAAAATAGTCCCCCCTCACTTTGAAGACAATTATTCCATTGTTCTTATCATTTTCTGAAGCTGTCTTTTATGTCTTCTTTCTTGAATGTCTTTACAAGGTGTGATCAAAAATATAGTGAGTGCTGCTGCTGAATGCCATCCAACAGAAATACAGGACTGTAAAAACATTAGCATGTGTCCTCATCCACCTTATTCACTAAATCTGGCACTGTATTACTTCTGGCTCTGCCACAAAGTAAAAAGAATCAAAATAGGTAAACATCTTGAATCAATTCAGGACACTGAGGCAGCCATGACAATACAACTAAAAACATTCACGAAAGGAGACTGCCAGGACCATTTAAAAAGTGGGAATAATGATAGGATAAGTGTTTTTAAAGTGAGGGAGAGTACCTTTAAGGGGAATTAATGACAAAGTGCATTTTAGTGTAATACATTTGTTTTTGATTTAACTATCTGCTGTACTTTTTTTTTATCATACCAGATCTACTGATGAATGTAGATATCTGAAAGATACTATCATTTGAAAAAAGTTGCAGAAAACCATTCATTAAAGTGCATACAAAAATATGGATGTTATTTTTGTAAACAGGCACCCAACACATACACATGCATACCCATGTACACTTTCTTTATGCAGTACACATGTGATTTTATTTCATCACGGCAAAAAGAATTTTGATGCTTGCCCATTAAAATGATAATCAGCAAGGCCAGTGAGATGGCTCAGCGGCGTAAGCGCCTGCCTGGCAAGCTTGAGGGCTCGAGTTCGACTCCCAGAACCCACATACGGAAAAAGGGCTGGAGATACCATTCAGCGGCACGGGCGCCTGCTGGCGCGCGAGGTCCTGAGGTCAATCCCCAGTACCCACAAAAAAAGAAAAAAAATGATAATCAGCATTGCTATTGTTGGCACTAGAATGAAACTGAGATTAGTGAAAAGTGGGAGAAACATTGCCTAAGGTATTATTTTTACATTTTTGGTAATAAGACAATATTCATGTTTGTTTGTTGTAATTTTTTTTTTTTTTTTTTGTGTGTGTGTGTGTACCGGGAGTCGACCTCAAGACCTCATGCGCCAGCAGGCGCCCATGCTGCTGAGCGATATCACCGGTCCTTTTTTTGGAAGGTGGGTCCGGGAGTCAAACTCAGGACCTTGTGCTTGCCAGGTAAGTGCTTATGCCGCTGAGCTATCTCACCAGCCCTGTTTGTTGTAATTTTAAAAAGCTATTTAAATTTAACTTTATTTAACCCAGTACTTCCTAAAAGCAAACCTCCTAGGACACACACACACACACACACACACACACACGTACTTCACTTATTAAAATCATAGGGAACAAAATTGGAAAATGTATCTCACTTGTGTAGGACCTCGTTGGAGCCTCTATAGGAGAATGAGGAGAAACTACCCATATTTCACCATCTTATCCTTTACAAGGTGCATCTGTCCTTTCAATAAAACTGCAAGATGACATTTTTACTTTATGTTCCTTGAAAATACATCTCCCATCCAAGTTCTTAACTATTTTGCTAAACTCTTTCTCAAGATACAAGTAGATGAGTACTAAAAAGTATTACATGGGAAAAGCTCTTCTACTCCTAAACAATCTGTTGTGTAAAGCTCAGAGGCAGCCGTTCATAAACCTTTCATACCCCACTAAAATAAAGGCATCATTCAATTGAAATATAACTCTGGAGAAATAAACAGTTACCTTTATTCATAAAAATGAAATAGGTCAAAAGTGTGTGTGTGCAGGGTGGGGGTGGGGAACACAAATTACCTTTAAAGAAAACTACAAAACCTACAGGTAATTTAGGGCAGATATAATTTGAGAACTCAGTGATTTTAGGTTGGAGTAGCTTTATTTTCCTTCTCAAACTAGACAAAAAGGCAAGCTTGAGATAGAGGTTCATCAGAGTGAAGGATCAGGGAATCAGGAGAAAATGACTCACACTCTTCCTGTTTTAGTATCTGACAAGGAAGGCATTGTGATTCTGTCCTCAGGTGAGCTACAAGGAGAAATAAAACGTAATATCCCAATCAAATTTCTCCACTGAGGACCTTGACTGAAGTTAACTAACATAAGAGGCCATTAGATCATCAATGATGTCTTAAAAGATATCCCATCATGTTAAAAGATCACCTCTAATCTTCTGGTTCACACTGCAAATAAGAAAGGCTTTAAAAAAGGACATTGCTTCAGACCTTTCTTAGACAAAATAAAATTTAACACATTTCTTAATGTAGACTAAAAAATAGTTTTTAATATTTTTATTATCATGCAAGATATTTTTCACTTTTAAGGATCACTTTAAAATAATGTTTTTATTTTAGATAATGTGTTTTAGTATGGTCAGCTTTCTATTCCCTTCATCTACAGTAATAAACATATGCCCATACACTTATTTCATTCTTATCACACTTATTTCATCTTACAGCCACATATTTGACTATCCAAAAGTAGCAAATGCTTCATCGACCTTTAATATACTACACCATAATTATTTATAGACAAACATTTGCTTAGTTGTTTTTAATAAAGTTTTTGCATATTTACAATTTCCCCACAATCCATGACTGTAATTATCACTGCTATGTTGATTATAGTTTAACACTATGTGCATTTGATTTTTACTGTAGGCTAAATTTTATTTCCTTCTGGGAATCATTTAGCACTTCCAAACTACAAAAAGCTGATGCTGTTTTTCTAAGATTGGTAATATAGAAGTGAGGTCAGAAAGCTTTTGTATAAAGGGCTTGAAAGTAAGTATTTTAGGCTTTGTAGGTCATGTGCTCTTTCAAAACTACTCAGTCATGCAGTTGTAATTGGAAAGCAGACAAAGACAGTAGGTATACAAGCTTAGCTTAGCTTAACTGTGCTTCAGAAGAACGTTACAAAAACCAGAGACATAAGATTTCATCCAGGGGCTGTCGTGTACAGATTCCTTATAAGGAATTAAAGTTCTTAAAGCACTGAAAGCCTTAAATGCATATGTCTATGCTATTATAGCTAATTAAACCAAATAATAGACTTATTGTAAATATGCATAATGGAAATATCAGTTCATATCATGTATCTATATCTTTTCACCAATGTAAATTGAACTAATTTACCTTATTTTAGCAAGTTATTAATGACAGATGAGAAATATAGATATATTAATAATTGCTTGTTTTAGGAGGGAAATTATGTACAGTAGACACAGAAACACCAGTGGGATTCCAAAATCCAACAGCAGACTGTAAACGTCTTATATTTTAGTACTACTTCTCATTTTTAGTTTTCCTCACCTGTATTGACATTGGGTATTCACACAGTGCTATAAAATAATTAGACTTCCACTACTGTCACAACTTTCAGTAAAAGGTAAAATGCCCATATTTTACATTGAGGAAGTTTGCCCAAAATTCACACATTTATGAAATAGTAAGCTGAGACTGGACCCAAAGTCCTGACTGTTCATTGTTATTCCCACTACATCACTCTAGTCTGTCTTGGTAGAGAAAATAAATAAATAAATAAAAAAGAAAGAAAAAGAGATGCCAGAGAGTGATTAGTTAGGTTGTTAGGAGTTCTAGTAAACCCACCCAGATCTGAGGAAATGAGGGAAATGAGGCCCGAGATATTCAGGTAAGGTGACCCAATATGTGGACAATGCTGAGGGGTGCAGAGGTGTGGGCTGGTGGCTTGAGTCTTCAGCAGTAGTTGTATGTATCTGTAATGGTTAACAACTGGAGATTGATCTCCAAGTATTTGTTAGGCAGTCATTTAGCTCATACTCAAATATTCCTTTCTTTAGGCATCAGATATCTTCAGCTTATTTAATACCTAAGTTAGGGATGCTTAATATGTGGCATATGCTCTTAGTTGGAATTGTGAAGATATGGTGTATATGCCCAGTAACTCACATCCACACCCAGGGCCGATATCACTTATCAGCTATTGCACCCTTAAGGCCAGTGCTACCTTCCCACTATTAAAGAACACTTTCCATAGATTCCATATGTCAATCTGCATTTTCACAGTAATTGAGATCTATTTTCCATCTTAGCTGTAGATGACCATACTATTAGCTCTAATTCAGCTGAGAGGCAAACTTGTTTCCAGACTTCCAGAGTGGTAAATGAGTTTTTTGACAAGCATCAACTTTGGTCTAAGACTTAGTTGAGTGGCCATGTTTCAGGTTGCGACTTGGGTCATTAGTGCACACATAAATTTAACTGTATGTAGCAGTGGCTTCCAGGGTCTCAGTAAATGACAGACATTTAGGAAGATATTTGTGTCTAGAGCATCACATTGTGCAGAGGAAAGAGAACAGAAATATAACCTATGTAAAATGAAGAAAAGAAGAAAGGAAAAGAACAGATTCAACCATAATTCATTGTTACAAATGGAGGGATTCAGAGATGGCAAAAACAAATGGAAAATCTCTTATTTTCTCAATCGTCTCTGGACTCCCTTTTGAAGTAAGGGCATTGGTAAGTGTCTATTGTTCTCTGAATAATCACTAGCGTTCAATAAATGGTGCAGAATTTATTCTACATCTTTCCTTTAAGCATGTTTATTTATCTATGACTTTGTGTCTTACTATAAACCTTTTTTTATAGTACAATTAAGTAATTAATATGTTTAGATGTTCTATAAATGTGATTTATCTACATTTGAAATAGTGTAATATAAGCCATAAAAATTCTTATTTTGTGTGGCTTCTTTCCCTTGCCAAAAATTTAATTCTAATATTAAATCAGTTATGTAATTAGCTGTGTAAACTATAAATGATGTTACGTAGCATTTTCTTCTTTTGTTGATGAATGTAGAGCAAACTTTTAAGCATGAGTATTCTATTTTGTGAGTTTTGAATAATACAATGCCTTTAAAGAACATACTTCTGGCATAGGTGAAGTGCCCTGAAAATCAAAGTGTATTAAATAGAGTTTTCACATGTGACTAACAACAAGTGAAATATCTCAAGAGGTCTGAAAAACTATTAACTATATAATAACTTCTCAGCCCAAAGGAACTCAGATAATGATGAACACAGACTCTATACTAATGAGCAATCTCATTGTATCTTTTTTAACTACCTGGAAAAACTAAAATATCACGTAAGGAAAGACATTATGCTTTATTGCTAATTGAACCAATAACCAAAGCTTGTGTGGGTAGTTGTAGAACTTTGTACTCACTAAAATACACTTGAGGGTGGATGTAAAATAATTGTGGGCAATTACTGGCTGTAAAGACTTAATGCCTAAGGCAAAAGTTAGTCTTTATTTTTTTTTTTGTGGGTACCGGGGGTCAACCTCAGGACCTCGCGCTCCAGCAGGCGCCCGTGCCGCTGAGCGATATCATCGGCGTTTTTTTCATATATGAGTTCCGGGAGTCAAACTTGGGCCCTCACACTTGCCAGGTAGGCACTTATGCCGCTGAGCCATCTCACTGGCCCCAAAAGTTAGTCTTTACATCATAGAGAAGTTTATCAAATAATTTTACTGACTATCATCTTGATTATAAGAACAAAAGAAATAACTTTAGTCTTGTCAAACTATCCAGACTTAGAAATACAGATTTTTGGTAGAGAAATGGGAGTTACAGTGAACATCAGTAAATCATTTGACCTGGGATTTTAAATTTGGCTCCAATGAACATTCCATTGATATTTTGTTTGAAATAAGTCTCAATTTTGTCATCCCTGCACACTCAACCTAGCTGTTTGGAAGTTGCTTTGATTTTTAATTCCCTTCTCTACCCTTATAATTTGGGATTTCTTGACCAATTATTTCTTTCTTCCTGAAGCAGATATTTCCCCTCAGCCAAATCATATATAACAAATGATTATCTAAGGTTTTGTGTTTTTTTTTTTTTTTTTTTTTGTGGGGGGGGTAGTTGCTTTCACATTAGGAATCTTGTTATTTAGCTTTCAGCGTGGAGACTGATATCTAAACAGTGTCTTTTAAATTATAAGGAGCAACAAAACATTTAAAATTAGAAAACCAAAATGGTTGTTTCAAAGGGCATTTAATATGTATCCTTACATAGAAATTCTTATCAAATATGAATAAGACATTTTATTTTAAGAAGGCATACACTGAAAAATTACTGGTAAAATTCACAGATATGCACAATAAGCCAGACAGTGTGTTGGTTTGTTGGTGTGGGAAAGCTATAACAAGGTGAGCATTTGGAGATGAAATGAGATGTTGCTTCATGGTTTCTTCTACCTGGTAACTTTATACAAAAATTTCTCAAAGTGTAACGATTAAAAACATTTATGCTGCAGTTAATTTACTTAGCCTTTTCAATTATTCTTTGAAAAAATAAATTAATAGTTATTGACCTTTTAGTATTTACACTTTATGCCCCGTTGTAGGCCTAATATTTGTGTCTGCTCAAAACTAATATCTTGAAACTCCAACCCTTAATATGAATATATTTGAAGATAGGGTATGGAAGAACGTAACAAGCTTAAATGAGGTCTAAAACTGGGCTCTAATTATATAGGGTCTGTGTCTTCAAAAGAAGAGACGCTAGAAAGCTTGTGTGTGTGGTTGTGTTCTTTTCCTTTCTCTCTCTCTCTCTCTCCCCTACATGTCCCCTTCTGCTGTCCAACTACAAAGAAACTATCTGCAAGCCGAGAGATGCCCTCACCGGAAACCAGCACTTGGATCTTCAATGCCCCAGAGTCCAGAACTTTGAGAAATAGCTGTCTCTTGTTTTAAGTCACCCGGTCTGTGGTATTTGGTTATAAAAGCCCTAGTCAACAAAGACACACCCATTGGCACCTGCTCTGAAAAAGTGATATTTTACAGTGTAGGACTCATTAAATAAAGACCTCCTACTCTATTTATTATGGGAAACAGTAGAGTGGTTAAAGGACAGATGTTAGACTTAAATAGTTCTGGTTACAAAACTGACTGTGAGATCTCAGGCCCCTTGAAATGTAACTTTCTGTATATGAAAATTGTTGTGGTCATAATAACTGAAATCAAGGCTGTGAAGAAAAAAGATGTAAAAGATGTGAAGTTCTGAACAGTGCTTGGAATAAATAAATCAGTAAGTGGAAACTATTGTTAGTATAAAATCTATTATCTTCAGAAGAGATGAGTAAGCTAATTAATCTGGATGAGATCTCACATTAATATTGCTGAATTATAACATTAAATACAACTGTAGGATTGATGACATTTGAAAATTAGTGTAGACTTTTTCTAAAATTAAGTCATTTTTGACTATACAGTGGAGACTGGCACTTACCAGTGAACAGACCACCAGAGTGATAATGCTGAACTTTATCTGAGGCCTGCACTCCTGGAAAAGACTGAGAATCCCCATCCTTTTATATTCTGGAAAAAGGCCTAGGTTATTTCAAAGAAACATCTTTTCCTAAGGGGGTAGTTAAGACTCAGGGTACCCTCCTGTTGACCTGTAACAATGCTGGACACAGGCCCTCCAAATCTCCATTTTTTGCTTCCTGTATAATTAGCTGAATTGTTTTTCCCCTACTGATATAAGAAACGTTTTGGTGACCACACTTTGTTAATCTCTTCTCCTCTACCTAATCCTCTGCATTTTGACCCACTCTCAGCCTGAGCTGGCACAAAGCTCCTCCCTGGAGCCCTTTCCAGAGACTAGACTGACATGAGAGTAAAACACACCCAAATCCTCTCTATAGCCACTCCCTCATTTGTTATGGTTTCCTGTACATGCTGCCATGTTTGCTCCTTTTTGCAAAAGAAAACAATTTTCTGTTTAAGCTTTTAGACATTTTCTGTGTTAGCCAGCTTTCTGTCATTATAACAAATACTAAGGATAATCAGTTTATGAAGAGAATAGTTTATATCGTCTCATAGTTTTGGAAGTGTCCAGCTATGATCAAGAGATCCCATTGCTTTAGGCCTGTAGAGAGGCAACACCCCTTGGTGCAAGCTTAAGTGGAACAAGTACCTTATATCATGTTCAGAAAGCAAAAGAGAAACAAAGAGGAAGTGGCTAGTGTCCCTGTATTAGTCAGTTTTCCCATTGCTGGAACACAATATCCAATATTTACAACTGAAAAGAGGAGAGGTTTAACTTGGCTCACATTTTAGGGGGATTCAGTCCATGGAAAACTGGCTTTAAGGTACAGACATCATAAGAGAAGAGTAGTGTAGTAGAAATGCTAAGTTCATGGTAGCTGAGAAGCAGAGCAGAAGAACAGTGCCAGAGAGGAAGAGTCTACATCCTCAATGCCTTCAACATATTTTGTATGGCTGAAAATTGAGCCATTTTACCAAATCATTTGGGGGTGATTTTATGAGATACATTGAAAAAGTTAAATCATCTTTAGAGAGCAGTCGTCTCATTCTAATAAAAATGTTTATGTATTTAAATAACTGAGGTTCTCAATAGAGTAATATGGTCTACTTAGAAATAAGTTGGGCCCAGGTTTGTGACATATTACAAAGAATTATATCATTCCATAGGATTACTTTGCTAATTTCAGTTTGCTCTCTTATAGCAGCTGAGTGCCTTAGAGCCCTGTTTGCCTTACCTGGAAATCAGGATAACATTTTATCTTGCATGCTTGTGGAAATAATTAAATGGAATGTGAACAACATGGTTAGCAAAATTTCTGAAAAAGTATCATTCCATTTATCAATTTAGACAAAGTCTAAAGTCTCTTTCCAAGTTTTCCACATGGCCCATCAAAGATGCAACTAATAGTTCAATTATTTGGTGATGGATTCAAAGGTGCATTTTGGGGAGTGTTAGCCGCAGAACCTAATCTGCTACTTCTTTGGAGAGAAGCAAAGAGTACACCATTAAATAAAAAGTTAATGATTATGAAATGAATGGTGTCAAATACCTAAACTAAATAATGCTAAGTGATTTGTTGGTAGAGCAAGCAACTGAAGAATTGGAGAAGAAATGATTGGCGGGGTGGGGAGAAATAAAGAACAAAGAAGCGGTGAAACACAATATTAAAGCGTCTTCATAAGAAGTCTTAGAAGACCTTAATAGACGTTTTGCTCCTAAGAAGGCCCTTATTTTATTAGAGTGTCACATTTCTTTGATCATACATACCTTGTGTTTCCATCTCTTCACTGCACCAAAGGAACAAGTTTGGTAAAGTAGGGATCCAGGGGCTACAAAAGCTTCTTCAAGAAATGGCTATCTGATGGTCAGAAGGAGGAAGCTACTGCCCTAATAAATTTATTTTAAACATTTTTGTTGGAAAATAAATAGAGTCAGAATTGCAGGGATCTTTTCATCTAAAGAAGAAAAGTGAAAATGGTTTTCTGGTGAGAAGGAAAGCATCCAAGTCAGATGTTTCATCAGCAGGAACACTGCATAATGAGGTTGCACGTTCAACCCAACAATCTGATGTGAGTATCCAGAGACCGATGGCGAGGCGTTGGCTGTGCTTTGAAAATTTC
The DNA here is from genome assembly GCA_028451465.1 of Erethizon dorsatum. Lineage (NCBI taxonomy): Eukaryota > Metazoa > Chordata > Mammalia > Rodentia > Erethizontidae > Erethizon > Erethizon dorsatum. The sequence continues at coordinate 53,704,431 of CM051825.1, read as the reverse complement.
AAGTGATAAATGTTTATTTTTGGCATCAAAAGTCAGCCTTTTTTCTATAGCAATATCCCAGCTGAAATAACTCATCATAATGATATGAGTAGACTGTACTGCAGATAACTTCCTTCTGCCATCTGCAAACGGAGCATACACAGTAGGAGGGCATGACGGCGACAATATGGAGTTTCTTTTAGTAAAAATCAGAGAACAGAAGCTGTTAGTAAAGACAGTGTTGCAGTCCTTCTTAATATATTTATTATTTTACATGCCAATGTGTTATAAGAGTTATATTAATTTCATTTTACATTGGAGGAATTGGAGATAAGCTGTGCTGGTGAAAGGCAGTTACCCAGGCTATTTTGGAAAATGGTGCATTTAAAATCTCTTTCACAGAAGCCCACATTACTGGATTCCAAGATTGGCCTTGCTTATAAACACTTCTTCCCAATAGCTCAGCACAACAAAATTGTCACTCATCTATGGCTCATGCTGAAAGCTCAGAGACTGAACTAACTTATGTTGTGAGCCTTGGCTATTTTGAAGTCATTTGACCATTCCTGGTTTTGGATGATCTCACAATTTTAGCAAACACTACAATCAGCAACTTTCATATATGTTGTTAATTCTAGATGAAAATATTTCTTGGTCTTGAAATTATACATTCTAAATGTGAAATCTCTGATTCTAAAATATGTTCAAGAAGTTCTACTTAAGTAAAGAATAATATAATAGTAACGGTGGTGATAAGATATTAACATTGACAATTTCAGCTAGAGTAACAGTGAATGTTACACTTTGAGCTTTCTGAATTTCTAAATGACATTGAAATGTTTATATTTTTGCATATGTATGGATTACACTTTTTTAATTTAGAATTTGCCTGTGTTCACAGTATCATAATTAGAAGTTATGACAGAGTAGTGAGGAAAGTGGGGATCAGTACTCGAAGCCCAGCCAGCTTTCCATTATACCACAGCTAATTCCTGCAAAGTTTAAGATTTTAGGTTTTTAGTTTTAAACCTACTAGAAAGGGATGATTTGGGGGAGATTATGAGGATGGATAAGGGATTACAATGAATTTTTTTCCAACAAGTATATCTTTAATATGTGAGGAACCTAAACAAATACCCTTTCTTGAGTATCTTAAATTGTAGTAATAATAGTACTACGTAACTTCAATGAATGTTCGGCTACATGCCAGGTACAACTTTTACTACTTTGCATATATTTAATACATTTAGTAATCATAACTAAAGTTTAGGAAGACAGAGAGGAGGAGGGGAGAATATTCATTTCAGTGAATGAAACTGACCCAAACTGAGGTTCTGAAAGATTCAAATTACTCCCAACTATGCCTGAATGTATGCCCTCCAAAATTCATGATAAAGTTATTCCCCATTTTGGTGATTGTAAAAGATGAGGCTTTTAGATGATTAGACCAGGAGGGCTCTATTTTCGTGAATGGGTTGATACCTTATGGAAGGTTTCAGGGAGCTTCTTCGCCTCCTTCTTGCTCTCTCTCTGGTGAGGACCATTGCATTCATCCCTTTGAGAGGATACAATAACAAGGTGCTGTCTTGGAAGCGAAGATTATGCTCTTTCCAGTCCCCTTGATGTGGACCTGCAGGACTTCAGAACTGTGAGAAGTAAATTTTTGCTCATTGTAAATTACTCAGTCTCAGGTATTTTGTTTTAATGGCACGAAGAGGTTAAGACTATTCAAGGACATTTAGTATTTAGCTGATAAGCAGTGATGCCAAGAGATAAATCCAGTAATCACTAACACTTAAAAGCTAATACTCATAAACCCCTTATCCAGGGAAGGCAAATACTCTGTGTATGTGCCATGCCCTTTCTTGTGTGCATGGCAGGCACCACTGGTCGATTCTGCTCTCTCTGTTGGGCCTGCTTCAGGATAGCTTCCTCCTCAAGACAGTCACTACCAGGTGATTGGAGCTGGCTGTAAAATTAGGTGCCCTTCTTTAATCAACTATACTGACTAAAATTCATCCTCTAAACCACTATTATACACACTAAAGGCAAAAAAATAGCTAAAGATTTTATCATTGTTACTATCCTGTAACTATTAATATCACATCGTAATATTTATACATGTATTTTAGTGGTTGACAAGTAGGACATAAAATGAATGATTGTTAATTTGGCACAGTGATACATGCAGTGAGAGGATGATAATCAAGAAGTTTGTTTGATATGGAATATGCATTTTAATTATTTGGGCAAGTGTAGTCATTGTGACTAGTTCCAAAGTATAAATAACATTTTAGATACCATGTGTCCAACCATCTGCAGAATTCCAGGATAATGTGCATTCAAATGAATTTAACTATACAATGGGGAGTTGCACAAGCAATTAGTTGCTTTGTATGTGTCCTCTGGTTTCACCAAGGCTGGCAAAGAAAGAAAGAATTTTGTAAGGAGGAAGAATAAAGACACATACTTTTGATGGGTGAGATCATGAATGTTATACCCACCTGTCCAGAGTCTGGAATAAAGTACAAGAGCTCTGAAATCAATCCTTCCAGGAGGTTAAGATCTCTTCTATTGCATTAGTCTCCTTAATACCTTCACTCAAACAACGAAGATAGAGAATTACCCATTCAAAGAAAGCCCAAGAGGGGCCTACCATTAAAAGTCGGTACACAAAATTCTCTGCCACTTGTTTCAATTATAATGACTCTCAGATATGCTTTTGAGAAAGGCTACAAATAATTATCATTTATGACACGATGATTTCAATGGGAGCATTTAGGAAATACTAATAACTATTAAGAAAGTTTTACTTCTGGTAGAATAGAAAGATATGAGGCCTTTTTTGGGATTAAAACTCGATAATTCCTGCTTAAAACTGCTTTCCCACAAAATGTGGCACTTTATACATATAACAGTATGTGATAAAATTCCTTAATGTAAATTATAATGAACTTTTATTTTAATAACTAGTCATAGATGCTTTTGTGATTTTTTTTCTTTTTTTTCTTTTTTTTTTTGAGACAGAGTCTCACCATGTAGTTCAGCCAGGACTTGAACTCATTATGTAGCCCATGCTGGCCTCAAACTCATGGTGATCCTCCTGCCTCAGCCTAATGAGTGCTGGGATTACAGGTGTGCAGCACCATGCCCAGCCTTTCTTTTGTTTTTTTGGGTTTTTTTTTTTTTTTAATTTGTGTACCAGGGTCGAACTCAGGACCTCGTGCTTGCTAGCAGGCGCTTGTGCCCCTGAGCGATATCACCAGCCCTTTTTATGTGGGTACTGGGAGTCGAACTCAGGATCTTGCTGTATACATATACATATATTCAACCATCTTTTAGTAATGCCCTATTTTATTCCTTACTATTTTCATTATAATTTGATCTTGTATCCCAACCCATAAACCTGAAAGTTAGAAAATATTGTATTTCAAATGGGTATGTTGGACAGTTAGTAAATAGAGGAGTCAGATTTTGAAATCTGAAATTTAAGATATGGTACATCCAGCTATAATTTTGGAAGCTACCTTTTTGCTTTCAGCACCATAGACAAACAATATAAACCTGAGTATCTTTCTCTGACTAGTCTATAAAATAATGGAAATAAAATTAATATCCTGTTTTCTATCAAGGAACTCTATTTTTGAAGAATGATAAATGTAACAAAGTAAACATGAAAACATATTATAAAGATTTTTTTATTTGAAACAGTAGAGAGACATAAATGTAAATAAGGGACTGATTTGGAAATTAATACAGAGCAGGGGTTTGTTTATTTGGCATATGCTATAATTAGCACAGTACTTTTGGGAAACTTTTTTAGATCACAGATTCTTCTTGTGTTGAATTTGGAATTGACTACATAAGGAGTTCCTGAGCATGCTGAACAAGTTTGGCTTTAGAGGATTCCTAAAACCTCTGTAGTAAATGCAAAATTGCTCAAATGGGCACCTTTGAGTCTCTCGTGAAGGTTATTACAGATTTTCCCCAGAAAATACACATAGACGCATAAATGTAAGCTTTATACAGAATGTCAGCATATTGATCCCTGCACTAGATGAACTCCATGGGTCTTTTTGTTCTGACTTCCTACCACTATAAAATGCTATCTTCATAATAAGCTTTATTTAAAAACAACACCTAAAATACTTTCACTGTATTGATTATTCTTCCTTACAGCTTAAAGTAAATTATAGGAAAAATAAGAAAAATAGCATTTTGAAATATTTTCCTAAAGTGTATTTGGTGCTTCTCATACATTTTTAGAGCAATTATTGCCAAATTGCTTTTCTTAATCACTTTATCAGTTTGTATTACCAGCAAGAGTTATAATTAAATGGATCACTATCTCTCTTGCCAACCCTAGACATCAGTGTCATTTTTTTGCCAATTTTTTGGAGACCACTAATGTTCCTTTAAGAATAATTTTAATTTTACTGCTATATATTATTGTCATTGGGCTTTGATGTTTCAGATTTATACTTGCTGTAGTCACACCCAGGTTGTGAATTTTTCTAACACTGTGGCAAATCTGAATGAAGAATGTCACCCATCAGATACATTCTACTTTCAGAATAAAGTACTAATGTAGGCATTTTTTGTCAATAAAGCCAGGTCCAGTGGACAATATTCTGTATTGGTGCATTCTATGTGGTAACTTAAGTGTTCATTTCTTATGGACGGTAGGTATCCCTATAGCTCAAAAAATTTTATAAAGATTTGTGAAACAGAAGAAAGAATATGGAGGGTAGTGGGAAGTAAAGATAATTTAAAAAGGGTTTACAGTAATCCTGTGAACATGCACTTTAAAAGCTGCTGGAGAGATAAAGAAATATCAGATAACAATGAGTGGGGAAGGATTTAAGAAAGTCTGTTGTTTATCCCTGTGCAAAAGGATTTTCTGCGAGGATTTGGAGGGAACCAAGAGCAACTGTGAGATTGCCATGCCACACAAGCAAAATAGATGCTGAAGCAATTTCCCAACCATTTCATGGCTTCACAGAGTCCTCCCAAGATTAGCTGTTGATCATTGGCTCAACTTAAAAAAATCAAATACAATGCTGTTGAACAAATATTCCTAGGCTAGCAGTTCTTACAGTAAAAAATAAAAATTATCTGTCAGATATAAAAATCCACTGAAAATTCATATTCCTGTGGTGTAAACTTTAGTCTGTGAATCATGCCATGACTTTTTCATTCTGAAAGTCAGTTTGTTACTTCTTTAGAATATTTAGGAAATTGAAGGAAGCAAATTATATCCAGGATTTACTTTCAATCTTTCTGAAAGTTCCTCAGGTTTAATTGTTTTAAACTGGACACACAGACGTGGGTTATTGATTTTCAAGTTGTGATCCCTGGACCAGCAGGAGCAACACCCAGAAACTTACCAAAGTTAAAATTGTAGGACCCTATCTCAGATCTCCAGAGTTGGAAACTTGGAATGGGACTCATAAATCTGGTTTAGCAAGCTTTTCAGGTGATGGGGATGCCTGGTATTGTTTGAAGCTATAAGTAGGGGTGGTGTTTGATTAAAGTATTTATCTTATATGTACTGAAGTTAAAATTGAACTCCATTTTTAATTTAATTCTTATGTTAATTCAGACTTTACCTAGGGACTTTTATTGACAAGATGCAGAACTCATTTTAGAGAATTACTTGTTTTTACTGTAGAATTATCAATATGCCCATAACTATATCTTCACAATAGGAAGTTTTAAAAATTTAAAATCCCACAACAGGTAATTAGCTATTTGCATATAGCAGACAGTGTGCTCAAGTATATACATATTTGAACTCATTTTTATCTTTATAGTAATCCTATGATAAGGGTATGTGTTAGCCAGTTTTCTATAGTGATAACAAATACCTCTGGTATACAATTTAAAAGGAGGAAAAAGTTTATTCTGGCTTAAAGTTTTAGAGGTTTTAATTCATGGTCATCTGGTTTCACTGTTTTGGACCTGTGGTAAGGCAGATCATGAGGACAGAGAGTGCTGGGGTCCCCTTCTCATCTTCAAGAGCGCACCCCCAAGTCTTCCCACTAGGTCTTATTCCCCAAAGGTCCCTTCACCTTCCCAAAACACAAGAGATTCGGCATCATTCCTTTAACGCGTGGATCTTTGGGGAACATATAAAATCCAAACTGTGGTGGGGTATTCATTATATTTAGGTATGCATGTATACATTGGAATGTATATTTTCATTCTACCTGGGTTATTCATACATGTCAAAGAATAAAATGTAAAAAAAAAATTCAATTTTTTATGAAATTGATAATAACCTAAATAATTCAGTGCTCACTTTCAGTTATTTCTAGCAGAATTTAAAGTTAAACTCTAAAATTATATTTCATGCCGTATATTTCATTATAACAAGATAATTTTATTATACTTTCTTAAGATTTGAATGCATTGATCCTTCATAACACATTACATAAAGTCAATAACAATTATAATAAGACCACAATTGAGAAGTGAAACAAGTGTAAATATACCTCTAACACACATATGCTAATTCTTAAAAACTTCCTTCAGAGAAAAGACTGTGGGATGCTTTCTGGATGATACAATCCATATCACTTTGAAACACTGCCATCTAGTGGCTGAATATTTTAACTACATCTTTCATTATAACTACAATTTTTATTATGCAATACTTCAATACTTCTTTAAATTCATCAAAGAAGCATGTATTGGAAATTATGCAATTCAGTTAAAAACATAAATTATACTCTACACAGAAATTTATTTTATAATATGGACATTTTCCCCATGGATTTGCAACCATACATTGTAAATATTTTAATCTACAGTAATCAATCAAATAGCCAGGGGTGGTGGCACATGCTTGTAATCCCAGCACTCAGGAGGCGGGAAGATCGCCATGAGTTCAAGGCCAGCCTGGGCTCTGCAGTGGGTTCAAGGCCAGCCTGAACTACATAAGGAGACCCTATCTCAAAACAACAACAACAACAACAAAAAAAAAACCAAAATAATCAATCAAAAATATAGTGTGCACAGGTAACTTCATTGTATATAAGCTACTAAAGTTAACCATAGGAATTTTCATACTGATTCCTATATCTGCAATTACTGAGATATACGTCACATAATAGTTTTACAAAATATTAGCAACTTCACTTGACAAAAAGCATAGTAAGGTAGTATTTGACTTCAGCTTTAAAATGAAAAAGTTACTATTTTCATTGTGACCAGGACTGCTGTGATCATTTTGTGAGTCTGTGTGTCACAGAAGGATTTTTGTTGGATCTACAATAATTGTAAGTAGATGAAAACAAAAGAATAAAAAACTAAAACCCAAATCAACAGGTTTTGCTGAGCAGATTGAGATATTTTCTTACTATACATTATTGTATTTTTCTGATTTTTGCTTTAGTGCATTGATTTACTTGACATATTTGGCACCTGCTCTGTGCTGGGCCAATTCTGGGCATAAGTACAGTGAATAAGCAACCCAGTTATTTCTATGGAACCTAGTTAGTTTACAGTGGGAACCCAGAAAGAGAAAAAGTTGCTTAAGAATATAAATTACCATATTAATGATTTCTATAAAGAAATAAAATTTTAAAATGCTACAGGGCCTAGCTATCTTTAAGCTGATAATCAAAATAATCTCTGAAGAAGTGATCTTAAAACAAAGGTATAAATGACAATAAGCTAGTATGTACAATGTTCGGTGGAACTTTCTAGACAGTATGAAGAATAATTGCAAATGTCCTTAGGCAAGTGTGAGTTTTGGTGGACTCTAGAAACAGGGAAGAAGGGAGTGGCCCATATTTTGCTTTGAGGGCCCGTTATAGGTAGGCAGATCATGCTAGGAATTTGAGATTTGTGCTAAATTTACTGAGAAACTGTTACTATAATCTCACCACTATACTTTACAGCTTTCTTGCTTTGTCATATAGATTGGAGCAGGAGTAGGAATGAAGCAAGAAGATCAGTTTAGGAGAAAGAAGAGATGACTTTGGCTTGGTATGTGGTGGTAGCAATAACAGCAGAAAAGTAACGAATTTAAAATATGTTTGGATGTAAGCGCTATAGAAGGTGATGGAATGAAAAGACAGCAGTGGATTCAAGAATGATTCAAATGGTTTTGTCTTAAATTTTGGGTGGAAGATGGAGTCATTTATTAAGATTTGGAAGACTGGGATGAGAGTGGTAGACTGCCCTCATGCATCTGGACTAGGATTATCTCAACTTTATTCATTATTTAAGCCTCTACTCCTTGTGATTCTCATTTTTATTTAGCAAATATTTACTAAATGTTCATGAGATACCATGCATTGTGTTAGATGGCTGGTATTTCCAGTGAAAATGAAGATACATATCCTCCCATTCTGGAACTTCTAGGCTAACAGAGGAAATAGGGATGAGAATCAAATAATTATACAATTAAAATGAAATTGTAATGGCGATGGTAATGATTGATAAAAATCAGAGATAACTAATACTATGGTACACTAAATAAGGTGATTTGACCTAGTTATGGAAGTCTCAGAAGTTTTCCTCAAGAAACTATATTAAACTTTAAAGCAGATCAGTAATTTTGTGATGGGAAAGTAAGAAACTTAAAGGTCTTGGAACAGGAAGGAATTTGGTAAATACTTGAAACTGTTAAAAGACAAGTTTAGCCTGGATTCTTTAACAGCAGAGCCTAAAATCTTCAGTACACAAAATCCTAACTTATTACAGAGTGCAATACTATGGAGCAGGCATGAGGGAAAAGGTAAGATAGGAAAGAATGGAGAAGGAATAGTGTTGTTAAGTGCAAATGATAGCTTTACCCCTTGGGACATTTCTTTGTAAGGGAAGGGAGAGAGAGGCAGGACAAAATGGAAGAATGTTCAAATTTACCCACCAGCTCTCTTTTCCTATTGGATAAACAAATATTTGCTTAACAAGGCATTACCTTTTCCAAGCCTCTAGGATGAGCATGAATGGGCACTAGACAGAGGTGCACAGCATCTCACGCCATTGTGTTAAGACGAGAGAGCCAGGCGAGGGTCTGTCGTAGGCACTGAGGTTAGTGAGTCATATATGGTCTTCACAGTCCACATAGAGCTGCTTACTCCAACAGGGTCTGGCCCAAGGCAAATGGAGGCCTGGAAGATCTAAAGCAGAGCCCAAGAATTGTTGGATATAGTCCTTCGGACGGGGAGCAAGAGACCAAGGAATATGGGAAAAGACTTGATCATGTAGAACACTGAAAGCCAGAAGATTTTTTTCTAATACTAAAAGAAATAAAAAGACATTCTTTTGACATTGTTCATAGTTTGTAAACTGCATAATCAGATTTTCACTTTAAAAATCAACTTGCCTAGATAAGATTAAAAAAAGAAAAAAAAAAAACTCAGATTGGAGTTGCACACAGAAAAACATTTAGCTTAAAAGTGATCTAGGGAACCGCAGTATGTTGGTGCATACCTGTAATCCCAGCACTGTACAAGGATGAGGCAAGGAGATCATAAGTTAGAACTCAGCCTGGGCAACTTAGCGACTTAGTGAGAGACCCTATCTCAAAATAAAAAGTACAGAAATACCTGGGAATGTAGCTCAGTGGGAGGGCCCTGGATTCAATCCCCAGTACCATACCCCCCCCCCGCCAAAAAAAAGTCTTTCAGTCAAATAGGTTACAGTGCGGAGGAGGCAGAGACAGATCCAGGAGATACACAGGAGAAAGTAGCAGCAGACTCCGGTGATGGATCAGGCATGGGATTTAAGGAGAAGTGTGGTACAGAAGGTGATGCCTGGGATTGAGGGTTGAGTAATCGAATAGAAAATGTTTTCCCTCATTGAATAGCACAGTGGATGGCAGGAAATAGCTTTGGAAGAGGAAAATTATGCATTCGCTTCTAAAAAACCGAGTTAAGCATATATTTCAGGCATCAGAAAAAGTCAAATAGAAAGTCCTATGTTAAAACCTCAGATATTAGATGAGTACTGGGGTAAAAACAACCTGAAGTCGCCTGTCTGCATACAGAAATCAAAGCTTGGATGGAAGAGGTATCTTAGGAAGATAATAAAAAGGCAAGGAAACCTAAGGTTGAGTCTGCAAATAACCCTGAGGTCTATCAGGATCAGATTCTATAGTCTCCTGGCAGTTTGTAACGTACCAATTTACCAGTATTTCCAAAACATTTTGATATTTTGATATTTTAAAATGTTATTTTTTTTACAGAATCAGTGATTTGAGAAAAATCTTTTAGAAAAAATATGATGATCACTGTGGCAAATTTTAGATTTTCTTCATTCTGCTACAAATAGACCAATCAGTAAACATTTTCCTCCACCTGTTAAAGCAATGTATGTAATTGAATGGCAGTGCAATATATCATTTCTTTCAGGTGACATCGGAGAATTTCCATTTCTTAGACTTTCTTTGTTTATGTATAAAGTATAAGACACTGCCTCACAGCGTGTTATAAGTACAAGACAAACCTCATTGTGTTAACACATTTCTGGCCATATACTAAAAGTTTTTGAAAAGTCATTGTACTTATGTTTATCTGACATAAGCCTAATTTATTTTGGCAATAGATACTCTCCATAAGTGAGATGTCATGAACCCGAGGGCACATGGTTTAAAATTCACTGCTCTACTATTTTGGGGGGAAGCAAATGAGAATACCAAAAGAAGAAAAAGATCTTGTTTTAGGTTTTTGGTTTTTGATAATGAAACACACATATCAAGTTAAAAACATTCAGGACAGTTACAGTACTATCAAAGCCACTTCTGCTAAAAATGTTCTATTTCTCAAAATTGTGGGCAGAATGATGAGATTTTTTAAATCATATAAAAACAATTTTTCTAAATTGTGACTTTTTAGGCTGTAGTTTTTTACAATAAAACATTGAATGTTTTCCCCTATATTATGTCTTGTCCTCCTATCTTAAAACAAGAAGTTGTAGACATGAACAATAAGTCAACATTAAACAAAAGCATTTTTCCTTAGCATTTCTAAGGGGATGTGAAGGAATGGGGAAAAGAAAAAATATACTATCGTAACGATTATGAGCCTTAGTTTTGGAACTAGACAGTCTTGGGTTTAATTCAATTCCTAGCTCACAGTGGTTACACTTACTGAGTTACTTAACCTCTATGCACACAATTATTCTACAAACCAAAAAAGGTGTTTCAGGAATAAATGTGATAATGTATGTATAGTCTTCAGTATAAAGTTTTTTAAAATAACAATTTTCACTAGTTTATCTGCTGAGGCAGATGGGGTATCCAAATTCTAAAAGTCAAAGTCAAAATTATCTGCTAGATATATTTGAAAGTATGACATATTAGACATTTTCTTGAAAAGAGACATTTCTACATTTTTCTAAAAAATAATTAGATGAATATATATCCATCTTAGATTTATCTTATTATAATGATAAAGTTTATTGTTGTGTTATATTTTAAAGATCTTAATGATATCATGTACTGTATTTGCAACTATAGTAATCCAAATAAAAATATTCTATTTATAATTCATTTATATGTCATCATTTTTACTTCATATATAGATATTCCAGAACCAGCAGCAACTGGTATTAAAGTTGATATGTAAATTCCAATTCTTCTTAAATGGATAGAAAGAACACAAACATTTTTAGAGTACATGAAGTTGAACTTTTATTTGGAAAGCTGAATTTCATGTGTAATTAAAATATTTTTCAATCATACATATTCATAAACATAATACAAACACCACCTTCAATACAAACACATTTAATAAAGTTCTACTATGACTATTACTCTAAGTAAAAAAAAAAATGGTAATCAGGTGAACCTGATTTTCTTTTATCTCTTTTGATGATGTAATGAAACAATTTAGGATACAAAACAAAGTAAGCTTTGGCTCAACCCTACTTATTTCACTGTAAGAACACTAGGATACATACTACCACAATCCCATTACAAACCCAATCCCATTATAACCAAAGGAAAATTTCAACAAGAATTGTGTCATAATGGCATGTAAACATATTTAAGATTTCAATTGACAATTATGTTTAAATGCCTAGAAAACACACCAACATTTCTCATTATTGTCCTCCTCTTTTTAGCTTATCTCTTCCATGAGTATAAAATAGGAAAAAATATTATTCGAGACTTCCAGGATAATTCCATTGTGCTCTACATTTTTATAAATATGGATACATCTAAAATATCAGATGCCTTTCTACCAATAGAATAAATTCACCAAATTCACATTTTTCTTATAAATATGCATGCAAAATTAGTGGAAAACACTTTTGTATAGCAAAGACCCTGCTTCATTTTCTTCTGATTAATAATTTTCAATGGCATGTGCAAATCGTACTGCTCAGTGAACAGTAGATTTAATTTCTTTTCTGAAGATTTGTTTTTCTATAAAAATATATTTATGTGCTCACAGGAAAAAGGTTAGGTTGGTGTGTGGGGGTGATTTTAGATACATAATTCAATTATAGATTTGTTTATGAAGTTAGAAGGCATCTTAGCTTTTAACACTTGCAAATTTTTCTTCATAAAAAAGAACACCCTGTGACAACGATTTATAAGCACTTTATAGAGGAGAGAGTTTGAAGCAAAGTTGTTAAGCAACGTCCCAAAGGTTTATGTACAAGCTTCAGTGCTGGAACCAGGAAGAGAACTTGGACTTTCCTGACCCATGGACTGCCTTGCACAAACTGATCCCCGTCCACAATCCTTGAAGTTATATACAATCTACGACAATAAATAATGTTTGGAGTAGACTCCAGGAAGTTACTGCAACGCTGGTTAAGAAAAATAAAAGGTTCTAAATATTCGCTGCTGTTTATCACTCAGTGGGATTTTGCAAATAATTATTGCCCATTTATACTTATCATTGAGCATCATAGATTCTGTTACTTATTTCTGAGGGGAAAGAATAAAATTCATTTTAAACTACTTGGATGTTTTTATAAAATATATAAATAGTACAATTTCATAATTAAAATAAGAGAAAGCCATGGATTATTCCTGCTGTGCTGAACATTCTCAGCAGAAGTTAAATAGTATTGAGGAAAGGGACCAAAGAGTGATAGCAAAAGTTGGTCATAATCCAGTCTCATTTTCCATGCCCATGAGTTTCAACCATTCTGAAGCTATGATGGCAAAACCCTTGTTTCTCGAGCAGCTAAAGGAGAACAATGAAGTCTACAAAGATCAAACATTTCAGTAATTGTGTTAACTTCTAACTTAGAGATGATTGAATTTATAAAGAATATGCAATCTAGCTTTTAGAAACAATTTCTAGCTTGCATGATGTTCTTAAGATCATTTTTTGGCTGCTGACAAAGAAAGAATAATAGCAAAATTAAACCTGAAAATCCCCACTTTAACCTCCTCAGTAGCTGAGCATCACAAATTACTCCCATATATATCAACACATAATGATTCTTCTTCCAGAAAAGTTGTGTCTTAGAAATCAGATAGAGATGGAGTTCAAATTGCACTGATGCATGCATGGATCCTTACACTCACGCAGATGAAAGACCAAGATGCCTTCCCCCTACACTGTTTACTTCCTGCAGTGTGGGCAAACTCTGAGCCCATGAAGTGTGTTTTGAAATAAGACATACTTCTGCTGCATTTTATGCATTTTAGAGGACATTTTAGAGGACTTGCATTACTGCATTGACCATTATAAATGCCCCCAATTTTGGTCCTCAAGAGATATAATGGATCACTTGAATCAAAGTTGGGGGTTTAGCAGTACACACCATTAATTACAGTTCAAATAATAAAGTAAGATCTGTGAATCAATTTCATAATCATAGTTAATAGTTTCAGAGTAAGGTTAAAGTGGTTTCCATAAAATGAGAAGTTAAATACTAATTTTACTGATATGTATGCATAGTTCTTTATACCATTTCTAAAATATTTTCATTTGCCATTTTAAAAGGACTAGTAGCCCACATGCCAGGAAATAAATTCCCGGAATTTATACCAACTTTTACAAGTGGAAAATATGGAAAAGAAAAAACATTTACCATAAATACATTTAAAATGTGATACAGACAAACATATGCATAGGAATTGCTATTAGAAACAGATTTCTTTATTATGGCTGGGGTAGAAGTACAGTCAATAACGAAAACTTATTTTGAAAAATATGAAAACATTTCCCTCAAAATTTATATGATATTTTATTTTGATACTGTTTAATAAAAGAAGAACAAAATCCAAATGCTTTATACAGTCTTCAGTTTAGTAACCTTATGTTATTGTTTGAAGCCATGGAATGATTAACTATAGCTGTACAGTCACGCCTATTGGTTATTTTTTTTCTCACACTTCAAAATAAAACACATCTATATTTTAAATTGTGTAAATATCAACATCATATGTACAATGCATTCATGAAATATATGCAAGCATACCATCATATAAACATACAGAGAAATAAAAGCAGTGAATTTAGAAAGGAAGATATTAAATAGATAAACCTATTAGAATCCAACCATTTCTGTCCTTCACAAAATAATATTTTAACCACCACTCCCTTTGCAGCTTGTGTTAATTGAAGAAAAAATAAGAAGTTTGTTGTGGATGTCATAACTGATGAAAATTAAAAATTTGTGTTGAAATTGAAAAATCTATAACTCTGTTTAAACATCAATATCTCTGGGCAATTAGTTAGGAGCTCAATAAATACTAGTTGACTGCTTACCTAAGACTTCTGCTACAAAAAAATTAAATAATAAATGTAGATTGTATATATTCAATGCACTGTTTTAATAAGACATTCACATTCCTTTTTACATTTTAAATAACCAGTTTGCTTACAATCTTTTAACCTGTAGTGAAGCAAAGTCATTAAGACAATTCAGAGAATGAATACAAATGTGCATACAGAGATAAACCCTCAGCATAGCAATATCTATGCAAACACACTGTGTAGTAACATCGGGCAGATATGGAATACACCAAACGCGTACTCTGGATTTAGAAGAGGTGTGTCTAAATACAGGATTTGTTTTGTATTCTGCATTTGGAGCACCTGAAAACAAAAACAAAAATAAAACATAGGCCAGATACGGTTGCTGTTTTAGTTTTTGAAGGCAGTGCTACTGTCAACATAATTTCAGGATATCACATTGTGGATACAATTTAAAACATGTTCTATTCCTATATGAAAGTTCTTGCTCCCTTGAACAGATAAATATGAAAAGTTGGGGTGAGCCATCAATGTTGTGTGCATGTGTTGTGTTTATGCCCGGAGTGGAAATGTTGCTGTAGAACTTCCGTTGCTTTCAACAGATCCCTTCTCCTTTGATCCAGCATAAGCGCCAATAAATGATCCATCTTCATTGAAAAGCCCATGGTCTCCCTCTCCATACTGGACTAAGCTGTCCGCACTTTCTGTAGGCTGCATATCCCTATTGAGGGAGCGAAGGCTTCCTTTGAGAGGCTTTTCATCGCTATCACTAGAAAATAAGCAGAAAAGTAGTCTAACAAAATTTTATATTCATATTCACATAAAGCATTCTTAAATACATATAGGTTTTATAATTTTCAGTACATTAGTGTCAGCATGGAAGATACTAGAACCCAAATGACATATCCACAAATAAGTGTTTAAAAGTTGCAACCAATTTGCATCATTTTGAGTAATAGATAAATGATTTTCTATTATTCACAATATTTCTGCTTCTCTTTAAAATCAGGAGATTTGGGGGGATATGTGGCAATTAACCCTCATACACAGAACCCCTGTGTAAATGTTTGTGTGTTCCTGACATTCATATGTTGAATTCCTAAGCCCTGACATCACAGCAATAAGAGGTAGGGCCTTTGGGAGGTAATTAGTCACGAGAGTGAAAATCTCATGAATGGGATTAGTACCCTAATATACACGAGGCCCCAGAGAGCTACCTTGCCCCAGCCACCATGTGGGGATAGAAGGAGAAAGTGCCATCTTTGAACAAGAAAGCTGACTCTCACCGCACACTGAATCTGCCATTACCTTGACCTCATGCTTTTCAGCCTCCAGAAATGTGAGAAATAATTTTTTGTTACATATCAACTATGTAGTTTATGGTATTTTGTAATAGCAGCATAAATAGACTGAGACAGAAAATAAATATTATTTCCCTTACTTCATGAACTTTAGGAGCTCCTAGGCCCCAAGTCTTAATTTTCTGTTTTTACTTTTGATAGATTTTTTTTCCATATCCTTCCAAAATTTTCTTTTGTTTAGGCTAATCAATCAAATTCTGTTGCTTGCCAAGAACTCTCTTTAACAGCATTATCAAACCCAGATTTGTACTTGTTGTAAGTATACTATGTTTCTGGTGTGGATTTTATCCTTCAAGAAAAGCAAATCTGAGTTAGTAATGCATCTATAAAATGATACAATCTTAGAAATTTATGATTAAGACTAAAAATTACCAAATAGTATTATAAATCTATAGATCAAATAAAATGAGTTTTATAAAATCTGTAAAAAGAACTATTTGGAAAAAAATTTAAAGATGTGGAGTATTTAATAATTTGTGGTATTTGTCAGTTCTATTCATCAATTATGTTCAGCCTCACGTTTCCGAGAACACAGTGTTTTCCTCCTACTCTAAGTTACATATGATCAGGTGGCTTGCTCTGGCCAAAGAAAAGTGAGCAAAAGGGGACATGTGTCCCTTCGGAGTGGGAGAGTTAGAGACAGTGCTTCATTTCTCATGTTTAGTTTCCACAGCTGTGGCAATCCCAATCCACATACAGCACCTGATGCTCCTAACTGAATAGTTGACCACAGTCATGTGTATTGGGCAGACAACTTGAGAACATTTGGAAGTGTTTTTGACATCAGCATAATCCAAGCTGTCCTGACTGATAGAATGATTGGCTCCAGAATTAGGATGTTGCATTCCAAAAACAAAACAAAACAAAACAAAACATGTGACACTGACTTAGAGGCCAGGCAACATATAATGAAGAAAATAAGGAAGCAAATATTACAAAAAGCTGTAGGGATGTGAATTCATGTTATCTAAGGTCACACATCTAGAAAAATTGTCTCCTGAGATAACTTGGATAAAATTTTTCTCATGAATGTGTAGTTTCGGAACAAGAAATTGGAAAATATATTAACGACCATGAAGGAATGTCATAAAATAATGCAAGAGATAATGTTACCTATGTATTTAAAGAAGCAGCAGAGTATGGGGAAATGAGTTTTTTGGACAAGGCACTGATTTAGTTTTATTCTGGAATTTGTTTCCTATACACCTAAACTAATATTGTCTTTCAAAATATTTTGGACAGGTGTCATAGGTCCCAAATGATTTCACCTTATGTAATTTGAGTCATTGTACAGTCCCATCTCCTTTATCATGTGCTTAACTTTCTGAGTCACTCCTACAGGACACAAGGAAAGTGACACATGTCACTTTCAACATGAAGTTACAAAAGGACAATGGCTTATAGCTAAGATGCTCTCTCTCGCTTACTCTGAAGAAAGCCAGCTACCATACGGTGAGCTGCCCTATGGAGAGATTCATCCAGTATGGAATTAAGAATGATCTTTGGTCTGTGAAGACTGAATTCTTGACTTCCACAGTCTGCATGGAACTGGATCTACAGGAGTGAACCAGGAAGTGGATCCTGCTCCAGCTAAGCCCTTGGATGAGACCAGAGTCCTGGTCAACAACCTGTTGCCACACTCTGAGAGACCCTCGGCCCTAGCCACACCACCATTAAGCCATGGCCAGACTTCTGACTCATGAACTGTGAGGTAAGGGTTCACTGTTTTACACTGTAAGATACTGGGAATAACTGTTATGAAGCAACCGATAACTAATATAACAGTAATATGCAAAATTTATAAAGGTCAAAAATAAAATAATTTCTCTATCTTTCTGTCTCTGTCTTTCTCTCTGTCTCTCTCTCCTTCTTCCTTTTTTCTAGAAAGAATTTAAAGTCATTCACTAAGAAATACAAAACCATAAAAACAGAGTGCTAAGAAGAAATAACAAATATAGATCAAGGAGAGATATGGTGAGATTCAAATATGTATCAATTATCTCAGGATAGCTAATCGGAATACCCCATATCCTTAGTTACAGTGATGGCCACAGCAATGAGGTAATGAGGACCAATCAGATTTCTTATTTGATATAGATTCTGGAATCATGTTATAAACTCGATATGAACTGGGAACTTGCAATAAATCTCTTGGCCACAAATACAAAAGAACTTGATTAAAATATGATGACATACAAACCAAAAAGAGCTAAGAAATGGAGAGGCTGGTGAAGTAAAAGAATGTAGAGAGATATAACCTGAGAAAGAGATATTTTAACATTTCCTCAGGAGCTACATACCTCGTACTTGACCTCTTGCTAGTTCTCCCATTTTAGGCACACTTTTATATTCACAGGTTTGATGTTCTGCAGTTCTAGAGCATGGTTTATTTCCTTTTGGATAATTATATTTACAGAATTCCTTCTTGACAGAAGTAATTGTTCCTTTTTATGTTATCTTGTTCTAATTCATGAATTATAGTTATTTGCGTACATATATATATTTGTTTTTCCTCTGCAGACTAGCTTCATGTAGAGGGTTGGGTTTGTAATCTTTTTACCATGGTAGGTACACACAGAAGACACTGGGATGTAAACTAAGTGGAACGCAAATTCATAATGGCTTCAAGATATTTTAGCTACTGTAAACCGTATAAGTCAAAGTCAACTGCTTTTGTTACACACGGAACTTCAAGAATCCTGACTCACACACTTCCTACCCAAACTGCGGGTAACACTTTCACCCTGTACACAGAAATTTGGTTCCTATCACTAAAGTAAATCCTACTTATGCAAAGTATTCATAATAAAGCATTCCAATATAGTTTCTTAACTATTATTTTAAGAATAAACACTTTTTTGTCCATTTAACAAACCCAACGAATATCTATTTTGATCCATTTTTAAATGGAAAACTACATTTACCTGTATTCACCGAAAGTTTCATCTTTAGCTGACTGAACTTCTGGATCTGGGTGCAAATCTTCCTTTTCTTTTACTATAAAAAATAGAGGGAAAGTTACACATAGACTTTTCAAAGAGATTTTTAGCAGTGTTGTTAAAATCCATATAATCAAAAGGCACAGCATTACTCAACATTTTTTGATATTAGTGATACAAGCTTTCCTGTGGCTAAATTTGCATCAGTTTCCTCTTTGTTTAAATGAATAAGAAAAGTTATTTTCTGGGTTCTAATTTATCATTAAGTTTGCAGCATGTAGCAGATCTTCATGTGACTACTTTTTGTTGCATGGGCAACAAGTCTTATTAAAAGAGTCCATTTTGATAGCTTTCTCAGTGATGGCCAAATTACTCAATATATATATATATATATATATATATATTTTTTTTTTCCTTTAAGTGGGTACTGGGAACTGAACTCAGGACCTCACACTTGCCAGGCGGGCGCTTATGCCACTGAGCTATATCACTGGCCCTCAATATTCTTTTAAATAAGTTATCATGTTAGATCTATGTCATTAAAATAACATGAATGATAATCAGTCCTTTAATTATTCTACATCATTGTCTTACTCAAAGTTATCTCAATAATCAGAATATAATATCTGTAGTAATATTTTAAATTTAAATTTTATTCTAAATAATGGGATATAAGTCACAGCTTTCGCTTCTTTTCTCAGAAAACTCAAATAAACCAAACCTCGTAGCACTTTTCACTGTTACTTACTAGGAGATTGTCTTAGTCACCCAATAATATGAAAAGGTGTTTTATTTTTCATCTAAGTATGTGATTTGAGGAAGTTCTTTAGCAAATGGATGGGTCCATACTTGACAAATAGTTATTAGTTGAGGATACTCAAAGGGGAATTCTCAATTTTTTAAAGTCTCTAATGATTTACCATGAGTATTTATTAGTCATTTCGAAAATAATACATAACAAGTCAGACATTACAGGAAAAAGTAAAATGTATAACTGCATAGATTATCCATGTAATTTTATGAAAAAGCTTAGGAATCATGCATTTGCTGCCTCTGTGTACACGATGGATTCCCAATAAATACTTGCTGGATAAATCTCAAATCAATAAAAAAACCCCTCACTAATCTGAATGTCATCAAACTCATAGAAGTGGCATCTAAATAAATCTTTTTCTTTACATAAAAGCAGTGCAAATACTAAGGAAAAATTATATATAGAGATATATGTGTATATATCTATATATATATCTGAAAAAGACAAAACAAAATTTGGAAGTCGTATTTAATTAAAGTAAAGGAATTAACCAGTAGGTTGTTTTATTTTATTTATATTATTTATTTTATGTATTCATATTTATATTTATTTATTTATTTACTTATATTTAATATACCATTAATTCAAGAGGTAGTATATCTTATATGTGCCATGATAATGAAAAAATGCATTCTTGCAATGGTTGAAAAGTGGAGACAGTACTACTAGAGCATATTGGTACAAAAATTCCAAGTCTTCTATGTATGTAGAAGGATGTTACAGATGGTTCCCTTATGTTTAGGACATTAAAATATGTGCCATTAAAGAATAGATCTCATGGGCCAGTGAGATGGCTCAGCGGCGTAAGTGCCTGCTTGGCAAGTGCGAGATCCTGAGTTCGATTCCCAGTACCCACATACGAAAAAAGGGCCAGTGATATCGCTCAGTGGCACGGGGGCGCGGGCTGGAGCGCAAGGTCTGGAGGTCGACCCCCGGTACCCACAAAAAAAAAAAAAAAAAAAAAAGAATAGATCTCAGTATCTCTGGTATTTTAAGGATAGAAAACAGGCATTTAGAAGTATTATAAACCATATTCCAATACGTTTAAAGTACTAGAAATGAGGAAACAAGCATTCACTTCATGATAATGCTGTAGATCAGTGGTGGCAAACCTATGACATGCGTGTTATTGTGTTTTTCTTTTAAGACAAAAGATATTAATGTATGAGCTGTTTTTTTCTAAACTAAGACCTCAGCATTCAGATTTAATTGCAGTGCTGGTACTTTGTGATAAATAAGTGGTTTCAGGTTGCAGATTGGGCAGTTTGTCTCAAAAGGTTCTACACTGCTGCTGTAGATCATCTATATTCCCTTTGATAAGTTAATTTAGCAATAATATTTTCCATCCAGGTTACTGTATATCTAAATTGCTAATATAAATTTGACTTTAGTGTGCAATTTAAAAATATAAGAAAACTTCGAAGGACCCTCCTAGAAATTACTATATGATAAGTTGAATATCACAGTAATGAACTGTTTTACCTGAATACTTCCCACCTTTGTTCCTCTTCACAAAGCAAACAGTTAACAATATTAGTGTGAGAAGTGCAATTGCACACATCAATCCAATAAACCATCCTTGAGTGGAGATGTCATCATATAAACCAGCATATTCTGTTGTATAAAGAGAAGTCACAACATTGAATACTAGAAAGTCTTTGTTATTATATTATTTTGGGAAAATCAGGCATGTTAAGCAAACAAAATAGCATCAATTTTATTTCTCCTCTCAATGCTCCTACAGGAAAAGTGATCTGAAGGATATTCTCTTAGGGGAACACTAGGAAATCATTTCTCCTTTATTAAGAAAGGACCTTCAATTTGCATTGGATTCTGAGTATGAGAACCAAAAGGGATAGAGAAGGCAAGTGGCATCAAGTACAGAGCAGCGGGGAGCAAGCGAAAGCACAAGCTGCCTTGGTTATGCATAGATCACCATGGAGCCTTTGTGTGTTTCAATTGTATGGTTTTTCTTTTTGTTTTAGTTCTTGTTATTAACACATGTTAATTAGCAGAATATATTTTTAGGCAACTATTCTGTTAAAATCACTATGAGATAAATTGTAGCATTATGAAACATGTTTCATTTTGATAATTTTAAAATTCTTCCCCAAAAAAGTTGAAACTATGGCAGTTATAGCTAATATGCTCAATATTTTATCTTTAATATAGGATGTATATAAAATTAATCCGCTGGACACAGATGTATTATCTAAGACTACTCCAAATACAATTTCATTTCTCACCTCTCCCTCTTGTCTCAATTACATCTTGAAAAATGCTATCGTTATCACCCCAATTCTTAGTCATTAGGCGAACTATATGTTCCGCTCCCGGCTCAAATACCTCTACTGGGTGAATCTTTTGAGTAAGATTTACTCCTTCTGATATCTTCCTGATACCTTTACCTAAGAAAGGTACACAGTTAAATCATATGAATTGTAATTATTGAAAGGCAAGTTATGAAAGGTTAAGAAAAATACTGTTATCTGAGATAAAAAAAAGGTCACTTCTGCATTTTAATAGTTCCTGAATTATCAGGAGATCAAGAAATCATCATTTCAAGGATTTCTCTTTTAATATACCAAAAATGAGTAAATGAAATGACTCCAATTCATGGCCATTTAAGATGTGAATGAAGTGTTACTATAAATCTGCCTGGTCATGTGAATGGTTTAAAACCAGACACAGACTTTTAAAAAATTAAACATTATAATTTTTTGTAAGTTGGACTTTCACATAACTAGTAAAAAACTAGATATAGCCTTTTTGGCTTATAATGTATAATAGTATAATTTTAACCAAAAATATATATAGTAACATAAGTATATATTAAAGAAGTATATATATTTTTTTTTTTTTTTTTTTTTTGTGGGTACCGGGGGGACGACCTCAGGACCTCGCGCGCCAACAGGCGCCCGTGCCACTGAGCGATATCACTGGCCCCTTTTTCGTATGTGGGATCCGGGAGTCGAACTCGGGCCTTCGCGCTTGCAAGGCAGGCGCTTACGCCGCTGAGCCATCTCACCGGCCCTAAAGAAGTATATATTATTTGTATTTTATATATTCTTTTTTTTCTTGGCCATCTTCATAAATTCTATGGAATAACATCATGACATGGTCATATAATAAATATTTTAAATTTGTGGAAACTTAAAATATATAAAATGCAGGTTTATAGCTACATTTAAATGGAATGATTTCACTGACATGAAAGCGATGAAATTGGTACTTTTTAAAAAAAAATTATCAAAACATCAATGTAACTGTAGAACTTTATATGACAGACAAAAATGGTACTAAGTATATATCAGTTTTTGATCTTGCAACAAGTACGTAAATTATTTTTGTTTTGGTTCATAAGTTTACTAGGAATAAACTCAGTATAGTAAATGAAAACAGAAAAATTTAACGATTCATACATGAAATAAAATAAATTCCTTACTGAGAATATAAGGAGATATAAAATTGTTTTAAGTGGGTATATGTTAACATAAGTACTTGGATATAACTTTTTATCATAAAATAAAACTTGATTGTATAGTTACTGAATAACAAAGGAGTTTCATTAAAAATGGCACCAGGGAAGAAATAAGTCCAGTTATATAGTTTAGCAAAGCCTTTACGACTGATCGTCATTGAAATGGAATGCAATTAATTTTGACTTTGAAAAACAGAAATATTAGTATAATGTTAAGCAGTGCAAGCTTTTAAAAAAAGGAGCAAAGTAAGTGATTTATTCAAATCACCAATGACACAAGATAATATTTCTGATTAACTCTACCCTTTCCCCCCTCTTGGACTACTGAATGATAATCTCCTGAAAACTGAAATAACAACCAGAAAACAATCATAAAATAATACATGTGTGTTAAATTCCCCACTATGAATAAATGTCAAAAAATCTTGAAACGTGCCATCTAGGCAGAACAAGAAGAAAGAAATGCAGTAATAGTAGATTCTAAATTGCATAAAAGTTATAATTTCTAGAGTGCGTAGTGATATAAAAATGTATCTCCTTGGTGGAAATAGTTTTTCAAAGACCATGTCAAAATCCAGTGGGAAAAGATAATACATATATTTCCCTGCAAATATGGCAAGTTATGCCTACAGAAGAGAAATCAGTGTCAACTGGGGAAGGGGGCAGTAGCTGGATTACTGAAAATGCAGATTCCTGAAAAAGAGCACAAACACACTAGTAAGGAACATTTTTAAATTACTGACAAGACAATGAAGATATCTATTATAAAACTCCCAAGATTATCAGTTACATCTTCAGTTTGCATAAAAGATGAAGCATCAGTTATATATTACACAAACAATGTTTCAATCTTCCAAAATATAATTTGTCTAGCATTAATGCATCCAGGTCCCAGTTTTCCAACATGTACAATGCAGCACGTAATATTTGTAAGGTAATTTTGTGAATATCTTGTTCTTATATCCTGCAGTTGGCAAGAATGGGACCAGTATTTTTCAGGAAAACCTTCTATCAAAATAAACACAATTCCAGGCCTTAAAATCTGTTTATGAAAAACAAGGAAGTTGTATACTTAGATGACTATTCTTCTGACTTCACTAAATCGAGTACTTGATGTCCACCAGTTTAAACCCTTGGAAAATAATAACCTTTAGTTACCAGAAAGTTTTCAGTCACTTTCTTGAAGCCTAACTCTCATGACTAGATAAATGAGTTCCTCCTTTCACTTGGTGTCTGATTTATCCTTGAAAAGAACTTAAGGGTTTTCTGGGATGTTAATTGAACATACATACTGTTCCCCCATAAGGGAGTTTAAGTATCAAAAGAGCCTGGGTAGAACATGAACTCTTTGTTATGTAGATATGGTAGGAAAAGTGAAAGGGGAGAACAAACTGACTGTAAATATCAGAATAATAATTCATGGGCAAAAGCATTAATTTACAAACACCTATTTTCATGTACATCTGTAATAAATTACAGACAATTTAACAGTCATCTTTCCTATTTTTTCCCCTTCTTGTTATTTCTTCCATTGATTCTATTATTTTTCTATGGTACCATGTGTAAATGCATTCCGAACATAATATTTACCATTTCATCATGATGAATAAATAACTCTATTTTCCTTCTTGCTATTTCCCATTTCCTTCTTCTCTTCCCCGAACCCTCCTGTCTGACCACCCAGAAACTTCCACACTCTCTCCATTTGAATTTACTAGTGTGTACATTAGCTCTTCTCATCCACTTCCTTTTTAAAATTCCAACTTGTTACTTCTTTGCTGATACATTATGGAATTACAGAAGGCTAAGCGAGAACACCACTAAAATCATAACTGGAGAAATAATTTGGGATGGAAATTGACTATAAGGTAGGACAAAACAGAAAAGTGTAATTGAATTAGGAGAGTAGTACTGTAAGTGAAACTATAGGTTCATAAGCTGTTTCCAAGCACGTTGTCATTAACCCCCAGAGAGTAAAATAAAACTGGCATATGAATCAATGTACACAGGAATTAAGGCAGGAAAATGAGATATATGAGATCTGTGCTGAGAAATACCTATCAAGACAAAAGGCAAATTTTTTTTTTTTTTTTTTTTTTTTTTTTTTTTGTTTGTGTGGGTACCAGGGGTTGACCTCAGGACCTCGCGCGCCAGCAAGCGCCCGTGCCACTGAGCGATATCACCGGACCTTTTCTTCGTATGTGGGTTCCGGGAGTCCAACTCGGACCCTCGCGCTTGCCAGGCAGGCACTGACGCCGCTGAGCCATCTCACCGGCTGAAAATATTTTTCTTTATGGTAACATTTCCCAAAGAAAAGTATCTCCCTACTAACTTTTTGAATAACTTTATGCCCTATGTTGCCCTATTGCAATTAAGTAGAATTATGGCTCCTGACCCTGTGTATCCTAAATTATGGCTGGTTTGGTATTGTTCAGAAATCCACAAATTTGGTGAACATTAACTTTACAAACAAGGTTAATAAATTTTGTACCTACGGTAGTGGAAAACAGAAGGTCAGACAGATTTGAATCACAATCCTTTCTAATTTACAGTCAGTGGCATGGAGAATTCCTTTCAGGACAGTTGTTTAAAACATGCAGAAAGCTCAAGTACTTACTCCCTTCTAATGTGGCACTTTCCTCAGTGACTGGTTTCCCACAGCCTTTTGAAGTACAGGCCCTCAAGTAGAACTTGTACTTGGTAGTTGCATTGAGGTTTGAGAGATGCCAGCTGGACTTTGACGGAGTTGTAATATTAATTTCATTTAATTCTCCAATCTGGTCTGTGTCATTTACTAAAGAAATAAACATTGAATAATGATGTCTCGAGTTTCATAGTACTTAATTTAAAGTTATATTATTGCCTTTTATCTTTTCCGTACTTGTGCTGTGTTATGCAAAGAATTATCTTAATTATCCAAAGCCGTCAACTCATTTAATCCTCTGACATAGATGCAATTACTACGGCCATATCATACACGAGAAAACTGAGATCTATTAAGAATAAACACTTCGCCCAGATCTAGAGCCACTAAATGGCAAGCTGAGATTTGAGTAACCCTTGGTCTTTTGGCCCTAGGGACTACATTTTGAATCATTATGTCACACTGGAGACAAAGATCTTCAAATGATGGATCTAGAAATGATGGACTTCCCCAAATTATTTTATACTCATCCTATCCTTGACTTAAGTACTTGATCGTCTTCTGGAGGAATAATATGAATGATTATGTGTCTTCTATGGTTTCTAGTTTAATATGTGGCAACAAATAAGTAAATATGCTCCTTGAATTACAACAACATTACATCCTGATAAACCCCTCATTAGTTGAAAATATTGTAAATCAAGAAAGCATTTAATGTGCTCACTTTGGCAGCACATATACTGACAGAGCAATTAATGTACCTAACCTTCTGAATATCATAGCTTAGCAACACAGTGCACCGTAGAGTATCAGCAGTGTAGCCTCAAGATCATGTGGCTGGCTAGAGCTGCTGTTTGGTTCCTCTGTTCAGCATCACAAGAAAGTATGGCACCATGAATCACTAGTATAGGGAAAGATCAAATTTTGGAATACAATATTTATTGTATGCTTTCTCAGCATCATAAAGTCAAACCATCATTAAGTCAGAGCCATTTGTACTCTCTATATACAGAACTAATAAACTGATGAATTAATTAAACATTTTTAAATATCACTGCTTGGTAAGCACTGTGCAAAGCATTGAGGGCCAAAAATCTCATTAGGTATTTTGTTTTAAATAATTTGTATATGAGCACAACATACTGTAAGACTACTATAAGAACAATACAAATGATGAACTGATAGACCCGAGATCATGCAGCTGTTAGTCATCAAAATGTTAATTAAAAAACTACTATAATCAATATAAGAATCCAAGAAAATATACAGAGAACTCTCATTTAGACAACCAGCAATGATTAAGAACATGTAATAGCAACAACAAAAAAGTTAAACTACCTAAAAATGTGCCAATCATTTAATGGTAATAGAAAAATATGTAAATATCATGGTATTTAAAAATACACATAACAAGCAGTATAATCATCACAATGGTTAGTATTTTACTTTCTTCTATGTTCTAGGAACTTGTTTTTAAAATACATTTAAGTCATATTCAGATCAATATGAAGATTGGAATTGAAACAATGTTGACATTCTATTGTTAGGAAAAAGATAAGACATCTTTATTAAACAAATTGATATTGAAATGTCTTCATATATTTCTTCATTTTTTTACACATTTTTAAAAACTGGTTTATGGAATGTACAAGTAGACTAACTTGCTCTGTATCTTTACTTAATTACTTCCTGAGAACCTAAATAAGTACATACACCCAATATGCCCCAATTCCTCCTTCCATAAAATAGTGACAGTACATATTTCATAACTGTTTTATTTTAATGAAATAGTGCAGGGAGAGTACAAGGTTCTGATTTGGCTACATAACAAGCACTCAAAAACACTAAATTGCTACTTTCATTTGGCTTATGCCTACATCTAGTAAAACGTGCCAATTCAGCACAGACCATCAAAAACTAAAGCTAGTATGCAACCCTGTCCTGGTTGATCTTCAGGTTATTTCCCATCAGAGAATCAGGGCAATGATTCAGTTGGTTTTTGCAAGCAGAGGAACCTAATTCTCTGTAGTCCCAGCATTTTGCTATTTAGGAATTAATGTCCGCAATTCTAAAGTGTTCATTATCGGGCTATTACTAAAGTTTTTGTGGTCTCTGTCACCAAATTTCTATTTTGAGATGATGCTTAGGTTTCAACATTATTAAGGTAGCAGGTGCTATGATTTAAAATGATCTATTTTTGTTTAAACACTTTAATCCAATGGCACAGAAAGACATAGAGATTATTCTAAATAGTAGTCTGAAGACAGGTCTTCAGTGCGCTTGAGATTACCTGCTTGAACTAGTGAGATAATAGAGGATTCTACTACCACAAGTATATTTAGTTTGGGATTATTATTATTTTTTAAATTTTAATTATTATTTATTTATTTATTTTTATGTGGGTACCGGGAGTCGACCTCAGGACCTCGTGCTTGCCAGCAAGTGCTTGTGCCGCTGAGCGATATCACCGGCCCTTTATTTTTTCCTTTATGTGGGTACTGGGATTCGAACTCAGGACCCCGCGCTTGCCAGGCAGGCGCTTATGCTGCTGAGCTATTTCACCAGCACTAATTTTTATTTTAAAAAGAAAAAATGGAACAAAATTTCAAAACAACATAATAGGAGGGTAACAATGGTTAATACATTGCGTATTGTTATCTTTAAATTTCTTACCCAGAGTACAAGATACTGGCATTCAATTGTCCAAACAATATTATCACAAACCTTTCTTTTCAATGGACTAAGAGAAATTGTAATGTATCCATCTTAACTATCTGTTATATATTTATTTAATTTTATTTTATTTTGCTTTTCCCATTCTTCTTTTCTCCGTTCCCCCACCCCAGTTTCTCTTTCCTTTCGAACAGTTTCTTCCCGTTTTACAATATCTATTGTACATTTTGGATCTTATTTACTCTTTCAGCTTGTCACACTAGGGAGACAATACTCTGTTTACACATGTGCATCTGGTTTATTTCATTAGTTTGGGATTATAGTCATGGATCTGAAGCCAAAGAGGCAGCATAGTTTGGTAGTTACATGTGCTTTGAATAACTACTATATTACTAACACTACTCCTTGAAATGTTTCTTAATTCTCAAGGCTTCTTGTATGTAAATACTAAATATATTTTCTGGCACCCAATGGTACGTCGTTTCAGTTCTAGAACAGGTGTCAGCAAACCTTTTTGTATTACCTAGACTAAATATTTAGACTCTGAAGACCATATAGCCCCTTTACAATGAGAAAACAGCTATAGGAAATGTATAACTATGTGGTAATGGCCGTGCTCCAATAAAACATGACTTATAAAAACAGATGGGCTGAAATGTAACTGTGCTATAACAAAGTATGATAGCCTGTGAACTATGGACTTAAGTGATCCTTAGATCATTAATACACAAGCAAACTATTCAGCCAAAATTAAATTCTAGTATATAACCTTAATTCAATTTTCTACTTACTTATCTGATATTGTAACAGATATCCAGTTAAATTTCCATTTAGTTTCGTAGGTCGTTCCCAGGATAAAGTGGCAGTGTCTTTATCAACCTGGATGACCTTGAGGAACATTGGCTGTTCAGGTACTAGAAAACACAAAATCATGAATGAACACTCATAAATTAGTAAATTTCAAAAGAAAAACAAAAGTCCCATTGCATTACAAATTTTATAGAAACTGAGGCATTAACTCATATGAAGTACATATTAACTATTAATAAGGAAGGAAATGTTTAATATGACCATTGGGTAATTTCCATTATTGGGATTATTCTTCACTATTATTCTCTCACCTCCTTCTGGGGTTTGAAATATATAGGGTTCACTTTCTGGACCAGCTCCTTTTGAATTGTAGGCTAAGACTGTTAAGTGAAATTCACTAAAAGCATCTAGGGAAGGAACCATGCCATAGTTTCTTTGTCCTGAAAATCTCAGAATGTTTACTTCTTTGGGATGTGTTCTTCCATCCAGCAGACTTTTTGTTTTCCACCAATTTATCTGCAATGAAAATATCAGCCCATTAGCATAACAACCATGGTGGTAGATTCTCTTTTGACTTCTTCTGAAAGTGGTTCATGTTCTCAGAGAAGAGATAAATTCAACAACAAGAAGAAAAAATATGATAAAAACCTGATATCCTTTCAGGTGTCCACGTACTCTGTCCTTTGGAACTGTTGACCAGGTAACTTTAACTAATGTACTGTTTATAACATCCACACTATGGACCGTTGGAGCAGTATCAGGATCTGTTAAGGATGTAAGATCGATCAAATTTCAATAAACTCCTAACATGATTATGATGATCCTTTTCCAAAGGTGATTTTTATGATGTTTAGTCTGGGAAAAGCACTTTTGTGAAATCAATTCCAAATGACACTAAAAGCTTCTTATTACAGAGAATTTTCTCAGCCAAAATGGACCCTTAGGAGAAGAGGACAGCCCATACCACGTTAAAAAATGAAGTTCTCCAGATAGTTATAATGTGGGCAAATATACATGGGAATTCAAAACAATGTCCAGTAAAATATTCTGTGGGCATGCTGCTTTTTGAAAGCAAGTGAACTACAGGAATGACATAAATAAAATTACTTGAAAATTTTGTTAATCAAATATTAATAACAGTTAATATTAATTGAGCATATTTTGTGTGTCCAGCACTAAGAACATAACCTGAGAGCAACTCTATAAGATGAGTATTATTATCCCATTATACCAGGAAGTGTACGCAGCAGAATGGACCAGACACAAAGCACTCAAGACTCAAAACACAGTTCGCAAGGAATGAGTTCTGTGTCTTTAGATTTGAGTAAAAGAATGTGAACAGCAGATGAATAAGACGTTATTTCTTATTCTTCACCTTTTTTTCTTGGATCAAAATATCACTCTACATGATCGAAGAACAGTGAGAATAGCTCCTAATCTGTAGCAATACACAATACAGTGCATTCTTTTTTTCCAGCAATGTAATTGGAGCACTTATTATGCTATTAGTTTTTAATAATGTGATCATATCACCAATATTTCAAAATTCCACATCCAAATCTGGATCTGGTCCTCCTTAGTGTTAGGAAGGATCCACCCATCAAGCAAGGCTCCGGGATGACCGGTACAGGCAAATCTAACTGAAAACCTTGAAAACCTCATGACAGCTATGCTGCTTAACTGAGAGTAGCGATAATTTCAAGTAGTATTTGATTTTCAAAACAGAAATTACTGGAGAACTGGGTGAAGTTGAGGCTTTCAAACTACTTGGTCAGCACTCTGTACTAATCACCTGTCCTGCAGTGACCACTGCAGGAGGAAGCACGTGTGCATGTCTTTTTATGTCCTCAGCTAATATATTCATTTTGCATGCAGTAGGTGCCCCAAAATGTTTGTGGACAGGAACGCAATGTGCTCGAGGGAAATGTCTTCCAGTGCTTAAGGGTTTCAAGTGCATCACTTACAGTCTTCTCCAGAGTAGAGGACCACTGACTGAGGCTCAGGTCCAGAGCCAAGTTGATTGATGGCTTGAACTTGGACATCATAAGGAGCATAAACACTGGGTGTCATAACCCGCAAGGTGTGGTTTGTAACTGTTTCCTCTTCCCACTCCACCGGGGATCCTTGTGGCTTCCAGCTCACTCTGTACTCCAGCCCTGGCCCATTCTGTTCCATGGATTTCAAAGGCTAAAACAGAAGCCAAGACCATAAATACGCTGACAAAGACACAGCAGGGAACCACTTTAAAGTGGCATGAGAATGCCACAAAGAGATCTTAAATACCCACCTTGGGGTCAGATATAGTTGTGAAAATTTTTGTTACTCTGTAAGTTTAAGCTTGATAATTAGACCTCTACTACTTTAGATCATGGATCATGCCCTTGTAGGTAAGAATGAGTTTGCATACATGAAATAATTTACAAATAAATTCCACAGGGGATTTTAGCTTTTGCTTAAGCTTCCCACTATATCCTGTCTTTTCATTTCCAGAGAATTTGGCAGAAATGAAAAAGATATGGCCATAAATTCTTAGGTAGTAAATGGGATTTTCCCATAGCTTTTCAGGCAAAATTCTCTACACCTGATTTCATCCTTTTCTATCTTTTTCCCTAAGAGGAGAGTGATGAAGTCAGTCTTTAACTTTGGAGGATACATATGTTTATACACTAATACGCCAGAAGCAGTAATCCTTTTTTATAATAAAGTAATTTCCCAGCTCCATAACCATTGTATTTCTTTAAGGGAAAATGCTTCCTTCACCCAGTTTATTTTGCTAAATGGGTTTGGTGGAGGGTTTTCTAGTATAAGAAATTGGCTATTTCCACTCTAGTTTTTAATTAACAATACTTTAATGAAAAAATATAATTTAGACTGCCCATTTACTTTCACAAAAGGAAATTTTATTTAAATGACTGTTACATTTTTAATTATTTTTTTAATAAAATTTGATTTGTATATTGTTTGTTTATATTAACACTTACATAAAGTTCACTTATATTAACCATAATTTCATTTGTATATGTGGGTATTTCTATAATGTCATATAAAATGTTCTTCAAGAATTTGTAATGCTACTTCACTCAGTCTAATTCACTAAAATACTTATTATGGGCATTGACTGGAATTAAATTGAAAACATCATGCTGTATCAGCAAGTAACTCTATATTCATTCCAAGGTCAATATTTAAATTACCTGAGAGAATAAAATCAAAACAAAACAGAAACTTTCTGAGAATTTTTAGGGTCATTACTTATACTTGCATTTATTGGAAAGTTGTGCTCTGAGATATTTCTTAGTATGAAAAAGATATGGATTCACCAGGGGCTTTCGCATTTTCCAAATGAATTAGACTATGAGCTTTTAGCTCTGTATGAAATCTGGAATTATAATTTCTTTCAGCCTCTACTGACAGCAAATATATGCAAATAAGATTACTCAATTTATGTGTTTTGCTCCAAGGAAAATAGGTAAATGTAACAAAATTCCCTGAGGAATTTTAAAATAAAGTGTATCACTGTTATGAAAACTCTTTTAGCTATATTGTGAGATCTTCTTTGGTACCTGGGCTCCTGAAGAAACAGCAGGGACACTTTTTATTTGGCTTTAAGGCAGTGGCCAACAGAACCTCAACAATTCTCAAATAAGCTCCATAACAAAGATGGAAGAGCAGAAGATCAAAGGTAAAGCAGGCAGGAAGGCCACAAGTCTTCTCTTCCTCTCATAGTGCACCATGAAGAAGTCCTTACAAAGATGTTGTTTATTAAATTGGGGTCTGGGAATCTCTAGATAGGAGTACGTGGATGGCCGTCAAAGGATCTGAAAGGTCCATGATGTTGTCAGCAAGGCGTTGCTACTGCTAACATATTTCCAAAGAGAACTGTGAATCAAATAAAGTTATAACTACCAATCTAGAAACTAGACAAATTGCTGCCCTACCTTAAATCCATTTTGTAATATATATAACTGACAAATACGATATATATATGTGTGTGTATTAGATACGGCATTTTTGAAATATGTATACATTTCATAATAGCTAAATTGTGCTATTTAATATGTGTATTACCTTCCTCACACATGTACCATTTTGTTGTGGAGAAAAGACTTTAAATTTATTCCCATAACAATTGTCTAAAATACAATACAGTCTTATAACTGCAGTCACCATGTTATATATTATTCCATTAAATTTCGTTTAATTCTATTTCATAGCCGTTAGATTTTCTTTTCATATTCTCAAAATAAATAATAAAACTATGTCATTAGGAGTTTAACAACTTGGCTGGCATCATTTAGCCAGATAATTGAAGACATTTCTACCTTGCAAATTACTGAGGAATTTGGGTGGATTTTGTTTTGTCTTGTTTGTTTTTTGATGGCTGTTTTCTAGTTGTCTTTAAAATTAGATTGTTATTTTATTGAAAGATGTTTAAAAATTCATATGAATAGTTTTAAGAACAGTGGGAACTATCAAGCAAAGCATCCAAATGGGAATATTTTAACTATCTATCTAGGCTTCAATGGACTCATTTTCTTATTTTGAGAGATGGGTCATTATCATATTTTAATACTTAAATATTTGAGAAATCATGACTTATTTAATACATGAAGAGTGAAATTTAAAAGATAATGAAAACTAAAACACTTTTATCATTAAGTTAAAATTTAAGGTGTTAGTTCAATTTACTTGTATTTAATGCTAAAACAAACATTGGGAGCATCTAATCTTTTCCTACTGCTCCCCTGTGTTGTTAACCTTTGTGTGAAAGATCAATGTTTTCAAATAAATTATGTATCTCCGATCATTGTCATGTAGACAGGAATAATTTTGTGAATAGTACCTGGAGGGTGTCCGGTATACCACAGTATCTGCTTGTCCACTTGGGAAATAGCTGGCATCTAATTCCTTACTAAAAGAACGATCCTTTCAAAACAATAATCAGTGAATGTCCTTAAACTTTATTCCCTGAGCTGGTAGTTATTAGATCTCCAACACTTCAAAATCATAACGGACAGGATGGCACATATTATGAATGTAACTGTCAATCTAGGTCCACATTCCTGTGACTATTTACTTCTCAAGTAAATTAATTACTTAATTACATGGCATTTGCTCTTCAAAGGCAAATTACAAACAATTTCTTGGTGTAGTCCCATTCTTATTAGAAGAGTGCATTAGTTATCAGCCATTTGGGGAAAAAAGAGTGACTTATGAGCAAGAGAAAAAATAAGGACAATTGAAGATTTCTTCCCTCCTTTCTTTGCTGACTTAGGACATGGCATCTGAGTGAAGGCAGTGAAACTATGAAGTCCCAGCTTCTCTGTATGAAGCATATGACTGATACCATGCAGCTACCACCAAGCTCCCACAGGACTGATGAGGAATCATGGGCTAATGTTAGTGAAGCATTATGGGATTCTCTGAAGAAGTGACCTGAAAATTACATAGTAGCATTGTCATCTCACCAGTTATACTATCTTATGGAATTTAAAGGAGGGTAAGCAGATATGCTCTATAAGAATAAAAGATTAACATAATTTCAGACTGTAAGTAATTATGAAGACAATATGGCTGTCACTATTTATTGCTACTAAATCAAAGAAAGATTTATTTTATTTTAATCAACACTACTATTTTAAATTTAATTTAAAATTAAATATAAAAATATTTAAAGTTTAATGTAAAAATATGGACTAAATAATTTACAGAGATGGACTGATATTTCAATGATTATAAAAGATATATGAAGGAAAAAATAAGCCAAATTTTATATATTTTTAAATTCTTCCAAGGACCAGAACTTGAATGAAATATGAAAACAAATAGGTATATTCCAGGATTATTACAAAATGTCCTATGTCTATGTGAGATTCAATGAACTCAGTGTTAGAGGCTTATTATTAATCAGAGGATTGAATGGTAATTTACATTAATTTATGTCAATATACTTGCTCACAAAATATGGCTAAGCTTTAAAGGGAAAATGAAGTTTTCCGCTGTTACAGAAAAAAACTTGGAAGTAACACTATAGTAATTAAAGTTATCTCAATAGATATAAATTTTTCACCAAATTCAAAGAGTAAAGTCTATTTAATAATATTTAACAGGAATATGTACAAGAGGGAAAGTACTACTTGAAGTCTGTTATGGCTTGTATATAGATGTCCCCCCAAAGCCTTATGTATGCATAGGTGGGGCTTTTCAGAAGTGGCTGGATCTAGGGTGTGTGAATGTATATTAAGGGTGTGTGAATATGGGTTGAGGGTATGGTACTAAATTAGTTCACTGAAGGGTTTAGCATAGTTCTGTGTGTGGATAATGGGAAAACCCAGCATGGGTGTGGGTGGCACCACCCAAAAGGCTTGTAGCCTGGAAAGGATCATAGGGAAAGGGACTCTTGCTTTGCTGCTACTGCTTTCATCCTACCCTGACGTGGACTGTTTCTTCTCTGCAATGCCCCTCTGCCATACTGCCCTGCCTTGGAGCCAGCCGACTATGAACTGAAACCATTACAAACTGTGAGCTAAAACAACCTCGCCTCCTTTAACTTGTAGATGTTGGGTATTTTGGCCAGGCAACAAGAAAGTAACTAAGACAAAATCCAAAAACAGTCATGTTTAAATCCGGGTTTTGTTAATTTCTAGTTTTATAGGGGTAAGGAAGACATTCATCACCTTGGACTTCAGTTTTCATACTGAGAACGATGCGTTAATGATACTTAATTGACAAGGTTATTTTCAGATCTAGAAATGAATGAGCAAAATGCTTACAGAGGTAAATAAATGATGATTATTATTTGAAGGTTATCCTTTGGCATAATACCTAGTAAACCACGTCGTGGAAGGTTTTTAGTGTTTGAATAGGAGAATATGTAAAATATTGCTAAAATTATTGAGATTTTGAAATGTTTGGGAACAAATTCCAAATAAATTAAACAATATAATTTTCCCTAAATTATTTACCAATGTTAAACTCCATTTCACAATTTATTCTAATCACAATGCTCTTTAAAATATACACTTGTGACAACTCACAAATTAATTTCACCTCCAAATCTCATTAATTTGTGTTTTTTAATTAATGTTCTTTTTATGTATTTGACATGCAGAATCAAAAGGGAGAAAAAAGAGCACAAAGAAATACATAACACATTGAGGAATACACACCTCCCATTTTATAATCATTTCCTTGGGTTGAGAAGCTTGAACCCTTATGTTTTGTGGATTCTTGTCTGGAGCTGAAAAAATGACAAGTGTTAAAATTATTTTTAACATCGCATAGTAACCAATGGGGAAATCATCATATCACTCCCCCCAAAACACAGATATTTAAATAAATTTGATTGTACTTACTAATTTAAAATGTTACAGTTACTGAAAGATATTTAAGGCAGCTTTTAAACATACATGAAATTTATAGGAATAAAGTAATATTTTAAAGTTATAAAATTATTTCCCACTGAGTAGTAGTTTCCTTCTCTCTCTCTCATACATATATAGATATATTTTACATATATATACATGTGTGTAATATATAATATATATTATATATCATGTGTAATATATAATAATGTATATAATATAACAATGATGTATATAAAATATATAATTATATAATGTATATAATATGTTATAATGTATATAATGTATAATGTATGTAATGTATATAATACATTATAATAATGTGTATATAACATATAATTACATATATACATAATATATATTCTATACATGTATATATGTAAAATATATATAATATATATATATTTTTTTAATCTGCTACCTAAATTTCTAAACCTGATTTTTAAAAGTGTGCTTTCATTTTAAAGCTGCTGTACTTTTTCTGTTAGAATTCTGTTGATAGAAATACATACTATGATGTGATGGGGAATAAAATTAAACTTCATGTATTAACATCTACAGTCAAGTTTTAGGACCACCAAATAGAAAGCAGCATGTAACCATGAAATACATTCAGATTGACTCATTTTATTAGTAAGAGCTAAGCAGGGAGTTTAGTGCTCTTTGACGTACATCAAAAATCATACAAGTATCTAAATCAGTTTTTTCAACTCATTTTTTCTCACCCTAAAAAGTAATTTATACCCTAGCCTATTTGTTTCACTCAGGAAACAACAAATATCATGTCACGACCACATGAATGCCTAAAGTCAGTTCAGTAACACAAATTATTTTAACACTATTATATTTGAGATTTTAAAAAGTAGGCAATTTAGATAGATATGGAGATGGAAAATACTAAATACATAAGAATTAAAAATAAATAATGTTACACACATTGAAAATTTAACTAGGTATCGCTAATGAATTAAAAGTTTTATTTCAGAAAACTGAATCATTGACTTTCACTGTATTTTGAACATCAATACAGAATATACTTTATGATATTTGGCTTAAACATTATGCTCAGCTGTTGGAAAATATCCATAGTAATGTTTCCTCATATACCACCCCTATCCTCCAATTTTCTGCTTTCTATCAAACAAGTAATTAATATTTACAAGCCTAGTGTACTCTGAATATTTTATTTGTTGCTAACAGAATTGCTCATACTGGAGAAATCTAAAATCCAAAGCTAACCGATAGTTTTTTAAAACATGTTCAAAATAGAAGATTTTCCTGGAAACCTGGTGTGGGAAGCTGCATACCTGCTGGTGGTGTTTCATGGTGGTCCGAGGGCTGGCTGGGGTGGCTCTTCCCCACTTCATTCATGGCTATGACCCGGAACTGGTATCTCACATATGGAGCTAACCATAATAAGACTGTTGTTTCCTTTCCTTGGACTCTAGTGAATTCCTCCCATCTTCCAGGTTCTTCTCTGTTTCCCTCAAATTCTACAATATACTCTAGCAGGAAAACCACAGACAGAGCATTAGAACATAACAAGATGGCTTAAATTACACTAGGATTTATACACAATATTGAAAGTTTAAAAGCCTGGCAAGTGCTAGGTTGTGAGTTGAATTCCCTGTACCAAAAAAAAAAAAAAAAAAAAGGGTATTTGAAAAACAAATATACCCAGTAGTTAAGAATAGCTAGCCATCAAATCAACTTTAATTCTGTTGGATAAAGAAAATAGTTATTTCAAGTCTTCCTACCACTAATATTGCTATTGTGGTCATCTCCAGCTTCCCAGGACAGCCGAACACTCCTGTTCTGTCTTTCAGACAAGTGAAGATTTTCCGGTGGATCTGGAACATCTAATTAATAAAGATAAAGTTAAGGAAAATGTGGCTCATTGCCTTAGTTTCTCTGATTCCTTCAGTCAGACACATTGCCCTTCCTCTCTGGTCACAGGTCTCCACTCTGGTTTGTTCACATATCACTGGTCCTTCAGCTACACTTTCAAATGCAGCGTCCTTCAGATCCATACCGCAGTTGGCCATAGCATTTGCCTTTTCTCTGATAGCAGTTTTCAAGGGCTATCTTTGACTCTGTGTAGGGGATGAGAATTCTTTTAAGAATAATTTTTAAGAATGACGTTTCCTCCTCCCTGTCTCTGGTTTACCTACGGAAGTGAGCCAAAAAATCTCCATTTGTGAACATGTTCCCTGTGGATAATTATGCAGAGTCAAGTTTTGGAAATGCGTTTCAGATGGGTCATTTACTTTCCTTCAGTTCATAATCACTTATATACATGATTATTCTTTGTATGATTAAAAAAATCTTCAAGATCAGTCATTGCCCGTGGTGCCTTGTACATACCATACATATTTTGTAAATAAATAAATGAAAAATATAGTGTCACTTCAACTGTGAATGCAATTATATAAAAGCAATAAAAATAAGGTCCTGTGGTTATAGAAAAATAAGACAGGAAATGTGATTTTGCTCTTTTTTTTCTGCAAGTACTTTGGACTTTCATTCTAATTCTTAATATGTAATAGCAACTTTCATGCTGCTTGGCCTGGAGTCTGAAAACAAGTAGGAAGTCAGTTTATACAGGAAGAGGGAGTTCTGGCACTGTTCATTGTTGTGACAGAAAGTGGAAAATTGAGTAGGAGATGCCAAATACTTTAGCATTACATGGAAATTGGAGTACATGGAAATTTCCAGCACTTCTGAAATAAAAGAAAGAGTAAAGTGAAATATAATCTTGAATGGTCATTACTTCCAAAATTTGCTGCCATTTTTCTCAAGCACTTAGGGACAGTTACCTTTGCTCAAAGGAGACAATAAAGGTGCTATCAAGCATGGCCTTTCAATGGGCTCTTTTCTCTCCCAAGGGAAAAAACCATCTACTGCTCCTGCTGAATATTTGCCAATTGCTGAAGATTCACACTGATGAAAAACACCATTTCCAGTTAAGAATAGAATATACTTGTGTTTAATATGTGGTCCATGACTGTGTCTAAATTTTAGGGCCTTTAAAAAGAAGGCGTTTCTTTAAAAAGGTTTTGGATCTCTGAGCTCAGAGAACTTAATGATTTATTTTCATCATTTACTAAAAGTCCACAAAGTTCTGAAACTTATAGAAGAAACTAAGCCAGCATGTTCATTCTGAGATTAAAACCCAATCCTCTGTGAATCATATGGCACTAGAACTGATAAACTTGCAACTGAAAATTTCTCATTCTTATGTTAAGGCTTATGGAAATAGTTTCTGATCAAAGTAGGTTGAGCCTGTGCTTTAAAAAAATATTTTCTAGCAGAAAAGTCTTTTATAAACTATACATCTGCCAGGTGTGGTGGCGCATGCCTGTAATCCTAGCAATTGGGAGGCTGAGGCAGCAAGATCACCATGCATTCGAGGACAGCCTGGGCTACGTAGTGAGACCCTGTCTCAAGAAAAAGAAATAAATTAATAAATTAAAAAAAAAACTATATGTCTACAATCATTTATTATTATGAGCTGTTGAAATATGACTTTTTAAACTAAAGATTGGATTAAAAGCATTGCAATGTAAATTCAAGGATGAAGGTTTTCTTTGTGTGTGTGTGTGGGTACCGGGGCTCAACCTCAGGACCTCACGCACCAGCAGGTGCCCGTGCCGCTGAGCGATATCAACAGCCCTTTTTTTTCATATGTGGGTTCCAGGAGTCGAACTCGGGCCCTCGCGCTTGCCAGGCAGGCGCTTACGCCGCTGAGCCATCTCACCGGCCCCCAAGGATGAAGTTTTAAAAACACATCTTATCTTATAAATATTCTCCAAAAAATATTTTGAACCAAGGAATCTTGGCACACACCTGAAATCCCAGCATTCTGAGAGGCAGAGGCAAGGATCATGAAGAGTTACTGAGTTACTGAGTAACTTACAGATACCTTGTCTCAAAATAAAAATTTAAAGAGTGGTGGGGAGATAGCTCAGAGTAGAGGTCCTGAATTACGTCCCCAGGGTCATAAAAAACAAAAAAACAAAAACAAAAAAAACTACTATTCTACTCCAGTGTCACAAAAAAAAAAAAAAAAAACTACTATTCTAAAATGTTTGGTAGATTACACATAAATAGTATATATGATCACAACCACTATTTATTTAAAATTATCAAAATTTAATGGTCGTAGAAAATGGTAGATTAATCATAAGAATGCAATTTAAGTTTTGCAAGGAATTTGAGAAGGTGAGTACCCAATCCCCTTGTTGCTGCCATTATTTGAAACAAATAGCAAAGTCTATGGATCTAATAGGTACTCTCTCTTTATGGTGCCTAAAGTAAGTTTCAGTTTATGTACAACTATTTTATCTGGTGAATTACTATTGGATTAATCACTAAAGTATCAAATCTTTCTGCTCGTACAGTCCTGAAGAGACTTATATATATCATGCCTAAAGATGTTGTCTTACTAAGTTGAACTCATATGTTTGATTTTCTTTTTCTAGTAGAACCCAACCTGGTTGCCATTGGCTTTACTTGAAGATATCCAATTTATTGACACATTTTTCACCACCTCACTTCAAAAAGACTCAATTTTTCCCTCAGTCTGCATCTCTCTTAGTAATTACCTGTGGACTCCAGCAGTCAATGAGCTAAAAATACAAAGCCTTATTACAATGACTAATGCAGATATATAACAGAGTAGTATAACCAAAAGCAAGCACTTTTAAGAAATATCAGCAAACTAAAAGGAAGACTAAGTGGATCCATCTGAACCAGAACAAATGGAAACTGTCATGATGTCTGCAGCTGTCAGAGACCCAGAAGAAAACTCATGCATGGTATGATATTTCAATAATTTTTAATAAGGACTCCTTAAAACCATGGAGTTGGCTGTAGGGGTCACTTTAAGTACTTGCAATGAGGGAGAAGTTACCAAAATCTCATCTTGAGGAGCTGTGATTTCAGCAATTGGACATAGTCAGCCTAGGAGGGTGGGAAGAAGGGAAGAAGCGAATGAGGGAAGGAAGGAGGGAGGGAGGGAGGGAGAAAGGGGAATGATCGTCCCCAACCTCCCTTACTCCCAAGGTTCCCCATTGGCCACACCAAATGAAAGCTAGAGGGCAAGTAGTTTGCTGATGCTGTGTTATAGGATGGCTTTCCAGGTCAAAAAGCTGGTGGAGTGAATCTGGATAGGAAATTGGAAAACATCCAGCGGATGGTGTAAGAGCTGTTAATGTTGGTGATTTCAGGGGTAATTGCATTGATTACTCTAGTGAAATACGCAGTTCTCTAATTAGCAATATAACACACAAAACAAACAAATGAAACAAACAAAGGCATTCCCTTGCAGAATGCCTGAAGTTCCTCCCTACCTTTCTTGGACCTCTGAAGCTGAGCCTGTAGTCTGTTGGAGAGCGCAACCACTGTATATCCATCACTGGACTCCCTCATGCAGTCCACTCTAGCCCATTTCCTCTCCTCAACCCCATTTCTCTGCACACCAACAAAAGCGAGCTCTACAGCCCTAGGAACTCAAGCATGTTTCTTTTTTATTTTTCCTGCTGATGGCATCACTTACCTCCGACTGTTAGTGGTAAACTTACCCACGCAGAGAAAAGAATTAAGCATTAATTAACTTCTTTTATATGAGAAGAGGAGAAAGCATTTGAAAGTGTGGTCCGTTTTTAAAGAAAAAATTCAAACTACCAGTATATATGTAAGAGCTCAAATAATTGTTGGCTTTATCACAATGGAGCAACAGAATTTAATCAGCAGTGGAGAAGACATGAACGGAGACTTTTCTTGAGTTAGGAACTGAGATATATTATGTACAGGTGTGAATTCCCTATGATGAATGTAATCATTCTGTACATCAAAAGTATACCAATTAAATTAATTTTAAAAATAAAAAATAGGGCCGGTGATACAGTTCAGCGGCCTAAGTGCCTGCCTGGCAAGCATGAGGTCCCGAGTTCGACTCCCGGTACCCGCATATAAATAAATAAATAAATACATAAATAAATACATAAATAAACAAATAAATAAATAAAAAACAAAAAAAGGAACTTACCAAGGACAGTTACTTGAGTTACCTCAGCAATGCTATCGAGTGCAGTCTGAGCCAAACAGGAGTAAATACCTTGATCCTCTAAAGTCACATTAGAAATGGTCAGATTAGCTCCATCAATTACTATCCTATCAGAAAATAAAGAAATAAAAAAAGAATATGAAGAGGATAGAAACAACAGGAACAAAATCCTTTCAAACATGTGTATTTCTCACGGAAAAAAAATGCAAGGAAGAGTCACACAAAATCTTCACATAATACAAATTTTATTAAAGAATGCTCCAGATGAGAATTGGAGGAAAGGCAGTATTCAAGCATATATCAATGTCTACATAGCCATAAATGGGACCACATTTTTAAAAATGTAATCAAACTCTATGATACAAAGGTCAGAATGGAACTATGTGTCGCCTGTCATGTCTAAGAAGTACACTATATACAATAGCTAAGACATATTTGAATAAATTTAAATCATGAGTAGGAAACCCTACATAGGATTAATTGGAATGCTTCTTACAAGAGCAGATTCCTGAATCCCATCCCTGCGCCACAGAATCAAAATATCTGCAAGAAACACGATAATCTCTATTTTGGGCACAGATTTCCCTTTTCTCTCTCCCCACCTCTAAATAGAAGGGATATTAAGAACTGGTCGCACTCTATGTGATTCGTTACAACAGGAGGTGGCAGTAGAGCACTTCTTTTTACAAACCATTTCAACTAGTTTTTTTAATCATTTGTTCTATTTTTGCCAATTTGGAACAGAATTTACTACACAAAAATTGCTTCTTTATAAATTATATCTTTTACATTGTACCTGTGTATTATAAACATGGCTGTTCACATAATTTTTTTTTTTTTTTTTTTGTGGGTACCGGGGGGACGACCTCAGGACCTCGCGCGCCAACAGGCACCCGAGCCGCTGAGCGATATCTCCGGCCCCTTTTTCGTATGTGGGTTCTGGGAGTCGAACTTGGGCCCTCGCGCTTGCAAGGCAGGCACTTATGCCGCTGAGCCATCTCACCGGCCCTGTTCACATAATTTTTAAAATAAAATTCCATTAAATTTGAAATATTTTCACAGCAGTGGCTCTTTACTTGAAACAGTGTTATCCTTGCAGGACAGGAGGGAGAATGTCCTTAAATAATTTAAATTTTTAATGTAAAACTCGTATCTGTGAAGTTCAAATTATAGAAAATTGCCTCAAAGTATAGTGAAATCAAACATTGTCTGAGTTCATGATTTGTTAGGAATAGTCTCCTCATTATTAGTACTTTATAATCTTGTATTCTCTTCTCCCTTCCCCTTCATATTCCCTTTATTTTTATTTGCTGCTACTTCTGAAGGGAGAAAGTCAACTCTTCCTTGATGCTGAGGACAGAGCCCTCACACTTGTTTGCCACAAACCTTTTCCTCCCCTACCCTCCTAGACGCGGCTGCATCACACATCGCTCAGCCCGCGGCGCGCCTCCTGCAGAGCTGGGTCCTTCATTCTGCCTACTGTCACGAACGGTCTCCATTGCCCTTATTAAGCACAGTATAAGTTTAAGAATTACTTCACATCCACGCTCTCCATTTCAGTTTTCGTAACAAGAGTATGGTTTATAGTCACTGTTTAGAAATGCACAACAAGTTCCTTGGGTTCATTCCAGCCAACCTGACAGGGCTGATGTGAGCCTTAAGGAGGAAAGGCATATACAGGAAGTACTAACATCACATGAGGCACTCCGTGGACATGATAGTCCAGATAGGAAATTCCCAGCACCTACCATAACCCTACACACGAAAGGCAACAGGAGGAAGGGAAAGGAAGAATTTTCACTTCTCATTATTTTCTATGTACTTTTGATATGAAATTTAATCTCTTTCTCAGCAAAAGTGTCTGGTTCCCTTCCTAGGAATAGGAAGATGGTGCCTCAGCAGAAGATGGGAAGCAGGGCTTACTGATGGTCCTCTAGAAATGTAGCAGGCATCTGTGATCACAAGTCCAGGGCTATTCCTGGCAGCAGTCAAAACCAGACATCTGCGGTCACTACCTGCCCTCCTCACTCCTGAGGCCTTATCTGAGCTAAGGTCACTGTCCCTCCCCTCACCACTTGTTAAGGACAGCTGCAAGAACACCTGAGTGACTTGCTCTGTCCACTCAGATAGCCGGAAGTGCAATTTAGAGTCAACCACAGCATCCTGGGTAAACTGTGAAACTGGCTG
Source organism: Erethizon dorsatum (assembly GCA_028451465.1). Classification (NCBI taxonomy): domain Eukaryota; kingdom Metazoa; phylum Chordata; class Mammalia; order Rodentia; family Erethizontidae; genus Erethizon; species Erethizon dorsatum. The sequence goes on along the minus strand of CM051825.1, from coordinate 53,659,434 downwards.
GAGCTGCTGAGGTCAGATCCTAAATGTGCATGCCACGATGGCAACAAGGCGTGGGGCCCTGGTTCTTTTCCCAGTGATAGCCCAGCGATCACATGGAAGGCCTCGGGTAACCAGGTAATAGTGACAGAAAAAGAGAATTCAGGTGAATCTCAATAGTTGACAGAGCAACTGAGAACTAATCTGAGCATAATCTAAGGATGAAGATCTCTGATGCAAAATGCAGGTGTACATAATTAACCCCTCCTTGTTTGAATATAGTTGCAATACACACACTGGCTTTGCACAACCTTTACATATATAGAAAGCATAGGAGGGAATAAGTTAGTATCAAGGCTGAGACAAATGCTTTTGGCTAGTGATGGTGCACTAGTGTGCACAAATGTGTACACATGAATACCAGTAGCAACAGATACCTAGCAAGCAGCAGAAATGAGAAAAGCAGCCTGGAAAATGGTAGTACAAACAATAGTAATGAAAAAGGAGTGTGTATTTAGTATTTTCTAAGTGCTTCGTATATTAATTTACAATACCCTAATGATGAAGGCATTTTTCTAATATTTTTCATCAAACTAGGTCACAGAACATAAAATGGAGGCATAGCCACATTAAGCAGATTGAGAGCACAGACACGAATCCTGGCAGAGCTGGGATTTGAACCCGTGAACGGGCCCAGGCTTTTTATCAGGACTCTGCTGTGGTCTCATCTACGCAGTGCACATCCTGTCCAGAGACTTTCAGATATACGTTTTTCAGAATAATGAATAGCAAACCCTAACCTGAAATGAGATTCGATTCCAAGAAGGTGAAATTTTAACTCTTACTTTGTAATAAAGCAAAGTAATAAAGGAAGCAAAGCTGACCTCCAGAGGTTTTCAAAGACAGAGTAGGCATTCTGATTGTTTTGATTCTTTTCTCTCTTTAATGTACTTGATGTCATCTAGTACTATTTTGCATCTATTCACATTTTTTCTTTATTTTATCTTCTGTCTTTTTCCTATATTCTTTACATAGACGTTAGAAAACTCAAAAACATCCACGTGGTCCTCTAAATCCATTGGTTCCTGGATTCAACCAGGATGGAAAATAGTCTAAAAATTTTGAGTCTATATTGAACATATACAGACACTTCCCTTGTGATTATGTCCTGTACAACACTGCACAATAATTATTTTATACCATTAACATATTAAGAATGACTAGCAACGTAGAGATGGTTTGAAGTATGCAGCATGACATACATAGGTTACAGATAAATACAACATATTTTGCATAAGGGACTTGTGTATCCACGGATTTTGGGATCTCAGGGAAGGGGAGTTGGAACCAGACCACCAGATATGAAGTGAGGGCTATACTCATCAATAGTTTCTAGAAGGAAAGATTCCAGATACTACTGAAGTTCTGACACAGGGAAGGACTCACATGAGCCTGGGAGTCAGAAGCAAAATGGGAATCATGTTCTCTGGGCAATGGGAGCCGAGTGGCTCTGGGAGACACAGGAAGGGGCAGTGGCTGCACTCAGCAGTAGCATTAATGGGGAGAGGTGGCTGTGAGAACACCAGGCGTTTTTAGAGAACTACATCACAACAACCGCAGTGCCATGTGATTAAGAACCCAGCAGATTTCTAAGCAGCACCCCTTAGGCCATGTTCCTCCAGTCTTTCCTAGGCTTTTGTAAACACTTAAGCCCATGCAATGCATCTGCCTCAGTTACCTGGAATGGCTTCTGCTTCATGCACTAAAAGGATGATAGATGTGGTATGAAAATTCAGTAGCAAAAACAAGAAGATAAACATGTGATAGAAAAGTGAAGTAAGTACTGTATGACCTTTTAGAAACTGACTTGAACACTGAAATGTAATAATCAGTTTTTGTATTTTATCTAGTGTGAGTACTTTTAGCACCAACTTTTTAAACATAAGGCTTTAAACTCAAGCTCAGATTATAATCTACCATGATACACTACTTACCTGCCATCTTCTGTACCATTAATTTCAAAGTCTTCTCCATCTTTACTCCAGGACAGCTTCAAACTGTTTTTCAAATGTGAGTCACATTTGCTCTCACAATATAACTCAAGCAGGTGTGCTTTGGGGACCCGAGGATTCTTAGGAGAAACTCTAAGTTTTGTAGCATCTGTTTTCACCAAAGACATTAGTTAGGGATATAGAGCACAGCTTACTTTGTTACCAAGTGTCTGCAATTTAGAGAACCAAAATTATTAATGTTATACTCAAGTCTTCATTCAAGACTTCTTGCAGTGTAATTTCCTAACATCATTACAATTCTCTTTCTGTGCAGACCTGGGCATCTGACAAAATTTGGATACAAGTATCAATTAGTAGTTTGGTTATTCTTAGAAATTCTTCTGCAAAATGCCTCTAGATGTTGAAAATAATATACTTCCTTCTTTTAGTCCTTCTGAGTATACAATTTAAGCATTGTAATAAAAAGGAAAAAACTACTTGATTCTCTATCAGTGTGTTTATTATTAATTCAAAACCCGAGGTTAAATGCTGAAACACAGGCACATAAGAAACCATCAGCATGAAGGTAGGAATTAGTAAGTCAGCTCCAAGACAGTAGAGCCAGTGCCTGCTCTGGTACCCAGCAAGCAGATTGTGCAGGCTGGAAGGGAGCTTATATACATTAAACTCTCAATACATGTCTGAATTTCTTGTTGAATGAGTTCTAGTGAATGAAACTTACAGTTCATAAAGATAAATCAGTAGTATCAACAGCCCAAAGCTCAAAAATGTGTATTAAGGGTAGTACCTTCAAAAATATCAGCTTCATTATGATTCCTTCAAAACATACAATCCTTACTCTTTAAAGTTACTGTTTAATGACTTTTTTTTTTAGTGCAACTGGGAATTGAACCCAATACTTTTTCAACAAGTTACATCTCCAGCTCTCTTTACAATTTTAAATTTTGAGAAAGGGTCTTGCTACATTTCTAAATTGGCAAGTTTGCTCAGGTTGGGCTTGTGGTCTAGCCTCCCAGAATTCTCAGATTACAGGCATGTGCCACCACACCCAGCTTTAAATAACATGTTAAAGGTAAATACATTTTTATTCTGTTATCTGAGACCTGGGGAAGTTCTTAGGTGCAAAATCATAAGAGCTGACCTCCAATTCCAAAATTGCATCTAATATGCACTATACAAAATTCTCTCAAGGAAATAATTAAAACTGAAAGTATTAATAAATTGTTTACTTGTTATCACAGGCATAAAGTTTGAAGACACTGCTAAATTGAATTAACATTAAGTATATGTATTACTAAACATTCTACTGCTAATTTTCAATTTAAAATATATCAATTTCATACTAATAGACACCTTTTAATAAGTGGAATAGGGAACTTTTAAATGTTGCTGGCCATCTAACACCTAGCTCCTTCTTATGATTATTTGAAGTTAAGGACACATCATACTCTGCAATGCTTATAGTAGTCTTTTAGAAGAAATGCAATCTATGACTTTTGAGAAAGGATCTAAAGAATACTAGCAGGAGCTCAAACTTAAATCAGACTGTTTCATTTGGGGAAAGGAAGATAGACTGAACCCATGCAAAATAAAAATGAAGTAAAAGTACTTCTAATATCCAAATTGGCGATGACTGCAGTTTTTCCAATAGCATTTTCTACCCAACAAGAGTATGACCCTGCATCTTCTTCGGTGGTTCCAATGATCTGTAATGTACCATTTTCATGAATATGGTACCGCCTGCCTTCAAGGGGTTGTGCTTCATCCATTCTCTGCCTACAGGAAAAAAAGCATAAATCAATTTGGAGTGGTTTGGAAACCCTTTTGTTACTCATCATTGACATTATTCAGACTCATCCTTTCTTCAGGAGCTTAGCAAACCTTTTAAAATGTTCCACTGGGGTTTATAATTCCTGAGAATTGGTTATAGATGTGTTTCTTATCTGCTTAAATAGATTGCAGCTCAAAGAAATCCAGTCTCTGCTCTACACTTCAGGCATCTTCGTCATAGCTATCAGCACCATTCTGTACCTGTCCTCAGAGATTAATAAATTTTCTGCCTTACTGATGGCAAACATTTTAGTTAATGATTGCTACAGAGTGCTAAATGGGAAAGCTAGTAATTGAAAGAGATAATAACCTCCCAAACCTCTTGCTGTTCTGGGAGAACATTGGTCATTCAGAAATATTATAAGCCAGGAAGTCTTACTTCTGTGGACATGGATTACATTTATTCTATCAACCCCAAAGTCATTTTCTCCTATACTTATCTATTTTCCTACCACTTCCTGCCACCACTTGATTCACCCTGTACATTTCACAGTAAGCGGCTGCTTTAATTCCAAATTGGAAAGGACAAAATGTGGCTGCTGCTCAGAGGATTTCACAGGGTGGAGTCTAGGCTGAAGTAAAGGAGAGAGGACTTTCCTCAAAAGTGAAATTTCAAAGGGTGACCAACATTTAAATAAGCAATATCAATAATATCTTAGATTTGTTTTCCAGTGCTGGGAATTGAATCCAGTTCCTTCCTATTGAACTATGGCCCCAGCCCTTTAACTTCTTTTTTCTTTTTTTTAATTTCGAGAGAGTCTTGTTAATTTGCCGAGGCTAGGCTCAAAACTTGTGATCCTTGCCGATGAGATAGCTCAGCAGCATAAGCGCCTGCCTGGCAAGCACGAGGTCCTGAGTTCAACTCCTGGTACCCACATACGACAAAAGGGCCGGTGATATTGCTCAGCGGCACAGGCACCTGCTGGTGCACGAGGTCCTGAGGTCGACCCCTGGTACCCACAAAAAAACAAAACAAAACAAAAAAAAACCTTGTGATCCTCTTGCTTCAGTCTCCAGAGTACTGAGATTACAGGTATGCACTAACATACCTTGGTTACTGGACTCTTTTTAAAATTAAAAATGCAAAAAATAACATGCTGAACAAAATATCACAACTTTAATTTTAAGTATAGACAAGATCTGACTCTGCACTTTCATGACTTAATCTCATTTCACACTACACCAGGTCATACAGAACAATGGCACGATTATCCAATAGCAGTTTAACCAACCTTTTGCAGTAAGGTAAACAATATGGCAGATCCATAAGGTAATGTGTTTGGACTAAGGACACCAATTAAAATTTTGAAATGAAAATAAAAATGAATGTTGTTAACATTTCACCATCTGTATTTGGAATTAAATGCAGGCTTCAATAATGGCAACAGTAAAGTAATACATGACCTTATATTTCCCCATAATGAAAAACCAAATCTGTCTTCAAAGTTATCTAAGGGATCACTTTAATTCTTTGCTTTTCTTTATGAATGCAAATGACTTTCATTATTTCCCCATATGAGAAAATCTTACAAACCTAGCCAATGTTTTCGGGAGAGACAGGTTATTAAGTTTGCTTCCTTATTTCTCAGAGGCATTGGCTCCATATAACAACATGGATACAGTGTAGCTTGTCAAATAATGGATGAAGAAACAAGGCAAAAATCTACCAAAGACATTGTCTTAAGAAAACAGTGTGGCAGCTTACCAAGTCACAACTGCCTCTGGTGAAGCAAAGTATTCGCAATGTAGGAAAGCACTGTAGCCAATCACGGTAGCATAATTTTCTTCATTTCTAGTTTGTATCAGTGGAATAACATCTATTTGAAAATAACAAAATACAGTTTTAAAGATTCATTTAAAAACTAATAACTTATTACCTATAAAACTTTCTATGTCCTCACCATATGGACAGAAATGGAAGAGAGCTAAATGCTAGAATGCAATGATTTAAAATTCAGAAAGTGCCTAAATTCAATACATTTCAAAGGTAAAATTTCACTGCACAATATTAAGTCCACACATAAAGTGAAAGATCATTTTATTTTTTGCCTATGTTTTATGTGCCAAGAATTCAACTGGTGTTGTGACCAGCTCTAACTGAACATTTTCTTTCAGAAAAGAGCAGATCATTCTACTCTAGGTGTGCTCACCTACAACATCAATATTGGCATTGGCAAGGATAGTTCCATGAACATTTGAGGCTTCGCACTGGTACACAGCAGTATGATTTGGATGTAGGTTGGTAAAACTAATTTCCCTTGGGAAGACAACATCACCCGCAAATAGATGATCTGAAAGTGATTAAAGAATGTCAGTATAATAAAGAATAGGACATAAAATATTTATATACCATTTATTAAATGTGTCACACAGTATTTATGTTTTAAAACCAGCTTAGGGTGAATAATAGTTCACTGAAACCAATTCATAGGCTTTCTTAACATTAACCATGGGCTTTTCTTTTCAGATCCTTCCATATTTCCAAGCTTTCTTCAAATTAACACTTATTGTCAGAATATTTGTAGATCTATAAAACATCTCATTGCCTTTTTGTATCCCTGCTCACAATAAGATTCCAGATTTTCCACTTCATACTCAAATCCCACTATGGACTGCCTCTTATTTATTCCTTTGAATTTTGATCTGAATTTTATACAGAACAAAGCATGTGGTCAAAACAAAGTAATACTCCCAATCTACCAGCACTGGTTGCAGCTTTCTCCTTTGACACTTATGTTCATATTTCACTCCTCAGTCCTTCTGTAATTTTCTGATCCACATCATTCATTTATTGTGCCTTGTTTTACTATGTAAGTGCTTCAGATACATTGCTCATCACTTTCCCAGCAAGACAAAACCTTCCTTGATATCAAAGGCCAGGTCTTCAAATTTTTTGCAGTAAATTCTAACTCACTTCTGATCCTGGAATGACCTTTGGAAATGAGTATATCTAATATATCTGTTTTATTTATTAAGGGCTGAAGAACTCTTTTGTATATTGCCCATTTCATTGACTCTGCTTGGAACCTGGTGCATCAACATTTACAGGGACATTTTAGAAGGTGGATTTCGGAAAAGGTGAATGATACATCCTATAGCATTTGGCATTTTTCTGGCTCCAATCTCATGCCTTTGCTATGACTCAACAACAACAACAAAAAAACAATGGAAAGAAATATATGTTGGCTAGGAATGTTGAGTGAGGGGCAAACATGTAAAAAGTTTTTGTTTAAATCACGTAAGATCACCAATCTTTTTTTCTTACCGTGTTTCCATTGTGCAAAATAATGACTACAATAAATTTTAGGTTTTAGAAAACATAAGATGTGACATGTTAAGAGAGAAGACTTTTCTTATACATTCTTTTTTCATGGAGTCATGAATAAAGACATTTTTCACTTGACTGTGAACTCCAGAGGGCAGTACCTTGTCTATGTGGTTGTGTGGAATGTACCCAGTTCTAGAGAGGCGGCTATCATAGAGCAGCAGTTAATAAAGACTTGTTAAAATGACTGAAAAAAATTATGTTGGTCAGCATTTTATTCATGAAAGATCTCTGTAAGGAAGAAGAAAATTGAAGTTCCTGAAAGATGTCCAGGTTCTTACCCACAGAATTTGTAAATATTGTATTTACATGTAAAAAGGAACATTGCAGAAGTGGTTAAGAGTAAGAACTTTGAGATTTGAGATCGGAAAATCCTCCAGGATTACACAGACCAGCCCTATGTAACTACACAGTTTCTTAAAGTCAGAAAAAATCTTTCCTGGCTGTGGCCACAGGAAGGCGTGACTATGGAAATAAAGGTCAGACACACACAGTATTGCTGGCTTTGAAGATGGAGGAAGAGAACTATGGGGCACAGAATATAAACAGCCTCTACAAGCTAGAAAAGGCAAAGCAAGGGAGGTTCTCTTCTAGCATCTCCAGGAAGGAACACAACACTCTTAATTTTAGCCCACCAAGACTTCTGCTAAACTTCTAACCTACAGAATTGCAAAACTGTAAATTTGTACTATTTTAAATCGCTAAACTACTGGTAATTTATTAAAGCAACATTAGAAAGCTAGCAAAATTTTTGGGACAACTTATCACCTATTCTTGAGAATTAGCAAGATGAATAACTCTTCCAAATTCTTTAGGTCTGAACTCAAAGAGTGCTGCAAAAGACTGGGCGTCTAATCTGACCCTGTGCGCCTATGCTGCACTGTGGGGGTTTTAGCCTTGCAGTCAGCCAGCCATCCCCTTTAGTTTTTCCTTTTGTCATCAGTCCCATGACCAGCTCTGAATCAATACAACGTTGTAGAAGGAAAAAGGAGACTATGGTCTCATGTTTGAGATGAAAAACAATTAACATTGCTCAAATTGGCCTTCCAGGAATGGCATGAGAATTGCACAACATGCCACATACTGGCAGAAGATTATAGTTCCGGAGATTCAAATGAACCATTTTTTTTAATGTTCCCAAGCAAATTATACTAGTCCTTACATAATTCAGAGATTATTTGTCAATTTTTTTTCATCAGATTGATGGAAAATAATGCAATACAGAGGGAGAAAGTAATGCTTTGGACTTAACTCATTTCTGGGCTCCATCTCTACCTCTAAATTTACTCAGATTATATCCCCAAGTTAGTAACATAACCTCTGTGAACTTCAGTTGCTACATCTGCAAACTGCAGAATAATAAAATATACACTTTAAAGCTTACAGTACCTTTCAGAAATATTGGGTGCTGAACATGTGGAATCAGAGAGCAGTATTCATTTTGCTTTAATTTTAAAAAGTGACATATTACAGTTTTAGGATATCAATTTCTAAAACTATAAGTTCAAAGAGATTTCACACCTTTTAGTCAGCCCACTGTCATCACACAACTCAACCTATGCATGGCTGGGATCTCTTTACTTAGGTTCTAGGAGAGCTATACTCAAGAGTTGTGGCAAGAGCACTGAACTTGGGATCTGAAGATGTAATTTTGTTTGCAGATCTGTCAGAAGTTTATTTTCAGCCATGGTCTTATCATCTATTAACAAACCTGTTGGCTCTATTTTAAGAATAAATTCAGAACCTAACCACTACTACAATTGATACATAACGTAAGGTGTCAGCATCTTTCAGATAGCCTCTGACTGTAGTCATATAGGAAAGTCTCCATTCAAAAAACATATGTGAAAACATGAATTATATCACATCACTACTCTTCTGCTTAAAATCTTATAAGAGGGACACATCTACTTACAATAACATCCCAGGTCTCCACATGCACTTAACCTTTACCTGCACTCTGGTGCCTTTGCCCATGGCCGATCTCACACCTAGAGCTGCCTTCTCATTCCCTCAGCTTCAGTCACACCAGTCTCCTTTCTTTTCCTCACCAAGCCACATACATCTTGGGGGGGAGTCTGTGCATTCCCTAATCTCTCTATTCTATAAATATTTTCATAGTTATTGGTGTGGCTGAATTCCTTCCCTCCTTCAGGTCTCTATTCAAAGGTATATTATCACAATAGTCTCACATGGTATTATAATAACATAGCAAACCAAGGTCCTGATCTTCCCTTCACTCTTCTCCTCACCTAGCTATTTTGTACATTTGTTTATTTGTCTATTGACTATCTGTCATCACTAGAATATTAGATCTGGCAGAGCAAGGATTCTGTCTATTTTATTCACTGCTACTTCCCAAGCAATAAGCCACTGTCCAACACATAGGAGATGCTCAATAAATATTATATTAATGAATTTGTCAAGTGTGTATACTAGTACCTCCTTTATAATTTTCTTTTGCTAATGTATGAATGCCTCTTATAAACAGACAAGTAGCAGTCAAATATAGAATTATATGCTTGTGTATGTACCAGAGCATTTACATTCCCTATTCGAGCAATTTTACTTTTCTTTATAAACAAAAATTGACTTCACATCTCTTTTATTTACCCCAAATTTCATTTTATCTGTTATTCTGTTCTCTAAAGAAATGAGGAAAAGTCCCAAATTTGAAGATATTAATAATAAATGCTAAGGTTTCCTGAGGGTTTGTTATGTGCAAACAATGGCAATAAACAATGCTTTGAGTTGGCTGCTTTTCTGGCAGATCCTGTGCAGAACATTCTCTGAGTGGTGTCCTCTTTACTCCATATAACAACCCCCTGAGTCGCTGCTATTTTTGTTTCCTCGTTTAGTGATGAGGAAATAGGTTTTAAAGGGTTGGTAATATTCCCAGTCACAAGGCTAGTAAATGGCAGAGCCAACATGCAAACACAGGCAGTCTGGTTCTGGAGTTTATAAAGGACCACAGTGCTTACAGACAAACCACTGCCCTGGGTGACTGACTCTATTTATCTCATTTGATCACAACCAACTACCATTGTCTCCATTTTGAAATTTTAAAAACTTGGGTGTGGGGAGACTCAGTAAAGAGTTAGGCAGGTACACGGCCTCGATAGGATCTCAGGTTCATGGCCTTCCAGGCATTCCACCTAACATGTGTTGGTCCAGGATCAAGGAACCAATGGCAGCCACATACATATCTACTATAGTACTTGTTCTCGGTAAAGCTAATCAACTTATACATAAAATATATTCTCTTCTCCTGCCTGAACAAATGTATTTAAAATGACCCGAGCTCTGGGTTCAAATTGAGGACTTGGGAACTTGGAGTTCCATGTTGGGGCATGGAGGAGTGAAGAGATGAGGTCCTCAGTCCCAAACCTTTCTGGCCTGCCTACTACATCTGAAGAGGACTCTGAGCTACTGAACAAGGAAATTTCATGTCTTGGGTACTGGAACTTGGTTGAGAGTATGCAGAGTACCAAGCACAGATTCAAGCTTGGCATGCCTCCTTGTCCCTGGGGATTTTTCAAATCATGAAGAAAAATGTTACCAGAGAATGGCTAGGACAGGGGCAAAGCCCAGGACAGAGATAGCTGTTGTCTGAATCTAAGCGAGGTCTTGACTTTCCAACTGTGCTCTCAACCACCGAGTCATTCTGTCCACCTCAGGGGGACAAATAACGCTTGGCTTCCACCTTTGAAGCATCCTCTTTCCTGTTCAGCTGTTGTTTTATTTTAAGCTCATTTTTTATGTAATTAAAGTAATGACCTAACTACATAAACATTATTTATGGCTTTTCCATGGTTATCAGGTCTTAATAATCAAATTGCTCATAAAAAGGCAATTTCTGATTGGTGGTTAGATCTGTTTTGTCAACACAAGAATGTCGTAACTCCATTTCTACACAGTATCAGGGTGTGTAATCATGAATTATCCCATCCCATCACTCCCTTCTTTCTCATGTAGAGTTTTTACTCACTGTCAATTGGGAAACCATTGATTCTCCATTCGATTGAGGGCTGTGGCTCTCCTTCAGCCTCACACAACAAGATGCCACTGCTCCCGGTGCTGTACACGCCACTCTCAGGTTTCTTTGTCCAGTGAGGAGGCTCTGGATAAAAGTGAAGATCTGTTCAGAGATTTTACTCAGAGCAAAAGGTTCAAAAATGTTAAGCCTGTTATTTCTACTAGGCACCAGCAGAGGGCAGAAACCACATATTATTTCATAGCATGTACGGTACTGTTTTTTTGTTTTTTGTTTTTTGTTTTTTTGGTAAAGGTTCTGCAAAGCAAGGAGGGCGTTTTTGTGTAGTATAGCGCATGTGTGCATGTGCGCGTGTACTTGTATGCTCTGTGTGTGTGTACTTAATTTAGACTTTAAGCATGTATAATAAATTACCTACTAAAAATAGTTATACAACCACATCATTTAGCTATGTAACTATCTCATTTGCAAAAAATGAAAAAAGAAGAACAGATGGTAAATTCTTCACTATTGGCTACAACTTATTATCAAGCTGCAGTATGTCATCTGAGAAATGTTGACATTCTAGAAACATATACAGAACTTTTAACATAAATCCAACTAAAAATTTCAACATTTAAAATAGTTCTTAATGACTTTATATCATTAATGTGTCCCTATCTGTATTTATTTATTAATCAGTTTGTATAATATTATATTCTAGAGGTTTTGTTTTATAAAGAAACAGATACAGAAGCTTAAAAGCAACATTTGACATTTTGCCCTCAATATGATGGAGGAAACCATAAATTACTAGCATCTTTCTCTGAACTAAAAGCTCCAGTAGTATAATTCTGAGTGGTGTCTCAGAACAAAAGGAGGCATTTTTATTTAGTTCAAGCATTACTGTCATGTTTTGTTAGCTTAAGAATATTATTATGCCAACAGCTAATAAAAGATTTAATGAAAGTGTGGATGGTTTGGACGATTTGATTTCAGAGAAAAATACACAAAACCTTCAGGTAGTAATTCCTATCAACTGTTGCTAGGTTATTTCCCTTAAGGAATTTTGGATTTCTGTTTTTATTCAAAAAGGAAAAGCTGTAAATATATATATGTATGTATGAAATGACAATATCTTTTTAATCTTTTCATGTAAAAGTGAAAAAAGAATATGTAAAAATATCTATGAAATTACCAGGTGAAACAAAAATATATGAATAACTCTGCCAAGTTCAAGTTTGAGCAAGAGAAACACCTTTGTAATTGTTCCCCAGGATGTGGATTTAATTGGTAAATTCCAAGTTAAATACCTATATTAATAGTCCATTAATCTATGGCTCTTTAGTCACTTACTTTAAAATGCAATTGTCTGAATTACAAACTGTGAATTTGTTTTTGAGGTAATGGTGATGGATGTTTTTGTTGTAGATTTTTATGTTATGACTCTTTTTCTTGTCTTACACGACAACCATAGAATTAAACACAGTAAGTTAGAGAAGAATGCTCCATGAACATGAAAATATTTATGGTAGTAAGCTATGACTACTGCTTACAGGGAATACAAAAATACAAATCATGTAATGATATTTGTCTAAATCTTAATGTATAATAAAATCAGGGTTTGTAACTCTATTCCTTTCCTATAAATCTCATTAATCTCTTGGTGGCTGCATTAAGATCTATTAATGTTAGGGCTGGAAGGAGACTTCAGATATCACCTCATCCAATCCTTTCACCTTAAAGACTAATTTTTCCAGGGTTATCAGTAAAGAATCCTCATTTCCTGTTCCAGCACTCCATGGATCTGTGGACAGCAGCACTGAGCCATTTGGTCAGCTTCTAGTTCACTGCTGTCTTATCAGTTTGGACCTGAAATAGGAATCAAGGTCAATTCAATTTATCAAGTGTTGCTTTGTTCTTCTGTATCCAAGCTCCCAATATCTATTAACTGACCCAAGAAGTTGCAGGCAAGCAGTAGGAATCATCGCTAAACTTTGCCTTAACCTTGCTTCATAAGCTTTATGAATGCTTAGACAAGGGAAGCATTCATATTTATGTTTCTTTTGCCAGTTTCTTCTGCAGAATTAAGCTGGTTCTCAGCAGAGGTAGACTTCGCCATGTGATTTGAAAGAGACTGCCAGCCTTTCTTGACACTACCCTTACTTCCAGCCCAGGTGGATGTCAATAGTGAGAATCACCCAACTGGTGATCTCCTAAGAGCCAGGGAGGAATCTTACTCTGCTTGGCATAATGTCTGGTACAAAACAGACACATATGGAGCACTATGAAGTTGAAATGAAGGAAAGATCCCCAAAGACTTCAGTAAAAAAGACATAAAGAGGAGAGATGGCACCTTGGAAAGGAGGAAATAACTGCTTTCTAGTCATTCACTCTCTCGTGACTACATGTGTTTATTGAACATAGCTAGTTGGTACTTAGTACACTAAAGCAAGGATAGTAAGCTTGAGAACATTAGCTTTGAGATGGAAAATTTTGGATAGTTGAGGTACAGGCCAGAGGCAAGCAGGGCAAGAGAACAAACAGATTTTTTTCCGAGGTTAGAACATGCAACTGTGTGTTCCTAAAGGGTTGATCTTAATCAGTGGGTGAAAAGACTCAAGAGAGAGAATAGACAGTAAAAACTGAAAACACTGGGGGCAAACCATGTATTACCCTAAGATGCACAGCAAGTGACAAAAATTACATCTGTTGAAACTTTACCCACCTAACCATAATTGTAAACAAAAAATGTAATGATAAATCTGCCTCATATTGCTGAAAATGACGATAAAAATATCTGAATATTGAGACTGTCATAATCTAGCTAATAAGGTGTTTGTCACTGCTAAAAGAAAGGCAAAATAAAACAGGAAATTTGATTCCCATAAATCAAAACACAGTTGGTATGTTTTAGTAAAACTTTTTTCAAAAAATTTTATTACATATTTATAGTGTAATAAATCAAATTGTTAGGTTCATAAAAAGTTGGCTTCAATTTCTCCTTTTTAGGAATTGATTGCTTCTTGAAAATGCGATTTTCTTAATGACATCAGATTTGAATTGGACTTTAATGTGTGGCATCCTTTTAAAATTCACAAAACTTTGAATTATGGATATATAATTATTAATAAAGGATTGCTATTAAATTGTTTTTAAATAATCGGTTAAATGTGATTGAGATTATATTTTGATTTCTGAATGCAGGACATTTCAGGTGATAGTTTAATATATTTCTTTTCACTCTACTAGAATTATTCATATCATGGATAACTAGCAAGTATAATTATACCCAGTCAAGACATCAGGGTTGTTTTGGTTCATACATTTTACAGGATTTGAATTATAGTTTGATTACATATTTAGAATGTTGTAGCTTAAATTATAAGCTCATTCCACTTGTGATTGTGTTTCATATTAGGGAAGACATATCACAGAGAATAGAATACAAGCTATGCTTTTATTTAAGCGCAAAGAGTATTTTCAGAATTGACCAGATTATCAAATATATGCAATAGTGGTGTCCTTTTCCCCTATGGCTAGTTCTTATTATTTAATTTGAGTTTCTAAACAAGATACAAAAAATAAAAAAAAGACAACAAAGAGGGGTATGCAGGAAGGAAAATCAAAATTAAATAAAAGTGAACTCATCCATATAGTTGATTAATAAAGGTTATATTACTGCTTTACTTTGGGGGGGGGAAGAAGGTCTCTTGAGCACAATTTGATTCAAAGAGAAAGTCCTAAAACATGTAGGTAATGGTATATTTAGTAGTTTCTCACTAAGGGAAAATGATTAAATGTTCCTTATAAAAACATTATTTACATCTCAATACTGCTAATAGCTGCTTTATGGATAGTGAGAATAATATGTTCAGGAAACCTGCCGCCCTTTGGAGTCCTAAAATCAACATTTTAAGTTGCATAATTAATTTTACGTGTTTGATTTTTTTTGCAACCTTTGCAGTTCTTTTGAAAGCGTTGGTCTTACAGTCAAGAAAATCATGGCCAGATTGTTAAAATATTCAGCTACTGTAGCAGTGTTCTAGCCATCTGGAAGGATTTCTAATAGTCAGCAACTTGGGGTAGAAGCTGCTAACAATTAGACATGTCTAGTTCCTGGGTATGTGAGTATGCCGGAGAGGGGGCAGGGAGCTATACGATGTAGCCAAATTATATAAAAGCATCAAATGATGTCTTAAAAATTGTAGACAATGTAGATCTTTCGAAGTATTCAATTCAATTTAATTCTCTCTGAATTTCTTAGTGGATAATTTGTCAGAGATATATTATTGCTGCCAGATGTTGATGTTAATGCATAATGTTATTTTTTCTCCAATACAGGTTTTTATTCTTCGAATTAAAGACAGTGAAATTCTCATCTTTGGTTTTCTGGTCTTCCAATCTTAACTAATAACACCCATTTTAGAGTGGATTTTTTTTGTGTGTGTGGGTACCAGGGGTCGACCTCAGAACCTCGCAAGCCAGCAGACGCCCGTGCCACTGAGCGATATCACCGGCCCTTTCTTCGTATGTGGGTTCTGGGAGTTGAACTTGGACCCTCGCGCTTGCCAGGCAGGCGCTTACGCCGCTGAGCCATCTCACTGGCCCTTAGAGTGGATTTTGAAACACAGTATTATTCTGAACAGGAGAATGACTAAATCAATTTTCATAACATTTATTTGAGTGGAGTTTCTTTTCTTTTAAAACAACAGGCCATCCCTTAGGTGGTATTTGTGCAAACTGAAGCTCTAAGAGGTGAACTTTATTGCAATATTAGTGGGAGCCCTAAAGCACTAGTTCACTAAATTGTAGTCTGGAACACGCAATTCCTTTCAATAGTGAAGCCTACACAGTACTAAGTAAGTACAAATGCAGTCATCATTTCATTAATTTGATCAATATAGACAACTAAACCATAGATAGAAAATTTCAGTGTGATCAGACCCACAGAAAATAGTCTGTATCAATCAAATTCACAGGAGTGCTAGATAACCTTCACTTCTGCCAGGCGTAGCTACATTCTGTGGATGCTCCTTTTTAAAAATGGTGTTATCATTGCCCACCTATTTCTGTAAATAAATCAAAGGATGGTAAACCTCAGTTGATGGATTTGCAGAGACAATTTGAACATAATGTACTTTTTCTATTTTTGAGAAGGAATCAGTATTTATACCAGATAGTCTATTCTTATTTCCCCTAAACAACATATTGAAAATCATTTAAATTCAAGATATAAACCAAAAAAAAAAAAAAACCTTGGCTCTAGGATAGAGCTAAGACTTCCTCATTACTTTAATGAAGAAACTGAGGTATAGCGTCATGGTTTAGATTGAAATCTAAAAGTGTCAAGTATTCAGAGGCAGAGATTTTGTGAGGTGCCTGTATCAAGGAAGCACTGTACTCGTTAGAGGATTCATCCACTGATGAGTTCATCCCTAAATGTCTTGTTAGGAGGTGGGTTTGTTTGGAAGCCGTGTGTTACTGGAGGGTGTATCTCCCGTCCAGGCTCCTCCCTTCTGACATCTGCAGATGTCCTACCCTGCCATCCCATCATGCTGTTTCTGTTTCTGCCTTGGAGCCAGCCAGTCACAGACTGAATCCTCTAAAACCCTGAGCCAAAGTAAACCTCTCTTCCTTAAATTCTGTGTCAGGAATTACGTCCCAGTGATGCAATGATGAGAAAGTTACCAATACTAAGGTGAAATAAAACGATCAAGGACAAGCAAGCTAATGACAAGATTAGGAAGTAAAGACCAAACTTTTTCCAGACTTCTTGTAATACTTTCTTACATCATAATCCTTATTTTTTATGGAACTGGGTATTGAAGCCAGGGCCTTCCCACTGAGCTACATTCACAGCCCTTTTTCTGTATTTTATTTTGCTATAACACCTCACTAAGTCACTAAGTTGCCCAGTCAGGGAATCGAACTTATAATCCTCTTGCCACAGACACCCAAAGTGCTAGAATCACAGGCGTGTGCTACCACAGCTGGCTTCCTTACTTATTTTTTGTGAGTTAATATTATGCATCATCTTATGTACCTTACAATAAAAATCATTTTTCTTAATAAGATGATTTAGGAGACTAGGTTTAATAAGTACAGGAATAAATCATGGAAACTGTATTTAAACCCTAACATAAGACATTTTCATGTCATTTGTCCCTTTCATGTGGCTCCGGGGTAGTGAGGTAAATGAAATGTAATATAATTCAGTGCACATACTACAAATAAAAGGAGAAACTGCTAAGGTGTTATATAACACATATACTATATGGGCAAAAATCCTCTAATTATATGAATTCATTTACTAGAGTAACAATATGAATCCTCATGGGTAACGTACCTTCCACTACAACCTGAAAATCATGACTGGCTGTTCCCAAGAAATTGCTGGCTGTACAGCGATAATTTCCTTTGTCCCGGTAGGAGATATTTTCTATCTTCAACATGTTGCCATGATTTTCTTTTGTTTCACTTCTCTTTGGTAAATCACCACCCAGTTTGTTCCATTCAACCTCTGGAGTCGGCCTACAAAAAAAATACATAAATACAAAAATAAACAAACAAACAAACAAACAAATAAATATAAAGTGTGAGGAAATCCTCAGGGCACATTCTTCATCAGATTGGTTTTACATGCGTTCTCAGGTACTTCTGAATTATGCAGACATGTCAATGGACAGAGAGACACACTTTTAGTGGTGAAATCAGGGTTGGACCAAGTCTCTTCCGCTGTAAATTCCTTTAAGAGTCTACATTCTTGGAAATCCTCGTCTCTGCTATTAAGTGGCCTAACTACATTTAAGTGCTGAATGAGTGTGGCTAAATGAATAATTGGAGTCCATATCATAGACAGAATATTTCAAAATAGTTCTTGAAGTGTTAAAATTTCCCTGTGGATAGTTTGAGGGGGTCAGAGATAAGAGCCCTCTGCCACATGTGAGTTTGAAAGACATAATAAACAAGGACCCCATAGTCAGCAGATGGGTGCCATGAATTTCTTTTCAACCCTAATGCAGCTGATATTGGAGAAGGTGGCTCAGGTTAACCAGCTGGATAAGGAACAGCCTTTCAGTCCAGGGCAAGCTGAAGTGAACAGTGCAGTCACTGCTACCCAGGTGGCTTTCTTGCCTGTGGGGAGTAGAGGGAAGGAGGCAAGAACCAAATCTCCCTGACTGAGGGCTGGCTTTGGGAAGATTAGCTCATACAAACAAACAAACAAATAGACAGACACACACACACACACATACACAAAGGAAAACAAAATCAAAGTAGTAACTCGTCACAATTAGTATGAGAACTTCTCCACCTTATGATGAAGGAAAACAGGAGTAGGGGTCAAGCAAACTGATTTCAAGAAAAATCACTTCTCATGAAAACCTGGAAAATAGAAGACTCATGTGATTTTAAATTGACATGGAAAGCAATTATGGCTGCCTTCAAGTGAGGGAGGATTATAATACTTTTCCACTCCCTAATTGGGTTACATAAATGGAAAAAACTTAATTTTGTTATTTTCACCAATATTACTTTTTTCTCACTGTTTTTCTCCTTTTTGTTACTAATAGCTGTAAATTATTGAGTATACTCTAAAAGTGAACATTATTATTATCTTTCTGTTAGTAAAAAATTTGAAATTCCAAGAAGCTAGTTTGATTAAGGTCACTGTAATAATAAATGACCTTAAACTTGTTTTTATTAGTTTTTCTATTAGATTTTTGCTTTTCATAAAAATCTGTGTCCTTCCTATTTGTATATCCTTAGATAAATGCTTGTAGCCAAAGTTCCTATTGTTTGTCAGTTAATAATTAAATGGTTATCTCAAATTGCTTATTATTTATAAGCAATGGTTAAAGTTATTCAATTATTATGCAAAAATGTTGAAGGTAAAGATGCAGGCACTTCACGTCCATCTATTCTCCTCTCCTTTCAAGGCTCGAAGACTTCCCTGCTTTACAGATCTTAAATGTATTTGATCAGGTTAGAGCACATGGAATCTTACTTAGGAACTGGGCACGGGCGACATTAGCCGCTGACTTCCTGAGGACACCACCAAACGGGATGCAAACCCAAGTCTCCTAACTGAGACTTTTTACTCCATCAAAATGGCATTGTGCTAAGTCACAGACTGCTCTGGGCCTTAGTTCCTTCAGTAGAAAAGCTTTTCATGAGTCCATACTTTCATAGTGCAAGCATCTCACTTTCTATTCGATCTGCTTTTTTTTTTTTTTTAACCCTTGGGCCTTGAAAACCACCAATCTTCTAATACCTATCACTTCAAAGAATCAATAAAATGATTTTAAGTGACAGCTCAACATGAGAGATCATCTAGGGACAGGTTTATACCATTAAAAGAATATCTAGCTACGTCTTCGCCAATTTCTTTTCTTTTTTTTTTTTTTTTAAAGGAACATTTACCAACACCGTTTAGGCAATGATGTTTTGGTGGAAAACATATTGCTTAATATCTTTCCATACACAAATGTCATAAATACATACTATCTTCTAACCTCCAATTTGTTTTCAGGTTCTTACCTTACCAACTTTTATTCTTCTACTTCTTTTTTTTTTTTTTTTTTTTTTGTGGGTACCAGGGGTCGAACACAGGACCTCGCGCGCCAGCAGGGGCCCGTGCCACTGAGTGATATCACCTTTTCTCGTATGTGGTTACCAGGAGTAAAACTCAGGACCTCGCGCTTGCCATGCAGGCGCTTATGCTGCTGAGCTATCTCACCGGCCCTACTTCTTTTTTATAATGTACTATCTTGCAATACAATCATACCCAGCTTCAATTCCTGTTAACTCTACTGATGGTTCACAGGCTGTCAGCAAGTGTGAATTGTCTTTTCATTCTTTTTCACTCAGGGTGTGAACATTTTTCTCTCATAGTCAGGTTCAAAGTGTTATTTAATTCTTCCCAATTTCCACCTTACTCACAGAATCCAGAAACCCTCAGCCCCTCTACATGGATATCCCTTTAAAAGCTTTCCTGCTTTGATTAATATTATTAAACATTTACTGAAATATCTACTTTATGCAACTTCAGATTCAGCAGTAATGCCACTCTATATATTTCCCCACCTTTTCAACAAACCACTATTGTGATTAAAATATTATGTAAAAATAAGTTATATTTAGGGGTAGTTTAAGTTTCTGGAGGCTGGAATTCAGCTTCACCTTCTATTAAACTTAGAAAAGTGAATCCACTTCTCTAAGTGGGTGTTCAGGGCTTCATTTATCTAACCTGCAAAAGGGAGTAATTTTAGTCATGAAATGTGGTGAGGGTACAGTGAGTTAATGCCTGTAAAGTGCAAAACATAATTCTTGACACAGAATAACAGCACAATGTCTTAGCTATCATTATATTTGTTGGTATAGGTTTGTGTTTTAAACTTCTTAGAAAAACTGTTTTTAATATTTAAAAAACTTTTTACAATGTATCACTCTCAGCTGAAGAAAAACTAAATGGATAGGATTGTCTAACCAAAATCCACTCTGAGCAAGAAGAAAACTCTTCAGGCGAAACCTCTTATGAAAATGTATAAGAAATCTTCATGTTCCAAGGATAACACAAATTGATGTTCACTTTCTTTTTATATATTGCTTCATGACACTTTAATTTCTCTAAAGTACATGAGAACATTTCTATTTTTTTTTTGAAGACAATCTGTGCATTTGCCAGCCAATGTAATATGTAAATCATGGCATTGTGGGAAATAAGAAAAAATGAATTACTGAAACACTTGCCCTGCCCAAAATGTCAACCCAGAATAGTGGTGAACCCTGAAAGAATTTAATTTGTACCACTGTAAACACATATGAATACAACCACTTGAGCAGCTGGTTACTATCGTGACTCAAATTGAAACTTCAGGCTTTAACCTGCTGAAAAATACAGAGACCAGACTTCATGACAGAGGTCATGTTATGGCACATCTAAGTAGCTTAATGTCAGTATACATTGGCAATTTAAGGCAGACAAGCAAACTGGGTATTTTTCCTAGATAAGAAGGAAAAACTTACAAAGCATAGGACATGTAAAACCGTTAAAATCCACCCCTTTTCTTCTAAATCTAATTTAAAGCTAGTCATTCAGAATGTACACTAAATTATGAATGAATATGATTTTTGAAATGTCAAATTCTAGTCTCCTTAAAGCTTAGAATACTGTTTAATGTTTGAATGAATAAACCTGGGTATTTGGAAAAAGCAATGCGGTTCCCAGCAGCATTTGCAATGGTATTGAAGAACAATTAAATCTGGAGGGATAGTGGTAGCAGCAGGTGACCTTTCCTGACCAAAATTAATATTTTAATTAATAGGGTTAATAGGTTGGCTCCAGTTTACACAGACTTCTTGTAGTTACTCAAAACATGTAATGGCATCAGCAGATGACCACGTGAGATCTCTTAGCGCTAGGACTGGAGGACTAGAAAAGTGCATTGCTTTTACAGATGTGAATAAAGTTCAGTTAACTAGGTTTTGTGTGAAACTCATTAACTCCATGATCTGGGCTTTCTTGAATTTAAAGGATAACAGGGTAACAAACAGGTAAACAGAGTCTTTGGAAATTTAAAGGCAGCAAAGATAGTAACATAGCAAACAAGAGTGGGTCAAGCGAAAGGAGTAGAAAATGAATAAACAGTCAAGAATAGAAATGGATTCACCACCCATACAGTCATGCTCTAATGAGGGCATAAGACTTATTCAGTTGACTTAACCAGGAAGACGTTGCTCCCTCCATTTACAATATCACAAATTGACTGAGAGTTCTAATTATAAGTAAATTTCAGTCATAGCCTGAAGTGTGTAGAGTGAAGTACAAATTACTTTTTCCAGAAATATAGTTAACAGGATTTATTTTTGAGAAAAATACTTTTTAAATATATATAAAAATACATTCTTGGGCCGGTGAGATGGCTCAGTGGCATAAGCACCTGCCTGGCAAGCGCGAGGTCCTGAGTTCAACTCCCAGTACCCACTTATGAAAAAAGGGCCAGTGATATCACTCAGTGGCACGGGCACTTGCTGGCGCGCGAGGTCCTGAGGTCGAAGCCGGTACCCACACACACAAAAAAAATAATGCATTCTTAATTGATGCCTCATTGTTCACAACACTGGATGGATAAAGTTGTCAGGTTACTCACAGTCCCTCAGCAAAACACTCCAGCATCAGAGTTTCCCCTTTGAGGATGACAACAGTAGACACACTGCCTATCTCAGGGGGAGGCAACAGCAGCCTAGGTTTCCTTTGCTTGATTGAATTTGCTATAAAAGAGAAAGGAAAGGTTAGACTATTTTTCAACCTAAGAGAAACTAAAATTCTGAGGTACTAATTGCTTAAAAGCCTAAGAATCTAGGTATGAATCTAGGTATGTTTGTGTATGTACACACACACACGTATATATCTAGACATTTCAATATATTTCCATCTAAATAGACAGTTCTTTCTTCCCATGAAGCACAGAATGTCCCTCAGATGTGTTAACTATATGTAAAACGAAGTTTTATAAAGGTTATAATGTATATGATCTGTTCTACTTCGGAAGTTCAAACATTATTGAAGACAAATAATTTCTTGACAAAGTAAATTGATAGTCTATAATTTTATATTCTACACTTTAATCATGCCTTGTCATGTTTGATGGCTGTGTGTTTTTCTTTAATTTAATCTGCTTAAGTATTGGATACAGTTCCTATGAAAATCTTCCTAGACTATCCAGAAATTCTGACCGAGGAAGCCTATGGTAGACACTAGCTATCTATGAACTTCACAGGCTGTTCTGGCAACTCTTTATGGCCTCAGGCCTTCAAAGATAAACAGTTTCAGGAACTTATTAGCACGCATTCTCACTAACTACAAATTAGCATGGTCTATTTCTCTTATTATTAATGACTTTCAAATGAAATGGCAAATTGGCAGACTTCCACTTTTACTGCAAATTTTTATTTCATTTCAAAGGTTATTATAAGTTGTTTTTTTTTTTCATTTAATATCAAGGCAACTTTACCTTCTATGGAAAGAAAATAAATAGCTGATATTCTATTATCATAAGAGAGTATACACAGCACAGGGAGCAGTGTATATTTTGCAATAACTTTCTTATGATTATATATATACTGAGAAATAATTGTCAAACATGTACTATGTACAATGATTTTTATGTAGTTCTCTGAAGATACAGAAATATATACATTTGAGTTATTGATTTGAAAAAAAAATAATACTGGGAATGAATCAACCCACCTTAAAAGGGAGGGTACTCCAAGAGGAGTCTTCATCTACTTCTGCTGACATCAACAATATATTAGGAATCTAACTTACAGCATTAGCCCACATGATATAAACCTATTTCTTGCATTTATGTATATGATTCTTATCATTACAGAAAACTAGCCTGCTCTATAATTCAAATTTAGTCAGGAATACTATATGGAACACAACTTTTACTAGATATTGTATGGATAAAATAAAATTGAATTTAAAGGGTTCCCCAGACAAATGGGCTGGGAAAATACTGAAAACTACATTCTTTTTCAGAGAGTCACAATGTATAGTGGCATATTAACTGTTCCAGTAAGTTCTGCTAGAAAAATAATAATCATTTAACATCCTTAAGCCCAGCATTTCTCTACTTCTCATCACTTACCATGGTTCTATTTACTCTTTCTTCACATAAAGCTATCAATCATATACAATATATGAGACATTTTGAGAGCCCCAAAATAACTTCTCAATCAAATATCTACATCTATATTTGTAGTTATAGCTATCTATTTATGTAAATTATAGTACAGGTAAATATACCATTATATTTATATAGCTATATATTTGTAAAAGTCACTCCCTTTGCATATGTTTGAGAGGAGATGAGAGACAATTAGACCTTTGCTAAGGGGTTTTCCTTAACAGAAATACTAACATTTTTATAAACTTATGAAGGTAATAAAGAAAACATTCTAACTCAGAGATGATAATGAACTACTGAAAGTGAACATAAACGCCAACATTATGCATGTCCAACTTACCCTTGGAACCAATTTCTGTGGATGAACTTGAGTCATTAGCATGCATTACTGAAATAAAAAATGGAAGAAAAAAACACAAACATAATGGTAGATGCTGATATCTATAAAGAATGAAAAGCCAAATATTTCTCTCAGGAGAATTACAAAATGAGGTAGAACCATGCTTCACTAGAACACTGTCTATGGGAATACAGGTTTACACAATGAGAAAAAAATTTAAATGAGCTTAATCTTGAGTTACCACACATTAAACCAGGTGGAAAATATTAAAGTTATAAATCCATTAAAGAGAAATTAGATTACTGAAAGGGTGTCATAGTGAAAACATGGTACAGTGTATCAGCACATAGCAAAAGAACTAGCATGGATCACGTCAGACAATGAGATGGAAATGCCAAGTTTCAACTGCACCAAGGCTGATGACACAGTCAGGGAGCTTTCGGGGTTATGCCTTCACTTCGAATTTTATGAGTCTTCTTCCTGCTAATTATTTTTCCACATTTGAGAATCCGGATTGGCATTTGCAGAATCCAGTAGGAAGAAGGATCAATTAAAATAACTCTGCTAATTTGGGAAGAAGAAAGAAAAACTTCTGTGCTATAGAATATTAATATTGATCATTTTTTGTCTTTTTAAAATTTTTCCCTCCTACTTTAAATCTGTTAATTTATCCAAGGTCACAGTGAATCAATGCCTGAGACTTGACTGGAAAACCCTGGAATTTCATTTTGTACTTTACCCACTGAAAATGGCTGGATCTCGCAGACATCAAATGAAACACATTTGCACTGTTAATTGAGATTTGATTTTCTGGCTGCCAGAGACAGAGCTACTGTGGATTTGCAGCTGCAGATGTCTCTTTCATCTGGATGAAGTCTCTAGAGTTGAACTAAACAATGGCGGAAAATACCAAGCCAGCTCTCAATGGCTTCAACCAGGATGAAATTATAGACAAATTTGCATTCAGCATGCACGATGGAATAAATTATTTGGACTTACAACTGTTAACTGTTAGTTTCATTGGCATTTTTTGTACAATCGTTCTTAATCTTGGAAATGCAGCGAAGCAGCAGTAATCATTTCGACTGTCTTTTTCTTCCACATTTGCAAAGTACAGGTCTCCCTTTTGGCTCATGTATACTCTTTTATCTTGTTCAATATGTTCTAATTCTGAAAAGAAATATTTTGTCATTGAAAGGGACAACTGCCCCTTATGATATTTTATCTCCATTTTCATTTTTCTTTCTTTTGTGTTATTTCATTTGATTTGATTTTTCTTCTCTGCTCCTTCTATTCCTCTCAAGTCTTGACTTATTAGAGGAGCAATAATTGAGGGTCAATCAAAAATATATGAAAAACACCCTGGACATATGCTTCTTATTATTAACCAAAGAAGTTCACTGACTTGCAAGTGTTTGAGCGGTCCACCTCTCTGACCGTCTAGGTCTGTACCTCTGCTTTCTGGATCTGCACTGGCTTATCTGAAACCTGGTCAAATCAGATAATGGTCTGATTCTTACTTTCATTTTCTTTTACCTTCTTACCTTCCCTGTCATGGATGCAGCATGGAAAGTTTTAGAATGACCAGAGTCTGGAAATTTTAACTTCATCCAAGACAATTTCATCTACTTTTTTCTCAGTGCTGTGCAAACACCACTTTTCTCTGGGTGCCAGAGTGAGGACCATCTAGGGAGCAGTACTAAGGCTCATGCTAGAAGGGGACTTTACAAGAACCTGGAGTTTCACATCAAGAGTCAACGAGGGTTTTTGGAAAATTAAGAACAGAAGTTAACACAAATTTTTTGTGGTTCACTGTATTTAGCAGATAGAACATCACTAAAATAGAAATATGAAGGTAGCCACACCAGTACAAGCCATCTTCAATTCTGATATGACTTATGTTCCAAAAATAAGTGGTTTGAAACACAGATGTATTTTCTTCATAGACATGTACTATTATGGCAGTAGCCTCTGTTCTTTTCAAATATGATAAAATGAAGAGATATCTTTAGTCCTTTTCTTGTGTTTTCACATACACACACTAGTTTATATTCCATTTATATTTAGAACTAGGGACAAGCTTTCAATATGTCTAATTTTAGAAGTCTACTTAATTCCACATAGATAAGCATATATGAATATTTTATCTTTGATTTCTTTTTTGGTGTGGGGTTTGGTTTTCTTTGGGCTTACTATATAGCTCAAGCTGGCCTTAAATTCACTATGTAGCCCAAACTGGCCTCAAACTCATGGTAATATTCCTGCCTTAGCCTCCCTGGGATGATAGGCATGCACCACCATGCCGGGCTTTATCTTTGATTTCTTTCTATTACTTACATGACATATGAAATTACAGTGCCCCCTTATTGATGGAGAGGAGCACTGCTTACCAATATTCATCCAGTAAATGTGCAGAGGTGGGAGGCCTTTGGGAGGGTTGCACTGGAGGACGATGGGATCTCCTTCTTCTACATCCAGAGGCTCAATTTTTTCTTTTGGGAATTTTGGAACACCTGGTATAAAGATCATTTTAAGACATTCAAAAATGAACGATTAATATCATAATATTGTAATACATTCTTTTAAAAATTTGGACCTTTTAAAGAAATCTAACATTCTTGGTTATCCTTTTTCTTGGAAATCCAAAGATCTACTCATTTACTGTAAAATTTCTTTGGAGAAGCTTTTTTCATTCTCACATCTCCTCTGCAAAGGTAAACATTATTAAGAATATGCTTTGCATCCTTACGCAACTTTGAAAGTACTTTGATACTGTGAAACCCTAGACAAAAATATTTTCACTCTGTTACATCAGTGTAAGTCTCAGGATTTGCTTGTTTTAGTTTTGGTAAATAAGAAATCTGTTATTTCCCTAAATATTGATTTCTTTTTGGGAGTTATAAATCTCCTCTCTCTTTCTTTATTGTTAAGGCCTTGAATGTGATTGGCAAACATTCCGTTCAGAGCACTAACAACACTGAATAAAAAATTCAAAGCCCACATGTAGAAATAGTGAGAGTGGATGAAAAGCCAACATGAACAATTTATGTTGCAGGTATCCATCCACATTGAAGTCATTCAAATAAATGAAAAGTAATTGATGTAGAAAAGGAAATTTTCTGATGTTCTAATCTATTGTTTCCTTCTCATACAGGAGTCAATTTCCTAAAAGAGCAATGCAGTTACAAACGAGATATAAGTTAGAATTCTACAGAATTAGAAATCCAACACTAATGTTTAATATTTTTGTAGAAGTATTTGTATTTATAAAGACAGTCAAAATGTATTCTTCCTGAACATTATATGGGTGCTTTTCAAATTTGTTGGAAGAATTTGCATTATAGAATTATACAGGCTCTGTGGAGAAGGATTACCTTAAGGTGTTTATATTTATAATGTTCCTGACCTGGTGGAAGTTATTAGTGAGTATTTTTTCTGGATTATCCTTTTGCTTGGAAATCGAAAGATTTATTCATTTACTGTAAATTTTCTTTTGAGCAGCCTTTTGTATTTTCTGTATATTTGTCATACAGTCCCTCAACCTCTACTCCAACCCTTCAGTAGTTGAGGGAATTTGCTGACATTTCTCTTATTGATGTAAGAGCTGGTTACAATGAATTCCTTTCTGTCTAAATGCAAAGACCTTTCAGAACTTAGCCCTGCAGGACTCAGTGCAGTGACTGCTGTGCATCTGCATTGGGAAGGCCAGCTTCCGCTCTATACATTCAGCCACATGATAGCCCTTCAGTGGATTCCCCTTTGTCAACTCATTCTATCAGATTTCTGCTGGAAACTCTAGAAATGAATTTAAAATAACAATAATCTTTGAATCTCTCTCTGACTATAGGTGGCGTGAAATTTCCATTAAAAGATGGGAAAGTATGTTCAGTATACTATGGTAAGATACTTCAGGTAAAATATCATGCCAGCTATTTGGCTATGATTGAGGACAAATGTTGTCCACATCATTTTGAAGAAAGTACACTTTGTGCATATAAGATATAGTAAGTAATAAATGATTACATAGCTCCAAATTCGGAAGACTAATTTAGTGTTGCTAGCTGTAAATGAAGCCCAAAGCACACTGGTATAGAAATTAGCAGTGTCCTTAAGTAGCTGTTGAATGTGTTTATACTCAGATACAAGAGGAAGCAGAGGAAGGGAACATAGATTGGAAAATGAAAGAGACTTGTAATCCTCTTCTAAAATCAGTAAACTTTAAAGAGCTTCATGTGAATACATGGCTCATTGGATGATATCTATAGTAAAATAGATAATTAGTAAGACATATAAATCCCTAAATGGAGAGCGGCTTCTTTAGAGCATGTGGAAAAATGTAATGATTCAAACAGATAATACTGCCAGGGAAGCACTATCAACCCATCAATAATTAAATCGAGATTACAAAACTCTAATTCTTAAAACATAAATATGTAATTCAAGTGGCTTCTAAGGTGTCAGTAATAAAAAAGAACAGAAAATATATAAATACACCAAACCCTTTAACACATGTCATAAATCTTTGCAGCAGCTTTTAACTAAAGATGAAATTAATACCAGGAAACAGGGAAGAATGCTTTTATATTTATGAATTAGGTCTTGGAAGAATTATTGTAAAGAAAATTAACTTCTCAGGATTTTTATTATTTATTATTCTTTTACTTTTAACCTATTTAGTCTGGTATTACACCAGAAAGTGAAAATTTTAGCATTTATAGGTAAATGCTACTTTTTTTACTATAACACAATTCATTCGTGAACTTCAATTCACATAAAGAAATGATTTAATTTAAAAGTAACCCTAACCAGTTAATTTTACTAATTGTGTTTCTTTGAGGATAAACATTAGCATTGTTTAGTGTTAGAGAGAGGCAATAGTCTTAAAAGTGAATTATAAACAATATTTGTGTGCATGTGAAGTAATTATACTCCTCTACCATGCTAGCATATTTTCAATGAGTACTCCATCAACACCAAAGACAATGACTTACTTAACTGTTGTATTTCAACAAGACTGGACTTGATCTTAAGTGGCCTCTCTACAAATGGTTCAGAATACATGTACACATCAGTATCTGCCTAAGAAGGACTTATGAATATTCAGAAATACACTTTATAGGGAAGACTAGATAAAATCAATTTCCTTTCCACAAAATGTTACTGTCAGTCCATTTCCATCATCAAAACAAGCAGCTTCCATCTTTTTAATATTCTCCACAGTTATTTCCATGTTTATTATTCAGTGCAGTCAGCAAATTTCTAGTAACCACTCCAAGAATATAAGTAATACTCAAATATATTCATGGCTGGTTTCTCGATGATGTTCCCAGTTAGAATTAAGTGTAGAAAGCCTTTCCTAGAAACAAATTAACTGCACACCAGATCATACAAGCAGAGCTACCAGGACACAGCAAACCTGAAAATATGAACTCTGTTGGACTGCTAAAACTTTGGACACTTCCAAAAAGTTTTGAAAACATATTATCTTGATTCTCTTAACAGCAGTATGTGTATAAAAAACATCTTCATACTGAAATAGAGAAGACTTCTGACAAAAGATTTTCCAGCAGCCATGTCCAATATGCAGCCCACCCTTTTTTTCTTTGCTCTCTTTTTAAAAACTCTATAATAAAAATTTATAAAGGGAGTTTTCACTTATATACATTAACAATATATATCTTCTATCTGGTTGAAGCCAATTTTTCACTTAAAAAAAAGGCAAAACTAGTGTGCGCTGCAGATTGGACATAACTGTAGGATATCCTATAGAATAAATTGCATGGTAGGCCAAGCATTTTTTTTTATTTTTATTTTTTTTGTGTGGGTACCAGGGGTCGACCTCAGGACCTCGCGCGCCAGCAGGCGCCCGTGCTGCTGAGCGATATCACCGGCCCCTTTTTCGTATGTGGGATCCGGGAGTCAAACTCCAGCCCTCACGCTTGCCGGGCAGGCGCTTAAGCTGCTGAGCCATCTCACCAGCCTGCCAAGCATTTTAAAAAGCTGTTTATATGTCTTCTGATCATATCTTTACCTTTGTGTGTCTCCTTTTACTTTTCCCTGGCATCCTGCTGTCCTTTGAAATCATTTCTCAAAGATCCTCAAAAGACTCACAGGTTAGATGCTTCTTAATGATAGGGTATTATAAAACCAAAGCTGTGTAGTCTCACCATGCCAACGCGCTTAATAGTCAAACTGGTAATGAAATTGCATTGGGGCATTTTTAACTAAGTACGTATGCAAGTAACACATGTTTAGAGATGAGACAGCTAAAGGAACACAGAAGGTTGTTCTGCGCCTGACCCTAATTTTCCCTGTAGACTACATCATAACAGTTTCTGTAATTTTATGCTGAAGTTTTAATTAAGTGTTTCAGAGATGGCTGTGACAGATGGAACAAAACGCTGTATATTTCCTGTAGAACTTACGATTTTTTTTATTGAATTATTTTCCCCCTTTCCAGCACTGGACTAATCTTCCTATGCTGATGATCTCCTTTGACTTGTAAGCATGTGTACGGGACTAGCTTGGTGAGGTTTGGAGTGCCTTACATTTGACTTGATTGTGCTTGGTGAATTACTCACAGCCTGCCATCATTACCATGAATGCATGCTACTGAGCTCTCATGTTGTATTACCACTAACTCCTATTCCCATTGGTAAAGAGATTTAATTGATTCCTATTTCCTATACAGCACGCCATTAATCCATTTAGGACTAGAGAAATCACACTGCCTTTTAGTCCATGAGCTTGTATTGAATTCACACTAAGAAACGACACCCGATTCAGCCCATTTTATTCAGTCATTCACAAAATCTGACAGATGAGTGCAGAATCCTTAGCCTTAATTTAACCTTTAAAATTCAAAGGTATGGTTTCTACTGAACAAAATTGATCTTCTGTGTTTCGTTTGTACGTATTAGAAGAACATAGCACAGGCTCTATACATTGTTTTTCCTTACCTGCGTTTCCTAAAACAGAGTGGTAAAAATTCAGGGTTTGTCTTAAGGAAACTGTCCTGAGGCATTTGAGGAAAGTATGCAAATGTAGAAACCTGGCATGTTAGTAATTCTACTTGGTTTTCATTAAAACATTAGAGAGAAGATTTCACTCCTAAGTCTACCATTTCTTAGACTGTTTTGATAGCATGTGGAAATTATATAACTCCTTTCATTCATTCGTTTGTCAGCCTACCAAGCAATAAATCAACCACTAATAACATGCATTTTTCAGCATCTGCAAGGCAATGCAGGAAAGGGAAATATGATAACATGACATCATTTTATTTTTAAGGACCCTAACTAATCCACATGAAATACTGAGCAGTAAGCAACTAAGTGCTTTACACACTCCACAGAATTTACAACAGCACTTATAATAGCTAAAAAGTGAGAACAGCTCAAATGGCCATCATCCTGTAAATGAATAAACAAAAAGGGATATGTCCATATA
The DNA here is from genome assembly GCA_028451465.1 of Erethizon dorsatum. Taxonomy (NCBI): domain Eukaryota; kingdom Metazoa; phylum Chordata; class Mammalia; order Rodentia; family Erethizontidae; genus Erethizon; species Erethizon dorsatum. The sequence continues at coordinate 53,627,834 of CM051825.1, read as the reverse complement.
ATAGGACACTATTCAGAAAGAAAAAGAACACAGTAACAATATAAGTAACTTCAGGAATGAATCTAAAAAAACTTTCTAAGTGAAAGAAGCCACATGGAAACAACTGTAAACCAAAAGATTCCTTTTACATGAAAGGTGTGGAAAAGTAAATTCAGGGAGGCAGAAATGCAGTTGGTGCTTGCCTATAGAGAGTGACTGCTAATGAACACAAGGAATTTCTTGGGGTGTTAGAGTTGTTCTAATACTGTATTATGAAAATATTGTGCTAAAATTTTAATAAAAACTCACAGACCTAAAATGCTTAAAACTACAATACCTAAATGATAGCTAAAATTTTTGTTTTAAAAATCAGGCAAAAGAAAAATCACTGTAGACTGGGACAGATTAGGAATGATACACTGAGAAAGGAGATCTGCAGCATGAAGCATGGGTAGCATTAAACTGTCAAAGTAGAAGAATTACTTGTATTATCATTTTAACTCTATCAATACATGGAAGATAAGAAAATAGCTTCCATTCTCCAGGACCCACTACCCATATCTACAGGATTTAAATTTCATAAGGAAAGTTTTTTTTTTTTTAATTCACTGTTATATCCCAAATTACTACAGTAAAGTTTGGAAAAGTGCCCCCAGTCGTACATAATTTCTATGGTGGCCTTATTGAGAGGCACTGAACTTTGGAGAGTTGCAGCCTAGTGGGAGGTGCTTAGGTTACAGGGGACGTGCCCTTGAATAGGACTGTAGAACTTTGCCCCTGCATCTTTCTCTTTGCTGCCTGGCTCATGATGTAAGGAGGTTTCACTCCTCGGCACACTCCCACTGTGATGTGCTGCCTCCTCATGAGTTCAAAGCAATGAAGACATCCCATAAAGAACAGGAAGACAAACAAATCTCTTTGTATTATCTCAGTATTTTGTTATGGTGATGGAAGGCTGACTAACACAACTAGAAAAATGCTGACACACAAAGGGAGTTTAATAAAGACTTGACTAATTCGCTGACTAAACTTCATGTATTTGTAAATGGTACATTCTGTTGGATGGTTTGATGGAGTTTCTTTTTACTCTTTCCCTAGTGAACTCAATTGTAATAGTGTTGAAAATACAAAAATAAAAATTATATAAAATTTTTGTTTATAGCAATAACAAGGACTGAGAGTTAAAACTAAAACTCAATCACTAAGTTTCTATCAATATAAAAGAATCAATTCTCTACAGTTTAAGAGAAAAATCAATTGTTAAAAGACGTAGGAAGCTTTAAATGGTCTCTGATGTATATATTCCTAAGGGTTAGAGTGATCATCCTACTCAACATGTAGATATAGATGATTATAGAAAGCTGCCAGATGATGAAATAATTTCAGGAAAGACTGGAAATGATGTATAAGAAACCTAATTTATTTTGCTTTTCTCTACAGTAGCAGAAAAATAAAGCAGTTACCTACTACACAGTTTAGATTTAACTCTCATCTATTAACGTCAGTAGTATTTTATTGCGGCCAGAATTATCCTTATATTGTTCCTGTCTTCACTTAGTCTGCTTAGGTAATAAGAGAAAATATTCTACTATTTAAAATAAAAATTTTTAAAAAAGAGAGAAAATATTCTAAAGTCCATTAGACTCTTATATTAAATTGTGCCATTTCTTTCTCTGCAATAGATCTAGCTACTTGCCTTTTCCTTTGTGTTTCCATAGCAACCACTAGACTTCAGGTTAGGGATCGTCCTAATGCCATGTCTTCTACAACAGACATTTAATCTTTCTTTCCCTTTCTCTCTCTCTCTCTCTATCTTGTAATCTTATTTTAGTTAAACATATATTTATGTTAGAAGTATATATACATTAATTATATATATATACACATATATATATAGATACAAACATATATACAGTTGTTCTTAGGTATATATGTGGAATCAGTTCTAGCACTTCTACCATGGATAGCTAAATTTGTGATGTTCAAGTCCTTTCTATAAAAAATAAACAGTATTTACATATAACCTGCACACATCTTCCCGCATACTTTGTCATCTCTAAATTACTTTTAACACATAATAAAATGTAACTACTAAATACTATCTGAATAGTTGTACTGCATTGATTAGGGAGTAAGGACAAGAAAAATGGTCTGTACACACTCATTATAGTTCCAGTTTTCATTTCAAATTTTTTCTATGAAATTGGTTGAATGTACAGAAACCCACAGATACAGAGCGCTGACTATATAAAAAATATAGTCTCGGGCCGGTGAGATGGCTCAGTGGCATAAGCGCCTGCCTTGCAAGCGCGAGGGCCCGAGTTCGACTCCCGGATCCCACATACGGAAAAGGGGCCGGTGATATCGCTCAGCGGCACGGGCGCCTGTTGGCGCGCGAGGTCCTGAGGTTGACCCCCCGGTACCCACAAAAAAAAAAAAAAAAAAATATATATATATATATATAGTCTCATGATTCTTAGCTACAGTTTTCAGGTTGATGCTTTCTGATCCAGAATTCATGGACATTTCCTATTGAACATCATTTCAAGTTTAAAATCCTGAAGTCACTTTCCTAGTGCACATGTCACTGCTCTGCCCTTTACTATTGCTATGACAGTTCAATAACCCAGAACACCTAATTCAGATGAATCACTGTGCCACATGCTTACTCATTTTTAGAATATAAAAAGCTCATTTTGAAGAATACAAACAAAGAAACCTATTTATGCACCACACCTTCTGCACGGAGATCATCTTCATGACATTTCTCTCTCCTGCTGACCCAGACCCTCCCACTTCATTAGAGGTAATTACCATCCTGAGGATGTATTGATCTTTCTCCTGTTTTTCACTAAAATATTACCACATAAAATTATACTCTTAGTCAGTATTGTACTCAGATTCACTTATATTAATTTACATAAATAAAATCACACTTTATGTATTTCTCCAAGGTTTGCTTTTATAGTTCAACATATTTCTGGGGTTCTTCTCACTGTTGAGTAGTAGTTTCTAAATGAATAAACCTGAACTTATTTGTCCATTCTACTATGACCAGACTTATGAGTTTTCCTCTGTACTTTTTTTTTAGCAATGCTACCACAAACATTTCTGGTGCATATGGACAGGGGGCACATATATCTAGGCAAGAGAATGTGATTGATGGATCACAGGTAAGCACATATTTAAAGAGGTGAGGACAAAATAAATCAGTAAACTATCCACTCAGCAGTGGTGGAGATGAGCATATGCTCATCTTAAATTGCTATTCTCCAACTTTGTGTGACATATTCCAATAATAAAGTATTGAATTCCTTTATTGTTTAGGTTACCATTGTGCTATTTCTGATTATTAATGATGTTGAACACATTTTCATGTTTTTATTGGGCATTTCAAGTTGCTTTGTTGAATTTTCTGCTTCTATACTATTTTTCCCTTCACTTTGTTCTATAACTACATCTCATTAACATTCACCCTAAAATTATGTTACCTATTAATGTTACATCATTAATTTTCACCCTTTTATCTTTTCTCCTGTAAATTTTTAATACAATAAGTATTCTTCTAAATAATGCTATTGCTTCATAGAACATGTTTTGTTACATAGAATTTTCACTATCATCACTTCAAAATTTCCCTCTCATGATTTGTTATCTGATCTATGAGTTAAAAAAATATTGATTAGCTTTCAAAGATATAAAGCATTTTAGTTACTTTTTCTTACTGATTTCTGACTTAATTCCATTTTGATCATATTTTCTTCACAGCTCACTATGTCATCAAATATAATTTTTCATCTCATATGCATGAAAAATGCATTCTATACTTACAGGTACAATATTCCATACATGTTTATTAGCTGGAGCTAATAAGTTATTTAAATCTTATGGATTTATAGATGTTTTTCTCTGCTTGAATAACCAACAATGAAAGAGATATGCAAATCTCTCTCACTATCATGATAGATCTATTTCTCTTTATATTTTTGCTTCTCACATTACTGTATTATAAATGCCTATTGAATTAATCTCCAGGAAGACGTTTTAAGATAAATGTATTTCGACTGATATTACTATACCTTCCTTTGATAATACTTATCTAGCATATTTTCTCATCTTTTTTTTTCAATATTTCTCTATCCTCATGACTTAGTTGTTTTGTATTATAGTTTATATCATCTTTTAAAATTTGGAACATTTATTTTACTTACTTTTTTTTTTGTGGGTACCGGGGGGTCGACCTCAGGACCTCGCGCGCCAGCAGGCGCCCGTGCCGCTGAGCGATATCACCGGCCCCTTTTTCGTATGTGGGATCCGGGAGTCGAACTCGGGCCCTCGCGCTTGCAAGGCAGGCGCTTATGCCGCTGAGCCATCTCACCGGCCCTATTTTACTTACTTTTATCTTTAATTTGACATATATTTATATTTATTTTTGGATTTTTATCTTTCTGCTTGTCTTTTTCTTTTTTCTTGTTTTTTACTTTTTTTTTCTACTCCCATGTACCACGTAGTTTAATAATCATTCATCTTTTCTATATTTTTAGTGTAATTATGAATTTTAAGATGCATACTTTAGTTATAGGAGTATAAATGACTGTAGTTCCTTATCTATAATTATATTCAGTGTTTACAACTTAAATACAGTCTCATCACCTAACTTCAAGAAAAATATTCTTTACTTTTTGTTTCTCTAAAGTTTGTATATATTCTGCCCCTGCCCCAACCACAAGTATATATATTCTCCCACCTTTAGCACTTTCTTTCATTTACTTCAGTTTCTAGGACTCTACAAGAAGAAACTGTTGAATAGAAGCTGACTGACCATTTTATTTATAAGAATTAACCCTCTCAAACTTTTGGTTAGAATTGTGTAAAGTTAGGAGACTTAAGATCAATGAAAGTAAATGAGCAAATTCTAAAGTCAGTTATCATTATCTCAGCACATATGCAAAATATACTAATAAGTAAATTAAACATGCTGACAAGTGTTAGTTAATAACATAGTTAATAGCAAAGTGTTTTACAAAATTGTTATTTCTAGTATGAATTACCGGTAGTTCATTCTCCTCTCCTCCTGGGCACACATTATTTAAATTAAGTGAGACAATGCAACTTGTTTTGCTACATCTAACAAAATGAGGACAAGTTGCATGGTAATTTGTCATTTGAAGCAATTAAGAGCCTGTATACAATTGTTTATGCTCTGTGTCCCAGAGTCTTTGCATAGATCGCATGTGTCATAGGATACAACCCAAGGTTGATGGTGTCTCCATCACCTAGAAGCACCAAGCAAGTTGCATGAAGAGCTGCCCAGAAGAACTCCCAGACCCAAGAGGTCTAGTTTGTGTTGACCCAGGGGCATTAGAATTATCTATTACTGCTGATTAACTTAGCTGAATCTAACTAATAATACATTTAAGTTAATTCTCATCATGTAAGGCAAAGAAGATCATATTTTCCTTATGTTAGATATAAGGCTACTGAAACACAGAAAAAAAGACAAACATAAGATGATTAAATTAATGACTGTGGCCAGGGATATAGCTCAGCGGCACAACACCTGCCTGGCAAGCCTGAGGTCCTGAGTTTGATTCCCAGTTCCAAAAAAAATTAAAAATGACATATTTCATGAGAACCCTATATAATATCTATTTAGAGGTTCATTAAAAATAGTTGTAAAATGAAAACTCCACTGTAACACTTACTTGGAACTATAAATTCTATTTCTTCTGACATAGCGACTCCCAGCTTATTAGAAGCAAAACAGCGATATTTCCCTTGAAAATGAGATATGTGCCCCTCATTCGGAATCTTGAATGTTCCTGAATTATTAGATGCAATTATTGGAGCATCAGAAAGATCAAAAGGCTTGTCATCCTTAGTCCAAGAAAATCTATAAGATAAAAATAAAATTAATAATCCTAAAAAAATCATATTTTTTCTCAATTTTTAGATGTGTTTATACAGATATACAAAACCAAGACATTAAAAGGTATACATAGAAGATAACAGAAATACAAGTAATGATCTCAGAAGAATCTGAGAAATCTTATAAGGCATAAAAATGCATCGACAACTGAGAGGACAAAATTGATGGTGCGTTTTGTTCTGTTCCTTCTAAATTAAAATTATTTTAAAGTATTTGCCATTAGAAATGCAATGTGGAATATTATTAATATTTTAGATACTGCAATAAAAGAGACTGCAATAGATATCGATATATAATATGCTTTTGGGTGTGTGTGTAAAGAGCTTATTCAAAATTAAGAAACACAAAATCAAATTTTATTACTTGCTTGTATTTCATAGTAGCACTTTTGTACTTACTTGTCATATATTTAAAACCATGTTAACTTAATAGCCTTGCCAATTGAATTGCTTCAGTTTTACATGGGTACTAAATACAGTTTTTATGCAAACATTATCTTACATAACGATTTTATTTACTTATCCATCTCAACATTTTCCTTTTAATTGTGACCAAAATATCCTACATTTTATTAATACTTGTCCAAACATTCCTTTAGACCAATTCCTTAGAAATAAGATCAGTTGCCTGATAGTAAAAGAATTTTTTACAGTTTTTGGTAAATGTTGCAGAATTTTATACCAGGAAAAATATACACAGTTAAATTCCTGCTGCACTCTCAGCATCTCAGTTCTGTGGACAATGATTTAAAAAGTCTTACATAACATATGTAAAATAACCAAACTTTATTTTTATAGACATAACTTTACTTGGAAACATTAACGTTCAATCATATGTAGTTTTGTAGTCCCGTAAGTTTGTGATAGCTCTATGGAAAAACAGTAGAAATCAGGACGGCATACATTTAAATTGTTCGGTTTGAAGAAATACTCACACTGGCTCTGGATTTCCTTTAGCTTCACATTCAATTTGAAAATACTCATCAAAGGGAAAGGCAACTTGCACTTTTGACTGTTTTATGATTGTTGGAACCTGTTGAACTAAATGTTAAAAAGGTAAACTTAAAGCACAAGCCTTTCGACTGAACAAGATTTATTTACATATAAAACAATTCAAATGTGTTATCTGTATTGGTAATTAAAGAGTTCATACAAGACTGAAAATCACAGAACAAACCTGACTTCCTCTTTGCAAAATATATTTTACTTCTAAGAAATATACTTCCCTGGCAGCCTTTCACGTCACTGTATTAATTTTATTTAACCCCCAAATCATGTAGCAATTCATAAGCAGAAAAAATGTCTTATCACATTTTAAAAATTTCTCTTTAAAAATCATTGGCATTGGGCCGGTGAGATGGCTCAGCAGTGTAAGTGCCTGCCCGGCAAGCGCGAGGGCCCGAGTTCTACTCCCGGAACCCACATACGAAAAAGGGGCCGGTGATATCGCTCAGCGGTACGGGCGCCTGCTGGCGCGCGAGGTCCTGAGGTCGACCCCCCCGGTACCCACAAAAAAAAAAAAAAAATCATTGGCATTTGGCCAGGCATGGTAGTGCACACCTGTAATCTCAGCACTCTGCAGGTAAAGCTGAAGAACTGCCTGGAGTTCCAGGCCAACCTTGGCTGCATAGTGAGTTCAAGTCCAGGCTTAACTACATGAGGGGACCTTGTCTCAAAAAAAAAAAAAAAAACCCAACATAAGAAATAATAATAAAAATTATTGGCATTTAGTCTATGCTGACACACATATGCATTTTTCCTTAGTTCACTAATTTTCAAAGTGATAGTTTTCCATGCTTCTATACAGACATTATAATCAATTTATTGCTTTTACATCATTTCTTCCCATTGATGTGATACAATTTGTTTGATAATTCTCCTATTACTGGCAATTAGATTCTTTCCCATTTCTTTCTTGTCAAGTAACATATTTCAACTGATATCTTTGAGCATACAGATTTTTCTTTTATTGAGTTAGGAATTATGCTAAGTTTCTTGGCATGGTCAAAAATAGCAACCAATCTTGATAAATGCTATGATTATTTCACCACAGGACATTTATCACAACAGTGCATGATTACACTGGTTCCTGATCTATTCACCACCAACAAACAGTAGCACAGAAAAATGATAAAAAGGTACTATTTATTACAAAAGAAAATATGCCATTCTTGTTCTCTTTAATTTCCATTTATTGCTTTTTTTAATACTTTTTTCATGAGCAATTTTAGTGTTTGTCATTTTCCACTTATAAATTTTTCTTTTCCCACTTAGATATTGGGAATTTGAGTTATTTTATTTTTCCCTTATGAGATTTAACCTATAAATAATCATTAATACAAAAAATACAGCTAGCTCATAATGTGTTTTTTTCTTAATAGAGTCTTCATTTGCAAATATCCTTTCATCTTGTATGGAGCTGATAATGTTTGGAAAATTAATTAATCCTCAAGGTAAAAAATTTTTTTTTGAAGTAGGCATTAACTTTGTATCTAGGGGATATAGCTCGGTGGCACAAGCACCAGCCTGGCAAGCACAAGGTCCTGAGTTCAATTCCCAGTACCAAAAAAAACCAAACAAACAAACAAACAAACTAAAAAACACTTTGTCTCTCACCTAATCACCCAGCTAGGCCACATTTCTGACCATCATAACTATGCACTAAATGCATTAAAATATAAATAAATAAATAAATAGTACTAAGGTTGAAGATACCAGTTTGGATAAATTCTTGAAATATGACAAAGACAATATATGGGAAGATCTACTGTGGATAAGCACTCAGCATTTTTTTTTAATTGAGACTTTCTTCAGTACAGTTTTTAGAACCTCTAATAAGATCACAGTGTGGAATTTACAAAGAAATGTAAACTCTTTAGCAGCAGGAACTGACTTTGGCAAATGTATTTTCAGAAATGCAATTGAGAAACAGGCATAGAGCCTGAGTTAAATAATATTCTGTAGTAAAGCTATAAATGGGACTATAAAACCTCCGAGGTTGGGAATGGCCTGACACTCTGTTTTCACATTTGTGAAATTTAGGATTCTGAATAGATATGTTATTCTCAAGCATTTTGATTAGGACTCCATCAATTTCTCATCATAGGACATTCCAAAGTGCTTTCGTTAGTGTGGGCTATATACAACAAATTTACTATATTAAACATTAAAACAAAAATCTTTAGGATATTGACTTACTAATTCATTGAAAATGTCCTATGTTATCATAAATAACATGTATAAAAAATACAAATATCTTGATAGAGTAGCATTGCATTATGTTATTACAAATCTCCTTAATTTCTTGAGAGGCCTGAGTTCTCATATCTGTGTCTACTTCCTTTCTGTTGCAGTTGTTTAATTTGTCTGAAGATAGGAAGAAATCAGCCATAAACAGATATGTAGTAAAAAAAATGTGGCATTTTTGCAGTCCTTCCTGATGATTGCAGATATTTTTTTCTGGACAGTGCACCAAAGTTCAGCAAATGCTAGTTTGTTAAATGTTCATTGTGATGTGAAATCTGAAATCTACCAATATACTTTTAATATCCTGTTACATTAAATAATTTCATCCATTTTTTAACATATGCATATCTTGTAACATCTCACAGTGGTCATGTAGGAACAATATTCTGGCTCACTGAATTACGCAGATATTCATATATTGACACATCTCATTGCAGAATATAAAATATTCATTTTTGTTAAAATTACCACTGATATAATCAGAGAAGTCATGTGTTGCAAAGCTCTCAAGCTCACAGCAAGGGATATGAATTTTCCACAATTTTGAAGTTTGCTTGAAAACTCACATTTTATAATTGACAACACGCACTGCCAGGTTATCTGAAAGTGATAGGATTGACTGATTCATTTTGGGAAATATATCTGCCCGATACACATCTGAGTGACCATAATTTTTTTATCATTTATACTTTCAACTAAAAATAGTATTGGGTCTCAAGCAATGACACAATCAAGGAACAAAGACAATCATCGTACTTTGATACAGCTGAATTATTTTATATCTATCTTTCAGTTCATTCCAATGTTAGAAGAACTGTACTCAAAAGTGGAGAATTCGTAAAGTTAACATTGTTTAATGGCTTCAACAATTACAACCTTAGTGAAACTGTTTAGGTTTGTTCTGTCTTCTGGATGTTTCTATCAATTACAAATGGCCATGGAGAACACTTTGAGGACTAGTGGAACTTGGTGCCAAAGCCTTGATCTGTGCGAGGGCAACAGCAGTTTTCCCACTATTGCTTTCATACATCCATATAAGTGACAGTGACAGTGAACATAAAGGACCACTATCATCTTTGTGCTATTTTCAAAAGAGTTTGATCTCCTAGAACATCTGAATGTACAGCATCTCTGGGACCCCAACGAGTCCATGAGCCACACTTTCAGCATTGATAGCAAAATAGAATAATTAAATGCTCTTTCCAATTCTAAAAGTCCATTTTCTTTACTTTTATCTAATAAATCTGATAAGTGAGCATTACTAGCTTACAGATATTAATGCAAATTTAGTCATTAGCCATTGAGTAGTCATAAAATTTTAGTAACATGCAAGAAGTATCTGTATCTTAATTGATATTTACCTTGTCTCAGATTAATACCATTTCTAAGCAGACTGGGGGATGAGCTTGTTGCAAATTTGTTTTATTTAAATTATTTTCAAGTTATAAATGGTGAGGGATGATACACAATGGCCACAGTCTCTAAGACATCATCCAGTAACTGAAAAACAACTTGTTTATTACAATATTTGCTAAGGTTATAAAGGCTTAGCAGCAACTAATTATTCAGGGAATGCAGCTAATAACCTTTGGGTGTTTATAAGAATATATATTCTATGTTATAAATCCTTTCCTCTATAATGAGGCCAATTACAGAGATGCCAGACTTGTTGAGATTCAAATTGGGTACCTGCCTTGACTACATTTACTAGTGAGTGCTCTAGAGTACTGAAATAAATGGATAATATTCCGTTGTTCTGAAAATATGTCATTAATATTTTATAACAATTGTTGTCTAAAGACATTGCAGCATGAAAATGCATGTCACTGAGACAACCAGAATAAAAATGTGCACCACGGATTAATGCAAAATTTCACATCCATCATCACTGAGGATCAAGTGGGAAAAGGTGGAGAATAAATGTATTTGTTAGAGAATATGATTAGGAAGCTGAATCAGAAAGCCCAGTGGCATCTTTGCTGCTTTTAACTTGGAATTTCATACTCATATGAAAGAATACACTAACGAGGAGATTTTACAGATTTTCAGAGTGTTCATAACTAGGCTGGTCAGTGATGAAATCTGATATATTGTATGTAGAATGAAAGACTTCAGTTAAATGTGTAGACAATTTTAAATCAGTATGTCTGTAGAAAAAGGAAGTGGAAATCTTTAAGAAATGGGAACACTAAGGCTTAATTCTCTGTTGAGAACTGTGGACCAGGGATTCTTAACTGGGCGGGGGTGAAGGTGTGCAACTACAAGTATATATGTGGTGTAAAACTGCTACATCAAGTCATTGAACGGTTTTAAACACTTACGAATGGTTTTAAAGCACATAATATACACAGTCATAGAGCTATTTTCTTCTCTATTGTTATTCAGTCTGTCTGATTACTTCAAGAAGAAAATTTCAGCTCACTATTGACACATTTAGTAAACTAACATTTATTAAATTTTCTGCGGTCTAAACTGTCTTAGAATTTAAATAATTTACAATGATCATATCTAATGCTAAGATTTTAATAAACAACAAATACTCAAAGATTATTCAATTCCTTCCTGCCACACTTGTTGAAAGCCAGTGTCTTCGAAATCATAATTCTCCTCCAAATAAACTAACCCTACCATATAAACTTAAAATCTGTTTGTAATATTTCAGACTACCTTAGATGTATTGAAAAAATATCACCTGATATATGGGTTACGTTTCTTGTCATGGGCCAAGTCCACATAAGAAGCTAAATGCCTGAGCTACAAAATAATTATTGCAGACAAATATCAGCCACTAAAATATAAATAGAGAAAACATGACTTGTGATGACATACTGATGGAAATATGCATTAAATATTATTTTTAAAGCTATATTCTCAATCCACAAACATTCTACTTAAAAAGCAAAAACAAAATTCCGTGGTAGGTATTGAAAGCTATCACGTTACCTGAGAGCGGTATTTCAACTGTTGATGACAATTTCAACAAAAGAAAAATTAGTGATAGGATTAATCTTTTTCCACTTAAAAGTTTTGCCATTGCTCTTCAGGAGGTAAACAATCCAGAAAGATTGAAAATCTTACTGTCTCCTCCTACTTTTCATTTAAAGCTGAAGAAAATGTGAACAACCTGTAAACACAGAAATGAACAGAATAATATATTAGCAGATATACTCTAAGATGTCAACATAACAGAAATTAAATATATTTTTCTATTTGCTTACTATTTTATTGAACCTGACCTCTAATAATTCCACAAATACATAATGAGGTTTTTGCACTTCTATTTAAAATATGAGAGTAAATATATGGTGTATTGTAAACCATAAACCATTTTAAATTAATTAGATTTGGAATTATATTTGAAAGTTGGCAGAAATTTATATGGAAGGCACTTGAGTACACTGTAGTGTCAATGACTATCAGAATAATTTTGCCTGGCGTGGTGGCACACACCTGTAATACCAGCTCTCAGGAGGGTGAGGCAGAAGGATTACCATGAGTTTGAGGCCAGCCTGGGTTACAAAGTTTACAGAAATAGAATAAATATTAAAATTTGAATTTTCTTCAATTTCTCTTACTGTTTTTTTCTGATATATGATTATAAACACATATCTAAACATTATTTATAATGTTTTCTCAAAAATGAAGTTAAAATGATTTGCTCCAAAATATGATACCTTTTCAAGTATATCATTTTCCTTTCTTTGCCCTAGGTCAGTTACTATACTTGTTCAGCCACATATGATGAAAAACAATGAATACAGAAATAAGAGAATCTACTAAATTTATATTTAATTGCATTGACTTTGGCTTTTTGATTTTATCTCAAAATTGCAACTCTAGCAATTATAGACCTTTTTCTTCACTATGTATGTACATACAGGTCAAATTTAAAGTACTAACTAATGTTATTCTTTTGTGTTATGATCTTGGGAATCTTAAGTGACAGCAGTCCTATTTATACTTTTAATTTGAGAAAAGTTACTCTGATCATGAAAGAAAATTCTCTCCTGTATTAAATCCCCCCTCCTCAAAGCTATAAATTAGTAAAACAGTATTGCTTTACTTTTTCTGCTCTCAGTTAGTCCCATCTATAAAACTGGCATTGAAAAATTGTATTCTTGCTTCAGAATATTTGCTAAAATGACAACTCATATGAGCAATTTTAAGTACTCTCAAATGTATCACAATATTGACACCCATTTTCCTGATAAAATGAGTTATGTTAATAAAGCAAATAAAATGCAGAAAACATCGCTTTAATTATAAAAAGGAGCCATTGGTTGAACTTCAGAAACTGAGCTCTTCTCATTTGTGCAAAGTCAGGAGACACTGATTCACATACCTATTTTGAAAATGAAAAGTCTAAAGAATGTCGATGGCTTGGCCTTTGAGTTTTCTTTTTCCTGTGTCTTCTGAAATAGTTTTATAATAGTCATCTAAATTCATTGTTTACAGTTACATATCAGTCTACTTGAAATTTATCATTTAATATTCTGTCTCATTAATATTCAATGCTGATCACTCTAGTAGAATCTCATATATGTGTCTAATGAGTTGCCCTCTATTTGTCAGAAGCAAATGCTTTTAAAACGTGATGCTGGGCCGGTGAGATGGCTCAGCGGCTTAAGCACCTGCCCGGCAAGCACGAGGGCCCGAGTTCGACTCCGGGAACCCACATACGAAAAAGGGGCCGGTGATATCGCTCAGTGGCACGGGTGCCTGTTGGCGTGCGAAGTCCTGAGGTCGACCCCCCGGTACCCACAAAAAAAAAAAAATAAAATAAATAAATAAATAAATAAACGTGATGCTATTAAGAGACCATATTTCCAGATTAATATCTCATACATCATCCCACCTTGAAATAAGGACAGCCAAATGAGTGAGAACAGGCTCAATTTCTATTACTCTCCTGATTTAGGCTAGCAAGTTCAATGATTTCTAATTGCTATAGAACAATAACCCATAGGAACTAATTCTTCAGTAGTGGTGATCTGGCTTTGGAATTGTAATGGTATTAAGTACATGGTCTTAACCCAGGAAATTCTATCCCATAAAAAGATCCCAAATTGAACCCCTACTGTAAAATAAATACAAAATGTATTCATGGATCTAACAAACACTAATGACATCATCAGTTTTGAGTATAGATAATGGTAAATTCTATATCTGACCTTAGCTCCTGAAGAAATTAGCTTCAATTTACATGACATTTATGTACGCTTACAGACTGTAAGACTGTGATTATTGAAAGTTAAAATACAATCCCCTGCAAGGAAGATTCCATTAGGTGATGAAGGAAGCCTCAAAATAGTTTTGAAACTGAAAGGGAAAGTCAGCCTGCATTTCACGGTCAAGTGTATAAAGGGCACATTGTTGAGTAGTTCTGTTTTGCAGCAGCAAGACAGCAATAAAATTGTATCCCTATTTATCTTCCTTGAAAGAATGAGCTTAAATGCCTCACACTAGACCTCAGAGATAAAAGCAATTATTAAATCTCAGGATGGAGCTGACACTTAAGAGCAAAAGATACTAAAATATTTGAAACCTAGCACATGAATCTGACGTCTGCTAGTTTATATTAACAATATTAACACATATCTGAAAAGAAAATAAGTCAATTAATTTTTAGGAATAGGAGTAAATTGGTTTAAATCTTCCTATTCCCTTAATTTGTCCTTAGAAAGGTAACAATCATTCTTGCCACATAAGTGAATGGAAAATAGACATTTTAGGATGTTAGGATAAAACTGACCCTTTCTGACAGCCTTAGCTTCTCTAATTTGACTAGTGGTGTAAGAATTAAAAGCAGAGTGCCCACCTGTTATCCCAGCACTTTGGTAAACTGAGGTAGGAAGATTGCAAGTTTGACTCCCACCTGGACACCTTAAAAGTGAGATCCAGTCTTAAAATAAATTTTAAAAAATTTAAAAAGTCTAGGGAAGTAGCTCAGTGTGAAGGCCCTGGGCTCAATCTCCAGGGATTGGAGGGGGGCTAATTAAATGCACACTGGTTTGTGAAATTATCATAATTGTGGACAACCATGCATACATCATAGTACTACTTCCAATGCAACAGTAAAGAAGTAAAGTTTTTTTGTTTTTTCTAAACATAGCCTGTAATATATCATCAATATTATAAGGTGATTTCAAAGACTCTTGTGATTTTTTGGGGGAAGGTACTGGGGATCAAACCCATGGCCACATGAGTGGTAGGCAAGCCTCCTGTGTATTGAAAAGAGCTATACAATGCCAAATCTAGGAACAACTTACTCCATTAATTAAATTCATTTTCTGCCTATAGAAATGGAATTGTGAGTTAGCTTATCCTTTGTGAATTTTATCTGGTCTCTTCAGCAAATGCCAAGCCAACAGGAGAGAGTAATGTATAGCAAATAACATGGCGGAAAATGGGGTCAGTATAAGAGGTGACAATATATGGCCTTGGGTAGTTAGCCCGACCTCTCTTATTCATTCCTATCAGTGTATGAAATAGTTGCTGCATTATAACATATTTATGAGGCTTAAGTGAAATCATGTGTAATTAGCACAGAATAATAAATGAAATGCATGAAAATTCTGATAGTAGTGTTCATTATGTTCTTAGTGGTAATAGGATTAGTCTATTAATATTATCTAAAGATTATGGTTAACTTGCATGGCTTCTATACAACTTAGTATAGAAACAAAGTCAGGATAACTTAAAAAATAAAAATACAATTTCTAAAAAAATTTAGTGGTAAAGTGTGGTAGATTGGTTGAGAAAGCTTCCTCACATCTCCCATTCTTATCTTCACCCACTTTCAGGATGACTTTACAGCTCCTTTCAAGAAGTTATCTCCTGACCTTTGGAAACTGGCAAGCTCCCAACCAATGGAACGAGTTCTGCCTCTAGGTTTTAAGAAGCTCTGTACTTTTTATTCTTTTCTTTCTATCTCTGGCAACTCTGCTCAGTTATCATGGGAACAAGCTGGGCTGCCCTGCTGGAAGTTTATAGACACATTGCACAGTATTCCTGTAATCTTGGACCAATACCCAGCCAGCCACTAAATGTGAAAGGGCAGCCATTCTAGACCAGTCAGCCCAAATGACCTGCCAGCTGAAAACAGGTGTAAGAAGCAGCTCAGTCAATTACCATTCAAGACTGACCGAGATCAGCCGACTCATTCTAAGAAATAAAAGACCTATAAACAGTAGCATATCTTTTTTTTATGAAATCAATTGGTCTTGGGGTAGTTGCCATGCAGAAAGAGCTATTTGATATAGAGAACATAAGATAAAAGAATTGATGAAATATTGGTGACTGTTGAAGCTGTTCGATACATATGGAAGTTCTTCGTTCTACTTTCTCTATTTCAGGGTATCTTTTAATATTTCTACAATAGAGATATTTTTAATGTCCGGGGCTATTGTTAATATGATCTGAATAAAAATCATTCCTGAATGACCTCTCAATCTGTGGAAATCAGAAATCAGTCTAAAATATTCCAACAACAGTAAAGTGATTCTTTTAGAGGGACACTGGACAAAGCTATGGGAATTGTGAGAAAGAATATTGGCATTTATCTAAAACAAAAACAAAATAAACAAACAGAAAAGGAGACTTTCTAAGGTTACCGTGGTATCTGTATCTCTTTTGGTGGAACCAGATTTAGAAAATTTGGAGCCTAAATATTAATGTGCATGTCCTGTGTGTTCTACACAAATAAAACTCAGACCTTTTTTTCCTTTTTTGTTTAAGAGGCTGGTAAGTCACAGCTCAACTAAAGAAAATGTAAGTCAAATTCACAGGAATTATTTAAATCTTGACAGCTGTTAGTACATACTCATGATACATTTTCATCTATCTTTCAAGCTTTGATTCCTAATTTACCAAATTTGCAATGTCTCTGATGGAGATAGTTTTAAATTATATTAATAAAATATAGAGAGGTGAAGATGAACAAAAATGAGTGAAGAATGAAGTCTCATTTTGGAATATAAGTATACAGATACATATATATATGTATATATATATATATATATATATATATATAAAACACAAAAACAAAACATTTTATAATGAGTTCAAAGGTCTCTTTTATTGGGCCGGTGAGATGGCTCAGCGGCTTAAGCGCCTGCCCGGCAAGCGCGAGGGCCCGAGTTCGACTCCCGGAACCCACATACGAAAAAGGGGCCGGTGATATCGCTCAGCGGCACGGGCGCCTGCTGGTGCTCGAGGTCCTGAGGTCGACCCCCTGGTACCCACAAAAAATAAAAGTCTCTTTTATTGTTAATGTATTCTAAATATTAACCATTCCCTAATTATCATGTGATTTAAAAAAAAAAACTAATAAAACTAATAGAATTGCTGTCAGATTTACTGAGGACATTTGACACTAAGGTTCCCTAATGGTCTTAATGAATTATAAATACTTATATTTCCTTTTAACAAGTAAAATGATTCAAATTTGCATACTGAAACTTAAAAATAAAGAATTTTCCACTTCATCCTAAAAAGGAAAAAGATATGACTAGTGTGGTGAATGGATAAAAAAGAATTTAGGAAGGCAGCTATTTTGGGGGTAATATGTTTTATCGTTCTGATATTTTTCAAAATCATTGGCATTTTCTCTCAATAATTATTCACAAACATTTTCGGGTCAATTTTCTAAAGAGAAAATATAACAAAGCAAATAAAATATTAACTCCTATGATCACTATTTTAAAAATTCATATTTCTGTGTCAGTCCCTACACAAAGCAGAAATGGCGATGACAGTCCCTCTGCCATTTTTATAGAAGACACACAATGCATGCAGCCGAAATGGGGTGGAGGGGATGGTGGTTGTGTGACATTCCTCTTCACCCAAAGACAGCATGAAGTTGTCTCAGCCTCAGTGAATTCCAGAGACAGGAATTAACTTTTGCATGCTAAATCATTAAACATTTTCTTACTTGGGAAGCTCAAAATATGTCAACAACTTCTAATACAGTAAACAGGAAAGACTATGACACTGTGTTCTTAAAATAGTTCTAAAAATACCTCAACAGTTTGTATAACGGTGCTGGTGTTATTACTTAGAATTGTTTAAATTTTCTTTTCCTTGCACAGTAAAAGGGTTTAAGAATCACTGAGCTGCATTAAGCAAGATGTCTTATATAAAGCCATCTGACACTTTCATGATAGAGTGGATGTCACCTTCACTTCCCTCTGACCTGAAATATCCTTTTATGAAACTCCGTTTTATGTGATTTTCAGGCTGGGATAAACTATTCCTTTGATTTGGAAGAGGTCATATGGAGGAGGAGGTCCAGTACATTTCCATAAGCTTGAAGTGTGATCCGAATCACTCAACACATTAAAGCCAAGGAAGGATAAACACAAAGAAAATTAACAAGTTTTTGTTCAATCACCTGCTTGGCTAATACCTAAATCAATTTACAAGTGTCATAAACACAGTAATCCTGAAAAAACTGTTAATGGCTTTTCACTCTGAAAACAAAGAAAATACTGAACACTATAGCCATATCCATTCAGACTGTTCCATGTCACTGAAGTGACAAGACAAAAGAATTGCTTGAAGTGTTAATTCATCCTTCCTGCAGAGCTGGCACGTTTTTATAGTGCTTCAAAGAAATGTAGCTTCTGTTAGAAGCAAATTAATTTTATTGGGAAAATGTCAGCTTTGGTTAATAATTACGTGGGATAAACTAATAACATTAATGATATCATTTATTTAATTGAATAGCAAAATACTAGTGGTGAGCTCTGATGAGAACACAATGTACACATGCATATATATATTATTCTCTCTTTACTTATTTTTGAATACTACTCCAACAAATAGTACATTGCAATGACATCTACTTCAACCTTCCTCACAGCAAGGAGTAAGAAAGAAAACTACTAGAAATGAAGGTCATTTGATTGCAAGGATGGAGAATATGATCTTACATCCCAATATGTAAGTTATTCTGGGAGGAATTTTTCAAAAAATAACTTATATATCACTGATGATCATCTAGAGAATATTTTTTAAAAATAAGAAAAAACTCAGACTTAGTAAAATGCACAAAATTTACATGTACAGCTCAGCAAAACTTTCCGTACATATAAATTCAGTTAACTACTTCTTGAATGTCATAAGAAGTTTTAGTCGGCAAAAACATTCCTTTTGCTTCATTCCTAGAGGATTACAGACAGCCAGTTCACAGAGGATAAAATCTGTTTGTGTTCTTCTACTCACCCAGGGTAGGTGATGTTTGGATTATGTGGGGCAGGTTTTTGTTGTTAAAATGACTATTGCCATTTAGTATGCGAGAATCATGGATCCTAAATGTTCTGTAATGTTCAGCACCATCCTTGTGAAAGAACGACCAACCTGAGAAATAACAACTCCACAGTGAAATATACTGGTGCTTAGTTTGCTTGTTGAAAGGAAGGAAACTGGTTGATAAATAATGAATATGTCATAAGCACTACTATTGAAACAGTCACTTTGGAAGGCAGTTTAATGGTTCTTACAAAATGATATAACTTTCTATAAATTTAGCAATTTTACCTCTTTGTTTTTACTCAAAGGGGTTGAAAATATGCCCAAACATTCTTGTAAATGGATGTTTGCAACAGTTTTATTTATAATTGTCAAAACCTGAAAGCAACCAGAATGTCCTCCAGTAGGTAAATGGAATGTTAGTGCTTAAAAAAGATAAAAGATGCAACTTTAACTCACATTATTCAGTTAAATAAGCCAATCTGCAAGAGGCTATGTACTGTACTATTTCAACTACATGATACACTGAAAAAAAGAAAACTTATGGAGACAGTAAAAAGATTAGTGGTTGCCAAGGATGATGAGGAGAGGGGAGAAATAGGTAGCACATACATTAGAGAAATTACTCAGAAGAATATTACAATGGTAAGCACAAGTCATTGTGCGTTTTTCCAAACCCATGGAATGCTCTACAACAAGAGTAAAGTCCAATGTAAGCTACAAATATAGGATAATTATGATGTGTTAATGTAGGGTTATAATTATAAAAAGTACCACCCTGGTGGGAGATATTGGTAGTGAGGGAGTCTGTGTATGTATTAGGGTCATAGTAAAAAAAAAATTCTGTTTATCTTCTGCTCAATTTTGCTGTGAATCAAAAAAATATCTAAAAAATAAAGCTATGTAAAAGTAAAACTGAAACATATGAGAAAGCAATTATATAAAAAAATTTCAAAACTATAACAAAAAATCAAATTCAGGAAATAGTTTTTAAATTTAAAAAAGTATCCTTATAACACCTTTTCATGTTTCTACCATGAAGCCCTACCTTGAAAAAATTAATGTCATAGATACTAGCACCTTTTAACAAAGGGTTATTGATATCTACTTGGCAATTGGATGACTGCCCATTTTAAAATAATTTCTTACTCTTCTTTATTCTTTTCTTGTCAGTAAATACTCTTTATTTATTTCCTTTTTATTCTTTATATATCTCAATTTTGCTCAGTATTATGAAAGGAATTTTCAGAAAGGGAATAGAATGCTTCCAAGTAAGATTTAAAAGAAAATCTTTTTACCTTATAAATAAATACGAAAATAGTTATCACTGTATCTGGAAAATATTCATAAAAATCAACTATAACTAGGAAGTTTTAATGAATTTTTAATGAATAATAAAGTATATGTACAACATTTGAATATAAGTAAATATTATATTTAATAAATGGAATACTGATTAGAAAAAAATAAGTTTCAGATGCTTTCTAAGTTTCAGATGCTTTTTATCTGTTTTTCTACTTGCCTATATTAATCAAATGTCTTTAGTGAGCACACACTATAACTTATAAAATTAACGTGAACATTGTAGTACCTCATACTCATATTTTTAAAAAATTTTACATTTTTGAAGCACATACCACATTCTTTTAATAATTTTATTGAGCCTGCTAGTAAACAGAAAATCCTCAATAAATCTTTCTGGAAAAAAAAGAATGAATGAATGAATTTCATATATACCCACAAAAGAATATACTCTGCATAAATGTGGAATGACAATTAAATTTTATAACTTTTTTTGTCATTCATACAATGACAACCCCAAAATTAAATTTTCTGAATTACTTGTTAAAGTAAACATAGGTTTGAAAGTTTAAAACGTGTGGCTAAACATTGCTGGGCTTGCTATACTAGTTTTATAAAGGCTAATAGAAATAAAACTTTCAATAAATATCATTAATTTTATCAGTGTCCACTTATGCTCTACTATGTTCATAGGTTTTAGTGGTTCAGACAAGTGTTAACAAAAGAAAAGTATTAAATTTTCTAAATTTTCCCTTATAATATTTCAGCTTATATGGTGTGATAATGGCATAGATATTACTGAATTTAATTTATTCATGAGTGTGACTGATTAATATATTCAAAAGTATTTATTCAAAACTCTTCTAAATCTCTAATTAAATATAGCAGAATTGCCTACTACATGTAGTTCAGGTATCTTCATGTTGAAAAATATGAAGGACTTGTTAGTTACCATAATAGATGTTAGAAGAATGTTCTAGAGTTAAATAAGTGTTGTTCGATACAGGTAGAATCACTAGAAATGTTCGTTCAGACACCCTTGAATGAACAGCATAAAAAATATTAAAGGGGCCCTGCAGCCTACAGACAATAACTTAATTATCTTCACTTGGCGATAATATATACATGTACCAAAATATCACACTGTGCCTAGGAAATATGGACAAATATTACCTGTCAATTAAAATATTTTTCAAAATTTTAGTTTATAAAAATATTTCTCTAGTAAATTCAAACCTTTCAGGGGAAACATAATGAAACATAGCACCTATGATCATAGAGATTTAGGGCATATTAAAGAAATAAGGTTTGTGTACAAGCACATGCCAGAGGTTGGCCGAGAAAGACTTATTAGAAAGTGTAAGTATTTTTATTTCAAATAGTCAGATGTGTGAATACCTGGGATATGTTAGTAGAAATTACAATCTTGTCACTGCACATTCTGAAAGCAATCCTATTTTTTTCAAGCCATATGATAGAAATTACGATTTCCAGATACTTATAAGAAATTTATAAAGAGCTTATAATTTTCTTTCACTCATCTTCTGCTCTGATGATGATAGTAGAGCTGACAATTTTGATTGATTGTTCTTTGAACTTTTATGAAAATAATTAATGCAGAGGGCCGGTGATATAGCTCAGTGGCATAAGTGCCTGCCTGGCAAGCGCGAGGTCCTGAGTTCCACTCCCAGTACCCGCATACTAAAAAAAAAAAAAGAATTAATGCAGAATTCTATGCCAATGACCTAGGTCTCTAAACCCTTCATATCTTATACTCACTTTCCATGAATAAGAAATCAAAACAGAAAAGCACTATCAGCTGATTGTCATTTGGAACTGATTAGCTTCTTTTATTTGAATGATAACAGACACAACTTTCTGGGTACAGTTAAATAGCTTACTTAAATATATACATCTAGTAATCTTGAGCCTTTGTTTTAAATATTAATAACATTTCTAAAAATTATAGTCAAATTTTATCATATACAATCTTAGATTGATTTGTTCTTATTTTACAATAAAAATACTCCCATCGTAAAAAAATAAAGGTGAGGAAATACATAGTGTTAAAAATTTAAAGATTGCATAGCTTTCTTCTCCCTATTTCTTCTAGGCAACATTTGAAGTATGACAGACATTTATATTTATATTTTTATTTAGTTATACTTTTAAAATTTCATTTTATTTACATAGTAGGTCCATTTTTTTACCATATGTATATGAATAGTGCATTTTATGATAAATGATCTGTATGATAATTTGCTAAGTGATAAAGGCAAATTGTAGGGTGATACCAATAGAACTAGCAGGTAAAGACAATGGGGTTTTCCTGGGAATGTCACAAGTCACTGGTAATTCTAATTGCATTTTAGGAAATGAACAAATGAGAGAAACACCATGGAAGACCCTAAACTTCTGCAGCTATAAGGTATAACTAAGTAAAAGTCACTTACTTAATACTGCCAGTATTTTGAATGTCTTTAAGTTTGTCCATATTGCAACTTTAATTCATTCATTAAATATGAATTTTCTTGCATCCTTTTCTTTTACATACATTTTTGTGTCTCCAAAGATCATACCATAGTTGCTGAAATATCCTGATTAGCAAGTGACACTGACAAAGAAAGTGTTCCATAAGTTTTTGGTGAAACCTGATGTGAACCGAAGTGACTTTCAGCCAGGTAATTTCTACTGTGTGGTAGAGATCTTCCCTTGGATGGAAGAATTCAATCTCATCTTTTGCTACTAACACACCATTAGCACTAATAAATTATAGCTCTAGAGATATCATGTTTTTATAAATGTTGTTTGTCCTGTAATTTAAATTCAATATATATAACAGTCAAAAGGAAATAAATTTTATCTATGATCAGATATGAGTACAGTATAATTTATTACAGAGTAATTGATAAAATAAAACCTCCTACTTGATCATCTAAAGAGTGACTCCTTTTGGAAGAACATAGACAAGAGGCAATTGCAATTGCTAGGTTAAAACTACCATAAAATAGTAACTACTATACGACAATGCTGCATCTCTTCTCAAGTAGTGATTTTCACAGTAACAATTCTGCATTTGCAGCTCACACCTTTAACTGGACAATGTTGAATCTTAGTAAAGATTATAATTACAAAGTTGCAAAAGAATCCATTCTGTTACCAACCAAATATCATGTACATTAAGTGTTGAATTATTCAATGGAAGAGGAGGCAATGGCACTCCAAAGGTAACTGGGGGTTCTAACAAGTCACTATTTTTGGGGGGGTGTAGTTAGAATTCTCCGTAAAAGTCTGGGATTGTCATCTGCCACCTGAAGCATTAGGTTATCCAAGAGAGAGGTCAGCGGACTAAGTCAACCACACACATCTGTGTCCGAGGTACAAACTATGCAGAGACCTTAGTGAGGCTTGGCTCATTCCTAATGCAGACTCCCCAAGAAGATGATGAATCTCATCTACTTTGCCCTTGTTCCTTGGATAAAGAAGACCTGGGTTAATGATCTTTTAAAAATGAAAATCTACAATGGCATTTCCTTACTCTTGTAACATGAATCAAAATATTATGCTTTGTAAGTTCTTGGTGGTGTGGAAACTGAACACCTCTACCTTATCCCTTGTTCTTGAGCTCCAATTACATGTTTCTTTAACTTAGCATGGACTCCAAGTGATTTCTTGTCATAGAATTTTCCTTAAGTCTGAATACTCCTCTTCCATCACCTTTTGCCTAGATGACACTGCTTATTTTGAATTTCTCAACTTCGCTCCACTTTCTTAGAATGTCTTGCAATATCACAAGGACTTTGGCTATATTGTGTATATTTTTTCCTAGAAATGAAACTTGCCTTGTGAGAATGCTTACTTTGTTTTGGGATTATACCTTCCTAAGTGTGATGGTTGATGATCTTTTTCCCTATATAATGATTTCAAATTAATAAGAACTGGCCATTCTTTGCTTACCATCACATAGTCATTAACAAAAATACTGCCCGGCACACACCAGTAGTTGGTATCCTATGAGTATGTGCAGCTTAAATAAATATTTAGTATATATTGGGCACCCCTAATCTGAAAATCTGAAATGCTGCAAAATTCAAAGCTTTTTGATTACTGATATAATGCCACAAGTGGAAAATTCCATGTCTAACCTTATGTGAAGGGTGCCCGTAAAAAGGCTAGTGCACTAAAAATATTGCATACAATTAACTTCAGGCTACATATGAAGCATAGATGAATTTCAGATTTAGTCTTGGATCTCTTCCCCAAGATATCTCTGTATGTTTATGCAAATTTAAAAATCTTCATTATTCAAAATCTGAAGTACTGGTCCTAGGACTTACAGATAAGGGATACTTAACCTGCACATATAAAATATTCATATGAAAGAAAAACAAAATAGTATGGCAAAAAATGAAAGTTTAACATATTGCATTCTATATCCTTATAAGGTCATTGCCACTGAATAGTCTTTTCCACCCACTCATACAAAGTAAACTGAACCCAAATTCATATCTTCTGTCCTAGCATCAGATCAAATGCCTGCCTACCTATATGTTCCTTTAATCTAAAACAAATTTCAACTTTTAGCCTCTTTAAACTCAGAAAATCCAAAGTTGCATTTGTTCTCCTCTGATGGCAATTTCTATCTCAATAGCATCACTACTCAACCTAGTGACTGAAGCTGAAAACTTGAGTCCCCGGAATGCTTTCTTCAAATCAAATTAGTTTAATTTCTACCCATTGATCTATGATTGACTTTCTAAACTTTCCTTATTAATTTCATTTCGGGAATATTACAAAAAGTTTCTAACAATTTTCTCTAGTGGTAGATTCTCTAAACTGCTATTTTCCTTCAAATTTATGACTAGTTCATCTTTCTGAATAGAAAACCTATCATTCTATTGCTAAAACTTTAGTGGACCTTCTGGTCAAGATAGGCCAGGAACTGAATGGAATGGAGAGGGCAGGTAGTAGAGGGCTTGCTTTGCTGCTGTATTTCCATAGCCAGCTTACTATTCTTAAGATTTTTTTAAATTGTTGTTGTTGTTGTTTCTGTGGGACGTCTGCAGAGAAACACTGACATAGCTGACTTCCTGGAGCCACTCATTATCATCGATACTGTTTCACTGCTTCCCTGTTGGGTTAGTACAATGCGTACACTTTCAAGCCTGGGAAGGTTACAGGAGCTAACATGGAGCCGCAGAGGGAAAATGAGAACTTCACTGAGGTCACGATCTCTTTCTACTTTACCCAAGTCACATGAATGCTCATTAGAGAAACATTAAATTATTAGAGAAGCTTGGTAATGGGTCAGATTTTTAAAAAATTGATCAATATTACATTATCTGAGCCTTCAATAAATAATTCCTGCAAGAACACGTTTTTTCACCTACTAATATAACGGGCTGAAATTCAGATGGAGATCTTACTGGGTACATGCAACTGCTGCAATTTTGATGTTGAATGTCCCCCCAAAGGGCCATAATTTAAAGGGTTGTTTTCCAGTCTGTGGCACTATTGAGAGGTGGTAGAACTTTGAGAAGGTGGGTCCTAGAAGGAGATTCTTTGGACACTGAGGGAGTGCCCTCAAAGCAGATTTTCAGACCTGGTCTTTTCCTGTTTTTCTCTGCTTCCTGGTCCATGAGATGGGCAGTACATGTTCTTTACCATTCCCACCCAGGACTCCCATAGAGAGCCAAAGTAATGCATCTGCTTTGTCTTGGACTAGAACCTTCAAACTCTCAAACCAAAATAAGCCTTTTCTTTTGCTATAAGTTAGCTATATAAGATAGCTCATTGTAATGATGGAAAGCTGACTAATACACCAAGCAAAACTCATCTGCTGATACACACATTTTCTCTTCCCTGAGCTATAACCACAGAAAACAGTGAAAAAGATTGGTTATACATACTCAGATAGAACCAACAAGTCCACTCAAGAGTGCATTAACATAATCACAGTTGATTATAAAGATGGTTTCCTAATACACTCTAAGCTCCAGACCTTATCGCTATTCCAGAAATATGGAGTCTGCCTGCATTTTGAAGTCTAATCCAACTCTATAATCACTAGCCCACTGAGATGGCCCGGATAACATTTCCTGCATCAGAGTAAAGAATTCACAATATTAAAATCAATTTGGCATCCTGTTGTTAACCAAGGGTCTGTTGCTTCAGTCCTGCAGAGATGAGGCAAAAATTGGAGCTCTCTTTGAAGCTGACAAAAGCTTAAGGTCAGATCATCTCCCTGGGATACAAAGCAAACCCAGGCATAAGTAGCAACCAAATGGTATTTGAAGTGTTCTACCAGAACAAGTACTTCTGTAATATACACTATTCACTCATTATTCAATAGAGCTTTGTTCTCGCTCTTGTTTGAAGTATTGTATGATTTTAAAATATAATATGTTCTCTCTACCATTGATTAAAATAACACTATTCATTGAGAATTGTTATTATATTTGCTCATATCATATTCAAAGGCATTTATAAGTTAGAAAACAATTTTACCCACAATTCTCATTTTATGTTATGCCTCCTAATAATGCCAAAATATTCTAATGGGCCCAAACAGTGAATGCAGAGATAATAATAATAACATCACTTTACTTTTCTTTCAAATTAAGTGGACAAAAACCCCACTTTTATGTCCCCTTCTCTTTCCCTATTCTTGTACCTGTATCACTTCACAATCCTTTGTACATCCCATTGTCTCTGTCCTTCATATTTATTCACCTAACCAGGTGTCTGTGCTCGTCCTTGTCTACACTCCTGATACACTAACTTTAATATTTCCACTTTTTCCTCTGTTCTTCACATCCTATCCTTCTCACTATTTGCGTGTCTCTGTCCCATCTTCCTGACTTCCTTTTGTACTCTGCTAATTATATGCTTACATATTCAATAAACCTGAAAAATATGAGTGTTGGTTTTACTATTCTTCTATAATTTAAGTTCATAATTTCTCCTTATAGTGCTTTGTTCATATAAATATATAGAAGAAGATACACAGATGATTATTTTTTCACTCTCCCTTCATCTTTTTCCATTTTTCTAACTTATACTTTTTATCCCAGGTGTGGGCTCATGATCTGTGCTTGGTCACTCATACCATCTAATCTCACCTGGACACTGCGACAGTTCTAAGAGATGAACTCGTGACCCAAGTATGGGCAGTCAAAATGATTCCCTGAGAAATTCCAAACCTCATTTCCTCTGTGGTCATGAAATTACAAAAGAATGAGTCAGGAACTCCCAGTGACCCTGGTTCTGAACTCATGGTGAAGTCAGTGAAAAATAAAAATGAAACAGACACAAAGAGAAGCAAAGAAAGTGTGAGAGGAAGATAACACATAGTACTTATGGTATGGACCTCTCGGGACATCTCCTCCTGTGTTTTCACATAATTTTGATACATGAAACAATAACTTTCAATTTTTACAGTAAGTAGCTTGAGTTCAATTTTTGTCACTTGCAACAAGAGTCTTAAGTTTTACAACCATTTAAAAAATATCGTATATTGAAGTATACAGTGATATTCCTAGGCCTAACTCAGTGATAGGTGAGGAAAAATTGCCAGTTTTGTGAGAAACTAAATAAGTACTAATTAATAATTAAGACCATGATTGGATGTTAAAATAGAAATTTCAACTGAGGCATCAACACTTGAGCAGTACATTTTAAAGAACATTTTATACAAATGATCACATTCACTAAGAAGGAACCCAAATACTTCAGAACATCAAAAATATAAAGGAATTGATAGTTGGGATCAAAATTATAAAAGTTGTCCTTTGGGGATAGTTTTACCATAATTCCCAAATTATCTCGGGAAGGAAGGGTGCTATGGTTTTATCATCTAAACTCAACTCAAATGAGAGAGCCTTAGTTTTATGAAGATTGTAGAAATCTACTTAAAACATAAGACAGGAATCTTGGAAGAGAGAACTTCTGGTCAGAAGATAAGTCATCCAGCATGTAGTAAGTAGCAGAGTTAATAGTAAAGGAAATACAAAAGAAAAGCCACAGTCATTGCTTAGCTTTTTCAACCCTTTTGTTCAGCTTAGAAAATTACATGCAA
The DNA here is from genome assembly GCA_028451465.1 of Erethizon dorsatum. Classification (NCBI taxonomy): domain Eukaryota; kingdom Metazoa; phylum Chordata; class Mammalia; order Rodentia; family Erethizontidae; genus Erethizon; species Erethizon dorsatum. The sequence continues at coordinate 53,599,051 of CM051825.1, read as the reverse complement.
TTGGCATTTTTATACTTCCAACTCAAATTATATATCCAAAGGCAAAGAATCAACCTTTCACTGTTTCAGAGTGATGCTAACACTTCCCTTTACATTTTGATTACTTTCAAAGAACAAAACATTTTATAATTGTATATTCATGGTCTCTTTTACAACATGACTTCTTGCTACTTTATAAAATGCTTTTTGTTGTTGTTGCTGTGATAGCGGTACTACTTTTGTTTAAGTCTTACAAATTAATCCCTTTTTGTTCTTTTTTCTGTTCCTTTGCCCATTAGTCAAAGGGCAAGCAATGTTTAAGCAGCTGCTCCTTCTGTGGCTCTGGGGCAATAGAAACTCCCATAATTAAATACTGTCCGCTCTTCATCTTCTTGCTTAGCCATTTTGGTATGTTGACCACTCATGTAAAGAAAGTAACTCTGCAAAGACCTTTAGACCTTTGCCACTTTAACAGACCCTCTGAAGAAATACCAAGTCATCTCCCTCCCTAAACGCTGTTACCCTGTTAGATTTTGGGTAAGAAATAGAAGACAAATCATCTCTTATAAATAAAAAAGGACCTGGTGGAATCACATCTATGGCTACAAGGGGAGGGGAGGGAGGGGGGAGGGAGAGAGAGAGACAGAGACAGAGAGTTCAAAGTTTAATCTTTCTACAATTATTATCATTTTGATTTACATTTTCTTCTATTTTCAGGAAAATGGAGAATGATCCAAATAGTTTTTAATTCAAGCTATTTCTGTTTCAGCTAAGTAAGTTATCTTTTGTCATTTACAACTCAACATTTCAAAACTTTAATAAATGCATAAATACTTCATTGTTTGAAAGCAAAACTAAACATTTTGTAAAGTAACTTGAAACTCTGTAATATATCTATGTAGTCATATTCAAACAACCAGTCAATAAACATTTCTTGGGTCTTACCATAAATCTACAAGTCAGGTTGATAAAAATCATTAAGAAGCTTGAGTACTTCACTTGGGTAAGCACATCAATTTTCCCCCCAATTCCCAGGATTATCTCCTGGGGTGTGGTAAATCAAACTTATTAGTTATGTTGGCTATATTAATTTCTACTCTGGTTCTATGGAGACTATTTCTAATAGAATAATCTTCATTTAGAAAAGGATTATTTTAAAAGGACTTACTGAATGACTGCAATGACTGATTCTTGATTGTTATAGAAATAAAATGGTAGTAAATAAATATATGGTAAAGCCAAGCAGAACTTTGTGATTAAATATGCACAGATACTACAGATAGCCCTTCAGTACCTACAAAGATTAAGCCTCATTCAAACAATTCTTCTACTTGTAGCAACAACACAGCCTTCAACAATACTGACTTAAAGCATATTTAGTGAAAATGAAATATCTGCCACTTAGAAATTTCTACTGGATTTATAATACAGAGTCAGCATTTCTGCAGTGTCAATTTTTGACGAGCACCTTCGCAATTTCCAGAGCTTGTGTGCAGCAGAAAATGAAATAAGGCATGAAATACAAATAATAGAGAGTTTCTAACACTAGCAAAAGAGTAGGATGAATTAATTCTAGTTTTTCTTTTTCCAGTTTAACATTGAGACTAAAATAAGCATTTGGATTCAAAGGTAAACGTACATCCTGCCTCAGGAATAGTATTTCCAAACATGCAATGGTTATATTTATAAGCTGAGCTGCAAGAGACAATTTTTCTGCTGTGAGATTCCACAGGACCCAGTCAGCAGGATGTTAAAAATCCTTCTGCAGAAAAATGTTAGCAAAGCCACTGACTGGTCCAAGGCTCCTTATGTTCACTGACAATTATTTTTAGAAAAGCATACACCAAATATCTCTCAGTCAACCAGTGCAAATATGGATCAGCCAATATTTCAAAAAAAGAAAAAATGATGTTTTAAAAGTTTTTACAGGGTAATAATAATATATATTATATTACACTAATACAATTATATTCATGTTTAGAGCAGCCCAATTCATAATTGCTAAGACTTGGAAGCAGCCTATGTGTCCAGCAACAGATGAATGGATAAGGAAATGTGGTGTTTATACACAATGGAGTAGTACTTTGCCATGAGGAAAGATGAACTTGAGTAATATGTAGGAAAATAGATGCACCTGGAGACCATAATGTAAAGTGAAATAAATCAGAAACACAAGCTTAAATATCACATGGTTTCTTTTTTTTTTTTTTTTTTTTGTGGGTACCGGGGGGTCGACCTCAGGACCTCGCGCGCCAGCAGGCACCCGTGCCGCTGAGCGATATCACCGGCCCCTTTTTCGTATGTGGGATCCGGGAGTCGAACTCGGGCCCTCGCTCTTGCAAGGCAGGCGCTTACGCCGCTGAGCCATCTCACCGGCCTAATGGTTTCTTTTATATGAGAAACTCAAATTATAAATAAACGGCAAAATAAAAGATAGATAATAGGGAGTAGGGAGAGAGATCTTTCTCAAGTGGGAAGGGATGAAGAGATGGAGGTGGAGGGGAAGAATGGGAGGGAAAGGAGATGAAAAAAGGAACTAAGATGTATTATATACATACACCAACTCCACACAAAGAATGTAAACATTATGTACTACAAATATATACTAATAAAAATTTTAAAATAAAATGATACTGTTCAGAAATTATTCTTACTCTCCTGTCTATAGGAACCAAATTAGTTATTTTGAGAGTTCATATTACTGGTTTTAAAAATACTGTCAAAGGAAACCCAAGTGTATGGACACAAAGATCAATTTTCTTTCTACTATTGGATATTTAAATACTCTCCAAGAAAGAACTTTTAAAAAGACTAAAATCAAGATCGGGATAATTGTACAGTTTACTTATCTAATTTGTTTTGCAAGTGACTACAGCAGTGGAAAGACCCATGTAGGATATACAAATAATAATAAGGGAAAAATGTAAAGTTGAGATGCGTGGTATCATTACGAGTTTACATTTTGTGTTTCTGGGGGACAGATAAATGCAGATGTTCTTTTCCTTTGTTAACTGAGAAATGAACACAGTTTCTTTTGTTACCCTAATAAACCTGCCCTTGCATTTGAGCTGAGAGTTTATTACTTGTATTTAATATATTTATTAAATATGTTATCCCTGTTTTATAGCCAAAATGGTCTGATTTAATGTATTAAACTGTATAATACCATTTACAAATTAATTCCAGATGTATTAAGAATAATTAAAATCATCATCGCAAATTCATTTCTGTGTAATTACAATTACACTCAACCCACTGGCATTTGATGTTTCAAAAATTTGATGAAGTTCCAAATAAGAGAAATTCACTTATTCCTTCTATAAGAATTAATTGAATACCTACTCTACTTTAGGTGTAGGACCAGATATTTTTCAGGTATAGAAATAGAAAGTGATGGAGCCATGACTCTCTCCTAAATTATATTAGTCAGGCATAGCTAATTAGAATTTGTCACTCAATTAAGCAAATAAAGGACCAAGAGATAGAAGGAAATACTAAACTAAGGTCCTTCTTTAGCTCATTGAATGATGAGAAGAAGCTTATTTTCTGTTTTTTAATCTAAAATGCATAGAAAGTTGATCCTCATTATTCATGGGTTCTGTATTTGCAAATTCACCTCCTTACCAAAATTTAATTGTAACTCTAAAATCAATACTCACAGCACTTTCATGACCATTTCCAGTCATGTGCAGTCAAAAAATTTGAGTTGCACAGTATTCATTTTTTCAGCTCAGGTCACACGAAGCAATGCTCTGCCTTCTTATTTCAGTCCTCATAGTGTAAGCAAATGCCTTGTACATAGTCTACTTAGTTTTACTCCTTTTACTGTTTTCTTTTCTGTGATTCTTTTATTTAGAATGGCTCACTGTGTAAAAGTAGTGCTGAAGTACAATCTAATGCTACTAAGGACAAGTCTGTGATATGCTTTGCAAGGACAAGAAGTGTGTTAGATAAGCTTATTCAGGCAAGAGTAGTATATGAGTCCCATGCTAATGAATAAACAATATAACTTAAATAATGTGTCATTAAACACAAAAACACATAAAGCAAGGTCATGTATTGATCAGCTGACAAAAATGTGGTCAGAAATCTACAGGAACAAAATTATGTATTTCCCTTAGGAGCGATCATTCCTTCTCATCAAATCAGCATCTGACCTCATACAACATCACTATCATGAATACTGAAAATGGACTAAATGTTTTTGTTCTGTTTTTGGCTAGATTTTGTAACTTCTCTTATATTCGTGAGTTAGTTTCAGAATAAAATCGCTTAACGTACAATAGAAGTTAAAGCAAAAAAATGTAATCCAAGGCTTAAGTAAGATATTATTGATAAGTACAGTCACAGATTAAACAAGACAAGGATTTATATGTTTAAAACAAAAAGAAGTGAATCTCACTTGTAATTGCATTGTAATCACCAAAGTATTATAACAAACATTTGTTTCACCACTTTAGGTAAAAATGTAGTTTTTTTAAAGGAATAAGACCAAGACTAAAACAAAGTAAATGAGGCCAAGAAATCTTTCATTTCACTTGAATTTTAAGTATTGATTTCACATATTTTCTCCTTGGTCACACTGCACATTGTCATTTGATGTGCTTTCCAATGCAAGAGATATTGAAGAAAATTATCTGAATGAAATAAGAAAATAGGTGCAAAAGGAAACCAACAAAGTTGAAGATTTAATCTGTTACAAAATGTAAAAAAAAACAAAAAAACACTTCATTTAATAAAACTAAGAAGATTATAGTTCCAAATATTCTCTAAGATATTTCTCAATTTCACAATTAACTTTGTCACAAACTATATTTAATGACTACCTGTCCTATCCATATAATGATAATGTATCAAACAACAATGACAGAAACCTTCACTGTCCACGTCTGTGGACAAAACTTGGACAATGCACATTTGGAGTGCGCACTACCCATGCCATTTGTCAGGAAAGCACTGAGTCCTGAGTAGTAGGGGCAGGGGATTGATAGAGAGGCACTCACACCCTTCTTCATAACCCCTCCTGTGACAAACAGCATTTGTGGGACAGCAGCCCAGGGGTCCAGTACATCAGTAGCAGTGGAACTGGGCCAAAAAACACACTCATAGGAACAGTAAATCTGCAACCTTGACCTCATTAGCAGCAGATTGTAACCAATTGCTAATTACCTTATGGCTGTATTGTAAATTGTGCATGTGTGTATGTAAATTCTGTATGTGTTTGGCACCTAAAATGAGTAAGAATTTGTTATGAGGGTTAGAGTAAGGAAGAACACATACTAGATTAATCAGTACTCACTAATGGAAAAGGAAGATAAAATCTTAAATTACTGGATAACTTTCTAATGGAAGATAGACTAATTGTACTAAGTATATTGACCTGGCATAGTGACTGTAAATTACTTTTGTTTTGTTCTGTATTCTGAGGAAGATATTTCAATCAGAATCTAAGTAATATTAAGTTTACTGAAAAATATCAGTGCAGCAGTACACCTATGTGCTACCAGGAAAAAAAAATCTTATTTTAAATGTATGACACCTGAATGTACTCATTGATAAGTATAATGCTATCAGTAAATTAAACAGTTTCATATTAAATCCAACTAGTTACATGCATTACATGTATTATGTGCATTATAAATATTAATTAAAGGGTTGATATATCAAATCAAAGATTGACATTTATAATCACAGTAGAAGAAATTTTAGGATAGATTCTAAAATTACAAAGAGGTGACTCAATCTCTTTCCCACAGCACGTTTTTATTTCAAAAAATAACTTCAAAGTCCTATGTTCTTTTGTTTCATAATAAATTTATACAAGAGTAGGTAGGAAGATATCCAATGTGTAAACTTATCAAATGGCAGACATAATTGGAAGGAAAAGAAAAGCTCTTCATCATTGTTATGGTTTCGATATGGTTTGTGAACTCTGAAGATTTATGTTGCAATCTAATTCCCATTGTGAGGTTTCAAGAGGGTGGAAATTTGTCCCACTGTGGTGTTCTTAAGTAGGGCCTTTGGGAGCTGACTAAGGTTAGACAGTCATTAGAGTGATACCCCCATGGCTTAATATTGGTGGCTTTCTAAGATGGAGAGAGAACAGAGGATGCACATATGGCTCCCTCCCTCTAGTCATGGTTTCGCCTACAGAAAGGCTATCACCAGATGGGGCCCCTCCACTTGGAACCTCCAGCCCTGTCAGTCAAAATAAACCTCTTTTCTTTTTTTTTTTCTTTTTTTTTTTTTTTTTGTGGGTACCAGGAGGTCGACCTCAGGACCTCGCGCGCCAGCAGGCGCCCGTGCCGCTGAGCGATATCACCGGCCCCTTTTTCGTATGTGGGTTCCGGGAGTCGAACTCGAGCCCTCGCGCTTGCCGGGCAGGCGCTTAAGCCGCTGAGCCATCTCACCGGCCCAAACCTCTTTTCTTTATAATTTACCAGTCAGTGGTATTGTGTCATGAGCAGCAGAATATGGACTGAGACAAACACTTAATACATTGAATGTCTACACGTACCTGACACAGCTGGTGTACAGAGACCGAACGGGGAACAAGACATGTCAACACTGACCCAGTGGAATTTACACACAAATGACGAGAAGGGAAAATAAAATAACTCATTGTGGGTAAACACCACACAGAAAACAAACCGGATGCCGTAACTCAGGACAGGGTGAGCATGGAAATCTTCCGCAGGGATTTTGTGGGAGGCCTATCTTAGAAGGTAACATCTAACTGGGAATGGGGATTATGAAAATGTGGGTAATGAACTTCGTGAACTATGTTCATTCTGAATCATGCTTGTTTATACTTTGCTAGTATAATTATGTACAATTATGGCAGTTGGGGAGGGGACTGCCCAGAAAAATCATAATGGGGAAAAGTAAATAAAAGTCATCGGAAAACCAGAAACACTGCTCTCTCTCACTGCAACCATTTCTCTTTCCCTCTGCAAGCACCAGTGTGGAGTACTGTTCATAATGAACAGTGACCCCAGAAACAGAAAAATCCTGCATTTGCCTTTGCTTTTAAAATCACTTCTGGGGGTAATAAAAATTGCTAATAATAAAGCTATTGTTTATAGAATACTGACTGTTATGTATATGTTATGTATAGTATTTCATTTAATTCTAGTATTTCATTTAATTTCAAAAATCCTAGAAGAAAATAATTAATATCTCCATTTTACAGTCGAGTAAACTGGGGCAGAGACTAAATAATTCACCAGAGTGTACACAGCTGTGGAAGAATCAAGCTTCCCTCCCAAGCATACTGAGAGTGGTAAGCCTGTGATCACAAGGCTAGAAAGCACAATAAAGGAAAAATCAAAATGATTATCTTTTCTGGCTATATTTGTTCATCTGATCACATCCTGATTTCACTGTACTGAATTTTACACTCAACTACTTAATTACAGTGTAAAATATACACCGACTTCTCAAGTGATACCACTTTTAAATGCCAATGGTATTTGTAGAAAAAAGGAAAAAGCTTTGTAGAAAAAAAGGAAAAGTAGGAAAAGCTTTACCATATTTCACTTAAATGCCCAAGTCATCAGCTACGATGATGTCTTCCTCATAAAATGCACTATTTTATATTAAAATCCTTCTCCTTTCTATACAGCACTCTGTATTTCATAAAAATGCTTCACTTGTAACTCCAGTTTTGATTTGGTCCACCCATCTAGCATAAAAGGTTAAGATGCAACAATAAATCCATTATTCTAATTAATATTTCAATCATGCTTGCAAATAAGCTCTTACTTCCAGTAGATATACCTACTTAAAAGGCAAGTGTATGCTAAGTAGTTTAATCTAAGGCTTCTATACAGGAAATATTCATGAGCACAAAAATTCAGAAAAAATTATTCGACTGGTCAGAGAATGATAGAAAAGATTCTGCAGAATTTTACCTTTAATTTCATTAACTACTTCCAATGGAATTATAAATGAACCCGGTACTCAGAAGTTTCTTGTTTTGCATTACGACAGCTATGTGTAATTATCTAAATTAAATTTCCACTTATGCAGCCTACCAATTGCTATAGGTATCTTTGCCCAATTCAAATTTATAGCAAACTTAGGGAGGCCTGACTAGTGCTCTTGTATCTACTGTGTTTGGAGAGAGAAAACAAGCATAAAGAAACATTATGATTATACTTTCTTTTCAATATATTAGTTCAGACTTTTTCTGTAAATCATTTTGCTTGATCATAACATTTCCTCAAATGACATAATCTCATGAAGATCAAAATCCTTATTTGTCTTAATATTCTGAAAAATTATTGGCTGTTGTCACATAGGGTACTTTAAGATCTGCACATCTCACATTACTTTTTAATAGTTCACCAGATTCTACATCATTACCAGAAGATTAAATATACTTACACTGGAGGAGCTATACAGCCTCACTTTTTAAAAAAATAAAACTTTTCATATAGTCTTTAGGAACAGTTCCTAAAGTTTTCCACACAAAGACTCTGGTGTTGTTCATAGGTATAAGTACATAAGTAAACTGATATGCTAGCAAATTATTATTTCTTTCTATTACCAATATAAACTGTATCATAAAAAAATCAGACATTAATAAATAATGTGTTTCTATCTTTACTGCCTTCTTCTTACTCTATTTTCTCTGTGAATGTCATTTCAGAAGGTCTTTCCTTGCCCATGAATCTAGTTCCTTGCCTTTTCTTCTTAACTCTCTTTTATCATAAACAAAACAGTGTTACATGTTTTTTTAGTTACTTGTTCATTTATTTCCACCAGAAATCTAAAAGTTTCTCCAGGTCTGGGGTTTATATTTCACTAATGTATTCCCACTAAAAAAAATTACTTAGCATATAATAGGTACACAATAAATGTTTGTCAAATGATATATAGGTGGATGAATTAATGAACAACAGAATAAGAGGGAGTGCATATGTGGGAAGCAGATATGTAAATATACTTATTCATCCAATGAACATCCCTGTCATTAGTCTTTTTAAATGTTGATTTAATCATGTATTATGATCAAAGAAGGAAAGGAGGCCTTTATGGCAATGGCTGACACTAGTGGGTAATCCCTACTGTAGCTTCTAAAAAGTAATTTTAAGAATACAGTGAAAGGGCTTTCAGCTCTGAAGCCTCCTACCACCTTATGGTAGCTGTCTATGCTCTTTCTTTTCCATCTTTTCTCTCCAAATAAAGTGTCTTTTGATATACAAAAAAAAGAAGAAGAAAAGAAAAAGAGTACCGTGAGAGAAACAAAAAAGGAAATAAAATGAAACATTAGAAAATAACACAAAAGATGGTAGGAATGGATGAATAGAAGGACAAATATTTAGACACATAAGAAAAACAGTAAAATGCCAAGCATCAATTCTACTTCACCAATAAGAGCATTAAATGCAAATGGATTCAACACACTAAAGTAGAAATTGGTAGACAGTTTTAAAAACATGATTCAATTCTATGCTTCCTTGGAAGAGATAAAATTTAAATTTGAAGATATTTACAGATTAAAAGTTAAAGGATGAGAAAAGATATAACTTGGGAAAGTAATTAAAACAAACCTAGGGCATCTTTATTAACACTAAATGAAATAGACTTTGTTGCTGGAGACAAAGAGGGACATTTTACAATAATACACAGTTTAATCCATCAGGAAGGAATAATAGTTATAAACATACATGTACCTTAAAACGTATTTGCAAAACATGCAAACCAAAACTCACAGAATTAAAGGGAGACATAGATAATTCAAGTATTACACTTAAAGCCTTTAACACTTTACTTCAACAATGGATTGAATAATTATGCAAATTATCAAAAAAAAAGAAGTACAGTATAGGATATGAAGAAATTTAGAGATTCCCATGGGCTTCTGAAAGAGGTCTCAAGAATCTCTTAAGTGGCACACTGTGGTGGTGGCACACACCTGTAATCCCAACACTCTGAGAGGCAGAGGCAGGAGGATAGCAAGTTTGAGCCTAGCCTGGACTATTTAGCAAGACCTTATCTCAAAATTAAACTAAAAGGGGGCAGGGATATAGCTCAGTGTGAAGGCTCTGGGTTCAATCTTCAATACCAATGAAAGAAAGAAAGAAAGAAAGAAAGAAAGAAAGAAAGAAAGAAAGAAAGAAAGAAAGAAAGAAAGAAAGGCCGGTGATATAGCTCAGCGGCATAAGCGCTTGCCTGACAAGTGCAAAGTCCTGAGTTCAGTTCCCGGTACCAAAAAAAAAAAAAAAAAAAAAAGAAAGGAAGAAAAGAAAAGAAAGAGAGGACCTCAAGATGGCGGATGAGTAAGAAGCAGGCAGTGAAACTCTCTCTAAAAGTTACCATTGGAACACGGGAATATAGCGACCCGGAAAGCGCAGGAGGGGGGGAGATGCCTCCCCGAAACCCAGAGAAGTTCTGAAGCGCAATCTGGGACCCCCGGCACCAGTGACGGGTGACTTCCAACAAAGAAGAAGGAAAGAAGGAGCAGACCGCGCGCGTGCACCTTCTGCTATCCCGGGAGTTGCAGCGCCGCGGAAGCTCAAATCTACGGACACACGGTGGCAGCTGGTGCCCAGGGAGCCCCCACGGAGGATCCTGAGACAGCGGCGGGGCAGGGGAGCGGCGGAGAACGGCGCAGACCGGCGGTGAGTGTCTCTCAGCCACAGCTGCCCCGCGCCAGAGAGCGACCGGCCGGGCGACATTGTGGGGGGTGTGGCGAAACTCAGAGCGGCTCGAAAACTGCTCTGGGAACTTGTGCTCCGGACAGGGCAGCACGGGGCCTCTCAGGCCCACGAAAGTGTGTTGAGGTCAGCAGGCGAACGAGACTGGACTCTCAGCCACACCTGTCCCGCGCCAGAGAGTGACTGGCCCGGCGCCATTGTGGGGGGCGTGGCGAAAAACCAGAGCGGCGGGAACCAGTGCAGGGAACCCGCGCTCCAGACAGCGCGCTGAGCCTCTCAGGCCCAGGGATCGTGAAAGGGAGCTGAGAGCGGAGGCGAGCTAGACTGGTCTCTGCCTGAAAGTACGCGCCTCTGCTCACCGCCCGCCAGAGGGCGCTCCTGGCTTACTGGGACGGACCTGCACAGAACAGGACTCTCTCACCACAGGGTAACTGCCTACAGCAGAGTCAACACCTGGAACTGATTCTTTTTATTTTTTTTATTTTTTTATTTTTTTATTTTTTTTTATTTTTTATTATTATTTTTTTTTTCTCACTGATTCGTTTTTTGTTCTGGCGAAGGGTTTTTTTGTTTTTGTTTTGTTTTGTTTGGTTTTTTGGTGGGGTTTTATTTTTGATCTGTCAGTTTTATTGTTTTTATCTTCGTTTTTGTTTCTGTATGTGTATTTGCTCTTTCCTTCATTATTCTCTCTGGTTTTTTATATGAGTGTAAACAGCGCCTCTAACTTCTTTCTGATTGTGTTTGTGATCTGTTCTTCCTTTTATCCCTTCCTTCTCTTTCTACCACCTGTCCTCTGCACTAGTGTCCCAATTTTAGTGGGATCCCTCTTGGTCCTCTAACCTTACATCTAATTCCTTCCTCTTCTCCCAATACTCTATTTCCTCCTTAACTCATTTTAAATTTAAACTCCTCAGGGGAAAAATTGACATACACAGGACTTGCATACTGCATATAATTTTTCTGGTGTGTTTTAGATTTTGTTATATAACCGCAACTCTATACAGCTAAAAGTGGTAAATAACTGGTTAGCTCAGTCTGTCATTTTCTAGGCTGTGTTTGATGCTTTAGTTAACATTATAGCCAAATGTGAAATAATTGTTCTAAACATCTTTCCTTCCTGATATTTCATGATTGAGATTGACTAAGGGACACAGAAAATACAGTGGCACACTACCAAAGAATCAAGGACTGGGCCAAACAGGTAGCAACTTCGCATACCCAACGAATTGAAGAGGTAGGATCTGGCAGAAAGCTCAAAACCTAAAAGCAAGCTCCACTTGGAAGATACTGCAGAGAAGTAGTCATCTTCTAAAGATCTTAAACACTAGCAATAAAGTAACCTACTATAGGTAATTTGCAAACATCACCCCAGGAATTAAAGAAAGAAAAAATGAGACGACACTTAAACAAGATGCAACCACACACATCCAATTCACCAAAGGCAAACCTAGGGAGCAACGAGGTGGGACAATCCGAAAGCCACCCACCTGGCCTATCTGAAGTGGTAACAACAAAGCAACTGAATGAGGTTCTGGAAAAAATTAAAACAGAAATAATCTCACAGATAACTGCAGAGATAATGTCTACAATGAAGACCATGCTTAAGGACACTATAGCTGATACAGACAAAAAAATAGATGAACTTAAGAAAACTATAGAAACCATGAATGCTCAGCATAGGAAAGAAATGGAATCCATAAGGCAGATTCAAGCAGATACCCAAGAGATAAAAAATTCCATTGAAAGTATTTGTAGCAGAATAAGCCAATGCGAGGACAGGATCTCAGATATAGAAGACAGGCTTGCAATTAGTGATCATGAAATGGAAAAATTCTTAAAAATAGCAAGGGACCATGAAAAATCAATTCAGCAGCTGCTAGATGACTCAAAGATAAACAACTTAAGAATAATTGGAATAAATGAAAAAGCAGGAGATAGCATCAACGACATTAAAACCTTGTTCAAAGACATAATCAGGGAGAACTTTCCTGGAAGAGAAAAGGAATTTGACACCCCTATAAGTGAAGCTTTTAGAACACCAACTAGACATGATCAAAAAAAAACTTCAGCCAGACATATTATAATCAAGATCCCAGAAATTCAACAGAAGGGCAGAATCTTAAAAGCTGTTAGGGAGAAGAGACAAATCACTTATGAAGGAAAACCCATCAGAATCACAGCTGACTTTTCAGCACAAACCCTCAATTCAAGAAGAGCTTGGAATGATGTATTGCAAGCTCTAAAGGAAAATAATTTTCAGCCCAGATTGATGTACCCTGCAAAACTATCTTTCAAAATTGATGGAGAAATAAAATACTTTCATGACAAAGAATATCTGAGAAAATTTATGACCACCAAACCAGCACTCCAAAACGTTCTGAAGGACATTCTAGAAAGAGATAGGAACCCCAACAGAAGGAATCCACCAGGCAGGGCAAATAATTAAATAGCCGGAAAGCAGAAAAACAAAGAGTGGGAACCAACAACAGGAAAATATCATGACAAGTCAATACATATCAGTTTTAACCATCAATGTTAACGGTCTCAATTCACCAATCAAAAGGCACAGACTGGCGAAATGGATCAAGAAGCAAGATCCAACAATATGCTGTATACAAGAAACACATTTAATTCAGAAAGAAATTCATAGACTGAAAGTCAAAGGATGGAAAACAATACTCCATGCCACAGGAACCCAGAAAAAAGCAGGGGTAGCTATTCTTTTTGCAGACAAAGTGAACTTCAAGCCAAGAAGGATTCAGAGAGATAAAGACGGTCATTACATCCTTGTAAAGGGAACAATCCAAGAGGAAGAGATAACGATCATAAATATATATGCATCAAATACCAATGCACCCAGCTATATAAAACAAGTACTAAAGGACATGAAAAATCAAATAAGCACTAATACAATTATATTGGGAGATCTCAATACTCCACTGTCACAAAAGGATAGATCAACTGGACAGAAAATCAATAATGAAATAGTAGAACTGAACCAAACTTTTGAACAAATGGACTTAGTAGATGTCTACAGAGTGTTCCATCCCACAACATCAGAATACACATTTTTCTCAGCTGCACATGGGACGTTCTCCAAAATAGACCACATACTAGCTCATAAAACCTGTTTAAGTAAATGCAAAGGAATTGAAATTATCCCATGCATATTATCAGACCATAGTGCAATGAAATTGGAAATCAATGGCAAAAGATCCCACAAAAACTCCCTAAACACATGGAAATTAAACAGCATCCTCCTGAACAACCAATGGGTCACAGATGAAATTAAAGAAGAAATTAGTCACTTTCTACAACTGAATGATAATGACAGTACAACATACCGGAACTTATGGGATACAATGAAAGCAGTCCTAAGAGGGAAATTTATAGCATTAAATACTTATATCAGGAAAATAGAGCAAGCGCAAATAAACAACTTAAGGGTGAACCTCAAGCTTCTAGAAAAAGAAGAGCAGGTTAAGCCAAAAGCCCGTACAAGGGAGGAAATTATAAAGATCAGAGCAGAAATTAACGTATTGGAGAATAAAAAAACAATACAAAGAATCAATGAAGCAAAAAGTTGGTTCTTTGAAAGAATAAATAAGATTGACAAACCCTTATCCAACCTTATTAAAAAAAGAAAAGAAAAGACTCAAATCCATGCAATTGAAAATGAAAAGGGTGATATCACGACGGACCCTGCAGAAATCCAGAAGATCATCTATACCTATTTTGAAAATTTATATTCTACTAAGATGGAAAATGCAGAAGAAATGGACAGATTCCTAGATTCGTATGAATTACCAAAGCTAAATCAAGAAGATTTAAAAATCCTAAATAAACCAATATCAACCAATGAAATTGAAGATGTAATTAAAAACCTCCCAACAAAGAAAAGTCCAGGCCCTGATGGATTCACTGCCGAATTCTACAAGAAATTTAGAGAAGACCTAACGCCCCTATTTCTCAAACTTTTCAATGAAATTGAAAGGGAAGCAATACTCCCAAATTCATTCCTGGAAGCAAGCATTACCCTGATACCAAAACCAGAGAAGGACCCAACTAAGAAAGAGAACTACAGGCCAATCTCCCTAATGAACATAGATGCAAAAATCCTTAATAAGATACTGGCAAACAGAATCCAACAAATCATCAAGAAGATTATACACCATGACCAAGTTGGATTCATCCCTGGGATGCAGGGATGGTTCAACATACGTAAATCAATAAATGTAATACAGCATATTAACAGAACCAAAGACAAAAATCACATGATCATCTCAATAGATGCAGAAAAAGCTTTTGACAAAGTCCAGCACCTTTTCATGATAAAAACCCTACAGAAAATTGGAATAGAGGGTCTTTATCTCAATCTGGTAAAAGCTATCTATGACAAACCAACAGCCAATATTATACTAAATGGCCAAAAACTGAAAGCCTTCCCTCTAAAATCAGGAACAAGACAAGGATGTCCACTGTCCCCACTCTTATTCAACATAGTTCTGGAAACTTTAGCCAGAGCGATTAGACAAGAGAAAGAAATAAAAGGAATAATGATTGGAAAGGAAGAAGTTAAATTATCATTATTTGCAGATGACATGATTCTCTACACAGAAGATCCCAAAAACTCCACCAAAAAACTGCTAGATTTAATAAGCAAATTCAGTAGTGTAGCTGGATACAAAGTCAATACTCAAAAGTCAATAGCCTTCCTGTACACAAATAACAAACTTACTGAAAGAGAAATTAGGGAAACAATACCTTTCACAATAACATCCAAAAAAATGAAATACCTAGGAATCAACCTCACAAAGGATGTAAAAGACCTCTATACTGAAAACTACAGTACTCTGAAAAAAGAGATTGAAGAGGATATCAGAAAATGGAAAGATATCCCTTGCTCCTGGATAGGAAGAACCAATATAGTGAAAATGGCCATACTTCCAAAATTGTTATACAGATTTAATGCAATTCCAATCAAAATTCCAACAGCATATCTCACAGAATTAGAGAAAACAATCCTAAAATTCATTTGGAATCAGAAGAGACCTAGAATAGCAAAGGCAATTCTGGGCAACAAAGGCAAGGCAGGGGGCATCACAATCCCCGACTTGAAATTATACTATAAAGCTACTGTGATAAAAACAGTGTGGTACTGGCAAAAAAACAGACCTGAAGATCAATGGAACAGATTAGAAGATGCTGAAACAACCCCAGACATACTAAGCCACCTTATCTTTGACAAAGGTGCCAAACACATTCGCTGGAAGAAAGATAGCCTCTTTAATAAATGGTGCTGGAAAAACTGGCTCGACACATGCCGAAGATTAAAACTAGATCCATATCTTTCACCATGCACTAAACTAAATTCAAAATGGATCAGAGATCTAAATATTAAAACAGAAACATTAAATCTGCTGGAAGGTAGGATAGGTAAAACCCTTGGAGACATTGGTGTAGGCAAAGACTTTATGAATAAAAACTCAACCGCATGGGAACTATCCCAAAGAATCAATAACTGGGATCTCATCTTATTAAAAAGCTTTTGCACAGCAAGAGAAACCACCAACAGAGTGAAGAGACAACCCACAATGTGGGAAAAAATGTTTGCCAGCTGTTCCTCAGACAAAGGATTACTATCGAGAACATATAAAGAACTCAAAAAAATCAGACCTCCCAAATTTAAAGACCCACTCCAAAAATGGGCATCTGAGATGAATACACATTTCTCAGATGAAGAAATACTAATGGCAAATAAATATACAAAAAAATGTGCAACATCACTAGTCATTCGAGAGATGCAAATTAAAACAACACTGAGATACCATCTCACCCCAGAAAGAATGGCTACTATTAAGAAATCAACTAATAACAAATGCTGGAGGGGCTGTGGGGAAAAAGGAACCCTTCTTCACTGTTGGTGGGAGTGTCGACTGGTACAGCCACTGTGGAAGTCAGTGTGGAGATTCCTCAGAAAACTAGGGTTGGAGGTCCCATTTGACCCAGCTATTCCCCTTCTGGGCATCTTCCCAGAAGAACCTAAAACATCGTACCACAGCGATATATGTGCACCCATGTTTATAGCAGCACAATTTGTAATAGCCAGATCTTGGAAACAACCCAAATGCCCATCAACTGAGGAATGGATAAGAAAGATGTGGTATTTTTATACAATGGAGTACTATTCAGCCATAAAGAAGGATAAACTGGAGACTTTTATAGGTAAATGGATGCAACTCGAGAAAATACTCATAAGTGAAATAAACCAGAAGCACATGTGTAAGCATCATATTATCTCTCTAGTATGAGAAACTGAAAGAGTAAATAAGATCCAAAATGTACAATAGATATGGTGAATCAAAAAGAAACTGGTCAAAAGGAAAGAGAGACTGGAATAGGGAAAAGAAAGAAGGGAAAGGGAAAAAAACAATTGTATATATATATATATATATATAAGATGTTTAAGATAGATACACTACCTTTTTTACTTAGTTCATTGAAGAGTAAGGTTTGTGCCAATAATGTTTGGACAATTGAATGCTAATGTCTGGTGTCCTGAATAACTAACTTAAAGATAGTAATACGTAATGTATTAACCATTGTTACCCTCCTATTATGTTGGTTTGAAAATTTGTTCTTCTTTTGATTTGTTTTGTTTTTTTTCTTCTCTTTAAAAAATAAAAAAAAAAAGAAAAGAAAAGAAAGAGAGACAGACAGAAAGAAAAAAAGAAAGAAGAAAGGAAGGAAGGGAGAGAGAGAAGGAAAGGAAAACAAGGGAGGACAGGAGAGAAGAGAGGAGAGGAGAGGGGAGGAAAAGAAAGCCACAGAGTCACTAAACCAGGGTTTAAACATTAATCATAGTTCTACAGAAAAACAAAACCAATAGAGAAAGTCCCTGACTTACATACAAGTTCAATTCAGGAAGAATGTTAATGAATCAGATTTGTTCAAAAGCCCAATTCATTTGTAAGTCCAACAAAGTGAGTCTTATATGCCTTTGGCACAAATATACAATGTAAAGCATAAAAAAACCAAATACACACATAAAAATGTAGTATATGGGGGGCCGGTGAGATGGCTCAGCGGCATAAGTGCCTGCCTTGCAAGTGCGAGGGCCTGAGTTCGACTCTCGGAACCCACATACGAAAAAAGGGCCGGTGATATCGCTCAGTGGCACGGGCGCCTGCTGGCCCGCGAGGTCCTGAGGTCGACCCCCCGGTACCCACAAAAAAAAAATATATATATATATATATATAGTATATGTAAGTCCCATACTGTACTGTACACTATCACACTGTACTGTAAGTACAGAGCAGAATAACCGTGACAATGTTCCACAGACAGGAGAACCACTTCCATGATTGGCTCACATCTATGAATGTTTGGAATACAAGGTCTGTTGGTTTCTGTGAAAGTTTACAACTGGAATGCTCGTAAGCTGGGGACTCACTGTATCATATTGGGGAGGGGGTACGAGGAACAGAGAATGAAAAAAAAGTTCAAAGTCTGTAAGGTTGGTCAGCAGTTCAGAGACCAGGGAAGAAGTGTCGTCTGAGTGGCAAGGTAGTACATTGGCAGTCTTATTTCTGGCAAAGAAAGATCAGTCTTTGTTCTATAAAGTCCCTCAACCTCTTTGAGAGACCCAACCACACTATGAACAACACGGCTTTACTAAAAATTGACCATTTGAAATGTAACTTCAGCCAGTGCTTAAAACAACAAAACAGAAACTTCATAGAAACATCTAGCTTTTTTTTTCTGTTGCTTATGTTACTGGTGATTGAACCTAAGGCCTTTACATGAAGCTACTTTTCCAGTATTTTTAATTTTTTTTTAATTTGAGACTGCATCTTACTAATGACCAAGTTGCTCAGGCTGACCTCAAACTTGCCGTCCTCTTGCCTCAGACTCAGAGAGTGACATATGCTAAGATGTGGCGTGTGCCTCCATGCCGGACTCAGAATAATTTTTGACTAAAGATCAGGGCAATGTAGTACATACAATTAACTGTCACAGGATTCCACTGTGAGTTGTTCAGAAGATATGGCTGACACTCAGAAGGGTCTGGCAGCACTAATAAGACCTGAGGCACACCATCAGAAAGACAGTGTTTTAGGCACTGGCAGCTCAGTAGAAAAAATTCAATTACAATTTTGCCTCATGATTCATAAAAAGTCAGGTGGCTGGTGCTGATGGATGACTTTGACTCTAAATGCTAATGGCAGAAATAATAGAGAAGATAAGCAAGAACTCTGAAGATGGCAGAGGACCCAAACACTGAGATATGAGATCTCTTCCTATCGTGCTCTTGGAGTTATCCCCAAGCTCCTAGGCATTTTCATGGAAAGCAGAAGGATAAGAAGCAGTTACTCTGAAATACTGTATAGCTACTAAGAAGACTAGGTTACTAAAATAGCTGCAGGGATTCTAAACACAAGTACTACAGAAATTTTACACCAGATAATGGTGTGGAGCTAGATGTCCTGGGCATCTTGAGAACGTTTACCGCCACTACTGGGCTCAACACTGAAAAGCCAGTAGAAAAGTCATGGTGATCAAAAATGCCTCTAGACATTGGGGAGCTATCTTTTGGGGGACAAAATCACCCCTGTTGAGAAACACTGGGTTAGAGAATGTGCTACCATTAAATAAAAGCTCTCCAAACATTAGTTTGTGTGTATGTGAGTATTTGTACCTACTTTTAGTTAGCTACTAAAATAAGGGAAGAAATTACTTCCATTCTATTACTCATGAAAGAGAATAGTTGTTCAATTAACAACCCCACCAATAACCAA
Organism: Erethizon dorsatum; assembly: GCA_028451465.1. Classification (NCBI taxonomy): domain Eukaryota; kingdom Metazoa; phylum Chordata; class Mammalia; order Rodentia; family Erethizontidae; genus Erethizon; species Erethizon dorsatum. Next base: position 53,579,610 of record CM051825.1, on the reverse strand, counting down.
ACTTTCTTCTGGTTCATCTCTCTACTCTTCATTGTTTCCTTCTCATAATGTTAATTCATTTGATGGTGATTGAGAGGATGTTTTATAGTGGTAGAAATTCCTCACTTTTTCATGTGGTAAAAATATGAGAAGTAGATTTGAATTCACCTTTACCAGTAATAAAAATGTGTCAGCACTTCAATTTTTACCTAAATTATTTTGAAGGTGCAAGGACTTGTTTACTGTTAATAAGGAAATTTGCTATTTACTGTCAATAATAAAATAATTTGCCACAGATATTTTCCTTCTCCTTTAAGAAGGCTGATGTAAATTTTTCACATGTTTAGATAATATTTAGCTATTAATTAATATAATGAAATACCTGGGACAGGCTTTCTTATGAAGGAAAAAAAATGTTTATGTTGCCTATGATAGTGGAGGTTCAAGTTCAAGATTTTGCAGCACTATAGCTTTGGGACTCTGGTGAGGGGACCGGATGGCAATGGCAGGAAGGATGTGGTAGAACAAACTGCTTATATTACACATTACAAGCCAGGGCACAGAAAAACAGTCTGCAGCCCCACAATCCCCTTCAAGGGCACACCCTAGATCACTCAAGAATCTCCCACTAGGCCCCATCTCTTAAAGTTTCTACTACTACCCACGAGTGCCAAGCTTTTAACACATGGACTTTTGGGAGAACCAAACCACAGTAAATATTATCCATGTTACAACAATGTCCTAAAGGACCCCTGCAAAAGCCCTCATTATTTTATATACAAAATTGCCACTACTGATGTTGTCACTAAAATAAATGTCATTAGTCTACCAAGAACATTTTAAAATATGTGTTTTTTTAAATTTTATCTTGATTCTTATCTGATTTCGCATGCCAAATACAGATACAATATAATATCTTTATAGACCTCCTTTTATTTGTTCTCCTTTTCTATACTTTCTGGTTTTCTTTTGGTTAATAAAAATTTGATGTTATCCCAATATAAGTATAATTAAGAATTAGAACAATAAAGACTGGGCAATGTGAGAAAAAGATCTATATTTTCATGCAGTGATTTTATACACAGTATGAAAAAAATGCCATATAAAGGCATTAGCATGTTTTCAAGTAACTTCTCAAGTGCAATTCTGTTTTCCCTTGGCTCAGCATTTAATTTTTATAGCTTCTATTAATCAAGACTAGGCAGTCTTTAGTCCCCAATTCCCACTTCAGAACACTTCACTCTTGCTGCCCACTGCTCTCATTGTCTCTGGTACTACTGTATCTTCCCCTTCTTCTATTGTTTTAACTCAGCACTTTGCTCCACTCCTTCAATCATTCCAACTCTACCATCTTTTGAGAACAGCAACCATCAATTTCTGAAACCACAGAACAAGGGCTAATGTTTAGACTTCCAAAGGGAATTCACTGAATAATAAAGACTATTTAAGAAATGCCAGGAAAAATTGATTACTCCAGGATTCAGAGCAGCCAGTTCAACTGGAGGAGAACAACACTATTTGTTCCCTAGACTTGGTGGATATAAAAAGGAAAAAAAGCCTATTTAATTCATCTTTGTTCTTTATTAGATTTAAATATCAGATCTCACAGAATCTGAGGCATTTAATTTAAGAAAAAAGAGGCTAGCTATAATAGAAAATAATTCTTTCCTCAAAATAAAAATTTTAAGAAGCTAAAGCTATGTAAAAAAAAATGCAAGAAGATCCAAAATTAGTATAGTGATGCAAGGAACCAGACGCTTCCTTCATTGCTAAATCATTAGATCAAAATAAAATTTATTATTTCAGTGGATGCAGTGGAAATGACTGCCTACTTTCTTCTCTGTCCTTTTCCTTAAAATTAACTGATAAATTGCTAATAATTTAAAGGCATCTTCAATCTATTTTGTATATACTTGCCATTATTCTAACTATTTTCATTTTATAGATTTCCTTTTTTAAGTCATTCGAATACTAACATCTATCCATGAGAAATATACAAATTAGAAGAATCTTAATGCTGCTTGAAACCATTTGAAAGACCAGGGAAACTCCCATCTGAATTCCAAGCTTCCTGGATATTTCTTGTACCACAAGAGTCAATATATCATTTCTTGCTGTATTCCTACATTTGCAGAATTTAATTCTATGTGAGACTTGCAGGCTGTCATTCAAAAATTCATGTCATACCATTTTTATTGAATAGTAGCATGTGTACTTTCCAAAAAACACTGTCTATTCATTAAGACCGAGGTACCAAATCTACCATAATGCTTCTTTAAAGTCACAGTAAATTGCTTCCAAATACAACGTTCTCATTCTTTTCATGGATAATGTGGAAAAGCAGCAGCTTTAAAGAGGAAGACAGGTTAATTTTATGCCAATCATGAAACCAGGTGACAGGTGTCACCATATGTTACGACAAGATCTCTTGGCCATGGGTCACTTCTTTGAAAGGAACTAATGAATGCTTGCAGTACTGTGACACACCAAAAGGCCTCCTGGGATCTCATGCAAGATCTCGTGACAGGTATGAAATTAACTCATGGCATCACGGTATATTCCAAACATGACAGCTCCCAGATCAGTTGCCGAGAAGCACAGTGGGGATTTTGAGAAGAACTTGGGCATATAATAAATTATTTCAATGGGACCTTCTATGGTTCATAAGGAACATCATCCCCAAAGACAATGTCAAAAGGTTAAAATCATAGAAAGCAGTAGTCAAATACATAGACCTTAAGCAACATAATTCTGTTTTGGATATTCTTATAATTTTAATTTCCTTCCTGGCCTAAGTTCCATAAAGCAGTTGAATAAAGTATTCAGTATTAATCTTTAAGAGCTCTTTATTTCTTCTTTAGAGTGGAACAAGAGTTTCAGTCATGAGTTGAGGAAGTACCAAAGCAACCATGCTTCCTCCCCACCCCACACGGTCACTCACACACTCCATTTCTCTGCCTCGTGAAACAAAGCATAAATGCCCTAACTCTAAGTTTTATAATTACTACACGCAGATGTAAAATCTATAAACCATAACTGTAATACTTCTCACTATAGAAAAGAAAGATGTTACAAGAGCAAAGCAAAACATTTACATCAAACAATAAATGAATGTGTCACAGTCTTACTTTATTGGTTTCTGAGTTAATTCTCTTTCCCATATCAATTCCACATACCATGTCAAAGATAACAGGAGGAAATGAGAAAATAGGGAAAATGCAGACCAAAAAATTTTAACTTGCGCAAATAACGTCAAATACGTAAGGTATTTATTTTTAATTTCTAATATAAAACCCAAATTAAGGTTTTTTTCTTAATTAAGTTTTGAATGCCATTTTAAACATTTTTACCACTATACAGTATGAGAAATATATCCTAAGTAGCATGTATAATTTGGAAGCAATTCGTAGTCCTGAAAGGATAAAAGTAGCTTGAACATGAATGTGCTAGAGCAGAGGAAGGAAATACAGGAGGCTCAATGCTATGTTCTGCCAAGTTAAATTCAATGTTTTCTGTGTATACACATATAGAATATTAGACTGGCTTCACCATCTGGGCCCTAGTTTCTCACTCTTAGTTCTTTATGTTGCTTTTTTTAAATATGAATTTCATTCAAAATTCCTTTGTGATCCCAAGATGTAGACTTTATCATTTATTGCTAGAACTGGGAACACCTTAAAACTTTAGCAAATGATATCTATTTTCTAAACAGACACATAATTTTATGAACCGTAAATATTTACTATATAAAGTATTATTTCCTGGAATTAATAGACATGTAATAATTACTATATTGTGTAGCAGGCACAAATCTAAGAACTTCATAAGTAATCTGATAACAGTAAGTCTATGAGGTAGGTACTATTATTTTCTCTAATTTTAGATGAGATCACTTGAACACAGACAAGAGAAGTCATTTTTACCCAGTCACCAGCTCATAAGTGAAGTACTCTGGAATTGAACCCTGATAACCTGACCCAGAGCCATGCTCTTAACCTCCATGATACAATGCCCCAGAAGCTCTTCCCAGATCACTGAACAGCACCCCTTCCAGTCATGAGGCCTTCCTTAGGACTTGAGTTCTTCCTCTTGTCTCCTATTAAACCCTCATGATCAAACACAGTACAGTCACTCAATTCCAACTGTGATAATGATGATGCCAAATTTATAAAATATCCATTTTCTTCCAACTATGCTAAACTCTGCCTTTCCCATCCCCAACATCCCTGAAAAGTCTGTGAAAAAGGCTATAACAATTCAGTGTTTTAAAAGCTCCATCCTTAGGGCTCATCATGATTCACTCAATACATTTTATTATCTAAATTGTATGCATGTCAGACATATTCTATCATTTAATGTAGTGATAAGTTAAGCAGATATAATGATTCTTATCTCCACAGCATTTCAAATAGGTGGGAAAAATATGAAGGCAATACTGACATTGTACATAAATATTTATTTCTAAATACTTTTTAAAAAGAATAGTATAAACAGATGATTCAGATTTCAGAATCTAACATGCCAATAATTACAAATCCTCCAATTCTTAGTTCTTACATGAATTACTTTCTTAAAAGCTCACATTCTCAAATTCTTAAACTGTTGAAGGGCTTTTAAGAAATGAGATAAAATAGAAAATGATTAGCAAATCATTTGGCATATAATACACATTCAGTCAATATTACGTTTATTGCAATAAAGTTCACATCTTTTATAAGCTGCCTTTTGTATAAATAATACACATTCAGTCAATATTATTTTTATTGCAATAAAGTTTACATCTTCTATAAGCTGCCTTTTGTATAAATTTATCCTTATGCAAATACTCTTTTCAGATTAATAATTATTCTTTTGAATCATAGCAGTGAATTTTTTCAATTTCAACAAATGAAGATTTCTCATTTCAGAACAATAGCAAGTTTATTAAATTCCCCATTCTCATGAATACATAATAATATAGGCTACCAGAAAGCAAGGAGAAACACTTGATCCTTTGTGTCTACTCATCCTTGCCAGTGATGTCTTGCAAACCATCTGCTAGCTTTCTATGCAGCAAAGTAGTAAAGTTTTTACTACATATGAGACATTTATGTCATTCTAGATAGCAACTAAAACAATTTATAAAATGTGGAGTTTTTTTTTTCTTTTGCTATAGAGATGAGACAAACCTAGGCCCAGTCTTGTCATCAATGCACACCTACAGAGATAAGAAAATAGTATTATTGAAGTTAAAGGCACCCATACATAACTGAAAAGTAAGTAGGATATTTGCTTCCATGCTGTAGATAATTGATTTATTTTCTCAATCTTACAATGGAAATCTAACCAGTAAATGGGAAGTTTTAATGTAGCAAAATACTTTCATAAGATATTAACATGATGCTAGATAATGAGTCACACGGTGGTTAAAGGCCTGGCCCTTCCCACTGAGCAGCTGTGTAAGCTTGAGCACTCACCCCTCCCTATAAGGGGCAGTTTCATCATTAATAAACAGACAGAATAATACTAACCCATAAGCTCTTGTAAGAATTAAGTGCCATGCTCCATACTGAAGATACAGAAGTGAGAAAGATCAGTCTGTGATCCATGCTAACAGAACTTATCATCTAAATTATTTGTTTAAAGATGGATGATATTGTATTTTGTCTCATAAACATGCTGAGAATAAGTCATATAATGATAAATGAAGATGCTATGAAGATCACAGTAGTCTATACAAAAAGTACAAGGATTCAATAAAGCATAATGGTGTTTCTTGCACATTAACAATTGAAAATATTACCATGTAAACACAAAAAAAATGGAGAGAAAGTTGTGCACCAATTTAGACAGATACAACTTGTACTTTACAAATTGTATGATGAAATTTCCCGAATGCATGACTTTGATGCTCCAAAAATAATGAAAATTATCCTATTTAAGTTTTGAGCATAATAGATGCATTCAAAACCAAAGAGTATACTCACTGCAGGGAAAAGGAGTTATTAGTAACATCTCACTATAGTAAAATTCTGAAATAAATAATGAACACACCAGAAAAATGCATCCTCTGGGTTTAGAATAGTGGGACTTAATGATCTTGAAAGGCAGATATTTTCTCATCTAACTAATCTGGATATTAGGCATATTTACTCACTTATCTAAAGATAACATCATTAAACTTAATAGTTTTGAGAATGGTTTTTCTTAGTCAAATACATTTATACTGAAATAGCAAGATTTAATATTACCAGAAATATGTGCATGTTTGTGTGCATACACACACACATGTGTCTGTACAATGTCTTTAAAGGAACAGAAACTGTATGTGGTACTCTGTCTGGATCTGCTCATTACTGTCTACCCAGAGATGGCACCTCTCACCAAGTGGTCACTGAGATGAGATATGAGTGGATGTTCATGCTACTTAAACAAGAAGATGTAGCAGACACAACCGATGTCCACAGGCACAGGCTGTGTTTTTCAGAGGTGCATGGAGAGTACAGAGTACAAGGCAGTTAAAAAAAAAAAAAAAAAGACTGGTGAAAAGAAGGATGGTTTGGTCAGAGTCCAGCACACAATTTACTGGATCCACTTCTCTGGGGCTTTTTGGTCATTTAAGGAGCTTATCTTTCTCCAAAGAGGAATTGAAGATCATCAAAACAGTTAAAGCTGAATGACAGTGTGATCATGTTTCTATTTCAGAATAAACTCCCCGGGTACAGTGTGGAGAGTTAGAATTGGCAAGAGTGCATTGAAATAGTTAAGAAAACATCTAATAAGCAAGTAAATCTAACATATGCATATCACCATTCCACTACCTCTAATTTAAATAATTTCAAGAATATTATATTTTTAAAATACGAAGCAATTACATTAAACGTATTATTCTTTGAAAGAAATAATGGTTTTTCTAACATGAAATTAAATTATTCATGGTCCTCGTGTTTCCATAACATTTTTAATTTTGTCTTTGCACAGGGAAAATGGGAAGAGGAATGGACAGGGAAAAATGAAAATACAGTATTTTAAATTTAGCTCCAGGCAAATATTGATGAGGCTTAATTGCAAAACAATAAAGATCTGAAGAAACCAAGGACTCAGTAAGATTAAAGGAGATAACATAGAGACTAAGAGGAAAATGATTAAATTCAGGAGTGATAATTATCTCTGTAGAACTAAAGAGTTTAAATACTTGGTGGGGAAAGCTAAAGTAAAACACTGATCTAGGCTCCTGGGCAAGAAATGCACTTGGCTGAAGATAGGCAAACAAACTACTTCAATAAGATGCACTGATGTGGTCAGAGAAAGGCCTAGTCATTTTAGTTATAAAAATGCACCGGAAAAAGTCTATCTACTATATACTCAGTGATGTCAACAAGACTGGAAAATACACAAAACATTATAAAGTGCTTGATTTACTTCCCCCTCTCACTGTTCCTGGAATGCTGTCAACTTCCGGTTTCCCAGGGTCTTTGCACCTGCTGTTTCTTTCATCTGAACACTTACTAGATATTCATAGAACTGCAGTTAATACAGGTCCTTGGTCCAAAGATATCACTTTGGAGAGGCTTTGCTTGACCACCTGTTTAAACTAATCAATGTCCTAGCTTTACTCTTCTTACAAAAAAATATTGCTGTCTGATGCTTTATTAATCTTTTCATTGATTTGACTGTTTGTTACTCCCTATGTTAGACTTTAAATCCATAAGAGAAGATCTTTATCTTATTCTCCTCTATATTCTCCACATCAAATACCTGGCAATAATTGGAATTCAATAATTGCAAGACTATATGAATAAAAGGATGAATACAGTTGGGAGTACACATCAAGGAGTCTCTTTATTAACATCTTTGGAATTTATACCTCAAAATGTGTTGATTGCTGTTGCTTTGATCTATTTGACCATAAACCCTTTCTTGATCTTGTAACTTCTTTTCCACAATGTGAACAACTTCACAGCACTTCTAGTTATAAGACCTAAAAGTGCCTTTGCTTTAGGCGTCTTACAATTGAAAATGCCATGGCTAATCTACTAATTTACCACATAAACTACCTGAGGGAAGAATCTCTATCTAATCTATCTTCTTATTTCCACAGAACTAATGCATGATATCTTGTTAAGATTGGAGCTTGCATCTTGAAAAAGTCTAACATGAAAAGATAAGAAAAAGAGAGAAGGCTTGAAATTTATGAATTAGAAATGTATTGCTGAGCCTAGAGCTTGGAAGTAAACCATAAAACTCATGTAAGCGTAATAAGGAATATTGAAACGACAGGAATAAAAACAAAATTAGGAATTAGGAATATGTCTGTCATTATACCCAAGAATTAGAATAGCTTCCATGAATATATGACAAAGTAAAGGTAATGATATAAAATAAACAACTAAAGCAACAAATTCTGGGACTTGTAAAAGAAAAAAAACAGTTGCCTTGATATTTTTTTGGCATTGCTACATACCTTTGCATCAATGTTATATGTTTAATGATAGAAATATTATGGCAAAGAAATTTTTCAAAGAAATGATTTCTCAGGCATCAAGTATCAAAACAGTGTTTTATCACAATGTAATTTTTAATAGCTAGTGATATGACTATCAAATAGAAATGTCACAAAAACATGATCTCCACTTAACATGAAAAATGAATTTTTATACGAGTACTTCAAACTCAGGACACATATTAAAGGAAAGAACTATGATGTCCCCTTAACATACAATACCCTTATCCACATTTATCAGTGTTCTTTGATTTCCCTTTCCTTTTTCTATGACTCTCTAAATCTATTTGTCAGATAACCATATCACACATTTCCTGATTTCCACAGCTTAGTGTGAAAATAACAGCTTTCTTAGCTCTGCATCTGGCTTTCTATTTATGCCAATGTCCATTCAAAATTACATATTGCTGGAAGTTTTCCTGACTTTTCATGAATGAAGACTTCCAATGCACAAATCCCCTTCATTTTATCCGTTGAAAATTGTTCTTTAGATACATGAGTCAACTGCAAAAAGTCTTTGTCAAAAGTTTTACATTATTATTCTTCCATATGCACTGAAGACATTTTTTCAAGTTAACTTTAATAGTAGCTATATATAATTTATTAGTGATAAATAATAAGCCCTGTATTTATATCTACAAAACACTAGAAATAGATATTTTTGCTTCATTTCATAAGAGGAATAGAAAATCAGTGAGGTAAAATGACTTGCCCTAGATCATGCAGGTAGCAGTACGTAGATGAAGGAGGTAGCACTTTCTTTCCCAATATTTTTCCTTTTAGGGCCTTAGAAAAGAAAACATTGGCCCAAACTAAGATATTTTGGTTAAAATGGTGAAATACTTCTGGTTTTTCATAGTATGACGGATTAAAAGCCTGTCCACAAACTCTGATAACTTACTACTGAGATGAAGTTTGTACCTGTATTTAGAATACGGGCTGCCAGTAATGATTTCAGTTATAACTAGTATTTTGGATGCAAAATCACAAAAAAAACAAGGCACTTCCCCTTAGTTCTCTTTAGATGCTTGCTCTGAAAAAGGCAGCACAGTCACATGTAACAGTTCAACTACCATGAGACCACCATGATGAAGAGGCCACATGTAGGTGCTCTGTCCAACAGCCCCAGCTGAGCTGACAGCTAACAGCAAATATCAAGCTGCATCCAGGAAAGGAAGAAATACTCAGGCCAGATGAACCTGGTAACAACAGCTTCAGCCATCATCTTGGCTACATACAATGCATTCAAAAGTCCTAGCAGGCAATGGCCTTCCTACATTCTTGATTGGCAAGGCGGTAAGTACAGCAATTTGTCTTTGTAGTTTCCCTTGCAACCTTTCTGCAAATGACTGGCCAGAAATAATTATTGAACATAGAAGTTTAAATTCAGAAAAAATAAAACAGGAAGTCTCACGAAGTTCCCCAATCCAACTGTAACTGATTTATCAAAAATCTTCACCTCACAGGAACATTTGCCTACAATGGTTTCTTCAAACATAGATTTCCACACTATCTGACAAATTCTCCTTTCTCATCCCTCTATACCGTCTTGTCATTCCATAAGCCTCACATCACATTCTATCACTAAAACTCAGTCTGATTCAAAATGCTTCCACTTTTGGCAAGAACTATGGCTGAAAGAAATTGGAATTAAAAATGAATGGGGGGCTGGTGATACAGCTCAGTGGCACAAGCACCTGCCTGGCAGGCGTAAGGTCCTGAGTTCAACTCCTGGTACCCACATAAAGAAAAAAAAGGCCAGTGATATTGCTCAGTGTCACAAGCACCTGCTGGCAAGTGTGAGGTCCTGAGTTTGACTCCCGGGACCCACATAAAAAGAAAAAGAATGTGATCTCCTATTAGATGCCCTTCCTTCTCTCCCATCTTGGAATTATCATCATCTCTTCCAGCCTAGCTCTTCAGTTGGATCAGGTCCTGCTCTCCAATAGATAATTCTGCCTCCATTCTAGCTTCACTTCTTCCTGTAGGTCCCATAACCTCTTTCTGCCAAAGCCACCTACTCTATCTCCCTCAGGTGAAATACCAGAAAAAGATCAATTCCAGCCACTTGCAATGGAGTCTGCGTGATCTACAGAATATCCTGGCACTCTTGCTGGGCTCAAAGAGTTTAGGCTTTCCATAGCCCACTCAATCTCTGTAATTTTCTCACGTCTGCCCAACATCGGCATAAAAACAGATTGGGAAGTCTATTATTGATTCAGATAATCAAAAAGGGAACTAAATGCCAGTCTTTCCTTCCATTTGTAACAGCAATCTATACAAATGATTAAGTTGGACCCCTTCACTTGATGTGAAAGAGGGAAATCCCATCTTCTTATAAAGAAGGGAAAGAGGAAAATCCCATCTTCTTATAAATGATGCAGATTCCATAAGGTATAAACATTTCAAATAGCTGCTCTCTCCTTTCCTGCCACTAATCTTGTGTACAAGATAGGTGGCTGTACTCATTGTTGAGGAAATTGGGTTTCTTTGTTCAACCTTTGTTTAGGAAGCCCCTGAAAAAGGAATCTGGTTTTAGTGTGTGTGTGTGTGTGTGTGTGTGTAATTTCTCTCTTTGGTAAGTGGCATAATGTGCTAATTTCTGTATTCAGCTACAAACTTTAGTTACTAATTAGGGGGTAATTATAACAACAACAAAATTAGGTCTTACTCTATATCCTTGTAATAACCATCATTACCTGTAGTAGGGAAGTCTAAATGACTACTATTCTTTGTCTACCATCTGAGTCAGCTCTTTATCTCAATACTCTCTGTTCTGGAGCATTGGAAGGGAAGTAGAATTACTTGTTTTCAAAACTTATTCCTTAATAAGTGGCATAGGATTTGAAGCCAAAGCTAGAAAATGGCAAGATTTCTATTTGGTTTCTACGTGCCATGAAGGCTAAGAGACATAGCTGCCTCAAAGTGTATTCTTGTTAAATTTTGCAAGATATATTTTTGACATCTGTAGTAATCATCAAATAAAAAAGAAACCTGTATTAACTGAGATATTAGATCTAATTCAAGCATGTATGATAGCACAAACTATTCATGATTTTTTATCATTGCTATCATATCATATTTTTCCTATCATTGCTATAATTCTAGAGAACTCTGTATTATTCAAAATTATTTTACCCATTTTGATATAAATGTAAATAGAGCCTGAGAAATCTACTGCCATTTTCATGCAAAAAATTGTATCTGTTGAACATGTGTTGGAGCAAAACACATTTGGAGTAAGAATAAACAGAAAATGCAATATTGACAACAAATATGAATTGAAAAAAACTACTAGCAATGTGGTAAAACCAAAACAACATTTTTATAGGAAATATACACCATTTAGAATTGATTATCAATAGAAGGGAAAACAAAACTCATAGCTAAACTCAACAATATCAATACAAGTGAATTCCTATGATAACTTACATTTTCTCCATTAAAAAGTACAGCTTTATTTGCTTTTCATTGTTTCTTAGAAAAGGTCCGTATTTTACATCTATATTTCAAGAAAAAAATCACTTAAATCTTAGGGAGAATATTCTATGTCAAAAAGCTATATAATTTAGTACTTTTCTTAAGCTTTGTACAAAAATGTACTGGAGAAAATCAATAACCTGGCTTTTCCTGTGAGATACACACAAGGGTTTAATTAGTTGTTAATGTTAAAATCATTAAGTGAAGATGATATGCTATAATGTGCAAGGCAATTTTAGATTCCCAAAAAAGAAAATTTAATTTTCAAATTGCAAAATAATAAATCGAAAGCCTCACAAGCTTAAGATAACAGCTACTAGAAACCTCACAATACTAGAATTTCTAAGAAAGAGAATGCAATATCAAGTAAAATATGAACATGAAATAGAGAAAAGGGCATAATCACAGCCCCCACCCCAAGGGCTAAATCACCTCATTGTGGCTAATTAGGATCTTATGCACAGGAAGTTGCTACCAAGGCAAAGAAACAAATTCTCATTAAATTCTGTACCCGGAGGTCACCAGGGAAATGATAGTGAGGCTCTTCTTAGCATAATTTTTAACAGAGACCTTGCTGCCAAGTAAGTCTACCTTAACAAAATTAATATTGCTTATTTGTTAAATTATTCAATAGGCATTTATTTAAATCCTGCTGTGTATAGCGAAGGATCACAAAGTAAATACATCATATGGTCCTATCATATTTGAAATACATAGTGGAAATAATATCTGAATGCAAGGAATAAGATGCACTAACATTGAAAATAATGTGGACAAATTGTGCAGGTAAATGCTACAGAGGTGCTAATGCATGATTTGTGATCAGCAGCTTCCAGTAGATTCAGTTTCTAGTATATCAAATAAGAGGAAGGTAAGGTGCTTTCTTGGACCCTAAGATAATTAGGAAATAACTTTAGCCTTACTAACTGGTTTTGTAATATTGCTCCAAATGGTAAATGTGTATTAGAGAACCTTAACTTAAAGTTCGGAAGTGCTTCCCTGCTGATTTGGAGACCATCCACCCTCAGCCCATATTTTTAAGAACTGATAGCATGCTAACATTGCTCAAGGACTCTACCATTTAGCTTTTATTTGTTTCAAATGAAACCCAAGCTTTATCACATCCTGAACATCTTGATGCAGAAAACCCACAAAACCACACTCATACAGATTGTCACAAAGGAAGCCTCTATTTTAGGATTAGGGTTAGGGTTAGGCCAGATCTTAATGTTTTTACACAAGACAAAGAGTAGGCTTGGTGCCAAGTTGTACATGAGGAATGAGGTTAGCTCACTCATAATTTCCATCACCTCCAAAGAAAATTATAATCTAAGTTAATGTAGCGTGCTTACTGTCTAGGTAGAAGGTCAAGGACATTCTTCCTATCTATCTATCATCTACCTATCGATCTACCTACCTATCTATCTATCATCTATCTATATCTGCACTTGATGAAGACATGTCTTCATTTGTGACTCACAGGAACCATTGAAGTATGTCCCTATCAGTGTCATCACTGCTAGCTGAAGATTTGATCTGTGCCTGCTACTCTTAATGATGCCAGACCTTTGGGACCAAATCCTGACTAAGCTGCATGATCCTCCATAGTGAAAGAAAGAAGCATCTTTCTCTAACTATGTAGATATGTTTCACTGGGACACTGCCCAACAAACTTGTCCCTGGATGCCACCTTCATCACATTTGATTCAGCCTCTGAGAGCTGCTTCCACCCCAAAATATGACATGTCCCTCAGGAACAAGTCGCACAATCCAAGCACTATTAAATACCCATTGCATCATTTCTTCCTCTCCACACAGAATGTTTTGTTGTTTGTTTTCTTAGAGGATGTGTCATTTTGACCAAGGTGAAGAGGTATCAAGAACACCGGCTACTGAGGAAAAAACTCTTCCATTCCAGAACACTCCTAGACCAATTGACCATCTCCTTTCCCTTCCAGAAAAGACCAAGTCTAACAGCCCTTAAAATTCTACCTCAGTGAACCCCTAGCTCCACAATGGATACTTTACAAATTCTGACTTTCCATTTCCACACCTCGTACACACAGGTTTTGAATGCATGTAAGGTAACATATTATTGTATAGAATTCTAGAAAGATATTGTGTGGCGGCCTTTCCTTTGCCCTTTAGATGTTTTTCTTCACTGGGGATTTAGGATCAGCTAAATCAGATTTTGAATTACAGCTCAGAAATTTGGTCCTTTTCTAATTAAAAAAAAACAGTTTGACGTTCAGTTCTTCAACTTTAAAATGGTGTTAAAGCATACTTTTTAAGACTTACAGCAATCAGCAAGATATAAAAATATCACAGCAAATATTAATTGAATTATATTATAGAAATATTATAGCAAACATTCATTGAACACTTAATATATTCTAAGAACTTAACATGTATCATCTGATTTAAACCTATAGCTTTTTATCAGAAAAGTATTTCTATGATCTTTATTTTATAAGTAAGATGCTTGAGACTCAGAAATGTTAAACAATTTGGCCAAGTTCACACAGTTTGCAGGTGATCAGAGACAGAATAGGAGCCTTGGCAGCTTGTCTCAGAGCCTCCTCTCTTTGCTACTTTGCCACACCACCCCTAATTTAATAATGCATACTATGCAAATAAGAGATATGCACAGCATCTGGCACACAGCCAATTTGACTAGTAAATGGTCGTTATATTAGTAATAGTAGCAGTAGTGGTACAGTAATAAACATGAGATGGGTATGATGCCCTTGTTACATGCTGAAATGTCATCATTAGCACATTTACAAAAATTTCTACCGCAGAGTGCTGTAAATCATTTGTTGTTCCTTCCTAATGCTCCAAATAAATGCCTTTCAAAGCTGTCATGATTACTGACCAGAAGCAATGACTGGAAAAGAATGTTTACACAGTGTTGTAGATGTCTAATTCACTAGGCACTCTGGTCTTTTATGCAAACTTCCCATTGTGAAAGCAGACAGAAGGTCTCTGTTTTCCAGAATGACACATTTCTCCTACAACCCAAGACTATTTTATTTATCAGAATGTCCTTTGTTAAGAGACCAAGGATTATTCATTCTAATTTAGATTATAAAAATTGACCTCTAGGTTCCCAAATGTCCCCAAATTCTGAGTATCTCAAAAACAGGAAGGGGGAATTTACTCAGATTCTGTAATCTGTGTGTTTGGAACACAGTGGTTTCAAAATATACATCTGCAACACGCCCAGTGCATTTTGTTTGATAGTCCTTGGTGACTTTTTAGAGATTAATTCACAGTAAGTAATCTCACTCTTATTCATTTAGAAAATGGCTTTCAAACTACTTCTACTTTTCTCTTATGCATTTATCAGAAAAACCATAGTCTTATTACTACGGAGTTTTTATTTCTTCTAGAATGCAAAACAGGAGGTTTCCAAGTTCATCTTTAAAATCACTCTCTAGTATAGGCAAGAGCGATAAAGGCCAGAGCAATGAAGGATGTCATTTACTGTGTGGGTTTGTTTTAAAAGTACGTAAAGAAAAAATCTATTCATCCTGTTCCTGTGGCAATGACTTTAGTGTCGGTTCGATAGAGTACATAAAAAGACTCATTCAACTCATTTAACTACTAATTGGTTATCCTTACAATAAGGTCTGAATGACCCAGCCAGAACAAATCATCAAAAGGAGAAAGAAATACAGAACAAATAACTCCAGGGATTTTCTGAAAGTCTATCCTAAGACCAGGACTGTACTGTCCAGCAATACTATGAATCTTAGATAAGCAGATAACTGGAAAGGAACACACAAGTAAAACTCACTCTTTTAAACTTATTATTCTCTCTGCTCTGTCACCATTTAGTACAGCACATAGATAATATACAAAACACAGGGCTGGTGATATGGCTCAGTGGCATAAGCGCCTGCCTGGCAAGTGCAAGGTCCTGAGTTCGACTCCCGGTACCCACATAAAAAAAAATAATAAATATATATATATATATATATATATATATATATATATATATATATACACACACACAAAACACAAAGCTTGTATGAGCGTTTGTAGCTGAGAACAATGCAAAAATATGTGGCTCAGTGAAATAATTTTTCAACATTCACTATCCCAACACAGATATATTTAGATGTTGCCTGTGTTCCAAGAACTACAGAGATCTAAACATAAGATATACAAAAGCAAACACATACATAAATCAAAATATAATTCATATCTTTGGGAAAAAAAGCCTTGATAAATCAACCACATGAGTAAATCAAAGGTAGACACAGATATAAATACAGAGATTGATGAATGATTCAGAGCAGTGACAAATCCAAGTGGAAACAAGGGACCTTTTATGATGTGTTATGCAGTATATCCCATCACTTTAAGTTTGCACTGACAAATGAGCATTCCCTTTCCCTAACACTCTTCTTAAAGGAAAACAAAATGACAAGCAGAAGACATGTTACAAGAGTATCAATTGTTAGCAAAATCCAGAAACATCATGCTATAAATGAAATATTTTCCGTTAAATATTCAGCAACCTATTGGCCTTTTCTTTTTTCATTAATGGTCCCAAGAGAAGCAACCTCATAATGCACCAGTAACACCCTGGGGATGAGGCTGAATTAGGTCTCCGACAGGGCAAAGAGTTTATTTCATAAATCACTAGAGTCTCAGGGCTCTTGAGTGGACAGAAAGCAGCCAGTGAAGCTGCGCTTCTCTCTGTTCAGGAGCACAGGTGCTGGGGCATTTGGGTTCTAGTTAATTGCAACCCATTGAGAGAAACCTTTAAAAGAATCTACTCTTCAAATTTCTGTCACTGGGCACAACATTTGGGCTGGAATTCACATTCCAAGGCCATTCTGAATTCTATTGGGAAGAATATTCCTTAAATATCTAAACAAGGTTATTAGAAAACTGTCATTAAGAACTGGCAACTGATAGTAGTTTCCCTTGGTGCTAGAATGGAAGAAAGACAAGTCAAAAAAACCTTTTTGGGGCATAATCATGGGTGTGTGTTCACCTTGCACCATAACTTCTTTGAGACTTGAATTAGCTTCCATTTCTTAAACATTAGAGTTTTCACATTAAAATACTGATTTCAATCCTTTCTTTACAATTATAAAGTCTGATAAGGCTAGTCCTGCTCTTACACATGGCAACAATCTTCAGGAGCTGAGCAGAGCTTTTCTAGTTTTGAACAGTTGTGTTTTCCAGTGTCCTAAACCCCACCAACCCCTCTTGTCTCAAGCCTCTCCTGAAGCATCACCCCCAGCATTTAAATGTGTGTTCTGTGACTTATTAGTACTGTCGACCTAGAATGTGAATATGCTTAAGCTATTAAAATTCTCAAAGTAAACTATGACCTCAAGTAGTTTTAAAAACATCTATATGGCTTAATGTCTTTCTACTGAAATGCTGAAGAGTGAGTCATAATTCAAAAATAATTGTACTTAAAAATTTTATCTTTCTGGTAAGGCACAGTCCT
Organism: Erethizon dorsatum; assembly: GCA_028451465.1. Lineage (NCBI taxonomy): Eukaryota > Metazoa > Chordata > Mammalia > Rodentia > Erethizontidae > Erethizon > Erethizon dorsatum. The sequence goes on along the minus strand of CM051825.1, from coordinate 53,562,196 downwards.
GTAATTCTAGCATTCTGGAAAGCTGAAGCAGACAATCACAATTTCAAGCCCAGCCTCACCAATTTAGTGGCTTAGAGAGACCTTGTCTCAAAATAAAAAACGGAAAAAGGTCTAGGGACATAGCTCAGTAGGAATGTCCTGGGTTCAGTCTCCAGTACTGCTAAAAAATATTTCTATCCAAAATTCATTTTTCTTTATACATACTGATTCAGCTCTTCTAGAGCTGGTTCTAAACTTTCTGGCTTATATCTTAAAATATATATTCTATTCTTTGTGTTTCAAATGGACAGATATGTTAAAAGTCAAAGAGTCATACAGATTTTAAGGTTAGAGTGTTTTGGCATCTTTTCAGCTGTAATGCATTTATTTGAAAAGTAAGATATTAATTAAATAAATTTGTGACTTTTTGAGGTCAAACAGGTAGTGACTATGAAATTCAAAGATATAAGATGATTTCTTAACCTCAGTTCAATGCTAAATTTTGCTAGCAACTAACCCTATGTAATTCCTTGATGCTTCGTGAATAAAAATACCATTTATGAACAGAAGTTTCTTCCTCTCTCTCTTTTCTTAGGCCCTCTTTTTCTTCTCCCTTCTATTCTTTCTTTCCTTCTTCTCTCTCCTGTCTCTCTTCCTCTCTCCTTCCCTTCTTCTTTCCTTACTTTCTTAAATTCACCTCATATTTTTCTTGGAAGTGATAAACATTCTGATAAACATCGGACGATAAATGCACAGAGTAATTTTTGTACGTGATTCTGTTCGATTACGTTTAGGTATAAAATGTGGGACCTTCTTTTTGTGCATGATTAAAGGTGAAAACATGGAGTGTGTTCCTTTTGACATGCAGAAGGCAGAACTAGTGACTACATCATTACAAGATTTCATATCTTAGCTCATCATTCAGATGGTTCTCATTTACTTCTGGAAAACGACTAAGTATAGTTAATTTAATAACCAAATGGGGCAGACAGAAGGGCTGCTCAGATTGTCAAAAAAACAACAGGCTGATTTCTGACAATCTGGTGGTTACAGAGCTGCTGATGCCTTGTGGAAAAGTCTGACAGAAATAATTTTATTCAAAAACCATTTTGGCTGCCCTAATCGTATCTATTTCTTATTGCTCTTCTCCTTTATTTTATTAGTAATAAATTTTATAGGAAAATAAGAGTTTCTTCTTCCAAGGAAAAGCTTTAGGTAGACATTTTCTTTCGATTTTAACTTCTGATATCAGACTATGAACCAGGTATACAACTATGCCCTATCTGTGTCAATTGGTTGACTTTATTATATGATTTTTCTGGCTCTTATTTGGTAAGCTACAGTAGTCTGCAAGTACCTAAAATGTATAAATCCTTGTGGTCACAGTGGCACGGGGATGTGATTTAAGGCATGGGAGTGAACTCTCCAGCTATGGCAGTTTCATCATCCAAACAGGACCTGATTAGGTTCTTTTATCTTTTTAAATAACAAACCTGCATTATAGCAAATGGTATGTTTTGAGAAATCATGATCTCCTGTTGTCCAGTAATATGCATACAACTTAAAATTTGAAATGAACTTAACTGTATTCCAATGACTTGATATTGACTTATGTCCTCATTTAAGAATATAAATTAGGACAGCTAATTGTTTATATTTCAAAAATTTATCCTTTATACTTTCCTTTCAGTGCTTTTTTGCATTGAGCATTGTGTATACTTATTCAAAATCAATCACATTGAAATTTTAGAATATAAATGAAATAGCCCTTAGCCCCACTGCCAGGAATTCTAATTTATCAGCCTTAGAGGGGACCCAGAAATCTGCATTGCAATTACATCCTGAGTCATCCTTAGAATTATTTATTCTGTTGTCCACCTTTCAAATTCATTGCGGAATTTATTTTGCTCTGTACTGAGTGTTGTTGGTATAGGGTTAAAAATCACAAAAGTGCTGAATTTATGAAGTCTTTGAATGCATAAATAAAATGATATAAAATACTTGCTGGTGATAAAAGCAATAAATAAAAAAAGATAAAGCAGACAGTAAGAAAAGTGGAAGAGATAGCAAGCAGAGAGATATTCAGAAAAAGAAGGTCTGCCTGACAAGAAGATGCTGATATAAGTGGCTCAAGGACCAAACCTTGAGAAATACTGCTTTTAAACAAGTTAAGGAAAAATAAAATGGATGCCTAGCTTCTCAGCTTGAACTTGGTGTAAGACATTTTCATATATCTTCAGATTTCTAGTTTATCTTTGTACTTAACAGTTTACTCACTGCAATTCCTGTCTCCTGACCCTACCCCTAACACACACATAAAACACAGACCAAATATATGTTGCTTAGAAAGATGATTTTAAAATAAAGAAGTTGTGTCATAATGGTATTTTTTTAAAAAGGGAATCAATGACTGTGATGAAATTGCTAAAAAGTAATCTTAGAGACACTGAAAGAAGTATGGCACCCGGAATAAGGGATGGGATTGTCTCAGTTTCCTTATTCCATTCAAGCAAGCTAGGAAAATTATATTCAGATATAGGAGCTTTTATTTAAAATTGACTCAAAAATAGAGCTATTCAGAAATGAGTTCTTCCATTGGAGAAAAAACCTGATTCTGTCTCCTGGAAGCAAAGGTGGGAGGAGTGGGGGATGTTTCTTCAGGGGAAGAAATGGCTCATCGGAGACTTAAAACCTCTCTTCACACATCTGAAACTCACAGAAAAGAGATTAGATTTTGGTTTCTATGATTCCATAGTGCAGAACTGAAGAAAACAAAGGAAAGAAAATTTCTCAGAGAAAGATTTGAGGCTCACAGAAACAGAACTCCAGGTTAGGTACTATCCAGTCATGGATGTGGAGGCCTCCGGAAGGTAACCCTTTATTAAAGTGTGAAAACAGACATCTATGGCTATGTATTGGGAGGGAATGTTGGTCAGCTTTCCATCACCTGACTAACTCAGACTATAGAGATGAATGTTTATTTTGGTTCAGAGTTTGGGAGGTTTCAGCACATGATGTGGTGGCCCCATTGCTTTGGGCTTGTGGCAAGGCAGCACATCATGGCCTCAGTGCACGGCAGAGCAGAACTGCTTGTCTCGTGAGTGGGAAGCAAAAGAAAGAGAAAAAGAGGGTGGAAGAATCACAGTGCTGCTCTCCTGTTACACAGCATACCTCCATTGACTGTAGACCCCACCAGGCCCCATCTCCTAAAGGCCCCATAACTTCTCCATAGCACAACTGTTAGCAAATGGTAACACAAAGGGTTCAAAAGCCAGGTGTGGCTAAAGGAAAGGACCTCTGAGTTCTTGCTGGGTCAGAGAACCTATGATGCCATGATCCATAATTCTGTGATTCTTAATATTATGATTGATGCCTCCATGAAACAGTAGTCCCTCTTACTCTTAGAGGCCTCTCAAACTAGAAGTTGTGATAGTGCTGCCTGAACAGACAGGTATGTGGGAGGAAGTAAAAATTTTAAGTTATTATAATTGGCCTTTAATTAGGCTTTATATACACTCTCAAGGTTTGCTCCCCTTTTGGGCTGCCCTCTGCAAGCACCTGGTGCCCTGTGGCCACACAGATACGTAAATGCATCCAGAGCATGCCACACTTTCAGAACCATCCAAGCCAGTGTCTTTTGGACTCTATTTTCTTCAACATGGGATAGTAAAATAATACAATAAATTCAGTGTTTCACAACTTACTCAAAAGACATATTCATGTTTTTTTATATCCATGGAGCACCTTGGGGGAGTTAGACAGGGTCTCCTTATACAGTCTAGGCTGACTTTATCCTTGCTCTGTAGCCCAGAGTAGCCTAGAACTCACAATCCTCCTGCCTCAGCCTCCTGAGTGCTGGAATTACAGGCATGAGCCAACATGCCTGGCAATTGCACTTATTTTTAATTGAGTTACTTGTCTATTTAAATTATCTTAAAATAATATATTCTCTCACTACAATAAATGGGAAATCATCATTGTTTTGCATAAAAATACATATATTGAAATGAAAGTTAATTCTGAATACTCTGGCTGAATTTCTGATCTTGATACATCATTATTAAAAAGAAATAACAGCAACATTTGAAAATTTATAAAATCCTGGCTACACAAAATTAGCTTTTGACTTTGTTGTAAATATTGAAATAAAACTTAAAAGGAAGAATTAAAGAAAAATATTTGCTTTATTTAAATATATTATTCAATTATATTTAATCTTAGATTGCCTATAATGGTTTCATTTCCCATCAGTGTTACCCATTCTATAATCTGAAAATACTGAATTAATCAATGTCACCATTTTATACATACGAGGTGGACAAAACTTTTAAAAAACTAAGTGGAGAATATCAGATACCATATAAAATCCATGAAGCAGACACCTGTAATCACCTACATATAAAGTCTCTCCTTGAATTAGAATTTCCATATAAGACAATCACAAAAATAGACTCACTTCTTTGCTCCTAAATTAGCTTTCATAAGCCTGAATCCCAAGGCTGGCAAAAAGTGTGTCCCATTCAAATCATTCACTCAATCATCCAAAAAGTATGTTGGACTATTATTACATACCAAGTGCTGTTCTAGGCACTAGAGATACAATGTCAGAAAGATAAATAAGTTCTCATCTTTGTCCCTAAATTTACACAATTTTTACAGAGCTGTTTAGCAAGTACAACTGTCCAAGCCAAAGTTACCCAACCTCAGCATGCCTGATCTCTTGAGCAGGATACTTTATTTTTGTGGTCACCTCTCTAGGGCATAGCAGGATATTTAACAACATTCCTAACATCCAATATATGCCAGGAGCATCACTCTCCCTCATAAATTGTGACAACCAAAAATGTCTCCAAGTGTGTTAGCAAATTTTCCATCACTGTGACAAAATACCTGCGAAAATCAACTTGAAGGAGGAAAGGTTTATTTTGGCTTGTTTCAGAGGCTTTAGTCCGGAGTCACTAGTTCCACCTCATGGTGGACAGAAGGCAGAAGAGAAAGGGAGAGAGGAAGCGGGACACAGGGGTGGGGGCGTGGGGGAGAGAAAGAAAAAAGAAGAACAAGAAGGAAAAGGAGGCGGAGGGGACGATAACAAAGTGGGGGAGGGGATGCGGCAGGGACAAGATGAACTCTTCCAGGGCAGCCCCCGGTGAACTATTTTCTCCAACAAGGCCCCAGATCTACAGTGTCCACCACCACTTCCCGACAGTCCATTCGATTATGAACCCAGCAGTTCCTTGATGATGTTAGCATTCTCACGATCCAGTCACCTCTCTAAGCCCCTCTTCTGGATATCGCTGCACTGGGGATCAAACCCACAACACAGGAGTCTTTGGAGGAAACTTCATATTTAAACCATAAATCTAAACATTACCAAATGCTCCCTGAATGGCAAAAGTCACCCTTGCCTGAAAACCACTACTTGCAAGCCTCTATTTTGGCCTAAAGCAAAAGTGTTCCTTGGCATAACTCCAGATGATACCCATGCATTTGTAATCTACATGAAGTTTTCACTTAGAGTTGTGTCAATTGTATATCAGTCAAAAGGAAAGGCTCTGCTTTACTGTGGGTGAAAATTACAGGATATAATGATACACACTAATTTGGAGATTTAATAAAGTACCAGGATATAGAACACCTGGAAGAGTTGTGTTACGTTTTAAAATTACATTTATCAATACTGATTCTCTTTAGTGTTGTCTTCTTTGTCATGCACACATAAACACACACAGAGGCTTAAAATGTTTTTAATTTTAAGCAGAAACTCAAGTAGAGAAGTAAAGTCATTATTGACGAATACTGTATATAATACTGTTCTTCTGAATGAGAGCATCAATCTCCGAGATTCTTGAAAGTTGAAAGTGTAGTGGTAGACAAGGTAAGAAACATCCCCAATTTACAGATAGCTTTCTTTCAGACATTATTACAGACCAGTGGTTTTCAACCCTATTTTTTGTACGAGAGAGAAGTTATCGCTTTTTAGTGATCACCACTACAACAAACAGCAACCTGGTCTCCACCTGCTGAGTCAGGCTATCTGTCCAGGAATCCTTAGATTAAAAAGCGTCACAGGTGATGACGATAGGCACTCAAAAGTGAGAAGTACCATTCCAGGTTGTCAGGAAATACTGTCGGGAAATATATATTCTATTTATTTCTACATTTTCTACACTTCATATATAAACTTAGTTTCATTAAGCACTGACACTTGATCAAAATGAAATGAAAAATTTTAATATTTATGTTTTGTGTAGAAAAAAATGACTAACAGGATAATGTGGCAGTATAATCCAGTCACAAATCTTACCAGTGACCAAAAAAAGATGGCAGTGATCTAGGTCTCTATGACCTAGAACTTTTTAAATTCTAAGCATCGTTTGAATAATTTCTGATTATAAAATAATACGGTATATAAATTATAATACTTAAAATGTCTGAAAAGGTTGTTATACTCACACGAAATTCTAGGAAATCTTCCCTACCAACTTTAGTCCTAGCAGCACGGTATGCCTTTTTTAGCTCAGGTAATCCTGGCCAGGGCTGACACCTGAGGCCTGGCTCATGGCACCATCCCCAGCAGCTGTGGAAACAGCTGGTTCTGGAAGAAGAATCTGGGCAAAGTATCAGAGGCCACCACTGTGACTTAATCTCATGGCCTTCCATTTTCAAATGTGTAAAACCATGATAATAACATTGACCTCAGCTGGTGTGCCACTTAGTGTGTGATAACTGGCTCAATCTACATTCCAAAATAGTGTTAAGTTTGTATCTTTTTCTACTCAGGAAAAGATACGGATGCAAAAGATTAGATTAGGGAGCATTTAAAAACCTAAAATAAGGGCCGGTGAGATGGCTCAGCGGCATAAGCGCCTGCCTTGCAAGCGCATAGGGCCCGAGTTCGACTCCCGGATCCCACATACGAAAAAGGGGCCGGTGATATCGCTCAGTGGCATGGGTGCCTGTTGGCACGCAAGGTCCTGAGGTCGACCCCCTGGTACCCACAAAAAAAAAAAAAAAAAAAAAAAACCTAAAATAAAACATGCTCTTCCTTTCATGCTTCTTTCATTTATTCTGCCAGAATTTAATGAGTGTCTGCTAGGTGGTTTGGGTTTCTCTGTGAGTGATGAAAGAGTGTTGAAAGTATTCCATTGTCCAAATGGAGCTTAAACTTTAATAACAGGTAGATGGAAAATATAAGCATTTAAGTAAATAATTAATAAAATACTATTGGGAGTAATAAGTGCAAAGAAATTTGTTTATGATGTATTAGTGAATTTCATTCATGTATCACAAAAACTCAGATTTAAATTAATTAAGAAGATTTTGTTAGCCTGCAAGTAAAAACTAGAAAAGACAGTGGTAGAAGGCATTTTGGGGACCTCTAGATCCAGGAACCCAAACACCACCAGGCTATCTTGCATGCTCTTGTTTCTGTTATTTTGCTGTTATCAGTCTCTGAGATCAGCTGTGTTGTCACAATTTGAGTTCAGTACATCCCCAGGGAAGAACTCTAAATTACCAAACTTGCAAGATTGATTTAAAAACAGTTATGGGGTAGCCGGTGATATAGCTCAGTGGCATAAGCGCCTGCCTGGCAAGCGCAAGGTCCTGAGTTCAACTGCCGGTACCCGCATATAAAAAAAAAAAAAGGTATGTACATACACCTGTGGCCAGGACAATGAAAGTAAAATCTCAATAATTTTTACTGTGTACAAAATATAATGCATCTATTTAAATAAAACTTTGCTATTATTTCCTCTTTATTGGTGAGAAAATTAAGTGCAAAGAGATTAAGCAACTTGCAAAAGCATGCAGTATTAGTAAGTACTGAAGGTTAAATTTAAGCCCACTTCAATCACATCTCCAAAGCATGTACTCATAACCACTAGATAATTAGACCTTGCTAATGTTGGTTTCTACATAGTTATATTAGAGTAACTATAATTATTTCATTACCATAATTACTCCCTGCTAATTGGCCTTCCACCCAACATGAAGACAAATAATTGGACATTCATACATGAAAACCACATTCAGACAGAGGCCAACAAAATGAAAATTAAAAAAAAAAAAGATTTTTTTTACAAAAAATTAACAGAAAATATTACTTGATGCTATTGTGATTGAGACCAAGCAGAGTAATTGACCAATGTGAACACATCTGATTCATGTCAGTGATTTGTGAGTCTTCATTCACTTGTGTGGGTTCTATACGGAGTTGGAAAACCGTACAGTAATGTGATATGTGAAATGCTCTGTAAGTCGGGAGATACCGTCACTAGTTAACATAAGTTCTTGCTCCAGCGATAATGGAAATTAAAACTTAGAAAACAGCATGGATTTACAGTAAAAGTTTTAAAATGGGAAGAAGTTCCGCTTGAGGAAAAGAAAAGCTGAAGGGGGCTCACCTCTCACAGAGGTCCTTAGCTTGAGTTGCTGAGGAGGCCACATCTCTGACAAAGATCACACTGGCCTGCTATGAAGGGAAAAGGCACAAGCTTTTAAAGGGTACCGAGGTCGGGTAGGATCTGCTGGAACTCAGTTCTGGTTTCTGTGGCTCTAGAGAAGTATTTTATAGCTTGAGGGGGCAATTTGGTTCTCATGAAATGATAACTCCTGCTGGGATGGGAGTGGGAGATCTTGTGGAGGCTCTGCTGGAATCCAAAGTTACTGCAAGTTTACAGCCATGACTGTGGAGACTTCCAGGTACCCTTTCCAGGAAGGGACTTTTGTCCCTGCAAAAGTCTCATCTCCCAGTCCTCGGTCTTAAAAGAGGATGAGCTAGTTTATGACAATTTATGGGTAATAAACCTTGTTTACCAGTTTTAGATGCTCCCTTGATGATTAACGCCCACTACATGCAGATCTCACCCAAAGTTATAAGATAATAAGAGAGATAGATATAAAATGAAGGCAGAGATGCCATGCTTTATCCTGCTCGTGTTACCCACTGGACGTCTCTAAGGCCCAGTGAAGAGGGACTTTTTAAGCAAAAGCAGCTCTTAAGTAGCTGACTGACTCCAAAGAAAACACAATCATGTTTTAATGAGTAACAGGTTAAAGGCCAGAGAATTTGTTTATCCTCTGCCCCTCTGTGGTGATCCTCAACAGTTTAATTTTCTCATCTTGTTTATTCTTAGAGATGCTGTGTCTCAGGCATCATGGTTTTAATGGTGCATTTGTTTTTTTAGTTTTGTAAATTATTTTAGAAAGTGAGGTAGGAGAGAACATGCCATACTTTTAGTGGGTAGCTGACCCCAATTTGGGGCCCAGCAATGTGCCTGCCCTTTGTCCCTGGAGGTCTCTGTCTCAGTATGAGTTCTAATTGCCCCTCAATAAACATACAATAGATGTTGAATAAATCAACCACTTCAGGTTTCTAACCTATAATTTAGGAACAATAGTATGGGCTACCAATTTAATATGCTTACTAAACATTATCTAAAGGTAAAAATGAATATGAAGGCATATACTGTATTCATCATGCAAAAGAGGAAGCTGAGGTTTGAAAATATGAAACAATATCTGGATTCTTCTTTATATCTGTGCCACTACAAAGGAAGATTACAAGTTTAGCATAAATATAATCCAAAGTAAACTTCATATTGCTAAAACAATACTAATGTAAATAAAGCATAAACAGCGCCAAGGAGAGGCTCCAATCAAATTAAATATTTACATATTTACATCAATAAATAACAAGGGGCAAATTAAACAATTTCCCCTTTTCTCAGTTTAGAAGTTTTAAGATAATTTTACTTTAGACACAAGAATCTAAGAAATATTCTTCTATGTTTTATAAGGAAAAAAATCACAGTTTTCTGGTAGTTTTTATAGATGGTGGTGCCAGAAAACTTTATCCTGAAGGCTGATTTCTTATTTGATTTTACAGTCCTTGGATTTCAATTTTCAACTCAGCTTGATATTTTTAGTTGAACAACTGAATTCATTTTATATAGGACTGTAAAAATGTGAAAATTACAAAGGGAATGAGTTGAGAAATCAAACCATGATAGTAAAGTAAATGTCCCACTGAAACACTTTAAAGGCTTTTTAGTAGAAGAAATATGTGCTTTAAATTTTAATCTAAGATAATAGAAATCCCTAAAATGTAAATTAGAGAAATGTAAGTAAAATTGCTAAGAGGTAGAATTGCACTTCATTGTTAAAATCTATTTTCCCAAAACACCTGTTTTTCTAACCTTGTAGGCTATAGGCTTCCCATGATATCTGGACTGAAATTACCAGGTTTAGATGTGCTTGGAAAATAATGGATAGTTAGAGCAGGAAAGAATCTTGAAATTATTTAATCCAATACCTCCCCCTGCCCCATTTTGAAGTATGAAGTTGAACTGAAAGAGCTGAAATAATTTCCCTAAAGTCACACTGCAAATCAGTGGGATGAGAAGAGGGAAGAGGATGGTGGTGGTTCTAATTCTAAGCAATATTTATTCAATCAATTATCTGAGATAAGGATAACAGTCCCCATTTTACAGGTCAGCAGCTTTAGTTTGAGAGAGGTTAACTAATTTGTTCAAAATCCTCAAGGGAGAAGTTGCCAAAGTAGAGCTGGGCCTCAGATTTTTCTGGCTCTAAAATGGATTTTCTTAGTAAATTATGTGTAGTACCATCTCCTATACTGTAGCTACACTGATTTTCTACACTCACACACCCAAAGGACCATCCCAAGAAAATGAAAGTATACTAATAGAGTTCTCTAATCAACTGGATCCTTCTGACCATAACTTCTTGTCTGTTTTACTTCTTGTCTCTCTGATCAGACATCGATTCTTTAGAGACAATTTCTCTGAGCACTACTGGTTAAATTCCCATAGAAGTCTATCTAACACTGACCTGAGCAGAAACTATGCACTTACGTGCATAATTTGAATAATATACGTCTGTTCTAATAGATTATAAGCTTCATGAGGATTAAACCTGTGTCTACTTCTATTTACTACTGTGTCCTCAACCCACAGCCTCTTAAGGATCATGCAAAAATAATTATTGAATGAATATTCAATATTCAATATTTAATTTCTATAAGCTAATCAAATTTCATGTAATTAGACAACTGAAAAGATATTTGATAAGATGATTGATTCTACTTTCTCTGTCATTTACACATGGCATGGGATTAAAATGTTAAAACTTATAAAGCATGATAACAGCAGAATATAAAGAAGAGGAAGTGAAAGAGACCAAAATATGCTTCTGGACTATGTCACTTTGGCATAAGGATTGTTGTGTGCAGCAGGCAGTTACAAAGCAACAAACTCACAAGGAGCTCTTTGCCCCGTACCCTGCTTTGCCTAAAAGCAGACATAAATTTCTCTTCCTGAAAGTATTCTTCTCTCCCCTATACCAAGAGGGAACTTCATCCCTGGAGACAAAAAATTAACACTGAGATGGATCTGCCCAAGTAAATCTTACTAAGATAATGCTTTCCTCCCATCAGATTTCTATTAATATTTACCTTCCCCCCAATGTACTGCCACTAGAAGCCCAAACACTTTTTCCTTTGCCTTGTCACTTCTGCACAATTTACCACCCTTAGTTAAAATGGTATATACAACCCTGGGTCAAACTGCCTCTTTGTGTTTTCACTTCTTTTATATGACATAAATATTATAACATTAACATCAAACCAATTTTGTGTGCATTTTTTCCTGCTAGCTTGCCTTTTATTAGTTTAATTCACAGGCACAGCACAGAATTGAGGAGAGTTCCTCTCTTATTATTCATGCATGGTTAAGGAGGTAGCTATGCTCACAGTATGTACTGAAAGTAATAAAAATTACATAAGAAGGGCCGGTGAGATGGCTCAGCGGCGTACACGCCTGCCTGTCTAGCACGAGGGCCAGAGTTCGACTCCCGGAACCAACATATGATAAAAGGGGCCGGTGATATCCCTCAGCGGTACGGGCGCCTGCTGGGAGCTAGGGGTGAGGTCCTGAGGTCGACCCCGGTACCCACAAAAAAAAAATTACATAAGGACTAAGACAGCTGATTTAGAGGAGGTTAGCATGTTAGCATGGACTAGAACCTCTGACCTAACTTAAATGCAATGCACAATAGTCTCTCAAATGTCAAATTATTTACCTGCCTTTCGCAGCTGTGAAGAGAATCTTAATATACACATCTAAGGGCTACAAATAAAAGAAAGCACCTGCAGGGAAGAACACTGCCTATGTCTGTTTGCACATAAGTTACTTAAGCCAACAGGGCCTGTTTCAAAGGCAGAACTCAAACATACTATTAAAAACTCATCTTTTTATATTAGTGTCTGGTGTCCTAAAGGAAAGGAAATTATATTCCTCAGGGATTTTAGTGAGCTTTGATGTATGACTTCTTTTTTTCTCTGCTTGTCAGCCTTTTTTTCCCCTTCCCTCTCCTCTAGGGCAGGGGGGTCATGGTATATGTGAAGGCACTAATCTTTGATCTCTGTACATCGGGCTTCCTTCCACCGTAGGACCATTTATGACAGGCTAAATTAGCCTTTGATCACAGGCTTTGATTTACTTCTTAATTCCCTACTTCATCATGCGGTGCTAAGATGTGCCCGCTGTCACCCTGTCCAGTTCAGTACTGATAGTGGTGATGCATTTCACTGGGCTACTTCCTTTCCAAGGCCTCACTTGCACATGTGTGCGATCCAGTAATATTTGATGTTCAGGGGAGATGTCTATGATTTGTGTCAATAGTATATATGGCCCTTTTCCCCATCTTGGATTGCCACAGGGTAAAAATGGCATTTTCTTGAAGAAACACAATTTTCTCCTTTCATTTGATTTTGCTCTAAGTCATTTGTTTGGTTATGCTATCTATTTTCATGGACATCTTATTTGTCCAGTGTGTCATGCTGCTACTTGAGCAGACATTTTAAGCATCAATATCTTGAAAGGTGTTGCTTATTAAACAGATAGCCCAAGGTTTACTACATCGTGGTGTCTTTTTATCCAGGATATTTTAATGGCATTTTATTCATTCTTTTCTCTGCAGTGCAATAGCAATTGCTTTTCTTTTAACAACAGCATCCTGGCATCTGAATTTGCCAGGAAAGAAAAATAAATAGAAGAAAATGCCTGTGAAAACTAAATCCACACCTATTAACAACCTTTAAAGCCAGGAAAAACAAAGAGGCAAGAAGAAAACTTGGAGATAATGAATATGTTTATTACCTTAATTATGGGGTGGTCTCATGGGTATTTGCTCATGTCCAAACTCATCAAATTGTACGTGTTAAACATGTGCAATTCTTTGTATTGGCAATTAAACCTCAGTAAAGTGATTAAGAAAAACCCATAGACAGTAACAACAAAAACCTGCAATGTGATCATAGACTTAGGCTTAAAAATATAAATCTTTTCACAGTGTTCCTTCTATAATCTGTTGATTTTGCTATGCCATTTTCCTAGTGCCTTAAAATCTACCTGTAGCATTTTTACAACATATTTGTATATTTCAGCTTCCCCTCAGAGCCTCCCTGAATTTTCATGTCTTGGAAATCACATTTATTTGTGGATGTGATTTTAGTAAAAGCAACTTCAATAAAACTCCTGTTGAAACAAACGTATTTTTGGCATCTCAGTACCAAAATTATGTTATGCAAATTGGAAGTAATCCAAAGAACAGCCAAGAGAATGATGAAGGGAATGGAGTGCTTGGCTAAGAGAGAAATGCAAGGCTTCTGAATGCTCCTAGAGTGGGTAAACAACAACAGAGCATAACAGCCCATAAATATTTAAAAGGTGTAAACATCAAATATGGATAGGAATAATTAATTCTCAGATAAGGGCACCGAGCTATACTGATGCATTCATATCATGGAAAAGAAAAAGGAAAAAGATGCTGTTTACTATCATCATTTTGAAATATGAAACATTAATTATCTATGCATGATATTCTAGGATTTGATGGAATCTTTTATTACCTCTAAATACCCCATCTCAAGAAATACTGAAAATCTATACTTAATTATTCAACAGAGTGGAACTTCTTTCTGAGATCAGTTGTACTTGGCTTTCAATCAGAACTTCTTGAAAAGAGATTTGCATTTTGCATAATATGTATCTGATAGTACTTCACACTTTTATTTCCTAATGGTCCCAGAGGGAATGAGTGATAGTGCCAATAAGACCAGGATTACTTGGCCAGCCGGAGATACCTGAGGGCTAATGGATAAGGAAACATTAAAACTCATTATAAACCACATTTCAATGTAACTGGAAACTCCTGGCAAAATTACCAAAAAATACAGAAATCAGAGAAGCAATCCAGGAACTTCTCAGCACAGGTATCCAAGCAGCAATTTATCTGGAGATTCTTTCCTTTGCTCCATTCCTCATTTTCTTTCTCCCTCTCTCTTACTCCCATTAGTAAAGCATCTTTTACGTCCCAGATTTTACCCTCAGTGATGATGACGCAAATATAAATTTGACTTGGACTTAGCCTTCAAAGATATGTCCATGAGACAAATGTGTAAACAAGTAATTGCATCTGAGTGCAAGGATATAACAAGCAAGATGCAATATCATCAAGAAAGTCACATTTGTGCCCTGTGTGCAGCTCCCTGTATGACAGCATCCTAAATGGAGAGGTTGTGCCATTCTGTCCTCCCCAGGATAAAAGAGACAAGCCTTGGTACAACTAAGCATGCATGCAAGTGGTATGAGACAGTGGACTTGGGTGTCACTGGGAAATAATCAATACCTTTATTAAAACTTCACAGACCAGCAAATGAAAACAGCTATAATCTCCTCTTACATGATAGCCCTTTACTAAGATTAAATGAAAATATTGTTCTTTCTTAAGGGCCATCAGGAAAGGTAGCCTAGTCTTTGATATGAAAGAATTTATCAAAATCCATAAATCAGTAAGAGGAGCAGGGTGGAGAGATAAGAACCATCAGTCAGTCTAGGCACACACCCCAAGTTGACTTCCTGCTGCACGTGTAATCATGAGCTTCTGCTACAGAAATACAGTCCCTGCAATTCACCTACTTAGGCCTTCTGTTATATATATATATATATATATATATATATATATATATATATATATGTATGATAATATCCTCTGTGGACAAATTATACATCATCAGGGCAAAAATGAAATGTGTGGATGAGGTTGTATTCATCTGATAGGCACAAATGCAACCTCATAAAATTTCTAACACTTAAACTATAAATTGTGCTCTGAGAAAGTCCACTTAAATTGGAGTGTCAAAAAATATAAGTGCAAAATTAGTACCCATATATTGTAGTCTAATGAGAGCATAGGTGATTATTTTACTCCTTTTTTATTTAATTATTGGGATGTTGAATAGTGAGGGGCAAAAACTTCCAAACAAAGGAGTCTTAAAGGAAAATTAACAGTTGTGTGTCTGTGTGTGTGTGTATGCAACTATCATTCTACTAAACCCTTCTTGGAAGTTATGTAGCTTTTTTTTTTTTCAAACACCACAAGGAAAACTTATTCTAAATAATGATTTGATCAATCATCAAGAAGAACACAAGAAATAAATGAGATTCAGTAAAATAAAATATGCACGGTAACGAGTAAGCAGCATACTACACTGTTCAGGTCTCCACCCACTATCATGATGGGAACAGACACAATTGTGCATTTATTTTTGGTCTTTTGAGACAGGGCCTCACTATGCCTCACTAGCCTTGAACTCGCTATGTAGCCCAGTCTGGTCTCAAACTTGCTATAACTCCTGCCTCAGCCTCCTGAGTGCTGGGATTACAGGCGTGCGCCACCATGCCCAGAAACAGACATAATTATTAATACAACATTGTCACACAAACACAATTAAGGTTTCTTATAATATCAGTTTAAAAATTTTAACATCCTGGGAGTTGTATTTTATCCTCTACTTTCTGGTAAAATTTACCTGGGTTTTTTATGAGCAAGTAATTTTTTTAGAGTGACACCATAAAAGTATCTTAACGGAATAAATACACCTCTCACAAACAATACCATCAAAGGATCTGATCAATCAGATTCCAGGAAGAGTTTCCCCTAAGGACATTAGACTATATCTCAAATGGGTTTTCATTTCCCAATAGACCTGTATATTAACTGGAGTTAGAAAGCCTTCGTAGAGAAGCTACTTTGAGCAAGTTCCAAACAGAAGATCTACATGTAGTGGGGGGCAAAACTACTCCAATGAATAAGAGGAAAGGGGCAGGTGTTATTCAGAACACACACAGACATGCACACACACACACACACACACACATACACACACAGTTTCCTCATATTTTCCTTCCTGGAAAGGCCTCCATTAATTTAGAAGGCCTCTGGGGATCTACCGTACTATGGACCAAACACAGTGCTAATAAGCATTATTAAAATAATTGAATTTCAGCTGAACCTTCAGGCAGCTATAACTATTACTCCAATTTTATGAATTAGGAAATTAAAGGTTAAAAAGGCTAAATAGCTTTGCCAGAGTGACATCATTTTGTGTCTGGTCCTCCAAAGTGGACTTTTTCTCCATGTTTGAAATTCCTTGAAAGTAGCTTCAATTAACATATTAGGAAAAGCATTTGATAAGACTCCAACAGAGTATCCAGGTCAGATTTCACATTTGTCCAAATCTCAAACTCAGTTACTGAAGCTGAAATTCTCTTCAGACCATGAAAGGATGAGCTCTAATTGATCTCTGAAAATACAAATTTTCTCACAAAGACTTTGAACTTCCTAAGAAGTCAACCTTCTCAACACCCTGTGGTCAAATTCATTTTTCTATTAAAAATGATGTTTAGATAAACTTGTCAAGAAATCACTTTCAAATGTGCCAATAGACCAGCCTTTAAAAAAGTACTTTAAGGTAAAGGGTTTGCTCTTTCGAAACTAAACCATTTTATTTTTATTTTTATTTTTTTTAATTTTATTTTAAAGAGAAGAAAAAATAAAACAAATCAAAAGAAGAACAAATTTTCAAAACAACATAATAGGAGGGTAACAATGGTTAATACATTGCGTATTACTATCTTTAAGTTAGTTATTCAGGACACCAGACATTAGCATTTAATTATCCAAACATTATTGGCACAAACCTTACTCTTCAATGAACTAAGTAAAAATCGTAGTGTATCTATCTTAACCATCTTATATATATATATATATACAATTTTTTTTTCCCTTTCCCTTCTTTCTTTTCCCTATTCCAGTCTCTCTTTCCTTTGACCAGTTTCTTTTTGATTCACCATGTCTATTGTACATTTTGGATCTTATTTACTCTTTCAGTTTCTCATACTAGAGAGACAATACGATGCTTACACATGTGCTTCTGGTTTATTTCACTTATGAGTATTTTCTCAAGTTGCATCCATTTACCTATAAAAGTCTCCAGTTTATCCTTCTTTATGGCTGAATAGTACTCCATTGTATAAAAATACCACATCTTTCTTATCCATTCCTCAGTTGATGGGCATTTGGGTTGTTTCCAAGATCTGGCTATTACAAATTGTGCTGCTATAAACATGGGTGCACATATATCGCTGTGGTATGATGTTTTTAATTCTTCTGGGAAGATGCCCAGAAGGGGAATAGCAGGGTCAAATGGGACCTCCAACCCTAGCTTTTTGAGGAATCTCCACACTGACTTCCACAGTGGCTGTACCAGTCGACACTCCCACCAACAGTGGAGAAGGGTTCCTTTTTCCCCACAGCCCCTCCAGCATTTGTTATTAGTTGATTTCTTTATAGTAGCCATTCTTTCTGGGGTGAGATGGTATCTCAGTGTTGTTTTTAATTTGCATCTCTCGAATGACTAGTGATGTTGCACATTTTTTTTGTATATTTATTTGCCATTAGTATTTCTTCATCTGAGAAATGTGTATTCATCTCAGATGCCCATTTTTGGAGTGGGTCTTTAAATTTGGGAGGTCTGATTTTTTTGAGTTCTTTATATGTTCTCGATAGTAATCCTTTGTCTGAGGAACAGCTGGCAAACATTTTTTCCCACGTTGTGGGTTGTCTCTTCACTCTGTTGGTGGTTTCTCTTGCTGTGCAAAAGCTTTTTAATAAGATGAGATCCCAGTTATTGATTCTTTGGGATAGTTCCCGTGCGGTTGAGTTTTTATTCATAAAGTCTTTGCCTACACCAATGTCTCCAAGGGTTTTACCTATCCTACCTTCCAGCAGATTTAATGTTTCTGTTTTAATATTTAGATCTCTGATCCATTTTGAATTTAGTTTAGTGCATGGTGAAAGATATGGGTCTAGTTTTAATCTTCGGCATGTGTAGAGCCAGTTTTTCCAGCACCATTTATTAAAGAGGCTATCTTTCTTCCAGCGAATGTGTTTGGCACCTTTGTCAAAGATAAGGTGGCTTAAAACTAAACCATTTTAATGGAACTCAAAAAAAAAAAAAAAAAAAAAAAGCATGGTAAACAAAAACAACAACTTGATTATATATTTGGTCTCTCTCTATATATATATTCCAAGACTGCAGTGAACACAAAATTTCTGTGATGTCTCCTTACCCCATATTCTTTTTGGCTGTACTCCTGCGCTACCTATTGCAATAATTAAATATAATCAAAATGCGTGAAGCAGGTGATTAAGGAAAATATTCTTACAGGTAAATTAAGTTCCCCTTAGTTCCACTGTGATTTGTTTATAGAATTAAGACAGGATCAGTGTTTGTTGTTTACAGCACCTAGGGATAGATTTGAAAGCTGTAATTTTAAAATAATTTCCATCTAAAGAGCCACTTTTAAATTTTTACCTTTCTCTGTCAAACACACACACACACGCACACACACACACACGCACACACAAAGATTAGACTTTTGCCCATACCTCTCAAAATTTTCCAGTCAAATATCTAAGCAATAGCACCTCTCCATTCTGAAAAAGCGATTCTGTGAACTTCTGTCTCAGAATAATCGAAGCACAGAGGGAAGATACGGAGAAAGCAGCCACATAATTACACTTCCCATAGAGAGTGTCTTCTTGCACGGATTCCAGTATTTCACAACAAGCCACAATCTGTAAGTATTTCTACTTGGCAGTATTCATGAATTGTTTTGTAAGATAGCCAGTTCCTTTTGTCTGGTGCTGTGACCATTGTGTGAGAAGAAAACAATACAACTAAAATGAGAAGCGCTGAAAAATCAAAACTCTATCAATCACAGAGTGAAGGTACACTACCATCTCCCACCCAGGTGTGTTCTTATCGAGCCTCCTATCTTTTAGCAAATTAGCACGTAAAATGAAGGAAGGGTTTCAACCAATATTCACAACCTTGTTAGTGTTAATTCCCATGAGGTCTGAGGATTGGCTTCCAATCTCTAAATAATTGTTTATAATCTTATTTTCTAATGCTGTCCCATGAACACACCTTTGAAAAGGTAAACTTTTCTCTTAGGCATCAAGATAGTCAAAATATGCCAAGTTTATGCATGTCAGTTGTTGTAATTTAATAAATATCATTGAGAAGAAATAAATTCCATCTAATAATCCTGACTTATTCTGATAGAAATTACTAATAGAAGATTGATAAAACTCTACTATTTTTAACCCTAAGAAAAGGTAGAATGGTTAAAAAATTCATGTAACCTACTTCCATTCTGTGCATTATTTGACGATTACTTTGGACTTATTCCAAAAGCTGTTGCCAAGAAGTTATAAACAGATTGCAACACCTCGGGAGAGAACCTCATACTGGTACACTGAGAAGAAAAATTCCACCCTGGCAAGTATGAGAATAGTCCCCACCGCTTTCCAATTGACCAAGTGACACACTGTACAGACTGAGCCTTTTATACTTTCATTTAGTAACCACATTTCAATCCCACTAGGCATATATCTAACGCCATTATTATTTGCACCATTATAACAAATAGAATTGTTTATGGATCACTAACGATGCACAAAACAGCACTCAATATGTTTCCCAACCAGTGTGCATTGCTAGAGAATAACTGTCTTCACTGAATTCTGCAGAACTTGTTTACCTAAGCAGAGTGATATGGAAACCTACCATCACTGTGTTATGCCCAGCATCCTATGTGTTACAATAGTCTCTTCCTGGGGAAAAGAAAAAAAAAAAGCAATGTTTGCACATGTTGATTCCAACAGAGATTTTCTGATCTTCCTGTTCCACTTGCTGTGACTAAATTTAAATGACATAAAATAGAATGTCCTTTATTTATCCCAGTGGTAAAGAATGGATACATTTGGTGTACTATATACAACCCTAATGAAACTTTTATTGTTGCAATACTAAATCTCTGTGACATATCGCTTCAAAACTTATCCATGTCATAGAGCTACTATAGCACGGGTTCCAGTGGGTCCTAACTCTTTACCACTGTCAAGGGCATCCACGACAACAAGACCAGAGCGCGTGCTGAATCCCCCGCCCTCACTTAGGATTTTAAAACTGTTATTTGGCATGAGACAGGCAGGCTGTAGCTACTGATCAGACTTATTTGTAGGCTCACAGCGGCAGTCGGTGCCTGCTGAGCTCTCATCTGCTTCATTCAACTTTGGTTGAGAAGGCTCTCACATTAATCATGTATATCAGTTCTTTGCTCTAATCTAATCATGCTCTGTGTGTGTGTGTGTGTGTGTGTGTGTGAAGGATTATCTCTGTTTTATTTGGTTTCTTTTCATTCTTATGTTATAGGTATCTGACCTCTTAAAAGCAGTATGCAGATAAACATTTAGATTACAACTATTAGTAGAAACATATTACATATATGTGTATTTCTATCTCATTTAAAATTTTTTCTGCTGTTATCCTTTTTCTTATGGTAAATATCAGCACATTATTGTATCTGTGTAATTTAGGATATGGAGGGATAGGCTCAAACGTTATTATGATGAGGGTGCACACATACTACACTACTGTAGTCTAAGAAAATATCCTTCTGGTTTATTGCATTAGCAGGCTATATGAGTCTTCGGATTTATTTACTCTAAAAATATTTACCCTACCCCCAACTACCACTGATAGATGTTAATGTCTTATATTCTATTCTTAGTGAAAAGTAGTGTTTTTCAATGACCCTAAATTTCCTCTGCTTAAGAGATACATTCCTGTAGGTATTCACTGAGTGGCTGAGGCAGGAGGATCCCAAGTTCCTACCCAGCTGAAGCTATGCAATTTAGAAACTTATCAAGAATTTGTCTCAAAATTAAAAAATAAAATAGGGCCGGTGTGATAGCTCCGTGTCATAAGAGCCTGCCTGGCAAGCTCAAGGTCCTGAGGTCAACTCCCGGTACCCACATAAAAAAATAAATAAATAAAAAATAAAAATAAAATAAAAAAATACAAAAGGACTGGGGATATAGCTCAGTATGAAGGCCCCGAGCTCAATCCCAAAAGAGAGAGAGAAAGAGAGAGAGAGAGAGAGAGAGAGAGAGAGATCTAATAAACTTAAAAGGAAGATTGGTAGAAATACTAAAAGCCAAATCTAAAGAATTTAGTAGTTTGCTAAGACAAAAGGGAGCTCTGGATACTTGTTGATTGTTTGCTTGCTTTTGTTTTTTTAAAGCACAATTGAAAGGAAATACAGTGTTGGCATACTTGAGGGGAAAAAAAAACCCAGAAAGTTCACTAGAAAGAAAATAGGAGATACTCAGCATCAAGAAGTAGTAAGAATATATATATATATTTATAAAAGATAGTTAAAATAAATACACTACTAATTTCTCTTAGTTCACTGAAAAGAAAGGTTTGTGCTAATATTGTTTGGACAATTGAATGCCAATATCTTGTACTCTGAGTAACTAATTTAAAGATAACAATACGCGATGTATTAATCACTGTTACCCTACTATTATGTTGTTTTGAAATTTTGTTCTATTTTTTTCTCTTTAAAATAAAAATTAAAAAAAAAAAGTAGTAAGAAGTGGGTTTAATGGGCCACTTCACTATCAGTGTACCCATCAAAGCAGTGTGAAATGGGAGCACCCAGTCAGCTGAATTCAGGGCCATCCGTCCTCCAAACAGAGCATCTTGCACATGTGAGGGTCTCTCATAGCCAAAACAGTCCAGTCACACAACACGGCCCTGTAGTGAACCTATGACTTCATCAGCAAGAGAAAAGTGACTTCTCATGGTGTTGGTGGAAAAGCTGGTTGCATAATAATTATTTAGACAATTTGTCAATTTTTAATATGATGCATTTCAAAGGTTTTTTTAATGTGAATTTCTTATTATTCACTGAATGTATAGCCAATTGTATATAAATTACAAATCCGTCCTTGACAAAGCTAACTAAAGACTAAAGAGGTATCATACACCGTACTGTTAGGTTTTACTTATATTTAATATGCTGGATCTTGAGTTCTAAAATAGCACACTGTAATTATTGTTATAATACCAGTGTCACTGGCTTGCTAAATACCATTTAGATTAATTAATGAATGAAGATATAAAACTACACGTAGACCAATAGCTAGTGGCATTCCATAGTTCCTTAACTTGACAGTCACGGGTGTGAATGTTATACTTTCATAAAGCAGGAAGGAGTACATTAGCACCATAGTACTGCAGCTACCAAAAAGAGCCCTGTAGCAGAAAATAAAGAGACAGAAATCTCGCAGTCATACAGTGTGAACTTACTCAATGTAAGATCTTAGGATAGTCATGTAGTACTCCAGAACTCCAAAGATCTCATTGGCAAATAAGGAATATTAGTGTTTTCCTTGCCTCTCAATATGGGTTTGAGGAGTAAGACTTGCTTTTTTTGTGTGTGTGTGGGTACTGCGGGTAGACCTCAGGACGTCGTGCGCCAGCAGGCGCCCCTGCCGCTGAGAGATATCACTGGCCCTTTTTTTCTATGTGGGTTCCGGGAGTCAAACTCGGGCCCTCGCGCTTGCCAGGCAGGTGCTTAAGCCACTGAGCCATCTCACCGGCCCCAAGACTTGCATTTTACAAATACTTAGCATAGGGATGAGATCCAAAAGGTGCTCTATGAAAAGCAAGGGACAACAGCAGCCCTATCATCACCCTGAGGCAGGCAGTGATGCCAGGAGGCACACTTGAGCAGCCTCCAGTCTGTCTCTACTTGGAAGACCACATTCAAACTAAGCCAATGGGAGAAAACCACATGGCTCCCCAGACGGTGACATTTGAACCTTAACAGCTGCTGTGTACACCATATGTCTGGGCACCTATGTGCGTTTATTCTCACATGATAGCAAAGTATTTCATATAGTATTTTGTGCAAGCTTATGAGTTCTTCACGCCCAGAACAAAGGGTACCTCCATTAATTTTTACCTCCCTAGTACTCAATCACAGTGGCTGCCAAACTATTAAATATTCATTGCTTAATACACATATATTAAATGAAATAACCTATATGTGTGTATTCATGATTGAGACTAGTTAATGTTTTATATTTTCCTGTTAAAGATGTTCCTAATCTCAGCTGATCACTAAACACTGGAGATTTTCTAGTGATTTAAAAAAAAAATCACGAGAAAAAGCTAAGAGCACCCCAGTTTGAATGAATATTTGGGCAAATACTTTTAAGAATTTCAGATTGAAAACACCTTTCTTTCTGCCATCAACTAATTTACCTAGCAGAAATGAGATTGTGATTCAAATCATGGAGCCTCCAGCTCTCAAAATGTGTGTTAAGAGGTTCAGTAGAAATTTTTGAGTGGCTATGTCTTTTAAAAAGGGAAATTATATATGACGCACATAATAGTTTCTGGAATATAAGCTAGTAGTACAATGAAAATGAGCACAGAAAGAGAAAAAATGAACAATAAAATGAAGCAAAAACATACAATAAGTAATAAAATGTGCTTTTGGAAACTATCTATAGGGCAAACCTTAAACAACCAGTATGAGGACATTGAATTTTTCTCTTAAGAATCCCATGAAAGTCTTTCAGGAAGATCCCTAGAAAGAGAATAGCTTGGTCAAATGGCATTTCTAGTTTTAGTTTCTTGAGGCATCCTCATCCTGATTTCCCTAGTGGTTGTACTACATTCCTGCCAACAATGTACAAGGGCTCCTTCTTCCCCAGAGCCTCACCAGCGTTTGTTACTGTTTGTTTTCTTAGTTCTGGCCATGCTTCCTGGCATAAGATGGAGTCACAATGTTGTTTTAATTTGTATTTATCTAATGGCCAGTGATGCTGAGCATTTCTTCATGTATTTATTGGCCATTTGTACAGCTTTTTCTGTGAAAGAAAATACTTCCTAATCCTGATTACTAGTTTGAGCATTCGTTTATTAAAACATTGTTTTTGACTTCTTACTAAGGATAATTTGTAATTTTTTCCCCTAACACCAATCGAAGATGTACTATGGGATGGATATGTGGTAAGCAATTTATACATTATCTCATGTAATGGACATAGTCCCTCAGTTGGATACTGCTTACCCTAATTTTACAGAAGATTTGATTCAAGTAGGTTCAGTAGCATTTGCAAATTTATAATTAGAATGAGTAATAGAGCAAAGCCTGTAACCCCGTTCATGCAACTCCAAAGTTTCTACCTTTATCTCCAGTATCCTGCCTTCTTTGTTGTATACTTCATGTCAACTTCTGGATGCTTTTTTTGAGAAAAAGGACTATATCATAATTATTTCTCTATGTCTTACTATTATATAAAATATGCAGTTGACTGTTCCAAGGAGACTGTTAACATAATATGGAGAAATCAGCTAAGAATATGCCAGGGCAAGTCAGAAATGTTAATAAGTTTTATTTCTAGTGCCTGTTACCAGCACCGCTCTTTAATAACAAGTTTCTAGGGGCCGGTGAGATGGCTCAGCGGCGTAAGCGCCTGCCTTGCAAGCGCGAGGGCCCGAGTTCGACTCCCGGATCCCACATACAAAAAAGGGGCCGGTGATATCGCTCAGCGGCACGGGTGCCTGTTGGCACGCAAGGTCCTGAGGTCGACCCCCCGGTACCCACAAAAAAAAAAAAAAAAAAAAAACAAGTTTCTAAATTTAGGCCTCAGAATCCTTATCCACAATTTAAGCAAAGTAACTGAATGATTTTTAGAGTTTCTTTTTGCCTTGGAATGCTATGATTTTAAGGAAAAACTCTTTGATGGTGAACTGAAGGAGAAACAAGCAAAAATAAACTATTCAACAAGTTGGGACAACGTGATTCTTCTGCAGTTTTAAGTCATGCAGGGAATGATGAAAAGTTTTAGGGATCATTACTGTGGAAAGATGACTACATACAGCAGATTGACCAAAATAAATAAAGTCTTAAGAGAAAAAATGAATGTTCCCCTTACTCCTAAAATGGCGACTGCCTAACATGGTGCCCACACAAAGGACAACAGCCTGTCCTACCCAAAGAGACTTCCGTGTTCTTGTCCAATCTCAAAATAGACTTCCCGCTTCCTTTTAGCACACCTGCCAAATATTGTCCAATCCCTGGGTCACATGCCCCCTCTGACGTGAAGCCTTGAGCTTACATAAAAAGCTCTATATAAAGTCCTCTCTCACGCTCGTTTCTCTGAGGGTTACTTGTACTCTACTGCAACCCTCCCATGCTGGCAGTCAAGGCTTCTCGCAATTTCTCTCCTCTGTCTTTACTCATGCCAAACCTAACGTAAAGAAAATTGAAAATAACTACGTTTTCTACAACTATACTCTGTTACAAATTGGGAGGAGGGGAGATCCCTCAGTAACAAAATGGGGGTGAAATCATACACAATGTAATGTTATTGCTATGATAAGTTATATATGTGAAAGAAATAACTTCTAGAGAAGCTAATACATATTCTTGGCCAATGCACTCATTGTTTGTTATCAAAATGGAGAGTGTGTATTTTGTTTCTACCATTTGGAAGTATCCAGTGAACCAAGACGCTTTCTCAAGATCCCTTGCATTCCCTACAGATCGCTGGCCTGGAAAGACCAAAATCTGACCAGTAACACCCAGGAACACTCAACTATTTGGCACTTTTAACCCTACTCCAGCATGTGTAAGTAGCACATAATGGTCAAAAAATATTTGCTTGAATGAAGGACTGAGTAGCAAGAAGCTGCAGCAAGAGGTTCAGAGCCCTCACCCTACCATTAGTGGTCTTCCATCCATGAACACTGAGATTGCAGAAAAACTGATGCCAAATTTCAGCTGCATTGAGTTGGGTATGGTAGTATACATCTGTAATGCCTACACTCTGGGAGGTTGAGGCAGGAGTTTGAGCCCAGTCACTTAGTGACTTAACATTATCCTGTCTCAAAATTAAAATAAAAAAGGCCAGGGGATTTTGCTCAGTGCAAAGGCCCTGGGTCCAAGCTACCAAAAACAAAATAAAACAACAACAAAACCCACAAAACAAACAAACAAACACCAATTACAAAGTTTGAAGCCCAGCCCTAATATTAACCAGGGGAGGGGCTGGTGCTTTTCTAAATCCTACAACTTCAAAGGCATACCTCCCTGGGTTACTAGTTCTCTGTCACTGCAGGAGAGTATGTAATATCCCTCCCAAATATGCTTCTCTGAAACACTGCAAGGTGGTTATTCAGAGAAACTTCGTATCTCTGCAGACCCACTAATGTCTCTGAAAGGCTGGTCTTCTATAAAAGAAATTTACATCTATAAAGGAAAACTATATTTGTGAAGTAAACAGCCAGCAGGTGTGAACGGGTTTTCTTCTTTTTTTTTTTTTTTGTGGGTACTGGGAGTCAAACTTGGGCCCTTGCGCTTGCCAGGCAGGCGCTTATGCCACTGAGCTATCTCACCAGCCCTGTAAAGAGCTTTTCTATCTGAGCTTCCTTTCTTCTGTAGGAAGAAGAGACTGGGGTTGTGTCACCGGGCCCAGAAAGACAACCACAAGTGACTGTTACTTGTAAGACCATCTTCATGACCAGACAATACTTGCTCAAATGTACTTCGTCCCTTCAAATACTTCATAGCTGCTGCCGCCTCCTTTTCCCCAAGGAGCTCAGGAACCTGCCCCTTTTTTATAGCTCCATGTAAGTTTCTATCATCTTTGCATTTCAAACTTTATGTGTGTGGCTTTCGTGTTTTGGCTCATTAATAAATTTGAATCTTTTGTCTGTCAACCTGCCTGTTGTTCATTTATCAATGAAAATTATCAAAACTTCAGAGGGAAAGTAGTAGATTTAAAATTTTAAATTTCCCTACATCACCTTGGAATACAGTAGCAGGGGAATTCTTTGTTTCCTCATTCCTGGTAAAAGTAGCGGTTCAAAAGAAATGAAGTATAAAACGGTTTTGAAAACAATGTTGATGTTTTAATTTAAGAATAAATCGGGCCGGTGAGATGGCTCAGCGGCTTAAGCGCTTGCCTGGCAAGCGCAAGGGCCCGAGTTCGACTCCCGGAACCCACATACGAAAAAGGGGCCGGTGATATGGCTCAGCGGCACAGGCGCCTCCTGGCGCGTGAGGTCCTGAGGTCGACACCCCCGGTACCCACAAAAAAAAAAAAAAAGAATAAATCAAATAGGAAAACTTTAGGCTTTTAAACAGGATCTAGTTTGGGTTTTTTAATTATTTTCTAAGGCACTTGGATTGTCTCTGCAGGAAGTAGATTACCCATCAAAAATTGCAGTTACAATTCTGAAAACAATGCATAAAGAAGCACTATGTTTTATGTATTATCCAAAATGTATGTGCTCATAACCTCAACTATCAGGGAAACCAGGCTCCTTTGACTAATCCTGGTCAAATCAATTGATTGTAAGTTAACGGCAATGCCAGCCCCTTTTAGTCCTGATAATAAGATACATAGTGCAGGGCTGATTATCTTTCAGGCACTGTACTGTTTTGTTTTATATTTTATTAACTCTTTTCACCCTTACCACCCTGTAAGATACATACTTTTTCTTAATGTTCTTCATACAGGAGAAAGAAACTCCCAACCTGCTAGACGTCTGGTATGAGTTCGTGTTCTCTAAAATCGAAGAATGAATTTTAGGAACAACGTAGATTAAGAGCAGAATATATTTATTGGGGGAAAAAAAGCTTTTGTCCGAGAGACAGAAGGGGTCCTGAGTGGGTTGCCAAAGACCCTGCCTTTTCTAGGGATTTTTATAGAGTAAATCCACAAGGTGAGATGAGTCCTAGATGGGGAAAAATAGGAAATCTCAAGGTGGGCATGAGGTGGGACAAAACTATGGTCAACCAATAAGATTACAAGTATAATTGCTCAGGAAAAATTGGTTAAACTGGGATCAAACGGGGAAGCAAGTCGTGTAGCAGGTGGGCATGAATACAGAACAGGGGCTTTTCCTGTAGGGGGCTGGGTTAGTGGTCTTCTTGGCTTCCTCAAGGTGATTGATACCTATTTAGAATATCAATCCCTGATGTTTATCCTTAGAATGTATGTGGGTTCATTTGTTTTATCTTTTGTCTTGAGGTCTGGCCCACATCAGAGGTGCCTGTCTCCCCCACAATGGCAAGGTATCTCCTCTTCTGCACTGGCTCCTTCGAGGACCTAGCCCTATCTGACTGCCTATAATATATTTATAACTTAGCTGCCTATAACATTCTCATTTACAGATTAGAAAACTAAGGCACAAAGAAGTTACATACTGCCTAAGATTTCCTAATCATTTCTCCAGAATGAAGCTCTATGATTTTAATAGCCTTAAAAATTGCCAAGGTTGTTAAGAGGAGTATCAGTGCACTTTTAAGACAGATTGGTTCTTTACAGCTGCAAGCTTAGTGACAAACATTTTCACTCATGATTGAAGAAGGGAATTATAATTCATGAAACATCACACTGAAATACATAAAAAACTGCCTGGAGTACGTTCAGGAATATTTAAGTATGAAAAGAAATTATCATCAGTATTATTAGGATTTTCTATCCCCAAGCATTGTACAAGGGGGTCTTGGTTTATTCATTCGAGTACGTATTACTTGACTCTGTGTTCCGCACCGTGGTCCAGGCACACCCATGAATGAGGGGCCCTGTGTCCTCAAAATAGGAACTTGTCTAAACAATCTTATCCCAAGATGTTATTCTCTGTTTGCTGCTTGAGCGATTGCACCTGCTGCTCTCCTCTGAGTGTTTGCTTAGACAGATTTCAACCTCTGACCACTCTCCAAGATATTTGTACCTTTAGTGGTGGGCCTCAGAATCTTTGCTTCCTCCTCAGCTCCCCAAAGCAAACCAGGAGCTAAATTTTCCAATTGTCCCTTGAAATACAACTAAACTTTGGGACTGTCCACACTCCCCAGGTGTTTTCAACACTATCTTTGTACTTAAGTTTCAATAATTAATTAAGGACTCTCATCATAGTGACCCTTAAGTGATGGTAAGGAATTTTCAAGTGGTTCCAGTTTTATTCCTATGAGAAACTCATTTCTTACACACAAAGTTATAATAGAAAGGTTTTGTAGTACCTGACAGTTTGTTAAGGTGGATAATTGTGAGTCTTTTATTATGAAAGTAATAAATATTCATTGCAGAGGTTTGTGAATGATTAGTGTTAAGATCTTAGTGTAATTTCCTCCCTGATTGTTATATCAATATTCGACTAGTGCTATAGCTATACACACTCTTACACTTATATATGCATATATATGTGTGTGTGTGTGTATATATATATGTATATATATATACATATATATACATATATATATATGGAAATCATATGCTGTTTATCTCTACCTATCATTGTGAAAATCTTATCTTTGTAAAATCTAATGTATTTTGTTATATTCCTATTCTTGAGTCAATATGCATGCAAGGACTCTAGCTTAAGTTTAAACATATTAAAATATGTTCAAACATCAATGTAAAATGAAGTTTATTGAGTATACCAGATAACAAAATTTTGGTGACAATCTACATTCTCAATAATAAAGAAAGAAATAGTTAAGTTTTTAAAATATATATTTAATGTTTACTATTTTAAAATATATTTTCCACCAATATTGAATGCTAAGAAAACTGTTTTATAATGATGTGTAATATAGTTGAAATGAAGCGCTACAAAATTTTATTTAGAGTATGGGCATGATTTTGCAAAACAGAATTCTAAAACAGAATTCTATGTATCTATATCTACATAGGAAATAACACTGAAATAGAATATATCAAATTGCTATACTACTGCTTACGGGAGGAGAGAAGTAAAGAGAGATTGATGATGATGTAATTTATAAGTTTTCTTTTTTTTTGAGACAGGGACCTGCTAACTTGCTAAATTCCCCAATCTGAACTTGAACTGCCTCAGTTTCCCAGATTGCTGAGATTATAGGGATACAACACCAGATCCAGCTTAGATATAATTTTAATGGTCATAAATTAGTTTTTGTGTCAAAATGAACATAGCAAGATATAAAATATCTTTTCTCCAAAGCAGCATTTTTATTTAGTTAGCTAGCAATGGCCAAGTTTACCAAGCTAAAAAGACAGGAATGTCATTCAGCGTAAGAGTACACGTTGGGTATGGAATAGCAAGGGAGGCTACTCCAAGGCCTAAAACAGCAGAGCAGTCAAGAAGATATATGAAGTACTGGAGGCTAAAGATGAGGTACATGAAGGCAGGGAAGAGCTAATAAAAAGAGATGAGGCAGAAAAAGTGGACTGTAATGGCAGTGTGAAGAGCCCTAGGTGTTGTGCTTAATTAGCCTTCATCTTGTAACAGGAGACCATCGTGGATTTTTAGTAGGAAAAGACAAGATTAGATTTATGTGTCAGGAAGATAACTCTAGTTTGACAACTTTATATTCGCAGACACATTTCAAGTTTAAAGGATACTGGATGTTTTATTTCATTAAGATTGGAAGAAAAAGAGAAGGAAAGAACCAAATTGATTTTGTCTGGGATAGCTTGAGTTCAGTCTCTACCTGATAGAAAGAATTGTAAATGTTCCTTGGTTCCTTCTGGAATAGAGTCTTTGAGAAAAGAGCAGAGTCCCCCAAGAAAATGCTAGACTATAGTGTAAAACTCAAAGATCCGAACACCACCCGCTCTGGCACTTACTGGCCTTGGACTCTAGAGTTTGTCACAACCTCCTTGAACTTCTGTTTCTTTATTTTTTTTTAAACTAGGGCTAACAACCCTGCCTCACATTGCTCACAGGATACCAGTGAGAATTTAAGAATGGCAAACCATATAACAGTGAATGTCCAACATAATGATAATTATTTTGTACACACTCATTAGCAATTGAAAAATTGGATCTGTAAGAAATATCTAACTGCAAGCATCTAACCTGTAAAACTGTTGAAAATAAACAGCTAATCAGCAGTGCATGTCTAAGTTACTCTAATGACTCTAAAAATATCTAAAACTGCTACAAAAAGGGGTAACGAGATGCTCAAAAAATGAAATAGGCTATTAGTATTGATGGAATCTAAATGTTACCATAGTTATTTAACTTCTAATTTATTATAATAAAATGACAATTCATATTTATTATAGTTTAGAGTATGTGCAAATTTAATGACAACTCTCAAAATACCTTTAATGGAAACCAAATAGAAATAATTGAGTACAAGTATCCTCAGGGGACAGTGTGCAACAGAATGATGTACAATCACAGTAGTGTCAGTCAAAACAACAAATTAATAATGTGCAACAACTCTTCAATACATAGACTGAGATGATGATTCCCTGGTGACTACTCACAGTGAGCTCTGTACATCGTCCATGCCCAAACATTTTCAGTTAAAGCCATGATTATGCAAATCCCAAGTATAATTTTCTTGTCAACCAGTAGTTGTTGCTATGACTTCCACTCCTAACAAATACTGATCAGCACATCAATCAGAAATATAAGGGAATTTTGAAATGTTTTAAATGCGGAGAGTAGAAAATCCTTAGTGATGCTTTAAAAAAATACTCACTAAAATAAAATCTATATCAGAATGGTTAAGTTGAAAGTATACTTGAAGATTACACTAATACATTTAGAGTGAGATACACTTGGAATGGTAGAGAGTAAGAAATAAAATCAAAACATGTATTCCCACTTGAAATTTTCCATTAAAATAAATTTCTTCAGATATTAAAATTAACATTTAATACAAACTGTAATTAATCCGATCCTATTTTTCAAATTTGAACATTCTTGTGAGCTAGTAAGCTTCAGCTCCCTGCTTCCACTCTCTATAAAAAATTGTGTATCTGCACTGAATTGTCTGCACTGAAAAAGCAAGAGAAAACTGTAGCAGTTGTAGTAGTGAGGGTGATAGAGGTAATGAAAAAAGAATGGCGAGGGAGGAAGAAAAATCATGCCTTCACTATGGGAAATCTCTGTAGTTTTTTATTTTTTATAAATATTGGGGGAAATTATTATGATCTCCAGTCTGCAATTTTTTTTCACTCAGGGAGTCTAGAAGATAGATAAGCTACTGCAGAGACATCCAGTCAGGCAAAACACTTAGTAAATATAAACCAATACACAAAACTTACCCATCAGGATTCTAACAGTCCAAGCATAGGACTTCCAAATAATGTGAAAACTGTTGCTCTTGCAACAGTTAAGGGGTTCTTAATTCTTTTGAGTCACAAACACATTTGAAAGTCTAGAGAAGGCTAATGACTCTCTCTCCCAAAACATGTCTACAGTATAATAAAAACAACCTGTAAAATCACCTCTGATTTGGCCCATTCAAATTACTCAACACAAAGTTTAATTCTTAAAGGATAATGCTCAGCCTTAATCCAGAGACCTAAAGTCTATTGTAACGACTTTTTAAAATTTTATAGTAATATACCTAATAACAGCATAACACTTTGCGTTTTACAATACTCTAATAGAGGCTTATGAATCCTTGAGAGAATTTTACACGTTGATTTTATTAACTGTATTTAAAAATGAGGAAAAATAAAATTCAGATGGTCAAGTTACTCCCTGAGTGTCATACATAGGAAATGACAATCGATGGTCAAGAGCAGAACCCAAGTACAGTACTGTGAATTGAATTCTAGGCCTTAAAAATGTTGAGACCTAATGTCTACATTTTATTTTATTTATTTATTTATTTTTTTTGTGGGTACCAGGGGTCGACCTCAGGACCTCACGAGCCAGCAGGCGCTCATGCTGCTGAGCGATATCACCGGCCCTTTTTCCGTATGTGGGTACCAGGAGTCAAACTCAGGACCTTGCGCTTGCCAGGCAGGCACTTACGCTGCTGAGCTTTCTCACCGGCCTGTATACTGTATGAAGATGGGCTGTATAAAATGGCAGAAAATACTGTCTTTTACTAAGAAAGAAATATACTTTTTTCCCCAAATAATAAGCTGGTGGTTTATGAACAAGCAAACAAGCTGTGGACCCTGTGCTTTCCTACTTGGAATTTTTGTCATTGTTAATACTTTTCTTTCATCTATTTCTGTTTAATGTGAATGATATAAAAGCCAGAGAAAGTCTCCACTTCCTTAGACTTTCCAGGCACCATATAGAAGCTTAAAAGATGTGTTTTATTCTCCTCATTATGCATTGAATGCTCAGAAATATTATACAAGAGGCCCTTTTATCATTCAGAAACAAGTCCTATTTGAAGCTCTGGTAACAGAGTATTTTAAGAGGGCCCCTTCATTAAGGGACAGTTGATCGCTCCAAACCCATGGTAAGTACCCCCTTTCTGCAGTTCTTTGTCGAGCCTTTCTCACACTGTACAAACTCACTGGGAGGATGGCAGAAAGGAAGGGGATACAGGATTCATTCAAAACAAAGCAAAAGCAACAAAAACAAGGATGTGAGGCTCCTTCCTTGCAAGAGACCACAATATAATGGAGAAAGAATATTTTTATCTCATTAAGCCTGGAATGAGAGAAAGAGGAGGTCAGACACAGCCAGGTAATTGATTTTCCAGCTCAAGACAAAAACAGTTTGAAGATTCAGTTCTGAATTGCATGCAACCAACATGATTTTCTATTTTTCAAAAATTTTTTTAAATTTTTCTAACTCACATAGAAGATAACTAAGTTTCTTCTGACCCCAGCTGTAATCCCATGGAAATCCTGAAGGGCATCTAATATTCCTACCAAGAGTGGATACAAATGTAGTAGCTAAATGATACCTAATTATATGGCAAATTCCAGCAAAAGATCCCTTCTTCTAATCTTTTCAAATCTACAAGTATTTTCTTTGTTCTTACAAGTGTACAGCAATCATTAGAGTGTTTTGAAATGTTAAGATGCTATTTTTCTGTACATATTGTGAATATGGTTGTGAATAGCCAGCTACCCTGCAGACATTCACACACCTTTGGTTTGAGAAATGTAATGTTCTCATGTTCTTGCTTGCATTGATTATTTACTCAGTACACCTGGAGTGGCTACATCTGAATTTGCTTCTGCATTTTAGCAAAATAATTTGCTATTTATCAATGGAATCATGGAGAACCTGGCTGGTCAGAGAACCTTTTCTGAATGACATTTTCTCCCACCATTATTTACACATCAGTGCTCAAAATTAATGGAGTTTCAGAAAGATATGACAATTAGAAAAAAAGATTAGGAAAGACTTTTAATAAATTGTATCAGGCATAAAACACATTGGCAGAAATTATAATTAATAAGAAATGAAACGTAACACCATCTGCAATAGGAAGCAGAATCCTCTTGGAAACAACACATGGGGCTAATGCAAAAATCAATGTTCACTGTGCTGGTTGTCTGCAAAATTACACAATGAATCCTGTGTAAACTGACCTATCAGAAATGCACACTGCAGGGTTGCTGATAACTATTAGTCTGCACAACGTATTAAAGAAAGAGAACTTTAATGAGATCCCATGAGAATATGGAGATTTAAATCACTTTTTAAAATCCACCCTAAAAGAGCATTTTTATTCCACTTAATGGACATTAATTTCCATATCTGATACACATATGGTCCAATCCACCATTAAATCAATCATCAGGAACCAGAAGGCAGTCTATCATGAGTTTAAAATACACTATTGAGTTGATTTCAAAGTAATGGAGGATTTAGAGATCTGTGTATGATGCCATCTTATCTTCCTCATGGAGTTGATGGCAATCTACTGCTATGCTACATCACTGAGCTCTCAGAGAAGCTAGTGAGCCATTATAAAACTGCTGCATTAACACCATATATACCATGGAAGAAATGCAGTTTTATGTGCATTTAATTTATGTTAGTTACAGTCTATCTTACTCTACAGAAAAGAAAGAAAAAAGTAACCATTTGGAGTTAGTCATTTTAAAAACAGTTCCTCTGTTATATATGTATACATATTTACACAACTGAGTGTATGTAAACTCATCTACATCCATGTGCAAGTATCTCATTGAATGCCTAACATCTAAAAAGACAATTTTGTACAGATCAAGCAGAAAAAGTTCAAATACTTCTTTCTGCTGGTTGAGGTATGTCTTAAAGGGATTTTTTCAACACTTAGATTGAATGTAATCCCATTCAAAAGCATGCAACCAGGTTAGAAGCTAAAGGATTTTTCAAATACTCCCCTATTTTTCATTGCCCAGCTAATTGAATTGAAATTTCCCTGATAAAGAAATCATATTGCTGTGAAAACTGTACCTTCCAAATGTGTCATTAAATTTATTTTTAA
The DNA here is from genome assembly GCA_028451465.1 of Erethizon dorsatum. Classification (NCBI taxonomy): domain Eukaryota; kingdom Metazoa; phylum Chordata; class Mammalia; order Rodentia; family Erethizontidae; genus Erethizon; species Erethizon dorsatum. The sequence continues at coordinate 53,526,740 of CM051825.1, read as the reverse complement.
CTTCCTGAGTCCTACTTCTTTATACCCAATACAGTCGTGTTACAGATTAAATCCATTCAGACATTTACCTCTCTCACTACATGCCACAATGAATGGACAGAAGGAAAGCCAGGCAGGTGGATGGATAGATCAACATGGGCATTAACTGCAGTTGTGCAAGAGAGAAAAATAGGAATGCTGTCATCTTCTCACATTATCTTCTGCCAGGCGTTGGTTTCTTCCAAGCTGGTTTCTTCCGTGTTGGCTCTGCTGCTAGAAGCAAACACACATCAGAATGCTGATACAGTAAGAAAATCACGAGTATGGGATGCTGAAAGCAGTAAGTGTAGGGATCATGGGAATAGAAATACGCAAAAATGCAGGAAGAGGAGAAAAGAATGGAGATGCACAAAAGGCCCAAAAAGCTGGAAGGTTACTTAGCCATAGAAAGCCTCAATTCTGCAATGTGTCAGCATTAAAAATGTAGCACCTGCCGATATATTGTCCCCGGAATTCAATCTATCACTGATCATTGTTGATTTCTATCCCACTCTCCACATACATATCACCTACTGTCTTTCAAAATGAGTTAAACCTTTCAGTCCTTATTTTCAAGTATTTCAATTGATGAGGGGATGCAGTGCTGGGTGGAGCTCACTGGCAGTGCATTGCCTGATATGTTTGAGGTCCTGGGTTCAATCCCCAGCAGCAAAAACATAAAACAAAATGAAATACTAACTGAAGGTGTCAGAGGGAAGACAATGACTTCTGTCGGTATATGTGTTTGTTTTCCTGTTTGTTTGCGTGCTTATTTTTCCTGTTTAGCTCAAAGGCACAAAATTTTCCCATTTAATGCTGGAAAGTGGCACTGATATTTCAGAGCATCACTAAATCTTGCCCATAGATGTAATACTATTCTAGATTCTAACTTCAGGTCTACCTTCAAGGGAATAATACATCATCTGTCTCTGGCATTTCTTCTCATGTAGCTTTTCTGTAACAGCAGTGAGGTAGAAAACATGATGAATGGCTTACAAAGCTACCCTTTAACAGATGGACATTTAAAGGGAATGTTTGGTAAGTAAAAGTAAGAGACAAATAGGGTAAAGAGAAAATGGGAAACATTTATGCTCCTTTAAAAACATGCCAAGAGCAACACTTGCTACTTTCTTACATAACATAAACATTAATTTTACCTATGAAGACTCCTGGTAAAATTATTTTCCTGAAAATTATTTCACTGCCATGCATATCAGCTTTCACTAAAAATTTTCTGTGTTCAACAAAAAAAATATTTTGACGAAGGCTAAGACACCCTCCTTATTTTGTTTCCAAAATTCTCCCATCTACAGAATTGTTTGCTAAGCATTAACAGAGAGAACACATTTTGCAGAATTAGAAGAAATATAAAAATTTTAACTACTATAAGGTAAAAAAAAAATAATTCTCCAAGACATCATGGAGATACTTCCACTTTAAAGTAAGAGAGATAAACAGCTATCTCCTCTTTCTTTGCCTATTCTTAACTGTCTCTGTCTGGATTTTAGGTATTTAAAAAAGTATAATCTTTGGTTCTGAGAAAGTAGCTTATTGTGTGTGTGAGACCATGATTGTGTGCATAAGAAATTGAATTGTTTTCTGTTTGAGTCAGCTTTCATATTAGCTTTATGAGCTGTCTCATAAAGAAAAGAAAGATACATTTTAAGAGTTAATTCAGGCTTACTGGATGGCTCTCTCACTTATATGCATTTTCAGACCTCAAAGACATTAAATTTGGTACATAAATCTAGGAAACAAGCAAAGGATAGTAGATATAACTTTCAACATAGTACTTATTCTTCAATTACTGTACTAATCATCAATTATTGAAATAGTATGTACATTCCCTGAGGGTGGGGACAAAGGAGTTGCTCACTGTTTTCCCTGAACTTAATAGAAAACTTCGTAGAAACTCAATGATCAATAATTAGAAGTTGAATGAATAAAAGGGCTATAATCATTATCTTCTAGCCTATTCACATTTTACAGAGTTCTGAGTTCATTTAATTGATATTTTGAAATTTTCTCTCCCACCATATTCTACAATTTGATGCTGCTAAAATAGGTTTTGCTATACTGCATGGAACTAATGATACTAGCAATTACAGCAAACACACACTTAGCAAATGCTTTGTGTAGTACCTGTCCTGATAGTTTAAAAATGACTCATTTAGTAACAACCTTCTAAGATAGGTCCTATTCTTTGTGACTTTTATAATAATAGTTAATACACAATAAATGATTTCATTTTGAATAGTAAATTACTAGTCTCAAAAGAAAAGATGGTGAAGGACCAGCACAAAAGTTATTTTACCTCTACAAATCAATACTAGAGCACACTGACCTTTTCACATGAACTTCATAGAGCACGTTGTGTTCCTCGAACACTTCAGTTAAGTACACCAGAAATATTACTTAATCATATGGATATTTCAATATAAAAATAGTTTGAAGAATGATGTAGTTGACTGAACTCATGACCCTCAAAATGCCTACATCCTGTTCCCTAGAGCCTGTGAATATATTACCTTACGTGCCAAGTGAGACTTTGCTCATGTGATGGGGTGCACTAAGAATCTTAAGATAATATTCTGGATGATGTCAGCAGGTTCAAGGTAATCACAAATGCCCTCACAGGAAGGAGGCAGGAATGTCAGAATCTGAAAGAAAGTAATACAGAGACAAGCAGAGAAAGAGAAATTGGAAGACGCTATAGTACTAGCTTTGAAAATGAAGGAAGAGTCGGTACCCACGGACTGCAGGAGGCCTCTAAAAGTTAGAAAGGCAGAGAAATGGTTTCTCCTCCAGAGCCACTAGAGGGACACAACCCTACTGACTCCTTGACTTTTGGGCTTCTGACCTCCAGAGAAGTAAGAATAAATTCATATTGTTTTCTGCCACTACCTTTGTAGTAATTTGTACTGTAACAATCAGAAACTAAAATAGATTGTATAATTTAGAACTTTGTAGATAAGAATTAAAATTTTAATTGTAGAGGTGGTTTTTGGAGTTCTTTTGAAATAGTACAAAATGTATGCTGCCTTCATTCCAATTATTTTGCAAGGAGATGAGGTAATATTATATTCATGAAACAAAGTTAAAATTATTGTGCTCCTTAAATAGACACATAAGTCCTAAAATCAGATTGATGTCAAACATCATCGTATTTTACTGAGTGCATAAATTATTCTCATATATTAAGTCCATAAATGTTAAGATGCAACAAAATAATACCTTATATATTTGGTGTAGCATCTATATTCTTATTAGCTTAAATTCTAGACAATTTAAACTCTCTTCCATGGTGTGCTCATTTTCAATCCAAAGTTATGAGCACTTACAGAACTAACAAGAACATGAGTAAGACTATCTGACATACTAAGTACTATTAATGCAAAAGTCCTCATGAATGTTAAATACTAAAGGGTTCCCTTCACGGAGTCCCTCTACTCTTGCGAAGAGGAAATTGAAATCGAGTTGGCTTTTTGTCTACTCTTTCACAAGAACCATGGAATTAAAAATGGAAAGTGTGAGATCTATCTTAGATCTAAGGAAGTGAATCTTTAAATAAATGTAGCATGTGTTACATACAAACACTCTGATAGGTCAACCTCACAACATAGATTTGAAACAAAGCCTCTATCAATTTTCTGTGATGGCACTTAAAAAATCGAGCATTCATAATATACTAATTAGTACAACTGCAATTTTGTAATGATTTTTAGATGTTTTTCTTTTATGATGAAATTTAAATATGAATATGATAATATGAAAGTATCAATGGAATCTCTATTATTAATAAATCTTAATAATTTACCATACTTACCTTAAAATTCACTTTTTAACTTAATAAAATATAAGAAACTATTAAAGCCCCTTTAAAACTTTCAAAATTCTGTTTTCACCTTTACTACACAAAAGAACCAATATAATTAATTTAATTTGTGTTCTGACCAATACATTAAAATAGTTTCAATAAGACAATGTAATATTGTATGACTCCTTTCCTAAATTCATGTAAATAGCACCAACACAACATATCTATAGGAGACTTGTTTCTTCACACAAATCATTGTTTTGTGCATTTTGTGTTTGTTTTTTGTTTTGGTACCGGAATTGAACTCGGGACCTTGTGCTTGCCAGGCAGGCGCTTGTGCCACTGAGCTATATCCTGGCCCAAATTATTGTTTTTGAAATATACCATTTAGATTTAGTTCATTAATTTAAACAGCTTCAGTCACTCTGTATGTATATTTATATATTATATATTTTAAGTTATAAATTAGCATAATTTTATATATTTCAAACTCTTTCTCCCTTTTGGATAGGTATTTAAGTTGTTATCGTTTTTTTCTGTTTATAGATGGTTGCATTGGCCATATTTGGGTATTTCTCCTTGAGTACACACAGGTGTGAACATTTATCTTGGATAGTCATGTGCTGGTGGAATGACAAACATCACAGAGAACTATTTCCAACTTTGCCAGCTACTGTGACATTCCTCCTCCCCAAGAGGCTTATGCCCCTTTCCTCTCACACCAGAACAGCATGAGTGCTCTCATTTCCTGACATCTTCACAACTCCATACTAGATGTTCTCTTTGTTGCACCCTGATAAATGGCAAACAGTTTCTCATTATGCCTTTAAATACCAGATTACTGGTTATAATTGACATATAATTGACTCAATTTTGCAAAGTACATTTCAATGAGTTTTGATAAAATCATACATTGTATAAACATACCACAATCAAAACCATCTCTCCTCTCATCTATGAGTCCTTGACACCAATGGTTTGAATTTGTTTCCTCAATTTTGCCTTTTCCAGAATACTGTCTTAATAGAATCACACAGTATGTAACATTTCACTTAGAATTGTTCAATTGTTGCATATCTTAGTAGTCTGTGATAGTTAACTGATTGTGTCAGTTTGAGCAGGAAACACCCAACTAAATTGGCTCAGCAAAATTCTGGGTGTGGAAGACCCACCGTAGGGGGAATTGTCAACAGAATGGTATAAAGGGGAAATGAAGAAGGAAAGCTCACTTCTGTTTCTTCGGAGGAGCGCTACTCTTTCACCTTCATGATGGACATCACCTCCTGGCTTCTAGTGCAGATTCCAGCCTCCTGATACGGACTCACACTGGACAGTACAGTGAGCTCCAGGCCTTAGACTTGATCCTTTGAATCTCCAGGATGCAGACAGACCGTTTGCACACTTCCACACCTGACTCTATGTTGGCCTTTGTAAGCCCATCTTGTAAATTCAAATATATATTTGTATATCTTGCATTAAATCTCTAGTGACCACTGACTGATAATAGTCCATTCCTTTCCATAGCTTAGTAGTATTCCATGGTATTGATAAACCACATGAGGTCGAATACTTTACCATATATTATAGTCCATTAGTATTTATTTCCTCTAAATATGTTCTATCCTACTGCCCATTTCTCCATTGTATTTTTTTCTTACTTATTAAAATTATTACTCCAAATAATCCTTTTGTTCTTTGTCATTTTCTGTACAACTAGTCGATACCATCATCTTATATGCACTGGAAAGTAAACACTCAAAACTTAAATTTTAATTTTCACATAACACATTTTATAGCACTTTACATAAATGACATGATGAATATACATGCCAAGCTCAGGGCAGGAGTTTGAGCTAAAATCAAAATAATTCATTTTTATTTAGTAAGTCTTTGATTGAATGGTTCCTCCTTGGAAAGGGAGAAGTGAGTAGCATTTTCTTTACTGATATGGAAAAAGTTAAATATGGTATATGAATATATAGTAAAGAACAAAGTTCCTAAAATTCATTTGCTATAATTATCATGACATCTGAATCAGCACATATCACGCTTATGATCAATAATTTTATGGAAAATGTCCTTCATCTTCTGAATCTGACGCATGAGTGCTGTAAGGTTTAATGAGCAGGTTCTCTCAGTGCAGCAAGTACACAGGAATTTCTTCTGTAAGATCACACCCTCATGCAGAGAGGAAGCTCACCAACTGTCACCCAGCCCGACTCTGAGCCATCGTGGAGATCACGCACTCATCCTCTTACTAAGCTCTCTGGAAACAGCTCCTAAACTCGTCATCTCAAAACTACTTATCCTGTCCTTGCTTCCATGGAGGGTTCATGTGTACATGACTGTGAGTTATAACTTACAACAACCCCCAATGCACCAATATCATTTTAATGGAAGTACAATAAATAAAATAAGAACAGTCTTGCTTATAAAATCCCCTTTATCACACTCTCGTTGATATCTAAGCTGTTCTCATTGCCCCTATGGAACAACAACTGGTCTTTTTCCTTAACTCAGCGATCCACTCTTCCTGATAGCCAGGTAACATCTTTTGTTTTTGTTTTTATGTAAACCTGTATCTCACTGATTTGCTTACCTGCTTGAGTTCTTTGATGTTTCTACATTGCACTTAAATCTATATTGCCATCATGATCTATAAGGCCCTCCGTGATATGACATAACCTTGCACCATCCTGTCTCTCCCATGCCCCTGGGCCACAAGTTCCAGCCTTCTGACCACTCCAGGCCTGGCCACATTCCTTCCCACTGCACAGCCTCTCTCTGCTTGCTGCCACTCTGTCTGGAACTCTGCTCTTCTGGCTCTTTCCCTGTGTGCCTTTTTCCATTCTGGCTCAACTTGAAAGACAGTTTCTCTAAGAATCCTTTATAGAGTAAATTTCACCTCCCATTTTTCTCTATCACCATCATTTGTTTCTTTCCTATAATGACTTTATGCATTTAGTTATTTATTGGCTAACATTCTTAGTAATGGCAACTCTGAGAAGGCAGGGAATTTGTCTTCATCACACAGTTCAGCACAGTGCCTAAGACTTATTCACAGCTCCTTAAATATTTCATGAAAAAATGAATGAATGAATGACTCTGTGGAATCAAGCTACATTCACACACACACACACACACACACACACACACACACTATTCATTTATAGATACTAGTTCTTCTCCTCTGTCTTGTATCTGGAAGCATAGTTACAACACCATAGGTAATTTATTTTCCGATATTGTTCTTTCCTGGCATGAATCTGCTCAAACCAAATTATTCAGGAGTTGCACAGAAGGTAATGCCTTTCCCAATGCACACAGGACGAAAGGGGGGAAAAAATCAAGCTACTATAATTTCCTTCGTCTGCAGACTTTTAAACTGCTAATCAGCACAAGCAGCTTGGAGCAGATTGAGCATAAAAGGTTGCTGAAATGGCAGATAACTAACTCAGGTGATTTAATATCTTATGTCATCCTAGTGAAAATATTGGCAAAGAAGACGAATATGGTTTGGAGTCTCTCTGTATTGCTGAATTACATGTTAGCTTCTGAACATCTACCAAGGCATTTCTCTAAATTAAGATTGCTTAAGAAAGGAAGACTGGGTGTGGCATCCAGAAACCAATTCCAAGTTCGGAAAACGCCAGTTCTCTGTATATAGCCACCCTTTTCCAAAAATGTATAGTGGAATTTGGTTAATGATATCTAATGTTTATGGAGGAAATCAAGCAGTTCAATTCCTCTGATAAGTTGCCATCTCACTCAAGACATATGTCTACACAAATTCTTATGTTTTTATTGACAGGTTTAGCCTGAAGTTGACTTTCCTAGGATCCAGAGTCTATTATTTCATGCATAAAAGCTCTGTTACAATGTATCGAATGAAATTAACTCATAAGTTTTACAAAGGAAAATATTCATTTTAATTCTTCTCCTTATCCTATTAAGAAAAATACACAAAAGTGAAGAGATTTTTCAGTTGTAGTATATGAAGGTCAAAATTGAAAGCAGGTGACATCAAAAAGGAAGAAAAAACATATTTACAATTACTGAGTCAAATGTATTCAGATAAAATTTCACTCTTATCTAGCCAAAACCTTAAGTACCATTAATACTTTCTCCCCATAGCACTTCTACTTAACATTTACCATTAACACATCAATGTTTAAATACTGCTTGGTTAGTTTTATCCTCAGATACTGTACAGTGGTCTTTTTCACACAACCTTTTTTATTAACCCTTTTTGCCATAGTTTGGCTACCAGGTCTCAGATCCTAGGTTACTGTGTTTCAGATATTTCTGTGGTCTCACACAGAACAATCATTATACGAATTTCCAAAGTTGTAAGTTGGCAGTTATGAAACTTGATAAAACTGACTGATTCATAGAACCAATAAATAAAACATTAGTGGAAATGTGAAAATGAAAAAGAAAAATTCAGAAATCATAAAATGGCACTCAGAAGTAAATTTTATCATTGAATCATTTAATAGATAACAATGCACTTTTTTCAAAAGTCAGCTTGTAAAGCTCTTGAGGCAGATGCTTCACAGCACATAACTATTTTATAATTAATCACCCTTTGTGTGCCCAAGAAATAGATGTCATTTTTGCCATTAATAAACAATCAGCAAATTCATGACAACTTTAAGAGATTTTCATTTTACTAATGAATGCTTTATGAGAAAGTATGGCCTAAGAGAATGAATTCGACACGTGATGGAATGTAGATTTGCGAAAGAGCTCTTGTGTATGTATATGTACATGCACATGCTATGTGTTTAAATTCCCAACTTTATAGTCTCTAAATTATGCTTTGTCACTGTTACCTTATTAGCTGCATGTAGCTAATCTTTGTAAGGAGTCATTCCAGAAGACAGAGTTAGTATGTTTTATAACACTGTAACTATTGCTTTAGATATTCTAATAATGTAAATACTCCTTCCTGTTGAAATTTGAATAGGTTATGTATTTAGTACTTCCAGAGAGAAATGTAAAATACACAGAACTCACAGAGAGAAATTCATTATCAAAAGTGTTATCAGAAGCAAGGACATCCTATACTAATTAATATTGTAGGTATTCTTGTCCATATCTTCTTTCAAAAGTGAATTGTAAATTTTGCTTCCATGCAAAATATAAAAAAGATTTAAATCCATTATTTAAGCATTTTTCTGACCAATAGGAGAATGATATTGATAATGCAACACATAATATCAATGTCTCTTAGAAAATGGGCAAAATATTTTCATTTGAAAAAGGTAAAAGAATTATACAAATATAAACAAGACTTGACATTTCATAGCTTGACTCTAACATTTGAGGTCCTTGACATTATTTTTTATTTTAAATGCATAATATGTCTAAAGAATAACCAAAGAATAGCTTTGTCCTGCTTTATCTGTGCTTCCAGGGCTGAGAACCAGGCTCTAGAAGAGACCCCAGGACAGAGTTAGCAGTACTCAACCCGGCTGGAAAATAAGGTAGGTGCTGTGTTTTTCTTTTGTGGCAGTTGATTTCTTGGTCATCTTAAAATTGAGAAGCACCTGACTAGGTCATTTTAATCGAACATCACTATGATGAGTGTGGATATTCCAATCCCAACTTCTCTTTCAACGAATCAAACAAGCGTGAGATTGACTTGCCAAACGCAGACGGTGTGAGGGGCTCATCTTCCGCCTTCTTCACTTGTGCTTGACTTTCTCGGACGTGACTCCATGTGAGACAGGGCTCTAGAGTATATGGAGAAGCCGTTCTAAACTTAAGGAAAGTTTTTAAATTGCATTTTATTATCTCAGAAAGTTTTCTCAAAGAGCATTTGACAAGATTGTGATAAATATTGCTAGTATTAAACGTTCATGATAGGAATTGAACATTTGTTTTGCTTTGGAGAGATGACAGTCACAATGTAATTCTTTCTTTCTTTCTTTTTGTGTGTGTGTGTGTGTGGGTACCAGGGGTCTACCTCAGGACCTCGCACACCAGCAGGCACCCATGCCGCTGAGCGATATCACCGGCCCTTTTCTCATATGTGGGTTCCAGGAGTCGAACTCAGGACCTCGCGCTTGCCAGGCAGGCGCTTATGCGGCTGAGCTATCTCACCGGCCCCCCTTTCTTTGTTTTTTAAATGCTAGCTCTCCCCTTATTACTTTAACAGTGCCCAGGGTGAAAGTAATTACTCCCTAGTATTATCACACCCTGCATATTACTTATGTATGCCTATTGCACTTTCACCCTCTATTTTGCATTACACTTGAGTCCATGTTCCAGCTCTTTACTTAGACAGAAGGTTCATATAGTTTGGGTATCTGGGCACAGAAAAATGCATATATGCTCATCTACCTAATATTTTCTGGGCATATATTCAGTGATGATTTTTAAGTATATCCAGGCCAACAAGTGTCTAATTCACCTTGAACTTCACCCATCCAGAACAGAGATTTCGTAGAGCAGAAAATTCATAGATCTTTATTTAATGATGAAATCCAAAAACAAAATAGAGAAAAGGAGAGGAATGTGAGGAGTTTCTCTTGGGGGTGTTTTTGTCCTCCTTGCATTGGGCTGCATCTCCATTAACAGTACTGTAAGTACAGCAATGATTTTAGAATGAACTCCAGACAGAATATAAGTGAACACCTCACATATTGGCGTTCCTTGCCAATTCTGTTTCCTTCCTTCGACTGCAATATACTGAAAGTTTTATATAGGTGCTAACATGTCATTAATAGCATTTTGACTTTACAGATGTCCTTATTTTATAGAGTAGGACTAAAGCCTAAATTCTTTGGCAGGCAACAGTACCTAGTTAGAATTTAATGACCTTGGGTTGCTTTCATCGTATTAATGTTTATGGTTACTTTTCACTGTTTGCCTCTGACACTGTATTTTCATTTACAGTAGTAAAATAAAACCTCCATTTTAAATCAATGTATGTTTCTCTTTAACAAGCCAGATAAAATTTTAAGTGAATTATAATACATATCACAAAGATATGACTCAAGTAGCAAAGGTGGAGAGTTGAGGGAAGTGTAGTCTTAGAGAATTGGAGATTCTCAAATTACTGGTTATTTTAGAAAGAAAGGAAGGCAGGAAATCTGTGTGAGAAGACAGGAGTAGGAAGTTATTGTGTCAAAGACAGTCTCTAAGGATACAGGAACATAGAGGGGAATAATGAAGCCTGCGTCCCAATGAATGTGGAAACCAAGTGTGACAGTTACTTGGCCTGCAAAGCCAGGAAGAGCCAGGGAGATTTTCATGGAATAAATGACATCATGGTCAAAATGACAAGCAAGAAAGAGAATTTTAACAGTTACATTTAGACCTTCATGGAGAAGAGACTATAAAAGGCAGAAATCCGGTGTGGGTAGTACTGCTGTAGTGATTAAAAGACTGCGTAAGGAATTTTCCAGAATCTCTTATGAAGAAACAAATCTCAACGTGCTAAGGAGAAAGTTGAAACAAGTGTTGTAGTAGTTTGAAATTAGAAAAAGTACCAAAAGAACCAAAAATGGCAAACTGTTAAAGTAAGACTGTAGACTATAGGAAAAGCAATCTCTGCTATAGTAAAAGTGTATTGTGCTTTATCAAAAAAGACTTTGGAAAAATCTGAGAATTGCCTGTGGCCCAATAGCCCCAGTAATTTTAAGTGAAAACTCACTGTAGTTCACTACAATTCTCCCTTCTCAGACTGTTCTCATCACCATTATATCATCTAAAAATGAAACTTGTTCAGACACTTTTTTTTTTCTGAGTAAGACAACATTTTATCAGGGGCTGGATGATTTGTCATTAAACTAATTTAAGTTGAAATCATGCAACCTGAGTTCCAGTGTTAGTCTCACACTTATTAGTTCCATTAGTTCCATGGAAACTCTTGAACAATACTAATATTTTCCTGCTTAAGTAGATATTTATTAGAAGAATGTAATTAAATGATGTATGAACATGGTGGTTTTCATTCAAAGTCAATTTAGTGTATTACATATATGGAATTAATTTGCAGAGCGTAGAATTTTAGGGTCACATATATTGCATTTACCTGTTGAAATAGGTTTTGAAATGTGAAAAATATATTTCAATATTCTATAAGTGCTTTTGGCAAGACTACATGGGGGAACATCTAGCTATGTTTATTAGAATGTGGGATAAAGTTTCAGATTCATATGTCACAAATGACATTTTGCATAATTTCTAAGCATGGTGGGAAACAAGACATCATACGGAAGGGAGAATGAGGTGCAGGATTTAGAACAATAGTGAAGTAAAGGTGATGAGAACACAAATTGAACCCATATCAGACATGGCAGCAGTCCTTCATCCATTAGCAGAGAGCTCTGGAAGAGAAAGAAATAGCTCTGGAAAACTCCCTGCTGTATATTCTAGACTGCTTCTTGTTGTGTACTCTCATAACACTGTAGAAAGATATAAGAATAATGTCAGTACTCACCACCCATTAGTCCCCCTCCATTAAGTCATGCTCTGAGACTTACAGGTAAAGGAGTCCTGCCCCTGAAGTCAAATGCATCATCATCATTTTAGGGCAAAAAGCCCTGCTTCCTTTTTCTCTTGTGGATAAATGGAAGGAAATGGAGAAATTGGAAAGATAAATGGAAGGAAATGGAGAAATTTCCAGCAATTGGAAAGCTGAATAATATAGAAAATTGGTCACAGAGAGATGGAGTCATTACTGTGAACATATCTCATTATGTAAAAGCCTTTGAAGCAGATTTGTGGGAGGAGTTTGGAAATGTTTGGCTATTCAGGCTAAAGAAATCCTAGAATGCCCTAAGCAAAGCCCAATGGGTGATTCTGCTCAGAACCCAGAACACCAGAATGCTGATCGGGATGGGGACAGTAAAGTCTAGGCTCAGAAGATTTCAGCTGGTAACAAGGAGTTTATTGGGGATGGTGAAGGCCAGGTTCAGGAAATTTGTTGGTAACAAGGAGTCTACTGGTAGATGGAATAGAGGTTATCTGTGTTACAATCTGGCAGAAAATTTGTCTAAAATTTACTCATATCCTGTCACTGTGGGAGACTGAAATGAAGTGCAGTGTACTAATTAATCTGGTGGAGGAAATTCAAAGGCAGTCCAACATTCAGAGTATGGCATGGGCAGAGCTGGATGCTTTTAGTTCAATTTATAGTGGGAACTAGGGGCAAAGGACAAAAGAGAAAAAAATTTTAAAAACTTTAATTTTGGCCCAGAAGGAACAATATGTAAATTTGTGGCCAATGCAGGTATAGCTGCTTAATAGATTAATGCCATTAACATGAAGTCAAGTACTTAGTACAGTGACAAAAAAAAAAAAAAAAAAAGATTCCTTGAGGGTATCTCAGGAATCAGCAAGATTCCCACCCAATGCAGGTTCAAGCATACATGCATCAATCTTTCATTTAAGATGAGAGTCTCTAGGGCCTCTGCTCAAAAAGGGACTCCTAGGAAATTGGTTTCCCATGATTCATTTCACTGTGTTCAATCATTCAGGCACTCAGAAAACACTGTAACCATGGTCCAAGGGAACATAGCTACTGCTTCCACTGGCAGCAGACTTTGGTGTCCACATGATTCTGGTTTTACTGGAATGCAGAATGTGGGAGTTGTGGGGTCAGGAAGGATTCTACCTGGATTTCAAAGGAAGGTCTTGGAGACCAGGCCAGGAGCTCCTGAGAAAGCAGTGCATGAAGCTGTGAGGATAAAGCCAAAGGTGCAGTGGTGACCCGAGGAAGCAGGAGATGCCAGCACTGCAAAACATCTGTTGAGGAAAGATGTAGGCCATGAGCAAAGCCACACAAGAGAGAGGCCGTCTGTGCTGCAACCAGTAAGGCCATAGGGGTAGAATGGCCAAAGTCCTTAGGAATTCACATTTACCACTGTGTGCCCTAAAGATGTGATATTTGCCAGCTGGATTTGGGCCTCATTTTGCTACTATTCTTTTCTATCCCCCTCTTGACATTGTATTTGAAGATTAAGTATACTTTACAGAGATATGTTTGGGTATCAAATTGCCAAGGGGTAGGTTTTGGCAGTTAGGGTAGAATATAAACTTGATTTGTTTTGGGACTCTCCAGAGGAATTGGTCTAGCACACTTCTAAGTGTGTCTGTGTGGGTCATGAAGGAGTGGTTTTGGAGTCTACATTTGGTCCCTGAACCCCTTCTTCTCTGGAGCTGTTTCCCAGCTTTGCTTCCTGGTTGCCATGAACTAAGCATCTTTGCTCTACCATTTCGGCATTGTAGCCAGCTGTCAATGGAATGAATTCTCTGAAAGCATGAGCCAAATAAAATGTTCCTTCCTTCAAGTTGTGGGTGTCAAGTATTGTGCCCTGCAATGGGAAAGCTGACTAATACATCATGGTAGCAGCATGTTAGTGAGTAAATTGCTCTCCTCATGGCCATGAAGCAAAACAGACAGAAGAAGAAAAGTTCAAGGCCCCACTACTTCTTTTGAGGGGACACCCTCAAACACCTAAGGACCTTGCACTAGGTTCCACTTTCTAATGGTGCTACCATCTCCCAGTAATGTCATCCTTAGGACCAAGCGTTCAACACATGGATCTTTAGGGGCATTTATTAACCCTGCTGCTATCCGAACCATAGCGGCAGGGTTAATAATTCGTACTTTTCATTTCTTCCTTCCCCATCTACTAGAATCTCCCAGGAAAGTGACTGGATGAGTCCTTCCATGGAATCCAGACTTTTCCATGACTAGCCTTTAAGAAAACTGTCAAACTTTCAAGTTGAAATCTTGGCTCCTAGAGCAATTGCAGAAAAAGTCCAGTGACCTTGCCAGAAATGCCAGTGGGTAAAAGCCAGGCTATGTAAAAAGGAAGAAGAGTTCATAAGGAAGCCTTTCTTACCACAACACCAGACATGAAGTCATCCTGGGGGTAACAGCCTATCCTAGCCACTCCCTGAACACCACCATAAGACCACAGTTGTTGCCAAGTAGGACAGAAGAAATCATTCAGCTGAGCCCTGTTTGAATTCCTGATCCAATACAGCATGAGATTTTACACAATGATGTTGTCTTAAGTTATTGTTTAGGTTATAGGTTAGCTTGTTATGTGACAGTAGAGAAGCAGAACGATATCCCTTCACATTTTACATATTCACACTTCTGAATCATTTTTCATCATTTCTGTCTTAGCTACACAAGAGCCTCCAGGTACTGTTCTTCCTCATAACAAGCAGCTTGTTTATTTCCCTACAGATGCCTTAAGAATCGCATATGCAAAATACATATCTAATGAATACATAAACTGTTTTAAGCCATATGGTAAATTCCCTATTCATGATTCAACAAAGAAAATGACAAAAGTAACACGAGCTGCACTTCAAAATCAGTAGAATAAGGACCATAGTTACAAAGCATGGTCTCCTTGGGTGATAATAATAAAATTGCACTCTGTGGTACACCTACAGAGGGCAGTACAGAATCATAAGTCCATGCAATATCACCTACTTCAGATCATTATAAATGTGTTGATTCAAAATAGAAATCTTTGAAAAGGTTTATTGTTTTGTTGGAGATTTATATCTAAATCTAGATAAACACTAGTAAACAACTAAACTATTAGGAAAGAGGGGTTGTACATGATTTTCTGATAAATAACCTGTACTCCTATATGTGATATACCAAATTTTATTTCTTTATTTTATTTTGTAATCTCTTAATGACTCAGGACCACACCTATAGTCATTAAGATTTCTAACTTGTCTTTGCCTAGCCTTTTTATTCCTTTTCCTGACTGAAAAGATACAGGTTGTGACTTCTTTTGCCTGTGAAGGAATCTGCAAAATTTCTCTTATACAACCTAACTTACAGTTATCCATTATCCTGTAAAATAAAACACTGCTTAGCTCATTAGAATGGTTCTAAGTTAAAGGTTAAGAGTCACTGACTGAAGATTTCCATAATAAAATGTTTGAATTTTAGTGAATTTTGCATAGACGCTCAGGTTGAAATTTGGCTGTTTTTGTTCAAATTTTAGAAATTGGCTGAGTATTTAAATAGTGGAGTTGGCACTGATGACTGGTATTACTTCACTAACAATTACTATAGTTATACGTTTTATTTTTATTTGTTGTGGTAAAGTGGCTTCAGAAAAAATGATAATTGTTTTAGCAGTATGTGAGAAATATTTACACTTTCCTGGATCATCCCATTCTTTAGTCCATGTACTTAGATCAAAATGAATTGGGATTGATGGGATTTAATACTATTTGTTAATTACAGTAATTTATTAATTAAAGAACTAATCTCCATAATCTAAGTCCTCCAATTTTATTTTTAATATTTGTGAACTGGGGGTCAATTTTCTACTTGAGTTTTAATAATAATTTGCAAAATGGTGTACATCCCTTCCTCACCCTCATGCATAAACACATTACAAAACTACCCAAATAAATCCATTTCATTTATGTCACCAGTATCAAATAAGTAAAAAGAAACTGGGATAAAACCTTAAAAATCAATAAGCTACAATGTAAATCTGGTTGTACAAAAACCTTGAAAGTATCTTTCACAAACCACAGAAATAAAAATGCAACCAAATTAATTTCCCACTGAGGATACAGTCTAGTTTTCTGCAGACACAATCAAAACACTCAAACTGATTATTTAAATGAACATGGGAAATGATGACACATACCTTTCTGTCCCTTCTCACCAGCTCTGAATTTGGAGGGGCAAAGGAAATAGAATGCATGCTTAATTGAGGCAGTAAATACTAGGCTGTAGCAGATTGTTTTACTGTTAAATACAATAATGGGTTTTTAATGGCTGCTGTCCAAAATTGCACTGGAGAAAAATGGTTTATTAGTAATAATAATAGCTGGCACCTTTATCTTTGAAGTACTTTACACATATTAGCTCATTAATCCTCCAACTGCCACTGGAAAGGTAGTGGTAACAATTGTTCCTATCCCCAGTTTATAGCTGGTGAAAGAGGAAAGCAGAAGTTAGTTTTTAAAAGAAGATTTTGTTTATGGAGGTCAAAGTCCAATTTAGGCAGCTCATATAAGTGTTCGTACATGAATGGATGGCATTAACTCTGGTGACATGCAGCACTTTTTTGAGGAGACAGTGGTTAAGGTCAAATCCAATTTATTTGAACTTGACTCATAGAAACACACATGAGTTCCACTGAGTTGCTCAATACTGGTCCTTTAATATTACATTAAGCAAATCAATGTGTTCAAAGTCTAGTCAGCCTAAATCAATTACATGCAGAAACTTGTATGCATAATAAAGCAGACTACTGAGATCATATGAAATCTAGCTCCTCTGAAAATTTCTAGATGTTACAAAATGAAATGGAATCAAGATCAAATTTAAAACTTTTCTTTGGTTATTTTTATCTATTCAACATACCTTCTTTACAGAAGAGTATATGTCTCACATCAGTGAGAAATAACAACCCCAGATATGTTAGTTATCAATTAGTTATGCAAGTGTAGGCCTTATATGTTAAAATTATTATTATTTTTGTTTATCTGTATGCTTATTGTGGTGGGCAATGTTTTTAATTTCTTGCCATTGTGTAATATGTTAAATATTCCTTGCACCTTTACCTGTTAACATAATGAATGAATTTCTTGCTTTTTCAATAGATATATTATACAAACAAGTTTAAAAGCCCTTATATTTTGCAACACAAAAAGTAAATGTTCTTAAGAAGTCAAGTGCTGTATTCCAGAGAAAAGGGCAGGAATCAAACAAAAGCCTTATGGAAAATCTGTTCTGTGTATAATTCAAGGAAATGAGATCTCCTACCCAATCGAATTAGGAAGAAAATACATTCTTGCCACTTTTATTATATAAAAGGAGCATTTTGGAGTCACCATTGGAGAATGCTATTTATATTACACACATTTTAAAATACATTAACACTTTCTTTAAGTAGTCCAAACCAAAAAAAAAATAATCAAAATCCTCTCAAAACTGGTAAACAGCTCCAGTGACAAAGCTCAGCAGCATAAGCGCCTGCCTGGCAAGCGCAAGGTCCTGAGTTCGACTCCCAGTACCCACCAAAAAAAAAAAAAAAAACTCGTAATTATATTGATTTTACCCAGAAAAGAGTTGCATTTCTTTTGTCTTTAGCCTTATCTTAATTGATATCTCCTAATATATGTAAAGATAGTGCCATCATTAGTATTGGTGTCATTTTCAAGCCATTTTCAAGAAAGCAAGGTTAGGATATGACATCTGCCATCAACAATTACTATCTTAATCTGGAGTGGCAGATATTCACACCTTTTTGGAAATGCCAACCATGTAATATAATTGGCTACATATAATACGCAGAGATGAGGAAAATCTATTCATATTGATATATGGAACATTAGAAACATTTCTGGCAAGAAAAAAAAAACTAATTAGTGATGGTCAGCAAACCTTTAGTAGGCTGAGAATTGATTTAACATGTACACTGGTGCCCAGGTTCTGGTACAGAAATAATGAGAGCAAAAAAAAAAATGCTTACATGACATGACTTTGGAGAGAACCCTAAGATCCCCCTCTGCCAATATATCTCGCATGTGGCAGCCATTCACTATTAATCTATTGCATTAAAGAATTTTTAAAAATCTTTTTTAATGACCTCATTCTTAGGATAGTATGCATTATCATTTAATATTTTAAGAGTACTCATTTATATCTATTTTCATCTTGCTCACCTGGCACAATTGGACACAAAACAGTTAAGTTTGAATATCATAGTTGGAGAATATTGCTATGCACCAGGCCAGCAATTAACACTGTACATTTTGAAAATGGAAGTCCAGAAGAAAAGACAAAGCCTGTTGAAAGAGTATGCTGGGATCATTGGTAATACTAGGTAGATTAGGAACTTGTGGCTGGAAATCTGAGTTTGAGTCATGCCTTTGCCACGTGGGAGCTATATTGTGTAACCTTGAACTAGGATCTTTTTCTGTCTGTACCAACCACTCAGGTTAAAATGGATATTACGATGACAGTACTTTCCTTAAATCACTGATGTGGAGATGGCAAAACGCACTGTAAACACTTGATAAATCATAAAGGACGACTATTGGAATATCTGTCTATCTCAGTCCCATCTCGAGTAAATGGGAGTTATTCAATAAAATCTTTTTTAATGACTGTTCAATTTCAGTGTCTCCTATGACATGGACACACACAGAGACACACACACACAACACACAAAAAAAAATAAGTGCCATAGAATGGAGAAATCTTTGTAAAATTTAATTTCACAATTTTTGGCCAGGGCTACATTCAACCCTGGAAATACAACTAGTGACATTTTCAATACTTCTCCTACTCTCATTACAGTCCTTAATTTACACAGTAACTCTGGAATTACTAAAAAAATAATGTTCACTCTCAGTTAGTTTTACAACATGATTCTTTCAAATGAGAAAATGGAGTGGGCTATAAACTGGGTTACAAATCAGGATATTTGAGCTTTAACTTTGGTTTTTACCACTGCTTAACCAATCTGTTTGAACTTATACCAGTTTTTTATCTATAAAATTGGGTAACAGCCTTTTTTTCTCCATGTTATTGTAAAAGTTAAATGAGATGATACGGGAAAATTCTCTAAAAAGTATAAAACACTCAAATAATGCAAGGTATGATCATTTTTAATAGACTTCTTTAAAGGCAATTTTCTTGGCTGAATAGAAATGTATTCTTGAATGTTACAGTCCAAGAAAATGTTAATATTTATCTTTTCCTGCACCTTTTTTCACATGAGATGACTTATTTCTTTTGCATGCATCAATATGTAACACATCCTATAATGAGATGATATTCTGTTATTTTACATTCTTTAGTAAAAGTCTTCAACTCAATAACAAATTGTATTCATAACCAACTCGAATAGCATCAGATCATTAAAATTTCCCACATACTTCTAACTCATTTATGTTATGTTGCAGTGGGACCCTTAGCCTTTGTGTCTTAGTAACTTTTCTCATTGCTGAGACAAAATAACCGACACCCACAATTTAAAGAAGGAAAGATTGATTTTGATTCACCTTTCAGAAGTTTCAGTCCATGTTCCACTGGTTCAAACACAGAAAAGCCATGATGAAAGGGTCTTCCAAGGAGGAAAGCTGCCAAAGTCATGGTGGCCAGGAAGCAGAGATAGAAGGGAGGAACCAGAGATGGCGATAGACCCTATCAGTCATGCCTCCGATGGCCAATCTCTTCTGTCCAGGCTCCACTTCCTAACATCACATGTACTTATAGGACTCTTGGGATTCAATAACCTTTCCAAAGCTCAACCTATGAGCTCATGAGATTTTGAAGGAACATTCTCTATCTAAACCATAACATATTGGAAACACAAATTCCCCACATCGGGATGCTATGAATGCATCTCTGACCTATTTCCTTATCATTCTCACTTGAATATAGCTTTGCCAAAGAAGAAGATCACTCCTTTCAGAGATCCAAATTTCCAGGTTACACTGACATTTGCTGCCAGATGTAATAAGCCTGCCGCCTACAACACCTTGCATTACAATCACCACTTAACAGCAAAAGCTTTTGTTAGGAGGGATCCTCTGCTAAAAATGCACATCTATTATCATAGAAGCTGTCTTTCGCATTCTTCTCTTGATTATATCAGCTCTCACCTTAGAAAGCACAGATAATGCCAGGGAAAGGACAATTTGTTTTGATGTTTGCGGCCCATAGCTGAAATCTACCTCTGGGTTTAGGCATATCCATCTGGGGAGAGTTAACAATGGGAGGAGAGAGGAATGACAAAGGAAAGGGGTGAAAATAGCTTTTTTTGGGGGGTGAGCTTTGTTCTATAGCCCAGACTGATCTCAAACTCACAATCCTCCAGCCTCAGCTTCCTGGTGCTTGGATTGTAGAGATAGACCACCATGCCCTGCTTGAATATGACCCTGAATGCAAACATGATTCTCTGTTTTTCAATGTTTTGGGCAATTTAAGCTTTCCCTTTCATTATTCACACACCATAAATTTAAATCCTCTCAACATGTGCTAGGTATTCTTCATGACCCTGCCAGATTCAGACCTATTCTCCACTTTCCCCCATCCTGCTTTGTTCAGGGAAAACTCACCTTTCAGACCACCCCTCTCCACCAAGGCTCCTTTGCCCTCTGACTGGCAGTGGTTTCCATCACTCTGAAGGACTGGCCATCCTCAGATCAAAAGGCAGCCTTGCCTTGTGATTAGACAGCAACTATGTTCATCTATCAAAAGCCACAGGTTCGGGCCGGTGAGATAGCTCAGTGGCATAAGCGCCTGTCTGGCAAGCGCAAGGTCCTGCGTTCAACTCCTGGTGCCCACGTAAAGGAAAAAACGGTCCAGTGATATCGCTCAGTGGTACAAGCGCTTGCTGGCAAGCACGAGGTCCTGAGGTCAACTCCTGGTACCCACATTAAAAAAAAAAAAAGCCACAGGTTCTACCTGGTACCTTCTCCAGAGCTACTGGTCACACCTCTTTCCAGGAACTTCCTCTCTCCTGGAGAAGGGCAGCTCCAAGGGTACCTGAGCAGCACATGCTGATTTCCCTTAACTGTGTCCAATTAACACTTTCAATCGCCCCTTCAGAGTATGAATAAGAGAAGATTAATTGAAGACAATAGGAGGCCAGGTTTTGCCTAAACATAACACAAAACTGTAATTCTGTCAAGATCTTTAAGAGTATCTACCACTCTTTCAGCCAGTGGTGCTCTCTGTCACCTGAGCATTCAAACCCAATGATATGAGAACATTTTTTTCAAGGTAAGTCAAACATAACAAATTTTAAGATCTCCACCTTTACATGTTGATTGAAATGTTTCTTAAACATTCTTTAGGCTGAACAAATTAAATATCCAGGTTGGGTTCAGTCCAAAGGGACATTGATTTGGGTTCTAAATGACTATGTTGCCTCCTTTTAGTTTTTTTTTTTTAAGTCTATTTTTCTTTACATTGAACAAATATAACAAAAATGGTTGAAATTCCCACCTTTACAGAATTTTCTTACTGAGTAATTTAGGCCAATATCTCTTCCCCCAATTATAAATCTCAAAGTAAGACAGAGATATGTGCAGAACTCAAAAGTCAGAAATCTCGATATGTTCAATGTATGAATCTAGTGAAACCACTTAATCTTAGTGTGGCTTAGTCTATTCATCTGCAAAATGAAGCTAATGGCCTCTTTCCTACCATCTTCATAGAGATATTTGCTGAGAAATGAAATTATATATAGTAAATGAAAAGTGCATTTGAGATTTTCAGAGAATGAAGTGCTATGTAAACCAAGAGGATTTATTAAGAAAATCCTCAGTGGTTTGCCAAAGCTTTTTTTTTTTTTCCCCCATTGCATGATACCAAGGTAATTGTGACTTAATGTCTCAAACCTAATGGAAGACATACCCAAATTTAACGTGGTCATTGTCAAAGCTGACAGTATTTTGGAATCTCTCCAGAAGCTTTCAAAAATCTGGATGCCTGGTCATCACCCCCTGAGATTCTGACTGAATGGACATAGGTGGACAGTATTAAAAACCTCCAGGTATTTCCAATTTCAGACATACTGTAGAGTCACTACTCATGGGAACTTTAAAACATGGAAAACAATCACTATTTGTTTATATGCATATCATTCAAATAAGTATCCACAAGTTTCCATTTAATAGCACCAATTATTACAGGTCACACTTATTAACATACATGCATACACAAACACACACAACTCTATCATTGCCCACTTACACACTGAGCATGATATGGAAGCATAACAATTATTGTAATAGAAAGCCAGAACTTGTTGAGTACTTAAAAGTGCTACAAAGCTTGTCCCATATAATGCTCACAATTACACACATGAACTAGTTAAGGATATAATTTCTACAATTCCCACAGAAGAAATTAGTCTTAGAGAAATCAAAATGACTTAGCCCAAGCTACACACCTATGCCTTGGCAGATTTGGGTTTTGAATTCTGGCAGCTTAACTATTGTAGCCAATGCATTTAACCACTATACCAATTTGTTTTCCACAGTGCCAGACACTGTAAGGGTTTATGACATGCATAAAATGGAACATGTGTCCTCAGAGTTTATGATATAAGAATGGAATTGTGATGCACGCTAAAACTCATAAGCAGTAGAGGAAAATGGTATGATTGTAGTCCCTGGAATTAGGAAGAAATGAGTCAGAAGGGGAAATAATTGCTTTGCTGAGTTCCCACATCTGCAACTACAGAGGAAGTAAGATGGAGCCAAACATCCCAAGGGAGAGAATGTGATAAGACCACCAGGAAAAGAAACCCTAGTCAACACCACAGGGTGTATTCACATATTTGCCAAATTTATTATGGTTATATCATTATGATAATCTGCTACCATCATTTGAAGTGAATATTATACCTACCTTAAAATGACCTAATCGTCAGCTCAAATGGCAAACCATGAATTTGGAAGAATTCATTTCACCTCAAACTCTACTTTTGATTCTTACTGAATTTTTTATAAGCACACCCACACTCCTAATAATTTGACTTTCAAAGGGATAGACAAATTGTATTCTTTTGTGGGAACAAATTATATGAAAATGAAATAAACATTGTTTAGAGAAAATTTTAAAAGTTGAAAGCAGAATATGCTTCTTTGTGTTTTTATTATCTAAATACAATGGGAAGGTAAGCAGGATCATTTTTTATCCACAATACATAAAATCTCAATTAGTTATGGTCTATTTGTGCACTGACTAAAAACATTCGTTAACAAAACAGAATTTTCTAGTTTGCTGGATAAATATACTAGAAGAAATTGCAGAATAATGTTGGGTTGCCAAGCAACCACAGCTCTACTCTCTCTTGTTTGTGATTAATCCAACTCATTCATCAAGCTTCTTAACCCAGTGCTGGAGAATTCCAAGCAATTTATTTCTTGGGAAAATTATAGTGACTTTTGGCAACACAATAACAGTTTTATTTTCAGAAGATAAACTTAGTTGTTCTTTTGATCAGACGGATGTGTTAATTCACTATTCTCTACGTGGTGCTAATGAGAAAGCTATAATTAACTAACTACACTATTGCGACACACATAAAATAAACTCCAGCAATTAGTAATGTTTAAGGTGTTAACCAGCCTCCAAAATTAGAACATACAGACTCTTTCCTCTAATAAAGATGTACGGAAAAGAAAAGCACCATATCTAATTAAATTGAGAATTGTTTCCAGTCCTTCCCAAGGGGAGGGGAACAGGCTTGTGATCACCAAAATGTGAGAGGTTTCACTTTAATAGCAGAGAAAATGGCTCGATGCCAATTCAACTTGTAGGTAGTCATAAAATGCTGGGGAATAATGTAATCTTTTCTTTCAAAGAATGTGTAGCACAATATTTTTCCAGGAATGAATAGAAAGAATATTATGCTTTCACTCATTAGCTGTGTTAACTTAGCATATTGTATGTAAATTACCATAATAATTGCATTCTCTTCAGACTGAATTTGTTAGAATGAAGCTGTAATCAAAATGCTCATAATTGAAAATATAGTATTCTCAGACTTGGTTTGAAAAAATAACAATGAATGCTGATTGAATCAGATGATAAGTTTCTAGCTGAAAACAGCCTTCAAACAGGGACAAGTTCATCTTCTTGATTACACCTTTGCATGTTAACTGTCTCCCTGAATTCAGGACTCAATGCCTCCTTAGCATCTGTCATGTTTTCCTATTTATGCCCTTTGTTTTGGCCTAAGTTAAGCCTTCCAAATGCACTATTGTTTAGATTTTTAAAGAAAACATAAAATGGTTAAAAGCTGAATTTTATTTCTGAAATACATTGGACTGTCTTGCTCTGTCATCTGTCATAAATCAAAGGGCAAACTAATTTCTAATAAATGGTACATTTAATGCCAAAGCCCCTGGGAAACAATATGTAAATTATCCCATGAGTTTCAGACAAGCTGTCACACTAATTCCTCAAGGTACCTTTTAAAGATGACATATTCACTGTGAAGATGAGAGTGAAGCAAAAGCCAAACTTGAAGAAATACTCTATTACCTGAATAGATGCTCCCAGGATTTCCTGACAATCATTCCTTCAAATCTGATGCCACTAGTTCCCCTCTATTACTTAATTTTCCTTTATTAGTTAAAAACTACTAGGATCACGTATCAGTCTTTATCATTTTCCTTATTTAATTCTCCATAAAAGGAAATGAGACTAAATTATTTCAACAAAGCAATTTTAGGTCAATCTCCGGTCTTCAAAGATTTCAGGCTTCTGTCCAGAAAATATTTTTTTCAAAGTGAAGTCTGTCATAAATGTCACTAAGGATCTTTGTGATAGTAATATCTGTCTGGCTTAACTGCAAGTCTATCAGGACATGACCATAATTTAGTAAGCTCATTAAAAATATTTAAAACTGGTTCATTTAATAGGATGTATTAACTTAAAAGTGATGAAATACATTATGAGCAGTCTCAACTCCTGTCAGACATGCAAGGTGCTCCATAGTACAGCTTCCTCAGCACTAGGTTAAGTTGGAACACTTATAGAACCCTTCTACTTACGTCCAAGTATCAAAAAATATCTACAGCCTGTACAAGCATAGGATATCAACAAACATCTATAGTCTTTACTTTAAAGGATGGGACACGTAAATCAACATGGAACAGAAAATAATCTGGAAAATATATATTTATAACCATAATCCTGTGTCTGCAGGACTGTCTGCGGTGAAGTAGGTACAAACACGCTCTGAAAGAGATTTTAATGAACTGCCATAGTCAGTACTCACATCTGGCTAGTAATAACTATTTGTCTCCATTTATTCAATGATAATATCACCCAGTAACAGCGAGCTTACAGGGAACAATTATAGTGACACTGCCATTACTAGAGGTAAATCCACACACTTCAGGCCATAAAATGGAAAAGTCAGGGTGTATACTAGACTTTAGAATCAGGTTAAATCATGAAAGCTATAAGGTGTTCCACCACAGAGAGACTGAAATTAAGACAAACCCACCTGCAACAAGGGCAGGTAAAAGAGGAAGCATGGTATTTTACACGCAAACCTGCAGAATAAGCTTTTCTTGTTACCCAAAGTTTCTCCAAATAGCTTTCTAAATTTATCTGTCCATCCACATAGTGAAAGCCCAACTTGACCAGCGATTGGTCAGTTTATATCTTCCAGTTTACTACAAGCCAGAACCAAGAGTTAGGTTAGGTTGTACCATTATTAATATTGAGATTAATCTTTAAAATTAGCACAGAATTTTGCCTTGCCCTCAATAAAGGTGCAGAGAAATTGAAAATCCAGCAAACCCAACTACTTGTGGATTAACATTAAAAGAAATGCAATCAACAACAACTTTGAACTGTATGATGCATCAGACACGGGGTAAACTGTCCACTTGGCCTGTCTCCTGCCAGTTTTACACCAATCCTATAGAGAATGTGTAGATATTATCCCTACTATTTGGAAAGGGAAAGTGAGGGACGGAATAAATGGCTCTTCCAACTCACACATCACAGAGATGGTGGAGCTGGAATGCGAACCCACATGGTTGCCCGAGGAGACTACCTTGCCCTAACCCAGGTGTTTTACAAGTGCCCATTTCCGCGCGCACGCGCAGACACGCCATCTGTCCCAGCCCGACACGAGAGTCCCAGCGGGAGCGCGCCATCGCGCATGCGCCTGTCCAGCCAAACCCTTGCCTACTCGGTGGGCTGCTCTGTAGCCTTCGCGCTAGGGGCTGAACCCCAGCGCCCCTCTCCGAAAGCTGAACGGCGGCTCCCTTCCCGCGGAGCCAGCCAGCTGGCCGCTGCACACCTGTCCTCCTCAGCTGTCTCCCGCATGTCCCCACCAGGATGCTTTGCTGACAGCGCGACCACCCGCTCTGCTCTCGCCCCTGTGCAGCACCTGGGCTTGAATACCTGGGCCCGTGTCGACGCGGTTCCCCGGCCCCTGGATTTTCGCAGAAATTCCTTAGCCCTGGCCCGGGCTGAGAAAGTGAAGCTCACTGCGAGCAAAAGGAGTCGGGGTGAAGAGACCAGGGCAGCCCAGCCTCGTGGCTCCAATCCCTGCTCTCCAAATTAATCACTATATTCCTGTTCCCTCCCCACGCACAATCTCACAGTAAAGGCGAGAGAGAGAGAGAGAGAGAGAGAGAGAGAGAGAGAGAGAGAGAGAGAGAGAGAGACAAAGAGGGAAAAGGGACCATCCGTGACTGGCATCTCTAGCTCCCCGCACTGGGCTACCAGGGAACCATGGCAACCAGGACCGACTGCCCTCTCGC
This sequence comes from Erethizon dorsatum, assembly GCA_028451465.1. Lineage (NCBI taxonomy): Eukaryota > Metazoa > Chordata > Mammalia > Rodentia > Erethizontidae > Erethizon > Erethizon dorsatum. Next base: position 53,499,634 of record CM051825.1, on the reverse strand, counting down.
CCTCACGGTGGTCTCCGGAGGTGGAGCATCTACGCCTCCCAGTTTTCTCACACCCCCCAGCCCTATGGGCCAGAGAACCCCCATTCTAGACTGGCAGCATTTTCGGAACCCCACGGGTATCTGGGATCCTCTCCTGAGAATAAAAACGAGATAGGGGTTGGGGCGGGGGAAGGGATCCTAAGCCCCATAACGTAAGAGATGGGCCAGGGAGACAGAGGCCAGGAATGATTCCAAACTGTGCTGAACCTCGGACCCCGCACCCAAGAGCGGGCTGGAATCTACAGGAAGATGGGAATCGGCTCAAGAGGGTACGGAGGGGCGGAGGTGGGGAGGTGCAAGGAAAGACTGAGGGTCTTCCCACCGGTGACCCTATTTACTCCGTCGGACTCACCCCGAGCTTCTGAATATAGCCTCAGCTACCCGAGGCGGGCTAAGAAAGGAGGTGTCTCTTCTCAGGTTGGGGGCTGAGGGACCTCGGATCACTCCCATTTAGGGCAAGGATGGGGGCCGTGATTGCGCACCTTTTCTATCGTAACGGGTAGAACCTGTGCTTCCAGGAGCGAACCTTTCATTCCCCGCCATCTCATCCCAAAAGTTGCCCACTGGGCGAAATGGCAGAGCCCCCAGGGCTATCGAGAGACGTGTACATTGACGCACCTGAGTCGCCTCCAGCACCCGACAGGTCCGGTGCCTTCCTCCGGGAAACTTCTCCCCACGCTGGCTTGAAGTGGGGACAGGGCGCAGCAGGGTCCAGCGACTCTGAGCAGATCCAGGAGTTTCTGCCGAGCTATACCCGCCGATCCGCACCCGGGTCTGCCCGCGGAGATCCCGGCTGTGCCCTCCCGCTGCTGGCACTGGTTGCAAGAAGGCTGGACCTGTTCTGGCTGGCGCCGGGATCCACGCCCTCCTGCCGGAGACTGGCTCACGCCTCTCCTCCTCTATTCCTCGGTTCTGCTCTGCCACCCCTCACCCACGCAGCTTATTTTCCCTCCCTTTGCACGTTCCTTTGGGACCGAGAGAGTTACACCTCTAAGACTTTTATTTCGTGAAAATCAAGAGATGAAGACAAAACTTTGCTTGTCATTTTCTGCATCTCTAAATCCTAAGAGCTAGGATGGGGCCCCTTTATTGGCAAAGGAGACATTTAGAAGAAACCCCTCCCCCCTCTCTCCTGAAGGTTTCACTCAGTTCGTATTCCGAACACGGGTTGCCAGTCTGGTTTTCCCCCACTGCTACATGTTGGAGGGGTGTGGTGTCATGTGCTTGTAAAAATTTTCTTCTTGGCCTTCCTTCCTCATTTAGCGGCATGTTGGGGCTTGTTATTAAATTGATCTTACTACCGTAAGCTGTCAAATCCATTCACACAGAAATTTAGAGGCTTCCCACTATTACCATGTTTTAAAATCTTCCTTGACTACTTAAGAGTCCATATTTCACATTGTTCCACAATGTGTTTCCCACTTCCCCTCTATTAATTCACTATTACAGAAGAAAGACTGGTGTTCCTCTTTCCGATACAAAAAGCCATTACTGACGCCTTGTCAATTCTATTAACAAATAGAAATATTTATTTTAGGATCCCAAATATAGGTAAGTTCCAGGTTTTTTCCTGTAACTGATGTATGTAGCCCTTTAATTTTCTTCCCCTCCATTGAGGACGTTTTCCAAAATGTTCACAAAACAATGCCACTTTAAAAATCTTGTTGCATTTAAGTTCTCTTTGATGGTAACAGGATTATTGACTTCTAATTTTCAGGCCACTAAGGCTGTGAGACTGACCTTACAGTCTCATTTTGTTCTCATGTAGTGCCTTAAACAATGAGGATATTTAGAGCGGGGAGCTACCCTCAGATCTGGATGCCTGCAGAGAGCAGAAACAGGGAAGGCAACTCAGGATTCTGCCTCAGAAGCAACTGAATAAAATATATTGAAAATGAATAAATGGATTTCTACATTTTAATAATTGCTAACCTGTGAGCCTCGATTCTGTCAGCTCATGTGTGGACAGAGTTCCTGCTGACTGCATTGGCAAATTGCAAGCCCAAGTAAAGGCAGGATTTGTCCTAAGTTTAAATTGTACTACTGGACCGATTTCTTTGCCTGTGCCATCATTATTCATGTGGCATGCTTTCCAAAGTAAAAATAAGGAAAATTGAATGAAACTCCGGCAAGGAAAACACTATGCCTGTAGGAAACAATTTCTAAGGCCAAGGAACCACAAGAGAGTCACAAAACCAAGGTGGTCTCAAAACTTCACTACCTTGTGGGGAAACATTCACTGAGCAAGAGACTCAGAACTGCATATTGACCAGATTAAGAGACTACTCCTAAACACACAGCTCTTTCCTTCTTTGAGGTTCTCTCATGTGATAGCAGATCATTAGAAATATGTGTGTATGTGTACATTTCTTAAATTTAATTTACATATATGTAAAGAGAAAGAGAGAGGGAGAGCTTCCTATTTATCAGTCACTGCTTTCTTTAGGTGTTAGGGTGTACTTGGCAACTCAATATATAAAACCGATTCCTTCTTTTTAAATCAAATACCCAGAAATACATTAGATAATACCAAGTAACAATAGCATTAACTAAAAGATGAAGCATCAGTTCTTAAATATGGGTTTTTCTTAATATGTGTACTTCTCCGCCCCTGCTACTGCATGTAAATGTGGAAATAATAGCTGCCTCTCGCTTATTAGGAATGGTAATTAAGTCAGCATAAATGCAACACACTTTACCACAGGCAACCAAGTTTTAAGAAAGAGAAGGGGGTAGAGAGAGAAAAGATAGGGAAAGAAAAAAGGCAGGAAGGCAAGAACCAAAGAAAGAAGGAAAGGGAAGGCAGGCAAATGATGAGCCAAGGAAAACAGAATTCTCTCAGAGGTATACAGAGTAGAGGCAGATGACTTTAATTTCCACATCCAAGAAACACCACGTAGCTATGATCTCCAAGGATAGGTTCATAGTTTTATACATTATTAAATACAGGCAACACAGTTAGGCTTTCCTGGCGAAAGCAACTCACAGCTTCTCTGCCTCAGCTTCCAAGAAGGCTGAAACCAGAAGGCAGCCTTCAGTCAGACTGGATGTTTGTGAGAGATGCCTTCTGCCCATTGCTTTGAACCTCTCTCCTGGCTCTGATTCTACTGTCTGACGCTTTGTTCAGACCCATTTCCCACTCATCACACCATCCACTTCTATCAGGCACAGTTGCACATAGGTGCTGGAGAAAGACTACAGTCTTAGGAAATCTGATTGCATTAGCTTCGAAAGGTGTGAATTTTCTCTCACAATTGAGGAAGGCGCTGTCAAGTGAATATACTACCATCAAACCACAAATGAAGGGGAATGAAGGCTTCTTTCATGAATAGAAGCAGAAGGTGAGAGAGATAGGCCAATCATCTGGAAAAAAGATAAAAGGTATGAAAAGCTGCTGCATTTTTCAGCTCTTACTGCTGATTTACTACCTACCCTCAGCCTGAACTATCATTTGATATCAGTCCCAGAGCTAGGGCCGTTGGAGGAGTATTGCCTTTTGGCAAAGCCGAGTAGCTAGTTATGGCACCATTCCTAGAAAAATTGTTTAGCAGAAGAGCTGTAGTTTTGGAAATGGCATTTCAGTCTAGCGGTACAGAATAGTCGAGGGGTTTTCTGGGCAACAGCTATAATAAGGGAAAACAGGACGTTCTACTGAGGAATAGATACTTAAAGTACCTTGGAAGTACAAAGCAGCCACCTTCAGCTTAAATATTAATAAAGTTAAAGAAGACCATATTAACTCTGCAGAGTTACACTGACAGCGTCAATATTCCTTTAACTTGTCCTTTCACACGAGAACAAAGGAACATGTATTAAAAATCAAAGGATAATAATTCTGGGACAAATAAGAAAGTAAAATCTTGTATTTTATGCCATGGATCATTAATATGTATGATTCTGCTCTAGGAGGATGTGGAATCAAATACTTTCACCAGATTTTGAAAGGGTTATGTAATTTTAGGGCCATTAATTATATTACCTTATGTATCTTAGATAATGTTGAGCATTTTCAAATCTCCTTCCTTAGGGCATCCATTGATTCCTTGTGCAAAGCAGAAAAATTTCTCATCCTGCAATCAGAAATACCTGCCATGGCTAGTTTACTCTCCTCCAAAATCCTCTGCAGTTACTCTTATCTCAAAAGCCTATAAACTGAACTCAATTCACTGGTAAAGATTCACATAGGGGGCCGGTGAGCTGGCTCAGCGGCTTAAGCGCCTGCCCGGCAAGCCCGAGGGCCCGAGTTCGACTCCCGGAACCCACATACGAAAAAGGGGCCGGTGATATCGCTCAGCGGCACGGGCGCCTGCTGGCGCGCGAGGTCCTGAAGTCGACCCCCTGGTACCCACAAAAAAAAAAAAAAAAAGATTCACATAGACTGTGGGGCTGGTGAGATAGCTCAGTGGCATAAGTGCCTGCCTGGCAAGCTCAAGGTCCTGAGTTTGACTCCCAGTAGCCGCATTAAAAAAAAAAAAAAAAAAAAAGATTCACATAGACTAAAAGTCAAGGTTTGGAAAAAGATATATCATGCAAGTTAAAACCAAAGCCAAGCAAGACTACCTATCAGATAAAGTAGAATTTAAATTTAAAAACTCTGAAAAGTCATTAAACATTGATAAGCGAGTCAATTTCATGGGAAGATATGACAATTTTAAATGTATATGCATTGAACATGAGACTACAAAAATACATAAATCAGGGGCTGGTGAGATGGCTCAGCGGTGTAAGCGCCTGCCTGGCAAGAGCGAGGGCCCGAGTTCGACTCCTGGAACCCACATACGAAAAAAGGGCCGGTGATATCGCTCAGCGGCACGAGTGCCTGCTGGTGCGCAAGGTCCTGAGGTCGACCCCCAGTGCCCACAAAAAATAAATAAATAAATAAATAAAGATTGCTTTAAAAAAATACATAAATCAAATAGTGTTACAATTAAAGAGAGATATACTTATACAATAATAGAATTAAATACTCCAATTTCCTCAGCAGAGAGATATACAAAAAAAAAAAAAATCAACAACAAAAAATCCTCTGAGTTTTGCATACTATAGAACTAATCAACCTAATAGTAATTTTTTTTTTTTTTTTTTTTTTTTTTTGAGACAGGGTTTTTTCTATGCAGTTCAGGCTGGCCTTGAACTCGAGCAGGTTCTCCTACCTCAGCCTCCTGAGTACTGGGATTACAGGTGTGTGCCACCACACCCAGCTTTTTCTTTTCTTTCTTTATTTTCTTTTTTTTTTTTTTAACCTAATAGTCATTTGCAAAACATTTGGACCTACAGTAATATAACACATTCTTCTCATATATAAAACAGAAATCAGATATCCATAAATCTTTGAAACTTAAAATCATGTCACATATCTATTCATTCCATAGTGGAATAAAACTATGTATCAACAATAGGAAGAATGGGAAACAATAAAAAGTAGAAATTTAATAATAGGGTCCTATATGACCAATGGTATTTAGAATATTTAAAGGGAAAGAAAGAAAACATTCTACAGAATGAAAATGACAATACAACCTACCAAAAATTTGGGGATACATCAAAAGCAGTACTAAGATGAAAGTTAATAGCAATGAATACACACATTAAAAAAGAAAGCGCTGTCTCAAATAAACTAACAGTGCTCTTCAAAGACTTAGAAAAGCAAGAACAAACCAAACCCAAAATTAGTAGAAGGAAACGGATGATAAATTTCAGAAGCAGAAGTAAATAAATTCAAAACTAAATCAAAAATAGAAAAGATCAATGAAACAAAGAGTTGTGTTTCATTTTGTTTTGTATGTGAGCTTTATTATTACTTTGTGTTAGTTATACAGAATAGATTTTTTTTGGCATATTTTAAATGCACTTAGCATAATTTAATTATTTCACTGCCCATTATCCCCTTCTCATTACCTCCCCTTTGCCTGATTTCCTTATTCTTCTCTAATAGCCTCTCTCTCTTTTCCTCCCTAGATTTCACATGTGAGAGAAGCATGGAAGATTTGACTTTCTGAGTCCGATTTATTTAGTTTAACACTATGATTTCCATACAATGTCTTGCAGGTGACAAGATTTTGTTCTTTGTAGCTGAATAATATATATATAGTATATATAATATAATAATAATAATAATAATAAATCTTGGGCCGGTGAGATAGCTCAGCAGCATAAGCGCCTGCCTGGCAATCACGAGGTCCTGAGTTCGACTCCCAGTACCCACATATGAAAAAAGGGCTGGTGATATCGCTCAGCGGCACGGGCGCCTGCTGGTGCGTGCGGTCCTGAGTTCAACCCCTGGTACCCACACACACAAAAATAATAATAATAATAATAATAATAAATCTCTACCAATTAAATCATTCACGGCACCTAGTCTGGCTCCCTAGCTTAGATATTGTGAGCGGCACTGCAGCAGACATGGCTACCAGCCATCTCTACAGTATGCTGACTTTAATTCTTTTGTGTATATACAATGAAATGATACAGCTGAATAAAATGGAAGGACTATTTTCAGTTTTTTGAGGAATGTCTGCACTGATTTCCATAGTAGCTGTACTAATTTATATTCCCACCAGCAGTATAGAAGGGATCCTATTGTCACACATCCTCGTCAACATTCATTGCTCATTCTTTCTTTTTCTTCTTTTTTTTGTGGTACCAAGGATTGAACCCAGGGATTTCTCACTGAGATACATTCCCAGTCCCTTTTTAATACTTCTTTTGGGAGAGGGTCTTGCTGAGTTGCTAAGAGACCAAGGCTGAGCTTGCATTTGTCATCCTCCTGCCTCAGCTTCCCAGAGATATGGGATTACAGATGTGCACTTCCACACCCACCCTACTTTCTGTATTCTTGATGATAGTCTCTTTAAGAAGTGGCATTGGGGGCCGGTGAGACGGCTCAGCGGCTTAAGCGCCTGCCTTGCAAGCGCGAAGGCCCGAGTTCGACTCCCGGATCCCACATACGAAAAAGGGGCCGGTGATATCGCTCAGCGGCACGGGTGCCTGTTGGCGCGCGAGGTCCTGAGGTCGTCCCCCCGGTACCCACAAAAAAAAAAAAAAAAAAAAAAAAAAAAAAAAAAGAAGTGGCATTGGGAAAGTTAGATGAAAATTATATGTAGAAGATAGAAATTAAATCCCTATCTCCCACCCTGCATAAATATTAATTCAAAATAGATCAAAGACATAAGAATAAGGCTGGAAACCTTGAATCTGCTAGAATAAAACATAGGACAAGACACAGGCATAGGCAACAACTCCCTGAACAGGACTCCAATAGTTCAGGAAATAATAGAAATTAACAAATGGGATTGCTTCAAATTAAAAACATTTGCTTGGCAAAGAAAACATTGAAAGACCTCGGAAGGGGAGAAAATCATGTCAGCAACCTACAGAAATTTTAAAACCCAGAATATACAAGAACTGAAAAACCTTAACTCGAAAAAAACCCAAATAACTTAATGAATAAGTGGGTGAATGATCTGAACAGACACTTCTCAAAAAAGAACAAATGGTCAAATGCAAATCAGAACAACATTTTAAGATTCCATCTCACCACAGTCAGAATGGCTTTCATCAAGAACATGAAGGGCTGAATTTTTAAAAGGATAAAAACAGTGGACAAGCCATTAATTAGCTAGACAAACTGGAAGTAGAGAATACCCAAATATATAAAATCAGATATGAAAAAGGGAACAAAATGCCTGATACTTCATTAATATAAAGGCCCATAAGAAACTGCTATGAACATATGAATCTACTATGCTAAAAAAGGGGAAATCTAGAAGAAAAGGATAAATTCCTGAACACACACAACCTTCCAAAATGGAATCAAGGAGAAAAAGAAAAGTTAAACAGATTAATACTGAATAATAAGACTGAAGCATTAAATGAAAGTCTCCCATCGAAAAAAAGTGTAAGAGTTGGTGGCTTTACCACTGAATTCTATGATGTATTTAAAGAACTATTATAATTCTCAAATTATTCCAAAAAATTTAAATGAAGGGAAGTTTGCCAAAATATTTAATGGAGCCAATATTACCTTGATATCAAAACCAGACCAAGATACAACAAAAGGAAAGTATCAACCCATGTCATTCACAGGGATGGATCTTCAATAACATGCTAGCAAACTAAATTCAACAGCATTTTAAAAGTTCACGCATATTAATTAAGTGAGATTCATCCCAGGGTTGTATGAGTGGTTCGACATATGCAAATAAGTAAATGTGTTACAACACATCAACATAATGAAGGACAAAATATCTATATGGTCATTTCAATAGATGAATGAAGATATCTTCATGACAAAAACTAAATTAGTTTTTGAAAGAGCATACCTCAAATATTAATGGTCATATGTGAAAAATCCACAGCTACTATTATACTGAACAGCAAAAAGTCGAAAGTGATTTCTCTAAGCTCAGGAATAAGACAAAGATATCTAATTCCACTACTTTTCTTTAATATAGTACTAGAAGACTTAGCAAAAATAGAAAAAAAAAATGAAAAAATGGCATCCAAATTGGAAAGGAAGATGTTAAATTATCCATATTTGCAGATAACATGATTTTACATATGGGAAAACCTAAATACTTCATCAAATGGTTGTTAAAACTTATAATCAAAACAAGTAAAATTTCAGGATACAATATCAACATTACATGTGTACCATATCTATACCCCAGTAATGAACTAACTGGAAAAGAAGATTAAAAAATACACCTATTCCCAGTAGCTATAAAAAAAATGTTTAAGAATAAATTTGACAAAGAAAATGAAAGATCTTTATGATTAAAATTATAATATGCTGATGCTAGAAATTATTGAAAACACACACAATGAAAAGACAACCCATGTTCATGAACAGCAAGAATTCTAATTGTTAAAATGACCATATTATCCAAAACAATCTGTAGACTCAATGCAATGTCCATCAAAATAGCAATGACACTCTCCTGAGAACTCCACAAAAGAATCCTAAATTTATAATGGAATCACAAAAGACAGAGTTGGATATTAGAAAATAGTGGTTTCTCTATACAGTACAGTAGGAATGTACTGTAGTGATTAAAACAAACTATAATGTATTTAACAATGACTAGAAAACAAAAGTATGAAATTTCCAGCACATAAAATTGATTATTAATTGAAGAGATGGCAATGCTTATTTGATTACTATGCACTATATACATGTATTGCATTACCACCTAGTACTCCATGAATATGCACAAGTAGTGTGTCTCAGTATTTTAAAGTTGAGCATAAATCTAGACATGTGTGGGGACATTGTTTTTTGAATGATAGTATATTGTACACTTTCCAGATATATTGTTTGCTGTTTTAAAAAGTGCTGTGGACCAATTAACCTTCACTATGCTATTTTTAGGGATCAAAATTAATCTTTTCCATTAACTTTTTCTTGCCAAATATACAAATTAATAGAGATGTTCTTAATTCACAAATTGCTATTATGTGATACTACACTTTGTTAACAAAGGCATAACTCAGTCTTTGACAAACAATGCTTCAGATTTATTTTCTTTCAAGTGTTAAATAGACATACAGATTCTTGATGTTGTTTTTCAGAATATGGTAAACAGACAAACTCATCAAGACATTCAAATCTCTATGCCACAGTATAAAAAGCCCACAGCAAAGATTCCAAGTCTCTTATTTGTATTGAGATGGAAGACTAGTTTTATAGGGATTAGTTCCTCTATTTTTGGCCCTATTCTTTGTGTTTCTTACCCAGGAATTTTTTTGCCAGTTCATACTACATCTAAGGGTACATAACCAGGCATACACTTTATATAATACTCACTTGCTTATGTTCCAAGTTTTCTGTAAACAGGAGATACCTGTTTAGAGAAATACACAAGAACATATATACCAGACTGAACTACATGATGTTGTGACTATGTAATTTTTTCTGACCTGCAAGAATAACAATTTCATGTTGTTCAACCTAGTAGATTATTGGTAATGCTATGATGAAACAGCCCATAAAATTTGTTTTCAAAGATTTTGCAGTATGAGAAATTTTTTCCAATCCAAATTTGTGGACATTGAGTAATAGATCTTTTTAGGACCAAACATCCTGCAGAAAAGAAAAACCTATTAAGTATGGACAAAGTATAAAAAGCAAATTCTGGAAAGTACTGGAAATTCACCCAGAACAGGCAGATACTAGAGAAGCTAGATAGCTGAAGGAAAGGAAAATCACTAGGTGAATTACCTGCTTTGTGATTTTGAGCTGGAGTTCAGGACCCAGTCTGCCCAATTTGGGTGGATAAAGTAAAGAAAGGAAACACAGTTACTACCTCAGAACACTATAGGACAGAGCTTTGGAAGCCAAAGAAAATGGAAAATGGGAGGAGAAATGAATCAAAGAGACAGCAAGAGAGCAAGAGAGAGCGTTTATACATGCAAAGTTTTGAATCTTACAAAGTTTTGTATGTATAAATACTGGCCAAACTCTGCCCATTGTCTGAAATATGCATTAGCAGATGCTATAGAATGAATAGTTGTGCGCCTATTTCCCAAATTCACATGTTGAAACCTAATCCACAGTGTGATGGTATGTGGAGATAGAGTCTGCATGTGTAATTAAACCATGAGGCTAACAGATACCTCAGGAATGGATTAGTGGCCTTGTAAAAGAGACCCAAGGAGCTCCTTTCCCCTTTCTGCCACATGAGGACACAGTGGGAAGATGGCTCCTTGTGAACCAGGAAGTGAGCCTTTACCAGATAACAAGTCTGTCAGTACCTTCACCATGGGTTTCTGAGTCTCCTGAACTGTGAGAAATAATTTTTTGTCATTTATAGGCCACTCAGTCTCTAGTGTTCTGTAATAGCAACCAAAATAAACTAAGAAGGGGCCGGTGAGATAGCTCAGCGACATAAGCACCTGCCTGGCGAGCGCAAGGTCCCGAGTTTGACTCCCGGTACCCACAAACACACACACACACAAAAAAAGGCCAGTGATATCGCTCAGCGGCACGGGCGTCTGCTGGCGCGCAAGGTCCTGAGTTCGACCCCCAGTATCCACAAAAAAAAAAAAAAAAAGAAAGAATTCCTTGCCTTTGGGCAGGTGAGATGGCTCAGCGGCATAAGAGGGGCCTGGCAAGCGCGAGGTCCTGCGTTCGACTCCCGGTACTGACATACGAAAAAAGGGCCGGTGATATCTCTGAGCGGCATAAGCACCTGCCTGGCAAGCGCGCGGTCCTGAGGTCGAACCCTGGTACCCACAAAAAAACAAAAAAACAAAAAACAAACAAAAAAAAAATCTAAGAAGGAAGGCAGTCTCCACACATTTCTGGTGAGGTTAAAAAAAGTAGATTGAGATTTCAACAATCATTCATTGCATGGGATACTTTAGTTTGATTTCTGATACATTTATATCTGTTAAGAAAAATGGAAACCAATATTATTTTGAAAACAGAATCCAAAATCTCCACATAGGTCAGAAAACAGTCCAAAATGACAATATATGAAAAAAAACACAAGGTGTTCCATAGTCAGTAAAACAATGAAGATGAATACCCACACTAAACAGTGGACTTAGCAAATAACACCCACACTAAAGCACAATTATAATCATGCTAAAGAAGACATTCTTTAAATAAACTTAAAACTAGAAAAGAAAACCTAAAAAGAAAAAATATAATCTTTAAAAGAGAACAAAAAGGATATTCTAGGTTTGAATATATAATATCTGAAATTAAATATTTCAGTTAGCTTAACAGCAGGTTGAAGACAACAAAGAAAAGGGGTGATGTACTTGAATTTAAACCAATAGACAATTTCTTACATCAAAAGAGGGGGAAAAGACCAGATGGAGCAAAAACAAACAGAAGTTCAAAATATGTATATAACTGGATTCCTAAAAGAGGAGGGGAGATAAAATATAATTGATTAAGTAGTAGCAGGAAATGTACCAAAATTGGTGAAAATAAGAAATTCATAGATTCAAGTATATCAGCAAAACTTCAGAAAGATAAAAATAGAGTGCCACCCAATTGCATAATAATAAAGGTACTGAAACACAAAGACAAAAAGAAAACGTTGATAACACCCAGGAGAAAAAAACAGCACATTATACACTGCTTATAGCAAGTTTAAATCTTGAAAGAAAAATAAACAAAAAATCCCTTCCAACTCATAATTCCTTGTCCAGTGAAAATATTCACATATGTAGACAAAATAAAATTCCTTTTCAGATAAAAGAAAACAGAGGATTATCACCATCAGAATTGTACTGTGAGACACTGTAAAAGTAGATTTAAAGCTAAAAGGAAATGATACCAGATTGAATTCAGTTATCTATAGAAAAATAAGGACCATTAGAAATGATAAATACATGGGTAAATATGAAGACTATTTTTTCTTTCAATTTATTGAAATTATATATGACTATCAAAACCCAAAACTCCTAGCTCTTGTTTCCAAAAAAACTGAGACACTTTTCCAACTCCAGAGAAATGCACATTATCACATATACATAAAAATATCAGTTCATGTATGAAGATATATTTCAAAATTCTGTATTTCCTATATAAAAATGCATTATCTTTCACAAAGCTGATTTCCTCTAGTGCTTATGTTTAGCAAAACTAAGGAAGCCCGCAGAGATTTTACAAAAAGATCAGCCCAATTAGATAAAAATTAAAATCCTCTTTCAGATCTAAATTTTGCATCAGTTCTCTAGGAGGAAAAAGATCATTAAATTATGATTTAATCTCAGAGTTCTTTACTGACTAGAATGTGAAACAGCCTAACATTTGCATCTGAAAACAAAGGGATAAAGATAGCAAGTCCACTTCAAAATAAAAGAACTCAAATATAACTCAATTTCAATGAACTGTTTAAGAGAAGTATAGAACAAGTCTCTGACTGTACAATGTTTTTTTCTTATTATTACTACCCATGGAAAAACGTTGTGGTGGAAGCAGCTAGAATTGCTGAACTGATAAATATCTTAAACACAATGTAATTAGCCACAATTCTTGTACACCAAACACGTTTTATTTGTTTTGTTTTGTTTTATCTAATGAAAGATATATTTTGAGGTACTAATTTTTATTCTTAAAATTAGACTGAAAAATTGAAGTTAACATCTTTCAGCTGATGATTACTTGAGGGCCAGACATAATTATTCTAAACAAAAAATGTTTTTCTTAATGGGATTTCATTCAATGTCACCTCATACCTATTCTTTTACAGAAAAGTTATATAGCATGTGCAGAAAAATATGTCTTTTAATGATCCAATAACCAATTAAATATGAAACTATAACGTATAATGTATTTTTGTTAGTTTTCAAGACACTGGTATTAATAGTCCTTTTTAAAGAAATAAACAGGAAAAACATAGAAGTGAGTTTTCTTATTTTCATAAACTTTTTCTTTATAAGTAAATTATTTGGAGGATCCTGTGCTCTTCAACACACATAAAAATATTACAAATATGTGACAGAAATAAACAGAATAATGGGAAAAGAGAAAAAAAAGCATAAACATATTACAAATGTTTCATCTAACAAATTTTTTAACTTTATTTCACATTTTTTGAGAAATACATAGGGTTATTAATGAAATATATAGAAAACACAGTTTTTCATTAAATACTATTCAAATAAAAAGCAGCTTAAATTTGTATACTCTGATATTACTAATAATACACTTATGCTTAATTCTCACACCTTCTCTAAAATTCAAATATAGTAAAAACCTAAGATACATCCCAAACCATGCAATGAAAAATAGAGAAATCTTTTGAAAAACTTAAAATCCTTTCAAAATAATTTTCATTTTAATAATAAGTCAATATATTCACTAGGGGTAAATTGCAAAGCTTTCCTGAACAGTTCTTCTTCAAATGATTTAAATATTGAATTCTGGTGCCAGATCTTGAAGGTGATAGTTGACAAATAACTTCTCTAGAAGTTTGTGAATAAAGAAGCATGGCCTATGTTCCACACTTGACAAATTACACACATCAATTATAAGATCTCAGAAAGAAAGGCATTCCCATGCCAACCTTGAAGCCCTCACCAAGAATTTATTCCAGCCATAACTCCACACTGATGACGGAGCAAACCTACATAAAATGGGGACTTTACCAAAGGAATTGTTTATAGAAGGGTCAGAAAAGGTTTCCCGTAAAACTCTGTGGAAGCCCAACTGTTTTGTTCTATTTTACGCTTACCATAATAAACTCTTACCCTTTAAGTTATAGGGTTTTCTCACCATCATGTGACTGAAGATGTAAGGTGAAGCAGCCTCTTTTAGAATTGTCTCAAAGAGGGAAAATACAATATGTTCCCTGAAATAATGACTGTGGTTTTTGTTCATCTCTTTAGCAGATGAATTGGGCTTCTTGGGAATTGGTAGTTAAAGGGAATTGCAGTCATGGAGAGCATCACAGATTTTTCACTTGGTGCTATCAGTAGGTGTTATCTTGTATATTTGATGAAGATGGATGACTTTGTTTTTGCTCTTGATTCCCAAGAGACTGAACTTTAGTAGAAGTGAGATAGGATATAAGAAATAAAGGGGCCGGTGAGATGGCTCAGCGGCGTACATGCCTGCCTGGCAAGCGCGAGGGCCCGAGTTCGAATCCCAGATCCCACATATGAAAAAAGGGCCGGTGATATCGCTCAGTGGCACAGGCGCCTGCTGGAGCGCGAGGTCCTGAGGTCGACCCCCGGTACCCACACACAAAAAAAAATAATAAGAAGAAATAAAGATAGGTGAAAAGGGGGCCGGTGAGATGGCTCAGCGGCTTAAGCGCCTGCCCGGCAAGTGCGAGGGCCCGAGTTCGACTCCCGGAACCCACATATGAAAAAGGGGCCGGTGATATCGCTCAGCGGCACGGGCGCCTGCTGGCGCGCGAGGTCCTGAGGTCGACCCCCCGGTACCCACAAAAAAAAAAAAAAAAAAGATAGGTGAAAAGGAGACAAGGAAAATCTTGTTATAAAAATTGTACTTTCTGTTTTTGAAGAAAAACAAATCTTCAGGAAACAAAGTTATCCAAAATTACAATGCCTTTTCCCTTTCTGGGGAACTTATTAAAAAAAAAAAAAAAGACTGAGATTCTTAATGATACAATATGCCTGTAAACTGGGCTCCTGCTTTTCACCTGTAAATTGAGCCTGACTTCCTCTCACAGACTTCAGTCCTGAAAATAGCAACACTATTAAGTGGGTAGCATATCTCTAAATTTCAAACACGTACAAATGGTTTACACTCTAACCTAGCCCACTAAATGGGTAACCTGACAGTAGGAATCCATACCCTGTATCATCCGTCTTGAAGACACTCCTATGACCGCATATCTCTCAGTCCAGACCATAATGTGCCTCTTTCTGAGGGCTCCCCACTCTGTTGTCTCTAAGTGTGCACTTCTTTAATTCTGCCTATACCATTTTTATGTCTCTCACTGCTATATCCTGAAATTCTTTCCTATGTTAGAAGTCAGTGAATCTACTATCTACGCCATGGGAGGGGTGAGGCGAAGTTCTGCTTTCTTCTTTAGGAGACCTGCTCAGACCCTGTCCAGTGACAAAGGATAGAGAAAGTGTCGTTCAACTGGGTAACTATGATGAATATTAAAATCAGAAAACAAAGAGTCTAAATCATGAACCAACATTGCTTCCCTAAATTAAATATAATTTAAGGAACAAATGTAATTCTCTCTCTGGGGAGAGAGTAAAGAAAACATAAACAGAATAATCTATATTAAAAATACCTCATCTAGAAAATAAAATTTATAATTTTATTTTACATATCTTGAGAAATAACCCAATTAATAAAATATGTGGTTTCTATGGTCAAAATATCTTACATAAAGCTTACATAAAGTAGGTAATGAAGAACTGATATGTCCTTTATAAAATCTTGGGTTCAATCCTTAATTATTAAAAAAAGAAGAAATGAGAATGGAAAAATGTACATAGGTATATAATTGACAATGCAGATGCACTTTGTGA
The DNA here is from genome assembly GCA_028451465.1 of Erethizon dorsatum. Lineage (NCBI taxonomy): Eukaryota > Metazoa > Chordata > Mammalia > Rodentia > Erethizontidae > Erethizon > Erethizon dorsatum. The sequence goes on along the minus strand of CM051825.1, from coordinate 53,483,620 downwards.
ACATCAAACTTTCTAGAAGTTCCAGGACCTGCAAGTAAAGAATTGGATGAAACTGTATAATGACACCATGTTCTTATAAATTATCTTAGAAGAAAGGAATAGCCTGAAATGCTGCCTGAATTATCATCTAATACACACACATACACTTACATGCAATTTGCATATGGTAAGCTTAGTATCTCTCTTTAAACAAAAGTAATTTATTTTCTAAATATTGGAAAAAAGTGGAACATTAATATATCTGAAATTTTCCTTTGTGATTAAAGCACTTAGGATAAAAATTACAAAAAAGGTCTTTAATACTTTAAGGAAACAATAGTTCCTTTCTGTATTTATAGTTGGGGAGCTTTACTGCCTAGTAACACCCTAATCCTCACCAAGTGATGTCCTGCGGAGATTTCACTTGGGGCAGTGACCGGGACCCCTCGCATGTCCAGTGCAGCTCTGCTAACAGCACTGTTTGGAGAGTACTCAGGAAGTGAGTAGAAGTGGACCATCCAGCTACAAGCTGAAAAGCACAGCCAGGGCAGGGCATTCTTCCACCCCACTGGACCAACTCTGATTCTCCAAAAGCAAAGGGAAGCTGTCCTATTACAAGTGCCTACCACTCCTGGCAGGTAAAATGCTTTCCTTAAGACTGATTTGTTTTCCTCCACAAACCACTGCAATTCTAGACTAATTCTAAGTAGCTGTTTCATTCAAGCCCTCAGTAAAGATGGGCTTGACATAGTAGCTGGCCAAGTTACGAAAGAAATTTTTGTGCTTGCTTCAGCAGCAAATATACTAAAATTGGAATGAAAGAAATTTATTTTATTCTCTGAGGTAAATTATTTTAAGTATCTCTTTGAACTTTATAGCATCATAGCATGTAATCAAAACAACAAGCTTACCAAAGTAAGGCTAAGTCGAATATTTCCATTTAAGTGACTAATTCTTACAATAGAGAAAACAGTGGCAATGGTCATACCTGAGGAGAAGTCAGGGTAATAATCCAGTAAAGTCTTTACCATCGTAAAGACTGTATCTTAGAATTACAATCAGTTGCTTCTATATTTTTTTAGAAGTAGAGAAAACTTGGCTTAATGTAGTCTTTTTGTAACACCACATTTTAAGCCATAATTTTGTTTCCATCTAAAGGTACAGAACTTAACCCCATGAAAAAAAAGTGAGAAAATGAATGCATCTCCCTAAAATGATGTGATTCATTAATCTCTAAATCGGTTGCTCCAAAAAGTTAAATTTTGATAAATGATTGTTTGCTGAGTACCACCTCTGTACCCAAAATAATGCTTCCAAAATAAGTTACTGTTCATTTTTATTTCACATGGAACAATGTAATATGTAAATATAGAAAAAATATGTAACTAACCTTAGTAAAGGTCAGGCAAGGCATACATAAAGGAATAATAGGATTGTTATTAGATTTTAAGTTGTTCTAAAGTTCACTCATCCTATTACTTCCATGCTCAAAAATCTAAACTGCCTCTGCACTGTGGCCAGGAGGAAGTCCACATGACCTTGCTTATTACCACAGGCCATCAATCACCATATTCATTCTTATCCAGCACTAATCAATAACAGGTGTCCTTTCTCTGTGTCAGGTTGTTCGGTCACTTGGGTCCAGCAGGGTCACACTCATCCTAGAGTCCCTGAATCATTATAACTTTGAATGCCTCACCTTTGCTCTTATTCATGTATGACCACACCATAGCAATGTTCTTTTCAGATTTTATTAGTAATGATATTGCTATCAATAACATTTAACTTTTATTGAGGGTTTATTATATTTACCATATGTTCATATGTTTATTATAAGTTTGGCACTGTGCTGTCTTTGATGTGTCACTACTTTGTTCAGACTCACAAAAAACATCTATCAACTAAGTATCATCACCAGGCACATTTTACACATGAGAAAATGAGTAAGGGAGATGTTAAGTAAATTGTCTAAAGTTACAGTAATCTAGGGAGTCAAGATTTTGACATAAGACACTTTGACTCCCTAGCCCTCGCTTGTGATCAATGTCTGCCATTCCTCAAGAGAATACACATTCTGAAAAGTTGGGGGTGGGTTGGTATTTCATATAAGCCTCATGGTAAAGACCACAGGCTACTTGTCCCATAGCAGGGCATTAATAATTGTCAAGTGTATGAACAAATATGCATGAATGGAAGGACAAATGGAGAGATGCTGAAGGTAGAATTTAATTCAAGCCTGAGATCTCAGGTTTTTCTAAAGAAGATGGGGAAATGAAGAATATTTGAGAGAGCACAAGATATGAGAATTAAAACAACAAGAAAGGAGAGGAATAGAAAATAGCATTAAAGATTTATTTCTAGGAAACTGACACAATGGTAGCAAGTTAGAAAGATGAGTCTAGTTTCAGACAGCATGAGTAGTTTGGGATGGCTCCCACTTTGACATGGGTAAGATGTACACATGGAACTATTAAACAGTGATAAGCTGCAAATGGAAAAGCTTTAAATGCTGAACCTAGGGATCATGTTTTATTTATTTTCGGGATCTGTTTAGAGTGACTGTTACGAACAGATTCTCAAGAGGGTGAGTGACTTCAAGAAGAAAAAGGGGTACAGGAACAAGCCATGCCTCCTATCTTCTTTTAGGAGTCAGGGAAGGAAAGCCTTCAAATTATATAAAGAAATAAGTATTAAAAAGGTAGGAGCTGCCTTTCATGGTGGTGCACGCCTGTAATCCCAGCACTCGGGAGACTGAGGCAGGAGGATTGCCACGAGTTTGCGGCACGCCTAGGCTACATTCTGAGTTCAAGGCCAGCCTGCATTACAAAGTGAGGCCCTGTCTCACAACAACAACAAAAAAGGAACAAAAAGGTAGGAGCCAGGTATGGTGGCATACTCCTGTAATCTCAGCACTCTGGAAGGCTGAGACAGGAGAATTACAAGTTTGAGTCAATCCTGGGCAACTTAATGACTTAGTAAGACCCTGTCTTAAAATAAAAAGTAAAGACAAAATAAAAAGGATTGGGGATGTAGCTCAGCAAGAAGGTCCTGAGTTCAATCCCCAGTATAGAAAAAGCAAAGTAGGCCATAAATGATAGAGTATAATGCCAGGAATATTATAGAAGTACATCAAGGAGACAGTGTTAACATTGAAAAATGAATTAAAGGCTGGATTTTCTAAAAATGTCATCTTTTAGTACGAGTAGCGTTGATAATACTAGGTTCTAGAAATAATATTATATTGAGAATATTACTGAAAAATGTAAATATTAATAAATGAATAACAAATTTTCAAGCACTGTTTTTGGTCTACATAGATCAAATAATTTAGTCAGTATAAAAACAAACAAACTTCTGAGTTTAATACTGTGACTTTGCAAACTTCAGGGATAAAGAAGTAGAGACTAAGGGAGGCAAAAAGAAGTTCCTGAGTCATGATTCTAGAGAATGAGAGGTCAGAGACTGACACTGGATCCACCTGATGTCCACATGCTGTGCTGTATCAGTTGGCAGAGCAGCAGGGTCCTGGGAAGGCACATACATGTTGGGCTCTGAAAGGAGACTGAGTGGAGACGATAACCTAAAACTCAGGTTGAATAAAAGACTTCTCAGGATTTAAAAAATGATGAAACTGAGAAAAGTTATCATTACAGACAAGAAAGAACAATCCTTTTCTGTGGCAAATCAATGTGAAAGAAATTAAGTATAACATCTTCTAGCTCTATTCTATTCCCATAGGCTTGTCATTTCCCCTTATTTTTATAACAAATACAAATATTCATCTTCGATTTCAAAGCCTGTTTTCAAAACGTAATGTTTCTTAATGCTCTAAAAGTGATATTTTATTGCTTTGACTAGGTAAATTGGCGCAGTAAAGCCATATTTTGATTTTAGTGCTGGCAACCAGCTCAGTCCACTGCCCATACACAATTAGCTAAGCACAAGTATGAATATATTGCATGATGACAGATTACCTAATATGCTGCATGATAGGCTAGCAAACCCTATGTGGCAAATCTGGTACAGCATTTGTTTTTGTAAATAAAGTTTTATTGGAACATAGTCATGCTCATTTATTTACATGTCTTTGGATATTTCTACACTATAATGACAGAGTTGAGTAGTTTGGACAACACATATGGCATACAAAGCTGAAAATATTTACTATTTGTCCATTTACAGAAAGTGTCTCAACTCCTATTCTGGACTTTTGAAAATGCTAGCAAATGCTTATATTGTGAGAAGTAAATCTCCAAGTTGGGCATGGTGTAGCCTGTAATCCCAGCACTCTTGGGAGGGTTAGATAGATAGCAGAAAGCTGAGCCTGGGCAACCTATTGACTTGGCAAGACACTGTCTCAAAAATAAATAAATAAATAAATAAATAAATAAATGAAAAAGGGCAAAAAGGAAATCTCCAAGTCCAGGTCCAGATGGTCTTCTGAACTACCTTGTTAGAAATATACCTTATTCAAATTTTCTACTGCTTTCTCCTTTTCCATTATATGTAATTTTGCACACCCAAACTGTGGAAAGTCATGAGGAAAGACTACAAGTGTTAATCAATACTTCATTTTCCTCTTGTTCCTGTGCACGCAGCTACTCTAGACATCACAAGATGCCTGATATCTCATAGAATCATGTGACTGACATGCAGCCAATCGAATATGTCCCTTTTAAGAATAACCACAAAACAGTGCTTCAAGTGCTCTCTTTCTATCCATGTGGCCAGAAACAAAGGAGAAAATAGCACTCCAGGCAAGAAGAGGGCAGGCTCTCTGCATTAACTCTTAGAGACTAGACACTCAGCCTGGAATGTTTACATGAATTTATATAAAAAAGGAATATAATTTTTCTGGGAAGCCTCTCAGCTTTGGGGGAAGGACAGAATATTTGTTATATTCAATAACATTAATTTATCTGACTAATATAGTTTACAAGATATCTTCTCTTCCCAGAATAAAATAATAACATTATATTTTAACCTTTATAACACAACCATCAGATTAATAGGAAATGCTTATTATTCTACTTTACAAATCCTCAGTCATGTCAGCCTGTGCCTCCTCACACTAATTCTCTGTATGTATCTAAGTATGCTCTGCTTCTATTTTCTCCCTTTCCGTGCATGGCACCGTACTGGTTTGTTGGGAGTTACCATAACAAAACAGCACACATGGAGTGGTTTAAATAACACAAATGTATTGTCTCACAATTCCAGACCTGGAAATCTGAAATCAAGGTTGATTTCTTCTGGTCTCTCTTCTGAGCTTGCAGATGGTCATCTTCGCTGTCTTCACTGATCTTTCTGTGTCAGCTGTATCTGAGTTTCCTCTTATAAGGACACCAGTCACGTCAGACTTCAGTGCTCTCTAATGGCATCATTTTAACATAATCACCTCTTTGAAAATCCTATTTCCTGATCAGTCATCTTCTGAGATGCTGTGGTTTATGGCTTCAACATAGGGATTTGACAGGGGAGTTGAAACAACTCAGCCCATAACAGAAACCAAGAATCCTCTAGTATTTTTTGATCTTTGATGCTTATTGTTCCATTACCACTTATGTTTATTTGTAAAATCTGATTAAATTTATTCCACGATATTCTCTTATTTCTGTCCATTTGGCCCATTTTTAGTGCCACCTAGTACATAGCTTCATTACACTACAGTAATGTTCTTCCAAGTATCCCTCCTTTATCTACTTTCTCCCATCTCCAACTCAAACAATTGCTCAAAATTAAACACAGGTTTCCTACTGCTCTAGGGAATAAAGATCGTAATTTTAAGCCCGTTGTTCAAGAGCCTGGCAGACTGTGTTTCAAACTGTTTCCCATCTTATATCCTATTACCTACTTTCATTTGAATGTAACAAATACTTCCCAAACCACGCCTGGTTTTCTTAACCCTTAGCATTTAATTTCTCTATTCCTTGTTTGTGAAAACCTGTGCTGTCATCTGCTCGAAGCCAGTATACCATTTGACTCTGCCTAGAATGCCTAGGCTCCCCAAAGGCACTATGTAGAATTTCCCCTCAGAACTTCCATAGCAACTTGTGTTTCATTTATACTAGTTTTATTTATTCTACTTTGTATCACTGTACTAATTATTATATTAGGGACTGTGCTAAATGCTTGGTACATATTACCTTATTTAATCTTCACATTTATGTATATGTATATGTATATGTATAAGTATATGTATATGTATGTAACTGCTTTATAGGGGAAAATGGGTCTTAGTTATAATGTTTGACTTCGGGTCACACAGCTAAAATGTAGAAGAGTACCCACTTAAATCTGAGTCTGTCTGCTCTGATTTAATTACTTAATAATACAAAGAATATTATTTGTGTACATTTAAACAGAAGCTTTTCTCTCTGGCAACGTCCCACACATGAATGCTCATGGATGTGATAGAAGCTAGGCTGAAAACAGGAGCACATCAACACAGTCAGCCGCCAACAAATGGCACACGATCCAGGGTCCTGATATTGGCCTACTGCTCACTGTCAGCTAAGGATGGAGCCATGTTTCAGTTAGTTTTGTTACACACACAATCTCCACTCCCTACTGTGTGCTCCAGGTGTACATGCTGTACAAAATGTATGCACAAGTCAAATGGAAAAAATGCTATTAACACCTTTAACCATGCAGACAGTCATACTTTCATATATTATGATGCATCATGATTTACTTAAAAAGAATGGAAAGGAAGAAATTACTCAAAATTGAAGTTTGTGCTGTGTGTTGACTTACAATCATTTCTTTCCTCAGATCTAGATTATTAAAATTGTATGGCTTTCAAACCTGTTCTGCCTTTTATTATTTTTACAGATTAAAGTACTTATAGCTACCAATTATATAAGTACTTTATTTATGCTTCTTGATCATAGCTGTGTGTATATATGCACGTATTCATATATATATATGAACAAGCTAGTGAATAGATATTATCTTAAAATGTCCCTGAAATGTCAATTGACTGTTCTCTATCTCAAAAATCATAACCGTTCATTTTAATGTCCATGACTGTACTGAGTGAAGTGAATAAATGAGATAGTCATTCAAATAATTCAGAATGAATCAATTTTAATACAAAATACCCAAGCAATTTTTCTTTCTGAGTTATCCTGTTAATCGACTGTATGTTGAACTACACTTCACTTGTGTAGAAAGAGCATTGTTTCTAAATCAATATTACTGTTAAAACTGAATAATTAGTAACATATTTTCAGAGTTCAGCACCTGTATGCATAAGGGGTTGGCTCTAATGGAAAACTAACTTAATGATCAAAGCAATGGCAACAACAACAAAAAATCAAAACAATTATCCAAATTGATTTAGTTGAAACAACAGAATTCTTCCTGCTTATACATGGTTTGAATCTTGCTTTTTTCTTAGTGTGAGCACCATGCAAGCAAGAACTGCAAGTCTCAGTTCAAACAACTTATTTTCCCCAGGTACATTCTGGGCAGTCTATAGAAGGAAAATTAGTCTTTACGCAAAGTGAGAATCTTTACATTTCCAATGAACTGTCTTCACTTGACAAAAATGCATTTGGGCAGAGATGTATGTGGGTTGTTGTCGTAAGTTCTTCAAAATGAAGGATTGCCTACAACACATTTAGAAAGCATGTTATAAAAGGCAAATGAGATCTAAATTTAGCTTGAACTCTGGTGAAGTGGGTAAAGAGTGATTATGGCTGTTTGTTCTGACGAGGTTACTAGCTTAGATCATGACCTCTTGAGGAAAATAAGATGGAGTGTTCTAATGGATTTTTCTTAATCTAATGTAGAAATGACATTGAATGATGGTTCTTAATTAGCATCCTCTTTTCCACTTGCATTTGATGCGATACTCCCATGTTTGTCTCTATAGCCTGTGAAACGCAAAGCTAAGCCTCAAAAGGCATGCTTCTTACTTTCTTTGTAATAAGGGAATAAAAGAGACATGCTTAAATTGGTTCTGTACAAAGAGAGGTTGCTTCCCATTTTCCACAGGTAACACAAATTTGTATCATAAGATCATAGAAATGATGGAAATTTGGCCCAGTATATTTATTTCTTTCATAAAATTAAAGTGACCTTGAATTTACTACTCATCAGATATAAAACATAACACACACAAACACACAAAGCAGGTAGGAGAGGTGGTAATGCCTTAATCCCCTCACTCTGGTAAACTGACACAGGAGTATCACAAATTCAAGCCCAGCCTGGGCAATTTAGCAATCTAACGAAGCTCTGTCTCAAAACAAATTTTTTAAAGGGATAGTATGGTGATGTAGGTCAGTGTGAAGGCCCTGTGTTCACTTCCTATTGCCACAAAATAAAAAAAATACAAAACAAAACAAAAAGCACAGCAGAAAAAGAATGAGGTTGGATGTTGACCACTTTCAAAAGCATTGTGTAGAAATCATACTCAAGTGTCTACGCATATTAGTTCATCCTATGTTTAATGATGAAGCAGCAGGGTGCCTTGCAGCTTAATGAAACAGCTTGTTATCCAACATTCCCCTCTGTGAAACAAGAAAGATAAAAATATTATAAGAATATGATTCTGAAAGTTCTTCCTCAATTAACCTAGTGTCTTGTTCTTGACCTTTGGCTAACAGTCTCTTTCAGTGAAGCATTTTTTAAAATTTCTTTGAATATTGTCCTTGAATAAAGCTACCCGAGCCCTCAGAAAGACATAGATTTTTCAGTAGGGGTAAATGGGATGGGGGAGAGGAGAAAGGCTTGCTGTTCTGACCCATGTTTTAAGATAACCTTGTACCAGGAATTGAATTCAACATTCAGAATCCTTTCTAGTTTCTTATCTTTAAAACCACCTAGAGCTGGTAATTTGGAAAAGCTGGAGGGATAAATGGAAAACCAGAATCTGATTTCCTAGGGAGAATTAGGCTAGTAAATCCCAAGGTGGATCATGGAAATTAAGCATTTCCCCAAACCAACCTTTTCTTTTGCCCTAGGATAACCTGATCAAATTTCTTGGCTTCATTTTCTCTATTGGGCTAGCAGTAATGTGAAACTGAGAAGCCCTGTCAGATCTAAAGCCAATTTCAAAGGAAAGCCAGTTCCGTTGGGGAAAGACATTCATGCAAAGGCAAGATTGTGTTAATAGTTAAATCCCATCTTCAAATGCCACTAACTGTCTTAAGGGAAAATGATATAGGGAAGAACAAAAGGAGTGACAACCCAACCTAAGGTTTTTATTTTTTTATTTTTATTTTTTTTTTAAAGCAGCAATGAGAAAGAACAGAACAAAGTAGAGCTAAAGGAAAAAAATCAGTGGAAAGAATGGAAAATAAAAGCTCTCAAGTGTTTTAGGAAATGTATTAACCTTGAATCCACAAGTTAAATTCACACTAGTTCTCACAAATAATTTGAAACAACCTTTATGCTGATTGCAATGTGAAAAAATTAGGCGATAGTTCACAGTGCTTCTCAAGTACTTTGCAATTATAAGATGCATAATTCTGTATTTTTGTAGATAAATATATATTTGATTAATAAGACTCAATAAGGGAGATATTTATTTACTTTTCTCATGATATGTTCATTTGTAATGTTGACTTTTAAATTTTCTATAATTTTAGTCAAAATTTAGTCAATTTATATCTCCTGAGGAATAACAGGTTTTTATAGTATTGGCTATTGCAGATTGCTATTATGGTTAATTATATTATGTATTGAGTATAATACTGTTTATGAGGGAAAGTAAAGAATAGAAATGCTAGTACTAGTATTACCATACTAATATCACTACTCAAAAACATTTATCTTATAATTAAATTTATCTTATAATTTAAATTTGAATTAAAGAATCATAAGGTGTGTCAATGGTAATCAAAACAAGGTGCATTGTTAACATGAAAATTACTAAAAAAAAAAAAAAAGAAAATTACTTGATAAGTTATTTTTAACTTCTAGATGACATAAATGGAGCATAAATTTAAACTAAAACATAACAAAATTTACTTAGAATTTTTTTTTCTTTTTTCTCTTTGGTACTGGGAATTGAACTCAGGACCTCGCACTTGCCAGGCAGGCCGCTGAGCTATGTTCCGGCCTATGTAGAAATTTTTAAGAACATTGTTTACACATAGGAAACTTGTCAACGGCTTATTTGAGCTTAATTTATTCTGAAATTTTCAACTAACCAAAGGAAAAATGAAGATTTATTTTCCCTTGTTTAATGATCTAAGCTATGCAATATGCAAAAGACACAAATCACAATTTCAAGCTGGGGATATAGCTCAGCAGCATAGCACCTGCCTGCCAAGCGCGAGGTCCTGAATTCAATTCCCAGTACCAAACAAAACAAAACAAAAACAACAAATTTCATGCCCAAAGGCCATTTACATCCTCATGTTTAGGCCAGAGATATTACGGCTTGCAATTATTTGTCTTTCTTACTCGTGTGTGTGTGTGTGTGTGTGCGTGTGTGTGTGTGTTACAAAGTTCCTTTTTCCTTTGTTCCCTCTGATTGTGCATATTTACAGTATTGAGTCATTGTGATGACAATAACTGCAAATCCTTCATTGGTCATTCTGGGTCTCCTAATTAGGTGGCACCATAGTAATTATTTTAAATTTTCTTCTATTTCAGCATCATCTCCATTCTTACTTCATTATAGACATGCAGACTGAGACATGTATTTAATTAAAAATTATCTGGATCATTCACAAAAAAGATATGTACACGTGCATGCGTGTGTGCATGTGAAAGAAAGAGATAAGGAGTGGGAGAAGGAGGGATAGAAGAGAAGAAGAGATACATTCTTAAATATCAAATTTGTCTTCTCAATTGAACAATTTGACCAGGGTATTTTCATTTTATCGCTACACTGCATAGTAGAAACATTATTCAGTAATGTTCTTTAGATTGCAAATGACAAAAATGCAGCTCACATTATTATTTGGTGTGTGTGTGTGTGTGTGTGTGTGTGTGAAGGGGGTTGCTGGGGATCGAACCCAGTCCTCGTGCATACTTAGCACATGCTCTAACTCTAGTTACAACATCTAGACTTTACACTGATTTTTTTTTTTAAAGAAAATTGATTAGCTTATGTATTTGTAAGTTCCAGTAGTGCATCTGGGCTTTAAAGCATGGGTAGATCTGCAGATACAAGCAGTATCCCTTGGTTGCCATCTCTTTCTTCATCGCTAAGAATTTTTTTCTGAGGCTTCATTTTTGGTTCAGATGTTCCCTATGCAAGGTTCGAAAAAATCTTCTATTGAAAGCTCCATACTCTCCCATCCTCACCACTCTGGAAAGATGACATCAGTAAGTAATGACAATAATTGTAATAGCTGGTATTCAATTATAAAATTAACCAAGAACTTACATTACTCCAAGACATATCTGAATATTTTAACAGTCATTTACTAATTAAAACAAATTTATAGAGTAGGCATAATATTCTTTATATTTTATAGATGAGGGTAACTCTATTGGCATTTTTGATAAGTCCACTGCTAAGTCCATGTAGGAAATCCCTGATTGACCTGGTTTGGTTCAAACACTTATTCCTGACATTCTGTACCTCAGGCAGACTTTATATAACAGTTGGCCCCACTTAGTTCAAATTCCACTCTTATGGTCCAGGAGAATGTTCAATGTTTTCCAAAGTGAAGAGGAAAAGTCTAAAACTATGAGCCCTATGTAAGGTAACATTTGAATCCAGTCATAATCCATATATGAATTTCAATTGGCTGTACATGAGTTCAACAAATAATCATTGACTATCATAACTTTCTCATTTTAAGGAAGGGATTGAAAATTATTAAACTGTAATAATCAAATATTAGTAATGTATTAAATAACCTAGATCTAATTAAAAATAGTAATATAATTTGTACTCTAGGTTAAAGAAGTCAAATACACAGAAAGTAACAAGTATACAATACAGACCTATAAGAAAATACATAGAAACAAAATGTAGACAAAGATTACCAGAGGATGAAATTACAGGGAATAGAAAAAATAAAATAATGGCAGCCAACTTTTTTCGAGAACCTATGCAGCAGATAGTGATCCAGTGTGAGAAATGTTTAGATTTCCCACCCTTTTTAGAAGAAAATGAAGCTAAAAGAAATGAATTTCACCCACGGAAACACAAATATAAAATTATTGAGCATAGATTCAATTCAGATCACCTATCCTCATAGTGTTTTCTTGTGATGTTTCTACTTGCTGAACAAAACAGGATTTGGATAGGATTTATTTAATTTACTTAAGTCAAAAATGAACCCTTATTTATTGAAATTCTTTGTATCTTGCACATATTCTTTAATAATGTTCTGCAAATTAGGAATTTGCAATTCCAAGATCAGAAAACATACAAATTTGAAGTTACAGCTGTAAAGAGAAATTTTTAGTATTTCAGATTAAATTCAAAATATAAACCTAAAAGTACAGTATTAGTTATAAATCAAACTAATGAGCTCATTAATATAATCAGGTGATATTCCTGTAGCCCAGTATAAAATACAACCCCAGAAAGCACTGTTGTATATAAAAATAAAAATACATTTTCCTACAATGGTAAGGATGGTATGTTTTATTTCTTAGTTACTGTTTAAAGATCAAAATTCTATTTTCAAATTGTGACAAATCTCCACTAATGTCAGATATAAATGTTAAGAATCACCTTTTGATTTTTCAAAGAGGTATCTTGTAGTTTATTAGCTTAGTGTTCATTCGATACTAGTGTTTTACTCTGCAAGGCTGAAGTTAGTAACAACTCATCCTTATTCGCTTGGCAAACAAGAACTTGGCATATCATGTACAGTGAGCTTCAAGAATAAGTTCTGATTCAAATTAAAAGACTGAATAAATTGCTACATTAACACACTAGCTTATAACATTTAAAGATTTTATAAGTTTAAAAACTTATACTTTGCCAGGCGTGGCGGCACACTCTTGCAATCCCAGCACTCAGGAGGTTGAAGCAGGAGGATTGGCATGAGTTCCAGACCAGCCTGGGCTACATAGTGAGTTCAAGGCCAGCCTGGGCTACATCGTGAGTTCAAGGCCAGCCTGGGCTACATAGTGAGTTCAAGGCCAGCCTGGACATCATAGAGGGACCTTGTGTCAAAAAATTTTTAAAGCAGTTAAAAAATTAAACCCTTAAAATTTGTTTTCAGATGGAATGCAATTATCTCTTTCTTTGCATACAAACACAATGATAACTAAAATTCTAAAGACTGTTTTTAATTTAGCTATAAATGTTGGATACACTGATTTCAATGCACCCTCTACCATTATTTCCAGGACTATGATATTTTGCATAATATGGGCAAACTGGAAGCACATTCTGAAGACTCTAGGAAAAGCTTACATGCTTTAAGTTCTAAGAAGAGGAGATGAATGGTGACCTGTTAATCTGGCTCTGTATACACAAAACAACCAGTCCAGTGGCTGAAACTTATTTTACATTCTGCTGTCCCAAGCATAAAATAGCACTGTCCACTCAGATTTACAAAGGTAAAGAGGTTAATGTTACCAGAAATTTTCAAAAATGCTTCCCACCAATTTATTAAAAAATCAATTTGCAAGCAAAGAGAGGCTATCAAGGTATCAGTGCCAGCCAATTCTGATTTATCAAAAGTAAATCAAATTAAATAAATTCAATATATTTTATATTAAATATAATTTCCTACTTTCTCTGCAAGTAGGAAAAATTCAGAGATTAAAAATTAATCTAATTTTTTATTTTCTTTAGAACTTACACTCATAAGAAGTTTTTACTTTAAAAGGGTGGTGGAGATTATTTTGGAATGAAAGTAATTTAGAAAATATATATACATATATTAAGAGTATACACACATATGTACATGTGTGTGTAGTGGACTTACATGGGTAGATGCATTCAACTTCCTGGAGTTTTCTTGCATTTTAAATCAGTTTTTCAAGCAAATTATGTTGGATTGAGGGTGACTAGAATTCAAGTAAGAAAGGAAGGTATTCCAGTGGTGGGACACTTAAGCAATGCATATGGACAGAGATCCTGTAGCCTATCTCTTCTGCATGGAGAAGACTGAGCCCGCTACAGCGGAGGGATGTGTTGGGGAGGAGTGGTAACAGGAAGAGGGATTGTCAAGGATGATAGGTATTCAGAGTAAGGAAAGGAACTTCAGATTACTATGAATTTAGATGTGGAAACCCATGAAGAATTGAGCAAGAGCAGAAGTGGCATGGCCCCAGAAGTGCGTCCGTTAAAACTGAATAACATGGATGAGAAGAGAGAAAAGCTGTGAAATGACCTAGGGAGACAGCACAGTAGTCCAAGCATAACTGTGATATGGTAGCTGATGCAAGAATGCTATTAATTAATTATTATGCTATTAATTTATTGGGAAAACACTTTAAAGACAGAACTGAGAGAACCTAGTTTCTTTATTGTCTACTCACAACATCCAACCTAAGGACTAAAGCCAAGGCATTAGGAAAAATAGGAAAGAGGTCCTGGCAGAAACATTAACTATGGTATGTGAATTAGGGTTTGAGGTTTTCCCTTGAGACTCAGCCTCCACATCTGTAAATTAGGCTGTCAGAAGATGCTTTTTCTCAGCTTTAAAATCCACGATTCTATACTACAGTATATTGGAACAATAGCCAGAGTGAACTGGAATGACATTAAGAAAAATATAAGAACAGGTAATTGTTTGAACAATGCATAAAAAAGAGCATTGAACACAGACCAAGCATGGTACCAAATACTTTATATTTATTATGTTATTTGGTTCTAATAGAAAACTAATAATAGAAGGGATAGATAAAATAAGAAAGGAAAAAGCCCAAAAAATACTTGCTAAGGAAACAGCAAATTATCTTCTAGGGAAAGATTGGATGAACTGACAGGGAAGGTACATGAGGATTTTCTGGAATTTAGACATCTCCACTGAGTCTAGTTCAATTGGCCTGAGGTTCATTTTTATATAAACTCAAAAATATTTCTTGTTTATTTAACTTCCAGTGGCCCATAGGAAAAGGAAGGGCAGTGACACCCGTCTTTCTCCAAGGTTACTACCAGGGCTATAAATCTTTCTTTTGTTTTTTTTCCTGTTTGCCAACCTCACACCACTAAATTCCTGTAGGTGCCTCTTTACTACACACTTTAAACGTTAAAAGCATTCTTTTGCTCCTCTCTTCACCAGAAGCAAAGTAGAGAACAATTCTTTAGGTGACATTAACACTTAAGCTTAGATTAACGACACCATATCTGATTTATATTGTCCTTCCCCACCCATAAGATCTAGCATTCTCTGTGTCCTTTCTCTGCTGTTGCACATTAAGCCACATGTTTTAGAGATTTTCTTCAACTCCCAGAACACTTTCCTAATCAGTATTCAGCATATCTTTCCCTTTAGCAGATACACATTATTTTCTTCTTTGTTCTTTTATTTATTGTTCTAAGGTTTACCAGCATCAACTGCCTTTGCAGTTTATTACCTTGGTTTTAATAATGACCTTAAGTTCCATAAAAATATACAATTACATTGCTTGATAGCAAATGTACCAGCTTGTTTATGGGAAAATTAAGAGGCAGAATTTATGAGTAATGGCTAAGAAAAAGGCATTATTCTTCAATTGGGTAACCAAATATTGACAGAACATTTTGAGGTTGCAAAATTTCTGGTAGAATCTTGCTGCCCTTTGGGTAACACATTTAAACTTTGTGTATGTAAATTCAAAACGTACAATGGCATCGATTTGGTTTTGTAAGAAAAAGAAATAATATATTCTGACTTTATGAAATTATTGCAAGGCTTTACTTTTACTTAAACCTCTGAAATATTTTTTTTTAAAGGCAACCAGTTACAAAAATGACATTGAATCAATCTTGGATGTAAATCACTTTCACTTTCTTAACATGAAAATGTGAAAAATGTTGATGAAAATCAAGGACATGTGATACTGGTGAAAAATAATAATCTTTTCATCCTGGGCTAACAGACTGTGCTAGCAAGAAAACAGGCAAACAAAAGCATTACTCCCCAGGCTTCCAAATGAGGAACAGACATAATTACAACCCATCAGTTTACTCAAGTGGTGGTCAATGTGATTCACCAGTTGATTTCTTGCTCTAATTGCCATTACTCAGACTATGCCTATTTAGTCCCAGACAGGACAAAATGGCTGCCTTTGTGGCCTAGCTTTACAGCAGCACATTTTGGACAATCAACACTTCCAATTGTTTTCTATTCATGCTTCCAAGAATATAAATTGCGGTGAGTACTGAGAAGTAGCAAGATGAGTAATGCTCACATTCTACGCCAATCAGATTATGCATCCATCCATCTATCTATCCATTCATCCAAAATATATGTGCTAGACATGGTATTAAATGCTTGAAATAAATTATGAAGAAAAGCAGATGTGGTCCGTATTTCCAAGAAAGAGGGGTTGAAAAGCAAATGAAAATAGGTGACATTAGTTAAAACCACGCATATGTACAAAAAACCGTAACTGTGACATATGTAATGAGAGAGAGGGACAAGTGTCACCAGAGCTACAATAGAAGAATACATCAAAATTAGAAATCTTAGAGAAAGAGTCCTAGAAAAATGTAATACATAGCACTAGGCTTATAGAAAATAAAAAGTTGAAAAGAAATTAACTGAGTGAAGAAGTGAGTGAAAAGAAGCTCAGGCATGAATAAAATGGTGCATCTCTGTTGTGAGGAGAGCTTGCCGCTTACAAGGAAGCAAATGGAGAGTTTTGCTGTAACACGGATTGCGAGGATTTGGCATCATAGTGAGAATCCAGACTAAAAATGTGCTATGGGCCTTGATACGGAATTTTGTTTTATTTTACATGAAATGAGAAGGTATTACACTACTTAAAATGGAGAGAGCACAATGGGATTTGCATTATGCAAAGATTGCCCTATCTTCTTAGTGGAGAATAGATTATAGGAGAAAATCAGACAATTCCCCAGTGGTCTTTGTGATGTGTAATAGAAAGGAGTGAGTAGGCAACTCCATTATCATGTTGGTGGTCCTGCAGTCAGAAGGAACACATAGAAGATATTCTTGAACTAAGCCAACTGATCAGGTTGTGACCCTATTGCTTTGCAAGGAATGTGATTGTGATTTATTTTAGGAATGTAACGAGACTGAAATCCTGGTTGTCTAGCAATTTCTTTACTCTTCAAGAATGACACTGGCCCAAGATGCTATCATATTTGCCTGTATTATTTATATCACTGTTTAAATTGTCATCTTGCCCCCTTTTGTCTCCATTCAGTTTAGTCCCAGTAAAATCATCTGAATGGCACATTAAAATATGTCAGATCATATCATACTTCTGCTCCTCCACTGGCTTTCGTGTAACTTGGCTCGAAAGTTAAAGTTGTCAGAAACTACTCTTAAGAGAGCTCATAGCCTCTTCTCCCGCTCTGCTATTATGTCTGTAACCTCTTCTCTTTCATTTCACCCTCTTTGTCATCTGCCTAGCCACACTGGCCACTGTTCTGTTCCTATAATAAGCATCCTCAGGATTAGAATTTGCTGTTCCACCAGTGGCTCTGCTTCACTACTTACACACTTGGTTGGTTTTCTCATTCCTTCATAATTTTACTTAAATGTTTCCTGTTCATGGAAACCTAACATGACTAGCCCACTTGACTTGCCTATGCCCCATTCCTTATATTCTCCATAATGTCCCTCTCAATCTCTGATTCCTTTTTCTCCAGATCATACATTATAATAATTGAAAATATGACTTGCTCTTTGTTGATTTCCTTTCTTATTTTTCCCCTCCAGCATATCAGTCTGTTTTTCATTATTATAGTAAAATATATGAGGCAGGCTACTTTATATAGAAAAGAGATTTATTTTTTCTACCATTCTGGAGTGCAAGATGTAGGGGCTTCATCTAGTAATGACCTTCTTGGTGGTAGCATCCAGAGGCAGAACAACATGTCACATGGCAAAAGACAACAAGTGTGCATATTTCTGTGTGTCTGCCAGTCTCTCTCCTTTTCGTAAAGCTGACAGAATTCAATCATGGAGGCCCTACCATAATGACATCAAATCTTAATCACTTTCCAATGGCCCTGGCTCCAAACATCACAGGTGGATTAAGTCTCCACTCCCTTAGTGCCTCACAATGGGGTTTAAACTTCAACACCTAAAGCCTTAGGGGGACACTCAAACCATATCCAAACCAGAGCACCCACTACTATATTTTTTCTGTTTTCTTGTTTGCCATATGAGTATTTGACTCATTATGGCCTTCAACACATAGTTCTTATATTAATGACTTCAACCACTTTTCAAAACTTCTGTCCAAAGAGTCTAACAAGGTGATTTCTCCTTTAAATATTCAGTTGCTAATCAAAGCCTCATTATTCTCTAATTAGGTCATGTCCATTCCACATTAACTACAGTTCTTTATTAAGTCAATTTATTCATTCTGGATGAATTAATGCAACAAGCATTTATCGAATATCAACTATGCGATTTACTTCATTGTTATCCTGGGAATATAGTCACAATGAATGGATTCGGGCCTCAAATATCCATATCTAAGGAAGGACTACATGTAAAACTGATTTGTAAAACAGTATACAAAAATGTTATTTTGGAGGTCAGCCTTATTTGTCCTAGAGAATGGTGAAAGAAATGATATACCAACTTGAGCATTTAAGGAAGACTTCAAGAAGGAAAATATTTTGTCTACACTTGCAAATTTACAGCCAGCAAGCAGGCTCCAGACTACAGATATATGTAATGTGGCATGTACAGTGTTACCTACCCATATAAAAATAGAAGTAAATATAAATATACATGATTTTATAATGGAACACTAAAATCTATACTTCTCACTGCTTTTGAAAAAAAAGGAAAATAGTAAATACGACAGTACTATAGGCATATCTCAAATGATAGTGGTGAGTGTGAATGGATCTTTATATCTTTATTGAAATGAGAAGGCAAAGAATTTGCCAATAATAGAATGTTAAGAAAAGCAGGGTGAAGCATATCTCTTGTTGCTTGTGTCATTTTCATGTATTTAACATGCAACTACCAGCACATCCCTTCATTTACATGAGATGGTATGACATGATGGAGACCTTGAGAAATTAGTCAGGAAGGACACTGCAGTCAGGAAAGAACCAGGGAGCCAGAGAAGAGGATTTTGTGCTTAGAGGGCCTGAGCTGCTGGAAAGAAGAATACAAAGAAGTGAGCCATGAGAAGCAAAGCTGGAGGGGAAATCTGGAAGCAGATTATGAAGACCACTTAAACATGCTAAAATGTTCATGTGCTCTTTGGGAGACAGAGGCAAATAAATTTTCTTAAGCTTTGAAATGAATTAATCATCAATCATGTAAGTATTGGGAATTAAAAGGGAATAAATAAAGCTAAAGATGAAGATTTGAGTGTTTTTCTGTAATTTTAACTATGTGGATTTGATGACAACTCTTTCACTTGCTCAAAGGTATTTGCTTCTGTCTCATAAGTACATTGTAATAAGCTTGAAGTTATGGGAAATATGGTCTTCAAACTAGTTTTAATTTAATCTTATTACACTAGCATTAATTCATGCTTTAATTTACAAAGTTAAATTAAGATATAACAAAGAATAAGATAAAAAGAAATGGAAGCACTGCGGGCACATGGTATTAATGGGTAGCCCAAAGTCATTCTCAGCCCTTGGATCCTGTACACTTCCACACTGAGGTTGGAGGTTAACACCTACCATCTCCCTCACTTCTAGTTAGAGGAGCCCAAGTGACCATGTGACATAAGTAGAAGTCTTCTGGGAAGATTTATGAGAAAATATTTGTTTTCTTAATCAACAGGAGAAGCACAATTGGCAAAGTTCTCTTCCTTTCTTCCTCTTCCTCCTTCTTCCTGTCAAATGCCAACTGATGTCTGGCATTCAGCTCCTATCTTAGCTCTGACAAAAATGTACACCTACTGAAGCTGTCTCCCTTGTAGTGGGAGAAAAATGAACCTCTCTTTATTTAAGCCATTTTGCATCTTAGCTGTAGCGAGCAAGCTCTAAGATGCCTTTCAATGACCCCCACTTACTGGTATTCAAATCCTTGTGTAGTATCCTCCCTCCAAGGATGATTTAGACCTGGCAACTTATTTAACATGCTGAAAGTAACAAGAGTCCCTTCCAAGATTCATTTGCAAATGACAGTGTGTTCCATTTAGGTGTCCTCACCTGCTCACTTGCTTGCCTATTCTAAAAGAAACCAACTGCCATGTTGTGAACAATTCTATGGATATAGAGAAGCTCATATGGCAAAACCAGCGGTGTTGCTGGCCAAGAGCCAGAATGACTGACACTGTTCAGCAACCACATGAATGGAATCAGAAACAGATCCTCCTCCCTCAGTTCAGCTTTGAGGTGACATTTAGATACAAGCCTTAAGAAAAAGCCTAAGCCAGAGGTAGCTGGCTAGGCTACACCTGGATTCTTGACCTGAAAAGCATGTGAAATAATATTTGTTCTTTTGCATTGCTAAGTTTTGGAACAATTTGTTATGCTATGATAGATAAATAATATAACAGCTGACATGAGAATACCTAGGAAGACTTTTTAAAGTAGTGTCCCGGAAGAACAATTTCATCAGAAACAGAGGGCTGGGGGCCAGGAACTCATCATTCAAAATGCTCTCTGAGTAGCTCTAAAGTCATGCATATTTTAGAATAACTGTTTTGATCTATTTGTGGTTGGTTTTTCTACTTTATGTGGCTAAACAGATTCTTAAGCATTATAATTTCTAATACTAAATATTAAATATTTTGTTGCTCATCACTTCCTAATTTATTTCTGGGGCTTTTTTTTTCCACTTAGCAAAATGCTTAACTTATGCAAAGTATAGTTCATGTAATTATTTTCCTAGGTTGCTATCTTAATTTATTACAAGTAACTTTTTTATTTTCTTCAACTTATATTAATTGTAATGTCAATTTTGGGAGGGGAGAAGGAGGAAAATGTCTATTCTCCCTAATGGCCACTGCATTTGTCTATGGTCTTATTTTTCTAAATTCAGAATACTATTTGAAAGAAATGTGAACTTACAGGACAATATCTGGGACTACATGAACACAGTGTAAAAAGCCTGCAACTGGCTCCTTCCACTTTGCAAAAAGACACCATAGACACCACAACACGTTAGTGAGTACAGCTTCTCTGTTCAGAGTAAGTCTATCCTTACTCGGCTAATATCAGGTCATTATGTTTTGTAATTTGTGAATTTTTATAAAGGATTTAGGCAGAAGATTTATTGTAACTTTTAACCTGAAATAATTTGTGCCTATTTAAAGTACATCATCTTTGGATCCTGAAAGAATTGATTTTTAATTCCTATTTATTCATTTACCAACCAATTCATATTGGGTGAATTCTACCTATATGGAGCTTAATTTCCTCACTTATAAATAGGAATATTAATAGACATTATGGAATTTTTATGAGATTTATACATTAATAATATAGTGTTCAAATCATTCAACCAGTGTTTAGTAAATATTAATTGCTACTGTGAATGTTTTAATTTTCAATAAACAAAAGAGAATGCTTGCATAAAATACAACATGGTGTACTCGCCAGGGATAACCAAAGCCATCCTCTTATTTTTAATTTTCTGGAAAGCTCTTAAAAGAGGACAATGTGAAGCGTTTGAAAAAATCACAACTTTCTAGAAATTATTACCTTGTAAAAATGTTCCATTTAAATCTAGGACATAATCCTTGAAAAATTTTGAGGGTGGTACATAACAAAAGTAGATAAAGATAAGAGTCCATGAATACCTTTAAAACTGTAAAAGAAGCTAGTAGGAATTAACAGGTACAGTAAATTTAAGTGAGGCAAGACAGCTGGACTAATGAGTCCCATGAATGTATTTTATTAGGATTTATATTCATTCTGTTTGGATCCTGCCAAAGCAAGATTTCCACAGTGGAGAGTAAGATGTTTAGCTGAGATTACAGTTTAATAGCCAAAACCACTGGAGCTTTCACAGGTAACATTCAATAAGAGTTCCCTGAATTAAGATCATATTTCACCATAAAATTAACCACAATCTGGATTGTCTTACATAATGAATCTAGAGATAAGATTTATGAACATTAAGTAGTAATAAAAATCAAAGAAAAGGGCCGGTGAGATGGCTCAGCGGCATAAGCGCCTGCCTTGCAAGCGCGAGGGCCGGAGTTCGACTCCCGGATCCCACATACGAAAAAGGGGCCGGTGATATCGCTCAGCGGCACGGGTGCCTGTTGGCCCGGTACCCAAAAAAAAAAAAAAAAAAAAAAAAAATCAAAGAAAAATAATTAGAAGAAAACAGAATATAGCAACATTGTATAAGAAGCGAAGGATGCTTTGGATACTGGGAAAATCACAATTGTGCTCAATATGAGTGGGCTGGGGCTGTGGTTCAGTGGTAGTGCACTTGCCTAGCATGCTGAAGGCTGGAGATTCAATACCCAGCACTGCACGGAAGTGTGTTTATGAGAGGCACAGACAGAGAGAGAGAAAGATCAGTAAAACAGGTAAACTTAATAATGTATGAAACTTGGCCTTTAATGGGAAAGACACAAGTGGAATAAATAATATACATGTGTTCAATGTAGTCAAGAAGAGGCTTAGGGTACTGCTTTAAGAATATGTAAGTAAACTGGGGAGTGGGGGTTGCAGAGCCTTTCTAGAGGATGTGCCTTTTACATTCAGAGCTGAAGACTGAAATACAATAACTATGTACATATGGAAATCTTGGGTGCTGTTGTAGCATTTTGCTAGAGTCAAACATTAGTGGGATACTAACTGGAACAAATTTTGATGATTATCTTTTGTAGATGAGGATTATGATGACTGAGTTGAAAGAAATTTTCTAGAGGTCGTGTAGTGGATACAGCCAAGGTGATTAGAAAGGCAAAGCATGAGGAAATGCTTGAATACATGAGAAGACATTGTTGATGACCTTGGTGTCATGGTTTAGATTTCAAATGTCCACCCAAAGTCTCATGTGTTTAGAGGTGAGGCTCTTGGAAGATGACTGTATTGTGATGAGACTAACTTCATCAATGAATCAATCCAGTGATGAGTTCAGAGCTAAGTTGCATATTGAGATATGTGGCCTGGTTGGAGATGAGTCACTGGGGGCATGCCTTTGGAGGGTATATCTCTCTGTGGCTCTTCCTCTTTCTCTGCTTCCTAGCTGTAAGGGGTTGAGCAGCTTTCCTCTGTCATGACCTTACACAATGCTGTCTCTACCTTAGAGCCAATCAACCAGGGACTGCACCCTCTGTAAGTGTAGAACTAAATAAGCCTTTGTTCCATAATTTGTGGGTATCAGTTATTTTGTCCCAGTGATAAGAAAGTTACTGATATACTTGATAAACAAGTTATCCCACCAGAATTGTTCCTACAAGAATGATCTGGCTTAGTAATGACTTTTTGTCTCCTCTGTTTACAATACTTTGTTCTCAGAAATATTATTACTAGGACCTTCTTCTTTTTATTCAGTGAAATTTTGTCTAGGTAGAAAGAAAATTTAAGGAAACTGGACATCAGAAAAGAGTATAGGTGGGTACAAGCTGGAATTAGGGGACAATGAGTTAGGTGGCATTTTCTATGGAGTGTGACGGGGTTCACCAAATCACTGAGCTTCTACTAGCAAATATCATACAGTGCTTATAGAACCTAGTGATTAGATTGGCAAAGCACAAGAGAATCTTGCCACTCACCTCCATTATATAGTGTACCAGAAATTATCCTAAGATCAAATAATTTGCCCAAGATCAAACACATCCTGTGTGAGCAACAGGATGAAAACTTGGAAGCCTCACTCCAGTATCTATACATTGGGCATCTCAAAGGCCAGGTTTTGTTGTTGTTGTTTTAGTTTGTCTTATTTTTTAAAATAAATAGATGAGATATGGATTGGAAAAGCAAGTATTAATTATCCAGGATGACATGAGAAGACTGAGAAGTACTCGTTACCAAATAGAGGAGTCATTAGAGGGTTGTGCTGATGTTTTTGGTTTCATTCAATGCCTGTACAAAGTCAATGTTTGCCTGAATCTCAACTCTCTTTGGCCCCAGACAGAAATTCAATTCTACAGTTCTGCAAAGCAGACCAGCCAAAGGCAAACCATGATTATGCTGATCAGCACTAGATTATATGGGGCCAGGTCTCTAGAGCAGATAAAAATACTAGTAAATTAAATGGGCAAAGCCTATTCTTGATATATTCAAATACAAATTTCAGCAGTGGATCTAAGAGGTGTGATTTCATTGCATACCTAGAGAACCCTAGGATGCACAGTTTTTTTTATTTCTCATCATTTATATTGGCATGTAGGTCAGTATAATTATTATCATTACTTTCATCCTTGCCATCATCACCGTAACAAAAATTGTTTGCTTTTGTGAAAAGAAATGTATCTGCTTTGCTTGCTACTGTAGATAAGGTGTCTCTCAGAATTAAAAAAATTTGTAAAAGTGTATCTTAATAGAGAGAAATATCTATTTAAAAATCCACATTATTTCTGATGTGTTATTTATAGTGTACTATAAAGTTAAACATTAAAGAATATAAAATGTATTTAAAAGATTATGTACTTTCAAATCAATTACAAGGGAGGGGAAAATAAGGAGCTATTTAATAGGTATAGGATTTCACTGTCATAAAATTTAAATTTCTGAAAATTTGTTGCATAACAGAGGGAATTACTGAACTGCACATGTAAAAATAGTTAAAGTGATCAATTTTACATCGTAATTTTGTAAACCACGATTAAGATTTTTTAAAAATACATTGTCATCAGAAACATTTGCAGAGCAAAATGAAAATAAATATCCTAGTGATTTTTATAAATACATAGATTGTTCAGAAAACATAAATGCAAGGCTGTCAATGATGATTTCTTTACATTCTGGGATAGTAATTTCTTTTCCTCTTCATTTCCTGCTGGTTGTTTGTGGCCAAGACTCCCTTTGCGTGCTCTAAGATTTCTCACCTACGAAATGGAATTCATCATTTTAACAATCTTGTTCAACATTCTTGGGAAAAAGATCTTTATAAGTATTGGTGGTGCTTACTGCAGGGAGGTATGTCAGCTTTGATTATAGAAACCTTATAAGACCATTTGTGTATACCTACCACTCTGCTGATCTTGGATTCTAAGCTAGAATCCATACTTAAGTGGGCCATGTGTAAAAATATTTTCTAAGTCTGCTGCCACATTCATTTTTTGCCATGTGTCTTAACTTAGGGGAAATGACCTATTAGTTATGACCAGCTCTGAGGGTTTTCATACAGAAAAGACTGAAAACAAAGCAAACAAAAATAATCACAACATAGCTGACAGGCAAGATCACAAAACATGGAAGCAAACCATCTGCATTAGTATCCACTTGATTTATGATCTATTCACATTCTTGCTAAAACTCACATTTATCCTCCAAACAGAAGAGCCCTTCAAACCAGATTCTATTATTTTTGTGACAAATATATTCTGACATCTGAAATGGCAGCCAGGAGATTTTTCAGAGATTTTTTTTTTTTTTTTGCCAGAGAAACTCATTGCTCCTTCTTTCCCCATTTGTTCTTCCTTTCTGTTTTTGTTTTGTTTTGTTTTGCTTTGTTTCCATGCCCATCTATGCACAGGACACACATAATTTACACTCAAATACAAACATGTAATTGTGTATACATGTACTAGGTGAGAAGCTGCTTATGCTTGAGATTTCAAAATCTCTAGGATAGGGTCTTCCCAGTTTTGTGACCCACGATGCTTTGAGCTTTTGAGACTGTCTTTGTAAGATTCCAAGCTTTTAAATAAAATAACATCTACTCCATTATTCCTCCTTACCGGGGCTAAGGCTTGGTTGAGAGGTCCAAGATCAGAATGACCGGGAAGGAAAAATCTATAGGCACAGCATCTGGGGGTGTTAACAGAAAACAGACGCCAGTGGATGAGGCCACTTTAAGGAAAGGGATATTTACTCATGTGTAGACAGGGATAGAGGAAACAGTAACTGATGTTGAGGTTTAAAATCCAGCAGCAGGAAGCAGTCACTGATCAGAAGCATGAAGAGGGAGGGCAGGAAACTAGGTTATTGGAGACCTGAATGAAATGAAACTGGGAGGCAATGGTAGATTGACAAGATGTGTAAATGGTGGAAGCATGCAAACTCTATCAAAAAACATGGCTCACAGCAAGAAGGCAGCAAGGGAAGAAATAGACTCACCACTCTCTTGATCCGTATGGAGACCTCTATGCCAGTGTCTAACATCACCCATCTTCTATGTCAGGGGTTCTTAAATTAATGTGTACAACAGAGCCATCAGAAAGGCTGATTGAAACAGAGATTACTTGCCATGTCCCGCACAGCTCTCAAAATTCCCTGGGGGAGGATGGTGGAAGATGAAGCAATGAAGACAAGAGTCAGAATGCAGGAAGCTGAGGTGAGGTGGAGTCTTCTCTCCTGGTGGGAGAAAATGAAACACCCAGTGACTGCAGTGTGTTTGTTTTTACACTTGGGAGACTACTGTCAGTTGAAACCCCTCTGCCTAGCAACTTGTGTGCTTGGCTCGCCTCTGGCGCCTCAAGTTCTCGGAGCTGGAACAGCTTGTTCACGTGGCTTGCCTCAGGCGCTCCGTGTTCTCCGGGCTGGCCTTGCTTTGGCCCCGCACGTGTGATCCATCTCCAGCTTCAGCGACTCTCCACAATTGCTGATCTCCACCACCAGTTCCTTATTGGTTACCTTTGGGTAAGGCTCCTAAAGCTCTAGTGTTCATATAGATGTCCCCAGGAAATGGTGGTGCTCCTGGCCCAGACACTACACTCTAAAAGCCACTGAGGTACTTGAAGCCAGACAGGAAGAGGGCCCTGCCGATGAGTGTGTGAGGCTCTTGAGGGGCATTAGATATAAGCAATAATAGTGTGCAGCAAAGTTTGAGTACCTCTGGTATAAACTCAGTTTTTACACTTGGCTGCCATTTGGAATCACACATAAAGCTTTCAATAATAATGATGGCTGGACCACACCCACAAAGTTCTGTTATTATTACTAAAGGATACATCCTGGTTACTGGAATTATTTAACACTTGCCAGATGAATCTGGCATGCAGCAAAATTTGCAGAGCACTGCTTTTACTAAGTTAGTAGGATATTCTTGTTGTTATGGAAATGTACAATCACTTGTTCAAGCATCTAGTTTTAGGGGCACCATGGGGACAACAGAAGTGAAAAGAGTGATTAGTCCTTGAGTTAGGAGCTGGCTTTGTACACATGAACAGCCCTTTAAAAAAAATTATCTGCAGATCTTGAACTTCTTCTTGTACCTGATGGCTGGGTGCTTGAGATCAATCCAAAAAACCATAAATTTTCTGTACCTATGGTTATCAGGCAAATCAGAAATTTTCAACTCTTTGTTGTCCATAGACACAAAGACTACTCAGAATGTTATATTCAAAGGTTTGTTTGTTTGAGTATCGAAATAGAGAACTTTAACCTAAAAGTTGAGATGTCCAGCTGTTGTTGAAATTTCAAAAGCTAACATGATAACAGTAATCCCCTTTCTCACGGAACAGTAAATGGAGTGAAGCAGAAAACTATGTACCACTTCCTTCAGATGGAACTAATGGTCCTCAGTTTATGAGAGGAAGCTCTCTCCCTTCCCCCATGCTGCCACTCCTAAATACTGCTTCATTGTTAGGTTACTTGCTAGGCTCCTGTAGACAAAGGTTATTTTTGCCTCTCTGATCTTTCTTTGGCCTTACTATTACATTACACTTGGCTCTTTAATTACATTCTTTCTCATGTTATTGTTAGTTTTCATGGGGAAATTTCTCTACAATTAGACTGCAGCATTCTTGAAGCCAGAGCAATATATAAACTTTAAAATCTCAGAAAAAACTGCCACAGACAGACAGAAAACTCAGAGGAATATTTAATAAATATTCATTGACGCATGATTGAACTCCTTTGAAGAGAGTGATCATTTGTAACCTGCCTCCACTACACATCCCCTTAATTATAATTACTGTTCAAAACTAAACCAATGATTCTGGAGTTTCACCAAATTATCATTTTCAGTGGGCCAAATTTGGGAAATGAAAATCATTTCTAAATGAGACAAAATGAGTCATGATACTGATTCCTGATGGTTGCTTGTATTACTTATACAATGTGTCCAATTCTAGTATGAGATTTCCCCACACTAATTTAATTAATTTAGTGCTAGATTCTCGAGCTTTATATAATCATGTGTCTCTTTATATAGTTTTCTTACACTACAGGTCAAACAATACATAAAATTCATTGGAAAGTAGCTTGCTATGCTCTTAAGAGTACCTCTAAAGGAAAATTTTAATAATCAAAGAAGTAGCTGATGTAAGGAAATGATAAATTGCTTTGCTACAGGGTAATATAAACCTTAACTGGTATGATGAATACTTCTGCCTCACAAGGAAAACCAAAATAGAGCAAATGGTTTAAATATGCACTTTCTGATAAATGAAGACAATCATCTGCATATATTCTAGATAAGACATTATATTACTTTCATTTTGAAGTAAAATGTCTCTAGAAAAAAAGACTTATAGGCCTTTTCAAAATGAGAATATATGCACATAAGCAATTAATATTATCAGGTATTTTGTGAAAACATCTTTCAAACAATGATTTTTAAAAATTCATCACACAATTTATAATTATCATATTTAAGAATAATTGGTTTACAAAATTCTTTCTGATTACTAATTGTCAAGGCTGATAATGAAGGAAAGTCTTTAACAACTGAAATCCTTGGGGTTTAAGATTCATTAACACAGAATTCTTATTTTCTAAGCTTTCTTTTTGATAATAATAAATGATAAGGTATTTCGGTTGTATCTTTCTGTGTAAAAGATATAGGATGAAAATATCTTTGAGTCTCACAAAAAATGTGACGAATGATACTAGCAGATTGAAACTGTGGGAGGAGATATTTTGTCCTCGTCAATGGATAGCAGATGGCTCATATTTTTTTCAGTCCATTTTATTTTATTTGGTGTAATTAACATAAGCTTTTACTTTTTTAATGCACCCCCATTTCATTTTCCTTTGCTGTTCTACTTTCTCAAACCATATGCTTACTTATTTTTAATACTTTTCTATTATTTCTATGTGTCCTTAACATTATAAATGTTTTTCTGGAGGTCATGTTGGCTTTCTTCTGTAAGATTCAATGTAGAGCTCTTAGTACCTCACATTTCTAAATCACACAAGTTAATTTATGTTTTGTAAAAAATCTTTTCTTTGGGCCGGTGAGATAGCTCAGCAGCATAAGCACCTGCCTCGCAAGCACGAGGTCCCGAGTTGGACTCCCAGAACCTACATAAAGGAAAAGGGCTGGTGATATCGCTCAGCGGCACAAGTGCTTGCTGGCAAGCGTGAGGTCCTGAGGCCAACTCCCGGTACCCACATTAAAAAAAAAAAAAAAAAAAAAAACTCTTCTTTTCAAGACTTATTCATAAATGTGTGCTTGTTATAATATTTCAAGTCATATGTTCCTATTCTTTAATTCATAATCACCTAAGTGTAATTACCTCTTAATTCAATCATTTAATCTATATTATTTTTATCTTAGAGACTACATCAAAATTTTTGTTTTTGAACTAATACAGATCATTTTAAAAATAATTTATACATTTAAAAACATTTGTCATTTATTTACATTTTTAGAGTTAAAAATCCTATATATGCCTGTTAGTCATATGAAACTTAGTAATTAGCATTCATATTCACTTTCCTTACTTATACTGTCTAGTAAATAAGTCAGTTTAGTTGTGATTTGGGCAAGTTCTTTTACTTCTGTTATGTTTTCCATGTAGTGCTTCCATTTTATATTTTTGGTTAAGGTGCCACTTTGTAAAAGAGACAAAAAGAAATAAAAAATTGGAAACACTAAGAGGATGACAAAAATAAAAGTAAAAATAACTCAAAAACACATTGCATATGAATTAGTACAAGAGACTGAAGTGTTGGGAATGCTTACTCTATTGAAGGTAAGACTTGGTGGGGGAACAAGGTGGGCCATAAGAGGTAAACCTTCGAAGTCCAAACACATTAAATGCTGTCACATGACTGCCCTATCAGCAGGCGTCTGAGGTCTACGGCCATGTCTGCAACAGAGAAATAATGCAATAATATTACATAACTGTGTTTTAATTTTAGTTTTTGTTTCTTTTTCTTTTTACAAATGAAATAGGCCGAAGCATGGCATAGACTTGGCTTTCAGTAGTTCCTTTAGGCTCTAGCTGTGTGACCTTGGACAAATTACTTACGTCCTTCATTTCTCAGGTTCCTAAACTGGAAATAATGCCTTTCTTATGAAGTGATTGTGGATACTAATGAAATAATTTGTGTGAAGAACCTGGAAGAAAGTGTCTGTCACATAATAGGTATTCCATAAGTAACTGACTTCTGTTGTTGCAGTAGAAGCAATAATACCAATATAATTTTATTAATTTGTATTTATTAGTACATCTTTGTGGAACATAATGTTTACACTCCTTGTGGGGAATTGGTACATGTACATAGTACATCTCAATTCCTTTTGCATCCCCTTTCCCTTCTCTCCCTTCCCCTTCCCTCTAACTCTTGCTTCCCTTCCTACTTGAGAAACATCTATGTTCTTACTTCCTATAATCTATCTTTTATTTTGCTCTTTATATAGTTTTATTTATTTTTGTGAAACTTTTTAAGAAGAATTAGCATTCAAACCATACTATGTAATTTGTTAGCTATCTAATGCTACATAACATTATTACTACAAGCGAGGTGGCTATAAACAATCCACATTTATTAGTCCACCATTTCTGTGAGTCAGGAATCCACTCAGAGTCTCTTGCAGACTGAAATAAAGCCACTGACCAACACTCGAGTCTCACTTCAAGGCTCATCAGGGAAGGATATGCTTGCAAATTCAAAATTCAGCTTTTTGCAGTCTGTTCAACTGAGGATCTTCCCTTTTTGTGGGCTATTGGCTACAGGACACCATGCAGGTTCTACACACAGCTATTCAAAACATGGCAGCTTGCTTCTTAAAATCCAGCAAGCAAGAGAGTTTCCTAGCAAAACAGAAATAGTAATTCTATATAACCCAACCACAGAAGCAATCTTTGCTGGATTCTTTTGGTTAAAGGCTATAGGTCCCACCCACTCTTAAGAGGAAGAGATTACATGGTGGGGGGGTGCTGGTACCAGGAGATTAGAATCTTGGAGGCTACCCCAGAGTTTCCTCACCACAGAAAGGACCTAAAACAATAATGGTGAACCTTTTAGAACTTTCAATAAAAAATAGCCAGCTGTGGGCATGTGTGCTATAGGTTCCCCACCACTGACTTAGAAGGAAGAGCACTTGACTTCATTTAAGTTATTTTAAAACAATCAGAACTTTCTTTTTTTTTTTTTTTTTTTGTGGGCACCAGGGGTCGACCTCAGGACCTTGTGCGCCAGCAGGTGCCTGTGCCGCTGAGCGAAATCACTGGCCCTTTTTTCGTATGTGGGTTCCGGGAGTCGAACTCGGGCCCTCGTGCTTGCCAGACAGGTGCTTATGCCACTGAGCTATCTCACTGGCCTCTAAGAACTTTCAAAGAAAGAAAGGGGCATATCTATAAGAAGATGGTTACATTGCCTAAATGGGTCTGTCAAAGATAGTGGTGACCCAACGCTGCCTGAGGAGAGTTCTGAACAACTGACTTCCAAGTTTTTTTCCCAATTTGACATGACCTGTTTAGGATATTAAGGATAGAGCTTCACTAGTCTCTATCTTGAATCTTATTAATGAAACTCACTAAAAAAGAGTTCAAGAAAAAAAGGGGTGGTTTATTCAAACAAAAAGAAAATATTACAAACCAGGAAGTCACAGCCTTTGGTACAAAATAAAATTGTTCTGAGGAAACAAAGAGAGGACTAGCTTACTCAGAGGAATTTCTCTCCTGGAACTCACTCCTGTCCACTTGAGCAACAGTGCTCACTCCTGATTGGCTGATATTTATATCTGTGGTGGATTAACTAATGGTCAGCTTGTAACAGCCAGTTGAACTGAATCAGCATGATTCTGGGTGAAAGGCCCAATTGAGGATTGTTGCCAACAGCATAAAAGCAGAAGTGGAGGGGTAGACGGTGTGCAGTTGATTCTCTTGGAGAAGCTTGTCACACTGGCTTTACTGATATGAACTCAGCTTCTCTCATCCTCGTAGGGGCTCAGGTCCTCGCTGTTGCTAAGGATGGCTGTGGTCCTTTTTGGGGGAGCTCTGGTCCTTACCTTGAGTGTCGCTTCCTGGCTCCAGTGCAGATCCCTCAGCCTGCTGGCATAGATCCTTCATGCCGCTGGTGCAGACTTTCTAGCTTCCACCACTGACCTTTGGGCCTTCCCAGTGCAGATCCTTGATACAGACTTGCATGAGACATTGTCATGAGCTCTAGGCCTCCAGCTGAACTCATGGACAAGATTGCCATGGGCTCTAGGCCTCCAGCTGGACTCGTGGAGGACATTGCCATGGGTTCTAGGTCTTCAGCTGGACTCATGCAGGACATTGCTGTGGGATCCAGGCCCTCAGCTGGATTCTTTAGGTCTCTAGTGCATGGACAGATTGCTTGCACTCTTCTGCATTTGACACTTTGGGTGAATATTATAAAATAATCCTATAAATTAGGTGTCCTATATTAAATCTATCTCCTTGAAAACCCTGACTACAACATCTGACTTAGGTCAGAGTTTAGTGGTGAGCTCTGAGAAGCAAAATGAGACTTTCTAGAGACTGTTCTTTCTGCAGTGGAAACAAGATCAAGTTAGGGTTGCAAATTCTGTTTGTGGTTTCTCCACAAACACAGCAGAATCCATTCTGAATTCGAGTTGGCTACCAGTGCCCCCTTCTTAAAGATTTAGCTTTTCCTTTTTTACCCTTCATTCGTTCATTCATTCGTTCATTCCTTCCTTCCTTCCTTTCCTCCTTCCTTCATTTCTTTTTTCTTTTTTCTTTTTCTCAGTACTGGTAATTCCATCTAGGATCTTCACACTAAGCTATATCTCAAGTCCTTTTTTTTTTTTTAAATATTCAGGGTTGTGGATATAGCTCAGTGGCACAATGCCTGCCTGGCAAGCACAAGGTCATGAGTTCAATTCCTGCTACAAAAAAAAAATTCAGACAGTGTCTCGCTAATTTGATCCAGTTGAAATCAAATTTGCAGTCCTTCTGCCACAGTTTCCCAGCATGCTAGGATTATAGCCATGTGCCGCAATTCCTGGCACAGCTTTTCTTAAAGTTCACAAAATTCTAGATCTTACCTGAAAGGAGACCAAGGTTTTCTTATGAAATGATTATTTAGGAAAAAGAAAGGAAGGAGTCTGGCCAAACATACCCACTCTCTATTATCCTCATGAATTTGTGAAACTTAAGCATTCTTATGAAATTCAGCTATTTTCGGTAATACCTTAGAGAAGTCATTGTGCAAGCAATAACATAATAAAAATATATAGTTTAAAAACTCAAACTATTATATTAACAGAAGTCTAAATGGAGTACAAATAATGAGTTTGACAATTGTCATTCTACATTCAGAAAATAATTGAGCTTATTAAATATTTATTGAAGCAAAACACATTTTGCTGGAAATTAAAAATGAAGGCTTGGAGTAAGACCAGGAGGGCTCTAACTGTTCTTCTGATAATTATTTCTGTGTGACTTTGGGCAAGTTATTTAATTACTCTGTGCCTCAGTTTCATCATCTTTAAAAGTGAGGCTAATGATATTACCCTTCAAATAGAGTTGTTGAGAGGATTAAATCAATTAATTCCCATCAAACTTTTACATAGTATGACCATCGTGCTTAATAACCATAAGGTATTTTTATGATTTCACTCAGTGAAAATAGATTTAAAAGAGGGACAGATTATGGCTTTTGGCCATTAAAAGATTATTTTTCCATCTATAAGATTCTTGCACACATGTATATAAATGGCCCTCCTGAATTATGTCTTCGTGTTTCTATTGTATCATTTAATAATTTGTAGAGTATATATAGAACTAGCTAATCCTCACTTGTTCTAGCTTGATTACAATTTTTTTCCCTTAATGAGAACCTTGAATCAAATTAAAATGCAAAAAAAGGTAGTTTCCCAGATTTTAATAATAACAGACTAAT
The DNA here is from genome assembly GCA_028451465.1 of Erethizon dorsatum. Lineage (NCBI taxonomy): Eukaryota > Metazoa > Chordata > Mammalia > Rodentia > Erethizontidae > Erethizon > Erethizon dorsatum. The sequence continues at coordinate 53,449,467 of CM051825.1, read as the reverse complement.
GAAGCCTTTGTTTCCCAATTTAATTAATAAATTATACCCTTTTGATCCACAAGCAGGCTTCTGGTAAATAATCACCCTGCCAATATTTGTCAAACATTTCACATTAAATTGCTATCATTTGGATTACGGATGTATGCATGCAGTTCACAACCCTCCATGGTGTTTTCCCAGGAGCAATGTGCAACTAAATCAGCTCAGAAAGAACATGAGGATTTGGAAGAACTGATTTAAATGTACTAGAAGACATTTCACAAAAATCCTAGTTTACATTCTAGAACAGGCTTGAGCGATGCTAATAAATTGCTCTGACTAAAAAGGCTGTTTCCTTCCTTTCCCCCTTTCTTTGTATGTGGGGATTATGGATAAAAATTTTTACATTGATGGTGAGAGAGTTTCAGAATTGACCCTTTGGTTGAAACAGAGGAACCTGCCAGTGTACCTTCACCTTCTTCAGTTTCCTTGTCAATCAGAGGTCTTTTCCTCTAAATTTGCCAGTGTCATGGTAATTGCCACAAAGGCACACACCGATGAATGGGCTTGGACCGCCAACATATTTCTGTTAAGGTCTGACCAGATGCTATTAGTTTCTAAGAGCTGTTATTCTACCCTTCTTTCTTTGTATTTTGAAAGAGGGACAAATTTTTGCACATTTTATGTGACTATGAATTCATATGTGAACAAAAAGACAATCTTGTTAAAGCTAAAGGAACAGTCTCATTCCACTAACCTGTGACTCCAGACAACAGAAACCTCTGCTAAGGGTGAAGGTATTCAATTTATAGTGTTCCCTCCTTTTGTCCCCTCTTCCCAGTGCTTCCCAGATTTACACCCATTAAATCTGTGCCATCATTTGTTTTATAATGTGAACACCTGTGTCTCAGCTACTAGACCAAGAGAGCTAGGTGATTTCACATATCATTGAACAGCAAAGAGACAACATCATTGTCTCAAGCTATAAATTTTACATGAGACCGTTCATACACGTACACACAACACACTTGATTGTATACTGTGCTTGCCCAGTTAGAAGGAATAAGATAGAGAAAGTAAGGAAGGAAGTAGGAAATTTCTTTTTTTCAGAATACTATGAGAAGTAGTGCAGCATAGGAATACTATGGAGATAGTTTGTCTGAATTTTATGCCACAGGGTCTCTGGGCCAAGTAATTTTGTGTTCTGGCTCCTTAGTTTCCTAGTCTTTAAAATGGGACTAAGAATTCACTCTACATCATACAATGGTTGTGTTAATTAAATGGTTACTGGCCCATCCTAAATAATTAATAGCTATCAGGCAGGAGAAAAATAGATTTGTAGTCTCAGCAGCAATAGGAGGTTATGTTTATTCTCCAGAGTCTTACAGGAAATAATATACGTATGACAAAATCCTTTAAATCTGCCTTTCCTTCTCCATACCACTACTAAAATAGAATTTTTGTTCATGTCAATGGCTAACATTTTATTGAACTTCCTTATGTTTTGATTAAAATTTAGGTAATGAAAATAGAAATACTCTTGGGCCTTTAATTGGGAGAAATGTGGCTTTCAAAATAAAGTATGAGCACTTGGATTTTCACCCATTGCTACAGTCACACACATTTAATTTGGCAGAGAATCTGAGTGCTTTACATGTGGTCCTTTCTGATTAGAGCCATGTTTGCCACCTGTGAGCATGATGCATGTAGAAGGAGATTTGTACAATTAGCCCTTTCAGTACCAGTTCTGATATTAATGCATTTTAAATGAGTTCACCTGCAGTTTTCCTACTCCGGATTGTTTTCATTATAGCATCTTTTACATTGAAAGAAGAGTTATTTGCTTGGTTCACTGTTGCTTTAGGGAAATAAAAAGAAAGTTTAAAAATGTGTTAAAAGAGTTGTAATAGAGTAGGTAAAATATTCATTGTGATTTTCTGTCACATTTAGGCATATTGATTAGTGAAATTATATACTACTGTTTAAATTCAGGTGTTTCTATTGTTATAGCTGATGTTCATTGCACTCCTACTATGGGGCAAATGGCACTGAAAAGATCTTATACAAACTATATTTCCTTAATCTTCTAGTACCCCTGTGAAGTAGGTATTATTATAATCCCCGGTTTACGGATGAAAAACTGAAGCATGAGGAGATAAGTAACTTTACTGAAGCAGAAGATGCCCCCCTCCCCACAGCCAGCATATTTCAGTTTGTTAGTTGCCAGGTAAGTTCTGGTTACTGTTCCTGTTACTTTTGTTTCTTAGAAACGGCTGGTCACTGTGATGCATAGCTGGTCACTATGATGCATATTGTAAGAACCAATCCCCAATTGACAAGCCTTTCTGGCTCTGTACTTCCTGCTTGCTTATTCCATATAAGCCCTAGACCACCAGAGATCAGGGCCTGACATTTTGGGCATGATCCCAATCAGTGCCCCACGACGTAAAATAAATCTGCCTCCAAATCCTGGGTGTCGTTTTGGTGTTTCTGTTTGCCGTAGCATTACTAGTATCTGATTTATTGTTGTGGATGTCTAGGATCTAAGTGTAGGCATCTTGCTCCAAACCCCTCACCCTTTGTTTATTAAATAAATACTTTATTTCACCACCAAAATAATAGCTGGTGATTTTGTCCTTATGCTTCTTATTTGTTGACTCTGCATTTTAAATTTGAGGCCAGGCAATCAGGTTGCATGATCTCAGCTGACAGCTGTAGGTTTCGTTGAATGGGAAAACTGTCCAGTTGTGTAAAAAAGTATTTTCTGCTTGGACTGGCTATTGTAATAGCCAGTAGTAAAGTTGACTCTTCCAGAAGTAGCGGTCTTACATGTACTGGTTTTCCTAAAACATCATTGCTGGTGCCCCTTTCTACATTGAGAGCAGTCTCTGTACTGACTTCATCAGTAGAGCAGCACCCAGTCGTACATTTACATCCTTAGCACGTGATCAAGGTCAGCCTGATCATACTTTTAGAAAAGAAAGTTTGAAGAGAATGAAACACTACTGGTGAAATTCAACAAGTGTTCAGTGGAAGATATAAAGAAAAATGGAAATAAGGCGATGTTCCTCCTCAGATCTGGAAAAGTACAAAATGGGAACAGGTGATAGGAGCCAGGTGGTCTAAGAAAACCAGGACTCGGGAAGCCCCAGGAGGCTGTGACCATAATTTAAGTACACTGAATACACAAAAACCAGTCTTACCTCAAATCTTCAACTACTTCCAAAATTACCAAAGTTCTATTACTTTATTAAGCAGCTTCTCAGGTAGTGCTTCGTTTTTCATGCACCAATATGATCACCAGTACAAGCATAAATGAAGTGTGTGATATGGCTAAACTTTTTATCTTACACATGTTTAGAAGACTTGGGGCAATGAGAATGAAAGGAAACAAGCTTTTCAAGTTTTTAATTTTAAAAAGATAACCCTTCAAAATGAAACAATACGGAAGTATATGGAAAACATGCATATTAGTCCATTTTGTGTTACTGTGAAGAACAACCTGAGGCTAGGTGACTTTATAGAGAAAAGAGTTTTATTTAGATCACGGTTGTGCAGCCTCAAGAGCTCACACTTCGTGATGGCCTTCTGGCTGGCAGAATTATGAGGCAGTTCAGATATCAAATAGCAAGAGACAAGATGTGTGTGTGTGTGTGTGTGTGTGTGTGTGTGTGCATATATATGTATGTGTGTGTGTGTGATCTCCATTTTCTTTCAAAGTCACCAGTATTCAATCTGTGGGTTCTACCTGGATCACCTTATCTAATCATAATCACTCCCAAAAGCCTGACTTCTAGAGATCATAGTTGGATTATTTCTACCACCGAATACACACAGTGGGGATTAAATATCAGCATATGAACCCTTAGGAGGTGGTACACTCTCCCCCCTTATTAAAAGTACACCAATATATAATTAGAATGATAGATAGATAGATAGATAGATAGATAGAGCAACTATTGTTTCAGTAGTTGTAGAGAAATATTGAGGTTTACTAAGTGTTGTTTTATCCCTTCATTAATGACATTGGGCCTATTAGGGTGTCTTACTTAATTTCCTCATTGCTGAGACAAACACCCAACACCCACAAGCTAAAGGAGAAAAGGTTTATTTTGGCTCAGAGTTTGTAGAGGTTTCAGTCCATATTTGGCTGACTCCAAGGCAGGGTGGCATGGCAGAAGGGCATCACAGAGGAGAAGCGGTTCATGGCGTGGCAGGCAGAATGCAGTTAGCAGCAAGTAGCGCCAGCAGTAGCCTGCCTTTCCTCTCTCCCTTTATATCCCATCCAGGCTATAAACCCATTGATTGGTGCCACCCAGATCTGGGATGGAGCTTCCATTATCCACACCTAGAACTAAGCTAAACCAGTCAGTGGACTAATTTAGTATCACGCACCTTTAATCCCAATGTCATATGCCCTAGATCCAGCCAGCTCTGAAAATCCCCACCTATGAGTGCATGAGGCTTTGGGGAGACATCTAAGTATGAGCTACAACATAGGGGATATGCTGAGATATGTTTCATAAATAAAAAAGTAATCCAGGTAACTGTAAAGGGGACACCAGACCACAGGTGAATAAACATCTCCAATGACTTCTTTAAACTCACCAGATCTCTTGGCAAACACGTATGGGTGGTAAAACTTCACCATTATTTTAATTCTGAGAACACACTGTGAACACGCTAAACCCCACTTAACTTGTTGGTGAAAGAACAGAGATGTTTTGTGAGCTGGGTTTAAACTGGAATGGAACAATACTATCCTAAGAAGACCTGTAGATGTGGGCTTTGTCTTGTACATATGTGTTTAGTATAGTTCTCCAAGCCCAGAGAAGCAAAATCACAGTAAAGAATTTGACTTTCTGAGATGAGGTTATAACCAATAAACTCTTTATTAAGGCAATCTGAAGTTTGTACCAATCACAATAGAATCTCATTTCACCCTAAAGTTGTTATTTCATCCTAATATTTAAATCAACTCTAAAAATTAAAGAAAAAATGACATTTCTTTTTCTTAGATTTTTTATTTTTTTTAGTTTTGTTTTCTTTAAATATTAAAATGTATTCACTTATTTTTATCAGTACACATTTGCAGTGCATAATGATTATATTCATTTTGGGAGTCTTCTTAGCTATTTTATTATTTTTCCTTTTTTGTTCATCCAGGGATTTATGAAAGAAAAAATAAGCAATATATAAATAAACAAATGAAATATAATCATAAATCCTGTATACTTGTTTAATTCAGACCGTGGTTAAATATTTACATATTGAAATAGATTTATTTCATTGAAAACACACAAAAATGTTTCATTTGAAAGAAAAAGAAAAATAAGTAAATGCTAATTGACATATGCTGCTACATTATGGCTTTGTTTGACATGACAAGTTGCTTTTATAACACACTAGTTAAAATGAATAAAATAAATCATATTGTTGCAAGTTAAGAGATATGTTTGCCTATAATTTTTGCATATGGTTAACTAATATTATAAAAATGAAGACATATGTCCTACTACTTGAGATAGATGGCTACAAAAATTAGGAACATTAAGATGTCTTTTAATAATAGGGTCTATTGTCTTTCAATATATTTTCATGGCTCAATATTAAAAAGCACCTTGATATCAGCCATCTGAATGAAACTGAGCAGGCAAAATAATGGCAACCTGAGTAATCCAATTAAGTTAAACACTCATTACTCATTAGTGTTACAGGTTTGTGAAAAACACACTTGATTTTTTTTAAGAACACAGGGAGCATCCAGGGTTATAAAAGTTCTGTACATAACAGGTTTGCAATGTGAATACTTTATGATCTTGTGCTGCATATTGTCAATTGCTATGGTTTAGATGTTAAATAGCCCTCAAATGTGCACACAGTTAGAAGCCTTGTCCCCCGAGTGGCTCTATAGTGAGGTGGTGGAAACTTTAGGAGATCGGCCTCAGCTGAAGTGCTTAGGTTATTAGGGAGATGTTCTTGGAATGTTATTAGGGAGGTGTTCTTGGAATGTGCCTGTGGGACCATTCCTGAGTTTGACCAAAGCCAGTTCTCTATACTCCTGGCTCAAAATAAATCACTTGTTTACTCTTTCATTGAGCCACCATTTCCATGAGGAGATACAACCAAAAGATAGTTGATGTACTCTGATGTTTGATTTTCAGCCTCCAAAACTGTGAGCTAATAAACCTTTTCTCTTTATAAAGTTAGCTACCTCTTTTCTTTCATTGTAGGAATGCAAAACTGGCTAATATATAAATATGTAACAACAGGAATAAATTCGACTTCAAGGGATGTCTTAGCTCTTCCTAATTGCTTCTTTTCTCCCTCTTTTTTTTTTCTGTCTCTTCCTTTTTCTTTCCCTCCTCATCTCTTCTGTTCTAAAATATTCAATCTCTAAACTCCTAAGTAGAACTGAACAAAGTAAACATCTATTGCAAAAGTACAGATGAGGAACAGTGGCCAGCAGGAAGGTGCCAGAGATAAGCAGGATGAATATGTATGAGGCTACTCCATGGGGCAAGTTGGATTCTGATGGCAGGAAGGAGAGCATCCATGCAGAAGGGTGTCCTGGTGAGGCCACCAGGGCCCAACTTGGGTGATGAGAATGACTGTATGCATCACCACCAGTCAATAGTGTCCTAGTTAAAATGGGATGAAAAAGGTTTTTGTGCACAGAAGAGGGGTCAGCAGAGATAGTATATTAATCAGATACAGGAAATTGATAAAATCAGCAAATCAATTAAAAATGATGGGACCCAGTTTTCTCTATGTCTGAGAAATGGAGATACAAATACAGAAAAGGAAAAAAGAAGATTGAACTGTAGGTTATTGGGATGAAATGATAGATATTGCTATGAACTCATGATTCTCAATTTTATATAATGGATATGGAAATAAGTAGATATTTAAATATTATGGACTTTGCATATAATATGCATAGTGGTTAGTCCTTTTCCTGGGAGGGCCTGGGAATGGTGACATACAAATAGCAAGAAGCACCACTTGCACACAGATCTTAGCTTCTCAATAACATTCCTGGGCTCCATGTAGAAATGGTTGAAACCAGGGAAAACACAAAGTGATCCTGGAGCATCTTTTTAACAGAAAGCAAGAAAACACTCAAAAATGGTAAGAACATATCAAAAGAGTACAAGAGTTAGAAGGAATTTCCACTAGCCAAGTCTAAGATAATATAGCATCAATATAAATAAAGATGAAACAGGTTACAATCTGAATAAAATAGGAAGCCCATGAGTGTGTAGAAATACCACTAAATAAGTTAATTAAAAGCTTTATGAAGAGTGGGCTATTTGTATAATTTCAAAGTAATTCCCAATAAAGTTATGAGTAATTATGAAGGGAAAAGAGTAATTTTTCACTGGAGAGAATTGGCAAACATCATCTAAATCAAGTGGTCAAAGTGATCACATAGAACAAGGTAAACAGAAATCACAGGTTATATAAAGATGAAATTAAAAGAACAAACAGCATCAGATTAATGCAGATGCATCACCTAAATCTTGCGAAGTGCCATCAAACAAACTGAAATTGAGCAGACGTTTTGAAAGTAACTCACCTGTTATTCTTCAAAACTGTCAAAGTCATGCATTCAAGGAAGGACAAAAGGACTGCTCTGAATTCAAGGCATGAAAAAAGCATCACAGCTAAATGTGACTTTTCATTTTGAATTGGATTCTTTGCTCTATAGGGCATTACTGGAAAATTGGTAAAACACAAATGAGACCTCAGGATTAGATGGCAAGTTATCAATTCTAAGTTCCTGATTTTGAGGATTTCATTATAGTGATGGAAGGAAATGTCAAAGGGTACTGAGTAGTGAGATAGCAGAGAGGCAGCAACTAACTCTCAAATGATTGAAAAGAAGGCCTCATTACTGAACTTGAAATTATTGTGTAAGTTTGTGGCTGTTCTAAGTTTTGTTTTATTTGTTGCTGGAAATTGAACCCAGGGCCTTGTGCATGCTAAGTACATGCTCTAACACTGAGCTACATTTCTTCCTGTCTTCCAATTTTTAAGAATGATAAAGTCTTTTGCGTCAGAGCCTCCCACAATGTTATTCTCCCAGTCTCATGATGGCTGTAATGATTCTGTTTTTTTTAAACAATATTTGGATTTGAATAGATGTCATAGATTTTTTTCAACTGTCAAATTTTTATGTCATAGATTTTCACCTCTCTAGAGAATTTCTATCTAATTCAAATATTTTTCTAGCTTGTATTCTATCTCATTGTGGTATACAGTATTTATACATTGTACCCTGTGACCTAAGGATAATACTGAAAATCAATTGTTTGGAAAATGGAATGCAAACCCTAAGATAGCATATACCATTCTGCTATTTGCTTCCAAATGTGCTTACTTAATTCTATTGCTCAGTAAAATCAGATAAAATTAAAATTCTGTTTATGTATTCTCCAGAAGTTAACTAAGCCCTCAAAGTGATGAGCCACAAAGAAATTTTAATTAGTTTGATGAAATCTGCCTTTCAATCAGTTGGAAATTTGGAGATCCAAGAAAATGATCTGTTTTTTGTTTTTTTTTCCTAAAAACAAAATCCTAAGGAATTAAACTGCTTTGTCTGAGAAGAGCAGAGGAGAGACTCCCTGCCAGTGTAGCACAATTTGTATGCAACTACGTTCCTCTACTGTTATCTCTGTGTGGGGGGCTCCGCATTACAAATTAGCTAAGGTAGGCATGATACTCTAACGTGAACAATGGTATTAAGGCAAACAATATGGATTGTTTACATTATATTTTACATAATGCCCTGTAAAACAATGGGTCTTGCATAGCAAATTTGTGCTGAAAGGCACAGTCTTAATCACATTTCCATGGATCACTGTGAATTTCCTTTTCAAAGCAGAGTTCTGACCAGGATTGGGAGCCAAGTTCTTTTCTAACTGGGTTTATGCAAAGACTTCATTTCAGATAACTTGGGCTAGAGCAGCATGTAAATTGTCAGGAAAAAATATTGCTAGCCTGAAGCTACCAATAGAGCCAGTTGTACAGCCAAATGTGTGGATTTGGCAAACCAGCTGTTTTCCCTGCTCAAGGAATTCTCATGTTGTGCTCCTGCTAAGCAAATCTAGAAAGCATTATATCAGTGGCTTGTACAATGTGATAAAACCTGAGGCTTATGTGGAAATTTAAACAAAGGCTACTCAATATTTTACGTGCCTTTTTGATGATTATTTCTTCACCTATTTCTTATGCACAAGTGTCAACAACTGAGAAAGACTGGAAAACAGTGATTTATCCCACATCTCAGTGTATTTAGCTACTACAAAATTAAAGGGAGAAAAGGATGAGAAGATTAAAAGAATAAAAGGTCATTTCTTATGTTTCTAGGAAAATAGATCCATAAATGCAGCAATTTCTATTTAGTTGACTACTGGCATGTGGAAAATGCCTGGCAGATTTCTGAATTAAAAAGTGTTCGTTTCTAGAGTAGAAAGAAATGACTTACTGAAGCATGATACTGACCATGGATTAAGATCATTACTCTTAATTAGGGAGAAAATGAATCTTGAGAGGATGAAACCCTATAAGGTGAAGAAGGAAATCTTCTCCCATGACTACTTCCTTGAGAATAGGGCTTTCCAGTTTAGTCCGCTGGTCATGTCAGAAAGCAGACTAGACCAAATGTATCTCAGAGAATCACTCATTCTTCTTTGTTCATTAATTCAATACCTACTGTGTGGCAAGGACTGTAATATCATTGGAGATACAAACACCAAGTGACAACACCCCTGTCTAAAGTGCATCGAGTTGTGCATAGAGAACAGAGGTTTATGTGGCGTGTGATTCTGGTGTCAGCAATGCCCGAATAGCATGGTACTGATATCTTGGTGAGGAATTCTTGGCTGCATCACAATATGGTAGACAAGGGAAAAGGAACTGGCCACACACAAAAAGGGCTAAGCATGTGGTGGCCTCAATTCATAACACATCATTCTTGAGAACTTCCTCTAGTGAGATCCAACCTAATAAGGTAGGCCAGTATTACTTTATTCATGAAGGTATAGCCCCCCTGACCTACTCATCTTCCATGAAGGCTCATCTCTCACAGATTTCACAACCTCAGTACTGATATACAGGGACCAAACTTCCAGAACATGAATCTTTGGGAGATAAACCACATCCAAACCATAGTAATGAGAGTAACTGAAAGAGATTCTATAGCATGATATAAGTATCATGAAATATAAAGTAAAAGATGTGTACCTTGACTGAGATAATGCTAATATTCATATGAGACAAGCATGAAATTAAATACGATGAGTCTAAAAAAAACTCAGGTAGATAGGAAGTTGTGGTGTCCCAAGTATAAAAGCTGTCAAGTGTACTTTTCAAGCGTTGGGATGGTTTCTGTTTTCCTTTATTTGAATCATTGGCCTGAGCTCACTGTCTGCAGTCTTTGTCTTCTGCCTTCCTGAAATTTCACTAATAAAACTTTGTCATTTTAAAATTACCATTTCACTGAGCTAAGTGTTTTGGATCCGTTACCTCATTAATCTTTTAAGATACACTGCCAGTTAGACAGTGCTATTTCTACTATATAGGAAATGAAATAAAGGTGAAGAAGAATGTCTAAAAGTTCAACATTTTTATACCTAGTAAAAGTCAGAGGCAGGATCAGTCAGTGCTCTATGACTTTCAAGCTTCAAGTAAAACTCTGAAAAAATGACTCAGATCATGCTTGTTCTGTATTAAAACCAACAACTTTTGCATATTTAGATTTTATCCAACCTGAGCACTTTACTTATGCCCCTATGGGTAACTAGTGTTGAGTCAAGTCTGAGAATTCTGCTTTTAGTGGACATGAGAATCACCGAAGAATATGTCAAAATGCAATTTTCCAAATGGAAGTACAGTCTGCTAAACAAGGATTTCAGGGAGTAGAATTTTCACCAAGTTCATGAAGCTACATGTTTACCAAGATAGCCAGGCAATCTGATCCAAGTGGTGCATGGACCATATGTTGAAACATACTGGTTTATTTCAATATGAGACCTGGAATCACTCAGAGAGTGAGACAGGCTTGATATACAGTCTGACATGTTCTAAATGGCTTAAGGATAAGTACTTTAAAATCAACTTCATAATCAGGATTTGCCATTGTTAATTTATTATTTAAAAATTTTTTACTGAAAACTTAATATGAGCCAAATGCTAGAATAGAGATTGAAGTGGGAAGCAGTACAAAGTATCAGCTCACACAAAGCTTACATTTTAGTTTTGAAAAATAAAAGTGTTTAGATAGAAATAAAGTCATAAAAGGGCAAGGGCATAAGTACAAAGAAGTAAATAAAATTGGGGGAAATGACAGAGAAAGCTCTGTGGGGTAGGGAGCTGCTTTTGATTGAGTCATCATGAGGGACTTTTGGAAGTGGTGGCATTTAAATTGAGATCTTTGGGCCAAGAAGCTGGCTAAGAAAGGATTATGAAAGAGAAAGTAACAGCTGCATGTGGGCCGCTTGGTGGGAATAAGCTTCATCTGTGTGGGGAACTGAGCAGCAGAAGTGTGGCAGAATGTGGTCAGCATGGGTAACAAGGACCCCAACAAAAGTTAGAGGAGAAGATGCAGGGACATCACTTAGTATTCAGTTGCAAGATTTGGAATCTTCTAAGTTCAGTGGAGGCCACCAGAGGATTTAAAACAAGTGGCAAGGTGGCATGCTATGCAAACTTGTAGAATAACAAGTGCAAAGGATTGACTGTATTCAATTAAGCTGCATTTCTTCTAACAGGTCATGAGTAGATTATTTTCCTTATGACTTCCTTAGAGTTTAACTTATTCCAGTATCTTTTATTGATGATGTCAGGTTTTACCTTCACATGCTGCTCTAACCTTTGTTTAAATCCAGCTAAAATTTCTATCACACATTCTTAGAGTTTTAGGATTTCTTTTGTGCATGCCACTCAGGAATTCATCTGGCTCAGATGTGCTGAGTATCTCTGAGGAGCTAACACAGAATGTCTTGTGGCTTGTTCCTTTCGTGTTTCCAGGGAAACCTGGAACCATGAATAACCTAGGCTGACCAATGAACCTGAACCATGTTCTTGGCTTGTGGAACATGAACCTTTGGGGAACAAACTGTATCCAAAACATAGCAATGAGAATAATTGAAAGAAAGATATTGTGCAGCATAATATGAGAAGTACCATTAAGTACAAAAAATGGTAAGTAAAAAGTGTAGACTTTACACAGATAATACTAGCATTCATGAAGTAGAAGTGTAAAATAAGATGGGCCTAATCTAAAAGACAGACCAACAGGAAGTCTAGATACTTATAGTGCTCTGAGTATAAAAGCTGTCAGGTGTTTTGCATGAGATGAGATGGTTTCTTCTTTCTTTACTTGACTTATTTGGCCTAAGTTCACTGTCAGTATGCTTTGTCTTCTGCCTACCTGAAACCTCATTAATAAAACTTTGTCATTTTAAAATTACCATTTCACTATACTGTTTTATTATTTTATTTTATTTTATTTTATTTTGTGTGTGTGTGTGGGTACCAGGGGTCGACCTCAGGACCTCACACGCCAGCAGGCTCCCGTGCCGCTGAGCGATGTCCCCGGCCCTTTTTTCGTATGTGGGTTCCGGGAGTCGAACTCGGGCCCTCGCGCTTGCCAGGCAGGTGCTTACACCACTGAGCCATCTCACCGGCCCCACTGTACTGTTTTAAATGCATCAATCTTTTAAAATATGCTGCCAGTTAAAAATTGCTATCCCCACTGTACAGAAGGTGAAACAAGAGTGAAAAATGCCTAAAAGTTCAACATTTTTATGTTTAGTGAGAGTCAGAAGCAGGATCACCCTTTGCCCTTTGACCTCCCACCTTCTAGTAATGCTCTCAGAAAGTGAACAGGATCCTCCTTATCCTGTCTTAAAATCCTTAACTCTTCCATATTTAGATTTTATTCAATCTAACACATTTCACTGCACACCTAGTAAGACCCAAATGCTAGCGATAGAGATTGAAGTGGGAAGCAGTACAAAGAATCAGCTCACATAGATTTACGTGTATTCATGAAAAACAAAAGAAAGTTAGAAAGTGTCAAGTTGGTATGAGCACAAAGAAGTAAACAAAATTTGGTGAAATGACAGAAAAAGCTAAAGAAAGTGGTACTTTTGACTGGGTCATGAGGAAAGGTTTCTTGGACGTGGTGGCATTTACACTGAGATCTCTGAGATAAGCAGCTGCCAGATAAGAAAGGATCATGTGGGCAGGGGGAACAGCTGCATGTGGGCCACTTGGTGGGAATAAGCTTTGCAGTGTGGGGAACTGAGAGAGGGAACTGTGGCAGAACGTGTTCGACATAGATAACAACAAATGCAGTAAAGGTGAGAGAGAAAAAAAATGGAGCAAAATCATGCAGTATTAGATTAAAAGATTTGGAATACTGGCTCTGAAAGATTCGCTGATGAATTTTGTAAGAAATTTAGAGAATATATGAAGTGGTCTAGACTTTGTTCAGAGCCACCTAGAATTCCAATCACACATTCTTGGAGCCTCAGGATTTTTGTACTGTGGATGCCACGCAGGAATTAACCCATTCAATTTTGCTAAGTGTCTGGGAAGAACCAACCCAGAAAGTTTTGGCATTTGTTTCTTTTGTATCTCCAGAGAAACCTAGAGGCATAATTCATTTTGGCTGACTCCTGGGAATATGGTGCTTGAAAGATGTTTTACGTTATTGAGTGATGATTTTATTGTATATACCTACAGCGATGCTCCAGGCCATACTGGCTGGTCAGAACAGCCTTCTGCAAACATCAGGATTGATGACATTCACGTGACTTCGTTATTGGAGTCGTGAGTTTCAATTGTCATGGCCCGTGGCATAGCTGGCTGTACTGATGTGACTAGAATCAATTAATGTCTCAGACTCAGAGAGTCAGCTGCACCTCCCTGGGCAGAGACTTTCCATAAAATCAACCTGTGGTTTACATTTAGAGGAAAAGTGTGGCTTGTTTGGTACCAGTCAGGCAGAAACTCCTAAGTTTAGTCCGGACTACTCTGGAATCTACATGATGCATTTATATTTCCCTGTTGCTTTCCCTCTGTATCATTTGCTGTAACAAACCTTAGCCATGTGTCTCTTGGTTTTCTAGGTGCTTCTGGCAAATCGTTGAACATGGGATGAAATAGAACTATTGAAACACTGCCTACTATTTGTTGTAGCTAATAGAGAAATTATAGCACATTTTATGCCTGTAGATTGAGTTTGTTTCTCCTTTGGTCACTTCACTGCCTTAGTTCTTATTCCTCTAGATGTTACTAGAGTTTAGTTTTTTATACATAATTATATGAAGGATATACACAAGTGTACATATATTTACTGCAATTATACTTTTACTTGTATAATTATATTTAAGTATATACCCTAAAACAGAATTTGGTTTTTCTGCTTGACATCTGAAGAGGAGACTTCAATCTTTTAATTTCCGGAGTAATAGAAGTTTTGTTGTACTCATGAGTCCCTTGGCTTTGTTTATGCCCAGGTGATGACTCAGGTTGGGGACTGGTTGGCAGAAAGGCCAGCCATGAGATACAGAGAGTTGAGGCTATGAACCAGTTGAACTTCCAGGAAGAGTAGAAGGGACTGGTGATTGAGTTCAACCTTATAGTCCTGCCTATGTAATTAAATTGCAGTAATGTCCTGGACAGCAAAGCTTGATAGGACTTCTCAGTTGATGAACATATTGATGTTCCAAAAGGGCGATTTGTTCTAATTTTACAAAAAGAGGACACAGAAGCTCTGCATTTGTGACCCTCCCAGACCTTACCCTATGTGCCTTTTCCAATGCTGGATCTACAATATAACAAAATTATGGTTGTAAGTGTGGCTCTTCCCACAGTTCTGTGATCCATTCTATCAAACCATCAAAACTTAATGAATGGCTGTGGGTACCTTTCCGTTTCATAGCCAATTGGTCTGATGTAAAGCGGCTTAGGGACTCCCTATCTTACAGCTGGCACCTGAAATGAGGCACTTTTGTTAGAATCCATGTACTTTAACCTGTGGGGAGTCTGGTGCTAATTCTACATAGTTAATTTCAGAACTGAGTTGCAGTATTTTAGAATATAGATATTAAGGGTTATGGGCCTCACATTAGTCAGAGTTCTCCAGGGAAAGAGAGTCAATGAAATGCATATCTAAACATATAAGAGAAAATGTATAATGAGAATTAGCTCATGTGATTATGGAGGCCAAGAAGTCCCAAGATCTACTGTTGACAAATGAAAAAATGAGGAAATCCAGTAGTATAATTTAGTCTGAGTCCCAAGGACTGAGAAGGGAACCGGGGTAGATAGTGACAAAACTCCCAAGCCAAGGGCAAAGGCTTGAGAACAAGAGAGTGGTAGGAAGAAGGGAGTTGGCTCTGATGTAAGTTCCAGATTCCAAAAACTAGAGAATCAGGAGCTCTAATATCTGAGGGCAGAGAAGATGGATACCCCAATTTAAGAAGAAAGAAAGAAACTTTTACTTCTTCCACTTTTTGTTCTCTTTGGACCTGCAGTGAGTGGAATAATAACTGCCACATTGGTGAGGGTGGATCTTCAACGTTTAGTCCAGTGATTAAAATGCTGATCTCTGCCAGAAATACCCCTATGGATACATTCGGAAGTAATGTGTTACTATCTGAACATCCCTTAACCAAGTTAACCTTTACAGCAACATCTTTCTAAAAGATTGTCTTGTAGACAATGCCAGTATTTCACAAATCTTTTTTTAAGTTTCTTTTTTTTTTTTTGTGGGTACCGGGGGGGTGGACCTCAGGACCTCGCGTGCCAGCAGGCGCCCGTGCCGCTGAGCGATATCACCGGCCCCTTTTTTGTATGTGGGTTCCGGGAGTCGAACTCGGGCCCTCGCGCTTGCCGGGCAGGCGCTTAAGCCGCTGAGCCATCTCACCGGCCCTTTTTTTAAGTTTCTTAAGATCAATGTACAGTGAGGCTGGATTGGCTTTATTCACAGTGAGGTTTGTGGGTATCAAACCCAGGGCCTCCTGCAGGCCAGGTATGTACACTACCACTGAGCTACATGCCTAGTCCCATTACCCATCTCTTGACAGCTCAAAGTAGCTCCTACTGGCATAGATTCTAAGATGGTAAACCCCCTAGTGATGAAGACAAATTTTTGCTCTTAAAATCTGCATGTAAAACATAGTCCTGTTAGAGGAGGACCCCAGTCAGACCAGAGGACCTGCTATAGACAGAGACACATAGACACATAAATAGACTTGTGTGCATTCCCATTTTTATTCTTATTCTGATGTCCTCAGCCCTACATCCAGGGAAAACAAAGGATATTCTGGCACTGGGTTTAGGGATTTTAGAAGTTATTTTATGAAACCACTAATGCTTCACCAAAAATGAAAGAATGAGTGTTAGAGACATGAGTTTTTGGCAGAAGAAAGGCATTTGGGACTAACACACATGAATAGGAGTAGCGTGGTAAATTATGACTAATATCTCGGGAAGAATTTTAGCCATTATTTGGAATTGGTTCTCTTTGTATTAGAAGACAATTATTTCATGAATAAAAACTTGGATTGTGGCCCGGTGAGATGGCTCAGCGGCATAAGTGCCTGCCTGGCAAGCGCGAGGGCCTGAGTTCAACTCCCGGATCCCACATACGAAAAAAAGGGGCCGGTGATATCGCTCAGCGGCACGGGCGCCTTCTGGCGCACGAGGTCCTGAGGTCGACCCCCCAGTACCCACAAAAAAAAAAAAATACTTGGATTGTTTGGAATCGTCTTTGCCTTAATTTTTTTCCATCGCTGGTGTTTCTACTCATTTGCATGATTGGCCTAGAGAATAATTCATTATCCCTCTTTTAAGCATCTGATTTTCTAAAAGGTCGCCTCTCAAGTCAGGGATGACATTGGGCATATTCTCTTGGGTACCTTCTCATAATTGCTCTTCCTCCCCAATGCTTTGGGTGTCTGGCACATTTGTAATTGACAGAAGGATAACAATGTAATCTGGCTGGTTTCCAGGGCCATTCTCAAATGATATTTGGATCCTGTGAGGTAGTTAAACTGCCCACATCCATCTCTCAGTCCTCAGAGAGGCAAGCTAAGAAAGCAGGAAGTGTATATAAAACTGGAAATGAAGAGATTCTCTGATTGAATCTCTGTATGTTTCTATAACTTACAGAAAATAAACATGACGCTGAACATACCCAACCTGCTTCAGTCTTTAACAGCCTATCCTTTCATAAGCACTTCACGCACAGAAAATTGTGCTTTAAACAAAAAGCTATGAGAGGTATCTAGATTTCTGAGTGGTGCTTAACCAGGTAAAAGTGCCTATATCCAGAATGATGCAGGGATTTTAAAGTGGAATTATAGCTATCAAACCTGTGATTAGAGCAGGGGGAAAGTTATCGATGATTCTCCTTCTAAAATGTGAATAAAATTAGATAAATAATATTTCTTGGGTAGCAGGTGTCATCCACGTGATTTACTAAAGCACATGTAAACTATCAAGATTGGTTGTGTACGTCCCTTGGAAACAATGTATTGGGGTACTGAAAGAAGATAGGAAAGAAGATTTTGTTTTAATACTAAGGACAATTTTGTTGTTTTATATCAATACAAAGTGTTATGATAATGAAGAAAGAATATTTATTCTGCTTCTGAACTAGAACAGATAATTAAAAAGTGTAGATCTTAAAAATTAGATCTTTTTCACTGCTAAAAGTTTAGGTAAGCTCACTAATTTCATTATTTATGCTTCTTTGAAATTTGATTAATGAAACTACACAGTCTTACTAATTTAGCGAAGTGCTTTTGCATTTTAACTGTTGTCCTCAATGTGATAAATTATTTGTATAGTCTAAATTCTCCACCCATTTGGACTGTCCTTTTCCAGTGACAGATTAGTCCATGTAACTCACTTTGACCCACAGACTGAGGCCAGCGTCATTACATGTTTCATCTCTGCCTACACCTCAACAGGTCTTTTATGATTCTGTGGCACTCTTCTGCCTCAGCTACCACCATAAGAAGGACATATGTCAAGCCAGCCTGTTGGTTCCAGGAGACAGATGAGAGCTGTATGGAACAGAATTGTCCCATGGAGCTAGCTAGCCCAGCTGCTCAAACCTAAGCAGAGTTCTCAGCTGACCTTCAGGAACCAAGATGATAAATAATCACTGTTAAGCTCCTGCATTTAGGGGTGGTCTGCTGTGCAACAGTAGATAAGTGCTAGTGTAAGGCTGGGGTGCTGCATTGTTTATAGTTTATGAAAGACCGTACAGAAATCCTGAATGGATAAAATGCTTTATCTAAATGAGACCAAAGTAGCATCACATCAGATTGCAAATCTATAACTTGACTTCAAACCTGGATGTCCTATACCTCCAAGAAGCTCTTCTAAAAACTAAGTATAATGATCTTTTGAGGTTTTATTTTGGTGTGTGTGTGTGTGTGTGTGTGTGTGTGTGTGACCCTGGAAACTGAACCCGGAGCCTTCGCACTGAGCTATATCCCTAGCCTTTTTTGTTTTTTATTTTGAGACAAGGTCTCACATTGCCCAGGCTGGGTTCAAACTTGTAATCCTATATTGGGGACCACAAATTGCAAACTGACACAGTGTGTCCTAGGCTTTCCTTACCCTTCCTGCCTCCTGAGCCAGTTTTAGAATGCGGAAATCACCTTCCTCTCTCAGTCAGTGAGATTAGCACCCAGGTGTGGGGATGGATCTTGGCTTGTTTCCTTGGTGATGTTAAACTTGCCCTTTCTACCATGGCCTCTATGCTGTTCCAGGAAATGCACCCTACCCCCTCCCCTACACTGGCTAATAAATAGTGGCTGGCTCGAAGTGTCTTTGTCTCTACCCATCCTGAGACACTGACTTCCCAGCCCCCCATCATGTATTATTAAATTTGTCTGTTTATTATTTCATCCTTTCGCCACACCCCTCATACAGGCAGTTGGAGGTCTTGGCCAGGTGCCTGGTATTTGGCGCCTTTCGAGTGTGTGCCACCAGGCCTGGCTGAGTATATTAACTTTAAGCGTGGATTAGACCTCATACAGAGAGCCTGTTACTGTGATCTGCCACCTCAACCACCTCGCTCCTGGCTAAAAAGCCACATGATCAGTGCTATAGGAAGTGAGCTCCTACATCCTCTTGTCAGGTCCAGTGGCCTGTGGCCTGTGAAGACACATATATCTTGTTCACCCTCATTCTTATGGGGTAAAATTGATGAGTTTTTTTGCCAATAGAAAGAAAATGTAGAAATGAGTTCAGCTTGCCTGATAGTTTAGGCACCTGGATAGATGGTGGAACCCTTAATTTTGAAAATGACTGAAGAGTGGTAAAAGTTTCAAACATTGTTTTTACCCAAATTCAACACTTTCAGCTGAGATCAAGAGGCATCAAATTTGAATAGATATAGACAGGTGGGCCTCCTATTTAGCATATTTTTCTTCACTGCCTGGGGCTTGGAAAGTTTCACACAGTTGGAAACAAACTGATTTTGTAAGATATTCCTCAGTCTTACACACAGTTTCATAAGATACAACCAAAACTATAAGTTAGGACAAAGTGTGGCAGCCTACTTCTATACAACAGTGCTAGAAAACCATCAGAATTCAACTCCTACTTGATCATTTATGTTTGGCAAAAGACATTTTATTTTATTTACCATATTTTATTTTTGTTTTCTGTGAGTATTTGAACTGGCGAATTCTGTTACTTATTTCTTTTTGAAGTCTGTGGGGACACATTTACACACTGGAACCAGCAGAGCTACTTCAGCATCTTGTAATGTATTTTGCAGATTCAGCTAACTCTGAAGTCCCCAGTGTATGGCTTTTAGTAATTGGGCTTCCAAAGTTGTATGCACACTGACAGGTAATATTCATGCACATAAATTTGACAATAACAATCTCATTTTCTCATGTTTTAACCACGGACACACTAATGACTTTTAACTCTTTAGGTCTAGCAGAGACCTCATCCCTAGTTGTCAGAGTTCCCTATTCAACTGACTTTTGGATATTCGCATTTGAATGCCCCAAGACACCTTAAAATTTACGTAGTCTAATCTAAAATGTATCCTCTTTCCCTTACACATTTTCTTTCTGGATTTCCTGTCTCAGTTAATGACCTCACCATCTATCCAGTTGTCCACCTTGACTTGTCTTATTTCTACAATTAACATCCTATTGGCAGAAGTCCTATCAATTTTACCCTAGAAATGTTTCTGAAATCTGATTCTTCATTTATAATTTTGGTTTCCCATGATTTTTCAACTGAAGTATGACACCTACACCTATCAACTCTCTTTTTAAATGAAAGTTAACCAGGTTGGAGTCACAACTGGGTGGCTTCCAGTAATATACTTTCTCAGAGTTCGGCTCTTCAGCCTGGCTTACAGGACATGCATAATGTCATTATTACCTCTCTCTGAAGTGTCTTCTCTACAGAATTGACCCTGATGCCCACCTGAGGTTTCCATCTTCTGTGTTCCAAAGGAGAGGTTTAAAAGTAGACGTTTATTTTATTTCTCATTTTGGGAGTTCAGGAAGTGAAGATCAAGGTGTTACCTGATTCAGTTCTTAGTGAGGGCTCCTTTCCTAGCTTGCCGATGGCCATAGTTTCACTGTGTCTTCACATGCCAAAGAAAGCAACTCCACTCTCCCTTCTACTTCCAAAGCCACTAATCATGACAACACTGCTCTTATGACCCCACCTAATCCTACTTACCTCCTAACAGTCCTATAACCAAATATCATCACACAACACATTAGAATTTCAACATAGGAAGTTTTAAGGTAGCACAAGTTAGTCTACAGCACCTGCGGAGCCTTTGGTAGAATTTAAACATAAATTATTGAAAATATCTGTTTCCTTTCCTACTTTCTCTTTTGGACGACACGTGGCTCTGGGACCACACGCATTTACACACACATAGCAAGTGCACAATATCTGTTGACCCATCATGCTCACATGTTGATTCAGGATGATGCTGTTCTTAGCAAATTTTGTTCTATCTGAAAGTACATTACATATGTGCACATCTTAGAAAAGGTAAATTGCATAATAATGTGATTGCCTTAGCAATGCGCTGAATTCCTGAAGTGACTGAGCAAATCAACTCCTATTAAGCCTGTTTTCTCATCTATAAAAATCAGGATATTTGGGCAAACAATTAAATTCCTTTGACCTCTCTTGCTCTTTGATTCTACCCTTTTTGCTTTGTTTTGCTTTGGTTTTGGTTTTGTATTTTTTTTCTTTTTTATGTGAGTACCGGGCGTCAAACTCAGGACCTCGCACTTGCCAGCAGGTGCTTGTGCCGCTGAGCGATATCACCGGCCCTTTTTTCCTTTTTATGTGGGTACCATGAGTCAAATTCAGGACCTTGGGCCGGTGAGATGGCTCAGCGGCGTAAGCGCCTGCCTTGCAAGCGCGAGGGCCTGAGTTGGACTCCCGGATCCCACATACGAAAAAGGGGCCGGTGATATCGCTCAGCGGCACGGGTGCCTGTTGGCGCGCGAGGTCCTGAGGTCGACCCCCCGGTACCCACAAAAAGAAAAAAAAAAAAAAAAAAAAATTCAGGACCTTGCTCTTGCCAGGCAGGCTCTTATGCCGCTGAGCTATCTCACCGGCCCTGGTTTTGTATTTTTGAGACAGGGTCTCTCTATGTAGTATGGGCTGGCCTTGAACTCACAGAGATCCTCCTGCCTCAGTCTCCGGAGTGCTGGGATTACAGGCGTACGCCACCATGCCTGGCTGATTCTACCCTTTGACCACAATCTTTGGGCATCTCTTATGTCTCTTAGCTGTCCCAGATTTTCTTTCTGCCTCTATCACTTCCCCTCCTTGGTTGGTCTCCTTTGCTGTTTATTTTCAGGCTCCTCCCCTGCAGTAATGAGGAGAGTTAAACTCTCCTTTCCATCCTTGTCCATTTTCATCCCCGAAGAATCCCTCTACAAACTAGGACCAAAGGCCAAATGTTCCTCCCAGTCCCTGTTTCTGTAAAGAAAGCTTTATTAGAACACAGCCAAACCCATTCATTGACCTTCGTTTATGGCTACTTTCTAATTACAGTAGCAGAGTTGAATGGTTTGACAGAGAAAATATGGCCCACACAACCTAAATATCTGACTTTTGACAAAATAATTGTACCAACCCTTACCCTGGGAAATTTGATCTTATTGTATGGCTTTAAATATTGCCTACATTCTAATGATTCATAAGTTGATATCACTAACCTTCTCCTCTCTTCTAA
Source organism: Erethizon dorsatum (assembly GCA_028451465.1). Classification (NCBI taxonomy): domain Eukaryota; kingdom Metazoa; phylum Chordata; class Mammalia; order Rodentia; family Erethizontidae; genus Erethizon; species Erethizon dorsatum. Next base: position 53,427,224 of record CM051825.1, on the reverse strand, counting down.
GCTTCAGATTGGTTAATAAAACTGTCTCATCCATGATGACACTTGACATTTAATAGGCATCTTGGAGTAGTGTTGTGAATAGCACAATGACTGGAGCCAGGTGCCTGGCTTTGGTTCCTGCCTTTGTCAAGTATTAGCAGTATGTCTCTTAGTAAGTCATTAATCTCCCCAGTGCCTTATGTTCCTCATTTGCACAATGGGGGTGTTAATAATGCTAACATTTCCTGAGGTTATCACAAAGACTATATTTGTCAACACACACACACACACACACACACAGACATATAAAGAATATATTTAGAACACAGGTTGTCTCAGTTACTTTACTGTCTTTGCTGAGACAAAATATCCAACACCCAAAATTAGCGAAGGTAAGGTTTATTTAGCTCACAGTTTGTGGATGTTTCAGTCCATAATCATCTAGCTCCAAGGTAGAGCAACACATGGCAGAGGGCAGCAGTTCATGGTGGTGGAAGACAGCAAAAGCAAGAAGAGCAAAAGGGAGGAGCAAGAGAGAGAGAGCAAGCCTCTTTCCCTCTCTTATATCATACGCAGGCTACCCGCCCCAGGGTGCGTGTAGCACTCATGCCCATAATCCCAGCCCTAGACAAGGAATCAATCACAAACTCTGGATTCAGCTGCCCCCATGACTGCATGAGGTTTTGGGGGGGACATCTAGACACAAACCATAACACATGTTTAGTTGTCTCAAATTTTAGAAGTTATCATTGACTTTCTCTCATTCTGTATATATAGTTTGGCAGCAAGCTCTCTCAGGCCAATCTTTAAAATATTTAATTCTGATGCATCTCCACTGATAATATCCTATACCACACTACCACACTTTATTGCCTAAACTACTGGCTCCCCTAATGATTCTTTCTGCTTCATTTTTATGCCCTATACATTACTCAGTGTCCACCAACAGCCAAGTAATCTTCTAAAAATATAATTATATCGAATCACTCTTCTGCAAAAAAATCACGTAATATCTTCCCCACACACTACAATAAAATTCAGACTCCTTACCATTGATTCACGAAGTCCTACCTGTTAGGTCTCCAGCTTTTCTCATGACCTTTCCTCTTAACACTGCCCTCTCATTTTTTCCACTCACATTGGCTATCTTGTTCCTCCACAAGCATGAAAAACTTGACCTTGTCACAGAGGCTTTATACCTGATGTTCTCTCTGTCTACAGTGACCTGACTCCAGATATTCACATAGTTCATTCTCTGTTTAATTCAGCTCACCCCCTAAACCCCATATCCCCAGGATGTCTTTTTCTACTTCCTCTATTTGAAAACTGTTTTCTGTTTCTCCTTCTTCTCAGTGTGCTTTTTTTTGATCCTTGTGGTATTTATCACTGTTGTATTTTTCCTCTTTCTGCTCGTGGTTTGAGACAAACTGGATTACTTGTCATTTTTTACTTAAGCCATGCATCTTCACATCTCTTCAATTTTTGTCATGCTGATCCATTTCTAGAAACTTCTTTATATTTCCATTCCTTATAAACACCTACTCAATCTACAAGGTCCTATTTAAACATGCTCTGCTTTGTTCAATTTTCTCTGAATACTTCCTAATTTCTATTTCCTGACAGATAGGAATGTCTGCATCTATTCAGTGTGCCAGCCTCCTGCTATGAGAAGGCTCCTTTATAAAATAGCACTGGCCAACTAGATGCACCTTAGCCTAAATTTCAACAGAAAGCTAGAGCCTGACATAAAGATTTATATGTAGTAAGTTTATTTGGGAAGTTGTTCCAGAAACTAGGAATGAATGAATTCTTATTCAATGTTTCCTGTACTAGAAAATATTTATGTTAAAATAGGAAAAACTTTTATAAACAAATAACACTTCCTGCTCTTGTACTGGTGTCCTAGAGTGTCCAACTCAGTAATATCGGAAACTCAGTGAACATTTCAGTATTAGGGAGAGAGATGGGTAGATTTGAAAGGACAGAAAGGACAATTCCATTAATATTAATCATCTCTCCCTTTAAAACAAATTTTGGATCAATCAAGAACTAATATATGTACATCATTTAAAACCTCTATTGTTATGTGGATTTCAAAACTTCACCTTGTAGCAAGGAAGTTTTAATATTTATACATGACAAAAAAAATAAACAGTTGCTTACCAGCTGCTCTGACAAGTACTTTCTCTGACAAGATAATTTCAGACTTCTAGACAAAATACTAAACCTTAATCAGTGCTTTCCCCACTCTGAATATTTTCTTGTTTTGTTTTCTCCATCTGTTTTTTATTGTATGCATTATATTTCAGTGAAATTGGGACTATAAAATGACAAAAAGAACATCATTGCTTTGTGGTCGAGGAATTTCTTGAAAAACTCTTTCTTGATTTAAAATAAGACTCCACATTGTAGAAAGGTCTTACTTGGCCTCATAAGGCCAATTTTCAGATATGAATCTAATCCTTCTTTCATTTCATTTTGCAATTTCTAAGTGATGTGGGGAATCACATTGAATATAAGATGTATCAGGAGTCAGATCAGAACCTACTAGGGAACGTACCAGGAGTCGAACTCAGGACCTCACGCTTGCCAGGCAGGTGCTTATGCCTCTGAGCTATACCACCGGCCCAACTCCTAGGTATATATATATGTATTTTTTTATGTGGGTACCGGAAGTCAACCTCAGGACCTTGCGCTTGCCAGCAAGTGCTTGTGCCACTGAGCGATATCACTGGCCCTTTTTACCCTTTATGTGGGTTCCGGGAGTCAAACTCAGGACCTCGCACTTGCCAGGCAGGCGCTTATGCCGCTGAGCTATCTAACCGGCCCATATATTTTAACATGATAGTTCTTTTCTCTTTGATTTCACAAGTAAGACACTTTATTGTAAAAATGTAGGTAGTACAATTATGCCAAACTAAAAACAAAATAGCCCTAAATCTTAGACTCCCAAGAATGGTTACACTTAATATTTTAGTGTACATTACAATAATTACATTATTGTTTTTCTGTAATATACATTTATATATATGTATATATATGTATATGTATTATATGTATATATATATATATATATATATATATATATATATATATATATCAGTATTAGAAAGAGATAGGAGATATGGGGAGATTTGAAAGGACAGAAAAGATAACTCCAATAATATTAATCATCTATCCTTTTATAAAAATTTTGGAACAATCAAGAATGAATGTATGTATATATATACATATATATATACATATATATATATGCACATATATATATACATTCTGTGATACCAAAATGTTGTTCTATATCTACTGTTCATTGATATATTTTAAACATATTTTCGCTATATCTCCTATTCTTTGGAAACATGATTATAATATCCACATAAGGTTGTTGTATAGATGTACAATAATTAATCTTCCTGTTGGGCACTGGTGCTTCAATTCTGCCTACCATGTTCAGTGTCATGGACATGTATTGCTTTTATTTTCTCCCCAGCATTTCCTTTTGAGCACTAACCACCCCTTGATTCCAGAGACAGCTCAGTCCCTTACAAACATTATCTATTTCTAGCTACAGTGACCATGACTATGGCTTAACTGATAGCTTTCTTTGGGAAAATGATTCACACAAATAACAGAATATCTCTTGGAATGGATACGGTGATCATGGGTGGAGTTGGCAGGAAAAAGCTGTACTTCTTCTTCCAATTTAGCAATATGTGTTGCTAAATTGTGATTATTTGAGCCAAGAGCTCCCAGAAGCTTAGGAGCTGGGGAGAACAAGGAAAATACAACAGTTACGACAAACCAAGAAGTTAAAGAAAAGAGAAGACATGATCATTTTCTGGATCAAACTTTGCCTGGAACTATACTACACCCAAATTTTGGAACTTCATTAGTTAATATATTCTTTTGTGTTTTTTACTATTATTTTTGCTTAAACTAATTTGGTCATGATTCCTGATAACACCTAAGTAGTAATTTTAATACATCAATCTGTTAAATTTTAAAATATAAATATTTTTATATTTGAATAAATACCTGAACAAAATATACTTTCATCTCATTTTTTCAGTGTTATTATTTTGATGCACCATTAATAACTACATCTCTGTAACACAATAATGCTGTCCTGAAAGAAACCTGGGAAATACTGAATTGTATTTTCTTTATACTTTTTTTTGAAATAGAATGAGTTTTCCTCCTTAGACCATTATTTTAAGAGTCTATTTAGTTCCTTGAAATGAACCCAGCACATGGCAAGTGTACAATAGAAATGTGATGAGTAGGTGAGCAAATGATTGAATTTGCTGCCTGAGGAGCCCCAAGAGTTTCTTTATAAAGACACATTGATTCCTTCAGGCTGTGATCAAACACTGTATCAAGTACTGCGAAACACACTGTGCTCTTTAGTCCTTCAATTTTATATAGCAGTTAAAAAAAAACTTCATTGTGTTTATTGCAATTTTTCAACATGAAATGTAAGCTGAACTTTAAAACATGGGTTTGCTCCCTGGGAAACCAGTGTAAAGCCCCATAGAGATTTAAACCCAGATCCTGGAACTGCTTGCTCAGGTTTTGGCTTTAAAATACAGGTATCCCAAGAAGCCCTGGCAGTTTAATGAAAGCATAAATTGAAGGAATTACAAAGATATTACTGGCCTCTTTTGGCCTCCTGGATCATATTGAAATCCTAAAAATAGTGTTTCAGGCAGAGGAAAAAAGAATAAGGAGAAGGCTTTCATGTTCTATTTTGCATCTCTGACATGGGATAGTGCTTGTCCTAATTTTTTCCTTCTCTGGCTTTTCTGAGATTCCCCACACTCTGTCTGGGTTTACTAAGAGAAAAAGTGGGAAAATCATATAAAGTTTTGGTCTAATCATAGAGATTAGGTCCATTTAATGTCAGAATCACAAGAGCCATAACAGGTCATTAATGAGGAAGTGTCAAAAACAAAGGCTAACCAAGTGGGTAAAGCAGTATTTCTGGCAGTGTACGATAAATGGTTACAACTGACCATTCTGCTCCTTTCAGCACACTGACCAGCAGGCCTGTCAACTACAGCAATTTTTCTTACTTGAGGTGAGTTTATTTTGGTATTTTTCTTTTCCTTCTGATATTCTTACCTTTCTGTAATATTCTAATATCAGTTGATTATAACAGAATCTAATGTGTTATTTTATAACCATGCCCCTTACAGGCTGCTGAATGCCTAGATCCAGAGAGTGTCCATGCTTGAAGGAAAATCCAAGCCCTGAAGGTCTCCATTCATCAGTGGCCAAGCAACCTCAAAGGAAAATTATCTTTCACCGGGATGTTCTGCCTCCAGTGGCATGAGTCAAGTGGGAACCACAGAATTCGGCTTCTTCCTGGCAAGGGCCCCCTTCATTCCTTTTTCCCCTCAATACTTTGCACCATCATCATACCATTCCCCCTGTTTATAGTGACTTTCACAAGATGTCAAGTTGTTCCTTACCATTGCAAGTCCTCCAAACTCTACACTAATTCCATCGCCTGTTCTGACCCCTACTCCTCCCTCCCAAAACCCTTTCAAGGAGCACTGTGGAGTTCTAAGTCAATCAGCAAACTCATATTCTTTGCTTCATTCCCTTCTTCCTTAGCCAAGAACCTGTTCTCACCACATGGCACTCCTTTCTCTGAAGCACTCTCAGAAAGTAGCTCTTTTCTCTCCTACCATTCTTGTATCATGGCTCTGGTGACAGGTCAGATGTGCTACTTCAGGCCATTCTTGCCTGAAGCAAAAATACTCAGCACTGACTGCTTCACTTGGTGACAGAGTCCATCTCCCACCACTCCCCTTTGTTTTCCATCTATGTTCAGCGCATCCTTTCACTTTCTTTGCATTTGCATTTCCTCCTGGTATACTGCTGCTTTTATAGCACTACCAGTACCATAATTCTTGATAGTTTCTGTAGCTACAAAGTTGATCTTTTTAATGAGCCCAATTTTTTGGCCTCTTTTTCTCCAGTGACTTTCTCCATGCTGTTTCAGGTACATGCCTGCCCTACCTCACCTCTCGTTCCTTCCCTTCTAACCATATTCTGTTCAAATTGTATGTGGTGTCAATTGCAATTTATTATTTTGATTGTTTTTTTTTGCAACTACGTCACCTGTCTTTACTCTCCTGACAAAACAGCAGCCCTAGTAAAATTCACTTCTCTATGTATTCAATGCCTCCACCACCACTGTTGAAATTGTTTGTGGAATACAAAATTTCCCGACTTATTTGATTTTTAATTTATCACCAATTTCATTTTATTAGTTTTTTTGGAGGGGATACCAGGAATTGAACTCAGGACCTCATATTTGCCAGGTAGGTGCTGTGCCACTGAGCTAAATCCCCAGCCCTATCACTAATTTCAAATTGGACCGTATGCTGCCTTAGCTCCCTCTATGTCTTGTTTTCTGTCTTTAACAGGCGAAATAGGGCAGGAGATATAGCTTAGTGGCACAGCGCCTGTCTGGCAAGCCCAAGGTCCTGAGTTCAATTTCCGGTACCAAAAAAAAAAAAAAAAAAAAAAAAGGCAAAAATAAAATAGACTGGAGACTCTTGCTAAAATGGAGGTTTGAATTTTGCTGGTGTGTGATTCTGAATTTTTAAAAGGTTCTAAATAATGACAATGCCACTGTCACATTCAGTAGTAAACTCCTATTATTGACTATAGGCCTTATTTCATCCCTTAAACTTTCATTGCATTTCCTCCCTTATTACTCACAAGTGTTGATCTTGTATCCTACTTTCCTAGGAAATTGAAGCAATCATAGGAAAAAATCTATAAATGTCATGTATCATGTTTGCCCATCTTCCTGCCCTTGGGCTTATGTATTACCTGTTAACAATAGTTCAGGTTCCTCACCAAGGCGACCTTACACACTAATCTCTTTCCTTCACTCTTGCTCTATCACATTACTCAGGCAATCCCCCCTCTCAATTTTAAAACAGTTTTTAAAATATCTAATACATCATTCCCAGAGGTACACAGATACGCTTGAGAGTTTATCCTGCATTAATGAAAATTCTCTCCCTTTACCCTACTTATTCCTGCTGTCACACCTTTTCTTTCCTTGACAGCACTATCTATAGCTAGTATTTCCAACTATTCCAGTCCACTCCTCTTGACATTATTCCAATCAGCTTTCTCTCCTCATCTCTGTAAGAAAACTGGCCTTTCAAAGGTCAGCAGGGTCCTCCACGTTACTGATCCAAGGAAGGTCATTTCCCATTCTACTTGTTACTGAACGCTGCACAGCCGACCTTACCAAAGCTAACTTTTCCTTGAAAAGTTTATTTTGCTTCCAATTTTGCATCTTGTTTACCTAATTTGTGTCTTACGCTTCTCTCTTATGCTCAGTCTCTTAGCCTAGTTCTTCTTTGTTCCCAGCTTCTACTTGTTGTCATAGCCAGAGCCCAGCCCTGAGACCTCTTCTGTTTTCTATTTACCATCACTCCTAGTTGATTTCAGATAGTAACTGCGGGAGGTGGGTATAATCATACTATGATATATGCATTTGAAGAAATTTCACAGTGAGACCCCTTAATATGTATAATTAACATGTACTAATGACTATAAGTTTCAAAATTTTTTCTCTATGCTGTCATCCCTGAAATTCCTCTTCCCATCATAATCTCTCTCTTGAAATTTGTATTTGTATGTCCAACTGTCTACTTGTCTTTCTCACCTGAGAGCCTAAGAGGTACCTCGAATATATCTGAAACTTGGCTCATTATTTCTTCTAGCTCTGTCTGTCCCTGCAACCTTCTTATCCTGTAGGTTTTCTTTTCTCGGTTCATATTTTTTCTTTCAGTTCAGGACCCAAATCTTGTTATCTTCCTTAACCCTTCTCCTTCACATACACTACTTATTTACTCTATCAACAAATTCTCCCATTCTAATTTCAAAACGTATTAAGAATCCACCCCATTCTTACTGTTCTGAGAGCCAAACCTCTTTGTCTATCATACTCCAGTAGAGCAGTCCCCCCTTACTCAATCCGGGGATACGTTCTAAGATGCCTAGGGAATGCTTGAAACCGTCGAGAGTAACAAATCCTATATATGCTGTGTGTTTGTTTATACTTACATATTTATGATAAAGTTTAATTTATAAATTAGGCACAGCAGAATTTAAGAATGGCCAATCATAAAATAGAAGAATTATAACAATACACTAATAAAAGTTATTTAAAATTTATGAATTGTTTATTCCTGGGATTTTTTTTTACTTACTATTTGTAGACACGATTGACCATATTTAATTGAAACCACAGAAAAGCAAAATTGTGAATAAGTGGGGACAGCTATAATCTAAGTAATTTCTCAGTTCTACTTTGCCAAACCTGTCGTCACAGTTGCTATAAGGGATCTCCTTAAAAAGTAAGTTAGACCACGTTCACTTTCCGCTTAAGCTCCTCTGGAGTTCTCACTGTAGCCAGACTAAGAGTTAGCACTCCAGCCTTCAGACTCTCATTGCCCTCACCCTTGCTGTCTTTCTAATGTCATCCATTCCTGTCCTCCTACTGACCTCTGCTCCAGCTCGTCAGCTTCTGATGCCAGGCACGGCTTAGCTCCTTGGCCTTTGTAGTCTCTCTCCCTGAGGAAAGGCTCCCAACCATCTGTTTCCTTGCTCCCTGATTCCTTCACACATTTATTCAAGACCCAAGTTCCCAGTAAGGTATATTCTGATTAGCTTTTTTAAAATTTCCTCCAACATATTCTGATTTAAGTTCCTTTTTTTGTACTAATCAGCCACATGTAGGGCATCTTTTACTCACATTATTGTCTTTCTTTTTGAAATGACTGGAATGTGTGATTACAGGGCAAGGATCTTTTATTTTTAATTTTTTTCTTTGTTACTGCTTCCTTGGCTCATAGATCAGTGTCTGACACATCATAGGAAGTAAAAAAGTGTTACTTAAATAAATAAATCAGCGGGTGCCTGAATAATGAAAAAGGACTGAACCTTATATATACTATGTTTTTTTTTCTGTGCATACATACCTATAATAAAGTTAAATTTATCAAGTAAGCACAGTAAGAGATTGTAACAACAATAATAAAATAGAACACTCATCACAATGTACTATGATGAAAGTTAAATGAATGTGGTCTGTATCAAAATAGCGTATTACGCTTTCATCTTTTCACTTCAAGGAAGCACTTTACAGCTTCCCTTCGGTATAGTGCAGCTGTCACTATCACTATGCTTACTTTGGGGCCATTATTAAGGGACACATGAACACAGCACTGTGATATCTTGACAGTGGATCTGATGACAGAGATGCCTACTAAGTGACCAAGGAGCAGGTAGTGCACACAGTGTGGACCTGCAGTATAAGGAAATATTTCACATTCTGGCAAGATGATGCAACATGGCGTGAGATTTCATCATGCTACATAAAATAGTGTGCAATTGTGTATGAATTGCTTATATTTGGAATATTCTATTTAATATTTTTGGGCCACAACTGGACTTGCATTACTGAAACTGAGGAAAGTGAAAATGTAGATTAGGGGGAAGATTACTGTAAATAACTTAAAATTTTGGTATCTCTCTTTTTGGGATAGATGTTCAATAACATTCCAATAACAGTTAAGGCCAAAAAATTGAGAGTAGTCACCTGAAGTTCAGCCAGGTTTATTTTATTCATACCTCAAAACCCTCCTTTCTTCCTCTTCTATTTTCTCTAATTTTAATTTTTCTTTTCTTTGCTCTAAAGTCAAAAGTGCCAAGCAGAATATCAGTCATGGTAGCTTTGTTGGAGGAGGGAAGTTGTGGGTACAAATGGATTTGTTATTTTCTCAGCCCAAATCCAATCCAGTATGTGTTGTAAGAACATCTTGATATTATAGTGGAGCTACTCAAACTTGCAATCGTCATCTGACCCATACAGCCTTCATCCCCCCATCAATTACTACTCTCTACTAGAGAGATCTGCTCTGAGATTCTACCCCCTTGCTTATGGTATCCTAATCCCCTCGATATGAGCATCTTCACAATGGGAACAACCAACAGTCAGAAGCATGAGATCTTATATTTGTGGAAAGTCTTTCATAATCAACAGATTGTCCAACTTTATTTCATAACTGTTCCTAGTTGTTCTCAATTTTACAAGCCTTTGCACATGAAAAATTTGTTGAAGTTGCACTAAAGTTCTTACTCATTTTTTGTGTCTGACTCAGTTCTTTAGCATCCCCATTATACCTTGCTAAGGAGACGACTGGGCTCCCAAATTGCTGCTGAGTGCATAGTGTTTGTGTAATAAATACCTTTTGAGTACTTCCAGTGTGCACTGAATCATGAAAGCTCAGGTTGTCAGAAACAGTAAATCCTCTACCTCTGACACTCCTCCACTGTTTTCTTTCTCTAATGTTCCCCAAGATTGAGTACACGCTGCCTCTTGAAGAAATGGAAGCATATGCCTTTTACAGAGCTGTTCTATGTTGAGTCATAATCTTTGCCCCTTTCATTTATAATACTAATCCTAGTTCTTTGTATGGCAGGATGACAGATTAGAAAAGACTTAGATTCAAAATTAGATGTCCTGTGTTCCGGTCTGATTGAACCACTTGACAGGGTCACTGTTTTTGAACTCTACATTTCTCTGCTGGCTTTCACTTTCTAAGTCCCTTGAATGAATTGAAATAGGTTAACTGCTTTAACAACAGACTTAAAAGTGTAATATGACTCAAACTCAGCAGACGCTAACTTCTCACTATCTAACACTACAGGATAGGTAAACAAGTTGTTAGGGCAGCCCTGTTCCATGAGGCCAACGAGGGATCCAGACTGATGGAGGCATTATGATACCTAGAATTGGTTTCCAATGCTGTTACAACTTTTCATTCTTTCTAACCAGAAGGGGAAAAGCATATGGAAGCATGTGATAGGTGATATTTGTGTGTTTGTGTGTATGTGTCTGTGTAAATATGTTGTATGTGGAAGTGACTACTAAATTTTTCACCAATGTTCAATTAACTGGGGCTAAGAGTATAGTTCCTGGTTAGTGGGAAGTATCTCAGAGATAGCCCTTTGAAGAAGGCAAACATAAACATTTTGGTTTCTATCACATGTGTCAAACAGGACAATAATTCCTCAGAAAGATGAAAAGTGATGCACACACCCATGTTTTATGCAATCATGCTTATTAATTTTTGTACTTGGCATGCAAGTAGAATAAGCCCTTTTTGTCCTGTTTGTACTAATATTAAAATGCTTAAAGTCAACCATGATATGTCATTTGGGTATTTTTTTGTCTCCTAGTTAAATAACTCTGTGTTCATTTTACTATTCCCCAAAGAACATCATTTCAGCCCTGAAAGAGCCATGCTCTGTTGCTTTGCACATGCTTTGAACGTGCCACACACTCCAGGATATAACATTTCAGGAGCAGTGTGAGCAGCCCAGAGGAGAGGGGGACTCTTTCTTACTGTGTTCAAAATCCTTTGTCTCTTTTAATGTAGTTAGTGGTGAAGATAGCTTTGCAGGAAAACTCATCAGAGTGTTGATTTATTTTGACCTTGCAGTTGAATAAAACCCTTAAGTATTGCATCGTTATGTTGCTTTGCATTTCAAACATTTTCTACTTCCCTTTGTCTGAAATGTATATGATTTTCACATCAATAAAAAAACACCAAATGATCAAGAGAAATTTGTGCATATCCAGTGGGCAAAACTATGCAGTATTACAGAATAAAAGTCCTTGACTTCCTGTTGTTTTTATTCAACAGTCCCCTTTTTATTTTTGTCACTGTAATTTTTATTTTTTTTTTATTTTTTTTATTTTTTTTTTTTTTTGTGGGTACCGGGGGGACGACCTCAGGACCTCGCGCGCCAACAGGCACCCGTGCCGCTGAGCGATATCACCGGCCCCTTTTTCGTATGTGGGATCCGGGAGTCGAACTCGGGCCTTCGCGCTTGCAAGGCAGGCGCTTATGCCGCTGAGCCATCTCACCGGCCCTGTAATTTTTAAATTATAGAAATGTTGGTCTGGTGAGATAACTCAGTGGCATAAGCGCCTGCCTGGCAGGCGCGAGGTCCTGAGTTCAACTCCCGGTACCCACATACGAAAAAAGGGCTGGTGATATTGCTCAGCAGCACGGGCACCTGCTGGCATGCAAGGTCCTGAGGTCAACCCCTGGTACCCACACACACACAAGAAGATTACAGAAATGGTACATTAATACAGTATAATTTCATATGAACCACATTCCACAGGTAAAGTAAATGCTTCCTGAAATAGAATTCAACTACTTCTTCTGAAAGCACATAAGGATGCACATATTTTTTTAGGTTGCAAAGATTTTGGACATGAATTACACTGAATGTACTTTCACCTACCAATGATATTATATATATATATAATATTGTTATATTATATATATATAATATTTCTATTCATTAGAAATACTTGTTATATGGATATAGATAGTCTATTTATGAATGTTCTCTTGAGAAGTATTTAAATTGGGACTTATTTTTCCCCTTACTATAAACAATAATAAACCTCCTACATTTAACTCATTGTACATCTCTGCAAATTTCCTTTATATTTAAACTTACAATTACCAGGCTACTCTAACAGCACATTAACAATTTTAAGAGACAGAAAAACACTTTTCCTGAAAATCTAGTACCAATTCCCATTCAATTTTTCCAACAATTGCCGAAAGTACCTGCTTACTTATATCTTCACTAATACAAGGTTTAATGTTTCTTTTTAATTCAGGTAATGACTAAGATAGCCTTTCAGGAATCCTCACCATGCCTTTAATTTTTATTACCAGTATTTCAATTTTCTTCCAGTTTTGAGGGGAAAAGCTATGTCCCAATTTTGATTTGCATGTCCTTGATGAACCCTGAATTTAAGCACCCTTCACATTGTACTGGCCATTGGTTTGTTCTTTCCCGCTCATAAGAGGATCCTGGTTCTGTGCCTGTTCACATTCTTTTGAATCTTGATCACTAATGGGACACTTGGTCTCCAATTTTTCCTCAGTTTCTCTGCACAGCCCAGTGCTATGCCATCCACATAACACACACTTCAGTCGTGATTTGTCCCTTCCTCTTACTCCCTATGTGTAAATACAGTGAATTCTGTTGGATTCATCCTTGAAATGTAACACAATTTATCACATTTATTATTTCTCTCCCACCACTAAAAATTTAATTTCCACATAAATAGGACTCCACATCTTGTGATTATGTCCTTAGTCCCAGCATGGAGTCTTATTCTGCTACCAATGTTTCTTCTGTCCTTTGATTTGTTTCACTGTGTTTCTTAAATTAGAACATAAGAAGACAAATTTTTTCTCTACTTGAGAATATATCTTCAGGAGATTCAAATTTGGAATTTGAATGGAAATTTTGAAGGATATATAGGCAAAGAAGTTAATGATTCTCTTCCTTTTGCACTCTAAAACAAAATAGTTATCAACATTTCTTTGAGTCGTAACACCCTGATAGGACATTTCTATGTGAGGCACTCTGGGTGGCACAATATTGACCCTCAAAAGATAGCCACATCCTAATTCAGAGCACACGTTCATGTTTTATCTTGTATAGCACAGGACATTTGCAGGTAGGAGGAAGTTAAGGATCTTGAAATGGGATGATTTTCCTTCATTATATATGTGGGTCTCATTTAATCATAGAGTCCCTGAGCTGGAGGGGTGGTCAGAGTCATAGAAGGGGATGTGATATCAGAAGCAGAGGTTGGGATAACCCTAGGAAGGGGATATACGCCAACACGTGGAAGTGGCCCCTACAAGCTGGAAAGAAAAGGAAAGGGACTGTCTCCTAAACTTCCAAAAGTAATCCTCCACCCTTCTCTGTGGAACTTCTATGTGAGGCCAAAGGAGTGGGGCTGGAAGAGAAATCTAATGACAGCTATTATCAATGGTTTCATAACCATTCATTTTTCTCAAGTGACCCATGTTTTGTTTTCTGTCTTCAGAGTACCATGTGTGATCCAGTCTTTTCTTATTATGGATTCAAGTAGATGGTATGCCTCTTACACAAACAGGCTCCTGGGAGGAGCAGTCATGCTCAAACTTGTGCAAACTCTGGTGGTAGATGGTTTAGCTGCACTTTGCCCCTCCCAAAAACATTTCACCTTTGCATCATGCTTCCCATTTCACAAAGCAATCCACGTATGTTGTCACATTTGGTCCTTAACAAGACTCTCCAAGGAAAACAGGCAGGAAAACCGTTTTATCTCTACTTTAGAAACTCAAAAACTAAGTCTTATTCAAGTTTACATAGTCAATAACTGGATCAAATTAGGCTTTTTTAACTTTAAACTCAGCGTTGTTTCTACACTATCTTATCTTCTTTAAAAGGGGCAGGGATTAATTTATTTTCACATGAGAAATTATCAGCACAATGAGGGAGCTGATAACAAAAATGAGGATTTGCTATTTATTATGCAAGGAAGCAGGGTATTTTGCTTAGTGACCGCTGGAAATTCAGTTATTGATCATTTCAATACTGGAGTAGCTATATTTTTCTTTACATTTTAGAAACAATATTAAATGATGTATTGTTCTTTTGTTTACATATAAGTGCAGTGTAGTCATTTTATAGTAAAGTGTCAAGTCCTACTCATGACATGCTAAAGCACAAAACTGAAAAGGCTGGTTCTATATTTCGTAAAAAATTCAAGAGCCAACAATTCTCAAGAGGATATCAGTAAAGTCTTATTAGTGAGGCAACCAAATTATGTACCTAGGCATTCCCATATGTCCAGTGCCAGCAGACTAAATGAAATTGACAATATTATCTTTTTTTACTTATCAGCAATAGCTTTATGGTAACAGAAAAATTCTGAAATGATTCCAACATCTGCAATTTGAAGTTGTTTCTGTGCCTCTCTTCCACCTATCACTTAAGTTTTCATTTCAAATAATTAACAGAGATGGCGTGACATTTTTTATCTCTTTCCTAATTATAACACATGTTGCAGTCCTTTAATATATTTTATTGTAAGTTAAGAGTTCCCAGATTTTTGAGTGAGCAAAAGCAAATACATCAAGCAGTTTTCATTCTGTTTGAGTCAAATTACCAACTCAACTTGGTGAGGCTGTGAGCCATGGAGAAGGGCATTGACTCGTATTCAGGAATTCATCAATAAGTAAAGATTTTTTAAAATGTAAAAGCAATTCATGTTTTTACATTCATACAGACTTGTGTTAACTTGTCTTATTTCAGCATCAGATCAAAACAACTTTCTGGGCCAGTGAGATAGCTCAGCGGCATGAGCGCCTGCCTGGCAAGCACAAGGTCGACTCCCAGTACCCACATAAAAAACAAACAAACAAAAAATCAAAAAGACAAACAAAACCCACTACTTTCTGTAATTATGTGTATTTTAAATTGTATCAGTTCTGTATACGTTTTGTGTCTTAAAGTCTTTTTCCTGGGGTAAAGTATCTTGATTACTTTCTTGGTAAATTTCTTAGTTCTGGCTATGAGAGAGAACTCTCCCTATTGACTCAACTGTCTCTATTTCTTAGTGTTTTGTTGGGTGGTTTACAAGAGGAATACTCTATGCACAGTTAGCTTTTTTGATAATCACTTATTTATTAATAGTGCTAGTAATAATAGCAGGAGCCATAAGTGCATTTATATTTAGACAGTGCTTTCTGTACACTGCAAATTGTGCTCAACTACCTGTAAAGTATCATCCCATTTCCTCCATATGGGGCCGGTGAGATGGCTCAGCGGCGTAAGCGCCTGCCCGGCAAGCACGAGGGCCCGAGTTCGACTCCTGGATCCCACATACGAAAAAGGGGCCGGTGATATCGCTCAGTGGCACGGGCGCCTACTGGCGCGCGAGGTCCTGAGGTCGACCCCCCGGTACCCACAAAAAAAAAAAAAATTGATTATACCATTTCCTCCATATGGCAACCTTATGAGCTAGGTTCAATGATCTCCTTTTTTCTCCCCCAAATATAAAAACTCATAGTTAGAGAAGTTACCTAGTTGCATCATGGTCTCATATGTAGTAAATTATTTGAGCTAAAGTTTTAACCCAAACAATAAAACTGGATTCTGCATACTTATATTAGACAGGTGGCACTTTAAAATTTTAGTCTTTAAAATTGCATCATGGGTGTAGTTACAGGAATTATTTAACATAGAAAACACAAAACTGGACATCTAGAGTTCCTTTATTCACTACTCTGAAGGGATACATAATAGCTCTGGGTGACAGTAGGGCTTTATCTCTGCAGCATCATTGTCATTTTCATGAGGAAAGATTGCAAACCCAATGCATTTTCTAGAAAAATAAAATTTAAATCCAAACTATGTTGAGACTGAGTTATCTTTAGGTAGGAAGGTTTTACCAGATAAATGGTAAAACATCAAGTTTCAGGACTGACAAATCCAATTGTGTGACTTTTAGCAAATCCACACTCCTGCTAGAGTCTGAGAGTTCCATTCATAAAGTAATGATGGCCTCAATATCACTCAAAGCCCCTTTAGGTTGTATGATTCTCTGCTTTCTGGGCCAATATTGCTGGTCATACTTCCATGGGGATCTTTTTGGTAGAGATAGTATAGGTCTTACTCTTTCATATATCATGTGTTTTCATGTACATGAACTCTAGACCAGTAGCCACACTCCCACCCCAGCAATATTTGGTAATATAGGAGACATTTTTGATGTCAGGATGGGATGATGATAATGGCATCCAGTGGGTAGTGGACAGGAATGCAGCTACATATCCTACATTGCATTGGACATTTCCTACAAGGAAAAATCCTCCCCAAAATGTCAGTAGTGTGGCTGCTGAGAAACCTCACACTAGACTAAATATTGCTATACATTGTAAAATGCTAATCTCACATTGCTACACCTCATCAATGATTAATAACCATAATGTCTCTTTTTTGTTTTTCTACTTGCCAATAAGTTTGTATAATTTGATGTCCCTCTTTCCATTACTAATGTGCATCACTTGTTCATGTAATTATCAGTAAGAATAGAAATGCAGAAGAACCAGTCTATTGCTGCAAATTTTTTCCTTTTAATCGTAAAAAGAGAGTTACAACTACTTTTATACCTGCTAGGTTCCTAAACCTGAATGTATTTTCTTTTGAAATGTGGATTCCTGGTCAAAACCTACTGAAACTTAAACATTCCCCACTCAGAGAATTTAACACTGCAAGATATCACAATGGAGTAGATCTTAATGATACCAAATTTTATCTGTACAATGAAGATCATGAGTGTAGAATATCATTAAAATAGAGTAGCTTACACTTTTCAAAGTGTCTCTTCATTTTACACTGTCAGCTAAAGAGTGCTGTGGCTGTAGAATGAAGTAAATTCTTCCAACAGGAAACAAATTTCAAACAAGGTTTGCTTTTTATGGGATGCATACCAATAAAATAAAGGCGGTTCTTCGCTGTTGATGGAACAGAGCACTTGGTAAAGAGTAATGCAAAGTATATTGAAAAGAAGCCATCTTTAACCAGTTGGACATAAAATGTTGTGTGCTTTAAATTTGAATCAGAATCAGTAATACGAATGCTTCAGAGATTTCTGTGAAAATTTAACTTCTAGAATTAAAGTATTATAACTTTTCTCTGCTTAGGAGTTCTGCTCATTAGTCAGCCTTCATCATTCAGCTGCTCTTTGTTTTGTCATGAATGAGTATAGTCAGGCTATTTAAAGCAACTGATGCGTTCAGTTGTCAGTTACAAATGTCTGCAGAGTCCCTCAAATGAACCACGATTTGATTCAGATTTTTTTTCTTTCTAAGCAAAATGGCAGGATTTGAAAAAGCATAAAAAGTGCATCTGTTATCATGACAAAGACAGGAGAAACAATGAAGAGGAAGATTAGAAAGCAAAAACACCTGCAAACAGAAGTTAAGGACCTTTCAGTAAAGAGAGAATGAGAAAAATCCCTTCTGATCATTTACTCTGCTCAGACAAAAGAACTTAGGAGGTAAATAAGAAAGCAGCCATAGACTGAGTATTCAAGTATGTGATATTGATTTCATCATACTAATCTTTAGTAAAATAATCTTTTTAAAAATGGCTATGTCTTGCAGTGCTACCATCATTAATTTTCATTTAAATGCAGTTAAAGGAAATGAAGTTTTTTTTTTAGCCATTCTCTCTTTCATTAATATAGCCAGTAAACGTTGATGACCTACTGTGTGAGAGACCCTGCTTACAGCAGTCATTACAGCATTAGTTATCTGTTGCAGCATAGCAATAGGCCCCCAAATTGGGCAGCTTAGACAAGATAAATATTCATTATCTCTCAGAAATTATGTGTCAGATGCTGAGGAGTAGTATAGTTGGGTGGTTCTAGCTCAGGATCTCTTATAGCATTGCAATCAAATTTGCAACCAGCGATAGATAGACAGACAGATAGATAGATAGATAGATAGATAGATAGATAGATAGATATCCTCCCAAGACTTGAGAGTAACAGGAGGATCAGTTTCTAAGATGGTTCATTTACCTGGTGTTGGTTGTTGGCAAGAACCCTCAGTTCCTCTCCATGGGGAACCTACTCACAGACAGCTTGAGTGTCCTGATGACAGTGTTACTGGTCTTACCCAGAGTAAGCAAACCAGAGAGAGACAGTCAGTATCCATAATTTCTCTTATAACCTAGATTTAGACGTTACATGTTGCAATTTCTGTAATATGCCATTGGTTGCACAGGTCACCCCTAGAGTATGCAAAGCTGTGAATAGCAGGAGGAGAGAATCAGTTTGTTTTTTTTTTTTTTTTTGGGGGGGGGTTGTTGTTGTTGTATTGTTTTTGTGGTACAGGCAATTGAACCCAGGGCCTCCACACTAAGCTACTTATGCAGCCATTTTCTCTCTCTGTTTTGTTTTGTTTTGTTTTGTTTTGAGACAGTCTGCTAATTTGCTAAGACACCTAGAATGAAGTCAAATTTGCAATCCTCCTGCCTCGGGCCTCCTAGGGTGCTGGCATTACAGGAGTGTATCACTGCATCTGGCTTACTGGATCATTTTGGAGGCTGGTTAACATAACAGCTGGGAACTTATTGCTATTTACGATGAATAGATTTTTAGGGCGAAGAGTAAAACAAAGTCCCTTCTTTTAAGGAGTTCATGGTTTGGTGGAGAAGATAGATGATAAACTGATGTAAGTAGTAAATTGTTCTATACAAATACTTGCTATGATCAAGATAAAGCAGAATAGAAATTAACCGGGTGGTGAGATTGGGACATTTTTGATAGTATCTTCAAGCAAGTTCTCTCTCAAGTGGCTTTTAAAATGGAGATCTGCAAAAACAAGAAGGACTAATGCATCGGGGACTTTCTGGAGAAGTCCTGCAGGCAAGCAGAAAGCTCTTGCTAAGGCCTTTAATGGGCACAAGTGTGGCCTGTTTGAGGCACAGAAAAGAAGGCCAATGTTGTTGGGGATGTCGTATGACAAGGAAATATAGAATAGAGCAAAGCCCATAGGTAGACCCAAGTTAGCTCACTTATGGCCTCGTAAGACAGAGTAAGGAATCTCGACTACATTCTAAATGTCATAGGAAAGAAACAATTGCAAATCATTAGTTCCAGGGTAGATGAGAAAGTATTCAACAAGGTTAATACATAGGTTTTACTTTTGTTTTTTGGACAGATATGCACATTATGCATATTTGGCTATGTGGGGAAATAAATAACTGATTTTTTTTCTTAGTGCCATGGACAGAAGGTCCTGAGCATGACAATATAGATCTCAAGAACAATGCTCTAACTCCCAGCGTTGCCCTATGATATTACCTTTGTTGAAAAGCCAAATGAAATCTAAAGAAATCCATATTTTTCCCTCTCCAACTCCCGTAAATAAGCAATTTTAAAGCTATGCCGCCAAATGACATGTATCTATTAAATCATTATATGTCTATCATTCTTTAGTTTATTCATGATGTCTCTCTTCCCCTTCCCCTCACCCTACACTCTTTTTTAAAAAGACAAGCTAATCTGCACTTCATATATATATCTTAAGCAATATATGTAGTCACAATACATAATACATGTTCAGGAAATATTTGTTGATTGAATACATGAATAACTGAATTAATGCATCTGAGGACAGAGCAGCTTTTCCAAAGAAGATTGCACATCATCATACAGAAATTCAGATCCCAGCAACATAAAAATCACACAATTAAATATGAGAAACTTTTACATTAGTGATGCCTATACTTATACATACAATCCCTAAGGAACCAGTTACAGATTTGGATTCAAGTATATCCCTAGATATAAGATACAGACAAAAAATTAACCATTATGGCAGGTAGCTAAGAGATACTCTGTCCTTCATAGTACAGGCTCTTTAAATTTTATAATCTTTCATAAAGGGAATTAGTATCCATGATGCAAATATTTACATTAATTTCTTGCTTCTGGAAACAGATTTTACTGCTTTCTTATGCTTTTTTTATGGTTGGATGATACATTTGTATTTTACTAGTGGAGTTTATAATTACTTTCTTACTCCTTACTCCATTCCTTTTCAGTTTTTTTTTTTCTTTGTATGATTTTACCACTTCTTGAAATGCCATATTGACATTTTCCTCTCTCTACTCTAAAATTTGAATTGAAAAAATACACATAATAAGAATTCTTTACAAAATATGTTCATATTTTCAAAGAAAAGTTATGGTGGAAACAACAAATGCATAAAATAAGTGCACACAAGGCACTTGCACATCCAATATATTAGTATCATTTATTTTAGATTTTAACCATCTAAGTGAAGGGTGGATATGAAGACAATTAAGGTCATCAGGATTTACTGTGGATTATTAACTCTCTTTAAAATGACAACTGACCTAATATTGTTCTAGGATTGCAGAGTGGCAAGAGCCATTTTTAATTATTAAAAGTAATTTCACATGTGGTTTAGCAGTCATAATTGGAATTTTGAGTTATGCTTTCCCTTGGTAACAACCCATTTCCTTTTTTGGATAAACCTCAGGCAGGGAGAGATGAAATATGATGTCCTTTAATATGTGATACTTCAAGAAATTACATTTCACCACCAGGCATTCAGCATTTCTGCAGCTGAAATGGAATTTCAGTAAAACATAATAGAGATTAGGTCCCATCATTACTGCATCTTGCTCACCAGTTTCTGGGGCTTCAGTAAACAAAGGTTTTAGAAAAAAAAGAATAAAAAAGGGGTGTGCATGCTCTGCCAAGAAGTACTCACAAAGGCCTGGTGAAGGACTGGCAGCACATGCTTGAGTTTCATGCTTGTAGGAAAGGCGGTGCTCACAGAATAACAGAGAAGCAGGTGTGTGGTAGCTCCTAGGTTTTTTTAAGGTAAAAAGTGGGCATATCAGCCTACAGCACAAAATATCTCTACAAGAACCTGTATTACAAAAATCACAATGAACCACTGCATTTATCTCGAATCAGCTTTTCCTTTATGTGCCTGGTGATATCCTACTCAGTTTCTAGCCTCATTCATATATTTACTTGACAT
This sequence comes from Erethizon dorsatum, assembly GCA_028451465.1. NCBI lineage: Eukaryota > Metazoa > Chordata > Mammalia > Rodentia > Erethizontidae > Erethizon > Erethizon dorsatum. The sequence continues at coordinate 53,405,748 of CM051825.1, read as the reverse complement.
GTGAAGGGTTTTTTTAATACACAACAGACTTAAGTTCCTCCTACTGGTTGAGGTCTCCATGGCTGTTTACTTCACACTGTAGTCACATTACCTGGCATTCACTCACCTGCTCACTCAGTTAGTACCTATGAGTACATCCTACGGATCAGGGCCTGAGCGAAGAATTTCTATGTTTATGCACATAAGAGCTCTAAGTGACAGGCGCTAGCATTTCTCCCATGAAAGAAATGAGAAAACTGAGGCATACGGAGATGAGTCACTGAAGTTAAATAAGTAGTTGTCATTTTAGGTCACATTGCTCTGATCTCAAAACCTAACTCTAGACTAACAGGCTATATCATCTTAACATGGTACTGTAATTTATGAATATAAATTATATTGTATTTAATACATTTTATATACTATATACATATATATTTATCTGTGGAGATACAGTAATATGATATAATGATAAGATACGTGATATAATACAGTACACGGTATGTTGAGGCTGGCTCACACTGTTTACAATAACTAATCTCTTCTCAGTTTGACATTCAATGACATCATTTTGGTAAGTTGATATCAGTCACAGTAGGAGTATTTATATACAGGGTAGTAATTGCAAATGGTACAATTCTGGTTATTTTTCCTCAAGAGCTGGTTGTTAACCACATAACAACCCTACTGATTACTTGATAACATTTTATAATTACTGTTGCAACCATTCATGCTGGGTCACTTGCTCCTCAAATAATGCAATTATATTTCAATAATATTTTTTACAGCTTGTATATAGCACAGTGCCTAACACATAATGGGTTTTAGATAAATTATTATTGTACGAATTAGTGAATATTTTACAGTATCTTTCACAGCTTTTACAATATTTACTTCCATTAGTCTAATAGTCTCAGCGTGTGTAGTATCACTTCAGCAGCTTCCAAAGGATAAAATGAATAAAGCCTGAAGTGCAATTCTTTGCTTCTCAGCTGAATTGCTTCACAGAGAAGAAACACACTGCATATCAAGTACCTAGCACTTATTTTTACCTGAAAGGCCTAGCACAATGCTGGCTGCACCGGGGACAAAATTGTAGTCTATAGCAGCTCAAAGCAAAGTGATGACAAATATAAAACTAACATGCAAGTTTACCACTATTTGTGTTTACTTGGCTGTTTTATGTTTATTGTATTTTATTTCTTTGGTTTTCTTAAGTTTTTCCCCTATCACTTGCTCTCTGTCTTAACCTGGCTTTCAAGAGATTCTGCATTAAAATCCTAGGTTCTTGTTTAAAAGACACAATTCATTCCAACATCTTATAAACAATCTCAATCACTTCTCACAGAAGACAATGATGATGAAGAGGATTTGTACCAGAAACTTAATTTTTTAGGAAAATATTCCAGCAACCATTTTATCCTAGATGAACAGAGGTTTTGGAATATGATACACTGTTTATGCATACCAGCTCTGCACTGACCAAATATGTAATCCCGAACCTCGGTTTTCTCTTCTGTAAAACAGGTATGTTGTACCTACCTTGTAGAGATACTGTAAATCAGTGTGTTGAAAGTATTTTGCATGATGCCTGATCTGTAATAAACATTTATTAATTAACTTTTATTTTCAGTATCTAGCATACTGCCTTCAAATTAATATATATTGAATGAATGAGTGAAGAAAACAAAAATAACTACCTCCTGAAGAACTAAACATCCACTTTCTTCCAGAGCCGTCCCGCAGACATTCCTGTGATGGCAGAATATTTTATATCTTCACTGTACAATATAGTAACTTTAAGCCACACAATGTGTCTAAATATAGTAGATTTCTAATTTTTTATAAATTCAATTCATTTTAATTTAATTCTCACATGGGGTTTATGACTATGATGTTAGAGTACAATTAAATGATCACCTATATGAAGCTGGATTATATTCTAGACTCAGAATAAAATTTTCAGAAAACATTGCTCATTTTGGGAAGGACAAATAAATTTCTCCTTGAAAAGAATCACTGTTTTGAGTCTCTTGCTTATCTTGCTCACAATGCTGGAACTGCTTGTGGAATTTTGTGCTTTGGAAAGAAAGCTTTGTGTTATCTGAGTATAACCACACTTTAAAGATCCTACCAGTCTGCTCGGATATACTTAATTGCCAAGGACTTCTGCCAGGCACTGGAGTCACTAACCAGGGCAGGGTGGGAGGTACAGAGTTGGGAGATCAAGGGTGGCTGTCTCAGTAGTGCTCAAGTCTTTCTCACAGTTCACATGTGGCTGAGGTTAAAGGTTAAGACAATTATGCTGTGTTTGCAGCTGATAAGGTGACCCAGCAGCCCACTGGCTTCACTTGTTGTTAAGTGTTCTATTACAGGCAAATTCATAATGTTATTTTAGATAGTGCCCTGAGTAATGAGAATGCTGCACGTATTTAAAACAGATTGGGATTCAAGGAGGTGCTCTAAGCATTGATATCTGCAAACATTTAAACCACTAAATTGTAAAGCAGAGGACCCTTAGAAGTCATCTAATTTAACACCCTTACTTTACAAGTGAAAAGGCTGAGAAGTGACCAGCCCAGGGACATAAAGATAGAATCACAACTAACAAGAATAAAACCCTGGTTTGCTGATCCTTAGTACTTGCTCAATCTATTAAACCCTATAGGCCGTCATAAATAGAAAAGAAAAATAAACCCTTAAATCTATTTTGAAAGACTGTCAGAATGTCACTTGTAGTCTAAGAAAAGAGCTATATGCAAATTTATTGTAATATGATAGTTTGAAAAGGTACTGGTATCCCTTATGTATTTTGCTTAATTTTGTTGTCTCCGTAGGCACTCATAACTTCTGATTTTCTCAGAGGACATACTACCCTGTTGGAGTAAATTAGGCAGGTTGGAAAACAGCATTAACTCTTTCCACCCCCAGGGACCACATTTTGTAAAACCCTGCTTCAGAACACTAATTTTCTTCCTGGTGTGTGGCTAATGCACTGGGGAAAAGGGACTTACTTGGTGTGAGGGTAAGGTCAGGGACCAAATTATCACGACTTTATTGCCAGTGAGATGAGACGAGATGGAGCCTGCTACATGTAAATCAAAGAGTTAACAGTGGGGCAGGTGGCTGCTCTGTCTTTGTCATAACTGGACAGGCTTCGATCTGTCATTTTTCAGACACTTGGGTTTAGCAGCCACTGTATTTTGCAAACCATCAGTCCTGTTTCCGAAAAGCCTGCACCACAGTATTACACAGCCTGAAATCACTGCATCCTTAGGACTCATTCTGATCTACCATCTAATCTCCCTGGGGATTGAGAAGCCAAGGTGTGCTCAGAAATCTCTGCAGTCATCATTTCTCTTAGTTTTGCAATTTCCTATTTTAAAGCCAACACAACTGTGGGCTCTGAACCCAGCATTCACTCCCAGATTGCAAACTCATGCAGCTTCATTTCCCTCTCACCAAAGAAGAATTGCTTCAGAATTATAAGTGAATATAATACTACCTCTGTGTCACACTTTTGTATACACATATATTTGCCTTTTTCTCAAGGAAAAACAAACAAACAAACTATACATACAAAAACTGTAATCCCATTGGAAAAGATGATACTAACAAGATTCCATCTCAATTCCTAGAGCACTGTTTTTAGAAAATAAGCTAACAATTTACAATCCTGTGAGGAGAGCTACATGTAGAGAAAACTAAAGTCAAGAAAGTGATTCATTCAGTATTAGCCATATGGAATCTTCCCTGTTTTCTCAGTAGCTGCAGGCTGACATGGAGGGTTCTGTGAGGGCCAGGTTTCTGAGCATTCAGGTTCATTAGGCAGGCATCTCATTTTGGCAGGAAGCCACTCTCTTTAAGCAAAACCCAGTCACAGATAAACGGAGGGCAATCATCTCTCAACTAATAAATGCAGGCTGCAGAGACAGGGCTGCCAATCTTGTAGGATGAGGATAAAAAGGGAATAGGAAGAGAGTGTGCTTTTCGTCCTTCTGATCCCATAGTGCACAATACAGTCAAAACAGAAAGAAGCCCACATTGGCTCTCAGAGGCCGGATCAAAATGCCAGTGCTGGCATTTGCCTCCAGGAATTTTGAGCATCTTACAAACCCTTTATCTTAAATCCCTGTGGCTTCCTTGGGAATAGAAATAAGGCCTGGAGTGTGCTAACTGAGAGTGATACACTGAGGCATAGGAAGGTCCAGAAGTTTGGGTGAAGCTATGCAGTCCCAGTGGGGTCTATAAGCAGAGTGCAATAGAAGACTGGGGGACTCATTACCATATTTCAGCTATGGTCACTGAGAAGAAGCTAGAGCAATGTGGTTGGCATACTCCACGGTCATAAGAGAAAATGTTCACTTGAAGCCGAAGTAACATAAAGGAATGAGGCAGGAGGATGTCTAATCGCCGGGAACAAGGAAGTCCATTATCAAGAGCACCCAGACAACCATCTATTTTTTGTGGGACATATACATATAATATATATGTATATATATATTATATATATATTATTATATGTGTGCATGTTTAAATTTAAATTATTACAGTAAAAAAACACATTGCCACTAATCCTCCTCAAAGCACACCCCCTCACTTCAACCACATTTACCTCATCACTCTCTCCACTTTATGAAGCAGTACTGTAAGTCCCCTTGCATGAGTGTTTTTATGAGGTGTGGTCAAAAATATGGTGAATGTTGCTATTAAATGCCATCCAATGAAAGGGCGGGCTTGTGAAACGATTATGATGTATCATCGTCCACCTTATGCACCGGATCTGGCACTGTGCAACTGCTGGCACTTCCCCAAAGTCAAAAGGATAATAAAAGGTAAACATTTTGAACTGATTCAGAACCTTGAGGAACCAAGACAATTCAACTAAAGACACAAAAGAGCATTCTAGAACTGCTTCAGAAAGCGGTAAGAACAATGGGATGAGTGTGTTGGAAACAAGGGGAAGTATTTTGAAGTGGGAGTAATGACAATATGTCTTTTACTGTCATAAACTTTTTAAAAATTTAAATGTACACCACATTTTTGATCATCATATATAATATATATGTATTATATATATAATATATATATATTCATGCATTCAGGAGTCTTACACGATTGCATAAACAGTCAACAGGCCACCAGCTGGGACCTTTGGCCTAGGCAATTAAATGAACCAGCTAATGGTTCAGACCTCCTCTTCATCCTGCTTGAGCAGACACAGCAGGAGTCAGCCTCCTTTCATTGTCAAGCATGATGGCATTGCAGTTCAATCTGCACACATAACTTGAACATTCAGTTAAGATTCTACAACAGCAACACAATCCAGGCCTCAGGAGCCAGGAATGGGAAGAGAGATGCCTGGGAGAACATGCTCTCAGAAACAGAGACCACTTGCAGATAAGAAAAATGGAGGAGCAGCCACCTTCCTAAATTTTAATACCAAAGACCTCTTCATATCTTCTTAATAAGGAGTCCAATTGGCTGATATTATGCAACTCTGCTTCCCTAATCAATTCTCTCCACAAACCCTACTTCTATTCTCACACCCAAACCCACATTTACACCATTCTCATAAATCCCCACAAATCCATGTGTACCTGCCTGTCAAACAATTATCTGGATAGTCATATCTTTGCTTATAATCTAAAGAGGCTAATCTTTGGATTTTTATAACCCTCTAGGGTGAGAGAAGGGTAAGCCGACTGATGAAATCCCTTCTGCCTTAATGGGAGATAAAATAAAATTCAATCCCCAGGGCCCATCATACAGAAACCCTCTGGTCCTACTTTATGTGGATCATATATCTTAATAGGTTTTCAAGCAATTTAGAAGACAAGACAAAGCAGCTGGTAAGAGCCAATTTACAAAGCCCTTTATCCCAAGCCACATACCATCGTCCTGCAACAAAACCCCTGTTGGCATAAACATGCTTTTCCAAACATGAGGACGTTTCATGTCCTCACACACATCTCAGAAACTCCACTTTACTCAAACATAGAAACATGCTATTTCACAGAAGCATTGTTCTCTTACTTGTTTTATAGCTCACTGCATCTGTTCAGCATTTATTTCTCTCCTTAGCTCTTTCAAAATGGCCACTCTGAGCCAGGTATACGCTAGCTGCTTTCTGTGTCCCTGTTAGAAAAGGGAGACTTAAAACTGGAGATCCTCTGAAAGAACTAGCAACCCAGAGACCTCTTTCTTTTTATTTGCAACTCCACAGCAACGTTTTTTTACCAGTTTGGATATAAGAAAGTGATAACTGATCCTGCATGTGGTAATAATTTATCTCAGCAATTTCACATTATGCAAATCTAAGGCAAGCTGTGCTTTGAGGTGAGCCCGTGGGGTTCGGCTGCAAAAATCATGACAGGCTAATTCACAGGGGGAGAAAATGAGTCTTGCTCTTCAAGGTGCCTTCTGCTCTGGAATACATTCAGGAAAATTAATCAGTCCCTAACATCCCCTTGTTACTCTCTCTCATTACAAATCAGAGTAAACAATTACTGCATTAAACACTCTCTGAGAGGTTTCAAAGGCCACTAGTGCTTACTGCTGATTTTCATAAATGATCTTCAAGGAGCTTCCCTGGGGAAGGGAGTCCTGGGGAGGTCCAGGGAGAGGTTAGCAAGGACTGCATCTCATTACCATGGAGATGAGATGGAATTTGCAGCATGGCTACAGAACCACTTGCTATGAATTTGGGCTATGGCTTTCTGAGAAAGTGTCAAATTTAATGGATGGCAGGATTCCTGTGCACTCTGTTTCTCTTTTGAGCACTGATCACAAATGCATGGGTCCGGAAAGCAGAATCTTAGCTCCAGCTCTTAGGGTCTCCATGACCTTGTACAATTGAGTTCAAATAGAATAGTAACCATTTGTTCTTCTGTTGTGGGTATCTACCAAGATTAAAGCATTTCAAGTAGTGCAGTTAACACTCAATGGGGAACACTACTTTTCAATTATTTTGCAAAAGTCTACCTTCCTCTTGAATGGATATGGTCAGAGGAAACAGGAACAGTACTTCTATATTTGCAATGCAATATTCATGGTACCCTGAAAAGTGCCAAGTATACAGTAGGAATTCAGTTAATATTTTGTCAATTAATAGGCAAATGAACGGAGATTGACAGTTTTCTTTGAAAAATGAATCTTCTTTGTTGTTTTACTCACAGTCTTAGGCAGAAACTTGGGACCAGAACAGCTCAATTCTAGAAACTGTAATATTCCTTTTGCTTCTAACAAGGTGCACAGTTAGAGACAAGACAAAATATGAGATTGTTAGAATATGAGTCATTCCTGAGCAAATATATGTGGTGAAAGCAAATTTGTTGAGCTGATAGGGAAGAGATAATTCTTGGAGAAGTCACAGCTCAGCCCATGTTGTCTTTTCCCTTTCTTGTGGCATGACTGCTAGTGCCTGTCTACCTCTCTCCTGGGGCTTGGAGCTACAGCAATGAGACAACTGTAGAACTTGTAACTTCTTAGAGAAAGAAGCTATAAAATCAACAATTTTATTTATTAATTCCTTGGGTCTAACACACAGCTTACACTTAAACTAGCGTATCTGTACAGAGATGGAAGAATGGGATTTTAATGTGTAATGGGCTCTGAAAAAGCACCCCACCGTGATGGTCAACATCATTGTTTCTGCCTATACAGAATTCTGTTTACTTTTGGATTAAAGGCTAACTTCCATTACACAGTAATGTGAATGAAGATGTAGGATAGAATGTCCTTGGGATAGCTTTCCACTGCTGTGGAAAATTACCTGACATAGACAATAGAAAGATTTATTTTGGCTCATGATTTCAGAGATTTCAGACAAGAGTCAACTGGCTCTATTACTTTGGTTCCTTGGTGAGGCAGAGAAACATAATGGCAGGAGGGAGTGGCAAAGGGAAGCTGCTCACATCATGGTAGCCAGGAAGTAGGGGAGAGGGAAAAAGCCAGAGAGGAAGGAGCTGGGGGGAAAGTGTATCCTCCAAAGTCCCATCCCTGGTGACCTAATTCCTCCAACTAGGCTCCACCTCATCATATAGCCCCTTCAGCCATGACCTGTGAGATAAGCACCCTCATGATTGTAGATCGAGCCTCTACTATGTGAGTTTTGGGGCAACACTCCACATTTAGACCATAGTGGTCCCTTACACATTGGCACATTAATGTGTGATTATAGATTTTGAGATCCCAAACTGACTAATTATACTCCATCCTCAAATACCACATTTTGACCTGAAATAGAGCAAAAACTCCCTTAACTCAAGGTAGTTTTACTGGAGTATATAACTAATGATGCCAGGGGCAATTCTAGGGCAAAGAAATGCTCTTTCAGTTTCCAGCGGAACATAAGAGAGGTAAGTAAAAGATTCAAGTCAGAGGTTGCTCTCAGAACAGAGAGTATTATCAGTAAGTTTATTTCTTTCATAACCAAACTTTGTAAAATCCTCTGTAATTATTCAATTGCATGGTTTGTCAATCAGTGGTGAATCTACTATGTGTAACCTACAGGGCCTTGTAAGGAACAGAAACTCACAGTCAGCCAATTCCTTAGCTTGCCATCAATGACATTGATCCTCTGCCTCTACTTAACATTTTAGCTTCAACTATGCACCTGCCACATGCAGAATCCAACTCTCTAACCATCAGAACTGTGTATGTAATCTGAGTGTGCCATGACTGCTTCAGAACTGGATGTCTCAAAGGTCACTTCTTCCTTCTTGGCTGACTGCTAAAAGAACTACTCAGAACTAAATATGCTCTAGCATTCCTTCTTCAAACGATTTGCTGAATTGTACAACTCATCTTTTCTGTTGTGTGTGTTTATGAACATACATCAATAAAACACCCTACTGTAGGCAAAATGATGACCTCTCCCATGGTACCCATGTTCTAACTCTGTAATGATATTACCGATACATGGCTAATATGTCTTCAAAGATATAAATTATGATTCTGAGATTGATATGGGGAAGTTAATTTGTATTATCTAATGAACCCACAAAAATCCTCAAAAGTGAAAGAGGGAGGCAAGTGAGTCATAGTCAATTGGTGACATTTCTAGAATCAAAGACAGAAAGGGCCACAAACTAAGGAGTACAGGTAGCATCTAGAAATTGGAAAAGACAACGAAACAGATTTCTCCCAAGAGCCTCCAGAAGGAATTCAATTCTGTTGAAATTTTAAATTAATCCATCAAAACCCATTTCAGACTTTTGTCCTCCAGAAGTGTAATGTAATAAGTGTGTGTTACCACAAAGTGTAGGATATTAACAATAGGATAATATTACATACCTATAATACTTTATTGATTTTCTTTATTCCATGTCCTTCCTTTTCCTTTGGTATGCTGCATCTTTATTGTTCTAGTTAAAAATACTTACTTTACATCAAAGAGTTCCATGTCAGGCCCTGTGTTAAAAACATGCACTACTTTATCTGATTCTCAAAACAGCTCCAAGGCATCTGATTAGAAAGCAGTAGACATTAGGGTTCAGTCCATGATATTGGGCCTTAGAATACCCCGGCTACCAAATCTACTACATATAATCTCTATGATTTGAGGGAAGTTATCTTTTCTATGCCTCACTTTCCTCATCTGTAAAATGAGAATAATAATAGTGCTTACTTATAGGCCTGTGGTGTCAGTTGATTAATTGATATGAAGAACTCAATATCGATGCCTAGATTATACAATGAGCATTGTGTAAATATTTAACTAAACACATGATCACCCCCACTTTAAAGGTGATAAAACTAAAGGCTGGAAACCTTAATGCATTTGCTCTCCATAGTAGGGATGGGAACCCAATTAGACTCATACCCTCAACTTCAACTTTTAAGAGCAGTACACGGTTCTTGAATGAATGCACCAATAACTTCATAAATCTCTCTATCTAATGGGAGAAATAAACACTATAACAGTAAAACAAAAAGAATAGAGCATTAAAACTTTCAAATGTTTTTAGGAAGTTATAAAAAAGGGAATATATTTTGATGAAAATGAGAGACAGAGAGAAAGAGAGAGAATCACTGATATAATTTGGTAACTGAGCAGGCAGTGGCTATATCACATCAGAAAATGATGGGTGGTGGTGCCAGGGACATTTTATGTTGCAGAGATTGACTTGCAAGGATTCGTACACAGTAAAATAATTCTTCAACCTGGAAACTGCTGAAGAGACAAAGAATCAGAACCATGGATAACAACATTTTTAGCTTCCACAGAAGCACATGCTTTTTTGTTTATTTTTGTTTTTGTTTTTGTTTTTGTTTTGTTAAGTGTTTCTCTATAGCACAGCTTCTAAAACCTGAGTGTATCAGACTGCTGGCCTCGATCTCCATGGGTTTTTGTTTCAGAAGGGCTGGGTCAGTTTGCAGAGCTTGCATTTCTAACAAGTTTGCCGGCAATTCTAAGGCTGCTGGTCTGGAGGCTATGCTTAGAGACCCACTGATCTATAGCAATTATTTCCTCACTGCTTCTGTCCAAGATTACTTCCAAAAGACTCACAAAAGGAATTAAATTGTTTCAATCTAACATTTCAGGGAATTGAAAAGGAAGTCCCGTCTGAGTATTTGTAACAACATGAAGCCCATTAAAAGTACAAGAGTTTGAGAAAAGCAAATCAGCTTTGTTCAAGAAAGCTTTTAAAGGACTTGCAACACTAAGGAAATGATTCTGAGGCAATGGCTATGTCAAACACTCAGATGTCAATATAGAGGACCAGGGAAACATAATTACATGTAGAGTAACTCCTGACTTAACTGATCTCTCAAACAGGATTCCCAACATCATTCTCATTGATTTGTCCATGCTTGAGGGTGGGATTTTAGGGATGTGACAGAGAAATCTTTAAGAGACTTGTAGCTGGTTTTCTGTTTTCTGTATTAATACCTTGGCAAAGAAACAAAGTGACTTAGAATTGTATCTGAGGCATAGTTGGCTGATCAACTCACACTTCTCACTCTGTCCATAGGCTTGGTGGGGTTCTACTTTTTAAAATTCAATACAAAGAGTATGTTAAGAGGAAAAGTGAGGAGAGAGATATGAAAATTTTCTGCAATCTTTTTGTTTAATTTCCTGTTTAAATTTTTCATCTAGCTAAGCAATAACTTGGAGTTCACATTTAAAAGTAAACGGATTAAAGCTTTAAATTAAGATGATGAGATATTTAAACACATCTACTTAAGAAGTAAAAGTAAGAAGTCCATTTCTGCCAAAATAGAGTACAGCTACCGGCTGAAACAAGAGAAAAAGAATCAAAGTATGGTGCTATAAAAGTCATCGTGTCACTTTTAAAATTAATCACTTTTCAAAAAGTAAATAAAATATTATATTTGAGGATGTGAGTTATAACTAGACATACATACAATCTCAGGAATAAAAATTACTTTCAAAACCTCTTAATTATGAATAACTATACTGTGAATATCCAAGGTTTGGCATTATTTATTTTAATTGGTGTTATTATTTTATTGGCATTTTAATTTTAATAATTATCTTATCTGTCCATAGTTTGGTAGATTGTTATTTTGAAAGTTAGTAACAAAAAGCCAGCCTTTTGATAAGAAAGGTTTTAATATTTAATTTACAAAAATAACTCTTTAAAATTCTTTTCCAGTAATTTTTTACTCTAGTACTAGGGATTGAAGCAAGGAACTTCACACTGACTACATCCTCAACCCCTCTTGTTTTTAATATTTAATTTTGAGACAGGGTCTCACTAAGTTTCTAAGTTTCTCTGGCTGGGCTCAAACTTGCAATCTTCCTTCTCAGGCTCCCAAAGTACTGGGATTATAGGTGCACATCACCATACCAGGCTTTTCCAGAAAATTTTTAATAAGAAGATGAAAGCGCTTTTAATTCAATGCAAAACTTGAAAAAAATATAAACAAGAACAACTCATATATTCAGTTTAATTCTCATCTGCTTAAGCCAACTACAAATTTTTACCCATGTATACAGGTAAAGAGATGTTCAATGGAACAAATTCTCTCTTACTTTATGAAGAGAGAATTCTCCACTCAATAAAATTCAAAACCAGGCTGAATATTCTGAAAACATTCCCGTTGATGTATTTGCTGGCTTCTCCCATTGTGTTGATTAACCCTTGCATTCTCCACTGTGGTCTGCACATAAAGACCTTGCTATTCTTTGTGACCTTGGACAAGTTAGTTTTATCTTATTTGTTAACTATTTTTAACACATGCAAGGCACACTTGTAAGTACGTTACATTATTAACCTACTCTATCTTCGTAAAAACTCAATGAGACAGTAATTATTTTTATCCCTATTTCATAGGTGGAAAAAATGAGGCACAAAAACATGTATGGATTTGCTCAAGATCAAGAAATTGACAAGTGGGAAATCCAGAAATTTTTACCATGAACCTACAGACACTTCTTTACGTCTCCATATGGAAAATAGGAATGTGTACCTTATGCAGTTTAAAGACTTGATAAGTTAATTTTATAAAGCTTTTGGACAAGAACATGGCCTGTAATAGTCAAGGAAAATGCGTTGGCTAATAGTATGAGTGCTAAATAAGCACTTTATAAATGCATTTTTGATGTGAAGCTTTGATTTTGCAATAGTGAGTTAAATCATTAAAGAGCATTAAAAAGTAATTAAATAGCATTTAGTAGACTATCACTCTTAGCAAGAGGAATAATGTCCCAGTTCTTAATAGTAATCTTAGTAATTACTTCTCATAAATTTCCTATATGGATAGCATTGAGAAGTACATAAACATATATCCAGGTTATTGAAAGAAATCTTTTTAACATATTCTTTCTACTCAGTTTGGAGTCTGGGCTGTGGAGATCCAAGGTTGAAAACATACATGAGATTGTCAGATGGGCTTTGGAATGAGCTCTGGGAGGGATGGCAGGTTGCAGACTGAAGCAAAAGCAATTAGTTGTCCATCATGTGGTTATTGATCTTTCTGTCATTTTTGTTATCAGGACTTAAAAGGCGAGCTAAAAGTAGCTACTTTAATGCATCACAATTTGGAGTAAATATTAATAACCTTTAGAACATAGGGTTTGTAGTCTTCCATGACATACAGACCGTAACTAGCTCTGACCCCTGAAAAGGGGAAGTAGTTGTCAAATTCAGATGACACCTTTCAATGATAAGTAATTTAGAAAAAAAATTAGAAGAATGAAATGCCACTTGGAATAATTGAAATAAATTAGAAATAACAATAAGTATTCTACTGCTGCCATTCAATTTTAAAAGGCCTTTTTACTGCTATTTTGTATTGATGCTTGACAACAGACATATTTCAATTAAAGCACTAACATCAGATTTTCAGATTTTGTGCACTGTGTATTTGGGACAAGGATTTGAATGGAATCAGATACTTGCAGGAATTCCTAATGATAAAAATAAAATAACTCTGAAAAGACCATAACTTTATTTCTCAACCTCTTCTGAATCCTCCATCTCCATATGGAATATGTTTCTGAGGGATTATAAGATTAGGATGAGTTTTATTTAGATGGTCATTCTACTACCATGACTATCAAAGGCTAGCAGACTATGGTCCATGCCTGTTTCTGGAAATAAAACTTCATTGGAACACAGCCTCACCCACTCATTTATGTACTGGAGAAAGATAAAGACAGTGTGGCCTGCAAACCTAAAATGTTGACTGGGCATGGTGGCACATGCCTATAATTCCAGTGCTTGGGAGGCTGAAGCAGAAGTTCTAGGCCTGCCTGGGCTACATACAAAGACCCTGTCTCAAAACAAACAAAAAACCTGAAATATTTACTATGTAGCTCATTGAAAAACATACCAAATCCTGATATAAATTATAGGAATGACTTAAAAAATCCATAATTTTTAAGTTGGATAGATATTTTGTAGCATTAGCATATCTTTTAAACAGATCTATGTTGCATTAAACATAATTTAAAAAATTAGAACTAGTCAATGAATCCAGAGCTTTTCTTCCCACAGTAGCGGCACCACCGTCCATCCAAATACTTAGAACAAACACTGAAAATTCATCTTTAAGTTCTTTTCCTCTTTCTCTCTTTCATTTCTTCATTAAGTCATGTCGTAGTTACTTCCATTATCTTCAATATGTGTCCTTAATCCATCTAAATGCTACTGCTACCATCTTATCACAAGTCACCATCATTTCTCAGGTAGGATAACACCAATAGCATTGATTTCAGGCTGAATATTTTTATTTCTCCCAAATTCACATGTTGAAACACTGTTGTCAAAGATTTGGGTATTGGAGATAATTAGTCAAGATTGTGGTGCCCCAATAAGTGGGATTAGTGCCCTCATAAAAAGATCCACAGAGGAGATGATCTCTTCCACTATTTCTCTGCCATGAGACAATACAGAGAAAAAGCAGCAATTTCTAATCCAGGAAACAGAGCCCTCAGCAGAGCCCAGTCACATTGTCACCTGCTCAAAGAATTCTGAGCTTCAGAAATGTGAGAAATAAATTTTGTTTTTTAAGCTACCCAGCCTGTAAGGTATAGTTATAATAGCCTGGACTGATAGCTTATCAAATTTATGTGCTTCTCTTCTCTCTATGCTCCAGAAAATTCATTTCCAATGGCCAGTGGAATCTCTTAGAAACTCAAATCCTGTTCTTTTTTTTTTTTTTTTTTTTTTGGTTCTGGGAATCAAACTCAGGACCTTCTGTTTGCCAGGCAGGCGCTTGTGCCACTGAGCTATAGCCCCAGCCTCTCAAATCCTCTTCTTAAAAGCCTTCTCTACTTTCTCTTTCACTTTGAATAAAACCAGACTCTGCACCAGAGTCCTCTAGGGCTGGCTCCCTTCTCCCTCTCCACCCTGTCCTTGGTCTACTGAGTTCCAATCACACTTTTTTCTTATCTTCCTCAAAGAAGTCAACCTACCCAGCTGCAGGGCCTGTGTAACATTTTTTCTTTTGTAACTATTGTCTCTGCCAGCGTACTATGTTCCTGGGCCACTTCATGGTCTCCTCCTTCTCTTTCAGGTCGCTTTCAAATATAATCTTATCAAAAAGGTTTTCCTGGATCCTCTATTTAACATGCTTTGCTTAATCCTCACAACACCTCCCCACAGCACCATCTGGTTAATTTCCTTAAGGAATTATCATCATCAGAAATCATCTAATTTAGTTATATATTATTTCTGTTGTCTTGCCTGCTATATCTGAGATCTATGACAACATGGAGAATGCCAATTTATTGCTATAAGCACATTCCCAGTCTTACACGTAGTAGGCACTCCATTTATATTTGTTGAATACATATTATTGAGGGGGCTCGTGGTTTAATGAAATAATGCACACAATATTTACTCATCTAAAACCTAAGAATGATGTATGTAATATAAAGGTCAAATGATACACACTGTTAGTAAAACCCATAGATCAGAGAATGAGAAATATGTGGGTTGTCATGGACTTTCGGAGGAGGAAAAGACTCAAAAGAAGTTAAAGAGAAGAAATGGGTGAACACTGAGACAAGAATCAGTACTTGCAAACACAAGATAAAAAGGGAAGAACTCCTGGAGACTAATCAGATAGGAAATTTGCAGAAATAACAGAATCTTTATTGACCATAAAATCAAAATTAATGAGGTGAGTAAAAGCACATCGCACAAGAAGAAAGATTATTTCAGGTCAAATTACTTAAGTACTTCAAACTTTATACCAGAATCAAAGGAAGACATGAAGACATTTTCTGTCTATTGTCATAATGTAAGCAGTGGCAGATGATTTGCTGTAGGGATTGTACCTTTTCCTTGGCTACCCTCTCTTCTCTCCCTTCTGATTTCTTTTGTCATTGTCATGGTTGCCTTATCTTTTCAAAGGGCTATTTTTTCTCTCATTTAAAAGTCACATTCTGAAATAGAGTGGCCGATATTCCAGGTACAGTAAACGTTTTGCTCTCAGTACTTCAAAGCAATTCTAGTGTGCACCAAGTTGCACAACCACTCCCTTTTCTGAGGATGCTCAAGCCTTCTTGCTCTTCTTTTTACATCAACATTCCCAGAACTTGTATAGCTCCTGCTGTTCTTGAGCTTGAAAACACATTCTCTGTCTTCCTTCCACCTCCTTGTACTCATACGCAATCTTATTATCATCTCAGAAAGTTCAAATGCCACTTGTTTTTGCTATGTTTTCAAATCTTCACAGCCTGTTTCCCTTCATACTTAGCACAGAGATCCTAAGCACTTGCTGTGGATCAAAAACTGTAGCTAAGCATAACGTATGCAAATACGTTCCTGCCTTTCATTCTTGTAACTGCAGAAGCATCGTGAGCTTCACTTTACAGATGAGAAACTGAAGCCGAGAGAGAGGTTCCACAACTTGCCCAAGGTCAATCAGTTCTAAGAGTCTAGATTTTAATTCAGGTCTGATTCTATAGTCTGCACTCAAATAACTTCACTCAAACATCAAGTCTGAATCGATCACTTCTTTCCCTACACTCAGGTCTCATTGTTCACTACCTGCACTGTTATTTTATAACAACTGCACCTGTTCAAACATCTGTTCTGATTCGTTTGCACTGAGTCCATCTTCTTCATTAAATTTTGAATACACTCATACTTTTACCTTAACTATTTTGTATCTTAATCATCTCTATAAACTTTCTAAATGCCAAAATAGGATAGGTCCTTATCATTTTTCCAATAAAAACATTTAAAATAATTAAATAATATTGATTTTAATTTTTAATAATTTAATATTTCATTCTCCCAAGTTGCCTTGAGAGTAGGAACATGACATTAAT
Source organism: Erethizon dorsatum (assembly GCA_028451465.1). NCBI lineage: Eukaryota > Metazoa > Chordata > Mammalia > Rodentia > Erethizontidae > Erethizon > Erethizon dorsatum. The sequence goes on along the minus strand of CM051825.1, from coordinate 53,389,013 downwards.
CATATATTCGCTAGTTTTTCATTTTTCAAATTTATTCACACCAGGTTCTCTTCATATTTGCCAGGAACCATGTAAGGTAATGGGAAGTTGGGAATAAAAACGGATCTGGTCAGTGGCATGAAAGAGCTTACACCTAGTATTATATCTTTGTTATTCTCCATGATTTGATACAAGACAACATATTGTGACTGATGGAAAGTAACAGATTGATAGGATCTTACTACAATTTGGGGATAATTCAAGAAAAGTACAACAAACAGAAAAAAACTTCAATAGCAACAGAAAGCTGCTTTTTTCAAAGTACAGATTAGTAGTAAATTAATTAAAGAAGCAGATTAGAACAGGAATCATAAATTATGCAATCCTTATATTTTTCTATAGTGCTGGGGATTAAACCTAGGACCTTATACATGCCAGGCAAGTGTTTTGCTAATGAACTATACTTTCAACCCCATATTTTACCTGTACAAAGCAATCTTTGGATACAAGACCAAAAACCTTTCTTTATGTATGGGCCATCTAATCAATGTTTTCTATTGTGTATCTTACATAAACCACACCCATAATGAGCAATCTGTAATTTCCATTTTCAGTTTCTGTTAAAAAGAATTAGAATTTAATGATATTTGGAAATATAAACATATACATATATATGTTTTATATGTAGTATTGTCACATATTTAACAATATTTTTAGCTACTTTCTTTCATTGAAAACATTCATTTTAAGACATTTCATTTAAAAACATTCCAATTTGTTTCTATAGCAACACCATTCTTTATTTTCAGACTGGTATTTCATCAGGTTATATTATATTTAATTACATTATGTAATTATAATAACAAGTAAGCAATTTAAACAGATTTAACCAACTCTGGCATAACAGACTCTTGGTAAACACTCAGTTCAGCTGGTGGGAATAGATGTTCATGAGATGCCAGTTTGTTCCTAGGTATTCAAATTCAACTTGTCACAGGTAGGAAGACCAACAGTCAGAATTTTCTGGAAATGATGTTCCTTGGGATCTGGACTTTCTCCATTAAAATCAGGGCATGTCAGGAGAACCAGGTTACTGGCTCACTTCAGCTATGGATATCAGTGAATATACTTTATAGAAGAGAAGCAGGACACCAGTAATTGTGGCAAATCAGTTAGGTGGAGTTTTGTTAACAGTGTATACACAGTTTATGGAAGGATTCAAGTAGAACCTCAGGACCCTTTCACTCAGCCACAAGAGTAGATATGTATACATTTCCCAAAGTAGTTTTGGAAACCATGGTGAGGGGTGACAATAGTTTAGACCAGGTTTGGGCTGTGGCTGTCACAATATACTTTGCATGAAATGTTTTACCATCGAGGAATAAAAGGGTCCTCGGGAGCAGTTTTGCCCATTTTTAACTTGTCACACATAATGGTTTCTGTGTGAGCAAACAGGGCAGATTATAACGATTTACGCATGATATTTTTTGTGGTTCTTCCTTTCAGCAGTTAAGCCGTGAATGAACTGTTTTAAAAAAGGAACATTCTTAGTATCACTTTCCTTAATTCAAAAAAGTGACATAAATGTTCAATTTTTACTCCTGTGACCAGACAAGTTTTATAAATCTTCTGATGAACACAAGGAGAGTAATATAGTGATTCAGCCTGAAAAACAGAGAAAAGGGTGCCATGCTGACTCTAAGCACATGCTCCTATGAGTTACTCAGAAGAGGGGAACCTCCACTTATTTTTTAGCTGATGAAAGCTGATGGCAAGTATAAAACATTCCTATCAAGAGCTGCCTTGAGATCCAGGGAAATCAGATAAGGAAAATCCCTACTGAAGATTGCTATGATTTAAAACATCATGTGTTTGAATGAAGCCCTAGTTTGCAGTAGTTAAAAATAGTATTTGTGGGAACACTACAAATTAATCAATGTTAATTGATTCTCCCTGGAGGTTCCTCAACTGGAGAGAATTACAGCAGATTCCACATTCTAAAACACTGCTTTCTACATTTTATCTTGGAAGGTAGAAAAGCCACTATCTTTTCATATGCTTTATGATACCAGGTCCCTTCAAAACTGACTCCATGGTATCATACAATATCTTTGCACTAATATTTTTGTCACTCTCAGTGCTCATATTATCAATAAAATTCATGTATATCTCAGCAAGAGATGACAGTATGTATACATTTCCATATTCCTGAAAGGTGAAGGGCCTTGTCACAAGATTTGGTTGGCTGGTCACCTTTCCAGACATGAGCTGTGGGAAGAAAGCTGTAGGCAATGCAATTTTACAGGGAACATATGGGCAGAAATTTACAAGATCCTTGGGGAGGGACTTCTGTTACCCAGATGGTTGCCAAAATTCCTGATCCCTGCACTCTGGAAATGAGACTGGGAAGTTAATCAGATTAGTATGAATGATGATGTGGGAACTTCCGTGTATGCCACTGCCCTGGTTCATAGACTTGTAATGAATTCCTTCATGAGAGTCTACCTTTCAGAACCTCTGAAGTCATGGAGTTGTGAAACTAGCCCCACTCTACTGACGTCTACTTATGAGTGGAAGGAACACGCGCAGATCTTAATGAGCAATGTTCCAAAGAATAATAATTAAAATTACTTCTTACTTTAAGTGTTCTGAAAGATAATATTTTAAAGGTCATGGTCACAGTGATTATGACATAATTATGGATGAATATATTGTGTGCATGTAAATGAAGACTAAAGAATAAGAACTGGGGCCGGTGAGATGGCTCAGCGGTTTAAGCGCCTGCCTTGCAAGCCCGAGTTCGACTCCCGGAACCCACATACGAAAAAAGGGGCCGGTGATATCGCTCAGTGGCACGGGCGCCTGCTGGCGCACGAGGTCCTGAGGTCGACCCCCCGGTACCCACAAAAAAAAATAAAAGAATAAGAACTAAGTTCATAATTTAGTGAAGACTGATAAAAGAAAAAAATCTAAGTCATTAAAACAATAAAAAATCATTTCCAGGGGGCTGGTGAGATGGCTCAGCGGCGTAAGCACCTGCCTTGCAAGCGCAAGGGCCCGAGTTCGACTCCAGGAACCCACATACGAAAAAGGGGCCGGTGATATCGCTCATTGGCACGGGTGCCTGTTGGCGCGCGAGGTCCTGAGGTCGACCCCCGGTACCCACAAAAAAAAAAAATCATTTCCAATCACCTTGTCCATATTGTTTACCACTATGACCCCAGGATTTAGCATAAAACTAAAGGAAAGGAAAAATTTAGGAAAAATTTTAAAGGAAAAATTGAGTCTCTCTGATCATTAATTCACTGTTTTTAGTAAGGGATGATTTAGCATCCTTTACTAAATTGTAAACACTTTTCCTTTGCACTAATGAAATCAGAAATTGGATTTACTTTGATTCTCTATAATGTATAAAGACATAATCAACTGAGATCCAGAAATTCTAGATTATGCTCCTTGTCTTACACCTACATCTAAGCTATGCGATATCAAAGAACTAACTGAAGTAGACAGATCTTGACTTATCAATAGACAGACTTAATAAGCAATATTAATTGTCTACTATTTGCTATCCTGAAGCTTATTGTCCTCATCTATAAAGTGACCATATAAAATACCCATGTCAAAGAATTGATGTCAGATTTAAATAATGTGGGTTTTTAAAAATTGACTTCACTTCTGGTATACAATGATATGAGATAACTTGAATACAACACATATTCCAGGTACTTCTCTAAGTGCATTACATACATTAGCTCATTCAGTCCTTAAAACAATCCTATAAGCTAGGTAATACTATTATCTCCACTCTATGAATGCAAAAAATTGGGACCAGAAAGTTTAAGTGATTTTCTTAGGATTACAGACTTAGTAAGTGCCAATAAAATGATTCAGACTCAAAGGACTACAATCTGTGCTCTTCTTTACTGATAATTGATGCTTATGAATAGTTACTGTTTTTCCTAACTGTAATAGTCTATCTATGATACTCTCTCCCTACAAGGGCTACAAAAATACTTGCATTCTTGTGTTGTATGTAATATAGATTTTAAAAAGTCAGAAAGAAATATGTCCTATCCAATAAGCATTGCATTGTTAACATTCGAGTGGAAAATCTTCAGCAAAAATTTCTTTCTGAGGTCTCTACCTGGCAAACCTTCTACACTGAGGTAATCGGGTATATCCAGTGGTCCAGAATATTACTTGTCGTGGCTGAGTCAGTTCCCTGACAGAGTAGACACAAACCCATGATGATTTCTAGATCTGGCCTTACTCTCTAGGCCTGCAATTCTCAGAATCATTACCTTAACAGAACCTTACCCCACAGCGAAATTAAAAACTTTTGCTTGAGACTAGGGCTAGGTGCCAACCAAATAGCTGTCTTAGCAGTAGAGACACCTGTCTTCTAGCAGACTAAATGAGATCACTGACTCATTTACATAAACTAGCAGATGGGGTAGTGTGGCATTTGTTATCAATTTTTGGCCAGATTTCAACCAATTACACTAACTTAAAATGTTTGGTCTTTTATTGTCAAACTTCTAAGGCACTTCCCTAATGTAGTTTATATGAATATGCTCTTAAAGATTCAAAATAATAATTGCATCTGCTTTATTTATATATATATATTTTTGTGTTTATGGTATTTGGGATTGAACCCAGGGCCTTGTCACTGAGCTACATCCTCAGCCTTTTATAAAATTTTTATTTTGAGGCAGGAACTCCTTAAATTTCTATGTTGACCAGGCTGGGATCAAATTCATGTTCTTCCTGCCTCAATGTCCCAGAGTGCTGGGATTAGAGACATGCACCACTGTACCCAGCTTCTGTTTAACATTTTTTCTTAATTGGCTAATACATATTCAAGACATTAATACTTCTATGCATTTCTCCCAAACCTAATAGTCATTAGTAATTCCATCACTAATTTCTATACATGAGACAGAACACAAGACAGATCCTTCACACCATCCCTCATCATTAGCCCTGCACTATATATATATTTTTAAAAATGGTTATGAAGCCCTGGATGCAACCCCTAACATCAAACAAAACAAAACATATCATAGCTTGTGCTAACATATAACCATATATTATAATTTTATGAAAATTTTACTTCCCATTTTATCCTAGTGCCAAGGAGAGTGCCTGACACATAATCAATATTCAATAAAGATTTGCTGAATGACTGAGTGAATGAATTACAGAATGAATACTTGAACTACTAGCATTTGAATATCAGCTTTCACAGCTGTAATGAAAAGAAGTGAGAATTTCAGAAACCTCTTCAGGGTCTCTATGGGGAATAGCAATCACTCATCCACCCCCAATCAATATTTACACAGTGTGAGTTCTTCCAGACTGGGTAGGAGCAGTGTCTTTTTCATCTTTCTATCACAGGTTGTTAAGCAGGGACACATACATGGCAGAATTTCAATAAGTGCTGTTAAATGGCCACAAATGGAGGGCAAGGTTTGACCCTTCCCTCCAAGGAATGCATAATCTATATTTTGAGAACGGAAAAGCTGCCTGCAACATCTTGTGGGTTGCTGCCTACTAGTTCTACAGGTTAAAACGAATATCAATATAATATTCACTGAACTTTCTTAACTTTTTTAAATAGTCCAAGACCTGCTACCTTAATTCCCTTTCAAAATTAAAAATTTCAAATTACATCTGTCTCCCTATGACTTGATTTCTATGATAGTGATTTAGAAAGAGGAATTACTACCATATCATGAGTTACTATGTAGGAAATAAAACAATTCATCTTTTATCATTAAGTTGTGACATGTGCCTGCATGTGGCCTGAGTTCCATTGAATTTGGCTTTGTGTAATTCCCTGGGTCATTAGCTATGCAATCATAATTTTTTCAGCTGTGCAGAGTGGTGTTATTTTTCTCATCCATTTTTCTCTTCCCCTTCTTCATCACATTTCTACATTGATGGAAACCATGAGAGCACCATCTGGTACAATCTGTGCACAGGGCCAATCAAAGAGAGGTGGCCACTGAAGGATGCCCATATTTCATTAGATGCACTCATGTGCTACCTTTGGTCTCATGCCATTTCCTACCCCTCTAGATTTAACTTCAGGGAGTTCAAGGACTCCTTAATGGTGACTAAATACAGACCTCCTGCCCCCAGTGGCAGTGACATCTGAAGAACTGTTACTGTGGAAGGTGAAACAATTGACACTGAGTTATGAATAACTATATTTGCAGAGAATTAACATTTCCTGAATGTCTACTGACTGACTTAGGCAATTATAGAGGCAGCTGCCAAATGAGTATTAACATAACTGGAAAAGCTTCACTGTGTATGAGTCAGACTATCCTGGCTATGTGCAATACCCTCAATATATAGTATTGACTTTAATTTCCAAGAAGTTCTTTCATGTGCAGACAATGCTCCATCTTGGAACAATTGCCTGGAATCCTACTCAGTAGAAATTATACTGCAGCTTGTGAGAAGTAAATGAATTAAAAACATTGTGGCTTTATTTTTCTTTAAGCCCATGAACTACCTTTAGGCAAACTATTTGATCTCTATAAATATCAGTGAAATTGATACATTAATTACTTTTAGTATTCTTAGCAGCTTTATTTAGTGTCAAAAGGACAAAGTAATACTGAAATGGAAGCCAAGAGATATAGGTTCCAATATAGACTTTATGTTATGCAACCTGAATATCTGACATTTGTGCTTTTTATTTGGTCTTTTGAGGCTTCAGTTTCATGATCTATAAAATAGTCCTCTAAATGAGGTCTATGAACATCTGCCTGTCTAGGAACACCTGGAATGCTTATTTAAAATCTATATTCCTGAGTGATTTCTGATTCCAGAAATATGGAGTTGATAAACTTTCCCCAATTTCACCCTCAAAGTACAAGTAAAGATCATGACAATCCAAAGAAAATTCTAAAAGTTGAAGAGAACAGTGCAGCCTGGTCGGGAATTAAGACCTGAGCAATGACGTGATGGTGAGTTCTATTTTTTCTTCTCATATGTCCCATGCTTGTAGCTAAAGGGACTGGCAATCTGAAAATGCCAATGAGCTCAGTGAAAAATATCTCCAGAAAATAAAAGGTTATTCACATTAGCCAAAGGATAAGGAGAAGAGAGCTTGGCAAAATGAAAACCTTTAGCCCATAACCACTGTACTCTAGCCACATCACAGAAAGAGCTGTGGTCCTATCCATAACAGCAAAATCCATGATGGAAGTCCATACTTCCAACCTCACAAAGCTCTAACAGGTACCTAAACACCCATGCTATGATACTGTCAAATAGTTAAAGAAGGGAGTTGGAGTTTTCATCCCCACTGGCAAGTAATAAGGCTATGGCTCTGTGGTGTTAGTGAAGACTCTCCAGAGAACTGGAACTTTCATCCTGCCAAGCAGTGTTGGACAACCATGCCTACCTGGGTGTCCACAGAGACTGAACAGGAAATCATGACTTCTATTACCACATGGCAGGAATTGGGTAATGCCCTGCCCTTCCCAGACATACTTGAGTGAGAAAGTCAGATAAAGCTGAAATTTTAAGTTAAATATAGAGCACATTAAAATAACGGGAAAATATCCAGGTTTTAGTAAAAACTTTGCTATAACATGAACCAGGAAGACTTAAATTGAATGAAAAACAAAAACAATTAGATGCCCATACTAAGACGATAAGTGTGTTAGAATTTTCACGGGTTTAAAAGCTGGCAGGATAAAACAATGCTTTAGTGAAGGCTAAGGGTAGAGCACTTTACTAGCATGAAACAAGGCCCTGCATGCCATCAACACTGCAAAAAGAAAAGGGAAAAGAAAATAGAAAGAAAAATGTTTCTATTAACGATTCTGACTGTACATAAAACAAATGGAAAACAGAGATCATTTTATAAATTTTAAAAGATATAAAGAAGTAACAAATAGAAATTTTAGACCTAAAGGACAACAAAAGAGAAATAAAAAGCTCATTTGATGGGGTTCACAGTAAAAGGGAGAGGATAAAGGGCAGGAACTGTGAGCTAAAAGATTGAACAATAGAACTTACTTAATTCAAACAACAGAGAAAAAAATAGGCTGAACAAAATAAACAAGGCTTCAGAGATCTAATGGATTATAGCAAAAGATCTAATATTCATATCATCAGGTGGCTGGAAGAAGAGGAGGAAGAAGGCAGAGCTGGAAGTGTACTCAAATAAATAATGGCTAAAAGCTCCCAAATCTAGCAAGAGATATAAATCTCAAGAATCAGGAGTCAGACCACACACTGAACAGGAAAAGCACAAAGAAGTTCATGCCAAGATAAAACCCAGTTAAACGTCTAAAAACCAAATACAAACTAAAAATCTTGAAAGCAGTGAGAGGAAAATGACATTTTTACATGCCCAAGAAAAAGAAATTTGAAGGATGGCAAATTTCTCATCAGAAACCACAGACACCAGAAAGAAATGACAGAATATTTTTTTCTTTGAAAAGAAAAACAAAAACTTCTCTAACTCAGGACCCTATAGCTATATAAACATCCTTCAGGAATGAAGGAGAAATCAAGATGTTCGCAGGTAAATAAAGTCACAATTTGTCGTCATCATGCCTACATGAAAAGAATGGCTAAAGGAAGTTTTCTAAACAGAAGGAAACAACGAAAGAAGTAAACCTGGAACATCAGGAAAGAAGATGAATCATGGTCAGCAAAACTTGATAAATCCATTAGGCTTCCCTTCTCTAGAGTTTTCTAAAATATGTTTCATGTTTGAAAGGAAATTATGATACTGATGTGACTCTAGATGTGTATATAGGACATATTTAAAATAATTATAAATGGTGGAGAGTAAATGAACATAATGGGAATTGAAAGAGATGGGTCTTGTACCAGAGAAGCATTTGCTTTTCCTGGACACCCTGGAAGATTTTTCTGTGTCTTGTACTGGCGAGAATTCCAAATGCCATGGGCACCCAGTGATGAGAGAGAATGGGAAGTAAGTGCTTTTAGCTGAGGAAACTTTTTTTTTTTTTAAGGGAAGGGTAACTATTTACTAGATAGCAAGCAATATCTGACACTAATTCTGAGCATTGATAAAGGAAATGCATACGATGTATTTTTAAAATGCTAAGTGCAAAGTCTGATCCTAATCCATATGACTTCTCAATAAATATCTCTTTTCTCTTTCATAGAAACACATAGCAACAGCACAATATCATATGGTGCTTATGTGAAAAGGTGGTTGAGAGTTTAATATAACTGTATGCTCAAGGAACTCTGAGTTAAAACAATAAAACAAACAAGAGCTCCTCAATGACAAGATCAAGAAAACTACTGGATTCTTTATAATTAAAAAATCTCCCAAATCATCAGAGCAGCTACTTTCCATGGATATTGTTCTAGAATATGTGAAACATTATTTTTGGTTTGGTGATGATATGATTTTCTGTCACAATTACAGTACTCTTAAGAGTGGGAGGCTAGACCATTTCCACATCAAAATATACTTCTTTGTCACATTTTGAGGTGTCGATGCAAATAAATTATAGACACAGAAATAACCCTTAAAACCTGCTCTTTTGTGAAGAAAATTTACTTCTTTATAGGAAATGTTCATTAGTTAAGTAACAGGAAAGAGAGATTGCCACATAATCTGGGAATGTTTTCCAGTGTCTTTTTCTAACTGGCCAAAAACCTTTTTTGCAGTACATTCCTTTTCCTCTGTCCTCCCATAACTGGTTGCCATATCTCTTGGGGTACAAGCCCCTATTACTTTCCATACTGTATAATAGAGTTTCAACCCACTGGCCCTTCTTTGAGTTTCACATTTTGTGTGGCCCCTGTGCACATGTGTATGTTAATACTTTGTATGTTTTTTCTCCTGCTAACCTGCCTATTGTCAGTTTATTTCAGCAAACTCAAATATTGAGAGGGACAAAGAGAATGTTCTTTATCGCCATATACATATCATCTGTTATTCTCCCTCACAGCCACAAACTCCTGCCTGAACCTGATTGGTTTAAGTGTCCTTTATCAGTTACTGGATGGGTATATGAACCATCACTAGCCACTAAGACTTGAAATTTCCCTGAAAATCTACTTGCTTCTAAAAAAGATAATCTCTTTCTTTTATACATTGTGTTTGTGGTGAGATCTCTAGAACTGCTTAATCCATCAAGCTACTAGGCCTACGATATAACCAGCAGATCAGATCCATCTCACCATCTTTTGGGAGATGAAATGAATCTGTGTCTTGGATGGCATCCTTTAGTCATTGGCTGTACCAACCATGAAGCCTTTCCTCCCCTTAACTTCTAGTTATACGAAAAATCAATTATGTTCATTTTTTAATTCTTTTTTTTCAGTTATTACTAGATAATTGATATTCTCTGAAAAAAATAAAAACTAGAAAAACTCAACTGATATTATCTAAAAAAAAAAAAACCAACAGTAAAAATGAAGTACTCTGGAAAAAATATTTTAGAGAACCAACCAGAAAAGCAAAACAACAACAAAAACAACAAGTGTTTCAATTTTTACCCTGGCTTTAAAAATTATTTCAAATTTTAAAATCTTCCTTTTTTTCTCAATAATGAGAGGCATAGTAAACATGGTTTATTTTTTAATTGTAATTTTAATTATAAATTTTGCTCAGATCTTGCAGGATTTTAGAATATCTCTTAAAAATGAAGATATAGATGGTCATGGTGACTCTCGAGCCACCACAAATTATGTGTATCATATAGATCAGGTGATGCCTTGGTGAATCTTAAAAGATTTTCTTGTCCTTTTAAATAAGTTTCTCCAATCTCTGATCTTTATCATTAGATGTTTCCTGTTTCTCAAACCCTCTAATTGAGGGATTTTTTGGCTAAGTAAGTGTTAGCGGCTGTTACGGGTTGTGTCTGGATGTTCCCCCAAAGGCTCATGCGGTCATGGGGGCAGGCTTTTTGGAGGCAGCTGAATCTAGAGTTTGTGATTGGTTCATTGTCTAGTGCTGTGATTGGTTTGAGTGCTACACCTGTCCTAGGGCAGGTAGCCTACCTACAATATAAGGGACGGAAGAGAGGTTTGCTCCTTCCTTTTTTGCTTTTGTTGCTTTTGCTGTCTTCTGCCACCACGAAGGGTTGCCTCTCTGCCATGTGCCACTCCGCCTTGGAGCCAGCTGATTATGGACTGAAACCTCCACAAACTGTGAGATAAATAAACCTTTTCTCTTTTAGCTTTGAATGTTGGGTATTTTGTCCCAGCAAGGAGAGAAAAATAACTAAGACAATGGCATTCCAATTAATTCATACATTGTCAGTGGCAAAAAGGCCTAGCAAATGTTGAGGGCAAAATAACACCACATGCATGTTTTTGGTAAGAAACCTACTGATAAAAGAGATGCATTCAAATGACCACCCCCATAACACAGATATAAGATTGTTTTAGATAGATAGATATCCAGTAAATCAGTGAGAAGAGGGAAGTATTTAGTATGGCTCAAGCTGAAATTAATGAGGTAAATTTTGACTACGAATGAAGAAAATGCTTCCTGACAGTAAAAATAATTGGATTGTAAAATCACATCCTGAAGAGAAATAGAAAGCATTTTATCTTGTATCATTTTTGAAAGCAGGAATGCATAGTGTCAATATTCTGGAAAGTCTCCATTAGGGAATTAATTTCTTTCATGGCATATTGTTTTCATGTGGCCTATTGATTCTGTTCTCTTTTTGAAATAAACTGGTTAAATCAGAACAGCGCTACTAAAGATATGAAGAGTCTCATCTATTCTGTATCACTGTGGTGGGTGCACACGTACTTGAAATTTTCAAACCATTAACAATAAACTAGGGGAAGAGAAAATTGTAAAGGCTAGAAGGAATCAGAAAAGTCACCCCATCTCTTCCTTAGGTAGATAATAACTATCACTTACTTAGAACCTACCTTGTGCCAAACCCATACATTCTTTCTTAATCTGCCACACCCATTCCAGCAAAGAAGGCCTGATTATCTCACCCAAAAGAGAAGGAAATTTTGCTTAGAGATTTGAAATAGCCTGTCAAATCACACAGCTGTTGAGCATATGAGTCAGGGTATTCACCTATTTGGCCCAACTTAGAAGCTCAAGTACTTTCTTTTCACTACACCACTTTTCTCAGAAGGCAAAGATCTTGAGGTCCAGAGGGTGACCTGCCTGTTCCCAAGCCTTACAATTGCTCAGTAGTAGCATAGGCCCTAACTCAGCTCTACCCCTTCCTCCCTAGTCCGGTGTTTTTTATGCACACATTATATGAATGTACTACCTCAGTTAGTAATCTGGATATAAAATCAGGGTAATTAGGGGTAGGACCAATCTGCACCTGCTTTTCTGGATAGGGGTAGTAATTAAATTGCTTTTAAAAACATGGCCTCCTTTCTACTAATACCTTTTTATTATGGCTAAAGCCTTAAAGTACTGTATAAAACCTTTGATAGTGGTTGAAATGTTTCCACCCTTCCTGGCTACACATTTGGAAAAAGATATTCTTTCTTTCTTAGAGCTTTATCCATTTATTCTATTTGTTTTCCCTTGCCAACGCTTCCAGTGCCCCTACCTGGCCATGGTTGACCTTCTTTCCTAAATTCCAGGTCCTTGTTTCACCACCATTTGCATACATTGCGCTTTCCCCTGTGTTGAGTACTCCTGCCTCTGCCCAAGGCTTTCTTGGCAAGTTCTTTGTTTTGCGTCAAAACTGGTCCAACTCCTCCTTTGAGAAGCCAGACTTCTTTGCAGTGATGAATTAAAGGTCAGTCCTTAAGCTTGCTTGGTGGGGGAGGCTTCCACTCTTCTCATTTCAAATATGAAAAAGCCACTGGCTACATTTTAGTGTAAGTGACCTAGTTTACAAGTTTGACTTCAAGCTACCCACAGTCATGAGCCAAGGGTCCATGACAGACACTGAGTATTTAAGACAAAATAAAATTTAAGAACAATGATACTCACAGTATCTCCTCAACTCTTCATTGTGTTTCTTCCTTTCCAACTTTTGCTCTTTCCCTTCCATTAAAAACCACATTCAATGATACGAGTTGTCTCTTTCAATTGCAAATGAAACACTGGCTTTCTACACACAAGCTTGCTCTTGGCAGGACTTGCAAAAGGACATTTGAAAGCTGGATTCAAAGTAACAGAGGGTTTCAAATTCTGTAGACATCACAAAATGATTCCTTATTGGTAGCAACTGGCAAAATCTATCACCAAGGAAGCTACACCGACCCCCTCAGGAAGGTCCAGTGAAAGACGCTTTATGATTTTTTTTATTTAAAATGAAAATAACATGTTTGCAAAGGTGGTGAAAGCAGTTGTCCCTGTAAACACTGTAACGTCCTCATGTTTTCATTGGCACCCGACTTGAAGCTCTCTGAATAGAAAGAACAGGGAGGGGAACTAGGAGGCAGCTTTATCTGAAAATATATGGAAGCTTTGAAATCACAAGGCTTTTTGTCACATTTTTGTTCATGAGCTACAGTACAGATTAACCCTCGAAGTAAGCAAAAACATCTCAGGATGAAGAAACACATGCAGATACAAACACCCATACACACACCACAAATACACAGCAAAACTAAACGGATACCCAGCCTAAGAAACCCTACACAGAAGGCTTGGTTCTAAAGGAGTCATTTTGAGAAGGAATAGTCTTTTCTGTCCTGAACTGGAATTCACTGCACAAGAACAATGCTCTCTTCAAAGATTCTGGCACATACACTGTTAGCAGGAGCCATCCAAAATCCTTGATAAACACACACAGGCTTTCGCACAATGGCTGGAAGCAAAGTGATTTGCAGCATGAATGAAATTTTTTGACCTCAGAACAAAATCACTCCTTTGCCCGATAGTAAACTCCTGAAACTACAGTCTATTACAGTCTCTGCAATCTGGTTTTAATGAGGTAGACAGTTTATGGTGGTTTGATAATGGTCAATGTTCGATATTAATTTTTGTTCCTTTTAAATCACTGTTGATAACAGAATGAGACAAATCAAAACCATTTAGTGTTGCAAACTGGAAGAAAATGATGACTTTGGAGGAGACAAGCTAAATCTATCTTTTTTTTGGAGACAAGGAAAAATGGTTATAACAGAAACACAAAACATGTAACTTTATTCAAGAAAAGCAGGACCCCAGTGCCAAAAGGCAATTCTCTTCATATAGTCACCTGAATGGGGAAGGTGTGTGCATTTTTCAAAGCCACATCTCTGAGTAGAATTCAATACTGACAGTGAATCCTGAACTGTGTTTTTTTCTCAGGCAGAATATTATAAGGGACCTAGTTGAAATTCTAGAAGGCTCTATCTATAAATCACCTGGGTACTCTGAAGATTGCTATGATTGTCTTCACTTCATCTCTGCTGAAATCCTTTCTCTATATTCTTTCTGTCTGGCTGAAGGCTGATTTACTAGGTGTTTTGGTCGTTTGCAAGACGGTGAAGTCTAGTTTTAACGCCGGAAGAAAGCTAACATTTCTAAAAGACTTCTGGTATTTCTTGTTTTATTCAGGCTTGAACAAAGTTTAGTTAGAATTTTTGCATGCTTGCTCTCTTGCTTATTGATTTGTTTACAGAATTCCTGTAGATATCTGACCAAATAATATTTCATTTACTTAAAAAATTATTGTGCATAAAACAATGTATCAGGCACATAGCACAGTAGAGGTTGGAGGTATAAGGAGATAGCTGTAAACTATGCCTTCATGGAGCTTGCATTATAGTACAACAAAGAAAAAAGAAGAAATATGGATGAATGAATTTAGACTAATAATTATTAGGACATAACTCTGCCAATAAAGGGATAAGGGAGAGAGAGCTGCTTTATATGTTATAGGCAGGGATGAGTTCTATTGGGATGTGATATTTAAATTGCCACCAAAGAAAGAATAAATAGGTAATCACAGAAAAAATTGGGGGAGGGTGACGGGCCAGACTGCACTAAGAGATGTGAAAAGGCTCTGAGACAAGACTGATGTTAGCATAGGTAACAAAGACAAAGACAAACAAAAACACTGTGCCTAGAGTTTGGTGGTCCAGAGGAAGAGGGGCAGAAAAATTTCAAGGCATAAAGTCATAGATTGCTAGGCTTGGGAGTAACCTAGAGATAATTTTATGGGCAAAGTGGATTCCAAGTGAAATGGAATGGTTTTCAGAAGTGGGACTAAAAACGAAACCTACTTGGGGATGTTGTGTGGCTAAAGCTGAATGGATGATGGTGAATAGAGAGGAGGTAGTTGGGACAGAGATGGCTATTTTCAGGGTATTGCAAAAAAGATTAAAGAAAATTTTATGGACAAATCTTCATGTAGCCTTATTTATAAGATAGTGAGAGGAAACAACCTAAATTTCTATCAGTTAAAGAAATTGAAAAAGTTTGAGAAATTCTTGTGATGGAATATTATGTAGCCATCTAATGTGATATTTATAAACAGATTCTGTTGATATTTAAAAGTGATTATGATAAAAATAGAAAAAGCAGAATATATAATGTATACCCAGGAAAGGAATTCTGTGATCTATTACCTATACAAAAAAAAAAAAAAAGAGAATAGATAAACTTATACATACATTTATAAAATATATTTCATGATTAGGTCTACTAGTTTTAACACTCAGTTATTTTGTGCCAGGCATTGTATTAAGCCTATATATTGTTTCATTTATTCCCATCCAAATGCCAAGAAAGTATTATTGCACACATGAGTGAACGGAGGCTTAATTAAGTAACATGGGCTCACAGGCTAGAAAGTAGCTAAATCAAATGACAAATCATAAAATAGTCTCTTTTAAATATGTGTTTTTTACTGTTCTGTGTTTTCTAGCTTTACACAGTGGTGGTGTACTTCATTAAAATTTCAAAAAAAAATCAGATGATTTAACAAAAGAGATATAACTGCATATTTTGCTACATTGGTGATCTGCTCCTTTTCTCCCCTCCCTGGGTTCTGCATTGTGTCTGCAGAGCTGGCTCTTGGCTGTTTTCAATTCATTAAGTGTTCATTTATCATTTACTAGGTGCTCATATTACTGATTCTCTCTACCCTTACGACCATGGGGCATGAACCACTGAAATCTCCAGTTCTCTTTCAGAGCAATTATTCTTGTTTGGGGGAAAATGACTTCCTGTGCTTTTTCTGGTTTTCATTTGTGGAAGCTAGGTTGCCAGAAGATTTGCACAATTGGAATTGGCTTTCTCCTTACTTACCTTCAGTAAATTTCTTATATGTACATAAAAAAATCTTGATTTCATAATTTTCATGCACTCCTGTCTAATTCTGCTGCATCTCTGCCAAGGAAACAAGAAGCATTTGGAGACCCTAAAAGCTGCCAACATGCGATATATCAACAACGTTATAAGCCTCTGCTTTCTGCTCTTAGCTTTTATCTATTCATTTGGAGGATCCATTTTTATCTTCTTTCCTGCTTCATGACTTTATCAATGTGTTTACAACAATTTGCTAAAACTATTTTAGTGCAATAAAATGCTTTAAAAGAATGTTACAATTATTTTATCCAAATTTATCACCCCATTTTTGGTGGCCATTGATTTTTGAAGTTTCTAACCTATAAAGAAGGAATTAAAGACGACTACTATAATTTTATTTACCCTGACACCTCCTCAAACATAAAAATGTATTTATCTGCAGCATGAAAATTCTTAAATGGAATGTTTGCTAAGCATTTCAGTATCATGGAACAATTAAAAATCGTAGCCATGGAGAAAGAAATAATTACTGAAGTATTTCTATAAATGGCTTTGGGGGGAACTGAGGATTAACCCCCACTGAGCTACATCCCCAGCCCTTTGTGTTTCTTTTTTTTTTTTTTTAATTCATTTCATTTAATCCTCCAAACAAAGTTATAATTTAGGTATAATTACTGCTGATTATACTGATGAGCAGGTGGAAACCTGGAGAGGCCCAACTGAAGCTGGACTTGTCTCAGGACAAACACCAATAAATAGTAATGCCAGAATTTAAGCCCAGATCATTCTCGTTAGAATCTGTAACTTTCAATAACCATAATATACTGCATGGTTAAATTATATTTGGCAAATAAGAGGGCATTTACGTCCATTCATTCTTAAATAAAATCACAGCTTGGAAAGCCAGCAAAGTTTTCTTAACAACCGTGTCATTCGGTTCAGCTTCTGTTGACTGTTTGTAAGCTAAAGGAAAGCTGCTTCCGAACTATTGATCAAAGCCCATAAAACTCCAAGTGGTAAAGAAGAAACAGCCAATCTAATGTATTGACCACAGGTCCCTAAACGAAAATTGATGTAATGAAGTCAGCCACTTAATTTTAATAAGCTTTGTCTCCATATATAGAACCAATAGTACAAAGTTAAATTAATTGTCTCATGGATTTACAAGAATAATGGGCAGCCTGGAACACTTAGTCAGCTTTATATTTGGTCACATGAGAGACACTCGTTTATTGTCATAAACATCAAACTGAAATGTTTTAGATTAAATGTCCCTCGAAATACACAAATACGTGGTTTATCGATCTCTTTGTAATGGGGGAGGAAGCGATGGGGCAAGGCTAATCAGTGGGTCCTAGTCACAGTTAGATAGGAGCAAGAAGTTCCACTGTGCTGTGCACAGTAGGGTGACCATAGATAACCGTAATTTAATGTACATTTAAAGAAGCTATAGGACCGGTGAGATGGCTCAGTGGCGTAAGCGCCTGCCTGGCAAGCGCGAGGTCCTGAGTTCAACTCCCGGTACCCACATAAAGGAAAGAAAGGGCCGGTGATATTGCTCAGCAGTACAAGCACCTGCTGGCAAGCGCTAGGTCCTGAGTTTGACTCCCAGTACCCACATAAAAAATAATAATAAAAAATAAAGAAAGAAAGAAGCTATAAAAGTCTGGGCTGCATTTTAGTGGCCTAGTGCTTGCCTAGCATGCACAAAGCCCTGGGTTTGATCTCCAGCCCTGAAAATTAAGAAGAAAAGGAATAAGAAAGAGAAGGAGGAGGAGGAGGAGGAAGAGGAGGAGGAGGAGGAGTAGGAGGAGGAGGAGGAGGGGGAGGGGAAGAAGAAGGAGAAGAAGGGGGGAGGGGGAGGGGGAGCTAGAAACAGGAAAGGATTTTGTTTGTTTGATTTAACCATAAAGAGATGATAAATGAGGAGATAGATATGTTTAAACTGATTTAAACATTAGAAAATACTTAAAAGCTTTGTAACATCACATAACTCATTGATATGTTTTGTGTATCAGTTAAAAATAAATTTAATTAAAACATGATTTTAAAAAATCTCCTTGAGGAACTTGTAGTACTAATGAAACTGACTTCTCTTAATTCACAGACAACCGCATGTCACCCTCTGTCAGCTGCTTTACATCCTTTCCCACTTCTTCACCACATTTCAATGAGATAGGTGTTATCTCCAGTTCATCCTGGGAAAATGGAGCCCCATACAGGTTAAATCCCTTGCTCAAAAACCCACAGATGTTAAAGGACTGATAATAATTCAGACTAATACTTGATGGTAGTAAGTACTGTACTGTACTTCTACTTTTTCAGGAAAATAAAATTTCCCATGTCAGTGAGTACATGGCCTCTACTTCCTATGGCTTACCATTTTAATCATTCCTATTCCAAGGTATCATAACGCAAGGTGGACTTATTCAGAAAATAGTAAAATATTTTAAGGTATTTTTTTCCCATTGAAATTTCTTTGATAGCATTACCAGGGGTTTTATACTGCCTTAGAAAAATTTTTGTTTGTACAATTATTATACAATCTTCATGAAATCCAATAATAAATGTCCTTTCAAATGTAGATATCAGCGACTCTCAGGCCTTTTTTTTTTGGTGGGTACCGGTAGTTGAACTCAGGACCTCGCGCTTGCCAGCAAGTGCTTGTACCGCTGAGCCATCTCAATGGCCCAGGCCTTTTTAACAACAAAAATCTCATAGTTAAGGACTAGTTAATGGTTTCTCTTGTTTCAGAAATAGTCTTAGGAGGTAGCTGTAAAGAGCTCCTAGGAAGAGAATGTGAATGCAACAACAATCCTCTCTTTTCTGATATCATCACTTTCTATGTAGAGTTCGATACTAGGAAGTTTTATTTTGGCTGTTAATGGTTATCTGATCACAGATATGTTAGTTAAAGCTTCTGAATTTCAGCTTAAAAAATAAACTTATTATGAGAATAATAAGATGAATATAATAACACTTTACTGTTTTTTTTGTTTGTTTTTGTTTTTGTGGGTACCAGGGGTCGAACTCAGGACCTCGCGCGCCAGCAGGTGCCCGTGCCACTGAGCCATATCACCGGCCCTTTTTTTGTATGTGGGTACCGGGAGTTGAACTCTGGACCTCATGCTTGCCAGGCAGGCACTTATGCCACTGAGCCATCTCACCGGCCCACTTTACTGTTTTTAATAGTAAATATGACTGTGTTGGCAAAGAGGTTTGTAAGTACAAATACAAATCAATGTTCCTAGTGATCATAATGTGATTCACCTGGTCTAATCTCTAAATTATTCTATGCATACAGAACCAGATAATTAAATGAAACATGAAAACACACTGTGACATTCCTAAATATAAGACCATAATTTTTATACTCTTTCATGCTGGTTTATATGTTTCAGTAGTTTGATATGAATATTTCTAAAATAACACATGATAATATATTGTCCTGAGTTTTTTCCTATTATTTGATATTATCAAGATATATTGTTAGATTTTGGAAATACTACACCATCTTGTTATCTTGGCCCATATCTCTTTGTCATCCTGAACACCTTACTTATCCCTTCTTAATCTTCCTTTTCCAACCCATCATTGTTGGCATTTCCCAACAGTTCTAAGCTCTCGATTCTTTCCCATCTCTTAGTCATTTCAAAGTTTCCAATTCCCAAGGTGAATGCTTTTGGACTCAGGTTGACCTATGTATTGAATCCCAGCTCCTCTAGAGACTTTATGTGACTCCTTTGAAGAGAATTTAAGCTTTCTGTGCTCATTTCTTTCACTATTGCCCAGGATTAATAACATTAATCTCACAGGATTGATCTAAAGAATAAATAATACCATGTTTGAAAAGCAACACATGCCCTTGCAAATTATAGTTCTACTATAATTGTGATAATTCTGTTTCATTGCCTTTTCATTGGAATTTAAACTCTGTGGGCTGGAGACTGCCAGACTTGATTATTACCTTATGCATTGCTTAGCATAAGACCTCCACATAGAAAGTGGTAAGGCAGTTGTGACTGCATGCAAGGTAGGATCCCTGTGGTACAGCTTCTGAGTAGTACCTTGGTCACATTAACCCAATCTATGAGGCAGACCTTGTGCAAATTGTGCTGTATATGTAAACTTGCATTTCTCAGAGAAGAAAACTCTTCATTCAGTTAACACTACAAAATGCTCTTTCCTCCTTTCTCCTACTCTGTCATCTCATAGCTCCCATTTCAGTATGATTTCCTAATCCCAAACTTCTCTGTAAACACTGTTTTGTTTTAACCATCCTCTTCAACTTGCCTCACTTTTCTCATTCCTCATATTTTTTAAAACCCGGAAACTATACAGGAAGCAGAAATTGGGTGTCTGAAGTTCAAAGGTAAGACTTCTATTTGGTTGGCCATGAGCAGGGTAAGGAAGAGAATGGCTGATTATGTATTAATTGATTTGGACTCTATGTCACCTACATTTTGAATGAATAAATGAATGGAGGACAAAATTTTACCAGTTTTGAGAAACAGAGCCCTCTTTGCCTCTTAGTCTTCGTTACCTGTATCCAGCAAGCATTTGCACCATGTTCATTTTGAAATGTATCTTTTCGGCTTGCATTAAGTATGAATAATTGATTGGTGCTATTCCCTCACGTTGAAAGGATTTCACAAGAGCTACTCTGCCTATTAGAGAAACAGAGAGAGGTAGAGACAGAGTCAGAGACAAAGACAGAAAGGTAGGAGGTACTGCTAGAGCACATAAAGTGAATCATGCTGTTACAAACCCAAGAGGACAATTACCAGAGGAAAAGTAGTTCACATCTATTCTCCAGTGACATCAGTGAACATGTGTGAAGGAAAGAGAAAGTGGAATCAGAATGAGGAAAGTCTTTGTCCTCAAGTGACCATTGTACTATACTATTCCATGAAGTCCTCTTTCTCTCTTGATTATAAGCTCTTTGAGGGGAGGAAATATATTAATTTGTTTACTCCTTTTGCAGCTCTCAGAGCACCTGCAAATAACTACGCACATTTCAGATTCCCATGAACTTGAAAAAGCAACTGCAAGGCATATGATTCAGTTTCCTTCAGCCCAGGGGACACCAAAAGTAGGTGACGAGGCATGCAAGGTGCTGACCCAGTACCTTAAAATGTTGGGTGAAATCTTGTTTAATTGAATCCTTTTATTAGTCTATCACATCTATATCTGAAAAGACTACTGACAACAAGTCTTATTGTGAATGGTATGCAAGAGCAAATTTTCATTGTTGGTGAAGGGTAGAGTTAGGAAGTTTTATCAAAGAATAACATAATCTAATGTAAACCTAGTGAGCCTCAGTTTATCTCTTGGCTCCATTGATTATGAACTGTGTGATTTGAAGGAAATCTTCTAATCTGTATTATTTTTTTTCTCCATCTGATTTCATCTGGTAGGGAAATAAGATATAAATATGATCTGTTTAATATTGTACCTGGCATAGAGTACATCCAAAAAATTTGAGAGAATAACCTTGTTGGGGCTCAGAAGAAATGATGACCCAAAAAAGACTTCAGAACGAACCCCAGAAGCAAAATGTCCTTCTGACCTTCTCCTGTCCTCCTGTCTCTCATTCCTCATTCTCCACTGAGGCAGGCTATAGAAATTAGAATTACTTCTCTGTAAAGTAGGTCATAAGAAGGGACAATGCTTTTAAGACAGTAGTAAACTAAAAATTAGTTCTCTAACATTCCCTGGGCTTTCCATGTAAGAGTAGGCCATAAAGGAATTCTCTGGCACATCTTGTTCTTTTGTAGGACATAAGATATCCATTCCAGAGAGGGTCCTGTCCCATACTCAGAATAAAAGAATGCTGCACAGAGAGGTCAAGAGAAATCTGGACAAGACTTGCTGGGTTTCCTCCTTGCCTATTAGCACTAGATTCTACCCTTTTTGTCTAATCATTTTTCCTTTTTGCTTTCTTCATGCTTCACTGACAAAAATAGATAGTTCTCATTGGTCCTTGAGTCTTCCATTTGAAGGTTCATGTGTCTTATAAAACTATGATCAAATAAATCTGTGATGCTTTTCATTTTTTAAGCCTCTTTTGGTATATGGGTATCAGCCGTGCTTTCTTCTAATGGACTTATGGTTAATCTTGATCGTCAATTTGATTGGCTTGAAAGACACTAGCATATTAGTGAAGCACACTTGTGGGTATATCTGGGTGAGTTGTGAGTTTTGAGGTAGTGAGCTTAGGGTCTATGTCTGCTCCCTGGCCTTGCCCACTATGAATCTTCCTTGCTTTCAGTGTTTTCTGACTGCTGCGAGGTGAACAGGTTTCCACTGCCATGTCTTTCCACCAAGTTCTTGCCTTGGATACAGGCAAGATACATGGACTGAAAGCTCTGCAACTATGAGCCAAAAGAAACCCTTCTTCCTGTAAATTATGCATGTCAGGTATTTTTGTCTCAGCAAGGAAAGGTGACTACTACAAAGGACAAATAATGCATCATCTCTTTTATTTTGCCTTCACAGCCTTAGTAAGACACTATCTTCTATACATTTTTAACTTGAAATAAGAAATCCAAAATACAATGTTAAAAAACGAGATATCAAAGTTTTACCAATAGCCATGTTTTCTGTGCACTACCCTTTATTTTCCATATGTTCTCAATATGTTGCCTCTCCCATTGCACAGTGATGGTGCCTTGCCAGTTCTACCCCTCACACCCTCCTCATTCACGCTCGTGTTTTTCAAGTCTTGGCTTCATTACCAATTGGATGCAATCTTTAGGCTACCTAATTGGGCTTTGTACACAAACTCCTCCTGGATTGCAGTCATTTTCTCTGCTTGGTTTTGAATTACCCATTCAAGTTCCTTCAGGGCCTGGGCATAGGCCAAATGAAGCAACGAGCCTAGGGTGGAGTCTTCCCCAGAGTATCTTACAGGTGTGGGAAGGAGCCTGGTCTCTTTTGCAAAACTGCTGCAGGATGAGAGCACACTGCTTTTCCCCTCCCCTTCACTTTCTAACCGTGAGAACAAAGAAGCCTGCTCCTGTGAGATATAAAGTATTCAGCACTGTTCGAGATGATTAAAAACAAGAAAAAGATTCCTTGTGGGTTTTGACAGGGTTTTCTTCCCCTCTGGTGAAAGATAGAAACTCTGCCAACATTCTGCTACCAGGCAAGGGGTTTAAAGCCAGTCTGAACCAAGCCTAACCAAGCAGAACAAAGAAATTCTTCATGACGTGAATAATCTGAGATGTGTGGTGGGGGCGAGGTAATTTCATTCCTGACAATGTGGAGTACACAAGTAGCTTTCGATCTATTAAATTTATAGAAGAACTTCAGGGAAATCTTATGTTTAATTTGTATATTGACCATGTAAATAGGCGGTTTTGAATGTGATTCTCTGCTGCTGAGGAACCATCAATCAAGTCACACTTTTAAACCTGTTTTTGGTGTAGTGTTTACTTGAAATGAGTATTTGGAAAAAAGAGAGGAAGAGGAAGGCCTATCAGAAATGTGGTCTTTGAGGCTATTTTGGTGAAGTGTGTGACACCAATTTGCCCATTTTGGGGACTTTTATTAAAGTCAGCAAGTATTTGCGGAACACATGTAATATCTTCAGAAATAAACCACAATCACAAATCACTTAAGGACAAGTTCTGAGAAAGGTGTCATTAGCTGATTTCATCCATGTGTAAAATCATAGAATGTATTTATACACAAAGCCTAGGTGGTATAACTTACTACACATCTGGGCTATGTGGTGTGGCTTACTTTTTACTTATTTATTTATTTATTTTAATTTTAAAATTTTCTTGTTAACAATTAAGACAGACACACATATCAGCCTAGATCTACACAGGGTCATCACATTATTTTCTTCCAACTCCACATCTCATCCCACTAGTAGCTCTCCAGGCAGCCACATACATGGAGCTATTATCTCCTATGATAACAAAGTCATCTTCTACAATATTCCTCAAGGGCTTCCCTGGGACCATTTTATAGTTAACTATTTTTTTAAATTTTATAAATATAAGGAGTACCCTGTGAAAGTATGGCAGAAAGTATAGTATAGCCAATACATAAACCAATAATCATTATTTGCTATCATTATCAAGTATTAGAAGGGTATATGCTCTACTTCTATGTGATTGGTAGCAAAGGCTTGTTTACACCAGGATCACCACAAACACAAGAAGAACATGTTGTGTGACCAAGTTACAAGAGCTATATAACTAGGCAATAGGAATTTTCCATTTCCGTTATAATTTTATGGACTCATCATTGTATATACGATCCATTCTTGGTCAACACATGGTTATATAGCATGTGACTTATAGTGTAAGGACATAAGGACATTATTGGCAAGGTTTTATGCTTACCCTGGACTAATATCTATTTCACTCTCTGGGGACTACAAAGACATGAGGGTTACATTTGCTTCCTAGGCTCCTATAACACATTACTGCAAATGCAGTGGCTTAAAACAATAGAAATTTATTTTCTCACAATTCTGGAGGCCAGAAATTGAAAATCAAGGTGTTGACAGGGCACACTCTTGCTAGAGACTCTGAAAAATAATTGACTGTATGCCTATCTTCTTAACATTGCTTGGTTCATAGTCCCATCTCTTTAATCCTTGCCTCTCCCTTCATGTGATCTTTTCCTCTGTATATGTCTTTTCCTTTTTTATATGTTTGTATCCAAATCCCTCTTTATTTATCTTATACATGATACACGAGTGATTGTTAATTTTATGTATTAACTGGACCATGGGATATCAAGATGACAAAATTTCTCTGTGTTCATGGACCTATGAATTTAAGGAAAAAAAAAAACTTAAAATACAATGGTAAGACAGGGATAGTAAATATTTACAGACATTCCCATCTTTAATGGGAGAAAATGGAAGGACTACAGTTACTATCTCAAACAAATTCAAAATCCAGCAAGGCAAACTTTACTTACTTTTAAGATCTGAAAATAATCCTATCTTCTGTTGCTTAAGATGATCTGGGCCTGCAGCTCCGGCCTCTCTAAGGCTGTGTCCTTGGAGTCGTCCCTCCTTTTTCTTGAAGGGCAGTGTATGTTTGCAGCTGAGCAATTCTATCATCTTATTTTCTGTCTATAGAATACAGAAAGTCTGGCAGGCTTCTTTCATTAGTTCCTGTATCTGTCCCTGTCACTCCAGTTTGTCAGTGTTACTCCTAATAGAATATTCTCAGAAACTTTCTAGTCTCCCATGTGTCTCCGAGACTCCACTGCCGAACAAGAGCATACACCGCTGACTCTCTGGGCATATCGCCATCTCTGCTCCTCACTTCTGCTGAAATGGCTGCGTGGATTCATGAGACACATGCCTGTAGTCTCTTTATGGAATTGTTTTCCACTCACATCCTTGGACTTCTTTCAAGAGCACGTCTTCCTAGCAGCAAATTTTAATCTTACTTATAGCTTATTTTTTCAATTTACATATTTTATGAATTTCTAAAACTATTAAACTCTGACTCTTTCCTGCTTAACAGTTCCTTCCTCCATTTATAACAGGTTGTATCTTTGATACCTGGTGTGTAAATCTCCACAGCTAAATATTCAACTTTATTTCTTATACGTTCTACTTTTATCATAACTGTAGGACCCATTTCAGCCAAATATTCTGCCACTATACAAGGTCCTCTTTTCCTTCGGTATCTAACACAATGTTCTTCATTTCTTCTGAATGCTCAACAGCAGTGCTTTTAACATTCATATTTCACCACTATTTAATTTATGATAATGTATGTATTCTCTAGGCAAATAGAAGACTTGTCTATCATGCGTTTTACTTCCTTCTGAGCCCTCATTAGAATCTCCAACATTCATATTTCTACCAATAGTCCAAGGAATTGTAGGCTTTGGCTATCATGCTTTCCCAAATTCTCTCAGCCTCTATCCTTTACCCAATTGCAAAAACACTTCTACATTTTTAAGAATTTATCACAGCAGATATAAAAACTGTATTAGTTTTTTATGGTCATCACACCGAATTGTGTTTGGTAGATTAAAACTATAAAAATGTATTTTCTTCTAGTTCTGGGGACCAGAAATCTAAAATCAATTTTTCTGTTTCAATCAAAGTGGCTTCAGGCTGTGTTCACACTGGAGGATCTAGTAAGAATCTTTTTTTGTTTTTGTTTTTTTGCTGCTTTGCTTTTGGTGACTATGGGAATTCACTGGTTTATAGACATTTCGCTTTAAACTCCATCTCTATATTCATATCACCTGTTCTTCTGTTTGTCTTCTCTGTTCACCTGGATCTAAATTCCCTCTCCCTATCTCTTACAAGAATATTGGGCTGTGGATACAGCTTCACGGCCCTATGCATGTTATGCAAGTGTTCTACCACTGAGCTAAACCTCCAACCCGATAGTCAGTCTTTTGCCATATAAGGTAATATTCACAAATCCCATGGATTGAGACATGGACATATACCATATCATTCTGATTGGTCATCTTGCTATCTACTGAACATTTAATCATCAGTGGATATCTTACCTTGTCCCAGACACTATGGTAAACATTTAAAACATTATTTCACTTTATATTTAAAATTATAACAAAATATATTATTTTTCCAATTCATGGATCAAGGAATTAAAAGTCAGTGAGGATATAACATCCTCAACATCTCACAGCTGATTTGCCTGATTTCTTATGCAAAAACTTTCATCTTACTGCTCTGCCATGTCTGTTGTCCATCGTACTTCAGAAATCGGCATTCTTATTCAATAAGGAAGAAGTGTGTATTCAAAAACTTTGGTTTTCATTGCAACCCATGCTGGCTTCCCTTTACTCTGTGTCCAATATACTCAGAAATAACCAGTGAGGAAAATCAACCAGTAAGATATACTGTGGGGTACACTGATTTTTGGATTACAAATGTCCATTAATTCTCATTCTCTGTCCCAGGTGAAAGATTCATTGTTGTGTGATGGCAGGATTAAATTTAACCAATAAGGGGGACACAGTAACTTAAAGTACCTCTGTGCTTCCTGTTTCTAATCCAGTGAAAGCTGTTAAATGAGGAATCCAGATAGATGATGAAATAAGTCTAGCTGATCCCATACATCCACTAAGCATCCACTTAGCCCCCTGTTCTCTCTGACCTTCCTCAAGTGAGACAAATGAAAGAAGATAGAATTCCCTCCTGAGTGAGAACAGTGGAAGCTTAGGTAAGCTTAAATGCATATTACACAAAAATGAAAATTTGGTATTGGAAAGGACAGGTTGGAAAAGTATAAGGTCAAGCATCTACCATGAGGTGAGCAGAAAGAAGCTACTTCCAAAGGAAGGTACTTTGGAAAATTGCATGGACACAGTCTCCAGTAGAAGTGTGGGGCTGGGCAGAAAGAAAGGGAAGCAGATGGCAATGATGCTACCGCTACATGCTTGTGTGTAGGTCTGCCTGACGGGGGCGGAACTCAAGACAAGGCTGAAGAGGATGGAAATCAGGAGATTTTCCAAAAATCATTTTATAAAATAAAACTTAGTATTTGCCCATATTATTATAAGCAGTAACATTAGTATAATATATAATATAAATAAATAAATAAGTATATATATGTGGATATTTGTAGACATATTGTAAATACATGAAATATTACCACACAAAGTAAAAGCGTGGAAAATAAAATCTCTGATAGTGGCACTTTATAAGAAATAACTACTATTACCATTTTATTCTGAGTCTTTCCCATATTACATATTTATTCATATACATTTATATATGTCCTTTCTGCTTTGAAAATGTTATATACAATATCTCCTATACACTGCCTTCTTTACTTAAGGACTTGCTATAAAGGTTTTTCAGATAAATTCCATTTCAAGACATAATTTTCATTGCTGTGTAGCTTGTCATCCCACATATGTGTATTAATATTTGGTCAAATAACACCTTCTTATTGTATATTTAGATTGTTTCCTTATTTACTCTTTTATAAATATTGGTGTGGTAAAAAATTTGTACTATATATTTTATATATTTCAATTGGATTCCTCAATTTTAAATGGGAGACGATGTAATCTCAGCAGAATTCCCTCTCTTTCTCATGACCCCTGTGTGCATATGCCTGGTGTATCACACACACACACATCCTACAAAACAGATAGCAATATATCAGAAAGGCTAGGGAGGTCGTTGAAATATATACATGGTATATCTGTTATGGTTTGTATCTAGATGTTCCCCGCAAAGCCTCATAGGTTTGTAGGTGGGGCTTTTCAGAGCTAGCTGGATCTAGAGTGTATGATATTGGAATTAAGGGAGTGTGGTACTAAATTAGTCCACTGATTGGAATTAGCATAGTTTGGGGTATGGATAATGGAAGCCTCACACTTGGCACCTATCATAATCTTACAGGCAAATGTTTCCATGGTAGCCAGATAGTGCATCAGTTACCAACACAGGCTTTATAGTCAAATGCTGAATTCAGATCTCAGTTTCTTGTACACATTAGCTGTGTGACCTTAGATAACTAACACCTCTGTGTATAAGCTTTCTCATCTCTAAAATTGAGACAATTATGTTAATTATAAAAATTGAATAAAACAAATAAAATATATGTGGTCTTTTGTAATAAATCTTCAATCATATTAGCTTGGCATCCAAAGAAGTATTAATAACAATAATAAAAACAAAGATAATAGGGAAAAATAGGTATTTACTCATTGATTTGGCTATAAGAAGGAAGATTCTATTGGGAATTTCCACTAGGCCTTCATCATTAACATTAGGGTGTAGTAAGAATTAGAAAGTACTGTAAAAATATAACTAATTTTGATTCTGTAGTATTTTACAGAATAACTAGCTACTCAATCTACTCCTGCTTAAGTGGTCGACCAGCTATCTGCCGCCTGAGGCTTCAAATAGATGCTCATTTGACACCAAAGGAATCTGATCAATTTTCTGGCATTTAAGAAAACAAAACCAAGGAGACATTAAAGGAAAAAAGAGTCTGCAGGTCTGGCCCAGAGAAGGTATGACATGTGAAGAGGAGCTAAGTGAGTTGAGGAGAATAAGTAAAACATCTGTAGCACATCTGTGAGACAGGAGCTGAGGGGTACAGAATGAAACATGCTGTACCGAAAAGGGACCTGGGTCCAAGGACCAATGTAGTGGAAACCCTGGGAGCAGGAGGGAGCGGTTCCCACAAACTGGCTACCATCCACGTTTCCAAACTCAGTTGGGTGCTTTTTCCTTTGACTGCTTTGCTTCCTTTATGTAGGCTCGTGTGTGTATGTGTGCATAGTGTATTCATAGTGATATATAATATGTGTATATTTATATATATATTTGCATGAACATGTTATATGTGGGTATGCACGAACACATATATAAATGGATATTTTTATGTGCATGAATATGTACATATGAATGAATATATGTGTGTATATATATTTTATTCTGTATATTCTATCAAGTACCTACTGACAGTGCTGTTGCATAATTTATGTCATGAATAATTGAAAATATAGAGAAAGTTTAGGTTAATTTACATCAACTGAACATATTTAGCAGTTTTTCACAGCTACACATATAGCTATGTGAATATATATTTGGTTTTTGTGTTCATGGACTTTTTTTTGCTGATGCAGTGCTGAACTACAGAGATGTTTTCAAAAGAGCACATCTCAAGAAGAAAAATCAAGTGCCATTGTAACTGAAGTCTGCATTTTTGGTAAGGCTTTCCCTCTGC
Organism: Erethizon dorsatum; assembly: GCA_028451465.1. Lineage (NCBI taxonomy): Eukaryota > Metazoa > Chordata > Mammalia > Rodentia > Erethizontidae > Erethizon > Erethizon dorsatum. Next base: position 53,359,124 of record CM051825.1, on the reverse strand, counting down.
TTCTTTGTCACTGCTCATAAGACAAGCTGTGCTGTGCTGTTTCAGACAAAGGAGCTGGCAAGAGAAAGGCAACAAGACTTTGCTCTATTTCCTATCTATTTATTTATTCAAAAACAATGTCCAAAACCATGTCCCCCTTCTTTATTCTTCTAATTATATGGCATTGGAATTTATTTCTTTAATGAAAAATATGCTATTTGTCTTTCATGGAAATAAAAAAGGCATTGTTATATTGTGTATTGTTTTTCTCATTCAGTTCATGTTATATCAGGATAACATTTCTAGTTGTGTTAACTCTTTCCTTTCCCATGGAAATTAAGCCAAATACAGTGGTGAAAGTGCATAGGGGCGACTGGGCAAATGTCTTCATCTTCTAAAACGTTTCTTGTGTGGAAGTCAGACTGCAATTCAGTTACATTGATTGGATTTGATTTCTTTGTGTTGAAATAACTCTGCTTTTCCTCTATCACACCAGGATATAGAAAAGTGAGGAATGATTGCCATATTCTCTCATTTTGATCTTTATTAGAATGTGATGCTGGGCATCTGCTTATTAGTAATTTCAACCTTGTTACCAAGATATGTGCTATTGCAGCAATAAAATAAGAAGCTCAGATTGAAGATTAAGGTAATCACATACCATTACATTAAAAGGTGGTATGCAATTTTGAGATAAAACTTATACCAGGCAGGCAAGTTTGGTTATGCAACACAGGTACTGTGCCTAGCATTTAAGGTAATAGATGAATGAATTTTAGCTTTCCCATGTACCACTTGTACCATTACTTTCTTAACATTTTTTTCCAAAATGACTCAATTCTTTATAAGTGTTTTATAAATGAAAGTGGGATAATAAAATATCTCTTGGTAGTTACTATTTATACAATATAAATATAGAACTATTCACTTAGATTCAGTAGCATATTATTTCCACATATAAAGGTAAGACCAAAGTTTAGAAATCCTCAAGTAACAATAATTATAATAAAGAAAAACATAACAAAGTAACTGTGGTGGTTAAGCTTTATTGTGTAACTAGATAATCTTGAGAACTACCTGGGGTATTGCTGAGGCTGAATCCTTTGTGTACCTGGGTAGGTCATGGAGGCATGACTTTGGGGGTCTATATCTGATACTTCACCTCTTCCTTTCCAACACTGTTTTCCTGCTCTGCTTTCTGGCCCCCTTGAACTGAGCATTTTTGTTCCATCACACCATTCCACCAAGAGGCGTCTCCCTTGAAGCCACCAGACTACTGAATTGCCTGAAACCATGAGCCCAGGTAAGCCTCTCCTCTTTTAATTTGTGGGTGTTTCAGCAACAGGAAAGCTAACTAGTACAGAAAATTGGAACCAAAATTAGGGCCCTTGCTCTGACTATTCCAGTAGTATGGTTTAGACACTTTGGAATTGGTTTGCAGAAGTTTGGAAAAGTTTGGAGATCTGGGCTACAGAAGGCCTTGAATGTAGTAAGCAGAGCTTGATGGGTGATTCTGGCCAGACTCAGAAAACCAGAATGCTGATAGAAACAGTAAAGGCCAGTCTCAGGAGGTTTCATTTGGGAACAAGGACTCCACTACCAATTGGATGAGAGGACATGTGTGTTAGACTCTGGCAAATAATTTGTTCATATTTTATCTATGTCCTGAGACTTTGCAGGAGTCTGAGTTTAATAAGAGTATATTAATTGATCTGGCAAAGGAAAATTTAAGAGAATCAGGAACAAAAGGCAGAGCATAAAATTTTTTAAGATATAAATTATGACCCAAAATGAACTATGTGTAAAGTAGGAATCAAAGGAGTTGAGATCATTGAAAAGATTAGCACAAGTACTTTATGAAAAAACAAGAAGAAAACTACCTTCAGGGCATCTCAGGAATCAGCTAGACCCTACCCATGGCAGGCTAAGTATGCAAAAATGTCAACCTTTCTTTTGAGAAGAGTCACTGGGAACCCTGCTGTAGAAGAGCTGTCCAGGATGCATTTTGCTGTGCTCAGCTATCCAGGCACTCAGAGGCTTCTGTAGCGATGGTCCAAGGGGGCTGGCTACTACTTTTACTGACAGCAGACCTTGGAGTCTGGTTTTACTGGCATGCAGAATGAAAGAGTTGTGGGTCAAGGAGGCTTCCACCCAGATTTCAGAAGAAGCCATGGTGGGCCAGGCAAGAAGCCTGTAAGAGATAGGTGGGTGACATTGTGGGAATGAAATACAAGGTGCAGTCGAGATCCTAGGAAAGCACAGATGCCAAGAATTGAAGCATATGTAGAGGAAACCTGCAGTCCTTGAGTGGGGTCAGTGCCAGAGAGAGACCGAGAAGTTGTGTAGGCTGCAACCAGCAAAGCCATAGGGTCAGGACCACGAAAGCTCTCAGAACTCCCATCTCACCCGCATGTGCCACAGATGCCAGATAAGCAGCTACAAAATTTAATGATTTATTTGCTGAGTTTTGGTCTTGCTTTGGTCTTACTTTTTTTATTGCTATATTCTTCCCTTTGGAATGAGTATATTTACCCTATGCCATTATACCTTGGGATTATGTAACATGTTTTTGATTTTTAAAAAAGCTCACAGTTAAGAATTTGTTCAAAGAGACTTGGACTTGAACTTTTCAACAATGCTGGAATTGTTGAGATGATAAGAAGCAGATTATTTTGTTCTCTGTTTTACACAGGACAGTTGTAGTATATTAGGCAGAATTATTAATTTTTATTGTGCTTATTCAGATATTAAGTGTGGTTTAAGGAGACTTGTTTGGGTATCAGGTTGACAAAGGGTGAAATGTGGTGGTGAAGCTTGTAGATGTGTTATGTAAGTGTATCAACGCCACAGAAGGAATGTAAACATTATGTACACAAATATGTACTAATATAAAATAGATCAAAGAAAAAAATACAAAAATCTTGATTTTGTTATATTGACTGGTTGAGGCACCACTCAGGAGATTGCCAAGGCTGACTTCTGTGTGTGTCTGTGAATCATTGAGGCATGACCTTGGGGGTCTATGTCTTGTCCCTCACCCCTTCCTCTCTGGCACTATTCACTGTTCTGGCCCCTATGAACTGAATGAATATCTTTGCCCTTCATGCCCTTCCCCCACATTTCTTCCTTGGAGCCACTCAACCACAGACTGAATCTTGTGAAATCTCGAGCCCAATTAAACCTCTCCTGCTTTAAGTTGTGGATTTTTTTATTTTTTTTTTTGTGAGTACTGGGGGTCGACTTCAGGACCTCGTGCACCAGCAGGCACCTGTGCCTCTGAGCAATATCACCAGCACTTTTTTTGTGTGTAGGTTCTGGGAGTCAAAGTCAGGACCTTGCGCTTGCCAGGCAGGCGCTTATGCCGCTGAGCTGTCTCACCAGCCCTAAATTGTGGATTTTAAGTACAGTGTCCCAACAAAAGGAAAGCTAACTAATGTAATAAATATCAATTAGGTAGTTAGTATATAGAATTAGCTCATTTTGTTTAATCTTCATAATGACCTTAGGAGGAAATCATTACTTTTTCTAATTTACAAACAGGGGAATTGATATTCTGAAAATTTAAGAATTCTTGATCTAAGAAACCTAAAATAATAATTAAAAAAGGGTTTTGTTGAGCAGTTTTTTATGCTGGAATTTATCAGCAATATCTTGCTTGATTCTCATGGTCAGCCTATGAGTTGAGCATTGTTAGCTACCTTAATAGATGAGGAAACAAATAAGTTCCCCAGTCACACACCTATGAAGTAGAAGAGTCAGTATTTGAGCCCAAGTTGTCTCCCCATCCCAAACTTGTAAAATATGTCCTGATTTAGCAGTATTTGCATAATTCCCATCATAGGAGCCAAGAACATACTTTACAGAACTGGGAACTAGAAGTTTAGACACAGTCTAGTCCTGCTCTGCCATTTTAGAAGTGAAGGAACTGCCTTCCAGAGCCTAAAGTTGCAAAGCTTATCAGTTAGACTGTGATTTCAAATCAATCAAGATAGTTGAACTGCTTTAAAACGCTATTTTTAAAAAAGTATTTTTAAAAACTGCTCATAGAATCATTCACTCATTCACCAACTAACCAGGTATTTCTGGACAAATAACCAAGTCTTTTTTTTAGAGTTGTGTGTATATAGTATGAGAGTGCTATATTTTTATAAATATAGAAGAAAATATCCCAGCTCCCAGGGCAATAAAGGTCACTAGTTGACCTCTGCTTCTTTCAGGAAGCACACAGGAGCAAGGAACAATTCAAGCTTGAGAAGAGGATCCACAAAGTGCTATTTGTATTTTGCCATTTGGTATTTATATTCAGTAAAACACTTCCTTGAAATTGATACCCAGGGCTGTCATTTATCCACTTTGCCATTGTCACATCTGAATCCCACGGGCCCACTTCAAATGCAGGGAGATACACCTGCAGGTTCTGTATAGATTTCTTCAACAAAGCTGCCCAAGTGCCTCACATTTAAAAATACTTTGATCAACCCATCTCTTTGTGACATAAAGGTAGAAGTACCAGTGGAGGCTATTGTAAAGAAAGGTCTGATACTATGGCCAAATATGCTGATTTAAAAAAAAAAACAAGCAAATAAAAGAGAAGTGTTTCCTATCTTTTTAGAAGAAGATTTACATGCAATGGAAGGATTAATGTTTCCCCAGTCAAGCAGTTATCTTGGAACAGGTGTCTATCAGACACATTCAACCTATTGTCAGATAATTTAAAAAATAACCTGGTTGAACCTTCTTATGCCAGTGTAGTAACCACATTTGATGCAATGAAACAGTACTTAGGAATATTTGGTTAAAAATGAATTATTTCATTTCTGGTATATATCTATTAATGAATAGTATTTGTGTTCTAGAATTTAAAATGAATTTAGGCGGGGCTATCCTGTAAAACAAAAATAAATATGTTTATTAAACAAAATACACAAATTATAGAAAAATATCAAAAATTAATATACAGAAATATAGATATGCTTTATTTCCACTCTATTTTTTGGATATGTCTGTATTGACACAGATATAGCCAAAATTATATGGAGTTTTAAGAATTGCTAACACAGTCATTAAAAAGTAATTAGCCACGTAACAGTTACAGTCATTGTAAAGCAATTGGAAAAAATATTAAGTAAAAAATCAGCATCACATTTTTGGTAGCACAGTACTTTATCTGATGGATGCTATCTCTGTTTGCTTTATAATATAAATAATTACATTTATGTAGTAATTGATTTTTGTGTTTGTTATGGAGTCTGTATGCTCTTGGGAAGGACTTTAAATATCATGTAATTGCGTTGCTTCCCATTTCCTTTCTCATCAGGAAGACTGGAGAGACCAGCCCCTTAGCAAAGATTTGACTGAGATATAAAAGAGACAATTATGTGGTCTATTACCAATTCTGATGGACCTTATGGTATTTAAATGAACAAGGCTCTCTTTGTCATTTCATTAACATGATTCCTTTTCAGAGAATGAGCAGTTCTCATCTACTTCCTCCATTTTGGACAAACAACCCAATTTTCTCAAGCTCATTTGAAAGGACAGTGGTTGTTGGTCTCCGTAATTGGTTGAGGATGTGTGTGGACTCGGAGTGTACCTGATCCCATGGCTTATCTCAAGCTACCCTAGCATAAACTCTCCCATGCTGCATTGTAGTTCAGTGGAATAATTAGAGATTGAAAAGTACAGAACATAATGACCATTCTTGATTTATAATTTCATGGCATTTATTTCTTCATACTTTTTTCCCCTTTTAGGAAATGAAATGTGCAACATCTGTGACCAGAACACTTTGCTCTGAAAGCATTCAAATTCAAAATGCTGAATTTCTTCATTTGAAGTTACTCCATTACAAAGACTTTAGTGTCACAGACTGTTTTTCATTGTTCCCTTTAGGAAGTAATTTTATAAATTATGCAAACTTACTGGTTAAAATGCATGCACTCAACCTGTCCACATTTAGAAAACCCTGATAATGATAAATAAAAATCAAGAATCCATATGAACAATGAGCTTTTAGTTTTACTTTGGAATATTTTAAGAACCATTTGTGCTCAGTAGTATTACTTGTATGCTCATTATTATATATTGTTTATTATTGTACATGTATATATAAGGGTATCCTTTTATTATTTATCATAAAGTGAAATTATAAAGATTTGGAGGATTTTTCTTTCAATTGAAGTCTCAGGAGTAGGCTCCTTGTTGTCACATTAAGTCTTTGGGATGTATATATAAAATACTACTGAGAATAAAACACTGAACTGTATCACTTGAGTCTTCTGGTAGTATGACTCATCCAAGAATGAAAAGAAAGAACTCAAGACAGGGTGAATTCATCCCATTAGTTAAAACAAGGGCCCAATACTTGTATAATTAAGTTCTTGAAAAACAGTAGAAATGGGAGCAAACTTTAGATGCCCTACTGAAGATGTATCTGTGAAACTGTTTGCTATTACCTAAGTTTCTGGGCTATTTCATCTTCAATCTATTGTCCAAAATGCTACTTCTTCCTCTAATATCCATTTGCCATCTTAAATAAACTGGTGGAACCTTTACCTAAGCTAAATCCTACTCATTGTTTCAGTAGAAATGGATGTACATTTTGGGGATCTGAAGCTTATATAGGTTTGTGGGACTTTTTCTAAGAAAAAAATGAAGTTACAAATTTACAGGATATAGTAAAAGTGATTATTGATTAAGAATGAGAAAATAAATCACAACAAAACACTGCAGGCTTGAGATTTGTGGTATTCTTCAAAATCTTCTTAGATAATTTACGAGAAATACTTAAGTAGAAATGTTACTTGATTGCATCCCGGATTTTCTTTCCTGGATTTAATACTTCCAACTTTTTTAGGTACTATAAGAACTTTATTACAATCAGAATCTTTGCAGTAGGAAATCTGAATACCTCCCCCTTTTATCTTTAATTTCCAGCACACTTCTTGTCATATAGTATGCATGGAATAAATATTTCCAGTAAAAATAAATAATTGTATAATGTCTCCCACGTGCCAGGCTCTGTTCGTAGCATTTTACATATTTTCACTATGACACGGCTAACATTTTTATAGACAATATACAGAAGAAGAAGCTAAGAAGTAGAGAGCTTAAATAACTTCTCGATCACCAAGGACCTGGTTCGGGTTGGAGCTGAGTTTCAAAGACAGTGAGCTAATAGGGTCTGTGCTCTTGAACCTGCGCAAAGCTGCTTCGAAAAGAAATGCTGTAGGAGTACTTTCCTCACTTCTTGCTTTTAGTAGCATCTCAACTCTAAGCCTCAAGGCATAGTTTGTTACATTGGCCAGCACCACAAGAACTGATAATCCAATTTGTGGATTTTTGAAGACGTGAAGCCTCTTCACCCCCCTACAAGTTTCTTGCCTACAGGAGGCATTTACATGCTTGTTAGCACCTCCCCAGAGATGGAGGAGGGAGGGCGCCCCTATTACCGCCATTGTCCTCCATACCCTCCAGTTATCGTTAATGCTGCAGAAGACTGGGGAAGCTAATCTTACAACAGCTTGTCAGAACTGTGCACTCCAGATGGGTGGCAACTCTTTATTATCTACACTTACCCTTTTCACCCCCGAAGGGTGGATCATGCAGAACAATCCTCTCACTGGAAAGATGTTAAGTGCACAAGTAGAAGGGCACAATATGTTTCTTCAGCCAAGTAAGAGACATTTTAGTAGGAGAGTGACAGAATAAAAACTATATTTAAGGAGAATTAGAAACAAACCACAGAAGAGGAGGAGATGCGGGACAAGGAGAAGAGTGAAGGACAAACTTGTTCCACGTGGTAGCAGCTTTTCATGAGAACATTTCTGATACAAACAGGCCAATCAGTTCCAACATTTTGCTTTACAATAATTATTTGCTGAAAAGATTTTATTGTGTTTTCTGAAGTCCAACTTATTTGAGAAACTTTTGAGTAAAAAAAATCTTACTTTAGCTTTGAACACATTAGCTTTGAAAATATGCCTATGCAACTGTGTGAATCAAAATGATAATCCATGCTTCTGTTTCCTAGCCAACAAGCAGAGTTTACCAGATTTCCCTACAGCAAGGTTTATTTTTGTTATGTAGAATTTTCTTTGGTGAGAGTGAGAACTATTAGGCCACGGGAAATTTTTCTTGCAATCATAGGCATCTAAAAAAGAAAGGCTTCTCTATTTGAGAGGTAGCTTTTGTGATTCTGTAATCCAGACTATATATGTTTTATGCAACATTAATCTGCCTCATTTTCCTCAGATGAGAGGTTTTATATGTCATTCCTAGGAAAAATTGGTGACCATAACTGCATAATGAAGTTGAGTTCCTAGTAGCTTAAGGATTGTGTTCCTGACATATTTTAAAGCATTCAAAGTGCCTGGCAGAAATGAGCAGAATTATTTTGCAGTAAAATTTCATTCATTTAGAAGGCACTCACTTGGAGTTTATGACCATGTGGCAATCACTAGAGTGACCTTTGGCAGAGCACTACCTACTCAGTGGATCTGGATGAACCAATTGAGGAAAGTAAACTATTTTAAAACATCTGTTATCACTTCACAGGTACCAATTTGAATGCTGACAAATTAATTAAAATAATAATTAGCCCCCCTCTTAAACAGGTTTCTAAAAATTTCTTATTAGTGTTACTAGCTTAGTTTAAGTTCATTTATGTCTTAAAATATCTCTTTTGTTTAATTCTTATACTTACAACCACTATCCCCCTCTGTTTGATGCTACTTTCTTTAGTTTGACTTCAGATATTTTGTTCATATAAAATTCAAAGTATTCTTCAGCAAATAGCCAATATCATCAGAAATGATACATTGTGTGTTTTTCTCATATGTGACTCTTTTGTGGACCTTAAGCATAGCTTTTTCTACTATTCACTTTCTTAGTGTTCAAGCTAGGCTGTCATTTGGAACTTCCCTTTCCTTTTTCTGTCTATTTTTAGGGTAGGAAATACCTTTCGTTGGATGTGACAACCCCTTTGGGTAGCACAAACTAGTACTTAGTAAATACACATTTTTCTTGAAAAAATAAATGAGTGGATGATTAAATAAGTGAGTGATTCAGATTTTTATATGTTGTACCTTAAATTTGATATCAATAAATTTTGAGACTACAGAATCATTTGGCCAAGAAGTTCCTGGCATGTGATTCTATGTAGAAAGGAGGGGGCAGGTAGCAAGGGTTGACTCAGGCGGAGATGTGGAGGATTGCAGAAGGACAGTAAGCAGAAACTGGAGTGCTATACAGGCAGAGAGGGTGCAGGGAGCCAACAAGAATGACACCATAATAAATATCCAGCTCTGGGCTCACAGATAGCACTACTCAGAAATCCATGCGAGGTAATACAGGGGAATATCTCCACGTGTGAGAAACTATCCATTCGTTCATTCATTCGACTTTTTGCATGGTTGTTAATCTCAACAGTCTGTGAGTACTACTATTCAACAATGCATTAGTTGCTGCCTAGAGCATATTACAGGGCCTGGAATTACATGGATGCTTATTAAATGAGACTAGTTGAAGATAAAAAAGATAAAGTGAGTAAAGCTAAAGTAGGTCTGGAAAAAAGAAAAGAAAAGCCCAGTTACAGTGCTCTTGAATGTAAAAAACAGCCAGGGGTCTCTGTCCATCTTTCTCTCTGCCTTATCAGTAACACTGATTGTGTCTAACCTCACCCAGAAAATTGCTGCGATCAAGCATGCTATTCAACTTAATCGCTGCATCTTCTAATACAATTGTCCGTTGACCTTTCCAGGCCTAAAGTTGAAGAATGAATTTGAGTTTTAGGTTTCGTGGCTTTTAAAGAATTGGGTTTAATGTGATACAAGGTCACAATCACAGCAATGACTGCAGTAGAATTGGCTATGACCAACTTAACACAAAAATTTACAATGCTAATATATTGTCATTCCAGTTCTGATCAGGTAATTTATTTAAACAGAGAAGAAATAGCAAGAGCAGTGAAATAAATGAATAATTTTCTTTTAATAAAATATTTTGTTTTTATTTTTACATTTGAGTAGTACACCAAGCAGCTAAGTCTCAGGGTGAGATATGTGATTAGACGCCTACAGACATTCTAGTTTTTCTGGTTATACCAAAAGGTTTATAACCATAACAAGTTCAGGGAATAGAAATATCACTGCATATCTTCAGAGTCAAAGCCTGTTTAGCATACAATAATTTAGTCAAGTATCAGTTGGCTTGAACTGAATTTGGAAAACACATGTAGATCTGGAAGGTGTCCCTGAAACTTCTGCTATAGCAGAGATGATGCTGTCAGGTTAGGTATAAAGTAAAAGGCAGGATGAGGAAACAAATGAAATGCAGACTAGATTAAGCCGGGTGCAGTGGCACATTCCTGTAATCTCAGTAGTCTGGGAGGCTGAAGCAGGAGGATTACAAATTTGAGCCCACCTGGGCAATTTAGCAATTTAGGTAGAACCTTTTTCAAAATTTAAAAAGTGGGTGGGGGTGCTAAGGTTCTAGCTCAGTCCAGAGGTTTCAATTCCCAAGAACACACACACAAAAAGAATGGATTAATCTTTCTTTTTTTTTCGTACCGGGAGTCGAAGCCAGGGTCTCGCGCTTGCCAGGCAAGTGCTGTGCAGCTAAGCTACATCCCCAGCCCTGGTTTAATCTCAGTGTGGTAAAAACATTTACTAATATTTCCCGAACCATAATTGGAAGACCTGAGAGAACAGCCACGGATCAAGAACAAATCAAGTTGTTACTTGAGGCATCCTGCTGAACAATCCCCATTTCTCACTCTTGGTTTTAACATTGCCAGTTGAAAAACACAATTCGTCAATATGTTCTTCAAAGGAATAGTTCATATTCCTAATGAATATGAGTTAAAAGATGGCCTGAATGCACATGTTTCTTTGGAATGGTCATAATTTGAAACTTTGCAATTTCCAGAAGCATCTTGTCTTTCAGGGTGCCGATAGTATGGAACATTACTTAACAAAAGAAATACTATTAGAAATATTTATATAGTCTACATACTTCTAAGGTCAGTAGTTTTAGTGCTCTTCTTGTGCAGCATAAAGTTTATTCTTCTGGTAATCTGGAATTGAGGTATTCTGTTTCTTATGCAGGAAATCAAATATATTAACATCTTGCAACCACAAATTATTGAAGAAACTATCATTTTCAAAAATTTTCCATCTTGGGCCGGTGAGATGGCTCAGCGGCGTAAGCGCCTGCCTTGCAAGCGCGAGGGCCCGAGTTCGACTCCCGGATCCCACATACGAAAAAGGGGCCGGTGATATCGCTCAGCGGCATGGGTGCCTGTTGGCATGCGAGGTCCTGAGGTCGACCCCCCGGTACCCACAAAAAAAAAAAAAATTTCCATCTTGAAAGTTCAGAGATAATTAGTAGGCATTTATGGCAAATCTACTATATAACTTAGTGGTATGTGGAATATAGCAAGAAAGGAAGCCATACAACTTACAGAGAGAGAGAGAGAAAGAGAGAGAGACAGACCTAGTATGTAATTTGGCTCCTACCTGTATAACACAGACCAAAATTTTATAGTTATTCATAAGATGAAATGAGTAAATGGTTGTGAAGATCAGGAGATAAACCCTGACTATCTGGTTGGCGAGGTTCGAGTTGTCCAGGCTCTTTTCTGTGGTGGTTAAGGTGTGATGTTAATTGACTGGTTTTGGGATTTGCCTGAGGGACTGATGGAACTCAATTCTGCGTGCATCTGGGTGGGTCATAGAGATGTGACCCTGGATCTATGTCTGGTCCCTCGCCCCTTCTGCTCTGGCACTGTTCCCCTACTCTGTTTCCCAAGCACCATGACCTCAAAATCTTTTTTCTATCGCACCCTTCTACCATGATGTTTCTGCCTTGGAGCCAAGCAACCAAGAAGTAAATCTCTGAAACCATCATAAGCCATATTAAACCTCTCCTTCTTTAATTTGTAGGTGTTAGGCATTGTGTCCTAGTGATGGGAAAACTAACTAATACATTATCTTTATGAACTCACACACACATATTCAGACACAATTTGAAATCTCCCTATCTACCCACCAAATCCCCACAAATATACATACAGACACACAGAAATGCACACACATATACAACTAAGAACCACACATGAACACATACTTACCCTTGCTTGTGTACATACAACACACATGAATACACCACAATACACATCTCACACACACAACTATGTCCACCAGTACACACTGCACAAAGCATGCCTATATATGTGCATGTATATGCACATATACTTTACACAGGCACACATGCACACTCAAAAATGTAAATCTTGCATACGTCATGCACACATGAATGTACATAAAGACACAAGATAACAATACCAAAAAAAGATGCACATAGTGGTTAAGCACACATCCTAATGTACACTCACATACACTCATGTGCAAGTGTGCACAGAAATGCAAAGACGCAGGTGCACAAACAATAATCAGAAGACTCTTGTGAAATTAAAGATATCTCTATTAAGACATTTGGGAATTTTAAGTTATAAAGAAGGGGAGTGAAGAAAGAAAATGGAAATCAATACAAGAAGAATGGCATAAGCATAATTTTAAGCTCCTGAGATCTTCCCTTTACAGAATGGAGATTGCCATTTTAATTTAAAAAGCACCCTGTATTAATGCCATACCAAGTTATGGTAGGTGTGTCTGACTCCAAAACATCCAGCTGCACTGCTTAATCCTTTAAACACACAACTCAGTTCCCAGTTGAGTTGAGCAATTTGATCAAGTTTGCTGGGAACAGTAAACAGGAGGAAGTTGAGTAACATTTAAACATGAATCACAGGCCCACTCCCTTAAATTCATTTCAGTATTTCACTTCATCAACAGAAAGGGGATATGGATTTAAAATAGAGATGTCCTCACTTAAAATTCTATTTAATGAATCATCATAGATTGGAAGTTTGGCAGTGACAAGGTGCTCATCATTTGTAGATGAGTTGCTAGCATTTTAAACATATTGATACACACATGGGAGATTGAGATACATACTTGTGTTCTCTGTTTAAAAGATGTCAGATAGCACCAATAGAGTCTACAGACACAAAACAATGCTGTCGTTAATATTTACAACAGTAAATTAGGAAGAAAAAAATCTCCAAAGCTCCATCTTGTGACACGTTAGTGGTTTTTTTGTCTGTGAAGAAAAAGATCACCATTCTGTAAGTATGCATGTAAAAGCATAATTTCTTACTGCCCTCTTGTGGTAATTTTAAAGAACACCATTCTGATCAGGGAGTAGCTTCTCTCTTTTTAAGAAATTATGAGCCTCTGTTTTAGGGAAAGCATAAGAAATTTTCATATTTGAAAGCTTTTGACCTACAAAAACATTATCATCACGTGATGTGTCTAGAGGTAATCTCCTGATTGCCCACATATGTTCTAAATCCATGGATAATTCATATAACGTGTACTCGGACTGGCTTAACTTATTATTCCAAAATAACTTTTTGTTTGAAAATGGCCAGAATTATATCTCATTCTTGCTATCCACATTTTTGCAATGCCATGGATTGAACTAAACACTTTAACACCAAGTGACATCCCCAGACCTTTGATTTTGAGATGAAGTCTCATTAAGTCATTAAATTTTCCAGGCTGACTTGAACGTATGATCCTCCCATCTCAGGTTCTCAGAGTACGGGGACACAGGGATACTTCATTCCCAGCTGCTCTCCGTATTTAGATTACTATTTATCGACGTGACCTTCTGAGTCCATTAGAGTTAGTTCCATTCCTGTAGTTACGCATGATTTCCTCTTTCCTCACTGTGTTCCTCACCTCATGAGAGTCTCCTGTCTCATCCAAAATCTATGTAGCTTTTATTGCCCAAATAAATGTAACTTGCTTGGAGAGATGTATTTCCTTTGAGTCTGTGTTTTCTTTGTATTACAATGTCCATTACCTGAACCCAATAAATTAATCACTGTTACTGTCTTAGCCTCTAAAGGTGTTGTTTCTTTTTCCCGATTTATACATTGTACATCTAACCCCATAATTATGCACTGTGGGACAGATTATCTACCTATTTACCTATCATTTATCTATCCATCTATCTATCATCTATCTATCTATCTATCATCTATCTAATCTACCTACTTTTCATAAGCAGAATAAGTATCCACCAAAAATAGAGATACCCTAATCCACTAAAACTGTAAATATATAGAATATATGGCAAAGACTACCTACTATGCTAATCAGCTGACTTAAAATAGGAAATTTATCATGGATTATCAAGGTAGGCCCAATATAATCATGTGTATTCGCCTTAAAATGGTTAGAAGAACAAAAGAAAGGAAACCCGAGACTGTACCTTGAGAAGTATGCAACCTAACCAAGTTGCTTTAGAAGATGGAGCAAGGGGGCCATGAGCCTACAAATGTGGGTGAGAAAGAGACACAGCGCAGTCTTCCTTGCTGCCTTGAGAAGGAATGCAGTCCTACAATGACCTTGATTTTAGTCCAGTGAGAACAATTTCATAGTATGACCTCCAGCATGAAACCTGAAAAACTTGCATTGTTTAAGCCACTGGATTTGTGGTAATTCGTTGCAGGAGAAATAGGAAACTGATTATCTGTCTTATATCTGTGACTCAGAATAGATAACAAATGAAATAGAAGAAAATATTTTCCCATATCCATCAGCAAAAAAAAGGAATGTTTGTGTCCCCCGAAAACTGGTACACTGAAACTCTTATTCAAGTGTAATGATACCTGAGGTTTGGCCTTTGGATGGTGATAAGATCATGAGAACTGAGTCTTCAAAACTGGGATCAATGCCTTTATAAAAAGTGCCCACAAAAACAGCTGGCTCTTTTCCTGCTATGAGAAGATACAAGAAGCTAACTATCTGCAACCTGGAAGAAGATTCTCACCAGAATGTGATTACACTAGCATTCTGATCTTGGACTTCCAGGACTGTGAGAAATAAATGTGTTTTGTTTAAGCCACTGAGTCAATGTAATTTGTTATGAAAGCCCAGAGCAACTGAAACACCATAGTGGGTTCATTGGATGAGGCTCTCCAAATTAGTATCAGAAAAGGCAGATTTATAAAAGAAAAAAAAAATGGTTTATTAGCATAGGCTGTGCATATTACTTGGGAGTAACCTCAATGATGAGTAATTCAAAGGAGTGGCAAATACTTTATGTGAGAGGTGTGATAAAAAAATACAAGAAATATTTAATTTTTTAAAAATTTATTATAGTAAAAGGCACACTACAATTAATCCCTCTCAAAATACTTATTTCAAACACACCCTATCATCCCTGTCACTTTGGGAAACAGTTCTGGGGGTCTCTTTCATGAGTGTCTTTAATTGTGCTCTGTGGTAGCCAGGATGTCCTGAATTAACTCAAAGCATTAACTTTCATGGTCATTTTGATTTTGGGGAAGAACCAGAAGTCAGCTGGTACCACATCCAGTGAATAAGTGGATGAGGACACACCATAATATTTTTATGAGCCTACCTTTCCATTAGTTGGCTCTCAGCAGTAGCATTCCCAATATTTTTGATCATAACTCCTAGAGACATGCATGAAAGAGGACTTAGAAAAAGTAGCAGGAAAATGGGATGAGTGTGTTGAAATGCAGGGCAGTATTTTGAGGAGGCTTAATGGCAATGTGTTTTTTTACTGTAATAATTTTTAAAAATTTAAATATTCACCATATGTTTCAATTATGCTTCCTATATAGAAATTTAGAATAATAAATTTGTAGAGAAGTAATAAGACAAAGGCAAATGTCTTTGCAATGGCTGTAAACTGTGGACTGGTAAATGTGTGGGTGCATAAGGTGGGGGACCTAACAGAAGATAAAGATTCTGTTTAAAAATGAGCCTTTAGTTGCTTGCGAAGTTCATTTTCATCAGGGACCTCAGAAGAATGCAAAGGCCAGAGACCAGCTGTAGCGCTTGCCACTCTCCCAGGACACTCTAGACTGGATTTTATACTTCTATATTTTCTAATATAAAAAAAATTAAGAACTTTAGATTTCTAATTTTAGCTCTAACATATAAACCCAGCCTAAAAAAAAGAAAATCTAAACAAACTGAAAAACCGTCACTTTTTTAGGCTTAGTTGCATCCGCAGATAAACAACAAAGATCTGCTTACCTGGAGCAGAAGCTGCTGGATTTATATAATAATGGGAAAACTTACATAAGAATGTTGACAAATTGTTGGAGGCTGAGTACAAACCAGTAGGAGAGTGAGAAATTGTGAACTAAAACATGGCCAGCCCCCTTTCCTAGGATCCTTCAGTGTGCTTTTTGTTTAGAAGCCCCAGGAATTTCTCACCAAGAAGATCTAGAAAGATTCCCTCATGTTTCTGGCGGGGAAAGGACAGGGTCATCTGTGGAACAGCCCAGTGCATTCTCCCTAACACAGGCGGACTCTCAAGGGGAAAGACTTCCCTGAAGATTTATCTCAGGCATTCTGCCCACCGAGGCTCCCTTTAGGCTCCTGATCTCAGCTAAGGAAAGAAAACAATCAAAAGCAAATAGACGCTTCAAGGGGATATTTCGCAAATACCACCCCAGAAAGGAATAGTGAGTAGTAGGCGAAAAAGAGCTCTACTCTGAAGGTCAAAACTCAGGATGTAGGCTCATTAAAATGTGAGATTTATTTGGAGAATCATATAATTCTCCTCCCAGTTTAATACCACACCAACAGTAGATGACACAGTAATGACAGTAGATTACAGCTGAATAAGAAGACATGGCTTCTCTTTGCAAAGAAGTGTTTAGGAAGCTCAAAATCAAGAAGGCAGACAAAAACGAAGCTAATTCATTAGCTGAACCAGAAGCCCCTGGAACCTACATCTAGAGTAAATATTAAATTCAACCTACTCTTGGAAAGATTACATAAATCTTTACACTAAAGGCTCATTTGTCTCAGTTCCTATTACTTGGTGGATACATGTCTAACTTCTACAAGCACAGCAAAGCATGACAAAAGACAAGAAAAATGGAACACAATCTGAACAAATAATGTTATCATCCATACACGACTCAGACATGACTCACATGTTGGAAATACGGGGCAAGGAATTTAAAATAAATATGACCAACATTTTAATACAAACAGTAGGCAACGTATAAGATGAGATGGGTAATATAGGTAGAGAGATAAAAATGGAAAGAAACCAAGGGAAATCCTATAAAAGAAAGACATTACAGGGACATGAAGAATGCCTTAGATCAGCCTACCAGTAAACTGGACTCAGGGATGCTGAAGATGTCAGTAGAAACTTTCCAAACTCAAAAGCAAACAGTCGCAAAAAAAAGGAAAGTCCAGAACATTTAAGAATAGTAGGGCCATTTCAAAAGATATAATGTATATATTACTGAAATACCAAGAGAGATCAGAGCAGTACACATATTAAAAAAAAAAAAAACACAAAATGTACAACTACATATATCACAAAATAAAGTTTCCATTGAAGTAGTATTTAAAAAATTAATGGTGGCAACATAAGCACCAGCATTAATGTAGAAAAGTATTCCCATAAGTGATAAGTTCATTTTAGCTATAGCATATGATTAAAAAAAATGACTGTAGTAACAGGTAATGTTAGAATGGCAAGGATCGTGTACACTGGGCTATATAATTTGAATTGAAGTGCAAAATCTGTGACAAGTATTTACCTCAAAAAGAAATAGTAGCCAGGGATATATCTCAGCGGCACAGCACCTGCCTGGCAAGTGCAAGGTCCTGAGTTCAATAGTTCAATTCACGATTGCCCCCCCCCCGCCCCCCAAAAAAGAAATCGTAGCCGGGAATACAGCTCAGGAGTACAAGTGCCTGCCTGGCAAGCACAAGGTCCTGAGTTTGATTTCCTGTACCAAAAGAGAAAAAAGTATGCATTTTAGAATAAGGAAAACCTTAAACCCATTAGTAGTAACCATAAAAGTCTAGGGAAGAAGTAATGAGAACAGTGCCTGAGGTAAACACGTAGACTTTTTCCAGAGTTGGGACATGTAGTGAATCCTGCAAACAAGGAATAAAAGTGGTAAAAATAAGAGAGTAATTAAAAAAATCAACTAATAGAGCGACACTGACCATTGCCAATATGAAAATATTCTCTAACAAAGGAGTTGGCATTTCAACTTTAGAGTTATAAGAATTCTGAGCTGCAACAAAGATGTTATTTAAAATTTGCTCTAGAAAGTTCTTACTATTTTTGAAGGCACAAGGAAATGGATTTTTAACTACTAATATGACCTTGAAAATCGTGGTGAATTCAGTCCACATATATAGTACCAGATAATGTTGAAATTGTTGTTTACAAAATTTCTTATGGTCCACCATTAAGGCTTCATATCCTACCAAGGCAAATGCTACAAGTATCTGATTTTATCCTAGCTGACTTCAACTCTCCAACTACCAGTTTTCTTTATGGATGAATCAGTTGATTAGCTGTGTGATTTATCCTGATTGTCATCACGGCACTACATTTGTAAAAGGAATAGTCATGAAATTCATTTTTAGCAATAGCTATTCTGGCTTCCTTCAATATACATGTAACATCAAGTCCCGATAGTTATATCTTGTATATTTTTAAGTCAGAATTCCTCTTGAGTACGGTATCTACAGAGTATATCCAAGCAAAAATGCCTATACACTGGACTCCATATCTGTGGCTTCTGTAACCACAAATTTGATCAACCATGGATAGAAAATATTTGAGAAAATAATTAGTCTGTATTGAACATGTACAGACTTTTTTTTCCTGTCATTATTAAAAATAGAGATAACAACTATTTTACAGAGTACTTGCCTTCTATTAGGTATTATAAGTGATCTAGAAATGATTTAAAATATATGTGATGTGTGCATATGTTATATGCAAATCTTACACCATTTTATCTAAGTGATTTGGTATTTATGTGTGTTGGTATCTGCTGGGCATTTTAGAACCAGTCCCGTCAGAAGTCAAGGGACAACGACCCTTGCATGACTTGCATTAAAGACTAGACGATTACATGGACAAAGGATCTTTTACTTTTTCTACTATAAGAAATTGTTAACCACCCTGGAACAGAGGTCACATATTAATGCCTACATGGAGAAGATCCAGCTCCCAGATATGTTTTGCTTAAACCGTACAATGTTTTATAACACTTTAAATAAATAATTCTTTTGAAAAAGGAATATTTACTCATTTCTACTTTTTTCTTTAAAGATCAGAGAGCTTGATAATACTGACTCCACAATTCTGTGCACCGACGATGTGTCCACTGCAGTCTCCACCACTTCCCAAGTACCTGCTTCGACGTGTAATCCCGTGGCCTCCTTTAGCTCCTGATATTAGTCAGTCAGGAATGCTATAACAAAAATACCACAGGATGGGTATTTCAGCACCAGATCTTTCTTTTCTCACAGCCATGTGGACTGCGAGACTAAAATCCAGCTGTTATCAGGTCAGTTTCCCCTCTGGCCTCACTCTTTGGTTTGTAGATACACAAGCTTTGGCTGTCTCCTCACGCACATGTCTTTTTCTCTGTGTCTAGGTGTCTGTGCTCAATTTCCTCTTATAAGAACACCAGTCATACTAAGGTAGGGCCCCACAGTTATGACCTTTTTTCACCTTAAATCCTTCTATAAAGGCCATATCTCTAGTTAGCCCCATACAAGTTTAAGTCTTTAACATAAGAATTTTGATAGAGCACATATCAGCCCATAAGATTCCCATAAGCATTTGGATTTGTGAATGTTTAGGAAGCATTTGAGGTTTTTAACATTAAAAAGAAACAGAAAAGCTGAACTTAAAGTAATAGAGGTAGAAGGGATCTTTGATGTCATTAGCTTGACTTTTTAATTGATGTAACTCCTAGATCATTTAACCCATCCAATCAACTTTTGTGTCAGCCTTACAGAGATAGCGAAATATCCTCACTACTCACTACCAGATTATCTTCCATTAAATCATAACCATTTCATTTATTGACTAATGTCCATGGGAAGATTTTGTCTGGCTATCATTTACCATATCATGCAAAATCTTTTTTTTATGTACATCCTTGAGAAGAATTCCTTTCCAATTATGCTGATAGTAACTGTTCTGCTGTTCTTTTTCTTCTTCGTTTTTCTTTTTGTGGGTACCGGGGGTTGACCTCAGGACCTTGCGCGCCAGCAGGCACCCATGCCACTGAGCGATATCACCGGCCCTTTATTCTTATGTGGGTACCGGGAGTCGAACTCAGGACCTCGTGCTTGCCAGGCAAGTGCTTATGCCACTGAACTACCTCACCAGCCCTCTGATGTTCTTTTGAGAAAGTGATTCTTTTTCAAATTTTTTAATCTTTGGGACAATGTATTTTTTACTGGCAAATAGATGTTTATGTACATATGCATGTGCACACATACAGCAGGTATTTGTACATTAACTAGAGGATTTCATAGGTACGTATTACAGAAACTTGTTTGAATTTTCAACTTTGTTCAACATAGGAGTACATAGTGACAGAATATTTTACCAGGATTCTTTTTTTTTTTTTTTTTGTGGGTACCGGGCATCGACCTCAGGACCTCGCGTGCCAGCAGGCACCCATGCCACTGAGCGATATCACCGGACCTTTTATCGTATGTGGGTACCGGGAGTCGAACTCAGGACCTCGCGCTTGCTAGGCAGGCGCTTATGTCGCTGAGCCATCTCACCGGCCCCCTTACCAGGATTCTTGTTCTATCTCTTTGTATTGAGAAAACAAATACCTATTTCCTACAGGGTAAAAATGAACAGAATAACTTACTTTACATTCTTTCCATATCACCAAAGGAGCATTACTTCATTAAACAGGATTTCATTAACAGGACTCCCTGACGTTCGATGATATGCCTGTAAAATTCACCTGGGAGGAGTGGCCATCCCAGTACAGGTCCTTCTGCATAGGAACAATGTATTTTGCATAAAAGCCCATATTTCTTATTTGGCTGATCAGTGTAAATTTTACAAATAAATGTGTGGGGAGGCTATAACACTTAGACAGCAAGAAATGCCTTGAGTTATTAAGATGTAAAATGGTATCACCATGATGTAGCATTTATTAATAACAACTTTTCTTTGGTCTGGAATCACAAGCTACAATAATCATCTCAAGATCTATATACTCACTGGCAGTGCCAGTCAACATACCTGCTTGGCCCAGCTGAGAAGAGTTCTTATGAATATCAGAACTCCTGACTGAGTTTTAACATGTGGCAGACATCTGTCTGGGACGCTTGCTACCAGGATGGATCTCATCTGAGCAGTAGTCCACATCTCAGATCATACCTACTTCAGAGCCAGAAATCTAACACACACACATCTGTGCACAGAAAGAAATAGACCAATGAGGAAGAGTGGATCTCCATGACCTCACTATCACTACCGAGAAAATACCCTTTTCCTGTATTCAGGACTGATCAGATTTTACTAGCATCGTCTTCATCATTCAAAGGAGAGACTGGTCACGATCATTACAAAGATAGAAATAATGAAATTGTTTGCAGATTGTATAACATCATTGCAAAATTCAGTGCTCAATTTAAAATAAAATGAATGTTTCTATTTTGGATTGGACAAACTAAACACATATCAGAAATGATGTTACTTTTTTCAGAGAACAGTAACAGTCCCACACTTAATCAACCATCTGAAAATATAATGTAAATTCATAGAAATATCTTTAAAAATATCTTGAGGATTTTTTCTTGGTGGGAAGTAAGCACACTCAAGTATTAATGACAGGAACCATTCAGCATGTGCCTTGAGGGCCATTAAGTTCCCCAGGACTTGTGATAATGAAGATAAACAGTTTAACCTTTGCTAGACTTGGGACCCTCATTACTACAACTTCTCATTAGGAAGAAATACATCTGGAAAAGTATAGATAAATGTGTTATAAATCACCATGCTTCTATGTGGTAACCTAGATCTGCTATTTTTACGCTCAAATTTTGTTTTTTCATTGTACTCTAGCCATTTTCTACAGCTAGAAAACAATGCTTTTATGAAAGATTTATATTACCAAATTATCAGTTTATGTTTTGGGAATTTAAATCACCTACATTTTGAGACAGTGGCACACAGTGTAATTTTATAAATAGAAATTCTCTAGTGACAAACATAAGGATGCTCCTTAGCATCCAGAAAACGATTTCTAAAATTTATTTAGAATTATTTAGAACTCTGCTTTTCAAAAGGGATACAGAAGAAAGATTTCACAGTTCTTATGATTAGAGTATTCTAATGGCAAAAATAAAAGCAAAAGTTACAATTTTGTACTAATCATTAGAACCCGATAATACCAGTATCCTAGTTCCTTGTGTCAATAAGATAAAGCAATTGAACTAATAATGATTTCTCCCTGCTACACTTAAAAGGAACTCAGGAGGAAATAGGTCAATTAAAAATTTTGCTTTTGATCCCCACTCTTCAGAAGACAGTTGATCCATTAAGGAGCAAATCCATGCTTCTTAGAGAAATAAGACTAGAGGTAGAGGAAATGTTATAAAGCAGAGATATGGGTGGATAAAAACATCCCTTCCATTTGGAAGAGGCAATTAGTCTTCTGAACTGTACAGAGAGCTTTGCTGGAGACTCAGAAAAGTCAAAGAACAGTCTGAGATGTCCAAAGATGGGCTAACATTTTACCTATCCCAGAAAAGAAAGTGAAGCCATCCTGCTTAGGAAGAAAAGTGGGTAACAACTTAGCGAAGATTCATGATGATGTCACTTCTGTGTTTCCCAGAAGATTCAGTAAATAAGTCTCTTTTCTTTGATAAAAACCCTAAGGATTAGTGTTTTATATGATCAAGCCTCATGAAGGGATATCTGAGCATCAATAAATAATTTTATTATGGTGCTAAATCCTCTGGTTCCATCATGGATCATGGAGAATGTTTCTAGTGTGTTATTTTATAATAGCTAAAGTAGTTCAAAAAGTTGTGCTTCAATTGGGAATATAGATTGGTGGTAGAGAATATGTCTAGCAGGGCAGAGGCCCTGAGTCTGATCTTCCCCAGGACAAAAACAAAAACAAAGAAGTTGAACTCAGGAGGAACAAACAATCTTAAACACAACATAATCTATATCTATGTATTTGAATTTGAGATGGGGTAGTTCTTTAGAAGGTCAAAAGGTAAGAAGTACCATCAAAGCATTATAAAATGAGATGTTTTACATTTGAAGGGAAACAGAATGTTATATTTGCCTTTTATGGAACCACAATGTGACTTTGAAGAGCCCAGGTATTTTTTTACCTTTCTAGGTCACTTTATTCCAGAAAAATATTAAAAATTATATTTTATGACTGGATTGTCATAAAGATAAGTATATTAATTTTATTTTTGGCTGACCTAAAAGCTCATTTTTCCTTCTGGTTAAAAGATAATAAAACATTTTCTTGAGTCCCTAATAATATTGTGGGCTCTAGACACTGTGCCTCGTGCATCTGATGTTGAAGTCAGCCCTGCACTTCCAGACTTATGTCTGGAGACTACACGTTTTTTAATTCACAAAAACAAAGCTGATTCCTCCCAGTCACATCTCAGAAAATACACATGAAAAACTAGATGTACCTAGCAATACATTAAGTATAGTCTCAAATTATTTTTTTCTCCAAATTTATTTTATCAATCTTGATTGGCCAACACATCTACTCCCCAAAACAAGTTTGCTGGTTCTCTTTAAACATTATTATCCTTCACCAAGTGTCCTCCTAAGGAAGCTCCCATTCGTGAAGATCATCACTTACTACCTTCTGTTAACCCATAATTCATCTCCAGGTAACAGAATTTATTCAAGATTATAATAACTCCCAGAATGAAAGCTCCTCCAGGGCAGATACTTTTTAAAAAATCTTTTTTATTTACTAAAAAATCCTAAATACTTAGATTGCATCTAGCACATCATGAATGCTGAATGTTTGAGTGAACAAAGTTCAGTTGATTGTGTTTCCTTAAAATCTCTGTATACCACATGATCTTTAACTCTTGTGTCATGATTCTCTAATCAGAATATCTGCCTCCTTTCTGATCTCCCTCCTATGTGGTTCCTAGAGTTTTCTTCCTAAAGCTCAATTCTGATGATGTCTTCATTTTACTTAAAGTCTTTTGATAGTTACTCATCTTCATAAACATCCAAAATATTTAAGCACAAGGTATATAAAGCTCTTCATTATCCAACTCCAGGCTGTACAAGGCTCATGCCTTGACGTCGCCAAACAGGCTGCTGAAATCTGTGATCGGATCTGCTATGCTCTTGAGCCTCTAAGCTTCTGGAAATGTTCCGTATGAAATATCTTGTTCTAAATCTTTGTCTATCTCACTTCCCTTTCCTCACTTTGTACCTGGCTAATTCCTAACTGCACTCCTCCTTCCCTTTCCTCTGGGGGTCCTCGCTATTCTCCAACTAGATATTGACATACCATAATACCCAGTAACAGTTACAACTACACCACTCTTAACAATAGAAGAGATCTACAATAATAAAATGGACACATAGACAAATGCAACAACTATATCACCATTAACTACAAAAAATAATTGAGCAATGATAGCATAGAGTCAACTAAATATTGAAAAACTAATAATGCTAATAGGAATAATAAAAATGGAAGAAGTGGGGTAAGGAAAAATGAAAGAAGTAAAATTTGAAAAAGAAGATGAAAAGAAGGGGGGAAGAAAAGTAAGGCGAAGAAGTCAATTAAAGAATAAAAGAGGGGGCCAGTGATATAGCTCAGGGGCATAAGCACCTTCCTGGCAAGCGCGAGGTCAACTGAGTTCAAATGCCAGTACCCGCATATAAAAATAAAAAATAAATAAATAAATAAAAGAAATTTAATCATATTTAAACAAAAGTAACCGGAAAAAGAAGAAAAAAAAAAAAAGAAAATAAAAAAGAGTAAAGAGCAACAGAAAGGAAAAAAGACAAACAAAGAAAAAGAGAAATAAGTTGAAAAAGTCCTCTGTATGTTAGGGTGAGTGTTTTCTTTCCATGGCCTATAGTATTAGAATCCACCTGATATGTGGAAGAGATAATCAGTCACATCTAGGACCTATTTTTTTCCACACTATTGTATGTGTGTGTGTGTGTGTTTGTGTGTATGTGTGGTGTATGCTGAGTGCTGCCATGACCTTCCTGCTAGGAAGGGTCAATCAATGGTGTTGTGTTTGCTCCAGTGGCTCTTCGTACTTGTGCTCCTTTATGAGCCCCAAGTCACTGCTATCTCCGCCTAACTTTGTGGCCTGTTAACCTGTGAGGCGCCCTCTCTTGTTCCAGAGATCCCTCTGTACACCCTGGACTGTGGCAGCTGTTCAATCCAAGGCATATCCTCGGTCATACTGGCAGATGGAGAAAGCAAACAGATCACTGAGCTCTGTACTAGAAGTAGGCTACAAAGGGTGGGAGGTTGAGGAGAATCAGGCAATCTGCTGGGTTTAAAGCCAGAATTATCAGACCCAGCGCTCTCTGAAAACCACCCATAACAAGCCTAGCTTCTTGAAAGAGAGGGCAGGACCACTGGCCTGAACTTGCTACTACTGCTTAAACTTCTCAGAGGGTCTGCAACTAGCCCATCCTCACCCTGAAACTGTCTCTTATGGCCATTTCCCCAACAGTCACTATGGTAGGGTAAACTCAGAAATCCTGAAGTATGGTTGTTCTGTGAATTGTGATTCCTGGAGTAGCTCAGTCTTGAACAATTAACCCCTTCCCAAAAGGGCTCCCTATTTATCTCTAGGGCGCTGTCATGGATTTGTCCTCCAACTCATATTCCCAGGCAGAATGAGTCACTTTCATAGCAAAATTCCACACTGTATTTGCACTTTACAATAAACTGTGGGCTTTTCTTGAGGCGTGTGCTGCTGGTCTGTTGTTCCCCAGGCTGCTGACCTTCTCTGGAGTTACCTTGTGTTTGTGGAGATGGGTCCCCCTCCCCAGGAACCAGGGTTACTGTCCACACTGCTTCATTTTTCTCTCAGTTTCTTCACTTCCTCTGTGATTTCTAGTTTTCCTTGATTCTTGGAGTTTTCTTCCCTTTGCTAAGTTGTTGTTTCCCAGGTGTCGCAATTCCACACCTGGAGAGGCTGTGAGAGATACCATTTTATAAGCCTACATACTGTAAGTATTTGGAATCATTTTGGAAAATGAATATTCTCATATATTACTCATAGGAGTTAAATTTAATGTCAGATTTAAGAAGACATTTGGTGATATCTTATAAAAACTGAAATTCACAGATATTATTACACATTAATTTTACTTCTGTGTATGCACACTAGGGAATTACATATTTACCAGGAGATGAACTTAGTGCATTCACTACAGTATTGGAGTAATAGTAAGAATTAGGAATGGCATGAATAACTACCAATACGAAAGTTACTAATGATATTGGGTATAATCACACAGTAGGATGGTTCATATAACATAATATTTTGACAGAAGCAAAAAGATCTTAAAACATAAGGATGACTGGAGAACATGAAGTTGCAAGATAATAATTATCCTATGTAGCCATTTGTATAAATAGAAGTGTCCCAACCATTGTAATATACATTATTTATACAAATAAATTATACTGGACAAACATAGAAATTAGAATGTGATGATATTCAATGATCCCATGATAGAGGTTGCCTCTGGGCAGGACTGTAAATGACGAGATATTGGAAATAGTCAAAGAGACCTTCATTTTGTTTTGTTTTATTTATTTTTATTTTTATTGTTTTTTTTTTTTTGCAGTTCTGGGGATTAAACCTATGATCTCACATGTACCTCACTCTTAATTTTATTTACTGCATTTCAGTTTCTTAGGAAATTAAAATATTGGTGATGAAATTGTGGTCATTGGTTGTGTACACTTTATCTGTGTCTTTTATATTTCTTACCAAAAAAAGAGGATGAACAAAGCTTTAGTAGCAACCATTCTCTCTGAGTTTTGGAATTGTAGTCAGGGGAAAAAAAAAAGAAAAATGCTAGAGGATAGTGCAAATGTACCACATCGAACCCCATCTGTGCCAGTGGAAGGAGGTCATGGTGGAGATGTGCCTGCATAAGAGATATGCATGTCCCTCGAGTGACCTTTAGAATGTCATGACACACTTGAGGTGGTTGGAGAGGCTCATGAGCACTGCAGAACTAATGGCTTGGGGAAATGAAAGGCAAGGGATTTCTATGAGATGAAAGAAATAAAATGATGTTTGCTCTGGCAGAGGCCAGAGAGTAGAAAGGCAAACATGTTGTATCACAAGTCTGGTTATTGCAGATAAGATATTTTATCCAAGATTTAGTGAGTCAGTGCTTTGAATATTCAAGCGATAAATCAGTAGTCTTAACCTATAATACAAAAAAATCCATAAACACATGGCCTGCAGGACAAACACTGTGCAACCATTATTGACAGTTTTCTCAAAAGCAAATCCAAAGACATTTTACTCAGTTTTCTTGGAGACAAATAAAAGTGACAAGGAAGAGAGACATCTAGTGAATAGTTTAGATAAAAGAACAAAAGATTTCCCAACAAATACATATGCTGCTGGCAGAACGAAAGAGCAGGAAAAGGAAAAAGAAATTAGACTGAATTTTGAAGATGATATTGATTAAAATAGACTTTAGGAAATAGTGCTGTGCTTGTATCAAAGAGCATATTGTTTTAAAGAGAAAGGATAATGATGCAGAAGCCTCAGTGGCCCAGTGATTTTACACTAGGGCTTTTCAGCTGTGCTCATTAGTTACTTAATTAAATATTTTTGAACTTTTAATTGCTAGGTAGTAATTGTACATACTTATGATATACACTGATATCAATACACGTATACTATGCAAAGTTGTGAAATTTGAGTAATTATCATGTCCCTCCCTTCAAACATTTATCATTGCTGTGTGGTGAGAACATTTAAAATCCTTTCTTCCAGCTGTTTTTTTTTTTTTTTTGGTGGGTACCGGGGGTCGACCTCAGGACCTCGCGCGCCAGCAGGCGCCCGTGCCGCTGAGCGATATCACCGGCCCCTTTTTCGTATGTGGGTTCCGGGAGTCGAACTCGGGCCCTCGCGCTTGCCGGGCAGGCACTTAAGCCGCTGAGCCATCTCACCGGCCCCCTCTTCCAGCTGTTTTGAATTATGCAATGCATTATTGTTAACTATAGTCATCCTACTGTGCAATAGAATATTAAAACTTATCTGGTAATTTATTTATGGGCTATTAAAAAATCTAGGACAGTATCAATTTCTATTACACCACTGTTGTCCTTATACAGGAAATCAAATTGTTACAAAGTTATCAAACACTAAACAAGAGAAGTAGAAGCCATATTTGTTATAACAAGCGAGCTGGTTTCTTTCACAACCCTGCCTTTTTTTAATAGTACCAGTTTGAGTAAGCAACCCACATAATCTGGTTGTCAATCCCCTAATCTGAAAATAAGAGAATCAAAACAAATGATCCATTAAATTCCTTTCTGCCCTAGTAATTTAGAATTTTACGAAGTCTCCTTAATGTGCTGTGGAAATAAGAAAGACCAAAGAAAAATTATTTGTTTGATCTTGTGTTATCTATCTATCTACCTATCAATCATCTACCTATCAATCTATCGATCTATTCATTTATGTCCTGCTGAGGATCTAACCCAAGGCTTTGGGAATGATAGGCAGGTGCTCTACCACTCAGCTATATATACCCAGGCCTAAGAAAAGTGTTTAGAAGAAGAAAAGAATTTTCAGTAAATGAAAGATGATAATGTTACTGCATCGTATAAATTACTTAAGTAAAATTGCCCTTAAAATTACACATACAGAGAGACTTGTAGGCATTAGAAAATTACTGGATTACAAGCCAAGTATGAAAATTCACTGTCTGTTTTTCTACATTCTGTTGCATGGTATGCCAGGAGGATAAATACCACCATTTCCTCTCAATTTAGTGGAATGACTTGATGACTGGGCTCATTTTTCCCTCAAGGAAGGAGATACTAATGTTGGAGTTACTGCTGAATTTAGTTGGCAGTATAAAAGGATATTAAGGTTTGTTTTGAAAGAAAAAAAATCTTAAGAGACCGTATGGAAAATATAGCGAATGTGTGAATAGCGTTTGGGGAGCTATTGTAAAGAACATGGCAATGTTGTTGAGAAGTGGTGAGAAAATAAAAGGAAGGAAGTGACTAAAAGGGGGAAAGTAGGGAGGAATTTTTTGTGATTTAATGGAAGTAAATAGAGATGGAGGATCCAGAGGAGATGTTAAATAGAGTATGTCCCAGTGTCCTACTAGCCATTCCAGCTGTGTTGCTAAAGGCTGTAAACTAGGCTGCAGTGATTTCAAAATACAGTGGATTAAATTACACAGTCATTCTCATGTCACTCCAGGGCTGAGTTTTCCAGTCTGGGAAGACTGATGTACTGCATCTTATTCTCCTCCTATCCCATGGAGTATTGTTTTTCTCCATGGTCAAACCTGGATCATAACCTCATCCATATTCCAACCCTCAGGAAAAGAATAAGAGAGAAAGTGCAAGGCAAAATATTTTGTTTAGAAGATGAGTAAAGGAAGTGGCATATGTATATTTCCTGTTTACATTCCTTTGGCCTAAATTTACTCACATGGCCACGTCTAAGTTCAAAGCTGGGATATGTAGTCTTCAGTTCATGGCCATGTACACAAATAAATATGCTACTACAAGAACGAGGTAAGTGATACTAACTGGCAGGGAAGTTACTAAAGAAGAGAGTGGATCAACCACATTATAAGTGCAGGGTAGGGAATCCAGGAAAGGGAAACAGAAGGAAATGGTTTGAGTGTGTGACTCTAGTAACTGTGTCCCCTGCTTCCAGGGCATAAGCCAATATTACCCAAGGCTCTAGGGAAAGCTTTACTTTATCAGGAATAAGAATCCCTCTCACTAGCCAAAGAAAAACTTTAACATACCCTAAGCTTTTGCTCTGATGGTCCTCTGGACAGCTATTCAAGAGATCTACTTGGGAAGGTGAGGAATTACATAAGACCACCAAAACTTGGAAAAATATATATATGTGTGTGTTAGTAACAAAATGTTTTATATATATATAATGTTATATATATATACATATGATTTAGCATGAAAAAAGCAGTCTACACACATAATTTAAATGTAATTTTTATGTCTAACCTTTATAGAGCAGATTAAATACTCATAAATAAAGCATGACCATATTTTGCAACTTCATCAAGTGGGAAATATTATTAGTAGACGCCACTGTGAAAGGCATTAATTACAGAAAAGAAAATTAGTTTTCTTTTAAGGGTTTTATTTAGTAATGTGTTTTATAAAAACTGTACAATTTTTTTTTTAATGTGGGCACCAGGAGTTGAACTCAGAACTTCGCACTTGCCAGCAGGCACTTGTGCCGCTGAGCAATATCACCGGCCCTTTTTTTCCTTTATGTGGGTACTGGGAGTCAAACTCAGGACCTCGCACTTGCCATGCAGGCACTTGCGCTGCTGAGCCATCTCACTGCCCCAAAACTGTACAATTTTAAACATAAACTTTATTACGCCAGTGAAAGAAAAATCTACCACGGGTGTGTGTATATTGTTAGAATATTTTTTTAAGCTCAAAGACCCTATTTGATTTTTAGGAATGAGAAATTATGCCCCCTGACAAAGTGCACCTGAGATAAAATGACATTGTTACATATATATATATATATATATATATATATATATATATATATATGTATATATATATATGTATGTAAATGAGTATATATATATCTTTCCATGCTCTCTCTCTCTCTCTATATATATATATATATGTATGTATATATATATATATCAAACATTTCTATACAAAAAATAAAAAACAGAAATATCCCCCCAAAACCCTGGTTACCACAAGTTGTATCGTCTATGACACTCTATGTTCATTTTCATTAACTCTTTTAGTGTAACAGCAAGGAAGGATATGATATATGTTATTTGTCCTAATTGCTTTAATTTTGTGAAAAGCCACATGCAGTGTGTTTTGTAAAAGTTATACATTTTATCTGGACCAAAGGGAGGGTTTGTCCATACCCGTTTTGCCACTTGATCTTCTTTTTGGCTGGTGTAGCAGATTAGAATCTTCTGTGCACGTTAGAAACACACTAGGTTAGGATTCTGACTCCTTCCAGGGTAGAAGCCAGAAACTTACCTCCCAACTCCTCTTGATGCAGGGACACAGGCGTGTGTCCTGGGTTCTAACAATTAGATACATATACGTCTGTTTTTGAGTATAAAACTGCAAACTGAAGAAGCACATGTACCTGATTCATTCTTGCCACGGTAGTTACACATTTATCCTGATTCTGGAAAACTTATTAGAATAAATTCTAGAATGATGAGCCAATATCCCCTGGGATCTTCATGAGCAAGGTTAGCTGGAGCAGTTGTGAATTGTGACTTCCAGGCTCTTCTTTGATTCATAGCTTAATTTTCTGTCCCTCATAGACATGGTAAGTAACCTCGCATCTTTTAATGAGTTTCTTTCTGTTTAGCCTAATAGAAAATCTTCTAATTAAAGCAGCACTGGGAGTCAGACCTGTCTACATATATATATATATTTATATTTGGTCCTGCATCTACACATTTTAATGAAGGTGGGAAAAAGTGTAAATACCTTGATACCACTTAAAAAAAAAAACAACACTAACCTGCAGTGGTTTTTATACTTTTAATGTGGATTGACTGATTTACTTTTCTCCACCCTGAAATTCCTAGTAAAGAAAAAATGGCCCTGACTCCATCCACAACAACTAAGATATAAACAGAAATAACTTGCCTGTGTCTTTTGCGATATTGTTACTTATCTGTGGAATTTGACATTTAGCCCTTGGCTTTATTCTTGCCATTCTATGGCCTCTTCTGTGCTGCAAGGGAGAACAACCTAATCCCCACCTAAAAACTACATTTCCTGGAATCCTTAAAAGCTATATCGATCAACATTATGTCTGTAGAAGGAAATCAAAAGACAGAAGGAAGAAATGGTATTCACAGCAGCAGCAAACAGTTCTGGGTTCCGGGATGTCTATCAGGCTGAGTGGTTCCAATAGCAGTGGTGGCTACATGGCAGTTTTGGCAACAAAGCGACCATGGCAAGCAGCTCCAGGAAATTTCAAAGCTTCATAGTTTCAGAAGCATCAGCAAAAACAGGATCCTGAACTTGAGCCAGGTTGGAGAATAGTAATTCCAAAGCAATTGTAGCAGCAATAGCTGACTTGGCAGCCTACAAGACACTAGTCTTGAGCTCTGAATATCATTATTAATCCCTAAGGAGAACAGAAACTTACTACGGTTACTGAACTAAGAGTAACCTCTGCTTTCTGCTCATCAAGACTTTTCAACATTTTTGAAAATGTTTCCCTGTATTAAAACCTCTCTCTTTGTATTACTTGCACAGACTTCTGGTCATCTTGTCAAACAGTGATTAAAATCAGACAAAAGTAGTGTTTTATATTTTGAGTTTATTTTATTAGTAAGATTTATGTTCCAAAATTAGAAAGAACTGGAGTGGATTTGGGGGTCCTACTGAATGCCAACAGACTTTCATTTTTTATTATAAGGGAATAGATTTTATCAGATCAACATTTCCACAAAGACCAACTAGAGAAGCTCAATAGAATAAAGGAACAATTTATGTATGAAATTACTGAGGGCATTTTGATGAAGTCAAGACTTCATCAGCCAGTATCCTACAATGCAATGAGCTAATTTAAGCAACCCCAACATTTCCACAGAACACAGGGAATCTGCCAGTTCATCAGGGGTTAAAGTGAGAGTTTGGGCAGCACTGAACATGCCATATCGTTTCCAGTCATCTCACGAGAACAGAGAGAAAAGATTGGAAGGGTTAAGTTCCATAACCCCTAAGGAAGATGCAAAAGAGAACCAGTTGTGGCACAGAATTCCTTTGAAGAATTTTCTATGTCTTAATTTGAGCACAGCAAGAGGATAGAAGCTTAACAAAGACTGACTGAAGTGTGGTCTCAGTGTGTTGGTGGAAAAAAAAGGAGTTCAGGAAAAAATCAAGGAAGGGAAGTTTTAGTAAATGTTTCAGGCTTTCCTCAGGAATGCCTATAGGGCTTATGAAGATTGTAGGTCATCAAGTCACCTCAGATCAATTGGACTTGAGGCGAGCTGCTCTTCTTCTTGCTGTATGCCATGCTTTCTAAAGTTTTAAATTCACCATGTCTGGTATTAAATAAAATAATTAGTCATACCTAAAAAACAGGACCCAGAATAAAACAACAAAAGTAGATAATAATAACTAAGTCACATATGATCCACATATTGGAATAAAAGTAAAGGATTTGAAAATAACTCTGATTATTATGGTTAAGAAAATAAATTACAAGATTCTTTCATCATACAGTGGGAATGTATTAAAAACAACAAAATAAAAACTATAGAATTAAAAAGCTAAACTTAACTTATTCATGTTAAACAGAAGTTTAATAGAAGACTAACAAGTTTCTGTGAACCAGGAGAAGGAGCAGTTGAATATATTCCAAACAGAGGCACCTGGAGGAAAAAAATGATTGGAGATAAGAGGAAGGAGTGCAAAGACATGTCAAAGGCAATGTATATGCAATTGTATTTGAAAATACTGAGAAAAAGAAAAAAGGGATAATGTGCAAAGACAATGCTGGCATATGTAGTAACTAAAACATTTACACATCTAAAAACATGGTGGTGCACTACAAACCAAAATCAAAACAAAACAAAGCAAAATAAAAGGAAATCATACCTAGACACATGCAATATAAAATGAACAAAATGACAAAGAAATACTCAATGCTCTAGGTTCATTCCTCAGTACCAGGAGGGAAAAAACAAAGAGAAGAGACAAAGAAAAAGAAAGCTGAAGAGTCCAAAGTCCTTCAAAAAATAGAAAAAAAGTAAAAGTAATTTCACAGTGGTAACAATAAGGCTGCCAATTTCACAATGAAGAGAGAAATAACATCATTAAACTGCTTAAACAGTTGCTGCTTACTTAGGATTATATGTCAAGAAAAATACAAAAATAAGATAAAAAAATAGACATTTTAAGACAAAATCTGTGAGCAATTTATCCTTACTAAATTCCTATTAAAAGAAATAAGAAAGGGATTTCTTAACCTGAAGGCAGAGGACTCTAGAAGAAATAAAATTTCAGGAAGGTATGAAGAACAATGAAGAGTTTGCAAGTGTGGTTAAATCTAAAATAGTACTGCTTACCCAAAACAGTAACAACTTTAACATCATGTGGGGCTTAAAAGATACGTACTATTAAACTTAAGTATATAGACACATAAAAGCCAAGAATTCACGTGTTTTTATGGTCCTGGCATTGATTAAGAAGTGGTAAAAATATTAATTTTATTAAGCTCTAAGAAGTCAAATATATAATATTCAGGACAAAGCACTAAAATTAGAATAAACAAGTATACTACTGACAAATTCAGAGAAAGGAAAGGTAGACTAATAGAGTACCTACAGACTCCGAAAGAAGGTAATTAGGAAGAAAAGGACAGTGAGAGGAATAGAAGAGATAAGGTGGCATCCAGTTGCATCATTAATTAATTAGATTAAATTAAATAAATGTTCCTATTAAATGGTAAAGATTGACAGTTTGGATAATAAACAAAAAATTATATGCTGCCTAAATATAAGGACACAATTACAATTCCTAACTGAATGTTATACTCTCATTTTTCAGTTGAGAATACTGAATTTCATCGGCAGGGGAAACTTTTTACTTTCAGAGAGTGAATCATATGGTTAAGGACACAGATCCAATCCTCAGAAACACTAATTAATTTTTATGCTCCACATCTATACCTAACCCAAATTTACTACAAAAAGTAAAACAAAGCAGGAGTAAGGTTCTTCTTAATTAGTCAATAATATAATTATTGTTGGTAGCTGACAACATACAATATTTTGATTCCTCTAAAATAAACATGACCTACTCTCTTTTCAGAATCTATGAAGGTAGACTTTCTATTTTAAAATATTTCAGAAGCATATTCACTGGGGACTATTATTTCACATAAGGGCCCTTAAAATTATTCAAGAAATGACCCTTAAACTGGGTCATGTTTTCACTAACATAAATACTAGAAAGCAAAAAACAAAAGCAAATGAACAACAGCTACAAAAAAAAAAAGAAACCAACAAAAACAAAATCAATTTTACTCTACCTGCTGCACAGTTTTATAAAGTGAGATGTTTGTTTCATAGCTGCATAAATGTAAGCCATAAAAAACACTAAATTTTGACAGCTTTATTTCACCTGCAATTTACATTAGGTAGTCACTGGGCTATGAAAGGTACAATGTCTATGAGAGAACTTATCAAAAATACATATATAAAACATATACCTGCCTTTTGTCTCAGAAGGCTGCATGACTTTTATCTCATCCCATAAATAATGGAAGCATCAGCACATTTATCTGCACGTAATAACAAATCCCATCCTCCTGGTAATTGTAAAAACACTGAAGCCTGTTATTGACCTTGTGTAAAATATAGAAATGGAAGAAAAAGACAAAGAAACTTTTTGTCTGTCTATATCCAAGTCTAAATCCCATCACACACTTTAAAAATCATTAAACTAAAAGTCAAAGATGTGAAAAGGAGGAGGAAAAATATATTATTGAATAAAGCAAAACAGACAAGTTAAATCCAATGATGCATCCATCCACACCATGTCATTCAATGCTCTTATTTTCTCTGCTGAAGTTGTCATTGAGATATTTGCATTAAGGGAAGTAAACACTTCATATCTCAAAGCTGTGACTTGTACTGTTACTTCTCACAGTTTTTACACTTGCCTACTCTTTTTGCAAATGAATAGTTTCTATGGATACATTTTGAAAGTGCAAAAACTTTCTATATTGTCAGAGTACATAAATTCTATTTGAATTACAGTGAATATGATTACCAAGTATTCACTGATCAACATTGCCAAAAACTAACCATACACCCAGTTTAATCTCTGCCAGTTTCTTTGGGCAGTGATTAATAGCTACAATCTTGCCAAAGTCCTGACATGTATGTACACACATTATAGCTAGATGACATGATTACAGATCAGTTACTAAAACTCCAGTGAGAAACATCCAATTACCATAATACTTTAGAGAAGGGAAAGAGAAATAGCAGCCACAGCAGTTAAGTGAGGTGCAGTAAGAGCTGGGATTTGAGTGGGATCTTCAAGATTTGGGCCAGAGGATGAAGACAGTAAAGAATATTCCACAATGGACCAGGTGAAGGCATACAGTAACAGGAGAGCTATATGCTCCCAGGATGACATGATGGATTTGCTGTAATTAGGGGAAAAGAGAGAAAGTGAGTTTGTATGAGGACCACAGTGCCCTATTATTAAAGTTCTTCAAATACAGGTTAAATGATTTGAACGCAATTTAAAATGTAAGCTTGGGAAATACTTAAAATGTGAGTCCCAACTGAGTCTTCCATAGCAGACACTGTGATTTTCGTCAAAGCTCTCCATCTCATTGAGGACAGGTAGAACTTAAGACTCTTTAATTCCTGATACTATCAAACTTTCAACACTGGCTCATAAAATTATCTTTTGCCAACTTAAGTACTACTAGCTGTTTTGAACCATAAAACAACAGATGAAAACAATCTTAAAAGGTCACAATGAAGGAAGTAGAGCCAGTGTATTAAAATATTACTAAGGTAATCCAGACAATAGATCCAGAAAATAACTAAATAAAAAGGGCAGGATCTAATGCCAGATGTGCTGAAGGTTCAGAACACACGATAAAGAAGCTGAAAAGGGAAATAATTTAAGGCACAGAGAGAGTGCCCACTTTAAATAGGTTGAAGGGAAACTCTCATAGCAAAGATCAGTAATTTACTTCAGTTGACTTCACAAATATTCATTAGAAATGTAATATCTAGGGCCGGTGAGATGGCTCAGCGGCGTAAGCGCCTGCCTGGCAAGCGCGAGGGCCCGAGTTCGACTCCCGGAACCCACATACGAGAAAGGGGCCGGTGATATCGCTCAGCGGCACGGGCGCCTGCTGGCGCGCGAGGTCCTGAGGTCGACCCCCCGGTACCCACAAAAAAAAAAAAAAAAAAAAGAAATGTAATATCTACAGCTATAAAATTAGAAGATTTATAAACTTAAACTGAATTAAATTTAGCAAAACGAGTATTTTCCTCTTTATGAAAGATGAGGAATGGCTCAGAAATTAAGAAACTTGCTTTGAAGAAACTACTCCTTCAGCTCTATTGTAATGTTCTCTCCAAGATAAGATGAAAAATGAGATAAAATGATGGAAAAATAATCCCTAGCTTTGTTGAATAAGCATTAAAAATATGGATTAGCAGTTATAACCTAATTAGTAGCTCCGTATTATGAAAAGTTTAGCATAAAACAAATATTTTCACTTCTCACCCAAATTTGAAAAATTGCTTGTGTAATATAAATGGAAAAAATCTATTAAACTTGATAGCAATAAACCTAATTACATTAAATTTTACTTTTAAGATTGTTTAAAGATACAAACATAATTCAATGTGTAGTCATGTGATGTAATCATGGAAATGAAAAGAATCGCATCTGAAGTCCTCTGCAGTCTATGCTGTGAGTCTTATTTGAGTAGTTCAGAAGAAGTTTTGCTAGGGATTCTTTGATTATTTTGTTGCTGTTCTTGTTATTTCAGATCTTTGAACCGTATTTTATCAAACAACTCTCCATTCTCCGACTAACAGTGTCTGTAAATTGTGCTTAATAAACATTTGTTGACTGACTGACTGACTGGTTGTCTGGCAAGCCATTGTGCTACATATATTTGCTGTTCTAGAAGAGATAATTAGCCAAGTAGATTAGAATAATGCCATCTCTCTCTTTTTTTTTCAAAATCCTGGGGTCTTACCATTACTCAGCAAAAAATTGCCTACATCCTTGTCATGCAGGAACTCCAAGATCTAACCCCGATGTCTACCCCAGTCTCTTTTTCTGGTTTCATCTCCACTTTTTCTCTCTCCCAGTCTCTTTAAGCCAGTCACACTGGCTTCTTGCTGCTCTCAAAAGCCTTCGCCTGTCAGCTCCTCATGGAGTTTGTCTACCTAGTCTCTCTGCCTGGAACAGTCTCAATTCCTTCCTTTCTTCTAAGTATTTGCCCAAACCTCTTTTCAAAGAGCACTTTACTTAATTTGGTAACAGTAGCCACCCGACATTTCTATTTTTTCCCTGTTGTTCTCCTTCTAGTTTTCTTGTAACCTTTATCTAAATATAATGTGTAGTTCATTTAATGAGTTAGTTCTCATTATAACTGTGAGCTTGATGAAAGCAGGAATCTTTGTCTCCCAAGCATCTCTAGCAAACCGTATATTCATCAAGTATTTTTGAAAGAATAAAATGAATACATAATGATAATGGTAGATAAAAATGGTTAATGTTTTCTTTCTTTTTTTTTTTTTTTTTGTGGGTACCAGGTTTCGACCTCAGGATCTCACACACCAGCAAAGCACCCGTGCCGCTGAGCGATATCACCGGCCCTTTTTTCATATGTGGGTTCCGGGAGTCGAACTCGGGCCCTTGCGCTTGCCAGGCAGGCACCTACACCACTGAGCCATCTCACCAGCCCAATGTTTTCTAAGAGATGTACTTTCTAAGACCATTTGGTGAGCTGCCTACTAAGTATTATCACACATTTTCTTTGCATGTAAGCCTCTGCTTGAAGATACTGAACTTTAGGCTACACTGTATGGCTAAGGTTTAACAAGTTGCGTGTCTAGTGTCAAGTTTCCAAACTTTTCTGTGGATTGCTATGGCTGAACACGTAGAAAAACATGTTGACTGTTTGTCTTTAGTTAAAACATATCATTCGCCTAAGGTAAGGATGTAAAACATGTAACTGATTCCCTTGTGAGGGAAATTATTTCTCAGAAGATGTTGGAATTTGATCAAAATTCTAAATTTGAATTAAAGATCGAAATTGATGTACTACCATAGTATTTCTAAGAGAACAAAAGATATTAGTTTTAAATTATATAGCTATTGATCATTCCATCAGCTGCTAATTGTGATTGGATTCATAAGCTAAAAAATTATTCAGCCATACATGACTAAGCTAAAATCATTAATTTACACTGGGATTTCCAATTATTTTATGTAATCTCTCTTATACCAAGCTAAATTATATTTTATTTGAAAAATATTTCTATGGTTATTATTTTAAATTTCACTTTTGAGACACAGGCCTTTTTGACACATTATATTAGTCTTTGTACATTGCTAAAATCAAGTGTCAGAGATTATTCAAAAGGTTTTACATTCAACTTCTAGAAGTTTAGAAACTCCATAATTATTCAATTGTTTGATAGTAATACAGTATTTTAAAGTGAAATCATATTTTGAATACAATCTTAATTTTATGGTAAATAAGAAAATTCTCCAACTTATTAAATTCTCTAAACTACAAAATTTTCTCTGGGAAAGCAGACAAAAACTCCTAGAAAACCCGTATATTTTAATTTTCTGTCAGTGCAGCATACAACCAAGCAGAAAATAACTTTGTTATGAAAGGCAGCCTTCCCCTTGCTAAAGGGCAGATAAGCCAAAGATAACTTATTTACTGATGTTACTCATTTTGAAGTAAATGTCTCAAGAAAACAAAACAAAACAAAAAGGTAATGAGTGAAACTTTGAGATACAAAATTGGTGGAGACAAAGATAATTTACAAACCCATGTATGTTCTCTACTGGCTGAAGCAAAAATACTAGGTTTCCTCTTTTGATAAGTGAGGATATTTATTATTGCATTTTAGAAGGTTGCTCCTGTAGTATTTCCATAGAAAGAGTGCACTATCTTGAGAATATTTGGGGAAAAATGCTTACAAGGTCAGTTTTCTTGTTTCTTTCTTTCTTTCTTTCTTTCTTTCTTTCTTTCTTTCTTTCTTTCTTTCTTTCTTTTTTCGATTTTAAACATGTGGTAAAATAATCATAGCTTAAAACTTATTACTTGAAGCTTTTATTTATTTATTTATTTATTTATTTATTATTATTTTTTTTGTGGGTACCGGGGGTCAACCTCAGGACCTCGTGCGCCAGCAGGCGCCCGTGCCGCTGAGCAATATCACCGGCCCCTTTTTCGTATGTGGGTTCCAGGAGTCGAACTCGGGCCCTCGCGCTTGCCGGGCAGGCACTTAAGCCACTGAGCCATCTCACCGGCCCTTATTTATTTTTAAAGTGGAACATTCTGTGGCATTAAGTACATTCACATTATTATGAAACCGTTTTTTTTTTCCTTTACACTTATAAAAAAGACATCATTACCTGCTTTATCATCCTACCTGCTTTATCAAACTGTGTTCCTTCAGACCACACATTAGGAAATAGATTAGGTACAGGGAGAAATTTTTTAGGGAGTTCTATAACCACATGATTTTAATTTTCCAAGTGAAGTGTATAATACAAAGGCACTGTAAGATCTGGTAATTAAGACATTTTTTGCCTCTTTTTACCCATCTTTACTTATCTACCTTTATTTTTGGTTTAATTCTATAAATTTCCATGTACCTTTCTACCACAATGCAAAGAACTATATGCTCCTTGGAGCATCACATGTGGAGGCATTTGTGGGTGTTGCCCAGAAAAAGTTTGTGTGATTAAATAAATTTGGGATCACTAGGTTAAATAGAATTCCCTTTTGTGGGCTTTCTCAGATTTTCTTATTTTCTGGTGTGCATTTTTCTCTACAAGTCACAGAGGTGGCCTAAAGGTTTTACAAAGATATTTGATCACTGAATTCTACTACTCCCTGGGAATACTTTAAGACTGTTTTATAATGGAATATATCTTGGAAAACACAATACCATATTGCAGTTTCAGAAATCTATCACTCTGATTTTTTATAGTTATCTTTTGGCACTACATTAGAATATGTTCCATTGCTGTAATGGAATATCCAAGGCAGGGTATTTTATGAAGAAAAAAGTTTTATTTGACTCACAGTTTTGAAGGTTGAAGAGAATGGTACTGACTGTTCAGGTTTACTGAGTGCCCCCTTCACCTCATTCCATTATGGCAGATGGCATCACAGTTGGAAAAAATGCATGAAGGAGACATCAGATGGTAAACAGCAAGTAAGAAAGAGGGGAGGGACCAATATTATGCTTCTTTAACAACCCATTTTCATGGGAATGAATTCAATCTACACCTTTTGACGGTAGCACCCCCAGTGACCTAATTGTTTTATTTTTTTTAATTAATTTATTTTTTTTGTGGGTACTGGGGTTCGACCTCAGGACCTCACACGCTAGCAGATGCCAGTGCTGCTGAGCGATATCACCGGCCCTTCTTTTGTACATGGGATCCAGGAGTCGAACTCGGGCCCTCGTGCTTGCCAGGCAGGCGTGTATGCTGCTGAGCCATCTCACCAGCCCTCTAATTGTTTTACTCTAGGTTCTACTCTTAAAATTCCCATACTATCTCTTAGCACTGCCACACTGGGGACCAAACTTTCAGTACTTGAATTCCAGGGGACAAATCACATTCAAGGCATAGCAGACACTAAAAATATTTTTGTTTTGTTTTAAAGATTTGATTTAGTGTTTCATCACCTTGGAACGTATCACTTTTCCCTTCCACCATCTTCATTCAGAACCAACCTCCTGGCATCTCTTGTAACTTTTTGCTATTCATTTACTTTCAAATCTTTACCTCTCTTCAAAAGAGGTTATAGCAGGAAATATAAAATGAGGAGAAAAGAAATTCATTACCTAAGTTATGAAAATAACCTTATTCATTAAAATAACAGGATAGCCTAATGATTTAAAATAATTAAAATCAACTGTAAAAGAGAGGAGACTCAAGAGCTTTGGGTCATGGTGTGACACCAGGAATGTTCTAACGGGTCCATCTCAGAATGTCCTCCACAGACTTACACTCCCAATGTCAGCACAGGATGCAGATTAGAAGCGAGTCTATTTTCTAATGTGTCCTGTGCTATATTAATTTTGTCCCCCATCTGTACCCCAACTCTCTACCACTTTAAATAACAGACTCTAAGCTAAGATCAATGTACTCGGTCTACTCTGACTACAGGGGGAGGCAAGTCCCAGATCACAACCAGTGCCAAAGGACTGGATCAGAGCGCATCTGCTGTGACATATATGCTGCTTATCATTGCTAGTATTGCTCTCAAAATTTCCTCCCCCAAAAGTTAACACTGAACCACCAGTATTTTATAAGGATAAGATTCTGTGAGTCTTGGACTTCCAGGAAAATGGCAGAGTGGTGAACAGCAGAGAAACAGCTTCTCTGAGATTCGGTGTCCAGATGCTGGAATGTAGCAATGTGAGGAAGAGAAGAAGGAGGGGAGAGGGCCCCCAGGATCCAACAAGGATCTGAGGTGAGAATTGAACCTGTGGGGAGAGCAAAGAGAGAGAACTCATCACAGAAGAAGGAAGGAGCAAGTGACACTTTCTCCTTGAGCCCTGACTCACTGCATGGGAAGGGCGGTTTGAATCTGCAGACCTACCAGTGACTACTGGCTACCCCACAGGCCTCCTTGGAGAAATGCACCAGTGGAACATAGCAGCGGACACAGTGGACTGCAGTGGATGGTAAGTTATTCAGGTTCATGCACCCCCCAGGAGAGGGCAATTGGCCAGTTGCCATCTTACAAAGGGGCCAACTGAGCTCAGAACTCAGAGCAGCTGCAGGGTGGCTCCATCTAGTGGCTCCCAGTGT
This sequence comes from Erethizon dorsatum, assembly GCA_028451465.1. Lineage (NCBI taxonomy): Eukaryota > Metazoa > Chordata > Mammalia > Rodentia > Erethizontidae > Erethizon > Erethizon dorsatum. The sequence goes on along the minus strand of CM051825.1, from coordinate 53,316,418 downwards.
CAGGTCAGGCAGAACTGAGTTCAAATCAGCAGTAGGTCAGGGAGCTGAGTTCAAGCCAATAGGAGACACACAGAATATTGCAGGCTGAACAAATCAGGTTCCAGCCTTACAGCCAAAAACCAACCTGAACTTCAGTGGAACTAAAGATACAGGCTTGCTGATATTATCCACTACCCTGCCATAAGTCTACAGCTGATTTGCTAGGATTAATCAACATGGATCTGGGTTATGTCTGACCACTCTGTCCACCAGTGACAGCAGAGATATGCCGTGAACTGGACTTTTGTTTCTTCTTTTCTTCTTTTTATTTTTTTCTCCTTTTTTCTTTTTTCTTTTCTTTTCTTTTTTCTTGATTGTTTGTTCTATTTTTATGAGTGTGAATATTGTTTCTAGGTTTTTTTTTGTTGTTCTATTCTGTTCTTTTTATTTCTTCCTTCTCTTCCCCTCTTATCAATTTCCCGAAGTTGATGTAATCTTCCTTTGTCCTCCACTCTTGCTTCTAATCTCTTCCTCTTCTTCTATTTCTCTATCTTTTCCCCCATCCCCTTTTAAATTTTCTCCCAGAGGGTAAAATTGCCTTATTGAAGGAATATTTACTGCACACAACATTTCTGGTTTGTTTTAGATTTTGCTATATAACCACAAATGTAGTTCTTACAATTAAAGGTAACAAATTAATAGTTAACAGTTTGTCATTTTCTAGGCTGTGTTTGATGCTATTGTTATTGTTGATTGTACTACTTTAGTGAAGATGACATAATTGTTCTAATCAGTTGTTCTTCATGGTATGCCAAGATTAAGATTGCATAAAGGTAAGAAACAATAATATAGGCAAGCACCAAAGAACCAAGAGTTAGGCCAAATAGGCAGCAACTTCTCATCCCCAATAAATTGAAGAGATAGGATCTTGCAACAGACTCAAAACCCAAAAGCCAGCTATACCTGGATGACATCACCAAGAAGTAGTCATTTCCTAAGGGTTCTCTATACTACCAATAAAGCTGCCATGCCATAAGCAATTTACAAACATCAACCCAGGAATTAAACTAAAAGGAAAAATTGAGAAGAAACTTAAGCAGGATGCCACTCCAGACTTCCAGCTAACGAAAGGCAAACATAGGGGGCAACGAAGTAGAACAATTCAAAACTCCCCCTCCTGGAATCTCTGAAGTGCTAACAGTGGAAGTAACAAAGCAGATGAATAAGAATCTAGAAAAAAATCAAATCTGAAGTAATTTCTCAGATAACCACAGAGATGGTGACCATAATGAAAGACATGGTTAGTGATTCTAGAGCAAATAAAGATTACAAAAATAGAGGATTTTAGAAAAAATGATGAAAACCATGAATGCCCAAACATATGGAGAAAAATGGAATCCATGAAACAGATTCAAATGAATATCCAGGAGATTAAAAATTCCATTGAAAATACATGCAGCAGAATAAGCTAGTGTGAGGACAGAATCTCAAATATAGAAGATAGGACTGTGGTTAGCAATCATGAAAAGAAAGATTTCTTTAAAATAACAAGAGGCCATGAAAAATCAATCCAACAGCTGCTACATGGTGCAAAGAAGAATAACATAATATTTATCAGAGTCAATGAAAAACCAGGAGATAACACAAACAATATAAAAACCCTGTTCACAGAAGTAATGGCAGAAAATTTCCCAAGCATAGAAAAAGAATTTTACATACAAATAACTGAGGCATATAAACTCCAATTAGCCATAATCAAAAAACATGTACACTAAGGCATATAATAGTCAAGATTCCAGAAATTCAACACAAGAACAGAATATTAAAATCTGCTAGAGAAAAGAAACAAATTACCGGGCCGGTGAGATGGCTCAGCGGCATAAGTGCCTGCCCGGCAAGCACGAGGGCCCGAGTTCAACTCCCGGAACCCATACGAAAAAGGGGCCAGTGATATCACTCAGTGACACAGGCGCCTGCTGGCACGCGAGGTCCTGAGGTCGACCCCCGGTACCCACAAAAAAAAAAAAAAAGAAACAAATTACCTATACAAGAAAGTCCATCAGAATCACAGTAGACTTCTCAACACAAATCCTTAAGTCAAGGAGAGATTGGAGTGAATGAAGTATTTCAAGCCCTAAAACAACCTCCAGCCCAGATTGATGTACACCAAAAAATTATCTTTCAAAATTGATGGAGAAATATGATACTTCCATGATAAAGATACCTGAAGAAATTCATGACCACCAAACCAGCACTCCAAAATGTTCTGAAGGGCATTGTAGAAAGAGATGAGGACAAGAATTCCATGAACCCCAACAGAATGAATCCACCAGGCAAGACAAACAATTAAACAGAGGGAGGAAATAGGTGGGCAGGAGTCAACCACAGGAAAATAACATGATAAGGATAAGTCAATACATATCAGATATAACTATCAATGCAAATGGCCTCAATTCAGCAATCAAAAGAAACAGACTGGCAGAATGGACCAAGAAGCAAGATCCAATAATATGCTGCATACAAGAAACACATTTAATTAAAACAGAAATTCATAGAGTGAAAGTAAAAAAATGGAAAACAATACTCCATATGACAGGAAAGTGGAAAAAAATCAAGGATAGCTCTCTATTTGCAGACAAAGTGGATTTGAAGCCAAGACTTATTAAAAGAGACTATATCCTTGTAAAGGATCAATCCTTATAAAGGGAACAATCCAAGAAGAGAAAACAATCTTATAAAGGGAACATGGTATTGGCAAAAAATGGATCCAAGTATCAATGGAACAGATTAGAAGATGAAGGGACAACTTAACACACTCAGCCCCCCCTTATATTTGACAAAGAGCTAAACCCCTTCACTGGAAGAAAGATAGTATCTTTAATAAATGGTGCCAGAAAAACTGGCTTTACATATGCCAAAGATTAAAACTAGACCCATATCTCTCACCATGAACTAAACTAAACTAAAATTGAAATGGATCAAAGATCTAAATATTAAAACAGAAGCGCTGAATCTGCTGGAACAGGTAGAACACTTACAGACATAGGTGTAGGTAAAGATTTTATGAACAAAACCCCAATCACACAGGAAATATCACAAACAACCAGCAACTGGGATCTCACCCTATTAAAAAGTTTTGCACAGCAAAGGAAACCACCAACAGTGTGAAGAGACAACCCACAGTGTGGAAAAAAATTTGGACCCCTTCCAAAAATGGGCATCTGAGATAAATAGACACTTCTCAGATGAAGAAGTATAAGCATCAAATAAATATACGAAAAAGTGTTCAACATCACTGGTCATTCAATAGACGCAAATTAAAACAATGCTGAGATTCCATGTCGCTCCAGAAAGAATAGCTATTATCAATAAATCAACCAATAACAAATGCTGGTGGGGTGGTGGGGAAAAAAGGAACACTTCTCCACCGTTGTTGGGAGTGTAGACTGGAGCAACCACTGTGAAAACCCGAATGGGGATTTCTCAAAAAAAACTAAAACTAGAGGTTCCATTTGATCCAGCTATTCCCCTTCTTGTTATCTTCTCTAAAGAATTAAAAACATCATACCACAGCAATATATGCACAACCATTTTTATAGTGGCACAGTTTGTAATAGCTAAATCTCAGAAACACCCCAAATGCCCATCAACTGATGAATGGGTAAAGGAGATGTGTTTTTTATACAGTGGAGTACTACTCTGCCATAAAGAAGAATAAGCTTGAGATATTTCTAGCTAAATGGATGTACTTGACATCATACTCTTAAGCAAAATAAATCAGACACACAGATTTAAATACCCCATTGTTTCTGTGGTGTGAGAAATCAAAAGTGTAAATAAGGAGCAAAATGTACAATAAATACTTGGAAATAGGAAGAAAATGTTCAAATGAGAAGGGAAACAAGGATGGGGGAGAGGGAAAGGAGGGAAGGGACAAAAAAAATGAGAACAGAAGGAGAAATTGGAAACAAAGCTGTTATAAATGAGGAGAGGAAGAGGGGTTGGAAGAGAAGGGAGGGGAATCGGGAAAAAAGAATCAAGAGCTATCATGGAGAGGTACAAATTCCCTATGATGAATGTTATCATTATGTAAATCTAAAATGTACCAATGAAGAACAAATTAGATTAATAAAAGATTCTGTGAGTCTTTCACAATATTTATGTACAATGTATTCTATGGTAGACAATTATCCACTGGCATTAGAAATACTTTCATTTTGCCAAGAAAAATCAAAATAATTTTGATATGGATACCGGAATTAGCAATTGTTGCAGCCAGAACTTCAAAAACAGAGCTCTTTTAAATGCCAATCTAGCTTCATGGGAATCTTAGAAAATTTTTCTGTTTTTGACCACTGCAATAGTGTTTGGCCAACATCTAAATAGTTTAAGAACATTTGCTCATTAAAAGGCAGGAAACTAGTGAAAGTATCTGCCAAAAGTGGGAGACCCCTGAATTTAATTTTTTCTTCAGTTCTTCTTCTCTCCCTGAGGAATGCTATAGATTTGTCACTGGCTCCCCCAGGGATTTCGGATCTCTACCAATCCCAGTCTTGAAATTCCTATCTCTGTCTCTGTCTCTCTGTCTCTCTCTGTCTCTCTGCCTGTCTCTGTCTCTCTGTCTCTTTGTCTCTCTGTCTCTGTCTTGCTCTCTCTGTCTCTCTGTCTCTGTCTCTATCTCTTTCTATCTTTGTCTCTGTCTCTCTCTCTCTGTCCCTCTCTGTCTCTGTCTGTCCCTCTCTGACTCCCTCTCTCTCTCTCTCTGTCTCTCTCTCCTATACCTCCAGCACCCTCTCAACATTGTTGCAAAATGAAGCTCAATCACCACAATCACTTCCACAAATAAAACCAGAGAGACAGGTTGTTTGAATGTAGCCTCTATGATCCTGTAACATAGACTTCACCGAAAAACAATGCTGTGGATTGAATCATGCCCTTTTAAAAAAGACATGTTAAAGTCTTCACTGCTGGTACCTATGAATATGTCCTTTTTTTGAAATATGGTCTTTCCAGATGTAATCAATTTATAATGAGGTTACTTTGCATTAGGGTGAGATCTAAACCTAATCACTGATACATGTATGAGAAAGAGATTTGAAGACACAACTAAAACCAGAAAGAAAAAGCCTATGTGAATATAGGGGAACAAATTACACTGGTCTGACCACAAAGCAAAGAATATCAAGAATTACTGGAAAGCCCAGAAGTTATAAAGAGTCAAGGAAACATTCTTCCCTGGAGACTTCAGAGGAAGTATCAGATCATTCCTAATGATGAATGACCATGAAATCTTGATTTCCAAGTTTGAGCCTTCACAAGTATGAGAGAATACAGTTTTACTGTAAGCCACATATTTTGTGATAGGTATTGGACCTAGGAAAGTATTATAAGGAGTGAGAGCACAGGTCTAGCTATTTGCATAAAAATTAGAGATAAAATAATCTGGGAAGAATGAAGCCCAGATTAACATGCAAATAACTTATGATTCATTGTGTGTTCTGAACAAGGAAACTGATGTGGGGAGGCAGGCAGAGATAAGCACATGAATCTCCTCTTGTGTCATGTTACCAGCCCAGAGCTGGTCCTATGAAATATAGAGACCGATAATAGCTTTTAAACTAAGAAGTATTATTGCATCCTTTACAAAGATAAGTTGTATTCTTCACCTCTGGCATCCATGAATGTGACCTTATTTGGAAATAAGAACTTCCCAGATGAAATCAAGTTAAAATGAGGCATACTGGATTAAGATGGGCATACTCTTACCCTAAATCTGAAAACTGTCAGGTTTTCATTGTGCATATGTCACTCTAGTGTAGGAGATGAACTAGAAATTAAAAAAAAAAAAAGCCCTTGAGCCCAAGGACTGGACTTGGAAACTGGATGAGCCCTAAGGAGTATCATCTTGGGATGATCTTCACACAAGGAAATTCGGAAGGATACTGAGGCTGAGTGAGCGTATATAACATTACTGGAAGTGTGCGAGGGTTAGGTTATGGCTAGTTAGGGTCAGTAGGTTCTTGATGTCCTGCTGATGTATTCTCCTGGCCTCTGATTAAAATCTTGCAGTGATCTTTCCTCCTTCACACATTTGTAATGCAGTAGTTAGAGGTGGTCTGCATTTGTCTAATAATCAATATTCCTAAACAACTTTAAGATATAGCACTGGATTTTGCTCTAATGGATTCATCCACATGAACTCTGTCCATCACGATATGATCAAAGAACAGACTGAGATCTGCAGGAGATAGAATGCTTTTCTCCATGCCAATTACTGACTCGGAATGATCCATCTGTCCTCTGTGGCAGCGAGCCCTGGGTCACCAGAATGTCCAGGCATCTTTGCACATCAAGGCTTTGTTCTGTCTTTTAAGACTTTCTCATGGCTCTGCTCCTCTGAGTCCTCAGCTGGTTTGTTCAGTCTTGTACCTTCTACAGAATGTCAAGGTTAGCATGAATTTCCCTTTGGCTCCTGGCTAACATCCACATGCCTTGTCACAAATTTTTTTTGGCCTGGTTCTAATTTTTCTTGACTTAATGTTCTCTTGAATAACCAAATAAATGCCTGTCTTTTCCTTTGTTCTTTTTAATTAAAAAGTGATATTACTTTCCCTACATACAATCTTTTCCTGAGGCTATATTTTAGTAAGTCTCAATCTGCCCTTTTCTTACAAAAAGGATGTGCCAGCAGAAGAAACTGAACATGTGAAGTAAAATAAGTCTGTTATCACCTATGTAAGCTATGATAACATTCAAATAGTCTCAAATTCAATAATATTTTACTTTTGATTAGGTCCATCCTTTGCTTTGTTCTGCCTAATAAAAAAGTTTGATTTTGGGCCAGTGAGATGGCTCAGCAGCATAAGCGCCTGCCTTGCAAGTGTGAGGGCCCAAGTTCGACTCCCGGATTCCACATACGAAAAAGGGGCCGGTGATATCGCTCAGCGGCACGGGTGCCAGTTGGCGTGCGAGGTCCTGAGGTCGACCTCCCGGTACCCACAAAAAAAAAAAAAGAAAGTTTGATTTTTTTCTTATACCAACCAGTGACAAGACTTTTAAACAGAGTTTTGTATAAGGAAAAAAAGACCATACACTGTATGAATAATTTGAATAAGAGTGATTTAAAATTGCATATTAGTGAGAATGTATGTATGCAAGCAACAGAAATTCAACTGTATTAGGTTAAAAGAGGGGACACTCTTGCCTTACTTATAACTAGAATTTCAGGTATTAGAAATTAAAAATTTGGGAATCTGAAATAATATTTTCAATTGAGAAAGTTGTTAAAATCAAAACGGAGTCACTATTGTGAAGCTCTAACCAAAAAAATAAACAAATACAGTTGGCCGGTTACGAAGGAAGGGATCCTATGCGTGTCTGCCTGATTGATAGCAGCAACTTCGCAGAAAGCTGTGCCAGAACCACAACCTTGCACAAAAGTCACCACAACCTCACACAAAGTATGTTTCTTCATGAGTCAGCCCAGTCACCGTCCCGCCTTAGACTGGATCCACCTCATTATAAATCCTTGTAGCCACGGATTATTCTTTTACAACATCTTACAGAATCCTCTTCATTTCACCTTTAAAAACTTCACCTTGCCTCGACTCTGTATATTTTCACAGTTCACTATGGCACATGTATTCCCATCGCAAGGCTCTGCCAGACCCCAAAAGTTATCGTTATTCTTTGGAGGTTCTCTCTTTCTGATTGTTACTTAGGTCAACAGACATAAAAAGCTTAAGAACCTCAAATGGTGTTTTCAGTTGTGTCTGACTTTTTTGATCCAGGGGGTTGCTGTGCTGCTTCTCAAAAGGCTGAGTCAGGAGGATGATAAATTTGAGGCCAGCCTCGGCGACACAGCAAGACCCTGTATCAAAACCCAAACCAAACCAAACCCCAAACCAAACCAAACCAAACCAAACCAAACCAAACCAAACCAAACCGAGAACTACTTGGCAGGAGAGTAGAAGCACCCTAAGACAAATAATGTTACCAAGGAGGAAGTCGTATGCTGGGTTGAGAAAAAAAGAAACAAAGAAAGAGGTTTTATGTATGTTCTGAATCCTAGCTAAAGACAAGTCTGTGAGAAGTGAAAACTTCTCCCAGTACAGTAAACTCACAAGGAACAGGAAAGCACCTCAATGGAATGTTCTTCAAGGAAAGAGACTGGACAACATTCTTCCTTTCAGTCAAAAGTTCTTAGCAGGAAAATGACTGCTTTATGAACCCTGCTTTTCATCTAACCTAAAATGTGTATGCATACACAATCTACAAATTCTGTGCAGAGAATAAAATCTCATGTGATATGGGATTTTTTTGAATGCAGAGTTCTTTTTTCCTAACAGGTTTGTCTGGTCTATTAGAGAGCACTGCTGCTTTTTGATTCTTTTTGGCAGTTAGCAAAAAACTAACCAGAAGAGCAAAGATTGCAGTCTTTACTTCCTCTGTAAAGTCTCCCCATTGTCAGGGAGAATATCTCTATCCTCCAATTTCCCCAAATGCTTATAATAAATTTAGTACATTCTGTTTGTAATTCAGTGACAACATTTTTACATATTCTGTTTTGAAAAAGTTTGGATAGCATCAACTTAAAGGACAACAGCAGTAATAACTAGTTTTGAGCAACTGTTATGTCAAGTTAGATGCTAATTATGTAGGTATGTTGCTTGTAAAATGGATTTGTCCTATTTTTAGATGACAAATCTGTGAGTCACAAAAGTAGAGCAACGTATTGTATCCTTGATCAAAAGTTAATAAGAGGCAGAGGCAAGATTTAAATCCACAGGTATGTGGCTCCAAATCTTCTGGAGCAGTTTGAAAGGAAAATGTTTAGAGAAAGAGAGTCCACTGAATGGCTATGGCTACAATCCAGGTCACAAGAGACAGTATCTTGAAGTATGGTGATGGAAATAAAAATGGAGAAAACTTGAGGATGAAAGGATATGTTATGGAATCATCAATAGATTTTAATATACAAGTTGTGCTCTGTACCATCCATCAATGTTTTAACATTTTTCCAGTACTCAGAAATCATGCTTCAGCTGAGAGTGGACAGTTGTGGCGGGTGATGATGTAAGGCTGCTCTTACTGTTTAAACATGAATGTTCCCCAAAGATTCCTGTACGGAAGGTGTGAGAGTTATGATTTATCAAAGAGATAACCCATTTATGAATTTATAACTGAATGGGCTATTAGGAGGTGGGATGTACTTGAAGGTCATGGGAACATGACCCTGGGAACTATAGCTCGTCTTTGCACTTTTCTCTGTGGCTCTCTCTCATCTTCTTTGCTTCCTGGCTGCTATGCCCTGGGCAGCTTGGTCTACCACACCCTTCCACCATGATATTGCAGCCTCACCTCAGGCCCCAGCAATGACATAAGCTATTGACTAAAACCTCTGAAACCATCAGCCTAGGTCAACCTCTCCTCCTTTAAATTGTTATTCATGGATAGGTTGTCTCTGAGTTTTTGCATCTCTTCTACCTCAAACTTTTTCCTCTCAGTGTGTCTTAAGAATATGAAAGAACTTATAAAAAAGAACTCTAGATGTGTCTTTCCCTCAGGGCTCAGATTGAGAAACAGGGGATATGGGTAGGATTCTTTGAGGATCAAGGAATTGGTCACATTGAAGTTAAAAAATAAGAAAACTCTAAGAATAGAAGTTTTCCTATTTCTATTAATTATGATGCCAAGAAGACTCGTGGCTGGCCAGCCTGCAGTGCCAAGAATTACCACTCTGACATTTTCCTGCTACTTTCAATTCATGTTTCCTTTGACTGTGTGGATAGTCTCAGTAAACTTCCAACTCTTCAAATAATGAATGGAAAGTTAAATGCAGATTTTACTTACTTGAAGGCATCAATCACTTTAAATTATATGAAGGAATAAATAACAGGGAAATCTCACTAAATTTTCAAAATCAAATTTAATATTTTTAGGACAATATATTCAGTCATCTATTAAAGTCATGTCATTTTAGCACCACAAAAAGGCCTGATGTTAAAAAATTCTTTCCTAGAGACCATTTTCAGATTGCAGTTAAAAAATAAAACAGAAGAACATGACTAAATTCAGAATTTCAAGCAGAAATTTGGAATGTAATCTACCTTCTTCAATATGCATTTCCTTTTCTTCCTTTCTTCCACTCCCCTTCTTTTTTTCTTCTCCTTTGTCCCATCTCCCTGTAATTCTTTTTAATATCATCTTATGTTTTTCCAAATTAACCCAGCAGAGGGCGAATGTTCTTTGCTTAAATTTTGTAAACCTGGAGGAAAGTCAGCTCTAAAGACCTGTCTTCCTCTTTAAGCACATGACAAATATATATTTGCACTTTCCTGTGTCCCTAACTATTCACTCTTCTCTTACAATATTTCCTGGTTAAGAAGACCATAATGGAGACACCAAGAAATAATGATTTCTTTCTCTTTCTCTCTTTCGTTCTCTTTCTCTCTCTCCCTCTCCCTCCATCTCTCTTTCACTAACAACCTGCATGTTGTTTCTAATAAAAAAAATGTAGTCTGCTTTAGATGACATGATACTCTACACAGAAGACCCCAAAAACTCCACTAAAAAACTGCTAGATTTAATAAGCAAATTCAGTAGTGTAGCTGGATACAAAGTCAATACTCAAAAGTCAATAGCCTTCCTGTACACAAATAACAAACTTACTGAAAGAGAAATTAGGGAAACAATACCTTTCACAATAACATCCAAAAAAATGAAATACCTAGGAATCAACCTCACAAAGGATGTAAAAGACCTCTATACTGAAAACTACAGTACTCTGAAAAAGGAGATTGAAGAGGATATCAGAAAATAGAAAGATATCCCTTGCTCCTGGATAGGAAGAACCAATATAGTGAAAATGGCCATACTTCCAAAATTGTTATACAGATTTAATGCAATTCCAATCAAAATTCCAACAGCATATCTCACAGAATTAGAGAAAACAATCCTAAAATTCATTTGGAATCAGAAGAGACCTAGAATAGCAAAGGCAATTCTGGGCAACAAAGACAAGGCAGGGGGCATCACAATCCCCGACTTGAAATTATACTATAAAGCTACTGTGATAAAAACAGTGTGGTACTGGCAAAAAAACAGACCTGAAGATCAGTGGAACAGATTAGAAGATGCTGAAACAACCCCAGACATACTAAGCCACCTTATCTTTGACAAAGGTGCCAAACACATTCGCTGGAAGAAAGATAGCCTCTTTAATAAATGGTGCTGGAAAAACTGGCTCTACACATGCCGAAGATTAAAACTAGACCCATATCTTTCACCATGCACTAAACTAAATTCAAAATGGATCAGAGATCTAAATATTAAAACAGAAACATTAAATCTGCTGGAAGGTAGGATAGGTAAAACCCTTGGAGACATTGGTGTAGGCAAAGACTTTATGAATAAAAACTCAACCGCACGGGAACTATCCCAAAGAATCAATAACTGGGATCTCATCTTATTAAAAAGCTTTTGCACAGCAAGAGAAACCACCAACAGAGTGAAGAGACAACCCACAATGTGGGAAAAAATGTTTGCCAGCTGTTCCTCAGACAAAGGATTACTATGGAGAACATATAAAGAACTCAAAAAAATCAGACCTCCCAAATTTAAAGACCCACTCCAAAAATGGGCATCTGAGATGAATACACATTTCTCAGATGAACAAATACTAATGGCAAATAAATATACCAAAAAATGTGCAACATCACTAGTCATTCAAGAGATGCAAATTAAAACAACACTGAGATACCATCTCACCCCAGAAAGAATGGCTACTATAAAGAAATCAACTAATAACAAATGCTGGAGGGGCTGTGGGGAAAAAGGAACCCTTCTCCACTGTTGGTGGGAGTGTCGACTGGTACAGCCACTGTGGAAGTCAGTGTGGAGATTCCTCAAAAAGCTAGGGTTGGAGGTCCCATTTGACCCAGCTATTCCCCTTCTGGGCATCTTCCCAGAAGAATTAAAAACATCGTACCACAGCGATATATGTGCACCCATGTTTATAGCAGCACAATTTGTAATAGCCAGATCTTGGAAACAACCCAAATGCCCATCAACTGAAGAATGGATAAGAAAGATGTGGTATTTTTATACAATGGAGTACTATTCAGCCATTAAGAAGGATAAACTGGAGACTTTTATAGGTAAATGGATGCAACTCGAGAAAATACTCATAAGTGAAATAAACCAGAAGCACATGTGTAAGCATCGTATTGTCTCTCTAGTATGAGAAACTGAAAGAGTAAATAAGATCCAAAATATACAATAGACATGGTGAATCAAAAAGAAACTGGTCAAAAGGAAAGAGAGACTGGAATAGGGAAAAGAAAGAAGGGAAAGGTGAAAAAATTGTATATATATATATATATATATATATATATATATATATATATGATGGTTAAGATAGTTACACTACCAATTTTACTTAGTTCATTGAAGAGTAAGGTTTGTGCCAATAATGTTTGGACAATTGAATGTTAATGTCTGGTATCCTGAATAACTAATTTAAAGATAGTAATACGTAATGTATTAACCATTGTTACCCTCCTATTATGTTGTTTCGAAAATTTGTTCTTCTTTTGATTTGTTTTGTTTTTTCTTCTCTTTAGAAAAAAAAAATGAAAAAAAAATGTAGTCTGCTTCATGGGACATGTGTTTAAAACCAGTTAAAAATGATGTAATTTCTACATCTAATTTTATGTTGCTATAAAACTTTACCCCTAAATATGTATATAAAACACCAAACATTAAAGTTAGAAAATCGGATCGGTAAACTGATAGTAAACCAGGAAAGGAAAAAAAATGACATTAGAGAAGTAAAGTTAATAGAAGTTATGGCTCAATTTAATCATAATGATGTGATTGCCTTGTATTTAGTTATGTGAGCTGTCATTTTACTCTGCAGTGAATGGCTTTTGAAGATACACTATGAAATAACAAATGAAGCTCATACAAACATAGGGCAGCAAACTACTTTGATCAGTCTTTAAAGAAAATACAGCATACATTTGTGCTTCACATAAGTAAATAATAAAACAGTTTAACTCATTTGAAGTGAGTGAATTTTGAAGGTTCAGGATTTCATCTGCTGATATTTTGGAAATCTTGCTTCAATTCAAAATGCTTGTTCATAGACTTTTAGCAGTATTTTTTTCTTTACTTGTTTATAAGGTTGGTTGGTTGATTTAAATTTCATGTCCAATAGACAAACACACTGTCTTACCATTTTACTGAAGAGAAATGTGGACTGTAACGTGAAAGTTGCTTATCCATTCATTCAACGGTAATACTGAGCTCCTCCATACCTTTCTGGTACTGCCCTGTGATGGCGTCCTGGTTAGGAAACAGAGACAGGGCTCCTTTCCTCACAGAGTTTTCAGTTTGGATGCTCTTCTTCATTCTCCTCCTCAACTAGAAACTTGCTGCAAATCTTTTCATACCATTTTATATCCATATCCATATCCGTATCCATACACATGTCCTTTTTGAGTGTGTTGATATGTTTTCATATAAATTGGATTCAACCCATTATGTTGTGCTATGACTTACTTTGTCTTGTCTATTACCAGTGTTAACTTCAGTGTGTGTCACCTGACCAACCATATGGATTTTAATTACTTCTTAATATTACAAATAAGGACATGCCACAATTCACTATTTTGTTCCCTGTGGGCAACATATAAATATTTTCCATATTTTTACTGGTGACTATAATGTGTTAAGGAATATCCTACCTTCTCATAATCATTCTACCTTCCAGCTCACTTCTGTGGTTCCCCGTGGTCAGCATTTCTGGTGGGAACTACATTCCTCCCATTTGACTACCTGATGTGTATTGTTCCTTCTTGACCAATTTATATGCATAATCATTCATAAAAATCACCCTTTGGCAGACATCTTCACCCTCAGCATCCTTGTGCTTCTTCAGTTCACAATATCCACTTGGTAAAGATTTGCATCGTGTAACTCCAAATCTCTGTTTATTTTCTAGCTACATTTGTGCAGCTGCACACATTTGTATAAAAACTGACAACCAGGCTGACAAATCTTATCAGATCATGTCAATCCTTAAACTGACTGCCAGGCTTCCTGACAGTCATCGTGGCAGTCAACTTTCCATTACTGAAACAAAATATCTGAGATAAACAACCTAAAAAGAAGAAAAAATTATTTTGGCTCAGAGTTTTGGATGTTGCAGTCCACAATTGATTGACCCTGGCGCTCTTGGTCCTGTGATGAGGGTGCACATGGAAAGCACATGGTGGAGCAAACTCTCACCTCACGACAACAGGAAAGCAGTAAGACAGAGAAGAAGGAGGAAGAGGAGGGGGAAGAGGAGGAGGAAGAGGACAAGCGACAAGAAATAGCATCCTCAAATTCCATTAGAGAGAACACTCTCAATGGCCTAAAACTTACCTCCTACTAAGCCCAATCTGTTAAAGTTTCCACCATCGCCCAGTGGTGCCACAGGTGGATGACCAAGGCTGTAACACACGGACCTTTGGAGGACATATCAGATCCAACCTACAGCACTGTTTCATAGTCAGTTCACTCACCAGGTCTCCTAGATGACCATTTTACAGCTTCTGTCTTCTTAAAACTTCCAACACCCCTCCCCCACAAGGTCATTTTCACTTGCAACTAATATTTCACAACCCAATGAGATATTTAAGCCAGAAAAAACAAGGAGAAAACTTTTACCTACTCCAGCCACTTTTTAACCCACCCCAGATGGTCCTTAACTGCATTCTTTCTCACCTCGGTCTCTCCTGTTCTCCTTCCTCCTACTTACAGCCCAGAATTTCCTTTTTACTCTGAATTCCAAAGCGTACTTCTCTTACTCTAATACTCTGAGCTCTTCCTGCCTCACGACCTTAGTGTTAGATGTTACCTTAACAAGAGGTTTCATGTTCTCCACATTATCATTGTTCCCGTCACTTCATTCACAGGCACACCCTGACCAAAATACTTGACATTTTCCTAACTCCAAACATGTATAGTTCATGTCCATTAGACACTACTACATTTGTCCATGACTCATTCTCACGTAAAGTGGTATTTTCCTCATTTTTAAATCATTCTTATTATCTCCCTACTCTAAAAATTAAGATTAATTAAAACAACTATCTTTCATTTGTTTTGTTTTGTCTTTTATTTTTTTCATACATTTTTCAAGTTTATGGCACAGTTCTTTGGCATAATAGGTGCTCTATAAAAGAGGGCAAAATGACAAATGAATACCTCTAAGGACACATGTATAAAATTTATCTAACTCGTGGGATTCCTGGGTCTCATGGTGTACTCATTTAAAATCTGAGAGCTTCCACTAAATTTTCTTCTAAAATGTGTAGGCAAACTTAACAGTTTTATACACTGTATCTTAACAGTATTTGTTTCTTTACATTTTTATGAAAATTGTATATTACTAGTTTGAGTAATCTTTGCCAATCTAATTGCCAAAGCAAATCTTTCTTTGTTTTAAGTTGCTTTTCCTAGATTACTTTTTGAGTTGAACATAATTTCCTACTCTACTGCACATTTATGGTCTTTAACAACCTGGATGTGTATGCAGGTTTTAAGAATTTTAAAGTTATACTTTTGTCATTTATTTGTACTCTAAATAAAACCAGTATATTTTTCCCTTCCTTTTTTATTAATATATGTTTGGAATACATCATAAATACATTTAAAGTGGGTAATTAGTTCATATACATCTAACATTTTGATCCTTTTTCCCTCCTCTCTTCCCATATTCTGATTCCCTTTCGATCTTGAATAAACAGGACTCTGAGGTTGAATTCTATCTTGGGTATTTTCTCCCTAACTTTTCACTTTCCAGTTATTCAGTGGGACATGTTTGTCCTCTGCCTTGAGCAAAAATAAAAAAAAGTGGTTAACCTCATTTCATTTGTGGTCACTTTTAGGTAACACAAATAGTATAGATTTAGTAAGTTCACAGCCAGGCTTGGTGGTGCATGCCTGTAATCGCAGAACTTGGGAGGCTGAGGCAGAGGATCTCTATGAGTTTGAGGCCAGCCTGGGCTACATTGTGAGTTCAAGGTCAGCCTGAACTACACAGTGAGATCCTGTCTCAAAAAAAAAAGTAAGAAAGAAAGTTCAAAGAGCATGCAAATAATATTAAATTAGAAACTGTGCTGTATTAACTCAAAATTCCAATGTTGTTTTAAAGTTTTGGCTTGTGTGGAAGAGGGATTAGGAAAGGGTATTTATTGTGTTTGACTTTTTCATCTTTTTCCTACTCTGTCACCATTGGTAACTTCAGTTTCTGGCCCCTTTGAGCCCGAGATATTGTAGAGAGAAAAAAAAAAAAAAAAAGAGTTAAAGGGAGAGTGTGGAAAATTCTTAATCAGTGATGAACACTGCAACCAGAAGGAATCATGATACCATGATTTTTTGTTGTTGTTTTTCAGTTTCTTTTTCCTTTTGGTGGGGTTCATGGCAGATATTTAAATTAGACTTGCAAGCTTGATTTTGCCTGAGTTTTCCTGGATGGTCTCATCTTTTGAACTGGTACTCTTGTAGTTCACGTCTAGGATATGATCTTTTCCTAATCACTTATGGAATTTGACACATTGTTCTGATACATTCGGAGAGAACAAATGAATCCTAACCCAACAGCAGCTTCTGTGGCTCATCAGATCAGCAGCTCACAAGCCCATTTTACAGTTTTGATATTGCCCCAAGGATAATGAGGCACAACTCTTACCTCCAAATGCATTGGACATTAGCAGACTCTCCTTTCAGCCAGTAAAGCTTTTCTTACTATTCTTGAGATAACAGAGGGGCACTATGCATTTTCTCACCAAGAAGGATGCAGCAATTCACTCCAGATGTCTTCTTTACAAATATTTCCTAAAGTTTCCATTCCATACCTCTCTCCCCAACAACTGCCCAGATCCTTTTATGATATGAATAGGAGGATTAAGAGACACATCACTTGTTTTCAGATATCTGTTTTTAATATTTATATTTTGGTTGATATTTCATTTTTGAGTATGTTACATCTTGGACTCATTCTACAATTGTCAATTTAAGAGTATTTTACATAAATTTTATCTCCTCATTCCATAACATATTTTTTTTGTAATTTTGTCACACCAAATCTTAATATTTTTACCCAATAAAACATTCCAATATTCTCCTTAGTATGTGTGTATTATTCAAGAAGACTACTCCTAACCTAAAGTAATACAAATATACTTTTTCGTTTATTCTAAAATTTTTACTGCTTAGGGTGTTTGTATTTGAATATTGGATTCCATTTGGAATTTATTCTGATGTATTTTATAGTATAAATCATCTGATTTTATTTTATTCCAAATGGAAAATCAATTGGTATTAAAATAGACATGGGCCGGTGAGATGGCTCAGCGGCATAAGCGCCTGCCTGGCAAGCGCGAGGGCCCGAGTTCAACTCCCAGAACCCACATATGAAAAAAGGGCTGGTGATATCGCTCAGCGGCAGGGGCGCCTGCTGGCGCACGAGGTCCTGAGGTCAACCCCCAGTACCCACAAATAATAAAAATAAAAAAAATAAATAAAATAAAATAGACATGCTTTCCTCAGTGATGTGGAATCCCATCTGCACCTTTATTGCCAATCTAATTCCTAAGTAGAATTCAGACCTGATTAAGTACAGATCCCTTTTCATAGTAGTGGTAAGCATTCTCTATTAGGAAATGCCGAACAACTTAGTTACTGATCTGAGTAACATCTATGTTTTATGTTTCCAGAAAGTCTACAGGACACGCAATAGTCAAGGTTGCAAATGTCTTAACTATTTCTGAGATTGTTATATGCCTAAAAATGAAAATTAGATCACATGATAAACTATAAAACCATTAAAAATTTAAATATTATATTTCAAATCTTATTTTATTTAATTAATTAATTTTTTTTGTGTGTGTGGGTACTGGGAGTCAACCTCAGGAACTCGCGCTTGCCAGGCAGGCCTTTATGCTACTGAGCTATCTCACCAGCCCGATATTTAATTAATTTTTGACCAAAATAAATCTTGAGTGAACTCTCATTGTAAATCATAGCTGTAATTGTCTCAAATCACCTCCAAAAGTTATTTTTAGTAGAATAAAAAATTTCCATTGTAAATTGTGCATTTTAAATTAGTATTATTAATAATATTCTATATTATATACTATTCCATTACAAAATATTGAGTGGTTTAATAAATTTTAATTCTGTATATCCTTGACATTATATCTACCCTTGGTTTGAAATGGCCAAAGGAGAGAAAAATCTGATTTCAACAAATTTGTTTCAAATTCAGCTGAATCTGCCAGGTTGCAATAATGGACTGACATGATGGAATGACATAAATATTGTTATGTCTTCAATAAATTGACTTGTGTTTCTCCTGAGGAGGAAAAAACAAAGGCCAGCAATATCAAAACATTTTATTTTTGTCAGTTTCATTCTGTAGGTAGCTTTTATACATTTTTGTATCTTAAAATCCCCTGCACAGTGAATGTATGGAATAATTTTTATGAAACCCAAAAGGTAAAAAGAGAAATAATGTCAATTTCCTTTTGGTAAGCTACTTTGAAGAAAACTATATTTAGATTGAAAACATAATGAGAATATATCACAGTATGAAATTCACACCACATTTATCTAATAACAAATCCTTGTAAGGATGAAGACTTAAATAAAAATTACATAGCAATCTGTTAGCTGGAAGTTTGAGGTCAGGCTTGACAGATAAAAAACTCGAAAATTCTTTTTGCCATCTGCTTGAATTACCATGTGGTTGCCGGAGGAATTCATGTGACCACTGTTTGCATATATTTCTAAAGCAATACAGGATGATTTGGAGCCCAAACTAGTTCTACAGTGCTCTCACCTGAAAGAAGGTGAAAGTACAGTCAGTGTTCAAGACTCACTGGTTTGATAATTATAAGAGGAAAGCAGAGAGAGGAGGTAAAGGAGGAGACAGACAAAAACATTACAAATTTTATGCCTATTAAAATTTGACCTTTTTTTCTTTGCTTTCAAGGAAATAAAAAAAAAAAATCCACCATGTTACATCAGGTCTTTTCTTGGGCTACTATAAAAGATAAACTCACACTTTGAAGAAACTTTGACCTCATTCTCGAAGCTGTTCTGTTGGCTGTTTTTAAACCTTTCCACACAAATGGCAGCTGTCAGTCCCTGTTTCAACCACCTAAAGAGCTGGGCCTTCCTATGGAGTGAAACTTATGCCCCAGTCCTGCCGCTGTTTAAAAAATACTATAAAAACAACAATAGTCAAACAATACATCAATAATAAAAGCAACTAATTTTGTTAATTGTTCATTTAATATGTGTTAATGATTGCTCTAAGTGCAACAGGGGAATTTTTTCATGCATACCTGACCTTATCTATGTGAGGTAGATGCTCTCATCAGCCCTACACTTTGAAAGTATAATATAAATCAAGATGACACAATTTATAGGCAAGAGAGTTCACAGAACAGCCTGAGTCTCTGCTCTGAACCACTGAGTTCTGTTTCTTGCACGTGGGAGCAAAAGCGAAAATAAGAGGTTACACCCCGTCTTTGAGTTTCCTGATGTCAAAGGACAAAGAGGTCCAGGGAAAAACAATGTGGTTAAATGCTACCTTCTGAGTGCTGGTCAAAGGTAAGAGGAAGCATGGTACTTATTGAATGGAAAGGGGGAGAGATGCGTAGCAGACTGCCACTCTTTAGGAAATCCAGTGAAGAAAAAAAAAAAAAAAAGAAAGAAAGAAAAAGGCTTCTGCCCTCATCCCCTGGCACCAGAGCAGCCATATGATATAGTTTCAGGAATACTTAGATAAGCTATCTTTCAAAAGTTCAAGTATAAAGTTCTTCAGAGGTACACCCAGTGTCATCACAACAAAGGCTGAGAATCCAAGTTGAAGAATGATGGAGATTGAATTGGCACTAAATTTATGACAGATTTGCAACTTTTCAGTATACACCCAAGTTGGGAAAATATTTGGAGGAATGCTTTGCAATATTTTGGCAAAATATAAACAAATGAAACAGAGAATGAAAGTATCTGAATTTGAATTTTTCTTAAAAATCATGTCAGAAATTTCAAATGGAGATTCAACTAAAAAAGGCAAAATTTGCATAGCCTTATTATAACTTCTATTTAGATTAAACAGAATTTCTCTATGGGTAGCTTATTCATTTTTCATTCATTTATTCAACAAACATTTCCTAAGGGTTTCCCTAGCACCAGGCCCTTTTCTGGCTATGTGCTAGTAGTGAAATAGTGAACAAAAGAGATAAAACCTCTGCTTTTGTGAAATTATACTGTAATGGAACTTACCACTAATAAATGAGTAAATGAAGAAACAAAATGTATCATATGATAGACAAAATCTTTTTTTCTTTTTTTTTTTTTGTGGGTACCGGGGGTCGATCTCAGGACCTCGCGCACCAGCAGGCACCCATGCCGTTGAGTGATATCACCAGCCCTTGTTTTTAGTGTGTGGGTTCCGGGAGTCAAACTCAGGCCCTCGCACTTGCCAGGCAGGCGCTTATGCCACTGAGCCATCTCACCGGCCGTGATAGATAAAATCTTACAAATAGATAACAATGAATATGGGGCAGTGATAGATAATGTTTGGGATCTAATTTAAATGGAATGTTTAGAGGTGTGGTTAGCATAGCTGGCGACAGTAAATATGTGACTAAAATAAGAGGATGGAAGTAGTTATGGTGAGTGTTAGAAGAAAAGTATTCCAGGAAAAGAAAAGCTCTTATTAAAGAGATCTCAGCTGGACCCAAAGAAGCAAATACCATTAAAGCTTATTGAGTGTCTTAGTCATTTTTCTAATTGCTGGACAAAACGCCAATCACCTGCAACTAAAAGAAGGAGAGATTTATTTGGCTCATGTTTTAGTCAATAGTCAGTGGCTCCAAGGCAAGATGGCATGGCACAGGGATGTGGCAGAAAAATAACTGCTCACCTCATGGTAGACAGGAAGCAGAGAGTGAAGGGTGGAGTAGAGGAGGGAGAAAGACCCTTGCAGATCATGTGCCCCGATCTGCCTCTTCCAATCAGGTCCCACCTCCTAACAACACATTTGGTGTAATGCCTAAACAAATCACCTTTCAAAAGCCCTACCTTTGAGTCTACTAGGCTTTGGGGGAACATCTAGATAGAAACCATAACACTGACAGAGGAGTATAGCTCAGGAGATGAAGCTGAGGAGTGGGCAGGGAAAATTACACCACAGCACTAACATCTTGAGTGAATGTTTACGTTTCATTATAACTTCATCATGAAAGCCCTGGAAGCTTTTAAATACAGTAATCATATAATTTATTGTCCAAGTCAGCATTTTTGGAAACAAAAAGGCATTTTTTCCTAATTAATACATTGTGACAACAGAAAAACTGAGGCCATTCTAAATAAAGTGGGTCATACAGTTATCCTAGTTTTAAATAGCTTTCTCAAGATCTGATTGTGATTTTCAAACAATTGCTCTGAATTGAGTTGTGAATGAGATTTTGTGGAGTAGGAATGGAAACAATGAGAAGGTTCTTTTTTTCATTAGCCTAAATTTCATTGAGTAGTATATTTGATAAGTGCAGTAGTGGTGAAGATTTTATTTATTAAACAAATGTGTATGAGCCAGAAAGCAAGTGATGTATTTGGATGTAGAGGCCACAGGATTTGCTAATAAGGTAGAGGGATGGGATGCTGTTAGAGATAAGGGCCGATGACAATAGAATGAAAAGTGACTCTTAAGTTCTTTGACTTCAGCCATTACATGGATGCAATTGTCATTTATAGTGATCTGGGTTATGGAGAATCCCAAGAAGGTACAAAATTATTATTTTGTTCATAATGAGTTAATGATGACTATTAAAAATCCAATTAAAGATGTCAAGTAGTCAGTTGCGATATGAATTTGAATTCAGGGAAAGATATGCCTAGAAATATTATTTAAGGGTCATCAATCTATAGGTAGCAATATTGCCCATGCCTTATTTTTGCCTTTTTAACCTTCTTTGATCTTCAGCATCCAGGAGCAGGTTGAAAAGTGAAGGTCATAATTAGTACAAGATTCCTCAGAGTCTGGCCCTCTGAACACTCAGATCAGAATTGATCTCTGTGTTTGCACGTAATTCAACTAACTTCTGAGGTCCTAGTGCCGGATACTTTGATGTGGCAGGTAGTAGGGTCATAGAATGTGCTCTGTGAACAAATTGCACAGTGAAGTTGAAAGGCGCTGTTTTTTGTTGTTGCCATGGAATTCCTTGGCTAGTCAAAGAGGCAGAGAGAAGCAGAGTATCATGCTGCCGGTGTTGGCAGTTTTTGATGGTGCAGGTGGCTAGTAGGTGGGAGGAACATTGTGCTGTATCTTCCCTTAGTGCCTTGATTTCAACATCATTAGCACTGCTTACCTGAAGCACTGTGATGTTATTGCGAGTGCATTTTATTTTATCTTAATGTAATGCTGTGTGATATTGTGGTTCTGAAATTTGATGTACAGAAGAACAATGGTAGCAACTTACTAAAAATGTGAACTCCTATGATAGACTCAAGTTCACAGGTTGTCTTCTGAATCTTCATTTTTTTTATTTTAAAGAGAAAAAAATAGAATAAAATTTCAAAACAAGATAATAGGAAGGTAGCAATGGTTAACACATTGTGTACTGTTATCTTTAAATTAGTTACTCAGAATACAAAATATCGGCATTCAATTGTCCAAACAATATTAGCACAAAATTTCTTTTCAATGAACTAAGAGTAATTTTTAGTATAACTATCTTAACTATCATATATGTTTTTTTTCTTTTCCTTTCCTCCTTTTCTCCGTTCTCATGGCCCAGTCTCTCTTTCCTTTTGAACACTTTTTTCTCATTTTACAATATCTATTGTATATTTTGGATCTTATTTAATCTTTCAGCTTCTCACACTAGGGAGACAATATGATGTTTACACATGCTCATCTGGTTTATTTCCCTTATTAGTATGGTCTCGAGTTGCATCCATTTACCTGTAAAAGTTGCCAGTTTATCCTTCTTTATGGGTGAGTAGTACTCCATTGTATACAAAGACCACATCTTTTTTATCCATTCCTTGGTTGATGGGCACTTGCATTGTTTCCAAGATGTAGCTATTACAAATTGTGCTGCTATAGACATGGGTTTATGTATATCTTCTTTTTTTTTTTTTTTTAATGTGGGTACCGGGAGTTGAACTCAGGATCTTGTGCTTGCCAGGCAGGCGCTTATGCCGCTGAGCTATGTCACCGGCCCTATATCTTCATTTTTAACAAGAGCTTTAATTTAAATTCTTCTGAAACTGTTATTATATAATGATTCAGCACAAATATCAGTTCTAAGTTTCTCTACACAAGAATGCTTCCAGTCATATTGTGGTTAAACATCTATTATTTAGACAAATACATGTACAGTACTTGATTTCCATTTCCTTACAGCTCCATCTGTTTGTTCTCTTTTTATGTTTAAAAAGACTTATGACAGTAAATGAATAAAGTGTGCATTACATTTCTGAAAATTAAAAAAAATCAAAATTTAACTTTGTTTCAAAGGAATTTTACTATATTCTTTACAAAAGAAACTATTAATTTTCAGGTATATTTTTCCTGAATGTCCATATGTGAAAATAATTTTCTCAAGTGTTCAAATGGAGATATTTTTCAGCACTGCATGATAAACTGCTACTCATTCTTAGCATTGCACGTTCTCTCTTATTTTCCAATTCAAAGTCAAATAATCCTCGGAACATGGTAAACCTGAGCAGATTACCTAGTGGGAAAAAGATCAATGTGAGATGGAAATAAGCTACTTGATATTAGCAGGAAATTAATATTTATTATTATCAATTATTTCTTTTTGGGCATACTACGATATTAAAAGCTTTTTTATATCCATTATCAATATGTTTATTACAGTTTCCCTATAAAGTAGGCAAAAGAAGTAATAACCATTTTTCTAACCAGTACCCTTTCTTAGGTTACTGACTTCACCAGTGTTATATTTAGTAAGTACTGGATCGAACATTTAAACTCAGGCCTTTTTATTCCAAGTCTGGAATGTCATCCCAAATACATGAGGAGTCTTCTCAAACTATACGTGATTCGTATTTTACAGACATTTTTCAATCAGGTTGTTGCCCTTGCTTCCTACAATTCTCTGATGTGCTTAGACAGGTTTACAAGTGCACTCCAGTTTATCAATCTGTTTTTTGACAAAATCAAGTCTATAGTTTATGACATTTTTGATGCAAGGGATTTGAAACACACCTTAAGCTGACAATGGCAGAAATAGACTATGTTCTTTCACATAAGAAAACTCTAGGGATAGAAAGCCTCAGGTACAGGTTGATCCAGGATATCACAAGATATCATCAAAGCCAGGCCCTCTCCAGTGCATGGTTCCGCTCTACGCTAGTATGCTAGGTGCTAGGATCAGTTTCTATAGTGACCACTAGGCACTCTGGTTTTTATCTTCAAATCACCATGGCAAGGAGAGACAGCTCCTTCCTCCATGGTGTTCTATCTAAGGTTGTAGATTCACCCTGGATTAACTCTGAATCAATGACCCCAGGGAGAGGGTGGCAATGCTCTGATCCTGGGAGAAAGTAAAGCCTGGATTCTGCAGAGGCAAATGAACTTAATGCTTATTATATTCACAACTGCAAAGAACATTTAGACCAATTTCATCCTAACTTAGTATTCCCTGAGTGTTAACTAGTCTTGGGTTTATTTGTCAGTATGAAAAAAATGTATAAATTTTATGACTTGGTTGTGTCAGTTGACTTTCAACTGAATTTTTCTATGTGGGAGAGGGTAAGCCAAACAATTGTAGATTAACTGACTTTTCAATTATTTTATCACTGTTTATACAGGTGAAGGTGATGGAATACCTGGAACTTAGTTTTAAAGCATTCCAAAAGCTCTAATGCTTTGAACTTAAACTGCGAGGGGCTATTAAAGTCTGTCATTGTAATAAATTTATTACACCATGGTGCTTGTACACTTCTATTGCCAAGAAAAGTTCAGATTTATGGGCAGTCATACATTATGTATCAACTATAAAAAATTTTATGTTATTGCACTAAATTTCAAGAAAATAAAAATTCTGACAAAGAGGATACTACACTAAAAAATCTCCTCTGGCTTATGATCAACACCTTGTAGTTGGTTCAGCAGTCAACTATGTATTCATGTTTAGATCCTCACAAAAGTACACTGATTCATTCATAGTTGTTTTCAGAAGCAAAATTGGTGTCTACAAGGAAAAATGCTTTTAGCTCAGAAGAAATCGAGTCAATTTTTTATTTTAAAGCCATGAAGATTTTAGTGGTGTTAAGCATTAGGGACACTCTAACAAAAACCAAAAATTAATCCTAAGTAAAAGTACATCTTGATTCTTCAGTTGAAAGAGAGGGGGTATAGAATCAGAACCACATTTTAAATATTATGAGTAAAAACACTTAAGTTTTCAGATATTAGAGATTTCCACCACCTGCAGAGAAGGCAGGAGAACTGAGAGCAAAATGAAATTAAAATGGTCCTTATTATGACAAATCCACTGCAGCCTAAGTCATCACACTTAAAAAGTAAAAACAATTTAAGCCTTTACAAAATATGCTATTGGCTTATGCAAAATTGAAATCCAGCAAGAGCTTAAAAGAAATATAGGATTCCTATTTGCAGTAATTTTTATTCCTCAGTGAGAAATAATTTTTAAAACAAAAGGGTCACAATAAGAATGACTTTTATAATATTTTCTCATACTCATAAACATATAATGTTTTAATGTGAAAAGGCTGTTCAGTGATATAGATATATAAATGCACATACACATACATACACACATATTTGTGATTAAAAGATACATATACATTTGTTTATGATTAGTGACATATTTTCATGTATTCCTTCTAGCTTAATTGGTAATAATGGCTAAATATCCAGAAAATAACATATTTTCTTCTATCCTTTCAATCCATCATTTCCTCTGTCAGTTTTTTCTTCTACATCATTTTCCTCTTTCCCTATTTTAAAATCTGTACTTCATTCATTCATTCAACTAATATTTAGATCTTGCCTAAAAAGTAAAGCAAATAGTGCATTTTCAAGCAGTAACACAGTATATTCTCTGCCAAATGTCTTGATGGAGTCTATTTGTAGATTATCTTGATGGAATCTACTTATAGAGAAGTATTATAACATATGGCTGGAGAATAAAAGTACTCAGAATATTTTATTCAGCACATATGTAACTCTCTATTTTGAAATAATTTAATTTACAGAAAACATAATGTTTTTGTAAATTATACACAGTACAAAGAATTCTGTTGTACTTTTCACCCAGATTCTACACATATCAATAGAAATATTGCTGTTATCACATTTATTTTCTCTTTAATTTTTTATGATGTGCTTGAAAGTAATTTCTTGCTATGATGCTCGATTAGCCCCAAATCAGTGTATATTTCTTACAAACAGGACAATTTTCCACATAACTAAAGTATAATTGTTAAAGTTAGGAAATTAATACTGAAATGAACTTTTAGCTTACTTTAATCTGGAACACTTCCTCAAGATTTCTTTAGATTATATGACCTTCACATCTTTTAAGAAAATGAGAATTCTGGGTGGTAGGCTCTTCATAAATTTGGGTTTATTAGCTGTTCCTCCTGATTAGATTCAGGCCAAGCTTCTTTTGGTAGCAGTGTGTCAGAAAGGTGCTATGTTTTCAGTGCATCCTACCGGGGTCCACATTGTTATTAACAGTGCTTTTCACTTTGACCATTTAGGAAAGATGGTATCTGCCAAATTTCTATACTGTAAAGCTGCCATTTTCACCTCAGAATTAAATAGGTCTCTTTTTAGGGAAATGTTCAGTTTATTACCAAACTTTAACTCAGTAGGTTAATGACAGTTGATGATTCTTCCTGAAATGATACTTACTCTGGTGTTTACCAAATGATCATATTCTAATTCCATCACTACTTCCATATTTATTAGTTTGCATTTTACTGTAAGGCAAAATGTTCCCCCAATGGCTTATTGCTTTGTCATAATCCACTTATGGATAATTATTTTTTTCTATATTCCGTTGCTATCGCTGTCTTAATTTGAAATTTTTAGAGTTTGACCAGATATGAACATGTTCTTTTCTATATGAGTAACATAACCACACTGAAAGGAGGGAGGGAGCAAGCTTAAATACATTTTGAGCACAGTATTTTAATTGCACCCCCTTATGTTGAAGACCAAAAGAAGTTAGGCAAGTGCTGAACTGTAATTTGTATCTGTTTTCCCACTGTGATATGAATTAGCAATTCTGAAGCTACTTTATGTAATTCTCCTAAAGCAAATAAGGAAATTTATTGCTGATAAAGGGAAGTTGATGTTTCAGTGTTGGAGAAGGGAGTACCAAATGTAGAAAGGCTAGAACAAACTAAATTTTGTTTAATTGTACTTGGAGGTGAGAGTACAAACTTACTCTTTTTAATATACATAAAGCTATGTGATATAGTAATAAATATAATGCATACAGATATGGTCATGTGTTGAATCTGAGAATGTCAGTGGTCTGACGTAACCACCCAACTTAACCCCATTGTGTACTGTTTATCTGTACCCTCTCATGCTCATGGAAAGTAGCAAACTCATTAAATTAGAAATTCTTTTCACTTGCCTTATAAAATTTAAGACGCAAAGGGCATCACTATTTTCAAGTTCTATGGCATCTTTAATGTTACTATTGAGTACTGCTTTCATTATTTTCAGGGCCAAAGTAAGGTATTCCTAGGAAGCTGCAAATGAAGGAAGTACAGTGACTCTCAGAGCTAACTCATAAACTGTGTAATCAACCTACTGAAGATCAAAGGAGAAATATCCAAATCCATGTTATGCCAACACAGCTTGATTGTAACCCGATGAAACTTTTAATACCCTAAGAAAACTGTATGTGTAACAGAATGTAGAGCAGGCATGAGTGCAATAAAAAGCAATTATAAATACATAAATTGACTAGTGCCATCCTGAGTAACTGTCCAGGAGAGGAAATTGCCACTCTGTATTCAGAAATTAATATCTTCAGTCTCAGTAGGTAGTTTGAAAGTGCATGCACTCCATACTTACATAAAATTGAAATCTTGTAACTCACATTTTTTAATTTAACACCCACCATGTGACTTTTAGATCACAATTTGACATAAGAAATTGTAGCCTAGGAGCCAGTAGAGAATATATCGGGCACCACTAAGCAATCTCAACAGTTATAATACTCTCTGTAAACTACTATATTTGCAGTATTTTTCTAAATATTAGTCTTGTGAGTTTGGTTACTATGTATTTGCCCCATGAATAAAGGTACTACCATGTTCTAGTGGTAAATCAAGTTTTTAGCAAGAAGACTATAAAGCAGGAAGCTCTTTGGAGACAAACAAGCCAGGAGTGTGGAACTAACCAAACCCTTTGCATCTCCCCAGTTAAGGTTAGGATGGTCTTCAAAATTAGTAGCACCAGTAATATGTCATCTTAATAACTTCAATTTATTGAGTACCTACTCTTTGGCAGCGACCATTTTAAGGATTTTGCCTCTAGATTTGGACTTATTCATAGCACATACCAAAATACATAACAGCCAACTTTGAACTCTTTACAGAGTAAGACCTACAGGCAAAATACAATTTATCTTGAGCTAATAAATAGATATATTTTACATCAGAATTGTGAATAAAATTTTATTAATAAAATTGTTTACTGTATTTCCCTACCATTCTCAATTGCTTCTTTCTTATCTAACAAGTAAGATTGACAATGATTTCATCCAGATATTCTACAATCCTGAGTAATTTTAAAGAAATTATTTTTGATCCCTATTTGCTTAATATTGCCATGTTCAGAAAGAAAAAATCTTTTATATAAGCATTAGATGTCTTCTGATGACTCAACATAGAGATAAACACTTGACACGACAATCTCATTGCTAGGAATTTACCCCACATATAGATATATTTATAATAGTATGCTTAATATATGAACTGTGGTGATAGATAACAGCATTATTCTAACAGCAAAAATTGGTAAGAAAAAACCCCTGAATAGTTGTCAAGAGTAGAGTGCTTAAATAAAAAAGTACAACCACATAATGAAATGTATGAGTTTTCTTAAAATGAATTAAGTAGGTCAGCCATGTTATCATGAAAAGATCTTGAAATATAGCATTAAAGGAAAAAAGAGTGAAAGACAAAGTATATATACTATGAGTATCATGTAAAGAAAACTTCTATTAAAATATAAATGTATAATAAATACATCACATATATGTGTACACTCAGATTTCCAGCCACAAACATTCACATGCAAAAACTACTAGATACTAATTTTTTCAGCAATGCACCAAAACTTTAGTTTTAAATGCCATTTGGAAAGGGGAAATTTTTATTTTCTTCAAGAAGGGGATTGCTTTTTATATGCTCCATAATAAAGGTTAAGCCTTCTCCCTTACTGTTTTTAGCAACTATTATATTTAAAACAGGGCCTAGCATATAGAAAAATATAATTATTTGTTAATTGAAAGTTGGACAAGTGAACTTTATTGCTTTCAGTACCATTTGAGCTTTCAAACTATGTCTATGAGTTGCACAAATAAAAACGCAATAAGGATTATTTTAACTTAATTATGGGCCATTTCTGCTTTTTGTAATTAACAGCTATTTCGTCTTATTTCTTTACTGTAAAAGCTTCACCTGTTTTGCTCCAGTTTTGATTTGCTTCTCCATCCCTACCCATTAAAGTGTGAAAAGTCTCATTATTCCTGATGCTGACTGAGTTTTATTGTCAGATGTGTGACATCAGCCTTATTCTAGATAGATTCTCCATGGAGGACCAGCCTACTGGACAATGCTGACTGCAGTCAGTTCTGACGGAGTACTCCTAATGACTGACTTTGGAAGGAGGCTTTCTGCATCCTCTTTCCCAGGTAACCTTTCTTCTGCTCATAGCCTTTTCATGGCATCTTTCTCAACTCTCTTTTCTTCCTGACCTCTAAAGATATAAAATCCCAAAATTCAGCCGGCACCCATCTTAGCTTCTCTACCTATAATTTCTCTGTACGTGAATTAACAACAAACCATGACTTTCAAAGTTATCTAACAGATAACAATTCTAAAATTTACATTTCCAGTCTTAACATCAACCCAGAACTCCAGGTTTGTGTATTTTAATGCCTTTTTCACAATTTACAATCTGGAGTGTAATGGACACCTCCAAAATAATTTCTAAACTAAACCATTCTGTTACGGTTTAGATCTAAAATATACCCCAAAAGTCTCATGCTCAGAGTGGGGCCCGGAGGGAGGGGCAGTTCACTAGGGATGCGTGTTGAAAGGGAGTGTTCTCATGCCCAGCTGTTTCCTCCTCCTTCTCCTTTGTTGCTGCTCTGAGGTGAGCACCTGTCTTTCATGCCTTTCCACCACACAGTTTCTGCCTTGAATCTGGTCAACTTTGGATTAAACCTACTGGAAACTTGAGCCAAATAAACATTTCCTCTTTTAAATTGTGGGTTTGGCTATTTTGTTCTGATGAAGGCAAAGCTGACTAATATAGAGAAATTGGTAGCAGGAGTGGGATTCTGTGGGGATGCTGGCGAGAGGTATATATGAGATGGATATGCAGAGGTAAGGAAATTCGTGTATGAGCCACATACCCAAAACCTCACGGAATGCATGGATAGAGATTAAAAGGTAGCCTACAGGGCCAAAAGCCCAAGTAGGATCAAAATACATTGCCTTAAGGAATGAATGCTCTAGCCCTCTCCTCCCCATAATTCAGTTTATCACTGGGATTGACCCTAAGGTTAATCCTGTAACTGACCACCCTGACCTACCCATGTCCTTCCTGGTTCTATCAATAAAAAGCCCCAGAAGCCTCAGTTTGGGGCTGTCTTTATGAGACTCTTTCACACCAAAGGGTCTTGGTTAAGGCCAGTCCCTCTGGGCCCTCATGGAATTTGAATTGGACACTGACTTTGAGTAATCTCTCAACCTATGTGCCGTGCCATGGTCGTGAACTGCAACAGGATTCTTAGTGTGACTGTGTCTGAACAGGTAGTTCAGAAACATCTGGAACTTGTTTGCTGGAGGAGATTAGAAAGCTTTGGAGAGAAACCCTAGAATGCTGTAAACGGAGCTTCGTACTACTGTCAGTGCTCAGAAGACTCGTGTGCTGACAGGAATGCGGACTGTAAGGATTAGGCTGTAACGATTAGACAGTGAAGATTCAGTTAGGCACAAGGACTACATTGGCTGCTGCCCTAGAATTCACCTGGGGTATACTCTGGCAAAAGTTTGTCTACTCTTTGGCTACATCCTGAGATTTTGCCTGAGACTAAGATTAAGAATAGTAGACTGATCTGGTGGTGGAAATTTCAAGGCATGTCAACATTCAGGCTGTGTCATGGGTAGTGATGGCTGCTTTTAGATGAATTTATAGTGAGATTCAGGACCAAAAGGTAGAGGCAAAAGATATAAAAATTTTCCAATTTTACCAGTAAGCAAAGACCTGCAAATTTGCAGCAAAGGATAGCATGATTGTTGAAAAGATTAGTTTTTGAAAAAAGCCAAGAACTTTGCACCAGGACAGTAGGAAAGAAGATTTGAAGGCATCTCAGGAGTCAGCAAGAACCCACCATCACAGGCTCAAATATGCAAAACTGTAAAGCTTTAATTTGGGAGGAAGCCCCAGAGACCCCTGCTCATTTAGGGCCTCAGAAGGAAATGTTTTCCCAGGTTTGTGCATCCAGGCACTCAGAGGAGGCTGCAGCCATAATTCAAGAGAACCTGGCTTCTGCTTAACCTGGTGCTAGAACTTGGTGTCAACTGTGTAATGCTCATTTACAGGAATGCAGAATTCAAGATTTGTATGGTCACAGAGGCTGTAAGTAGATTTCAGAAGAAGGTCTCCAAGACCACATAATGTGCTTCTGAGAGCAGTGCGTGAAACTGTGAGAGTGAAGAAGAAAGTGTAGGGGAGATCCCGGGAAGTTGGAGATGCCAGGAACATGGAATGTTTCCTGAGGAAAACCACAAGCAGTAGGCAGAGTTAATGCAAAGAGAGGCCATAGCAGCAAGGCTGCCAAACCTTTCAGTGCTCACTAAAACCTGCCATGGACATGGAACTACAAGATACACTACAAAAGTTTTCCTTGCTGGGTTTCAGTCTTGTTTTGATCCAATTCCTTTCCATCCCATTTTTCCTTTTTGGAATGGGAGTATTTACCATGTGCCATTTTATGTTAGAGGTATTTAACTTTTTTTTTTTTTAAGTTTTTACAGGGGCTCACAGCTAAGAATATGCATTGTATTTCAGAGGAAACTTTAGACTTGACCTTTTCAGCAATTCTGGAACTGTTAAAGCTTGGCAGCTCTAACAAAGAGACTAATGCATTTTGCTTAATGAGATAGAGCCTTTTGGGAGCCAGGGCCAGAATGTTATGGTTTAGATCTAAAATGTCTCTGAAAATCTCCTGTTCAGAGGTGGGATCTTGTTGGAACGTGTGGATCCTCTTCTTCATTAAGTTGTGGGTGTTGGGTGTTTTGTCCCAGTGACAGGAAAGCTGATAAAATACCTTTCATATTTGGCCACTTCAGATATCAGTGCTAGTCACTTAGGCACCCAACCCAAAATTTGGCATTATTCTAGAAGCAACTCTTTCTCACATACTCCACATACATTACATTGCAAATTCTGTCAGCTTTACCCCCAAACATGCTGAGAATTTGATAACCTCCACCTTCTTCACAGCTACCATCCCTTTCTAAGCACTTCATTGTTCTCACAAACTTCAGTTTAGCCTCCTCTTTCTCTGATCCCACTCCTCCGCTCCTGCTATATTCATTATTCACAGAGCCCCAGAGTACATTTCTAAACTAGTAAGAGGGTGTGCTGGGTTTTCTTTTACAACATTCTAAGGATTTCCAGTTACAATTTAAATTAAATTAAAATTTTTTGCAATGACCCTTTATTGTCCTTCCCTACCACACAACACAAACTCCCACGGTTGTCTCCATGCCTCCCACCAGAAAAACAGGTCTTGTTACTTTCCTTGAATGCTTCAGAATCTTTCCTCCTCTGGGGACTTTATGTCTTCTGTCACTTTTATACAAACCACTCTTATCTCAGACCCTAAAATAACTGTCTCCTTTTTAGGTCTCTGTTAAAGCATTATTTTTTCATAGAAGCATTGCCAGACAAACCTATCTGAAACGCAACTCTTTGTAGGAGTTCATCATTTCCTATATTTTTTCACTGAACTTTTTACTATGTGAAATTGCATTTTGTATTTCTCTTATTATTTATTCTCCTTTAAAATGTAGTTTCTCTTAGAGTAGCACATGATAGGAATTCCATAATTAAATTTTTTTATTATTTTTGTTCTTTTTTTGGATGCATCATAATTATGCATATTTATGGGGTAAAATGTGATGTTTCCATTCTTGTAAACATTGTGTAAAGATCAAGTCGGAGTAATCAGCATATCCATAACCCCAAACTTTCATCACCTCTTTATGATAAGTACCTTCAATATTCTTTCTTTTAGCTATTTTGAGATGTATAATGCATTACTGTCAACTACAACTGTACAATAGAACACAGTTCTAGTCTCCTAATGGTAACATTATACCTGCAGATCAAACTAGCCTCAACTCTCTTCTCACCTACTCTCCCCAGTCTCTAACAGCCACTATTTTATTCTCAATTTCTATGAGATCAGCTTTTTTTTAAAAGATTCCTGTCTTAGTTATTTTCTCATCTGCTGAGACAAAATACCCAACAACCAAGGTTAAAGGAGGAAAGGTTTATTTAGCTCACAGTTTGTAGAGGTTTCAATCCATAATCGGCTGGCTCCAAGGCAGGGTGGCACATGACAAAAGGGCAGCAGTTCATGGCAGCAGAAGACAGCAAAAGCAACAACTGAGAGAGAGAGAGAGAGAGAGAGAGAGAGAGAGAGAGAGAGAGAGAGAGAAACCTCTTTCTGTCCCTTGTATCATATCCAGTCTACCGGGATTAGGGTGGTGCCAATCCAATCAGCGGACGGATCCAGCAACCATCCACTGTTAATCCCAGTACCCAGCACCCTGAATCCCAGAATTGCTCTACGAATCAATCACACACTCGAGATTCAGGCACTTCCGAAAAATATCTATGACTGCTTGAGATTTGGGGGTGACATCTAGACAAAAACCATAACAATTTTTCATATGAGTGAAATCACACAATATATTTTTTTTGCCTGGTTTATCTCACTTAACATAGTGGCCATGTTCTCCAGTTCTATCCGTGTTGCTGTACCAAACAACAGAATGTGATACTTTTTATGATGGAATAGCTCTACGTTTTGTATATACCATTTCTTTATCCATTTATTAACTATCGAATATTTCAGTTGATTCCATATCTTAGCCACTGTGAATTTTGCTGCAATAAACAAGAATGCAGGTGTCTTTGATGTGATTATTTCATTTTCTTTATAACTAGTAGTGGGATTGCTGGATAATATGTTAGTCTATTTTTAATTTTTTGAAGGAGTTCCATATTGTTTTCTATATTGGATTTATTGATTTATATTCTCGCCAACAATATACTTGAGTTCCCCTTTCTTTACATTTCTTTGAAATGGCAGCATTTGTTACTTTTCTTCTATTTGATAATAGCCATACTAATTGATTTCAGGTGATATCTCATAATAGTTTTTTATGTATTTCCCCAACAATTAGTGATTCTGCAGATATTTTCATTTTATTTATTGGTCACTTGTATATTTTCTTTTAAAAAAATATCTTTTCAGGTATTTTCAGCCCAATTTTAGTTGGATTATTTGTGGGACTTTGTGTATTTTTTTTTTTGTTTTGTTTTGTTTTTGCTATTGTGTTGAGTTTCATATAAATTTTGAATACTAATTCTTGTCTGATGTAGAGTTCTCAAATATTTTCTTCTAGTCTGTAGATTGTCTCTTACTTCTGTTGGTGTGTTTTCAGTGTTAATTGCATTGATTTCCTCAAACCCTATTTATATATTCTTTGCCTATATCATAGAAACAATACCTAAAATCTTGAAGAGTTGACATATATAATTTACAAAATATTCCAGGGTTATACGTATTTTCACCAGAGATTTCAAGAAGCAAAATCATGCTAATATTTTTCATTTTTGTCTTGCCCATTCTTTTGTTTCTACCTCATACTTTGTTCCTAATTGTTTCTTGAGCAAATTAAGAAAATACCATGACCTTCAAGTGTTGAAGCCCATTGACTTTAGGCAGTAAAAGATATTTAATGTTTTATTATTGCACAGATTTCATGGACAAACTAAATTTCAAATTGTAAGTAAGTTTTGTTTTGCTTTTGATTGTTTCTAAAGTATATCACACCTTTTATCTTGATCTTACAGTATTCATATTTTCATCAGTGTTAATCTTCAATCTTGAAGAGTGTAGGTCAACAGTTTTCAATGTCTGGTTTATGTGGAGCTAAAAATATTTACTTGCTTCAAGGTTCAAGAAACTAGAAATTCACATTTATTTCTATTTCTTTAAATTCCAATCAAAATGACTGTACCATTACATTGTCAATACACATTTAATAAAATCTCCAAAGCAATGGAGACACTGTAGCCATGGTGTTTCCCATGTTCTGAAACAGCTTGAAGGTAGAAGAAATGACTTCAGGATCTCAGTATATGTTCATATTGTGAATGGTCACTGCTTGTCTGTTCTGTCTAGCTCATGATATTTCTACTTTGAGATAAAAATATAAATGAAAATAATATATGATACAAATAATTAAAATAAAGATAAGGAAAGAAAACATGATGATATTCAGTCACTTTTCCTTGTTTCTCCTTTCTTAATCCAAATAACTGTTCTGGAAGAAGTAATTAAAGAGAAAATGACAGGACTATGGGAAGAACTCAGTCAGCTAAGGCCCTCGGAACTTGAGGAAAGAGTGTACTAAGTTTTCCTCTCACTTCCTATATTTCCTAGACTGGGTGGGTACAAGACAGCCTTGCAGTCCAAAACTGCCAAAAGACAGAAAAGAAAACCAAAACTACATAGCTTTTGTGCCAAGGATCAGAAAAGGAAAAGTCTAATAGAGACCTAGGTGAAATCCTTGCCTCTCTTCTACAGACAGCACCTTGGCATGCAGGTTAATGCTTCCGCAGTAGCATCTTGAAATCCCAGCTGGGCTGCCATAACCCCACTCCTACTTGTGTACTACTAGGCACTCTGATCTGCCCACAGCAGCAACAAAGCCATGGTGCATGATCCTGGGGGCATCTGTGAACACTGATGTCTCCCTGTCCTCAAACCAGTGTCACAAGAAGATCCAGGTGCAGGACTTCCACCACCCTCCCCACTGCAGAATGTGGCACTAAGATACCAGGTGGCCTCAACCAGGTGGTCTAGGGAAGGCCCTTCCACCCTCTCCAGGAGCACCAGCAGTGAATATGTGAGAACCCTAGCATTGCCAGAAAAATAAACTATGCCAAAGTCCCATGCAAATGGGATCCATAAATGGAAAGGTCATGGAAACTTCTTTCTACAAAGAACCTACAGGATAAGCCTAAACAGGATAACTTCCTGATAAATAAGAGTTTTAAGTAGGATGAAAGGCCTCCTAACATAGTCACCAAATATCGAAGCTAAAAGCCAAAACCATTCATCATGACAGGTGCCAAGAAGCCACAATTTGAATGAGAAAGAAAATCAATTGATGTCAAAACCAAGATGAATGCAGTATTGGTATTATTGAAGAAGCATTTTTAAGCAGCCTTAATAAAAATGATAAAAAAAATGAATTATCTTGAAACAAAAAATAAATGTTCCACCCAAATAATATAAAAATAATTAAATGGTTCTGAGATAATTGAAAAATACAGTAGATTGAAAAAAAATTCACCGTGTGGAGGCAATAGTAGAACAGAAATAAAAGAAATAACTTACTGAGTTAACTAGAAGACATCAATAAAATGTCCTCAGTTTGAACAATAAAGAAGAAATATATCTTTTAAAATGAATATTGGGAACTCATGGAACTGTAACAAAAGATCAAATATTCATGCCATAGCCAGGCATGGTGGCCCATGCCTGTAATCCTAGCACTCGGGAGGCTGAAGCAGGAGGATGGCTGCAAGTTCGAGGCCAACCTGAGCTATATAGTGAGTTCAAGGCCAGCCTGGGCTACATAGCAAGACCCTGTCTCAAAACAAAAAAACAAAAAACAAAAAACAAAACAAAAAACACAAAAAAAATTAATGTCATAGACTTTTAAGAAGAGAAGGATAAACAACATATAAAGATGGTAAAATTGTAAAAGAATAATGATTGTAACTTTTCCAAATTTGGTAAAAGGCATAACTCTGTAGATTTGAGAACCTGAGGCAGTCCTAATAGGGTAAACCTTAAGAAAGTCACACAAAGCCATCTTATAATTAAACTTCTGCAACTAAAAACAGAGAAAAACTTTAATAACTGCCAGAGAAAAACAATGCCTTACTCATAAAGGAACCAATTTAAATGACAGGGCATTTCTCATTTGAAGCCATGGAGGCCAGCAGGAAGGAACACAATTTTTTTTTTCCACATGCTAAAAGAAAAGAACTGCCAAATGCAATTTTGTGTCTGGTGGAACTAATCTTCAGAAACTCAGGGAAATAAAGACATTCTTAGATGAACTATGACAAACTGTTGCTATCATTCCTACACATGAAGAATAACTAAAGGAAGAAGAAAATGAAAAAGATTGCTGGGAAAAAAATAAATATTAACTGGTTCAAGCGCCACAAAAACTCAAAAAGAAAATGAAAGATAATAGAAAACTGGGACCCTCAGAAAAGAAAGCAGAACATTGAAATTAATAAAAATGAACATGATAAACTGTTACCTCATGCCTTTTTTTTTAATCATAATTTCTATTGATGTAAAAAGTAGCATTCTTTAATGCAGTATTCAGTGAATGTGGAGGAAACAAGTTTAAAAGAAGGGAATCTAAAAATATGTAAATGGAAGTAAATTTTCTATACTTTGCTCAAAGAGATAAAATTTCAACACCAGTAGTTTGGTTTACTACTGTACTTGAAAATTAGCCAATGTAACATAGTTCATCATATCAACAGATTAAAAAGAAAACTCATTAGATAATGTTGACATAGAAAAAGCATCTGACAAAATTTAACATCCACTCATCATAAAAATTCTCACAAAAGTAAAATGAAATGATAGCTTTAGCAAATTGATACAAAACATCTATCTTAGTCCATTCAAGTTACTGCAACACAATAATATTAGTCTGGGTTGCCTATAAACAGAAATCTATTTCCCACAGTTCTGAAGTCTGAGATCAATATGCTGATAGATTCAGTATCTGGGGAGGGCCCATTTCCTGCTTCATCATAGATGTCCATCTTCTCATGGCATTTACACATCTCAGGAAGGAGCAAGGATACTTTGAGTCCTCTTTTATAAAGGCACTAAATTCATTCATGAGGTCTCTGCCTTCATGACTCAATTACCTTTGAAAGACTTCACCTTATAATAACATCACCTTGGGGGCTGGGATCTCAATACACGAATTTTGAAGGGGAAAAAGAATTCAGTTTCTAAAAGCACCAATGAATAGAACCATAGCCAATGTTATGTTTAAGGAAAGACTGAACACTTCCCCCTAAGATCAAACACAAGGTAAAAATGTCCGCTTTCACCACTCTTACTCAAAACCAGCTGAAAGTTCTGGCCATCTCAATATGGCAGAAAAATACACCAAAGGCAAATAGATTGTGAAGAAGCAAATAAAACTGTCACTTGTAGATAAAATGAATGTAGTAAATTCTAAATAATCTCTAAAGGCCTTCAAGAAATAATAAGTGAATTTAGCAAAGTTATAGGTTATAAAGTCAACACGTGCAATTCAATCCCAATTCTCTATAAGAATTAACATGTAGAAACCAATTAGAAAATGAAGAAAAGAAGCATATAAACAATCTGTATGTCAAAAAGTAAAATACAATGAAGAAAGAAATTAAAGAAAACCTGAATAAATGTAAAGATATATGTATCTTATTCATGGATTATTAAAGTCAACATAATAAAGGTAATAATTTTCACAGCTACATGTCATGGGATATGCCTATAATCCCAGCTATTCAGGAGGCCGAGGCAGGAGGATCCCAAGTTTAAAGGTAGCCAGGGCCACTAAGGAAGAACCTATCACAAGATAAAATTTAAAAATAAGGGCTGGGGTTGCAGCTCACTGGTAAAGCAATTGCTTATCATACATAAACCCTTGCCTCATTTTAATTTCTATCAAATTTCCAGTAATGTTTTTGTAGATAGAAAAGATTATTCTAAAGTTCATGTGGGGGCCGGTGAGATGGCTCAGTGGTGTAAGTGCCTGCCTACCAAGCGCAAGGGCCCGAGTTCAACTCCCGGAACCCACATATGAAAAAAGGGCCAGTGATATCGCTCAGCGGCACGGGCGCCTGCTGGCACGCGAGGTCCTGAGGTCGACCCCTGGTACCCACACACACACACACACACACACAAAAAAAAAAATAAAAATAAATAAAGTTCATGTGGAAATATATGGTTCAAGAATAGCTAAAACCAGGCCGGTGAGATGGCTCAGTGGCGTAAGCACCTGCCTGGCAAGCGTGAGGGCCCAAGTTCTACTCCTGAAATCCACATATGAAAAAAGGGCCAGTGATATTGCTCAGCGGCACGGGCACCTGCTGGCATGCAAGGTCATGAGGTCGACCCTCGGTACCCACAAAAAAAGAAGAATAGCTAAAACCAGTCTGGTAAAGTATAATGTGAAAGAAATTATTCTACAATTTCTGTCTACAAAATCAAGTCAATGTGTTATTTGCAAAAACAGACAAAGAGGTGAATAGACAAAATAGAAAATTCAGGAATAAAATCATCAAAATATCTAAAATTATTTTTTAAATGGAGTAGAAAGCAATTTGATTAAAGAAGGAAAATTTTTTAATCAGAGTGCAGAAACAATTAGACATTCATAGGCAAAAGAGAAGCTCAACCTAAACATCATATCCTACACAAAAACTTGATGGGTGTAGTGGATTATAGACTTAAATGTAAGACCATGGTATATTTAGAAAAAAACAAAATGAAAAGCTATTTAGGATGTAGAACCAGGAAAATAATTCATAGACTTGACACCAAAATCATGAGCCATAAAAGGAAAACTTGGTGAAATGGCCCTTATTAAAACATTCATTGTGAAAGACCTTTTCAAGAAGAAGAAAACATAAGCTACAAAATGTGAGAAAATATTTATAAATTGTGTTTAACAAAAGACTAGTATGTAGAATACATAAAGATGCAACATTAGAGAACAACTCAGCTTAAAAAATGGGCAAAAGACATGAACAGACATTTCATTGAAGACAATTAAAGTAAGCGCCTGCCTGGCAAGCGCAAGGGCCCGAGTTCAACTCCCAGAACCCACATATGAAAAAAGGGCAGGTGATATCGCTCAGTGGCACGGGCGCCTGCTGGCACGCGAGGTCCTGAGGTCGACCCCTGGTACCCACACACACACACACAAAAAAAAAAAAAAACAAAAATAAATAAAGTTCATGTGGAAATATATGGTTGAAGAATAGCTAAAACCAGGCCGGTGAGATGGCTCAGCGGCGTAAGCACCTGCCTGGCAAGTGCGAGGGCCCAAGTTCGACTCCTGAAATCCACAAACGAGAAAAGGGCCAGTGATATTGCTCACTGTAGTATTCTCACAGTAATACCAATTAGAGAAATGGAAATTAAAAACATGATAAGAGATCACCATACAGCTGTCAGAATAACTAAAATTGAATCTGACTGAGCCAGGCACACACAGAACACTGGAGTCCTGCAGGAAAAGATGTTCTATCTTGGCAATAAAAGCCTAGTGAGTGAAGTAGAAGACTGCATGTTCTTGTGTAAGAGTTTAGAGCTTTCCCTCGGTGAAGCTTCGAGAGTAACAATGTTATACATCACTTTAAATAAGTAAACAAAGAAAGGATTAGATGGACCACAGAGAAAAATGAAACATTTCTTTAAAGTCTCATTGTATCACTTCAAAGTGAGTTTTTAATGATAGAGAAAAGTAAGTTTTTAAAAATGGAAATTATATGTAGAAAGTTATCAAAGTAGCCACAATCACAATGGGATAAATAGATACAATATGATTTGTGGTATGATTTTATCATAAATGCCAGTTATCATTTATGTATTAGTTGAGTCAATTTGTTTTCACTTGACTCAAATTAAAAGAAACTACCCAAAAAACTCAGAAAATGGAACATTCTATAATAAAACAACACCAACAAAAACAGCAAAACAAACAAAAGTAACCTTGGACTCAAATTTACATTATAAAAAATCTTAAAAAACAACAACAGGGCCGGTGAGATGGCTCAGCGGCTTAAGCACCTGCCCGGCAAGCGCGAGGGCCCGAGTTCGACTCCCGGATCCCACATACGAAAAAGGGGCCGGTGATA
This sequence comes from Erethizon dorsatum, assembly GCA_028451465.1. Taxonomy (NCBI): domain Eukaryota; kingdom Metazoa; phylum Chordata; class Mammalia; order Rodentia; family Erethizontidae; genus Erethizon; species Erethizon dorsatum. Next base: position 53,274,861 of record CM051825.1, on the reverse strand, counting down.
TCGCTCAGCGGCACGGGCGCCTGTTGGCGCGCGAGGTCCTGAGGTCGACCCCCCGGTACCCACAAAAAAAAAAAAACAAAAAAAAAAACAAAAAAAAAAAACAACAACAAAAACCCTCAAGTAACTAAGACATAACAAAAAATTTACACAATGCCACTTACTGATGCTGAATTAAATTTTGAAATTGAAGAACTATAAAAATCATTGGAGATAATTAGAAGAAATTAAAATAATACTTATGTTAGAAAATATTATTTCATTATTGTTAATTTCCTTAGGTGTGATAATGGTATTATAGTTATAGAAGACAGTGTCTTCTTCTTAGGCGATAACACCAAAATATTTAGATATGAAAATCTAAATGCTTGCAGAATACCTTTTTTTGTGATTTAGCAGAGAGAAAAACAAAAGTGCATATGGCCAGATAAACACACAGATGGCGCTGGATAGGTTAATAATAATTCTAGAAGAAAAAGAGTCAATTTTTTTATACTATGTAAACATTTTTTAGGTTTGAACATTTTTAAAGTAGAGAAGTTGGGAAAAGAACACTTTTTTAATGACTGTGATACAAAAGAGGTAATGTATATTATGGAATATTTCAGTTTTTTATAAATGACTGTGCTTAATGAGAATTGTAAATAATAAACCAGATCAGAGTAAAAAGATGCTATTCTGTGCCCTTTTCACAGCATAGTTTTAGAGCCTTCTTGTGCATGATGTTTGGACTCAGCAGCTGATACTCAGTCTAGAAATCTTGCATTGTTACCTGAGATTCTCTACTTCTATGTGCTTGAAATCACTGTTTAAAACATGAAATATCTGTACTTGCCAGCTTAAAATAATAGTAATATACATACTGCAAAAAATAATGGGATGAGTTTGTGATTAATACATATAACTAGAATTGTACTAGATTAAATCAATCTTAAGGAAAATTCCAAAGGTCTGACTAACTTAAGAATTAGGTTCTTGGCACTTTATTAAACAAGAATCTTTTGTGGTGTAATGATTCTCTTTGCAGAGAAAATACTGATGACTGTAAAAGCCATAGAACCTTGCAGGGAATGGTATCGTTCCATGTTATCTCAGGCAGCCTGGTCTCCAGCAGTCCTCACAGGGGATAACGTAAGTACCAAAGAAGTTAATTAAATATACACAATGCAGGGCCTCATCCTGTAGGTGTTGCCTCAGAGTCTACAGAGCCAGACCTAGGATTGAATCTATTATTTTAATTTTTTTCTGAATGATTCAAAAGCACACACACACACACACACACATGCACACACATGCCCCACAGCTGGAAATCAGAACCAAAGCACACATTGTCATTACAAGAAAATGAGATTCCCTGTGTCTTAGTTACTTTTCTCATTGCTGAGACAAAACACCCAATACCCACAATTTAAGGGAGGAAAGGTTAATTAGCTCACAGTTGATAGAGGTTTCACTTCATAGTTGGCTGGCTGTAAGGCATGGTGGCATGGTAGAGGGGCATTGCAGAGGAGAAAGTTTGTGGCAGGCAGAGGGCTAGAAGGCAGCAAGGCAGCAAAGTAGGAAGGAAGCAAGTAACAGGCTGCCGCAACAGCCCTCTTTCTGTCTTATATTATATCCAGGCTACATGCTCTTAGGGCAGGTAGCACGTACACTCAGGGTGGACTTTTCCATTATCCACGCTCAGAACTATGCCAAAACAATCAGTGGACTAATTCAGTAATCACACGCCCTTAATCCCACGATCACATACTCTAGATCCAGCCACCTCTAAAAAGCCCTACCTATGGCTGCATGAGGCTTTGGGGGGACATCTAGACAAAAGCCATGACTCCCTTTAAAGAATAGATTTCCCTATTCCTAAAATATTTCTTTAGAAATAAAAAATAAAATCAGAACAATAAATGTATTCATTAAAACTGAGTAGCTACTTTTAAATTATGTTTCTATAGTTTACAACCTCTTTTGTGTAAGGCAAATTTATTTCTTGTAGCTCATCTTTAAAGGAAAGGAAAACCATGCCTCTGAGGCAAGTAGCGAGCAATGAGTTATGTTACTAAATTTATGCTTGTGAGAGACAATCACTTTTAAGACTACATTTGGGGAACTTGTCACAAAAGTATATAACTATGCAGAGCAGGTGTATGCAAAATGCTGAGACATACAAAAAAATCAAAATTTAAATCTGCTTGTTCCGTTAGACACAGATGAATGAGATAAATATGCATATATATGTATATATTATATATATATATATATATATATATATATATATACACACATATATATATTCTCTTCATTCTTATAGCTTTCACCTGAGGATAAAGGAATATTCCAGAACCTCTGTATAAATTTGAAGCAAAGTCATCTAGTCATCTAAATTCTAAGGTAAGGACATGCAGTATGCTTCTACCAACTTCTATGTGACTTAATTAGAGTAGGACCTCAGTGGATATCATCACAAAAGTGAGTCTAGGCTAATTGCCTAGACAGTCTGTTCAGGCTGTTATCTGTGGCATTTGCATTGACCTTTATTACATAAAGCCTAAATTCTCAGCTTTTAGATATAAAAATAATAACAGTTCAGGTGTATTTAGTTAAATTTTTGTAGGGCACAAAGCAGTATTCTGTGTTTTAAAAGGATGTTCTTAATTGTAGTCTAAATGGCATTAATTTAAATACTAAAGCAACTTACAATTTTTAACAATTTTGAAAAGTTATATCCTATGTTATTATCTGCAAATTCTCACATTTTAAGAGTTGTAAGAGAATTCTCCTGCAATTAACTTACAGATATGTACAGATGTTGAATAAAATAAGTCAAATTCCCTATGTTCTCAATGCATTTATTAAAGAATCATCAAACTTCTGGAAATTCAAATTTAATTTTCACAGTCTTCTAGTGGGGAATAATAAAGTATATATAAGTATAAAGTTGCTCGGTTTTATAAACATACACAAATACTTTGAACAATCAAGTACAAATGAGACTTAAGTCCTAAAACACGCACTTATTAGGATAAATTGTTCATTAAATAAGAAAATGTAAATGTGTGCTTAAAGGTTAGTAGTGAAGGAAGGAGTGTTTAATTTTTTTTAAACAGTATTTAAAACCATTTGATTACAGCCAATATTTCCCAGTGCAGTTAAATATAGACATGAAATTTCTTGGTTTTTGAAGCGTTTTCTTTGCCTTTCTCCACGACAGTCTGTGGGAAGATATACACGTTCTCATCCTTGTGCCCTGTGGTTTATGTACCTCATCCTAGCAGATGCTCTGCCAAATTAAAGGAAGACTTTATTGCCTCTCATTTCTCTGACATGATTAGGCTTGTCACAGGACTAGATTCAGCATTTTATGAAACCTACTAAATCCCTCTTGGTGTTTTGTTACAAGTAACTCTATTTCTTTGCTATCAATAACTCTCTCTCTCTCTCTCTATCTCTGTCTCTCTCTCTCTCTCTTTCTCTGTCCCACACACATGCACAAGCATGCATGTATACACACCACATACCTTTTTATGGACACACATGCAAGTACTCCACATACTTCTTTATGGTTAAGTCAGATTTCTAGGGCCTATACTTAGAGAACTACTTTAAAACATTGCATTAGAGTATGATTTTAAAAACCTGAACCCCTTTGATCATGTCAAAATTTCTAGTTGAATGCCCATGGTCATTATGAAAATGCAAAAAATTCAGCCATATGTATTATCTTCTTTCTCTTAAAGTTTAATGAATATCAACATTTATAATTCTTACAAGGTTTTCACTTCTGTTATTAGATACATTGGAGTAGAAAAGAGAACAGAGAATGCATTTCCCTTTGAGAAGATCAGAGTGCAAAAAAGTGGCAGAAGATAATCTACTTTGGTGCTGTACCCAAACCAAAAGACAGGGAACAAGGTTTGTGTCACCCTCAACTTGCTACTTGTATGCTTTCATTCAAGGATCAGAGAGCTTTCAGGGCACTTGGGATATGAACACTTATATACATTCAAAAACGTCAAAAGATTGTAAATCCAGTCAACACATGATTATTCTGTGTGGGATTTTGAAAGCTAGCTTTTAATTCTTTATCACCACTTCTTCAGATCTTTTCTATTTTACTATTTATATTTTTTCTTTACTAAATGACTGGTGTAAATAGAAACATATCCATGTATTTAGTGCAGAATCTACTAGTACATTTACACCATGATCTGTGTATTGAAAATTCAATGAGGTCTTCCATAAACACTTAATAAGAAGTGTTTACCTGTGGTCTGCACTGCACTGCCTGGGATTCAATATAGGTATGATTTTCTTATGGAGAAATTTACCTACAGGTGTGTGTGTGTGTGTGTGTGTGTGTATGTGTAAATTAGTGTAGACATATACATGATGAAGGGAGAGAGAGAAAGACAGAGAGGAAAGATTGTAAGAAATTGGTTTACATGATTATGGACACCAAAAACTCCCAAGGTCAACAGCTGGAAAACCAAGTCTCAGGAGATCTAATGATGCAGTCTCTGTCCAAGTCCTAAAGTATGAAAACAAGAAAAAATAATTCTGTAAATCCAAATCTTGGTCTGTATCTGAAGACAGAATACCAACATCTCAACTCAAACACATCCAGCCAGAGAAAGGGAGTTATCTTACCCAGGCTTTCTGTTCTGTTCAGGACTTCAACGGATTAGATAAAGCCCATTGGTGTTGGGAAGGGCAATCAACAGACAAATTCAAGTGCTATCTTTTCCTAAAATACACCCACAGACAGATCTAGAATGATGTTTTACCAAATGTCTGGCCACCCTTATACCCAGTCCAGTTGATATGTAACATCATGGGAACATACAGTCTACTGGAGGAAATCAATATAATTAGGACATAGGTTTTTGGGTTGATAGACACATCTGAGTTTAAATACTTAAAATCAAGTCTCTTCACTATTTACTAGCTGAAAAACTTTAGTCAAGTTGACCGATTTACCTAAATCCCAATTTCTTAATGTATAATTGGAGCTAATAATAAATATTCAGAAGATGTTATTGAGGATTAAATAAGATATTTGGAAAGAACTTAGCAAAGAGAAAACCTGTAGATATCTGTGCCAATGGCAACTTTATAAAATAGTTAATGGATACACAGAGATGAGGAGTCATGTCTTTGGCAATTTTGTCTATAGTTTTGAGCAAGTAAATGAATCTTTCTAAACTTACATTTCCTCCTCTAATAAAGTATTTATTTTCCAGGTATTATGTCTAGAAGGAGATATTTCAATCAAAGTCCCATATAATGTTATGATTAGTTAATTTTATTCATTTTTGGCAATAATGAATAAAGGTGCTAAGTATATTTGAGTATAAATCTTTGTATAGACATACGTGGTCATTTTTCTAAGGTGAATACTAATGTTTGGGTTGCTGGGTCATAGGGTAAGTATATAGTGAGCAACTCATGAAAATACTAACCTGGTCATAGTAATATTTACATTCCCCACAGTCATACCTGAGAATCCAAAATGCTCTGCTTCCTTCATAACACACACTAGGTCAATCTGGTATATCTTAGTCATGAAAGTGCGAATGTGGTGGCTTTAATCAAGGTTTAATCTGCATACATTCATAGATTAAGGTATTGAATATTTTGATGTATTTATTTTATCATGTATTTTATCATTTTATCATTTATTTTATCATTTATTTATCAAAAATATCATCAATATTTTTATCATGGCTTTAGGACTCCTGTTATAGAGCTGTAAAAGTTCTTTTTTATACTCTATTTATGAACCCTTTATCGGAAACATGTCTTATAAATATTTTCTGATCTGTGTATTTCATTTTGTTAAAAATATCATTCAAAGGGTAAAACCTTTTAATTTTGATGAATACCCAAAAATATCAACATTTTTATTTTGTGGGTCATCCTTTTTGTGCTATATTTAAAAACATTTGCCTAACATACAGTGACTTAAGAGTAGTATCTTATGTTTAAGTTTACTATTTATTTCTTGTTAATTTTTATATATATGACATAATATGACATAATATGATATAGTATGACACGATATAACGATCTACCTCCAGTTTGCTCTGTAGGTATATGGAATTCTTGAATCAGCACTTATGAACAGATTACATTTTTCTCGATGAATTTTCCTGACAATTTTGTTGGAAATTAATTGACCATATATGTGTGTGTCTATTTGTGTAGCTTTCTTTTTCTAGTTTTGTCTGTTTTACAGTTTTATGTATGTGAAAGAGATAGTATGCTTTATGAATGCTCTTGTTCCTGACTCCTTTCACTTGTCGCTTTGCATTAGAAGGTAATCCACTTAGTTCCACGTGTCTGTAGTTTGTTTCTCCAAATTCCTGGTTATAACATAGATTGCTTAATAATTGTAAAGTGTAGCTATTCTTCAAATTTGTGCCATGGGAATTGAAGGGATTTGAAAATCGTAGAAAATGACAAAATAGGTTTCATAATCCCCAGAAATTGAGCTATAAGAAATATACTCAAATATACTCAAATATACTCAAATAATAACGAAAAAAGTATTGTTGAACAGCAGTAAACACCTGATTTATATTGAGCTGCAGGTGTCTAAAGTGAATTCTGTCTTCAGTGTACAGTTTGGTTAAAAAGTGAGGATAAACAGTAGGCACCATGAGAATGTGAATACTGGCAAAAGTAGTGGTTGATACCCTTTCTTGTGGCAATTAAGCATTCCATGTGGTATTTTTTTCCTGTTGCCTGAAAAACTCCTTTAACTTTATTAGAAGTACAGATCTACTAGTGATAAATATTTTTACCTTTGTTCGACTAATAATGACATTGTATCACTTTCCTTTTAACTGTTCAAAAATATTCTAGACTTGAATGGAAACAAAGCTTTTGTAAATAAGGAGGGGAAAGGGGGTTGAAGGGAGGGTAGAGGAATGGGGAAATAAAAGAATCAATTGGTGTCATGTACAGGTATAATTTCCCTATAATGAATGTGATCATTGTGTATACCTAAAATGTACCAATAAACTTAATTTTTTAAAAAGTGCATGGGAACAAATAAACACACACATAATAATTCTAGACTAACAGATCCCCCGCTCCTAATTCTGCATGAGTGTGTGTGTGTGGGGGGGTGCTGGAGAATTAATCCAGGGCCTTCCCACTGAGCTACATCCTCAGTCCTTCTTTTATCTGTTATTTTTGAGACAGGATCTCACTAAATTCCCCACGCTAGGCTGGAACTTGTCATTCTGCTGCATCAGCCTCCCAGAATGCTGGAATTATAGGTGTGCACCATCACACCTGGCTCCTCACCCCAGTTCTTATCCTTTTGTTTGTTTGTTCATTTGTTTTTGTTTTTTGAGATAGTGTCTCACTTTGTAGTCCAGTATGGCCTTGAACTTACTATGTAGCCGACACTTGCCTTGAACTCATGGCTATTCTCCTGCCTCAGCCTCCCAAGTGCTGAGATTACAGGCATGCACCACCATGCCTTTTGCCCCAGTTCTTAAAGATGTTGCTCCATTGCATTTTGCATAATTCTGGATGAAAAATTTTCTGTCATTCTTATCTGTTTATGTCTTTTGTAGTTTGTCTTTTTTCCCACCCAATTTTTGGAATTTTTGACATCACTTGTTTTCAGAATTAAATTAATATTCATATTGTGTGGTGCTGTTTATGTTTCCTCTGTTTGAATTTGTTGAAATAGTTGGATTTGTAGTTCTCCTTTTCATCACATTTGAAAATCTTTTAATTGTTATTTTCCTGTATTTCATTTCTGCCTATGTGTATAATGTGGGGTCTCCAGTGACACTCATATCAGATAGATCGATACTGCCCCATGACTTCCTGAAGTGTTGCACTCTTCTTTTGTTCAGTTCTTTTCCTAAGTGCATCTTTTTATATTTTCTATTGCTAGAACTTGAAGTTCAATGATCTTTTATTTCTCAGTATCTATTCTCAATGACATGTTTTGAATTTTGAACTTATTTCTGGAAATTCATTTGAGCCTTTTTATGTTTTCTGTTTCTTTCCTCATTTTAGTCATACTATTCTTCACAGCTTTGAACATGTTTTTAGATGTATAATAGCTATTTCAAGGATCCTATTTATAATTCCACTATTTAGGTCTCTATCTGCATATTGTTCCTTTGCATATCTGGTAGTATTTTATTCAATATTTAATATTGTTAAATTTTTGTTGCTGATTTTGGATTTTGTTTTCTTACTTTAATAACCACTGGATTTTGTTTTCTCACAAAGATACCTAATTATGGATCAGTTGCCATAAGTAGATAACTGAGACTATCATTCTGGGGCTTTTACTTTAAGCTACATTATGGCACATCCAGAAAATACTTTTTTTTTTTTTTTGGTGGGTACCGGGGATCAACTTCAGGACCTCACGCGCCAGCAGACGCCCCTGCTGCTGAGCGATATCACCGGCCCTTTTTTCATATGTGGGTTGTGGGAGGCGAACTCGGGCCCTCGCGCTTGCCAGGCAGGCGCTTACGCTGCTGAGCCATCTCACCAGCCCCAGAATATACTTTAGTCTGGGACTAACTTAGAATCACTACCACAGCATGCTTCTTCAGAAAATTATTAATTATTTTATTACTAAGTCTTTCTACTTTGACTGGTAAAAATGCAAATATTCCTGGCCCTGTGAATTCTGTGAATTGTTCAGCCTAAAGTTTTCCAGTTGATCTTTTCTCGGTCTTAGGAAATTTCATCTCACTCATGTACAGATCAGTTATCAGCCAAAAAGTCAAGGGGACTCTTTTGTACAAAACTCTAAAGCTCTCTCTGGGCAGCTTTTTATATCCCAACTCAGCTTCCTATTCTCACAGTTCAGTAAAACTCCCAGCCTTTGTGCTCCCTGCACTGTGCCTGACAATTGCCTTTCAGCAATGATCTGAGCAAATCAAGACTCAACTCATTTGATTGCCTTCTCCTTGTCAACATGGTCATGTTATGCTATTGTCTGATGCCTGAAAAACCAATGTTTCAATTTATTTCCATTTAGTTTTTCTGGTTATCTACAGTGGAAGGGTACCTCTATTGCAATTAATTCTTCCTTGACATATACAGAATTATTGCAAGTACTTTTAAATAAAATAATTAAAATATAAATGGTAAAATTTAAGTTTCTCATTTTATATCCACTTCCATCCTCTTTTCAGTGGCAATTGCAATCACAAATGTGGTACATTTATGTAAAGGCATCTTTTTTAAAAAAAATGATGAAAAATTAAGGAACTGGATTTCTAGTTTATTAGGTTTAGAATACAGTATTTAATCAGAAGAATGTACCTGTGGACTCAAAAAGTAGAGACAGTAGCATACCGTCTTAGTTACTTTTCTTTCATTGCTAAGTCAAAATACCTGACACTCAAAATTAAAGGGAGAAAGTTTTGTTTATCTCACATTTTGTAGAGGTTTCATTCCATAGCCAGCTGGCTACAAGGCAGGTGGTAAAGGAGAAACAGCTCATGGAGGGCAGAAGGTAGCAAAAGTAAACAAGCAAGGGAAAAGAGAAACCTCTTTTTGTCCCTTATATTGTATCCAGGCTACAGGGATTAGGGCAGTGCCACACCAATCAGTGCACTGATTTAGTAATCACACACACTTAAACCCAGCCATCACACCCCACACTTTAAATTCAGCCACCTCTGAAAAAGCCCCACCTATGACTGCATGAGGCTTTGGGTGGACACCTAGATCTAAACCATAACAAATACTATGGACAAGAAAAAATTGATAAAAATAATTGTTTTCTAAATAAGAAATTGAGGTAATGAGCTGGCTAGTAGAAAGTAAAAATAACACTCAATGATATGAGTAGCAGATATAAAGGGCAGCTGTAGCAGAAAATGCTCCCCCCCAGCCACTATACTACAGTTTCTGTTAGTTGCCAGGTAACAGTCTCTGTTACTTACGTTTCTTAGAAAGAGCTAGTCACTGTGGTGCATAGCTGGTAACTATGATGCATATTGTAAGAATTAATCAAAGACAACCAAGTACTCTACCTCTGTACTTCCCCTTTGCAACTCCATAAAAACCTCCTTCCCTGCACCTTCGAGGCCTGACATTTTTTTCTTGGTCAGATCCCATTGATGTTAAATAAATCTGCCTCCAAATCCTGGGTGACACGTTGGTGTATCTGTTTGCCCTTGCATTTGGTACATTGGCTGGGAACCCCTACCCTGCTGACATCTTTGGTCACCAGTCATGGCCTTCACTGATAGAGCAGGGACCTCTCCAGGTCCCTACGGGAAGGCATGCCCTGAAGATTTCCTGTGTCCCTTCAGAGGTCTGGAGGAGGATTTCTGGCTCCCCATTCTAGTGGCTCACATTGGACCCAAAAGGGAGGAGGATGTAATCTGCCTGCTTGACTGCCTACCTGGCTGCCTGTCTGTTGGTAAGACCCCTGGGGGCACCAGTTTCAGTCTGTTCCTGCTCAGTTCAAGCAAAAGGAGAGATAGATCACCTCTTGTTAATTAGGCCTCCCCATGGTTTGGGGGAGGGAATGTTGTAATCTCTGAGTGCCTGTTGAATGAGTGTGTAAGTGCTTGGAACAGATGGTGAAAGCAATGGACCATTCCATCTATGCTCCACAGTGAGGAGTTGGACCTCCATCTCCAAATGACAGAGCTTGATTGGGCCCCAACTGTGGTTCCATGGATGCAACTAATGAGGAAAAAATGGAGAACCTACCAATGCTTCTCCTTAGTCTGGATGGTCCCAACATTGCCCAGAGGCAAGCAGCCAGGCAGGCATCTGAATGGTCTCTCTCTCTGAAGGGCACCCACCCTTTGTCTGTTGCACCATCATTCAAGGGTATGTCACACACATGTAGGGAGACAGCAATGTATTCCAGTCAGTCTAAACCCATGGCCCCTGACTGCAGGCCCTAGGCCCCAAAATTAAAAAGCGCTTTTCTGGTGATTATGCAGTTAAAATGAAATCAAGCTGCTGTAAGACTCCCTGAAACTGCTACTCCCTGAACTGTTCAAGACCTGACAATTTCTGCCTTGGCAGATGCCACTGTAACTCTCACCAGGCCAGCTTTCCAGCCAGCAAAAAGGGAAAAATCAACCCAATCAAGAACTCCTCAAATACATCAAAAAGGGGGGCAAAAAGCCCATCAACTAGTGTTACCCAAAAGCCTGATAAAGCCCTTCAGACCTTTATGAAAGACTAGATAAAGCCTACAGGGTCTATACCCCTTTGACCTGAAGGCCCCCCCAAAATCTACAAATGGTAGATGCAGAATTAATTGTACAAAAAGCACCTGATACCCACAAGAAAGTCCAGTCTGATAGATGACCATATCCTCTGGCTAAAGACCAATACACAAGTTATAAAGGCTTTGGACACAAAAGAAATTAATGCCCCTTTAGATTAAAAGATAAGGACTCTCAAATGCTTCCACATCTGTACTGGGGGACAATCTATGACTTTCCTGGTAGACAATGGAACAGAGCTCTCTGCCTTCAAAAGTACCATCACAGGGGCAACTGGGACTCTTGACTCTCACTTCCAGGCACAAATTTGCAGCCTTGGAGGACATCTCACCAAACATGAGTTCCTGTATATGCCTGAATGGCCAATATCACTTCTGGGAAGAGACCACCTCTTCAAGTTAAAGGCACTGAGCCAGTCAGCCTCCCTCTTGTTCAATCCTGCATCAGACTGAGACTGATAACCACAATCCTGAAATTCTGAAAACTTTCCTCCCAGAGATATGGGCTGAAGACTCACTTCTGGGCCTGGCCATCAACCTGGCTCCCATATCCTATGTCACAGGAAGCACAAACAGGCATCCAGCCACACACTAGCTGCCTAAAGCAGTTTGGAATCCTGATAGACTGTTAATCACCTTGAAACATCCCTCTCCTCCTGGTAAAACTGCCCAATGGACATTACCAGCCAGTGCAAGATCTCCATGCCATCAACAAGGCAGCCACCACCTTACACTCTGTGGTTCTCAACCCATACACCCTTCTTGGACTACCTCCAGATGCCACCTGGTTTACATGTCTAGATTTGAAGGATGCCATTTTCTGCTTGTTGGTTGCTCCCATAAAAAGATCATGAGACAGGATGAAAAGGCCAGCTCACTTGGACTCAATTGCCACAAAAGTTTAAGACCTCTCCCACTATTTTGGGGAGGCTCTAGCAACAGATTTGGTGAAGCCACCAACACCTTGTCTCTGAGACAGCCTATTTCTCTGTACCTTCCTACTTGCTGTCACAGTCCCCCAAGAAAAGAGTGCAACCATATATTCAGAGGCTTCAATACTGGAAAGTGTGCATAGACTCTCAAACTGCCGAAACACACCTCTCCTGCCTATAAAGCCAGTTCAGGATCTCCAAGCGGTCAATGCTGCCATGGTTGCCCTCCACCCTGTAGTCACCCACAGCCTGCTTGTACACCTGCCTGGACCTAAAGAGTGCCTTCCCTTCTGCCTTTGGTTGGCTCCTATCAGCCATCCCCTCTTTGAAAAGACTCCAGTTCTGGACTCAAAAGTCAACTGACCTGGACTCAATTTCCCAGTGGTACAAAAACTTGTTTACCCTCTTTGGAGAAGCCCTCACAGCTGACCTTGCTAGCTTCCCAGCACAAAATAACACTGCACTTCTGATTAATGATATCCAAGCTGCCTGCTGGAAAGACACAAAGGTCTGCTGCAATATCTGGCAGAAACTGGCTACAAGGTAGTTTGGGAAATGGCCCTCTCTACAGCCCCAATATTGGGAATTCCAGATGTAACTGGAATTCAACTTGTTTGTCAAAGATGCTTATTCAGAGTGTCAGCCTCTGGGAGTGCCCTGTGGCCTACCTGTGCAAATACTTGGATCCAGTCGCTAAAGGCTGCCTCCCCTATTTGCCTCCACACTCTAATAGTCACTGTCCTTCTGATCAAGAAAACTGCTTGTGGTGATAAACCACTCAGTCCTGCCACATACCTGTCCACCAAGCTGGGCCCACCAGATCATGACTGCCTGGCACTGACTAATGAACTGTTCTTGAGCCAACCAGACTTAAAAATGGACCCCCTAACAGATGCTGAGTACACACCATTTACGGATGGAAGTAGCTCTGTTAGGAATGGAGTCCAACAGGCTAGATATGCTGTGGTCACCTTGTACAAAGTTATTTTGGCCAAGGCTCTCCCACAGGGATGGTCTGCACAATGAACTCATGTAGGCCCTCAATTGGTCTGAAAACAAAAAGGTCTATTGCTTCCTGCTGCCATTTGGAAACCTGTCTGCCAATGATGCCAAACCTGCACATACATCCAGTCCAGAGTCCTAAGCCCCCTCCAGGGATCAGAATGAATGAAATATCACCCTTTAAAAATATTAAAGTAAAGCCTTAAAGGGCTACCAATATCTATTGTTGCTTATATGCATCTACTCATGTTGGCCAAAATAATAGAAGTTTGTAGGGTCCTGCTGTGAGAAATCATCCCTAGAGATGACCTAATCTTGATTATTGGCAGTGATAATGGGCCTGCATTTATAGCAGAGGTAATTCAAAACCAGCAGAACCATATAACATGTAGGCCACAAAGCTCTAAAAGAGTTTTTTAAAAAAGTAAAAACATAGCCCTACAGGAACAGCTTGTAACCAGTTCCATAAAATTTGGCTAAAAGACTAGCTATACCTATAGACACCCCTGCACACACATAGAACCCAGGTGCACATTAACTACGTCTAGAGCTCTTACGGTTTCAGAAATCCACCCTTAGATCCACCATTCCAGAGTTAAAAAAGCCCATCCAGATGATTGCTGGATAATTTGCCTGGACCAGACAGCTCCTCTGAAGCTCACTCTGAAGAGATGATGCACCCAAGCCCTGCTCTGGTCGCTCTAGATGCTGACCAGTCCACGCATAGCTAAAGCTTGAGGACACCATTCACAGGATTGCTCCATATTTCAATGCCCCTTGATTTTTATGCCTTTTCAGGCTGCTTACCACAGTCCTTGCTTCAGCTTACATATGTATTTGATATTATATTGTCCCTACTCTCCTGCTAGCTCTGGTTTTTGCCTTAGTTCTATGGACAGTTGCCCCAAGAGAATAGAAACTACAATTAGTTAAACACTTGACCAAGGTTTGATGAGCATCCAAGGTGCACTGGACATGCTCCAGGGTCAAACTGACTCCCTTGCCAGAGTAGTGTTACAGAACAGATGTGCCTTTATTCCTTAAAACAATTTAGGGAGAAATCCTATAATAAGGGAAAACTTTCCAATATTGGGGACCTGTCCTAGGGCCCATCCTAGCACCACTGACAGTCCTAATGTTACTGCTTGTAGTTGAGCCTTGTCTCAGATGATCACATGTAACATGCCCTGCAAAGATTTGCCAGGGAAACTAAAAGAGGGGGGGGAATATAGCAGAAAATTCCCCCCCAGCCAGTATACTTCAGTTTCTGTTAGTTGCCCAGGTTATAGTTCCTGTTACTTCTGTTTCTTGAAAACGGCTGGTCACTGTGATGCATAGCTAGTCACTATGGTGCGTATTGTAAGAACCAATCAAAGACAGCCAAGTACTCTACCTCTGCACTTTGCCTTTGCAACTCCATAAAATCCTCCCTCCCTGGGCCTTCGAGGCCTGACATTTTTTTCTTGAGGTCAGTGCCCATCGACATTAAATAAGTGTGCCTCCAAATCCTGGGTGACGTTTCAGCATTTCTGTTTGCCACTGCACAGTTTCTGTCCATAAGACTGAGCTCCCTTCCCCACAACACCACAAAAGGCTGAGACCCAGAACTTCCTTGTCCGAAGAGAACAGGGGTAGGCTCAATGAAGAGTTCAGTTAGGCAGAACTTGAAAGCTGCCCTCTGCATTATTCCACAACAGTGGTCATGAATCCTGTTCATAGAAATGCATCTCTTTGGAGACAATCCAATACAAAATCACAAGAATGCATCAGTGATGCTGGGGGAGCTGCTGTCCCTGGAGTGCTCTTTACTGACACACCTTCTAATTGCTGGGAACTAGAGAACCTAAACATGACTACAGGAGCTTGGCGAGCAATCATCAAAACGAGGAAACAGAACCATAGTACCCTACGGCGCCTTTCCTGCGCCCTCTACTGACATGTTTAATATTGTGCCAGTTGGCAAAGAAAGATAATTTAAGGGCCAGGATTCATTTTATACAACAGACAAAAGAATGGATTTGGAACTTAGAAACAACAGGTCAATAAATAACATGAAGTAGATAAAAATTGAATATTACTAGATATTCACAAGTTTTATTTTATTGTTACTGAATGTAGCCTCACTTAGCAAAAAGAAACAGTGGAATCTATAAAAATTAGAGGGTGTCTACTTCTAATTTGTTAGGCTTAAAAGTGAATATTCCAAATTAGAGTGAACCCCTGCCTCTGAAGGAGCAATCTGTAGGAGATGTCTAAAGAAGAAGTAGAGAAAATACATGTAAAAAGACAGTCCTGACAATTGTGGTGGTGCATGCCTATAATCCCAGTACTCTAAGAGGCTGAGAAAAGAGGACTGCAAGTTCAAGCCTACCTTGGGCAACTTAGCAAATTAGTGAGAACTTGTCACAAAACTTAAAAAAAAAAAGAGGTCTGGGGATATAGCTCAGTGGGAAAACCCTGGATTCAATCCCCAGTACCACAAAAAACAAAACAAAAGAATAAAAATAACCAAACAAAACCAGACTTGAATACCTTGGATATAAGCTAAGGCTGCTAAGGTGCCCATCCTTTTTTTTCCTGGATGATGCTATGACATCTGATTCCTCTCCATGACTCTCCCCTTGAACCTGAATTCCAGAATTGGGAAACACATTGACCAAAAGTATTTAGTAATAGTCAAATGGAGTTAGTAACATCTCAGCATTTCCCATCTATACCATCTGAGGTAGAAAATGGTAATACCCTGGTTTGAAGTTTTGGAGATGGATAAGGAGATGAGAAAGATTGATGCTTGCTCTTTCATGTCACCTCACTGCCTATCCCAAGTCCAAAATAATGGATCACCAAGAATTTCTTATTTATTTGTCTACATGGATTAATTGACTAAAAAAAAATAAATTTTATACTAATGAAAAGCCGAGGTCTTCCTCTGAACTCCTGAGAATTAGAGAAAAATAATAAAGCCATATAAAATACACATTTGCCCAAGTACTGGAAGGCTAAACAACAAAATCAGTATTGAACCAGTGTTAAGTTTTAAAACAAATATCACTATCATAAAATAAAGTTCTGTGATACAAAAGTATATCTTACATTTCATTAAATATGTATTTATTAATAAAGCTTACAATTAAGCATTTCATAGTCAAATGTTAAAAGTGTGACATTAGATGACAGAAAAAGAAAAGTTCTTTAGCCCAAAGCATGCTATATTACCCATTTATAATATTAAATATTAGGTCACTTGCACCTGATACTGTTAGAGATACATGGTATATATTTTTTCTAGCTTGCTGGTGTTACATATTGCTGAGTCTGTCACCTACTTTCTAGCTTGCTTTAATCTGAATAAAATGAACTTAATAGAGAAGATTGTCTTAGTTCCTTTCTTCATTATTGGGACAAAATACTTGACACCCATAAGTTAAGAGAGGAAAGGTTTATTCAGCTCACAGTTTATAGAAGTTTCAATTCATAGTCAGCTGGCTCCAAGGCAGGGCAACATGGCAGAGGGGCCTCACAGAGGAGAAACTGCTCATGGTGTGGCAGGCAGAAGGCAGTGAAGCAGCAAGCAGCAGCAGCAGCCAGCCTGCCTTCTATCTCTCCATTTATGTTCCATCCAGGTTATAAGCGTATTGATTGTTGCCACTACACCCAGGGTGGGTCTTCTATTATCCACACCCAAAAGTATGATAAACCTTTTTAGATATCACATACTCTAGATCCAGCCACCTCCAAAAAGCGTCATCTATGAGAACATGAGGCTTTGGGGGGGTGGGTATCTAGACACATGCCATAAAAGAGATTAAAGTCAAGACTTTCATTTTTGCAGTGTAAATTTTGGTCAGTTTTCAGTAGTAAAACTGAAATAGTAATGAAACAATTCCACATACTGAGCATATTTTAACTTCTTGAAGAAAATACTTTGTAGAAGCTGATTCAAGTTTGTTTTCTTCACTTCGTTGTAATCTTTCAAGTACTTGATAGATCTCATAATCCCTTGAGAAAGTTTTGTCTTTATACCATTAATCTAGAAATTAGGCAAAGTAGCAAAGTTGGTTTTCTAGAAAGCAAGATCATTTCTAGAAGTATATTTTCACATTGCTTACACACTACTTTCAGTGTCCTCCTAGCAATAAAATAATATGAGGGTCTTTGGGTAAGGAGGTATAAAATTTAGGGGCCACAGTATTTTTTTACTTCTTAGCAATGATCAGATCACTGTGAATACACAAGTACAAAGATAACAGGATTGATGCTAAAGTAGGGAATTGCTCTTGTTTCTGAATGAGTCTTGAAGATATGGTTCTCAAATATATTCATATGGGTTGCCCAGAAACTATAGACAGATGGCTCAGAAAGCATAGAACTTTATTGAATTCCCTCCCTCCAAGACAGGGATCCCGATATTCATATAGCTGAGCTGACTCAAGTGAAATAAAACTCTTCCTTTCTAAGAATCACCCATCTTTATTTATCTAAACTTCTTGAAACATCTGGAATATCTGTATCAGTATTTTTGCTCCTTACCCAGAAAAGAACTTGGATTTCTCAATCACAATCAAATATTTTCATTTACTTCAGAGCCTCACCATGTCCTTCCCTATGCTTTCTTCTTCATTTCTCCTTCCATGTCTCATTTATGTCACTTGTATTCTTCATTACTCAATACTTTTCTTTCCTCACTATCGTTGCTGCTCTGCTGAAAGAGCATTTCAACAATTTTTCTCAAATCTTTTGACTCACTTTTCTTTAATGCCAGTCTGTGGGTAGGGTGGTGAAGTAATTACTGTGCCATTACATTATTTTTGCTTAGTTGAATATTTCATAGCAGTTTCATATATAGCACTGTATTAGTCAGCTTTCTTGTCACTGGATCAGAATATCCCACACCTCCAAATTAAAAGAGAAGAGGGTTTATTTTGGTTCACAGTATCAGAAGTTTTAGTCCATGGTTGGCAGACTCTAACACAGAAATGGCAAGGTGGAAAAATATGATGGAGGAAATATGCTCACACCATAGCAGGCAGGAAATAGAGAGAAAAGAAAGTGAAGCCAGGGACAAGAATAAGGCCTTCTGGTTTACATTCACAGTGACCCACCTTTTGGCACCAAGCCCCACCTCCAAACAGCACAGTCATCTATGAATTTATCAATGGACCACTCTACTAATGATTATAGTGGTGTCATGATCCAAATCACCATACAAAAGCACTTCAGAACACCTGACTCTCTCTCTCTCTCTCTTTCGTAGGCTTGATCTCTTTTGATAAATAATCTGACTCAATTAGCACATAACATATATATTCATAATAATTGGAAAAGCTGAATAGGGAACATTACCTAAATTAAGAATTTACAATTTTATTGTCTTTTAAAATATTAAAAAATGGCATTTATTTTACAAAAAATAAAATCAAATGTTAAAAACAATATCAAATATTAAATCATGGGGCTGGTGAGATGGCTCAGTGGCA
Source organism: Erethizon dorsatum (assembly GCA_028451465.1). Taxonomy (NCBI): domain Eukaryota; kingdom Metazoa; phylum Chordata; class Mammalia; order Rodentia; family Erethizontidae; genus Erethizon; species Erethizon dorsatum. Next base: position 53,256,217 of record CM051825.1, on the reverse strand, counting down.
TAAGCACCTGCCCAGCATGTGCATGGTCCTGGTTTCGACTCTCAGAACCTACATAAAGGAGAAAAAGGGCCGGTGATATCGCTCAGTGGCACAAGCGCTTGCTGGCAAGCACAAGCTCCTGAGGTCGACCCCCGGTACCCACATAAAAAAACAACAAAAAAAAATAAACCAAATCATAATGAAACTGAGGAACAAATTCCTTTATATAGAGAAGTACAACATTTAATTTAAGTGCAAATTTTGACCTTGCACTCTTCTGAGACTCTAGGAAGGTAACACTACACATGCATGATTATTCTGTCTGATCCAAATCCATGCTCTTTAGAAGCCGGGAAGCACTATCCCACTCCTATGGACTCCCTTTAGAATTCACTATGACAGCTGTCCCAAGCCCATCCCATCCCCTTCAATACAAAGCAAAGTAATTTCAGTTGGACAGATGTTGGTACATAGAGATTGGTACATTTTATTCCACAAGAGAAATCCAGCTAGAGTTGCACAGGCAGAGGATATACAGAAAATAATATTCAGGAAGAGGGGAGAGGAAGGGAGAGAGGGAGGGAAGGAGAGAGTGTGGGAAGGAGAGAGAGAGAAAATATGAGTCAATTTTTGATAGTTTGAGGGCATCAATTTGCTCTGTCTGGAACAAAATCCAATAATATCCAAGAATGATACTGTTGGGCTAGTAAGAAATGGGTATGACCAATACGGTACCTTTCTGGTTTATGATATGGCCCACAATACCTCAGGTCCCACAGTAAGTGAAGGAAATATCCTTGAGGGGCAAATGCAGCAGTGCATTTTTTGTCTGTCAGTCTGTCTGTCTCTGTCTGTTTGTCTGTTTTGGTGGTACTGGAGATGGAATGCAGGGCCTCACACATGTTAGATATGTACTCTACCACTGAGCTACATCCCTAGCACCAAAACAGTGGTTTTAAGAGAAGAATTCACGTGGCAAAACTTCCCAGAGAGAAAGGTGACTGGGAATTTGACAGAGTTATGGACCCAGAAGTGCAGTGGATGCCAGCAGCAACCAAATTGACCAGAGGAGGAAGGTACACATATGACATGTGGGGAAAAAGAGGTTAACAAGATGGAGAAATAATTAAGTTATCTAACTTTTTAAAACTCTGAAGAAAATTTCTCACCTGTACAGAGATTTTTTATGCAGACAATATGGATAGGGTTGATTAAAAACTGATTCTTAGATTTGGCCTGTTGTTTACACTGTATACACTAAAATTTTCACTTAAAGCATTTACAAATGTTTACAAAACATTAGGAGAAGAAGCTCCTGCTGTGTACTTCATTCTTGTTTAGAAAGAATCACTTCTTAAAAGATGGAAGTGATAGAATCTTGCAAAAGGCTAGATTTTAAAAGCTGGTCAAGTCCCCAAAGTATTAGTGGTAGTCAACATAATTGAAGATTTATTGAACACTGACTAAATAAAAAGCCTGTGTTTGTTAGATACTAATGCTTGTTGGGTACAGTGCCAGTTACTATTTTAAATCTTTTGCAGTGAAGCAACTCTCTTAATCCCCACAATAACAATATGAGTATAATATGATGTAAGAATAATTCTTTTCCTGTTATACAGAAGATGAAATTGAAGCTTAGCAGGGGTAAATAACTTGCCCAAGATCATATAGTTAATAATGTGGTAGTTAGGCATTTTTTCTGTACAGCTAGTGTATATATGAAGAGAAGATATAATAGTGAACAAAACCAGCCTTCTCCTGACTTCATAGCTTGTACCATGTGTAGGCATGGAAGATGGTCCTAACAGTCCTGTGGATGATTATTTTGTGTAGACAGGGTGTCCAACTCATTGATGAAAATCTAAAACAAACTTCTCACAGGACAGGATAGCTAACTAAAGATGAAAGGAAGCTAGCCAATTGAAGAGAGAACTTATGGATGTATCAGAAAGGAAGAACAGATAGTGCATATGCCAGGGTATGAAAGAGAACATGGTGTGTTCACAACCATGGTTCAAGTCAATAGATGAAGGTGGAGATGTCCAGTGATGAGGTCCAAATGGCCCATGCATGCCATCTTAAACAATGTTACCTTTTTAAAAAGGGGAAGTGTGGAATGAATAAATAACTCACTTCTGTAGGGGATTTTTAACTTCTTTGTCCACGTGACTACTTATCAGGTCTGAATATATTTGAAGATGAGAAAATTTTGAAATATTTTGGCAGTCATTAAGAGATAATGGAAAATAAAATAATTATACTGTAATAAAGATCAGTTAATTTACGGCTTGAAAAACAGAGCAGATATAAAAATAGACTGCTGCATCTTGGCCAAAGCTGACTCAGTGCCAAGTATAACAGGAAACAAAAACATATTTATTGACTACCTGAATGAAATGAAATTCTAGAAGAGGTTATTCTTATTTTGTGGGTACCTAGAATAAAATAAATGAGATGTGAGTAGTATTTAAATTTTTAAAAATGTAAGTATTATCCTCTACATGCAAGGTACTGTGTTAAATTTGAAGAAGAATACAATGGAGCAAAAATAATAGCTACAACTCTTACACTTCCAGATGCCTGGCAGACTTCTAAACCTTCATTTATTTGTATAATTCTCAAAGTCCAACGAACTGAAAGTCCTGTAGTACTACTCCACAAACTGACAGAGTGTTGCATTTCCAGCATTACATGTTCTTCAGCTTTATCCAAAAGTAGCAGTCATGGCATGCTGACACAAGACAACCCAGCTGAAGAATTCCCAATTATGTTCTACAGTGTCAATTTTCTTCATATGGTTTCAAAATAGAATTTGATGATTACTGCAACCCAAGTGAAATCTGAAAGGTGAAAGCAAAAGCCACTGTTTTAAGAGGCTACACAATTCTGATTCTGTGGCTTTTCCAAAAAAAGGGACTTCACCAAAGTTAAATAGACTGTGAAATCACTTTGCGACTAGGTGCAGGGTCTTCTAAATTTCCCTTGCATTCTGGTCATTTCAGACACTGCAGTGAATGAGACTAAATTTGCTGGAATCTTTGTATCCAGTCTCAAAATGTAGCTTCCAATGTTTGGCACATTTATGTATTCTTTGGACCTGTTAGCTTTTGCACTAAACAGACCTCAAAATTTAAACAAGCACCACAGTATTTAGCTCATGATTGTTTATTCAGCTCGTGATTCATTATTCAGCTCAGTGGTTCATCTGCTCTGGGCCAGCATGGCAGATCACTACTGGGCTCCCATATACACCTGTGGTCAGGTAGTGCATTGGCTGGTAGCTGACTGGTCTTGTCTGGACTGACTTGCATGTTTGGCAGTGAGAAGATTCACCTATGTTGTCTAGGTTCTCCTCCACAAGACGCATCATCCCACAGCTGACTAGCTTGGAATTATTCACAAAGCAGTGGCAGGCTTATAAATAGCAGAGAAACAGGCAAAGTTCGATTATCCAGGAACTCTTCAAATAACTTCTTGCAGCACATTTGCTATTGTACCAATGGGTGGGGCAACTCACATAGCCAAGTCCAGTTTTATCCTGAAAGAGTGCATCTCAAGGTATGGTACAGTGATGAGAGGAATTTGTGGTCATTTTTATAAGTAGTATAAGTCATGCTTCTCTTATTATACACCTTACTCCCATAATATTTATAGTGACTTGATTTTTCTTTGTTTATGTTACAGAGACTGCACAATTATAGACTTAACAGTTGAATCAAGGCCAATCAACCCAAGTTGTCACAAATCTTAATGACTATATATTATCTCCCAAATATACACTATCAAGGCGCTTACAGTCTAGAAAGACACATTCCTGATTATTTGAAGAGGTAAAGGTAGAAAGGAGAATAAAATCAGATACCATTAAATTATCAAATACACTAGCCAATGTAGTGTAAACATAAAGGAAATATAAATAATTTTTTTACCCTTGGTGCCAGGATCAAACTGAGGGCCTTGTACAAGCTAGGCATGTGCTTCACCACTGAGCAACACCCCCAGCCCATGAATAATTTTGATGGGGATGTGCGTTAGTTAGGAATACGTAATGGAAAAAAATATTGACTTACTTCCTGAGAATCTAACTCATCTTGCTGTCAGGCTGCCCACTGAAAAACTCCATGTGGATTTGACCCTGATATATTATTGCGAATTTTTAGAAAAGCTAAAACTCCAAGAAGGGTCCCAGTTGGCTAGCGGGGCCTAAATTCTAAATGGAGTCTGGTGGCACCTGCTGGTTGGGGAGATGCCGCATTCTGTGTTCCCAGAGCAAACACAAACACATCCTTTCTGGCTTGGCATATACTTGTTTCAACTTGTACTTGTTTTGAGATGAAATCCTTCATAAAATTCCCATTTTTCTATGTGACCTGGACTCACATAGAACTGGGACCTAAAGTGAAATGTAAACATCAAACCGTCAGGAGTGGATGCAATAACACTGTTTATTTACAAAGATGGTCCAGGAGAGAGAACTTCAGCAGAAAACTCCCTTATAAACTAGCCCCTTCCCTTTCTCAGAACACGCTTTTCATTTGTACTCCAGGGTATAACTCCTTGGTTTGCAAACTGTTTTGGTTTTGTTTTTAAGTAAATCCTTTCCCTCTTGAACTCATTCTCAGTGAATTTTGATCGACATTATACACATGTTCAAAATAGAATTTATTCTCCGCTGCTCAGATCTTCCCACAAGTTCCTGATTTTGATTCACTTACTGATTCATCCAAGTATTTACTCAGTGGCTACTAGAGATTATGTAATGTCCTAAGTGTGGGATTTGAAAAATGTAGTTTCTTTCCTAAAGAAGCTTACAAACTAATGAATGAATAGAAAATAGAAAAGTAAGGAATTACATAATGAAATATCCAATACAGACAAATACAAAGAAAAATATTTAACTTAGCAGACTCTGTTAGTAGGGAGTTAAAATCCAAATACCTTGGAAAACAGTGTTATATTACTTTTAATTAGAATGCAGCAGTTCTATCCTGAAGCATATACCCATAGAAATTCTTTCACGTGTACCAAAAAATGTATGCAGGACTGTTAAAACCACTATTATCTATAATAGCAAAAATCTAGAAATCACCCCCAGATGTGTAGTAATATAAAATAGAGCAATAATGAATACATTCTAAGAAAAATAAAGCAGTTTCAGCTGTTGAGGAGTACAAATTCCGAAAACTACTCTGGAAAATAATTGGCATTATTTTTACATTGAACATTCACACATCTTACAACTCTGTGATATTATTCTGAAGTTTGTACCCTGAAGAAATCATTTCACATGCTTACCAAAATATAGGTAAAATTCAATTATCTTTGTTTATATTAGTAAAAAATTGAGATGTCTAAGAAGAGAAAATTGGTCCAAAAATTAAGTGTATCCACATTGTGGAATATTATGCAGCAGTGAAAATGAATAGATATTGGTGAATCTTAGAAAAATACAAAAAATAAAAACTGTATGACTTCACTTCCAACTATGATAAATCATCTTGTAATAGGATAGAAAACCCATCTAAAAATTAAAAGTCTGTTTGAATAATCAGTAAGTTACTAAAGTTAACAGCTGAATGACCAATATCATATATATATAAAATATGTATCATATGTATATCATATATATATATGATAAAAACTTTCAGTAAACTAGGGAAAGACAGGGAATTTTCTAAATTTAGTTAAAAAAAGTAGCTCAAGAAAACTTAGCTGCAAGCATCATATTTAATGTTAAATGTTTAAAGTACTTCCCTAGAGATTATGACAAAGACAAAGATATTCATTCTTATTACTTTTGTTCATCACTGTCTTGGTTATTCAAAGAAGTAGCTTAAATTAAGGATGAAACCTGTATAAGAGGTGGAAGAAAAGATGTAAAAGTATTGTTACTGACACACTGCATATTTGTGCAAAAGAGTTTTAAATTATTCAAATTAGTAAATAGACCTAAAAATTATATTAACTGTTTGGCCAATATTGAATATTATACTTTTATAGAGCAGATACATAAAAGTGGATAAGCAATGAAAAGACAGTATCATGCCAATAACATTGAATACTTCAAGTTATAAAGACGTGTGAACCTTCTATGCAGATGTTACTGAAGAAAATATAAGACATAAGAAAATGAACAAATGTATGCTGTTTATAGATTTGTCAATTTAGTATTTTTAAGATGTCAATTCTCCCCAAATTGATCTATGGATTCAAAATCATTTTATTTAGATTCTAGCAGCCTGTGCAGCCTGTGTGTGTGTGTATCTGTGTGTAAATTGACAGTTTCTATAATTATATGAAAATTAAAATAGTCAAAAAAAACCAACTTCATCATAAGAAGAACAAAGCTAGGAGACATATTTTCAGTACGAAGAGCGTGCCACTGCCATTGGTTGCACTAAAATCATCCTGTTTCCAGCAGAGCAGGTATGGGGTTTCATCTCACTAATTTGTCTTCTGATTCCAACACATACTCCTCTACTCAGAAGCCAGCCGGAGGACAGATGGAATAACTAAGTGGTTAATGGACAACTGAGATAACACCAAGAAAAAAATTCCCTGTGAGCATGAGGCTTCATTCCCCAGGATGGATTACGCATGCTATGTAAACTAAAACTACATCTCCGATGGGTAGTACTATGGTTTGAATATGATATTTCCCCACTAAGACTCACATTGATACTTGGTCCCTAGTGTAATAGTATTGAGTTGTTGGGGCTTTTAAGAGGGACTGAGGTCATGAGGATGCCACCTTCTTGAAGGAATTAATGGTAGTTCTGAAGAGAATGGGTTAGTTATTTCACACGTTTGTTGTTATAAAGCAGGTCATCTCTTTTGCATTCTGTCTTGTTTCCATTCTCACCATGTAACTTTCACTTTGCACAAGATGAGCCCCTACCTAAAACCCAAGAAGGTGCTAGTGTCAAATTCTTAGATCTCCAGAAACTTAGGCCTAAAGAAACCCTTTTTCTCTATAACTTACCCAACCCCCAATATTTTATTATAGGAACAGAAAACAGACTAAGACAGGTCAATTACCTCGGTCCAGTTTCCCAAGGGTAAAACATGAGTGGTCCTAGTTACTACCATTTCCAGTAACCTACTCAGGAAATGTGCATTTGAGCAATGCTAGGCTTTGTGGTCCAAAGTACATGGCAAATTTCCCATGGAAATTGCAGCTTTGGCTTCTTTTTGGTTGCCTTGTGCTCTTATGCCAAAATATCCAGAAACAAGGAAAGGAATAAACAAATTGGCAGGGAACCTAACCACGGAGATACAGGGCTGTTATTGTATACAAGGTCAGGGAAGAGCTTGTTTGGCACTTGGTCATTCACTGGGGAGACTTTTGGTATGCTCCTGCTGAATCCGACAGGTAAATGAACAAGTGCTACCATGGCCTGAAAAGGACATGTTGATCAGGAGCTCACATGTGAATTCAAGACCAGGTGCAGTAGGGATAGATACATCTCTTCCTAATAACCTTATCATAGTGAAGTTCACCATGTAAGGAGACCAGGCAATTGATGAAGCTGTTCACAGATAGGGCAAATATACAATAAGAAGCAAGTGATTTAAGCAACAACGGTTGAGTATACTGCATCTGATGGTGTGTCACACACACTCATCCTCTCAACAAGCTACGCATGCCACCAGCTACCATAAAGCATGTTGCTGAAGGCTTACAGCCACGGACTTCTCTACACTTTGCTCCCATGAAGGAATCTACCTCATCCATGGTTAAGACTTCTCTGGCAGGGCACGATCCTTTGCTTCAATTACGGGCAACACTGAAAGGCTATTCTCATTTTAGCATGAGAGGTCAGCTATGGTCTGTGCTTCATTATATGCAATCCTGCTTTTTCATCACCTTGTAAGATTGCTCCAAATTATACTCCCCAACAAGCCTCACAAATTTCCATGAGTCTGTTCCCATGTTTCCTGTTTTCTAAGACAGTTTTCATATTTAAAGTATATGTGTATGTGTGTGTGTGTGTGTGTCTGTCTGTCTGTCTACACACCTGAGGCTTAAAGATTGGCGCAGTGAAGGAAGGATAGTGTTATTTCCTTCCTGTTATCTGGCATCCAGTGTAAAGCTGGGCATTCTGCTGGTATTCCATATAAGATTATTGACTAAATCAAAAATTGCTCTTCGCACTGGACTTCTAACTTCTTTGGAGCATGACTACATCTAAAACTGTTCTACATTCCAACATATTCCACAGTAACTGTTCAGAGAAGGCTTCACAAAAATACACCCTTTTCTTTAAAAGAATCAACTCTTACACAACAAAAGTAAAGTTCATTTATTTCTACATAGACAAAAGTGCTTTCTTTGTTTGCCTAACAGCGTCGGATATCCATGTCTCTTCCAAAGCATGAGGTCAACACTCAGGGTCCGTCTAGGCATGGATGAGTAGACAGGGGGTTGATGGGGTTTCCCATTCTCTTGTTTCCAATTTTTTTGACAAAGATGCAAAGACATAATGCCAGACCGTTATTAAGAGATCCCAAATGTTAGACAGATAAATGTTCAGAGGCAATAATGATAATGATGGAAATTAGTTCTCACCAGTCATCCCCAGGTTTGAGCTCTCCAGTGTCAGAAGTTCTAAATTGGTAGAGCACTTTGTGGCAATGCGAATTAGGACAGTTTGAAAGAAACATCGGGGAGCCCTGATTCTATTAACTGTAATCACCACGGTGTTTCTGCTCGCCAGTACAACACATTTTCCATGTAGCGATAAATGCTGAAGTGCATTTCATTAATTTGTGATTTCCCCTAAACGCAGCGTGTTTAGCTGCAGATCTGTGTGACTTTATCAAAGAAATGGAAGCAAGGAATGTAGAATGAAACAAACTGCTCCATCATCTCCAGGGAAGGCTATTCTTTGCTGGCAGATGCTTTGGATCAGGTCTACTGTAATAGGCCCAGTCAAAGGCCAGCTGTTCTGTGGGTCCTGGGTTCCTATGGGAAATTCTGCTGAGGGAACTGAGGTTAAACCAGACCTCACTGCATTCTGCAGGCTAGCTGTGGTTCTCTCTGGAGGCTCTATGCAGTCTGTCTAAGCTCAAGTCAGGAACTTCAAATTCTAATCACCACCCTGATAGCAGTTTGCAATATGTCTTTGTGTAGGCTACTCACTTCCTCAGGTTTCTCAAAGGGAGCTAAAAAAAAAAAAAGAAAGCGACAGGAGCATCTGACTATGACTCTTCAGATAATTAATATTGGCAGAACACTTGTACATCTGCTGATGAACAAGAAGGTAGCCTTGTAGAAAGTCAGCAGAGTAAAGCATTTTCATTTGCAGTTACTTATGGAATAAATACAGTTCTCCCTGCAACTATTATGTATCGAGGAATTAATCCAAGGCCAACAGAGGTGATGTGAACTGTATTTGACATGGAATTGTGATTTTATCATTATTGGCTGCTATGAAATAGGTTCTCATATTCCAATGTTATATGCTCATTCAGAAGTTGGTAACACGTTTAAACATTTCTGTTCAGGGTTTGCATGCCTGAGGGGCTAACACCATATGCAAGGAAATTAAGGGCAGTCTTGGAAGATTAGGCACTGCATAAAAATAAGTGTTCCCCATTTACCAGATATTTCCCATTTGTCCTTCAAGATATTTTCTCTATCCTCCTGTATTCCTTGCCCCATGAGGCTGACAACCTGTGAATACAGTCTCAAAAGCCTCCCCTCCTTTTGTCTCCCTCTCAGTTCAAGCTATAGGGGCACTCAGTAGATAAAAGGCAGGGAGGCAAATGAGAGCCATGTACCCACTCCTCCATAGTGCCTCTGTATAAGGGCTTCTTTGGTCTAGTTTTGGTAGTCGTGAACCTTAACTGATGGCAACTACTCTTAACAATGCGGCTCCCTATGTCTGCTTTTTATTTTTTTCTGGTTCTACTAACTGTTCCCTCCTTCCAAGCCTTCAGACCTAAGTACAGTGAAAAATCTCTTACGATATCTCTACCTTCTGCTCACTGTGTAAACCCATTTAGCAGACATCCCGATACCATCTTGGTTTGATGTGCCACAAGTTTCCTTCTCCAACTTTGACTGACATCCCTCTGTCTCTTCCCCCTCTTCTTTCATCATGTTCTGCTTTTCTTGGCTTTCTACATGATCTGGTTTCCATTTCATGATAACACTTGTGCCTCTGTATCACAGAATTCATGTGGAATCCAAAGACACCACTCCAGTGATGCTCAATAGAAATATAATGCAAAGCACAGAGGCAAATTGCACATGTAGTTTTGCATTATTTATTAGCCACATTAAAAATAAACAGGTGAAATTAATTTAATAATTTATTCAGTTTAACCCAACATATGTGAATACTATGCTAAACTCATTACAAATATTAACTCAAGTAATTTTTATAATTTTAATTATTTTTTATTTTAAACAGAAAAAACAATGATGTGGAATTTCAAAACAAGATAATGAGAGATTAACCGGTTTGATAATTGTGTATTGGTATCTTCAGAGTAGTTGCTCAGATTACAAGATATAGGCATGAAAAAGAGATGCTGACATATTCTGGGGGGCTGGAGAGGTTCATTCCTTGATATGTTAGCTAATCAATAAATATTTATTGGTTGTGACGGTATGCCAGGCACTATTCTAAGCTCTATGATACTCAATAAGCAAATATCTGCATTCACGTTTCATATTCTAAAGTATGGAACAGATGGTGAAAAAGCTAAATAACTAAAGCACATAGCATGTTAGACAGCAGGAAACACCTAGGCTGAAAAATAAAGTATGGAAAGAGATGGAAGGAGTATAGTAGAAATTAAATTTTTTGTGTGTGTTGGTCAGTACACAGACCACACTACTGGGTAAGAGAATTTTGAATATTGCCCTGAATTGCCACCCATAAAAAATACTAAAGGAAGAATAACTCAGGAAACAAAGAAAATGCAAAGGCCCTGAAGAAGGGGTGTGTTTGGGGTGTTCAAGAATAGTAATAAGCACAGTGTGGCTAAAATCAGTAGAGTCAGCAAGAGTCAAAAAAGCATAGGCTGAGAACAGGGAAAGAACAAGGATATAGGGATGTTGTGTGCATCATGTGCAGGTTTTTAGGTCACAGTAAGGAATTTAGCCTTTCTTAGTGAAGCGGAAAGTCATTATTAAATTTTGAGGATATGCATGGCATGATATGCCTTGGCAAAGGAAAAGACTGGTCAGGAAGTGCAGAAACAGTTCAGTCAAGCAATTGGGGGCAAGGGAGTTGGACTACAGGATGACTGGTACAAGATAATAAGAGAACGGTTGTGCATTTACTTAAAGGACGTGGGAAAACAGGAAAAGTTGAAGGTTACTCAAGGTTTAAAAAGTTTTTTGTAAGGGCCAGTGATGTAGCTCAGCGGCATAAGCACCTACCTGGCAAGCGCGATGTCCTGAGTTTGACTCCCGGTTCCCAAAGATTTTTCTAGTTACACTGCTAATGAACAAGAGAGCTAGGATTTAAATCCAGATATGCTTGACTCTAAAGCTCAATCTTTTGATTTTTACTTTGGGTTTATCCCCATGTGCAGATGCCCCTGAAAAACAAACTCCAATATGCTTTGATGACATTATGAAAGTTCTACAAACTATAGAATATAAAGTTTAAAAGAAGAAAAGTTTTTACTCTGACCTTTTAATCTATCCAAGAATATAGGTTAAGTTTCTGGCAGAAACAGAATCAGAAGTCAGGTGATCTTTATTTTATTCCCAGTTATAACTTCATCACTTCCTTAATCAACCCATATAGATATTTTCTCCTTACATATCCTGATTTTTATATTTATAATTAAACATATTTTCTTAAGTGTAAGATTTTTAATTTTTTAAAAAATCGGTATGTGAGGACCTGAGCAGCTTGAATAACCCAGTCTCCAAAAGAGGGGATGGGAGTGCCATGAAGCTCTGGAGAGTTGCCTGGCAGGATGAGTATCAGATGTTACCAGAATAGCCTGATTTTTCAAAAGAATACAGGATGTGCATTGATGGATTTGGTAATTAGGCAGATTTCTCATTCCACAATGTCTACATATGTTAAAATATCACACTCTACCCCATAAACACATACAAGTATTATTTGCTAACAAAATAACATTTTCTGTTTTAAAAAGAAGGTAGTATGGGAAGGTATTTGTGTGTTAAAGCTTGTGAAATTTTCTTTCTTTCATATTGAGGCAACAAATTCAATTCTATATTTTGTTTTTAATGATGCATGAGGCAGCAATGTACCTTCTAACCTCGATATGAGAATCTTAAATTCATAAGTAATGACCTTAAAATTCACATACTAAATTCATGCTGACTAGGTAGATTTATAATTTGTATGATACATTCATGAGTTATTGACATGGATGATGTTTCAAATTATTATCATAGAGAAAAGTGGATCTTTTATATATGTATGTGGATTTTGAGTAGATTATATATAGTCAAAGAATTTTGCCTTAGCATAAATGGTAAACTAGATAGTGGCTACAATAAACACTGTTAATTTTTTTTGATGTTTCAATTACTATCCAATACCTTATATAGGCACAATCGTAGACAAATATGGTATAGTTATCATTAACTGAAACAATAATTTTAGAATTACTCTGATGTCATGCCAAACTTTCGTAGATGTTATTACAAAAACTTTTATTCATTGAAGAGAAATATATAGAAATTGGTGGTGATATTCTCAAACATTGTTAGTGATGATTGTGAAAATATATAAATATGTAATTTATGTTTGAAATTATGATCAGACTTTAGAAAATATATAGAAAAATTTGTATATTATTTACAATATCAACTGAGATGCAATTTCACACATTGGATAGTTACTTTAAATGTCTGACAGCTGAGTTTGTCTCTCAAATCTAGAAAACCTACTAACATTTGGCAGCAAGCAACAGAAGTGCCCTTGATTAGTGTGAGAGGAAAAGAGGACTTTCAAATTTTAAGGAATGGTTGGTCTGTGAACTGGCATTGATATGACAGTAATGACTTGGAGAAAAGGAAAGTGGTACTCAAGGCTGAAGGAAGAAGCACAAACACAAACATAGTACAGATATAAAGTTGATCACTTACAGGAAGAGAGTCAGTACCAGAGCATACAAGGAAATAAATTATTTGCATAGACATTTCACTTTTGAAGGAACATATTTTCCCTAGTCACAGTGTAGTCATAGCCAAAGAATAATTTCCCAAGTTGTAGAAGGTGGGTATCCAGATCCTGTGATATGAATGAAAAGTATGGCCTAACATGGAGGGTGATAGCAATTCTTGGAAGTCTGTCTGATGAATTCTAAATACAGAAAGTTCTATTTTTTAAATACCTGACAAATCCATATATTTACTCCACAAACATTATTTTTAGAATTTCCCAAGTGACAGATACTACATTTAGTTCTGAAGTTCAAGTCTAATTTTTCATTGCTGTTATCTTTTTGAATTTCAAAATATTTAATTGTCAAGTGAAAATTTTGTATATTCAATGTATAAAACATGACAAAGTGATATATGTGTACATTGTGTAATGATTTTCACAGTTAAATCAATTAAAATATCCATCATCTCCCACGTGGTATATTAGATTCCCCAGACTTTATTAAAGTTATCATTGAAACTTTGTACCCTGTCTTAGTTACTTTTCTCATTGCTGAGACAAAATGCCTGATACCGAAAGTTAAAGGGGGAAAGGTTCATTTAGCTCACAGTTTGTAGAGGTTTTAATCCATAATCGACTGGCTCCAAGGCAGGGTGGCACATGGCAGAGGAACATCTCACAGTCCATGCAAGTTCTTGCAACAGTCCATGCAAGAAGACAGCAAAAGCAAGCAAGCAAGGGACTGTAACAGTGTCTTTCTGCCACTTTTATCTTATCCAGGCTATTCAGGGTGGGTAGCACTTACACCCTTGATCCTCATGCCCTTAAACCTAGCATTGCACCATGAATCAATTCCAGCATCGCACACTCTAGATCCAGCTATCTCTGAAAAAGCCCCACCTATGACCACATGAGGCTTTTGGGGGATCTCTAAATATAAGCCATAACACTCCTCCCCTGGACCCCCTCAAAGACTCATGCACATCCCTTTACACAAAAGGCATTTAGTCCATCTCCAAGAGTTGCCAAAGTCCTAACAGTTTCATCACTGCTGAAAAGTCCAAGTCCAAAGTCTCCTGTGAGATTTAAGGTAAACTCTTCATTGCAAGCCCCTGTACAAATGAAAAGAAAGTTAAACACATCCAACATTCAATGGTACAAAATGCACATACCCTTTGACCAGTATCTGACAGCTCTTAATTTAGTCATTTTGTGTTTAAGCAGCTAGCAAATTCTTTAAACCATTGACTTGAAATTGTATGCTTATTTAGCATACATTTAATTCACTGTAATTTTTAAAGAAGAAGACATGAAGTAAGTGCATCTAGGAAAGTGGTGGCTGGTTTTATTTTTTGCAATTATATCATTTATAAGAGAAATATAAACTAAAACCGTTACCAGAGTATACTATACATCCATTGGAATGAATAAAAACAAAAATATTGACAATATTGAATATGGCAGACAATGTGAAGCAACTGGAACTCTCACATAATCCAGGGGAAAGATACATAGGTATAACAACTTTAGTAAATCATTTGGCAAAATCCATCAAAGTTAAATGTGTCCATTCTATGAAGCACACAAAAATGTGCACATTTATCAAAATACATATGTAAGAATGGTCATAGCACTTTTACTCATAATAGCTCCCCATGGAAAAAGAAAACAACTGTACATCATAGTAGAATTGATAAATAAATTGATGTCTAGTCATAGAACGTTCCACAGGAAGGAAATATAAGTCACTGCAAAATGCATTTATTTAACTGAGTTTTATAAACAAAGTATTAGCTTGAAGAAAATAGATACAGAAGACCCATTCTGTATGATTTCATTTATATAAAATAGGGTAGGCAAAAATAAACTGTGTTTATTGAAGACAGGGAGTGGCTACTTGTAAAAAAGGTTACAAATTGGGAAGAAGCACAGAGATTCTTATGGCTTACAGTAAATTTTCTGTATCTTAGATCTGGGAGATGGATACGGAGGAGTGTGTGTGTGTGTAAAGTCATCGCCCTTTGCATTTAATATATAAGCTATTTCCCTTATCTAAGATACTTCCAGAAAAAAGAAAATCACTGAGAAAAATAAGTGCACTTTTGAAAAGATTCTTTAGTACTATATTTCTGGAAAACTAAGGTCTTGACAGTTCTAGTAAACACCTCCTATAACAGTTTACAACTTCAAAGCATGCCATAGAATCAATTATGCCATGAATGTTAGAAGGAAACTCTGAGACTATCACATTTGTCTACTTCCTGTCACTGAACAGGAAGTTGAGAGGAGAAGCCTTGTGCATAAGGCTACCCAGCTAGATGGTAGCTAAGATTCAAACTTATGATTCCTATTAGTGAGAATTTCTTCCATCACATGCTGCTTCAATTTACATTTCTTTTCACACTTGCCTTTGAGCTAGGCACAGTAGGTTCCATGACTACCATTCAGCACATGCTACCCAGGTGTGAGGGCAACCTCCAGCTCCATGGGCCTTGGGGCTGATTCTCACTGAGTCTACTGTACCCCTCCTCCTCCTTTCAGCTTGCCTCCAGATATTCACTTTTTCTTGCCCTTCTTCACTCCAGGGGCCATTTCTGCCATTTCTCTCTTGTACGTCTTCCTGAATTGCCTCCAAAGGAACAGTCCACTAAGTACCTTCATTTCTTGGCCCTTTAAAACATGCTTTTTAAAGGTATTCATTTATTTATTTATCTATTTATTTATTTATTGTATCAAAGGTTTTTTTCACCTATAATGTAACTGGGTAAAAAGAAAAAGTTAAGAACCCACACATTAATTTTTTTTACTTCAGTCTTGAAATGGGTGCGATGAAGATATAGTAAATGACAACGCGACTTTCTTTCAACAGCATTTTGAAAAAATGTACTTTTTTTTTGTGGGTACCGGGGGGGTCGACCTCAGGACCTCACGCGCCAGCAGGCGCCCATGCCGCTGAGCGATATCACTGGCCCCTTTTTCGTATGTGGGTTCCGGGAGTCGAACTCGGGCCCTTGCGCTTGCCGGGCAGGCACTTAAGCTGCTGAGCTATCTCACCGGCCCTAAAAAATGTACTTTTAAAAACTTCTCTATTTTTTTTTCCTGTTCCACCACCAGGCATGACCAGAAATACCCAGTAGAGGTCTCTCCAACCTGAATTATTTCCAGTCCCTGAACTGCGACAGTAGTTATTAAATTTTCAATTTCTCTGCTGCTTGTGAATGCTGGTGAAACTCTGCTGCATCTGACATGAGAGCTACTCACGACCTTCACAGAAGAAAAGGTCACACACTGTCCAACTGTGGCAACTACCAGTCTGTTTTATTTACATACAAGAGTGTTAGTTTCACCCCCCTTTTGACAGAGTTCTTTTGACAAGTTTGCAAGCTTCTGAGTGAGGATGGAAAACATGAAAGCCCTTTAAAGTAGTGACCACATGCTGGCATGTTCTTTACAGCTAACAGGAAACTGATAGCCTATCAAGTGGAAATAATTATTATGCTAGGCAATTTTCAGCCCTACTCTTATCAAGTCATAGAAAATACATAAAGATTTCAATTCAAAGGAATAACTCTGATACACAGCCTCTAGATACAACTTCTTGGTCTGATGAATTTACTTTGTTCATTATGTCAAATAAATTTCAGGAAATTTGTCTTATGTGCAGAGTGCATATAGAAACTCGTTACAGTGTATAATTTTAACATAATGAATTGTTTGTATGTGGATATAAATAAAGAAATTCTAAGATAGCTTATACTAGTCAGATTTTTGTCACTGGCACCAAGTATGTGACATGCACAATTTAAAGGACAAAATATTTATTTTGGTTCATGGTTTCAGGAATTTCAGTCCATGATTAGCTGACTCCAAGGCAGAAACATGGTGGAAGGGCATGGCACAGGAAATCTCAACTCATGGCAGTCAAGAAGCAGAGTGAGAGGGAAGGGGCCAGAGAATAAGGGACCAAGGACAAGATTTAACTTTGAAAGGCATTTCCTCGGTGGCTCACCTCATCCAATTAAGTCCTATTTCTCTATAATAAGTCCACCAAATGAATTATGAACTCATCAACTGATCAATTCACTTGATGAAATCATAGTCCTTCTGACCCATTCAGTTCCTCAAATCCAATCAGATGACGACAACAACACCTTCCAAATATGAGGCTCTGGTGGAGTGGGGCATTTTTGGATTCCAACCATAACTCTTCTGTAAACACATTGTAAGTAAATTGGTTTTATCTCTGTGAGTTTTACAATATAAAATTAAAACGCTAGCAAGGTTTAACAGTCCTATAATATTCTCCATGACTTTTAATCCCACATCCTCATTCAAGGTAAGATAAAGTTGTTGACCAACAGGCTGGGTCTTTTACTGAGAAAAGTCTACATTAAAGATTTGCCCAATTTGTGAACTAAGCCTTGGAAGTTGCATTAATTCTCTGATGTGGCCCAAAGTAACCCGCAAGCCAATGACAGTAAAAAGGATCATTGACAAAGTACAGTCATCCATAATACTGAACTGAAAACGTGGCTAAGAGAAGAAAAAATACCTAACAGTATTTTGAAATCATAATTATTTTTCTTTTCAAAATCAGTACAAAATCCAGAGACATAAACAAGATTTCATGTAAGTTATGTAACACCCATCCTAACTAAATGCAACAACAGGTAATGTACAGCGGTTGCTTTATTTCTGAATCAGCTTGCGTTAATAATAAAGAGATGAGGACAAAACCACCTCAAGGACTCTACTGTTTGGGCTGGAAGAATCCTAAAGTCCTGGGGTTTTGTTGCAGTATCAGTCCAGCAATAACAATGTCCGAACGAGAGTTCAACATGTCTGAAACCACAGTAAGCACAAACAGAATGGCTTAGAAACTGTTTCACGAGATCAAAGTCAATAGAAGATTCCTTCCCCAAGACGAAACTGGAGGAGGAGTAATTTGGAACTGACTCCCTCCACGCAGAAGGATTACATCTCTTCACAAAGTAGAGAGCGGTAACCTAAAATGGTATCCTTTCCCAACACAGCACTGATGCACATCTATAAAACTTTCCCAGGTTGTGAAAATGTTGTGTTCTCCACGAGTTTCATTATTCCACTGGGGGGGGGGGCGTTACCGAAAGGGCATTCAAAGATGTTCCTGCCTACTCCATAGAACTAACTTATTGTTCAATAATAGAGGATTGGTTCGTGAAACATCCAGGATAAATTCAAAGTGATTATATATGTCAATATTTGTTAAAAGAAGTGCTTTTATGGTATTAGTGAGAAAAGCAAGCTACAATATTGATTTTCTAGAATTTTTACTGACAATAAAGAAATGACTACAGTGTGATCTCAGGACATTTACATACATAGACATATATATTTGAAATAATATTAATTCTTATTCTGCTCTGTTTACTGTCTTTATATTGTTTAAATTAATTGTTTCAATGATGATAATTAACCACTAAATCAGTTTCTAACCCACTACTTGGTTATAACTCCCGGTTTGAAAATCCTTGAATGAAAGAATAATGTATAGTAGAAGTCAATGTTTGTAAACACATAAATTCTCATAAGAAAAGTCATAAAGATTGCATATTGAAATATAAATAGAAGTTGCTTTGTGTTAATGGAGAATCTATTTTTTTCTTTCTTTCTTACCTTTTTTAGTTTATCTTCCTCCAGGAAATATTTTTTCCTAGATAATTAGCAAAACAAATTGCTTTCAACCAAAAAATATTTTAGCTTCTTTTAAATTATCTCAATGTGGTCATTCCTAATATCCAATTATATCCTGTCCATCAATGAATTTAGTGAGTGTGTTTTCCACCAACAGCTGAAAAGACATACATAATTAAATAAAACTCAAAATTAGGGTACCTTAAAAGGAAGAAGAGAAAAAGAAAGACTGGAAAGAAGAAGGAAAAGAAATTAGATAGGAAGGAGTGAGTCTCATATACCTACTTGAAGATTTTTTGGTTTACTTACCCAAGGTGTTTGTATATGTGTGTGTATGTAGGTTTTGGGTCTAGAGTTCATTGTCTTTGTAGAGACTAGGACTAGATTTTCAAAAAATCTTAATTGAGCCATTCATTTCATTAGCCTAATGACATCATGATATTTGTATCCTGCTTTTCTGTAACTCGATTTTCCTATGTAAAAATAAACTAGCTGGGCTTGTTTAAATAAATTAGCTTGTATTCTTCTATGTCCAAGAGCTATGTATGCTCAAGATGAATCAACTTGCTAATTGGTTTCTCACTTGCAGTTATATATGTAGATATCTATCTATCTATATCTATATCTATGTCTATATATATTATATATGTGAAAATTCAAAATTCATACTTCTTATCCTATACCAAATTCTTTATAGTGAGAATAACACTCTCTCAGTGGCTAAATCAGATAAAATGCTCCTTTTTTACCAAACTTTGTATAACATTACTTTTGCTATCTTGAGGTATGTGGACCTTTGAATTTATAAGTCCACAAAATTAAAGGAAAACCTACTGACATATGGATGACAATGTCATTCTTTCCCAAGGGGATATATTTATCTGAACATCCTACATAACCTATAGATATTTAGTCACCAAATTTTTAGGATTAAAGTTCATCTTTATTTGAATTTAATAGAAAGCCATACCAAAAAAAAAAAAAAAAAAAAAAAACCTTTAAAAATGTACACAAGCTCTTTGGAATGTTGAAAATATTTCTAGGGATCTTCCACTACCACTCGAAGTAGTCACTACTGATATTGATATTAAGTATTCAAGGCAAGGATTTTCCCTTGGAATATACTTCAAAATTCCTTAAGAGGAGGATTTATAGACAATTCTGTGTTCATAAGTGGATGGTTAAGAATTGGTAACATGTGGACCAAATCTACTCACAAATCTCCAGCTATTGGGTATTTAATACCTTTCCAAAAATTAGTTACAAATATTGAAAATGGCAGATTCCATGTAACATACTAAATATGTTTTCTAACTTCTCTTATAAAATGATTGTCTGTCTAGCTAGAGCCTACACTCCTGCAAAACACCCTTAATCTCCCTGGGCAGGAATTGGCTCTGTAGAATGTACTTGAGCTTGCCCATAAAGCACAGTCTAAGTTACACCCATTCATTCGCTCATTCAAATCATCTGCCTAGAATTCGGGCATTTGAGTTTGAGACCCTTGCTGCAAGCAAGCATACTCATTCTATTATCATCATGGGTTAATACACAAATATTTTTGATGTAGTTAATTAGCAAATAAATAACACAAGTAGCAGGAAGTAATGAAACCAGACTATAGATCTTTAGAGCAACTTCTCTCCCTCCAACCACATTCATTTTCTATCTTACTTTCAAGCCTCATTAGCTTCATCCTGTTGCATTTGTATTCATTCACCTTTTCCCACACAGTTCTTTCCCCTGGGATGCATTTTTGTAAAACATAGACAACAGCACCTGCTCAGCCCTCTTTTCTGGATAATAGGGGAGAATGAAGTGTAAAAGTATTATATAAATGGAAACTTATTTATTCTATCCATTAGTTTTCATGCTCAGGTACTGTTAGGGTCTTACATTTCTTGTTGCTCTAGATGGCTTGTACTTTGACATGTCACCAGGAGGAAGAACTAGACAGGTGCCTTGAAATTTACTTACTGCTATACTTGGCTCTTCCATACTAGTTTTCAGGCAATTCCTTCTCTGTGATGGCTCACCACTCAGTCCAATAAAAAATTTACAAAGCTCCCTTCATTCTTTTTTCAGGAACTGAGGGTACAAATCCACTTATACTTGGTCATACTTCTTACCTACCTCCAGTTCCATTTGAGTTCCATTTGAGTTCCCCATTGTGCAGAACAGAAGCAGTAGTCCCTAGAAGGTGTTTTCCTGTGTCAGTTTGTTTCCCCAGAAAATAGTCCATAGTTGTGTTTCTTTTGTTTGTATCTCATGCACCATTTTGTAAAACATTAATAGAGTTTGACAGTAAAAAAGCTGAAGCAAGACAATCTGTCAACCAAAGGACTTGCAAACGTTTACATCACAGCATGGCGACTCCCCTTTGACTCTCCGACTGTACACCCCACTACACCCCCTGCCGTCTCACAAGGGCAAGGAATTTTACTTGTATTTTTTAAACTGCTATAATTTCCAGTGTTCAGAATGGTATCTTGCATAGGGCAAGTCCTCATTTTTTATTTTGTTTGTGTTTGTTGTTTTTGAGTGTATGAATTATATGATCCAATATTTACCTAAAACTTCACTCATCCAGGATAAATCTTACAATTTCCATGTTCCACTTCTAAATCTACTCCTTTCCTTAATTCCTTTCTATCTTCATAATTGGCACTGTATTGCTCCCAGTTAGTAGGTGCTATAGTTTGAATAATCGTTTGTTCCCCCAGAGGTTCATGTGCTATAGGCTTGAGTCCCAGTATGGCAATGTTAAGGTGGCAGAATCTCCAAGAGGTAGGACCTTGTGGAGTTGGTTAAGTCATGGGCACTGCCCTTGAAAGAAATTAATCTTGATCTCATGTAGTGTGTTGGTACTCACCAGAGTGAGTTGTTATAAAGTGAGGCCACTTCATGTGCTTGGCCTCTTCTGTATGTTGCTAGTTTCCTTCCTGTTTATGTCATGGTGTGCTATGGCCAAGGAGACAAGTAGACCTCTTAACTTTATAAATTACACGGTTTTGGGTATTTTGTTACAGAAACACAACACAGACTAATACACTAAATATATAGATTACTCTCTTTTTCCAACTCCAAACTTCTAATGCATCCAAGAATACTTTTATCCCTACTTCTGTGATGTGATCCTTCTTTGGGACACTTGTAACAGTCACTGCTATTCCAATATAGTTCTCTTAGCCGAACTACTCCTGACACATCCTCCTCAAACATCCTGCCTCCACAATTTTCCCAGAACAGCCAACAGGAATATTTCGTATTATGATTCTGGACATATTACTTTGTGGCCATAATTCTCTAGTGACTTTTTCTCCCACTCAGAATAAGATCCACACTCCTTATCATTGTCTACTGCCTAAGGTCAAACATCTGTGGTTCTCAAAACCTGGCTGCACAATAGACTCACCTGTAGAAACTAAAAGTGTACAGAGCCTGAGATGACTCACTAGACTGATCTAGACTTTAGAGATAGGGCCTAGTGGAAGGGTCTTTAGGGGTGAGGTCTTTAGGGGTGGAGTCTTTAGGGGTGAGGTGATCAGAAGATTCCACACTTATCATTCGCCTGTCTTTCATATTCTACTGTGGCTTCAGTCACTCTCTTCATACACCATAGTTCAGCCACATGAGGCTTCTTTCCTCTCTCCAGAAATCGTCAAGTTTTTTCCAGTATTTTTGTTCTTCCTGTAATTTTTTTCTCCTCTCTCCTTTCCAGGGGTGCCTCTTTGCCACATTCTGAGGTCCTATCAAACATCTTTGACCCTCCCTTGGTAATGTAGCCCCATACTTCTGCCCTTAGGCACTTTCCTCACATGACCCTAGCATACTTTCGACTCAGCACTTTTGACCATCTGAAGAATCTTATCAATTAATATTTATATCTGTATCTATCTCCTATTAGAATGTAAAATCCATGGGGCAAGTACATCTTTTCTTCTTTATTGCTAAAGCTCCAGATGTGCTCCATAACTATGTATGAGTAACAATTAATACTATAGTCTTTGTGGGCTATGAGGTCTCCGTTACAGCTATTCACTTCTGCCACTGTACTGTGAAACCAGCCAAGGATGGAAGGTAGCAAATGGTCATGTCCATACATCACTTGTGGGTATTCAAATTGGGATTTTATTTAATATTTCACATCCTATAAAGTATTATTTTTATTTTTTAACCATTTAAAGTTGTAAAAGCCATTATTAGCCCAGAGACCTATATGAAATTATGTGGTGGGCTGAATTTGACTCATGGGCTATAGTTTGTCAATATTTAAAAAAGAGCATTTGCATTTGTTCTTTGGTTAAAAAGGGCAAATATTTTTAAAAAGGACAAGGAAGCTTCCTAGAACACTATTAACAATATTATTATGCTATTTCCATCTAGGGATGTCTGCAAATATCAAATAAATTCTGAAAGAATTTACCAGGTGTTTATTAAGTTAAACACAACTAGATTAAGTGGCAATTCAGGGGCCAGATAACCAAAGTATCAATCTATAACTGAAGCTAAAATATTACCATAATAAATATGAAACATCACGTCTCTGAACTCAGTTTTCTACCCAAATATTTTTACATAAGTGGTAAAATATATATTGCTGAAAATGAAGGTTTCAGCTTTGATAAATAGTAATTTAAAATAAAATCATAGCTGTCATCCATCTATCCCTTTCCTAAATTGAAGACATTGTGCAAAGACTCCTCAAAATTTAATGAATAAGTATACTCCTCCTTGTTCACAGGGAGCTTATTTTGGCTGTCCTCAACTTTCACCTGCCTACTAGTTATACATTTTACATTAGCCTAAAAGGCAGTTTCCAGGAAGATTTCTCGAACCCCTCAAGAGATTGATTACTCTAGTGCCCAGGATAGCTCCTTCTTTGTATATACTTACACATTTATTTTAAAGTAAAAATATATTCTTCATTATAGTATATTTACTTATAAATGTAAATATTTATTTATGTGTTTGGCTATGCAATTAATGTCTACTTCTCTCATGACACTTTCAAGTTCTTAAGGCACATTTCAGGATATGGATGTGTGCTCTCCTTGGCATTCAGCTGGCACTCAATAAATAATTCTTCAAGAAAATATAAATAACTGAATAAATGAATGGTATAGATCTTGAAAGAAGGCAAATTTGTGGCCTTAACAACAACAAAGATATTTCCTTCCCCTATCTCCATATCTTTTCATAATGCATCATGCACATATTTGTTATGAATATGATAATTGTATTTCTGAGCCTCAGAAAATCCACCTTTGGGTGAATGGAGATAGAGAGAGGGAGGAAAGGAGGGCACTCCTGGAGTGAAAACTCATTAGACACAGAAGTAGGCTTTTGGACCACAGCATTCATTTTAAAGTTCACATGCTGGTTAGTGGTAAAGGGGGAAAAAAATCAACCGCATGCATCTAAAAGCACAGGGAAACACAAAGGAAAGTCTTCTTTTAAAACCGTAGGAAGCTTGTTTCCAATCTTGATTCTAAAAGATGAACAGCCAACTTTCCCCGTCATTATAATCCTCACCTCTGCCCTTATAATTAGGTGCTAGAATACATGCTGGCATCAGACAAAATATCAAAGTCTTACAGCAAAAATGTATTTACAGACAGCCTGCATATGCTTTTTGTTTCCCTATCAAGAGGCAGATTTAAGTGAGATCCCTCACTTGGCTAATTGTGCTTGATAAGGATGTCCTTTCCACATGACTGATATTTCAGCAAGAGAACAAGAGAAAAACTTGTACACTGAAAAAAATATTTAGGCACTAAAAATTTATAAATTACATGAAAATATATTTCCTACCAAAAAAATGCATAGCTTCAAAATAGAATTAACACATGTGATCAATAAATTTCAGGCTACTAAGCCACGTTTTCTTTAAGTTTTGAAATTACGTTAGTGGTGATGAATAACACAAATGTAATATACTAATATGAAGAGATACATCTTTTAGAGGAATCACTAAAAGAACATGGTCAAGAGCATAGAAAGTAAATAACACTTTCCAGCAAAAGCAAAACATAAAGTCAAGAGCTATAGTTCTTTCAGCAGTCTCTAAATTCACAGTTGCCTGAAATAAACTGAAAATAAAAACAGGCAGTTATATTCATCTGTATATTCAATATGTATTTATGAAGTTGTGAAATGAACTTTGCTATAAGATTAGATGCTTTCTACCTGATTATATAAAATCCATCTCCATTAACACATTCCTCCTGCTTAACAGTAGTTTATGTCTTGGCTGAATCTCCTATCCAAACTGTAGTACAAGGTAATTTTAAGATGAAATTGCAATCTCAAAAGTAATAAAGGACTTTTTGAAGTTGATGAAGGTAATACGGGAAAATTTCTTTAAACTTCAAATCGCATATAAACAGAGTTCCAAAAATGATAGAATAGTTAATAATAAATATTTAATTATTCTCAGGAATAATTATATATAACACAATCATAATTTCAAAAGAAAACAACTTTAAAATGAAATGAGAGAGACCCTTGGGATATTTCAGGAAATTCCTGGATATTTTTGAAAATATGACAGTCTATATTATTTGTTGTGAAAATCAAAAGTGCAGTGAAGAATGTTCTTTCCCACTAACAGAAATTTTTTTCACAAAAAATGTTCTAGGAAAAAATAAAATTTTACCTAAAATCTGGCTTAGTGTTGGTGTCAGCTTTTGCTTACCGTTTTCACCAATGTTTAATGTAAATATTTATATGTTGAACATTTTATACAGTAATTATATATAAATAAAATATAAGATGAAATATGAGAGCTTTTGTAAAGAGCTGATGTAGCTTCTCAGTCAATGGTAGTTTAGCAAGATATTAGTGAGGATGATGAAGATGGTAATGTTACCATATTAAGATGTTTCTCACCAAGAAGCTTTTGCTCATTATTCACTCTGCCTAGAAGATTTTCTCTCTTCCTGTTTTATCAAAATTTTAACTATTCCTCAAGGTACAGCTCAGACTTCATCTACTTCAAGACTCTTCTCTTTACCTCCCTAGACATAGCTAAGTGGGCCACAATTTTATGTCTCTGTATGTCTTTCTCTAAAAAAAGCACAATATTCTATGGAAAGATTCATACATATATTTTTCTCATTTAGATTATATTTTCTCAGGTCGAGTGCTGAGTTTTCATTACTCTTTTATCCTCAGTGCTTTGCACAGTACTTGGCACATAATTGTTAGGGGTTCCAGGGATTTGGGGGTTGATATAGGAGTAAGATACACCCACAAGGGACAGGAGTACGCAGAAACTTTATTGGGCAGCGCTTGAGCAGGACTGCACGAGAAGGGAAGTCTTTCAGAGAATAAAACAGTCCCACTGTTGTCATCTAGAAAGTGTGTGCGGGGGAGGCACAGAGGACTGAAGAATTGAGGGGCACTGAGAGAATGTGTGTGTGCGTGTGGTTTGTGTGTGTGTGCGTGTGCATGTGTCTGTGCGTGTGCGTGTGTATCATGTCTTGGGGAGGCTCGTGGCAGCACTGTGAAGCGTCTCTGGGTCACAGAACTTCTAAGGGTAACCTGGTGAATGTAAACATTAAATGTTGTAAATATGAACTAACAAAAAACAATAACACCAATAATGAAAATGGGGACAGGGTATTTAAAGATGGAGGGAGTTAGATGGGTGGAGAAGGGAAAGAGACTAAAAATAGAATCAAGATGTGCTATGCACATGTAGCTGCCTCCATAAGAAGAATGTAAATTTCATGTATAGTAAACATGCACTAATAAATAACATACAAAAAAAAAAAAAGAACAGCTTAAGATATACTACAAGACTATGTCAATGGATGTCTGTGGTCTGAAAAAGTTTCCTGGGGCATACAAGGCAGGCAAGCCCTAAGTGACTAAAAATTCTTCTTATTTGGACTACTTTAAGAATAATTGGTTGTGTAAAAATTGGGTTTGGGGCCAGCAAGCTCTTAAATTGCCTATAAGCAACATAAAGGCCAATACACAGAAGCCATCTTTGCTAATTTGTGTAACAATAACATGTTCTCAGTAACTGTCAACTTAACATGAAGTTACTTATTACAGTTTTGCCCTCAGAAGTCACTCAGAGAGCATCACTTTTTTTTTTTTTTTTTTTTTTTTTTTTTTTTTTTTTTTTTTTTTTTTGTGGGTACCGGGGGGACGACCTCAGGACCTCACGCGCCAACAGGCACCTGTGCCGCTGAGCGATATCACCGGCCCCTTTTTCGTATGTGGGTTCCGGGAGTCGAACTCGGGCCTTCGCGCTTGCAAGGCAGGCACTTAAGCCGCTGAGCCGTCTCACCGGCCCCTACATCACTTTTAAATTGACATCAAATTCAGTCTCTAAAGATAGTGAACTCTCTCTCTGTCTCTTCCATCACAAGTAGGTCGCTATTTGTCACTATTTAAAGTCTAAATTCTAGATAGATTATTGGATAGAATATTAATATCTATTAGCTTAGCTCACTCAACTTTAGCATCTATCTTATCCTCAGTAGAGTTCCAGAGCTACTACCCTCATTTATGAAGATCTATGAGTTTCCCCAGTTGAAATTTGGAATTTTTTGGCATTTTCATCTTTCTAATGAAGATATCCTGGAGACGATAAAAAGATCAGCAAAGCTTTTCTGTGTCATTTCCAAGTGTGTCTGGAATCAATTTATTGGCCACTTCTTGCAAGTCATTGGTCTGTAACTCTCAGTTTATGATTTCTGTCATCTTCTGGATTTGATAGATATGGCGCTGTGGCATGTAGGAAGTCTCTCATACCTGACTGTTTCATTTTTTGGTAAAACCAACACAGAATAGATGAAGAACAGATGAAGAAAATAACCATTAGTAGCTCTGTACTGACATAAGTATGAGCTTCAGTCACAATTTGCCATTTTTGATCATGGAATACATTTTGTCTTTGGTAAGATCTGTGCCGTGGAAGTTAGACAGTTTTTGGTCTGAACATCCTCAGTAATTGCTACGAACTTCCTAAATGGAACTTCATCATTTTTCAGATCAGCAAGGCTCACTTCAAGTATACAACATTTGAGAACATTAGATGCATTTTGGTTCCTTGAGTCTTTATAAGCAGCATTTTCCAAATAATTCTTATATGGAATATAGGGGTACCTTTGCCTCATATCAATCATTCTTAGAAAATTGATTGACCTCTGTTTGGCAACTTTACACATTTTCTTTTGTAAGGTACTTGTTCCTACTAGCCACCTTAGTATTGCTCAGAAAGCCAAAGGGGTGAAAGCGCAGCTCACTTGAGAAGTTAAGCATTTAAGTGTCTATTTGTGTCTTAAATATGTCCTTGAATCTATTTTGTTTCAAAAATCAAGGCATAAAAAAATCTCCTTGACAGTTGAAGATATCATGAGTAATCTATTTTTTTCTGCAGCAAACATAACATAAAGTGCATTTGATATATTCATTGGTGGAAATGAATTAATATTTCTAAATACCCTAAAGCACGCATTCTTCAAATAAGATGTTCAAAAAAGAAAACTTTCGTTAGAGTTACAAGGATTTTTTAAAGAAAAAGATGAAACTCAACCCATTTGGAAATATTTGGTTAGGTTTAATAAAATATGTGGGTATTTTTTCTTATTGCAAAATATTTAATAAAGTATGCCTAAGAAATATAAAATAAAGCAGGTAAGCTAAAGTAACAATGAGAAACGTAATGATTGAAGAATTATCTTCATAGAAATGCCCGTTCTATCTCTTCAAGAACACAAATGATGATAAGGAGGAGGATGAAGGAATGGACAAAAGATGATGGATAGATCAATTGACATTGTTCCTTATTGTGTGGTAGGTATAGTGTACAGCACACCTCATTTTATTCTCATAACAGCTCTGTAAAAAGGCTGCTTTTCCTAGATTTAAACATGAGAACTTAATGCTTAGAAAGTTATTTACAGGAGACAACAGAGCTACTAAGTGGTATTTGAATCCTGGTTCTCTGACTTCAGAATTTGTGCGGTCAATCACTGAGAGCACATACATGTTTAAAAAAGGTGAATTTCTGCTTTTACAGGTGCTGTCCCTAAAAGAATTGTAAGCTTTTCCAATGTTAGTTTTTTAGTTTTCCTGCTAATAATAGTCCTTTATTTTCCAAAGTAATTGCAAACACTCTCAAAACACAATAAAATCAACGTGAAATTGTAATTATGCTCCAGATCAACATATTCTGGAGGAAAAAAAATGAAAGCAGCTGGTAATCTCTTTTTATTTTATGAACTAATTGAATTATATAGCACCCACTCACTGTGCAATTAGTCTAATTATGGACAACATCAGTCTCTGTTTTTAGGATGACAGAACAATATGATTCTTTCACTTTTTTTTGTAAGCAGTGTTGTATGAATAACAAATAGGCCTTGCCAGGCAAGGTGCTGCATGTCTATAATCCCAGGATCCAGAGGATGAAGCAAGAAGATTTTCACAAGTTTGAGGCCAGCCTCTTCCACACAGTGAGTTCAAGGCCAACCTGAACTACATAGTGAGACCCTGTCTCCAAAACAAACACAAACAAACAAACAAATATATATGTGGGCCTTATACATAACATGGTCATTTTTGTCTACCTTGCAGTGGTACTACCCAGTTGAAAAGATAGAAATTATAATTTTTATATAAACCACTCTTGAATCTTTATTTCTTGTAATCATTTATATAAGTCTCTCCATTTTTGGATGAATGTTATATAATTTCATGGTTTTTAAAAAATCTTCAACAGAAATAAAATCAAGACATCTTCATGTTTTTAGAATTACCTCAACAACTGCAATCTTGAACATTTATCATTCAAAGTAACATGGGGAATTCATTTGGCAATGAAAAGAATCTTGAAAACTCTTTAAGTAGCTCATTAAATGCGACGTTTAATTTAAGCTCCACATGATGTAGATTTGAAACACCTGTGTACATGTTCATGTGCGCATCTCCATATGTGTATTTCAAGCGAAGTCTGAAAGCTCTCCATTCAAAGATATAAAACTCAAGAAGTTACATATCAAATAGCAACAAGAAATAGACTTCAAATACTTCAAGTACTACCAATAGACCAAACTGTCTACATTTTCTGCAGTTCATGCAAACTTTTGTTTTAATGTATTTAGAGAATCTAGGCTCATAAAATAAACTGGAGCATAAGACAGCAATCTGTAACAAAATCACTGGGAGTTGTGTAGCAGATATACGATACACATTAAGGCTCATCCTAACAATATGAGAAACATGAAGGCTCATCTTGACCATGCTATTCCAGTTCTCAGAGATATCCAAAAACCAAGACAATAGAGTAAATTCCACTGAACACTTTTTTCTAAAAGGGGTCTAGGAGAAATAGTAAACCTGGAGGTTCCCGAAATCTTTAGTTCCAGATACATATATGTTTGCGTGATAGTTTGATTATCTTGAAATTACATGCCAATGTTTAAAAATCAATCAATTTTACATAAAGTTCCATAATTCTAATTTTTCTTGAAAAATTCAATATATCAGCACTGGTAGCAAAGTCCTCTAGAATATTAATGTCCTGAATTTAAGTGAATGCTTTTTCTTTAGATAGCTTGTGTGCTTTACTGAGGCCAGATTCCCTGCTTTTTCCTATAAAGTGTCATGTGATCCACTGTAATCATTAACCCTATCTGTGTGGCTCTGGATGGAAGTAGAAAAGCCAGTTAGAAAATATTACACTAAAGGAGGAAGAGAATAGGGAGATTTAACCATTCTACCCAAACTTGAATTTAAGTTCCCTTAACAGAGTCAGAAAACCTGCTTGATATTTTTGTTTCCCTAGAGTCCAGCACAGTATTTGACATTTCAATTGGAGTTTATTGAACAGCTAGCGATTTGTTCAAAAGTCTCCAATAAGTGGTAAGTTGAACTGGGAATAAAATTTTATGGGATTCAAAGATAGCAATGGGATTTTGAGCTTCTATATTCTCAAATCATTCAATTAATATTTCACCAGGTTAACTGGCTATTCAACAGAACCAATCAAAGCAACATTATTATTTGATGTATTAGAGATAGACCTAATGTTTTCCTTCTTTAGGACATTAGCAATAATCCACATAATGACTTCCACAAAAATATGTTCAACTAGGAAATATTTAGAAAACAAAAAATGCCCTAAAATATAACAGGATGGCTCTCAAATATAAAGAATATAGAAGAGGAATTAATTTTTTTAAAAAATTATATTATTTCTAGTGTTTGGATTGAACATATATTTTGAATATGAGAAAGTATTTTCTGTATCTACTGAACATTTTATTTGGCCCCTACTTTCTTTAAGTAAAAAGTAAAATCCTAAAAACAAATCTTAGAAACACAATCTGTCTCATCTTAACTTTGACTTATAAACAAGTGTTTCAGATTAGAAAAAATAAAAGTAAACAAAATAAGAATAAAGAAAAATAGAAAAGTAGATAAACACATTATCTTTTGTTTGTTTTGTAAAAAGCAAAATGTTTGTAGCAACATGTTTGGACATGATTACTGTTAAAATTTATCAAAATACATGTCTAATGATAAAAATTACTTTTACATTTCCACAAAAAGTGAAAGCATAGGGCCGGTGAGATGGCTCAGTGGTGTAAGTGCCTCCCTGGCAAGTGTAAGGGCCCAAGTTTGACTCCTGGAACCCACATTTTCTAAAAGGGCCGGTGATATCACTCACTGGCACAGGCGCCTGCTGGCGCATGAGGTCCTGAGGTCGACCCCCAGTACCCACAAAACAAAACAAAAAAAAAGTGAAAGCATATATTCACAGAATTTTCTACTTAAAAAATAGTAATTCTAAGAAATATGCATTACAGTGTACATTCCTCATTCTTTTTAGACCTTTTCAAAATCTACCTACCTAATAACAAATATCAAAATTATAAGGAACTAAAGCGAAATTTAATTTTTAGTTTTATTTTATTTTAATTGAAAATATTTATAGGGTACATTGTGATGTGACATTTTGGTGTTACAGATACAATGTATCTGTGTAGGAATAGAGGTTACTAGAGTCTGGGGAGGGTCAAATGGGGGGAGATAGAGACACAGTGAATGAATATATTGGTATAGTTAGATAGGAGGAATAAGTTCTGGTGTAAATTACTTTAAAAAAAATACCAATAAGGCACTTGGAAATCCTCTTGTGATTGCTTTTTAAAAAACATTTTGCTATTATGAGGTGCCCTGTAGAAGTACTAAAGCAATCAAAGGTTGGTATCACAACAAATCTGGAAAGAGTAGCTATAAATTCACATCAAGAGCTTCCTTATTGATATTCTATGAAGACATCTTTCTATTATAAACTTAAGAAAGAATGAGTGGTCTATTATCAGAGTATTTTGAAAGGCCACTACCTTCATTCAGAAAATTTTATTGCAGGTCTATTGTTTTAGGTTTGGCATAACATGCTGGACATGAAAAGCACAATTGCAAACCAAAAGTTCAAATAGATGCTCTAGATGGAGTTAGGTGATCAACTTACATGAAATTTAAGATTTCTCTATACCTAAGATAAAAATAACAAGTGTTTTATATATATATATTTTTTTTTTTTAAGAAAATACTTCTGTTAAAATTATTTTTAATCTGATATATCCCCAAAAGAAAGAAATATAGTCACTATAAACTATCTCCTCTGTAAAATTTTTAAAATGTTTATAAAGGAAGGAAGTAAAGTTCAGAGACCATGTGATAACCTTATTGCATTGCGTCACTATTATCCATGGAATTGGATACAGCTAGATGCCCTTATGGATAAGAACAGCCGACCCTGTTAAAACCTCCATGTGGGGGGCCGGCGAGATGGCTCAGCGGCTTAAGCGCCTGCCCGGCAAGCACGAGGGCCCGAGTTCGACTCCCAGAACCCACATACGAAAAAGGGGCCGGTGATATCGCTCAGCGGCACGGGCGCCTGCTGGCGCACAAGGTCCTGAGGTCAACCCCCCGGTACCCACAAAAAAAAAAAACCTCCATGTGAAATGATGTAGAAAACATTAAAGAAAAGTATCCATTTTGATTTTCCCCATGTTAACAACATTTCATGCTCCAGTACAGGCACTTTGTCTGAGGGTGGACATTAATTACCTGTAAAGTTCAGAACAGGACTGACACATCTGTAAGTGCTTATGTACATAATTATTTGATGTTGCTGCTGGTTTTGTTGTTGGTGCCTTAAATTTCAATCCACTTAAACAGAAGCAGGAGAACAAGAACAAAAAAGTACATATGAGGGCCGGTGAGATGGCTCAGCGGCTTAAGCACCTGCCCCGCAAGCGTGAGGGCCCGAGTTTGACTCCCGGAACCCACTTACGAAAAAGGAGCCGGTGATATCGCTCAGTGGCACGGGCGCCTGCTGGCGCACGAGGTCCTGAGGTCGACCCCCCGGTACCCAAAAAAAAAAAAAAAGTACATATGAAATATCAGCTGTGAATCAGTGAGAAATATCAATTAAAATTCCTCCCATTAACAATTATAATTTTACAATTTAGTTTTGTTTCATATAAAGTAGCCACTACTTACAAGTAACTTCTAGGTTTACATTTCTGATGTTCATTTCCTACAACCACAAATAAGAAAAAGGTAGACGAGGAGCACAAAGAAACATTTTTCTTGCCTCGTAACCATTTTGGCCAGTGTGGTTTTACTGAAGGACATTCTGCTGCCTCAGGTTTCTTATCTAACTCATAAAAATTTGCAGAATTATTAAAATGGGGTTGATTCATAAAACAAACACTAAACATCATTTATCATTTTCAGGATATTCTCCCGTGCTTTTTTGATTAATACTTTTATGAGAGGCATTCAATATGGATAATGCAAAATTAAATGGATTTTGCCAGAATACATTATAGCCATTAAAATAAATCAGACTATTAAATGGAGGGAAAAAAGTAAAACCTGAAAAAGAAATATAATTCCATATAACTTATGACAGAGTCCATTAATAACATAACTACAATTTGAGAATTTTCCATGGGAAGGAAGGAATGTAGGTCCATTTAATAGTTCATCATTATTGTCACATTCACTTAAGGAAAGACCATGAGTCCAGGACTGGTCTATATTGAAATGAAGCAAAATTTATCCATCTTTTCCCATCTCCTTTGATTCAGCTGCACCCCATAGCCCTTATAAGAGACAACATAAAACAGGATGCAGGCCAATAGAACAGAACTAACCCAAATTCCAAAGTTACAAAAACTGCTAGAAATAAGCCCCTGGGGAAGAGTTCCTGCCTCTTGCCTTCCCTCTTCACTTCTGAGTTCTGCCTCCACATAGTTCTCTCCAGTGTTCCCTTTCACAAAATCGCCTTTAATTTCCAATTACCTTAGTCTCAAGGTAGAACATTTGCTTGACTTTAATTATTGAACTTCACAAGTTTTTTGGCCTTTAAAGTTTTCTCCTTAAATAATCAAAAAGATGACAGGATGAACACTTTTCTACAAGTATAATAGTGCATCTAATATGAATTCATAGAATCATGATTAAGTTCATTTTTACCAAATACCAAATGTCTGCTATGAAGACTTTTTAATATTGTCTGTGTTTTATGCCATTTCTGAAATTTATTATTTATTGACATAATAGATTTTTAGGTGTCAGTTATAGTTTAGGGAATTCAAGGATAATTGGAAAACTTTTCCTCTGATACTGCTTGATGATAAGCTTAATCAATCAAAAAGTTCTATTTCTGACTATGTGATTAGAGCCCAGTAGGTTTTTAATGGGACATGAGAAGTAAAAATAACCCTCAGGGAACTTATAGGGTAGTGGGGAAGACAAGAATAAGTCATAAAAAATGTTCAAAAAATAACAATACAAACCAGGTTCACCTGTAATCCCAGAACTGAGGGAGGCTGAGGCAGGAAGATTGCAAGTTCAAGTCTCATCTATGTGGGCAAAGTTTTCAATTAGCAGTAATTGTGACTCAGATAAACCTCACAGTCTATGATACTGCCACTGAGCCAAGCTACGTACCTCCCATGTGATTTAAAGACTTGCAGAGACCATTTGGAGAAGGGTTTAGCTCAATGCAAAGGTCCTCGTTTCAATCCCCAGTACCAAAAATATTACTACTACTATTACTACTACTACTACTACTACTACTACCACTGATACTATAAGAGTAATGATTCTTAGACTTTTGTTACCCTGTGAGTTTAACAGATGAGAAAAGAAAAAGATAAGCTGAATTCTGCTGCAAATGCAGCAGGAGGAAACTTTGTGTGGATTTTCAGGAAACCAAGAAGATAAAACTTGAACCCAAGAACAAACATGAATATGAGGAAGTCAGTTGACTCCTTTGACTGAGAAGAACAGTGGGTGCAGGGAGACAGACGAAGGAAAGGTAAATGGCAAAAGTGGGCCTTTGTGCTTGTTGTAGTCATACACTTCTCTTGTTCATTTTCTCCTTCCACATGAACCCTATAGTAAACCTTTTCTCTCTCCTCCAGTTTTCATGATCTCCTACTCACTCATTTCTTTCCGCTCAAGGCATTGCTTAAACTTGTCCCTAAGAATACAAAGATCAGAAAAATTCCACATCTTTTCACAACCCAATTTATCACTAAGTACATCTGTATCGTATACTTAGGCTTCTTCTCCCTTGGCAGATAGGAGTGCCTATCTGGAGCCAGCCTGCCTCTTTTTTCTGAATTCCTTGTTCTCATTCTCATGAAAGGTGGTGCATTTGGATCTTAAATATCCCCCAGTTGCCCATATGTTGAGGACTTATACTGCAAGTAGCACTATTGGGAAGTGTGGAACCATTATGAGGTGGGGTCTACTGAGAGGTCTTTCGGACATTGGGGGTGTAACCTTCGAGTGGATTGGGGGAGTCCCAGCTACTTCCTCTTCCTTTCATCTATTTCTCAGCCATCAGATGAGTTATTTTGCTCTGATCCACATTCCCCACCCTGATGTGCTTTCTCATGATAGACCCCAAAGCAATAAGTCCAAGTAAACATATACTGAAATCTCCAAAACTGTGAGTCAAAATGAACTTTTTCTCTTTTTAATTTGATTGCCTCTGGTATTTGTTGTAATGTCACAGAACAGACTGGCAACAAAGGATTTGGATCTCTCTTCCTTTTTCCTTGTTTGTCCTTCATGTAGTGGTCAGCAAATCACAGATCATGAATTTAACAAACTTGATGTATAAGGTTCTTACTTTTTCACATAGATGGGAAACACAAATAAAGAATAATATTTTATGACATATAAAATTATATGAAATTCAAAGATTAGTGTCTCTATAGAAAGTTTTATTGGAACATGGCCTTGTCTATTTGTTTACCTAGAGTCTATATTTGCCCTCACATTTCAATACTAAAATTGAGTAGTTATAACAGAAACTAAAAGTATCTATTAACAGAGGTTAAAAATATTTACTGTCTGGTCCTATATTCCAAAAGTTTTCCAATCCAAGTTCCACAAAATCATTCACAATTTTATATTTACATATGATAATCAGTCACATGTTAAAAACAAGAACCGGGTCGGTGAGATAGCTCAGTGGCATAAGCACCTGCCTGGCAAGCATGAGGCCCTGAGTTCAACTCCCAGTACCCACATACAAAAAAAGGGCTGGTGATATCGCTCAGTGGCATGGGTGCCTGCTGGCACGCAAGGTCCTGAGTTCAACCCCCAGTATCCACAAAAAAAAAAAAAAAACAAGAACCATCCCTTCACTCCATGTCTTTCTCCAGCCACACCTTTACAATATCAGTGTTTTTCTTCACAGCAAAAATCCTCAAAGTAATTTTCAGTAACTACAGTTCTCAATTCTATTGTTTTGTCCATCTGAAGGCTACTCAAGTGATTATTCTAGTCTATCTTAGATCTACACTACAGCAAAATCTTCCTATTTAATCTCTACTTCTGCCCTGCCTCCCTTGAGCTATTCTTTTAGAATGAAAATCAGATTACGCATCTTCCCTTCAAATGGCTTCCCACTGGACAAGGAAATAAATGGAAACATTTAACCAAGATTTCCTTGCCTCCAGATTATTTTGCCTCATTTATTCTAACTTCATGTCATTCCAGGGACCCTCTCCTTTTTTTCATCAATCTTCATCACACTTTTATTTCTGCTGCTCACAACCTCTAAGCTCAGTGTCTCCTTCTGTTCTTTTGGTTCAAGTTATTATTCCCCCCTACCAACCACATGCTGCCATCTGGTCTTCAGAGTCCAGATCGAATATTTCCTGTTTAGAGAGGCTTTCACTGGACACTTTAATCTTCTCTACCCTGTTCTATCTACCTACACCTTAACTATCCTGCTCATTTCCTCCATGGCCCTTATCTCTAGCTCTATCACTTTGGATTAGTTCACTTTCCATTATTGTAGCAAAATGCCTAAGATGGGGAAAATTTACAAAGAAGAGATATTTATTTAGGAAACAATTCTGGACATTCAAGGGTATCAGTTCCAGCTCTGGTGAGGACTTTGAGAGGATAGCATCACAATGGTGGCAACACCCTCAAGAAGGAAAGGTCACGTGGTGAAACAGGAATGCAAGGAGCTACAGGATCAAGAGGAAACTTTGTGTGGCTTTTCAGGATCCCAAGAAGATAAAACTTCATCCCAAGAACACATATGGACAGCAGATTTGGTCAGGAAGTCAGTTGACTCCTTTGATTGTGAAGAACAGTGTTTGCAGTTCAAGAAAGAGGCAGGAAGGGCAAATGGCAAAAGTGTGCATTTATCTCTTCTGAAGTCTTACCCCCAGCAACCTAACCACTACCTCTTAAAGGAAAACCTGGGCACCAGGCTTCCTCAGAGGACATATAAACTCTCAGAGGACACATCCAACGCATAACACAGATATTCTACTGTGTACTTTTATTACCCCACTAAAATGTAAACTGTGTAAGAGCAGGTTCCTTATGGCAACATAGTATCCTCTGTATGACAAAAGTCTGGGAGGGTTGCCACTCATAAAACACCTCATAAAACATATAATATGTGGATGAATACATTAAAAAATTCATGTGTGTTCAGTGT
This sequence comes from Erethizon dorsatum, assembly GCA_028451465.1. Classification (NCBI taxonomy): domain Eukaryota; kingdom Metazoa; phylum Chordata; class Mammalia; order Rodentia; family Erethizontidae; genus Erethizon; species Erethizon dorsatum. The sequence continues at coordinate 53,218,435 of CM051825.1, read as the reverse complement.
AACTCTTGGCATGCTAAGTAAAGGACGTTAACAAAAAATAAAAACCAAACAATGATAAGCAGTATAAATGAAAAGATAAAGAAATATTACTTTAATTTACAGACAGTAAGTTGGAAGAATAGCATGCTGAACACTACAAGCAGCAATATCATGGAGCAAACATAAAAACACTTAAGTTTCAGATAGAGATTTCTGTGTTGTCTGATCTAGTTATTTTGTAGTATTGAAAGTATTTTATTTCTGAGGCAGTATTACACTTTTATTCAAAATCCTCAACACATGTGCACACATGCATGGGCATACGTGCACACACACACACAAAGATTGATTGCAAAGATAATGTACATTAAGTCAATACTGGCAGCCATAGAGAAAGAGCTAAACTTTATTTTTCTTTCTTTTTCTTGAAGTAGGGAGATGAAATTGTTGCTCTTCCATGCTTCTTTAAATTTCAATTTGTCTTAAGTCTGGTCTCCTCTAAGTTCTGAATAGAACATTAAATTAAGCACCACACAGGCAGTGTAACTAATATTCTTTTCTCCCTGTTCTAGGCTTTTGACTCTGCTGTGAGTAACAGCCTTTACACAGCTGACTTTGATGCCCTTTCCTTGGTTCAGGTAGTATTTGGGATATGTGATCAATTTATATTCAAACCACACAAGCTGCTTATTATTTGGTTTGAAAATATATATCTGTACACTGCATATGTACTTTCTTCAAAATTATAAAGTTTTTGCAATTTTATTGAGCATATTTTGTTTCAGTTCAGTGCAATTCATCAAACAAAGGATGAGGGTACACAATGGTCAAAGTAACATGTTGCCTACTTTAGAGGATACGAAATGAGTGAGGTATGGAAAATGGACTCTACCTCTCGAGCAGTTCTAGCTGAATGATTATACTAGTTGCCTGAAGGGCTATTTTGAGAGGATTGTGAGGCTGTGATTAGAATTAAGTGAAAAAATTCATATGATCTTTGAATGATGTCTGACCAAAGAGAAAAAGGCTGAATCGTAGCACAAATATCAACTGACATTTTAGAATTGACAGTCACTGCTCTGAGATAGTCAAAGGCCATAAAACAAGAGTCACACATTTATATTGCAGGGCTATACTCCTAACTTAATGCAGAAATGAGTCTTGGGTTATTTCTTTACTGGAATAGACAGATTTAGCAGTAAAAAATTTAAGCAGACATTTTCTTGTTTACTATTCATAGAAAAGGTAACGAGGTGTCACTCCCCTTGTCACTTCAGGAATTCCTAGACTTTGGGGAAAAGTCAGCATTTTTCCATTTTTTAAGCTCTGTTTTTAGTTAAGGGGGTTTACTATGATCAAGCTCTTCTCCACCATTGGTCTTTGATAGTACATTCAAACATAATTATCCAAGAAGAGTACAAGTACAGCAACCAATTATTTAGAGGAAAAATAGACAGATCAAATTCACACATTGAAATCCTTAAACTCAATGTGATGGTTAGGAAGTAGGCCTCTGCCAGGAAATTAGGACATGAGGATGAAGCATTCACAAATAGTATTATTGCCATTGTTAAAGACTCCAGAGAACTCTCTAGGTTTCTTTCCAGTATTTAAATATACAGTGAGAAGCTGGCTACCTGCATCCAACAATGGGAGAAACCAACAATGCTAGCACTATCATCTCAGACATCCGGCCTATGGAACTGTGCTTATTAGGCTCTGGTATGTGGTATTCTGGTTAGTATTTCAAGGAAACTGTTCATGGGAAGGGTGAAGAACTATGAAAAATTACCCATGTTACACTTTTCCATTAAAAAGAGTGAAAGGCACCTGACAGTTAAGTAAAATAATATTTTGAATAATAAAACTATATGACATTTCTGGTGCCTTAGTGCATTAGAATAGAATGCAACACACCAAAATAGAAGCACAAAACTGAGTACTTATCTTGAGATATAAAAGAAAAGTGACCTTTCTTAAAGTCTAGTTTTATTGGAAAAATTATGTTGATGAATACCTAAGTCAAATTATTTTACAACGGTTGATTTCAGATTAATATATTTTAAGGGCCTTGCTCAAATGATATATTTAAGGAATCCTAACTCTTATGAATTATATCAAGGAGTCGGGAAAACCAGTTTCTACTTAAATGTCTCTAGTTACTCCAATTATGGAAGTGTCTTGGGCACAAAGTGGTAAGCTTCTTACCCTATATTATCATTCTTTCTTCCTCTGTACTGTCATTCTTGCCTCTGGTATGAAGTCATGTTAAGATAAATTCCTTAGATTGGAACACCCAAGTACAATGACAGGCCATCTTTTATCACGAGAGCACTTGGCAACAAACCATAGTTAGTTCAAATCTGGAAACTATTCTGCAATTTTTTAACTCTTTTAAAGGAGCTATCTATCTGTCTACCTCCTCTGTGTTTTAGGGTTGCATTCATCAGACACCATTTCCTACTTTTTGCATTTCAGAATGTATTACGTTTTAGTCTTCGTTACCTCATACGGATTTTGTAACTTCTTTTTCTTCTCTATTTTGTTTGACCCAACATAATCTGTTACTCTTGATTAAACAGGTCCGTTATGCCTCCATATGCTCTAAATCCAATATAAAGGTCACACTGGCTCCAAGTTCGGTTCTGCTCAAAATAATTTTCGGTCTATTACATACTATTTTTAGGTTTTATAAGTTCAAATTTCTATTCTACATGTATTTATTCAAAGTTTTCAACAAAAAGGCACTGATGTCAATTCCTGAAATTCAACAACTTATAAATCTCATATCACTTTTGGAAGAGGAATTAAATTATTACATGTCTGAAATACATGAAATTTATGTTTATTTTGGGATATATATTAATCATTTCTTTTTAAAAATTTTAATTGGCAATTCTCCAAGTTTTAATATTTAAAGGTAAGGCACTTTTAGTAATAAACCAAAAAATTGACTGTAAAAAGTTTTGGTATATATCTTACATAAACACCAAGTATTAGGTAGATTATGAGTTATTTTGTTTAAAATAATATTTTTCTAAATATCAGACTTCTAATTATAGAGGTTATGGAAAGAAAGACAAAGCATAATAAAACATAAAATTTTGGTTTGCAATTAATGCTACAGTATAAAGCAGGAAAACCATATACTTTAAGTCTACACTGTACATCTATATGCTAACAATTCACAGCTATACCACAAAAGGAGAGAATAATCTGCTTATTGGTTTTCCCTATGGTTATACATGACCCCAATTCTCTGCATACACTCCTTATTGAGTTCATTCCCCTCTATGTCTCCTGAACCATCTTCTTGATGATTTTTAACTGACTTCTAACAAAATAACCCATCTGAGCTTTGGAAACATATGTCTAACTTTCTACTGCTTATTTCCAATTAGACGTCTCAAAGACACCTCCAATATTATCAAAACTTAAATATATTCCCCTCTGCCAACCCTGGCGCTTTGCAGGTACAGTCATCCCTCAGTTTTCAGAGGGGATTGATTCCAAGATCCCCAGGAATGTCTAAATCTGTGGATGCTTAAATTCCTTATATAAAATTGCACAGTATTGGTATAGAACTTATGCATGTCCTCCCACATACTTTCAGTCTTTTCTAGATCACTTTTCTAGATCACTAGATCTAGATAACCATCCAATGTAATTCCAATTCTCTGGAAATAGTTGTTATATCATCCTGCATAGGGACTACTGATGAGAAAATATTGTTTATATTCAGTCAAGACACAATTTTTTCAAATATTTTGGATGTAGGGCTAGTTGATTATGGATGTGGAATTTGCAGATATGAAGGGCGGATTGTATTTACTATGCGATGGACCACCGCTGCAATCCAGCCTGTCTCTCAAGAAAATACACTAAAGAGAAAAACATCTTTATTGTCAACATGGAACTACAGTGCTCAACCTTCCCAGTCGATCGCTCTGACTGAGGGGTTTACTGAGACAGGACCATCTCAGTCGGAACTGAGACCTCCTAGCATAATCCAGGAGGAATGGGTCATCTGACGACATTCAACTAGCTCCAGTTTCCTTTCACTATCCTCAGTATTTTTCCCTTAGTTCAACCCCTAAGTTCTAGAATAGCATCACCATAGGTTTTAAAATCATTCTCTCTTTTGTCTTTAGCATATTTCCATTATTATTTAAATAACATTCTAATGATTGCAGTTCAGAACAACTGAAAACTGTTTTGTCACTACACATTATCCTTCAGTTTTATTTATTTATTTATCCTTCAGTTTTAAATCACAAATTTTTGGTCCATTTTTGCATAGAAGCATCAATTCCTATTAAATATTCAGTTAATGAAGTCAAGTTACTGACAGTCTTATGGTAAAAAGTGCAGAACAACAACAATCAGAATTAGGTTAAGAAAAGGAAAAAAGGAAAAAAAATAAAACAAATAACAAGGAAGTTACAGATTTTAGAAAAACAAATACAAGTATGTAGCTATTAAATAACTGGAGGAAAATGGTAAAATTATGGAAATTATACAATCACAGATTTCCTTTACATTGTGTACTGATTTCTTATATGCTACATACAATGAAAATATTTTTAAAAGGTATATATAGAATATAAACTTAGGTATGTATTATACTTTTTCTTTATCAGATGATAGAGATTTTCCTTTACATACCTCAAAGTTTCTGCATCATCACTTTTAATTTCTTTTCATATTAAGTTTAATTAATTAAATTAACCAGATTAAGAGGACTTTAAGACATCCTCTGCAGGAATATCTACAGCCTCTCTCTTGTGTGGGTTTTGAAACTAAGTCTTTAATTAATGAACAGGTAAATCAATCAAGGGCATGTAATCAGTCTTTTAATATCTGTCAAAATTTGTGTCTTTGATTTTAATTTGTTACATTATTTTAGGTGTGTAGTAGCATTTTATTGTGCTTTGGACTGAAATGCGTGTTGACCAAATAAATTTTTCCACCTTTAAAGTTGTTTATCTCAAGTAATTTGTCACAGCAACAGAACATTCAGCCCTAATGCACAGGCATTCTTCTAGGGCCTCTTAACTAGATGGGATAAAGTCCCTGCTCTCAAAGAGCTTACGGGGGGAGGGTGAAAAAAGGACAAACATCAATAAAAAGAGGAGAATTTCAGATAGCAATGACCATTCTTAAGAAAGTAGAGTGGCTATGAAGAAAAATAACGGGAGCTGAGGCTGTGGCTCAGTGGTAGAGCTCTTGCCTTGCATGCAATGCCCTGGGTTTGATCCCCAGCACCACCAAATAATAATAATAATAATAATAATAATAATAATAATAATAATAACAATAATAAAGCTCTGCTCATATGTTGAGAATACAAAGAACTGTCAAATTGGCATTTTACATGTTACGAGAATGCTACCATCAAACAAGATATTTTTCAATGAAAACATAACAGAAGTTGTGTGGCTTTTTTTTTTCCTGAAACATGTTTTTCATGAAAGAGAATTTTAACATATTTTATAAAATAGTGATAGAATTTATTTAATAGTTCAGCACAATGCCAACATTTATCTCCCAACATGGCTGATTTTAAAAGGCTTTTCTAAGGTGAATGAACATGTAAAAAGTGTAACAGAGGTTTAATCCATTGCACCAGCCATCCACCCTGTGTTTTGGCCATCTGCCCTGTGCAGCTCTCTAAACACGGGCAGCTGGTGTATTCTAAGAGACTAGAAATGATAAATGGGATAGAAGGTCTTTGTAAAGTTTAATGAAAGATTTATCTCTTGAGGGTAATGTTCCTCTTTCTTTTACTGAAATGAGAGTTTGATAACCTCTCATTGTGCTTTTGATAAATTACACCTCACAGTCATAAGTAAAATGACTAAGTGGAAAAATTTTTTTACATAGCTAAGCAAGGTCTGGTTATCCCTGAAAGGTTTAGTACTTAGTATCTGCAAAACTAAGTTTGGCATTTGAAGTATTTTTAATTATTTAGCTGAGAAAAACTATGATTCAACAATTTAGCAGCAATTACTGGGAGACACTTTAATGTTCTCCATGCCAATTATAGCCATAGGAATGGGAGATTAGGACTCAGAATTTATGGACAAGTTAAGGCATTCTAATCTACAACCACAAAGATTGTTTTCTGCCATAATTTGCCATTGCCGTTGCTGAAGCCATTAATATTTAATTTCAAATTTAACAGGTTTAAATGGGTTTATATCCTTATAGCCCACATACATAAAAATTGAAAAGACAATTATCAAGCACAATAAAATAAAAGAAAAACAAACCTCCTAGGGTACTTTACTTCATTCAAGAGAACGCAGTGCTTCCCCAACATATTGAATCCCCCATATTAAAAACTTAAATTCTGTTTTTATAAGTCAACACATACAGGAGTATTTGAAATGAATAAGGAGATAATTCTCAAGATGATGATAGAGGTTAAAGATGTTTAACAATTATTTAATACATTTCTCTAACCAAGGGTTAGACATGGCATTGTCTTATAGGAATGGAAAGTACACTCTGGGACTCACAGGGAGGTGGCAAATGCTTCTTCACATCTTCTCCAGCTGATGACCTCACTGCCCTTCCTACCAGGAATTCTTTTAAGAACATGTGAGCAGTGACTCTTCCTTATGTTTTTAAACTTTTTGAGCAATTGTTTATTAGAAAAAAAATCCATACTTCAGGCAAACATCAAACAATGCATAAAGTAAAAATGTAATCCAACCTTTTCCATTACATACCATCCCAACGTGATTGCTCAAAGCTGAGCTCCCACTCTCCCAGAGACACACCCCCACTTCCTTCCCAAGAACAACCAACTGTATTGTATATTTATATACAGAATTTCTGTCTATAACATGTGTATAAAATATTGAATGGCAAATATGAATATTTATATTTATATAATTGAATATAAGATTTCTATTAATACAGACTAGATATGTATTTAAATATAAAATTATATAATTAAATATGCATACATTTGTGTATGTTTATGTGAAATATAGTATATGCAAAGGAGATTCTATCATATATGTTAACTTCATCTTGTCATAGATTTATTATTTCAATTTGCTTTTCTTATCAACCCATCCATATCAGCTCCCATTGCTCTCCTGCGTTTGCTCACTTGGTTACACCATATGGTAGATTAATTTTCCATGGTTGGACTTTGATGCTATTATAACTCATTAGCTATCATTTCTTCTTACTCAGTAACAGGCATTTTTCACAAAAGACCATATCCAGTATGTCAGGGTGAACACTACAGGTATCCTTGCTCTGCTAATGAATGACTTTTCTGCTTCCAGGGTTCATAAACTTCTACTGGAAGTATAAGCCCTAGGGCAGGGTCAGAACAATCTTGCCTTTTCTGGGCTTTCCCAACATGCTGCTTGGCTTGCTGAAGGGAAACAAGTCTGATTACACAAACCTGGACAAACCTTCTGCCTCACAGACACATTTCTCCAAAATGATCCACAAATGCTGCCCAATTGTTCATTCACTTTAAATTGAATCACACCTTCTGTCACTCAAACCTTGACTTAATATATATCTGAGAAGCTATAGTGAATGTAAGTTTCAAGTGCCTTATTGAAAGTAGCTTTTCCATTTACTTCTTTGAGTCATAAATGACCTGAACCCACAGATGGAGTGCTACTATAAGATGCTATCCAATTATTCCTTAGGAAGCATTTTAAGAATAATTTTTAAAAAGAAATGCAATCATTAGTGGCAGAACCATTGACTCATTTCTTAGCCTGGCTAATCCAGGCAGCTTTGCAATTAGCTAAGTCTTTCTCTTTTCCTGAGAAGCAGAGGTGTTTTGTACTTAGAGAAGGAAGGGAAGGGACCTCCCCCTCCCCACACTGTAGCTCTTAAAATAACACAGCTGAGAGTGCAGCACTGACGTGAACTATTCATTTCTTCTAGTTGCCTATAAGAAATAAGCAGGCCAGCTGTCTCAACTGAGGATAAAAGAGCAAATTTAAAAAAGAATTCTATTTCTTTCTGCCAGACACTGGCTACTTCATGTTGGTTCTGTAGTAGTGAGTGAAATTGTTTGGTTCATGGTCCACTATCCTCCCCTTGTAATAACAGTGACAAAGAAACATTGGGTTTAGCACTTTTTAAAGGGAAAAATGTATCCACAGTGAAAGGCACAGTTTTATTAATGCCTTTTCTTAGCATCATGTGAGATGTATTTTTAAGTGATTTGTCTTGAAAGATTTAAGCATTGAGGATTCTCGGTGATCATACCAGATAACTAGGACTCCTACATAGGAATGATTAAGTAAACAATACACTCACACACATACCACAAATGGCCTGAATAATAATAATAAGGACAGATTCTTCCATGGCCCCCAAACTGGGTAATATGCCTGGACGATCTCTTAAGTAAGACATTCGAATATGAAGAAAGCCACCAAGAAGGAATATAAATACTTAAAAGAATTTTTCTGCTTTGGGAAACAGAATGCTGCCTAGAAGACAAAGGATAGAAGAAAAGGAAGTCAGACATTTTTGGGAAATACTTTCAGTCCATATATATTTTTTAACCAATAGCTAACAATTTTACTGATTGCAGTTTGCCCTTAAAAGTATCACTGCATTCTAACCAAAAAAAAAAAAAAATTCAGAGCTGCAGGAGAAAAATACTCAGTCTTCCTCTCTCTCAGATCAGGCTCAACATTGACTTGCTTTACAGCATTATATAAGTTTACCTTTCTCACTGTAAAATAAAATGATAATAGTACTTTCTTAAGATTATGAGGAATGGAACATAGAATACTGGCACACAGATCAAGAGTTGGTCATCTAAAGGCCAAAGGCCAAATCCTAGCTAGTAACTGTTTCTTCTGGCCAGCAAGCTAAGAACATCTGAATCAGCTTGCGTGGCCATATCAACAGTCCATAGACTGGTAGAATGGCACCCTTAGCATCTCATGCAACATTAATTACTTCCTCAGACTCTCTCCCCAGGTACAGTCACACTGGCTGTTAGGGCTTCAATATAATAATTTTGTAGGATATATATGGTACATAGTAGAATATTATTTTACATTTTTATTTATTTATTTTCCTTTTTGTGGTGTTGAGGATCAAACCAGGGCCTCATGCATGTTAGGCAAGGGCTCTGCCACTGAGCTATATACCTAGCCCTACATTTTTATTTTCTCCTTTCCTTTTTTAAAAATTTGCATATGTTTGTGATACACAATACTTATATTCATTTTACCCACCCCCCACACACAATTTTTATCCCCCTTTCCTGCCATACTCCCTTTCCTCCTTTCTCTGATCTCTTACTCCATCTCCAAGAAGTCTGATTTGCTATTGCTTATCACTTTTCTTTATTTTACTCTTTAAACTATTGATATTTTGGCTGTCTTAGATTAGAGAGACCATGCAATATTTAACTCTCTGTGTCTGACTGATTTCACTTAACAATATGGGTCTATCCTTGAATTTTTAAATAATTAACTAGAAATCAAATGAGTAAGATTTTGTGACACATGAAAATTACATGAAATTCAAGTTTCAATGTCCATTTGATTTGTAAATTTGTGATTAAATTTTTAATTTGAAACAGAACTGCACCCACTGATTGTGCACTGTCTGTGGCTGCTTTTGCAGAGTCAGTTGGCTGTGAGAGAGACCATGGGAGCCACAAAGACTAAAAGGTTTACTATGCCGTAGTTTACAAAGAGTTTTCTGTCCCCTGCAGTAGATAGTACTCAAAAATGATAACAATTGTTAACATACCAAAAGATCTCAATAAAACTTGAAATACATAATTCAGCATGCTTTGGGTGAAACAGAGATAATATCAGGGAACAAGTGGCAATTTCTTGTACTCAACAAGACCCAAACACGGCTTGTCTAAAGCCCAGGAGGAGGATATGAATGAATGGAGGGGATCAGGTTAGGATTGAATGGGAAATTGTGGGATGTGGTGCCGTGACCCGTGCAGCCAGCAGGGTCCTGAGAGGGGTGACGCGAGATTAAGAAAAATCTAGACACATACTAAAAGAAAAGCTGGGACTGGGTGGGACCTGACTTCTCTGATGGAGAGACAGCGACAACCCAACACGGTCTGCATCTTTATTTATACACAGTAAACAGGGGGGAAGCATGCAACAGAGTCAAAAGTGCAAAGTCTCAGTGTTTTGCTGAGAACACTGAAAGTGAAACATTCTCAGACCTATCTGTGCTGTAGTTAACAGGGAGGAACACCAAGGCCAGACACCTGCTGGACTGGCCTTGCTCTAGTCCCCAGGAGTTTGCTGACCTCCAGCTCAGCCGCTAATCAGCAGCTCCCCACAATATGGTAATCATGAGTAACATCCACATACAGCAGTTTCTATTTTGGGCCAGCAGATCATCTCCTACATAAAATACTAACTCAGGTGGCCTGAGAGGTGAAGCTGAAAGTTGTATTTTCCTATGAATCTTGTAGGCAACCAATGAGAAAATCACTCAACAAAGTAGGGACAAAACCAAGCATATCCATGTGTCAAATGCAAGTCAAATGTAAAAAATTGGCAAGATTTGATATAATGCACAGAAAAGAGCTTCAAATTTGATGAGTTTATATTTTAAAATTATTTTCTCAGGTTGACATAGTTTTGGTCCAGTGATCAGATTTAGATCATATTTTTCCTTCATTATCATATTTTTCTGGAGAAAAACAAGTAAGTATACATGAGGAAACAATTGTTTTCCTTTTCAATTTTATGAACATTTTGATATATTTCTCTTATATTCTTGATTTTAAAAAAAATTGAGGAATAACTACAAATTATCTGTCTTTCCAAAACATTGCAATCTCTCTGAGTATGAATATATAATTTGTCAATTTCCAGTGCCTAGATGGTGCTTGGCACATGAGAATTATAAATCTCTGTTGAGCAAAAAATCAAATGAAAAAGAATAACTAAGGCTGTGCTACATTTAAGTCTCCAATATATATTAATCAATCCAAAGTGTCAGGGCAGATGTACACAAGTGATGACTATTATACTGAGTATTTCTGATGTAAATGTGTGCTTTCTGGATTACAACAGCAAGACCTAATAATACTATGTCATTTCTCTTTATAAACAGAACAGAGAATATACATGATTACCTACTAGGTATATTTTCCCCTAGCATCTAGCCTTGTAGAACATCTATGTACCACAGATACATAAATGTCAAACACTCACTGAGAAACAGCATGGTTCATAGTGGCATTAGTAAGAGATATGTTTTGGTACTTCAACTTTTTATTGTAATTCACTGTACAGCACTACACAACACAGCTCTTCAAATCGCCGGTGAAAAAGTGATATTTTTCTCTCAAAATAGGGGTCGGAAATGATACATTTGTAGTCTGCTGTATACATACAGGTACTTATTCACCATAGGCATGAAATATAAGTGTACTCTTGCTTATTAAGTTTTCAAAGCCTGCAGAAATGACTATGAATACGGTTAGCATGCAAGGAAGCCCTGTGGACTAAGGCAGGGGTAGGGAATCATTGCATGCACCGTTTTTTTCTTTCCTTTTCCCAAAGTCTTTGATCATGGGTAGTATTCCATCCCTGGTAAAGTTTCTCTCAAGTGCTGCAGGAAATAAATATATGCTAGGGTATTCTAATGTTTCATTAGAATATAGCCTTTGCTTTTAAATGTATACATTTTGAGTTTTATAGACATATATTTATAATAATGACTATATATGCATGTGCAAATAAAAGTTTACTTAGAGATCTGTAATACAGAAATAAACTCATTCCAAAAGGCTTAGGAATTTGACATGTTTCAAATTTTCCAAATACTATTGTGGAATGAGTCTCTGTCAGATAAAAGATGTACATGAGGGTATTTCTAAATAAATTATATATCCAAAATATTTTAACATTACCCACTATCACAAAGAAATGTTGGCTAGTATTTTTATTAATATTTCAATTAATAACATTTTGTATGCCCTTAGATTTTCTTTAATATATATTGAAATGTATTATAAATACTACCATTAATTTATAGGATAGACTTCTGTGAATATTAGAAGATCTCTGGAATGTTATTTCTCAGAGCTCAGCATGATGCTACAATTATGGTCTTGATAACATTTTGCATGTGCATAAGATCTTTGCTTAAGAATCTGAGAGAGCTTTAGCTAATATTAAGTGATTAAATCCCACAGTACCCTTGAGTAACAAGTTTAATTTTACCAATTTACAGAAAGACAGTATGATAAAAAAATACTATTCATCTTCAAAGCCAAGGTTATCCAGATAATCAGGATCAGAAGGTCATTTTTCTGAGGATATCTATACCTCCCACAGTGGCTACCTCCCATATGGAAATGAATTCTCCACCTTGGAGTTTTGCCAATTTCTTCAGCTCGTATATAAACCTAGTCACCGCTATTAGTGCAGCAATCATGTCTTTGGAAGGTCATTAATACCTATTATCCTCTATGATTCAGCCACTGTTCACATAGTATTCTAAGAAAAAATATTAATTTTCAGGTTAATGCTTTGTTTAAAAAACACTAAAAATTATTTGGAAATTTTGAATATATTCCTGTATATACAGTCATATTTTATCAACACACACACAGTACCGATGCAAACTCATAGGTATCCTCATTCTCCACCTACTCCCATTGTTCTACCCTGAGATAAGAATCGCACCTAGACTTTTGCCTCTGCTTTTTCCCTTTTGCTTCACATGTTGGCATGAGAATGTGCTGTGTGTAAGTGTGGGAACCACTGTGTTGTCATAAGTGGACCAATATTTGTCATAAGTGGACCATATTTGAGGACCAATAGCCAACATAAGAAAAAAGGGTAGAAAGTGAGAGTTCACAGTAGCCTGAATCTCCAGTAGCCTGAATCACAGTAGCCTGAATCTCCAGTAGCTCTTCCAGAGCTGCCACCACCATCCTGAGCCAATTGCCTTTCACCTTCTTGTAAAGCAAGCCATGAGTAGCCTTGTGATGTATTTGCATTTACAACAATTTAGAGCCAAATACAACATGAGTAGATATAAATTTTAGCCTATTGTCCCTTTTCATTATCATGACAACATTTCTCCCTATAGAAGTGAGTCTAATTTAATGTTTTTATTGTCTCTCTGTGCAATGAAATATCAGCTGAAAAAGAGAAGGAATGGTTTTTATCTATCCATGTCTGTATCCATATAGCCTCTGTGTTCTCACATTGCCACTGCCAGTTTTGAATGAATATATGAGTGAGTAAATGTGTTAACATCTTGCATATATGTCCAACTACTGAAACATTATGAACTTCCTTGAGTTTGCCAGAACTGGCTAATGGATTTCCACAAATTTAATTGATTTTCTTAATAACGTATAAGAAAAAAGATTTATGTAATTTCATCACATACACAAAAAAATTTGGCATGAAGTGTCTGCTGCCTTGCCCTTAATTTTAGTCTTCATCACGAGGAACCAGGTTCTGAGAGCAATGACAAAAGCTAGAGACTGTAACTATTTGTGCAGAGATGACGGGGCATGGCTGGAAATACTGAAAGCAGGAGGTGACAGGCCCATTTTAAACTCTACCAGCCCGTCTCTCTCTGCTTCACTGGGAAACCTAACAGGGAACCAACTGAAAAAGCAGGAATAGAGTTTTTAGCACCCCAGCATTATAAAGGAATATAAAAACCATAGGTTTGAGGCTGAGTGAAAATAGATTAAAGTATGGCAAAAAAAAAAAAAAAGCATCTCTATGTCCCATAGAATCTTGTCTCGTAGCTCCATAATTAATTACAGGGTGAGCCCCCAGACACACAAATGTGGCTATTTTTCACAGGCTTTTTAAGCCTATTTAGCATTACACACATGATCCTTTACAATTTGACCCCTGGCTTTCCCTCTGCCTCCATCTCCGAGCATCCACCTGATTTCTAATCTTAAGAGCAGTTATAGGCAGCTCCCCTGCATAGCATGTTTTCCAAAACTTTTGCATCTTTGTATTGTCTGTGCTTGAACCTGTTATTCTATTTCTTATTTTCCACTTGGCTAAATCATGTTCACACTTGGGGAAGTCTTTGAACTAAGTTCTTACTTTCTACATTTGTCAATTGGGATGTTAATTGATTTCATTATATAAGCACAGGTAAACCATTATCCCTACCAACATGTAGCAAACCCTGAATAAGTGATCTTATGATCATAAGTTTTCATAACTCTACTAAAATATCCCTTTCTCTCACAAACCCTTTCTAATGCCTGCATGTGTGTTTCTTTTTTGACTCCATAGCACCTGTGCCATTACAAGGGCCCTTGTCATACTGTATTAGAATTCCTCTTTATTTGCATGTCTTTCCCATTAAAGAATAAAATTACTAAAATTGGGGTAATGATTTTGATGTCATTTATTTCCGTGCTTAATAAAGTACAAGCAGGTAGTAACTTTAAAATAAATATTAGTTCAATTAAAAATGCACTTTTAAACTAATTTGACTTAGCAATTTTACTGATGACTTTACTTGAAAACAATTCTAGCACACACAACAAATCCATAGATTAACTTCTATTTAGACAACTGCTTCAGCAGCTACTTTCAACACACAGATTCAATCCATCTTTTTATAGTTATTACCTTGAAATTATTATTTAAATTTGTCAAAGTACATTTTTCATTTTTCAAATATTTTGGCGAATGTAAAAATTATCTATGTATGCCGTCCCTTAGGCTGAAGTCTATCATCAGTTTAAAAGTAAAACTAGAGACAAAGGATTGTGTAAAGATTATGTTTCGAGTGGGGATAATGACTTCACAAAATAGAGGTGGAGAGATAGAATAGGTAAGACTGGTAGAAATAAAACCCTGCGTAAGATGGCACAATTAAGCTACCAGTGCAGACAACTTGGTGAGTCACATAAAATGTATCTCACAGTTGCCTATCCAAGAAACAGAAGAAGATGGTTTTTATCCACTGGCTTCCATTCCCATTGGTCAAAGGCTGTCCTGGCAAACTGACAAATATCTAACATGTCCTGATTTTGAAAACTTCAAAATGGTTGAATGGTCACCTATAGACATTGCTATTAAGTGGAGACAGCTTCCAGGGATGAAAGCAAGACAAATACTAGGTACAGCTAGGAGTGGTGCTGTCAGGTTATACATGCGTATAGGTGGTTGCCACAGCAACTGCAGGAGGTAAAAAGAATTTTTTTGAGGGAGTATTGCTCAAGTTTCAATGCAGCTGGAATGTATGTCCTTATATATTTCCTTTCTTCAAGTTGCTTAAAACACATCATTCAAAGCACTTACAATAACTGCTTTTCATGGAGTTATTTGGGAACAGTTGTAAATTACTCTCCATATAATTTCTAATTAGATGATGTTTTAACAATGTTAGGAGAAATACAAAAACATTTTGAAGGGTTTTTTGACTTGTTTTTTTGGGTTTTTTTGGTGGGTACCGGGGGTCACTCTCAGGACTTCATGTGTCAGCAGGCGCTGGTGCCGCTGAGCGATATCACCAGCCCTTTTTTCGCATGTGGGTACCGGGAGTCGAACTCAGGACCTTGCACTTGCCAGGCAGGCACTTATGCCGCTGAGATATCTCACTGGCCCAAGAATTTTTGATAAATAGAAAGCTTTCATGTAGAAATTTGAAACAATAACCTGTTGTTCAGTTTTAATAGAGGATTGAAAGTTCTCAATTTTCTTGTAAAACTAAGGGACTTTGAGTGTCAAAACCTCAGCTGAATATTCCAAACATGCCACTACTGAAGAAACAAAACACTAAGGGGAAACAAGGAGATGAGATTCAGATAGACATAAAATAGTTTGAAATACATGAGGTGAAGTTTTGGTTTTTCAGTTGTGTAATGTTTAGAGGTATTCATTCTTTTATTTATAAGAAAATTATAATGTGGTATAGAGTTTGTATTTGAATAAATGATATACTAGAATTAAAAGTAACAAAATAAATCTATTCACATTAGATTTATGGAAATAATTTTAACCATGTGTCTTAAAAGAGATATACATTAAATATAAATGCACAGAATCAAGATGGAAAAAAGATTGAAATATATTCTACTTAAATCAAAAAGAAGAAAAGGAAGGGAAGAGAAAGAAAGGCAAAGAAAGGTAAGCAAGGAAGGATGGGGGAAGGGAGGGAAAAGCCATTCAAAAGCTGAGGTATGATTTCAGCAGTCTCACCATGCTGAGAAGACAAATAATGGATTGGAAATCCTGCCCCAGAAGAGGAACTTTGGAGTTTCCAGTGAGTCCCAATAATCTTGAGCAGTTAAATCCTTACTAGTTCAAGGTGATCACCTGAGCTTTAATGGCCAGAAAATAGAAACCAATATAAATAATGGCCCGGAAAAATGCTTATCTTCATATCTCAGGCATGTGAAATACAAATGCATATGATTAATTCGTGCTGCAGGTAATTTCACAGACAAAAATTGCAAAGTACCAGTTGTGGCTTGTGTCTAGATGTCCCCCCAAAGCCTCATGCAGTCATAGGTGGAGCTTTTCAGAGGTGGCTGGATCTAGAGTGTGTGATGTTAGGATCGATTTCTGATGCAATGCTGGGATCAAGGGCACTAGGATTCAGGATATGAGTGCTACCCGCCCTAAGTAACCTGGATAAGATACGAGGGATAGAAAGAGCGGTGGTCGTCCCTTGTCCCTTGTTGCTTTGCTAGTTTCTCCCCACCATGAACTGTTTCTCCACTGTGATACCTGTCTGCCATGCCACCCTGCCTTGGAGCCTACTGATTATGGACTGAAACCTCTACAAACTGTTAGGTAAATTAACTCTTCCCCCTTTAACTTTGGGTGTTGGGTATTTTCTCTCAGCAACAAGAAAAGCAACTAAAACAGTACCTGAAATCCATTTAACTAAATATTTCAGAGAGATAAAAGAAGAGCTGTAAGTGAAAGCAAAGTATTTTATGGAAAAAAGGATTATTTAGCAAAACCTAACACATATTAACTAGTCCCACATTCAAAGTTATTCTTAAATTTCTGAGTTTATCTAATGTGCGCATGCAACAAAGAGTGTGTGTGGGGGGAACATTAGCACTAAGCAATGTAGCTAATGTTGGTGAATTTTGTAGAAAATATCCCCTGCCATTTAAAAATTTGCATTAAATGTAGAATCATGCACTGTGGAGCTGTTAATGAAACATCATCTATATCATCTCATAATACTGCCTGTGATGCTGGCTCTAATCCTTATTCCCCATACTCTGTTTTGCTCTCTGATCATTGTTGCTAGTGGTTCTGTTACGTAGAGAGGTTGACTTTCTCTCCTGGCAAGAAAAAGTCATTGAAGAAATCCCACTTGAGAGACAGTGTAAGCATTCACCAGTGTAATCAAGAAAGTTTCATCCAGAACTTGAGATCTCTTGTAATGTTCCCTGCCCACCTCAGTAATCAAGAGACCCATCTTGAAAAATGTTCTCCTGTACCAATAAGTAGCAGGTGTATCTCAATAATTAACACTTAAATTGAAACTTTTAATCTCAGTGAATAACTTCAATTCTTAGTGAATAGGCTAAATAATAACAAATCTGCTAGAATCCATTTTAAGGTAGCACAGTTCCAACAAAAGAAGAGGCATCAAATAATTGAAGACAGAATGTCTGACATTTATTTAGATTTTGGTACCAATTTTAAAGGGGCTTTTATGTAAATTATCTCATTTATTTTTATTTTTTTATTTATTTTTTTTTTGTGGGTACCAGGGGGACGACCTCAGGACCTCGCGCGCCAACAGGCACCCGTGCCACTGAGCGATATCACCGGCCCCTTTTTCGTATGTGGGTTCCGGGAGTCGAACTCGGGCCCTCGCGCTTGCAAGGCAGGCGCTTACACTGCTGAGCCATCTCACCGGCCCATAAGTTATCTCATTTAAACAGTGGGTTTAAATGAGATAATTTAACAAACCTGTAGGTTAGGATTTTCATCCCCATTTTAGAGGAAATAAAATGGAATGAAGGCAGTTTTAAAGAACTTTTTCAGGATAACTTCTAACACATAGAAGAAACAAAATATTAGTCTACTTTAATACAATCACTTGAAGAAAATAACAATAATTTTGTTAGAACATCATTAGCCACATTTTACAAGCTATGTAACAATTCTGAACTTCAGTATTCTCATACAAAGAAAAAGAAAATAATTTTGACCTATTTTATATTTGAAGAATAATTCTGTGTGAAATTCTATTATCAATTATGAAGAACTTTTCCTGAGTCACCACAATCCTAAAAAGGACTTGTTTTTTAAGAATAAAGTTATAGAGGCCATCTATGGGAATGTCTGCCCAAAAACTATTTTGCCACCTTTCTAGTTATTGACCACTTATGTTTCCCTTGCTTATTTAAATGGCTGAAGAGGACCAATCTTGTTAAATGTGATGCTATTTTCATGCTAAACAATAGCTTTCTTCTTACATCTTGTGATTGTTGGCTGCAGATATGCATGTCAGTTTCTTAGCACGTGTATCATCCATCACTGAAAAAATTTTAGGAACATTAATGATCTGCTGGCCAGAGAAACAGACAGAGCCAGGAGAGATGGAGGGAAAGAGAAAGTGAGAGAGAGGGAGCGTGGATAGGAAAGAACAAGGAAAAGAGATAAATCAAAGAGAGAGAAAGCGTTCTGATATTGCTTACCTCTCTATTTGTTCCCAGCTCTCTCTATGGGCTTTGGGTGCTTATAGTTTCCCACTTGTTTATAATCAATTCCATTTTTTATTTGGAAAAATTTAACTGATCTATATTGCTTATAATGAGTATGAACTCAAAGAAAACAGCATAGTAGAGTTAGGTTGATGGCTGGCTCATAATTTATTCAAGTCCTAACTATTGCAACCTGTATCACCATATAATTCAAAGGGATATCACAAACCTAATTACATTGCAGATCTTGAGGAGATTATCATGGATTACCCAAATATGTTCTAAAATTTATCACAGGTCCTTATAAGACAGAGGTACTAGGAGCACTTATACCAATAAATAGGGTAACATGGAGAAAGAAAGGATGAATTGCTAAAAACATAAAATCTACCAAAACTGAACCATAAAGTAACAAAATCTCAGCAGACCTATATCTTATATGGAGATTAAATCAAGAATAAAAATGCTTCCAAAAAATAAAAAGCCCACAACCACATGGCTTCACTGGTGTATTTTGCCAAACATTTAGAGAATTCAAGCCAATCCTTCTTCAATTATTTCAAGAAACTGAAGAGGAGTGCTTAATTTCAAATCAACCTTATAAAGCCAGTATTATGCTGTTAGCAAAGACAGAGTCTAATATTCCAGATAAAATAGGAGCAAAAATCTTCAGCAAAATAATAGAAAACCAAACTTAACATTGTATTAAAAGCATTATACATCAGGACCAAGTAGGATGTCCCTGGGATGCAAGGATGGTTCAACCTGGGAAAAATCTTGTAATGTTACCCACCACACTAGCAGAATAAAGGATAAAAATTACAGGGTCTCAATAGATGCAAAAGAAGCATTTGACAAAATTTAACATTTTTTTATGATAAAACACAGCAAACTAGGTATAAAAAGCAAAGTACTTCTAAATAATAAAGGTCGTTATGAAAAGGCCATAGTCAACAATATAACATAAAAAACAGATTTTTTTTTTTCATCTAACATCAGGAACAAGTGAAGGATGCTCAGTTTTTTTTTTTTTTTCACTTCTATACACCACACAGCTGGAAGATGCAGCCAGAGCAAGAAGAATTAAACATGTTCAAAATAGAAAGGAAGAAATAAAAATTTCCTCTCTATGGATAACATGATTTTACTCAGAATACTCTAAATAGCTCACTAAAAACTGTTAGAATTAATAAAAGAATTCAGTAAAGTTGCAGGACACAAAATCAATATACAAAAATCAGGGGTGTTTTGACACACAAAAAAACAAATTATCTGAAAGAAAATTAGGAAAATAATTTTACTACAATAGCATAAAAATAATAAAACACTTTAGAATATAATTAAGAAAGTGAATGACTTTTATATTGAAAACTACAAAACACTGATAAGAGAAATTTAAGGAGACATTAAAAATTGTAAGGCATCCCATGTTCACTGATTGGCAGGGTTAATATTGTTAAAAGCTCCATGTTTCCAAATTAATGTACAATTTCAATGTAATCACCCCCCAAATCCTTGTGATAATTTTTATAGAAATTAAAATAAAGATTCAAAAATTTACATGGAAACACAAAAGCCCACAAATTTCCAAATAAATCCTGAGAAAAAAACAGAGCTGTAGTCATCACACTGACTTTTGTCAAAATGTTACAGAGTTTACAGTAATAAAAATAGTTATATCATTGGTATAAAGCTATTCATGCAGACATAAGAAAGAAAATTGCCCAGAAATAAATCAGTGCACATAGAATCAACTGAACTTTAACAAAGGTGCCAAGGATACCAAAAGGGAATGGATAATCTCTTCAACAAACTGTTGGAAATATCCACATGCAAAAACCCTGGACTTAAAAAATATACTTGAATTCTGACCTTGCATCATACAAAAAATAAGATAAAAATGAATTAAAGATTTAAATTTAAGATTTGAATTTGAAAAACTCCTAAGACATATTGTAAGAAAAACCTTCATAACCTTGGTCTTGCTATGATTCCATGGATAGGACATAAACAACACAGGCAACAAGACAAAAATAATAAAGTGACACTATATCAGTCTAAATTGCTTCTCTACATCAAAAGATATATCCAATAGAGTTCAAAGTCTATCCACAAAAATGTCACAAAGCATATGTCTCCAAAATGTACATGAAGCTTCTAGCTGGGGATTGAGGGAGAGGGGATGTAAAGAAAAGAAAGGGGGAGTAAAAAAGGTTAACATGCGATGTGTGTATGTACCCAATCCCCACAGTGAATGTAGTCATTATGTATTGCAAATATTACTAACTAAAAAATAAATAGCTAAATAAAAACAAAAGCAAATACCAAAAAAAACCAAAAAAGCTGGGCCAGTGAGATGGCTCAGCGGCGTAAGCGCCTGCCTTGCAAGCGCAAGGGCCCGAGTTCGACTCCCGGATCCCACATACGAAGAAAGGGCCGGGGATATCGCTCAGTGGTATGGGCACCTGCTGGCCCGTGAGGTCCTGAGGTCGACCCCCGGTGCCCACAAAAAAAAAAAAAAAAAAGCTAATAACCTAATATTTAAATTGACCAAAATTTCAAATGTCATGTAAATGGCCACAAACATATGAAAAAAATCTCAGCATCACCAATCATCATGAAAATGCACATCAAAACCACAATACAATACCTCTCCATACTTGCCAGGAGAGCTGTCATAAAAAATACCCCCAAATCAAGTGTTTTTGAGGCTATGAAGAAACTAGAAACCTTATATATTGTTGGGGGGAATACAAAATGGTGTATCCACTAGAGAAAACAGTAGGGAAGTTCCTCAAAAAATTGTAAAATAGGGCCGGTGAGATGGCTCAGCAGCGTACGCACCTGCCTGGCAAGTGTGATGGCCCGAGTTCGACTCCTGGAACCCACATACGAAAAAAGGGCTGGTGATATCGCTCAGCGGCATGGGCGCCTGCTGGCGCGCGAGGTCCTGAGGTCAACCCCCGGTACCCACAAAAAAAATAAAATAAAATAAAAAATTGTAAAATAGAGCTACTGTTTGACCAGCCATGCCACTTCAGGGGATTTATGTGAAAGAATAGAAATCAGAATCTTAATGAGATATTAACCATCCCAGTTCATAGCAAACATATCCACAATAGCCAAGACATGAAAACATGTTAAATACCCACGAACCGATGTATGGATAAAAAATTTGTCACACACACACACACAGAATTCAGCCTTACAGAAAGAAAATTCTGTAATATGTACTACATGGAGGAACCTTGAGAACATATGCTAAATGAAATTAGTAGTGACAGAAAGACAAACATTACACAATTCCATTAGATGAATCATCCACAATGGGCAAATTCATAGAATCAGAGTGTAATGTTAGCCTCTAGGGGCTGTGAGAAGTGTGAATTGGGGTTTACTAATCAAAGAGCATAATGTCTCAGTAAGTAAGATGAATACATTCTAGAGATATAATAGGCAACATTGTAACAGGAGTCAACAATACTATACTGAACACACAAAAATGTGTTTAAAAAGTATATCTCGAATACAGTGTATTTACAGCAAGCCCTTCATGGTCCTCATCTTGGTCTGGAAAGTTTCTATTTGTAATCCCATGGAAAAGTTATTGGAATTCTAGTGAGTTAATTCCAATCTACTACTTCAAGCACAACCCATGGCAAGAATAAAGACACCAAGGCATATTTATAGTTGTGGGGAGCCAAAGGGTCCTAAGTCCAGCCAAGATGGAGGTTACTGGAACAAAGGCCTTGACCCAGGTCTAAACCCGGGTTTTATTAATTCTCAAGGAGGGGAGTGGCTTGGGGATGAGTGACTGTGAGAATGGTGGAAAGTCCATGAGTACTGTGAGCTGGGCTAGGTAGGTGGCCTGAAACTACCTTTGCAATATGCAGAGGGAAGGATATGCAGAAGGAGTAATCTGCATAACACAATTCAAGATAGTATCTAATGTATTGGGGTCAGTGCTTCAGCTCTGATGTGTAATCTTCTATGCCCTGGGAAGTCACAGCCTCTTTCTCAAGGCTCGATCCCAGCCAACAATGTAGAGCCTGGCTCTCCATGCTGCCAGGCTCACCCATATATTTTGGGAGCTACAGGGGCAGGGAAACACTGACCTGTTGCCTTGCTTCAAAGACCACACAACAGCACCTCAGCTGGACTGATTTGCATTGCTTAAAGCCAATTGAAGGGATAAGGAAAAGTCCTAGCCAGCTCTGTACATATCAGTACATGGAAATAGTGCCAGGTTTAGCCAAAATGGAGATAATTGCTCTTCTTTCAAGGAGAGTCATCCAAGTGGTCCTCCCCATGTATTTATCAAAGTGAAGTTAAATAAAGAAAAAAGATGGGGATTTTTTTACTATAAAAGATGAGGGCAGTTTTAAGACTAAAACAAGACATTACATTGCTGCATCTTGAAAGAATAAAGATGAAGTGACCGTGAGCCCAGAAAGGAATAGTTTTAAAGATGGAATAGGTAAAGAAATAGATTCTCCTGTAATAGCAGTGTTAGACTTCTGACCTCCACAACTGTAAAAGAACAAGCGTGTCTCATTTTAAACTACCAAGATAATGGTTACTTGTTGTAGCAGTCATAGGAAACAAAGATATAGAATAGAGCAAGAAGAGAAATTAAGCAGTAGTAGCAGAAGGGAAAAGTGAAATGAGACATCCTAATACAGACACTGAGTTATTAAATTACAAGCAGAAATTGTTTCCTGAGGTTCTTCATCTACTCCATAGGTGGCTAAGAACTGAACTCTATTAAAATCCAGGATTCCTATGCTTAAAAAACAAAAATATTTTGGTCTTTATTTACACTTTTGGTTTCTCACACCAACTTGATAATTTAGTGAGACACTCTCTCAAAATTAAAAAAATGATAAAAAATGGCTTGGAATGTAGATCAGCATGAAGACTCTGGATTCAATCCCCAGTACTGAAACAAAACATAACAAAATAAAACAAATAAAAGGAGATTTGCACATTTAGATACAATTTCTTTGTCCCTTTCTCTTTTACTTATCTATTAGTCCTAAACAAAATTTTGCTTCAAGCAAAGCTGTAATTAAACAAACAAACAAAAGAAAAAGTGGTGAAAAATCGGCTGTTTAACAATGGAACACTGGGAATTTAGAGTTTTATTATTGCTAACTTACAGCAGCTACATTTGACATTTCCTTTGATATTAACTACTGCCCTAACAACTACAGTTAAATTCGATTACTATATTTCCCCAAAATTTAAAATTGAAGAACAGACAATTCAAGCCATTTGTTATTAGACTCAAATGCCATTATTTGGCATGCCCACTGGCTTAAAGCACCCTGCTTTCCATTTGTAGATAACATAGATGAAAGCTTGTAGACATTTGAAACAATGCTACGAGTACAGTAACACTATTGTAGTGGAACTCAAGATGATGTACACAAGATTTATTTGAGCCAAGGCATGTGTAAAGTGAATGAATGTAAGGAAAGGTGACTAAAATAATACAGTCGGAAGCCTTAAAGATAATGAAGCATTTGATTTTGTGATGTACACTAACCTGCTAAAGGCTTGGTCCCTAGTTTAGTGCTATTGGGAAATGATGGGACCTTTAAGAGGAGGGGCCTATTGGGAATATTTTAGGTAATTAGGCAGGTGCCTCTAAAGAGGATGGTGGGACACCAGCCCCCTCCTCTCTTTCCATTTCGCTCCCTGGCTATGAAGTGTGCAGGTTCTGTGCTCCCACCACAACGTGCTGCCACGTGCTAGGCCCAAAGCAACAGAGACAGCTGATCCTGGACTGGGACCTCCAAAACCAAGGGCCAAAATAAATGGTTCCTCTTATAAGTTGCTTGTCTCTGTTATTTTGTTACAGTGATGGAAAATGGACTTACACACATATTAACACTCATGTTCATATTTCAGCACTTGGCCTTTGCCCAGGATACAGTTTTCTCTTCGGATGTATCCTTAAGGTGTGCAACAAAGGCAGAGTTAATAGATAAATTACTTTAGTGTCTAAAGTAGGGTTCAGCTAAGGTTGATTGAGATGTTTCTTTTTTTTTTATTCAGCCAGAGGCAGCATACAATTCCTCAGCAACTTGCTCTGCTAGCCCAGGCATTAGGCCAATTTCTTCATATACAGCAAACCTCTCCTCTGCCCAAAGGTTTCCTTCAGAGGTGACTCAATCTGATTTTATATGAGTGAAAAGTTCGTTTCACTTTATTTCTATTTTGTTGCAAGCTGCTTTCTTAAAATATATTTTATGTATTATTTGAACTTTAGGACATGACTTGAGCACATTTTTTATCCTTCTGAGAGAGTAGAATTTATTTAAGTACTCAGTTGTACATGCAATTTATTTTAAGAGAGGCAATATATCTACTGGTAGTTTACTGACACTCTTTGTAGAAGATGTAGACTCTCTGGGGTTTCTTAAAAAACACCATAAAAGAGAATAGATATTTCTTATAATTGAATAAAAATACATCACAAAGTTACTTGAATTTAAGAATAATTGTATCTTCAAGAGATATTATGAATATCTACAAGTTGAGAAATCAAATTAAGTGTAATTATCTATTTTCAAGAACTTCTTAGAATTAATGTGCGAATTTTAAGAAATGAGATATTGGGCTGGTGAGATAGCTCAGCGGCATAAGCACCTGGCAAGCCCGAGGTCCTGAGTTCGACTCTCAGAACCCACATACGAAAAAAGGGCCGGTGATATCGCTCAGCGGCACGGGCGCCTGCTGGCGTTTGAAGTCCTGAGTTTGACCCCCAGTACCCACAAAAAAATAAAAAAAAAAAGAAAAAGAAATGAGATATTATACGTCTCAAGTGAGTTTATCCAGAATCCAGAATAAACAAGACTATTTCTTGAGAGAGACCACTGGCATAAGAATACAGAAGAATCAATTAGCAGTCAATGAGCAATTCAATAACAGATTCATAAAACTGTTCTAAGGAAAGAAAAGTACCGAGCCTTGAGAATGGATTTGAAATTCAGTGGTGAATTTAATTTTCTTCTTTTCACAAGGGTATTGCAGTGAAGGTAGAAGCAGTGAGCATTTTAACTGTAGTAACCTAAAGAATCAGTGTTATTCAAGATTTCACTGAGGAGAAAAAGGCTGATACATTGGTGTTCTAATCAAGAAGGGAACGTGTTAAATGACACTGGCTCACAAAACTAAAAGATACAGTCTTAAAAGTCTAGAGTGTATTAGAAATTATTTGTTACTTTTAGAAAGAATTGTGAGACGTGCACCAAGAGCTTTAATGCTAATTTTATAAGAACTAATTTATCATGCAAAGAAAGTGGGTGAAGTATTTGATCCTGATGCTTAAAATGATGACGATAATGGAGGGGAAAAAGAACTTACAAGGAAAGTTGTTTAAAAGGTTCCAATTCATAGTTAAATTATGGAAAATATTTCACATAAATGTGAAAATTAATCAAAGATATTGCAAACATATTTGTAAGATTTTAAGATACAAGTATGAATTACTTAAATGCATCAATATAAAGCAGTTTTAAAGAGAAGTGTTAAAATAATGAGACAAAGTCTACTTTATGTAAAACCTTGATACTAATGAAGCATTTTGATTGAGACATAAATTTAAAAGAAAAGGTGTTTAAATTATCATTAAACATCTTTTTTTCCAAGAATATTATCACCAGGAAAGTAAATAACCATGAGCAATAATGGTTGTAGAAAGAATGAACTATAAATCACAAGTGCTTTGAATTTCAATTGATAGCTGCTTCCAAAACTAATCCAGGCAGCATTTTCATTACACTAAATGATCTTCAGAAAAATCATTTTAATTTGTATTCAAAGCTCTTTACCATGTCCATGATGTTAAAGTATATAAATGGTATAAGATGAAATACGAAATGAAAGAGAAGTATATCCTACTACTCATTGCCATATTTTCAAATGTGAAAATATGCGCATAACAAAAATATGTTAAACCATTTTTTGGTATATGTTTGCAAAGCATCATTACTTCATTTGGAGAAATGGTACATACATCTAGGGTATATTTATCATTTTCAACCCCACACACACATCCCTTCTCTTTGCCTCCCCTGATCTTCCCTGTATCCAAAAATTCTGCCTTTCTGTTTCCCACTATTTCTCCTTCACTTAACTCTTTAATTTATTTATATATATATATATATATATTTTTTTTTTTTTGTGGGTACCGGGGGGACGACCTCAGGACCTCGCGCACCAACAGGCACCCGTGCCGCTGAGCGATATCACCGGCCCCTTTTCGTATGTGGGTTCCGGGAGTCGAACTCGGGCCTTCGCGCTTGCAAGGCAGGCGCTTAAGCCGCTGAGCCGTCTCACCGGCCCAATTTATTTATATTTGAGGTTTCTCATATAAGAGATACCATGGGATATTTAACTTTGTAACTTATTTCACTGAACATTATGGTCTCAAGATCCATCATTTTCGGGCCCGGTGAGATGGCTCAGCGGCTTAAGCGCCTGCCCGGCAAGCGCGAGGGCCCGAGTTCGACTCCCGGAACCCACATACGAAAAAAGGGCCGGTGATACCGCTCAGTGGCACGGGCGCCTGCTGGCGTGCGAGGTCCTGAGGTCAACCCTCCGGTACCCACAAAAAATAAGATCCATCATTTTCCTGCAAATGACTCAAATTCATCCTTCTTTACCACTGACTAGTACTCTTTTAGACATGTATACCACATTTTCTTTATCCATTAGCCTGTTAATGGACATCTAGGCCGTTGCCATGTTTTAATTACTGTGCATCTCGCTGCTATAAACATGGTTATGTATGTATCACTATAGTGTGATGTCTTTAACTCTTTTTGGGAAAATACATAGGAGAGATATAGCTGGGTCAAAGGGAATTTCTATATTTAGTTTTCTGAGGAATCTCCATACTAGTTTTCATAATGGTTGTACCAGTTTACTTTCCCACCAACACTGTAAACTACATTTAAAATATTTCCATGCACAATGTAAGCTATCTCTAAAAACAAATATTAATCATCTAATTGGCATATTTCCTCTCCAGTGATTTTCACATTCAGTTTCTCTTCACAGTGCTACTTCTGTGCATATACCACATCCTCTGATATCCACTTTAGAAAAACAGAATTTATTTTCCAGAGAAACAAAAAAACTTTCGTGTGAAAATTGAAATTCATCCAAACAAAAGGGACCTGAATGTAATCATTGTTTTCTAATATAAAATTACTCTTATCTTGCAATTGTAAGCCCTGGAAATGTTTACAAATGTTTTGGCAAATTTATGTCTCCCTTAATCCATTATAGTTAACTGGGTTTTTCTCAGTATTTTATTTCTAAATGTCCACAAATTATTATTAAATTTATTAGTTGAGATGACATTTTAGGTGTTTTTTTTTTTTTGACATTTTAGTTTTACAAGAAAATCTCCATACATTTCAGAGAAGAAATGTTTATTGGGATATCACTGAGAACTGGATTTGTGTTTTCAGTTACAGGAAAATCTAACACTGGCTGAAAGACAAATCTTACAGTTCAGTTAAGGAAATGTTGAATGTTTGAAACCTACTTCAGGATAAAACTGTTCAATAAATTCCTATCCTCAAGGTAAATATCCTTAACTTGCTATCTCATGTTAGAATCAAGATCCAGACAGATCTTAATAGGGTAGTAATGCAATAAATCAGAAAATACACTTATGTTTTAAAAATGTTTATTAATATGTATTAGTTGTACAAATTAATGGCGTTCAGTCCAGTATTTCCATATGCGTATAGCATGTACTTATCAAATCTCACCTCCCCTTTTCCACCCTTCTTTTCCAACACTCCTCAATTTCTAGTAATCACTAGTCTACTTCCAAATGACATTTTTAGCTTCACCCATAAGAGAGAATATGTGACATTCGTCTTTCTGTGACTCGCTTATCACTTAAAAAATTTTCCTCCAATTTCTTCCATTTGGTGAAAATGACAGAATTTCATTCTTCTTTATGACTGAATAATACCCACTGTGTATATCTATTAAACTTAATGAGTGCCTAGGCTGATTCATATCTTTGTTGAGCTTTTTGTTGGATGATTTATCTATTGGTGAAAGTGGAGTATTGAAATTACCCACTCCCTTTAAATCTAAAAATGTTTTATAAAACTGGATATTCTGACATAAAGACATATAGATTTATAGTTACTGTGTCTTCTTTTAAATTGATTCCTTGATTATTATATAGTGGTTTTCTTTGTCTCTTCTTATAGTTTTTTGTCTTAAAGTCTGTTTTGTCAGATCTAAGCATAGCTACTCCTGCTTGTTTTGTGTTTGCTTTTGCTTGGAAAATTATTTTTCATTCTTTCATTTTCAGTCTGTCTTTACTGGTCAGGTGAATTACTTGTAGATAAACAATTGTTGTTTGGATCCAACCACTCAGTTGGTAACTTTCAAATAGAGAATTTAGGCCATTTACATTCTAGATTATTACTAATATTTTGCTCTTAACGCCTATCATTTTGTTCAGTTTCTTCTAGTCATTCTGAATATTTATTGGTTCTTTCTTTCTCACTTGTTCATCTTTGAAGTTTGATGGTTTGCTACACTGATAATGTTCGATTCTTTCCTAATTCTTTTTTCCATATTTACTTTTGTAGTGAGCTATATATCCTTTCACGTTTTCATGATGGTAGTTGTCTTTAATTTATGCCTGGATATAGGACTCCCTTCAGCATCAAGGCTAGCCTGTGTACTCAGCGATTCTCAGTTTTGCTTTTCTTGGAAGATATTTATTACTCCTTCATTTCTGAAGCAAATATGATACCCTTCTTTGCATGGTATTCCTGCTTGGCAGTTATATCATTTCAGGACTTGGAATACATCATTGCATTCCTTTCTGGCCTATAGAGTTTTTGCTAAGAAATCTTTTGTTAGTCTAAAAGTGACCTCCTTAAAGGTGACTTGGTACTTTTCTCTTTCAGATTTTGTCATGTACTTTGGACAGTTTAACAATAATATACCATGGGGAAGATCTTTTCTGGCCATCTCTATTTGGAGTTCAGTAAGCCTCTTTTGCATAGATGTCTATATCTTTTCCAAGACTGTGGAAAGTTTCTGCTATTATTTCATTGAATAGGTTTTCTGTGTCTTTAACTTTACTTCCTCACCATTTGTTCTTTAATTTCTTTTCCCTTTGTCTGACTATTTCACAGTGCTTTCTTTGTGTTTCAATATTCTTTTTTCTGCTGCATCTAGTCTTTTAGACCTTTCAACTGTATTTTTATTTGACTTGCTGAGCTCTTCATTTCTATAATTTCTGTTTGGTTCCTTTTCAAAATTTCAGATTCTTTTCTGAACTTATCTTCCATATCTTGCATTGCCTTCCTAATTTAATTTAACTATTTATCTATTTTGTCTTGAATATCTTTGAGGTTTTAATAATCATTCTTTATGATTCGTTATCAGGCATTTTATCCATACTACTTTCCTTGGGATCTGTTGCTATTGATACTTTGGTTATGATTAATTAGTAAAAGGAAAATGCATACTGTAGCAGAGTTTCTGGCATTCATCATCTCTACAAATCTCATAAAAGTTTAGACATTCCATCAATCCAAGCAGGCATGGTACAGACAGCAGTGGGTGTGGGGAGCTCACTGTGTGACTATTCATATGGTGGGTGTAGCGGCCTTTTTTGGTCAATGGTGGTTTCTTCAGACATGTTTATGCCAGTTCTGCTACTAGTTGGGGCCTCTAGCACTGGCCGGCCCAAAAGTTGTGAGAGACCTGAAGCACGTACCCCTGGAGCGGTCAGTCGTATAGGCACTGATGCTGTGTGGGGAGAAGTCATGGCAGTTGGTGAAATATCCACTCTGTGGAAATCACACACAGCCCTGCCAGGAGTACCCAGTCAGCCACAGTGGTGGCAGGAACCATACAAGTGGGTGGCAGCAGGAATTGTGGTGCTTCTCACTGCTGCTGACAGTATATCCTTGAGAGCAGGACTGTGGCCGGCACTGGTCAAAGTCCCTCTCAGCTCTTTTTGGTAATGCAGACCCAGGAGAAGAGCCATGGTACTGAGGTTCCTCCTCCAAAAATCTTTGAGCTGCAACACATGACCTGAGAGGCAGGGAAATAGTTGGAAGCCATGGAGTTGAGGTCCCCTCAGCATGCCCTTGTGAGTGGGCCAGCATCAGGAACTTAGTTTTGCTCTCCCACACTGTGATTAACAGCCACCTAAGCAAGTCACATTGGAGAAAGGTAGTGAGAACTTCACAGCTACTGCCTTTAGTCCTGGTACTGGCACAAGTCCATGTATGACTGGCTAGGGCCTTGCTCTCAGAGCCAAGTTCCCTGGTCTGGTTCTCAAGATAAGTCTCCCTGGTTCCCCTGTTTCATAACATAATAAAGTAACATGTGGCGTACTTTATTCCTAACATCACAGTCACTCTATGGGACCAAGTTACATTCAAAAGTCAACTACACTCTTTTCCCCAAAGCTAGTTGAGCAAAATGTATGAGGAGTCCAAGAGATGGGGTTTCTGACACCTAGAACAACTCACTCTCAGATAGTACCTCACTTTCCAAAGTAACTCCTGGCTACAGCACCATGGATCATAGGGTGATGATGTGAGTCTGTTTCCTAAAGAGAGGCTACTGTAAAGGTTACTTATGCAAGGTGGCCACAGCCTGTGTAGACTGTGAAACTTTCCGTCAGCCAGTACTGCCAGACTCTGCACTGGTAAGAGTTTGCCGGGACTCTCGCCCTCACCCTTGCAAAGGAGAGACTCTCCCTTCCCAGATGTGGCGTCCAGGTGGTAGATGCCAGCATTAGTTTCTCTCTGCATGCTGTGGTCTTAGGTCTGACTCTTACAAGGCTACATGTTCTGTTACTGATTTTTCTCACCTCAAAATGCAGCTTTACAATTACTACTTTGATTCTTCATTGTGCAGGGAAAATTAGTAAATGCTGGGTATCTATTTCAACATCTTGGATCCTTATTTTAATCATTTCTGTAAACTTCTTTTTTCTTTGTCAAGGAGGGTGTAAGGGTTGAACCCACAGGTTTCACAATAAGCTACACCCACTCCCCTGAACCTTTAATTTTGAAACAAGTTCTTGCTAAATCGCTAAGTTGCCCAGGCTGGGTTCAAACATGTGATCCTCCTGCCTCAGCCTCCCAGAGTGCTTGGATTACAGGCATGGACCACTATGCCCAGCTTTGTCAAAGTTTTAATGTCCCAAATAAATTCCAAAATTATTGGGGTTTATTAGAAGTTTGTTGGCTATCCAGGTAAATCAAGGAAAATTTGACCTGTTTACATTATTAAGTTTTACTCACCTTGTACATGGTATGTTTCGGTATATTAGTTGTTTTTAAAATCTTTTAAAAAATTATCCCTTGAAAATTTTTCCCATGGCTTACTTTATTTCTAAGTATGTTACTTTGTTCTGTTGTTATTGTTATTATAAGCAGTAATAACTTAAACCTGTACTTTTTGTCTGCATTACTGATATACAATTATGTAATTAGCTTGTATAAATTAACCTTGTTTACAATAATGGGAAATTTGCTATTTTTATGATCATAACATTTTTTCTGTAGATTCTTCCTGATTTCTATGTATGTAATCACACAATCTGCAAAATAATGGTGGCAGCTTGTTTTGGTCCCTCTTTTTCAAATTCTTATTAGTTTTTCCTAACTGACTGCTGATTAGAAGATCTATTTCACAGTAAATGTAAAATGTTGGTAATTTGTATCTTTGTCTTCATCCTGATTTTAATGAGAATACCTTATGGCTCTTCTGACAGCAATGCTTATTATATACACCTTCATTAAAACTTTTTCTTAAAACTATATTCGTGATTTTAAAGATATTTGTCATAAGTTGTTGTTAAATTATGCCCAACTTTTTGAAAAACTTATTGATATGGTTATTTTATATTTTCTTCTCTATCATAGAATGTAGAGAATTATATAATGTAGAATTAATTGTATTAAACTGGTCAAGATATATGACTGCTTTATATACTGGTGAATTTGGCTATTAGGGATTTTTGCATCTATGCTAAAAAATAAAATTCTTTATTTTTTATATAGAAAATACTTTGCTTTTATCATTCATTTTATTGCTTTTATCAAGTTTGTAGTAATCTAAAAGCAGTGGAAATTTTGCTATATTTACTGTTCTCTGAATAAATTTTTAAAAATTTGCATTATGTCTTCCTCAATATTTGGTAAAAACTTTCTTTAAAAACTCTAACTGCGATGTTTATGTTAAGATTTGTAATTATTAATTTTATTTTATTCATGCTTTCTATTCTTGAATGTGTTTTTGGCTGTATATGTATAGCTTTTAGGAACATTTTACTTTCATTAAGTTTGCAAATTTATTGGTAATGTGTGAAGAAGTGGAAATGTTCTGATAGTTTATCTAACTTCCAACTTAAAATACTAGTCACCAAAATTTCCTGGATGCCAACAGAATACAGGATACCTGAGTCAGAGGCAAAGGACAGTTTCTTATAAAAATAAGAAAACTCAGACTATCAATATTTTTGTTCTTCCTCCCAAATTCCAATTCCCAGGGAGTAAAGATAAGAGAACCAGGTGACACCTATACCAGAAATAGGTTACCTTATGAGAGAAACTGAATTTAATAGCTCAAGTCTTTTGTAATGGGCAAAGAATATCTAACCTTTGTTTCAGAAAGACATTACCTCTATCTTCCAAAACTATAAGAAAACCACCTTTTGCTCTGGAGGAAAACCATGTCTATCATTTCATTTGTTTCCTATGAATATATCCAGGAAAGATAGTCCACAATTCTGCTTTTAGCTTTAGCATGTAAAGGAATTGAAAGTCATTACTCTTACTTTTACAAGGAAAAAAAAAGCTGATGAAGCTAAAAATCAGTTACTTTTCTTACATCACCAAATAACTGAGACTACAAGCCAAAGCACCACCTCAAAATGTGGAAAGACAGATAAACACAGAAAGCAATAGCAGAGATTAGCTTCCTGGGAGAAAATTCACTGAAGCTAGTGATGGTAGAAACAATTAAATAGTATTTGGATGAATTTGCAAAGGCTGATTGTGGAATATCTTGAAAATCATACTTCAGGGAACACCCCATCACTATAATGAATTTCACTTGGAGGAATTATCAGCACATTCTCACAGTGAAAATTAGGGAAAAAAAAAAAAAACTTCATGTTTTATGTAGAGGGAAGGCAAAGTAACCATTTGAAATCCATCCAGGGGAAAATTAATAGCAAATCAAAATAGCAACATATGTTTTCCGTGAGAAACTACTTTACCAGAAGACTATCAGGCCCAGAAAAGATTGATTAGGAAGTTCCAGCCCCATTTATCTCCCTGTTTTATGTTAAGAAGGAAACAAAAAAGGCAAAGAAATTTCGAAGGTTACAGCTCAGGAGCCGAAAAAGAGAAAGAGAAGAAGAAAGAAAGACAAGTTTTCTTATGAAATTATAAAATGCTGCCCCTGTGCACATCTTACCTCCACATCAACAGAGAATTAGTATCATACACGTAGAATGAAAACGAGAGAGCTAAAAGGTAGGGCTTTTACTTATTTAAGAAAAAGTTCTTAGGGAAACCCAAAGACAAGAGGGAGAAAATATAGAGAAATTGAAGCTTCTGGCAGATCCTAACCAGATTAACGCTAAACCTCACACCGAATACTCAATCACCTCAGTTCCTGTAACCTATCACATTTTGTTGAGTTCTTAACACAAAATTTCATGGCATGCTAAAAGTGAAGGAAAATTACAGTCTGAAAAGGAAAAGACAAAGCATCAAGAGCATGCAATGGCAAGCAGAAACACTGAAATGACATCTAGGATTTGGAGGCAGATTTATTTATGCTGGTGAGTACTGGTTGAGATCATCCCCAAAATATCAGGCCCTGATCTCTGGTGGTCTAGGGCTTATATGAGGTAACCAAGTAGGAAGTACAGAGGTAGAATGGCTTGTCAATTGGGGATTGGTTTATACAATGTACATCATAGTGATCAGTTATGCAACACAGTGACCAGCCATTTCTAAGACACAGAACCAACTGAGAGTGGAACAGGAACTATTACCTCGGCAACTAAAATATTGAAGTATACTGGCTGGGGGGCCATTTTCTGTTACAAACAGACTAAGATAATACAGATTTTGGGATTATCAGGTAGAAAATTCAAAGTAATCAGGAATTTTGTGGTAAGGACTCCAATGAAAGAAAGAGAAGACATGCATAAACACACAGGTAATGGAAGAAAAGAGATGGGTCTTTTACAACAAAATTCAAAGTAAATGCCAGAAAGTAAGAACACTGTGACAAAAATTATGAATGCATTTGATGTGATTATCAGATTAAGCATTACTGAGATAAAAAGCAATAAACTAAAATACATGATCATGCAAGTAGGAGCTTGTGGTCCCACAACATGAAGAAATGAAGTTGAGAACCAAAGAAGGAGGTTAGGAGAGTTTTTATTGGAAATAAGAACAGTTCTTGGATTTCCACTTTCCCTGTGTGTGGCCAAATGGCTCTCAATCCAGAGCTAATTATAGTTTCACAGAGCACAGAAATTAGTCATTTTTTTTAGTGGCCACCTAGCAAGTGTGGCTCTGTGTATTTAGAGTGACCAATTAGAACTCTGGCTCTCTATATCAGTTCCTCAGCATGCAGGGCTTAAATGAAACTGGAAGTTTAGAGAAAAACTGGTTATTTTCCATTTTAAATTTCTCAGAACTCAGAAGCTTAGTAGGGAGTGACTGTACCTCTCTTGAGTAGGAGGTAGGCTACATTCCATGCTGCCTGAGGAAGTTTGTGGACCAAATTCCTAGTCCACTATTTTTTCTTACTTCAATTTCCACGAATATGGCTGATTAGCCAACTCTGTCTCAGGCCCTTTCTTTAGTTTGCTGCCTCACTCATAAGCTCACTAATAAACTATTCTTTGTAATCATAAACAATGCAAGCAAAATAAGAATGGAGTGAAAGTTTTTAAAAGGTAAAAGAAGAAAATTCATTAGTCAAGAAGTTTTTATCCAGCAAAATTATCTTACAACAGAGGAGAAGTAAGACTTTGTATAAAAAACTGAAGGTTTAGGGAATTTGCCATCAGATCTTCCTTGCAAGAAATATTAAAGTAATTCAGAGAGAGGGAAATGATGTAGGTCACAAACTCAGATCTACATTTTAAAAAAAGCAAAAGTGAAAGTAGTGCAGGTAGAATGTTGGTGGCTCAGGAAGTCACTGTCCTTCACCCTAGGAGGAGTCTGTATAACCCCAGACAGAAGCATGTGAGTGCTCCCCTTTTTTTTCTCTTGCTCCCCTTTTTTCTCTCTTGCTTTTGAGAGCCTGAAAACTTCCTTTGCCTGCATGGCAGGCAGTGTGTCTTTTTTGTCTTCTCAGCTCCATTTCTCTGTTCATAATCTTTAATAAATATAGCTGGTTCTCTTTCACCATTGGGTATATGCTTTGCAATTCTTGTTTATCTTACACAAGAGCCTGGAATCTATCTGTCAGATCTACTATGCAATAACAGACAGACAAATGAAGATTAATTTGTTTTTCTTACTCTTAATTTACCTAATAACTTTTTCAAAGTAATAATAGGGAAACAGTTGGTCGTAGTGTATGCAAAAGTGACATAATTGACAATAATGATATTAAAAATGAGAAAAGGAACCAGGGTGGTGGCACACACTTATGATTCCCAAAAGACTGGGGATCCCAGTGAGCTCAGGCCAGCCTGGGCTACATGGTGACTTCAAGGGAGGAATTATAGGTATTCTGTTATGAGATACCTGGATTACCTATGTGAGGTATAATTTCAGAGTAGATTTAGATTAATTGTAAATGTGTATTGCAAGATCTAGTAAACCATCAAAAATTTTCAGAGCAAAGTATTGTTGATTTCCTAAGAGAAGAAAGGAAAAGTAATCATAAAAATTACCCCTTAAATCATAGAAGATAGAAAAAGAGGGGAACTTATTTAAAGTAACCAAGAACAAGTGTGATAAATAGAACATAGTTCCAAACATTAGTAATATTAATCCAACTGTATCAATATTCATTTTAAATGCAAATGATGTGAATACTCCAATTAAAAGATAGAAATTGTCAGAGCAAGAAACCACATTCCTCTATATGTTGTTTAGAAGAAATTCATTTTAATAGAAAGATATAGAGTGATTAAAAGTAAAGATAAAAATAAAGATATACCATGCTAACACTAACCAAAAGATAGTTTAGAATAATTAAATTAATTTCAGGAAAAACAGAGTTCAGCTAAATAAAAATGTTCATGAATAAAAAGGGGCAAATTGGTCACTGGCACAGGATGGAAGCCCAGAAATACCTCCACACAGGTATGTTCAATGGATCTTTGATAAAGAAAGAATGACAATTAAATATAGTTTTTTTTTTAACAACTGATGCTGGCAAAACTGGAAATCTAAGAAAACACACACACACACACACACACACACAAAACAAAACAGTCCTAGGCATAGGTCATCCAACTTTGACAAAAATTAACTCAAAGTGGATCATTGACCAAAATTTAAAATATAAAATTATAAATCTTGTGCAAGATAGCATAATAGAAAGTAATAAGACTAATATCTGCAATATGTAAAATCTCAAAACTCAGCATTAAAAAATTAACAATCCTGGAACATACCTGTAATTCAAGAGAGGCTGAGGCAGGAAGATCACATAATGGGACCCTGTCTCATATTTAAAAAATAAATATAAGAAAGGACTGGGGAATTAGATCAGTATTCCCTGGTTTGATCACCAGTGCTGCCAAAACAAACAAGCCAATTAAACAGTGAGTAAGAGACATGAACATGTACTCCACCAAAGGGCATATACAGATGGCAAATTAGCACTTAAACCTGTTCAACATCTTTCGTCATTAGGGAAGTGCAAATCAAAATCCCAATGAGATTGTCACTGTGTATTTATAATAATGGCTAAAGTAACAAGGAATTTTAATACAAAATACTGGCAAGGATGGGAAGCAACAAAAATTGTTACTTGTTGCTGAGGAGAATACAAAATGGTATAGCCACTTGGAAGAGAATTTTCAATTTCTTACAAAGTCAAACATATTCTTACCATACAATCCAACAATCGTGCTTCTAGGTATTTATCAAATTTGTTGGAAAATCTATGTATATGTGAAATCCTGCAAATGAATGTTTACAGCAGTTTTATTCATAATTAATCTGAACTGGAAGCAACCAAATATCTGTAAACAGGTGAATGGATAATCACGCTGTAGCACATTTTGAAAATGGAATATTTTTCAACCATAAAGCAGAGTGAGCAGTTAAACCAGAGGGACACTGAGGAAACTTAAATATATATACTGCTAAGTGAAAGAAGCTAATCTGCATATTCCAACCTCATGACACTATGGAAAAGACAAAACTGTAGAAATAGTAGGAAGATCAGTGGTTCTTAGGGATTTCAGAGGAGATGAACCAAAGAAACATAGGAAAATGGGCCATGAAATTA
Source organism: Erethizon dorsatum (assembly GCA_028451465.1). NCBI lineage: Eukaryota > Metazoa > Chordata > Mammalia > Rodentia > Erethizontidae > Erethizon > Erethizon dorsatum. The sequence goes on along the minus strand of CM051825.1, from coordinate 53,180,262 downwards.
TTATATATGCTACATGATACTGTACATTTTTAAAGCCCACAGAACTATATATAATCACAAAAAAATGTGGAACTCAGGGTAAATTGTAGATTCTGGCTAATAATAAAAGTTGATACTGGGGGCTGGGGATATAACTCAGTGGCACAGCACCTGCCTAGCAAATGCAAGGTCCTGAGTTTGATTCACGGTACAAAAAAAAAAAAAAAATTGATACTGGTTTCATTCATTGTAAAATATGTTCTTTCCAACTGCAATAGGTTAATAATAGGGACAATTATATGGCTTGGGGGAGAATATAGGCATAGAGTCTACTATCTGTTTAAAGTTTCTATAAAGCAAAACCTTTCTAAAAATTAAAGATAGTACACAGCAAAACTATTACTCATTTGCAAGGTGTATAGAGATGTAAGGACCTCGTTAACAATTGTCCTCCAGGGCCGGTGAGATGGCTCAGTGGCATAAGCGCCTGCCTTGCAAGCGCGAGGGCCCGAGTTCGACTCCCGGATCCCACATATGGAAAAGGGGCCGGTGATATCGCTCAGCGGCACGGGCGCCTGTTGGCGCGCGAGGTCCTGAGGTCGACCCCCCGGTACCCACAAAAAAAAAAAAAAAAAAAACAATTGTCCTCCAACATCATAATTTCATGATACCTTCTTATCTTGTATTTCATCATTTTAGTTATAGATTTACCTATACATATGTCAGCCCACTCAGGGGGCCCAACAGAGATTTTCATGGGTGAGGTCCCAAGGTTAAAGAACACATGTGTGTAAGACATCAGCAACAACAGCAGGCAGCATGGAGGAGAGCAGAAAGCCAGAGCAAGAGCTGCCTGCATCTTTATTGTAAAATTCTTATACAGGTTGTTATCTCGTGTTTACATTCTTATATAGTGCTGTAACCAGTGCATGTGTGTTTACCTGGGCTAAGTCATGGTTACATAACCGTATCCTACTGTGTGCCTGCGCTAGACAAGCAGGGTCGTATTCTCAAATGTCTTTAGATGCCCCTGAGCTTTGAAGCAGTCTGAGTGGTTCCCCACAACACACATAACTTTTTCATTAGTTTAAGTGTTGTTCTGCCTCCTTGCTTTTTTTCTTGATCAATATCACAAAAATGTTTAATTGTATTAAACATTTCAAAGAATGACTTGGCTTTGCATTTCTTCTCTATGTTGCTTTCAATTCCTCGGCTCTATAAGATTATTCTGGGGAGAAAGAAGATGGCAGAGTAAAGGCCAGCAGCATATCACAGCATCTCTAGGACTTAAAATCCAAACCCCTGGGAAAAATAAATTAGTGAAGTGAAAAAGAAGAGCTCTGAGAATCAAGAAAGAGCTAACAAGAAAGTTAGAAATCACAGAGTAACTAGAGAAACAGAAGATAAGTAGGCAAATGAACTAAGCAATCTGGAATGTAAATCCCAGCACCTAGAGAGGGAGACCTGTCTCCATAAATACACAGTAAACCCAGAGAGCATCCACAACTCCAGGGAGAAACAACAGACTGGCAACACTAGTTTCAAGTAAAGCTCACAGTTAATGTAAACCAAAAATACATTGTGGGGTTTTACTCTGAGAGTAACTCCTTCCACATGGCAAGCTAGAATTGGTGAAGAAATCCTCTGCACCTCCTGCCACATTTGGGAGTGATTTATTAGGAGTAATTTGGGGAAGTGTTAATTGCCTAAGACTGAGATACTCTGACAATCAGAGGTCACAGAATAACTGCACTTTAGGGTTTCTGGAGTCATGCTACTCCAGTGACTTGTTTGGAGAGAGCCTTAAGAGAAAGTCACTGGGAGAGAGAAAGCTAGTATTAAATCTCCTGAGAAGTTTAAGCAGCAGCAAACTCAACTGGGAAGAAAACGGTCATGTTGCCTTCTGTGGGAAGAAGCCAGGCCAGTTGACCGTGGTTTTCTGAGGGGGATTGGTCTGAAAGAGCTGGTATTAAGTCCAGCAGATTTCTTGACTACCCACCACATGCTTCCAGCAGAGTTTGATGGTCTATTAGTGTTCCTATCTGCCAACCTGATCAAGGATAGAAATTCCATTTGATCCAGCCATATCCCTTGGGGTATCTTTCCATAAAGACTTAAGGATACCATATTATACTGATACTTTCATATCCATGTTTATGACAGCACAACTCACAATAACTAAATGTTATTTATGGCCTATATGTACATCAACATATGAACAGATTAAGAAAATGTGGTATATATACACGATGGAATAGTACTCATCCACAAAGAAGGATAAATTTGAGTCATTAGTAGAAAAATGGATGCACCTTGAGAATATAATACTAAGTCAAATAAACCAGATGCACAATGTTAGATGTCACATGCTTTTTCTTACAAGAGAACCCAGATTATAAATAATTTAAAGAACAAAATAAAAGGTGGTAGGAAACAGAGAGGTAGACCTTTTGGAGCTCTGAGGGGATCTAGGGATAGAGGGAAAGGGGAAGCAGTAGAGGTGAGGGGGAATCTAAAAGGATTAAGATAGATACAAATGTGAACTAATAAAAGATTGTTCTGTGGTTACTCATTTGTTCTTTGCTATCAAGATGGGTGTCTAGTTCATTAATTTCAGTATTTTTCTCTTTTAACATAAGCGTTTAAATAGTACTTTTCACCTAAATATTACCTTAATTATATCACCTGTTTTTGTATTATTTTTATTATTAGTTCTAATTAATTTATAAAAATGTAATGCATTCCTGAATATTTAGAACCACAAAATTGACATTATTATTATTGTTTTTGTATTAAATATCAGATTATATTTACTAAGTTGTTTCCCATTTTCTTTACTTTCATTCTGTCATGTAACTTACCTCTTTGGCCTGAAATGCATTCTTTAAAGAGTAGAGCCTATTGGCAGCAGATGTTTTTGGTTATTGTTGAAAATGTTTTCATTTTGCACAAATTCTTAATGAAAGCCTTTATTGGGTACACAATTATAGATTGGCAGTTAATTTCTCTCAGCAACGTGTTATTCTACTGGCATCCCACTCTAATTTTTTATTTAAAAAGTAAATTTTCACTCAATATTAATTCTATTGAAATCATCTCTCTCTTTTATCAGGGATCTATTAAAACCTTTTTTTCCTTTGATATTTCTATACTTTCACTCTTATTTGTTGTCTTAGTTTTTGTGTTACTGAAGCAAAATACCTGATACCCAAAGTTAAGGAGGAAAGGTTAATTTAGCTCACAGTTTATAGAGGTTTCAGTCTATAGTCAGCTGGATCCAAGGCAAGGTGACATGGCAGAGGGGCACCCCAGAGGAGAAACAGTTTATGGCAAAGGATACAGCAAAGCAGCAAGCAGCAGCAGAGCAGCATCTACCTGCCTTTTGGGTGGTGCTATCCACACCCAGGGTTTGGCATCCTTAATCACAGCATCACATCTTTAATCCCAGAATCACAAACCCTAAATCCAGCCATCTATGAAAAGCCCCACCTATGACTGCGTTAGGCTTTCGGGGGGACATCTAGACACAAGCTGTAGCATTTGTCTAGGTGTGAATTTATTTTTATTTTTCCTGCTTACTACTTTGGCACTTTGGAGATCTAAGAATTGCTGTCTCTCACCTAATCTTGATGCAATATTCATGACAATTTCTCTTTGAATAACACTTTTCCACCGTTACCTCTATCTAGAAGTACAATTGCTTTCAAACTTGTCATTTTACATTCTGGGTCCAATCTCCCTTTTATATTTTTTGTCTCCCTAAAATTTATGGTTGGTAATTTGTCCACTATGTTTAATCTGATAGATATACTTGAGTTTTGTGTTTTATTTTACAGTTCTTTGTTTTTAATTTTAATTTTTATTATTACACATTTGAAGTACATAATGATTACCTTCATCATGAGGAGTTGGGGCATGTGCATGACACATCTTAATTCTTTGTATCAGCCCCTTTCTCTTTTCTCCCTCTCCCCTCCTTCCATCACTTGATTGCTTCCCTTTTGCAAAATATCTGTATTGCAGTTTCCTATTATCTATTTTTATTTTGCTCTTTATTTATATTTTGGGTTTTCTTATATAAGAGAAATCATCTGATATTTAAGCTTACATGTCTGATATATTTCGCTTAACATGGTCACAAGGTGCATTCATTTTCCTACAAACAAATCAAATTCATTCTTCTTTATAGAAGAGTAGTATTCCACTGTGTAGAAATAGCACATTTTCTTTCTCTATTCATCTTTTGATGGACATACAGGCTGCTTTCAAGATTTAGCTATTATGAGTTTTCTTGCTATAAATATGGGAATGTATGTATCACTGTAATATGATGTCTTCAACTCTTTTGAGAAGATACCTAGCAGGAGAATAGCTGAGTTGAGCGGAATTTCTTCTTAATTGTTTTTGGTCAAATATCCATGGCCACTTTTACTAGTGTAACATTCAGTTCATAAATACCATGTGTCACACCTTTAAAAACACTAATTACACTTATTTTATGATCTGTAGTGAACATTGTACTCTCTGCACATACTGTGGGGCTGATAATACAGTAGTTTCTACTGATTTTCAGAATGGTTTGTTTCCTTGTTATTTATTTTACCTATCTGTATGTAAAATATGATAGACTTTATATTTGTTGAAACACTATCTGGGAAAATTCACTTGAAGTTTGGATTAACCATGCTTTCTTTTAGGAAAAATTGGTATTTGCTTGAGAAAGGAGTTTATGACTTTGAATCTTTACTTAAAACAAAATTTTTGCTTGGGTTTACACAGTACATCCATGTCTGAAATTCACAAACTTCCTAACTTTTCTTTAGGAATTGTTAAAGAAGGTATATATCCTTATTATCTACTGAGAGAAGCATTTTTCTAGTTTACTCTCTGAGCACCTGACCCACATGGTGACCAAGCTTTCTGCTGGGATCCTGATGAAGCCTTCCCCTGCTCAGGCACAAAAGTCTGTCTTTCCAACTTCTGTGATTGCGATCCATTAAAACCAGGCTTGAGGTCACCCAGAATAGAAAATTGCTTAGTTTCTTATCATTTTTGGCCTCTGAGCAGTACCTTTATTTTACTGTCAGTTTAACTATACATGAAAATGATAAATTTGTACAAAATCTTATCTATTATCTTTGGCATGCTTTGCCAAAAGTAGTTTACAAGAATAATCTCCGATATTTGTTTAAATGAAGCAAATTCTTACATTTTCATGGGCAATAAAACTGTCATGTGAAACAGAGATTAAACATTTTTTTGTTATCCCACAGAGTCAATAAAAGAAAGTCACAAGGCAGAACACTTCCCAACCACAAAATCAAAGTGCAAAAACATAAAATGTGTAACATAACATCATTCTTATAAAATAGTAACCAATCCCTGTATACATGGATACACAAAAGTATACACAAATATGCATATATGCATACAATTGTATGTGTCCTAATGTCTGTGTGCAGTTACATTGGTCATGTGTGTCTGTTAGTCCATTTGTTCCACAACAAAATACCACAGACAGAGCAACCTTTAAGTCATAAAATTTACTTCTATTTTTCAGACTGGGAACTTCAAGATCAAGGTAACAGCATGTGTTGTCTGGTGAAAGCCTTTCCTGACTCTTCGTCTGGCTGAAGCTGGGAGCAAAAAACAAAGCTCATTGCTGTGTGAAGCCTTCTTTGTAACGGCTTTAATCCCATTCTTGAGAGAGGAGCAGTCATGGGTAGCTCGCATGACATAAACCACCTCGGAAAGGCCTCAACTCCTAGTATTATCATATTGGAGATTACATTTCAACCTAAATTTAGGAGTGATTAAAAGAAAACAAAATACAGTAGCATGAAATTAAATTGAACTGATATAGGAAAAGACTGAGGACGACAGAAAAGGAGAATGAATGAAAATGGAAAGTGAGAGAAGAAGAGAGAATACCCTAAGATGTGATACAATAGACATTTTGTGTGTATGTAAAATAACGTACACTTAAAATAAAAGTTATTTTACTTATTTCTTTTTTAAAGGAAAAATTTAAAAATTTAATATTTTTATTTTGCTCATTCCTTACATAATGAAGTCACAGACAGCATATACATATACATATATATATATATATATATATATATATATATATATATATACATATACACATATATTCCTCTCATTTACTAATACTGTATATATTGGTAGTAGTAATGTGACCTAGTAAGAGAGCACAACTGCTCGATAAAACTGGTTTAGTGGAGAATCAAGGAATAGAGGACATGGTTGGGAAAGGTGATGTGCCTTCTAAGTCTTAGATACTTTGTGAGTATATTACATTTCTGATACTAACCTTTTCTAAAGTAGAATATCAAGTCACTTTAAGAACAAAAGGAAAAGTTTATTTTGTTGCATTACTTGAATCTGAGTGCATTCTTAATGTTTATCATGCCAGCCATGTTTTTCTACCACCATGAAGGATGCACTGCATATCCAAAAGTGATACACAGGGTCATGTTAATTTAATCCCATTGACTGAGAAAAGGCAAAGCTCTTTGTTTTTAAAAGGATGTTTTGTGGGCAGTTGGTGCAATATGATCTTTCTTTTGCTTTGAACAAGTCCCAATGTCACCTTTACTCTTACCAGGAGCTGTTTTCTTTGCCTGAGCAGCCATGGAAACGCTGTGTCGATGGGTTTGTAGTACACTATGTCTTTGTGACTTTTTACTACAAAGAATAGGAAGTGCAGTAATTCTAGCATTATACCCTAATTTCACAGTGCAGCTTTTGTATTATTAGTATAAATGTGTTTTTCCACTCCAGAGTGTGTTCCACATGGGTTATTTGCACATTGATGATCGCAGTAATTTAACAGGACTTGAAACTGGATTATCTTTTATAAGAAGACTGATTTGAGTCAACATGGTGAAGAGGTGAACAAAATGAGAAAAAGCTTTGGTAAAGAAGATAACTAATATTTAATTGCTTAGGAGTGTCTATTTCTTCAAATGACTGATGGATCAACAACACCTGGTATCCTGTTAACCCATCAGTGATCATCAAAACCAAACAAGGCTTTAGGAAAACGTGAAGTCCTAATATCCAGTATTCTAATATTTACTTAAAATTCAAACACTTCTTGCTAAACTGAATGTTGTGTTTAATTTAAACTCTATTTGTACTGCTTTTATAAGATTAAAGTAGGAAAAGTAATCAGGCATATGCCATCTTTTAGCCTATTGAATGTTATTTGCTCTATGTTTTGTTTTCTGTTTAAAATGATCTCCTCCCTGCCTCGCCAGTCCTCTCACGAAACCATTCTCATTTATCTTGAAAAGTCTCTCATATTTCATGTTTTTATATAATACTCATAAATAAGGATTTCTTGACAATTTATGGTAAATAACTCTCATGGAACCATATACCTCATTTTATACCAGAATTGTAATTTTGCATTTGAGTGACAACATGATTAAAATGTGTCATTCTCATTAGACTTGAATCTCCCTAAATGGATGGGAATATCCACTTTGGGACAACTATTTCATCTCCAGAGGCAAGCACAGTGCCTAACATACAGTGAACACTTGAAATCTATTTTCTGAGCGATGAACATATCCACGTTTAACTAAAACAATTGAAATCTTAGCACATAAATGACTCCTATAGCTCATTCTTACAAGTTTCCTCTTCCAAGCAAAATCAAGCATTTTCAACCATAAGGCAGCTATGAATGCACATTGTTGGTTTCTTTGTAATACATAATAGAAGTGTCTCTGATGATCAAAATAATCATATGCCGAATATCTCCCTGTGCTGTTCAATACAGTAGCCACTAGCTACATGTAACTATGGAGTAATTTGACATGTGGTTGCTCAAATGTGGAATTAAATTTTTACTTTATTTGGTTTTAATGAACTTCTATTTTAATAATGGTATGTGACTAGTGGCTACCATATTGGAAAGCATAGGATAATTATTGCTTAGGAGTGTCTATTTGCTTCTCCTTCTCATGCTGAAAACATCCAACAAAAACTTCTAGGCATATTGGTAGGAGATAAAATTTCATCATTGGTAAAATATAAGAAAAATAATAAAACCACTCCCAAATTTGTAGTTGATACCAAAGCTTAGCAACATTAGAAAAGACTATTAGGAAAATAATAATATAACGTCAATATTATATTTTTATTTTGTCACTTCTCACCACTAACTACAGTCAAGCTCAGCTAAGTGATCTGACACTTTCAAGTGAACCTTTCCTAACAATTCCAACCCAAAATAAACTCTCATTTCCTTAATTTGCCTTGCATTTTTGGCATTGTACAGCAAGCCATTTCTTTCATTAGTACAGGTCTTACATAATGCTGCTAGGAAAGATCTCTTAAAATAGATTAACCTTTTAAGTTCATAGACTTTTTTTTAGGTCATGACTAACACAATAAACGAAGAGCTCAGTAACATGAAAGGATTCATGCACTTCTGTGAAAATGTAGCCAGTACACTGAGAGTTACTTGCCATTTAGGAAAAACTGGCCACACAGTATGAATTCAATTGTACAAATATATATTTAAATGCATTTTCATCCTTGGCTTGTCTGAACTTTGTTTATTACTGTTGTCCATGTCTCCCTTGTTTAAAAATCAGTCCTCTTGGTTTCTTTCACAGGGGTGGACTTCATTTTATTTTCTTCCCTACTTCTCCAAAATGATCTCTCTTGCTTGCTTGCTTTTCTATCTGTTTTGTTCAATATAAACAAACAAAAATTTTTGAGGCATTGGCTGAGTGCCTTTCTACCTGTCCCATTCTGCTCTTTTATTTAAGTGTTTCCCCTAGATGACACATTCTGAACATAATTTCTACCACCCTTCAAAACTAAATCTAATATAAAACATCCAAATTACTATAATGTACTCCAGACCATGAAGTTTACCGTATTTTAATCTCAATACCTGTCTAATTAGTCCCAATATCTCAAATATGGCCTTCTGTAAATGCTATGTTCATCAGATAACGTCATTGCTTATTTCTTGACAGTGGTTTTTTAATGACAGGTTTTAAACTTATGTATGTGAGCTTTAAGACATTCTAATTTTTATCCATATTACTCTGAAGAGCCAAACACAGCTGCTACTACTATTTATTATGAATCATCTGTTCATGCCAGATAAGTCTTTCTACAAACAAGCATACCACACTAATTGCTTAGAGCCAAACTCTGTCACATGCTGTCTTCTCATCAATATGTCTGTATATTTCTATTTGGGTTAACACACTCATCAAAGGCATGCTTGGCCTATAGTCTATTTGTAATATTTCTCCAAGTACTTAAAACTCCATGATTTTTTCTGAGTAGTTAGGAAATCAAATACTTAAAGGAGAAGTTACACAAGCGTGAAGATAACAACGTTTTGTATGTTAAGAATCTAGAACTATTTTTTAATTTCTGCCCAGCAACTGATTCTCATTTAAATAAAAAACACCTCTTGTCAATTACTTAAGTTTCCTCTTAACTTTCTGGAGCACACAGATAGAGGAAACATTTCGCTCTATAAAAGAGAAGTTGCAGCACTAACAGTGTAATCAATAACCAGTGAAACACAGCCTGGTTGTTCCAGGACAGCAGGGTGTGGTGGAGGCTGTCCTAGTCTGAGAACCACATATTTAGTCTAAGAATACATCACTTAAATAGTACCGGTTCACTGCCACAAGACAATATGGGTTTACTGTTGGTATAAAGTCAAGAAATTCTATGAATCCCACCAGTGTGCAGACTAAATCAAAAGCTGCTATGAATGGATGCAAAATTTTGCACAAATTGCTTTTATTATTGACACTAAGTAGGATGCATTTAAACATGATTTGATATTATAATCTAGTCATTGCACACTTTATATCTTCTTTCCCAAATAGATCCTAAATTCTGTGAGAACCCAGCCTATGGTGTTTAGGTATGTTTTCATCTCCCTCAGTGCTCAGCACAATACTCATTTTAGGAAGATCAAAGTGACATTGTCATTTAGTAGCTGCCTATTTTTAGCTTGGTTTACTCCAAAATATAACCTTGGATGGAATAATAACCATTCTACCTTTGTACACATAAGTAATAAGAAACATGCATATGTTTTTATTATATATATTCAATATTATTGAATAAATATTTTCAGCTTGTGAAATAGATTTATGAATTGTTGCGAGATGAAAGTGGTAATCACAGAGGTTGATCAAACTTCAAAGCTAAATTGTCATAGCATTACTAGTAGGCTACAAATTACTCACTATTTATTGTCTGTGACTAGCCTAATTATTAGAATCTGATCATTAGAATCAATACCATTATCATTTTGGCATTAACTAATATAATTTGAATGCATAGATATGAAGTAATGATACTTATGGCAAAAAAAAATCTTAAGTGGAAAATAGCACCAAGAAAAATTGAGTTCAATTCATTTAAGTTGCTGAAGAAGGAATGTATATGTAATGTACCCATATATCAACTTTGTTTTATAAACTTTCTTCAGAACTCATAGATATTCTCAAAGGTACTCTGAATAATGAGAAAAGTGAAAACAAATTAAGAAAGTGTCAGAAAAACCTTTTGATCTTTTCAGCATTTTCTCTGTCAAGTCTATAAAAATTCTTAGTTTGACTTTGTAATAAATATAACTTTGTAATATCTGGATTATGTCCTTAGTTATTATAGGCTTAGGCGCCATTGAAAAATTTAAATTATATGTGATTTAATGGTTGCCATTTCATATTTTGCAGCATATTAACAATTATAAAAATGGGCTGCTATTGAGTACCTGTCAAAAATAGTTCAGCTCCAAGAGAACTCAATTTGACCCTTAAACTTGCCCAAAATTTATCAGTCATGAAAATACCTAATTATCATAGGCAGCGTTTCATAGGTTAATGTATGCTGGCCATTTCATTATACTGTACATACAGCTTTCTGGAACTCTGTGTGTGCTAATGTTTGATGTACTTCAAAAATGATGACTAGTTTTATTTCCATTACCTACAAGAAAATTTTCTGACATGCCTGATTTCCCATAAGACTTATGTTCAACAAAAATTAAATATATTGCACATATTCTATGTGAAAGTTTCTCATTGTTGAAGCACTTTTCTAAAGTCTGAAATGCAAATATGGAAAATTAATATCACAGATGTGGATTTGTCAATTCAAATGCATATTGGATATTACTATTTATGAAATGAACTTTTTGTTGCCTTAGAGTTCCATGGAGATAACTACCCATTAAGTCTACTGGCCCATAATACTTTGAAAGTTTGCCCCATATATATACCTACATATATATGTGGTGTATGTGTATTTGGGGTTAGGAGAAATTATGAGACTACTTTGGTCTCTTACTACACCACTGAAAGAAAAGGGACAACATAATTATGCTTCATTCTCACAAATCTGAATAACCACAAGAAGCATAAAATTTTACTTTCTTATTAATTCTAGAGACCCTCTCTTTTTCCATCCTGAATAATCCTCTTTTAATCTAGTACTCAATTCTTGAACTCAATGATAATAAACCCTTAAGTGTGTTAACTTGATCTTGTCATTATTGTGAACTGAATCACTCTCTATCATTTATCTATCATCTATCATCTATCTATCAATCTATCCATTTCTTTCTTTCTCTTTTACCTATCTAGTATCTATCCACCTACCTATCATAATATATAGAAAAAATTTAGCCCAGCTTATCTTTAAAGTTTCTCTTTTTCTCTGGCTCTACTTTTTTTTTTTTTTTTTTGTGGGTACTGGGGGGTCGACCTCAGGACCTTGCGCACCAACAGGCACCCATGCCGCTGAGCGATATCACCGGCCCCTTTTTCGTATATGGGATCTGGGAGTCAAACTCGGGCCCTCGCGCTTGCAAGGCAGGCGTTTATGCCGCTGAGTCATCTCACCGGCCCTCTGGCTCTACTTTTGAGTTTCACAATACCTAAACTCATAGTAGTTCCCCCATGGATGCCATATCATTTCACACATCCACGCAGTTTTTGTTCCCTGGTCCCTCTCACTGATGTTCTGTTCGTGGGTCTTTTTCACTGGGTTATTTCTTAATGTGCAAGTCGTCCTGCCCCCTTCTATACTCCACCGTCTGACTAAAGCTTTATCTTTGTGCTTCTGTAACACCCTATGCATACTTTTCTCATGGTATAGGATTTATGATGTCAGTGACCTTGTCTCTTGCATTCTAGCCTATAGACCTGTGCATAAAGAAGGCTGTGATTTCACACAGTAGGAATTCAACACATGTTTGTTGCATGAAAAAAATGACTGTGTGTCATAATAGATCTGTCACTCATGCAAATAAGACATTTCCCATGGACAAGATCTCATCTTATTACTGTTTGCACCATCAGGCAGGAGAATAGATCAGACTATCTGAGAAAGTCACCAAAACAAAGGGAATGCACAGAAAATTACAAAACTACTAATGTGATATTTGGTTTCTTCTTGAGTACTTCTGCTCACTAGCCTCCTAGTATAGCTGTGAAATGACATAACTGATATTTCCTGAAACATAAAAAAACACTCAGCAATTAATATGCCATTGTGGCTCATGTATTGAAAGGAGCTCTGTTCTCAATCAGCTAGCCCCTCTGGCAGCCTCCACTTGCACAGACTAAGGGGTGAGGTTCTAATCTTTAACCAGGGTTTCTCAGGAGCAACACTATTGACACTTTGGAGCAGATAGTCCTTGGTATGTGTGGTGCTATCCTGAGTATAGAAGGATGTTTAGCAACAGCCCCGGCTTCTGTCCATCAGATGAGATGCTGGCAGCAATAGCTCCCAGAGACTCTCCAAATGCCTCCAAACATCACTAAAGGCCTCCAAAAGGTAAAATCCACCCTAGTTGAGACAACTGTTTTATGGTAAGTTCTTCTCTACTGTAACAGAATTCTATTGTTTAGGCCATTCTTTCTCTTACCATTCTTTCTCTTATTAAACTAAAACATGTCTCCTTGTAACCATGATCCACTGATAGCTGTATAATCATGTGTACATTTCATTAGTCAGATATTGAAGATGTTACTTTAAATGTCATGTAAACTAGATCCTTGTGTGAGCTGGGGGAGCAACTGATGACTTGTCTTTTCAAATACTTCATAAATGTGCAATAAACACCTTCACACCAGTTCTTTCTGAAATGCTACAGTGACAGTAATAAATTTAAAAAATAATCTAAAACAAACACTGGGAAAATTTTATAAAATATATTAATCACAATCATTAACTTTCTAAGATAATTTGTAAATTGTTTAGAGTTAAAATGGGATAGCTAATATTATATTGTTTATAGAGTTGAATATAAAGCAAGCAATAATAAGCTCCAATTATACTGCATTTTCTTGGTACAGTGAACAGATAAAGTTTTAAGCCTTGATTTATTGTAGGGTGATATTAAAATGGTGCATGAATATAAATTAAGGATATAATTATTCTTTTAAAAGAAATCTGTAAATCCTATTTTTTCAGGATGCTTTTTTTGTTTTGTTATCTGATAAGGCATAATAATATTTCCTAATGTTGAATATTTTAGGTGTTTCGGGTCTTGTTTTTGGATGTCTATATATATAGTCATGCAATCTCAAGAGGATGGTACTTTTTGTGTGTGTGCCAACCAGTATAAGCAAGGATTTACAGTGATAACAACCAAAAATTTCAGTTTTCATTGTGTCAGAATAGGACTCCAGAAGCATATTTTTCTAGCTCTAGGACACAAAATGATGGACCTTCCCTGTCTGAAACATTGTAATTTTAGAAGACAGAAATATTTTTAATATTGTAAACATGTTTAAAATCATCCACTGATATTTAGTTGGGCAAAGCTAGTCAGTGGACATGCTTAACTTTAAAAAGTCCTGGAGATGGCATAATCTACTAGGTCCCCATAGAAGAACTGCAGATATCTGAGAACAGCACTGGCCATCACTATATTGTCCTCAGTGTAAATAAAGATGAGCACTCTGCCATACAGAAGTTAGTTAACTTGGGGCCGGTGAGATGGCTCAGCGGCATAAGCGCCTGCTTGGCAAGCGCGAGGTCCCAAGTTCGACTCCTGGAACCCACATACGAAAAAAGGGCCGGTGATATTGCTCAGTGGAACGGGCGCCTGCTGGTGTGCGAGGTCATGAGTTTGACCCCCGGTACCCACACACACACACACAAAAGAAGTTAGTTAACTTTCCTATGATTACCACATAGGAAGCATCGGAATGAGGATGCAACACTAAGTATATTCATTTTGCTAAGTAACAACTATTCTCTCTTCCCACCCAACAAAATTCTTAATAGATCACAACAGCAACTATATGTACTTCCTGATTCTGTGGGTTGACCTCTTGGGCTGTGCTCATCTGAATAATGTCTGTGATCAGGTTTGGGTAATTTTGGCTAGGCTCCCTCCTACGTCTGTGGTCAGATGCTCCATGAGCTAAGAGTCTGCGGCTCCACAATGGTTCAGCCAGGACCTCTCAACAGTGGTCCACACAGGTATCATCCTTTAGCAAGTGAGCCTAGGCTTAATCTTGTGGAAACAGTAGCAGGATGCTAGGAGAATAGGAGAAGGAAAGGAAGCATGCTAGACTATAGTATCACAACTTTCCTTCTATCACATCTTATGGATGAAAGTCAATCACAGGCCAGACCAGATTCAGTGGAGGAAGAAACACACTCCAATTCTTGATGAGAGGGGTACCAAAAATTACCTTGTAAGAGGTATTCATTGAAGGAAAGGGGGGCCAGTTTAAGTTCCCACATCCTTAACAACTATCCTCTAGTGAAACGATTATTTCCTCTCATTCAAAGATATGGTTCAGTGGCATGCTTCTGAATTTTTATTTGTGAAAAGTTATAATCTAGTCTGTGTTTTTTTAAACCATGCATTTTCATTTAATTTTTTATGAGACCTACAGAGCAAGATCAAAGACAAATAAAACAAGTGGTACACTGCATCTAATTATTTCTCTTCAAAAACCGTTGCAAAAATAGCACATCTAGTCGTTACCCATATGGTGATGTTATTTCAACATTTCAAAACTCTCAATGGGAGCTCAACTATGATTAAAATGTAAGTCAATATAATGTCAAGCAGTGATATTACTTGGGAACTGTTAACAAGGTGTTGAATTGGTGCCTTTAAATTTCCTAGCAGTTGTTTGAAGGATATGGTGTTAAGTAGAGATACTCTTCATTTTGGAAAAAAAGTAAAACTTTCATAAAGACTTCTTTCTCTTCTCTCAAAGAATTTAGAACCCTTTCTTCGAAGTACCCAGAGTGGAAGGTGATGACCTAAATGAGAGGCTTCCTTTGATGTTAGGCAAAATTGGGTTCTATATCCAAAGCCACTGTATAATTATTGAGTGAGTGGTTTCAGGGAAGTTATCCGACCTCTGTTACTCAGTTTTCACATCTATAAAATGGAATTACCACAAGAGCTACTTCCCATGTCTCCTTGCAGAAGAGACAATACAAAACACAAGGCCTAACAGGAAGTAATTATTCCACAAACAGTTTGTTTGGAGCAGATTCATTTCTTATACAAATGGCAATAAAGACACATTTAGAAGTTTAAGGGGGAAATGTGATGTTTAAACTTTTAAAAACTGTGTTCCATTCCCAAAGCAACTTTGATAGCAAATGATTTTTAACATCATGGAGGTATTTTAGACCAATCATCTTTCAAGTAATTTCTAGTTTCTCTCCAAATTATCCAGATAATCGATAAGAAATCTCTTCTACTCATGGCCCTCACTTTATCACTTAACTCAATAACAGAATTTTCCTTCTATTGTTAATTTTATTTTGGGTAGAATGAACTTGCCCACAGGACCAATTATCTATCAGTGTTCACTACCTGACATTTCCCAGGAAGTTAACATTGAAAAGATTTTCTCCAAAGATGTTAGGCAAATCTAGAGGACAACGCAGTTAAGAAAGGTTCATGGAAGTCAGGCAGAAATACAAGGATTTTGTACTCAAAACAGTGAAGACAGTATCTGCAGAAACAAAAGTAAGAAACTCTAGTTTCTGAGCCCGGGGTCTCTGACTCTGTGGTCTCAGTTGGGAGCCCACTTTTAGAGTAATGGGCCTGTCTTCATAGACAAAGTTGATTGCTCAGCTGACTCTTACCTCATTGCGACCAGTGTAAAAGAATCCCAAGCTGATGCATTTTCTAAATTCATGAAAGTGGAACATGGGGTAAATTAATTTTGTGCAACCTATCTTTCCCCCTCTAATTTTCTCATTGCTTATTTTTATTCCCACCTACCTCTGTCTCTTTCAACAAAGAATACAAGTCATCTTTTCATTATTTGCTATATTTTTCAATAGAAATTTTATACATTAAATTTAATGCAAAAGGCTAATAGCTGTTAATGCTCACTATGTGCCAGGCACCTTTTCAAACTCCTAAAAAAGTCATTGGACTTTATTCTTTTAGACTAATTTTAGGGCAGCAAACATAAGTGGAAAGAGCACAACTCTATGTAACTCCTATGCGCAAAACCACACAACCTACTGCACTGTGAACATCTTGGGCAGAGTAGGGCATTTGTTATAACAAACCTACATTAACATACCATTTTCATGAAACATTCATGTAAGTTTTCACTGGAGTTCACTCATGGTGGAGTACATTGTACAGGTTTAGAAAACATACGATAACATATATCCACAATTATAATATGCACAGCATTTTTACTGCCTTAAGAATCCCTCTGCTCTCCCTATGCATCTCTCTCTCTCTTATTATTAGCAACTATAAATCTTTTTTGTTGTCTCCATAGTTTTGCCTTTTCTATATGTGTCATGTGGCTGGAACATGCATCCTTTCTATTTTAAAGAGAAAAAATGCAAAATTTCAAAACAAGATAATAGGAGGGTAACAATGGTTAATACATTGAATATTGTTATCTTTAAATTAGTTACTCTGGAGTACAAGATGTAGGCATTTAATTGTCCAAGCAATATTAGCACAAAATTTATTTTCAATAAATTAAGAGAAATTAGTAGTATAACTATCTTATCTATCGTGTGTGTGTATATATATGTGTATATATATATATTTCTTTTTTGCTTTTCCTTTCCTTTTCTCCTTTCCCCCATCCCAGTTTCTCTTCCCTTTTGAACAGTTTCTTCCCATTTTACAAGATCTGTTCTACATTTTGGATCTTATTTACTCTTTCAGCTTCTCACACTAGGGAGGCAATATTATGTTTCCACATGTGTGTCTGGTTTATTTCATTTATGAGTATGGTCTAGAGTTGCATCCATTTACCTATGAAAGTCTCCAGTTTATCCTTCTTTATGGCTGAGTAGTACTCTATTGTATAAAAATACATCTTTTTTTTTTCCATTCCTCAGTTGATGGGCATTTGGGTCATTTCCAAGATCTAGCTATTACAAATTGTGCTGCTATAAACATGGGTGCACATATATTGCTGTGGTACAATGTTTTTAATTCTTCTGGGAAGTTACCCATGAGGGGAATAGCTGAGTCAAATGGGATCTCCAATCTTAGAGTTTTGAGGAATCTCCACACTGATTTCCACAGTGGTTGCACCAGTCTACACTCCCACCAACAGTGAACAGGGTTCCTTTTTCCCCACAGCCCCCCAGCATTTGTTACTGGTTGATTTCTTGATAATAACCACTCTTTCTGGGGTAAGATGGAATCTCAGTGTTGTTTTAATTTTCATCTCTTGAATAACCAATGATGTTGAACATTTTTTTCATATATTTATTTGCTGTTTGCATTTCTTCATCTGAGAAATGTATATTCATCTCAGAGGCACATTTTTGGATTGGATCTTGAAATTTTGGATGTCTGAATTTTTTGAGTTCTTTATATGCTCATAATAGTAATACTTTGTCTGAGGAACATCTGGCAAACATTCTTTCCCAAGGTGTGGGTTGCCTCTTCACTCTGTTGGTGGTTTCTCTTGCTGTGCAAAAGCTTTCTAATAAGATGAGATCCCAGTTGTTGATTCTCTGTGATGGTTCCTGTGTGATCAGGGATTTATTCATAAAGTCTTTGCCTACACCAATGTCTTCAAGAGTTTTACCTATTATATCTTCCAGCAGATTTAATGTTTCTGTTTTAATATTTAGATCTTCGATCCATTTTGAATTTAGTTTAGTGCATGGTGAAAGATATGGGTCCAATTTTAATCTTTAACATGTGCAGAGCCAGTTTTTCCAGCACCATGTATTAAAGAGGCTATCTTTCTTCCAGTGAATGTGTTTGGCACCTTTGTCAAAGATAAGGTAGCTGAGTATGTCTGGAGTTGTTTCTGCATCTTCTAATCTGTTCCATTGATCTTCAGGTCTGTTTTTTTGCCAGTACCATGCTGTTTTTATTACAGTAGAATTATAGTATAGTTTCAAGTCAGGGATTATGATGTCCCCTGCCTTGCCTTTGTTGCCCAGAATTGCCTTTGCTATTCTAGGTTTCTTCTGGTTCCAAATGAATTTTAGGACTGTTTTCTCTAATTCTGTGAGATATGCTGTTGGAATTTTGATAGGGATTGCATTAAATTTGTGTAACAGTTTTGGAAGTATAGCCATTTTCACTATATTGGTCTTCCTACCCAAGAGCAAGGGAT
This sequence comes from Erethizon dorsatum, assembly GCA_028451465.1. Classification (NCBI taxonomy): domain Eukaryota; kingdom Metazoa; phylum Chordata; class Mammalia; order Rodentia; family Erethizontidae; genus Erethizon; species Erethizon dorsatum. Next base: position 53,161,660 of record CM051825.1, on the reverse strand, counting down.
ATCATTCCATTTTCTCATATCCTCTTTAATCTCCTTTTTCAGAGTATTGTAGTTTTCAAGGTAGAGGTCTTTTACATCCTTCATTAGATTGAGTCCTAGGTATTTCATTTTTTTTTTTGGATGCTATTGTGAAAGGTGTTGTTTCCATAATTTCTGTCTCAGTGACTTTGTTATTCGTGTACAGGAAGACTACTGATTTTTGAGTGTTAACTATGTATCCAGCTATGCTACTGAATTTGCTTATTAAATCCAGCAGTTTTTCAGTGGAATTTTCGGGGTCTTTTATGTAGAGTATCATGTCATCTGCAAATAAGGATAATTTAGCTTTTTCCTTTCCTATCATTATTCCTTTTATTTCTTTCTCTTGTCTAATTGTTCTGGCTAAATTTTCCAGGACTACGTTTAATAAGAGTGGTGATAGTGGACATCCTTGTCTTGTTCCTGATTTTAGAGAGAAATCTTTCAGTTTTTATCCATTTAGTATGATTTTAGCTGTTGGTTTGTCATAGATGGCTTCTATCAGATTGAGATAGAGACCATCTATTCCAATTTTCTGTAGGGTTTTTATCATGAATGGGTGCTAGACTTTGCCAAAAGGTTTTTCTGCATCTACTGAGATGATCATATGATTTTTGTCCTTGGTTCTGTTAATATAGTGTATTACATTTATTCATTTACATATGTTGAACCATCCCTGCATCCCTGGGATGAATCCCACTTGTTCATGTTGTATAATCTTCTTGATTATATGCCACATTCTGTTTGCTACTATCTTATTGATAATTTTTACACTTATGTTCATTAGGGAGATTGACCTGTAATTTTCTTTCTTAGTTGGGTTCTTCTCTGGTTTTTGTATCAGGGTAATGCTTACTTCCAGGAATGAATTTCGGAGTATTTCTTCCCTTTCAATTTCATTAAAGAGTTTTAGAAGTAGTGGTATTAGATCCTCTCTAAATTTCTTGGGTAATTCAGTGGTGAATCTGTCAGTGCTTGGGCTTTTCTTTGTTGGGAAGTTTTTAATTACATCTTCAATTTCATTGATTGATATTAGTTTATTTAGGATTTTTATATCTTCTTCATTCAGCTTTGGTAATTCATATGTATCTAGGAATGTGTCCATTTCTTCTGCATTTTCCAACTCTTTAGATTACAAGTTTTCAAAGCAAGTATAGATGATCTTCTGGATTTCTTCAGGGTCCATTTTACTTTCACCCTTTTCATTCCTAATTGTGTGGCTCTGAGTCTTTTCTTTCCTTTTTTTTGATAAGGTTGGATAAGGGTTTGTAAATTTTATTTAATCTTTCAAAGAACCAACTCTTCAGTTCATTGATTCTTTGTATTGTTTTGTTAGTCTCCAATGTGTTAACACTGATTTCCACAGTGGTTGCATCAGTCTATACTCCCACCAGCAGTGGACAAGTGTTCCTTTTTCTCCACAGCCCTTCCAGCATTTGTTATTGGTTGATTTCTTGATAATAGCCATTCTTTCTGAGGTGAGATGGAATCTCAGTGTTGTTTTAATTTGCATCTCTTGAATGACTAGTGATGGTGCACATTTTTTCATATATTTATTTGCTGTTTGTATTTCTTCATCTGAGAAATGTGTATTCATCTCAGATGCCCATTTTTGAACTGGGTCTTTAAATTTGAGAGGTCTGATTTTTTTGAGTTTTCTGTATGTTCTCAATAGTAATCCTTTGAGGAATAGCTGGCAAACATTTTTTCCCAAATTGTGGGTTGTCTCTTCACTCTGTTAGTGGTTTCCCTTGCTGTGCAAAAGCTTTTTAGTAAGATGAGATTCCAGTTGTTGATTCTTTGTGATAGTTCCTGTGTGATTGGGGTTTTATTCATAAAGTCTTATCATTTTCTTTTCTTTTTTAGTTTAATTCCTGGGATGATGCTTGTAAATTGCTTCTGGTGGGTTGCTTTATTGCTAGCATTTAGGATCCTCAGGAAATGACTACTTTTACGTGGTATCTTCCAGGAGTAACGGCTTTTGGGTATTGAGTCTGTTGCAATACCCTATGTCTTCAATTTGTTAGGGATGAAAAGTTGCTGCCTGTTTGGCCCAGTCCCAGGTTCTTTGACACTGTGCCACAGTATTTTCTATGACCCTTAGTCAATCTCATCTTGGAATACCAGGAAGAATAGTTGTTTAGAACAATTATATTATTTTTGGCTAAAGTGGTACCATTAGCGATAACAGTAGCAACAATAGCAGCCTAGAAAATGACAAACTGAGGTAACCATTAATTTGCCACCTGTAACCATATGAACTAGATTTGTAGTTATATAACAAAATCTAAAACAGACCAGAAAATTATATGCAGTATATAAGTCTTTAATATGTCAATTTTACACTCAGGGGTTAAAATTTAAAAAGGGTTAAGGAAAAAATAAAGAGGAAAAGATTAGAAGCAAGGCTGAGGACAAAAGGGGATCACGCTAACTTTGGGAAACTGGTGCAGAAGACTGGAGGGAAAGAGAGAGGGAAGAGATAAAAGAAGAATAGAACAGAACAACAGCCACAAATAGGCTAGAAACCACATTCACACTCATAAAAACAAGATCAAACAATGAAGGAGAAAAAAAATATATATATATATATAAACAAAACCACCACCACCACAACAAAAGCAGAAAACAAACAGAGATAGAAAAAAACTTCCAGGTTGTCTCTGTTGTCACTGGCAGACAATGTGTGGAGACAGAGTACCGGTCCGTGCTGATCTGTCCCAGGAAGCCAGCAGTAGCTTTTTGGTGGGGTCGTGGATAATCTCATTGAGCCTGCTCTTTCTGGCCAAGACCAGACTCATTCAGCCTTCAGCCACAGCTGGGAGCCACTAGATGGATCCTGCACCCACTCTGAGTTCTGAGTTCTGTCGGCCCCTCTCCAAGATGACTCCTGGCCAATTGCTTTCAGCACTCATCACCAGCTAGTGCAGTCCTTCACATTTACTGCTCACTTCCACTGCTGAGTCTCTCCATGGAGACCTCTAGGGTCACCAGTAGTCACCATGTGTCCACAGGTTTCAATTGCTCCTCTTGCTCAGTGAGTCCCATCTCATGGAGAAGGCATCGCTGGCTACTTCCTTCCTGTTTATTAAAGTTTCTCCCTTCACTCTTTCTGTGGGCTTCCATTCATGCTTCAGATACTTCCTGGGTCCAGATGACCCACTTTCCTCCTTCTTGTCTTCCTCACATTATTATATTCCAGCATCTGGATGACAATGCTCAGAGAGTCTCTTTCTCTGCTGTTTACCATTCTGCCATCTTGGTGCCTCAGAACATGCATTATTTTCAGTTTGATTTCTTTTACTTAGTAGTATGAAATTAAATTTTTCCATGTCATTTCATGGCTTGATAACTCATTTTCTTTCCAGCTGTGAGGAACATTCCATTGTCTCATATCACAGTTTACTTATTTACGCTCTAAAATTTTATGTAGGTAAATATCTCGATAGAGATTATGGCGTACTATGTAATTTAATCATCCAGATAATCATAGAATCTTTATTGAACAAATAAGGCAATTGTAATAAAAAGAAGTTGGTATGGTCAAGATAGTCTGGATTAAAAAAATGGTAGATCTAAAGAGACTAAACTCAGGTCTTTATGTCTCCCAATCCTGCCCTCCTTGCTATAAAAATATACATATGCTTTAAATGTATGGGAGAAATTTTTACACATCTTTCTTAATGCTACATTAAACCAATTCTTCTTCATGTATCATTCCTTTTTATTTTCAGAGAAGAAATTTTTATATTTAGAAAAGCCATATTCCCAGGACTACTTTATTATTTTTGAAAGAAGGAAAGAATGAAGTGAGGGAGAGAAAGAGTGAGAGGAAGGAAGGAGGGAGAAAGGGAAGGAAGGAGGAAGAAACACAGCAGAAAAGAAATGGTTACGACATACCTTCAGTATATCCAGATAATAAAGCCTTTTAGATAATCCAAGAACATGGGCTTACCCTATTTTACACTATGTGTTTTAGCGAGATGCATATTCCCTAAATTTTCTGAAGACTCCAGACTTGAAAGTACCCCCATCTTTTTTATTCACAAAAAAGAAAACTCAACTCAAGGGATTTCACAGCTCTACAGATGGCCCAGGTTCTCACCTAGGAAGTTCATGAGTCTGTAGACCAAATTGAAGGTTGAAGGAAACAGAAAAGTAGTAGGGAAGGCCTGTTTCAAAACTAACATTAGGTTTTGATGTGGAACAATGTTTCACTTTTCTCTGATGCTTGTCCTTTCAAAGCAACTGCCAACTGGTCTTTTTATATTTACTTGAAAATATATCATCCACACTTCATGCTTCAGATTTACTTGAACAGTCATCTGTTTGCTTTTCCAGCAGAATAATCCCACAGTAGTTTTTATTCCATGTGTAAATGTCAATTTTTAGTATAGAACATTATACTAATTGGTTGCACAATGGGTTAAAACCACAGTTTTCATTTAAAAGTTCTTATTCTCACATTAACTGTCACATTTACAATAAAATCTACTTTACTTTTCAAGGCATTGAAAAGCCAGAAAATATTAAGTAGAAAATAAAAATTGAACTAGGTTTTTCTTCAGCCCTTCAGGAAAAAAGATATGTATAAATCACAGAAAAGTGACCTGCCGTGATTCTATCCAACATACATGTTTTAGTTTGGTTTGGGAAGACTAAATTCTTCATTGGCATAAAAATTTCATATTTTGGCTGGATATAATTCTGCACACCTCTAATCCCAGCACCGGAGAGGCTGAGACACGAAGGTTGCTGTGAGTTCAAGACCAGCCTGGGCTACAGAGTAAGTTCAAGCTCAGCTTGAACTGCATAGTGGGAGCCTGTCTCAAAAAAAAAAAATTCATATTTTCTTAGAAAGTAAAAAGCCCCCAAACTGAGGAAAGGTAAAGAAAAGGGTGCATATTAGGTTGTTACTGTTGTTTATGTGGCTGTCAATGAATAGAAAAAGAGAGCATGAATGAGGTTATAAAAATTCCCTTGGCAGTAGCAAAAAATTGGGAGAAAAAACCCTGCAGGTATATTTTCAGTATCTTTGGAGGATTGGTTCTATGATGTTTTATGTATAACAAAATTTTCAAATGCAGACGTCCCTTATATAAAATGACATATCATTTGAGTAGAACCTATGTACATCCTCCCATATCCTTTATATATCCCTACATTACTGACACTGCTTTATACATGTATCTGCTATGGAAAGTTGTTATACTTTATTGTTTAGGGAATAATAAGTGGAAAAATTTCTGTACATGTTCATTACAGATAATTTGTTTTTCACTTTTTTTTAGGATCTGTGGTTGGTTGAAGTCACAAATTTGGAACCTGTGGATGCAGAGGATCAACTGTACATGCCTCTAAATTTTCTCATGTTGTAGTGTTTAACCAGATATTGTACTTAGTTTTATAATGTAAGAAGAATCTAAGGAGATGTCCCCTTGCCAGTAGAATTGTAGACCCCCATGCAGGTCTCTCTGTATTTCATGTGCTGCCTCAAAAACATGTACATTATGGGCTTCATTTTCCCCTAAAGTTATACGGCAGGTTCTCAAAAAACATTTAGAAGGCACTGAGGCTCCATAAAATCTGCCCAACTTTGTGTTACACATTTCCTCTTTAATTGCACTTATACTGGCCAGGGAAGGAAGTCAGGGATAGCTTGTATTTTCCACTTTTCTTATCCATATATAGTTTTCTAAGAAAAGCCTGGATGTATTAATTCAAGTAATGATTTGAGGAGAAAAATTTGTTACATGTGGCAACACTTCCTGAGGAATAAGAAGGAAGAATTAACATATATTATATGAGTGTTTTTTGTGGCTTTGACTTTCAGGGAAGCCAAAGCTATTTTCAGATTTTTATTTCTCCTGAATTTTAGATTCACATTTCTGTCCTCAGATTCCACTGGGATCAGAGGTAGGCAGATTATGATGTGGATTTTTGGTTTTTATTCTCTCACGACCACTGTAAGCCTAAAGTAGTCATAAGAGAATAGCAGTGATTCAAGATACATCTTTAAACAGGGTGAGATTTAATCAGAATAACAAATAGACAAAAGGTCTTCATTGAAATCTCACCTGAGTTACTATAATTGATTGTATATTCACACGCATTCATTTACCATTCTGTTTCATAATCCACTATCAATAAGTTTATCACTCTGCTTTTACATTCTGATTTTACACATTGTCATCATAGTATAAATGAAATATAAATGGTCAATCAGTGGCTCTCTTCTGATCTTAGGGTAAATCTAAAACTTAGATTCTTAGAGAGGGAGGACCAAGATGGCGGAGTGGTGAGCAGCAGAGAAAGAGCCTTTCTGAGAGTCGCCATCCAGACACTGAAATATAGCAACATGAGGAAGACGAGGAGGGAAGTGGTTCCCCGGACCCAGGAAAGATCTGAAGCACAATTTGAAGCCCATGGAGTGAGTGAAGAGAGAAACTTCAACAAAGAAGAAGGAGGTAGCCATCAGCGCCTTCTCCCTCAGATAGGACTCTGCGTGAGAGGAGTGGTTCAAACCTGAGGACACACGGTGACTACCAGAGACCCCAGAGGCCTCCATGGAGAGACGTGACGGTGCAGGGGAGCAGTGGACATAAATGACTGCACTGGCTGGCAGTGAGTTCTGAGGGCTCAGTCCTCCTGTGCGAGAGAGTGATTGGCCGGGAGCCATCTTGGGAGAGCCGCAGAGCTCAGAACTCAGCGGCTGCCTGCTCCATCTATGGCTCCCAGCTGGGCTCAGGCCTGCAGAAGGTGTACTGACAGCTGCAGGCTGAATGAGTCTGGTCTCAGCCAGAAAGTGCAGGCTCAATGAGATTATCCACTACCTCACCAAAAAGCTGCTGCTGGCTTGCTGGGACAGATCAGCTCGGAACGGGACTCTGCCTCCACACCTTGTCTACCAGTGACAGCAGAGACAAGCCCGGAAGTGAACTTTTTTTTTCTTTTTCTTTTTCCTCTCTCTTGTTTGTTTTTTTGTTGTGGCGATGGTGTTTTTTTTGTTGTTGTTGTTCTTTGTTTGTTTATTTTTTTCTTCATTGTTTGATCTTGTTTTTATATGAGTGTAAATGGAGTTTCTAGCCTCTTTGTGGTTGTGGTTCTGTTCTGTTCTTCCTTTTATCTCTTCATTCTCTCTTTCCCTTCAGTTTTCTGTACCAGTTTCCCAAAGTTAGTGTGATCCCTCTTTGTCCTTCAAGCCTTACTTCTAATTCCTTCTTCTTCCATTTCTATATTTTCTCCTTAACTCATTTTAAATTTTAACTTCTGAGGGCAAATTTGACATATTAAGGACTTATATACTGCATATAATTTTCTGGTGTGTTTTAGATTTTGTTATATAACCACAAATCTACTTTATACAGTTAAAAGTTGCAAATAACTGGTTAGCTCAGTCTGTCATTTTCTAGGCTGTGTTTGATGCTTTTGGTACCACTATAGACAAAAGCGACATAATTGTTCTAAACAGCTATTCTCCTTGGTATTCCATGACTGAGATTGACTAAGGGTCACAGAAAATATGGTGGCACAGTGCCAAAGACCCAGGGACTGGGCCAACTGGCTGTAACTTCTCATCTCCAACAACTTGAAGAGGTAGGATCTTGTAACAGACTCAAAACCCCAAAACAGGGGGCCGGTGAGATGGCTCAGCGGCGTAAGTGCCTGTCTTGTGAGCGCGACGGCCTGAGTTCGACTCCCGGAACCCACATACAAAAAAGGGGCCGGTGATATCGCTCAGAAGCATGAGTGCCTGTTGGCGCACGAGGTCCTGAGGTCGACCCCCGGTACCCACAAAAAAAAAAAAAAACCAAAACAATCTATACCTGGAAGATACCTTAGAGAAGTAGTTATCTCCTAAGGGTTTTAAATACTAGCAATAAAGCAACCTACCACAGGCAATTTACAAGCAGCACCCCAGAAATTAAACTAACGAAAGAAAAGAAAATGAGAAGACACTTAAACAAGATGCAACTCCAGACATCCAGTTCACCAAAGGCAAATCTAGGGGGCAATGAGGTGGTACAATCTGAAAGCCACCCACCTGGCATCTCTGAAGTGGTAACAGCAAAGCAATTGAATGAGGCTCTGGAAAAAATCAAATCAGAAATAATTTCCCAGATAACTACAGAGATGATGTCCATAATGAAAACCTTGCTTAGACAAAAAAATAGATGAGCTTAAGAAAATTATGGAAACCATGAATGCTCAACTTAGAAAAGCAATGGAATCCATAAGGCAGATTCAAGCAGATATCCAGAACAAAAATCTCATTGAAAGTTTTCCCAGCAGATTAAGCCAATGTGAGGACAGGATCTCAGATATAGAAGGTAGGCTTGAGGTTAGTGATCATGAAAAGAAAGAATTCTTAAAAATAACAAGGGACAATGAGAAATCAATCCAGCAGCTTGATGAGGCAAAGAAGAATAACTTAAGATTGATTGCAGTCAATGAAAAAGCAGGAGATAGCACAAATGATATTAAAAAAGTGTTCACAGACATCCTGGCAGAAAACTTCCCTGATAGAGAAAAAGAATTTGATGTACAGATAAGTGAGGCATATAGAACTCCAATTAGCCATGGTAAAACTTTAATAAGATCTTGAAAATTCTAATCTGGGTGTGATTGTCACATTTGTGATTCCAGCACTCTGGGAGGCTGAGGAAGGAGGACTACAAGTTCCTAAACAACCTGAGCAATTTAGTAATTTAGAGAGAACTTTCTCAAACTAAAAAATCAGAAAGAGCTGTGGATGTAGCTGAATACAAAGGCCCTGGTTCCAATTTTCAGTGTCCTTGCTAATCTTGAGAAATATTTACCCACCTACTACACTAGTGCTATGATGGCCCAAGGTCCCAATAAGAAAGAAGAAGGGAAGACCAGAGAAAGTCAAGAGCAGAGCTGTTGCACCTTTTTACAAGTCCTTAGTCCCCCCTACAAAATAATGCTCACTCATGGGTTGATAAATTGAAGAGATGACATACCTTTTGGGAAGATAAATTAGAAAAATTTCCTCTGACATTCCCTGGACACAATCTCTCATTAGAGTATAAAACATCTTCACTAAGGTGCACCCTCTGGGCTTCAGGCCCTTGTGTAGAGCAATACCTACTCAACAAAATGGAGTGTTTCTTCTCCAAAGTGAGTCTTCCAAAATTTCCAACATCTTTTTTCCCTATTCTCATTTTTCACTATGGAGGCAGTAATGACTTTCTCAATCTTAGGTAAACTGTTTTACTAGGTTTATTTAGCATTAATTAGCACAGTAATATGAAGTCACTTTTGTTTTTTCATTGCTATTTAATGATGTAGGCTTCCTCAGATAACAAGGTTTCTTATCAATTATGGTGTTTTTCTTAGCAGTGGCCTGCCTATAATAGAGGTATAACAAAAACACTTAACAAGTAAGTCACTTGTTTAGGCTCTGTCATGTTTCAGGCATCTGTCACCTTCATCAGCTTTGGCTATGCATTAAGTGAGTGAGATTTTTTAAAGATTCTGGTATTCATGCTATACCTCAGAGAATCCAATTTAAATGGTCAGAATTGAAGTCCAGATATAATGGTTATTAAAATTTCCCCAAGTGATTCTATTTTATGTCTGGAGCTGAGACCTGCTATTCTACTTTACATTTTTGAAACTATAAAGTGTCTAAGAATCACTTTGGTTTCAACTAGTAGCAACTATGATTTTGCAAGTCCCTGGGTACTACCAATGCTGCTGGTTCATGGACCACTCTGGGAAGCAAGGATAACAAAACAGTTATAACCTGACTTTTATCAGTTCCAATCAAACAAGTCATAGCAAAAACAAATGTTCATGAGCCTCTGCTTATAATAATATCAAAATAATTGGATTAGTTGGGAAAAGAAGGGGCTGAATGAAACTAATGTCAAGAGTTGTGCTGTGCATTGGATTACTAAACAATTTTGCTGAAAATTTCAGGATATATATGTATTCTGTCATTATAAATCAATGATCATGATCACAATGTATTATGTGAGAAAAGGATGCTGCTACTGTCAGTAATATGATTAAAGCCTTAGATAATATTACAGTCAATTATATTCTTCCCATAAACTGAGTAATGATGATATGTGGGTTTGCAGATTGTATGTGACATCCAGCTTCTATACATTCTTACTTCTCAGACTTTCCCTTTAGCCCTACAAGAGTGGGAGAGAGCAGTAAAAAGAGAAAAGGATGTTTTGTGTCTTAGCACAAAGGTAATACCAACTTTCCCCTCCACCCTAAAAAATAAAACATAGCCTAAAAATCAAAAAGAAAACTGGCAAAGATTAAACCCCGTGTGCTTTTGAAACTTTTGAGGTTCTGCAACCATCTAGAAAGCGTTGTTCTGTAATAGTACCCAGTAAGAAAGCACGATGGGAAAAACCTTTTCTCTCCATAATAGATCCTGAAGGAGATCCAAATGCAGCAGCAAGCTGACATTAGGAAAAATTAACCTGGTACAAAATAAGTCAGAATGAGGCTTCAAATTTACATAAAAGTTGGATTTTTAAAAACTAATCTATTTTTAAGACTTAAAATATGAATGGGACACAATAAAGTTTTTCATTGTACAAAATATGTAATCTCATGTAATAACCAATTGCCATAGTTTGGATGTTGGATATTCCCCAAAGACCTACGTGTTAAAGGTTTGGTCTCCAGAGCGGTGCTCCTTGGAGGCAGTGGCACCTCTGAGAGGTGGGGGCTCGGAGGAGGATGTCGGGTCTTTGAGAACTTGCCCCAAGTCCCCAAACACAGGGGACTGTGTTTCCCCAACACGTTCCTCTCTCTGTCTCCTGGCCATGTAATGAATGTTTTTGCTTTACCACGTGCTTGCACCATATATGATGCTTTACCACAGGCCAAAATAATGGGACCATTTAGTCATGAACAGACCTCTAAAACCATGAGCCAAAATAAAGCTTTTCTATTTACAAGTTAGTTGCCTTATATATTTCGTTATAGAAACAGAAAGTTAACACCCTAATCTAAGATTCCCCTTCCCCACCTTGGGACTTGTGAAAGTCATTATTAAATATAAAGAAATCTAGTAATGCTAATATATAAATAAAATCTCCAGTTTTTCACTTTCTTGAATACTGCCTCAGCATCATGTCTAGTGTTTTAAAAACTTACAAAGGGGGCCGGTGATATCGCTCAGCGGCACGGGCGCCTGCTGGTGTGCGAGGTCCTGAGGTCGACCCCTGGTACCCACAAAAAAAAAAAAAAAAAAAAAAAACTTACAAAGGAGCACCTTTGAAAAACTAATCAAATATTCAAAATAAAATAAAGGGAGAGAAATAGGTACATGTATGAAAAATATAATAGTCTTAATAACTCCTGTTCACTTCAAGACGAAATACAATTAGTGCTTCATAGTTCTATCTTACTTTACTAGAGAAGATAAAGTCTGTAAATAGAGACTATCTCTACAGAATAGACCTATATTTTAATTATTCTTGCCTTTCATTGAAAAAGTACTTGATATGATGATTAACATTATAGTATATTTCTCAAGATTCTATTCCCTTTTTTAAAAAATCTGCTTCCACATTTATAAAATGTTTCATTTTTTATACCTGTTTCATTAAAAAATAATCTTTTTACTAAACATTGATTTTCTTTGTCTTTTGATGACTTATTGAAACACACCACATCTAGAAAATTTTCTGAGGATTTTTTTTAAATGCAGGGGGAGGGGTCTATAATATTTTCCAAGACTTCATTTAAGTTGAAATAGCTTTAATAATATTATATTAAAATGTAAAGTTCATTGCCTATCTGGAAATGTCTTCTAAGAAAGAAATGGGTCTAAACATCAAATTCAAAGGGCTAAGATTAGAAAGAGTGATAGGACATCTACTGTTACTTCTGGTAAAATTGTCCATTGTTCTACAGGCTAACTTCTTAGCACCTTCATAAGATGTTATATGAAAAGATGCAATCCACTTTCAAATACTGGACGTATTATCATATTTCTAGACTCTAGAAAGCGTATCTGTTGAAAGATTAAAGAAGTACTTAAGAATTCATTTGGACAGGGAATTTTAATGTTTTGTGGCTGTGTGTGTCTCCAAATATGTTTTAGTGTCCTATTTTTTTCCGTTCCCCCACGTCTTCTTTTATTGTTCAGTTTCATTATGCTTACTGGCAGGACATTTTCTCATTGCTTCAGTGATGACGTGATGCTTCCACAGTGTAGCTACCTGCCCACTGGCGGTGTTGGTTAGGCTCATGTCTCATCTTGGTGCTGCTTGCCACCACCTTCAGCCTCTGCCTGAAAGATATCTTCAGTCAAAATCTGATGGAGAGTCTAGATAAATCAAAGCCTAGATAACTGTGTTTTATTGGACACACAAAATGGATTCTATTACCTGTCAGAATCTTTCAAGTGGATCGTGTTAGAAGGATATTTTAAAGAGCTAAGTATCATCAATTACTAAAGGAATAGCATAATGGAAACACGGATTTCAGCAGCCTGGACTGAAACCGGGACTCCACTCCCCTGCCTGGACCCTATTACGAAAGGAACAGCATTTTCTAATGGTTGACAACAGGGTCTCTGGAGTCTGAACACTCAGAATTTGAATCTTGGATCCAACACTAACTCTTTAGTGTGCTTGGGAAATGTGTTTAATACCTGAGGGCTCAGTTTTTAAAAACACAATGACCACGATGACATCAAAACTATTGTTAGAAAGATACAAATGAGAACATCCATAAGTCCCTAATGAACGATAGTGACTATTTAACTTTAGAGCAGTTGGATTAAAGACTGCCCTGAATATCAAATGATTTATGACATACATAGAAAAAATAGGAACAATGTTTTTGCAGGATAGAGTATATAAATACAAATATTTGGATAGAAATACATACCTCTAAAGTCTCCCTGGAACAAAGAAAAATGCTAGATTTCTGAATTCCATGGATATGTATTAAAAATTATATGCACTCATCAATAAAGTGTGAAATGGATGATGAAACAGACTGTATTTTTCTAGGACAGTAATTTTGTTCTATGAATTATTTATAAGGACAGTGAAGTAGGAACAAAAGAAATATGAAAGCATAAAGCTTACCTTATCAGTCATAATCTTTCAAACATCAGCAATGAAGTTATAATCATTTACCACACGCTGGGATATCCAAGTACAAAGTAACACTGCGTCATGTAAAGTGTGTACTATAACATGTAAAAGAAATTAATCCCTGTTGAATTGCTGAGTATTTGCCGTGAGTGTTCCCTAATTGTAGGTTTTTCTCCTCACGGAAAGCTAAAACAAAACAAAAAACTAGGCCAACGAGTTTGTCAAATAAGGCTATCTTCTACATGTGGTCTTTTCAGCATCAGGTACTTCGTGAGCATTAAATGTCACTACAAACCACAGCCATTCATGACTTATTTACATACAAGGAAACCAAGGCCTGATGTGTGAAAACTTCACACAAAGTAACATAGTTGATTAGTAGTAATATTAAAAAGGAATCGGTGCTTGGTATCAGTCCTTCATATTTCCTCCTTCATTACTCCAGCCCAATTTATGAAGCATTGTGGTGAGAAGTAATAACAGGAAAAACAAAGTCTGAGTTCATTTTATACTAAATTTCATTACTAGATTAAGCAAGTTTTATTTGTGCTATAAATGCATAATAGTTATAAGAGTGTAAATTGAGGGGCTGGTGAGATAGCTCAGTGGCATAAGCACCTGCCTGGCAAGCACGAGGTCCTGAATTCGACCCCCGGTACCCACAAAAAAAAAAGTGTAAATTGATATGTTGACTGCAGGAATAGACATAGACAATAATAGCTTATATCTATCGGGCCCTTACTATGTCCCATGCCATCTTCTAAAGACTTTATTAACTCATATACCTCCTGATGCAGGCATTATTGTTAATTATTATTATTAGTTTATAGAGGAGACACTGAGTCACACCAGTGATAAACCAAAAGCATAATCATATGAACATATATTTTTCCCTTTTTTGAGGATGATTATATAAGCTCAAGATAATTGTAACAAAGAATAAAATATCATAGTTTATTCTGTTCTTGAAATTATTTGAGAAAGTATGAATGTCCAGAGTGAATGTTTAAAATGATTAACTCTATATAAATTAGCATAAAAGTGCAAAGACAATGTAGGCCAAATTCAGTCTCTGAGCAAATAATATGAATCAGACCACACACTAAGATCTCTTTCTCAGTTGTTAAGTTCTTACAACTTGAGAAAAGCATGATTCATTGTTTTATCTCCTTTCTCACACAGGGACCCAGAGTGATTAACTTATCATCGACTGCTGTTTTTGGCATATTGATCTAGTCTATGTACCAGTGAAGTACCAAGGCCCCAAATGGCAGAATTTTATATTAAGGTAGCAGAATAAAGGCCACTTCCTCTTAATGTCAATTTCCTGTGGGTTTTTTCCTTCCAATTTAAGGTAACTTAAGAGATTTTCCTTTATCTGACAGAGGCATTTTTGATTTGCACTTAGGGTCTGGTTGTGTGCCTCTTTGCAAGAGGAAAAGATCACTTTATAAAAATGTATTCTGGAAGTGGGACCCTGAATTGCTAGGGTAAGTATTAGTTAGGGATGAGAGGGTAGACATTTTTATACCATTAAAGTACAATTGGTACATCGCAGCTCTAACATTTCCAGGGAAAGACTACTGAAGAATTTATCATTTATAGATTTATTTCCGTACAAAACTCATCTCCTTTTAAATTTTCCTTCATGAAAATTTCAAAGGTTCAGTTCCCATAAAAATATCATTTATGCTAGTTATGATGACAGCAAGAAAGGGTTAGAGAGCTATATTGTGGTAAACTGCCAGTCCTACATAAAACACCTGTGAAAAAAAACTCAAGGAGCTCTGTTCTCCTTGCTTTCATGCTTGGGATTCTTTGAGGGTGAGAATGACACTAAGCCTTTAAAAATTGTCAGGATGATTTCCCTCCAAGACACTATTGAAATTGCAGAAAACCATTTAAAGATTTGACATGCTTTTGGGTTTTCTATCCCAAAACTCCATAAATTGTAATGAAGTCATTTCCCTTAAACACTACCAGATTCTGTTTGAATTTCATTTCACATGCTATTTTCATTTGTAGAAGATTTTTATAATTATTGAAACACTGCAAGTAGAAATCAGGAAAGAGGCTGTTGCTATGAAGATCTGTTCCCAACACAAAATAGTGATGATTTTTTTAAAGGTTATATAGGAGGTAATCCTTATTGCATATATAAATGCATGGGTGGCTGAATGAAAAATACCCTAGAAAAATACATGAAATGGAGAAAATACAAGACCGTAATATAATTTTCTCAATTATTAACTAATACCAAGATCTTAACACTGATTTCAGAGTCATGATGGAGAAAATAACAAAAGGAAACATTAGTTCCACCTAAAGAATGTAATATATAACTCTCAGAAATAAATATTTTAGCTACTAATGAGCAGTGAGTAGCACAAATGCTCAGGAAAGTAAAGGTATAGACAAGTAATGGGAGGATGGATATGAGCAAAATATATTATACACATCAAAGCCCCTGATGTGAAACCATGGGGGAAGGTAGAGCAAGGGATGAAGAGAGAGTGAAAATGATCAAAGTATGTTATGTGCATGTATTAATCTGCCAAAATGAATCCCATAATTTGTACATCAAATTATAAAGAAAGACAGTCCATGTACAAGGTCCTAATAACCTCAGTGAGTGTGGACATTATATACCATAAACATGAACAAAGATTAATAATATCAACAAGAATGAAAATGGGGAAAGGGGAACTAGAGGAGGAGGGAGGGAGAGGGAAGGGGATTTGAGAAAGAAAAAAGCTGTATTATGTAAATGTACCAACTCCCCAAGATGACTGTAAAATGCATGTACTGCAAACATGTACTAATAAAGAAAGAAGATATTGATAAATTACATGAAGAAAAACTCAGAGAACAAAACAAAACAAAATCCACAATGTGCTATGTTAATTTACCTCTGAAAAACAGGCATCTTTGCAAATTCCAGGAGGAGGTTCTCATAGAATTCCTAATATTGCATGTAGGTATGAAACTCTGAGCTTCCCCCCTACCCCACTACCAAAGCAAACTCAAAGAAATTTCGAGGTTTTGCACCATGGCTTTATGCTGCGGAAGCCCATCCGCTAATCCCTGTTGCTTTTGGGCTCAGGTCTAAACTCTTAAATGGCCCTAAAATACCCTTGGTTTTCACTATCTTCCCCAACCATGGCTTTGTTCTCAGTGCATCAATAATATTGAATAACTTCCTGGAATCTGATTTTTCCCTGACTTTTGTCTATTTTCTTTGTTTCAAAAGAACTCTACACTTACATTTTTCTTTGACTAAGATGTTACTTCCAAGGGCTTGACTTCTCTGAAGCATATGGTTATATATTTATAAATATGCATACACTTCTGTAGCATTCTACTGACCTCCATCATGTAAGCAGTTGCATTTGCCTTTTTCTAGTTTTATTCCTTTAAGACTGAGACCTGGGTACAAAATGGTCTTCTGCACTCCTGCATTTCACCTCGGCACTTGCTTCACAGTGCTACTCCATAAATAATTATTGAATCAATAGACCCATTCATTACTCTGCAGAAGACTAGAATCTCACTTTCTTACTATGAATGTCTAAAGTTAACCTGTGGCTATGGAAGAGCAATGGCATGTACATAGGGGTACAGGTGGAATCAAACCACTGGAGATCTCTGTCCCTTGCTCTAACTAACAAGAGACTCTCAGCTAACAAAAAAAGAATTGCTAAAGAATGGAGAGTAACCATTTGTTTGTCTGTTTGTTATCATATTTTGTGATGCATAATAATTACATTCCTCTTCTGTGCATACACGAATGTATCACATCTTAATCATTTTTACTCCCCTCTGCCTTCCCTCAACCCATCCCTTGATTCCCTTCCACTCTCCATGAAGTCTACCTCTCCCTTTCCTATCGTCTATCTTTCTTTTTCCTTTAAATTATTTAAATTTGGGTTTCTCAAATGGAAATCAACCTTAATTTTCCTACTTATTCGTTTAAGCCCCTATGCTGGTAAATCTTGGCTGTCAACTTCACTGGATTAAGAGACACCTGGAGAGGTGATTGGATTGCGAGGGCACTGAATGGGCTATTAGAAAGGGAGACCTAGCTGGAAGAAGTGGGTCATGGGGAAATGACCTTGGGGACAATATTTGGTCCCTGGCTCCTTTCTCTCTTGTTCTTTCCCTGCACTCTGCTTCCTGGATAACATGAGATGAACAGCTTTCCTCCACTGTTCCCTTCTGTTATGATATTTCTGCCTTGGGGATAGATAATCATGGACTGAAATCTCTGAAATCATAGCTAAAAGAAGTATTTTCTCCTCTAAGGGTCTTTTATTTTTTAATTTTTTAAGGTATTTGGTCAAAATGACAAAAAGTTAACCAACAAACACACCTCATCTTTGGGTTTCAGTTCATATTCCACCTCTCCTCTAGAAAACCCGCATTGACTTCTCTAACAACTCAAATCTCTACATACCGCTCACATTCTTTACCACCTACCCATGTGGAGGTGTTTTTAGTAAAGACCCATCTAGTGTCAGGATGGATACACCAGAGGTCAGTGGTCTGGATGCATGACTTTGCAGTTTTGCAGGGAAATATTTAATTTGATGAGGTCATTCTGCAACACCACACTGTGTTCCTGTGTTCCTGGGTACTGCAAATCAGTGTTCCTAGTGTCCTGAAATTGACTGGTGTTGGAGAAACTGTCTTACTCTCATACTTCATAAGAGTTTGAAGTTTATAAATCAGGATGTCTTCTTATTAATTAATAATGAAAAAGAAAAGCATTGAGTAGCCCTGACTTTGATGTTATGCCAATTAGCATTTTCTCTCTGTAAATCTGCTATACAGAATTAAAATTATTAAAAGTTTGATTACTGAATCCTGGAGTACAAAGAGATTTACACTAATATTGAATGGTATCAGTCTTTGTTATTCCTCTTCTACAATAGTGATATAACTATGATGCAGAGGAAATATATCATCCAAAATGAGTTATCTTTAAGAGTTGAAGTACTATTAAAATTAAAATAGTAAGAAAACAAGGTGTCAGGATTGTCTAAGACAAATTAGACAATCATATGGTCCTCAGAGAGTTTTAAATGTTAGGAATATAGTAGGGTCCACCCTTTCCTGAATAATGTTCAAATGGCCATATGGGCAAGGATAATTGGTCCTCTGACCCTTAATCTTTCCATAGTAGCACCATGGCTCACCAACCCATATTCCTACTCAGAAGGTGTGGCAGGCAGAGTTCTACAGTGATCCATAAGATCCCCACCTGTCTAGTACATGCCTTTTGGTATGTCACCTAACTCTTTGTGCAACTATAAAGGGGAAATCTTCCCTTAATTAGGTTGTATGCTGGCACAATCTTTCCTGTGATTACATTTCTTTACATGAAAGTTTTTCTTAACTTTCTTGTGACAGTTTTTTTTCCTGGCCTTGAAAATGCAAGCTTTTATGTTGTGACCTGAGCCACATAGCAAGGAAAGTCAGATTCTAGAAGCCAATAGATTCAGTTCTACATCTACAGGACCTGAATTTTGCCAGTAGCCAGTAAGGAGGCCACGGCCTGAGACAATATCTTCATTGCGGCCTGCAAGATGAGACCCTGAGCAGAATATCCAACCACACTGTGGCTAGATAAATAGAAAAGAAACAAAAACAAAAAGAAAAAAAACCAGAAATCATGGGATTAAAAATGTATGTTGTTTTTAAGCCATTAAGTTTTGGTAAGTTGTTACTTAGAAATAGTATACTATTACAGGAGGCTGTCTTCTCCCTGAAGGGGAAAGCACTGGGAGACCTGGTTTTGAAGACCTCCTTGGAAACAGCCCCTCGTCATTCTGCCAGTTGCGGCTTCAACATCTATGCCACCTGGAAACGTAGGCTGGGAGTGTTGTGCAGTTGCATTCTTGAGAAGGAAATGCTAGTGTGGTGACAGCTAGCCAGTCTCTGCCACACCATGCATGCGAAATTAAAAGTTCTCCTCTGTCCCTAGCTACTCTAAAGGTGAGGAAGTCTGCAAAGCTGAAGAAGCATATATACATTTTTATACTCTAGATATCCGACCTTCAAGGAAGTAAAAAGGTACATGCATATATTATGTCAAAACGACCCCAAATGCCGTAAGTTAGGCATGCCAGTAGTAACTTTGAGTATCAACCTTTCTAGTATATAAAAACATTACTAAATTAGGTTTTTCCCCTCTCTATTTCTAATAGAATATTTGGGAATTTGATTATTACAACCCACTTATTTCTAAAAATGAGTTACACTTTCACAGGGTACTGGTAAAATGCACAGAGGCATTTTAATTGCCTATGAATATTCAAAACCTCATTATTGTTGCAGTTTATAATTATCAAATTCCCTTGACAAAAATGTGCAGCACACGATATAAAAAGGCAATCCATTTAAAAGTGTTGACATTCATGTTCAACCAGTTCACTTTAATTCTTGGCTATTGATTCTGTATCATTACAATTCATTTTGAGGAGGTGCTAAGATAAAGCCCATTCTTTTCCCTTCAAAGTACAGCCTGTTGATTATGTACATTCCCTTCTTAAAGTACAGCATATTTTACACAAGACAGTATATATATGGGACTAATGGAAAACTCCAGCTGAAACTTGGGATGGAGATCAAGATTTGAGCATACTAGAAAGCAAAAGCAGAAGTGGAGAACACTTCTTGTGGTTTTGACAGAATCATAATGTAATTGTAAAGAAATGTCTACTTCCAAACTTAGGATGATGGCAAGAATTCCACTGAAAGCAAACAAGGAAACAGACATCTTTCTCTGATTATTAAAATAGACCTGGAAGAAATTTTTAAAAAATTATCCAAGTTATTGTCCAATATAAGACAGGTTTTACTTAAAAGTTTGTAAACCAATTCATTCCTTCCTACATGTTTATAAATTCCTTCCACCTCCCAGGAAATATCCTGATAGGGGGACATATTGATGAAAAAGTAGTATCCTTAAGTAGCTTAGAACCTATCCACTTTGATTTTCACATCTGTGTCTTACTAATTTTCATTTTTTCTTTCTTTCACATTTTTAAATTACTTTTTAAAATTATAATAATTTAGCAAATATTACCTGAGTATTCACTGTGTGCCAGGAAATATATCATGACACTATCAAGTTACTTATGCTATATTCAGGCAGAAAGACACATAAACCTACAATTACACAACTGTAGAAGCTCAGGGATAAAGTGGAAGACAGAATGATTTTGTTCACAACTCTATCTAGCCTAGAGCATTGGGTAAGATTCCTGAGAAGCTGATATCTGATTTGAATAATAAAGAATAAATTTAAATTAGTCAGCTAAGTAACAGTGGGTCTGGGAAAGGTGGTCCAGAAGTAAAAGAAGAATCATGCAAGAGAAAGAGAAATAACAAGACTTGTGTACGCATCTAAAAGTTCGAGGTCTTCCTTCAGTATTCAAGCTGGAGGTAAGCCCTAAACAGACAGGTTAAGTCCTATGCACACCACATGGAATGATGTAAGAAAATTTGGATCATTCCATGGAGGAAGAGAGAATGTTATTTAGAAGGCAAATAATATACATCTACAAAGTCATTACTATTATATCTTAAATTCAGCATTTGCAGTGTTTGACAACTCAAGGAGACCAAATTAGAGATAGAACTCTAGTATTGCACTGTGCCCCTGCAGAGGGGCGGAATAGGATATAGAGATAACTGCAGGCTTAACTTAATCCCTTTGAAATTCCATAGATCTCAAGATTTTGATCAATGTCTTAACGACACAAAGTTGGTACAGATCCACCATACACATTTTGTTACCTACATCTCCCTCCTTTTCCCCACCATTGAAAGTCAATAGCATAACAGTTTTGAATAAAATAATAAATACACAAATATATAATGAAATGGCCACTTTGTAAAAGATAATACATGGTATTTTTCTATTTCTAAGAAATATTCAGAAATTCTGGCCATGTTCTATGCCTCTAAACAAACCACACCATGTTTCTCCCAAGTTACAAATGATAAAGGCCATAGCTACACATTATAAAGCAATAAAACTAAAAATCTATAACAAAGGTTTAAACATTTGCCAACTACCTGGAAATTGAGTAAAAGTCCCAGAATAATTTACATCTTAATTGTAATTAAAAAGAAAGATATAATTATAGTCTTTTTGGAAAGTTAAACATTAAAGTAATGGCATAACACGTTAAGGTGCATGGAAAGGATTCAGCTCTCAGAGGAAATGCACAGCATTTCCATATACATTAGCCTTGAAGATTTAGCAGATTGGCTCATGGATTTCTGGTAAGTAATAGTAGTACCAGGTATTTCATTATATTTATATCTTAAGATAAAAATTGAAATCACCAACATTTTATCATTACCATTAAATATTTAAAATTTCTGTTAATATAAAGTAGTAGAAAGTAGAAGTCAAGGAAATAATTTGTAAACACAATGAGAAAACAATATCTTGACTATATAATCAGCTCTTATAAATGGATAAGCAATACAATAGCTAAAGGGCTAAGCAGGTGATTTAAAGAAGAAATACCCATAGATAAGCATATGAAATTTCAAATTCATTATTAAACACAAAGATATACATTTTATTTATTTATTTATTTATTTTTTTGTGGGTACCGGGGGGTCGACCTCAGGACCTCGTGCGCCAGGAGGCGCCCGTGCCGCTGAGCGATATCACCGGCCCCTTTTTCGATGTGGGTTTCGGGAGTCGAACTCAGGCCCTCGCGCTTGCCGGGCAGGCGCTTAAGCCGCTGAGCCATCTCACCAGCCCAAAGATATACATTTTAGTCAGATGTCATTTTTTGCCAATAAGTATTTCTGCCAAAACTTACTGAATAGTCACTCTGTTGGAAGGCACAGTTCTGAACTCTTCACAAATATTAACAAATGTATAGCAATAATCTTAAAAGCTAGCTGATATTACTAGCATTGTTTTATGAATGATAAAAATGAGACATGCAAAGGCTATATAATTGTCCTTAGTGATAGATTTTGAATCAAAGTGAAAAATATTTAATATACAGCAATACCCAAAGCTTAGATGATAGAGCAGAATAGCATTCTTGTAAATACCTTGAGTGTAAATTGATACAATTTTCCTGTAGTGCAATTTGACAGGATGAATAATAAGCTTTAAAATCCCTAAAATGTTGAAGTGTTCCATCTCTATGGATCTGTATTGAAGGGCTGGTGTGGGAGGAGGGAGCAATCAGGGATGTTCAGCAGAATGCTATGAATAGTAGAGCAATTTCATGGTCAAGTACTTGGTTGCATGCAGTATGGGGTAGCAAGAAAACAAAATATGATACAGCCCTTTAAAGTCATCCTCATAAAGAATATATAACTAGGTGGAGAAATGGCTATAGTATAATGAAATCAATGAAAGACTATAGGATCCTGCTTTTACAAATTTTGCAAATACACACATTAACACCCACACACAGAATATACACACATGCAGAGTAATTATGAAGGAAAATAAACCAAAAATTTAAAACAGATGAACTCTGAATCATTAGAAGTTATATTTTAGTTTGTTCCTTATAATTTGTATTAATCTTTTGTTTACACAAATGAGATTATTATTATTATTTGGTACCAGGAATTGAACTCACAACCTCGAGCTTGCCAGGCAGGCATTGTGCTGCTGAGCTATATTCCTGGTGAGATTAATTTTTAAAGTGTGCATTTTATGAGTCTTAGATGGGAAGCAGGTAGTCAGGTGGAATCAACATTGTCACAAAATGACAGTTGCTATCAAACATAGGGTTTTATGAAAGTTAATGAGTAAATGTCCTTCACAATCAGATATGTAAACAGGAACTTGATTAATGAATGTGCTTCCTGTTCTCTGCTACATACATTGACCTCTGTTTGGTATTTAATTGTGACATATCCTCATGAGAAAAGAGTATTAAATTTATCATTTCTGATCAAATATTGAAGTTAATATTTCAGAACTTTTCTAACAGACCCTCTACTATCAAGGATTGTCTGCAGAAAGGATAACAGGTAGTCTCTTGCCACCGCCAACATCTCCCATTTGTTTGCCATCAGCTCCCTGGAAAGCCCCCAAGCAAATCCTGCTTAGGAAAGATTCCTATTCTGGTAGACCGGGATAAATATAGCTGTGCACAGGGCAGGAAATTGTATAGCCAGCATGTCTTTTTTTTTTTTTTTTCTTTTTTTTCTTTTTTTTTTTTTTTTTTTTTTTTTTGAGCCAGACTCCACAGTGTCTCTGTCTTATTCTCATACTTGCCTGCTGAATTCTTTCTCAACTTTTTCCAGACTTCTGAATAAAGACCAGCATTATTTCCCTTTGGATCCCTGCAGTAGCAGGGCAAACAGCACCCCCTATGATTGCATTCTATAGAAACTGCTGACCTCCTTGCTTATCCTTGCTAGGGACAGGTGGCTCTACAGATCTGTTGGTTTGGCAACCCCAGACTCTACCAACTGCAGACAGAAAATATGTGGAAAAGAAGTACATTTGCACAGAAAATGTGATGACATTTTTCTTGTCATTATTTCCTAAACAATATATCAACTGTTTACATAGATAACATTTGCATTGTGTTAGGTATTATAAGTAATCTAGAGATGATTTAAAGTACATGGGAGGAGGTTTACAGGTAAACATGGGTGTGTTACACGCATGTGTGGATTTTATGCCAACAGTACACCATTTCGTGAAAAGGTCTTGAACATCCTCAGATTTTCAAATCTGTGAGAAGTCCTGGAACAAATCCCCCACAGATGCAAAGGGATGAGGAATGACTGTGCTGAACTGCGTTATAATGCTGACATTACACATTTCATTTCTAAGTCCATGATTCTCGACTTTGGCAGTACATTGGATTAATCTAGGGAGCTTTAAAAATTCGGAGCATTCAGGATGTACCTAAGAGTAACTAGGTCAGATACTGTGGGCAGTATATTATGGGAATAGCCATTTGTAAAGCTTCTTTGGTGATTCCAATGTGAAACCAAGATTGAGAACCACTACTCTAAATCTGATTGTCTCAAGGAGAAGACAATTTTAATATTTAATTTTGAGCTACCTTCCCCACTGTGAGAATTCCTCAGGGTAAGACTGAACATTTTTAGCAATATCAGAGAAATAAGTTAGCTGAAATTAACAAGAAAGCCAAGCCAGTTCCCAGTGCTAAGATAACGAACCATTTCCCACTCTCTTCTTTCCATGCAGCAAAAATGATGACGTGCGTGAAATGAAAGAACTCTTGAGTTCTTTCACTAAGTTTCCACAGTAGCACTGGGTTATAGGTAACCACCATGCCCAGTACACTCTTGGCCAGTTTATTACTGATTCTTTATTCCCCCATTTGGAACTCTCCCCTACCTAATCTTGTTCATGACTCTACTTTTGGTCATTGAACCCTAAACTTTAAGAAAATTTTCTTGAAAATAAAGCCCACAAGAACATGTGCTACTCCATAGTTTATTGTTACTCACATTATTTGTTTTTGGCTTTTTTCATCTTGTTGAATGGTCCAGGAAAAGGAAGAGTCACCAATTCAACCTAGCTTGTTTCCAAACAGGTGTAACACACACAAACGTGCACACACCTTTAGCTTATAAAACTTTATTTGTTCGATCTCTTTTGTATATGCAACACTTCATTTAGAAAAAGTGTAACACTTCTTCTATTCTAATAAGATCAACTGCTCTCCTAAGCAGAATCACCTCTTGCTTACTTCAGTTAATTGTGTGGACTGAATGAGAGCAGGCTTGAACCACTTGCAGAGGAGTGCCTACCAAGGATAAATTCTCTAGGAGATGTGGGCAATTGCTATTACAGTGACCTAGATCTGGTATTGACTCTTAGCTAAATCTGCCTTTTTTAGACTCAGCAAATGGATACTTACTTAATATAGTAACTTCTCAAAAATTTAAATGCCATGCAATTTCTGAGAAATGAAACGCCTTTGAACTGGGATAATATCCCTTTCATAATCTGAATGCCTTCATTAGTCATTTTTCAACAAAATACATTTATTTCTTACTTTGAGTTAAACTAAGTCATTTTGAGACTCAAATGAAAGTAATTATGACTATACTTCTGTTTGTATTTATGAAAATGGATTTATTTTGAAAATAAGCATTGAAAAATGTATCCAGAGCCTAAATTAACTTAGGGAAAGTAGAGTAAAATAAATTAGGCTGCAAGCATCAAAGAAATCATTGTACTTTGCATTTTCTGCCTGACTTCTCATTGTTTGGTTTTCATAGGTCTCTAATTACAAGGAAGAATTTAGATTTCACTAGCTCTGGCCCAAGGAGCAACAAAAGTTGGGGGAATGATGCAGGCAGGGAGGGTTAGAGAGAAAAAGAGGTGCATTAGGAGCAAATGGAAAGAACATTGTCAAGGTTTTACAAGCACCATGGGATTCTGGGCCCTATAAATTAAGAAGCAGATGTTTGGGATGATGTGGGGTTTTATGACAAAGTGAAATACATCATGAGAATCAGACAAAACTCACTCCCAGCCTACTCAGAAAGAAGGGTTTTTATCAAGTTTTTAATAAGTTTTGATACTATAATAATTCCCTGTCCCTGCAATGACATCCATAACCTTCAAACCTAAAAGCAGTGTCTTACCTTCTTGTGGAAGGTCATGAAAAGGGGAGCTGATCTTTATTCAAAGAATAATTTGTGTCTTTTGTCTTAATCTCCTTTTTATCTGAATAGTCTAGTTGCAACAGTGATACACAAAGTGGCTCCTAAAATAAAGACTTTATGTGCTAGCTTTCTGTCACTGTGCCAAACATTGGAGGTAATTAACTTACAAGGGAGAAAGGTTTTAATTTTGGCTACTGGTTCAGAGGTTTCAGTTCATAGTGACTTGACTTTATTGCTCTGAGCCTGCCATGGCAGGAGCATCAGGAGCACATGGCAGAGAAGGCCTGTTCATATCATGACGACTGGGAAACAAAGAGAATGAGAGAAGAGGCAGAGGTCCAGTATCGCCTTCCAAGGATTTGATTTTCTTACACTAAGCCCCTCTTCCTAAAGGTTCTACCACCTACCAACAGTTCCACTGGTGTAGGGACAGGACTTTAACACATGAGCCTCTGGGGGACATTTCAGACCCAAATCATAGCACTTCACAAATACCAACATCTCTAAATTTTGCTTTTATATGCCGAAAGCAGTGAAGCACATATTATCCTCTCTGCCAGCAAGTTGTTTACAGAGAGCTTTAACTGCAGAAATGTTTGTTTACAATGGATATTTTTATTACTGATTAACAAATACTTATTTAGCACATAAATATGAAGTGCTATTCAAGCTTTCATAAATATCAAATTTACTGAGTTTTTCATATTAATTTTTGCAGTAGATGATATTGTCAAACCAATTTTTTATTAGTCCATGTGTGTAGTACATAATGTTTCCATTCCTGGTGGGAAATTGGTGCGTGTGCCTAACACATCTCAATTCCTTTTTTCATACCATTTCCCTTCCCTCCCTCCCCTCCATCTCTTGATCCTCTCCCTTTTTATCAAACCAATTTTAAAGACAGAATCTGAAATGGAGCTAGGTCAGGAAACTTATTCAATGTCACAAGTCAGCAGAAAGATGCAGAAGCACAGATCCAGGAGCCTGGCCCCCTAAGTGCTCTGCTCTGTTACCTTGATGAAGAAAGCAAGACATTTTTTCCCAGTGCATGGTGTGTTAAACCAACACGACACGGAGAATTCTGGCTGAGACTGTAAGGAGGGGCAGAGGATTATAGTTGTCAGGTTAATTCACTGATAGTTTAACCTACTGGTAGATATTCATATAATTACCAATAATACATATGCAAAAACAAATTAGCAGCTTAAACTATTGTTGCAATGATACTTTGGAAAAAAATTAAAGTACTAACAAATTGTATTGGACTACATGCTTCTAGATCCTGAGCTATAGGCCCTTTCCTTTTTTCACATTTTAATTTGCTTTCTTTTTCTTTTTATTATATTTATTTTTAATTGACAAATTTATACATATTTATTGTGCAAAACATGATGTTTTACTGTATCTATTATGGAATGGTTAAGTCAAACTAATTAACATATATGTTAGCTTATATATTTATCTCTTTTTTTTTTGTGATGAGAACATCTAAAATCTACTCCCTTAGCAATTTATATGTCTATTAACTATGGTCACCATAATTAAAACGGACCCCTTGAACATTTCTTTTAATCAAAATTTTGCAATCTTTGATCAACATCTGCTGAATCATCACCATTCCTTCCACCCAGCCCTATCATCATTCTATTTTCTGCTCCCCAATTTTATAGATTCCACGTATAGGTAAATCAGGCAGTATTTGTCGCTCTGGTCCCAGCTTATTTTACATAGCATAAAGTCCTCTAGGTTCATCCATGTTGTCACCAGTGACAAGATTTCCTAATTTTTAAAGGCTGAAGCACAGTCCATAGTATTTATATACCACATTTTTTTGTGTACTCATTCTTTGATAGCTTCTTAGGCTGACTGCATGTCTTAGACACCCTTTTGAAACCCAAGTTTTAAGCTAAGATTAGCTGAAGATTTATCACATGCTAAGTATGTATCAAAATTCTTTA
This sequence comes from Erethizon dorsatum, assembly GCA_028451465.1. Taxonomy (NCBI): domain Eukaryota; kingdom Metazoa; phylum Chordata; class Mammalia; order Rodentia; family Erethizontidae; genus Erethizon; species Erethizon dorsatum. The sequence goes on along the minus strand of CM051825.1, from coordinate 53,133,927 downwards.
TGCCTACTAATTTATAAATTCATTATAACAAATATTATGAAGTAGGTACTATTATTATTCCTACTTCACAGATGTGTAAACTAAATAATAGAGATATTAAATGACTTTAGCTTGCATTCTGGTGCTTATTTACTTACCCTCCAATTTGAAGAAAGAACAGTAAGTAAAATATTTGCAGGTTGATGATTTGGTAAAATGTGATGATTTTGTAACTCATTGGTTTTATAATATTCCCTCTAGTTTTAACTAACATTACTTTAAGTTCCTAGTATTAAAACGTTCAATTTTATTTTGTTCTGTTATAAATTTTAGGAATCAGAAGAGAAAGTATTAAAGTATATTTTTTCTTTGTTGATGAGGGAGAAAGCCACCATCAGTTTTGAATATGTCATCCCAGGTTGTATGAAACATAGCAAGACTTTTAATACAATTTAGAAAAAATTATTACAAGAAAGGATTTTGTGGTCTTTCCCATTTCATGGGTTTTACTCTTTGAAGTCAAACACTAGCCTTTATTATGAGAAAAAACAATGGTATTTGAAATCTTTTTATAACTCCCTTGAATTTATAAACAATTCAGAGATCAAATTTAAGTGGCTTTTTCTCTTTTCTATTCTACTATTGAAATGAGTACCTGTCAGGTAATAAGATTGCAAGAGAAATGGGTCTGTATTAGGAAATGTTTCATTTTAATCTAGAGTCCACAAAGCTATTATTGAAGGGATCCTCATTTGGTTTCTTTTTTTTTTTTCTTTTTTTTTTCATTTATTTATTATTTCAACATATATTTAAATACCTGGATGTGTGGGAAAAAGAAAAAGAAAATGCTCAATCCTTACTCTCTGCTATAACTGAAGTTGAAAGGTATTTAACAGAGCTACTCTAAAACAATTACTTAAGAAAATAAGAAAAACCATTTGAAAAATGTGAGCTATTTACAGTTATTCCTTGAAAATTTTTGGCAGAGATTGAGGAGAAAGTGGTGGCGATTTAAAGGGACAGGTGTAAAATTAAGTTTTTTAAGAACATAAAAACAAATATGATAAAAATAGCAATAGTAGAGCTACAGAGTGTGTTTAAGGGGGTTCTGTGGTGAGGGGAAAAGGAGCAAACAGAGAAATCCAAAGAATGTAACAGTGAGCTGAAAGATGGGAAAATTCAACCAGAGAAGCAAGAGGAGAGAGAAAGGTGGAGAGAGAGAGAGAGAGAGAGAAGAAGAAGAGAGAGTGCATGTACAGAGAGACATTTTAGGCAGGTAGTAGAGGAAATAGCACACGAAAGGAAGTCAGAAAAATTTCTGCTATTTAAAGGAACTGAAGTAGTGTCAGACCACTTCAGTAACTAAACAGGGACCCAACTGCACATTAGCAATATGCTTTGTTGAGCTAATTTTGAACATAATCTCTAAAACAAGAGATGATGGTGGCTTGACTAAGGCTCAGCAATACAGATGGGAGTATGTGAGTGAATATAAAAATGTAGGAGGTAGAATTCACTTAGTGTTTTGCTTCACACTGTGCACTGAACATGTCATTATCTGACAAACTCTTTGGTTGTTATCTTTTGTAAGTACTTTTACTTTACTGTTTTAAGAATAGGACCATACACTTGTAAAGGAGTTTTCAACTTACAAAACTTTCATCTGAACAATAATAAATGAGTTTCCACCACTTGCTTCAGAACTCACCTTCTCCTAAAAGTGAGAACCTCAAGCTTAAAGAGATTTGGTGCTGAGAACCTTACATGCATGGTGCTATAACTTGACTCACACAACTACCTCCCTAAGGAAGTAAAGCCGTTACCGCCTCTTAATTTACAGATGGAGAATCTTGGATTAAAGGAGTCTAAAATCAGATAATTTTGGGGGTAAGAAGAGTTGTTATTTCTAGGCACAACATCCACCTACAACAATGTGAAATCTGGCCTAAAAAGGTTGAGAAAGGTCTACAAAAACTCAGGAAGTCTTATTTCAGTCTGGTAGCCTGGCATTACCCAAGTTCTATGCATTTATTTTAAGAGTCCTTAAGATATCTAGATTTTAAACTTCATTCCTAAACCTTTACAGAGATTCATACTTCTACTAAATTGCAGAACACACACATACAGATATGTACATGATTTATCTTTGCAAAAAGAAAAATGGAATATATTCATGTTAAACATTTATAATATAATTTGCATGTATGAGTATAAAATTTGTGTAAAATTATATATACTTGTGTGTCCCTTAAATATCTCTCCATGAAAGAATGCTCTGTTTCTTAATCCAATTTTTCTCCCTAGCTAAGCTTTTAATCATAAGTCCACAACTCACCGCATTATCAAAAACCTAAATAGAGTTCAGGCCTTGACTCTGCAATTTATGAAAGCAGCAGCTAGTCCCTACATGTTGAGCCATCAGCCTTGAGGAAAAAGCTACACAGGAAACTTTGAGGCATCTTTCAAAAACATAGTGTACCTGTCAGCTATAACCACGTAAAAACTGGAAAACAGAGCACATACAGTCATTCTTATTTTTCTATTGATTCAACAGCTAAATCTGCAACAAGAGATGGGTGCTAGTTTTAAAGAATAAAAAGCAATTCTTGAATTAAAAAAAAAAGAAATTTAAACAAATATATACTAATCATTACATCTATCACCTACTTTAAGTTACTCTGTGTTACAGAATCAAAAATTATGCTAAGTTTTCATAAGTAATTAGGTGACTCACTAGCACAAGTGGAATGTTTCATCTGTAAGATAATCGGTGACAATTAACTTGAAATTTTATTTCTGGTAACAATTCAAAAAATGAGAAGAAGTATTAATTTTCTGTAAATTTTTACTTTTTGCATGCCATGTATAATCTACAGTTTTAAGACCTAGGGGCTAAAGTATAAGACAGGCATTTTCCCTGCAATAGGCAGGGAAATTGATTATCCCTGATAACCAATACCACTGTGTAGCCTCCTTTCCACAAGAGTGGGTGAGACCTGGAAATCTGATATCACTCCTATGATTAAAGTACTAATCAAGTGACATTTGAGGAAAAGGAGATGGTACTGCCTGGTTCTAAACTGAAAACCTCACTCTGAAACCACAAGGAACTGATTTTCTGCCATTTTTTTTAATGAATGTCAGTTGAGCGCAGCCCTCTCCCCAGCCAACATCTCTACTGCAGTCCTATAAGACCCTAGTGGGACATCCAGCTAAGCTGTACTTGAACCCTTTACCTACGGGGGCTGCAATAATAAATATATGCAATAGAAAACTAGTACCATTCTTTATTGGGACAAATGAGGAAAACTCTTAAATCTTACAATTTTCCCTTTCTTTTGTAATCCCCTATCCCTTCATGCTTGATATTTTATTTCCCTTCCTCTATAAGAAAGGTGTCGGGAAGGGGAGCAAAGAAAGGAAACACAGAAGAAAGGAGAAGAAATATATGAGTTCATCAAAGCATATGCTAGACAAAAGGAAATAGAGTCAGCAACCTCATTTTCCCCAGGATGATGAGCTACCACGATGATCAGTAACATTAACTTCAAAGCCATCAACTGAGGAAATGCAAAACCAAGGGGTAATAGATAAGGCCATCAGCAACACCAGTCCCCAAGAGGAATGCGTTCCAAATAAATGAAATTACCAACTTTCAAAACAGTTTATAGCGGGAACCAGACCATCGCAGGTAGATTGCCCTAGGCAAAAGGAAATTCAGGCAGAGAAATGCGCACGTCATCTCGCTCAGAAAAGTAGTTTGGCAATGATATAGATTGTAGCACAGGAAACTAATTGGCACTGAATGTAAGAAGCAATTTTTACTTTGAGTGTTTAAAGTTTCTTTTCTCATTGAAATTGCATTTTATCTTGGAAACTCACACAATGCAGACTTCAGCTGCCTCTGCTGCTAGATTTTCATTAAAACACACATACTCGGTGCGGTATTTTGATCTTGGAAGTGCTTGATATGTTAATGGTCGTGCTTTCTATTTGCGGACTTGGCATCACTCTTATTTGGTGGGCGTGATGAACAAAAGAAGCCTGAGTGGTGGGAGGACAGAATGCCCTTCACTGAACAAAGGCAAACGCTTCTAAACAGGCTGTTATCTGTTCACTCAGCCATGGTGGGGAACCTATATATATGAGAATTATAGTCGACTTCTGTGAGAGCAATCCTCTATTAAAAAACTCACTAGGCCTTTTTTTATTTTTTCATTGCTTCCAAAATTCACTTGAATCACAAACTCCTTAGGAGGAGATCATGAACTCCTTTCTACTTAAAATCTCTATGACAGAAACCCACAACACCTAAATAAAAAGGGAATTGAAGCTCTGCTGTGATGATCATTCAACAGCTAATCTCAGATCTCCAGACTCCTGTGAAATAAAACCCTTTTTTAGTACATATCTCCTATCTCAGACTGTCTTTGAACATTGATAAGAAAACTCCCAAAGACAATCCAATTCTGGAAAAAATTATCCACTGCAAGAGAGTTCTAATATAAATACAATTAAGAAACATGTATAAGGTTTTCCTCTGACAATCATTAAAATTATGAAAAATATATGCTCACGGGAATATCAGATCTTAGCATTCTGCTGGAAATCCAATATGAAAAAGAGACAAAAAATATGCTTGGCTACAAAATGCAAATGAATAAATAAGTAAATAAGATATCCCTTGCTTCCTAGGTTTTCAAAATGTATCGACAGAGATCTAAATGAAAACTCTGACACTCAGCTGTACCTGATAAGTGCGATAGCAGCAATCTTTAAAACTGAGTCCTAGAGAAAAACATTTTGTTGCTTACTGGGGAAACCAGGAAGGCTTCTAGGAGGATGGCAAAAGAAGATTTATATGTTATAGCAAAAGTTCATTATTTTAGAATTCTAATTATTTTAAAATCTGCTCTCATGTTCTATGTGTCAGAACTTTACTTGCCCCCCTTCTTTTTTAAGAAAAAAAGCTCTTCTATTTTTTTGAAATAATTGTAGATTCATGGATAGCTGTAAGAAACAACACAAAGACTATATTATACCCTTTGCCCAGTCCCTTCAGTGGTAATACTTTTCATGGTTACAGTACAATATCAAAACAGGAAATTAACATTGATATAATCCACTGACTTCATTCAAATCTTTTGCTCCTATTTATTGTGCCTTTCTGTGTGTCTGTAATTTTATCACATGTGTAGATTTGTGTGAAAACTACCATAGTTGTTATGGTTTAAGTTTAAATGTCCCCCAAATTCTCAAGTGCGGCAGGTGATTGGATCATGAGGACTGGTGTTGTACTCATTCGTGGATTCATCCAATGTGGAGTTTAATAGCTGGGAGGAGTCAAGGCCTGGTTGAAGGTGGATCACCAGTGGTGTGACCTGCAAGGGTGTATTCTTGTTCACTGCTCCTCCTTTTTCTCTCAGCTTCCTGGCTGCCATGAGTTGAGCACCTTTTCTTCCAACATGTCCCTTTGCCATCCTGTGTATGCCTTGGAGCCAGCTGACCACGGACTTGGACTGAAACTGTGAACCAAAATAAATTTTCCTCCTTTAAATTGTATTGTTGGGAATTTTGTCCACATGATAAGAAAATGGCTGACCATAGTCAAGACACAGGGCTGGGGATATAGCTCAGCGACACAAGCGCCTGCCTGGCAAGTGCAAGGTCCTGAGTTCAATTCCCGGTACCAAAAATAAGTAAATAAATAAGACACAGAGCCCGCAGTGTTTGTTGTGTATGCTCACAGTGATTTTCACAGCTGATGTTCATTGAGTTCTCATGTAACATCTTCCACAGTAGGCATTTATATTCACTGACTTATTTAATTGTCCCCTATAGAAAAAATGGTAGAGGTACTCATTGTTTATATCAACATTCTTTAGATAACAAACTCTGATATTCCTCTGGATATTCATCCCATACTTCCTTTCCTCCTTCCTATTTGAAGGACTTACACTTTTAGTTAATAGATATTTTTAAGCCTTTCAAATTAAAGAAAATAAATACAGATGATTTGAAGTTATTAAAATGTTGTAAAATCACATTTTAAAGTCATCTATTTCTATATAAAAATGAAGAAAGTTATAGACATTCCCTGTCTTTGGTCATCTCTAGAATTACCACAAATGTAATTATGCAACTGCTAATAATTATAATCTTGGTTATTTAGCTGAGAGTCATATAAATTTGTAAGGCATTAAATCTTATTAAATGCTCCCTGGAGTATCAATTGATTCATTAACTTATAATAAATGCTTTTAAAATGCAAATTAAATAATAACTGAAAACACCTCAGTTAAATGCCACTAGGATATCTATTATACACATCTATGAGAGATCTGTATTCTGTCTTCATTTTAAAGCAGTAGGTGCATAAATATATCGTCAATAGATATTTACTGTAGCAGAAGGAAGAGTGGGGTGTGGGTGTAAACAGGAGGGTCTGGTAAATTGAATTCTACCTTAAAATGATCAATCTTAAATCTTTCAAATCAGAATCACTTTGTAGAAGGAACTCTGTACAAACACTCTGAAAAGCTACTTAACAGTATATTAATGATGTCCTCTCCTTCCACCTAACCGTTTCTTTTCCAGAAAACTATTTGAGGAAATAATCAGAAAGCCATTTAAAGACATTGGTATAAAGATAGTAACTGCAGTAATATTCCAAACGAGGAGTGGGTGTTGACTATTGCATTTGGAGAAATATAATTTGGAAATTTCCATTGATGTTGTTTGAAGATATTTATTATGTGAAGGGAATGTGTATAATATATCATTAAAGGCTCTTGTTATAGCAAGGATATTTTGAAAAGCTATAAAACCATATTTCCTGTTTCATTTCACTTTTATAAAAATATACATATATGAAAATAGAGCAGAATATTAAATAATAAATATTTGATTGTATTTGTGAAGTGGTACAACCAATAATGATTTTATTTAATTTCCTCTTGGAGGTTGTGTGAAAATGTTAAAATTTTGAAAAATTTTCAGAAATCTACCAACTTCTAATTTTGAGGAAAATAATCATGACGCTTAAAGAAGAGAGAAAGAAATAGAAAAAGCAGGGAAGCAGTCTTGTTCAATGAGCATGGTAATTGAGCATGGCAGTGGCCCCAGTATTGTCTACTAAAGGATATTCCACCTCATGACGGAAGTGTACAGTAACTGGATCTAAGAAAAATTACTCAATCCCACCAGAAGAATGTAACACTGTAGAGCTGTGCTAATGCAACAAACATGCTGGGAGAGCAGACAAATAAGAAAACATAACAAGACCAAATTTAAAAAAAAATTTTTTTTTTTTTGTGGGTACCGGGGGGTCGACCTCAGGACCTCGTGCGCCAACAGGCACCCGTGCCGCTGAGCAATATCACCGGCCCCTTTTTCGTATGTGGGATCCCGGAGTCGAACTAGGGCCGTCGTGCTTGCAAGGCAGGCACTTACGCCGCTGAGCCATCTCACCGGCCCCAAATTTTAAAATATTTTGAAACTCCTAGTTGTATAAATTTATTCCTGAGCTTGGTTGAAAATACGATATAGTATTTGAAATGTTTTGTTTTGGAAGCTGGGGATGTAATTAAGTGGTAGAGTGTTTGCCTGTCATGTGTGACCACTGGGTTTGATCCTGAGTACTGCAGAAAGGCAGGAGGGTACTTAAAATATTTAAAATTTTCTGCTGTTAAAATCATTATACAGGGCCAGTGAGAAGGCTCAGCAGCGTAGGCACCTGCCTGGCAAGCGCGAGGGCCCGAGTTCCACTCCGGATCCCACATACGAAAAAAGGGGCTGGTGATATCGCTCAGCGGCATGGGCGCCTGATGGAGCGCGAGGTCCTGAGGTCGACCCCCCGAACCCACAAAAACAAACAAACAAAAAAAAGTCATTATACGAAAGTTTCAAATTTATCTATTTAAGATAATTTATTCCAATTTTGGCAATTAATTTATTTTAATTTCAACTCTATTTCCAGAGATTTCATTTGTTCCTTAAGTAGGATTTCTTGTTCCACAATTACAAAAGTGGTTAGATTTTAATAGGTACCTACACAAAAGCTCTTGTAGATTTGATTTACCAAGGCATAAATAAACACTGATAACTCCCATTGGTCTAAAGAGGGAGCTATTGACTAAGAATAGCTGGAATATGTCAAATTGAGTAAAGATATTTCTCAATTCACAGAGAACTATTGTGTATGTTACTTACTTTGATTCTATTGATACTTGATTGAAAAAAAGTAAATCACTTCACAAGTAAACATCAGCATTATGAACTTGAAATGCTGTTTGTCCAATGATGTCATTTTCCTAGAGGAAATCTCTTATCCCTATGTCACTGTTCCCCACTTTCATTGTAAACTAATGCAAAACTACCCTCCTACTTTTAACAAATATTGCATTTTTATGGGTTGTAGAGAAGTTTTATTGTGTTTCTCAAAATTCCATTATATATAATTTTCATAATATTCATACATAATTTTGAATTATAATGAATGACAATATACTAAATTAAATACTATTTTAGTTACTTTTCTCATTGTTGAGACAAAATACCTGACACCCAAAATTAAGGAAGGAAAGGATTATTTAGCTCACAGTTTCCAGAGATTTCACTCCATAATTGGCTGGCTCCAAGGTAGAGTGGCACTGTACTAGAATGTTAAGTTCATGTGATACTCTTATGCAATTATTCTTAAAGAATTAGTGAAAAATATAATAAAAGTACACTGACAATAAAATAAACTGTTAATATTCAAATGATAAGGGATCATTTGCATTGTTAGATATAAAAGTTAAGCATATAACTGAATACAAATAGTATAAAAAGACTCAATTTTAAATTGTGAGATAGGTTTTAAATGTTAAATATTTAATAAGAAAAATTTTCAATGAGTGATGTGTTCTCAAAACTTGATGTTTTCAATAAGAGGTAATATATGCTGATTAACATATTATCTACACACTCCATAGAGATTTTTATAGAAATCATTTTTAAGGTAATCACAAAATAAACTTGACAATTACTCTTTTATTTACATAAAGTTATATATCATTAGCCCAAAGTCGCTAGATTTTCAACAAAGACTAAGATAATTAACTTATTTGCCTTTTAAATCAAACTTTGGCCAAGGAGGATGGATATATTTGGTTTAGTAATACATTTTTGGATTGATTTACCATAGATGAATTTGTTTACTGCAAAATCATGAACTAACATTATTGTGGCACCTAAGTCACCTGTAATTTCAAGTTTTGTAATGGTTTATAATAGAACAAATTGAAATACCTATCAAATGTGAAAGTAACAATTTTCTGGCCCAATAACTGTAAGTTACATTGTCTTCCTCATCCCCTCCTCCTCCTCCTCCTCCTCCTTCTCTTCTTCTTCTTCCTCTTCTTCTTATTACTGTTATTGTTTTCTAGTTTATGATGTTGAATTTGCATTAAGCCAGTTCATCTCTTTCATCTAACCCACTCTCTGAATAGCAAAATTAGCCTTTGAAACAGTGGTTTAGGATTTACATTGAAGGCTAATCAGGACGTATTCTCCGATGATGCCAATTGGCTCCAACACAGTTAATTCATGGGTGTAGTCTCCTTGCTCCCTATAACTAACCTAACAGGTTCAAACATTATCTACAACCAATTTATGGAATGATATGGATTTTTTTCCTGTAAAATAACTATCAATATCTTTTTAAAATATCTTTTCAGCAATTTTAAGATATATATTTTAAAACATTTTAAAGCATAATATCAGTAGAAAAGTCATATTGCGATAAACAGTTCAAAGGTGGATTTTAAAAATTATGAGTTTCTTAGAGAAATATTAACTTTCTTAATGCAAACAATTGACACTCAATTAAGAGAGAAATTAACATCACAATAGGTCATAGTCATCATGCCTCATGGTTGGAAAGTTTATTCATAATATTGATTAATGCTAACATATTGCAATTGTCTTCTCTAATGCAAAGATAATGACCATGTAAGAACCAATGACAGCAATTCTCATTTTAGAATTTCCAGTTTGATTCCAAATCACTGATTAGTTCTGCTCAGGGAACAGGGTCATTATGAACTATTACAGAGCTCAGCTATATGTAACAGACATTTTCAGGGTCAGAGTTAGCAAGTAAAAGCCATATTCCTGTACTATACAAAACAGCAGTTGCACTTTGGGAGTCTCGAGGGAAATGAAAACACATAGAGGTACTTTTGTATTTATATTTTATTTGGGCAACAGTTATCTCACTTTTAAAATGTAAGGTTTCATTCAGATTATTCATTTACTAAACAAACACTGAGTGACCAGCACTAACCCAAGTACTCAAAAATGAATGAAACGTCTTGTCTTCTTTCAAGATACCACGTCTCTGAATCAATTCTCTTTTTTTTTTTTTTTTTTTTTTCTGTCTTTATGAGAGACAGGGTTTCGCTATGCAGTCCAGAGTGGCCTTGAACTCTCTTCGTAGCTCAGGCTGGCTTTGAACATGCAGGGATCCTCCTGTCTCAGCCTCCCTAGTGCTGGGATTACAGGCATGTGCCACCAAGCCCAGCCCCAATTTTCTGTTTTAACACATTCCTTGTTTTGGTGTTCAAGTCTCCTATACCATCCTTTCATATTATTTGAAATTTTAAAATAAATGAAATAATATAAGTAAAACCAAATAAAATAACATTATTTGGAAATTATTCAATCCCCACAAATTTCTGATATTATATGGTATGGTGGTAGGTGTCTGCATTTTTAAGATGTTGCCAACTGAAAAGATTGAGAGCCATTAATAGAGTGAAATGATCAATTTTTTAGAATAGGAAGGAGAAAAAAGGAAGATGCTTTTAAAACTATACTAATTATACAAACATACTAGTCTATCAAAATTATACTAATTATACAAACATACTATTCTAGTACAAAAAAGTATCTTAACAATGAAGTTATCATGGGTCCGCACCCAAAATTTTAATTCCTCCTAAATAGAAATTCTCACAAGAAGTGGATGACATTTTATGTCCAGCAAAATATTAGAATATTATTTTGTGATATATTATTATCAAAAGGAAATCTTTAAGGTTTGCCTAAATATGACAAACTTAAAACCTATCTAGTTTGTTCTGATATTTTTCACCTAAATCAATAGCTTATTTCTCATGTTTTTTCTCATTCTTTCTTCTCTGTTCCTTAGAACTTATTTTAAGGATTATAGCGATCTTAGCTTTTGTAGGCTTTTCAAACAAGTTAAGACAAAAGCAATAAAGTTTGACTAAAAATCATAATAAACAAATTGAGATTATATATATATATATATATATAGTGTGTGTGTGTGTGTGTGTGTGTGTTTACTGTTCTTTCAAGTTGTCTTCCATAAGACTCCAGATCCTACTGGTAATGGAAATAAACAATGTTTCCTTTTGGGAATAGAAACTTTGGGTCTTCTGGTATCAAGAAAATATCTTTAGGTTTCTAAGAAAAGTATAAACGTAATGTTTATTAAATACCTCCTATACAAGAAGCATTTTATCTTCCTCTAAATCACATGAAGCAGGCATCCTTAGTTTATAATCAGGAAAAATAGAGACTCACAAAAACTCAGCAATCTGTCCAATGTAAGTATTCCACCCAGGTTCAAGCCTACTTCTTAACCGAATGTCCACATTCGGTCTAAATTACAAGAAATGAACAAATGATTTCCACACCTGCCAAAGATTCATATCTTTTTTTTTTTTTTTTTTGTGGGTACCGGGGGGTCGACCTCAGGACCTCGCGCGCCAGCAGGCGCCCGTGCCGCTGAGCGATATCGTATGTGGGTTCCGGGAGTCGAACTCAGGCCCTCGTGCTTGCCGGGCAGGTGCTTAAGCCGCTGAGCCATCTCACCTGCCCCATATCTTTTTTTTGCTCCTTGTTGGTTTAAACTCTGGTGAATAATGGACTACTTTCTCTTCACAACTCATTGGTGAGCAATGACTGTCTAAAATGCAATAAAAATTATTCTGAAGTGGAGGCAGGGATGTTCAGTAGCAAGTTTATTGAACACATCTGGATCCCTCTAAAGAAATAGGTACGTGAGTGCTTGCTCATTGTTTTAGACACTTTGCCAATGACAAATGGTTTCACAAATATACAGGTTGGTGTGACTGTTTCTCCATGTGCACACTCATATATATATATAATATATATATATATATTATATATATATATAATTGCTTACCACACTTCTCGAAGAAACATTTTAAAAATGAATATACAGAGTAATAAATAGGAAAAGGCAAATATGGAGTATTATTAAATAGGAAATGACAGATCTAAGGGTAAAATCAATATTTAATCAACTTAATATATTGCTGACAAATGAAGCTGAGTTTACTATTTTTGTATGTTTTCAGCATGAATAAAAAGAGGCTCATAATTGAGTAAGATTCATGATCTAATATAGATCACAGGAATTTATAACTCGATCCAGTCTCCATATTCCCATTAATATGAGCGTTTGTGAAAAACCAGATAATTTTTGTAAATTATAGTTACTTGAATTATGTGGCTAGGAGAACTAGGGAGTTCATATCCTTAAGATCTATTTCTAAGTTAAAGTAGGAAGCTACAGACAGTCTGAGAAAAATAGGTCTCTAACATTAAAAACTCGTCACTTTCATTGACTCTAATTCTGATTGAACTTAGAATAAAATGCAGACATCTTCAAGGTCCTTTATGATCCAGTCCTGCCTGCCTCTCTGATCTTAAATCATCCTCACTCTTTTTAACTTTGCTCCAGAAACTCTGAAGTTCTCTCTCATGTCTTGAGTCAGCAAGGCTTGTTCCAATCTCAAGGCCTGTGACTTTTTTGTTTCCTCTGCCTGGGTGGCTCTTCCTTCACATTTTCATGATACCGCCATATCTTGTCATCTAGGTTTCAGCTTAACTTACACATCTCTGGATTGCTCTGTCCTGACATCCTTTGTCTCCATTTCTCTCAGTCTTAGTATCTTTTGATGACCTTAATCATGATTTTTAAAAAAGAAAAAGCTTGTTTTTTAGTTGCTTATTTTTTTGTCTATCTTCTTCCATAGGAAAGAAAGCTCCAGGAAGACATAGCTTTGCCAATATTGTTTATTCCTTTATCACTAGATATGAGATTAGTGCATAATCTCATAGGGGCATGGAAATATTAAGGGAGGATAGACTTAGTAAATAAAAGAAGGAACAACTAGATATAAATGCTTTTCTATTTTATTCTATTACAAAATCCTATGTACTCTGACAAAGTAAGGAATTTGACAATTCCCAAACAAAGCAACCCTGAACTTTATAGGGCTGCCTCTTAAATATTTTACTGTTCATTTTCTTCTGTTACTTAGCATTTCAGTTCTATATCATTGATACAGGTTTTTGGAACACTATTCACAGACAAAGTTTGTACTAATTTCCAGTACATTCTTTATTTTATTTTATTTTTTGAGACAGGGTCTCGATATGTAGTTCAGGCTGGCTTTGAACTTGCGGCAATTCTCCTGCCTCAGCCTCCCGAGTGCTGGGATTGCAGGTGTGCACCACGATGCCTGACTAGTACATTCTTTTTGTAATGCTGCATTACAAATCCTCAGTTAAGTGGGCAAGAGTATGGATAATTATTAGTATGAGGATTTATACTGTAATTACTAAGAAGATTTTTAATAATGCCAGTTAATATCCCTATAATAAGAGATGGCATCAATTTAGAGAAGGAATCTTGCTTTTTAGAAGATAATTGTTTTCTTATTCTGTCATCAGTACAAGTGGGTCCCACTATGTATAATGGCATTTTACATCAATTCTCCCCTGTATTGATACAGAAGTGGCTAGAGAGGCAGCAAAATAAACCCTAGCCTATAAACTATCAAATTCTGAGGGTGTCAGATGTACGACAGCTTTAGATTTCTGTGTAATAAACTATGGTTTCCTGACAGGCCTAGGATATATTTGGAAATCTGTAGTTACTATGAAGAAATCTGATATTTGTAAGTACCTTTTAAGTAGGCTAGGAGTGTTCTTACTTGAATAAAAATCTTACTGCACTCCAAGAGTATATTAGGTAAGAGTAGGTTGGATTTAAGAGACCAAATCCTCAAAGTTACCTAGATACATGACTCGTAAATAGAATATAAATTTATTTTCTCTCAAATAAGTCTGGAAAAATGGTTCGGGGTTGGTCATTGTTGCACAGTGTTGAGGACCAAGGTCTTATCTTGAGCATTTTGCCTCCATGTCAAATTCTGAGACAGATGGTTCAACATCAGAGCCAAAACCCAATTAACAGAGGAGAGAGGAAAGAAAGAATCAAAGGATTACCCGCCTTCTCCCTTAAGAGAAACTCCTCACTGACTTTCATCAGTCAGGCTTACTCACATGACTGCTTAGAGAAGATATCCTGTAGGACTTTCGCTTTGATGCCTATTGGCTCAAGCAAAATTTAAAGAATCCATGTAAAATGAAGAAAGTTTTTTGGGAAAGGTAGATATTTCTGCTACAAGAAATTTCCAAGGAAGGAGACAAATACAGGAAAACAAAATGTCCAATATACAGTATAACATTTAAACTAAATTGTAGGGAGCAAAGCATATGAAATAAGAAATTACAGTGTTGGAGTTAGGGTGAATTTCATTCATCATTTATTTGCATATTTAAATTCTAAGACTCACTTTTTCATGCCTAAATAAAGAATAATAACCACATTACAGCAATGAAGCAATAAGATAAAATGATGAATGTAAGGCCTTTAGTATACAGCCTGGCACATGCTGAGCACTCAGTAAATGTAATTGATTCATCATCATAATTGATGAAGAAGAAGATGATGATGCTAGTGCTGTTAAATGTAATAGCAGAAATAACGCTAGTAGTCATGTAAGAACTATGAAACTTTATGATTACTACTAGTGCAAGAAAATACTTGGAAAGCTTCCTGGATAAAAGAGTGCTTGAAACAGACAACAGTGGATAGGGTGGATTTACACAGCTAGAGAGAAAGAAAATTCCAAGCTGAGCATCTCAAAATCTTATGACCAAGAACAACATCAGCATCAACTCTGTGCGAAGCCTCCATAACCGGGATCCCCATGTACAGGCAGTTTTGTTCAAAGTGTGAAAAGCTTTAGGTGCACCTTGAAGTGCTATAATTAATGTATTCTTGCCTGAAACACTAAGAGGCTCATTTGAGCATGAATTCTTCTTTCTCCCACCACTGGAAATCACTTGAAAAGTCTACCACCCTTAGAAAACCTAATTTAAAATTAATATGTATGCATTTTCTTTCATCTTTTGAATATGCAAAAATAAGCTGCTTCTCAGTGATGAAGAGCTAAACAGTGGTTTGAAATGCCATTTATTTGAATTTCATGAGCCAATCTTTCCCTATATAATTTGTTTTCCTTGAGCTGCCACTCAGAGCTTTACAGGCCAGCAGTTGAGAATGAAGCAACGTTTCACACAATGTCTGAGTTTTAAGAGGTAGTCCCTTTACCACTTTCACTCATCCAGTTCTTTGAGCTTATGTGTTGTAACCATTATTACTTTTTTCAGCCCTTCCTCTATGCCAGCTGTGGTCCTCTGTCTCATTTAATCTTCTCAAGAGCTCCATTGGGTGAACAGTATTGGTGTTCCCATTCCAGAGCATAGATAACTGAGATACAGAGGAATAAACTTGTCTAATATCATGCTGGTGATAAATGGAGACAGGATTAGAACACATTTTGTCTGCTGCTACACACTGCACACTTAGTCCCTGCATTATGTGCCTCTCTTCTACATATAGATCCTCTTTCGGGCCACTGGGTGAAGAAAAATCCTTGTTTCTCATGTTGAAAATTATGTTATAAGACTATTTCCACAATGACAATTGTTTGGTCCTGTGCTTATGGCTCCATATCTCCATTTTACGAACAATAGGCTGAAAGCATTATACAGACTTGCTATAGAAAACACGCCAGTGAGCCTGCATTCACACTATAGAATCCAGCTATATTCAGAGGAAATGACACAATAAGATGATTGTTTCTCCCACGAAATAATCTACCCCAATATCTATGCAACTGTCTGACACATAGTGAGCTTTTTAAAAGGAGAAGAGAAAAAAATACTGTTCCTGGAAAAATGCTGGCTGCATGATGTGTGCGTGTACCTAGCTGGATCTTTACAAGATAAAGGCTCCATCTGATAAAAAAAAAAAAGCTATGCAAGCTACATAAGCATCTCACAGAGTACATGCGTAGCTTCTTAATAATTGCTTGTTGTTTTAACAAACACATATCATCATAGCCTATTTTGACAGCCAGATAATGCTACCACCAAGCTGTCATGATAAAAAATAAACCCAATTGAATGAAAATGGAAAAACCCATTTAAAATATGTTAAAGGGATAAACAAACCAGTCTAATCAAGATAGTAAAGAAATTTTCAGTCAACTCAAATCCTTCATAGAAAGAGGGCATGAAGATAATTTAAAGAAAAACATACTTTTCACATACGGAAAATACTGCATGTACATGCATAACACAGTTTTGATCAAAGAACACATAACTTTATGATCCAACCCCCAATACTTTATGATACTTCCATTTATCCAAGTGAACTGCATGAGATTTATTATAAAGGAGGGCTGACAGTATATTCTCAAGGATCAAGTTTTGTGAATTGAATTACAATGCCAAACCTTCTAGAAAATAAAGGCAGATGATTCCTCAAAGAGCAATGAATCTGGGAAGAGCTGTAGAATTGCCTGTGCAAATCATTTCTCAAAAAACTATTGAAGATAATTTTTAAAACGTAACACAATTTGGTAGCAACACTTCCCCCAATGCCTTCCAGACCCTGCCTTGACCTTTTCAATGGCTTTACATCACTTTTAGGATGAAAACAATGGCCATAAGGCCCTGTATACACTTCTGTAGCCAAGCACTAGTTTCCTATCTTCCCCTCCCCTACATCATGTTCCAATCCTGCCCATACCTTGTCAGGTACCCCAGGTTTAGTCCCTAGGTCTCATCACAACCGTTTCCTCAGAACCTTAGTCAGCACTCATAATTTGGCCAGCTCTGATATATAATATTAAACATATGAGTGACTGAATACTTGTCACCACTTTCCCTCGTGTGTTGCTTACCTTCCCATTCCAACTTGGTTTACTTCAATGCATCCTTCAGATTTCAGTTTAAATATGGTGTCTTCAGGCAAGACTTTTTTTACCCTAAGGCACAACTTTAAGTGGTATTCCAACACTTTAGCCATAGCAACTATTCCAGTATTATTCCTCAACAAATTTTAGTACTTGATTTCTTTACTAAACATGACTCCACGAAGTCCAGGGAAATAGGATAAAAACTTATTTTGACCAATATCATCTTCCGTGTGGCTAGCATATCAGCTTACATGTGTTTAGTAGACTGTAGATGTACGTTGACTATATAAGTGAAAAAGGAAGTGAGTGAATGAATGATAAAAA
The DNA here is from genome assembly GCA_028451465.1 of Erethizon dorsatum. Lineage (NCBI taxonomy): Eukaryota > Metazoa > Chordata > Mammalia > Rodentia > Erethizontidae > Erethizon > Erethizon dorsatum. The sequence continues at coordinate 53,116,468 of CM051825.1, read as the reverse complement.
AGACTCTCAGAACAGTAAATTTCTTCACAATTTTTGTAAAGTAACCCAAGTATCACATTCCCTCTGTCAAAGAATGGGAGGCAAGAGAGAGAAGCAATACACTGGCTAACAATATAAAATTTGAAAATACAGGAAATTTTCAAAAAACTTTTAATGTTGAGATAGCTCAGTGGCATAAGCACCTGCTGGCAAGTGCGATGTCCTGAGTTCGACTCCTGGTACCCACATAAAGGAATGAAACGGCCAGTGATATTGCTCAGCCGCACAAGCGCTTGCTGGCAAGCGCGAGGTCCTGAGGTCGACTCCCAGTACCCACATTTAAAAAAAAAAAAAACTTTCAATGTAATTTTTTATTAGTACATGCTTGCAATACATATAGTTTACAATCATCTTGGAGAGTGGGTACACATAATAGAGCTTGATTCTTTTTTTTTTTTTTTATTCTCCCAAGGAAAGAGAAAGACAGACAGGAGGGAAAATGAGGAAGGTCAAAAAATTTTTGTATGTAGCTCCACCAAAGGTTTTAAATAAAGTATATGCTTGCCACATATCTTTTTAATGCTTTTATTTCTGTTATTTCGACTTTGGGCTAAAAAAAAAAAATCCTATCCCTTTATAGGAGGAGCTCTATAGCTTCTGCATCCAAAGGATTAGTTTAAAACTTAGCATTCTATAAAACTGCATAAAAAATAATAGTTTCACATTATTTTAACCTGAAAGCATATATGTGAGTCTTGGAAATGATTAACTTTAAGCCTTTCTTTTAACAAATAGTGTCCCCCAAACATGTTGGCAAAAGCTTGCAGTAGTAATAGCTAAATTAATGCCTTTCCAAAATTAATGAAGTCAATGAGTCAGACTTTTTAATTGTAAATGGTTTTTAGTGAAATTCTACATGAAACAAAGTCTCACATGAATTATAAATGAACATCTTCGTTTTCTTTCTTTTTTACACACTTTCATACTATTTATCTCTCTAACAGGAATACAAATATTTGAAAAGGGCAGCCTTTATTTTTATTGTCTCTAAGGTTAGAATAACCTTTTGACAACAATATGGATGTTACAAAATAAGCGAGAAAAGAAGAAAAAATGCAGATTGTGTTTGCTATATGTTGTCAAATTGATAGCTTTTTTATTTAATTTGCAGGATTTCTATGTCAGTTATTAATCAAAATTACAGTGAGCTCATTATAAGGGATTGTGCCCTATAGCAATGTTTTCATCTGTAGTGAGAATCTGAACTTTACAGAGCCCTTAATGATTCAAAGCAAACAAAAACACATTGATACCTCAACTTATCAAAAATAAATGTTAGCTGAAGTACTCAAACGTGTCAGTGATAATGTGGTAGGACATATTGCCTATGTTTAAAGAACTCCAGGGTTGATAATTATTTGGGTAAGAGTAGAAAATGATTCAAGATCCAATAATTTTTAAAAGGCAGCTTATCAAAAGAACAGTATTGATTCTCTTTATTTGCCATTTCTTCTTTATTCAGTTTAAACTTTCTTTCCCATCTCCTGTTTCCAGTCTTTTAAAAATTCTATTCATTTCAACGTTCAACTCATAACTCTTTGTCAAATTTTCTCTGAAAATATACTGCCTTCAGAGTTTTCCCACAGGTAAGAGAAAGGGGTTTTTTAAAAGAAAAGATTCTGAACTTAATGGCCTTTCAACAAGTGAGATTTTACATTTTTTTTATTTATTTAGGAGGAACTGGTATTTGTTTGGCTGTAAAGAAGAAAAGAATATTATTATAATGGCTATAGAGCTTCCCTACTAATCTTATTTGAAAAATGGAAAGTAGGTCAAAAGTCAGAATATGGCAGCTGTCTGAAATAACTCCTGACATGCATTGTAGTGATGTGCATTAATCCAGCAAGATTTTTGCAATTAAAGCTTTAATATTTTGACTCGGAGAAATATCCAGCAATAAAGGCAGTTTCTGATAACCAGTAATTTCTATGTGGTCTTGTGGAGTCAGGAAATGAATTATACTTGTTTGAAAATCATTGGGTTTAATTACACAATCAATTATCCATTAAGTCCCTACTTGGGTTCAGAATTGTGCTAGGTGCTTTGGGAAAACAAACAAACAAACAAACAAAACCATGTACAAGATACTGCACATCTTTTAGTCTAATGCTTACTACTAAGGTATCCATACTAGCCAGGCAGGGAAAGGATGTGATGTCAACTCTGTATTGTAGAGGTTCAACTAAGAAAGAGAGTTACAGTAGGTACAGTAGATTCCAGAAAAATAGGAGATTGAAAATGATTGGGGTAGGTAGGACTGACTCAGAAATAATTTTGATGGAAATACATTTCAAGAAAGAACAATTTGAGAGTTAGTGGACATTTAGGTTCCACAATCATACAGTGAGAAAACCATGAAAGCATGCTTATAATTGAAATGATATGGGAAAAAAATAAAGCTTATAAGACAATTTAATAATCTGCTATATGCAAATGAAAGTCATCAGCTTTGAAATATTGTAATACTTCATATCAGTTGGAAGAATTTTCTTCTTTACAATTTTAACATGTTTTTAAAACAATTTTATGTTTGAGGATGTGGCTCAGTGGTACTGTGCTTACCCAGCATGCATGAAGCTCTGGGCTCAATTCCCAGCACTGTAAAACTATTTGATGTGTCTAAAGTTTATGGTTAAATCTATATATGTATTCATATAAAGATATATAGATATATACCCATTCACATTCACATACACATATATATTGTAAAATCACACCTTTTGTTTTCATGCTTTATGTCTGTTCATAAGTAATTGTTTAAAATATTTAAAAATGATGTTTCCGTTAAAAATGGTTACACATGGGCCGGTGAGATGGCTCAGCGGCTTAAGCACCTGCCCGGCAAGCGCGAGGGCCCGAGTTCGACTCCCGGAACCCACATACAAAAAAGGGCCGGTGATAACGCTCAGTGGCACGGGCGCCTGCTGCCCGTGTGAGGTCCTGAGGTCGACCCCCAGTACCCACAAAAAAAAAAAATGGTTACACATTTGGGAATGATTTTAAACTAAAGAGAGTCTAGGTCTGTTAGTAAATGGCTAAAACTTTTTCAGTGTCATAGTCCACTCTAGTTTTGCAATTAAAGTACTCATTTGTACTTGTTTGTTTAACAAATAAAGATTTAATTATTTCAAAATGAGCATTTGAAAATTTCTTATTAAAAAATAATTTCATACTTACAGAAACTTTGAAAAGATAGTACAGAGAGTTCCCATCGACTTCACACGGCATTTCTGAATCTTCTGCTACTGTAGGACATTATATCAAACATAAGAGATTAATGTGGTAAAATTCTACTAAATAACTACAAGCTTAATTTGGACTGCTCTAGTTTTTCCACTGATGTCCTTTTGTCTGTTTTAGCAGCCAATCCAGGCTACCAAGTTGCAGATAGTCATTATACTATATTTCTTTGTTCTTCTGCAACCGGAGAGTTCTTGTCTTTCCTAGTTTTTCATCAGTTTGATGCTTTAAAAGGATACTGGTTAATCGGATATTTTGTAAAACATTTCTTAATTTGGTACTTGATCTGGTACTTTCTTATGATTGAACCGAGGTTTTAAAATTTTGGGAGAAATAGTGTGATGCTTTGTCTAATGGCATTGTATCAGTGTGCAAATAATATCAATATGTCTCATCACTGCTAAAGTTAATCTAGATTATTTGGTTAAGATGATTTCTGTCAGGGTATTCAACCATAGAATTATGATTTTTTTTCCCTTTTTATATTTTATTTTTTAAAAAGTGAGTTATTAAGTCCAGCCAATACCGAACAGGAAAGGAATATCATGACAGGAAATAGGTTACATCTCTGAAGAAAAGGTTTTCAAAGAATTTGTGGACATATGTTAAAACTATCACAGTGATTGATGAACATATTGAGGGTAATATTTTCAGTCTATACATTTTTCTCACTAATTTTAAGATCCACCAGTGAACCTTGCCTGCAATAATTATTTCTTTTGAGATCATAATGGTGATTTTTATATTCTACATTTCTCCTATATTTCCCAAGATAATGTTTATATAAGAAGAGCTATCAGTTCTGCCCATTTTATTTTTTCATTCAACCAAGCATTTATTCATATCAGTAAGAATATTCACTAATATTCAGTTTTTGGGGGGCTATATTGGTTTATTTTGTTGCACAGATTTCTCCAGCTTTGTCCATGGGAGAGTTTTCAAGTTGCCACTTGTGCCTTTTTGCCATACTGGTCTTCACCCTTTCACTTCTTTTTTCTTTTTCTCTTTTTTGGTCTCCTCCTCCTTCTCCTTTAGCACTTCCTTATTTTCTGGCATCATAAGATACACTTACCTCATCTTAAATTTCCCGTGCTCCAGCCCTGATATCAATCATATCCACAGTGTGATCAATCTGGACCACAGTGTGATTTTTTGGCTGCTGGGGTGTCACTACTCTGGAAATAAATGAAGACCAAGTAAATAAGAAAAAGCAAAGACTATTTATTCAGAGCTTACTATAGGATGGGAGTCAGATACTGTCATTTGTGGTTGGCAGAGGCCAAAGAACAGGCAGAGAAAGGGGAAATTTTTATAGTGGAAGAAAGAGAAAACTTCAGGTGCACCTAACAAGGCTGTTGCATAGGAAAGTTGTAGGCAGGCTTGCTAGTGGTGGATACTCTATATAATTATTTCAGGGTAAATATATTTAAGTGGTTGTTTCTAAATTGGAAGTAGGGACACAAATTAGCATAGCTGCCAATTCAAGTCTGGGCCTTTTGAGGCCAATTGCGGTAGGGATTATTGTTTGGCTTTCTGGACTATTTGCTAGAGATAGCAGTCTAAACTCCTCTTTGTCTGACTTAAAGGAAGTAGGTTGGCTTCCTGGGCAGTAACTTCAAACACTGGGTTGGTTTCCTCAAGCAGTTGCTATAGAATATAGGTCAGTTTCATGTTATGTGCATGGTCTGACCATTGCTGATTGATTACATATTCAGGCTATCACTTCTGATGTCTATATAAGGACATTTAGGAAATGCACATATATGTACTAAACCCTGTGCATATGCTTTATACTTATGTTTGTATCGATTTATCTATAGATAAATGTAACTTCACACTGGTACCTTTTGCTTTAACCAAATATCTACTAAGTAGAAGACTATCCTCCCTTTCCGTATTTATAAGTACTTTCTCCAGTAGTGAGAGACTGGGCTCTTAGTCCATATGTATTTGCTTAGTGTAGTTTTTGGTGTACATGTAAAGTTGTTTCCTAAATTTCTTTTTGGGGAGGAATAAATTTATCAACCAGAGTACAGTGTTCATTAACAGTTCAAGTATAGCATTAAAGTGTCCAGTCAAAACACTGCTTTCAAAAGTTGCTTAAATCAGTTCCTTTCTTTGCCATTCCTTTCAGTGTGGTTCTGTTATATATTTCTAATACAGTTTCAATGATTTGTCATAGTTTGCATTCTGTCTTGGGTCCCTGAGACCTACCTATTTTTTAAAATTAATAGAGAATAGTAAAATTAGCTCTTCATGCTTCATTGTTCTATATATCCACAGTGGCCTTGTAGTCCCAAGTAGCTCATGAGCAATTTTATCACTCTCAATTTTCCGTCCCACTGTTCCTTTATAGATAAACACTACTTAAACTTTAAACTTCTAAAGTTGAATCTTTGGCTGTATTATAAGTTAACATTACAAATGATTAGGCAATTTCTGGGTACATAAGGTTTCAAGAAAAACTGTTATTCTGTTGATCTAGAGATCAATCTTCTAGATAACATTGCCCTCATTTTTCTTAGCTTCTAACAAGGGCTAAGTTGTAACTAATAGGGGAGAAGAAAAATTCTCTCTTCTTTTTACAGTTTTTATATGTGATTTGATATTTTTTCTAATATCTCTGTAAATTTGTATTGAAGAGTTTAGAGTGGGCTTTTCCCTGTTAATCCAGATATGGTGGCAGTATCTGCATTAAGATTTCTGGATTTTTTCCTCATATTAAATACAGACCAGGTTTATTGTCATTTCAGACCCATTTATTTTGGCATGATAAATATAAATTTCTATGATTATTTTGAATTAACTGGTTTATCTCACATATATAACCTTCCTGGAAACTAAAATGTTAATTTAACTTCACCAGGATGTTTCATTAATTTCCTTCCAATTTTTATTATTTTCAATTTTGTTCACAAATGAAAGCTTAGGTAATCTCATATTAAGTATACTACTAATTGTCACCAACTTTGTTTTTTTTTTTTTTTTTTTCATGTGGGTACCGGAAGTCAAACTCAGGACCTCACGCTTGCCAGGCACTTGTGCCACTGAGCGATGTCACCGGCCCCATTTTTTCCTTTATGTGGGCACCGGGAGTTGAACTCAGGACCTCGCGCTGGCCAGGCAGGCGCTTACACCACTGAGCCATCTCACCGGCCCCCAACTTTGGTTTTGATACTGAAAAAGATCTCAGAATTTCAAAACACAGTTTTCCTATATCAAACCCTAACTCTTCAAGACCACCATGCAAAGTGAATTTCTAATTATACTTGAATGAAACCTAAGATCTTGAGAAAAAAGCTAAATCTTTAATACAAACAAAATAGTGATTAATGTGGACTTCAATTACTTATGTGATTGTTATCTTTTTATATTATTATTTATTGAAAATCAACTGTATTGATAAACAATTTAGAAAAGAAATATGTATACAAATTTGTACCTTATTAAAAATTAACAATGCCCATTAAAGATAATACATACTTTCAATTAAGGTTTGAACAGGATTCCTAAGAAGCTTATTTCCTTAAACAGTGCTCACCACATAATAGATAATAGCTAAGTGTGATTAAACTGAATGTTAAAGTATTTTTAACTTCATTGTTTCAGTGAAATTATGTACCTATTTAAAAGAATATTCATTAAAACATTTAAAAATGAATACTCATAAATTAGTCCTCAAAAGTATTACTATATTTGCTGCAGTATTGTGAACAAATGAATTAAATATTTATTTCATAATTCAACTGGAATATCAAGAAATAGACTATTTTAGATATGCAGAGGTGTGTGAAATCATTGAAATATTTTTACTTGCATATTACCCATTTAGCAGGTTTATATAAAAATGAAAAATTAGTTTACATCACAAATTTATTATTTTGTTGTAATAAAATAAGGTTTAACATAGTTACAAAATGATTTTAATTAAACAAATTTGTCATGAAATTAACATTTTTAACAAAGGAATGATAATAACATGGTATTCATTATCTTAAACCAATTTTTCTTTTCTCTTTTCTCACCCTTAGCAAAATTAGATAATTTTAACTTCCCTGTGATTCAGTGATGGGTATTTTTGTCACTGTAACACTCAAAAGTAGATATCAGTTATTCTTTGACTGTTTAAATGACAAATTAGATTGGTACAAACTGAAACCCATCTAGTACTAGGTCAGTGTATCGCCTGTCAAATTCCTGTTCTAATGTTCTTTTTAGCTATGTTCCCTTGACTGGGTTGCCTAATATCTGTAAAACCTTCATTTAACTTCTTTGTATAAAAAGGTTCATAATATCTATTTTACCAGTGTGTTGTGAATGTATAATTGTCATAATCATAGAAGTGCTTATTCAGGCTTTTGGTTTTAAAAATCAAATGACTATCACAAACATTATGAACTACTAATTTAAAAATATCTTAATGCTTCTTTCACATAAGTTAATTTTTTTCATGATGATGGTATACATTTAAATTTAAAATTATTATTAAGTGAGGTCCAGTTGGGTAATTGATCAGGATTATCCAAGGTAATTGATACCATCTCTTGAAGGTTTACTGAAATATGGAAACTCATGGTGGATACTTACAGTTTTTATAGAGGGTATGAAAAGACTACATGATTTCCTGCTTCTGAGACTATATTTACATTTGTTAACATATCAATATTTTTTGTTAATATTGAATAATTACCAATCAGAATACTAATAAAATCATATAAAAGACAATTGTGCATTTTTATCAAAAGAGAAGCAGCTTGATATCATGGAAGATAGATAGGCTTTGAAATTATAAAGAAACACAGTCATCCCTTGGTGCCTTGGGGGGGTTGATTCCAAGACCTTCCATTGGTAACAAAATCTGGGAATGTTCAGTTCTTTATATAAAATATCATATTTGCCTATAACTTACACACATTGTCGCATATATTTTAAATCATTTTTGTTACAATACCCATTACGATGTGAATACTAGGAAAGTAATTGTTACATTGTTTTTAGGTAATAGTGAGAAGAAAAATTCTGTGTATGTTCAGAACAAATGCAATCACCATGGGCTTCACTATACATTTTTGGTCAGCAGTTGGTCGAGTCCACAGATGCAAAATGGAGGGTCAACTGTATATTCCAATCCAAATCTCCATTTATCAATAGCTATTCCTGTGAATCTTAGTTTCTTCATCATCGATGTGGTGTTAGCAAATTTTCTATCTTAACATTGGTGAGCCAATAGCACTTACAAATAAGAGTAAGCTTACTGTAGCCGTTTGTGTGTAACACTCTAAGCATGCATCTATAGTGACCATGAAGTCAGAGTCTTCTATGTTTACAAGCACCCCATCAGAAATGCACGCAAAGATTTTGGCATGTATCCATCATTCATTCTGTAAATGTGTTCACCCTCTTCATTCATTCATTCATTCATTCATTCATTCATTCATTCATTCATTCATTCATTTGTCATGACGTTCTAGGCAGAGGAACACTCACGTGAGGACGGTAACACCAACAACCACAATGCAGAGCAAGAGTGCAATTACCAAGGTGGAACTAGTTACTCGTCAAGTTGTGGGAGAAGAAAGAGAGGTGTGCAAGGCAAAGTATCACAGAGAGTCTGGAATTTAAGATTGATTATAGAAGATGAACGTGGCTTTATAGTTTGAGGTGACTGTAGAGAGGATTTAAGACTGTCAAAACAAGAGTGAGTTTAAAAAAAAAGGTCATTGTAACCTGAATACGCTTCTGAACCTCATGTTTCCCAGTCTTTAAGCAAACAGACTCCAGTAGCAGTAAGTTTCTAATTGTGTCTCTCACAGAACGTCAAAGGGTACACAGTTTAAAACCTACTTCTGCCATTTCTTTCGATCTGTTATTTTTTACCCCCTTCTGCTTTCCCTGAAGCCTCTCTTCATGTTTCTTCTCCTTCTATACACAGCATCAAAATAGACTTCATCCCAAAGGCTCTTTCATTTTCCATTTCCTTTGCCAAATTTCTCCTTCTTTTCACCTCTTATAGGAGTTATTCTTGATATAATTCAAATTCTAATTTTTCCTCCACTGATTAGCATGATCTGCATAATAAGGCCCAAGAACTAGGGTGGGGGTTCTTATCCAAAGGGTTGAAGGACAGAACTGTATTTCAGTATAATTGGTTTCTCTTATGATCCTGTGCATTTTATTTTATGCATTTAGAAACTCTATTCTGGAAAGTGATCCACAGGTTTCTCTAGATTGCCAAAGAGGCCTGTGGTACAAAGTATATTTAAGAAAACTTAAAACTGGGGAGAAGGAGGAGTAATTGAAAATGGTAGTCAATATTTATTCATGTTTTTAAAATTTCTGATTCATTTGAAAATACTTGCAGAATGTGGGAAGCTGTGAGCAGTGTATGTGGCCAAAACATGGCATGAGGATGGAAAATGAGACACTGATCTGTGTGCCATCAGAAACAAAAATCACGTGCAAACAGCCACCATCCTGGGCATATAGTCGGGTCCTTTTCACAAAAAACATAAAGAGCTCATTTCTGTATTTTTCTTTCCATTTTCACTTACATTACCCTGCTAGTCTTCTCATTAGTTTTCTCAAATTATCTGTAGTCTGAATGTAGTAAAGAAATATTATAACTTACTAAAACTTCCGATTTCAAAGCAGATTAGTTCCTAAAGCCAAATTAAATGGAAATCGGCTGTCATAGTTCAAATATTTTACAGCAGTTACCTAGCCATCTAATTCCCTTCCTGTCTCCCCATTGCACCCTCCCTACATCTTCTAATACCTGAACTAGAAATCTTCAAGGGAGAAGATTTCTGACAGATATTCCTGGCAGGTTTAGTACTGCTGAAAAATCAACCCACCTGCCACCAGCCTTGACAGTTTATATAGTGTTGCTAGGCCCATAATGGTTCAGAGTATTTGTGAATATATTATTTTGACAAGTTCCTCTCCCAATTAAGGACCACACAAAATTCTCTATTCACAGTTAAAATCCCCAATAGTGTTATCCCCTGAGTAGCAAAGGAGTTTCATAAGGAGGAAAAAGAAAAGTCTGTAGGTTTTCAGGGGAAAGATTTGGAAAGGGGCACAAATCAGGCTGCTGCTTATTTTCTACATTAGTGGGTCAGTCTTCAGGGGCAGCTCAGCCTGCCAATTTGCTGTATGTTAAGTCACCTTCTGCCATCAGCTCCTTGGCAATGGCAAAAGTATCCCATAATACACAAAATTTCACTTTTATTAAGGCACCAGAATCCCAGTTGTTCTTACAAATGCAAAACTCAGAAACTACATTTCAACTTTTTGCTTGTTGGACAAATTGAGTATTCAGTTCTTTTCACATACTGACCATTTATCATTTGAAAATATAGGAATAGCATAAATAACTTTAAATAGGTTCTCATGATTCTTGGTCTCCAATCAATGAGGGCTGACTCTCCTTTCAGCAATTATACTAGCTTGCAAATATTCTATTTCCATTAATAATAAAATTCAAAAAGTTTTGAGAATGCTTAGTGTATACCGAATACTTCATTTAATGCATTTAGTTGTCACCAAAACCCTTTGACTTAGATACTAAGATTATTGCCATATCAAAGAGATTAAAATTGAGAAGGCTGAGTTACTTACTGAATCTAGTATCAGGCAGAGGGTGGATGTAAATCCAGGCAGCCTGGAACCAAACCAAGTACAGTTTTTGCTGTTGCCTGGTGCCTTAGATATGAAAGAGTCCTATATGTCAGTTAGTGCTCCCATCACTGTCTTGAAGTTATTAATAATTTTGGGATAAGAGGTCCTGCATTTGCACTTTGCACCTGGCTGCACAAATATGTAACCAGCCTTCTTCACACATTTACTCTTCATGCTACATTTTCCATATTTCACCAGCTAATTCATAGAAATATTAGCAAATCCCACATTCTCCTTAATGACTTCTGAGTGGTTTTCTTCCTGCCTTAACTGAAAGTTGGCTCTGAACAGAAGACTCAGCCTCTCTCAAGTGTCAGTCAGCACCGTCCTTGTCTTTCACCCATCATGGATCTCAGAGACTGGAAGGGCTACTGGTGTGGACCACGCTTCTCACTGGTACTTCACACCATTTCTCCACCCTTTTGTAAATAATTCCAGCTCTCATGAATACAAAACTCAACTAGGCTAGTTCTCTAACCTCATCCCCATCCTGCTTGTTATGATTGTTCAATGTTTTATTTATTTTCTGTCATTTACCTGTATACTGGGAACCTGGTCAGTGTTTCACCAATATCTCAATACCTTAAACTTCAGATAGACAGTCCTTTTAGCTATCACCTGGTGTCTTCATCTTTTGACCTCTAAATCTTGGATATATTTCATTTTTTTGCCTTTATAGCAATTTTTTGTACTATTCCTTTCTTAAAATTTTTTATTAGTACATGTTTGCAGTACATAGGGATGACATTCACTGTGGGGAGTTAGTACATGTACATAACACATCTTAATTCTTTTTACTTCCCCTTCAGCTCCCCCCCATCTCTCGATCCCTTTCCTATTTGCAAAAGTTCTATCTCCCTGATTTCTAAAACCTGGATATACTTCAAAAGCTAAATTTGAGAGCTGTGCATGGAGCCATTTCTTAAATCACAAATTCATAGTGTTTCCATTACTACTATTTTTATTCATTCCAATTGAATTGTTAATTTATTCTATCATCCTTCTCGGCCATGTTGGGACCTTTTATTCTTTAAGCCTCAAATTTTGCCCTGTCTTAGCCCTTTCCTTTCTCAACATCTCTTCTTATTCATTTAAGATATCATGGTCAAGTAGAAAGTTACTACACAGAAAACAAACAATCATAGTAAGGAGACAACCTGCAGAATGTGGGGAAATGTTTGGAAATTTTTCTTCCAACAAAGAACTACTATACACATAGTACTCAAAAGACTTAACATAAACTAAATAATTCAATCTAAAATGAGCAAATGGACAATACTCAAACGAACATATACAAATGATCAACAAGTGCATGAAAAGCATGAAAAAATGCTCAGTAACATCAGGAAAATGAAGATCCCGCCCACAATGAGTCATCATCCCATTACACCAATATTTATGCAAATACTCACATTCCATTGTACTTTTATCTTTTCATCATACCCTTCTGGCAAAATATCACCCTAAATTAGTCATAACCAGTGGTTTTTCTGGACCTGCATTTCCAAAGCCAAGCAACATGGGGCCAAGACAGACAGCTTTGACTCACTATACACTCTGGATCACCAGTTTCCAATGGATTATCAACACTTCCATGCAATTCTCCAAGGTTCTTTCAGTGTAGTTGCTTTTAGGTGGAGCTTCCTGGCAACATTCAAAGGCAAAGACTCTGAGTAAGTGATTCATAAAGGACTGATGGAAGCACAAAAGGTCAGGGAGAAAATGAGGCAAAGACCTGGGTTCCACTGAGTTCCAGGCTTAATCTCAATCCACAAGAGGCTGGAACATAAATGGCACCACAGATTAGAACCACCTGAGTCAAGGACAAAGCTGTTCCTCTTTCCCTCATCAGCTCTCCATTCCCTGGCTATAGAGATACAGAAACATCACCTCATTTGTTTCTGAGCAAGATGGCTACATAGCCAAAAGCAATTCTTGGAGGAGTCTAACTGTGAGTAATGTACAGCCCACCTTCACAGCAGCTGGACAGGAAATGAGATCTGGATGAGGCACCACAGTACTAACATTCGCCTGCTAATCTCTACTGTAATTATTTAGAAACATCCATTTTCCTTCTACCTACTAACCCACCACCCCACACTCAACACCTGCTACTACTTATGTCATTTTTTTATTATGTGCTGTCTGAGAATGATGTTACTCAACCTCAGAGAACATATTTCATTTTTGTATGTTCCTGAATAATATCTATCCCCTCAACTAAATTATACACTTTATGAGATTAAAGGCAAAATCTTTCTAACCCATAATATTACACCTTGTAGACTTAGAACAGTGGCACAAAGAAGTCACTTTAAGAATGGATGGGGCCGGTGAGATGGCTCGGTGGCATAAGCGCCTGCCTTGCAAGCGCGAGGGCCCGAGTTCGACTCCCGGAACCCACATACGAAAAAGGGGCTGGTGATATTGCTCAGCGGCATGTGTGCCTGTTGGCGCGCGAGGTCCTGAGGTCGACCCCCCGGTACCCACAAAAAAAAAAAAAAAAGAATGGATGGATTAACGATAGTTAATAGAGTAGTACAGAATCTACTACATGCCGGGCACTATTATTAGTATGAATATTAAAATTATAATTTCTGTAACAGTGAGCTAAATACAATTATTCCCATACCTCGAACAAAAAGTTAAGGAAACCACACAAGTTTTCCTAAGGGATTTGCAATATTAATCCAAGCAGTCTGACCTTATGGTCCCTGTGGTAATCAAGGACAAAACACCACGCAGCACTGCCTCTCAAATGAATGATGGAATGAATCAAGTTCAGACAAAATGGAGAGAGAGAAGGGAGGAGAATGGAGGAAGGAAGGAAGACAGAATACACATAGTTGCATATGCTATGTATGATGCACTTAGGAGCTTTTGAATATCTTATAGTAAACGGCCCTTTAATTAAACAATCTCTTTAATCAGACATCGCCTATTGCTCAGTTTATAGGCACATTTCCCAGCTCCAAATTTGTTGATTCCTCATGCCAGGTTGTAAAGACCAAGTTTATGGAAATGTCATTCCCCAATGTTCAGAACTAAGATGCTCAGAAAATCCAACTATGCTAGCTCTACAAGTAACCCCATCACTTCATGTATTTTTTAGTGGATGTGGTTATGATATTGAGCTTTTCAACAGACCAACTGTGACTACAGCAATAACAAAGCACTCAAGAAAAGGTGGTAGCTTCACACTGGGAAAGCAACAATTTAAACATAACTGGAAGCACAGCACCTTTCAAGAATGGAAGGGAATAGGATACTAATCATGTGAAACAATTTGGTTTCCTAGGTATCCAGATGGGAAATTTATAGTCACTGAGGTTTGGAAGGGAACTTGAAAGTCATTCTATTCTAACTTCTCAGTGGCATCTGGCTGTTTCAGAGACTTCATTATTTAAAATTATTTCTCCTGCACAAAGACCTCCCATTAATGAGTTTATTTATTATTTTTAAGGTTAAGATTTCAATTTGGAGCAGATGTATTCCACATCTTCTGCTGCTTTGAAACTATTCTTGATTACAGCTTTGCTTCATCAGATATACTCTTTGACAAATAATCTACAATGTCTAGTCATCATCAGAATGTAGGTTGAACCTCTGTGTGTGAGAACATTTTGCTCAATTTATTATAATTTCTGTTATTTATGCATAACTGGGATGGGTACAGCCTGGTGTAGATTTCCAAGGCGCAGTGTGGGAGGCACTGTGTGTGGACAAATCCTGTTATTTGCTAATAGAATTTGTCCACATACCTTCTGTCCAATCTACCCAATGCTTTGAAATATTTCAGCTGCTTTTCACTTCCTATTAAATCCAACTGGCAGGAATGTCAGCACTAGAACTCAACCCACAAACAGAAGCAAAACTCCAGGCAACAATATACAGGTGGCAAAAACAGTCATTAATGCCACCATAAAGCAAAAATTTCCACAGTAGGTTGCCAGCTGGAGAATTCAGTCACCATGATAGACTCATTTCTAAAGTAAGATATTTCATCTTCAAATGGATATTGCTTTATAATAGTGACTCCCACATAGCAGTTCTTAGCTGGGTGTGATTTTACTTCCTACAGTACATTTGGCAATCTGAAGAAATTTGATTGCCATCACTGAGTGGTGCTACCCATCAAGTGGATGGAGGCCAGGGATACTGCTACACAGCTACATGCGCCAGAAACCCCCATTATAGTTTATATCTACATTTTCCCCAATAGCTTCATGTGCTTATATCTGAGGCTTTGAGAAGGTGATTGGATTATGAAAGCGTACAGATGACTTGCTGGTTAGTGGGGTTTCGTCCTGGTAGGAAGAGGCAGGCCACTGAGGGTGTAGCCTGGAAGGACATATCTCCCTCATTTTGCTCTCTGCTTTCGGGACACCATGAACAGCTCACTTCCATCAGGCTCTTTCACCATGCCTTCTTCCCTGGGAGCCAACCAACTATGGACTAAAATATGAGCCAAAATATACCCCTCCTCTCTTAAGTTGTGGGTATTTTGTCCCAGAGATGAGGAAAGTGACTAAGATAGCACCTCCCAAACAAAATTTATGAAGTAAAATATTTTAGTAGTACCGATGTTGAAAGTCCTGCTACAAGACATTTCAGTCAATGTAATACAGCTGTATGGGAACACTGTTCTTCATCAGCAATTAAGATACAATCTACAGTGCCTGTTGGGGAACAAGTAGTTTAAATGCATGCAAACTAATTCAGTGTCATATTTCCATATTGGTGACATGTATGAATGCATTTCTCACTATGTATTTTAATCAGGATAAAAATAAGGTCCAATACTAAAGAGAAGAGCAAATGTAGATTCTTAAAAATGTCACTGCTTGAAGAGACTTTCTTAGTCCTACACGTCCAAACTTTATTTCCTAAAATATCAATTCAGCAAGATGCATGGGTATTGCCATGATGAAAAGAATGCCAAGTCTAATGACCTGGTGAAATATTGTTTTGAATTGACTGAAATACATTTGAATCTTGCAGAAATATTCAGACACTTAAAATATTTTTTTAAATTGTGAGACAGATCATGCTATGTTGCTCAAGCTAATCTTGAACTTGTGATCTAAAGTGATCCTCCCACCCTGAGAGCTAGGAATACCAGGCATGCACCACCACACCTAGTTTTTGTGTACATTTAAAATGCTCACAGGCACCACAGCTCTTCAGGAAGCGACTAAAGGAAAAAAGTAGAGTTTTTATAACACATTAGAGCATGAAATCTTTTACTTCTGTAATATCTGTTAATATTGTCTTAAATGATCAAGTCCAACCAGCATGTTTACAGGTTAAGAAACATGGTACAAAAGTTGGAGTTATTTCCCAGCATTTCTCACTAAGTAGGACACAAGGACCACAATAAAGACCACGTCACCCAGTTCCTTCTCCCACTCTACAGTGTTTCTTTTCATAGCTCTAGCTTTAAAAAATGTTAGTTACATTATTATACCATAGTATAAACTGCTTGGAATAAATCATTACATGTGATTGAACATGTTCAAGTCTGTTATATTTATATTTCACAACCCACACGGAGTTGCATTACTGTTTTCTCTTCTTCCTCTTCCTCCTCCTCCTGTTCCTTATTTTCATCATCTTGTCTTTCATCATCGCTACCAACATATCTTGAATATGAACTCAGTCTCTAATATTCTCCACCAGGCTAGGGACTTTGTTGCTCCACTGTTGAAAACAATCTGTGTCACATGGAAGCCATCAATCTCTGCTGAATTAATGAATGTATCATAGAACAAATAAAGCACATGAAGCATACAGAGGGTAGTTTGAAGGCAGAAGTACATATTCTTAAGAAAAAAACCTACTACACTGATGGCACTTTGCAAGTCATTTTTTCATATATTACTTCATTGAATTAGTAAGAAATAGTTGCCGTGTCAAATAATAGAGCAAAACAAGCAAAGAAAACAAAAATAATATATTCTTCAGGAAAGTTTATAATAGATACTACAGAATAAGTGAAAAAAATTGTGGTAATCATTTTCCACTCCCTGCTTTCTGCACTGAAAGACAAGTAGCTAACAAAGCCAGGCTGGACTTACTTTATCCTTCAGCATTTTGAATCACATTTGTTTGATTTTATGCCAAATGCCAATGATTTTCCTGGGTAAATCTTCTCAGTGGAGATCCAAGAAGAGACACTATGATAAGCAATGAACTTTTTATGACAATCTAGTTAAACTAGCCAGAATTAAACACTTCAATAGTTTAAATATAATTTTATTTTTATTTCTTATGGTGATAGTCAACTTGATTCTTAACTCCTAATTTCAAAAACAAAACTAGAAAGAATTCACTAGATGAACAAAGCAATGAAAGATCATCTCCAATAATTAAATCTCAATTGCGACATTATCTAGTAGATTATATTACACTGAAGATATTTATCAGTTCTTCTCTACCAGTACAGAGTCTGGCAATAGTTAAAAATGTGATCAGAATTTATTACAGATAATTATTGTATGAAAGAATTTCTCACTAGTGAGGAATGGTTAACACTAGGATATATTACCAATTTAAAAGGGCAAAGGGCCGGGGATTTAGCTCAGTGGCACAGCGCCTGCCTGGCAAGCATGAGGTCCTGAGTTCGATTCCTGGTACAAAAAAAAACCCTCAATTTAAAATAGCAAAATAAAAAGGGCATTATAACTGCAAACAGCTAAAAGTAGCACGTAATTAGCACGTTTCTAGATTTAGAATAAAGCTTTAATATCCAATCATTGCAAAGCATTTACAAAGATTTTAAACTACCTCAAAGCACATAGCAAACCAAGATGAAATATTCCTACTAATATCAGTTCATTGTCCATCATCTACTCAAATACCATTGTGCACCAATTATATAGAAACTACCAGATTCAATGTTGAAGAGGATGAAAGATAAGAGCGTTCTTATCTTCATATACTGACATATACTTCATATACTTCATTTGTCATATACTGACAAAGGATCAAATACTTTTAAAAAAGGAAACTCATGCACATGTGTACAAAATCACGTGAAAAGAAAATCCATTATAGCATTGCTCTTAAAGGTAAAAATTCAGAGGAAACATAAATGTTCATCAAAAGAAAAATGGCTAAAATAATATGAATTATTCACAATACAAAATATCATAGCAGCAGAAGGTAGATTAAAAAAAGCAACCCCAGGGCCAGTGAGATAGCTCAGTGGCATAAGCACCTGCCTAGCAAGTGCGAGGTCCTGAGTTCAACTCCCGGTACCCCCATATGAAAAAAGGGCCGGTGATATTGCTCAGCAGCATGGGCCCCTGCTGGCGTGCGAGGTCCTGAGTTCGACCCCCAGTACCCACAAAAAAAAAAAGCAACCCCAATACCGAGAGTATGAATGAATAAAGCAAGTTGCAAAACAAATATGACTACATAAATATTATATACTTATGGGCATTTAACATGTATAGAAATGCTCAGGGCAAAGGCCTGGAAATATGTAAATGAAATGAGAACAGTGGTTTCCACTGGGCAAAATACTGTAACTAAAGAGCCAGTAATAATAATAAAAAAAAACCCTTAGCTTTACCTGCAAGCCTCGTTCAAAAAATAGAACATATTAATATATTATTTACCAAGTGTGTGTATATAAGAAGGTGCTGATATAGATACATATTAGTATTACCAACACCACAGGGAGGAACATTATAAGGAATTTTGAATGAGTAAAATGGTTTCTTCTGAGAACATATTTTAGTATAAAAAATTCAGAGGAGGTCATAAGTAGAAGGTAGAAATATATAATTAACTATAAACATGCCCTAGTAAACAAAAATTAATTGAAAATGGTGGTTAGGGTTTTGAGAGAAGGGAGGAATGAGTATTCAGGGGATAGATAGGTGGTTAGGGTTTTGAGAGAAGGGAGGAATGAGTATTCAGGGGATAGATAGGAGGTTTTTTGGACAGTGAAACTAACTATTCCACTTGAATGTTGATAGTGAATACACAACATTGTGTATTTTCCAAATCTCCTATAAAATGTATAACACATTGAATCCTAACATAATTTGTGTGTTGTTATTAGTGATAATGAATCAACACTGGCACATCAACTGTAACGAATTTATTAATGTAAAAAATTAATGATAGAGAAACTGCATTTGGGAAGACAAGAAGGATACGGGAACTCTGTTTCATGTGTGATTATTCTGTAAACCTAAAACTGCTCTAAAAATAAAGCCTATTTTAATTTTTAAAATATGGTAATAGAAGAATGCCTGAAAGATAATAGCATAAATAAAACAATATTGACACGTTTGGTGAAAGATTAAACTTTTGGTTATATTCCACAAATATGACATAAATTTGTACATAGAGAGCTCTGCTGTGCCTGCTACATAAAGCTATTCAATATTATGATCTTTTTTTTTTGTGTGTGTGTGTGGGTACTGGGGGTCGACCTCAGGACCTCGTGCGCCAGCAGGTGCCCGTGCCGCTGAGCGATATCACCGGTCCTTTTTTCGTATGTGGGATCCGGGAGTCAAACTCGGGCCCTTGCGCTTGCCAGGCAGGCGCGTATACCGCTGAGCCATCTCACGGCCCTATGATCTATTTTATTTTTTCTCTCTTTATAATTTTTCATATCCCTTAAAGGAGAATTAGAATCATTACAGGAATGTAAAGAATAGAAAAATATCCCAAGCAGAGAGAACAGTTCAATCAATGGCACTGATTGTACGAGAAAGAGCCCTTCCTGGGACTGGAATAGAACATGCCGTGGCTGGAATGCAAACCCATGTCAAAGCAAATAGAGATGAAACCAGACTGCTAAAGTAGGATTAGTCTTCAAGTGTCCAGAATTAGCATTCAGGACATAAGTTATGAGAATCGTGGTGGCTTTAAGTATGATAAAAAAAAATTTTCTGTGCCTTGTGGAGAGGGATGGGGATGAGAAGAGATTCAAGAGAGGCTAAAGTATAACAGTTTGAGAATCAAAGTGAGTATATTCAAATTCTGGCTCTGATATTTTAGTTGGTATCTAAACTCAGAGCATACCTTTTGGGGGTTTTCAAGCCTAGTATCTTTAATAATAATAGTAATTACAATAGCAATAATAATAAACTAATTTAACATTTTTAACAGATTTGTTGACAGCATTAAACGAGAAAATGTGTACAGCTCTGTAGTTATCTCTGGAGAATTGATGATAGGACTCCCTGCAGATACCGTAATCCGTGGATATTCAAGTCTCATATCACAAATTGTGTAGTATTTGCATTGCACGTATATACTTCCTCCCATACACTTTCAATCATCTCTAGATTACTTTTAATACCTAGTACACAGTAAATCCAATTAAATAGTTGTTATACTGCATTGTTTAGAGAAAACAATGACAAAAAGGGGTGTTTTCAGTATAGACGCAGTTTTTTTTTTTTTCTTCTGAATAGTTCCATTTGTGGTCGATTCAACCCATGGATGTCAAGAGAGGATACAGAAGGCCTCAGGAGCAACCTTACTAAAATATCTCCTAGACAACATACACGAATATATATACAGTATGTGCTCTTAAAACATAACCATTTTGGTTAAAATGCTCAATAAAACAGTTGCTGCATTTAAGACCTAAGAATAGACCTAAGAATATTTAAGAGAATTAACCAGACAATAGGGAGAAAGTATGAAAAGTGATGGAGTTTGAGTTCTTGGAAGAACAGTGATGTTAGGGACAAAAATCAAAAGCAAAGGGAGACAAGAAGTTTGAGCAAAGAGTTTGACCACAAACAAGAGGATTTGAAGATACTCATTCAAAATCCAAGTGGAATTGAGGAGTAGTAAGCAATGTGAAAGGAAAAAATACTTTGGAACCCAGAGACAGGAGGTGATCTATGAAGTTGAGACATTTTAAATTGATTCACATAGGAAATATGTGTCCCAGGTTCAGGGAGAACATGCAGGGTAATGTCTAAGATGAAAGCAGGGGCTGCAGAGGAGAAACGTAGATACCACTCACAACCTGGAATCAGTGGGAAGTGAGTAGGAAGGAAGAGCTGGTTCCAGAGGGCCCTGGAGAATTTTGTCTGAAAAGCCTCCTGTTCCCATTGCCCTATTTATTTCTGTATGTTTCATCATCACACATCAGCCCCAACACCCTTGCAATCATTAAAGGCATCACACGTAAATGATCACAGCTTATTCATGAATAAGACTCAAACTGCTAAATAACAATGGTCCAAATACCCCTTACATTTCAGGATTTTCTGTTAGAATGAGAGAAAAAGAAAGGCCATTAAGAATTTTCTAGGGCCGGTGAGATGGCTCAGCGGCTTAAGCGCCTGCCGGGCAAGCGCGAGGGCCCGAGTTCGACTCCCGGATCCCACATACGAAAAAGGGGCCGGTGATACCGCTCAGCGGCACGGGCGCCTGCTGGCGCGCGAGGTCCTGAGGTCGACCCCCCGGTACCCACAAAAAAAATAAATAAATAAATAAGAATTTTCTGAACTATAGTACTAAATTCATTATGTAGATATTTAAAGACCCACAAACTAGTTTCTAAATACTGTATTTGCTCCAAAAATGTTTAGTAGTAGCAACTTGCCTTGTTTAAAATGTATTTTTCTGAAAATTTGAAACTTTGTCCTAAATGAGACATCTTTAAAAAACATAAGTCCAGAAGGCTAAGGTATGTGTTAAGACATATTTTGTTTTATAGGTAGGAGTTACATTAGGAATATATTAGGAATAAAAGTATATATTATAATATGCTGTATTGAGAAAGAATGTGAAGAGCTATAAGAAAACAGTAATGACATACCGAGAGAAAAAATAAAACGATCCTAAAATGAATATTTCTATATTTTGATATCTCCATTTCTTATAAAAATTGACTCTTTAATATTAATTATTATTTTTCACACCATTCTTTCAATTACCAAGTCAATGGACAACACTTAAATTTTTTCCTAATCATTTAAAAATATCACTTTTATATTAATTTTGCTCACTGGCATATTGCATCATTATTTATTTTATTCAATCCATAATATTTAACTACACTTGTAGAAGGAATAAATTGAATTACAATAAACTTTATCTTGCTATTGTCCAATTATTATACCACTAATTATAAAAGCTACCATGTTCATGGCAAGGGAAAGGATTACCAACATATATATATTATTTTCCAGAAATTTTAAAGTTAAATGATTCACTTTCTCTCCCAAACAATCTCATAATTTCCCCATTAGACTCAAATGGGTCATATGGCTTTATTCAGTGACTAATTAATATCATGTTCTGGAACAAATCTCTGACAGTGGTAAGAATAAAAGCCTAATTTAGAATATGAAAACAATGATTTAGGTGGCCATGGCCAGTGACTTTATTAAAAAGTCAATGGCAGCTAATTACAATTCCCGGAAGGTTGCTCCAGGGATCAATGGCTACTTAGTCTGTTTGGGTTTTTCCCATTAATCACCCAACTGTCCACAACTTATGGTTGTCATTCTAAGAAAAGACTTCAGAAGGTAGCAAAGAGCTGAAAAAAGTAATGACCATAAATGCTTACCAGTGTTTGGCACATGAGAAGTGTTCATAAAGCCTAGTTCATGATAATAGTAGTATGATACTACCAACTTTTATATGCACCTTGGTTGAAATTCAGAGAATATCCATATCAAAATTTTAAGAACCCCAAAATGTGGTATATCTGAAATGCAAACATCTGAGTGTATTACAGAAAAATTCTTAGTTCAGTTTCTAGACATGCTACGTGCCTAATAATTATTGAATAAGCACATGAACTCTTCAGAACCTAAAGCTGTGTAAGGTACAAAGGAGGAAGAATGGGAAATGGCGCTGCAGGAATTGCCTCTTTTGCTGTCCTCTGAGTTATAACCATTCTAAGCTGTGATAATTTGGGTATACTGAGTCCAAATAACATACATGGAGACAAACAAAATCTGCACTTTTCCAGGCTTGAAGACTCAGAAAATTCAGGACAGCCCCATAGCTGTCAAAAATAAAATAAAAGCAGAAAATGCAAAATTGTAATTTACTTTCACTTTGCTTTCCCAATGGATTAGATAAATGATTAGCAAAGATGGGGGAAGGTGAGTGTGGTATTTTCTTTTGGTCAAATTCAGATCTTCTATTTTAAATGTTGTGCTACATTTAAATATGCTAATATTAAACTCTGTAGATTTCTCTACGTTTTTATAGTTTTGAAGACAGGTGTGATAATATCATTAAGGGAAAGAAGATTTCCTAACTTACTTGTGAGAAAGTATATGTTCTTTGTTTTTCCTTCACTATATTTGCCCTGGCTATTTAAATTGTTATGCTCTCTATATTAGAATTTTTCTTTTCTGTTTTTCAACTGTCATTAATAGTGAACTTGTACACTATCTTGGGGAAAATTCTGTTATAATTTCATTTTTTAAATAGTACACAATGTATGCTGAGTGAGGTTTTTAGTTACCATCTCTATTAGGTAATTTTACCTTGAAGTTTGAAATAATTTGGTATTATACATTGTTTAAATAATATCATGACAACATTACAGCTATTAATATGTCTAGCTATTATTATTTATTCATAATAATGTCTACTGCAAATGAGTTAATGCCAAAATAACCTAGTCCTTAACTCAATATAAAATTATAGATCCAATTCTGTTATTACTAATCATCTTCATTTAAAAATGACACAAATTTCTACTTGTTCAGCATTATGTGAATGAAACCAACTCAAGATTATTTTCTCGGTTATATACAAAATGATGTTAAATCAAATTCAAGTTTATAAGCTTTCAATTTTCATATGGGTTATTAACCTCCATGTAAACATTTCATAATTATCAAAGACAGTAATTCTTTAAATGGTTTAGCAACAGAAATCCCCCCTCTACTTTTAATATAAAATCCTACACAGGTTTTTTTTTGTTTTGTTTTTTGTTTTCCCAGTAGCAAGGATTGAACCTGGGGCCTTCACACTGAGCACCATCCCCAAAGCATTTTTTGTTTTGTTTTGCTTTTATCTTTTAATTGTGAGACAGGATCTCACTAAGTCACTAAGTTGCCCAGGCTGGGCTTGAATTTGTGATCTTCCTCCCTCAGCCTCCTAGAGTGCTGGAATTACAGGCCTGCACCCCCAAGGCCCAGCTCTTTATTTTATTTTTTAACTGAGAGACAAAACATAGAGGTGAAGCTTCTTGCTATTGTTCTAGACAATGATTTTTTTGTTATCATACCAAAAGCACAGCCAGTAAAAGCAAATGTAAAAAAAATGGATGACATCAAACCAAAAAGAATAGAAAACAAAATAACAAATAGAGTGAAGAGACAACCTACAGGATAGGAGAAAATATTTGGAAACCATATATCTAGTAAGTAGTCAAAATTCAAAATATATAAGAAATTCAAATAATTCAATAGCAAAAAAAATTTAAACTACGTATTTTTAAAAAAATAAAACAGGTAGGATTGGTATTCTTCTTGGTTGAAGCCAGTGAACAGACCCCCTACTATAGCTACAATATTCTACTTGATCTCTCCAGTATTCTCTTTTCCACCAAAAAGCAAAAAATCCAGATTTCTTCTACCTTGCAATATGACCGTTAACTATAAACCAATGCAAACATTGAAGTCTTTGGTGTAATATCTGCTGTTTAGCAAATGTATCTGGATAAGAAGTACAGGAGAAAACTCTACAGTACTCTTACTTTTGTACAATGTTTTTGTAAATAATAGGAAAAGTAAACTCTTTTAAGGCTTTATTTATCAAGGCTTCTATTGCAGAATACAATATGATTAATAGATGATTCCAAAAACACATGGGATATTTTACATCCATGTGAGAGTAATCAATTTAGCTGATTATTCAAATACTTCTTCACTATAGATCTATGCTATTTTGAATAATTTTTCAGTATCAAAAGCATCCTGTATTTTTATATTTCTTAATATCCTGCAGCTTTTAAAAAATAATCTAGGGGCCGGTGAGATGGCTCAGCGGCTTAAGCGCCTGCCCGGCAAGCGCGAGGGCCCGAGTTCGACTCCCGGAACCCACATACGAAAAAGGGGCCGGTGATATCGCTCAGCGGCACGGGCGCCTGCTGGCGCGCGAGGTCCTGAGGTCGACCCCCCGGTACCCACAAAAAAAAAAAAATAAAAAAAATAAAAAATAATCTGATATAAACCTTGAGTAGCAAGGAAAGACAGG
This sequence comes from Erethizon dorsatum, assembly GCA_028451465.1. Lineage (NCBI taxonomy): Eukaryota > Metazoa > Chordata > Mammalia > Rodentia > Erethizontidae > Erethizon > Erethizon dorsatum. The sequence continues at coordinate 53,091,301 of CM051825.1, read as the reverse complement.
AAACTGTCCTATTTTGTGATTCATTTCTTAGTTGTCAGAGTTTGTTCTCTCTCTCTCTTTCCCTTTTCCCTGCCTTTCTGTCCTGCACCCCTTCCCCTTTATTTGGAAGATGGACTGAGTTAGGGGAGGTGTCAACCCATCCATCAACTACTACTTCTACCTCAAAGTCTTCAAAAGAATTGTTTCTACATATCTATGCAATAAAGCATACCATCCAAGGTCTCATTTTCTGTACATATGTCTGTGGAAATTTATAATACAGATTTAAGATTCTAGACATTTCCATTAAAGAGCTTCTTTATCTTTTTATTTATTATAAATAACTTTGTTTAGGCTTTCCTTTTTCTAGAGTCTCAACTTTCATAAATATTTATCCTAATTCAAATTAACCTACATCAAATCTTTTACTTTTAATACAATATCCTGGATATGAGTAAATGATTCTAAAACTAATATTGTCTGATACGAGATACATTCAATCCATTTTAAAGGTTTAGTTTATTAAATATTGTTGCTATTTTTGCTTATTTATGCTTATTTTTTCTATTAAATTTCACCGTACCTTTGTCAAAAATCATATAACTACATGTCTGTGAATTTATTTCAGGGATCTCTATTCTTTACCATTGATTTATGTCTATTCTTTAAGCAATACCACACAGCCATGAATTTTGTGGCTTTATTAAATTCTGAAATCAACTATTATACATTAAGATCGAAGGCCTATAAACCTCAATTAGAGTTAAAATATTCCTATGTACCACTATAATTGAAAAAATAAATGTGACTTACTGTTACTCACATAAATTTCAGGATTACAGTATTTCACCACTCTAGCCTTTTTATATTTTTATTGGACCAGCCTGTAAATGCCTATCCAAAACAAGCAAAATACCTGCTGAGATTTTTATTGGAATTGTATTGACTCTGTTGAGCAAATTGGAGGGAAATAATATGTTAATGATATCGAGTCTTCTAGTTCATGAACATAATATATTTCTACAACTGTTTAGGCCTTGTTGCTTTGTTTTATTACTGGTTTGTGGTTTTACAATAGGGATAATATACATGTGTTATTTAATATTTTGGTACTCATTTAAACTCAATTTCTTTCTTTCTTTCTTCTTTCTTTCTTCTATCTTTCTTTTTTTTTTAATTGGAGGCAGTTATAAATTTACCCTGTCTTCTGAAGCATATTTCTTTTTATTTCACTTTTAAATTTTTTTATTTAAATTTTTTATTACTACATGTTGTACTACATAATGATCACACACTTCATGGGGTGTTGGTACATGTACATAGCACATCTTAATTATTATCTCCATCTCTCCTCTCCCTTCCCTTAACCTCTATCTCTTGGTCCAATTTCCATATATAAAAGATCTATCTTGCTATTTCCTATTATCTTTCACTTTGCTCTTTATTTAAATTTTGTGTTTTTCACATAAAAGAAACCATGTGATATTTAAGCTTGTCTGATTTATTTCATTTAACATTATGGTCCAATGTGCACCCATTTTCCTACAGATAATTCATGTTTACCCTTCTTTATGATAGAGCAGTACTCCATTGTGTCTAAATACCACTTTTTTTTTATCCATTTATCTGTGGATGGGCATATAGGCTACTTCCAAGATTCAGCAGTTGTGAATTGTGTGCTATAACATAGGTAGGTAAGAGTCATTGTAATATGATGTTTTTAACATTTTAGGACAATACCTGTGAGGGCAATGGCTGGGTCAAATGGAAGCCTTCTTAGTTGGTATTTTTTATAATACTTCTTTAATCTCATTCCCAATTATTGAGTTATTCAGCATTTTTATGTCTTTTTGGTCCATCTTTTATACTTCACGTTTATCTGAGAATCCATCCATCTCTTCTGAATTTTCCATTTTATTGGAGTACAAATTCTCAAAGAATTTATTAATAATCTTCTGAATTTTGGCAGAAACTGTTACCCTTTTCATTCCTGATTCCAGTGATTTGGGTCCCTTCTTTCCTTTTGGTAAGATTGGGTAGGGCTTTATCTATTTTGTTTATTCTTTCAAAAAAAGCAGCTCTTCAATTCATTGACTCTTGCATATTTTTAGTCTCAATTTCATTATTTTCTGCTCTGATCTTTATAATGTCCTTCCTTGTATCAGCTTTGGATTTGGATCGTTCTTGTTTTTCTGGGACCTGGTTGTGCATCATTAGGTTGTTTATTTGGACTCACTCTGTATTTCTTATGTAGTAATTTGCAGCTATAAAGTTCACTCATGGGACTGCTTTCATTTGTTCCACAGATTCTGGTATGGTTTACTGGCATTATCACTTGATTCTAAGCACTGTCCTATTTTTTCACTGATTTCTTCTGTGACTCACTGATTTTTAAGTGGATATTACTTATTTTCTATGTGTTTGCACAATTTCTGTGGTTTCTTTCACCTTGGATTTCTAGTTTCATCACACTATGGTCCGATAATATGCATAAGATAATTTTGATCCTTTTGTATTTATTTGAGCATGCTTTATGGGCTAGTGTGTGGTCTGTTTTGGAGAAATTCCCATGTGCTGCTAAGAAGAATGTGTAGTCTGTTGTTGTTGGGTAGAAAACTGTAGATATCTATTAAGTCCATTTGTTTAAAGGTTTCGTTCAACTCTGATGTTTCATGTTGAATTTTTCATCTAGACAATCTATTTGTGACCACAGAGTATCGAGGTCCCTCATTATAATTGTGTCGTTATGTGTATGGTTTTTCATTTCCAGGAGTGTTTATTTTATGAAGTTGGGTGTGCTGGCATTCAGTGCATATGTTTATAATTGTTGTCTCCCTAATGTAATGTTCCTTTGACAAATACGTGAACTTCTTCATCTGTACTGATCAGTTTTGGCTTCAAAGCTACTTTGTATGCAACTAGGACACCTGCTCTTGCTTTTTGCCAGATTCTTACCATATGGAATATTGTTTCCTTTCCTTTGATTTTTAATCTGTGTATTTCTTTTGGGACTAAATGCATTTCTTGTATACTGCACATCATTGGTTTCTGTTTCTTGATCCATTCTGCAAATCTGCATCTTTTGTTTTGTGAACCTAGACCATTCACATTGAGAGTTAGTACTGAAAGCTTTTGAATAATTCCTGTTATTGTATTATTTTCCTGTTGCTGAAAAGTGAGACAGAAGATCCTATTCAGAAGTAAAAAGATTTTTTGTAGAATTTGATAAAGGTAACAGGGAAAAAAAAAAAAGCCCAACAAGAAATAGAAAATAAAAAAAAGAGAGAGAAGAAAAGAAATAATATAGTGGGTGAATAAAAAATAGAAAGAAATAAAAAGAAAAAAGAAAAAAATGAGTCCAAAAACAGATTTTTTTTTTTTCTGTATTTTTGAATCAGTGGTTTCCTTCTAGGATCTGTGGTTTTGGAGTCCAAAAAGACATGTTTTTTTTCAACCTAGTCTTACGGCCAGTGGATTTGTGAAGTGCGTCCCTATTCCAGACACCTCTTCGTTTACTTGGTCTGTGACGATATCCATCCTCACATTAGTGGATTGGGGCAAGAGGCAGTCGGATCTCAATCTGTGTTGAACGTAGGCAGCAGGGCAAGGATCCAAGTACTTAATCCTGGCAGGCACTTTCAGATTCAGCCCTTGAGCACAACTCAAGCCAGGCCTGACTTCTCACTGTGGAGGGCAGAGTCCATGTTCTTCCCACCCTGAGTTTAAACTTCTCAGGGTATCTCTTTCACCTTGCTCTCCATCTGTGGCTGTGTCCCATGGCTTTCTCTCACCCACTCATTGTGAGAGGGTAACTGTAGGAGCCTTAAAGTGAAGGTGTTTTTAAATTGTTCTGAGTCCCAGATGTAAATAATGCTTTCCTGAAATGGCACCTGATTAAGAATTCTCTGGTGTCACGGTGGGCTTCTGTACTTGAATTCCTCTTTGGCTGTTGCCTGTCATGTGGATGGAGGGATGGAGTCCCCTCAGAGCAAATTCCCATGGTGTTTTTGGAGTTTGCGATGGCCATGTGCTCTGTCCTTGTTTCTCCCTGGATCTCCCAGCCTTGGAAAATTACCTTGATTCGGGGAAACAAGTTCCCCTCCCAAGAGCTGGGAGCCAAGGAGAGAGTCCAGATTGTTTCCTTCTTTTCTCTGTGCTGTGATCTATCTTTCCAACTTCTCTATAGCTTCTAATTTTTCTCTCAGTTCTTTCCCAGTTCCCAGTGATCTGTTTTTCTTCACCAAGTTGTTATTTTCTGAGGTCTGGATTCCAGATCTCAGAGAGGATGAATTTTGCCACAGAACACCACTCAAGCATTTTCATCCTCCATCTGTATTTATTTCTAAATGTTATATTTCAATAGTTTGCTCCTGGTATACAGAACCACAACTAAAGTATGTTTAAAATTCTATAGTTGTGTGTTTTAAAAATTTCTATTATCAATTTCTCATTTCATTCTATTATGGAATAAGAACATATTAGGTAATATATTCTTTTAAATTTGTTGTAGTTTGCTTAACAATCCACATCTGGTGCATCTTTGTCAGATTTCATGTGTACTTGAGAAGACAATTCATTCTGTCTCTTGCCCATGTCTCACCCACAATGACATTTCAGTAGGATCTTCTCAGGCTTTTGTATGGAAGCCTGGTGGGCTATGTGAAGGAAGATCTTGTAAGAAAGTTTGGACTTTGCTAACTTCTGCAGCCCATAAGGGGTTCATGCTGTACTGCAGTCCCATCTTCAGTCTCGATCAATTTATGCAAAACTTCTGGAAACTTCCTCTTTTAATTATCAGGTTGTATAATATTAAGACAAATCTATATCATTTATCTCTGCTTAGACTTTCAGTCAGGAGCAGTTTCTGTAAATTGACTGAAAATGTCACAAATTTAAAGTTAGTCTGATTAATTTTTTTATTAAATGTGGAAATGATGCTCCTTCCAATTCTCTTCACACCTTAACAGAAAGTCTTGTGATTAATTTAAACTCATTGTTTAAAATAGAAAGTAAGAGCCGGTGAGATAGCTCAGCGGCATAAACACCTGCCTGGCAAGTGCGAGGTCCTGAGTTTGACTCCCAGTACCTGCATATTATTAAATAAATAAATAAATAAATAAATAAATAAATAAATAAATAAAATAGACAGTAAGTCCCTTACTGCCTACCCCTACAATATAATTGGCTACTCAATATTTTTGATAAAATAAAACCCACACGATTTTTAGTCATTATAAATTCTTGAAATATTACCAAATAATGTTTAAAAACAGTGACCCATGCATTTGGCTTTATATTTATGATATTAACTGCAAGGCATTCTAACATAGTTATTAAAAGAGAACAGATTTTTGGAATGAGATGGATTGGGCTATGATCATTACTTTCATCTCCATTAGTTAACCAAAGGTTGATAATACTGAAATTTAGACATCTCAAGAAATTGGATTTACACTACAATATTTCATGATTGTTTCCAGATAGCAAGGTAATGATCAGGATAATGATCTCTAACAGCTAACACATACTCAGAACAAAAAAATCCACTGGACCTTGGGCTAGAAATTAATATGCCTAAATATGGAAGTCTAATAATACCTTTCTTTTACACAATATCCTTGCTTATTGGGAAAAATGACATTGTAAACTAGATACAACTGAGTTCTAATCTCACCTATGCACTTATCAGAGGAGAAAACTTATATGAATCATTGAACAAATATGAGCTACACATTCCACACCTATGAAACAAGAATTTAAAATATATTTCCCTCAGAATAGTGGCAAATAATGCATGGATAATTCCTAAATTTTTATTGACTATCATCTTCACCTTTCATGTCATACAGCTTGAAAACATCAGATTCAGATTCAGTCACAAATCTAGTTATAAATCTTTGCACCTATCAAGATTAAAAAATCTTACTAATCCATAATGGATTTCAACATTCAAATTGCACAGTCAAAAGGAAACTCAAAACAAAAGCTTTTCCATTGTGGTAGCACAATAATTCCCTGAAGTTTTAAAAATAACTTCTAAACTCAATTTTATTACCAATTTTGTCTTTCCAAACTAATTGGGCAAACAGGAATAAATTTGATTTTAGCTATACTGATGCTATTATCAAGTATCGAATTAAACAATTATATAGCAGATTAGATGTCATCTGATATTCCATGTATAGATATTCTTAGTTCTTTATATTATTTGAGCCCTTTGGTTATTTTGATAATTTATTATCTACTGTTTTCTTAATGATTTGTCCTTCAGGTGTACCCATGAAAAGCTTAGGGATTTCTTTTAAAAATTAGTCTATCCCATAAGTAAAGAAATCTGCTGATTCCAGTCATAATTGGTCTGAGTCACTGAGGATTAATTACCTAATCACTTTCAGTCTATGAGAAGCATCACAGTGGTTTTGAGAAAGCATAGGTTTACTGAGTTTATATACGCCCTTACTATTTTTCTGAGTGGACTCTGGTCCATAATCTAACCTGTCTGCAATAATAAAATGCAATACAATGCAAAAACCACTAAATTCATCAATATGATACAAGTACGTATAACAAAAGAAACTCCAGTGTTTCAACACTATAGTAAAAGCTTTTTGCAGTAAAAGTTTCTCTCTCATGTAAGAGGAGATCCTGTGGGCACCAGCTTTCCTACCTGTGGCAATTCATCTATCTAAGACTTCTTCAGTCTTGTGGTTCCACGAACACTCAGGACTTACCATGCAGTCACTGGGAAGAGAAAGAAAACATAAAATAGCAATGCTCATTTCTGAAAACTTTGGCTCAGAAGCAGTACATGCAGTTTCTACTCTCATTTGTTTGTGACTTACTGCCACATGGTCACATTTAGAATGAAGGAAGCCTGGACAAGATAGTCCTCTTTTGTACATTCACATCCCAGCCACAGTTTTGCACTATGCACTTCTGCAAGTAAGTAGTGGCAGACAGCATGCCATCTTTGATTCTTTGACTCCTATAACTGATGAGGAAGACAAAGATCACACATAAGGCATGTAGCCCAACATGTGCCTCAATATGATCAAGCAATAAATGATAGCCGCTATTTAGGGACACTGATTGGCTTTTGCACTAAAGATGCTATGTCCCAGAATATCTAAGTTCTAGGCAAATGGGAACAGTTTGTCTAGGTTTGTCCTAGTTTTAAAATGAAAAGTCCCTTATCCTGGAAAAGCCCTCAGTTCAAAGCAAAGTAGGACAATTGGTCAACATACTACTGATATTAACACTATTAAAGTGTTATCATTATGTTGAATAAAAGGGAACACTTAATAAAGTATAATCAGCAAGTATATCTATGTATATAAAATAATAACTGCTTTGGTGGTATGAATAAAATATAGTACAGAAAAATACTCTGTGAACTTTTCAAACATTTTGAAAATGATTTACTGCAGATGACCCAAAGAGATAATTGAGATGTTCATGAGAACGATAGCTGTCTTCAAATGCACACAGGCAGACATGTGCAAGTGTTGCAATGCATTTTGAGTAGTCCCAAGAAGCTGAAGAGAAACCCTTGGGTGGAAGCTATGAAAAGTAAATGACACAATGTAAAAAAATTTTTTTTAAAAATAGACCTATTTAATCAGAAAACAGACTGACGTGGCAGACCCCAGAGTGGATATGAAAAGCAAAACACAATATCCACACCCTAAAAGACCTTCATTATATTGAAAGTGCTTGAAATATTATATTATTTTTTATAGGAATTATATTATTCCTTTAAAGGAAAAATTAAACCATAGGTGCATCAGTATGTTACATAATCCACGTTTCATGAAATTAAACATGCCGATTGGTCAGAAGTGGTATATTTGCTCACTCTTAGGGATTTAGAATCAGAGTAGATTTAAACTCATCTCAACTAGTCAGAACCAGCTGGACTAAGTGTGGCAGACATATCTTTCTCCAAAAATAAATCAAAAAGAAGAAGGACACGTAGATTCCGATCAGACATTCACCACACACACACACACACACACACACACACACACACATACACATATACACACACACGATCAATTTGCTATTATGTATAATCTGGTCTACATAATGAGATAATTATATTTTAGGAGCAATTTTCAAAATTAATACCAATCAATCCCTTTGAATTATTACAGATCTGGAATTTGATTATTAACCTACCATTATTAGTAGCATCATGGTAAGGATACTTGTCAGACAATATTTAGTTCCTACAAATCTACTATCAGATAACTAGATAAATTTTAAAAATGAAACCAATGCTAGCCAACATCCTGTACAATTATGTTTCTCCTGATGAATTTCACATTGCATTGAATTTTTCCTCTTGAAGATCTTTATGCTTCAAATATTAGATTAACACAGGTTACATGAAATTTATTTTTATCCTAAGAGTCTATGTTTTTCTTTCTTTTAAGACAAGTATGATTTTAAAAAGCTAGTTTTCTGCTACATTAAAATTCTACTAAATTATAAATTTCAAATTAGATTTTATGAAATCAAAACATAAATATATTTTTAATCTTTTGAAATCATGCTGATGATATGATTATTAAAATGCATTTAAGCTAAGGACTATAAAATATTAAATTATTCTGCAGAAATTAAAATATAGATTGAATTGTTTATTATGCTCTATCTGCATATCCTCAACTTATTATGTACCCCTTGTACTTAAATGAATTTGAAGGAAATGAGATTATAGGTACAATTGTTAATATTTTGAAATGTTTCATAATAATTTTCAAGAAACCAATACATTAAGTATAGCTATATAAAATCACCTTCATTGCAGGTAAAATGTCATCAAGTATCAGACATTTTATATAGTGAAAAGCATAGGTTGGCAAAAAAATTGCAATATATATTTATTTATTTATAAATAAATTTAAAATATAAAAGTTTGCAATATATTACATATCAAATACATATGTAATAATATAATTTTAATAACATTCACAATGATATGGATACATTCAAAAGGTAATTTTACATATTTTTCATTGTATATTAAATGGAAACTTTCCTGATGGCTAAACATCACCATAAAAATGTGGAAGCAATTCTACTGTACCTTTTCTTAAGGAGTTTGTTAAGCACTAGTACTATGAAAGATTTTTATAATTAGGTTTTTCTTTAAACCATTTACCAAGAGAAAAGTTGCAGAGCTTACATGAAGTTAGGCCAATTCTACCTTTGTATTAATTTTGTCCCTAAATCAGCCCTGTCTTATTTGGTGAACTGAGACAATCCCCATTTGTAATTGCAAGTATCCATTCATAATTCAGCAAAGATAGCATTCTTCTATTTCTTTCTCTTACTCTTTCGTTCTTCTTTCTGCCTTTTGGAAATATCCAAGTATCTCTAAGAACACAATAGTTTGAATATTTTGCCTGTGTTATTGCCATATTGACATTATAATACATTGCCTGTGCATCCTATAGAACAGAAACGGCCTTATTTTTCATTTTTGTACAAGTATCTTAACATGCATATGCTAAATTGTATTACATAGCTTAAAGTAAACTCTGAGACAAAGGCAACATTGTAAGTAATTTTAAGACATTAAGTCAAAAATGTGTATTTTGAGATGTCTCCGTTTTTATGATAGCAAAAACATTTTTATAAGAATATGATCATATTTATACACAAATCACTTACTAAAATTAATTTGCTGTGAATCATCTTTCAGGTAAATGCAGTTGGGATTTAAATTTGCTTGGTTTGAAGCATACATAAAAAGATATTGCCTTTGTTTTTGAACTACTGGTATTTTCTTTTGTTATTTTGAACAAAGTTATTAAATGCATGCAGTTAAAATTTTCTAACATTGCAGAAGGGCTTATAATAAAAACAAATAATTTCTTGCTGTAGTTTCTCCACCCACAGCATTCTCATTTAGAATCAAATACAAACTGATTCTGTTTGACTTTAGGTTCTTCCTGTGGTTGCATATGTCTAAATTGTATGCATATGCAGTATAATTGTGCCTACATATGTACAAATGGTATCACAAACAGTCTTTCTGCCACGGTAGTGGCAAGCTTACTTCACATATTTCAACATCATCTCCACCTTTCTTTTCAAATTATTAATAATATCACTTTCCAGTTCCTTCCTGGAACTTTAAATAACATTCTTAAAACTCAGTTTTGCATCTTATCAACCTAGCCAATATACACTTTGGTGCCACAATTTTGTAAAATGAGGACATGAACACTTTTTCCCCAGTTGTTTTCCCCACTTCTGCTCACCATATATCTCTTTGCTTTTATCCCTAGCTTTAGTTTTCTATTCTGTGGATTTAAATTTCATCTTCTTTACTGTAAAAATATTTTATATTCTGTATTTAGCCATCATTATTGTTTCCAGAAGATAAAACTCATTAAAACTGCTTACATCTATACAACCAGGAAAATAAGGCTTATTATTAACCAATTAGGATGCTAAGAATACATTTCTTTCTTTTTTGTTATAATATCCTAATTTTTTATTATTTTGTACTTATTACTGTTTTTGAAATACATTATTATAAAAATTTTAGGTTCACTGCAAAATTAAATGGAAAATAAAAATTAAATGTATGGAGTACCCATGCCTAGCTTCCCTCATTATTAACACTCCACACTAAGGTAGCTCATGTTTTACAATTCATGAACCCACCTTAACACTTCATTTTTCACTCAGAGTCCACAGTTTACATAGGGTTCACTTTAGTTGTACATTCTATGGTTTAGCCAAATATATATATATATTTGCACTATAAATCTGGTCTCCACCTATTCAGCACCTCCTCCCTCTCAAACCCTGATAACCTCTGCATTTTTTTACTATCTCTGTAGTTTTGCCTTTTCCAAAAGGTAATATACTCGAAACTACTAAGTCCATCACCTCTTCAGACTGGCTTCTTTCAGGATATACATTTAAACTTCCTCTATGCCTTTTTGTGGCTTGAGAGCTTGTTTCCACTTAACACTAAGTCACATTCCATTATCTGGATGTACTATGGTTTGTTTAGTCATTCATCTCCTGAAAACATCTTCATTGTTATATCCTAATTATTAAGTATCCTAATTTTCAATTGACTTAGTGGAGAGAAGTTTAAAGTTATTCAACATTTTAAATTTCACCAATTTCTAACCCTACTCTCAGCGTTTTCCAAGTTGTCTATCAAACTACTGATGTCTTTGATTTTCCTTCTCTTTGGCTGCCACTGTGCTGCTAGCATCTTGTATTTGCACAGCACTTACAGCTTTCTTTATGAAAATTCCTCTGCTGTTTCTCTGTGATTTCTCAATTCCAAAGTTTTCTGAGTCTTGAGCTAATTGTTTATCTTACTGAAGTACATTTTCAAATCTTCCGAAGGAGGAGTTGGTGGCTAATGTACCTTGAATTTTGCCCCGCTTTTTTGTCCTCATATTTAACTGACAGTTGGGTTCAGTACAGAATTCAAGTTTAAAATAGTATCCCTTCAACACTTTAAAGTAATGAGCCTAGTAATTTCTACCACAAATATATAGTGCTGTTAATGTGAACATCAGGCCCTTCAGTTCAATTCTTAGTATTTCAGTTGCAACCTCTCTGTCTCTCTGTCTCTTCCCCTCCTTCTCTCTCTATTTCTCTTTCTCCTGGTTCTTCAATTTTTCTATGAGCTTTCCTTTTTTTCTCATCCTCTGCTTAATCTGTACTCTCTCGAGAAATCTAAGCAATCAGATGTGGTCTATCATTTTCTTGTCCAAACCTGTGGTTTTCATTCTTACTTTTAGTTTTCCTTTGGTGATTTCTTCAATTCTATATTTCTGTCTACATGATTTTCGTGGAATCATATTTTCATATATTTTCAGAGGTTTTTAAAAATTTTTTGCTAATTATTTATATTTTATTTTTCTTGGCAATTTTTGGATGAAATTTATATATTAACCCATCTGATAATAACTAGAGGTGATTTTATTTGAGCATTTTATGATCATTATGTACCTTTAGGTATATTTAACCCTTGATTTTTTTGTTTGACTTTTTGGATTTTTTGTTATTTTAGTGGTTACTCATTTGTTTTTGTTTTGTCATATGTAAGAATGAAGCAACGAAAAATAAAGAAAGAAAAAAACTGACTACTTAGTTAATAAATGACCCTGAAGAGAACAAAGAAGCTTCATTAGGAAGTCATACAACATGACAATAGAGAACATAAGCTCTAGAATCAAAATGCTGGTATTAAAATGTTGTCTAGCACCTAATAGCAGCGTATCTGGGAAATATGATTTCCCCGAGACTTGTTTTCTTAATTTACAAAATATAGATAGTAATCATACTACCTATGGGGTTATTGTGAGTCTTAACTTACATAGGATATATAAGTGACATGAGTGACATAAGATACATAACTGGTACAAGAGAAAGTGCCTGTCACTCTGGGAAAATACTTTGAATAAAATCAAAAGCTGTTCACAGTTTTGTATGCAAAGAGAACAATTACTGAAACAAAAAATGACATTGATTTTCCAAGGTGAGATTTTTCTACTCAACTGTAATATATAAAATATTAAGTAGGTGGGAATAAATGTTTTATGTCTAAACTACTAAAATTATGATGCTGATTTTTTCTCATGTGGATCTTAATGTCACATAATTTAATTACATCCTGAAATTATTTTTAATTCCATACTTTGTTTCAGTATGGGATTTTCATGAAATTATTTTTTCAACATATACAGACATATTATGTTTTTCATATGCAGATGTTATGTTAGAAATAAACCAACCTTTAAAAGTGCTCAGGGAGTGGACCACTCAGGGGGAAAAAAAGAGAAAAAACTCTTGGGGAAACTGGATGTTTCATTTCCTATACAATCACAGACATCACTTTGTGATCATGAGAAATATGGTGTGATAGAAAAATGCTGGGTGTGCATACCCAAAAACTTGGGCTAAGTTCCCTCCTCTCACTCCTGTCCCCAGTTCCTGTCACACACAACTTGAGTTTCATCTCTTCATTTGTAGATTACATTCAATTTCTCCAACAACTTGAAGAATCTGGAAGCTTATGTACATGAATTAAAGAGATGCTTTTGTAGCATCTTTGGTAGAATGTACAAATCAGGAATCTACTTTAATATTTTTAAGAATTTCATCTGATATGATGCTGAGCTTTCTTAAAATATAACTCCATATATGTAAAAATTATCCAGTTCTCTGTTGTTCTCTGTAAAAACTCTCCAGTTCTCTAAGATGAACTTTTAAAAGAAACCTGAGGGGAAAATGGTAGCAGCCTTTCTAGATGTACCTCCAGGAAAAACCGGACATTGTTTCTATAGGTTTTCTGATTAGTATAGAAATGGTTATATTGATCGAATAAACCTGTGGTAAGTTTCATAGGGTCCTTTTATCATCTTTACAAAAAAGTACCTTCCAGAGTTCTGTTCAATTCAATCTCAACAGAATTAAATATGCTTTATGGGATATTAACAGTGATGATATTCATGTTTATCATGAAAAACTAAAAAGATTTATCTTGCTTCCAATCTCACTCCAGTTGAATGCATTAAGCTTAGAAGAGTTAGAGTTAAAAATAGTAAACTATTACGCTAATAAGAAAAATACTTTTAAGTGTCAAATACCTTCAAGTGTTAGGGGCATTTATATATGGATAGAAACTTTCATCTGACATTATATTACTAAAAAAGGTAATAGTTCCATGTTACTGATAATTAAAGTATATTTAAATGAATGTTAAAGTTTGGTCGAGGCCCTATTAGTTCAATCACTTGATGCTATTTCTTACGACAGGATGTTGGGTTTGAGTTTGTGTGATTTTGTGTGTGTGTGTGTGTATGTGTGTGTGCTTGTTACTAGGGATATAACCCAAGGCCTCATGCACACTAGGCAAGCACTCTACCACTGAGCCACATCCCCATTTTTTTGAGAATTTACAGTCCTCCTGCCTCAGCTTCCCTTGTAGCCTTATAACATGTAGCCTTATAACCGCCACACTCAGCTGCAGTATTGCCTTTTTAAGGTCTTCTTTCAGCACTGTCATCTTACCCTTTCTATTTTTTTCAAAGCACTTCAGTATAAACTATTGTTTATTTCTTTACTCTCTCCTACATGAGAGCAAGTGCCACAAATTAGGATATTTTATCAGTATTATTCTCTCATTCCTAACTATCATTTAGCACAATGCCTAACATACAGTATGATCTTATTCCATATTGTTAAATAAGTAAAGGAAGATCAAGTCACAAATTTAACCTATTTGGGGCATATTCTTTTGGTCTTCTTTGACCTAAAGGAGCTTAGAAAATTCTGTTCAACTTCTGTATATAATTTGTGTAATAACAGAGATTATATTAGCTCAGGGAATACTGTACAATCTCAATTGCTTAATAGAGAAAAGTTTATGTTTTATTTATATAATATTCATAATTGATCCCCTGGTTGATGGGTGGCTCTTTTGTGTGCTGCTGAAACATTAGAGTACCTTTCAACATTTATTTTTCTCACCTGTAAAATAGCAATCATATACCTTCTCAAAGTTAGTTTGTTTGATGTTACTATAGAAATATAAATTAGTGTTCAGCAGCTATTATTATTTTTGGTGTATTTGCTAAGGCTTTGCTCTTTTCTCCCCCATACCAACACCTCCCAAAAAGTTATCAGGGAATAATTTTAAATAACAAAATTTCATTTGTCATATATGGAATATGTACTATCAAGAGATTATATTTTCTGAATTTCAAAGAAGAATCTTTCAGTGGGTTTATTTGCATAACACCTCAAAAATTTCAGCAAGGACAACTAAACATTCTTAAAAATGAAAATGTGGAAATTAAAAAGTAAATGACTTATTGAATCATGGGTATAAAAGATTTCATGATAACAGCACTGAAAGACAGCAAGGGATTGGAATTAAATGAAAATCAACATTAATTTAATTCACTATGAAATTATTTAGGTGACTTTTGTATGCTTATGGAAATATTTGTAACAGGAGGAACCATAGATTTTTTATGTAGGATAGATTTTGAGGTCAGATCGTCTTGGGTTTGAATGCTTATTCTGCCTTGAGTATATATATGGCTATGAGTATGATTACAGTTGATGTGGGCTTCAACTTTCGACCAGTGTTGATTAATAATCCTTACCATGTCCAGCTCAATAGGCAGGAAAGGTGAAGTGCTTGAAGTACAAGCACATTGCCCAATATACAGTGCATAGTTCTGTCACAGGACATAAGGAAGATTAATCCCCCTATCGCCACCTTCACTCCCCCTCAGTCTTATCATTCCACTTGTTATTTGTTAGCCTCTCTTTTCAACCTGGACTTTATGTGATCACTGTTATCTTGAATCAAGAATTCAGCAACCTAATTTAACATTACAATTATCTTGTGGATTTCCAACCCTGGCTGATCACTTCTTTAAACTTTACCCATCTCATCATGGAAATTATTGCCAAAGAACATCACGTTCATTTTCAAATGCACCAAAATTACAACAATTCACTAATATTCAAGAATCCCCTACCACCCTCAACATACACACAGCTGTGTTATTATTATTTTAGTTTTGTATAAACATCTTTTGTTTCTCAACAGTATGTTTTTCTGCAAACGAATCTTCAGAATTGCAACAATATAACACAAAGGTACTTCCCCCGCTGACCTTGATTCCCTCAAAGAGAAATGATCTTACCCTTTCTCACTGTTTTTGCACATTGTGTGTTTATGTGTGTGTGTACAAGAACATCAGTTGGTCTGATGTTATAACTCACATTAAGGATTAAATGTGAAGCTGAGTTTTTGTGCGAACATTCAAGTCATAGCATCCATCACAACCACCAATAAACATATACACATTATCATATTCAGAGATAAAATTGGGTGTAAATCATATGATGTAAGTTTAATTATATTAAAAAGTCATTTAGAACATATTTTATCTGAAGATACTAATCTATCATGTCTGTAAATCACTACAATTTGGTGTTGGTATTCTTGTGCATTGCCTGCATGTGTTACTAGGTATATATTTGCCTGTGAATTTCCTTGGAGGGTGTGTGTATGTGTTTCTCTTGTCAGTCCTACCATTTCAACACTTCTAACGAAAGTTTTTTATTTCATCATCTTTTCTAAGTATGGAAATTATTGCATGGCAAATTTTATATATACTTAGCATATGTTTGCATAAATGATATTTTTCCTATCCATCATACATACCCTATATGTTTCCTTAGACATAAATCTCAGCTCCTAAACACACTGGCAGAAGACATGATCACACCGGACTGAATATATTAATAAGCCTGTTTTAGATGGACTTGGTATAACTAGGTCAGAAATTCAATGTCATTTACACAGTTTTGAACCTCATTAATCTAGGCCAGAAACAACAGGACTACATATTTTTCTTAACTTGTGAATTAGAGCATGAATACAAATTCCAAATGTATTTTTCAAAATAATGAGAAGGATTCATGATACACATTGTTGGTTTTTCAAATGCAAAAACATGTCATTCTTTATAAATAAATGTGCTTTCTGAAATTAAGAGAGCTTTATGACAATATCACTTTCTAATAGCATGATTAAGCATTCATAGTAATATCACCGAACAACCTTCAGTGGAAATAGGAATACTTGCAAATTGATCAAGTGATAATTATCTACTTTCTATTTTTTAGTGTTGGGTGGTGATTTTTAACAATATATGCAAAACATTTTTAAAAAGCAATTGCTTTATTGACATATAAATATGTACCATTTATTATTTTCACATATACTTCTTGGGATCTTAGTATATTCATATAGCTGTGCAGCTGTCCCTATATATAATCTTAAACATCTTCATTGCCCCAACAAACAGAAACCTGTAACAGTTATTCCATTTTCTGGCCCTAGGAAAGGACTAATCTATTTCCTGTCCCTGTAGATTTGCCTAGTGCAGACTTCTCTTAAAAATATAGTAATACAATATGTGATTTTTGAAATTGGCTGCTCCCCATACACTGTTTTCAGTGTTCTATGTATACTACAAAGTTCGATACATACCACATGTTATAGGGTCTGGAGCTACATGTTTCAGACACTGAAGATACAACAAGCAGTAAAACAAACAACACACCTGCTTTCAGAGGCTTGCATTCTAGTATCAAGAGAAAATCTAAAAGCTGGTGCTCAGTGCTGTGGAGAAAATAAAGTGGTGAAGACAGATGGGTTGTGCTGACACACAAAAATTCCTGTAAATCAAATAAATCATCAGCATCTCTCTAAGCTTCCAGGACATTTTATTTTAAAAGATTCCTTTCTAAACTGATATTATGTTTTCACTACTGTTCAAAGTGCCCAGCAGATTTATTTTGCTCATTTTCTTGCCATAAAAATAGTGCAGAACAAATGAAAGACTATAATGTCTCCAGTGCTTGAGACAATATTTTCTTTTAAAAACATCACGACCTGCAACATAGGGACTATCTGTTACAACATTAGACAGCATTCAGGATATAATAGTGTGAAATATCTTTAGGGACATCCATTCAAATCTGTACTTCTACTTTGAATAACTATAATAATGCTCCTTAAGAACATTACATTCTTCTAAAACACTACATGTAATTTAAAGACATGGTAACCTAGTTGAAACTTTATTTGATATCACCAAACTTACTATAATATGTAGAAAAATATGTCTAAAATCAAGAACAAAAAATATTTGGAAATTGAAGTGCAGATGCCCATAATAACACATTTCCGAATAGAAAAGAAATCCTTTGTATAATTTTTCTACAATTTTGAATCAATATCAAAATATGATTCTAACTTGATGTATGTCTGCAGACTTTGCCAGAGCCCACTCTTAGCCACATATTAAGGAGCCCAATTTAACTCAACTTTGGCAAATGAAGACATTGGCTTAGTTCCTTCTTTCAAATCCCTTTCAAGCCAAAGTTCAAAATATTACACTTTGTTTTAGAATTCCCACTTCTGCTGAAATCTTGTTCTTGTTCCTTTTTTGGGTTGAAATATAGTAATTAGTCATAATGATAATGTTTGGCTTTAAAGTATTGTATCAAGTCCTCTGAAATTAGAACTGTTATTTTAAATTTATCCGACAGCTATTTTGAATAAATTGTGAAATAGCATATTTTAAAGTGGTACCTGAAAATAATTTCAAAGAAAATCATCACTCTAAAAATTGTATCTAATATGACTTCTCTTCCTCAAACCCAACTTTTACTTAATTATTCTATATTGTCATGACAAGGCTTAAGGGAGAATCTTAAAATATGGCAAGAAATCAGAATTGTAAGCAGAAAATAAAATCACTACTATTCAAAGCAACTTCAGATGAAATTCACGTTACATACAACACAGAAGGAAGTATACCCAGATTTTTAATACAAAAGCTTGTTTATAAGCACCCTTATAACTGCCAAACATCACCATTCTGTTCATACGCCATGTGTCTGGTTCCAAATATAAGAATGAAAAGTAATACATTACTTCTGGATATGCAGGGATCGTAATAACCTTTAGAGCCAGATTTGTACTGGTTATAAATGAGTTATTGTGCTAACCAATATCTAATTGATTGGTTTTATTATAATAATTACAGTACTCATTATCACAAAAAGAGTAGTTCTTCCTCACTAAGTGTAAACACTGAGTGAAGGACTTAAATAAGCACTTTACATATATCATTTCATTATCTAAATTCTAAAAGTCTGAATAATAATATAGCAGTTGGCAGTAGTTCAATTAATCTTCATACTTTATGAAGTAGTTTCTATTATCTCCATTTTACAGATGAAGAAACTGAGGCTTAGAAGTACTAAGTAATTTGCAGAAGTCATGAACATTCAACTTAATAAGTAGGAAAGCTAGAAATTGAATCCAGGTTCACCTGAAATAAAGTTTATGATCTCATCCTCTATAGATACTGTTTTCTGTTAATTATTTTCCTCTTTAGTGTTGAGGGTCTTCTATCTAAAATATCTGTCATCTTAGATCTTGATTTTTACCTTCTATTTGAAATATGTGAGATGTGATCTATGTTGGAATTTTAAAGTATTTACAGTAAAAGACATACTATCATTAATCTCCCCCAAAATACTCCCCCTTGCTGAATACACTTATCCTATCATTATTGCCACTTTCTGAAGCAGTTCTGGAAGTCTATTATGAGGTGTGATTTAAAAAAATACAGTGAGTGCTGCTGCTGAGTACCATCCAACAAAAAGGCAGGCTCTTAAAAGCATTACAACATGTCTTCATCTACCTTATTCACTGGATCTGGCACCATGGGACTCCTGGTTCTTTCCCAAATTCAAAATGACTTCGAAAGGTAAACATTTTGAATGAAGTCAGACCATGAAGGCAGCCATGACAGAACAACTAAATACATTCAGGAAAGAGGATTTCCAGAAGTGCTTCAGAAAGTGGCAAGACTGATGGGATAAGTGTGTTCAAAGTGAGAGGAAGTATTTTAAGAGAGATTAACAGCAATATGTCTTTTACCATAATAAGGTTTTTAAAAAAAACTTTAAACATTCACTGTATATTTTGATTGCATTTTGTAATTATGAGTTCCTTTCTTTGATGCCCATTATCGTGCTGTATTTGATTCTGCCATTTCATGGTCCCAGCTTTGATGTCTATGACCTAACAGTTTAAGATGGCTGTACATCCCTCTTCCTGATACTTTTTCCTATGATACGTGAGGAATAAAAACATGGTTTGAAACCGAATGATCATTTGATTCTTTTTAAAGGGATCTATGATATCAATTTCAACTCCTGCTGAGTTTTGGACATTTTTATGTATTTTAAAAGATAGATAAAATTTAATCGCCATATTCATATTTTAAGTGAAAAGTAGTACAGTATGGAAGCCATGAAATGGAGCCTCATTTTTAATTTTTACTTATCCAAATAGATACTGAAATGAGAAGATTAATGATTTTAAATATGGCTGTATAAATCAATTAATATATATTGAACATCATATTCTCCTTCAAGCTTTCAGAGTCAAAAGCTATCCTCTGTTTAGGTATTTCCTTTCCAATTAGAACTGCATTACGTTTTACTTGGAAAGGAAATCCACTGATTTTTACTGATTCGTAGTATGTAATCATGTTTCTCCCCTCATAGCTGAACTCCTTGATCAGAGCTCTTATTTGTAAACAACAAAATCTGAATTAAATTGGCTTATGCACAAGAAGGGAGTCTTGATGCCTATTAATGAAAAGCTTTAAGTTCTGCGTACTGTCAGTTTAGAGACTCAAATAATAACAATCTGCCTCCATTTCTATCTTTCCTCTTCTTGGCTTTGTCCTGTATTCTCTCTTTTCTTAATCTTAGTTGCTACATGGTCGTTGCCAGCATGTTCAAACATATTTTAATTGTACTAACAGCTCAAAACATTACAAAAAATCATTTCCTAGAACTTTCTACAAATTCTCCAAGTGGTCATTTACATGGTTTAAGCCACATGACTATTATCCTTACGTAAATCATGTGGCCAACAGAGGAAATAAATGTATCGCCCAAGAAAGTTATGTAATCACCTAAATAGAACAAATGACTGAGTACCACCTCCCAACGTGCAAAGACTGAGTTGGTTTTGCAGGAAACAACAAGAGGCCATCAGAACCAAACAATAGAAAGGGAGGAAGGAAGTTAAAAGGGAAGAAAGGAAGGAAGGGTTTGGTTAAAACATCATCACCCACAGAGTTTTGGGTAACTAAGCCTCTGGTACAGTAGAATTTTTTGCAGTTCAGTGTTGTGTACCTATGCACATATTCTTGGGCAGGTGACCCATAGAGTTAATGAGATCCTCAATTGAAACCTCAGTTTTCAAGTCTAGGTCTAGGTCTATGTCCACATTTGGAAATGCCTACGGAAGTCCATTAGGATACAAGACTGAGAAAATGTAATAGTATGAAGAGAGTCTAGAGGTATTTAAAAGCACAGTTTTACTTTGCTTCATGTGATTCACTCTGGGATACAAAGGGATTCAATCTTAAGGAATTAGTATAAAATGCCAGCTTTACTGTTACTGATGAGTTATTCTCCTTTTACCTCATGCATCCAAGGGAAGATATGGGTTGTTTGTTTTCTATATTTTTAAAATGTTATTCTATTATTAAAAAGTATTCAGCTACCTTAAAATTTTTACATCATGTTAGGAACTATGAAAAGTTAGTTCAAATGACAGTCTCTCTAGGAGTTTGCATGCTAAACAGACATTCTTTCACCCACAGCTATCTTTGCAAAGAGAAAGAAAATAAAAAATCTAGAACTACATGCTGATGAATAAATATGGTTGTCAGATTAGGAGAGCTGGAAAGGTGAAGTAGAAATGTTATCTTCTTCTAGATATTTGTGAAGTTTTAGTAACCTCAATCATTATCTGTTCATATTGGCACCAAAGCCAGAAAAAAATGAAGGAAAGAAAATAATTTTAGAATAATAACCATGAGTCACATTGTTATTTTATGACCATATGTTTCATGAAATTAGCAGGTTATTAAAGCTACAGAATTTGGGACATACATAATATTATGTATTTCAGCACATAATTTCTTTTTTTTGTGTGTGTGGGTACCGGGGGGTCGACCTCAGGACCTCGCGCGCCAACAGGCACCCGTGCCGCTGAGCGATATCACCGGCCCCTTTTTCGTATGTGGGATCCGGGAGTCGAACTCAGGCCCTCACGCTTGCAAGGCAGGCGCTTATGCCACTGAGCCATCTCACCGGCCCATTCAGCACATAATTTCTAATCATTAAAAAGTGTTAAGTATATCATTGTGTATGTAAATCAAATTCATTCAAAATAAAATTGATGCTCATGTCACCTGAATGAAAGGTGAGAAAAACTTAATGACCTATAGATGTTTCTGAGCAGAAAATAAGATCTAGCTTTTACTTTAACACTTTATTTAGTATCAAACCATTATCTAATTTTTTAAGAAAACAGAATACTAACAGGTTTATTTCTTAGATGATTTCTAGAATAACACAATCATATTCAAATGAATTTAAAGGATGCATAAATAAAGTTGCAGCCCAAACTTTAGAGTCTATGAGGACAATGATGTTATTAATTTAGGCACAGGAGGGGAAATTTACAAATCAATGAGCTACAAAAGAAGAAACTACAGCAACCTTCTAAGTCTACATCAAATCAAATTTACCACAGTCTCAAATGCTTCCAACATTATTAAAAGGTATTCATTTTAAATTCATTGTTTTTTGTTTTTATATAATTTTGCCACCATTAACACACATTATGAATACAATTAAACTACAATAACAGAATCTTGAAACCTCTAAAACCTCCTTTTCCTTCCTTCTATTATACTTGGTAGCAGCAAACAATTACCAGTCAGTTAAAGAATTTGTCTTCCAGTCAAGGGAGTGGAGAAAACTGGTAATGGTGGTCTGTAAAGGGGACTAGGGATGGAGGTAAGCACATGGCCCAAAAAGAGATGAATAAAAGAAATCTAACTGCAGTAGAAGAGAATATTAATGACAATAATGAATAGAGAATAAAACAGATTACATGTCTATAACCACTGGTTACTTGAAGGACCAAGGACAAGACAGTGTAGACCACTGATGAGAGTTTCTTTATTAGTTCTAACAATGAAGGCTACTTTTAAGTTATAACATATTCAAAAATGTATAACAAAAGAAAAGTATGTGATTGATACCAGGCTATGTGTAAATAACTGCTACAATGTGTGGTGTCATCTTTCTTTCTGCTCTTTTTCTTTTTTTATCATTTCTGACACATGGTTCTTATTTAGTTCTTGGTATGTTGTGGAAACACCTTGAAACTTTTTTTAATAAGAAGAAAGTAGCCGACTATGCTTCAGACCAGACATAGTTCTGCCCAATGAAATAGGATTGTGGGTTAAAAATGGAATGAGAGAGGTAGTTTGATACAAATTGATCAAGGAGAGGAAAACATATCTGAAGATATGTTTTAGGAATTCTCTTTATTTATTTTATTTATTTATTTATTTATTTTTGTGGGTACCAGGGGTCGACCTCAGGACCTCATGCACCAGCCGCACCCATGCCACTGAGTGATATCACTGGCCCTTTTTATGTATGTGGGTTCCGGGAGTCGAACTCGGGTCCTCGCGCTTGCCAGGCAGGCGCTTATGCCACTGAGCCATCTCACCGGTCCAGGAATTCTCTTTATTAAACCTAGGTGCTCCATCCTCAGGAAGGCTTCTGTGGAGACATGCATTTTTTCTATAGTTTTAAACTAAATTTTATTTTCACCAAGTGAGTATATAACATAATTTAAAGAAGAATTAATATTTCCAATTCTTTCTTCTGAAATGTATTTTTATATTCTTAATATATTGCCAACTCATGATAAATTTCTTACATATTTACAGATAATAATTGTCACTTCACATATAAATTTATTAAATTTATATTATTAAGACTATTCTGTTCCCTGCAAACCTAAACTTTATACTTCAATGAGTACATTTCTTTTGTATTGATTTCACTATCTCCTGAGGTTAAAAAACTTCTATCTAATCTTCCAAATGCTTGTCAATTGTATGTTTTCCTTTTATTTTAAGAATGGCTGAAATACATTGAAAATTGACTCGCTTCAATTTTTTTCTTCCTCCACAGGACCCCGTTTTTTCAACTTCAATTTGAATAAATTATTCCCCACTGAAATCTAAATTTTCAGGTTAAATATACAAATGTCACTAGAAATTCATATGTTAAAGAGTGAATTTTAGCAAACTGAGCCTATCTGAGCAAAGATATTGAATTCTCCCTCAATCTAATACACCCACTCTCTTAATCCATTTTCTGTTGCTAGAACTGATTATTGCACATTGGGTAATTTATAAAGAAAGGTGCTAAGTTCACAGTTCTGGAAGTCCAAGAGCATCGTGCCGAAGATATCTCTTTGGCACTGTGGCCTCCTGCTGGGTTATGATATGGTAAAGGGTATCACTTGCCAAGACAAAGAAAGCATGCCAGAGAGCTAGCATGTATAACAAAGCTAGCTCTCCTGTGATGACCTGTTAATCTATTCATTAGCCTCGATAACTAATCACCTCTTAAAGGTCCTATTTTAATACCTTACCTAGGAGATTAAATCTTCAGTTGAATTTTGGTGGGGACATTCAAATCATAGCACCCACCAGACCCACTGATGAACATATAACATAATCATAGTCATAGAGAAAATTTAGTTGTAGGCGACATGATTCATAGTGATCCACATAGTTTGTGTATCAAAAATAGTTTAATATATTTTATCTGATAATAATAATCTCATCATGTCCTTAAAACCACTTACTACATTTTAATTATGCCTTATTTGTTTAGCATTAAAGTCCATCCTCTCAGTCTCTGCACTTTCCTTTATTAAAAAATGATTTGATAGAAGATGCTGAAACAACCCCAGACATACTAAGCCACCTTATCTTTGACAAAGGTGCCAAACACATTCGCTGGAAGAAAGATAGTCTCTTTAATAAATGGTGCTGGAAAAACTGGCTCTACACATGCCGAAGATTAAAACTAGATCCATATCTTTCACCATGCACTAAACTAAATTCAAAATGGATCAGAGATCTAAATATTAAAACAGAAACATTAAATCTGCTGGAAGGTAGGATAGGTAAAACCCTTGGAGACATTGGTGTAGGCAAAGACTTTATGAATAAAAACTCAACCGCACGGGAACTATCCCAAAGAATCAATAACTGGGATCTCATCTTATTAAAAAGCTTTTGCACAGCAAGAGAAACCACCAACAGAGTGAAGAGACAACCCACAATGTGGGAAAAAATGTTTGCCAGCTGTTCCTCAGACAAAGGATTACTATCGAGAACATATAAAGAACTCAAAAAAATCAGACCTCCCAAATTTAAAGACCCACTCCAAAAATGGGCATCTGAGATGAATACACATTTCTCAGATGAAGAAATACTAATGGCAAACAAATATACAAAAAAATGTGCAACATCACTAGTCATTCGAGAGATGCAAATTAAAACAACACTGAGATACCATCTCACCCCAGAAAGAATGGCTACTATTAAGAAATCAACTAATAACAAATGCTGGAGGGGCTGTGGGGAAAAAGGAACCCTTCTTCACTGTTGGTGGGAGTGTCGACTGGTACAGCCACTGTGGAAGTCAGTGTGGAGATTCCTCAGAAAACTAGGGTTGGAGGTCCCATTTGACCCAGCTATTCCCCTTCTGGGCATCTTCCCAGAAGAATTAAAAACATCGTACCACAGCGATATATGTGCACCCATGTTTATAGCAGCACAATTTGTAATAGCCAGATCTTGGAAACAACCCAAATGCCCATCAACTGAGGAATGGATAAGAAAGATGTGGTCTTTTTATACAATGGAGTACTATTCAGCCATAAAGAAGGATAAACTGGAGACTTTTATAGGTAAATGGATGCAACTCGAGAAAATACTCATAAGTGAAATAAACCAGAAGCACATGTGTAAGCATCGTATTATCTCTCTAGTATGAGAAACTGAAAGAGTAAATAAGATCCAAAATGTACAATAGATATGGTGAATCAAAAAGAAACTGGTCAAAAGGAAAGAGAGACTGGAATAGGGAAAAGAAAGAAGGGAAAGGGAAAAAAAAATTGTATATATATATATATATATAAGATGGTTAAGATAGATACACTACCATTTTTACTTAGTTCATTGAAGAGTAAGGTTTGTGCCAATAATGTTTGGACAATTGAATGCTAATGTCTGGTGTCCTGAATAACTAACTTAAAGATAGTAATACGTAATGTATTAACCATTGTTACCCTCCTATTATGTTGGTTTGAAAATTTGTTCTTCTTTTGATTTGTTTTGTTTTTTCTTCTCTTTAAAATAAAAAAAAAAAAGAAATAACCAAAGTTAAAAAAAAAAAAATTCCAATCAGTAAGCATAATAATGAGTATCAGCCCTACCTGAAAATGCTTCACTATGTATTGCTTTCTTTGGTGAGTTACTTGAAGATGAACTTCTCCTTGTTGGTCGATTGTGGACTAGACAAGGAGTTTGCAAAGCAGAGCCTAAAAGCCAAGTCTGCACATTGCTTGCTTTGTGAATAAAGTTTTATTGTAATGCAAAAAAAAAAAAATGATTTGAACATACAACGTGGTCCATGGTAGATTTTCGCCTAAGACTATAGATGTTCCATTCAGATTTGATGACATTTTCAAATATTTACATAAGATATATACATCCATGCAATCGCCCTCCCAGTCAGGTAGTAGAGTATTCTCTTCACTCCATAAAAATCCCTCATGCTCATTTGCATTCTACCTCATCACCAAAACAGGGAGATGTATATTTCAAAATATTTACATATTTTAATTTACATAAACAAAGACACCAAATACATCATCACTGAGCCCTTTATGCAATATTTTAGCAAACACTAATTTTAAATGATCACTCTTTTGTATGCACTTTTTCAAGAAAAAAAATATAAATATCATTGGACACCCACATGCATTTGTACAAATTTTGGGTAGAATTTAATACAAAACAAAATTGACTTCAAAGAACTTTTCCTTTTTGTGTTGAGAGGGAGAATAGGTGAGAGGACAGTGGGAGCCCAGAAAACATTCATTATTGTTCAATATTCAGAGCAGCAGGGGAGGAAAATTAAAGCAGAAGAGTGGAGAAAAACAGCAGCAATACGTTTAAAATCAGCAAAACTCCTTTGTGGAGGTGGAAGAACCCAAGGGGAATAGAATCTTAGAAGGTCCTATCTCCTTGATCTTGCTCCACTCTGTGAGTAAATATAAAATGGCAACACATTTATGCTGTGAGAACCCAGAGGAAAAATAGGTAAATAACTGATGGAAATACAGCCATCCTGCTGCATTGACAGAGGAGGTAGTTCTAACTATTCCTGAGTTTAAAGCTATTTTTTACATTTACTTTTAATGGACATATAAAATATAAAAGTTATACACGTAGAATACAATCTAAGGTTTAGGTACATGAATATATTGTATATTTAATCAAGTTAAATACATATCTTTTCAAATTCTGTACTTATGTTTATGATAACAACATTCAAAATCCTTTACATTACTGTCTTATATAGACACCTTACTGTCCAATAGCACAACACAACTTTGTGTTTCTAATTGTAACTTAGAACTCTTTGATAAATCTCTCCCCAACCCTCCTTCAACACCGACCCCCATCTGCCTCTGGTGACCATCATTCTCTCAGCTTCCATGAAATTAACTTTCTTATATGCCAAATTTGAGTGAGATCATGTGGTATTTGGCTTTCTGTGGCTGGTTTATTTCATTCACTTCACATAATGATTTCCAGTACCATCCAAATGGTCATGAATAACATGGTACCATTTCTTTTATGGCCAAATAAAATTCCATCCTTTATGCACACCACTTTTTCCTTACCTATTCACCAGCTGATGGACACTTAGGTAATTTCCAATGATTGTCTTATACGGTGTTACAATGAGCATAGAAATGTACATGGCTCTTCCACATACTGATATAATTTTCTTTGGACATATATCCAGGATTGGGACTGCTTAGTCACGAAAGAAGTTTAATTTTTTTTTAAAGAACTTCTCTACTGCTTTCCATAAGCCTGTACTAATTCACATTTCCACCAACAGTGTGCAAGGTCCCTTTCCCCACATTCTTGCCGGCACTCATTATCTTAGTCTTTCTGATAACAGTCATTGATACTGGGGTGAGAAGATATCTCGTGGTTTTGATTTGCATTTTTCTGACAGTTAAATTGAGTATTTCTTCATCTGCATATTGGACATTTGTATGAAGTATAATCAATAATTATGGTGAATGCTTGGATTTAAATATTTTGTTAGAGTAAAAGACCTATTGTCATTAATCCCTCTTAAAATACTTCTCCCTTTGGACACCCTTATGTTATCATTCTTGCCACTTTGTAAAACAGTTCTCTAAGTTCTTTTTGTGTCTTTAGTTATGTTGTCCTGGCTGCTTTGGTGTCCTGAATTACTTCAAAATGTTTATCTTTCATGGTCTTTTTGACTTTGGGGAAAAGCCATAAGTCTCAAGTTGCCAGATCCAGTGAATAAGGTAGATGAGGACACACTGCAATATTTCTACACTCTGCCTGTCAGTTGGATGGCACTTGGCAGTAGCATTTGCCATCTTTTTTATTACACCTTGTAAAGATACTCAGGCAAGATGACTTCCAAAACTGCTTCAGAAAGTGGGAAGTACAATGGGATAAATGTGTTTGACATGAAGGGGAGTATGTTTAGACTTAACGACAATGTGTTCTTTACTGTAATTAATTATTTAAATATAGTGTATGTTTTGATCAGCCCTTATATATGTATATCTCATTCTTAAATTATGAGTATTTTGTGTCTTTTATTTTTATTTATTTTGTTTTGTTTATTTTTCAGTACTTGGGATCTAACCTAGAGCCTTCACACTGAGCTATTTAAAATTTTTTTATATATATTTCAAGGCAGGGTCTCCCTAAATCTTTAAATTCCCCAGGCTGGGCTCCAACTTGCTATCCTCCTGCTCAGCCTTCCAGAGTCTTCGGATTACAGGCTCATGCCACCATAGCCAGCTTTCAGATGAGCTTTAGAAATTCCTTGGATATCAACTTCTTGCCAGAGGTAGTTTGCAAATATTCTCTCCAATTTTGTAGGATGTCTCTCCATTCTCGATAAAGTCTCAGAGCAGCTGGGGCCAGCACAGTCTTGGGAGGTAAATGAGTAGACACCAGGCCTACTCCAAAGGTGGAAATGCCTGAAACTGAAGTCTGCCTCCTTGGCATACAGTTATGCCAGGTGCTGGAAGGGTCAATCTACTGGGGCCTCCTGGTTTATGCATGGAACTACGGTATTTTCCAGAAGCTGGGTCTCACTGTGGCTAGTCAGGTACTGAACTTGCTCCCCAGGGGGTGATCCTGCTCCCTGCTCTGACTATTGGTGGCTGCAGTCAATACTCTCGTGCTCAGTCCTCAGGAATCACCTTGCTGTAGGTGTTGCTGGCTTTGCTTAGCACTGTGCCGGCCTGGTACTCGGTTTCACATCTAAGGCCTGGATTTAATTCTTTCTCTTTTTTGAAAGCTATGCTGCTTGGAGTTGGAGGAGGAATGTTGGAAGCAACTCTCCTTCCTGCCTTCTTCACTAAATCTTTTTGTCTTGTTATACTGAAAGCAGACGCTGTGGTCTCTCACCTGATTTCCTCAGCTCTGGTGAAATTAGTTTCAACCCATTTGTCTATGAAGAGCAGATTGCCAGAGAATCCACTCAGCTGCCATCTTGCTCCGCCTCAGTTAAGCCAGGTTTAGACTAGTTTCCTCATGCAGCATGCTAAATGTCTTTATCCCACACTACGGATTCCCAGAGTGCCAAATACCTTAATAAGCAAAAAAACAAAAAAAGAAAAAAGAAAAAAAAAGAGAAGAAGAAGAAGAAAAAAAAAAGAAACAATAAAAGTAGCAGCAATTGCTTGTCAGCTAATACTAGGTAGGAACTGCATGATATCCCACTCTTTCAGTGATAAATATTTAAAATTGGCAGCCACATCACAGGAAAACAAGGAAGCAATCTGACAATTTGGCAACATCCCCACCTAAAGATTAAGGAAAACACAGTACAAGTAGAATGGGACATTTGGCGATTGTGATTTCTGGATCTAACAGATGTTATTTCCAAAACAAATAATTTCTCAGAAAGCAAGACAAAGCAGGAAAATACAAAAGTATAGTGATGAGCCTGTAAATATAAGGTGGTTTTGGACCAAAATACTATAAGGACCACCCTGCAAAATAGAAGACAAATTTGGACTGAATAATAGAAGAACCAAATCAAGCCACTTTTCCAAATCAGTGTGAAGCAAAGGAAACTTAAAAATTCATTATTGATTTGCACAAATGTGAAGTAAGTTGACTAGCCAAATCAGAAAAACAGGAAAGACAGGTTTTGTTTTGTGTGCACCTACTTGGAAGTGGAAAATGCTATTATATGATAGTATATATAGTAAAAATTTCAGTCTAGCCTTTCTCAAGATAATATGTTTAAAACACCTAATTAGAACATCAAAAATTCTAATTATTTTTAATAAACCAAAATCACACCCAGAATCAATTATCTACTATTCTATGCAAGTATGACATGAAGAAATAACATAGCTTTTCTGTTCATTAAAGGTAGTTTCCTCTACCTCATTGTATTCCCAAGGTGTGGTATAAGCCTGGTACATAGTAGCTTTGCAATAAATTATATTTAATAAATGACTATCATATAAATACATTACTATCAAATATATATGTGTATATATATATATATATATATATACATATACATATATATATATAATTTTATTTTGTGTCCCAAACAAGTTTGCATTGTTCAAAGGGGGAAGAAAGAAAAAAAAATAAAAGACTGTTCTCCTTAGAAAGAAGTTGCTATAATAAAAGAAGTAGAAAAAGAAGTAGGGAAAATGTGCTGAAAATATCAGTCATGAAATATGCATGACTATTCTAAAGAGAAGAAGCATGTGTTCTTTCACTTTTTTCATAAGTATTGAGTAATCTACAAGATGATGGTCAATTTATTAAATACCACTACACAAAAAATGGATGATATGCCCTGCTATTGAGAAAGCTGTCTTCTACAGGAAAGACAAAAACATAATTATAATTCAATTTGGAAAATGCTAGATTAGGACCACCCAAAATATTATGGCAGCAAAGAGGAATGAGAACCTTGTATAGGAAATAAAACAAGCCCCTACAAGTACACAAACATTATCTCACTAGGAAAAAGAAATAAAACATATCTGAGAGGGTTTTCAGTCTGAAGTATAAGGAAAAAAGAAAAATGAGATAAAAAAAATCTACACTATTTTGACTCTCAGAAGTACAGTATAGGTTTCTTTCTGTTGAACCTGAATGGTGAAGACTTCGCAATCATCCTGGATGTGTATCTTATTTCTAAACAGACATCTAAGGCAACAAAGGTGATAAAACTCCAAATTAGCTACACTGAAGTCCACTAACTCTCAAAATAGCTGTACTCAAATTTTGGATACAAAAGTAATATTTAAAATGTTCAAAATTTATGAATATATCCAATATAAAAAAATAGAGCAGAATCCAAAAATTGAGTGAATCACTCATTACTGGTTTTATTTTCTAAGGAAGGCTCTAATCTGTGCTTAGCCTTTTACATTTCTTTCACCTTGCTCCAAAACAAAATATTCTTTTAAGTTTGGGATGCAAATGTTCAGCAAAATTTATGCTTATAAATGCTTAAATTTGTTTTAAGTATGTTAAGAAACCATCTGCCTCATAATTATTTTTAAAATACGGAGAAGAATTTTCATTTTAAAAACCATATCAAGCATACAATAGTTCTCCTCTGTATTTTTCAGAACTAAGATTAATTCACCACTATTCTATTTCCTATGAGTCCGATATTTGCTAACATCTTAAATTTTTAAAAAGTACATATTATAACAATGTTAAGAAAACTTATTAGGAAAAATATCTTTAATAAATCTTTCAAAGTTATGATAAACTATGTCACAATCTGTATATAAATTACTTCAAAAGTTTCCTATTTCCAAGATGTAATATACTGTGTATTTTCTGAATCCACTTCAAAAAACATGAATTTAATTTCACTTATAAAAGACTAAAAGGAACGTACTGGAGACTTTTTTAAGCTACTATCATCAAAATAAATTCCAAAAAACGTAGAATTTTTAGATAGCAGTACTTATAATATTTTAATTTTAAGAAACTTTAATATTTCAATAATTTTGCTTTTAAAGTGTATTACTAGAAAATAGTGAATGTTTCTTTCTTGGTTATTTTTTCTAAATTATGAAATATTTCAATCATATGAAAATGACAGAATTTAAAAGAAACTTTGCCCTAACTCTCTTCCTTTCCTTTAAGAAATAAAACACTAAACAGTGCGAAAATAGTTAAAAAATCAAAGAATGTAACTCACCAAAAATGACAACTATTTTGAAACCTGTAGGTATAAATGTGGTCGGCATTTTACATTATTTTGTTATAGATTAAAATTTATTAAACAAGTTGGTTTCTGGTATTTTATGGTTCAAAACATTAATTAAATAAAATTTGTACATTTTATTTTGCAACTTATAAAAACTCAATATTGGGTTCTAAGATTTATTTATTCATATTATCACATTTTGATTTGGTTCATTTATTTTAACTGCAGCATAACTCTTTCTAATATGAATATGAATAATCTATTAATTCATTCTCTTACTGAGACATATTCAGGTTATTGAAGAGGCTATTAATACTATCAGCAATTCTATGATAAACACTTTCATAAATAATTTCATACCAAAAGTAACATTTGAAATATGTATGTAACATTCAAAATAACTTAGGGCATTGATTAATCCTCATAGGTTCTTGAAACTCAAAATTAGCTAGCCATAGAGCAAATGGTATTATAACAAGGAATATTAACTCAATATTTGTACAGAGTGTGAGAATAAACAAATATTTTTCTATATGTTCCCAGAAGTTAAATTGCAAAATCAAAATATTTTTAAATTTCTATTTTTGCCATACTGCCAAATAGTTATCATAATTTCTATGTGGTTGGTAATTAGTGAGGTTAAGCACTTTAACATGCTTACTGCAATTATATTTATTCTTTCTTTTTTTTTTTAATGTGGGTACCGGGAGTCGAACTCAGGACCTGGCACTTGCCAGGCAGGCGCTTGTGCTGCTGAGCTATCTCACCACCCATATTCTTTAAAATGATAATTCATAGGTTTTGTTCATTTTGATCTTTATTAGTTGGTATTTATTTATTGGGGTGCAAGATCTCTTCGTGTATTCAATACTAATCTTTTAAAGATATGTCCTCCCTGATTATTTCTTGAATTTTTGCTGTGATATCATTTGTTTACATGCCTTTTTTATTTTTAAGAGCAAAAAATAAAAATAACAATAAAACAGTTTCAAAACAGGCGAGTAGGGCCAGTGAGATGGCTCAGCGGCTTAAGCGCCTGCACGGCAAGCGCGAGGGCCCGAGTTCGACTCCCGGAACCCACATACGAAAAAGGGGCCGGTGATATCGCTCAGAGGCACAGGCGCCTGCTGGCGCGCGAGGTCCTGAGGTCGTCCCCCCGGTACCCACAAAAAAAAAAAAAAAAAAAAACAGGCTAGTAGGAGAGTAACAATAATTATACATTGCATATTATCTTCACAATAGTCATCACATGATTTTTGTTTTTTCTTTTAGGTTTTTTGTTTTTGTTTTGGCTTTAATTTGTGTTACTGGAGATTGAACCTTGGGCCTTTGTACTAAGCTATATCTCCAGCCATTTTTTTAAATTATTGTTTTGAGACATGGTCTTGCTAAGTATTAAACTGCCCAAACTTGCTCAAATTTGAGATCCCCCTTATCACTCTTTCACAATGCTGAGATTGTGGGCATGTACCACCCACATCCAGCTGTTGCATGATTTAAAAAAAGAACATGATTTCATTTTGAATGACACCTAATAATTATACATATTGATGGGTACTCTCTGATATTCAATAGATACATACTGTGTATAATGATCACATCAACGTAATTGATATATTCATAATCTCAAACATTTATCACTTCTTTGTGTTGGGAACATTGAAAGTCTTCTTTACTAGTTGTTTTGAAATATACAATTAATGATCATCAATTGTAGTTACAGTATTGTGCAGTGGAATGTTACAAGTTCTTCTTCCTATCTAAGCGCACTTGGATGCCTTCCTCATGCCTTTCCACCGCAGCCTAACCAGTGCTGGTAGCCACTATTCTAGTCTCCACTTCTATGAGATTGGCTTCCTTAGATTTCAAATAAATGAAAACAAAAAGTATTTGCCTTTCCTTTTATGCCTAATTTATTTTGCTAACATGATGTCCACCATTCCATCTTTCTAGAATTTCTTTCTAATTTATGACTAATATTCTATTGTGCATATATGCCATATTTTTAATTAATTCACCCAATTTAGGCTCCTAGGCTGATCCTATATCTTGACTCTTGTGAAAAGTGCTGCAATAAACATCAAAGTATTGTTGTCTCTCCCATATACTGATTTCATTTCCTTCAAATATAAACCAGCAATGCAAGATACATACTTAATTTTTGATAGATGCATAATCTTTGCTTTCTTCTTTTAAAACCAATTGTTCCAAATGTCTCTTAAATCTGCTCAGACTGTCAAGTATTATTTCTTCTCATAACCTTAGAATTATCTTTTCCTCAGAACTTGTCAATTTCATTGCATCTAATTTTTATCCTTAACAAATTCCTTATAATTTCTCATATCTTTCTTCTTCCCCAGAACTGTTATGTACTTGTTCTATTTCCTCTTAATTTTAAATTGCTCTGTAGCTAGGTAATTCTGTAGTCAGTTGAATATCTTGATCTAAACTCACTAAACTTAAAAAAAAATGTTTCAATATAAAAATGCTAATTTCCAGAAATATTAACTACTAACACTTGGGAGATGTCTGAATAGAGCAACTTTAAGAATGAAAAGAAATGCAATTTTATTAGTCCAGGTTTTATTAGTCCAGATACTAAAATGGGATAAAGTTTGCAAGGAATAAGAGAAATACTTAAGACAGAAAATGGGGTGGGAGCAGGGAAAGGGTGTGAAAGTTGAAAAATTGTGCGGAAACTCTCATCCTAAAGAAAAGAAGGAAAGAAATGTGCACTAAAGTGTCCTCGGTAGTACAAGGTCTCCAGGAAGACTTGGACAACCAGTTGGGGACCCCTTGATGCAAAGTGAGCCATTGCCGTTTTCCTTTATTTCCTGAGAATAAGTCGGATTTAGTTTCCCCTAATGCTCAGTCATTCACAGGTTGCAGCCCATAGACCTGAGGTTTCGGCACAACATGGGATGGAATTTGAGGTGCTACAGGCCCTGGTCAATAAAGCTTCTGCAGCTGGAGGTCAGGACGGGGTGTGCTTAGAGTTGCCAAGGGGATGGATATGTTGTCCGTCTTTTTCAGAGTTAATGTTATTTAAACCTCAAGTTTTATTAGATGTGGTTCCATTATTTCAGATTATAAACTTCAGTAGAGCAAACACTGTGTCTTCAAAATATTTTGAACAGCAAAATATAAGATTTTGGACATTGATGTAAAATTATTGATTATTACCAAGTTAAAATGACAATTATTCTATTTCTTACACCTTATTAAGTTAGAACATTCATGATAGAAAAGCACCAACTTTGTTTATATATACTGAGAGAACTAAAGGTCATTTTTAATTCCATAAATGTATGGAGAAAGTATAATCTTTTTACCCAATTTAGTTCAATGAAATATATTAAAGATCAATAAATAAATTACAAAAGGAAAACACTACATTGCCCAATATAACTCATCAGTTGCTTTTCTAAAATTTCTAAACACTAATTTCAAAATTCACATAGATTATCCTGAAAACATTTTCATCAGGATTTTTGTATTCAATTTTTTCTTTGTTCCATCATTTGTGGTACTTTTTTCTTTTCTTAATGAGCATATTATTAATTTGTTAATATATTTATGTATATATCTTTCATTTATTCAGTTTTACATTCTCACCCAAGGCTTCATTTCACCCTACATTTTACTGTTCTTATCTAAAACCATGAGGATTTCAAAGTTTTAGTTTTATGATTTTTCTGAAACAAATAAAATATTCCAGGTACAGTCTGCTCAACAATGAAGAGAGGCAATTACTTCTCCTGGTTCTTGACATGTTAACTTTTCAACCCCAAATAGCACAGCAATTTTTTTACTGGCAGCACAGGTTGCAAATTCACATCTAATTTTCCATCCACAATCACTTTTCCCTTTACCCTGTCTCCTTTTGATGTCTAGACAATGTAGAGAAATCTAACATACTTTTACTATTTCTCACTGAGTGTATTCCACTTAACAAATGCCGCTCTTTATACATTAATCAACACGTGTGATGATTCTGTATTTGTTTCCTTTCCCTCAAATTTTGCTTATAATTTAAACAATAATATTATATTTATGAAAATATTATTCTGAGCACATAATAAGCCCACTATTATTTGATAAATGCTTATCAAATTAAAATATTAATGTTAGTTTCTTTCATCTTGATTTTTCCTAAAAATGTCAAATAACATTTTACGGAGCATAAGAAATTCTGATTATTTATTTAATTATATTCTACCCTTTAATAAGTAGTATTTCTGAATTTTAAAATTACTGTACACTTGTTTAAAAAGTCAGACAATAAAAATGTACACTAACATACATGTGCTAGTGAAAATAAAATGAAAATAACTAGATCCAACATATGTGTATGTATTTTGTATATATCACATGCATGTACATAATTTCGGTGATAGTTTAAATGTTTTATATATAGCAAGGCTAAATAATCACAATCATAATTTTGAGGTTACATAGTTATATTTGCATTTATATTTATCCATTATATATGCATGTTTACAATTGAACAGATGTAAGCTAATATCTGAGTATTCATGTCTACCTCCCAAATGGCATAGCAAAATATTAACATTCCCTTTTGTTATTCCCTCCTTTCAGACTATCAGTCCCAACAATGCCAATTTGAAAGAATTAAAGGTCTATACTTTTTATCCAAGAACTTGCATGTTTCTGGTTGCTATCCAAAAGAAATGAACATGTTCAGAACAAATGAAAAAAAAAAGCCTTCAACTTTGTCCTGGAATTACTGAGAAAAAGTCTTCTCACTATGCTGAAAGGACGCTTGACAGATTCAATAAAATATTACTTAAAATGTGGGCTAAAAACTTGAACGAGAACACCGCAATTAAACCTAGAACCATAGGCATTTCAGTTTTCATATTCAAGTTCTAAGAAAGATATCAGATGGCAGGTAAATGATACTTTTATTTGCCAGTGCAGGAAAACAGGGTACATTAGAGAGTGTTAAAGGCCTGTATCAAAATCACATAGCTGATCTAGAGTTGAAATAACACTAGACTCATCATTTGGAGCTCTGCTTTCTGTCACTGGTTTCACAAACTAGAGACCTAATTTCACATGAGGATAGGGTTAGTTGGCTGGCACTGTTTTACTTTTGCTATAAAGCACATTTGATTATTTGATACAATTTAGATATTTAAAGGCAGAAATCTAGGGGAAAAAAGATTCTATATCATAGACCCAAAATTCTTTTTAAAAATGCCTAAATTGCATACTGGCTGGTAAGATATGGCCATTGGAGAGCATGTTTGTCCTGCTTGACACGGTGTGTCACCTGCCTAGCCACTGTAGGCATTTCTATTTGTGATCATGTACAAAAAGCCAAGTGTCTTCCCTACCACAGCAGAGATATACATAAGAAGAAATGTAAGTTTCCCATAACTTAAAACTTTCCCACGATACTGGGCCATTAATTTGTTCTTCACTGTTCTCATGGTGGTACCACTATTGCAAGTATCAAATGTCTGAAAGTATTCCAGACTGAAATGATGATAATGGTGTACTCTTCTCTTTGTTCCTTGAGTACAGTGTGATTTCAGTAGACAGATATTGATTTCCTCTTCCTCAAGGACTTTTATGCAATCCCAAATGATGCTTAAATCATGGTCTAAAGTCTAAAGTAGTCATGGAGGAACTATCCTCCTCTGGCCCGGTGGACATTTAATGTCTCTTCTCTGATTCCCAATTTTCTTCCCTTTTTATTTTTCATTTGATAACAAGTAAGATTCTACCATCTTTTATATGATTCTTTGTGCTTTCAAATATTTACACGTTAAACTACTATTTTTTCAATGTTTCTATTAAGAAGCAAAAATACAAATATTCTCTCATCAGGAGTGATAAAGAGAAACAAAGTGAATCATAGTTTAGTCCTGTCACATAATGACAGGCTTACATTCTCAGTAACGTGTCACTGTGGAATTCTGTCCTTGTGTAAACATCACAGGGTGTATTTGTATGTTTGATGGTCTAGCCCACTAAACACCTGAGACTCAATGGTGTAGACTAGAGTTTCAAGGCTAACACCTGTATAGCATATTACTGCCCTTTCTACTGTGGGTAATTTTAGTACAATGGTTCAGAATTTGTGAATCTAAACATAGAAGAAAGACAATAAAAATGTGGGACGAAGATACAAAACGTTATACCTATGTGGGGCACTAAACTGGAATGGAAACTGTGACCTGGGTGTTGCTCTGGGTGAGTCAGTGAGTGCGGGACTTACTATGCGCTCTTGTCAATTCTAGAAACACTGAACTCTTAGTCTAAGCTAAATTTTTACAAAGTATTTTTCTTCAATAGTAAATGAACCTTAGCTTACTATGACTTATTTTCTCTACAAACATGTAAATAGCATTTTTTAACTTCTGACTTTTGTAATAACACATAGTTTAAAACATAAACACTACAATTGTTCAGAATTATTTTCCTTCTTTATATCTTTATTCTACAATTTTTCTATTTTTATGTTTAAAACTGTTTATTTTCCTTTTTAAATATTTTGGCAAAAATTAAGACATAAATAAGGCCTCTCCTGGGTCAGGATTTTCACCCTCACTGTCTTCTTCCTCTACCTTTTGTCCCACTGAAAGGTCTTTGGGGCAACGACAAGCATAGTAGTGTATGTTATATTTCAAATAAAAGCTTAGTGGAGAGAGTGTGAGAGAGAGAGAGAGAGACAGAGGCTCCCCAGGATATCTTCCTATACCCTCTGATCTTATGACCTTCACATTTGTGAGTTATGGATGTTCAGGAGTCATATTGGTACCACCATATTGGCCAAAACCTATAAACCAAAGATAAAATAGAAAACAACGTGCCAATTTTGGACATTTATTTTTAGAATTCTTGTTGTCTGAGACAAATGAACAATGCCTGTGCATTTTTTATATGCTATTTGTTAGATATTTTTCTTATTTGCTATCCAATGCAATTCCTAGCTAGTACACTGTTTTAAATTATTTCCCTTCATTTCAGTAGTTGCATCACATGTAAGTTTAAGTCAAACTGCTACACCTGATCATTTTGTGGCAGGCTAATGGAACCTAAAATTGGAAAATGTTTACATTGAAATTTAAAATAAAGTAGAGGTTTTCTTAATTCTTTATTATCCATATCCCATTAGCTGACAAAGATGTTTAATTTATTTGGCAAAAATCTAACACACTTATTCTTGCTCAAAAACATAACATTTTCTTCACATATGTGATATACACTTTTAGCTCTTCTCCACTTGCCTCAAA
This sequence comes from Erethizon dorsatum, assembly GCA_028451465.1. NCBI lineage: Eukaryota > Metazoa > Chordata > Mammalia > Rodentia > Erethizontidae > Erethizon > Erethizon dorsatum. The sequence goes on along the minus strand of CM051825.1, from coordinate 53,052,002 downwards.
TAGCATTAATTTTACTCAGTTGTTTGCATCCATACTCACACTAATTCATGAGGTGTTAGAATAATGAGACCTGGTTATATAACCTTAGCCCTTGACACAGAGTTTATTAAGAAGTACATGTTTAATATATATACTTGCTAAATGTTACGTGAATATATTAACAACAAAAGTTAAAGCCATTGAACATACAGGGTTGCCCGGGAAACTCCCCATTTTTAGCTACTGTGTATTAAGTACCCTTTCATTTTCTTAGAACTGGCAATGATTTTCTGGAAAAGGCCAGATTGTAAATATTTTTGGCTTCATAAGTCAAATGTTCTTGGCCACAACCATTGACTCTGCCAGTAGAACATAAAGTCAACCCTAGGCAGAGCATGCACAGATAGGCAGAGCTAGATTTCAAAAAAGAGAGCTTATAAAACCATGGCCCACCAAGCCCATGCTGTGGCCGCTGAGGAGGTGGCAGCCCTCACCAGGGAGCTAGAGTGGCTTTGAGGAGGCCCCGTGACATCTGCACCAAAGACTCTCACTGAGGAACTTCCTGGCTGAACTGGGGACCCTTGTCATTCATAAAGCTGTGACTGGTCTTCCAAAAAACAAACAAAAGAAAAAACAGGCCACCAACCAGTTTTAGCCATAGGCCATAGTTTGTCAACCCTTGTGTGGGTAAGCTTATTATAGGTAAAAGTTCAAATGCCCACTCGTATCAAAACAAAAAGATGAGAACCTCTACCCCATTCTTGATCATAAATTGAAAGACAGAGGTTAGGGAACGTCACCAAATTCATTCTGTTTGAAGATTCCCTTCACTCCAGAACTTTGAATCTGGAGAAAGTAAGATAAGGAAGAAAAGAAAATGGAAGACATTCATTGTAAACATGGGGAAGGGTTAAGCAACTTTTTCCTGTCTTAACATTGTGGCTGTGTTGGCTTCTCCCATTTCTGGACCAAATATTTTTATTTTTTAATGATTTACAGACTTCTAAAATAATGATTTTATAGAAAATCTAAATATTCAGATTCATTTGAAAAATTGGGCAAATCATACAAACCTTAACTGTAGCTAAGCTATTTAGACTAAACACAAATTTACCAAAGTCCTCATCATTCTCAGTGGTCTTCCCTACTATGGGGCTAAGTAGCAGTTATCCTTTTTCATTATACACATACTGTTGTTTTCTTAACTTGGACTTCACTTATTTATGTCCCTTGCTTAGTTCATGTAGTAATCTGAAGGTTCAACTATGAATATACGTCATTATAATATGCTTTTATTTTTCACATGGCTACTACACATAGAGCATTTGGAATGTTCAATAAGCATTCTTCCTAATTCAAACTGAATAATAATCCAGAAGCAAAGATAAATTGTTACTCTAAACACTGTGTGGATTACCATCTGTCTTAGTTACTCTCTCATCTCTGGAGCAAAATACTCAACAACCACAAGTTAAAGGAGGAAACATTTATTTTAGCTCACAGTTTATAGAGGTTTCATCACTCCAAGGCAAGGCAACATGGCAGAGGGGCATCACAGAGGAGAAACAGTCCATAGCAGGGAAAGCAGGAAGCATCAGCCTTCTTTCTCTCTTTCCCTTTGGTTGGTGCCACTCACATCCAGGCTACAAGCCTATTGGTTGGTGCCATTTACACCCAGGGTGGGGTTTCCCTCATTAGTTATTCCATCACCCACAACTGTGCTAAACTGGTCTGTGGACTAATCCAGTATCCCATAATCCAGTATCAGACACCCATGACTCAGCCACCTTGCAAAAGCCCCACCTATATGCACAGGAGGCTTAGGGGGACATCTGGATATAAACCATAACACCATCCTTATTTTATAAATTCTGAATAGGAAAATAATGATTTTTCTTCTAATCATACAAAAGGAGCTATTTTCTTATTTTGAAAAGAAATAATTCTCCCCATATTTCTGCTACCCTTGGAAATTTCTCAAAAAATTATGGTGCAAAACACATTTTGTAGTATTCACTTGGAGCTGTGTTTTCTGAACAGAAGTTCATCAGTTTGACATTTGTTCCTATTTGCTATATCAAAACACTTTCAATTGAACCCATCATTAAGTGAGCTGCTTCATTTCTGTTCTTGTAAGTGGAGGGAGCTTCATGCATGGGATGCAATTGGCCATTCTCTTCCCTTCTACACCTTTAACACCAGAGGAGTAATTTTAATTTCCTGTGGAAACATGCACAGAACCCCATTCTTGTGAAAGGAAGGAATTCCCTTGTAACGTGAGCTGTCTTTTCTGATCTGCTATTCGGCTAGTTCACAAGTAAAGGCCAAGACAGGTCAACTCCTTTGGTTTCCAAAGGTAAGTCAGTCTCAATCAAAGTTTTGTACTACAAATCTCATTTGCCTGCAGATTTAATACATTTTCTGATATCACCTTTACCAACAATAAAGGAACTGTTTGACTCCCATTTGCATAACTCCTCTGTCTTTCTTTAAGATATCCTTCAGAGGCCAGGCAGAAATGGAAGAGTGGTATTACTGGGCACCATCAGGAACACCAACACAGGTAAGTAATAAATTATGTGAATTATTACTTGGAGATCACATCCCTCTGATGTTTCTTCTCTCTTAATTTTAATCATTTTAATCCATACAGGATCAAATTCTGATCCAAATGATCCACGCGAATGTCTGTCATGAAGAGGATACCTCTACATGAATCCAAGATTGTGTGTTAGCTTCCTGTTAAGAACTATTTAGGACCTTCAATTTTCTGGTGAAAGGACCAACCACTAGTTTTCTTGAAAACTTCTAAACACCGAACCATGTTCTGCTCCTGCCAAAGTAGCACTGCATTTAGCATTTAAGGAGTGACATGTGATTTCCAGTCACTTGAGCAGGTATTTAAAGTCCTCAGTTTGAAAATGGCATGAAGGTATCATAAACCTCTTTCATTAAACAGGGACAAGGGACAATCTGGTTCAATGTATCCTGAAAGCTGACTTGTGACATACCTCAAACAGTTCTGGGAACCCCAGTCTGAAATTCATCTCTGCCCAGTTAATAGGCCTTTGATGCTGCTTTTCTTGCTAGTGAATATGCTCTTTGCTCATTTCTAGATTACACTTTTTAATTGATTTTTCACCCTTTGCCCTCTGGACCCAGGTTTTGGTAATTCAATATGGGTGCACTAAGAATTAGTAGTCAGCATACATTTCATTCATGGTCCCTAATAATTGTAATTATCTGATGCGTGATGTAGAATACATTTCAGTAACCATAAAGCTATTGTTAATAAGTGGACTGGGTTGTCACAGATTACAGTATAATTATATCTTAATTCTAGAGGCACAAATCTGTGTTTTAAAAATTATTCAAGAAAAAAGAAATGAGAAATAAGGTTACTTAATAGAAAAATAGAATGCATTTCTTTACTTTATTGTTTAAAAGAGGTATATAAGGAACTGATTTAGTTGCACACACTTTAAAAACTCACACAATAAAATAGAGCATTGTGGAAAGTAGGAGAAACATGTAATAAGGTTCTCAATAAAAGCAGACATTTCCTCCCTTATATGTATTCAAATTTTATACTCTATATGTGAAAAATAATATGAATAAGTGATTTTTAAATGATAAATGAATTAGTGATTTCAAAGTCCAATTCAAAAGTATGTTCCTAAATATTATATTTTCTAATATTCTAGTAAGCATGCAGCTACTTCCTGTTTCTAAACACAACGTTCAGACACAAATGTAGTGGCTAGTCTGTGCTAGTGAATCCTGTCCTCTTAAATTTTTAAAATAATTCATAAATAGCTAAATCTCAAAATCTTATTTTTCCCTACCCATAGAAGATCTATCATGCATATATTGCTTTGAAAAGTAAATGCAAAACTCAAATGATGTATGAAAATTGAGAGTATAAACTTAAAGCATTACATAAGAGTAGACTCTTGTTAAAAATTAGATTAAGAAAAATCGTTGTTACAGGATTTTCGAGTGAAAATGTTTCTGTTTAAAGTTTTTATTAATATATATTAATTGTACAATTCTTGATGCATTAATTTTTTTAGAATTCCTTGCATGCAGATTTTTGCTTATTTAGCTATTCCTAAATAGAGAAGGTTGTGCAGTGGAAAAATGTCTGCTTTGGAACTGTTACCCAGGGCAAATATTTACAAACCTGATAACCTGGCATTGATTTTTATGAAATGAGTGAATGAAAACAAGAAATCCAAAGCCTATCTTCTTCATCTGTGTAACAATATTTGCAATAGACACTTTCAGCAAAAGAGTTGGCTAGTATAGCTAAGAAAAATGAATGCACGCATAGTGTTTTACTGCATGGTAATCCCGGCACAAAAATAAAAAGATCTACAGTGGAAGAAATCATAGTTTTTGAAAGTTTTCTTTAATTATAAACCTTATGTCATTTTTATGTTTACCACATTATAAACCAGTCTATATATTTCAAAAAAAGTATACTTCAAACTTATGAGTAAATACAAGCAGTCCTACAAATTCCATTTCACCATAGTAATAAATGCCTGTGTGATTTATAGAGTGTATATGAAGTAAGTAAACCCCAAAGAAGTCACTTAAAATCCTCTATTCAAACCTGTATTTTTAAGAGACTGCAGTTACCTATTAATATTCTTATCTTAATTTGATTTTTGCCTTAGGAAATTGAATGAGAGAGTAGATAGTCCTGCAAGCTTTTTCTTCTTGGCTAGAACCACCATCATATACAACACACATACAAAAATCAACTCCCAGTACCATCTGTAAGAAAACAGCTTAGGGAAAGCTAAAAAGTTTTAATTTCCCAATGTCACTATCAAGCTGCAGCTGTAGGAACAACCCTGTGTCTTTGTCAAGCTACTCAGCTTGCTTTTGGTTGCAGGCATTGGCATAGCATACTCTTTAAGGGAAGTGAAGTTAATATCATAAATGTGAACTTGTGTTTTATATCTCTCGCCTGCTTTTAAGCAAGACTAAGAATCAACACAGTTCCATATATGCTGAGACATATAACAACCTGGCACAGCCACATGGTGCTTCATCACAGATTTTGCATACTTTCTCTAAGAATTATCAACCAAACAATATGTGGGAGTTTGCTTTGTAATTTAATTTTAAAGGATATTTAACAGAGGGCTGCTTCTGCTTCTCCCTTGTGCCTAGCAGCCAATCTGTTACCATGTCTGGTAGGTTATACCTAGAAAAAGATTTCTTCCTGCTTTCAGTACTGAAATTCTAGAAATTTCAAAACTATTCTCTCCTATGGTTTGAATGTGTCCCCCAAAGTTCATGTGTTGGAAACTTAATTTCAGTGTAACTGTGTTGAGGGGTTAGACCTTTGAAAAGTGACCAGGTCATGCAGGCTCTGCCTTCTCAGTAGATTAATGCCACTATTGAGGGAATTGGTTAATTACCTTGGGATTGGGCTTCTGATAAAGAATGAGTTTTCTGTCCCTCTCCTCATCTTTCCATGATGGGATAACACAGCAGAAGGAACTCACTAGATGCTATCTCCCTCATCTTAGATTTCTCAACTTTCAGAATGGTGAGAAACAAATTTATATTACAGATAAATTACCCAGTCTGAGGTATTGTTACAGCAGCACAAAATGTAATAAGATTGTTTATACATTAGTTTTCTAGGGCCGCCATAACGAAGTATGATAGACTTGGTAGCTTCAACAATAAAATTCATTTCCTCACCATCCTAAAGGATTCCAAGGTCAAGGTGCCATCTGGTTTGGTTCCTTCTTCCCTCTGTGTCTTGCAGATGCCTTCTTTCTTGCTTTATTATTTTCATAAGAACAGAGATCAGAATGAGTTAGGGCCCATGCTAGAATTTTATCTTAATCACCTCTTTTAGCACCTATCTCCAAATACAGTCACATTCTGAGGTATTGGGTGGTTAGAGCTTCTACATATGAATTTTGCAGGAACACATTTCAGCCCTTAACACTTTCTAAGTTTTTCCTTACTTCAAATCACTATTCCAACCAAATTTTTCTGCCACTGTCGAGTACGTCCCTGGTCACTTCCTTTTTTTGTTGAATATCTTTCCATGAATTCGCTGTCTACAAAGAGAGTAATTTACAGCCTAACGCTTACGCTATTTTATTTTCTAGAATTTCTTTCTGGTAGCAACCACACTTGTATATTCTAATCTACCAGAAAATTAAAAGTTGTATTTCTCTCTCCAAGAAAGAAAATTCTAACTCCATGGTTCTGCTTTTCACTGCTCCCAAATCAAATGCTAACTTTCAGACTGAACATGCCTCAGTACTTTGTAAGGGATACGTATAGCCACTTAAGCAATATGCATACGCCATCATTTGCTAATAGCTTACCTTTTCTGTAATTCCACCCAAAATGCCAAGAGAAATTTTAGAACTTTTCTGCCTTAGGTATTAATCCATAAAGTGGGCTGGTCACAGAACTTCTGACCTCCTAAGTGGGCAGATGACGGAAATCAGGCTGATGATTTTAGTGGAACTCTCAAGCTGTAGGTATTGTTTAAAGAACACACATTAATGATTTCTGGAATTTCTGGTAGGACACAAGGGAATGGAAGCTTTTTTGTTAGGGTTGTTAAATTAGTAAAAATAAACCTGGGGGTATTGGCACTTCATCACCCAGCAGGATAAATAAAAACAAATCAAACCCTGGGAAAGGCTTATTTAAACTACAAAATATCAGTTATTCAGAGCAAGTGCAAGTACTATCAAAGGGAATCTATTATGTATAAAGTTATGACTAATGGCATCGGACCATAGAAAAAAATGGAGTTATATCATTAAGGTATTGAAGAAAAAACTGCCTATCTAAATCCTATGCCAGACTATAACATGAATTAGGGAATAAAATTAAGAACTTGTCACTTATAATAGCCAAGATAATTTGCCACCCACAGACCTTAGAGAAAGTACTACTAAAGGATTTGCTTTGTCAATAAGTTAAAGAAATACATAAAACACAAAGCATTTTTTAAAAAGAGAGAAAAAATTTATGTACAAAGATGATAGAGATAGGGCCGGTGAGACGGCTCAGCGGCTTAAGCGCCTGCCTTGCAAGCGCGAAGGCCCGAGTTCGACTCCCGGAACCCACATACGAAAAAGGGGCCGGTGATATCGCTCAGCGGCACGGGTGCCTGTTGGCGCGTGAGGTCCTGAGGTCGTCCCCCCGGTACCCACAAAAAAAAAAAAAAAAAAAAAAAAGATTATATAGAAAAAAAAAAAAAATAACCATGTGTTATGTTTTGGGTCAAAACTGTTCCTGCAAAGGCTTATGTGTTCAGATTGGGGCTTTTCGAAGAAGACTAGATCTTGAGGCGCTAACCTCATTGATGGGTTAACATTGATGAGTTCATAGCTAAATGTGCTGATTGGAGGAAGTAGGTTACTGGGGGATACATTTAAAAGACCCATTCTCTCTCTCCCCCCCTTTCCCTCCCCTCTCTCCCTTTCCCCTTTCTCTCCCTCTCTCCTTCTCTCTCTCTACCTCCCTCCCGCCCTTTCACTCCTTCCTGGCTGCCACAAACTGCATAGCTTTTCTCTGCCATGCCCTTCTACCATAAAGTTTCTGCCTTGGAGCAAGCCAAACATGGGCTGAAACGTCTGAAACCATGAGCCAAAATAAATCTTCTGTCCTTTAAATTGTGTGTGTCAGGTATTTATTTTTCTTGACAACAAAAGCTGACTAACACACCATGTTTTTGAGGATGTGCTGTTAAGTATGCATACAAAAATTTTCATGTATTATGAATGTGAGTGTGAATGGATATAACCACTTGAAAAAAACATTTGGCAATGTCTACTAATGCTAAACACAAGACTACCATCCTGTGCTCTAGACATTTCTAGATATGTATCTCCCTCACAGAAATTCATAAATGTTTTTTATCCAAGACACACATAATATTCACAGTAGCAGTGTCAATATCTAAAACTGGAAAAAGCCTAAGTAAATTGTCTTATATTTATATACGAGAATATGAAAGATCAGTGAAAATTGTTTTTGCCAGCTTTTGGTTGCTATAACAAATACTTGACACAATAAACTTATAAACAGAAAAGGTTTATTTTGGCTCACAATTTTAAACATTTTAATCCATGGTCATCTGATGCCCTTGCTTTGGGCCTGTGGTAAGGCAGCAAATCATGGCAGGCAATGTGTGGAAGAACAAAGCTATTTACCTTGTGAATAGGAAGTACAAAAGCAGAATAAGGAGAAGCTAGAGCCCTACAGTCCCTTCAAGGGTACACCAGGGACTGAAGACCCACTACCAGGTATTACCTTTTAATGTCTGCACTGCGTACCTCTTAATAGCACTAAGACTGAGACTGAGCTTTTACTTAACACATGGGCCTTTGGTGGTGGTGATTTGACATCTAAACAATAGTGAGGACAGATAAACTGATAATACATACAAAAATGTGGATGGATCTTGACAACATTATGTTAAACCAAAGGAGTCAGACACGTGCTGAGAGATTTGGTTTACATAAAATTCAAAGACAGGTAAAACTACTCCATACACATAGAAGTTGGGGCAGTGTTATCTTTGGGTGCAAAAAGAAAGCAGAAAGGAACAATAACCACCTCTGTGGGTGAGGAAATGTGCTGACTAACAAAGATGTGCTCACTCAATGAAATTTAACTTCTATTTTGTTTATGATACATTCAAGTTATACGTTAATATGCTTTGTACTAATATAGCAAGAAACATATGCAAATCATTTAAAAATACAATAAAAGCTTAAACTTCCATGGCAAGTGAGAAATAAAAAGGATTGAGAAAACTTTATCAATTCAATAGAAGTTGAGTAAATAAGCACCTCAAATAAAATATTTAATGAAAATAGTAATAATTTATGCATTTATGCAGAAAAATACTCGCAGAATACTCACCGGCACTCTTCTACACACTGAACATAGAACTGAACAAAGCAGACAAAACTTCCGACCTTCGTGGAACCTATATCCTACTGAAGGGAGGATACAGTCAATAAATAAAAGATACAGTAAATTAGAGAAACTACTCTTGGGAAAATACAAGAGGGAGGGATATTCTGCACCAGGACAATCAGAGAAAATTCACCGAGAGGAGATAAAGAAGACATGAAGAAGTGATGTTTGGGGCAGAATAGAAGAAAATAATGGAGCAAACAGTAAAAACAGAAGCTCTGGCTTGGTAGGTTGAGGTGGGCAAATCCAAGGGACAGGAGGCACCCAGTGTGGCTGAGCACAGAGAGGAGGAAGAGTGAGAGTACACCAGAAAACATCAGATTGTGCAGGGCTTTGTGGAGAGAGTCACTGAGAAAAATGCATCTGGGGTACAAGAAAAATGAAAGTCAACTCCAAAACTTTTCATCTAAGGAAATGTAAATGGAGTTGCTATTAACTGACATGAAAAATACCACGGGAAGAGCAAATAAATAAATGATAATGATAAATATAAATGAATTAAACTCACTTGTAAAAGAAAGGGTTAAGAGACTTGTTCATTTGATCCATAGAAACATGATATTCTTGAAGGTATATACATATATTTCTTTTACGAAATGATTTATGTAAAAAGTACTTCTTTCCTTTTAATGTCAAGTTTCTTACAATTTTCTGTGAAGGTCCCTTGAGGTAAAGATATACTTTATCATAGTTTAATATATGCAAAAATGTGATATATCTAATTAGGAACTAGAAAGAATCTGAAGGAAATTTAAGCGGCAAACTTACCTTTTTGAAAATCATTTTGATATGATTTTATAAGAACTTTAAATATCAAGTTAGCATTCCCTAAGTGTAAATTATATATACATGTATATATTATTTATACATACGTACAATGTTAGGTATTATCAACATTACTAGTAGTAGATATAGAAACTCAATCTTCCTATATGTGCTAAAATAGCAAGCTTTTGACTTATTTTCCAAAATCTAGTACCTAATTTTAAGTAGGCAGTTCCAGTTATTTTGTATACTAAACATAAATTCAGTAATTCTAGGTTTATTTAAATGAATAGCATAGAAAAAGGGGGTTTTAAAACACTAGGATTTTTTTTTAAATTAACTTTTTGGGGGGGAACTTAATAAAAGATAGCTTTAAATTTTTATTTTTCAATTCATGGTACAATATTAAGTATTATTGAAAGACCCTTTCTTTCATTCTCCACTCTCTATTCTCCTTCCCCTTCCCTCTTTATAGGCAACCATTTTGTGATTTTTGTCTCATATTACGTTTTCATGTGAAAAGGGTATTACTGTTTTTTTCCTCCACATGTATTTTTACTTTATGTAAATAGGATTGTATCATGGATTTCATTTTGTTTTGTCTCATTTCACTCATAACTCTTTTTAGAATCTTACTATTTTTTCATTAACTTCATTGTTTTGTTTTGTTTTGGTTTGGTTTGGTTTGGTTTGGTTTGGTTTTTTGGGACAAGATCTCACTATGTAGTTCAGGCTGGCCTTGAACTCGCCGTGATCTTCCTGCTTCAGTCTCTTGGAGCACTGGGATTACAGGCGTGCACTACCACCCTGACACTTCATTGATTTTTAATTGTTGCTTAGGATTTGTTACAGACACAGTTGCAGCCCCAAAATAGTCCACTGTTCTTCCTATGTTAGTGCACACCTATAAAATTCCAAACGACTTAACCTGCCTTTCAGTGTATGAGGGCTTGCTGTGGCCTTCAGAGCCCGTGTTACTGCACACAGTACATCAGAAGAGCGAAGGGAAATTCTCAGTTAACGACTGATCAGAGTTGGTGTGTGAAAGCTCCAGCTCTGTCTCCTCTCCACTCTGTAGCGCTCTCAGCTAGGCTCCAGAGTTTCCCCAGACAGTTATGCCCCAGTAGCTGGTTATTGAATTGATGGTTCATTCTTTATTGGCTGCTACCTTCCCTTTGGTTTGGCGCTTTCCATACTCATACCTGTTTCCCGCACATCCCAAATATAGTATCTTTGTTCCACAATCTGCCTCTAGGTGATTTAAAACTAAGACTATTCTATTCACTTTGTTATATTAACCTATCATCCCAGGTTAATATTTTCTCCAGTGCTGGACTACAGGTTACTTCTTACTCACCATGCTATAATAAGCATCCTCATACAAATCCTGTTAGAGACTTAGAAGACAATTTTCCTGAATTATACACAAATGCCAGGATAGTTGAAATGTTCACCTTATATGCAATTTATCTAAGTTCTGCTAGATTCCTCTCCAAAATCATGCAAATTATTTTCATGATCCTCTTACCATGCTCAGATCCAGCCTACTTATTTGATAAGTGTTAGAAACTTATTGATGCTGCAGTTTGAATTTCTCTAGTTACAAATGAACTCTAGCTTTGGGCCTCATGTTCTGTGAATTTCCTGTGTAGATCCTTTGTGCATTTTTCTAAATAGATTCCCCTAACAGATTTTGTACATCACAAAATTCATTTATTATCAAACTAAAACATAGCAAAGATCATTTCCCAATCTATCATTCTTAACTTTGTGGATGGTATGTTTTGTACATAAATCCTAAGTTTTGACCAATTACTCAACTAATATATTCCTGTAATCTATGATCTGAGTGGATCATTTTAGTTCCTTGCCACTCTTAGGTAGTAAAGATACTTTTGTACATTATCATATATTACTTTTAGAGTTTTACTCTTTACTTTTTGTCTTTAGTTATTCTGACAGTTATCTGTGTTTATGATTTTAAAAGATTCCTGAATATTTGTTAATTTATATCTACATAGATAGTAAATTTCACATTACTCAAGTATAAATACAAAAGCAAAAGAAATAGGAATTAACAGCAGCATGCTAATTTATTTTCAATGCCTCAATGAGTACAATACTTGATTTACTCTTCTTTGAAGGCTAGTTTTGAGCTTAAGTTAAGCTGAAACTACTAGATGACATTTCTGTCATTTAGTTTCTGTTTCCCTGGTTTTGGTCTCTGGTTATAAGTAAATTATTCCCTTGAAGAGAAAGACTTTTTTTTCATCGACAAATGTGAGGATTCAGAGATTGCACATTTTGTCTATTTTTTTCTCCATTACTTCAAATGCCATAACTAGCTTTCTTTTCAGTATTCTAAACTGAACTGAAACTACATCCAAACACAGAAAAAGAATCTTGGTTGCTGTTGTTGTCACTAGGTTAATCCATGAGACCAGCTGGACTTGAAGGTGCCCAAGGAGGATGGGATCCTCACCTATTCCTGTAATCACTCATTTTGTTGGGACTCTTGAGTTCGCTGCATTCTCATATCTGTAGTTCCCATGATACGAAAGCAGACGCAGCACCCTGAGCTAACTTCGTCTGGATTTCATGGAGTTCAGCTCTGTCTGTTTCTTTCTCTGAAGAACAAAATATCTTTCAGGGATTGATTGCAAAGCAATAGAAATTTCTTTTAAACATGAAGTTAGATTTCAAGATAAATCAGGGAATATACAATAAAAAATATTACACAAATACAATTGCACAACCTCAAGATTATAAGATACCATAGTTTAAGGTGCCAAAATTAGATTTTTAAAATCTATATCTATGTATCATATAAAATCTATATCTATGTATCTAGTATATATATTAGAGCGAAAGAGTGAGGGCAAAATGGATAATTATGAAGTTAAAATTGCAAATTTATATTTAAATTCTGGATGGAACCTCAGACTTCAACTACTCAAATCCATTGAATTAGGATTATAGTGAGAATCACCATGAGAGTTTATTAAAAATTCCTGGCCACCAACACTAGAGATTCTGATTCAGTGGGGATCTTTGCTGGGGACTAGAACTACAAGTCATCGAGATTTGTTTATCTAGTTAGTTCAAACCACCTATCATAAAAATGAGAAAACACTAGCAATAAAATGCATGCTGTAGCAGGACTGAATATTGCCTACTCAATATCCATTTTCTCATTACTCTTAACTTGCAGGTAAAATACTTCATATCCCTCTCTGTTACACAATGTAAGTGTCATTGTGTAAATCCTATTCAGTGAGGTGTAAATGAGAATGAATCAGGGCCGGTGAGATGGCTCAGCGGCTTAAGCGCCTGCCGGGCAAGCACGAGGGCCCAAGTTCGACTCCCGGAACCCACATACGGAAAAGGGGCCGGTGATATCGCTCAGCGGCACGGGCGCCTCCTGGCGCGCGAGGTCCTGAGGTCGACCCCCCGGTACCCACAAAAAAAAAAAAAAAAAATGAGAATGAATCAGAGATATTTCTGGTAAACTCTCTGTGGGTGGGGCAGATTCTTGAAAAGTAACACATTTGGTTCTGTTAAGCTCACTTTCTTTTCTCCTATGTTTATTTTTCCTTTAACTGAGCTCCATGCCGTCTTGGCCTGCTTGTAACATAAACGTGATAGCTGTAGATACAGCACACATGAAAAAGCCCTGCTCTATGAAGCAAGCCAAGTAGAAAGACCAAAGGAAAATTGGTGCCTGATGACCTCATGATGTTACTGTGACAGCACTGCACAGTCTACTAAGAGTTCTGGTTATGTCAGAACAACAAATGATCTAATTTTTCGTAGGTATAAACCCTTAAATGGGCCGGTGATATAGCTCAGTGGCATAAGCGCCTGCCTGGCAAGGGTGAGGCCCTGAGTTTGACTGCTGGTACCCACATAAAAAAAAAAAAACTTAAAATTTATTTTGTGACGTTATACATAAACATGTGTGAGCATTTGTGTATTTGTGTACACATCTACACATGGACAGACACCTAAATACTCTACCAGTGAGTCACACGAAAGATCAAACATACCACCAAACCTAAAGCATGCACTTCCATGGCTCTTTATCAGTGAGCGTATGAGGGATGCTGCGTTAATGAAAGCTGTTATCATGGCAATTAACAGAACTACAATTTATAAGTGAGAATTTCTTAATTTGTTTGTATCATGCGTTAAGACATCATCAGGTTGCTAATTTTCCCTCACTCTTTATCAGCTCTACTTTCCTCTTCCCTTGGCACAAACTTTTCAAGGAATCAAGGATGACACTCAACATTTTGCACTTGTCCCTACTAACTTAAAAATCCAAAGAAGAAAGAATATGCTTCTTTATTTTTCAATAGTTGTAGCCAGAAGTTTATGACTATGTTTCATTAGTCTCAGTAAGATCACAATCACATTTCTGAACAAAAGACTGGCCAATGAAATGAAGTAATCTGATTGACTAGCTGTGCCACCACTAGAGTGATAGAACAGAGTTAGTCCAATCTAAACACCACATACTGAGAAGGTATAAAGGAAGTGGGATGTTACTGTTTTGAAGTGAATGGGTGGATGTAAGATAAAAAAAAAAATAGGTGTCCACCAAGTCACATCTTGATCATTTTGCCATAATCTCAAGCTAAATGATAACATCAGAAGGCTACATGCATTTTAATAGCAAGTTTCTAGCCAGTGTCTCTTCCCAAGTGATACTGTCTCTTAGAATTCTGGTCTTCTAGGTTTACTTTACCACTTATAAATATGAAGTTTTGGCCATTAAGAATAATCACCAGCAGACTCATCAGAAATGTGATAATAAAACTAGAGAAAAATAGAAGGTGATTACTTATCTTCTCTTAATGTACTCAGTGCGATGATTTTATAAAATTAAAAGCTGACTCAGGGTAAGAAGTCAATATAAAACTCAAAAATGTTGTGCTAAATTCACACATATATGTGTTCATGTGTGTGTATCCAAATCAATAAAATGGGTATTTGCATGTATGTGTGTATAAAATCTCTGATACACATATATTATATACATATATATAATGCATGTATTTTATAATATATACATATATATGATATTACTCTGTCTATAACACCTAATATAAAACCTGGAAAACAGTGGAAATTAAATAAACATTTGATGAATGAAAGAACAAATATATAGAGAGACTGAGGCTGAATGACTTTCAGGTGTTATAAATGCATAGAAAACAAGTCATGTAAGTGATATAAATGCATAGCAAGTAAACTGTAAAGTTTACTTTGGCAGGTTGTACTGCTCGGTATTCTTAACTCAAACTCTGGCCCAGCTGACAAGATATTAAAAATAAATCAACTTAAATGTTTTCTTGTTTTTTCCACTTATGGAACAAAGTAGTAAACAGAAACATTTATCAAAAACAGAGTCATAAATATCTAGGTAGCTATACTGTACATCAATAACTAAATTCTTATCATAAAATGCTTGAATATGTTCAATAGAAGCATTGAATTCACACGAAGCCAGAAAAGAGACAGGAAAACAAGGTGTGCTAAATACAGATGAGCAGTGTGTCCTTGTATAATTATGTTTCCTACCAGGGTCACAAGAAAGACATTTAAATACAGGAAAATACACATCTGCCAAATGTTCCAAAAGAAAGTGCATTACCATTACTTCCCATTTATCCTTACAACAAGAATTACAGCAGGACACCTGGACTTCCTCTGCTTCCTTCTAAGATGTTGGCTATTTAGTTTAATCTTTCTTTCTATGAAATAATGTTATTAATTGTTTTCTTCCCTTGTGTACTAGCTTTGGTGATACGTTAATTTTAGGAATACTAACATAGCCACAGGAATTAATAAAATATAAAGAATTTTAGCATCCCTGCAATCATGAGAGGGTGAACATTAACTTGGGTTTATCACCATTCACTTCATTTATTAATAAAAACAGCCCAGTTAAATTGCCTTTCAACATAGAGTTTTGGGAGATGAAAACTAACAATACTCTACAGTATTAAAATTATCAGTGAGGTAAAATTCCAAATTTATAAGAAAAATATGTGTGTGTGTACTCAGGAAAAAAAAAAATAAGTCCAAATATAATTCTGGATGGAAATATAGAAAAGTTATCACTTCTAGTTGATGAAATTATATCTAACAGGTAAAAATGCATATACTTTCTTTTTCTGTTTTATATTTTCTCTTTATTAACAATAAATGTTTCTTATTGAATTAAGTGGATAATATTTCTAAGATAGTATAAGTAATATTTAGATCTAAATTTCTGCCTCACTGGAAAAAAATGCACTTCATTGATTATATTTTTTATTCTATGTTTAAGAAGTTATTTAAAAGTATGAGGATACTGAAAGTTAAAACATGATGATAGAACACACTGGAGAAGAAAATTAACTGAAGAGGAAAACACAGTGATATTATAGCAAAAGAGCCAATATTTATATCTTTGAAATACCAAAAAGAAAGAATAAAAAGATTGGAATTGCAGTAGTATTTGAAGAAATAATGGCTGAAAACTTTCTAAATTTGGTGAAAGAAACTGCAGACCAAAGAATCTGTGCAAACCCTAATCAAGATTAAATTAAAAAAAAAAATCCATGCTAAAATATACTGTAGTTAAACGTTGAAAATTAGCAATAACAAAAAGTTCCAAAAAGCAGGCAGAGGCCAGGCATAGTAGTACACGCCTGTAATCCCAGCACTCAGGACCCTGAGGCAGGAATATCTCTATGAGTTCAAGGCCAGCCTGAACTACATAGCCAGACCCTGTCCCAAACCTCCCCCCAAAATAAATAAAGAAATAAGCAGTCAGAGAAGAATGATGTATTACCAAAAAGGAATACATCAAATTAAACAATAGATTTCTCATTTGTTACTGTTTCTCATCACAAGAAGAGGCAGAATATTTTGCAAGTGTTAAAAGGAAAAAAAAAGGGCCAGTGAGATAGCTCAGCAGCATAAGCGCCTGCCTGGCAAGAGTGAGGTCCTGGGCTCGACTCCCAGTACCCACATAAAGGAAAAAAAATGGCCGGTGATATCTCTCAGCGGCATAAGCGCCTGCTGGCAAGTGCGAGGTCCTGAGGTTGACTCCCGGTACTCACATGAAGAAAAAAAAAGAAAAACCTGTCAACAGTGAATTCTGTATCTGTTGAAACTATTGTTCAGGAATGAAGGAGAAATAAAACCATTACACAGGAAGGAAAATTAAGAGACTTTGTTTCTAACAGACCTATCTTTAAAGACCGGATAGAGAAAGTTCTTCAAACAGAAAGGAAATGATAAAAGAATAAATCTTGGAGCTTCAGGAAGGAAGCAAAAACACAGAATTATAGGTACATGTAATTGACTATTCTTTTCCACATGAATTTTGTACATCACATTGGAAACTGAAAGAAAAATTGTAGCATCATTTGATACCCAAGACAATGATATTTAAAAGAATTGTAGTGAAGATAAAGGACTTAAATGTCACAAGATTACCACACTTTTGGGGACACAGTTAAAGCAGAACTTAGAGGGAAATTTGTAGCATTAAGTGCTTATATTGAAAATATACTGTTTTCAAAATAACAACCTGAATTCCTACCTTAGGAAATGTTAAGGTATAGATCAATGTATACCTAAAGAAAGTAGAAGGGAAATTATAATTATAAGAGCATTAGATTTTTTAGAACTGCAAATGAAAAAAGAACACAGAACAACAATGTAGCAAAATGTTAGTTCTTCAAAAGTGCTTCATAAAATTGAGGAGAAATATATAGTAAAATTTTTTGAAATAAAGGAACAAATTATTGGGTTCATAACCCCAGCACTTGGGAAGCTGAGGCAGGAGGATGCTGTGAGTTGGAGACCAGCCTGGGCTACATAAGTGAGTTCAAGTCTAGCCTGTATTACATAGCGAGACCCTGTCTCAAATTAATTAATTAATTAATATCAAATATGAAATACATAATATCACTGTAGAGCATTCAGTCATTTATAAATGTAACACTAGGACAATCCTAATGTCATTGTGCTCATGATTTTCATAAGGTAGGGGAAATGAGTCAATTCTTCAAAAACTACAAACTACCAAAACTCAACTAAGATGAAAGAAGCTTTCTGAGTAACTCTATACCTTAATAAAAATTCATCTTATAACTTAAAACCTTCCCACTGATACCTAGGCCCAGATTTTCCTTCTGGAGAATTCTACCAAATATTTAAACAATCAATATGAACTTTATGTAATCTCTTTCTGAAAATAGTATAAAGTATTTACCAGCTCATTGTCGGAAACCACCACTACCCTTATATAAAAAAAAGACAAAAACATAATCAATAATAATTTGCAAATTAGTATCTCCATTGAACTTAGACTCTAAAATCTTCCACAATATATTAGAAAAATAAATTCAACAATACATAAAAGAAATTATACAGTGTGATCAAATGAAATGTATTCCATATATGCAAGGGTGATCAACATTAAATCAATCAATCAGTGAAATATACCATGCCAAAAAGCTGAGGAATATAGTATTATATTTCCATACCAATTGCCTCAAAATAAGATTTGGCCAAATTCAACACCCATTCACAATAAAAAAAAGTCTTAGGTAAACAGAAGTAGAAGAGAATTTCTTTAGCTTGATAAAGTCATCTACAAAAGGCTACATGTAACATTATGCTTAATTAAAAAGGCTGAGTGACACTCACCAATAGTAATCACAAAGGATATTCAAGATAATTGCTAGAAGTGCTGGCCAGAACAATAAGGAAAAGAAAAGAAATGAAAACATACCGATTATAAAGGTAGAAATAAAGCTACATCTAAAAGGCATAAGAATCCCAACTAAACTACAAAAAAAGCCACACAACAGTGTAAATGAATTCAGCAAAGTCACACTATACAAAAGTAATGAACAAAAATCATCCTCATTTCTGTATATTGATAGTAACATGCAAAAACTAAAATTAAGTATATAATTCCATTTATATCACTTCTAACAAATGAAATACTTAGAGATATCCTTAGAAAACATATGTCTGTATGCTTAAAACTACAAAATGCTTATGGAAAACAAGTAAGTTGAAGAATATTTAAATATACAGCTAGTCATCCTGTGTTTATGGAGTGGTAGCCTCAACATAATAAAGATGTTAATTTGTCCCACATTGATCTATTAATTTAATTTCCCTCAAAATTTTAGGAAAGTTTTTATTCACACAGAAAAGCTTATTCTAAAATTCACACGGTCATGGGTCTAAAGTCTCAGAATAACTAAAACCATCTAGATAAACAATATTGTGAGAGGAATAATTCTATACATATTAAGACTTACTGGATCAATTCAGTAAAAAAGGCAGTGTAGTATTAGTAAAGGAGTAGAGAAATAGATCAGTAGAAGCTCCCACAAAAATATTCTTGGCTTATTTTTTACAAAACACCAAACGATTTTAGCGGAGAAAGTTTATCCCTTTCAACAAATGTTTACAGAGCAATGGGACAACATAGGCAAAAACTGAGCTTTTACTTAACCTCATACTTTACACAAATATGAATGCAGGGCCGGTGATATAGCTCAGAGGCATAAGCTCCTGCCTGGAAAGTAAGAGGTCCTGAGTTCGACTCCCGGTACCCGCATATAAAAAAAGAAAAAAAAAAAAGAATGCAAAATAAGCCATAGACCTAACTATAAAACAAAATCTGGAAACTTCTAGAAATAAAGACATAAGACATTTTAGGGTCCAGGTTTAGGCAAATAGGACTTAGACTTGACAACTACAATTGTTATCCATAAAAGGAAAATTTGATCCCCTCGAAATAATAAACATGACTTTGTAAAAGTTCACCTGGGCATTAAAATACAAGCTATAAAGAGTAATCAATATTTGCAAATCACAAGTCTGGCAAAATTCTAATATCTAGATTATATAAAGAAAACTCAAAATTCAGCAGTACAATATAAATATAACCCCAAAATATACAAAAGGCATTGAGACCAAAGAGGATATACAAATAAAAAAAAAAAAATGAGCACACAAAAATTTCTTCAAACTTATTAGCCATTAGGGAAATTCAAATTAAAATGATACTGAGATCTCACTATGTATCTTTCACTTTAATTAAAATAAAACATACAGACAACACCAAATATGGTTCGGGATGTGATGAAAGTCTATACATTGCTTCTGGAGAAGTTAAATGCTATAGGTGCTCTGAAAAACAGCATGGTAGGTTTTTATTTTTTCTTTTTCTCCTCTTTTTACCGAACATATTTATGGGACACCATGTGATATTTCGATACAGGTGTGCATTGTGTAATGTTCAACTCAGACTGTACATTTCTGTCTCCATAAACAGTTATCATTTCTATGTATTGAAAATGTTCAAAATCATTTCTTGTAGCTTTTTCTGAAATATACAGCACATTATTGCTATATATAGTCACTCTACCATGCAATAGAACAGCAGCACTTATTTCTTCTATCTGTAACAAACACCTAGTGATCAACATCTCCCCATCCTTGTGTCTCTTGTTCTCTCCAGGCTCCAGTAACCTCTGTTCTTCTCTCAACTTCTATGACGTTGACTCTTTAGATTCTACATATGAGTGATATCATTCAGGAATTTGGCAGTTTTTAAATATTTAAATGTGCAACTATCATATTATCCCTCAATTCTATTCCTGCACGCTTATCCTAGAAAAATGAAAGCTTATGTTCACACAAAAATGTATGGATGGATGTTCTTAGAAGCTTTATCATAACATCCAAAAACTGATACCAACCCAGATGTTCCTCAATAGTTAAATGGTTAAACAAACTGTAGTACGTATATCATTTAATAATACTCTGCAACAAAAAGAAACAACCTGGAAGACTCCTCAAAGAATCATGCTGAATGGGGAAACATCGAAAAGTTTTATGTACTATGTGATTCCTCTTATACAAGTTTTACAAAAGACAAAATTTTAGAAATAGAACATGGCTATTAGTAGCCAGGATTTAGAAAGGATGGAGCTACAGAAGGCATGAAAGTAGAGAGTGTGGTTATAAAGAGATAAGGCAGGATCCTTGTAATGTCAGATCCCTTAGCAACTTGACTATCATGATGAATATAATAATTTTTAAAGGTGAGAGAGTTATGCAGAGTAATTCACATAAATGATTAAAAGCAACACTGAAAAATCTGAATAAGATCAGTGGACTGTTTCATGCCAATATCTTGTTTGTGATATTATTAGACTATTAGCTCTATGAAATGTCACTACTGGGGAAATTGAATGAAGCGTATAAAACCAACTCTGTATTATTTATTCAAACTACATGAGATCCCACTATTACCTCATTTTTAAAAAATAGGGGGGTCAGTGAGATAGCTCAGCAGCATAAGTGCCTGCCCGGCAAGCGTGAAGTCCTGAGTTCAACTTCTGGAACCCATATAAAGGAAAAAAAAGGGCCGGTGATATCACTCAGCAGCACTAGCGCTTGCTGGCAAAAGTGAGGTCCTGAGGTAGACTCCTGGTACCCACATAAAAAATAAAATAAAATAAAATAAAATAAAATAAAATAAAATAAAATAAAAATAAATAAAAAATGGAAAAATATCCTCAAGGATTATCTTTGATAAAAGTGTTGGCTAAAACTGAAAGCCATACTTTACAGCATGGAATCGGGTTAGGGTAATATTGTGCATTCACATTTTCTTTCTCTGTAGATATTTGTCATTATAATATGGTAAGTCATAGTGAAGAAATCAAGGCACTTGAAATCAGACACAGGACAGAATCCTCACACTTTCTAGGTTTAGCTATGTGGTTTTTAGCTAATATTTTAATGTCTATGAGTTACTGTTCTTCCCTAGTAATATTAATCCCAGATTTTTAACACCTCCAGATTATAAAATTCAAGCCCATTCTGTTTCAGGCAAATATCATACCAGGCTGAAAGCAGCCCCATTTTTATGAAGGCCCTGGAGCTTTTGGGTAAGTAAGATAAGGAAATTCGGGGAGTACACTGAAGGAAGGATCCTTCATCTGAATATATTATATTATAGTATTTTACTTTTCATAAATATTTATTTTGAAATGTATCATCCACTTGTAGTTTATTTATGTATGTTTTTCAGTGCTGAGGATCAAACCCAGGACCTTGTACATACCAGGCAAGGGTTCTATCCCTGTGCTATACCCTCAACCCCTGAAACAGTTTTGAAATATGATAAAAATTGATATTCTTCAAATACTGGAGCCTAATTCCTCTTCTTTGAGGATATGTTAAATGGGATAAGTTACAACTTCCAAAGGTACATCATTAAAGAAATTCTCACTTGTTTCTCTCTCTTGGGTCACTTGCTGTGGGGGAAACTAGGTGACTTGTCATGAGAATGCTAACATGGAGAATGCCAACGTACTGAGAACTCCTACCAACAGCCAATCAAAGCCCAGACAGATGACTATAATAGCCATGGGTGTCAGCCACTTTGGAAGTGAATTTGCCAGCCCCAATCAAGCCTTCAAGATATGCAGTCCCAGCTGACCTCCGCACTACAATTTCATGAAAGACTCAGAGCCAGAACTATCCAGCTAAATTGTTCCCAAATCTTTGGGATCCAGAAACTAAATTTATATATCCCTATTGTTTTAAACTGCCAGGATTTGAGATAACTGGTTATATGGCAACAGAAAACTAATACATGACCTCATTTTATTACTAATGCAGCTAAGAAATGTTAAGGAATGATTTAAAAAACAGAACTAATAAAACAGAGTCCAAACCAAATTTTGGCGTCCTAGTCACAAGCAAAGTCCTTTGGGCCCTCTTCCAGCTTGAATGATGAACCCTCACTTGAGAATCCTAAGCTTTCCTACAGAAAGGTAAGTTGATGTCAACCTTGGGTTTGGTGGCAATCAGGAGCAAAAACATTCTTTATAGCCAGGTAGCAGTAAACCTTACCTGGATCCTATGTTCTTGAGGTTCCTTTTCTGTTTCCCATCCAGCCACTCCTTTCTTTACAGGATGAAGAATCCAGTGGATTAAAAAGCTATGCCTATTTATAGCTTACATACCCTATTCTAGAGTATGATCCTCGTATTTGGACCCCCGATACAATTCTAAGGCTTCTCTGCTCTGTCCTGAAGGCACAGTGCACAGTGTGTTCCTTGGTCCCAAGAGTGGCTAAGGGCGCCATTCCCATAGCAGTTGGACAGGCTGTTCAAGTAGAAAGGTCCTGTGCACACATGCAGTGGTGTTCATGGTACAAGGCAGAAGCTGAGGTACAGAGAAAGGGAGGAGATGGTTCAGGCCATGTGTGGGTTCTTCCTGTACCACCATATTTCAGTATATGATTCAGGAAGATTCTAAGGAATTCAAGGAACACTTAAAATTTGAACTGGGCATTCTCAGTCATTATGCAGATATACTCTCAAGCTAAGAAAATAGAACATTGCATTTCACATTTTATTAGCTTTATTTTATCATGTTTAAATATTGAGAATTATGGCAAGTGTCTTTCTTGGAATATAGTAGAAGGGACTCTTGCCCTGAATCCCTACCTTGAGACTATAATTTTAAGCAAAATAACTCAGACACACAAGCTTAAATAGCACATGGATTTTCCTATATGAGAAACCCAAAGTATACATAAATCAAAGAGCAAATAAAGATAGATAATAGGAAACAAAGAGACAGATCTTTTGCAAACGTGAAAGGGAGCAAGGAGGGGGCATAAAAAAGAATTAAGATGTGTTGTGTACAAGTACCAATTCCCCGCAATTAAGGTAATCATTATGTACTGCAAACATATGCTAATAAAAATACAAATTAAAAAAAAAAAAGATGAATAACAAGCCCAGGCCACAGACAGCTACTGTATTCCTTAGACAAAGGGACCAGGAGATCATGCTGAAATACCGAAATTGTAATAATCCTTCTTGAAAATTCACAGAGACTTCTAGTCCGTAATTCTAGAGTTGGGGATTCTGCAGAGGAGGCAGAGATGTGGTCTTCTGAATCCAGCAGCCTACAGATCAGTTACAATAAAAGATTGTGATTACTATTTACAGGGGTCATATTATGCCTTTCTCATGAATCACATTACATAATCTTCACAATGGCTATGTAAACGAGGTGCAATAATCCTCGCTATGCAAATAAGGAAGCCAAGAATCAGAAAGTATATTTCAGATTATATATCCAAAAAAGAAAAAGCTATGCCATTTTATGCAGGCCAGTGGCCATAACCACCACAGTTCCTAGAAAGTCTTCAGGTGTCATGTTTCCTGAGTTCTGGAAAAGAAAGTTTCCTACCCTTTTGTGACCAAAAGGTCACAGCAAAAGGTCTAGGGAGACACTGCACTAGGTTTAATCCCAGAAACCCATTCCAATTCTAAAGTTTATCAATTTAGCCTATTAGCCTCTACTCAATTTTGATGTTATAGTAAATGTTATTTCTGACACATCATCAGTTCCTGACGTCAAGCCCAAGATCAAGAAGTCAGTGAAACAGTGCTTTAGAATATCAGAAGAAACAAGGGCCGGTGAGATGGCTCAGTGGCGTAAGCGCCTGCCCAGCAAGCGCGAGGGCCTGAGTTCGATTCCCGGAACCCACATACGAAAAAAGGGCCGGTGATATCGCTCAGTGGCACGGGCGCCTGCTGGCGCGCGAGGTCCTGAGGTCGACCCCCCGGTACCCACAAAAAAAAAAGAATATCAGAAGAAAGAGATGAAACAAAAAATGAATGTAGAGAATATTACAGGAAAAAATCCTATAGAAAAACATCAGGAAACTCCGTAGGGGCTATGTACCTACAATCTAGTCTGACGGTCTTATGTTGTACTATAAGTTAATATAATGGAGAAACACAGGTTTTAAAGCATTCATATTAGAGTATTCATGAATAATGAAACCATTTTCATTTCAGCTGGTCACATATTCAAATTATTTTATGGCCTTCCAATGATGAGAATGGCAAGGACTGGATGATGTTAATTTAAAAGCAACTGCCCAAGTTGCTTAAGCTTTAAATAATTCTTTCTTTGTGAGAATTCAAAACCACCACTGAGGGGTCAGTGAGATAGCTCAGCGGCATAAGTGCCTGCCTTGCAAGCCCGAGGTCCTGAGTTTGACCCCCTGGTACCCACAAAAACAAACAAACAAAAAGAACCACCAATGAATAAATCAAAGAAGAAAGACATTTATAAAGGCATGGAACATCACTCAGAAATGATAGCAATATAGTTAACACTTCATGCATCAATTTTGCTTTTATGGGAGTTAGTTGTGCAGTTTAGTGCAATATATTGTCAAATTCAGATGGAAAATTATATGTTTAGCATGAAAATGCTAGCCCTATGTAAATGTTCAGAATCTCCTTCTTGGAAGTACATTTCCACCTATCTTATATTAATTTATCATTAAACAAATGATACAGTTCTATAAAAGAAAGCCAAAACTTTCCTAGCTTTGCTTTTCAGGTAAAATAATATTGTGCCCTATCATGTTGTATTACTACTTACATAAAACGTTCTTCCAGGATGAGAATGCAAAAATGAATGACAAGATTTTTTCAGAGTTGGCATCGTCACTACAGAAGATAAACCTGTAATACACTCTAAAAGCACAAACTTCCTAATATAATAAATTTCTTTTCCAGCATTATCTTTCACCTACTTATTTCTTCAATCTTTCATCCAAGGAGTTTTATGTTATTTTTATATTGTATACAATGAGCTAGTCAAACTCCATAACTAAACAATCTTTGCCCTGACTTGATGCTGGTCATTATTTGTCCTCTTGGATATAATGCACATATGAATTTCAACACAAAATCTCATTTATTTGACTTTGTATGTTTTTTGTTCATTTTTATTTTAAATTTTTGCTTATTTTATTTATTAGACAGAAAATATATAAAAGAAACTCACAAGCTTCAAAATTTATATATATATATATGTATATATACATTTTTTCAATTTACCTAACTACCCTGTAAAAATACTTTTCTCTCTAAATCCCAAAGTAAACTTTTAAATTTTTATTTGCCCTCAATAATTCTCTTGCCTGTTTATGTAAAAACCCCTCTTTCTATTGTTTAGCAACATATACCTTCAACATAAATTATACATACCACCAAAAATTATATGTACACACATACTCATGCTACAATATATACCTGCATATTATAAATGGCAAATGTACCTCATTTTCAAATGCAACTCCTCCCAAATTTATTTTCAGTTTACTTCAACAAAGTTTTTTATCTAAAGCCAAACAAAACACAAGACAATAAATTTAGAGTTCACTGCTTATATTCTAAAAAATTATTCTGTGAAAGATGGCAATGAGGTTTTATTTCTCTGGAGAAAGAAACCAATCTCTAAAATAATGTCCTAGGAAATAGCTTTTCACTGAGATTTTCTTCTTTATTTTTAAAAAGGAAAAAGAATATAAATCCAGAAAATATTTGAGCAAATCGAAGGGTAAAAATCTTCCACATAAGCCCCACTTTTCTTTTTCTACTTAGAAAAGAAAAATATTTTTATCATAATCTGTAAATACTGCAGAATATTAATGAAGGCAGTCACTCTCATTTTCCTCCAAATTACTATAGTGTCTTTTCTAAGGCTTAGTTGTTATTTAAATAAATAATTACTATAATCATTCCCACAAATAAGATTATTTTTACTAAGCATGAAAAAAATCCTTGAAATCAAAATAACTGAAGTTTTTTTGTTTAGGGGAACTTCAAAGCCCAACAACTTCCTCCAATATTAATTTACACTATTAAAAGTTCATTAATAATCTCAACTAAAAATGTAAACATCTGTCACAGACTAGGCATTCTGTGTTTGCATGACAAAGACATTGCAACTAAAATGCTAAGCTTAAATCTTGTCTAAAACTTAAGAGAAATAGAAATTCCCTTTTTTCATTATCACAAAATCTAGAACGTTTTCAGAAATGTTCAACTATTTTTTCTAACTGTGTACTACTATAGAAATTTTTTTTAATATTTATAAGATTAACTGGACTGGGCTTTTAGAGTCAGACAACCTGAGTTTAAGACCCAGTTCTTGGATGAGTATCAAAGAGTAAATTATGTGGGAATTCCAGGATTTTGTGAAGATTTCTGTTATCATATAGTACAGCAATTGCCAGCCCATTTCAGATTCCTGATACAAGTTCAATGAGTATCACATGGTACTGCTGCTGTTGCTGAAGCCTTAGAAATTCTTTCCAGATGATACAGGAAGATTTTCTTGAGTGTAGCTTGAAAGACATGCTTCTGGATAGGCCAAACTAGAGCACTGACTGTAAAGAAAACAAAACTTTGTACTCTTGCAACATGTTCTGCATGTGATCTTTTTTGCCTTCAGAGGAATTATGCAAATTAGGCATTGAATGCAAGCTTGTTTAACTTGAGGAAATACAAGTGAAAATGGTCACACAGGTCAGTTAAGGGCAGAGCTTGAACACCCTCTTCACAACCCCTGGACTATCTTTTCCATCATGTTAAATACACAAAGTTTAAATTGCAGGAACAGTAGCTCTCAGATCCTCCTTTTTAACTGATTCATAGACATGAAATAGTAAAACATTGCTCCAAGGCTTCTCTTTGTAAACAGTAGTGTCATGAAGTATCTGTGCAGCATGGGACAAATTACTACATAGCTCTGCCTTGGTTTTCTTGCTTGTAATAATTGCCTTTCTTCCTCACAGGCTTTTTACAAAAGTAATACAGTGTATGTAAAAGCCCATGGAGGATAAAAATAATGCTGGCTAGATGAAAATTATTATTATACAAGAATTGCTGGAACACATATTTAGCCAGCAAATCTTTATGAAAGATATATGTAGTTTTACTACAGAATAATTAAGTTAAACTAAATGTTAATCTTGGCAGAAATATCATGTAACATATAACAAAATCATTACTACTTATTGTCACTTTTTCTGAACTCTTATATAGAAGCAAAAACAATACTTCTAAAATGAAATTCTAAACTGTTTTAACCAAAATCACACATAAGTCAGCTCCTAACCCTGTGTACTTAGTTATATGTGTTCCTGGTTGCAACTTCAGATCATAATGCCATTTATGGGTAAAGATGAGATGTAGGAACAGAAAACAACTTCCAGAAAACTGACTCCAATAGCTCATGAAATAATAGCAAAGATCAACAAAGGGGATTACATCAAATTAAAAAGCTTTGCTACAGCACAAGAAACAATCAGTAGAATGAAGGAACAGCCTACAGAATGGGAGAAAATCTTTACTCCTCCAACAGATGATTAATATCCAGAATATATAAAGAATATCCAAAAAATCAAATCACCCATTCAACAAATAGACAAATTGAACAGAAACTTCTCAAAAGAAACAGCCTATAAGTATATGAAAAAATGTTCAGCTTCTTTAGCTCTCAGGGAAAGGATAAATCAAAGCTACATTGAGATTTCATCTCATCCCAGTCAGAATGGCAATCATCAAGAATTAAAAAAAATAAAAAAAATAAAAAATAAAACAGTAAATGTTGGCAAGGATATGATGAAAAATGTTCCCTTCTACAATTTTGGTGGGAATGTAAATTTGTACAGCTGATACAAAAATCAATATAATGTTTCCTTAAAAAATTAAAAATAGAACTAACGTATAATCCAGCTGTACCACTCCTTGCAATATACCAGGAAGAATTAGTTAGCATAATATAGTAATACCTGTATATCCATGTTTACTGCATCACAATTAACAATATCTAAGTTATGGAATCAGTCTATGTGCCCACCAATGGATTAATGGATAGAGAAAATGTGAAATATATACATGATGGAGTATTACTCAGATATAAAGAAGAATAAAATTATGTCATTTGCAGGAAAATAGAACTGAAGATCATTATTTTCAGTGAAATAGGCCAGACTCAGAAAGTAACACATGATTTTCCTCATCTGTAAAATCTATGAGAAGGGGGAAAAAGAAGACATTGTAGTAGAAGGGAGAACTAGAGATAAAAATAAGGGTTGGGAATGTGGAAACATGAGGGCAAAGGCAGAAAATAGCGGTCAGATATGATCAAAGTGGGGCCACGGATATAGCTCAGTAGCACAAGCACCTGTCTGGCAAGCGCAAGGTCCTGTGTTAGATTCCCAGTACCAAAAAAAAAAAAAAAAAAAAAAAAAAGATATAATCAAAGTATGATATATATATATATATATATATATATATATATATATATATGGAATATATCACAATGAGACTCACTATGATCTACAATTAATATTCATTAATTTAAAATGATTCACATTCAGCCCACTTCATCTATAAGCTTATTTGAATTTAAATCTAAGCCTCTGGCTAATGCAAACCTTCAAGAAATCCAGTTGGCACCTTGGTATTTGCACACCCTTGCAAATTCACAAAGGTTTTATCATTTCTACTTGAGTTTTAGCCTAAAAAATGGAAAAGAAATGGTTACCATTGTGAAAATCTCAGGTGAGTACCTTGGCCCACACCAGTATACCTCATTTATCAAGTAAGTAAATTGTTCTTTAAATTATCTCAATATGAAATCATAAAGTAATCCAAATGTTAGCTCTAGGCTTTCACTAGATTATCATTTATCCTATGTGTTGTTACACTGCCTAACTATGCAACATACTGTCGTTATCCAAAGCACTTTTCTTCAGTAGCAAAAAAAAAAAAAAATGGACCTATTCACCTTTATTTCTTTCTGATAATTTTCTTCATTTATACTGCATCTTTAAAGTTTGCAATCACTGCATTTCTGTATATCTGTCACCTTTCTGGGACTTTGCTTGCTTACTTTCATAAACAACATCAGGGGGAGAGAAGTAAAAGTAAATTTCATAGTGGGTCAAAGAAGCTTTGAATGCTTTATTTACTACCATAATCAGAAAGCAGAATTGTTTCCTTTAAATGACATTCATAAATTATCAGCTATTACGCCTTGGTGTATTGGTGGAAAGGTTGATACTGAATAAAGTTTCAGAGGGACAGAAGAACTTGTAATTTATATGTCACATGAGGTCACAACATAACTACTTGTCACTTGCTTGAGTAGCTGTAGAGACTTGGAAAAAGGAGTATTAATATACTTGTAGGAATGCCAAAACTTCCCCACAAAAATGTGATGTATTCAGAAAAGTATATAGTGAATTCTGAGACCCCTTTTCTTCTCTAACAGCTACTCAATTTTCAATTTTCAACTCCAGAAGACCCAGTTTTTTCCCCTCTTAGGTAATAAAAAAATGAGACCAAATAATGAGACATATCTGTTTTTAGGCATTAAGATAATTTCTGTCCTTCTAAGATAACAACACAAACACCACAGATATATGCATAGATTTCTGTTTTGTTCATAAGCAAGAGCATATTTATGCCTTTCCAGAGGAGTGAGTTGAAACTAAATCATGGAATATTGAAAAATATTATTTAAATCTATTTTCTTCAATAAGCCCATCATTCATTGTTTATGAAGACTATTAAGCCAAGGACTCCTTATTCATCCTCCAGGTAGGCTGGCCCTTAGTGTGCAACTCATTCAAAATAATGTCTCTGCAAGCAGAGAAAAAAGTAAGAGATGCATTCATTTATGACAACTCTAGGGCCGGGGATATAGCTCAGTGGCACAGTGCTTGCCTGGCAAGCGTGAGGTCCTGAGTTCGATTCCCAGTACTGAAAAAAAAAAAAAAGATAACTCTGGGATTAAGTTTTTCTGCAAAAAGTTAAAAAAAAGTCAAGGTTAAAAGACATGCCACAGAGTAGGAGAATACATTTGCAACTCATAAAAATGACATCCAAAATTCAAAACTCCTCCAAATAAATAAGAAAAATACAGTCTAATTTGAAAATTGACAAAAAAAACTGAATAGGCAATGCATAAATAAGAACTCCAAAGGCCAATAAACAAACTAAAAATCTGCATACTTTATTAGCAAATTTTAAAATTAGTATAAAATTACAATGTAATGTCCTGTATATATTAATCTTTCAAAAATATTAAAGTGTGTAAAAATGCTGTTTGTGAGCCTATGTAATAACTGAGAACTTTCTTACATTATTGATGAGAATATAAATAGCATTTTGAGAAATAATTCTAAGGTTGATGATATGTATATCTGAAGATACAGTGCTAGATATATATACCCTAGAGAAATATTTATACATTTGTACCAGGATACACGTACAAGAAAGTCAGTAGCAGAATTGTACATTATGTCACCAAGCAAGAATAGCCTAAATGTCCATCAAAATAGAGGGAACGTATAAATTCTGACATGCTTATAAAATGGAAACTCCTACAGCCATGAAAAACATCACAGAAGTTACACAAAACTGTAGTTATATATGGCTAGGCCGGGGTTTATATTGAAATTATTAAATAATTTAAATGACATGTGTTTGCATAAAGAGAAATTATGCAATACACTAACAATTCATATAGACCTGCTAAAGGAATATTAATGAGAATTGGATAAATCTCAGAAACATGATTTTCAAAAGAAAATGGCATATAAATACATACTGTTTTGCCATTTAATAAACTTCAAGAACAAGCAAAATTAAAGTTTATTTATTTAAGAAAGCATAATAACCAGTAAAATTAAAGACAAGATTTCTCCAAAAGGCAAATGAGTGATAAGTTATAAGGAAAGGAGGTGGTTATTGGAAGGAAATAAGATGTAAATACCATACGACATATATGGTAGAGAGGTGCATCAATTAGTTTTCCGATATTGTAGCAAAATACCTGAGATAATCTACTTATAATGAAAAACTTATTCTGGCTCATGATTTCAGTCCATAGTCAATTGGTCTCTGATTTTGGACCTGTGGTGAGGCCCACATCATGGTGGGGAGCATGTAGTAGAAGAAGCTGCTCATTTTATCTCACCTGGGACAATTCCAGGGCCAGGGGCAATTTTTTCACACATCACAGTTACATTTGCCATTTGCCTATCTGTAATACAGCTGCAAAATCCATCAGGAAGGTCTTTTGTTTTTTTTCCCCCTCTGGGGCCAATTCTAGGACCAGTGGTCATTGCTTGGTTTTTTCCAAAACAGATACTAAGGTACTAGCTTGCATGCAGGTGCTCTATGGGGACAATGATTCAAGTAGCAGGACTGAAAGGCAGGAATAATATAAGACTAATATAAGACACCAATAATAGCAGTGATTAAGGAATCCTGGAGGACCTCAGGGGACAAAGATAGTGGAATTTACCCATTAACTCTTCTCTCCTGTTACTCAAGGATGAACCAAGTGGGGTTCATTCCTTCCCACTTCCAGGTTTCACATGCGTAAGCATCAAGCAGCTTCCTGTGGGCATTTGATACCACAGAGTCATAGAAGCCTAAAGTCAGGAACCAAATGAGTATAATACAGGTCTGAGTGGAAACTGTCAGAGAAGTGCTGTCTAGCATATGTGTGTGATCTGTTTGTGAACTTGCCATTATCTACTATTCACTCTCTTTTGTAATAGGATCTTTATTTCCTGGAAGACATGCACACCACACCCTTCATCTTCTGCTCCTGTGAGTAGTCTAATGCTGAATTTAAATCAAAGTCTAGGGGAGAACTTATGAATCAGACATGGCTATTCATAGCCAATGAGTCTCTACTTTGGAACTTGCAATGGAACTTTCCAGAAAAAGGAGGTTCTCTGGAATTAAAACTAAAAAGATGCATGCTGTAGATTCTGGGGATTTCTACATGGAGCTGACTGACTGTGGGTAACATGAGCACAATGGAAAGCTGGGTGCAGGAATAGAACCAGAAAAATTTTTAATAAAGATCTTTGAATATCTACATACAAACATGTCTGAGACTGACATATCTAGATTGTTTCTTAAACCTGAACTAACATATACCTTCTCCTCTTAAGCCTACTTGGTTATATTACTGGAAACTGAAGGTCACTTCAGTTTTTAAGTATTTGGTAAAAGGCACAATGCCCATTTCAGTCTGGTAAAATGAGGTATGTGCTCTGAGGGCTTGAGTCCAAAGTGGGGATCCCACAGGGCTGGGGATTATTGGCAATGAAAGGCCAAAATTAGAAGCACATTTTTGCTAGAAAGTGATCCATTACTAGGCCCAAAATTAATAAGGAATAGAGATAGTCTTAACTGCAGATGATAATGTGATTTTCCAGATGTCATTCTTGTGTGCACCTGAATTTAACACTGGGTAAGATTTTGGTAGGGAGAAGGGGAAGGGGTGCAAATGTGAGCATTCATTATTTAAAAGATAACATAAAATTACAAAGCAGATCTGTAAGTTTATAAAGTGAAAGTGGGATTAAGTAGGACTTTGATTTCAGAAAATACGATATCCTGTAGAAATTCAAAGGCAGCATGAAAGGAAACACCAAGTGAGTTTATGCCTAGAAAAAAATAGGTAACCATATGGACAAATCCTCCCAAATTAGTATTTGCCTTGGTATATCTGCCCTTGTTCTAGGTAAGGCTGTATCTTATGCCACTGCCCACTGATTAAGTTTCTCATTCAAACTAACAAAGAACTGACTGATAAATCCAAAATGTTCAATATAGTATAATTACAAGAATCACAAGAATGTAATTGAATAGTTCAAATGTAAGATGGTGGCAAAATCTGATAACCTATCTGTCAGGATCAACTCGGGTGGGACTTTCCAGGACCTAACCTGTTTTTCAGCAGTCACAATTGTTCACAGCAAAAACTACTACCCCAGCACAAGTGCTGCTCTCAACAAACATAGGATGTTGTAAAGAGGAGATAAGGCGGAGCATGGAATCTTCCAGGTGCCAGAACATTTGAAAACATCCGCACATTTACACCAGATGCTTTGAGGAAATTGACCACTGAGGCACCAGTGATTCCGAGAACTTTGACCACAGATGTTTGTTCAGATCTCCTCACCTGAAGTCCCTGACCCCCTTACCAGATACCTTGCCTGATCTCACCACTTGACCCACCTTTTTCAAGCCTTGTTCAAGCCTATAGAAAGCTCTGCTTTTCTCTGTACCACACAGATGGCCTTTTTGCCCTCTGTCTGCCTGCATCCAGGCACAGTAAATCACATGCCATGTTGCCTTTACACAAACCTGGTGGTCTCTGCTCATCTCTGACTCACACCATTCCTTGTACTAACATATCTATTTAATGGTTAATTATCCTTCCAACCAGGAATCTACTAGACCAGTTTTTTCCCTGAGGATTGCCATGCATTTGTATGAATCTGTGCTCTAATTTTTACGGACTTCTAAGAGTAAACACTCCACTGTCACAACATCTAATTTATACAGTTTTTGGCTGTGTTAATACATCCCATCATCTGGATTTCAGGGGATAATTTACAAATCTATTCTCTGTTACATGAAGTAATATCATTTTTTCCCCCTTACTGGAAAAATTAGTTTCCATTTCTGAACTTCTAGCAGTCAGGGATGACTAAAAGAGAGGGATTCATTTCCCAATAACCCTCCAGAACTGCTACACAAATAAAGATATTTGGATTTTATTCAATACGGTCAGAGGCCATTGAAGGATTAATCTAATATCTAGAATAATACCTGGGTTTTAAAATTCTATATACTTCAAAGTCAC
Source organism: Erethizon dorsatum (assembly GCA_028451465.1). NCBI lineage: Eukaryota > Metazoa > Chordata > Mammalia > Rodentia > Erethizontidae > Erethizon > Erethizon dorsatum. The sequence continues at coordinate 53,017,670 of CM051825.1, read as the reverse complement.
ATTCCATAATTTTTCTTACCAGTTCCTAAACATCAAAGAAAAACATTTGTGTCTAACATTTTTAAACATTATTTTGAAATAATGATAAGATTTGACACTTAAACTGTAGAAAAATTTGTGATGTTATTTTTACACAGTTACTGCAGGTAGCCAGTTCACATTTCCAGTCTCTTTAACAATGCCTGTCAGATATATTGGAGGCATAAGTCCCAAGAGACAACTCTGGCTCCATAGGGAAAGGAGAAAATGTAAATAAAAATATTCTGAGGTGCTGAATGAATGAAAGCATAACACATGGACTCAGGTCTCTCCATAAGAATATCTTCAGCCAGCATTTATTTCCTGAGCATTTTAGGGCTTGCTAACAAATAAAATTTTCCCCAAATTCAAGTGTGCACAGGGCAAAGCAAAAACAAGTGCATAATTGCCTGAAAATTGCTTTCTTATTTTCTTAAGGTATCATAATGCAGCAAAGATTCATATTCCTGTCTGGAACATGGAGCTGTTAATATACTATTTAGATGCAATAGCTCTCTCTGGCTGAAAAGTCACTTTGATTTTGTTCTCTCTTAACAATTTTGATCTCCTGAAAATATAATGGGATTGACTGCAAGCCACTGTGTGAATTTATTACACAGAAATAGCTAAAAAGAGGATATTTTTAAAATAGATGTGGGTTTATCTTGATACTGGTTGAATATGTTGGAGAGTAGGATGGGTCACTAGACACATAAATGTGACATTAGCAAACAGCAAAAAAGATTTTATATTCTTGTATTATTTTACAAAATTTTGTAGGATCTTATCTGTTTATCTTTTCAAGAACTAATTATCCTGTATTGCAATATATTATAGACCTCTGGTTGTCTACACAAACAAATTCCAAATCCTGCTTCTTTGTTAATTCTTATGTCAAAACCAGCTAGTCAGACTAGGATGTGCTCAGTGGTACAGTGTTTGCCTAGTATGCGTGAGGTCCTGGATGAGCCCTAGCACAGAAGAAAAAAAAAAAAATCAAGTAGTCATGTTTTCCAATTAATGTTGGGTCTTTCTCCAACACCAGAGGGTAGATTTCTGACTGTTGAAAATTAGTTAGTATTTCTATTCTCTTTTTAAATAATCAGTGTAAAAATAGTTATAAGATGCAATCCTGACCAGTGAAAAATGAAGGAGTTCTACCAAGAGATGTAGGCATGTTTTCTTATTTTAAAAAATTGAGAAAGTGATGGCCCATGACTCTCTCACTTCTGGTCTTTGAGTGCTATTGTGCAAAGATGCTATGCTTGAAACTATTGCAGAAATCTTGATGCTATAAATGTACCATTCTATGGAAAAAAGGAAACATATGAAGTATGGCGGACAGAAAAGATAGCAAATAATGTGAAGCATTGTTCTCCCATTTCATCTGCTAAATATTCTAAATTTTAGTGTGCATGGAGTCAAAGTTTTTGTTTCTTACAGTAAAAAGAATCATATAGGGTGCATCATGTATAGCTCTTTGTACCAAATAAAACTGAGTAATTGATGACATAGATTCTACCCTACTAATCTTTATAATTATAGTATCTAGACCAATGCTGAATATGCAATGGATTCTCAAATGTTCCTTTTAAAATGAATGACCTTCAGACTAGTGCAAGAAAGCAAAATCTTGCTAAGACAGTCTTTACCCAATTTTAAGCAAATAGCTTACAATCATAATTTTCATTGTAGATGCCACAAGACATAGAAATTCTAAGCATATTTGCTCCATAGGAATAACAATAAACATTTTAAGTGTAGAATAATCAAGGTATATTGAATCCATCTTCATCTTCGTCTTTGAGACAGAGTACTGTCATTTAATTCAGCGATTTCTGTTGTGCTGTCCTCTTCACTTGCCTGTTAATATGGGTCATCTGCTAGAACAAAGGCGTCCTTTGTTCTCCATACTCTTTCACTTCTATGGGCGGTTCCTGAAATGAAAACAACACCTAGAGCAGAGAATAAAATAAAATAAGGGACTACACAGATGGCTTTTCAAAAAGGCTACAAATGATTGATAAATAAATGGAATTGTTTGAAAGTCCCATTCTTAAGTTAAAAAGAAAATTTAAAACAAAAAGGGATTCGATTTTCCCCATGGTCAAGGGGCACTGTCTGAGCTTGAGGTGACACTCCATACTCTTTCTTCTTGTGCCACTGAGCATCATAAAGGATTTGACTTATTTCCTTTAAAGTTTTCTTCCTTTGAGCTGTCAAAGCAGTTTCATCAATGCTCTTGAATAGATCATTCAACATGATTTCATTTAATTTATAAATTAAAAATGTGTCTTGTCAGAAAGATGTAAATTTAGTTTAACAGTTTTTTAATAAAAAGAAAATCATCTCCTCCCTATATAAATTATACTTCGTATTATGCTAATGTCCAATTTATCATTTGTATTTTTTCATCCAAGCTTATCTTCTTCAGTCATTTTATGCTGTGATATTAATAAAAATGAACATGTAATTCCTTGCACTTATTCATTCACAGACTTGGTTCTACAATGACTTTAAAATGCATATTGGGCCAGTGATATCGCTCAGCGGCACAGGCGCCTGCTGGTGTGAGAGGTCCTGAGTTCTACCCCAGGTACCCACAAAAAAAGAAAGAAAGAAAGAAAAGAAAAGAAAATGCATATTACTATGAGAAACAGAAACTACCTTTGAGTATTTAAAATCTAGAAATTTAGCAAGCAGGAAGATATATAGGATAGGATAGGATAGGATAGGATAGGATAGGATAGGATAGGATAGGATAGGATAGAATGAGATAAGGTAGGACAGGTAAACTCATTTACTGGAAGGGAATCAGAGAAAACCTGAATGGTCTGTTTTAGAAAGTACAAGAACTAGTGGAGAGGTAAGCAGAAATAATGAACAGTGACTTCAGAGCATAATCAAAGGAATGAATTAATTCCAAATATGACTTTTATTTGGGCCCCTTAATTTATAATTAAAAACATAAGAGAGACAGTTTGGCCTTAGACTAGGAAGAATCTATCTATATAAAGCCCATCTATATTAATTCATTACTCTTCCAAAACAGGCTGCAATATAGAAAGTGGTAGTTCACCAAAGGGGGGGGGGAACTATTGAAAATCACTTTTTTTTACAAAATAAGAAATAAAGGAGATTGAGGAGCCCCAACGATAGGGAGCTTCCCAATCTAATTACCCGCCCATTTGGTTTTGAAACTTATAGTTCAGTTTAGAATCTCTTCTTGTCTTATTCATTAATATTTATTTACTAGTTTCTGACTTTTGATTTTTGCTTCTAACAGGATCAGTCTAGAACACACTCCTCTGTTTTATATTTATTACTCATGGCAAATAATTTGCCAGGCCTGGCCCAACAACAGTGATGCTTTATCCTTCTGCACTGGAACATGGATTCCACCAGCTTTACAAAAACAGCCTACAGTAACAGCATTTGTATACACATCCTTTCACCAAATGTGACTGTTGCTCCAGTGTGATTGGAGAAGGAGGAGGGGCACGTAGGTGAGCAAACAAAAGAAATCACACTTCTCCTTTTCCAGAGACTACAAATTAGAGGGAAAGAGGTATTAGACAATGAGTCATGCAAGTGAGTGATAGTTATAATTCTGAGAAGTGACAAGAGTTTGAGGGCAACTGAACTATTAGAGGGAAAATGGACCATATCTGTGAAGCCAAGAAAGAAGGCCCTGAAAAAAATGACAATTACACTGGGATCAAATAAGTGAAGGAATAAAAGAAGGGAGGGAGAGGAGTTAGATAAGGAGGGATCAGGTAAAAGGTCAGGAAAGTGTTGGGAAAGGAGAACAAGTAGTCAAGTAGAGGGGCAGGTTTTATTAAACTCCTGAGGTGAAATGGAGAGCAACCCATTTGAGGAAGAGAAGGCCGGGGAGACTGAAGGACAATGACTGTTGTGGGGAAAGAGCCTGAAATTTTTGGATTTGTTTTGGATTGATATAAATTAATATTGGAAAATTAGGCAGGTGCCAAACAATTCAGGGTTTTAAAAGCCATGTTAAGGATTTGATCTTTGTCCAAAGAGTAATGAAAAGCCAATGGAGTGGGGTTTTTTTGGGGTTTTTTTTTTTTGTTTTTTTGTGGGTACCGGGGGGTCTACCTCAGGACCTCCCGCGCCAACAGGCACCCGTGCTGCTGAGCGATATCACCGGTCCCTTTTTCGTATGTGGGATCCGGGAGTCGAACTCGGGCCCTCGCGCTTGCAAGGCAGGCGCTTACACCGCTGAGCCATCTCACCGGCTCTCAATGGAGTGTTTTTAAGCATGATCAAGTTTGCATTTTTAAAAATTCTCCATCCACCAAGTGGAAAATATGTCGGAGAAAAGCCAAAACGGGTGCTGGTGTTCCAAGTCAGAAGCTGAAGCCAGAGTCCAGGCAGTGAGAATGGTTACTCAGTTTAGGGAGACAGAAATGGAGATAAAGAAGAGTACTATTTAGAAAAAAAGAGTAAGAGTCCAAATTATCAAGATTTTCATAATATGTTGGACATGACAAAGTGAGAGAGCTGTCAATATTTGCTCCTTTATTCTGCAGGTTATACCGGAGTAGATGGTAGTGCTACTCACTGAGAAAGGAGCACTCTGGGACTCGATAGGTTTTGGAATGGGACTGATAGCCTTTGGATGTGTAGATTTTGAGTTGTATTTGAGACCTACAAGTTAAGTTATCAAATAAGCAACTGGCTCTGTGGCTCTGTCGCTCAGAAGAATGATTAAACAGCAAATTAAATGTGAGCTATGTGAAGACCAAGATGTAAATTCCACCTATCGTAATTCATTTACACCTTTCAATCCCATCTGAAGTGGTCTAAATATCAAAACAGTTTTCAAAACCCTAGGATTTATAGCCTGATAATAATACTTTAAAAAAAAAGAGAGGTAGGGTAGTGTAATGGAAAGATAGCAGCATTTTTTATGTTAGAAAACTTAGTTTTGATAAAACCTGGCTAGAATATTAAGATTAAAATCTTAATGATTTATGTTAAATAATACTATAATGTTCATCAAATCACTTTTCACTCATAAATTCAATTTCCTCCTCTGTGACATACAATAATATTATCTCCCTTTCTGCTGTTTTAAGCTACAATGTGATGATTGATATTCATGGGGGTGCATGAGAGAAACTACTTCTAAACTGCTAGAAACAACTGTTTTACTTATTCTAAAACTTCTATTGTTAGGTACGTATGTGCAACCTATTCAGTGCTTAGCACACAGAGTATCATCAAACAAGCCTGGTACTTGAGGGATCTGAAAACAATGAGGTATATTAGACTATAGCTAGCTCACTAGTTGTAGGAGATTTTGTTTCAAAAAATTCAACCTTAACTTCCTTTAATCATGACTTCCTCATCATGGACCCATTATTTCTAACTAATTATTATGAGATATACAGAAAAGACTGCCAATGTGGGAATTGAGTGGCTGTAACAAAGTACTTTTCATTTCATTCCTTCTCTGGTCTCAAAAGGCCAACCATTAAAATGGGATATAAATTCTTTAGGAGAAAACAAAAACCTGCTTTACTCCCTTCCTCCCTAGATATAATAGGTACCATCCCTCCAACTGCAAGACAAGAGATAACATTTCCCGAGAGCTAGACAAGACCCCAATAAGTCTCAGAAATTGTTGCAAATAAAAAGCCTAGGAAACGCTTTAAGGAGGTTCTATATCAATGTCCTAGAAAAAGTTCTGAATATTTCCTTTATTATTTTGGAGAAATTTATAAGTAGGATCAAAGAAAATAGAAGAAAATGTCACCTAATTTTTACAGATTTGTGATAACACACCTAAGAAATTACTAGTTATGTCACATTTCAGCAGTAAAATGCATATCCTAGTTCAAAATATATCTTAATAAACAACAACAAACAAAATTTCTGTGAAAATATTTTTCATAAGGTACAGTATTCTTGGGCTGGTGAGATGGCTCAGCGGCATAAGCGCCTGCCTGGCAAGCACGAGGGCCCAAGTTCGACTCCCGGAACCCACATACGAAAAAAGGGCTGGTGATATCGCTCAGCGGCACGGGCGCCTGCTGGCACGCGAGGTCCTGAGGTCAACCCCCGGTACCCCCCCCACAAAAAAAAAAAAAAAGGTACAGTATTCTTTTACTAACTCCATGTTCAGCTGTATAAATTGAATTTGGACTTCATAATGTAACTGACATTATTTTCTTTTTCCCAGTGAATCATAACAACAAAATATAAAAACATCAGAAGAATTTAATTTTTACTATCATTATTATTTAACAGATATACAAAAGTTAACATATTATCCTTTATTAGAATCTATAATTTAGTAATTATAATACTTTAATTTGGCTCAATTTAGTATAGCATCTAAATAAGAAAGATATGTACTATTAAAATATTATTAAAAGAATACTGAAACATAATCTTTTTATCATTTCTTTTATGATTAAAAGAATTCAAAGTTTGACCAAGAATTCAAAGTTAAAATGTCCAGTAATGAAGTATATCAGCTTCATGTACCTCTTAATATGCTACAGCAGGGAAGACGTAACATTCGCTTCTTCAGTATGTGGCAAGTAAAATCTCCATGTAATCGTAATAATTCTCAGGCAAGGCCAAGTAGAGGAAAAACATGGGACAAATTACAAAATATCTCCTAAAAGAAAAAGTAACACGGACAAGGAAAGATTAAGAAATGGTCCCTTACTGGAGGTGACACAAGATACATGAAACCTATAACAATGTCAGATCCTTGATTAGATCCTGGACTACAAAAATATGTATCGATGGAACAATTATAAAAATTTGGACATGATCTGATAATTTCTACTATTGGATTGATGTTTGTTTCCTAATTTTGATAGATTGTACTGTGTTTATATAGTGTAACATTAGAGGAAACTATGGGAAGAATATATGGGAAATATGTGTACTATTTTTGCATGTTTTTTTTTACTTTTTATAAACCAAAACTTCCTTCAAATTCGTCTTTTTATAAAAATAAGTCATCGTGCTTTTTCTTAAAAAATACAATTTTGATTTCAAAAACGTATGTAACAGAATTTGTTAAATAATATTAAGTATTTTAGAAATTGTTTTTCTTCATTTAATCACTATGGCAATTGGTTGCCATAATAGTATATGATTGGAAGTTTACTTATATGTACTGTTTTTATTGTGAATGACTTTTTCTATTGTATTTTTATATTTTCTCATAAAAAACTTTCAAAGTTGACATTTAGCATTTTCCTTTGTAGTAGTCTTTCTATATAATATTTCAGATTGTGTAATAAAATTCTTTCTCTATAATACACATAGTTTAATTTTTATGAAAGAAGAAAGGTAATATTTTAAAAACAATCACAAGAAACATGACCCATGCATCCCATATACTTATTGTGAGAGTGCAGAAAAGGTTATGTGACTTTCCCTGTCTTCCCTAGTTGATAAAAAAAAAAAAAAAATAGAGCTTCCAGTCAAATTTGAAGCTAAAATATCCAAATTTATTATACTCCTAATAAGCCTCTGAAGTACTTTAAAATATCTTCTATAACAAAATTTCACTGTGGGTCACAGAAATTAATAAAGCTTAATTTTGGACTTAAGTAATCTACTCCATCACTAAATCACATTCTATTGTGTTGTCCTATATGTGTCCCGTTTATTCACCTTTACAACAGGGGGTAGAGTAGGTGTTCACCTTCAAAGGCTGGAGTCTCACAGATCCTTTTACATTACTCTATAATAAAGCAGGTTGTAACAATATATAATGGAAGCAAACTAAGATGTAGTGGTGACAGATGCCACCTCCACGTAGGAGGGCACACGGTCTTCCTAAGTTTGTGCCATATTGCAGTGTACCCCCCATACACACTCTCTGCTCACTTTTCTGTCATTCCATCTTCCTGTACTTACCTGCTACTACAAATTGTTGCTTTTTCAATAATGTCTTTTTTAAAAACAACGGAGTCACGATGACTCCCATACATAGATGTAACCCCAAGGTAGCTTTGACATGACGGCATATGCAGCCTGGTTGGCTTTTCTAAATAACAACGGTTTTAAATAAGCAAACAGATACCAATGTACGCCCATCACTGAAAGCACTGAAGTACAAAATGTAGATTATTAGAAGACAGGGGAGAAGCAACTCTCAACTCATAAGAGCAAAATTGAATATCCTCCATAATCCACTCTTCCCCCAGCCGACTTTTGCTCCTCCAGCCACATCTTTACCTCCCTCCTCTCTTTTCTCCCTCACATTTGCTCTCTGCCCTCTCTCTATAGAGCCCATGTGACCAAAGTTTCTTTGCATAATTCAATCAGCTACCCTACAGCCCTAACACAAACCACTTTATTACTTCTCAATGCTTCTTCTCCTCCAGGTCTTCCATTCATCTCAACATACAATTTTAATCACTAGACCCAAGATCATAATTCATTTTAAAGTAGCAGGAGGGGATTAATTCTTTTAAGACTGCTCCTGATTTATGATGCGAATTTCAGCCAGTCACATGTTGCTGGCTGTACCTATAAACCAATATGTAAATTTCAGTCCTTTTCAGTTGAATCAACAAGTACCAACAACTCATGATTTTTCTCTTCAAGATGACGATGTTGCCTCTTGAAGTAGGTAGGATATGTAAAACAGCGGCTGGTGATCCACATGAAAACTTCAAATGATTTTGACACTGTATGATGTATTCTTTTTTTTGTGTGTGTGGGTACCGGGGGTCGAACTCAGGACCTCGTGTGCCAGCAGGCGCCCATGCCGCTGAGCGATATCACCAGCCCTTTTTTCATATGTGGGTACCGGCAGTCGAACTCAGGACCTCACGTTTGCCAGGCAGGCACTTATGCCGCTGAGCTATCTCACTGGCCCTGTATGATGTATTCTTAAAAAATTAAATTACTTTGCCTTCCTAGATTTATATGCAGACAGATTTTATATCACCATTCATAAATCTGGCTTTCTTTAAAGAATTAATAAAATAGTGGACATCCCTTAAATTCATCAAAACTCACCAGGAGTTTAAGAAAGAGCTGCTATCTTTCCATTGAGGATCTGATTTCCAGTCTCTAATCCTCCTTCCTATCTTTTACCTGGTCCATTTCACTGATTTTCATGGTGTGGCTGCTCCTATAACTAATTAATCTGTGGCCATGGTTTAGGAATTAGATTAATAGCTTATCAAGAATGTAAAGAGCCATTTAGCATTCATGGATAAAGGCACAAAGAGAAGGTTTTTTTGTTTTGTTGTTTTTGTTTTTTGTTTTGTTTGTTTGGTTGGTTTGTTTTTTGGTTTTGTGGGGTTTTTTGTTTGTTTGTTTGTTTGTTTGTTTTTTGTCTTTTTGAAAGAGGGTTTGCTATGCAGTTCAGGCTGGCCTTGAACTCACTTTGTAGCCCAGGCTGGCCTGGAACTCACAGCGATCCTCCTGCCTCAGCCTCCCAAGTGCTGAGATCACAGGTGTGTGCCACCTCACCTGGCCTAGGGGCAGTTTTTTTAATGAGAGAAATCCACACTTTAACACAGAAATAGAGACATATGCACATGCAAATTTTAGCCAAATAATATATGACATAAAAATAAAATATGTTAATATATTCTGGAGCAATAGTAAATAGTACATTTACCACCATAAGTTAAATGTTATTTTCATATTAAATGAAATCATTATGTAAAAGCAATAAAAGACTCATATTTAAAATTTGTTTGGATGGAATGTTAATGAATTTCATAAAATGTAAAGTGATACAAAGGATTCTGAATAATTTGGAAGAATTTTTTTCAAGAAGATATTTTTTCCCAAATTCAAAACAATTCTACTAATTAACATTTTTTAAAATCTGAAAATATTATTTAGACAGTTGCAGTAAAAAACAAAGATAAAAATTATTAGGACTACAGATCGCTGTTATTACATTCCACAGACATTCTCATAATAAAATTGCTTGTTACTATAGCAACTACGTACAATTCCAACTATTAACTTTCTTATTACGGGAAAAAATCAATAATGACATAGATTGCTTAAGATAACATATAGCTTTAGAGAAGACCTATTTATTTACTCAATATTACTACAAAAACTGTGTCACTATAAAAAGTCAAAAACAAATACTTTTTTTAAAATGCGTATACTAGGAGCAGAGCAAGTGTTAGCAAAACCACACATTCTGCTCCCTTCTTGGTGGCTGCAATACATGTATAGACTAATTATGTATAAAATAGAATCCTCTCTGGTCAGTCATGCCTGCTGTAATTGTGCATGTTACGCCCATAAAAATATACCACTAACCTTTGCAATTTCCTTTAAAATTAAAACAGCAATTAATTTTCAGTAATTAACTAATGTTTATGGGCTGAATTTACCGGAACTGGGTTTGCATACTTAAACATAGATCAATGAAATCTTTCTCCTAGAAAAGCTGTCAAATTAAATGTTGTGTACCTTCAGGGACTCCTCTAAACAATTGTTTAATCCACATTACACCCAGTAACAGGTTTGACTCTTGTGGCTTTTTGTTTCCTCTCTAATTTTTGTCTCACAGACTCAAATGCTTTGGTTAACAATTCAGCTAGCAGAGCTTTAGTGATCATCATGGGGAAGAAACAGAAGACAAGAGCAACTCTAGGGAATAATTCCCATCTTTTCAAATTAATTTTCATTTATTCAATTTTTATAGCCTCTGATCACATAGGTGAAGATCTGTATAAAACCTAGAGTTGTCTCTGCTTTGAAAGAAAATTATATGAGTAAAAAATACTTTCCACATTTTATCCTAACTTTAAACACTTTATTAACCAGAAAGAAGTTGCAATCTTTTTTTTATGGGAAACAAAAAACTACAGTCCAAATACTGACTAACACCCTCATCTCCTCTTTCTCCAAAGCAGAAAATCAAAGAGGAAATATGATTATATTATTTGGCTCTTATTTTCTTTTCTTTCTGTAGCTGAAGATCAAAAATAAAAATGAAGCTGCATGGCATCCAGTAGCCAAAAGGGCTCATGGTTTTATCCTTCGCACTGAAAATGGGTCTCATGCTTTAGATGTGAAAAGAATGTGCTGCACTTTTATCTCAGTCTTCTTGTCCCACTCATTGAACAATAACATCAGAAATTTGGCTCAAGGTGTCAAAATTTTTACTCTTATTTCAGCATAAAACAAGTAAAGTGCAAGGACAAAAGTAAAGCCATGGAATGTTTTATAATTCTCTGAATACTCAGATCTGGAAGAGCCATTGCTATTGTATTATTTTTTTATAGAGATGACTGTAAGGTACAAAAATAATTCTTACTGGATTCCATTTTAGCCAATTCCTGGATAATCACATTCACTCAGATGCATGTGGATTCCTTTCAAATAAAGACATTGCTAGAGAGGGCTATTAGAGACTGAGGAAATTGACCTGTGATGACTTCCTGTTCAGAACACAGCTGAATTTTCCATTCATCTCCACTGACTTCATAATCACCTTAATTTCTACCTCGCCCTTATAATCCCCTGCCTCTTCGCTATCCATCATCTTTAGTCCTATTGTACCTTCAAAGGAAATAAGCAAAATAATTCTTTGCAGACAGTGTGGACAATAATAGCTGTTGCTACATTAACTACTATTTCACAAACAAGAACGTCAAAAATTACTATGTTTAATTTAGAAATTGTGTTCTGTGTGGACACAACTGTTTTCATATGTTTGTTCATAATGAATTTTCATTCTATGAAATTTGTCATGAAGTCAAGTCAAGTGGCACTGAGCTGGGCCTTTGCCTCTTCATGCAATTACTATCCACTTTTAGCGGCTTCTAATGATAAACAATACTCAGCAACAGCGGTACTCTGCATTCACACCCTTTCGAAAATATTCAAAGCATTTCCTTAAAGACAGTCAATGTTTTCCTCTTTCCTGATAGACACTGGATGCTTACAAGTGTACATGTTTTTGCTTTCAGATGGCAAGATATATTTGGTGTATTCTGGCCAAAATAGCCTATGTTTCACCACACTGAGGAGTAGGGAATCTGATGATGCTTGTTCAAAAACAGAACCTTATGTTAAATTATAGCTAGCATGTAATTTTCCAAATACAAATATTCTTTCTCTGAGTGGTTGGCTGATTTGTCTTAGGTATCATAGCAATTTGGAAACAAAACTTATCCTAATTGATCTTCCATGAAAATAGTAGAATTCTCACCATTTACTTGAAGAGTATGATATCCATTTATTTTGATCAGTCTATTATAGCTAGCTAGTCATGCTGATTCTCAAAGTAGCCTATAAGAGGTAATAAACTGTATTAATTAATAACCAAATCTTATAAGCTTATCTCATCTAATGACACAAGAATATAAATCAATTTTGATTGGTTTATAGCTGCCATAGTCCAAAAAAGATTTAAATCCCATGCTGTGTTTCATTCATGAACTATGCATCTTTAAGTTAGATACCTAATTATCCTAAAAGAAATTCTCTTTGTATTCTAAAACTACGAATAGGAGCACCACCTTCCTGGTTTTGAGTAGACTTGGACAAAATCTGCCTCATATAGATTAAGATACAAATCCTTCTTTTTCAGGATAAAGAGAAGCAAACAATGAAATTTCATGCCCAAATTGGAATATTTAGAGGTTTTTTTTCTAATTTTGTGTTTCTATCTCTGAGGTGGCTAGTTTTTATTTTACTTCTATACTGAAATTTTTGATATGAAACATTTTTGTTCTAGCAAACAAAAAAAATCACCAAAAGATGTGTAATATATATATGTGTGTATGTGTTTGTATACATTCACCTAATTTATAGAGATTTTAGTCCTTTCATTCATTGTTTTCAATTAATAAATGAAAGTCCTCCTGAATGTTGTTTATTCATAGCAACTGGATGATACTGGATACATAATCATGTAACTTTACTTTATACATAAACAGTAAAAAATGTGACATCTTTCGTGGAATGAAATTAAAATTTTAAATTAATTTACCCAAATGCATTCCTTGAAATTCTTTTCATATAATTAGATACACCAAACCACTTCACTTATCATCCCCGTCACACTCTCATTCTCTCTTACACATACATATACAAGATGTGATCAAAACAGACAGTAAATGTTTAAATTTCAAAATTTATTACAGTGAAATACACATGGCCATTAATCTCCCTCATAGTACTTCCCTCACTTCAAACATACTTATCCCATTTGTTTTTGCCACTTTCTGAAGCAGTTCTGGAAGTCCTTTTTCATGAGTGTTTCCAGTTGTGCTGTAATGGTTGCTCTGATGCCCTGATACTTTTCCTGGTCACTTTGACTTTGAAGAAGAACCAAAAGTCATACAGTTCCAGATGCAGTGATTAAAGTGAACAAGGACACAGTTCAGTGTTTTATGAGCTTGCATTTCCATTGAATGATATGTGGCAGCAGCATTCACCATATTTTTTATCAGACCTCATAAAGACATACATGAAAGAGCACTTCCAGAATTGTTTCAGAAAATAGTGATAATGAAGGGATATGTAGGGTTGAAGTGAGGGGGATTAATGGCAATACGTGTTTTACTTCAAACAATTTTTAAAATTTAAATATTCACCATATATTTTCATCACACCTCATACATTACATACTTCACTGTCAACTTTCTAGAAAAATCATCTTCCATATGGCAGTAAAAGTAATCTGTTTTAAAAAGAAGCAATTTGTATTATGTATGTATAAATTTTTTGTAAGCAAGAATTTGGCTGAATCGAGTACCATATTATAAAACAGCCTTCTCTTTTAATCTGGAACCCAATGTTACTATGGTGTTTTCTTTCAATCATAATTGCAGATGGAACTCACTTGTAGCTATTTGAGGTTTTTCCCATGTAAAAATAGAAATACTACACTAAATTTTAGGCCTTCAATTGCAGATGTCAAATCTCCAAGAAATATGTGGGAATAAATAAAAATCAGTCAAACCTAAAAGTTATCTTGATTACTAAAACAGAAAAGTTGCATTTTTTGGAAATAATACATTATGAAGTGCAAAAATTGAGACAATCCATTTATATTTAAAATATTTTGAAATGTTTCAATATCAAAATATTTAGATTGAGCTCCTTCTAATCGTCTTGTGTTTTCACTCCTTTCCAAAGCAGTGCCCTGCAAGCTGCTTAACTTATCTCAATGTTGGTGTTTAAAAAAGTAAACACTTCTATATATACAGTGATTCTTTTCTTTTTCAATGATCTGTTTTTATACATTTATTAAGGTTAAATTTTTTATATCTCTTGATTTTTGTTAGCATTCAACATTTCAAAAACTTACACTGATAAAAATGCCCTATGTTTCAGGTATTCAGAAACATCTTTGAATCATAATAATGAAAAGATGAGAAAACGTGAAAGCAGTTATCCAAATATGACAACTGCAGCTAGGTACTGGCAATTCAATCTTCTGTCAAAAATTAATTTGATATTTCTATAGAAATAGCCCACCAATCCCACTCCTCCTTTGTAGGACACTCCTGATGAGCATGTATTATCCGTTAACCCTGGCTGCACTTCAGCACACATAGCAAACACCTGGTTGCTTTCCAGGGGTGGGGGAGTGTTGAGAGAAAAATAAGAAAAGCAAAATTTTCAAAAAATAACAACCCATTAGCTGCATTTTTATTTAATAAATTTTAGCAATTAGAAATGGAGTATTTCTTTCTGGAAAGGTTGTTTTTTAAGTCCAAACATCTTATTGAAATTAATCTAGGAGCATTCTCATTCACAGGGTAAGAAAAAAAAGGCATGGCATGAATATGTTTACTATTTCTGAGGAAGATGAGTGGGTATAATTTCAGAATCTTATCAGTCTCTGAACTTGAACCTCAAGCCAATAATCCTACGGAAGTGTTCTTGGCTGCTTCTGAAGATCCAAATTCCCTGGGTCTTTCAGACCAGACCTCCGTGCCTCAAGCCCTGCAATTTTGACAGTTGGGACCAGATAAATCTCTATTGCAGGAGCTCACCTGAGCCTTGCAGGGCGGTCCCTGACCTCCATCCGCTAGATGCCAATAGTAGCTCCATTCATGCCTGTGACAAACAGCAATGGCACCAGGCTACCAATGTCTCAGAGCATGAGGGTGAAATTTGCTTCCAGTAAAGAATGTGTTAGATTGGTTAAAATAAGCAGTTCTTAAAAAATAAAACAAAATCTAGGAAAGATAGTAATAGTACATGTTTTAATTTAGGTTATCCCAGAAGTTGACTCTGAGGTAAAGCTTTGCGGGCAGGTAGTTCATTTTGGAGGTGGCCCCAGAAAGCTCCAGTAGAGGAAGAATAAATGAGGCAGAAGAGGAAAGGAAGTCAGGAGAGCCTAGTGAAAGACAGATTAATGCTATGTACTGCTGAGTTTCATCCTTCCAGGACCCTGGGACAATGTGAAGAATGTCTTTCTCTTGTCTCACCTGAGAGATTGGGACATGTACCAAATCCCCTCACTCATTGCTAGCAACGACCCTTGAGGTAGTTTATTCCTGGGTGCCCTATACCTGCCTCATGGGGACCGGTTCATATTTTGTGGCCAGAGAAAGCCCTCAGGGACAGTGGTAGGTGACTGAGCAAGAAGTTATTAGTACCTACAGCAGTGGTTGCCAAAGTGGTACCTAGATCTGGAGCATCATATCACATGTGAATGTATTAGGAATCCAAATTCTCAAGCAACACTCGAGACTTACAACGGAGACTTCAGAGTTGAGGCCCAACAATCTGTGTTTCAACAAACCCTCCAGGAAATTCCAATGTAGACTCAAATGTGTGACTCAGTGGTCTAAGGCAATATTTCCATCCAGGGACAATTTTCCTCCCAGGGGACATTTGGCAATGTCTGGATAAACTGTTGCTAGCCAACAGTAGAAAGTGGTGGGAGTGTGGAACTAGGAGAATCCAGTTTGTAGAGATTGGGATAATGCTATGCAACCTACAATATACAGGAAACCCCCCCCCCGCACACACACACACAGAAAGATTTGTCATGTGTATGATGTTAACAGTTCTGAGGTTGAGAAAACCTGGTCCAGGGGAGGCGGGGTGGAAACTATGAAGGGATACGAGCAGGGTATCAGCTGTGTCTTCTGTAATATGCTTCTTTTTTGTGTGTTTATTTAAATTTTTTCCAAGTGCTTTTGTGTTTTTAATTTTGCAAAATTACTAAGCATCTGGTTACTCAGTCTAGATTCCAAGTTCATACTACTCTTAGCATTGCTTCTTTTCATCTTAGATAAAGCTCACTATGTATCCACTTGCACTTTTCTTCCACTAGTATCCTTGGAATGTTCTTTTCTCTTGAATAAAATAACCACACTCTTACAAATCCACGTTCTTTGTTGTATGCATCCAAAATTGTCCCCAGTGTTACCTGCCATATTTATCTATTCACTTTTCAACTGAGGGCTACCTTCAGAAATGCAGGTTCCCTTAACTGTGAGAAAGAGGTTGTCTTATCATCAATCCACTCAGTTCCCAGTTCCATAAACCTCAGAAAAGGTGCAAAGATTAACACTCCCTCACCGATTTTAGTTCCTCAGTTTCAGATGAATAATGTTGTCATTGAAATACTATGGTATCACCTAACTTCATAACAAGATAAAATAGAATCAGAGAATTAGGCCTTGGCTTTTACTTCAGAGAAACAAATTCATATAGAATTTCATTAGAAATTCTAATTTCATTAGAAATTCATATAGGTCCACATATCATGGTGAAGGGGTACTCCTTGTTGCCATAAACAACTAATATTCAGCTCTTTCAACTAATATTGGCTCTTTTGAAGCAGTGTGTGCCTAGGCAGAATTTTGCTCATAACTTTTGCTCACCGGTGTTGCCTCCATGTGTATGTTACATAAGAGAATAAACCAAGCAGGTGTAATGGAGGCAAGCAATCAGCCTTTACAACAGTGACAAAGGACTGTCATATGAGCTCCCACAAACAGAAGTAGAGGAGGGTGCTAGGGAGCATTTGCAAAAGAGAAGTCAGAGAGATGCTAAGCCTAAGAAAGACTGAACAAGCTATTACTGGTTTTGAAGATGAATTACGAAGGCCACAAGCCAGGAAATGCAGCTGACAATGTCTGCTGGTTGACAGCCAGTCAGGCAATGAGGACTTCAGTACAAAACCATAGGGAACTAAATTCTGTTGTCAAACTAAATGAGTCTGGGAGCGCTAGATAAGAGCCCAGGAGAACCCAACCACCGACACCTTCCATTTCAGTGTCATCTATCTCTAAACAGAAATCCTAGTTGAGCCCTGTGAGCTTCCATCCTACAGAACTGTTAGAATCATAAAATGGGTAAGACACTAAGATTGTGGTAATCGGTTAGTAGCAACTGAAAGCAAATACACAAACAGTATTTCCTTTTGTGCTCAAGACAGCACTATAAGGGAAGCTTTTCTATTTCTGTAATTAAGGAAACAGAGACTTAAAATAGTATATTGATCAGAGTTTCAAAGTAAATAAGTCAGAGTTGTGATCAGCATTTAGATCTGTCACCAAAGGCCATAACCTTACCAACTACCCAATTCTGTTCTCAAAGGCAAGCATCGGAAGCCAATGACATGTTGTTCTCATTTATTAGTTTATTTGGGGTCTTTTCCTGAGGGATTTGAACAATGTAGTAATTCGTACTAGGATTAGATAAATCTCACCAAAAATAAATAATCTGTAAATCATACAGGCATGAGAATAAATGGCTTCTGTTGGATTTTTTTTCTGGTAATAAACACTACCTAAAAAGGATCTAGGTAATATGATTATAAGATAAAGTTTATCACCTAGTTGGAAGGACTATAAAAAAATTGTTACAGCCCAGTTTTTTTTTTTTAAGGGAGAATTCATTTCACTTAGGATGAGATAAGAAGAGCCCTGATGCTGTGGTATACTTTGTGGGGAGGGGTTTTTCCTTTATTCTTCCTCTACCCCTTTCAAATCCCACACAGATTAATTCTTTTGAAAGCAACATACCCTGGCAGTACAAAGTCAACATTAAAGATTCTCCCACAAAGACATTTTAAAAGGAAAACCGTTTATCCTAACGTTATGCAATGTTGGAATATCTTTTCTTCATTTTTAGGTCCTTATTTAAATCAGCAATGATGCCCAGCAGGTTGTGCGAGAGCTTTTGTATAAATACAATTGTACTTAATTCAGCGAGAAAAACTTGAAAGTGAACAGATTAAGCAGAACACATTTTTATTTCGTGTATAATGCCTAGAGAAAAGGAAAGGCTACCAAAAGAGGTTAAAAAAATGAAGATGAATAAATAAAATATGTTCACGACAGGATAACAATCTGGGACCAGCTGCTACTGAACAAACATTTATTATTACCATCCATCTGAGGTTTAGGAGAAAATAGAATTTCCAGAAAAACACTAAGCAGGAAATGCATATCTGATAATCAAATATGCAAAGCTCCTGACTCCTAAGGATAATTGTTTTACAGAGAAAGTCTTGAGCTTGTTTAAGTGATATATAAATAACTCAAAGCTTGTGTTAAAAAAAAAAAAGGAGAGAGAGAGAGAGAACAGAACTCAAATCTGTCTATAAGCAAAGCATAAAATATATTCCATATTATTTTAGCAGTGAAACCTGCTACTAACTTCAGGTCTTCTGAGTTTGTGCTAAGCTTGAAAATGTTTGAAAGTATTTTCCTGGTATGTGGTTTGAAAATCTGACCTCTTCTCAATCACACCTTGGTCTGAGACATCTTCCTCTCCCACCTAGATTGCAGCAGCCTGCAAGCTGGTCTCTGCTTCCACCTTTACCTCTCTGTGATCTGGTTGCCATTTACCAGCAAGGGCATTTCATTTAAAATGTAGGTTAATTGGGCCATTCCTCCTGTCATAACCTTCCTGTGTGTCCCCACCTCGCACAGGCAATGTCTAAGTCTACAAACTCCATGTGATGTGTCACACTTTCCACACCTCTTACCTCCAAGACCCTCCTGCTTTCTCTTGAATCTCACACTGCTCCAAACCCAGAGGTCTCTGTTACGCCACAAGTCTGGTGAGCTTGGGTCTTTGCATCTGTGTTCCTGCTGTCTGCAGTGCTCTTCTTCCATACTGGCATGAGTCTTGCTTTAAATATTCAAATTTCTGAATGCTCATATTGAAAATGCAGGGGCCCGTGAGATGGCTCAGCGGCATAAGCGCCTGCCTGGCAAGCGTGAGGGCCCAAGTTCGACTCCCGGAAACCACATACGAAAAAAGGGCCGGTGATATCGCTCAGTGGCACGGGCGCCTGCTGGCGCGCGATGTCCTGACGTCAACCCCTGGTACACACACACACAAAAAAGAAAAAAAGAAAAAAGAAAAAAATGCCTTCCTCCCTCCACCATGCTTGATCCCCTTATCTATTTTCCCTATTTCCATTGTTTCCCATACTATTTGTCACTTTCTACTATCTATATCATTCACTTAGGAAGTTAATTATTCATTGCCCAGATTCTTCCACTAGAATTTAAGGTATATAATTATAGGATCTTCGCTGATTTCCAGAAGAGTGCTGCAGAATAGAAATAAGAGAGCCATATGTACAATTTATAGTTTTCCAAAAGCTTCAATAAAGTAGTAAAAGGCAGTACTTAAAATTAATGTTATAAGGTGCTTACTTTGTGTGCTAATATATATCTCTAAAATAATATCATTTTTATATGTGGCCGTAAACACATTTCAAGTGCCAGATACTACATTTGGCTAATACCTCCAGTACTGATGAACGCAGGTGTGGAACAATCTTAACACAAAGCAATCGCTGTACGTCAGTTCAATTTGCTGACATTGAATTTGTTGAGAGATGAACAAATGAGATTCCAGAGGTCTCTGTTTAAGATTATCTGTCCTGTGGAAATTGATCACTTGTTCTGTTCTTTCCTAAAATTCATCATGGCAGACTCAGATCTCTCTCTCTCTCTCTCTCTCTCTCTCTCTCTCTCTCGTCATACTGCACTTAGTAGTTAGTCATTGCATAAGTTTCCCTTCTACATCCCAAACATGAGTACTTTCTCTGAGTTTCCCAAAGACTTGCAATTACTGTACTATCTTTCTTGGTGCCTGGATTACTTTTGGGAATGAGATGAACACAATGGATCTTTTTAAAAGATAAAAAAACTTCCATATATATAAATTTTGTACACAATTTCCAGTGATGCCTGGAGTGCGAAGTGTTAATCTAACGTGCCTTCACATTAGATTGACATAGCAGGGTAGGTTTTCAGGACTGATTCAGTTAAAATGATCATCAAAGCCCAAATTCTGTCACTCTAAGCTCTATAGTACAGAGGGTTCCAAACTTTGGAGCTCTTAGTAAACTCATCCAATCAATCTTTTCTGTTTCTGTCTTCCTTCTTGCACCTGGCATTATACATAAACCCACAGGCATTTTCCTTTCATTTCCTGACTCTTCTCATTCTCCCAAACTTGATTTTGATTTCATTCTTTAAGTTACAAGTTTCTGCTACACTTTCAATTGATGGGTCAAAGTGTATAGGTATATGTTCAAGAAAGTGTCCTCTTTTCATGATAAATGGTTTTCCAAAATATATATGAAATGTGGCAGGTGCCTGTTCAAGGTGGTTACTTCTAACGATCAATGAGATTTCTATATTTGCACAAATATACCTAACAATGTAAAAATAGGATTTGCATATTATAAGACTACATATGGTGTCTGAGATGTGCTACAACTTAAGACTAAGAAACAGAGAACACACACACACGTACACACACACAGTATATAAAGCATATGACCATAAAAAATGACTACATCCTATTTTCTAAGGTACAGCAGATTCTGTCTGTGTTCTGTTCACATTCTTTGACCCTCATTAAGTCAGGATCCACCTCTTCCAACTATGAACTCCTACACTTCTTTGCTTAAGGCATTTTTTCTGGCTGCTGGACACTGTCCCACATGCACCATAGGCCAAAAAACCCCATGTGAAATATCCCTCAACCAAAAACTGATGTAATCTGCTGTACTAATACATGCTTGTTGGTATATAAATCTGTTCATCAGCTTTCTGTCACTGCAACAGAAAGTTACCTTTATAAAGAGAATAAAGTTATTTTGGCTCACAGTTTTAGGGATCCATGGTCAGGCAGACCTATTGCTTTTAGGACTCTGGTGGATGTGTCAGAGGGCAAAAAACAGAAGCACATGGTGGAAAAAAATCATCCACCTCCTGACCAGGAAGCAAAAGCAAAAACAGAAAAGAAGGGCCCTGGCATAGAGGTCAGGGGTGCAAAAATATCTTCCTGAGACTCACCCCCAAAGAGCTAAGACTTCCCTCTAGACCCCATCTCTTAAAGGTTCCACCATCTCCCAATTGCAGCACCCTGAGAACCCAGCCTGTAATACATGGTCTGCTGGAGTACATTTCAGATATAAGCTGTAGCAAAATCCTTCACCCATCAGGTGTTTTATTCTCTCTCCTAGTTTCCACAGATGCATTAAGTTCCACTTACAGTAATAGCTAACTTGAAACACATCTTTTCTTAGCTTCCTTCCTTTCCCTTTCATGTGTGTCCAATCCTCTTCAGCATGTCCTAGTATCACCTCCCAGGAATTTACTTGCACTCAAATTTATGCCTCAGGATTGGCCTCTGCATGAATCCAATATGAGACAGATCCTCTGCAATAGTTCTCTATGAAACAGCGATACCAATAAAAATCATTTCAGTGGCCTAGAATTAAACAGGATCATGAAAGAATGAATTTCAGTAATAGGATGAAATCTATATTTGATAACTTATGTTTTCTGAATAATCATAATAACATAGTAATGAGAGAAACAGTATGAGAATTTATTTTAAGACACTCACGGAGAAAGAATTGTGAATTCCATTTAGTAAATAAATATGACAAAGTCACTGTGAATGTTACTTAAAAGAAGCAAAACTAGAGACTATCCAATTCACCAGTATCTACTGAGCATAGAATATGAGCAAATCCCAATGATAAGTGATGAAATAAAAAACAGTGTTATTCAACTCAACTGTGCTATTTTAAGCATTGTCATTAACAATAAGAGCTGGCAATTTTTTTAGTTCTGATATATAAAAAACATTAAAAGTTTTATCTCTTTTCATCTTCCAGGTAAACATGTAGAATAGAGAATTTATCCCCAATTATTAAATGACACAAGTTTAGAAATGTTAATATATCCAGTGTGAGAAAAAAATAGCTGACAGAGTTAGCAAAAGTATGCAGATAAATGTGATTCTGCTGTATTTTGGTCACTCAGCATCAATCCTGCCTTCTGCTCACAGTCAGTGGAAAGTTACCCCCCCACACTTTGGCCCTGTGGGACAGGTATGGGACCTTCCTGAGAGGGCGTCTGAAGAGATATCACTTGTGAGACCGGCTCATGATCAGTCTGAGTCAGAAGTGGTGTGCTTGCTAGGACATGTGGGAAAGGAGTTCATATTTTTTCTGAAAATTTGAAGTTGACACAAAATAAATTTTGTAAGTGGTGAAGTCATGCGCAAGTACAAAAACAGCCAGACACAGGGTAAACTAAGAAAATAGGGCCTTTGGTGACATAAGCAAGGCCTATTTTCTAAACTGAATCTGAAGTTATTCTTAACCCCTAACATATACAGTTGCATGGAAATTAATTTCAGTATGACTTAATCTAGTTTTCATTCAGCTTTTCTATTTCTTCTAACTAAATGAGAATTAACAGATATAAACCCTATATTTACTTCCAGTGATAGCCCTTGACTTCCAGAAATGTATGAGCTCTTTTAGACATGCAGCAAAGGTATACATGATTCTATGATCATTTTTGCGGGGATGTTTTTACTTTTACTTTTTTATTTACCCTATGCAGAAAACTGTAAGTTCATGTTTTTTTTTTTCTGTGCATTCATAGATTTCTAATGAACAATGAAAACTATGACTAGTTATTACTGATAGACACAAATGCTTCCAATTACAGTAGCTCCCACATTTACCTTAATACAACCTATTCTCAGTGTAGCAGCCACCGTAATTTTGTTTTGGAAAAATGGCAATAAAATTAGATACCACTAGCCAACATTAGGGTAGCAATAATAAAAAGACACACAAAGAAAGTGTTGATGAAGATGTAAAGAAACTGATGATGGGGATGTAAAATGATTGGCCAGTGCAGAAAACAGTTTGCTAATTTTCCAAGTGTTAAATATAGACATATTACCCAGCAATCCCAATGCTAAGTGTATAACCAAAAAAGATTGAAAATGGGTCCTAAAACAAATACTTGTACACAAATAGTACAAATAAATACTATAAACAGCAGTATTGTTCATAACTGCCAACAGATGGAAACAAACAATAAATATAATAGCTGATGACTATATAAAAACTGTGTTGTATACATACCATGTTGTATATATTATTTATTCGTAAAAGGAAAGAACACTGATGCATGCTTATAATGTGGATAAACTTTTAAAACATTCTGAAATTTTTAGTGAAAGAAGAGACAAAACTGTCATATGTTGTATGATTCCATTTATATGGCATAACCAAAATAAGTAAAATGGGGACAGAAAGTAGATTGGTATTTGTCAGAGCCTCTCCGGGGGGTGGGGTGTGGAATGGAAAACAACTGGTTACTTGGGACGGAATTTTCTTTTGGGCTGATGAAAATATTTTGAAACAATATAAGTGGTATTGTACAACTTTGTGAACATACTATATTATTGACCTATTCAATTTAAAATAGTTAATTTTATATGGCGTTGATTCATTTTAATTAGTTTTATTAATTGAGAAAAATTGGCAGTTCGAATTGCTTTCTGATTAACCCTCCAATGGTTTCCAATTTCATTCACACCCCACACCACATAATTTGATCCTCTACTATCATGTTGCACAGGCCCTTGTGTCCTACTCTCCAAGGCCTATTTAATTTCATACTGGCTCCTTGCTGCTCCCTAAAATCTCAAGTTAGACATTTTCCATTCCCCAGGGCCTTGTTCCCTCTTCCTGGAATGCTCTATCTCTTGCCTTTATGGCTCACTCTTTCCCCTCTTCTGGGATTTCCCAGCCATGATTTTTTTTTTTTTTGTGGGTACCGGGGGTCGACCTCAGGACCTTGCGTACCAGCAGGCGCCCGTGCCGCTGAGCGATATCACCGGCCCTTTTTTCGTATGTGGGTTCCGGGAGTCGAACTCGGGCTCTCGCGCTTGCCAGACAGGCGCTTACGCCGCTGAGCCATCTCACCGGCCCTCAGCCATGATTTTTAAAGTGAGGCTTTTCTTGACCAAAATACATACCTTCACCTTGAAATTATGTACTTTCATGTACAGTATGGAATATACATCTCCTCCTTAATTTTCTCAAAGCACATGTCACCATCCAGCACAACGTAGCCTGTATATTTTATTTAGTTTCCACTCCATTGTGTAAGGGTCCATTTGGACAGGGATCACTGTTCTGTTTTCTGCTATCTGCTCACTGCCCAAGCTAGTGCCTTGCAGGTGGTCCTTAGTTATTCTACAAATGTTTCCTGATTTCCTTCAAGCTCTATGCTCTATGAATCAGATGTACTAATGGGAGACTGATCCAAAGCTAAGCCACATGGGAAGAAAAGCTAATGATTTACTTGTGTGGTTCAAATTCTTGCTGGATTGTTCCAGCATCTTCCTGGTCAGTGCTCAGGGAGTGACCTGGTACTATACTGAGTTTGAAAGTCCTTCTCGGAAACTCAAAAATGAGTTTGTCTCTTTTGCTTTCCCAAAGACTTGTTTAGGCATTTAAATCCCTGAATCACTTGATGCTTGAGTAAGAATAAATTATTTTATCTTCAAATGAGTGCTTTGGATAGAGTATCATTCAGATAGAAGAAAATTATGAAGTTATTCTGTATTAAATTAATAAGCTATTCTATTTCTCCATCAAGCAAATAAATAATATCTTAGGAGTATGCATTTCCTTAGAAAAAGATTACTTGATAAGGGGAAATTCTGCTCCTGATATCCCATAACCCTTAGATTTTAATTGACTTACTTTCTTTTGAAAGTCTATGAAATCATTAAGGCTATTACCCCAACAGTAATATTATTTGTTTGTGCTGGGTAATAGAATTGTTATCCATGGACTATTCTATTCTATCTAGGTAGTTCTAAATGTTGTTTTTCTACATTTTTGTATCAGTCAAGTATTATTGTCTAAGCAACAAATACAGAATCCTGGTGGTGATGATAAGCAATCATGTGTCACACATCTGTGGAACAGCTCATTTGTTGTTGACTGATTTAGAGAGAGAGAGAGAGAGAGAGAGAGAGAGAGAGAGAGAGAGAGAAAACATTAGAGCAACTCTACAGTATGCTGGGAATCTGGCTGAGCTTGATACCTTACAGGTCCGCTCCAGATGAAGGGGCAGTATTTCCTAGGGAAAGATCTTTTCATTTGATAGTAGAGGAACCAGTGGAAAGAGGCCAGATTTCATAAGTCCTAGGTTCCGAACTGGTCACTGTCACTCCACTACATTCCGCTGGTCATACTGAGCCCCTTTGGTAGCTGAAGTTCAAGCTGCTTTTGCAAGACTTACAAAATTGCATGGCAAAGAGCAAGGATTAAGGAAGAGATGCAAATTATGCTCAACAAACAAATCTACCTGTTTTAGTTATTTTTCTCCCTAAGACAAAATACCCAACCCAAAGTTAAAGGGGGAAAGGTTTATTTTGGCTCACAGTTTGTAGAGGATTCAGTACGTAGTCAGCTGGCTGCAAAGCAGGGTGGTATAGCAGAGTAGAAACAGTTCATTGTATGGCAGGCAGAAGGCAGCAAGCAGCAAGCCTTCCTTTCCCTTTTATCACATCCAGGGTACAAGCATTTTGGGTGGTGTCACTCACACCGAGTGGCCCTTCCATTATCCACACCCAGAAGTATAGGAAACCAATTTAGTTATCACACACTCTTAATCCCAGTGTCACACACCCTAGATCCAGACATCTCCAAAAACCTATGAGCACATGAGGTTTTGGAGGGACATCTAGGTACAAATCATGATACTACCACACTATCTCCAGCTTTCTTAATAGGAGATTCATGGGAATCCAAAATCATACTCTAAATCCATTATTAGTTGTGTCATATTAATTTTAAATAATTGGAAAGATAGATTTTATAATTTTATTTTTAAAAACTAACAATAAATTCCACTTAGTCATTTGTGAGTACAATATTTATTCACACTTACATAATAAAAAATGGATACAAACTCATGACTGCCACCGTAAACTGCAATTTCTTTCCCTTTAATGAATGAAAACCTTTGCCTGGCATGTAAATCGAGTCAAACTCCAAGTCTTTCACTTTCTGGAAGGAATAGAAGATGACCATAAGTTTATAAAATGTGACATTTTAATCAAGCCCCAAACTGTTGGCTAATTACATTCCATTGCACTTAAAGGAAAAACAGGAGATATCAGGTTGTTGTAGAGATGAGCACAAAATTGTCCTTAGTACTTCACTGATTATTATAAATGCCATGCTATTGAATTACCCAAAAAAGGGAGAGTAGTAAATCCTTCCAAAAGTCATATTTCCAATTTTCTTTTCAATTTCATTTTGAAGTAAATTTGGACACAGTTTTATTCAAAAGCTGACATTTTCTTTCAGAACATCATTTCTGTACTAAATATGTATAATGGATCTACTAGTGGCATTGGAGACCATTAAGCTACAGAAGCATGAAATCAACTAGAAATTATTATTTTAATTCTATGCACTTGTTCGTAACAGGATGAACACTGTGCCAAATAAACCTTCATCAAGACTCTACCTAGTATTCTACATACTAATGGGGCTTGAAGTTTAGAATACAGATGTCAGGGGATGAAGCCAGAGAGATATCATCAAAATCAAGAGATTAGTTTTCTATCCCTAGAGAATTATCAGCTACTGAACTAAGAACTGAGGCAAAACATATGCCACCCTGCCTCTGTCATTTGACCTTTTTTCCTTGGTGATATAACTGAACTAATCTGCTCTAGTTTTCTGAGGACATAATAAGTGAAATGCTCCAGAGGCACAGCTACTCTCTCATAAGATTTCCCCCAAACCTAGCAATGTCGATTATACAAAATATGCAAAAAATGCAACTGAACAAGGCTACTATACATTAGTTTAACTTATGGAAGTTACAACTAAGTTTTATTTATTTATTTATTTGTTTTCATTATCCAGATTTTATTTATTTATTTATTTTTTAAAGACAACAAGTAAACATTCTCATGTATTAACAAACTCAAGCATTAGAGAATGTACAAATAACTTTTGGAGAAAAATATTACTCAGTATAAGATTAAGCCATGTAAAAGCTAGGTAAAAATAGAAGACTAAGGAATGGAATAGTCACAGTGAAACTGCATTTTATACTAGGGAGACAATACGATGTTTACAGATGTGCATCCGGTTTATTTCGCTTGTGAGTATTTTCTCGAGTTGCATACATTTACCTATAAAAGTTTCCAGTTTATCTTTCTTTATGGCTGAGTAGTATGCCATTTTATAGAAATACCACATCTTTTTTATCCATTCCTCGGTTAATGGACATTTGGGTTGTTTCCATGATCTAGCTATTACAAATTGTGTTGCTATAAACATGGGTGCACATATATCACTGTGGTACGATGTTTTTAATTCTTCTGGGAAGATACCCAGAAGGGGAATAGCTGGGTCAAATGGGACCTCCAATTCCAGTTTTTTGAGGAGTCTCCACACGGATTTCCACAGTGGTTGCACCAGTCTACACTCCCACCAACAGTGGAGAAGTGTTCCTTTTTCCCCACAGCCCCTCCTGCATTTGTTATTAGTTGACTTCTTGATAACAGCCATTCTTTCTGGGGTGAGATGGAATCTCAGTGCTGTTTTAATTTGCATCTCTCGGATGACTAGTAATGTTGAACATTTTTTCATATATTTATTTGCCATTTGTATTTCTTCATCTGAGAAGTGTTTATTCATATCAGATGCCCATTTTTGGATTGGGTCTTTAAATTTGGGAGGTCTGATTTTTTTGAGTTCTTTGTATGTTCTCGATAGTAATCCTTTGTCTGTGGAACAGCTGGCAAACAGTTTTTCCCACACTGTGGGTTGTCTCTTCACTCTGTTGGTGGTTTCTCTTGCTGTGCAAAAGTTTTTTAATAACATGAGATCCCAGTTGTTGATTCTTCGTGATACTTCCTGTGCGATGGGGGTTTTATTCGTAAAGTCTTTGCCTGCACCAATGTCTGCAAGAGTTTTACCTATTCTATTTTCCAGGAGATTTAATGTTTCTGTTTTAATATTTAGTTCTTTGATCCATTTTGAATTTAGTTTAGTGCACGGTGAAAGATATGCGTCTAATTTTAATCTTCGGCATGTGTAGAGCCAATTTTTCCAGCACCATTTATTAAAGAGGCTATCTTTCTTTCAGTGAATGTGTTTGGCACCTTTGTCAAAGATAAGGTGGCTTAGTATGTCTGGAGTTGTTTCTGCATCTTCTATTCTATTCCATTGATCTTCAGGTCTGTTTTCTTGCCAATACCACACAATTTTTATCACAGTAGCTTTATAGTATAATTTCAAATCAGGGATTGTGATGCCCCCTGCCTTGCTTTTGTTGCCCAGAATTCCCTTTGCTATTCTAGGTCTCTTCTGTTTCCAGATGAATTTTAGGATTGTTTTCTCTAATTCTGTGAGATATGTTGTTGGAATTTTGATCGGAATTGCATTAAATCTGTATAACAGTTTTGGAAGTATGGCCATTTTCACTATATTGGTTCTCCTGACCCAAGAGCAAGGGATATCTTTCCATTTTCTGATATCCTCTTCAATCTCCTTTTTCAGAGTACTGTAGTTTTCAGTGTAGAGGTCTTTTACTTCCTTTGTGAGATTGATTCCTAGGTATTTCATTTTTTTAGATGTGATTGTGAAAGGTGTTGTTTCCCTAATTTCTCTCTCAGTGAGTTTGTTATTGGTGTACAGGAAGGCTATTGATTTTTGAGTATTGACTTTGTATCCAGCTACACTACTGAATTTGCTTATTAAATCTAGCAATTTTTTAGTGGAGTTTTTGGGGTCTTCTACATAGAGTATCATGTCATCTGCAAATAATGATAATTTAACTTCTTCCTTTCCAATCATAATTCCTTTTATTTCTTTCTCTTGTCTAATTGCTCTGGCTAAAGTTTCCAGGACTATGTTGAATAAGAGTGGGGACAGTGGACATCCTTGTCTGGTTCCTGATTTTAGAGAGAAGGCTTTCAGCTTTTGTCCATTTAGTATGATATTGGCTGTTGGTTTGTCATAGATAGCTTTTATCAGATTGAGATAAAGACCATCTATTCCAATTTTCTGTAGGGTTTTTATCATGAAAAGGTGCTGGACTTTGTCAAAAGCTTTTTCTGCATCTATTGAGATGATCATATGATTTTTGTCCTTGGTTCTGTTAATATGGTGTATTACATTTATTGATTTACGTATGTTGAACCATCCCTGCATCCCTGGGATGAATCCTACTTGGTCATGGTGTATAATCTTCTTGATGATTTGCTGCATTCTGTTTGCCAGTATCTTATTGAGGATTTTTGCATCTATGTTCATTAGGGAGATTGGTCTGTAGTTCTCTTTCTTAGTTGGGTCCTTCTCTGGTTTTGGTATCAGGGTAATGCTTGCTTCCAGGAATGAATTTGGGAGTATTGCTTCCCTTTCTATTTCATTAAAGAGTTTGAGAAGTAGTGGTGTTAGGTCTTCTCTAAATTTCTTGTAGAATTCGGCAGTGAATCCATCAGGGCCTGGGCTTTTCTTTGTTGGGAAGTTTTTAATTACATCTTTGATTTCATTGATTGTTATTGGTTTATTTAGGATTTTTATATCTTCTTGGTTGAGCTTTGGTAATTCTACAACTAAGTTTTAAACATCACTCTTTTCTACATTTTCCCTACAAATAACACTTGCGATGCTGATATGAGTAACAATTTAAAACAAGAGGATGGTTAAGAACAGCAAAGTTATATGAATTTTATTCCTTTTGTGCCTCCTGAAAAGAGGAGGGTCAGTGTGGAGAGCAAGGAGAATTGATGGTGAAGGGAAATCATTGTGCCACTCACCACAAAGCACCTGTTAGATGCAGGACATATTTATCCTCTTTGGCCTCGTTCCACTTTTGTAAAGCAAAAGCTTCACAGGAGTAGAAGGCATTTGTAGGATATTATGTCCATTCTTTTATTCAAAGGCAGCCTCAAAGAAACAAGCAGGGGAGTGATTGAGACTTGAGCTACATTTCCGCAACTTTTCTATCTGAAGTCTGAAAAATCCTTGGATTAAATAAAACATGGTGTTTGGTGTCACTTACTTGTTGAGTGTTTCAGAAAAAAATAATCTATATTTCTATATTCCTCTTCTCTATATCTAAAATCTGAACATGACTTAATCTCTCTGTCTCTCTCTCTGTCAAGTTGGGGGATCAAGGTAACTTCTTTCATGGAGTTAGTAGTTAGAAAGGAGGGAAGGAAAGAAGGAAGCAAAATTTTCTGAACATTGCAATCAGTAATCGTGATTTAAAAAACTCATTGTCTTTTCCTTCGCCCAGGAATGCAAGGTGAGATAAAAAAATATGATGAATGTTTAAATTTTAAAAATTTATTAAGTAAAAGATATATTGCCATTGACCCTTTCAAGATACCCCACACACGCTTGAACACGCACTTCAAACAGACTTATCCTATCATTCTTGCCACTTTCTGAATCACTTCCAGAAGTCCTCAGTAGTGAGTGTCTGTGCGAGGTGTGATAAAAAAATGTAGTGAATCCTGCTGCTGTGAGCTAACCAACGAAAAGACAGACTCATAAAACCATTATGTTGTCTTCATCCACCTTGTTCATGAGATCAGGCAAATCATGACTTACGGCTCTTCCCCAAAGTCAAAGTGACCATGAATGATAAATGTTTTGAATGGATTCAGGACATCAAGGCAGTCACAACAGCACAACTAAACACTCACAAAAGAGGACTTCCAGAACTGCTTCAGGAAGTGGCAAGAACGGTGGGATAAGTGTATTAAAAGAGAGAGGAACTATTTCAAGGGAATCTGCAATGTATCTTTTACTGTAATTTTTTTTAAATTTAAATATTTATTGTACTTTCAAGCACACCTTGTAGTTATTGGGATATGCAGTCTATGTTTTAAAAAAGAAAACAATCTGAAGTTGTGTAAATTCAATTTCAAGATTCTTATTGCCTATGTGAATTTTCCCAAATTTTTCTTCCTTTTAAAAATTTTTCCTGCATAATTTTATTTTAAAAAATGAGATTATGTTGGTATGACTTTATGTCCTCAAGAAAGAATATTTAGTGAGTTTCTGCCTCATTTTTCAGCATTTCAAGTATTAAAAATTCTCAGTAGATATACGAAAATAAAATTAGAATTTTATAAATATTGCCAAATAACAGCAAAAGGCTATATGGTCATTCTTTTAATGATAACTTGCTCTACTGTTTGTCATCAAAATTAAAGAGTCAGGTACAATACGTTACACTGAATCATAATCTAAAATAATAAACTTTTTCAAAATTGTAACACCCAAGACTATGAAAATAAATATCCTGAGCTACAATACTGAGGAAGTAAATCATAGTTATATCTATCTTTATAGCTTCATAGTAAAAATAAGTTCTTACATTAACGTTCTTGAATTTATTGATTAAATACATTTCTTCATTTTTCTTGGAATGTATTAAATGCTTAGGTTGTTTGTTTTAAGAAGAAATATGTCAAGTTAGAATTTCCAACCTTTATTCAGTTTTAGATTTCTGTCCAATTGTTAGCCAAAAATTGTGCTTATATTTTGCCCAAGCACTCAAATTTATTTACAGTGCCATTCATTATGTAGTAGAAACTAATCGTGGTTAAGATTCTCACATGCCTGATCTAAAATGGAAATTGCTTTTAGAAACAGAAAACAGAATTATTATTTTTTAGAGTTTACCATCACAAGAAAACACAAACAATAAAACTTTCAAATAGATCCTGGAAACTCAATGTGTCAAAATCAGGGTAGTTTTCTGTTTGCATTTGCAAATATACATGATGTTAATCAGTTAATCCTTGCTGTAATGACTGCATTTCCAACTTCATCAATTATTTAAAAACTAAAGAGAGACACAGAGACAGCCATGAAATGGCCTGGAATTGTTTGGAAGAGACCTTTTGTGACAGTCTTAGGAAAAAAGCTGAATTATAAATGAACCTGGGAAACTTTGCAAGGTACTAACTGTAAGTCCCATGCTGTGCCATCTGCCTGTGCAAAGGAAAATCCCCTTTGAAGAGATTAGCAGAGGTGGTCTGTGTGTGATCACAGCAGCTGAGATGATGTGTGACTCTTGCCTAGCTTAAAGTGGATTAGTAAGACTTAAAAGATGGAAAATTGTTTTGTGCAAAGCTCACCATGCTTTTGGAAACATAAATGAAATCACAGTCTATGAACTTAAATCTGATTTCTATTAGTTCAATGTGGTAAAAATACCCTTCTAAAAGTTTTAACAATGACAAACTAAAGGATTGTGGCTTGCCAATATTCACATCAGCTAATGATTGTTACACATTTGAAAACAATTTCATAGGTTTATTTTTTTAATAGGCTTTGGATTCATCCACTGGGATATCACTTTGTGTGTCCTAAGAGACAGTGTAGTGAAAGAGAACATTGAACATGAAACAAAAATAATCAGATTCTTTTCCCAATTCAGCCACTGACTGGGTGACCTTGAATAAAACACTTAACCTTTCTTGGATTTGTATTCTTATCTATAAAATGAGAGAGCATGCACCTCACAGCCCTTAAAATTTTGCAGAGTATATCCAATTATATTGTGCATTGGAGAGAGTTTCAAAAGCAATAGAGTATTCTTTAATGTTTAGTTATTACTATTGTTAATATTTTGCTATTAACTACAGATGTGTTTCATTACTACCACATAATAGACCTATGGATCAACATATGATTGTCCCCAAAACCCTTATTCCATAATAAAAAAGAAGACTTAGTATGATTAATATAAAACAGAACAGATCTTCAGGGTAGTTAAATGTTGCTTTATTTCCTTTTTTCTCCAGCAAAATTTATCATTCTATCTTACCAAAAAACGTAGGATGCTTGTAAGCCATCAGAACTTACTGCTTTTTTCATTAATATAAGCCAAAAAAAAAAGCTGTACCATATGTTTAATAGTGATGCATGGGCTTTATATCGCCTTGCAAGAAACAGTCTTGAAAAAGGCAAAAGCGTCGAAGAATGGATATTTGTCTTTCTATGGCTTTCTATGAGCCGCCAATATATCAGTATTTCATACTCTTTCCTCTGCTGATCTTTTCAGAGAGAGAAATATTTTCAGCAAAATATCATAGTCATTAAGAATATAAATAAGAGTCAACCATCTGTTTTTATATCCTGTTTTTTCTCCATTGACTCTTTATTTATTTATTTTTTTTTTTTTTTGTGGGTACTGGGGGGTCGACCTCAGGACCTCGTGCGCCAGCAGGCACCTGTGCCACTGAGCGATATCACCGGCCCCTTTTTCGTATGTGGGTTCCGGGAGTCGAACTCGGGCCCTCGCGCTTGCCGGGCAGGCGCTTAAGCCGCTGAGCCATCTCACCGGCCCCCTCCATTGACTTTTGACAGGTGCTAAGAGAAAGAAATATGTCAGCGTCCTGACATTTTTATGAAAAATCAAGAGGTCTATTGACCAATTACTGGGATGCTCTATCTTTGGTGAAAGTTAATCTTCCCAGCTTTTAGAATTTGAGGGTCACAAAAAATAGGACCTGATCTATTCTATCACTACAGTGTTTCAACTTACAAGAGGAATGCTCAATTAAAATAAAAAAATTTAACCTTCATCCCCCCATAAAACAAGAATATATCACAAAGGAAAATTATTGGGTAAGACAAAAGACAGTAAGTAAAAGGAAAAAATCACTCATTTACTCATATTCTTCTAAGATTATAAACTTATTGGCCTGACATTGGAATCTATACCAGTTACAGAAAGACTATTAAGAATTTATACATTCAAAGTAGAGGAATGGTTAGGTGGAAATATGCCATAAAATTGAAGCAAAAAAAAGTGATACACAACACAACCACCCTTTTTATTCACAGTCTCAATTAATCATTTAATCTCAATATTTTCAATAAAACTGTGTCCATTTTGGATAATAAAATACCAATTGGGTGATTAATTAGTTGGGCTAAAATTTGACTCCCAGAAGTCTCAATCCAAATTATATTCATATTCTCATGGAAAATACAATGAGAAACAAACAAGTTGACCATTTTAAGCAAGCAGGAAAAAATTTACCATTACATTAGTATTACAAACATGCTTTTGACACAGTAAATGCAAAAAATACACAGGAGCATAGTAAAAATTTAGAATATTTGGATGGACAAGTGGCACCTGATGTTCCTGAAATATTATAGTACATTTCACTGTGGGTTGGGCCTTTATTGAGGAAGTTTCTCCCTAATTCTAGATTTAAAGCTGAACTAGAATTATTAGTTAACTGCTAGAAATCCTATATCCTCAGTAAGGAAATCCATAACAGTTGCAAGATAAAACTTTTGTATTGGAGATTAGCATAAAGTTCAGTAATTCAAACAATACCTATCATGGGGCACAACATTCCCTGCAACAGTGCACATCAAACTAATGAGAAAGCAACAATTTCTCTTTTTTAAAATGTCTTGCACAGGAGGTGCCAGAAGCCTGATTTTTTTTTTTTTTTTTTTGTGGGTACCGGGGGTCGACCTCAGGACCTCGCGCGCCAGCAGGCGCCCGTGCCGCTGAGCGATATCACTGGCCCCTTTTTCGTATGTGGGTTCCGGGAGTCGAACTCGGGCCCTCGCGCTTGCCGGGCAGGCGCTTACACCGCTGAGCCATCTCACCGGCCCCAGAAGCCTGATTTTAATGACCACATAAGACTGATAATTACTTGGCAGATCTGAAAAATAAGCTTAAAGCTACCAGGCAACAATGATATTACAGCACATGATTCCAGCCAGACCAGAAGACAAATCTATTACTAGAATTCTGTGAAGTGTCAAATAAATTTACTAGTCTTTCTAGTCCACATTATAAGAGATTCTGAATTTATTGAAAATAATATAAAATTTAAAATTTTTCTTCCAATGAGGGTCTTAAAGAGTGGAATGGATAAGGGTAGTAAGTTGTTATTGCAAATGTCACATGGTAAAGAAATTTGCTTTGGTGAACAAATAGAAGATGATTTAAGAACAAATAATGTCACATAGAAAGAAGAGTTTAGCATACAATGTATTATGGTAAGAAGAAAGGCCAACGGATGTACAAAAATACTTTTTGAAAGAAAACCGGTGGATGTCAGGAAGAAATAGATTAATAATGATTATGTTGCTATTTTCTACACTTAGAATTAAATATCTCTGCATCATTGTAGTTTGAAAGAATATAACCAAGAGGGAAAAATACAAGGAGTAAATAATAGCTGCCAGAATATTAAAATTTCTAATCAAAATGATTTGTGACAATTTAATATTATGCTAAAATATTCAAATATAATCAACCTTTAGGCTAGCTCAGATGGAGAGAACAGCATTGATAACACTGTAAGATGCTTTCTGCTCCAGCCCCACGTGCTTCACTCAGTAGCTATGGGAACTCAGAATGATGTCCTTGAGGAGCGATGCAGTTGGGCAGCAGATTTTAGGTAAGGTTATTGGATCTAAGTTATACCCCATGCCATTGTGGTCAAGATATGTTGCAACCTAAATCAGTCTTGGGGGAAAAACTGAGGAAGGGGTTCACAAAGGTTGATATGCTCCAAAATTAGTACTTCCTAAATATACTTGCCCCAAATCACACTCATCTCATATTGCCACATCCATCCATAGCATGCATTTTGAACTTTTACATTTGTCTCCTAGGTCCTACTTTGCCACTTGATATTCCATTGATATCCATGGAAAACCTCAAATATGCAGTATTCTAAATAGTTGCATACCAGAGAGGAAAGAAATTGTCATTCACTCTTATCATTCACATAAAACTATTATTTACCAGGTGCTAAATGGAGACCAAAGGTCTGAAATCATCTCCATTAAACACAATTATTGACTTCAACTAGTTGAAAATAAAATTAATTATAAGCGGGAGAAAGAATTTAACCAAGTGAACATTCAGTGCCATCATATCTTAGGAAAAAAGGTTTGGAACTTTCAGAAATAAATGCTAATTCTGTCTATATTAATATCATAAAATGATAAATAATAGCTTCTTATAGAGCTCTGATCATTACTGGGTGCTATTTTTTTATGATTTTTGCCTATAATAACACATTAGATCCTCACAACAACTCTACAAGGTAAATATCACTATTATTTTCACTTTGTAGATGAGGAAACTAAATTAAAAATAGGTTATGTGACTTGTTGGGGGGATCACATGGCTACACCCCACATCCAGTAGTTATGCAGCTCTTTCATCAGCCCAGTGCACTGACAAATGCCATAAGGTGGGTATTCTGGGAGCTGAGAAAGGCAGTCATATGGTTTATTAAGGCTAATTCTATTTTATATGTACCTTGATGATACTGGCTTCAACATTTCCATTGGATTTAGAATTGTTTAAAGAAAAAATAAACTATATAAAACTTAGGGGCCAGGGTACCACATACTGAATGCTATCAAATTAATTAAAATTAATATGTGAAACCTAATTTATAAGCAAATATTTCTGGTTATTTTTTATGTTTTTTTTTTCTCCCTGTCTCATTAGAACCAGCCCCAATGAGGTCCTGAATATATCTCATTGTTTTTGCAAATTATAGCCCATGTCTATTTATGAAATCATTCTCTGCGTCGAAAGAAAAGAGACACAT
The DNA here is from genome assembly GCA_028451465.1 of Erethizon dorsatum. NCBI lineage: Eukaryota > Metazoa > Chordata > Mammalia > Rodentia > Erethizontidae > Erethizon > Erethizon dorsatum. The sequence continues at coordinate 52,980,737 of CM051825.1, read as the reverse complement.
TTTCAAAAAACGTTCATATTCAGAGTCTTCATGGTTATAGGCAACTGACAGCCATGTCTGAAAATGCACTCAGAATACAAGCACCAGTGATGATTGGAACTACTGATAATTCTATTGGACACTTTGGACTATATACTATCTATTTTCTATATTCAAAGGCCCTGCATTAGCCATTCACCCAATTGCAGATTGAAAGTGTTGTAAGAATTGCATACATACTGAACATGTACAGGTTGTTTTAGGGCATTATTCTCTAAACAAAACAGTATGACAAGATTAACATAGATTTATATATATTAAGTATTACAAGCAATCTAGGGATGATTTAAAACATATGGGAAGTGAGGTATAGTTTATATGCAAATACTATGCTATTTTATAGAAGGAACTTGAGCTTCCATGGATTTTGGTATTTGCTGAGGTTCTGATAACCAATCTACAAATATGAAAGATGACTATACCTACACTTTAGATTTTCATATATATTTTTAAGAATGCATTGAGTAATAAGCAAAAGATCTACTTTTGAAAGATATTTAATTGTAAACTGATAGTAAGCTATTTTGAATGAACTGTAAACATCAACTAAATTTCAGTATATTATTATTGGAGCTGGTCCCTCCCTCCTCTAGAAGCAGGTAGAAAAGGCACCCCTGAAGAAGGTTATTTGTTATAATGACATTGCACTATCAGCCATTTGTAGTTTTAACTAGTAATTATTAACCTTTTATTAGCCTTCTTGGTCCCAGAAATCTATGCCTGCTGCATGAAAAAAATGCTTTCCCTCATTTATGCGATCAACAGTTTTTGAGCATCTACTTTGTGTCTGGTACTCAGCTAGAGACAGGTGATACAAAACTACATGATATACAAAGAAATAATCAACTAACAATTAAGCAGATGGATCTCAAAGCATAGATACTGTAGTAAATAGTGTACTGGGTTGAGTAAGGTCCCTTCTCCCAAATTCATGTTCCGAGATCTGACACTATTTGAAATTAGTTGCACCCAGTCGAAGTGCACTTAATCTAGTCATATTGCATTAAGGTAGGGCCCAATTTCATTATGACTCAGCCTTATAAAATGGGCAGTGTTATGCTTTGTGTCTAGATACTCCCCCAAACTCCACGTGGTCATAGGGCTTTTTCAGAGGTAGATGAATCTAGAGTTTGTGCTGTTGGGATTAAGGATGTCTTATTACTATATCAGTCCACTGAGTGGTTTGCCATAGTTCTGGCTAGGATTAAGGGTGTGAGTGCTACACCTGCCCTAGGGTGGGTAGCCTACATACAAGATAAGGAAAGGAAAGAGTTTTATTTCTTCCCCCTTTGTTGCTTCTGCTAACTTCTGCCTACCATGAACTGTTACCCCTCTGCCAAGCCACCCTACTTTGGAACCTGCTGATTATAGACTGAAAACTCTACAAACTGAGCTAAATAAACCTTTCTTCCTTTAACCTGTGAGTGTTGGGTATTTTGTCTCAGCTATGAGAAAAGTAACTAAGACAGGCAGGATTTGGACACAGAGGCAGACAAAGGGAAGAACATCAATTGAAAATAGGGGCAAAGATCTGAACAATGGAGGGCAATAACCTACCACTGGAATCTGGAAAGAAAGAAGAAAGAATCCTCCTCTTGAGCCTTCCACAAGAGTATAACATTGGCAACATCTTGATTTCAGATCAATAGACTCAATAACTATGAGAGGGTCAATTTCTGTCACTTAAGCCACCTGATTTGTAGTACAGTAACTTGGTAAAGCAGCCCTACTGCAACCAGCAATACAGACCAGAACAGCAGAAGAAAATGCAACAATAAATGTTAGGCCAGAGTAGGCAAAAAAGTAAGGGTTGACTTTGGGGAAGACCTTGAGTATAATTCAGCACTGTAAGGGAGACCGGGGCACAAAGAACTCTAGGCATAGGGCAGAGCAAAATCTAGGCCCAAGAAAGAGCTTGAGAAACTTAAAGGAAGGCAGGAGAGGCTGGAAGAGAGACAGAGGAAGACCAGGATATTAAGGTGGACAGAGGACAGATAATATCAACTATTTCCTAGCCTCAAGAAATATCCCCCCAAATGAAGATGAAAATCACATAATAGCTATAATTCATGGTAGGTAGTAATAAACACTAAGGAATATACAGAGTTCAGAGAGGGAGCCATGGAATTAGTGTAAGATTTGCTGACCAAATGCTATTTATCCTCGATTTTAAACACGAAAATGAAATGTAGTTGTTGTCTTAGTTTAGATTCCCTAGAAGCAAAACCTGAGAGTAGGATTCTCACATAAGAAGTTCATTAAAAGAGTGCTCTCCAGAGAAAAGGAAAAACAAAGGATGTGGTTTTGGCTGGTGCCTAGGTTCAGTCTGATCCCAAAAAAAGGAGCGAGTTCAAATTTCACTAGGAAACCCCTCCTACCTTCAGGAAAAGTGGCTGGGATTTTGTGTACCCTGCACTTGTTAATCATTGGCTCTGATTCAATTGGGGTGACATCCTTCCCAATCTGCTTCCTGTCAAGCAGCTCTGAATGACCAAGGGCAATCCTATGAATCAGAATATGAATGGGAGCCTGTGGTGGGATCACCTGTAAAATTGATCCTAAAGGCCTGGAAAAAGTAAAAGGGCATTAGCTGCTGATGTGCAAATAGGAGTTGGCAAGAAGGGTTCCAGCTTCTTTTAGAAAGATAGAATAAGGGCTAAGACTCTCCTATTACAATCAACTCTTTTGAGTGACCTTACACAATTAATATGGGGGGGCCAGCGAGACCCAGAATGGGGTCTTTGTAGGCAGTCTCTAATTTCTCTCCTCATACTATCATTGCTACATTCAGTTTCTATCAAAAAGTTATAGAAGGATGGAAAGAAACTGTATCTTCCCCCTTACTGTAAGTTCTCAAAACTGCAAGGTAAGTAATGACAAGAATGTTTCTTTTAATGTTGAGAGTAGGTACTTCTCTCAATATTAATAATGCATGGTGGTTATTTCTAGGCAAGATATGTACACTAAGAAAAATAGAAGGCTGGACACATTACCCTTTATGTTTTGTCACTGTTCTTGTCATCCCACCCTCAGGCATTAAAATACTTCTTGAAATTTGACTTCAGTGAGTCCACAGGTGTATCAGTCAGGGTTTACTAGAGAAACAGATATAACACAAGATATACAAATGTATAAGAAATTACAAGATTGGCTTACGATGCTCAGCCACAGAGTTGGATGAGGAAACACGCAGAGGGTGTCTACACACTGGAGGCTGACGGGTCCAGTCCAAGATCTGGAGCTCACTACAGTGTTCTGTGCAAATCTGTATAGGGAGGCTGATGGGTCCAAGGCGGAAGCTGAACAGTCTGCACTAGAAACCAGGAAACAATGTCCAAGCTGAAGGGGAAGACCAGAGCTCCTCCAAAGAAAACCAGCAATTATTCTTTCCTCATTTCCCTCTTACTGTTTGCAAGTTACCCACCATGGGGACACAAGGACTTTCACCCATACCATCCCTGTACCCTCCTCTTGCACAGGCTGAGGATGTTTACAAAGTGAGGACTCTGGCCCCCTGATGAATCACCTAAGTAAACTTCTAAACTTCTGAAGTTGACATAATGAACAACATCCTAGAGCAATAAGGGCATATCCTCTACACCCTAAGATGTAGAACTGCTGAGTTACTTAGTTAAGCTTCTAGACCTTTCAAGCTGACACAATGTATCAACCATTACAATAGGAAATTATTTTGTCTTAATTCATGGTCATTGGTAATTACTTATCACCCACTAGAGATCACAATTCAAGAGTAAGGGTGTTGCAGGAAACCAAGGATAATTTTATTGAAGTATTTTGCCAAAATGAGAATCTGGGTAGTAATACTCCTAATATGCAACTATACCTGTAATAAAATGAAATAAAAACAAAAACCATTATACTTGAAATTTTATCTTCTAGATTTATTAATGTACTCAAGAAAATATTGAAATAATTTTGCACAAAAGACATTCTGGGGCCGGTGAGAGCTCAGCGGCATAAGTGCCTGCCTGGCGAGCGCAAGGTCCTGAGTTCGACTCCCTGTACCCACGTATGAATAAAGGGCTGGTGATATCGCTCTGTGGCAAGGGTACCTGCTGGCACGCAAGGTCCTGAGGTCGACCCCCGGAACCCACTAAAAAAAAAAAAGAAATTCTCTCAGGATATACATATATATATATATATATATATATATATATATATATATAAATAAATAAATATACATAAATATATATATACATATATATACATACATACATACATGGAGAGACAAACAGACAGACAGAGACGGAGACAGAGACACATGTCAAGAAACCCATGACCCAAGGAACTGTACTGAGTAAAGAATACCAATGAGACCATGACAGAGCTGTTTACTTCCTAGAAATAATGACTGAAATATGTTGATTCTTAGCATGATTACTGGTTATCCACTGAAGCCACAGGGACTTTTGAGCTTAGATCAATAGCAAATTGGAGGAAAATCAAAATTGGGAGATTTATTTCTTACCATCACATTAACTGTTATTGCCTTCAATGACTGCAGGGGATTGTCTGTAATGACTTAAGCCCATGTGATATTTTTCCCTTGTTTAATGTGAGGATACTTTTAGCAGAATAGCTGGCTACAATTACTTTTGCATTAATATCAACTCTTCATTGTACTACAACTATGGTACTTGCAGTTTCCACCTGCTAATAACAAGTTGTAGTTATTTTAATACAAACAGGTATAAAGTACTTCTTACAGATAAATTCTTACCAAATTATTTTCATTTATGTCATAATGTTCTCAAAGATTAGAAATACGATTGGTTGTAGTGTAAATGGTAACAACCATTTTGCCAACTCATACAGTTTTATCAGCACTATTTTTTTATGCTTCTGCTCATATATTTCATACTAAGTTGTGGGTTGCCTAGAGATTGTAAAGAGTTCACTTTTGTTGTAAAAATTATTGTAGAGTAATAACTTTTTATATTTAAATGTTTCAAATGCATCATTATAAGAACTATTTGGATGGAATACACCAGAAGTTGTGTAATGGAAGATATAAAGCCATATATGCAATGAAAAAATAGACTATTAATTATGTAACAGGCTATAGAAATAAGAAGCTTCGTAAATTATATTTAATTACTATTCAAATATTTAGTTCTAGCTTTTTGTTTATAAAATGTAGTAGCATCTGCAAGGTAAACCTATTTTTTTCATTTTGAGAGGAATAGTAGGGTCATTTTACAGTTTTTCCAATATTGTTTAAAAATTTTTTAGCCCTAGATATTCTGTTTTGACTGAATTTACTTGAACTGACTGAAATAAAAAATTTCATTAGTTCCCTAAAATTCATGTGGTCTAATCATGTTAAGCACTAATAGTATAACAGCCTATTTCTCAGAAAATATTAGAAAGCCTGTAATAAATTTAATTATGCAAAAATTTTCAGTTAAATTTTATATTAAACATAAATATTAATGAGTTTATTTGGCATCTTTATGGAGAGGCAAAATAATAGTTAAGATATTGGGCCTAGAGCTCTCGATTTCAGTTCAAGTCCTTGTTCCAACATTTATTTATTCTATCACTTTACTCAAGGTATTGAAGCTCTCAGTTTTAGCCTCTTCATTTACAATAAGACAGCTGTTATGGAAATTAAGTGATGCGTTGCATATACTATATGTGGCCCTGTATCTGCCATATAAGTTGTTACTTAAAGTTAGCTATTATTAGCAGAAGTTTATCTAGTATTTACAATAGAACAATGAAAATATGTCTCAGTACCAAATAACCAGGAGACTGTACCTTAGTTAATATATCTTACATATAAATGATCATTTTCTGGTAAAGGCAATATAACAAAATAGAAATAATTTAAAGTTTAAGTAACTTGCTCAAAAGAAACAATAACTTATTTATTTTTCCAATAATTTATTATCTTTTTACTCTCATTTTGTCTTCTTAAACAACTTTGTGGAATCCTGACACACTTTGGAAAAAACCTATTTCATTATATTCATTTGTTACATTAGTACTTGATATTACTCAGAATCATGAATGTGTAGAAGAAAATTTCATTAAAGTCTAACAGACACAAAAAGTAGACAACTTAGTGAATTTTCAGATCACTTATTTTTTAGCACATTGACTATCCCATGTAACTACCATGCAGATCCAGGAATTTACTTTTACCCACACCTCAGTAGGCTCTTCCACACTACCTCCTTCCTCATCAGAACCCCCTTAAATTAACTAATATTAATTAATTCTTTCACCATCAGTAAATTTTCCATGTTTTTCAAGTTCATATAACTGAAAACACTTAGTCTATACACCTTTGTTTCTGGTTTCTCTTGCTTAACATTATGTTTGTGAGATTCAACCATTTTCTTGTAATGGAGCAACACTTCTTTCATTTTCCCTGCAAGTAGTATTTCATTACATAAATATATCACAATTTGTTTATTCATTCTATTCTGCATACAAGTGGATGCTTTGGAGTTTATCTGTTAAGACAGCTCTGCAAGAACACTCATATATATATTCTAGCAGACATATGTATGTACTTCTGTTGGGTTTATCCCTATCAGTAAAATTATTAAATCAGAGGATCTTGGAGAATTCCTCAGTACAACTACATATATTTAGCTTGAATAGATACTTCCAACAGGACTATAAGTATCAGAAACGGGATGTAACGCTTCTCCATTTTACAGGTATAAAAACAATGGCCTGTCTGCATAGTGATTGTCTGAGGGTCTGTGGAAGGGAAAGAATATTGAGGCATGGGGATGTACCTCACTGGTAGAGTGCTGACCTAGCATGTGTTAGGCCCTTGGTTCAATCATCAGAACCACAAAAATCAAGCAATAACAATACCAAAAGCCTCATTATGTGTCAGCCACTGTGCTAGGTTTTGGGACTAAAAAGAGGGGAGAAGAGAGCTAAGTCATACACTTTCATAAAGCACCAAACCTGGTACAGGAGACAAATATAAAACAAAAAGTCAAGCTGATGAGTTCATAATTATGGAAAAGATAAGTGCCCTGAATAAAAGGAACATACTCCTAAAACATCATATAATAAGTTTGGATATTCTAAACTACAAGTTATAAACTATCTTCCTCGCAGGGAGTTACCCAAAGCTCTTATTCAAAGAATGCATAATAGTTACCTAGAGAAAGAGAAGCCAGCATGACTTTCCACACATAAGAAAGAGCACGTGGGCCGGTGAGATGGCTCAGTGGCATAAGAACCTGCCTTGCAAGCGCGAGGGCCCGAGTTCGACTCCCGGATCCCACATACGAAAAAGGGGCCGGTGATTTCGCTCAGCGGCATGGGTGCCTGTTGGCGCGCGAGGTCCTGAGGTAGACCCCCCGGTACCCACAAAAAAAAAATTAAAATTAAAATTAAAATTAAAAAAAAGAAAGAGCACGTACTCAGACCCTGGTGATGAAGACAAAAGGAGCTCCAGGGCAGGACTAGGGTGGAGTGGTGAGCAATAAGATTGCAGAGGCAGGAAGAGATGGCCTCATACTTGGCTGCTGGTCACTGTTAGGATTTAGGATTGTTTCCTAAGAATAAAAAAATCATGGAGACAGATTTTAATGTACTGGTGGAAAGAGGTACAGCAAGAATGCAAAGAACATAATGACAAAAGTTCTAAGCACAGAGAATACTATCTTGGACAAGGGTGACTGCTGTGGAGATGGCAAAAGCTGATTAAAGTGATACACAGTGAGTAAAATCTACAGCACTTGGTGAACAATTGGATGAGAGGTTAACAAAGAAAACATCAAAGATGATGCCAGACTTCTGGTTGGCTCAACAAATAGGTAAATAACTGGTTAATTCTGGGAATAAAATTATCCTAGCTGTCGGTGTAGCTAAATCTAATGTGGTGCTTTTTTAAAACTATATTTATGTCCTGGAATCAAATGCAAGAGCAAATTGACTAAACTGTTTTTGTCACCTTTGAAAATGCTGACTCTCCTCCTGACACAGCCCCAGATGCTGCCAACATTTTCTCAGCCCTGCCATCCATCTCAAGTCTTCAGTCTTTAAAAAAAACTATTGATTGTGTATTTCAGCAAGAAACACATTTTTAGAGGTGTTTAAAGAAAACATCTGTTGTATGTGCATATAAAATAGATCAATCACAATCACCCACACACTATCTATCTACTGATTATTTTGAATATCATGGCAATATCATTATGAATTTCTTCTCCTTTCACTTCCCACCATTACAGACACTGTATGAATTTGTTCTGAGTTTAGTTTATTATCATAAACCTAATAAAAATGTTTCATTTGCATGAAGCTGTCTCAGAGATGTCTATGAGTGTTTTGTTTCAATATAACTGTAGATAAAGATGATTTACTGAATGTATGTTCATTAACAAAAATGTGTTTCAGCCATTCATCTGCAATTTGGGATTCATGTAGTACATAAGTTATCATGTTTAACCTGTGATTGATTCATATAGGGTTCTTGTCAGAATGTAGATTTTGGATGACTAGACAAAATGTGTTTTTAAAAATTAAAAGTGTTTGAGAAATGAAAAGCCAAATATATTACTTTACTTTTCTCTACTTAAGTCCATTTTTCCTTTTTAAATTAATTTTGCATATCACTATAAGATTTATTTTTCTAAAAATACACCTTGTGTCACATCACTGAGTCAAAAGACAAAGATTGTGCTCTATCACACACTGCATGAAACCGCTTTATATTTAAGGCCTTTATGAACTTTCCTCATCCTAAAATCATCACTTCATTTCTCTGCTTCCCAGCATCTTGGCTCTACCATATCAGCCAAATCTATTTAATTTCCCCTTCTCCTTCAAACCCTGAACTTTTTGCATGTTCCCTCTACTCCCAATGTTTCCTGAAAAAGCCACCGCCCCAACCTTCCACATGCTACCCATGCCTCAAAGCTAAGATTAAATCCTTAGATTAAATCTTCCATTACATATTCTACAATTGTTTCAGCCCACAATGATTGTGCAGTTCTTCAAATACAGTCACTACACACATTACCAATGTTAGTCAGCTTAATTAATTAACTGCTTTTCAAGATAACATTTTCATCATTAATAGATATTATGTCGATAGGTATTATATTCTCTACAAAAGAGACCCTGTCCTTCTACAATTATGTATCTGTACCACAATGCGGCCCATGTAGATTCCTAGTAAAGAGAAGGTCAACTGGTTAACTGACTGATTGATTAGAACATTCTGTCATGATTATTGAACACAATTCAGTAGTTTGGCTACATTATTGTTTTCAAAGTTGTAAGTGCCCTTAAGGATACAAAACATTCCATTTATATGGTCTAATCTTTCCTTGTAATCCTGTCATGTAATTTTGCAGCAGTTGGAGAGAAAGTCTAAAATGAAAATCACTGAACCATTTGAAAATTCAAAGTTATTGAGAGAAAAAGCTGCAGGGATTAGTCACACTCTTACTGCAACTCTGAAGCAGCATATGGCTGAATGTTTCCTTATGCAGTTCACTCCCTGGATTTTGCAACTGAATATAATCATCACAAATGAACATCAAGATGTCATCTATAATCACCACTAAAAATTGTAAGAATATGTAGGACTCTAACTTCTCAGAACTAAATATCAATTCAGGAATGAGTATGTAAATATATATATATATATGATGCTGTATGCATTTTAGAAGATATTTGTCATTGGCATTAAGCTATTTATGACATAGTCATTTATATAATATATACATTTATGTGTTCAATAATTATATACTAAATACCTGCCATGTGCTAAAGCAAAATTAAAATAAAGACCAAGACTAAAAAAAAATTTTTTTTGAGACAGGGTTTCACAATGTAGCTTCAGTCTGGCCTTGAACTTACTATGTACCCCAGGCTGGCCTCAAACTCAGGGTAATTGTCCTGCCTCAGCCCCCTGAGTGCTAGGATTACAAACATGCACCATCATGCCCAGCCAAGACTGAAAAATTTCTGGACCAAAAAAGCCAATTAAGTTATAAAAATAGCCTTAACCTTGCATAAACTGAAAACCTAATTGTGTTATTTACTTTTGCTCATTGCTGAGACAAAATACCCAACACCCAAAGTTAAAGGAGGAAGGTTTTATTTAGCTTACAATATGCTTACAATAGATAAAACCAAATCTTATCAGCCAATAATATGTGACCTACTAAAATGTGGAAATATGACTAGGGATTTTGCAAAATGATAACCAAAAGAAGCAATTTTGTAAATGCAACCAGTCAAATAATTTTTTTATTTTGCTTCCTCATTCACCCTATAAATATTTGTCACGGGAACCTTAAACATCTTTTGACTTGGGCTTTCCCAGCTTTGGAATTGTTCCTTATTCAAATAAATTCTTTACAACTTCCCTGTGCCTCAATTTTTTTTCTTTTCAATATGCAACAGAAGCAGTGCTAGTTGCTAGAGAGACAGGGCAAGAAAGACCATAACAGTGGAACTTACAGGACAGATGTGCAGAGAGATACATAGTAAAGAAGTAAATACAAAAATGATAAATTGGGCTTTCGCTATTTGTGGGGGGAAAAAAAATTGTCATCATAGAAAATTGCAGGCAGAATCTGCTGTAAGTATTCTCTAAGAAAATAAAATTGAGCACAAGGAATAATGTGCTCACCATGTGGAATCTATTTTTTAAATTTTCTTTGCTAAATACATTACTAGTAGTTATGAGACAGGAAACAAAATATTTTCTAAAATTGTAGACTGCTCTGTGGCCCCGGATTAAATCCTCTTCAATATGATGATACTGTGATGTGCATGGCAGAGTATCTGTTGTTTATCAAATTATAGTAATAAATATTAAGAAGCAATGTAACAGAATATTTTAAAAACAAAATATAAATTATTATGCCTCATGATTCGTTTTCTATGCCAACTTCTAATTCCACTCTAGTACATTCTAATTCCTTATGGCATGCACCCTCTTTTTTTCTAAAAATGACCTACACTTAAGTAGAGTAGGAGTTACGAAAAATAACTGGGCTAGGAATGAAAGTGTTTAGATTCTGCTTCAATCTTCATCATTCAAGCTGATGGCTTTCAAAAAAACTTACTTCCTTTATTAAAAAAACCATGTTACTCAGCTTTTCATTACTGTAAAAAAAATACATTTTATAAAGAGAATCATTTTATAAAGAGAAAAAGGTTATTTTGGCCTGTAGCTTGGGAGAGGTCTGAGTTCATGACTGCGTGACCCTATTGCTTTGCGTCTAGTGATGCAGTATTATACCATAGTGGGAGACTGTGGCGGAAGAGCCTGCTTCACCTCATCGCCAAGTACAAAAGAAGAAAGGGCAATAGATCAGCATCCATGGTCCCCTTTGAAAGTAGCCTCAAGAGCCTAAAACCTCTTATTATATCTTAAAATTTATATACTTCTGCTTAAAAACTTCATGGCCTGGGGACCAATTCTTTAATACATGTATTTCAGATCCAAACTATAACAAGAACTGAATCCCTTCCTGACACCATGAGGCTCAAAATCTTCAGAGATTTTCCAATCATGCTTCTGAAGACCCTAAGACTTCATAAAGTGCCTCAAAAATCAAAATATACATATTTCCAATAAAATCTTTGCAAAACAAGATTCTATCAAACTTTGGAAATAACATTAGTATCACGTAAGGTACCTATTGTGAAGATAGAAAGAGAATGAGATATATAGGAAAGAAAATAGGAACTATCTATCCTTTCAAATTGGATTAATAAAATATTTTGCACCAATTTATTCTCTAGAAAATATAGAGCAGATAAATTTTTCCTTCTTCCTCAGGTGACAAAAAGTTTATCTGTAAAAACTAGAAAGGTTTTCATGCTTCACATAAGCCTTTAAGAATCATGCTTCCAGTGAAATTTTCTCAAATGGCTTTAATAAAGTTTGGAATAGTGTAGCTGGATACTAAAAAAATGCAAATCTAATTACTGTCAAACCAACAAGTTCTAATATTTTCCATTGTAGCTTTATCTGCTTTCAGTGTGTTCATGAAAAGACTCACCTGAATCAAAGTTCTGATAATCAGGCACATCTTAAATGCACTGGGAGAATTTGTTATTTAAAGGACCCTTCCAGAATCAGCTGTAGAACTAATAATTATTGGTGGTAACACAATCTTTTACTGCTTTCACCACTGTATAAATCTGTCTTTACACTTGACAAATCTGCTTAAAGCGAGGTGTTTTTGGACAAAGCAAATGTTAAAAACATCTTTCTGTGTATCTAGGAAGATGGTGTCAGTTAAAATTGTAAAAGTATTATTTACTCTCACCAGTATGATCATTCCATGTATTAGTCAGCTTTCTATCACTATAACAAATACCTCAGGTAATTAATTTAATAAGACAAATGGTTTATTTGGCTCCCTGTTTTGAGGCTCTTGCCCATGATTCAGCAGACTCATCGCTTTTAGGCCTCTGATGAAGAGGAAAGTGCATCATTGCAGGAGCATAAGGCTTGTCAAAGCCATTTGGCTCCTGTCCAGGATGCAGAAGACAGAAGGAGGAAGGAAGTGGAGTCCCAATATCCTCTTTAAGGGCATCCTCCAAAAGACTTGAAGACTTTCCATTAGGCTGCTTCCTAAAGTTTCTATTGCCCCCGCCCATAGCATCAAGCCAGTGACTAAGATTTTAATACATAGGCCTTTGAGTGACATTTCAGTCCCAAACTACAGTACTCCAAAAACATTGTACAAAGGTAGCTGCTGTCAGTGTTGACACCAGCCAAAGCTCACCAGGAACACAGCTCCAGTTGGGCAAGTTGAGTTTCTAACCAATAGCACTGAAGACATGAAACTATTCAGTAAGAGTGCATTAAAAAGGAGTTGTTAAAGTGATTTCAGGTAGAGTTCAAAGGAGTAGAGCTGTGCTTTGGGATGGATACTCTGTGGAAGTGGGAGCAATTTATTATTTGGATATTTCATTAAATCTTATATGCAGAAGTTAAGATTAGACCCTAGAGCTGTGATAGGTAAGAAAGCAGACATCATTCATATTAGATGAGACAGGTAGGTGTTTGGTATTTTGGGGCTTGGGCAGCATTCACAGATAATCAGTGTTCCCACATGGTTGTGAAGTAGTCTTATTCTGTTGTGTTCACACAACGCGTTATGCTGGGAAATTGCTTCTGTTCAACACGGGAACACCAGGCTCTGACACTGACAATAGGCCAGAAAATGAAACATCAAGTTCTTGTTGGCTGTACCATAACAGGCCAGCTCCTGGATGTCAGGGAACACTTTTCTCTTTCTCATTGTGAATGTGATAAAACTTCTGGTTAGCATTTTATTAAAAACATTTTGCACCATTGTCAAATTTAAATCACTACATCTGCACGTTTAATTTACCTAAGAAGGCCTCTCGCCATGCCTCCAACTGTTTTAATGCTTTAATTCAATAAATTTGAATTCAGGCTATGTATGAGCACCCATACATTCTTAATTTTCCAAGACATCCTGATTTCAAATACATTGCATTGGTTTGGGTATATCCCTATTTTTCAATTTGTATGTTGTAAATTGCCATCACTCTAGTTATGTAGGCAGTAAGTCACTAGGCACCTTCACAAATTATCAAAATTTGATCTCAAAATCCTTATTGCTTTTAATGTACATCTTCTTGTCCAATTTTAAATAACATACGTGTTCAGTGTGTAGAAGCATGTTATCTATTTAATACTTATTGATTAATGTTTATTAAGTGCCATATGACATGTACTGTGCCAAGCAATTTCCATAAAGTACCTGATTTAGGCTGACCAGTCCTGTCAACCCAATTTCAGTGATAAATATTATGAGTCAGAGACACTGCATGTTGCATCAATTCATGAAAGAGATGAGTTGATTTAAACTTAAAAGAAGGGATACATTTGAGCACAGTCTAATTCCTGAACTCATGTCCTTAGCATTATAAAGAATTAGACTATATAAACTGGGCAAAATGCTAAACTCTAAATCTTATTTCTGAATTCCAGTATCTTAAATTTCTACATAAAAGGTTGTAAATAACAGACACCATCATATTTGAAGATTTTAGACCAAATAGGAAATACAATTGAAATAAGTTACTTAAAGATCTTCCAAGAGGAAAGAATTATAATAGATTTTAGAGCACAATTTTTATTTGGAAAGATGGTAGAAGAAATATTTGATACAGAGAATGAGAAATTATGGAGAAATAAATGGTTTCTGTTTGGGAACTCAGCTAGAATAGTTCAACTAGATTTGGTAGCGGAAGATGAAGGCAAAAAAGGTGGCTAAAACATCAAATGAGGTCATTAGCAGAAGATAGTATACAAAAGCATCTAAATATTTCCCTGTAGGTAATTGTACAAAGTGTCTTTGTGTGTTTTCCTTTTAATTAGAAGACAAAAATGATTAAAGGAGTATATTAAGAAGATTAATTTTCTACAGATTTTTCTACTGATCAGATTTTAGTCTGCACAATTCATGTGTATTTAGTTGGTGTCAACTTCCAAATATTTGACATAGAGCAAACATCTCTAAAAAACTTACTCTAGATAACATTGATAGCCAAGAGGCCAAAAAGCCTAAGGGAAAAATATACATATGAAAGAAGATTCACTCTCTTAGTCAAGGAAAAGAAAGAGAGAGAGAGAGACAGAGACAGAGAGAGAGAGACAGAGAGAGAGAGACAGAGACAGAGACCAAGACAAAGAAGGAGGGAAGAGGGAAAGAAGAAGGAAGGGAGAGAAGGAGGGAGGGAGGGAGAGAGGAAGACAACAGCCTAAGCCATAGTTTTGACAAGTGGTTTTCAAAGCATTTTCCTCAGAACAGCTGCATCAGCATACCCGATAAACCAGTTTGAAATGCAGATTAGCAGGCCCCACCCAAGCTCTACTGTGTCACAGTCCCTGGTGGTGTGGTCCAGTGTTATTTAAGTGCATTTTATTCTTGAAGACCCACCGCTCCATACATTGCTATTCCAACTATGATCAGTACCTGTGGCATGCTTTTTTGCTCATTACAAATGCAGAACCTCAGACCCCAACTCCTGATGTACTATGTCATAATTTGCCTATTAACCAAGTCCCAGTGATTCATGGGTATTCAAAAGTTCAGAAAGTGTGCTAAGATATATATGTTCCAGAGCCTGGTTTGTATGGAAGGACCTTTGCATGTAGGTCAAGACAGCTAATAAGTCAGAATTGTTTCCACTGTGCCCATCCTAGACCACCTATATTGTCTCTCAACTTCTTTCCCTTCCCTACTCTTGAAGCCCACTCTAACATAGCAGTGACATCTTCCATGCACCTAATTCAAGAAAAAAGTAGTAAGTCTATTGGCTCCCTCCCTGGCCTAGGACCACTGATCTCCTGCTCAGGGCTATGATGACAGAATAAAACACAGACAAGATGTACATATTTTAGTTACAAGGGGCACCAGGATGGTCAAAGCCCAGTAAGCTCTAAGACCGTGAGGCACAGTGTCCCTGACCTTTATTAGGTGCACAGCTTGATTGAGGGTTGTGCTGGTGGGTGCAGGAACTGATGGGGGTGAACGGCTGATGCAGGCAAGGCTCAAGGATTCCAAGAACAAGAATTTTTGGAAAAGCACACAGGAACAGATCATGGTTAACTAGTAACCTGATTGTCTGCTAACTGAGACTACTAAGCTAGAAAAAATTAGGATGAGTCAAAGTCCTCAGCTGTCTTATTTTGCTTTGAGGCTCCAGAACTTCACAGACCATTTGCTAGTCTCCACTCTGGCCACTGACTAAGAGATTAACCTGTCTGCAAGCCACGGCTCTTGCCATAAGTCATGTAGGCCTAGGACAGACTCTCAGTTTATTCTTGTGCCAGTTTACTAGTATCAATTATTGTCTGCTCTGCACCATGTCAAGCTGGTCCTCAGCAAAGTCTAAATTCTTCTGTTGATGAAGACATCTCAGTATCTTAGTTTTTATGTCTTACATATTCAGTCACTGGGCAATCAAATATTCCTTTTCTTGGTTAGAACTCCATTTTATTCTTCATACTATTTTATAAATCTTGGTCAGCTTGCTCTCTTCTCCACAAAGAGACTTGAAAGTAGAATCTTTGGCAGGGGATTCAGCTATATGTATTAACAGACAGTAGTGTAGAAAATCTTGAATACTTTATTTTGTATCTCGAATACTTTACTTTCTTGCAAAATATATCTTGGTCCTAGAATTCAGTAGTGCTATGATCCCCAAACAATTCAGTTTTGTTGTCAAATGAAGATTTCTTACATTTTCTTTTGTTGATACCTTAGTACTACATACTACTACTATAGACTATTAACACATTTGGTTTACAAGTCATTATCCTTGGATGATGGACCTATCATTGACATAAATCATCTTTAGCTGACTTTTTATTATTTGGCTCATATCTATACTTACTGTTAAAAACTTATTTTCACTTGCTGTAGTCATCTAATGACTTTTGAACTTGGATAACTTTCAAAATGAATTCTTCTTTCACATGTAATTTGAAAAATATCTACAACATCTTACCCTGACTAATTATCCACTCTAATCCTTATTATATCATGTGTATCTCCCCCTTAGAATAAGTTTAAGTAAGTTATCTCTATATCACTTGACCCAACTGAACTTCTCTAAGTGTTCACTTTTTCCTCTCCCTTAAACTCAACCAATAGAGAGATATTTGGATTAATGTGTCCATTTAAAAAATTACCCCAAACTCCAATAACTTTATAGACAAATAGTTATTCATTCGTATTTTTGAAATACATATGTAAAGATCCACTTGTTTTCCCATCCCTAATTAGACAATCAAAGAAAGGAAATGGAAAATTTGTGCAGCTCCTTCTCATAATGTCTGCTTTAGTTTCCATTACAGGCAACTACAACATTGTGAAGCCATTCACAGCTGGTGTTTTTCCATTCTCCAAGGCTTACTATGTCTGGATCCAGGTAGACTTAGTTAATGACTTCTAAATTAGTGACCCATATTACTGAATCCACCCACCCAGTTCTTACAAAAACAAGGATTTTCTCCACTTGTGCTACTATAACAAAACACCTGAAACTAGGAAATTTATAAAGAACAGATATTACTTTCTTCAAGGTACTGGAGGCTGAGAAGTGCAAAATCAAGATGCTAACAAAACTGATGTCAGGTGAGGACTATAGTTCCTGCTTCCAGATCATCCCTTGAAAACTGCATCCTCTGGAGGAAATAAAGCATGAATTTTCATATGGAAGAAGAAGAGAAGGTCACAAAAAGCCTAGTAGTTCCCTCGGTTCCTTTTATTAGTCACTAATCAATCAATGAATAGGGAATCCTCCAGGGTTAATCTCCTAAAGTTGTCACTTCATCATATTGTTGCACTGGGAATTAAATTTAAACCTGAATTTTGAAGCAAACACAAAACATTCACACCAAAGCAACGGTCAGAAATTTCTTCCTCAAAATCAGCAATTGAAACATCAGAGAATTGCACTAGAAAACTCTAAAGTGACTGAGCAGAATCTAAGTTTAGTGCTTTATTCTGGGATAGAAAAATAAGAGACAGTGGGGAAGAATTGATGGTCATTTCCAAAAAAGTTGCAATAGTGTCTTCATTTCTCTTTCTCTAAGGGACAAAAACTATATGACAATGTGTTAATTATGTAATGCCTAGAATTACTTCTTTGGGAATTGTACTGGTAAGTTCAAAATTCTGTCAAATATTGAAGCTTTGGGATATGGCCCAGAAACACAGGTAGCCTGTTACGTGACATAACTGGCCTAAACTACTTGTGCACTCCTTCAAATAAATACCTCTCAGATGCAGGCATTGTGCTAGGTGCTGGAAGTGCATTAGAGAACAGGAAGAGACCATATCTGTTCCCACAAAATGCATTTTATAGCAGAGAGGCAATTTACTGTACAGAGATAAACAGATACATTAACACCCCAAGTACAGATTGTGATGAGGCTAAGAATGAAATAAGCTTCCTGGTAGTTAGCAAAAGGGTAAAACTAAGTCCGCATTAATAATAATGCTTCACCTTTAACTTACATGAGCTGAGCAGGAAGATGTTGAAGCAATAGGTTAACTTTCTGGATCCTGTTCTATATTTGGCTTATTTTTACCTTTGATTATCAGTGTAGATCGTTACCACTTAAATGACCAAGTAGGAAAATACGAAGAAATGAATATATATAAGCTTTTATTGTTGCAAAAGAACAATTCAGTTATTAGACTTACTGAAAAATGTTTGATATAGAGAACCAACAGCCTTTAATGCAATAAAAGTATGCAAATTGGTATCTTGAGATCATCAGCTCAGAGTTCATTGTACTTTATTTCTTTGTTTGTTTATTTGAGTATAGGGATTTTATTCCAAAAGTAAAAAGTGATACTTTATACTCCAATATCTAATCCACAGTTCCATAATAAAAGATCTAGAAACAAAAATTTTAAAAAATTCATAGAAAACACAGGTTATGGCGGCAAAATTTAACCAAACCTGATATGATGCTATTTAGCTTTATTTTTTTAAAGAAAAAAAGATAAACAATGAAACAGTTTCAAAACAGTTTAGTAGGACAGTTACAATAGTTGATACATTGCTTATTGTTGTCTTTGTAGTAGTTATTTGCAGTACAAGATACAGGCATGATATCTTGACTAAACAATATTAGCACAAAACATTCTTTTGAAGGAACTAAGAGAAGCTAGCTGTGTAACTATCTTAACTGTCTTGTGTATACATATATTTTTTTTTCTTTCTCCCTTTCTTCCTTTCCCCTTTCCCCATCACAGTTTGTCTTTTCTTTTCAACAGTTTCTTTCCAATTCACAATATCTATTGTACATTTTGGATCCTATTTACTTATTCAGTTTCTAACACTAGTGAGACAATATGACTTTTACACATATGGGACTGATTTATTTCACTTATGAATATGGTTTCGACTTGCATCCATTTACCTATAAAAATCTCCAGTTTATCTTTCTTTATGACTGAGTAGTACTCCATTTTATATTAAAAAAAAACATATATTTTTTATCCATTCCTTGGTTGATGGGTATTTGTGTTGTTCCCAAGATTTAACCATGTTTGGGAAGTTTTCTGCCATTTTTTCTGTGAAGAAGTTTTTAATGGCTTTTGCGCTGTCTCCAGCTTTCTCACTGATTCCAGTCAATCTTATGTTGTTCTTCTTTGCTTCATCTTGTAGCTGTTGGGCTGATTTTTCATGGTCTCTTGTGATTTTTAAGATATCTTTCTTTTCCTGGTCACTAGTTGCATTTTTGTCTTCTAGATCTGATATTCTATCCTCGCCTTCAATCTGCTGCATATATTTTCAATGGAGTTTCTAATCTCCTGCATTTCTGTTTGGATCTATTTCATTGATCCCGTTTCTTGTCTGTGTTTGGCATTCATGGTTTCCATCGTTTTCCTGAGCTCCTCTATTTGTTTATCTGTGTCTGCTTTAATGTCTTTTATTTTGATAGTCATTTCTTTTTGCACCTTAGAGATTATTTTTTATAGCAACTTCCATTGTTTTTTACTTCTGCTGCTATCATTTCAGTGAGTTCCATTTGTTGGCTTCCCATTTGCTCTATCTCTTAGTGTTCTGGACTTGTCCTAGGTGGGCAGGGCATTTGGGATTGCATTTTTCTTTTTTGTCTTGTCGTTTTCTATTTTCTATTTTATTTTGTTTTCTGTGTTGATGCCGCTAGATTTCTAATGTTAAATAGCCTTATCCCTGAGGCCAAGGCTTTCCCAGGAGGTGTCTGTTTCTCATCATGTCTCCTCTAGCCGGCACCGCCATCACTCTTCTCACAGGCCAGCCGCCCCAGGGCGATGGAGGAGGCACAGAGCTTGGACGTATACTCCAATTGCCAGCGCCACTGTCCTGGGGCAAAGGAGGGAGCACAGAGTGTGGAACTGCGCTCCTCTCAATTCCTCTCATTGGCATCGCTGTCCTGGGGACGATGGAGGAAGGGGAGAGTGCGAACTCACACTCCACCAGCAGGCACCACCGTCGGGGGGAATGGAGGAAGTGCAGAGCACAGACTCACACTCCACTCACTGGCACTGCCGTCCTGGGGTGATGGAGGGTGTGCCGAGCGAGATTCGCACTCTACTCTCAGGCACTGCAGTCCCAGGGCCAACTTTATTTCTTATTTAAGAAATGTTTTTGTTTCTTGGAAGAGAAGTATAATTAATGCTCTTAGTTTTGGCTTCTCGAATGTGATTTTATGCCATGGAAAAACAGGCAAAGGGGTTAACACATCTTTATATGATCTTAAATACGATACTTGCATCCAAAGCAGAAAAGCAACTAAGTGAATTCCACATCACAAAGTAGCATAGGTAATTTAGTAGGATAAAGCAGAGGCAAATGGATAAATCCTTCTTTAATAAAGTTCATGAATCCTTCACTTAAATCGAGTGAGAAAATGAAAACAGAGGAGACAAAACAAAACAACCACATATTTCTCACCAACACATAGAAGCTAAGGTGACATTGATTTAATGGGAGATTTAGATCTTCAAAACATGATTCAACAACAAAAACCAAGATTCATCTGGAAAATCTCATGTGTTACATTAAATAAAAGCCAACAGAATGAAGTAGGATTGTCCCATGAGTCAACCTAATCCAACAGTTTATGTTAAAATACCAACCATGAAAAATGTTATGCATTTGTGCCTTTCATGAAGGAGCAAGTTACACTCTTTCAAAATGCTATTTTGAAATAGCAAATAGTATAGTTAAATCGTACTGACAAAATTTATGTTATTCTTTCTTTATTTGTTTTGTTTTTAATTTCATGGGCATGTAAAGCTTTTGGAAAATAAGTAGTATCAAAAACACTGTTGGCTTCAGTCCTCATTATTCAAGTTTCTAAATATTTGTCATTTATTTACATCATACAATAGATGTATCCCAACTACTAATTCCATATATCTTAAGTACAAAAACTGAACATTATTGTCACAATTTATTTCATATTTTGTTTCATTGGAAAATAAGCATAAATTATAATTGAAGATAATTTTCTCTAAGAAAATACATAAATTAAAGATAGATAATAGAAAAGGGAAGCAGAATAAGAGATGGAGTTGGAGGGGATGAAAAAAGAATTAAGACATGTTACATGCATGTACCAACTCTACAGAAGCAGTGTAATCATATTGTAATGCAAACATGTACTAATAAAAATTTTAAAAAATAAAGACACAAATATCTACATTAGACCAGGCCAGGATCAGGATCATTTGAAAATTAATAATAATAAAAGAAGAAAAAGAAGAAGAAAATGTTTAGTTAAATCCTTATCAGTTATCTTTTAATGTAGACTTCTTATTCTTAATTCTAAGAGCACATCATAGGGGGCTGAACAGGGCATGATGGTGCACTTCTGTAATCCCAGCATTCGAGAGTCTGAGGCAGAAGGATCTCTGTCAGTTTGAGGCTAGTCTGTGCTACATAGTGAGTTCAAGGCCAGCCTGAACTACACAGTGACACCCTATCCCAAAAGAACCAACAAAACAAAACAAGATGGGGGTTAAGACACACCAGGGATCGTCTCCCCTCAGATACAAGATGTCAACTAGCTATTACCCACTAAACTACTTTTACAAGAGCTAAGAAAATCAGGTAAGAAAATATAATGCTTGCTTTTAGTATAACAAAAGGAATAGAGTGAAGAAGGCAGGGAAGTGCCTGTCTACACCACCCCTTCCCCCAACTCTAAGCAGCCAAGGACTGAATGAGATGCTTCCTGTGTTAGGGAGAGATATTCACTCCAGGCCTTTGACTTGAAACCCTGAACCAAATCCACCACAATGAAAGCCAATACTGGGACAGCTTCTCAACCACTACCACCAGGCTATTACCCACAGACTAAGCCATGGGAACTGGCATAGGCCAAGCTACTGACTTCAAACAGCATCCCTACCTCAACTTCAGGCAGCAAAGGAGGGAGCAGTATGCAACCAGCTGTGGATCAAGTCATGAAATCTAGTATAGATCTTTGGGAGCCAAGTGGCAAACCAATTATGGGGAGAACCAACCGCTGGAAGAAACTAAAGATTTTGCATAAAAGCTGGAGTTCACAGATTGAGGTTCTAGACAGGACTCTGTGGTATCAAATGGAGAACTGTATACCATTGAAATTGATTCTAGTTTCAACCAACATCATTTTCAGCCTGGAAGTACGCTGGGCCCACACCACTCTCCTCCATGAGTGTAAAAGACCCTGTAGCTGTGAGATTCAGGTGTGATCTAGCATAGCATCAACATTAGTGGTCAAGGGCCTGTCTACACTACCCATTCTTCTATTTTGTTGAGTATAACTATCTCCAGGCCTGTGCTCACAGATGGGTCTCTAGAACTCTGTAACATGAGGTAGACACTGCACTCCTATGCAATGGTCTTATGTTTCAGCCTATGACACAAAAAGCTGCAGCATGAGCCTTGATGCAGGTTCTTGCAACTGTGAGACTCAGGTATGACCCAGTTTAGCATCAGCATAGTTGACCAAGAGACTACCTTCAGAAATACTACACTAACCTCAGGCAGCGCAGCATGATACAATACCCCATTCATGAGGGGTAAGACAATGTAATAAGCACAAGATTTTGCCTTAGAACTCCAGGGCTAATCTTGTGAAACCTAAGCCGTGGCAGATCCTAATGGCCTCCATCCCCAGCAATGTGCCCATGGATGGAACCTCTAGAATGGCTCTAGAGCCAGAGGAAGACATATGATCTATCAGATTTCTACTCTACCTAGAAGCCTCTATGGCTGTTTTCAGCAGATTTGAGCCAGGTGTCCTCCTCAGTAATAGGTAGTCCAAATCTATGTGGACCTTGGTGCTTCACAAATGTCATGGTGGTCTTGGTGGGCTGTGGGCTTAGAATGTGACACAGTTCAGCAGCATTGGTGTTCACTGCTATGATCCTGGGCCTATTCATCTATGGTGACTGCCCTAAGCTGGACAGATTCTCAGAGTGTACAAGCACAGCCACAGGCCTACAGAAGCCCCAGGAAGATGCTTAGGAAACAGATCATTCTTGTCAGGTATGCTCCTCTGTCTTTTTAAACAACAGAGGAGACAAAAAAAAAAAAAAAAAACAACCAAACAAAATAAACCTAATAAACTTCTCAAGTTGACACAGTGAGTCAACCACTACAATGTCTTAGGGGTGAACAACCCCCTAGGGCGTGTCCTCTACACACTAGGATGTAGAACTGCTGAGTCACTTAGTTTAGCTTCTGAACTCAAGTTGACACAGTGTAACAACCATTACAGATAGGCACAAAGAAAGCCAGATTAAGAGGACTGGGATAAATAATCCTTCAATGCCGAGATGACATTGCACACCAAAAAGCATCAACATAGTACCGAATGGGGAAAATCTGAAAGCTATCTAACATCTGAAACAAGACAAGGAAGACAACATTTACCAATTTTACTCAGTGTAGTTCTGGAATGAGCAACTAGTCAAGCGAAAGAAATACAGGGCATCCAGATGGAATAGAAAAATTCAAATTGTCAGTCTTTGCAGAAAACATGATCTTATATGGAGAAAACACCAAAAGCTCAATGAAAAAATGATTAGAGTTGCAAGATACAAAACGAATCTACAAATATCAGTAGCATTGCTATATATCAAAAGATTTATCAGAAATAAAATTCAGAAATAATAATTAACTAAGCAATTCCATTTACCATAGCCCCAAGTTGAAAATAAAAGACCTAAAATAAATTTATCCAAAACAGTGAAAGATATCTGCAATGAAAAATATAAAACATTGCTGAAAGAAATTCAAGGGAAAACAAAAAAGTAGAAAGAGACCAAGTTCATGAACTGGAAGAATAGTGTTAAAATCTATACTAACCAAAGTGATTTACAGATTCAGTATAACTTCTGTCAAACAAAGCAATGAAATTCTTCCAAGGAATAAAAAAAAAATTAAAAATTTATGTGAAATAACGCACACACAGAAAAACCAAAGTACCCAAAACAACAAAGCAGGAAGCATTACAATATTTCACTTCAAAACATACTACAAAGGCGTAGTTATCAAAATTGCTTGGTATTAGCATAAAAGCACACATATAGACCAATGAAACAGAAAGCCTAGAAGTAAACACACACATTTACAGCCAACAGATTTTCAACAAAGGTGCTAAAAACCCATTGGAGAAAGGATATCCTTTTAATAAATAATGCTTGGATAATGGGATATCTACCTGCGAAAGAAGAAAACTAGACCTTATCTCTCACTAGTTATAAAAATCAACTAAAATGGATTAAAGACTTCAGTGTAAGACCAAAACCTATGAACTACTAAGAGAAAATAGAGAAAATTGTTCAGATATACAAATAAGCAAGTCTTTTTGGACAGGATCACAAAAAAAAAAAAAAGAGCAGAAATATGTACATGAGAGAACATCAAATTAAAAAGATACTTGGGGGCCAGTGAGATGGCTCAGCAGCGTAGGCGCCTGCCTGGCAATTGCAAGGGCCCGAGTTCGACTCAAAGAACCCACGTATGAAAAAAGGACCGGTGATATTGCTCAGCAGCATGGGCGCCTGCTGGTGCATGAGGTCCTGAGGTCGACCCCCGGTACCCACAAAAAAATAAATAAATAAAAATAAATAAAAAGATACTTCAGAAAGGAAACAATCAACAAAGTCGAGAGAAACCTATAAAAAGGGAGAAAATACTTGCAAATCATACATCTCACAAGGACTGATATCCAAATAATATAAGTAATTACAAAAACTCAGTAGCGAAAACAAGCAGCTTTCCCCACAAATAACCCAGTAAAAAGATGGGCAATAGAACTAAGTAAACATTTCTCAAAAGAAGACTTACAAATGTCCAAAAGGGATGTAGAACATGAAAAAATGCTGAACATCAGTAACCATCAGAGAAATGCAAATAAAAACCACCTCACCTCAGTCAAAATGGCTATAATGAAGAAGAATAAAGATAACAAGATCTGGAGAGGTTGTGGAGAAAGGGAAACACTTCCACAGTGTTGGTAGGAATATAAATTAGTATAGCCACGTAGAAAATATTATGGAGATTCCTCAAAAAAATGTAAAAATAGTACTATCTTATGATCCATCAATCTCACTGCCAGGTATACAGCCACAGGAAATGCAATCAGTATGTCAAAGTGAATTTTGTACTCGTATCTTCATTGTAGCACTCTTCCCAATAGCCAAGAAATGGAGGGCTGGTGAGATGGCTCAGCGGCATAAGCGCCTGCCTGGCAAGCGCGAGGGCCCGAGTTTGACTCCCGAAACCCACGTACGGAAAAAGGGCCGGTGATATCGCTCAGCGGCAGGGGCGCCTGCTGGCGTGCAAGGTCCTGAGGTCAACCCCCGGTACCCACAAAAAAAAAAAAAAAGAAATGGAAACAACCTAATAAATATCCATAAATTGATCAATGAATAAGGAAATGTGTTATTATACACAAGGAAATATAACTCAGCCATATAAAAGAATAAAATCTTATCATGCATGACAACATGGATGAAACTGGGGATCAGTATGTTAAATGAAATAAGGCAAGCACAGGAAGACAAGTACTGCACAATCACACTCACATGCCGAATCTAAAATCTGATTTGCTAGAAGTTGAGAGTTGTGGTGGTTACCACAGGCTGGGATGAGCATTGGAAATGTGAGGAGATGGGATGACAATGGGTACTAAATTACAGTTAGATAAATGCATAAAGTTCTAGTGTGGGGAGCAGCTGAGCTGGAGATCAACCACACATTCAGGGCTAGAGCAAGGCCAGCCCTGAGAACACGGAGCACCACAAGTGAGCCATGTGAACAAGTCGTTGGGACTAGAGCAAAGTCAATCCCAAGGACATGGGCTACCAGAGGCAGACCACGTAAACAAGTTGACCTCTAGCTCCGTGGCATATCAACAGGTGTCTGACCTTGGTGTTCCTCCCTATTAACTACAGCACAGATAGCTCTGAGAATATTTCACTTTCAGTGTTCTAAGCAAAACACTGAGACCTTGCACTTTAAGTCTTGTTGCATGCTTCCCCTCTTTTTATTGTGCACAAATAAAGACTCAGACTATGCTGGGTTGTCACTACCTCTCCATCGGAGAGGTCAGGTCCTACCTGGTCTCAGCTTTCCTGTTATTATGTGTCTAGTTTTTCTTAATCTCTCGTCCCCATCTCAGGACCCAGCTAGCTGCATGGGTCATGGCATTCTAGTATGCTGTTTCATAGGAGGATAACTATAGATAACAATGATGTACTATAAAATTTAAAAAGCTATTAAAAATTATTTGAGAAATTTTATTGAAAAATAATATGTTTAAGGGGATAAATGTTTAATTTAAACAGTACTCAACATAAACATGTATCAAAGCATTACATGGTATCCCACAATATGTATGATTTTATCATTTTATCAATTAAAAATACAGTAAAAGAAAAATAAAATAATTATTTGTAATTAGCATATAAATTATTTATTAAAAATAGTTTTCCTTACTTTATTCCAATGTATTAATTTCTATAAGATTTTTGCTGATTGTCTTTGAGTTGCTGCATCACAGCATTAGAGAATTTTCTAATTTATGCAACACTAAAATTATTCCATAATATTTATTTGAAAAATGGTAGATGAAGATATATTTAATTGACTTGATATAGCAAAGATTTCCTAGAAAATAAATATAATTCAAATGTTTTGCTTATATTCATTAAATTATAATGAATTTATAAGAGTTATTTAAATTATTAAAATAACTTCTTCCAATTGAGATAGTATATTTATGTAAAATATGCATACAAAAAATTTATTGTGTCACCTTTCTTAATTTTTAATAAAAATGTTTACTTCAGATCAAAGACTATGTGCATTAACAGAGTCTGAATTTTGCCAAAGTAGTAAAGAAAAATAAACCTATGTCTTATCCTAAAATGATAGATCTATTTAATTTGAAAGATTGAAAATCATTACACTTTGTAACTTTGTAACTTCATATTAAATGAAGTTATAATTTTCTTTACAAGAGGAAGGAAGAAAAGAAGGAAAGAAGGTAGTGAGTGAGGGAGAGAGGCTTTAACATAGTAGGGAAAGCAAAGTTTAAGACAGAAAACATATGCATAAGAAAAAATTCAATACACAGCTTCTAAATATGAGTACACATGAGCAGGCTGAACATTTACTTTTCATTTTAAGATTTACTTATAATGTCTATAATTGAAATGTGACTAAGATATCAAAAAAGTGTGTAATGCCTATTACTATTTAGAGTGAAGCAAGAATTGCTTAAGTAAAAAAAGATGAGTCACCTTAAAGAAAATTATTGAATAGCGATAATTTAGTTGATATAAAAGATACTATGAAGTTATTGAGGTTTTAAAAAAATAGTGTACTATAAATCATTCTTTTAGAATTTAGGATGCTGTAACTGGAGATAACTATGCTAAGTAAAGTAAGCCAGGCACAGAAAGACATTTACTCATCTGCAGGATCGTAAAAAATGTTTATCTTATAGAAACTGAGAATGGCAGGTTGATTACCAGAGGCTGGGAGTGAAGCCTAGAGGGAAGGAGGGAAAAGGCTGACCAGTGAGTACCAAGGTACAGTTAGATAGAAGCAAGAGGTTCTGGTGTGTTCTTGCACAGTAGGGTGATGATAGATAATGTGCTATATATTTTTTTAAAACCTAGAAGAGAGGACCTTGACAGTTTTCACCATAATGAGACGATAAATGTTTGGGGCGATAGATATGTGTACCCTGGTTGGAACATTATACTATGTATACATATATCGAAACATTACATGGTATCCCATAAATAGGTAGAAATTGTATGTATCATTTTTTTTTAACAAACTTAGGAAGAGTATATTGCAAATAATGTCAGGGAGGGAAAAATAGTTTTTCTTTTAAAATAGTTTCATGAGTGATTCCACAGAAGGGGACTCAAATCAGTGAAAATACACAGAGCATTTTTTTTTCAACAGAAGGAAGGAACAGCAATTTAGAAAATATTGCTAGAAAGTAAAACATGATTCCAATTCCTGTCACCAGTGGAATTTAAGAAAAGTCTTAGCAAATACTTAATACAGATGGTGTAGAAGGAGCTAACAGTAGAAAAGTATAGGGGTCAAAATATTCTTTTTCAACTCTGCAACTTTGTGAGAAAAAAAAAATATATATATAGTCTATTAACTAGCCTTTCCACATTAACTAGGGATAATGAAAGCAAAAGTAACTTAAATGTACAGTATATTATTAGCCAGTAAATTCAAATTCCATAAAAATAGAAAGTTAGAAAATAGATTTTAGTTTTATTTCATTGTACTATTCATGCTTTCTCAGCTGTGAAAACTTGAAGAATGGTACAATTCTTGACCATTTAAGGCAAGATCTCAAATTTTAAAATAATTAAAATTTTTATCGCATGCACTTTATTTTTTATGAGTATATTTCTTTTGGATTTTAATCTACATATTAGTTAGACTTGTGATTTATAATAAAAAATCTAATCAATCACTTTTCTATTACATCTTCAAGTTCACTGCTTCTTTGTTAGATTATAGCCGTACTCCTTACATTCTCAAACAATGATGTTTTGTACAACTTCAAATACTGCATTTTTGTTCTAAGATTTCTAATTGATTTGTTTTTCCTCATACCCCCTAAAAATCCTATCCCTTCACTCATTTTGTTCTTTCTATAAATTATTTAACATCATAATACAAAGCCTTTTTATACTTGAGTCATCTTTGGATTGGTTTTATTGACTCTTTCTGCTCTTGAATATGGGTGTGTCATCCTAATATTTCATAGCTATCATAATTTTTATATTATTATGACATTAGAAATGGAAGGTGTTATGTTGTTGAGATACTAGGTTTTTCTACATTTCTGCATAATTTTTAGCACACATTTATATTATTGAGGAATCACTTTAATACTGTAAAAGCTTTCACTAATCTTTGTGAGGTCCACACTCTTCTTGGTTTTGGTTTTGCTCTTGATATTCAGGCATGACCCTTTCTGCTGACTTTATTCCAAGCATATGACCCTTGTATTAATCCCCTCTGATTTGGCAGAATGTCAACACAAAACTCTTACTCTCCAGTTTGGAAGCCAATGAAATTTTTGCTCACATTTTAACCTTGCATCTGTTAATTTATTCTGGATTCATTGTAGTCTTGCTCTGCACAATTATACTTTAGCAATAAATTACAGATGTCAGGAGAATTAGTATACCAATTTGTGGGCTTCCTATTCTTTGTTTAAATATTTTAGGATATTTTCCTTTCAATTTTTAATCCCTCTAGTTGTGACACTCTCCAGTATCTGACTGAGTAGTCAAGACTGCCCAGCACCTTCAACTCTTGTGCCCACACCAGGTAGAGAGTTTAGCACTGGACGAACATGGATTTTACC
The DNA here is from genome assembly GCA_028451465.1 of Erethizon dorsatum. Taxonomy (NCBI): domain Eukaryota; kingdom Metazoa; phylum Chordata; class Mammalia; order Rodentia; family Erethizontidae; genus Erethizon; species Erethizon dorsatum. The sequence continues at coordinate 52,951,270 of CM051825.1, read as the reverse complement.
ACATTTACTTCTCTCATCCAATGGACTGCATTTATTCTTATTTCTTTGTGCTTCTGATGTCTTTTTAATGTCTTGCAGTAGTTTTTGTTCATGTGTTTGTCTAGAGCTAATAATCATTTCAACGAGAGAATAGGTCCAATATAGGCTACTTTACAATTACCAGAAATGGAAGACCCATTTGTTATTAGATGTGATAATGATGTTGTGCCTATGCTAAAAGATGAGGGAGATTCTTTAAATTAACAAATATATACATTACAGGGGAAATATGTATGTCTAGAATTGACTTCAAACTTTACAAAAGTGGTAGTAGTAGATGATGAAAATTATAGATTAGCCATTGTTTGCTGGTGCTTGGTTTTGGAATATAAATACATGAGGATTAAATATTCTATAGTTCTACTTATGGGTAGTACCAAAATTCTCCATAAAATTAAAATAATTTAAAACCCCCAACTATCGTGTGAAGGCTCATCTCAAAGGACAAATTAAGGAATAAAATTAGAAACAAGTATAGTGCAAGGCCATTATACAGGAAGTTATTTGAAAAAGTCAGGTGTCTGTAAATAAAAAATTATTCATATACACACATTATGCATTCATAGATATATACCCCACCTTAAGCATCCACAGTTACCTGTCACAATAAAATGCAATTCATTCTTTTTTTATGTTTAAATATTATTCTAATATTTAATTACTCAGAAATACGAATTGTTCATTTAAGTGTTAGATATTTATAAATACTTATATGATTATATGAAATTAATACTCACGAGATAGTATAAAAACAAGAAGAAATCTAATGTAAATTTATATATGTCAAATAATCATGGATAAGAGATTTTTATATAAAAAACTACCTATCAGAAAATCATATTAGTTGTTCTTTAATATTTTAAATAATTTTAAAGAACTCTACTTTTGATAATTTAAGTACATCCTGAAACTAAGATTATGGAATTTCATTGCATTTTGTTCCTTTTCAAGATCTTGAATATTCTCAAAAATGTTAATCAAAAAGTGTTAAACTAGATAGTGAAGGCCAGTGATATAGCTCAGCAGCATAACGCCTGCCTGGCAAGCGAAAGATCCTGAGTTCGGTTCCCGGTACCCATATAAAGAAAAAAAAAAAAATTGGGCCACTGAGATAGCTCAGCGGCATAAGTGCCTGCCTGGCAAGCACGAGGTCCTGAGTTCAACCCCCGGTACCCACATTAAAAATAAATAAATAAATAAATAAAAATAAATAAACTAGATAGTGAATTTGCAGACTGAAGGTGGATATGCTTTATTTATTTAATTCTACCATGTTGAAAAAATAGAAAATGTTTTTATAAATTCTGAAAGTGGAATCAAAGCATAAATGTCAAAAACAAAATATAAAAAGTAGAATACTAACTAAAGGAGTCAAAAAATGTCCGAAGAACAGGTTAATCAAAATATAGCATCTAGTTGTCCACTCAAAGATAAATCAGTATTATAGATTGGAAGGTAGTTTCTTTTAGTGAGAAAATATTTAATTTAGTATTATTTGTTTGAAAATAGTGGAACTATACTTACAATAAGAAGGCAGTTTTGTATAGAATATGGTATAGCTTACTAGTTTGAAGGACAATAGGCATGTCCCCAGAATTACATAAAAATGTAGAAAATGGAAGCCAATGGCTAGTCTCAGAGAAAGACAGAGTACATGAATTGGCAGTCTCACCAGTATTGCAAGAAAGGGGAAAGAGTATTCTTCTAGAGAAAAATTGAGGTGGAACAACCAGAAGAAAGGAAATTGATGTAGATAGGAAAAATAAAAAATGGGTACCAACATCAGTATTGAGACAGAGAGAGGAATTTTGCTCACAAAAATACCAGCAAAATATACACCAGCATACTAATAAATTAGACAGGTAGGAAATGCCCTAGTATCAATCAATATGAATAAATTTTCTCTTCTGCTTCGACTGCTTAAATTACTCAATACGGCAATATGCAGTAGGCAATACGAAGGCTCATTAAAAAATAGGAAAATGGTCTATTCTCCACTACAACTGCATGAAGAGGTGTCAGATTTCTCTACTATACAAGTCCTTCTTTTAAAATTTAAGAACAATTTTTGTCAATTTTTTAAAAGTCTCAGTTTTCATTTCTTCTTTGGAGAGGTAATTTGGTCATGAAACAAACAAATTCCACAGGTATGTTAATTCATTCTTTGTTTAATTATATCAGAAATCAATTTGAGCTAGCTTATGGGAACACAGTGGAAATTTACTATAAAATCCCAAACCATTTTCCATGGTCCTAGTGTCCTTACCCTAGGACATACCATAGCAAGAATGGGAAAGTATCTGAAATATAGGAATAATTTTATGTCCATTTTATTGTTCTGCACACAGTGACCCATTCCTTTTCCTGCTTCTGATAAATAAATAAGAGCTGTATCATAGCACCTTTGGAAAGAGAATATGACTTGGGTCAGCCATTATCCCACTTGGACTGAATCAAATGTGTCCAAGATAATACTAGAGCCTCCTATTTCAAAACTACCTGTACAATCACATTTCTATATGCAGTAAGTAATGATCAATTGGTTCAATAAGCCAGAAGACTGTGTTCATCTTAATTTTTGCATCCTCCAAAATTCATATGTTGAAATATTAGCCCTAATGTGGTGTTGGTAGGAGTTGGGCTACCAGGGCTACCAGGTTGCAGGTGATTGGGTTATGAGGACAGTCCATTATGAATGGGATCAGTTACTTCGTAAAAAAAAAAACCCTGGACAGCTGCTTTATCCTCCATGTGAAAACACAGAGGAAAAAGCGCCATCTATAAACAAGGAATCAGGTCCTCACCAGACACTGAATCAAGCTGCCACCACCTTGATCTTGAACTGCCCAGTCTGCAGGATTGTGGGAAAGAAATGTCTGTTGTTTGTGAGCCAATCCATTTATAAATTCATCATAGCAGTGTAAAACCCACTCTCAGTTTCTAACTTAAAGTTTAATGATTTTATTAATGCTAATAATTAATATTTTCTTCATTTCATATTCCATTATTGCCTTTCTTTCATAGTTGCCAAATTAAAATCAAGCCTCATTTCCACATGGTTTACCCTACTTATTTGATGGAATATGCTCTAGGGCTCCTGACAACTTCGAACAGGTTGATACTGGGAAGTGGTAGAAAGGGAAAGAAGGAGCCATCATGAATGCATAAAAAATAAAATCTGAAAATCAGGTGCATACTGTTAGCTATAACTACCTCTTTAAGCCAAAGGAGTTCGACCTTCACTCTTTCTAAACTTTCCATACTTCCCTACAAAAAGCATGCAATTTTGCTTGAGAATTAATGGCTAATTTTCATACCTAGAGTATGTTTCTGATGGTGAGAACAGTAACACTACTTATCATTTAAGCCATGTCTTCCTGGCTGCTATGTAAATGAATGTTGCATCTGTAGGTTTCCTCTATTATTGAGGAGGAAACAAATAATCCATTGAGACTTGAACTTTGACTTCTACAAGAACAAATAGTAGAACTGTCTAATTTTTATTGAATATTCACTGTGGTCCAATCACTATTTTAGATGCTTATATGTTTAATATTTTATTAAATCTTCATACCAACTTTATAGCTTAAGGATGATTACATCACTTTATCGAGGTTTAGAGGTTGGGTTGCTTGTACAATGTCAGAACTGTAGAGCTAGTAAATGTAAAAACCGGCACTCAAATTAATCATTTATAGTTCCTATCTTGTTTATAAAATATTCTACTTAGACCAATACTAGGTGGCCAATCGCTCATACTTATGACTGCCTAGCCCAGTAGACTCTCTTTGTATAAGTTGAGGTGTACCAGATATCCTGAGCATCTACACATTTACCTTATGCATATTTCATAGGATTTGAACCATATTTTCATTCATTTTCCCCTCACCTTGGAGCTCTGTGGATTTCGTATCTGCCTATCTGAAAAGTCAAATAAGTTATGCTACAATTTATTCTACATCTCTAATTAGATTATGATGCAAAGTAAATTATGGTATCACTTCTAGGGAAACTGATCTGCTCCTCATTCATATATTCAAAGCATATATTGGGAAAAAGAATACAAATACAGATGTGACCTATGGCATCTAAATCATACAGTCATTTAATTAGTAGTCGAATTACACTTTGGTTAAATTCTCTAATGATATTTAATAAGTACACATTGTGTGGGTTAAAGTAAGATGGAAAAATAAAAAGAAAGGAGGATCTGACACTAGGCTTTCTGAGTTCAAAGGCTTTTTCTCTACTACTTATTATATCATTTTTCTTGGGTCACTTTCTACAAGTAACACAGTTAGGAATGTTGCCTTTAGTTGCAGAATTACCACTGACCCTTGTGAATGTGCATAATTCTAACACCTGCCTCATAGGTCAGGTTATTGTCTAAGTGCTGAAATAATCCATTATACATGTTTTTATAATCCATTTCTCATCTTAATTTAAAAAATAAGGATAATGGACTACCAGCTTATCATAATTTTACAAATGTAATATTTTGATAAACAATTTACTGATGGAATTCCTTCCAGATATATGGTTAGTTGCAAATGTGTCAGCTAATCCAGCTGAGGTATCTATCTGTCCTATGTTCTCTTAACGGAACACATCCTTTCAAAAGACTCTCAAACAAAACAGTCTTTAAAAACTCAGAGCTTTCTATTTTGTCTAAAAGAATTTCTTTGCTTTTTATATAAATTTCTTTCCAGGAAGATAAAGCTTATCCTGTTGCAGAACTTCATGATCTAAATTGTGAATCACTAATGTATTGTGAAGTGTGTATATTTTTTTTACAAAATATAGCCATTATTAGACTCCAATGCATTAGGTGTGCATTTAAGTTCCATGGAATGTATCATATCTATACTTTTTTAAGTGTCATTTGATTTTGGTACCATACACATCCGCTACAAAGTTCTTTTAACTTCGCATCAAGGCAAATTACTGAAAACCTGGGTTGCCATGGCAACAAGGGGTCTCTCTCTCTCTCTCTCTCTCTCTCTCTCCCCCCCCCCTCATTGTTTTCCCACGCCAGTCATCCCAGCAGTGTTAGTGTGGCAGTGAGTGCAAACCAGTAGGGAAGTTAAGAAGAGCTACCTTTGCAAAGCTTTAGATTCTGAATCCTGGGATGAAACTGCTCAGATTGAAAGTGCTGTTTCTATGGCAACAGAAGCAGCTACTATTGTTTTAGTTTGTCACTCATCACAGCAGTGTTTGCTTTGGGAGACTGTACTAAGCATTTCTAGACACATTTTGTTGTGGATTCAAGAGACTGCATGTCAATGCTGCTGTGGTTACCAGGTCTTTTGTCTTACGGGGAAATCCTAGAATAAAGTAATCTCTCTGATTCCAATATAAATTGTAAATAACTAGCAGTGGAATACAAAGAAAAGAAGTTGTGAAAACTAACTCCCTTATAGGACAATGTTAACAAAATCTAGTGTGTGTCTCTTTCTCTCTCTCTCATTGTTTTTGTTTGTCTTTAATATGCGTGTACCGGGAATTGAACTCAGGACCTCGCGCTTGCCAGGCAGGCGATTATGCCACTGAGCTATATCACCGTCCCTCATTATTTTGATAGTAGTGGAGTGTTTGAAAATAAGAGGTCAAGGGCCGGTGAGATGGCTCAGTGGCGTAGGTGCCTGCCTGGCAAGCGCGAGGGCCCGAGTTCAACTCCCGATACCCACATACGAAAAAAGGGCCGGTGATATCGCTCAGTGGCACGGGCGCCTGCTGGCGCGCGAGGTCCTGAGGTCGACCCCTGGTACCCATAAAAAAAAAAAGAAAAGAAAGAAAATAAGAGGTCAAGAAGAAAGATCACAGAAGAACAAAGTAACAAATAAGGAACATATAAAGTGATAATTTGCCATTTCTTTCAAAGAAAAGAATAAGCCTCACACATGTAATCCCGGCACTTGGGAGGCTAAGACAGGAAAATCTTGGGTTTTGCCTGGGCAACTTAGTGAGACCCTGTCACAAAATAAAAAACATAAAGCCCTGGGGTTGTAACTCAGTGTAAAGGCCGTAGGTTCAATTCCCTATGCTGATTAAAAAAAAGAAGAAAGAAAGAAAAGAAAAGAAAAAGAAAAACAGACACATAAATACAAGTACTGTCTAATCTCACTCATATGTGGAATCTAAAAATGATACTATCATAGAAGTTGACAGTGGAGAAGTGGCTACCAAAGACTATGGAAGTCAGGGAGAAAAAAGAATGGAGAAATGTTGAATAATGTGTACTAACCTGCAGTTAGAAGCAAGAAGTTCAGTGTGCTATTGCACAGTAGTGCAACTACAGTTAATATATACAGTACTACACATTTCAAAAAGCTAGGTGAAAATATTTTGAAGGTTTTTACCATGAAAAAATGGTAAACGTTGGAGGAGACAGACAAATTTAACCTTATTCAAATATTACATAATGTATACATGTGTCAAAACATCACATGGCAGTCCATAAATATATGTAATTTTTATATTTTTATTGGTTAGAAATCAACTAAAATTTAAATCAAAAATAAAATTAAGGGGCAGGTGAGATACCTCAGTGGCATAACTGCCTGCCTGGCAAGTGCGAGGTCCTGAGTTCGACTCCCGGTACCCACAAAAAATAAATAAATTAAAAAAATTAAATTAAGAATATAAAATGGAATGGATCAAGAAGCAAGATCCAACAGTATGCTGGATACAAGAAACACATTTAATTCAAAAAGAAATTCATGAACTGAAAGTCAAAGAATGGAAAACAATACTCCATGCAACAGGAACTCAGAAAAAACAAGTTCAGCTATTCTATTTGCAGACAAAGTGGATTTTAAGCCAAGACTGATTAAGAGAGACAAAGAGGGTCACTACATCCTTGTAAAGGGAACAATCCAAGAGGAAGAGATAACAATCATAAATATATATGCACCACATACCAGTGCACCTAACTATATAAAACAAATATTAACTGACATGAACAATCAAATAAGCACTAATACAATTATAATAAGGGACCTCAATACACCACTGTCATAAATAGACAGAACAGCTACATAAAAAATTAAAAATGAAATATTTGAACCAAACCAAACTTTTGAACAAATGGACTTAGTAGATGTCTACAGAGTGTTCAAACCCACAACATCAGAATACACATTCTTCTCAGATGCACATGGGATGTTCTCCAAAATAGACCACATACTACCTCATAGAACATGCTTAAGTAAATGCAAAGGAATTGAAGTTATGGGCCAGTGATATAGCTCAGCGGCATAAGTGTCAGCTGGTAAGTGCGAGGTCCTGAGTTCGACTCCTGGTACCCGCATATAAAAAATAAATAAAGTTATCCCATGCATATTATCAGAGCAAAAGTGCAATGAAATTAGAAATCAATGGCAAAAGAAACCACAAAAATCCACAAACACATGGAAATTAAATAACACCTCCCTGAACAACCAACAGGTCACAGATGAAATTAAAGAAGAAATTAGTTTCTATAATTAAATGATAATTCCAGTACAACATACCGGAACTTATGAGACACAATGAAAGCAGTCCCATGAGGGAAATGTATAGTGGTGAATTCTCATATCAGGAAAACAGAGTGAGCTCAAATAAGCACTTAATGTTGAACCTCCAGCTTCTAGAAAAAGAAGAGCAAGTCAAGCCCAAACCTTGTATGAGGGAGGAAATTACAAAGATCAGAGCAGAAATTAATGCAATGCAGACTAAGAAAAAATACAAAGAATCAATGAATCAGAGTTGGTTCTTTGAAAGACTGCATAGAATTGACAAACCCTTAGCCAACCTTATCAAAAAAAGGAAAGACAAGACTCAAATCAGTGCAATTAGGAATGAAAAGGTTGAAATCACAGTGGATCTCACAGAAATCCATGAGATCATTAATACTTACTTCAAGAACCCATAGTCTAATAAGATGGAAAATGCAGAAGAAATGGACAGGTTCTTAGATACATGTGAATTACCAAAGCTGAATCAGGAAGATATAAAAACTCTAAATAAAACATATCAGTCAATGAAATTGAGGATGTAATTAAAAACCCTCGAATAAGAAAAGCCTAGGAACTGACAGATTCACTGCTGAATTCCACAAGAAATTTAGTGAAGACTTAGGGCTGCTACCTCTCAAAATCTTTAATGGAAGCAATGCTCCCAAATTCATTCCAGGAAGCAAGCATTATCCTCATACCCAAACCAGAGAAGGATCCAACCAAAAAAGATAACTACAGGCAAATCTCCCTAATGAACATAGATGCAAAAATCCTCAGTGAAATACTGGCAAACAGAATGCAGCAAACAATCAAGAAGATTATATAGCATGACCAAGTAGGATTCATCCCATGGATGCAGGGATGGTTCAGAATACGCACATAAATAAATATAATAAACTATGTTAATAGAGCCAAGGACAAAAACCATATGACCATCTCAATAGACGAAGAAAAAGCATTTGACAAAGTCCAACACATATTCATGATAAAAACTCTATAGGAAATTGACATAGATGGTCTTTATCTCAATCTGATAAAAGCCAACTACAACAAACCAACAGCCAACCTCATACTAAATGGACAAAAACTGAAAGCTTTCACTCTAAAATCAGGAATAAGTCAAGGATGTTCACTATCACTACTCTTATTCAATATGGTTCTGGAAACATTAGCCAGAACAATTAGACAGGAGAGAGAAATAAAAGGAATAAGAATAGGAAAAGAAGAAGTAAAATTATCATTATTTGTGGATGACATGATACTCTACATAGAAGACCCCAAAAACTCCACCAAAAGATTTCTAGATTTAACAACCAAATTCAATAGTGTAGTTGGATATAAAGCCAACACTCAAAATCAATAGCTTTACTGTACACAAATAGCAAACTCACCAAGAGAGAAATTAGGGAAACAACACCTTTCACAATAGCATCCAAAAAATGAAATATCTAGGAATCAATCTAACAAAGAAAGTAAAAGACCTCTACATTGAAAACTACAGTACTCCAAAAAAAGTAGATTGAAAAGGATATCAGAAAATGGAAAGATATCCCTTGTTCTTTGGTAAGAAGAACCAATATAGTGAAAATGGTCATACTCCCAAAATTTAATGCAATCCTGATCAAAATTCCAGCATATCTCACAGAATTAGAGAAAACAATCCTAAAATTAATTTGAAACCAGCAGAGACTTAGAATGACAAATGCAATTCTGGGCAACAAAGGCAAAGCAGAGGGCATCACAATTCCTGACTTGAAACTGTATTACAAAGCTACGGTGATAAAAAACAGCATGGTACTGACAAAAAAAAAAGCAGATGCAAGGATTAGTGGAATGCATTAGAAAATGCAGACACAACTCCAGACATATTCAGCCACCTTATATCTTTGATAAAGGAGCCAAATACATTCACTGGAAGAAAACTAGCCTCTTTAATTAATAATACTGGAAAAGCATTATTTCCACATGCCAAAGATTAAAATTAGACCCATATTTTTCACCATGCACTAAAATAAAATTGAAATGGATAAAAGATCTAAATATTAAAACAGAAACACAAAATCTGCTGGAAGATAGAATAGGTAGAACTCTTGAAGACTTTGGTATAGGCAAAGTCTTCATGAACTAAACCCCGACTACATGGGAAATACTAACAAAGAATCAAGAAATGGGATCTCATCTTATTAAAAGGCTTTTTGCACAGCAAGAGAAATCACCAACAGAGGGATAAAACAACCCACAGTGTGTGAAAAAGTTTTTGCCAGCTGTTTCTTAGGCAAAGGACTGGTATCTAGAGTATATAAAGAAATAAAAAAAATGAGACCTCCCAAATTTAAAGACCCAATACAAAATTGGCATCTGAAATGAATAGGCACTTCTCAGCTGAAGAAGTACAAACAGCAAATAAATATACGAAAAAATGGTCAACATCACTGGTCATTTGAGAGATGCAAATTAAAACAACACTCAGATTCCACCTCACTTCAGAAAGAATGGCTATTGTCAAGAAATCAAACAATACCAAATGTTGGCAGGGCTGTGGGGACAAAGGATTGTGAGAATGTAGACTGGTGCAACCACTGTGAAAATTAGTGTGGAGATTCCTCAAAAAACTAGGAGTAGAGGTACCATTTGACTCAGCTACTCCCCTTCTCGTATCTTTCTGAATGAATTAAAAGCATCATACTTCAGTGATACATGCACACCCATGTTTATAGCTGCACAGTTTGTAATAACTAAATCTTGGAAACAGCCGAAGTGTCATTCCACCAGTGAATGGATAAAGAAGATGTAGTTCTTTTATACAACGGAGTACTAGTCAGCCACAAAGAAGGATAAGCTTGAGACATTTCTAGGTGAATGGATGCTCCTTGAGACCATACTCTTCAGTGAAATAGATTGCACACATGTGTAAATATTGCATAGTTTCTCTGGTGTGAGAAACCAAAAGGGTAAATAAGGATCAAAATGTATAATACATATTGGGAAATAGGAAGAAAATGTTCAAATGTGAAGGGAAACTAGGGAGGGAGAAGAGGGAAAGGAAGGAAGGGAAAAGAAAAAAAATGAGAAAAAAAGGAACAACTGGAAACAAAGCTTTTGTAAATAGGGAGGGGAAGAGGCATTGAAGGGAGGGTAGGAGAATGGGAGAAAAAAATCAAGATATATCCTGTAGAGGTACAAATTCCCTATGATAAATGTGATCATTATGTATACATAAAATGTACCAATAAACTTAATTTAAAAAATAGAAAAGTGAACTGCTCAAAGTTAAATGTACTGTAAATATGCATATATTTAAGATATTTCTTTTACCAGTCTATAAACACATGTAGTACTTAATCTAAATAAATTTTCCCAACCCTTATTGCTATGGTCTGAATATATCCCCCAAAAATGCATGTGTTGAAATTTGATTACCATCATGATAGTAGGAAGAGTTGGGACCTTTAGGAGGTGATTAAGTCATGAGGAGAGGGCCATCTGGAAATGGAACTATTGATCACATCCAAGAGATAGGAGTGATCGGTCCATCCCCTTACTCTTGCCATCCTTTTACCAAGTGAGGAAGCACTTGGGCCTTCTTCCATTGGAGGAAGCAGTGTTTTCACCCTCTGCTACAGGAGGACCCTGCAATGAGGCACCATTTGGAAAGGAGAGGGCAGCTTTTTGGAGATACCAAACTTGCCACTGCCTTGGTCCTAGACTTCCCAGCTTCCAGAACTGTGCAAAAGAAATTTGTGTTTTTATAAACTATCCAGTCTGATGTATTTTATTATAGCAGAAGAAATGCACTTGACAATTATAAAAGCAATTTGTTTTCCTAGTGAAATCGAGACATTTTACCCAGTGTTGATCACTTATGTTAGGGTAATGAAGTGATGTGCAATAAACCTCCTCATTGACACAGTTGTTAAGATTTCAGTTATTCCTTATTCCTCCTTTTTTTTTTTTTTTTTGTGGGTACCGGGGAGTGAACTCAGAACCTCGCGCGACAGCAGGCGCCTGTGCTGCCGAGTGACATCACTGGCCCATTTTTTGTATGTAGGTTCCGGGAGTCGAACTCAGGACCTCACGCTTGCCAGGCAGGTGCTTATGCCACTGAGCCATCTCACCGGCCCTTTATTCCTACTTTTCATTGGCCCCAAAGCTAATGCAAAGAAACAGTCGTTCATAGTAATATGAAAGGCCACAACCAATATTGTCATCCTTTCTCTATATAGTTACTATTCCATCTCTATAATATCAGACTTCATAGTCATTAACATAAATTTATGTTCCAGAAAATTATTTAAAAACACAAGAAATTATAATCCAAGAACAAAGTTGAACACTGCTAGAGCTTTGATTTTATGATTTCATCTTAGTATATCTTTTATATTAGATACCAAAATGCTCTAAATATTAAATTTGGTGCACTATTTACATTATTTCACTTAAATTTCACTAAAACATTTTTGAGGACATTATTACTACCAAAGAAAGTACAGCCAGTTCAAAGAATTATTTGAAATTAGGCTACTATTAAATTCTCTCTGATTGACCATTCACATTCTTTTTCATGTCTCCAGATCAGAATCACTGTATTTACTATTTTAGTGTGTTCTATGCCTCATGGACTTCTGAATTATCGAGAAGTTTGTTAATAGCAAGACATAATTTTTAAATGAATTTAAATAATGATAATTTCCACTTCATCTGTGGGCTTTCACAAATGTATGATTTTTATATGTATTCTTTTCATCATTGCAAACACGCAATGAGCAAAGAAATATTCTATGTAAGATTGGTAAAAAATGAATAAATACAACAGTGTGTAATGCATTATTATCTCAGATTATTCTTCTGGACAATACAGCATAATGTATTTAACCCCTATTTAGTGTTTTGCCTAGAATTGAAATGGATCTGGACAAAGGTGATAGGGAACAAAATAGCAGAGACATGTGTATAAAAAATGTTATATCCATATGGCAGAGACAGTGTGTTCATCTCATTAGAACGCTAAGTCTGCTCTAACTCTTTAGGGACCTATTTATCAGGGTATGTTCTCCATAAATTGTGTCTTAATTCCAACATTGAGATTAAGTACAATGGGTCAATGAGAAAACCTATGTTTGCCATTTTTTCTCTTTCTGTATTTTGGTCTTATTATAGTAAAAGGTGTGTGTGTGTGTGTGTGTGTGTGTGTGTGTGTTTAATTAGTGCCAATTCTTCTCTATATTCCCAGCATACATATATTCAGAGTTTTAAGAAAAACAGCTTAAAATACAAGGTCATTTTGCAAGATATTGTCAAGGAATGTTCAGGACAGGAAGTAGACAATTACAGACACTGAGAAAACAATTTTATTCTGAACAGATAGATGTTAAAAGAAACCAAGTGCATGTATATATATGCATGTGTTTACCTATAATCTTGTCCACACGTGTATATGTAAATACACTAGTATTGTACTAGTGCTTTTCATATATAACAACCTGCAGCTTTTCTTAAATGAATCAGTGAACACCAGGTAGTAAAAATGAGTATCACCTGACCAGTTTAGTTAAAATTATGAATCTTAACTCAGAGTTTAGGATTTTCATTACTAATTTCCTTTACTATATTTCATATTTGCTTAATATAGTAGTTGTGATGCATTTAATATAAAAGAAAGAAATCATTTTATTATAAACAGGTGATACTCAAGGTCTACTTTTATGCTTTGCGAACAAATATTGTTGAGATTGGCAAATTCTTTAGTCATTGCATCTAAGCAGGTGCTTTCCTCTTGCAACATTCAAAGGTTTACTTCACTCCAGGGACAGTTATGAGACCATCCTGTGTAGTATGCTGTGCACTGGTGTGTGAGGGGAGCTGGAGAAAGATGGACTGGCAGACTACCCTGATAATATACACCCGCTATAAAGGTTCACACACAGTATGGTGACTAAAGTTTAGTGTATTTTTATTTACCCAATTGAAGGATATGTAAATATTAATCAAAAGTAAATTTCATGCTTCTAAAAAATTAGTCTAACTCATAACTTCTTCTTACACTCAGAAGTCATTAGGCAACATACACTTTTTTTTTTTTTTTTTTTTTTTTTTTTTTTGTGGGTACTGGGAACCGAACTCAGGACCTTGCACTTGCCAGGCAAGCGCTTGTGCTGCTGAGTTATATCACTGGCCTACATACACATACTTTCTGAGTGTAATGGTTAATTTCAAATGTAAACGTGGCTGGGCTAAAGAATGCCCAGGTAGCTGGTAAATATTTCTATGTATATCCATGAGGTTTTGCCAGAGGAGATTAACATTTGAAGCAGTAGACTTATAAAAGAACACTAAGCCCACTAGTGTGGGTGTGTGTCCACCAAACCTTGGGGGCTAAATAGAACAAAAGGGTAGAAGGAGGATATATTCTATATATGCTATATATCCTCTGTCTGTTGGAGCAGGGGCATCCATCTCCTTCTGCCACCAGGAATCAGGCCTTCTATTTCACAGGCATTTGAACTTGAACTGATTTTACTGACTGGCCTTCCTGTCTTCCAACTTGTAGGTAGCATATTGTGGGACTTCTTGGCCTCAATTATTTTGTGAGCCAATTTCCATATTAAAATTTTCTTTCTTTTTGTGTGTGCCTGTGTGTACACACACACACACACACATACATATATATCTACATTCATGGATGTATATATACACATACATGTATATGCATATGCATATGTGTATGTAGCTACTGTGTCTATCTATCTATTTATCTATCTATCATTTTTCTATTGGCTCTGTTTCTCTGGAGAAACTGGTATACCAAGCACCAATTATGTGAATGAAGCTCTAACGTGCAGCACAGAGACGGGAACAGCAAAGTGTTTTCCAGAATAAGAAATGTCCCATGATCTGACCACTACCCCAAACAATCTTAATGTTAAACATTTCATCAGTGTGGCAGAACTTTCCTCCCCGTTCCTCGTGTAATCTATACTCTATCTTCAAGACCCAAGTCTGTGGCATTTTGGCCTCCATGAATGGGCCTCCTTTCTCTGCACTACCACAGCAGTCCATCTGTAACTTTATCATGGAACCAACCAGGCTGATACCACGAATTATATTTTATTTGGAAACACATTTGTGCCTCAGTTCACAAACACTTTTGTTTGTGAATAATTTGGTCCACAAACAGAAGCATTTGGAAAACTTTGTTTTTGTTCATGAATTTTGCATCAGGTAACAAGCAGGACTGTGGCCATCCTTTCTGGATAAACAGTCACGTGGCCATCTTTCCAGAATTGTGCAATGAATTAAGTTGATGAACTGAGGTACCACTGTTGTCATAGATACATATACTGTTGTAAGCAATAATACAGAGAAATCATCTGCCCCCTTCAACCAATTTTCCCCAGTGGCAATATCTTACTATACTAAAATATCACAACCAAGATACTGACTTTGATGTAGTGAAACACAGAACAGTTCCATCAAAAGGAAGATGCTTTATAAACTGCCCTTTTATAACCAAATTTGGTTCCCTCCCACATTTAAACCAACTATCCCATTGTTTTTAAACACTGGTCACCATTAGTTTGTTTTCCATTTCCATAATTTTGTTATTTCAATAATGTTATGTAAATGGATCCTATGATATGCCAGCTTTTGAGACTATCTTTTCACTGTGAGCAATTCTTATTATACAACATTCAAGTTGTCATGTAAACCAATAATCTACCAATGTTTAACCATTCACCTCTTGAAGGATTATTTCAATATTGTACTAATTGTATTAATAAACATTCATGTAAAATGTTTTGTATAAGCATATATTTTCATTTCTCTGGAATAAATGGCAAAAAATGCAATCCCTGGGCTGCGTGGTAATCACATATTCAGGTGTTTAGGAAACTGTGAAACTGCCATTTTACATTCCCATTACCATACATGGATGAGATGACATTTTCGTATTCTCAATGACATTGAGGGTTCATATTAGCATTTTTATATTATTATTATATTTTATATTATTTATATTTATATAATATATAATATAATAATTTATATTATTTATATTTATTTATATTATTTTTATATTAATCATTTTACTTAAATGTAAACTCACAATATAAGAAATGCTGAAATAGAAATAGAGATACTAATTCAAAGAAAACATGTACAAAAAGTCCCTAATCTAATTTTGAATGGGGATTCATAGAAGTCTTAGAAGAAAAGAAGCTAGCATAAATGCTAATCATAATCTAACTGAATATAAAGGATGAATACAACCCATCCTAGAGAAAAGGTAAAGAAAAAATCAATCAAAAAGAGGAAGTCATATATACTAATTCCAGGCAACTTGGGAAAATACAAATAATTTGGAATGGTCAGTAGACAGCAAGAGATTGGTCAGAAGAAAGTGGAAAAATGGGCAGAAATCAAATAACAAAGAACTATGTATGATTTGATGAGAATTAGATTTTATCTAGATGGTAAAGCCTTGGAAAGGAGAAATGATGTTGTCATTTTGAAACACATCTACCTTCTCTTTTCATCTGACACTTTTTAAATTTAGACCAGTAGTGTGTGGACAAGGAAAATAATCAGTGAAGATAATTAAAAGGGAATGATCAATGACATAGGTATATTTTGTAGTCAGAAACCTAAAAATGCCAAATGAAATGGGAAGCTATAAGCGGTTTAGAGTAAGAGTCAACAATTATATCTGTAGACCCAATCTAATCAACTCCCTGTAATTGTCAATAAAGCATTATTGGAATACAGTCGTCTTTATTCATTTACACGTTGGTCATGATGGTTTTTGCACTATAATGGCAGAACTGAGTATTTGAGATAGACCAATTCTAGGAAAGGATGAGTTTATCAAGAAAAAAAAAAAACTGTCAAGCATATTCTAAATTAACCAGTAAGAAGGTATTTGGTAACTCTTGAAATAGTGCTGACTACAAAGAATGAGATGAAAGGAGGTATAAAGAATAAGTGTAGGAAACACTTTCATGATGTATTTACCCATCCTTAACCAATGTATTATGTCTACTCCCAATCCACACCCATAATACATATTATCTCCATTTAAGGTTGAGGAAACAGATTCCAGAGTTTAAACAACTTGGCCAAAGTTGTACAGCAAGTGGGTAGGAGTCAAAACTAAAATACGTTCTTTTTAATCAAAACTCATTATCCTTGCTATATCAGATTTTTTCTCTAGAATTTAGGCCTGACACCTCTGAATTAAGACTTTCTGAAATTGTTTATGTCCCCCAATAGTGGGTTTATAAGCAAAATACATTTAGAAAGAAATGATGTCAATATCTTGAAACCTCATCTGTTATCCCCACCACCTGGTACACTAGAGGCATAGGATCATTTAATAGCTATGTTCATTTAATCCAAAATCATTATCTCTCCAAATGTAAAATATTCTCACTCCCTGGGCCCATCTAATTTACAAAAAATGGCTACTCAGAATAAATTTTTTATAGACATAATGGAGTTTGCTCACAATAACGTGTGTTTTGAAATAATTTGCCCTGCAAAAAGAAGAATAAATGCAATCTCTTAAATTAGTAGCCACTAAGGGAAAAACAAGAAAAGCAAAAACAATAGAGGAAAGAATGCCATCAATGATGCAAAGAACACAAATGTCTTGGTAGACCAGAACCTCCCTATATTATAAAGGTCTACACCTCAATAAAAGGACATAAACATTTTTCTATTATGTAATAATTGTTACCCAAATTCATAGACATATGTTATATAGCAGCCTCAATTTTTCCCTCTTTCCTAAGCAAACAATTTTAAATAAGATTGGCAGGGTGGAGGGGGATGTTTAATATGTGTCCCCATTCATTAAAATCACTTCATAGCAGTTGTACTCCACAGAGATGACTTTGTCCTGTGGTACACTCTCGCCAGTTTGGAGAGATTTTGTATAATCACACTCTAAAGTTGGGGAGGTGCTACTGGCATCTAATGAGTAGAGGCCAGAGCTGTTATACAACATCATATTACACAGGACAACTCCCCACAACAAAGAATTGTAGGGTCCAGAATTTCAGTAGTGAGACTTGAGAAATCCTGCTTCTCAGGACCACCATGGCAGCATATTGGCAACCTAGCTAATGACTTCATCATCAATATACCAACTATACTAATTATACATAGGCAGCCACTACTTGCAATATAATTGTTAAATTATCATACTTGCAAAGGATAACCTTAAAGGAATTAATATATAGGGATGATTGAAATCATAATGTTAATCTACTATAACAGGCTTAGCATGTGTGTTCTACTTAGTGTGTATTATTTACTATATTCAAATATGTATAATAAAATTGGACCTGCTATTAAGAATGAAACATCTAATAGTGTATAAATGTTCTCCAGGTGAACAGCCTGGAACTATATACAAACAGAACAACAAATACCTATTTCAGGCATGTCACAAATTTATCCAGGAAGATAGAGATAAAAGGGATTGTAAGAAATATTTGTTGGACAAGCTGCAGCTGTGTATAACAAATACCTAATTGCTCATCTAGAACATATTATCCATCAGTCAGAACAAAGGTAGGTAATTTGCTATGATCGACTGTGATGATTTTCCAAATTACCTAAAAAAATATACTTACCTCATATTAAAGTTATGACACTAAGCAGTCAAATCCCAGAATGTTCAGAATTAATGGTGATTTAACCTAAATTTCCTTTGTGGGCTTCAGAAAACATTCTTGAGGAAATTAATCAATGGTAGTATAAAAACTTGCACCAGAAATTAAAAGTTGAGATCTAAATTCTTCAGTAGTTAGAACTACTGTGAAGATTTCAAAAAAGCATGATATTCAAAATTATACATAAAATGGTTAACAGAAGTCATAATTTTAAATGTGAGTTTAAAATTTGTCATTCTCTGATGAATTACCTTTAAAATAAATTACTGTCAGTCCTCTGCATCTGTGTGCTCTGCATTCATGAATTTAAACAACCATGGATCAGAAAGATTTGAAAAATAAAAATTGCACATCTACAAGCTTTTTTCTTATCACTATTCTCTAAATAATAAAGTAAAATAGCTTTTTACATAGCAATTACATTATATTAGGTATGCTAACTAACCTAAAGGTGATTTATAGTATACAGGAGGATATGTGTAGGTTATATGTAAATACAATATTATAAATCAGGGATTTGAGCATCTACATATTTTACAACTATAGGGGGATCTTAGAACCAGTTTCCAACAGATACCAAGAGATGGCTACAGATATGAGTGTATAATTTAAATGGGACAGAAATGTAATAGTGATAAACTCAACTTTCTTAGATCCTGACAACAAACTCTACTTGAAGTGAAGATAAACCGTATTTGAAGATTTGAAGTGGAGAAAAATCTTCTGAGAGCTAACTTTTTCATCGAAGGAGCACTAGAAACTGAATATGATAAGCTAGATCATTTCTCTCAGTTCTTCACCTCTGTCCTGCATTAGAATTACAAATAATTTCCCTTTGTTATATGAATTTGCTCTACCCAGCAATAAAGTGGAAAGAGCATATTACTTCATCCTGATTACATGAAATTTAGCCATATGATTTTCTTTGTCCAATAGAAGGTAGGTAAAAGGGATGGTGTCCCAACTGTGGACTGAAGCCTTACAAGGTATGTCACAATTCTGCTTAACTTTTTGGCTTTCATGTCATTTACCATGAGAGAAATTTGTCTCAGATAGCTATTGACTAATTACAGAAGGCTTGAAAATAAGAAATATATGTTTGCACTCAACCAATGAGGTTTTTGAGGTTGTTAGGCACCAAAATCTGACTTTTATACTTAAAAAAGGATTTTCTGCCATTGTTCATGCTATGAATCTTTGACATTTACCACTCAAAACTTCCTCCTCAATGTTCTATTGGAGATAATTTAGGAAGGAAGGCCTGGACTAACTTCCTAGGTGAACTGAGTTGTGCATTCCTCTGGTCAGTCTTAAATTGATTTGGTTAGATAAGTGGTTTTAGATAGGCCACCCAGAACAAATTTCAGGGCTTAGGGAAGAGCCACCAAAAAAAGTTTTCACCATTTCTTCCTCCTCCTTAACTGAAATAATGGGAAATTATGCTACCACAGACATCTTGCCAGTACAAGGAGAAGCCTAGTGTTATCTGTCCTTCAGCCAACAAAATTAAAAGTAGAGGTGAAAGTGAGAAAAAAAAAATTCTCATGATGTGGCCCACTCTTTTACCCTACCAACATCTGAAGATAAATCTGTCTCTGGATTTTTTTTTCTTGTATAAATAATTTCCTGTTACTCCTAACCAAATCTGAATTATGTGCTACTGAACAGAGATATTTCTAATAAATACAGTATATTTGGTTTCAATTCAAATGATGGGAAATAGAGAAAGTATTATTTTAAACACAAATTTCTTTTATTTGAACTCCAACACTCAACCATTCTGTAATATGAATAGAAAAAATTAACTGCAGAAGAGAACAATTATAAAAGCATATGAAAAATACATGCTTAAATCTCTTTTTATTCGTATAATTTTCTTGTAAAAGTGAATATCATTATAACATAATTATGGTTTATCCAAATCCCAACATGAAATTAACATTTCCAAGATATAATAGAAGTATAATATTTTTACAGGACATAATATTTTATATATTAAGACTAAATTTGTAGTCTCCCAAACTTTACATTTAAGAGGCTATATTTAAATTTAAATCTACTAATTTGCAAATCGACAAGTTTAATTCTACTTTTATAAAAATGACACACAGAAAGCCTGAGAAAAATAAAGTGTGCCTGCTTGAAGTTAAATCTGAATAAATCCATTTTTCAATGCAATAGACACAAAATGTTTCTTCAGTAATCAAAGGGAATTTGTTTCTATTAAACAAATTGTCAGAATTCAGTGAAAATTTTTCTTTAGCAAACTTCAATATTATTTGGTATTAATATTTTCCTTTTGATGGATTAGCTACCATCTATGTTTTAGAAAAAGACATTCTGCTTTCTGACTATACGTGTAATATATACTTATTTCATATTACTTGAGAAACACTGAAAGGTACAAACAAGAAATAAAAGCAGACACCCTCCATGCACAACATATGTGCTACTGTTAGAATGGTACCGTATTCTCCTCCAGAATATGTTTTCTAGAATAATATCATTCGTACAATTGTATGCCTTGTGTTTTTACTCATTATATCTGAACATTTTCCTATGACAATCATTAAAACAAAGTCTTTCAATGACCTTCCATCTTTGTGTAAGAGACGAATTCTTACAATCGTGTTTTAGCTCATGCTATTACCAATTGCCATAGACTGGTGGTATAAGCAACATTATTTATTTGTTATAGTTCTGGAGGCTGGAAGTCAGAGATAAGGGTGACAACATGGTCCGGTTTAGATGAAGACCCTCTTCCTGGTTTGCAAATGTCCACTTCTCATATTTTCACATGATAAAAAGCAAAGAGGAGTGGGGCATGGTGGTGCACCCTGTAATCCCAGCACTCGGGAGGTTGAGGCAGGATGATCGTGAGTTCGAAGCCAGCCTGGGCTACATAGTGAGTTCAAAGACAGCCTGAACTACATAGCAGGAAAACCAAAAACAGAAAAAAGGAAAAAAAAAAAAAAAAGAAAAAAGAAAGAAAGAAAAAGAAAAGGAAGCAAACTCCCTGATGTCTTTCTATGAGAACCCTAATCCCATTCATAAGCCCTCCACCTTTTACCTAATCAACTCTCTGAGGCCACACCTCCAAATGCCACCACACTGGGAGATAGAATTTCAACATGAATTTTGAGGGGACACAAATATTCAGTCCACTGTAAATGAGCTCCTTTAATTACATGCTCCTATTATCTCCCTGATCCAAATTCCTCCCACTCTTGAACTTGACTGTGGTCACAAGAGACTACTTGCTTTTCTTTCACCATATTAGGAGGATGGTTCCTCTTTAATACCTCTATACTAGTTGCCCCGCCTCCTGCCTAGAATGCTTTTCCTCCTAATGTGCATATCTCATTCTACTTACCTCCCCAAATTAACGCATCTCTATGAGACCCACCAATACCTACCAAGTAGCTATGGTCTTTGTTGCTGAAGTCAGACTTTTCCTGCTACCTATGTGAGATCTCTGTATTTTAGAGAATAATAATATCCACATGGACCTTTTATGAAAAGTAAATACATTAACATTGCAAAATTCTCTTACTTACTAGCATTCTCAATCCCCTAAAGCAACTTTTCTCTTAGCTTTACTTCTCCACTGTCCATTTGTTATCTTACAACATCTGTAATTATGACCCCTATTATCACATATTAGTAATATTTGCTTATTATATATTGTCTCATGTATCCGTTATGGTTTAAATCTACAATGTTCCCCAAAAGTATCAGTTGTTCAAAGGTGAGGATTTTGGAAGGTGATTGTATCATAGAGGTGCTATTATCATCAGTGGATGATCCCTTTCATATTCATTTGTTTTGCTAAACGAGGCCTAGTTGGAAGAGGTTTGTGAGAGTGGGAGGAGTGCTTTTGGAGGGTCTATCTCCCTCTCTGGCTCCTTCCTTTTCTTTCTGCTATTTAGTTGCCACGAAGTTAGCAGCTTTCCTCTACCATGCCCTTCCACCATGCAATTTTTGCTTTGGAGCTAGCCAACCATGCACTGAAACCCCAAAACCATGAGTCACATTAAACCTCCCTTCCTTTAAATTGTGGGTGTCAGGTATTTTGCACTAGTGATAGGAAACATGACTAACACAGCCCCTTCAAAAGACTGTATATTATACCAAGTTCAAGACTTTCACCTTAAAGGACACATGGAACAAATATGCACTCAAACCAACAACAAAAGTAAGTAATGCAAATATAGTGTCTACAATGCTATCATTATTCTAATATTTTAAAGTGTATTACTCACTTACTCATTACGAAAACCCATGAAATAGGTATTTGTTGTAGTCAGGGTTTACAAGGGAAACAATACAATACAGGACAGATAATTTATAGGATTATTTTATAAGTCACCCAAACAGTTATATACAAAAGAGCGCAGGAAGTTGTCCACACACTAAAGACCCAAAGAGTCCAGCTGAGGGCTTGGATTCCACAACAACGTCCTGCATGAGTCCAGCTGAAGACCAAGTCCCATGGCAATGCCCCCCACAAGTCCAAATGGAGGCCTAGAACCCAGGATAATGTCTCATGCAAGTCTGTTTCACAGATCTGAGCTGGGATAGGTCCAAAGGTCAGTGGTTGAAGCTAGAAAGTTTGTACCAGTGGGATGAAGGATCTGTGCCAGCAGGCTGAGGGATCTGCACTGGAGTCAGGAAGCAATGCTCAAAGTAAGGACCAGAGCTCCCCCAAAAAGTACCACAGCCCTCCTCAGCGACGACGAGGTCCTGAGCTCCTGCAACAATGAGGACAGTCAAGTTCATATCAGGAAAGCCAGTACGACAAGCTCCTCTAGGAGAACCAACAGCACCACCTCTTTCTCTCCAGTTCTCCTTTTTATGTTGTTGGCAACAGTCCTCAGGTGGGCCCTCCACACCCAGCACAATGCTGATTCAGTTCAGCTGGGTGTTACAAGTTGGCCAACAGTTGTCAATCCACCACGTATTATTATTATTATCATCTTCCTTTCAAACAAAAGAAAATGCAGGCATTTGAGTTTTCAGCAACTTTGCAACTTGGAATGCTAGTAAATGATAGAGAATTATGAACCTACAGAGCATGGTTCTGTAAGAGCAGTTATAGAATAGCAAACTTATAGAAATTTCATAGCAGAAATTAGAAATCAATTAGTAGCCTCTGACTAAGCTCATGCTGACTGTCACATAGTTAGACTCAGCTGGCCTTGACCACCACACCAGCTATAACTCAGAGAAAATTTGACTCAACCTTATCTGACTGCATCCAGCTGTATTGCCTGTACTTTTTAGCCTATAAACATATTCTGTTTTGCTGGCCTATTCCAGGAACTTTCCACCTAGGACAGAATAACCCAGTCAAGCACATGCTTGCCTGATTTCACCTGCCACTTGGACAGCACCCTCCATAGCAAAGCCTGCCCAGAACAAATCTGCCTGACAATATGTGCCTGAGCCTATATAACCAATCATATAATAACCTGCAATTGGCTTTGTATTTCTGGTTTGCAAAAATGTATTTAAGCTGAACTCTAAGCTGACTCTGGGCTGAGGATTTGGACCTGGTTCCCATCAGCCCACTAGGGTTAAAATAAAAATTGCCTTTCAACTCCTCAGGTGCAAAGAGTCTTCCATTTGGTTTGATATCAGATTTCTGCAACAGTTCCAGAAAGGATACACTTGAGCACTGTTAAGCTTGTAACAAGTATGCACTAAATGAATGACTCAAATAAACCAAAGAATGAAGTTCTACCATATCAACTGAACCAAGCTTTTTCTTATATCCCTTAATAGTGGGGGTGGGGGGATGAATTCTATTTCTTTTTAGACTGTACATTTTCCACCAGAAAAGGGCAGGAACACAGTATAGTGAGGCCTTTGTTTTTCTACTCCATGTTTGACACAAGAAGATCATGGCCCACCTCTGTCACCCAGGTATCCCAATGTGTCCCTCATTCCTTTCATCACATTCAGGTGAATTCCTCCTCCACATTAACAATTTGCATCCACAAAGCATATGACCTTGGTAGTCAATGTGTCTTCACTTTAATTTAGGCATGTTATTTTCTTCCTTTTAAATATTTTATCACAACTCATCAGTGTACTATTAAGAGCAGCAATTTTTGAGCAATTACATCATAGTTTTATTCAATTCAACAGAATAACCAGTTCATTTTCCTATACCATATAAATTGCTCTTTAATATTTATTTTATTGGGATAGGCATTGCTCCTGGATGAACTAAGAAACTGCACATTGATATATTATAGAAACAATACTTTTTAGCTTTGCTCTGCTCTATTCCAGATTTGCTCAAATATGTCATACAGGAAA
Organism: Erethizon dorsatum; assembly: GCA_028451465.1. Taxonomy (NCBI): domain Eukaryota; kingdom Metazoa; phylum Chordata; class Mammalia; order Rodentia; family Erethizontidae; genus Erethizon; species Erethizon dorsatum. The sequence continues at coordinate 52,926,738 of CM051825.1, read as the reverse complement.
GTAAGGAGGGCTCCTCCTTTAATCCTTCAAACTACTTTTCATGCCCTCTTTCACCAAAATAAAATGGGAAACTTCACTACTTTTGAAAACTACCTAGAACAAAACTTCTCAGAAGATAAGCCATAGACAACCTACCTCAGAAGTAGCTAAAAGCTTGTTAAAAATGAGAACCACCAGCCACCTACTCACTCTTTACTGATTTAAAATTTGAAGATATGAGACAGAAATGTGTATTTTTAACAAGCACCCCAAGTAATTTATGTGTATTAAACTTTACTGCTCAAAAATAAATGTTAAAAACCTAATATTTGCCATGTCCTTTGTTGTTAGGGAATATAATGATAATCAGAAATAAGAGTTCCTGCTTATATGGAACATTAGCCTGTTAGGGAACCAGATATTAATAAATGACCACAAAAATGGACACAATCTCAACAGGGGCCAAGAGCTATGACTGAGAGAAAATCTGAAGTATGTGCCCTTGTCCTTACCTGGAATTCCAAGGCAATCCCTGAAGAAAAACCCAAAACTGGGGATACATTAAGAAAGGAAATTGAGAAATAAGGGTTGTTTTGTGAGCAGAAGGCAAATGATGTTACGAGTCATATTAGTTATGAGCAGGGTATGAGATGCTGCAGAGGAGGCAGCAGCCGAACCACTATGAGTGCTGGAGATGCCTCCTATCTGTACAATGTGGAAATACAATGGGAACCCCTTGGAGGGCTTTAAAAAGAAAGCAGATACTGGCAGGGCTGCAGCTGACCTTACTCTTATGACCTAGAACTATTCTGTCCAATATGGTAGTCCTTTACTATATATGGTTATTTAAATTGAAATGAAATGAAATGAAATGAAAATTCAATTTCTCTATCATACTAACCATATTTCTGGTGCTGAACAGCCACCCGCGGCTACTTGCTACCTGACAGCACAAATAGAAAGTATTGACTTTTCCCAGAACATGCTATTGGCAGTGCTGCTCCAACTGTGGCTTGCAGACCCAATATGGGACACCCCCCCACCACGAGCAGGTTAGAAATGCACGACATCAAGTATGGCCCTGCATTCTAAAATGACTGCTAGGTGGCCTGTATGCATATTAATGTTTGAAAACCATAGTTTTAGAAGGTAATTGACCATTTAATAGTATCCTATTGATAATTTGCTATGCTGAATGGGGTGAAAAGTACTGATAAACATCCATACAAAGAATAATGACAGAAGAGATGCCAATATAACCAAGTAAAATACCAATTCGGACCTCAATTTTATGAGATCTCAGCAAGTCCCTTTAGGAACTCTCTAAAACACATACACCACCTGGCTCAAATCAAATGCTTTGTATTTGAGGTGAAAAAACGAGATAGCCTTACAGTTCTTTCCAAACATAATTTTGAGGTATTCCCTGATGTCCCTCTTCCCCAGCCATTCCCCTGTATTATCCCTCTCTAATGTCTTACTCCTGTAAGCAGGATTGCTACATATCATATCAATAGAATTCAGTCTGTGACACAAAAAGCTTAATTTCCCTTTTTAGGGTTCCCGACGGAAGACTATAATGTGTGAAATGTTATTTGTTAAGTCATTAAAAGAAACTAATGAACTCACTGGCTTCCTGAAATTGTAGTACTATTTTTCAGCAGTATAGTAGCCTATTTATTTTTAACTGTACTATTATCATACAAATAGATCAACTGGTAGTTGTTGCCCATTTCAGACACACACTCCATTCCACTTTTACTGCACAGTCTGTTACATGACAAAATACCTGAGGAAGCTCACCAAAATTCCAGACTTGTAAACAAAGCATTAAAGCATGTGTAAGAATAGAAATACTCCCAATAGCTAACCTAGGTTAAGGTTTAATTTTGAGCTGAAGAACAATATAGTAGCAAAATGATAATAATACAGTAATGAACACTAACCTATAATGCACTATGTACTATGGATTGAATTGCTCTATCCCCCACTTCATATGTTGAAATCCTAGACCCAATATGATAGTATCTAGAAAGGGTTAGAAGATCTCATGGAGGTGGAGCTCTTATAATAGGATTAGTGGCTTTATGAGAAGGAGAGATATCCTGCCCCCCACACCCCCAGAGGACACGGAAGAAAGGTCATGTGAGGATCTCCAAGCAAAAAGATGAATCCAGAAACCAAATCAGCAGATACTTTGACACTGGACTTTTCAGCCTCCAAAATGTGAGAAATGTTTACTGCTTAAACTACCCAGTCTGTGATATTTAGTTATGGCAGCTTGTGTTAGCTGGCTTTGTTATTGTAGCAAATATCTGACATAAATCAACTTCTAAAAAGGAAAGTCTTCTTTTGGCTCACAATTTTGGAAGTTTGAGTCAATGGCCAATTGGCCCCTTTGCTTTGGGCCTACAGTGACAACCTACATCATGGTGGGAGTTCATAGTTGCAAGACCTAAACCTGTTACAACAATCAAACATGACCAGTACTGAAGAGAAGGAGACCAAGGTCTCATAATCCCCTTCTAGGTCCTGCTCACAGTTACTTAACCTCCCACTAGGTCCCATGTCAGAAGGGCTCCATCACCTCTGTTGGCACCTCTCATAGTGCCAAGTTGGGCACTAAGCCTCTCACACATGGACCTTGGGGAAAGGTCCTCAGATCCAGGCTGCAGCACAACCTGAACAGATTAAGATACCATGCACCAGGCCCAGTGTGACATACCTCACATGCACTAACTGGTTTAATCTCTACTCATAAAGCTAAAATCACGCACATGATAATCGCTTTTCAAATGAAGAAAAGAGGCTCAAGCAGTTCAGTAACTTCATGAGATAATTATAATCATTCCAAGGTCATCTTTACTTTTAATTCAAGGTCAAACAACTCCATGTACAGCTTTATATATGTCCATATATAACAGTGGCAGCTAAAGAGACATCCGAAGCATTCCATGTACTTGCAAATTCTTCTAACAAGTTTTTACAGATTTATGAAACTATTACCTGCATTTAAACAGATGTTATTATTTTTATGGGTTATAATTAGGTTCTGTGTGCAAAACAGATACATCTGTGGCTATTGCATGCTTTTATCTGAAATGTTACTCATCTAGATTCATCTAGCACAAACGAGATGGCTTGCTAAATATGCAAATGTTCATCAGAAGAGAACTTTTGCATGTGTGGGAAGCTTGATATTAATCCTTTTGTGTAACTGCTTATGTGACATTGGCAGGTCAGTTTATCTCTTAAGACAAAGTGTTCTCTGGGAAAAAGCAGATCTTTAACCTTTTCCTCAGATTTCATATTCTCTGGTTTTATGTCTTAAAGAAAACCTTATCAAGAACTCCACGATCTCAGGTAAAAAAAATGATTGTTGAAACAAGTTTAAGGCTTATTTTCACATGATTATCTTGAATCTTGATACCTAAGGTCAAAGCGCAAGGAGACGAAAGGGGAGGGGGGAGAGAAAGAGAGAAAGAAAGAAAGAGGAAGGGAAGGAGAGAGAGAGGGAAAAGGATAGAGAGCAAGAGAGAGAGGAAGAGAGGGAGAAAGAAGGAAAGAAAGTAAGGGAAAGGGAGGGAGATTAATCTATGTTCTATTCTACCAAAGAATGACAAAGTATTTTAAAACCACAATTAGTCTGCATAATCTCTCTAGCTAGCATATAAAAGATAATCCTTTGCCTATGTCACCACTCATCCAATAAGTGATAGAAACCCACCTCAAAAACAGATAAAGCATATGAGAACCACACCAATAACAATGTACTTATTCACACAAACAAAAAGTCCACCCATGGCTATGGCTTCAAAGATCCCTGCCAGCACCTCCAAGTGCACCCCATTTCACTTTCTAAAAATTAGTCTGAGAATAAAACTCTCTGCTTGAAAGGGGGTTATGTGCCCATATGTGAGTCGATCCTATGCCCAAGACAGATGATGTTCCTGTGCTTTGAACTAGGGTTGAGGGCACACTTACTCTTAACCACCTAGAAACAACAAGGGAAATCAGGTACAATTACCAAATGGAAAAATGAGTATGTTGCAAATAAAAACAATAACTATCTAACTTATCAAAGATGATATTAACAGAAATGGCATAATCTTAAGTGTCTGATTGGTTTTCATCTTACTAAAGATGATATAATAATAACGATAAATTTTTGACCATGTTCTATATGCCAGAGGCTGTACAAAATGATTTACACACATTATCTACCATATCTTCTATAAAAATGAAGAAACAGGGGCTCAAAGAAATTACATAATTTGCATTAAAACTCAACAGGTACTAAGAGACAGAGCTAGGGTACAATATAGACTTAAGAAACTTCCAAGTTCATGTTCCTAAGGGTCTTAAAACACTGTAATACTTCCATAAGAACCATTGTGGACTTCCATAACATTAAAGAAAAGAGAGGCCACAAAGTAAACTAACTTCAAAATGTGGCTTCAAGTAACAAAGTATTTTGCAACAACAAAATACTAAAATAGAATATTATTTGCTAGCAATATCCAGAATGGACCTGCAACATAATCAGTATTCACAAAGCTTTTCAACAATTCAGTAACTTTAGCTCCAAAGGACCAAAGTGATCCAAAAGTAATTTTGAACACACATACATCACGTATGTATGTGTGTGTATATAAATGAAATTAGAATTCAGTGTTTCCAAAGCAGTTATTAACAATCAGAACATGTTAACTTCTGAAAATCATCCTCAAGGCCTACCAGTCAGATTTATTAGTTATATTGGTAACCCTTAATAGAATTATTCCAAGCCATGCAGCTTGAGCTACTAAGACATCATTAAACAATTATTTGAAACTTTGTTATTCATATGTCTACAATGCACTAACCTCTGCAGCTAATCAACTGAAGGTACCACAATTGCATGGCTCTAAGATAAGCAATATTTTTTACAATATGTGTTGGCAAATGGTGGCCCACAGGCTAAATCCACCCTATTACCTGTTTTTGCAAATTGTTTTGTTGGAACACAGCCACACATATTCTTTTACGTATTTTCTATTGCTATTTTTACACTATTGTTAGGTTAATAAGTTTTTCCTGAGCTTGTTTCCTAACCTTGTTTAGGTTAATACGATTTGGCCAGAGCTGCTGCCATATCTAGCAAACTTCAGCTTAACTTACTATGTAAACAAACTGCGAAGTACCAAAAAACTATATTCTTATAACACAGAGATGAGTCTCAGTCAATTATAGCAGTCAAGCTTAACCCAATCATGGACTACCAAATCAAACCATGTCCTTGTAAAGGAAAATGCCTCATTATACCATGCCATATAAGGCAAATGCTAACCACAGCCAATCATATTGTTTCTGTTGTCACTTTCTTTTCTGCAGCTATAAACATAACTATATGAGGGGCACTGTGAATCAACTTCTGCTGGGAATACTACCCGGTTCTAGAAGCTTTTTCTCACTCATATATATGTTGCTAAATTTACTTACTTCAGATTTTTGTAGCACTACGATCGTGGTGTTGTGCAGTTGTGATAGGTAGGGACCGTCTGTCCAAAAGTTCAAAATATTTACTCTGTGACCCTTTAATAAAAACATTGTCAGTCCCTATTCTAGTTTATGGCATACATTTTGCATGAAGGATATGAAATTTCAAAAAGAAATTCCATGAATCCAGAAACCTGTCTCCTATTTTGTAAATCATAGAGAAGGAAGTCAATATTTTATGAATATGGATTGGCTTTGCTGATATTATACAAAGAATGTCATATCAGCCCTCAAGCCAAGCTTTGAAAATGAGGGTAATGAGGTGTTTACTAGGCCAACTGCTCAAGAATAATGGACAGCTCACATGCCTGCCATCAGTGTCTGCTCCTGCTTTAGGTCTTATTATTCTTTATATTCTCTATATTTATAAGACTTCTAAAAAAAGAACATATGAGCTAGAATATTTTTATTTTCACTTGAGGAAACTGCTGAATGGAAGCTATGAAAAGTTTCCTTAAAAGCTTTTAAAACTTCAAACCTTTCTTAACAGTTTACCTTTCATTGCTTTCTTCAAACCATATATTTTTTTCTTCTCACTGAACCTGCAGTTGTACGTAAATTACACATGTTCAGCCCTTAACACTATTCATAGCACCACATTGCTACTGCGAGGCTTTGCTTACTCACTTTTCCTTTGAAAGATTATCTGGGTACTTGGCATTTATTGTTCTGTACTTTGAATTATTGTATTTCGTCTGTTTTCTTTAAGCAGCTTGGGATTTGGATGACCTATTCTCAATAAAGAAAGCATTTGCTTAACAGTAAAGCATTTAATATTTTCCTTCACTCGGAATTAAACTCTGGAGATAATGTTCCTGTATTTTACACACAGATTGATTACTTCAACCTTACCAGATTGGATGAAGAGAGGATATTTTGAATACAGAATCAAACCTCATCTTCAATTCTAAACCCTATACTGTACAGTGAATCTTTGATCAGATTTCCAGCAGCTACACACTGACATATTAGCATTATGGTATACAATACCTCCAAGAAGTATCTCTAATGTCTTTGGAAGTTGCTGGAGACATTTCACTTGTGTTATTTAAGTAAACTAGCCATGTTTCCATGTACACTGTGATGTTACAGGTTAGCCATACAGACCTTAAAATTTTCATATTTTCAACAAATTCCAGAATGAAGATATGAATTTGAAAATGTGCAAGAAATGTGCACCATGCGGGCCTGTGAGATGGCTCAGCGGCGTAAGCTCCTGCCTTGCAAGCGCAAGGGCCCGAGTTCGACTCCCGGAACTCACATACTAAAAAAGGGCCAGTGATATCGCTCAGCAGCACGGGTGCCTGCTGGCGCGCGAGGTCCTGAGGTCGACCCCCAGTACTCACAAAAAAAAAAAAAAAAAGAAAGAAATGTGCACCCATAGACAAAACAAATATAAAGCTCCATGATTTTTATCTTAAAGAGACTGTGTCACTATGGGAAAGTCATCACAAACACCCACAGAATATCTTAATGTCAGGAATAAGAAAGCTGTTGACAAGGAAAACAAGATTGCGATATAGTTAAAAGAACCAAAACTCCAAGTTAAGTTTTTACTAAAAACAACTTATTCAATGTTATTTGCTATTCCACTTACAGGGGAAAGTTGAATCCCCTATGTAAAGTCCACCTACTTAAAAAAAGCACTTGCATCAGACCTTACATCTGTAATCTCCACTCGTGGAATGTCAACTTTCTGTTGTGGAAATGGCTAAAATGAAAATAGAAATATTTCCACTACTCTCTCAGTAACACACATTTTGATACAACTGTCTTAAGGCTTGTTTTCATGTATTATATTTTCGCTACCCATCATTCATCCAATGAAAAGACCATGTCATTATGTGGTGATGGTCTATTCCAGAACTTGGCATATGACCAACAGATCCATGATAGTCAAGAACCTGAGGTCTCTTCTCTACAACTATTAGAAAAAAATGTATTCTCTTTCCACTGAGGGAGCTGAGTATTAATATAATATGTAAGCCTGGAGCTATTGGTACACTGGAGAAATCAAGTGAAAACTGAATGAACATATACTTTCATATATTTAACCACTACACATTGGACCCTTGACTTACGAACCCAATTCATTCCTGTGGGCTGGTTGTTCCGTCCAAAAATCTTTAAGGGTTAAATCTGTATCTGAGACCATCCGGAAGCACAAGCAGCTGGCATTAGGGTCACAACTCAAGACTTTGTTCATAAGTTGAAACTAAAATACTGGTCATATCCCAAGTTGTACGTATGTCAGGCCAGTAGTAACTCGAGGATCCATTGCATTTAGAATCAGGAATGATTTAACAAAATGTGAAACCTTCAGATTTATGTAGTAATAAAGCCAAAATATTCTGACATACTATTTTGGAATAATTTTTTAGCTCTCCATGAACTACAGTATCCAATGTTAGTTTTTATTTCACATTGTTGGTCTTATTATCAAATATGTCTACCACTTACCTGATCAGAGCTTCCTAGCTACTTTGCTTAGCTACTGATTGTTCTTCTGGATGAATAGGTGGAGCCAGGGGCAGCCATATCTCCAAGCAAGTCGCTGTCAATTATGAAAGTCATGATCAACACTAGTGGAAATAACCACACACATTTGTTCAGGTCATTTTACCTCCCTAACACTCAGCTTGTTCATCTGAAAAATGGAATAGTAATATCTACTGTAGAAATTATAATGAAAATTATAATCGATATAAAATACTATATAGAAATTGTCTATGTGGTGCCATGAAACTGTAGGCACTAATTAAATAATAGCTGATTCATTTTCTATGAACAAATTTTATATTTGTTTGCTCACTATGGTATGTTTGCATTTGCTTGCAAAATGCACATAGTTAAGATTAAAGCTATTTTTCCAAACAAAATTCATACATAAGAGAATCTATGGGCTAGGGATATAGCTCAGTGGCACAGCACCTGCCTGGCCAGCATGAAGCTGTGAGTTTGATTCCTGGTCCAAAAAAAAAAAAAACAAAGAGAGAATCTATTAATTGAAAAGCTTGTGACTTTTCAGAATACTATGTCACCCCTGTATAAATAACAGAGTTTCAAAAGAAAAACACCCAGAAACATGTAGATATTGATGCTACCCATCTTTCCACTGAGGTACTATATTTATTTCAAAGCAATTATTAACACTAAAAATACTAAATAGAGAAGACACAAAATTGGATTTGAATAATAATCTGAGGCTATCGTGGTTTCTTATGAGTAAGCAGTATGCATAAATTAAACTAGATTAATAATCTATTTAAATTATGACTTATTTATAGCCTGTTTATGTCCTAATTTCAAAAAGGTATTTGTTAATCACATTATTTAATACTGCAACCATACAGGTTTATGTACTTTATAAGTAAGGGGTCTAACAGATTTGCAAATGGCATTAACCTCATTGAAAAACTAGCATTTGAGAGTCAATGAGTAGAAAGTCAGCAAAGTTGGAAAAGCAAATACAGAAAGAAATGTCTATGCATAAAATATTCAGCAAGATAGTAAGGTAATAGGACATTGGCGAACTGTAAAAGTGTAATGCAAAGTGCATATGGAAGAGAAGAACAAAGTCATTTCAAAGGGCGGAAGATTTGTGACTATACTAAAAAGAATATAGTAAAAATCAATGAAGAAAAAAGTTGAACAAAGGTATAAAAGAGATACTATGTTTTTCTGATAATGGAAATGGAAACCAAATATAAATTCCTCCTGGTTGTCTCTGCTTCCCCTTCCTTTGTACCTCATTCCAGTGCCACAGCATAGACTTTATCTTCTCTCTTTTAAAATGCACTTTCTGAAATTGAAATAAAAAATGCAAGAGGAAAACACAGAGAAATTTATAGTTGTTTTTGCAGTTTACATAAATAGACTCACGTGATACATACATTTTTGGAGTTGCTTTTAATAAAAATTTTTGTTATAAAATTTTTCCATATTTTTATATATTGTGGTAATTTTTGTTGCTATATATGAACACACCTCATATCTTCCCATTAAAACAATGCTATTATAAAATGCCTGGACCAGCTTTTTTTTATATACATTTCTCTTTTGAAATATATCTAGGAGTGGAATTGCTGGGCCAAAGCTTTGTGAATACTCACCTTTAGTTTTCCAAACTAGTCATGCCAATTTATCCTGCTACTAGCACTGCTTAAGTACTTATGTGGGACTATAAAACCTTGCCAATACTTGGGATTATCATGTATGTTTTGATTTTAATTTTAGCTATTCTCATATGTATTCATATCTCATCGAGTTCCTTCTGCATTGAAGGTGTATATATACCATATAATATATGTGTATATATATATCATATATATATGAAATGAAATACACAGCTCTATTCACTCACATAACTACTATCCAAAGCACAGTACAGCATAGAACATTTCCATCACTTCAGAAAGTACTCCTTTGTTTTATTACATTAAATTCCAGCCTGAAGTATTGCTATTCTGATTTCGATCACCTCTAATAGGTGGAATCCTACCACCTACCATTGTTTATGACTGCCATGTTTTATTTTCTCAACAGTGTGTTTACAAGATTTATCCATGACATGGCATATATGAGTACTATTTATTTCCTTTTAGTTGTCAATCAGCATTCCTACAAATGAATACACCATAAATTCTTTACTCCATTCACTTATCACAGTGTACTACCACAATTATTTTGCTCCACTCTATCCATTTTCTTAATAGTTTCTCATAATATGAAATTTTCTTTTAATATTATTAAAGTCAAGATTATGAATTTTTGTAACAACTAGTGCTTTTGTGTTCTGCCTATTAAAGCTTTGCTTCCTACAGGTGACAGAGATCTTCCAAAAGATCTTAGGCTGCATATTTTACAAGCAGGTCTCATCCATCTTGAATTAATTTTAGTGCATGAGTGATATATGAAACTGATCTAGAATCATTTGTTAAGAAAAAAAAAGGTTTCTTTATGCCTATGGATTCAGTTAGCACCTTGATTGCAATAGGATATTTGCACATATCATATATCATATACAGAACATATATGTTATATATACATGTTGGTATACATGTGGACTTTACTTGATTTACTGATTTATTTAACATTCCTTATAAACACAAGTATTAATGTAGCTTTCTAGTAGTTCTTAAAAGTAGAAAATGTATGTAATTCAACTTTCTCATTTTTTCAAAAAATGTATGTATAATGGAGTCTTTCTATTTCCCTTTTAATTTTAGAATCAGTTTACAATTTTTCCCAAAAAAAATCCTGCTGGGATTTTGACTGGGATTGAGCTGAATCTATTAATCTCTATCTGCCTTTAAAATGTATTATTTATATTTTATTATGATCTATGTACCTCAAAATATTTTCTGTATATCTTTGCTGATTGGGTTTTACAGGGCTTCTTAAATCTCTGCCTTGAATCCTGTCTTTCTTTTTTTCTTTTGGGGGATTGAACCCAGGACTGTCACATTGAGCTACATCCCCAGTCCATTTCTATTTTCTTCTTTTGACATAGGGTCTCACTGAGTTGCTAAATTGCCTAGGCTGGGCTTAAACTTGATGTCCTCCTGCCTAAGCCTCTGGCGCTGGGATTACAGGTGTGTGCCACCATGCCCAGATTGCCTTGAATGTTTAAATTACTAATTTTCAAAAATTCTCATTCACAACTTTCTGAAGTGTTGCTTGTACTCAATCAGTTCACTTTTTCCACTACTTTTAGATTCTAAGTATATATTTTCAGACATTTGAGGTATCTCCTAATTATCTCTTTTGTTATTCTTACAATTTTCCATTCTTTTAGAGCCTCTTGCTTCAGTCTAGATTTTTATTTGCATCTATCTTGACTTATGAACAGATCGACTTATTCTTTCTTCACCGATTTCTAATCTGATTGAACGTAACCATTCTATTTAAAACCTCAACCACTGAGATTTTAACTTATTTTGCTTTTATAGTCTATACTTTCAAATTTTTTAAATTTCCAAGTTCCATGACAAATTGTCTATTTTGTTACATAATTTATGAAACTATTTAAACGTTATAGGTTATTGCTTTAATAAGTTGTTACTCTCTTGAACAATCTTAATTTTCTCTTGTTCTGGAAAATTATTGACTTGTGTTTGAATTTTATTATTTACCAACAATGTATAAATTGAATAGAAAACTTATACCAATAATTGGAAGTTTTAGCTAATGTCATCTTCCTCCAGAAAGGAGTGAGTGATGTTATCAACAAGCAGCTGAGTTAGGGACACATCACCTTAATCCAACCTGGATATAAGACTATTAGTTATCGTGAGAGCTGGTCGAGCCCCAACTCACTATAATATTTGAGATATAACCCCTTGAGGTCAAAACTGAAAGCTTGGGAAACTAAACAGAGCTCCTAAATCCGTATTATCCCTGGATACTCTAGGTTGTCAGTGTTTTTTTGTTGTTGGTACCGGGGATCGACCTCAGGACCTCGCGCGCCAGCAGGCGGCCGTGCTGCTAAGCGATATCACCGGCCCTTTTTTCGTATGTGGGTTCCAGGAGTCAAACCCGGGCCCTCGTGCTTGCCGGGCAGGCGCTTATGCCGCTGAGCCATCTCACCAGCCCCCTGTCACTGTTTTGCTTAGCTTTTTATCCTCTCAATCATTTCTTCAATATTTGGCATTAATTTCAAAGGGGAAAGCAGCCCTTTCTGCCTCTTTGTCTCTTAAGTTCTCAATGCACTGATAGCTTTTTTATGTCTTAAGACATTTTTCTAACTGTTTCCTAGCTTACTGTTATTCTCAGCAAAAAGGATTTTCTGAAACCTAGTCACTGCTATAACAGAATTTCTTTCATTCCTCTATCATAAAAAATAAATTTATATAAGTTACTGAATCTACTTTCAAAATAATTGTTTTACTATAACATCCTTTATGATGGATCTAAAGACGCAAGGTTTTCTGTTAACTGACATATCACAGTTCTTTAGTTGGGATATGTCAACTTTTAGTTGGTAATGATGGAAATTACTTGATGACCAAAATAAAATAAAATAAAACTCATGGTTTAAACTTACTGAGAACAAATTAGGATGTTCTGATTAAATGAAGCTTAGCTTTACTTCTGAAATGCACGGAATATACCAACACCAGTATAACAAAGATTGAAAGAACTGAAATGAGATTTAAACTACTATCCATAAAATAAGAACAGATCTTGTAGTCCAAATGTAACTAGAGTAATTGCCTCATAAAATATAAATATCCACATTCCCATGAAGATTCTGAGAAAGCAGAGTTTTTACAATATAAGATGAATACCAAAGAAGATAACAACCCAAAATCAACTGATTTTGGAAAATATGGTTTAATTTTATGGGAAAAAACAATCAACTGATGCCAAGTCTAAAATGACCCAGATTTTTTAATTATCAGAAAATAAAGTTAAAGCAGTTATTATAACCATTATTAATTTGTTTTATAGGTGAAACTAATAGAGATATAGGAGGTATCAGCAGAGAAATAAAAATATAAGAAACAATCCAATGAAAAATTTGCAATTACCATCTCTTAAATATAGAGTTAATTGGCTGGGATCAAAAAAAACATGTCATGAACAGAGGAAAATTTCAGTCAATGTGAAGATAAATCAATAGAAATTACACACCTTGGGGCCGGTGAGATGTCTCAGCGGCGTAAGCGCCTGCCTGGCAAGCGCGAGGGCCCGAGTTCGACTCTTGGAACCCACATACGAAAAAAGGGCCGGTGATATCGCTCAGCGGCATGGGCGCCTGCTGGCGCGCGAGGTCCTGAGGTCGACCCCTGGTATCCACACACAAAAAAAAAAAAGGAATAGGAAAAAAGTTTATAAAAACTTAACAAGACTAAGAGACCTATGGAATAGTAAAAAAATCTAAAGTGATGTGGGAGCCCCAGAAGAATAGGATAAAGTTAGTAAAACAGAAATGTATTTGTAGAAATAATACTTGGAAATACGGTGCCCTAAAATTCTAGGTAGACTTTAGAAACTTAGAAAATTCAAATAAGATAAATTTTAAGAAAACCATGGCTATACTATAATAATCAAACTGCAAAAAACAAAGTAAACACATTATATGAAGAGGAAGAACAATTTGAATGATTGTAAATTTCATGCCAACACTGATCAAGGTCAGTTGTCTTGAAATTCACCTCCTGACTTTAAAAATATCTTTAAAGTATTGACAGGAAAAACAAAAACAGAGGAAGCTTTTGACTTAGATTATATATCCAGTGAAAATATCAATTAGGGATGGAGGGAAAATAAAGCCATTTTCAATTCACGGAATAACAAAGGCAGTTTGTTGCCAGCCTACTTCAACTACAATAAGAGATTTAAAGAGGTTCTTCATGCTGAAGACAAATAATCCTAGAAGGAAAATGGAATCTTTAGGAATGAATCAAAGATTGAAGAAGTTGTAACAAAATGTATTCTTTAAAAATTAAACTGCCTGATTTTGACAGCTAGATACAAATGTCAAAACCTGAAATTAGGATTTTCACCCTAATTCTTGAAAATCTTACTTTATTTTCAATTTCTAAATAAATCAGTACATTCACTGGATGTATATACTGAGGTTGTGTTGTTGCCACTGCCTCTGTCCTAAAAGGAAGTCCACGACCCCTCCTTTTAACACAGAAGTACTCATTTCCTCAGTTGCCAGAATCTTGGCAGCTAACTGCACACTGGTGAGACCTGTTCCAGACTCGTTCTCCTTCAAGGGGAGCTGCTTCATGCACATTGTGACTGTTTCCCAGGAGAAGCCCACCATGCTTTGCCTAGTCCTGTTGGGGCCTCCATTTGGGACAACTCTGAGCACCAACCCACCTCTGCAGAGGCTCAGCTGTTATTTTTTGTTCTGTGCCAGAGTATAAATTCTCTTCGTGCAAGATCTGATCTCATTATTCCCTTGCAGATGTTGTTTCAGGGTGCTCCCCAACAAGCCCACATGTAGATCTCTACCTTCCAGTCTGTTTCCTGGCTAACCTGACCTAAGAGAGCTTCTCCTGCACAGAACCCTTCCAAGCTGAGTCCTCTGAAAAACTGAAAGATGTGAGAGAAAAGAACTAACATGGTATATTTAAATTGAAGATAATTAGTTAGATTATCTCTCCGTGTGAATGCCTAAATTAAAACACATGAGTAGAATCCTCTTGAAGTCAAATGATAGCATCACAAGCTACTTTCCATCGGCTCTAAGATGAATGTATGGGTCCAAACTACTGTCAGTCTTCACAGCCAAAGATAGAGTAATAGAACAGAATTTGAAAACATGAAAAAAAGAAAATTCTCTCCTAACCATGAAATGCACACAGAAATAAGTGCTGAGTTATCATAAGGAGCTGGAGTTGATCACTCACATTCACAGCAGATGGACGGATCAGATCTTCCTTTCCAGACAATGACGGATTTGTGCAGAAAAACATTCTCAAATACTTCCCTTAAATCGTGCCCATTTAAAAAAGAAATCACATGAACACTCAATCACTCTAAAACGCTGGTGTTTAAAGGTGTTTCAGTGGAAGCTTTTGCTTATCCTATGTCTACCATTTCAAAAAGAAATTCCAATCAATTTTAATCCCTAGCATTATATAGCTCCTGGTGTTTACAGTGCACTATTGTATACGGTGTCTCATTTATATTTTTATTAATTTCGCATAATGCATAAATATTTTAGACTTACTGAAAAATACAGAGAAGCAAAAAGTATATAACAGATTATAAGTAATCCCAGTAATAAGATAAATACTGTGGTAGACATTTTTTTAACCTCCCTAGTATCTCCTTCATCCAAAGAACACTCTATTCTTCCTATAGGTACCTCCACATTCCACCCCTCCCCCAATTCAAACGATATGTGGATATGAATTATCCTACCATTTACACACACACATACACACACACAGAAAAAACTGTTTTTTTCTAAGATCTAACTAATAGATGCCAAAATGCTTGATTCAGGGAACAGTGCATGAGGCAAGACAGGACAGTGAGTGCTGGGATGTTTGAATCAATTGAGAAAGACCTATTGTTCTGTTTGGGTTCATTTTTCTTTCATTTAACCTGATACAAAATGATATCCAAAGGTCCATCTTCACCATCACATGTGACCCCGCCTGAGATCACAGGTGGCACAAATGAAAGTAAAGGTGAAACCAAAGAGCTCAAGACAACATTAAAGCCTTTGAATCCAACTGTACCTCCATCACTTTTGAAATTTTCAGTTTGTGTGAGCTGAGACCCTTTTTTCTTAAGCCTGTTTGAATTTTGGTCATATCAATTAAACTGAAAGAGTTCTGATTATACAATAATAATAACTGTCCATACTTTGTTGACCTTTTTCTGGTTATTATTTGATAAACACATGCAACTTAGTAATTAAGAGATAATAAATTTGGGAATTGTCTCACTTTTTTACATAAAACATTTGGCCAAAACAAATATGATTAATCTTATTTTAGAAATAAGCAAAACTGGGGAATAAGGGGCAAACTTCTTAAGTCAGATTTTGAACAGCAAACCGTGTATTGTTAGTATCGTTTGTTTGTTTCTGTAGTGTTTTATTTTCTATTGCCTGACACTATCTTTCAACTATCTCATCATCCTAACACCCCAATTCCTGAATACAGGCACGCATCACTTAAAAATAGGAATATGTTCTGAGAAATGCATCATTAAGCTGTTTCATCACTGCATAAAGCATCAGAGTATACTTAAACAAACCTGGATGGTGTAACCCAATACATTCCCAGGCTGTATTGTATAGCCTTTGTTTCCTACGCTACAAACATGTAACCTGATCATCATGGTACTGTACTGAACACTATAGGCAATTTTAGAACAATGGCATGTATCTGTGTATCTAATCATATTTAAACATAGAAAAGATACAGTGAAAAAACACCATGTGGTAAGAATGTTTCAGCCCCCATTAAAATCTTATGGCATCAATCATATATGCAACCTGAGGCTGACTGAAACATAGTTATGTAGGACACAATTATATTAATAAAGGTTATCAATAACATGAGATGAAAGTGAAGGTAGAAATTTGGAAGACATAGGGAACTTTATCAAACCTTACAGTTATAAATCTAGGAAATAATGTAATGAAAAGAAAGCCATTACTTGCCAGAGTGTGGATAAGTGTTTAAAAATATTCATACCATTACCAAATGTACACTTGTATCAATATACGACATAGTAGTCCATATATATGTACAAATTTATGTTGTTAAATATCAATTAAAATGAATTTAAATTAAAATGAATTTAAATGAAAATAAATAAATACAAGGGCTTAATGTAGATAACAAACAATTATTTCTTCACTCAATACATATCCATATTTTGTCTTCTATGTACAAGAGTCTGTGTCAGAACACTGGGGTTGTAACCTTCAGGAAACCTTATTGGTCTCTCTCCTCATGGAGGTACAGAGCAGAGGAAGGAGATGCATCACATGCAAGTAACCATGCAATAATAAAGAAATTTTAATTCTGACATGTACAATGGAAAAGAGATGTTTTGATGCTCAACATAAAATTGTACATATATATGGACTACTATGTCATATATTGATACATGTGTACATTTGGTAATGGTATGAATATTTTTAAACACTTACCCACACTTTGGCAAGTAATGGCTTTATTTTCATTACATTATTTCCTAGATTTATAACTGTAAAGTTTGATGCTCAGGGCAATTTGTCATGCTGAAGAAAGTTATGTAACACCCTTGGAGAACAGGACACTGAAACTGAGATCTTTAGTATGAGCAGGCGAATGGGATGCAAAAGTGTTGCGACGCAAGGGAAGATCATGTGCAAAAACCCTGTGAAGCCAGAGAGTGGAGGAAGAACACGTAGGACTACGGTGTGAGAAGCTTGATGGGTCTAGGTGTAGCATAACTAAAGATATAGTTACCTTTCTTTTTTATTCCTTTCAAAAATTAGACTTTTGAGATTGTTATTTTAAAAAAAATGTTTTCCCAATTTTTCCTACTGTGCACATATACACAGTTCCCATATAAATTAGCTTTCCATTATTTAAAACAATCCATGAAGAAATCCTTTTAGGAAAATATAATTTAAGAGTTAACATTTTTCTCTGCATTATATAGTCTAAATTTCTCTTCCTTCAATTTAAGCTATTTTAAGATAATACTTTTTCTGTGGTAATCTTCCTGAGAATTATAAAATTTAGATGTGGAAGAGATCTTAAAGATACTCTAAAATAGTCCTTTTATTGTAAAGAATTAAAGACCCCCACTGTGATTTATACAAGGTCACCTGGATAAAATGGCAGAAATGACTAATTATTTCTCAAAAATATTTTTGGCCAAGCTGAAACACAGTTTCTATATCCAAACATTACCTTGTCAGTCGTTTAACCCTCTTCACTGACTCGTTTTCCCACATCTTAGTTAAGCTATGGGGTTCACATCTGTCCCATAGTACCTCACTGAGAGGGTACGGAAGTGAAGCACAGCAGGTTAGATTCCTGTATCTTTTTTCTAATTCCATGGCTAAAATATTTGTGCCTCAATATTACAAATATATTTGATACAGCCAGTTGAATAAAAATGTAATTTTTTACAGACATGTAAAAAGCCATCATAATAAAACTATTATCACTTTGTAATTTCATATATGTTGTACAGTGTGAATTTTTCAAATAACATTTTTTTTAAAATAAGAAATGGCCTAAACAGTAATTTTGAAAAGAGACCATAGATAAGGTAGCAACAAAGAGAGAACATTTAGAATTAGCCAGTGAAAATCATCTATTATTAAAGTAACAACTAAGTTTTACTTTAATTTGAAATACATTAACTATTTCACAGTGAATTCCATTTAAACGTCTAAGAAAATATTAAATCTAGAATTCTATGTCTAGAATTCTAAATCTGATTAACACATTTATCAACAATCTGAGAATTCACATTTGTTGTAACTATATTTGCCCTTTTTTTTCCTTGCTCTTAAATCTTCTTCAGAATTAATTTTAGAATTTAAGTCTGCCTTAGTTTTGCTTGTCTTCTATCCCTTGCTTATTTTCTCTTTGGCAATGAAATGAAATGGATTAAATATTCGTACTACCTACAAGTGGAACCATCTTCCATCTATCATAAAATAATTAGGCTAGAAAAACATTGCTTTTGAATAAAGTGCCATATAGGAGATAAAGTTTAAAAAGCCAACAATTGCTTTTCTATGTTTTACATTTAATACATTTATTGTCATAATACAGATGTAAAATAAAAATTAAAGAATACATACAAGTGGATGATGAAAATCAACCAGCTTCCTAATTTCAATATTTAAATTATTACCATTATTCTTCTCTCATTTCTGTAACTTTGACTAATGTTTTCACAGTTCTATTTGTGTTCCAGCAACATCAGTTAATACAGTAGCTCCTGGGCAGGTATCCTCGCCCATGTACTTCTGGTTCTCCTATCTGTGCTTTTCACCTTCTACCTCTTCTCAAATATCCCCATGTTCTCATGCAGATTACAAGACTGTTGAAATTAATATCATATTCTGTATTTATAATTTCTGCCTGAACTTTTACAGATTTGGTCATAAAGATGAAGACCAACAAACTATATCAATGTTACTACAAGTGGAAAGGGAGAAAGAAAGAAAGAAAGAAAAAGAAAGAAAGAAAGAAAGAAAGAAAGAAAGAAAGAAAGAAAGAAAGAAAGAAAGAAAGAAAACAAGCAAGAAAGAAATTAAATATCATCAGATTTAAGAGTTCTTTTTTTCTTTCTTTCTTTCTTTCTTCTTTCTTTCTTTCTATGTTTCTTTCTGATAATGGAGATTGAACCCAGGCCTTAGCCCTGAGCTTCATTCCTGCACTATCTCTTTTTGAGACAGGGTCTCACTAAGTCTCTAAGTTCCCTAAGTTGTGCTACAACTAGCAACACTCCTGCCTCCGTCTCTCAGAGTTCTGGTATTACAGGTAGGCTCAGTTAGGTGAATTTTTATCTCTTTTTTAAGGTGTAGCTGAATTTCTTCTAAATCATCCTTTGTGAGTTCCTAAAATGTGTCCTATATTATTCTAACATATAACTCTTGAGCGGTGTTCTAGGCAGAGTTTACAAGGGAAAAGATTTAATACAGGACACATAATTTATAGGATTATTTTATAATATTCACCCAAAGAGTTAAACCAAAAGAGTACAGGAGATCTGTCCACACACTGGAGACCCAAAGAATCCAGCTGAGGGCCTGGACCCCATGGCAATGTCCTGCATGAGTCCCGCTGAAGACCTAGAGCCCATGATAATGTCTCATGCAAGTTTGTATTAAGGTTCTGCACTTGAAAGGCCCAAAGGTCAGTGGTGGAAGCTAGAAAGTCTGCACCAGTGGGGTGAAGGATCTGTATCAGCAGGCTGAGGAATCTGCACTGGAGCCAGGAAGCGACACTCAAGGTAAGGACCAGAGCTCCCCCGAAGAGAACTGCAGCCATCCTCAGTGACAGTGAGGACCCGAATGCCTCTGATGAGAACAGGTGAGTTCATATCAGGAAAGCCAATGTGACAAGCTTCTCCAGGAGAACCAACAGCACACCATCTTCTCCTCCAGTTCTCCTTTTATGCTGTTAGCAACAATCCTCAAGTGGGCCTTCCATACCCAGAGCCACTCTGATTCAGTTCAGCTGGGTGTTACAAGTTGACCATTAGCTAATCCACCAGAAGTGGCTTGTAACTAACCTTTGTATTTTTAAGTGTCACTTGAGGGACATAAAAGCACACATTAAGTCAAATATTAGAACAATATTGGTAAACCCTTATTATTTATAAGTTAGTAACTTTTTAGAATGTGCTTGAGTCTAACCATGAATTATATCAATATTAAAATGAATTTTATGTTTTTCTGAGCAATTGTATACTGTCGTGTTCTAACATGTGATTTAAAAACAATTCATTGTACATGACGGCAAATGGGTGGAAAACACTAGATGCTGTCAGAGCCCCATCCACTTCTTATTACTAATTCAGTGCTCACGGGTGGGCTCATCTTGCAACTTCCAACACCCACACTGCTTTGCCTGAGGTTTATCTCTGGCAAGATGAAATCTGCTTTGAACTTTGTACAACGGGCTAAAAATGCCTATGGATTGCATTTGTAACCTGCAGGAATAGCCCTCAGTTAAAGACTGACGGGTGTTCGGATCAGACCTAGCACCTTTCTAGCCCAGGTGGGATAACTCCAAGGAGTGCTGCCCTCACATTTTCCAGCATTGTGTGGACATCTAGCTTGAAAATGAAGCACTGATAATACCTCCCATTCTCATTTTTATAATTTTTATTTCACTCCAGTTCTCATCAGAACTGGTGAAGTTTCTTTAACTTTTCTGAAAATGATCATCATAAACCAGATTAAGAAGGTGAAGAAAGCTGTACTATATTTTTCAATTTTAAGAAAATAAGAAATTAACATATATTTCTTTAAAACTGGGAAAAAAAGTTCTGGCTTCTCTGTAAGGTGGAATATTTCAAGTAAAACACAAAATTGTCATTCTCTAATGCAAAAAAATGAGCTACTATCCCTCAAAAAAAATAGTACCAGAAATTAAACAAGAAATAAAGAAAGAATAACTTACCAGAATAAGCTTGAAAAACTTGTAAAAATGAAAAACAAAAACAAAAGCAAACACAAAATTCTTTAGCAGATAGTAGTCATGGCAGGAGATAAACTACTAGATTCCTGACACTGATCTCACCTTCTAGAGCTCTCCTAAAGAGTTAACAAAATTCTATGATCACTCACTTTAAATGCTTCTCAAACTCCAGAAGGAAGAAAATAGAGTAGATTTTCTTTTTCCCATTTTCTTTTTCTTTTTTTGTACTGCCTTTAATGGAATCTGAAGGTGTACCCAAGGAAGAAATAAAAGGAAACAGCTCAATCAAGGCTCTTCGTTTACCTGTCAGATTGAAGAAAATTCCAAGCCCAAGGACAGTGCTTCCAAGAAAAAAGATTTCTCCTCCACATAGATAGACTGAAATCTGGTTGAAAACTTTTAGCAAGGTTTTAAAAGTTAAAGCCAACATCTTTACCTGAATTCTTTCTCATCCTCATCTCAATCTCTCATCCTGTCATCCCATCACAATCTTCAGAACATGATTAAGACACAATCTCTAGCTCCCACCTCTGGCTTGGATGGGAAAACAAATTAGTGGTAGATATTATGGGAGGAGAATCAACATTGATTCACTCTACTTAAAAGCATGTGAACTTATGACCAGAATAGCCTAAGCCAATGATGGTGAACCTTCAAGAGATAAGAACCCAAACTGCAACCCAAAACCCACTTATTTATCACAAAAGTGCCAACACTGCAAGTAAGCCTGAATACTGAGGTTTTAGTTTAAAAAAAAAAAAATAACTCATACATTAACATCTTTTGTCTTAAAAGGAAAACAACATGTGTGGCATAGGTTCACCACCACTGCTCTAAGCATAAGCCAGATGGAATGAAATGTTATGACAATAACACAAATAAACCACATGGGACAAGAGGAAAGAAGGAACGAAGTAAAGAAAAAAGGGGGAAGGAAAAGGAATAAGGGTAGAAAGGAGGAAGGAAGTAACCTATAAGAATACCCATGTCCTAATTATTCATGGTAGAGAAATACAGGTTTAAAAATAGGAATACAACAACCTAACCTATTTCCTAATCTCTATTTAAAACCTAAAGGGATATTTATGAAATATTTCTTATAATGAAATATTTATTTGGAATTCATTATCAGTTAAAATTGTTTTTCCATGAAATTTAAAAATTAAATTTAATATTTCTAAATTGTAATAGTGGTAATTATATAACCTCTTTTTATACATCTACTTATCTATCTTTCTTTCTATTTATCTTTTTTCTATATGTAAAACATGAAATGATAGTTACCTCATGATCATGGTGGTGGGTGGGATTTATAGTGTATTTAATAGTCCTTGTTTTATAATAACTTGAAATAGTGTATTTTATTCATTACATTTGTAGATATAATTTTTTTTTAAAAAGTTGATACAATAAGAAAGAAAGAGGAAGGGGGAGAAGAAAGGGAAAGAGGAGTAAGAAGAGGAGAAGGGGAAGAAGATAAATACTACAAATATACTAAGATTTCCACAGCAGTTAATTTTAAAAGGATGAAAATATGGATGAGTGTTTTTTTATTTGTTTTCCTGAATTACATATTCAGAAGTAGTTTTGCAATAAATGGAATCAATATTTTTGAAACTGCTTTCAGAAGCAAATTATTCCTGTAATTAAGCTTCTAGAAGTTCAAGGGAAAACAAAATATTTCCCAAAATGTAAGAATAATGAAGCTAATGAATGTACGGCTGGAAAGGTGGTTAAGATAAAGAATGGAAAAGAGTTAAAGATGTTGTAACCCACACTTTTTCAACACAAAATTGAGTAAGGATGTTATATGGAAAAGTGAAGCCCAAGATGGCTGCACTTTGGTTCAAGCGGTGAAGGGGGCTTCCAGAGGAAATGGGGCCAGAGGCAAAAGGACTCTCCTGCACGCACACTTCCCTGCCCCAGTGTGAACAGCTTATGTAACCAAGTCATTGCTGGCTGATGTAAATAACTTACATAGCCAAGGTCGCAACTGGCAATGGCCACTACTGTGCCACACCCTATAGATCTGGACGGTCCTGCAAATGTGTGTGGCTGCATGGCACCTATGAATAAAGATGTCAAATCTGCCCACTGCTCCTCGCCTCTTCTTCAAACCTGCAGATCTTTACCTGAGTCCTTGAGCAACAAAGGAATCGTTGATTGTTTGGTCCTGGGGATTGAACCCAGGGTCTCATTCAAAGGAGGTAACCGCTGTACCACTGAATTCCATCACAGCACTTGGGCTGTGTGTTTATTTTTCTACTACTACATGTTTGCAATACAAAATGGTTACATCCATTGCGGGAAGTTGGTACATGTACATAACACATCTTAGTTCTTTTTTTAGATCCACTTTCCCTCCCCCACCCCCCCCACCTTACCCCCTCCCTCCATCTGGGTTGTATGTCTATTAAAAAACAATTTTCACAATGACATTGGCATCCTCATTTGCTCAGCTGATTATGGTTTGCATCCATTCTAACAAGACACAGAAGCCATCCCCTTTGCTGGTTTTCATAATGGATATGAAAATAGCAATTTTTTTCATAATTTTCTGGCCTTTCCTAAGATTTGGGGGGGGTCACAAAATGGGCTCACAGTACATTGCAACATATTTCATTTGAGAATTGCCATTTCAACCTCTGTAGTCTCCAGAGTTTTTTTGTTTTATGCTTTTGTCAGAGAACATTTTTGTAAGACCTCTTTCCACAACGTAGTACCTGGGTATGGTGACACACACTTCTATTCTGAGATCATCCTTGGGCTATTAAAATCCCAATCCTCAGTTAAGATCCTCACACAGGGCCCAGAAGCTACTTCTACGCCACTATGCCCAAGCTTATCACTGCCAAGAACTACCAATTAATTATAAATTTATTACACTTAAAGTCCTGGACTTGGAGAATTTAATAGACAAAAGCATAATTCTATTGACTCAGATTTGATTTCCTCATTGTGCAGGAAAAATTCTAAGATGGCTCCCAATATTTAATGTCTTGGTACACAGACCATGTATGATTTCCTGTTCTTGGGCATAGGTAAAACCTGTGAATATCATGAGGAAGTCGTTCCCTTGATTAGTTTAGCCACCTGACATAGTTAATGTTGTTGGTCAAGAATAAAATCAGCCTAGTCAAGAAAAAAGAAAATTCGTGTATTTGGAGACTAATTAATATTGCAACCCAGGAGACCCAAGTTCAGCCAGTATTGAATTGTACACCCACAGTGGGATTGGTAGTTAGCTCTCTTGTAGTTTAGGAATTATTGTTGGTTCTAGTAAAATTAATTTGTTTGGTTAGCGTGGGATTGGTTATAGACTCAGTCTCTGAGTGCTCTGGGGAGGGGCTATTGCAGACATGGTCAGCAGAGACAAACTATATTTCAGGAAACTGAGTCGAAAGGTCAGTTTGCATTGGGGTTTGGGGGTGGACACCTCTGCCACTCACACCTGGACATGCCTGAAACCTGGTCCAACGATGGCCTCACAACTCCCCATTAGGTGCCCTGAACAAATCCTACCCCCTTTTTATTATTTTAATAAATTTATTTTTTCTTGACAATGTGATAGTCACTCCCATGGCTATGCTATGTTATAGCACAAGAGTCTGTCATAGGAGACTAATGAGAGATGCTTCTGCCATTTCTGTAGGAGGAAACTGCTGAGCTGTGAGAGCACCAGGTGGCTAGGACTTGAGGATGGCCTCTAATTACCGAGAGTAAACCCCAACCGTTAGTCAGCAAAGACACTGAGCCTACAGTTTCAGGGAACTAAATGCTGCCTTTTAAAAACCACAGTGATCTTGAAAGAGGACCCAAATTTGAGATTAGATCAGTGCTCCTGGAAGACACCTGGGGTTCAGCCTGGTTGGATATCAAAGGATACAGGTGATCCATACCTGGACTCCTAGCCCACGGACACCAAGAAATAATGAATCTGTGATGTTTCAAGGTGGTAAGTTCATGGTAATTTTTACACAGGAAGGGAAAACTAATAGAATATGCGGACAATATTCAGAACATGAAAGACAAAGAAGTGGACATGTAGAAAAAAGTAAAGAATTCAGGAAAAACAATATTTAAACATAAATAAAAAGCAACCCGAATTAATTAACTTCTAGGGAACACTGCAGTCATCAAGTACAGAAATGGAATTCATTTTATATTCTCAGCTGTCTCTAAGATTACCATGATTTGGAAAATTAAAAAAGCCCAATTTAAAAGACACCTAAGAATATCAAAATTAAAATGAAAGGAAATTTCAAAAGGAAATATTTAAAATGGAAAGAAATTTAAGTAAATACCAAAAAAGTAATAGGGAAATTAAATAAATGCAGAAATTGAATCTTTGAAAGGAATAATAAAATTGACAAATTCCTGGCAGGATGAATCATGACACGGAAAATACAAATTCCCTATTTTAGAAATGAAAGTCAGGAATCAGAAGTGATACTAACCAAAAAAAAAAAAAAAAAGAGAGAGAGAGAGAGAGCTACTATAAACAAAATCATGGTAACAAATTCAGAAATTTAAATAAAATTTTTAGAAAATTAAATTTCTCAAACTGTCACAAAAAATACTGAAAATCTGAATACTTCATATCTATCCAACATTGAAATCATAATAAAAAGTCATTTCAAAAACTTTAGGTCCAAATGCCTTTACTGGTGAATCTTATCAAACATTTATGAAAGAAACAAAACAAATCTTAGACAACTCTTTCAAGTTAAAAGAAGAAACCCAACACAAACTGATTTATAAGAACAGCATAACTCTGATACCAAAATTTGACAAGAAAACAGAAAAAAATAAAATTAGACCAGAATCAGTTATTATCATAAATAAAAATATTTAAGGCAATTCTAGCAAATAGCATCTAACAATATATAAAGATATAATACAACATAAACATGTGGAGTTTGTTCCAGGAATGCAAGGTTGATTTAAAGTCAGAAAGTCAAGCAATGTAAATTACTATGTTAACAGATATAGAAGGAAGAAAAATACACCATCCTTATAATAATTAGAATGACAATAATTCTTAACTAGAAATAGAAACTCAAACTAGAAATAGAATCATCTTCAACTTGACTGAAGACCACTGATTAAAAAAAAAAAAAAAAACTCTATTTAATGAAGATTTTGTCCCTAATATTGCAAATAAGGCAAGGGTATCTGCTTTCACTTTTTTTACTCAACATTGTATCAGAATTCCAAGCCTCTGATATAAAACAGGAAGAAGTGAAAAACATAAAGAGTGGGAAGAAAAATTAAAATTGTTATTATTTCCATATGGCATATATATATATATCCCATTTCTAAAACATATGCTACAATCAGTGACTTTAGAAAGGGCACAACACATGAAGTAAGAAAATTTGATGACAGTCTTACTAACAAACAATGGGGAAGGAACAGTTTAATACTGCTGTACTTTAGGTAAAAATGTTGAATGTCTAGTAATAGAGAAAAACCTCTACACTGAAAACTATAAAATATTGAGACAAACCAAAGAGGATCTAAATAGAGAAATGTACCATGATATTATTATAGACAGCTGAGTTAGGTAGAAATATTACAGGCAGTCAGACAGAGTTGGGCCCTTGAGGGAGTCAGGGCCAGAGGCACATCTGTTGGAGGCCAGGCCTCAAGATAAAAATGGAATTACCAGGCCTGAGATAAGTGGTAACAACTGGTCTAATAAAGTCTAGATAGACATCAGTCACCTCAGTGGGTGGCCAAGACCCTCAGACTCATCCCTTTCTGAAAAGTTCTTTGTTCTTTCCTTGTATACTTGCTGTGTGACTTGCTTCCCCATTGGATCAATATTACCTAACCAGCTATTCTTAGAACCTTATTGGTTGACCGTAGCTGTAACCCACGTTGTACTCATGTGGTTGCACTCTATAAAACTTCCCCTGAGAAGTGGGGTCCTCAGGAACCCACTCAGGGCCCCTCCTGCCTCTTAGAAGCTGTATCTATCTCTCCCCACTCAATAAATATTTCCTACTCTTAGCCCCCATTGTTACTTAGAGTTTGTTCTTTGATTTGGGGGAACATGAACTCAGTGTATCAGACATCTAGCAGGTTGGGAGTTATAATATTTCCCTTATATCATATTTGGAGGTCCTATATAATTTCTTATATCAGTAGGAATTAAATGACTCCAATGTCTATTCTCATCAAAACCAACAGAATGATCTACAGCCCAGACAAAATCACAGCAGGTTTTGAAAGAAATTGACAAGCTGGTTCTAAAACTGATAATGAAATGCCAACAATGGAAGCAATCTTAAAAGAAAAGTTCAAAATTGTATATGAAGTGATAGTAAAGAAGATAATATTCTATTGGCATATCTATAGATAAATAGATAAATGAAATGGAAAAGAAGAGGAAGAAAAACATTTTAATAACAGATATTGAAAAAGCTAACTGATTTTAAAGAAGAGTATTAACTAGTACTTTTTTTGCTTTTCACAAAAATTAATTTAGAAATCACTCAACTAATGGTAAAATCCAGATGCATAAAACCTTTTGGAAATATATGTATGATCTCTTAATACACATGAAATACTAACAAATATTTTTACAGTACATATTTTGAAATCATCAAAATATAGAATTAAAAATGAAAATAAATCTAGAGACTTGAAGTAAATATTTGTAATCCCTATACCTGGCAAAAGGGTTATCTACTATATATAGTGTCTTTATAGACTGTATCATCTACCTATCACATTATATATGCTGCAAATCAATACAAAAAAGAATAAAATAACAAAATGCAAAGTCTGAAAGATACTTTATCACAGAAGATATATATATAACTGGCTAATAAGCATGTGAAAATTAACAGCACTAGTTATTAAGCAAATGCAAAGTAAAACCAAAGTGAGATTCAATTTTATATACACTAGAATGGTTAAATGTAAATGACTAAACATTAAAAATGTTGGTAAGCAGGTGGAATAACTGAAACTTTTGTGCATTCTAGTAGGGACATAAACTATTACACCAACTTTGGATATGTGATTGTCAGTTTCTTATAAGATGAAATATATCAGCACCCTATAGAATAGCAATTCCACACTTAGCTGTTAGTGCAATACATGAAAAGGTATCCAAAAATGATTTAAGAATGTTCTTACCAGCCTAGCTTATAACAGTCCAAACAAAAACAAAAACAGCCCAAGGGCCTTTCTTTGAAGAATGAGCTTGTAGTACATTCAAATGATTGAATGCTAGTCGGCAATAAAAGAGAACAGACCGCTTATATATGCAGCAATATGGATAAATCGCAACATTATGTTGTATAGAAGAAGCTGGATACAAAAGACTATGTACTCCATGAAGCCTCTCATGGGGTCAAAGAACTTCACAAGCAATCCGTGCTGACTAAAACTGCAGTACATGGATACAGGGAGAGAAGTAGCTGAAAAGAGGTAGGAAGGTAATGAAATGGAACTCCCAGATGTGTACAACTGTTCAAATCTATCAAAATGAACATTTGAAATCTGTGCCTTGCATTACTTGTGAATCATAATTTAATTTAAAAATGTGAATGGAACTCTCACAAATGTTCAAGAAGCATTGTTATTTTTTCAAGTCCCATCAGTAATTTCAGTTACACTTACAAATTAATTTTTCTCTTAGAAAAGTAGTTTTTATACAGTAGCAACAAAATGACTTGTGGAGAACAAAGTGCTATTATGACCCTGCCAGGTAGAGAGCAGTGTCATAATTGTATCTTATTAAATACTGTTATAAGGATAGATGATTTTATACACTAACTTAACTCATACCTTTAGTATGAGTTATAATGGCAGCCACAATACAAGTAATTTTATCAATCTTTCCTTTAAGTGATTGGAGGTATTAGCCCCTTGATGTGGCAACGATGTTGTCCTCACAATATTTTGCCAGTGAGAAGTTACATAACTTGCACAGGGTCACAGTTTGTAAGTCTGAGCGTGTTGTTAATACAGGCCTAATTACATAGATTCTGCTCCAATATACAACATTAATTGGACATATTAAATGGACACAATATCTTTCCTTCAGTACGACGAAAGATATTTGAGAATTGTCACAGACTAATGCATTAGTCACAGTTTAATCAGAAATGCAAGACAAGCAGGGCACGCAGATACACAACTTATATGTACACATAACACTAATTTATAATATAAAATTTTAAATAAAATTATACATATTTCTGTAGTAACTCTCCTGTATATATCAATTGATTTGTTATCCTCCTCGTTCCATCTCTGAAAGGCTTTTGTCTTAATATCTGATGCAGGCAGCTGGGACAGGCAAACACATAGTTGGGGGGACATAGAAAGCTGGGGTCCACAAGCCTGATCTTCGAGCCCATGAGACTGGCAGAAAGCTGCATTGTTTATTGTTGATGTTGATTGTCATTTTGAAGGGGTGTGTGTGTGTGTGTGTGTGTGTGTGTGTGTGTGTGTTTGCAGCAGAAGCCAGTAACACATACATCTGCCCAGAGCTGAAGGATGTAAAGGAGAATCCAAGGGAAGGAATGGTAGTTATAGCCAGGTGCTGCTGAATGTGAAGAGATGAGCCTGCAACAAAAGACAGTATGTCAGAATGGCTCCTGTGCCGCTTCTGCCCCTCAGCTCCCTGCACAGGAATCTCCTCTGGCCCAGGCTGACTGAAAACATAAAGATGGGGAATTCCAGCAGCTGCCATTCATCCTAGCTGGTGTTATAAACCTGCTATTAGTGATCTGCACATAGATTCTGCTTATAATCAGACGTAGCCAACTAAAACCAAGTGTAGAATTGTAGAAAGAATTCTCCAGAGTGACAGATTTGCTTCACTATTTTCTACCTGTGTGAGTGTGAACAAATTACTGGAATTGTCTAGGCCTGAGGTCACACAGAAGAAATAAATACAGGTAGAAAGAAGACAAGGAAAATCATAATTCTAAAATTATACTTTTAAGAAAAATTATAGCCTCTGGACACAAAAGTTACTGGGGCTTTTTTTCCTTTCCAGGAAACACATAACACAGAGATCACAAAATTTCTAAGTATCTTAAAGACACAATAAGCCTGGGTCATGAAAAGGGCCTTTTCACCTATGAGAAGGCCAACCCCTTTCACCTGTAAAATGGGCTATTTACCTCTAGAAAGAACCATCACTTTTCACCTACAAATTGAATTCTATCTTTCCATTGATTTCCAGCCTCAAAAACCACATAAATATAGTATCTATTTCCAAGACAAAGTGGACCTCTGTCTCAAGGGCCTGCAATCTCTTCTCTTTGAGTGTGTACCTTTAAAATTCTGCCACATAAACCTCTTTTGTCTCTCACTGATGCACCTTGAAAATTCTTACATGTGACTGAAGTCAGGGAACCTACAACTTACCCTTCCCAGGGGGTAAATCAAGGTTCTCTATCTCAACTTTGGGGAACCTCTTTAGACCCCACCCCATTTGATGACAGGGCCAAAATCTTTATATAAAAAAATGACAATAATACAGTAACTATTAATGCTTTTGTTAGGAGCAAAAAAGAAACATTTTAAAATATTTAGTGTTTGGTACATGACAATCAGTAAGTATAACCATAATTATTATTATAGAATGAACAAAATTTCTCAACACAAGTAGAAACCTACTTTTCAGTTTAGCTGGACAGGTTTATCATTCAAAATCTTTCAATTGTGAATCTATAAAATTACCATACAATGTACCTCTGTAAGTTTGTCTTATGTATAGAAATGTAAGTATAAATGTGTGTGCTTTTAAAATTGCTGGAAATTGTCAAGTTCATTTTAAAACAGGCATTTATCAGGCAAGTCACGTGGCTAATAAACCCCATTTAATAGAAGAGACTGTCAGTCTGCCTAAAAAATTAGCCTCACTTTCTTATCTGCAGAACTCAACAGAGCAGGGCTTGGGTGGACACAGATGGCAGAGAAGAGCCTCGGCAGCTTCTCCCCACAGATATACCTCATGAACTGCTATTCACACACTTTCACGATGGTTAAAATCAGGTAAGAGGCCATGGTGGATGCTTTTGTTATAACATGAAAAGACTTACTGAAGAAGACAGGAAGGAAAGAGGTAGTTGCCTGTATCACCCCTCCCCCAAGTCCAAACACAGATGGTGGAGAGAGACCACTCTGGAGTTGTCTGGAAGGAAAGAGAGTTAAGTCCAGGCTTTGGGCTTCAAAGCCAGGTCCAGGCCCTCCAAAAGGAAACTCAGTGCTGGGCAAGGCTGGAGAACACCAACAACCAGATTAGTACCCAAAAACTGAGCAGCTGGCAGTGCCTTAGGCCAGGCATTTCTAATCTCCCAGGGAGTAGGACCCCACACTTTGGCAAGCAGGGGAGGAGAGCTAACACAGGGCTCTGTCTTGGAGCCTAGTGCCTAGCCTGCCATGGTGTAGGGAGCCACAGCAAATTGGTCCAAATCCCGGGGTGTTTGAGGAACCATAAGGACATGACCCCACTGTCTGCCACATGCACACAATGGGATACACTTGTATAAGTATGACTTCACATGCACTACAGGATGAGGTGAGTGTCCCCTCAGTGTCTGTGGAAACAGTGACTGACAGCAAGTGAGAGCCCCAGTGGGTTGCCAACATGCTTCCCCCAGCCTCACCCTGGTTACCTGTAGCCACATTTTTAGCAGCTTAGAAGGCCCCCAAGGACTGGAAGTTATCCATCTGACATCTGGAGATGTTTTGATGGCCTTAGAAGTGACAGACATGCAAATCCCTCTCCCCCACTATGAGTCAGTGGGGCGGGTGGCTTGGCTGTTTTTCACTCTTTTCCGCTCTGTGGGGCAAGAGGCAGAAGACCTCCTCCAGCAGGTAGGCCAGCTGCAAAGGACCAAGGAGGACCTGGAACAATGGCAGGCTGCTGAAGAAGTCACATTTCAGGGTACAGGGAACACTGCCTCCTCTCAAAGAGTAAGTCCCCATTACCAGGAATGTCCCCAGGAGAGTCCCCTGGTATGGCGTGTGAAGCCTGCTATTCGACAGAAGGTGGAGGTGGAGGAGCCCCTAGCCGAAGAAGGGAGACCAGGGGACCACCCACCTCTACTCAACTCACAACGTGTACAGCCTACAGAGTTGTGGAGTTAAGGGAGCTGACAAAACAACTGAAGAAAAAGGTGGGTGAAACAATGCCCATGTGGCTGCTACAGCTATGGGACAATGGGGCCGATAACATGGAGTTAACCCCACAAGAGAGGTCCCAAACAGCTAGCATGGGCAGCACCCCCTCTGTGCAGCAGTTTCTATAGGATGTGCAAAGGACAGCCCCGTGAGCAGGTAACCAGACTTTGATAAACTGGTTGATGGCAGCAGCCCACCAGGTTTGGGCAATCCACATGACTTGCTGGAGCAAATCACAAAGTGGACAACCTACCTAGACTTAGTAAATGTGCTGTGAGAAATGGGCATGCAACAAATGATGTTCGTTATGCAGTATCATAGCTCTGATGAAGAACAGCTTATGGCACGCAGCTGGCACATTTTAGACAGTGACAGCCCTCCTAACCCCCTTGTACCACTAAGGGTTTAGTAGAGAAACAGGTATAACACAAGATATACAAATGTATAAGAAATTACAAGATAGTCTTATCATGGTCATCCACAGAGTTGGATGAGGGAGGGTGCAGAGGGTGTCTGCACACTGGAGGCTGAAGGGTCCAGTCCAAAGTCTGGAGCTCACTGCAGTGTTCCGTGCAAGTCCACAGCAGGAGACCGATAGGTCTGTGATGTAAGACTGAAGGATCTATGCCAGAAGGTAAAGAGTCTGCCCTAGAATCCAGGAGACAACATCCAAGCTGAAGGCGAAGACTGGAGCTCTTCCAAAGAACAGCAACCACCAGCCCTTCCTCATTTCCCTTTTATACTGTCCAGGCGATCTGTCCTCCACAGATCACCCAATCCACAATGCTGTGGATGCCTTAGCCTGGCTGGGGGACATGGAAGTAAAACACCAAGATAAGGTGAGACCTGTAAATACTGTACCACCAAGAGAAAAAAAACGAGTGCCCCACAGCCAAGCAAGGCCAACCCCCCAAGGACAGGCTCTGAGGCCACTGAAGGTCAGCTGGTGCCAAATTTGGATGGACCTGCTGGCTGCTGGCTTAGCCACAGATAAGATAGACACACAGTCCTTGGATGTGTTGCTTACTCTGGCTGCAGCTGCACCCCAAGCAGCAATACTGGCTGATGGGCTTGAAGGTAAAAGCAGTCCTGGTGAAACAGGAAAACATGATGCTGGCATCCTTTTATACAGATTAGGAAGCAGGCCAAGGTACCCAGTTAATGGGGACTCCAGGAGACTGGAGGCCACATGTGGGAAATGACTATTTATTGGTCCCCAAAGAACATACAGCATGTACTAGTATTAGTGGACACCAGGGCCAAATAAATGCTAATATATGGCAACTCAGACTATTTCGCAGGACCTGCTACACATAAAGAAGCATACAGAGGTCACTATATCACAGTCCA
This sequence comes from Erethizon dorsatum, assembly GCA_028451465.1. NCBI lineage: Eukaryota > Metazoa > Chordata > Mammalia > Rodentia > Erethizontidae > Erethizon > Erethizon dorsatum. The sequence goes on along the minus strand of CM051825.1, from coordinate 52,893,073 downwards.
GATAGCCCAAGTGACAATGGATATTGGGCACTTGGCTCTGTGCCCTTATGATGTCTATGTTTCCCCAGTTACTGAATACATCCTAGGGGTGGACATACTGACTGGTGCTTGGTTCGACACCATGCAGGGAGAATTCCACTTGCTGGTCCACTTGGTAAAAACCATAGTCTGAGGACGTCCACACCATGCACCACTGACATTCCTGCAGACTATGTGGGTTGTGTGTGTGAAGTAGTATTGACTACCTGGGGGTCATGAGGAAATAGGACCAACCATCTTGAAATTGGTAGAGGCGGGAGTGATATGCCTGGCACATAGCCCTTTCAACAACCCAGGATGGCCTGTATGGAAGCCAAATGGGATGTGGTGAATGACTGTACCAGAAATTGAACAAAGTGACCCCTCCATTGCATGTGGCGGTCCCATGCTGGGTTGATACCATTATGCTGTGGGTTTGGTTCATAATGCCTTATTGGGGCCGGTTAGACAGCTCAGCGGCATAAGCGCCTGCCTGGCAAGCGCGAGGTCCTGAGTTCGACTCCCGGAACTCACATATGAAAAAAGTGCCGGTGATATCGCTCAGCAGCCCAGGAGCCTGCTGGTGCATGAGATCCTGAGGTCAACCCCCGGTACCCACAGAAAAAATAATAATAGTAATGCCTTATTCTCCATTGCTATCATGCCTGACAGGACCAATTTTCCTTCACGTGGGAGGGCAAACAATGGACCTTCCAGGTGTTGCCACAAGGCTATTTGCATAGCCTGACTTTGTATCATGGCCTGGTGGCCCAGGACTTGGCCACTTGGACCAAGTCACTCTCTGTGTTGCTATTCCATTATATTGATGATATTATGTTAACATCTGATTGCCTTGCAGATTTGGAAGCTGCTGCACGCAGTCTGAAGGAAGCTTTGCTGGCCTGGGGGTGGGCTATCAATGAAGACAAGGTACAGGGAACTGGCTTGTCTGTCAAAATCTTGGGTGTTATCTGGTCAGGTAAGATGAAAGTAATCCCTGATACCATTATCAATAAAATCCAGGCATATCCCAGACCTACGACAGTAGGCCAATTGGAGGAATTGGGCTTCCTGGGTTTTTGGCAGATGTTCATACTGCATCTAGCTACCCTGCTGCACACTTTATAACAAATGATCCAAAAGGGAATGACATGGGACTGGACAGATGCATCAGAGGCTGCTTTCCAGGACTCGAAGAGGGCGGTCACACAGGTACGAGCCCTCTGAGTCATTGACCCTCCCCTATCACTTACCCTAACGGTGAGTGTAGATGATGTTGGGTTTGGCTGGGGCCTATGGCAAAAGCAAAAGAAGCAGAAGCACCCTATTGGATTTTGGTCACCATTGTGGAAAGGACCTGAAAATCAGTATTCCCTGACTGAGAACCAGTCAGCAGCTGTATATGCTGCTCTGCACGCCTCTGAGGGGATCTTCGGGTAGGAGACAGTGGATGGACAAGCCAAATACCCAAAAGAGGGCTGGGTCCATACATGGCCATCCTATCTCAGGAGTGGAGCAGCCCAGACACCCACCCGCACACCCTGGGGGACATGCTTGCAGCGGCGGGCCTCCTTTTCAGCCAGCACGTTGGCAGCTGAATCGGCAACAGTATTGGGACCAGTAATATACACAGCACAGGAAACCATACGGGATGATGGACTACAGGGCATAACACCTAGTCCCTATGCAGAAGGGAAAAAGGGGCTTCTGGCCGACACCCGGTATACCCATGGGTCCAGCCATTGTACAACCTCACAATGTACAGCAGTCGCTGTCCAGCCCAGTACAGAAATCCTCTGGTATGAAACCAGAACAGGCAGGTCAAGCCAATAAGCAGAGTTGTGGGCAATGTGGCTACCTGTAGGGGGCATGAAGAAGGTCCCCTACATGTTTGCGTGGACATTTGGGCTGTATTTATGGGGCTAACACTTTGGTTACTGGCTTGGGTGGCCCAGGGTTGGCAGATAGGGCACTGACCCTTGTGGGGTACTGGCAAGACTTACGGGAGTGTGACCAAACAATTAATCATGTAGTGTATCATGTTTCAGGACATAAGCCCCTCCTCTTGCCAGGAAATGACTTAGCAGATTCCTTGACAAGGGTAGCCACTCTCTGAGGGCTAACTTCTGCAGTGGTGCCATGGCTCCATAAAAAACTAGGACATGTAGGACACCACACCATGCAAGCAGTAGCACAGAGATGGCAGCTGGACTTGACTCCCACTGAGCCCAAGGCTGCAGTAAAGTCATGTCCACAGTCTGCCCATTTGGCCCCCTGGAGGAGAAAGGTGCCCACACAACTTGGCAAGATACCATGAGCACCCCATCCTGTACAGCAATTGCAGTGGATTATATCAGGCCCTGCCTCTCTTGCAGGGACATAGATATGCTCTGACCATGTAGATACAGCCACAGGTGTAGCCTTTGCCTACTCCATTCCCTCTGTTGGCCAAATCCATACCATTAAAGCATTACAGTGGTTGACTATTACATATGGGATGCCCCTCAGGATAGTGTCTAAACACATTTCACAGTGCTCCAGGTACAACAATGGGCCAAAAACAATGATGTCATATGGCATTTCCATGTATCCTACCAGTTGCAGGCATCTGGTATGACTGAAAGGAACAATAGGGCTTCTAAAAACTGAACTGACCTATTTGGCTCCAAAGTTTTCTGGGTGGGTGCGGGTCTTACCTCAAACGATTCAGTTACTCAATGACCAGCCCCAATGTAAGGGTGAGAGTCCATTGGATCACCTCTTGAAAGAACAGCCAGCCCATCTGTTTATTTGACCCAGAGAACAAAGTCTTAAGGTGATGAAAGGGGCCTTAATCCTTTCAGCATTGGAACCTATGCAGCTGGGAGTCCTCTATCAATGGACTTGGGGGACTGGTCCACAGACCCCCTTGAGGGAAATTGGGTGTTCCTTTTGGAACCCTGGGGCGAAGGACTAAAACATGTCATAGAAGTACAGCCCTGGACATCAACATGGCCCTTAAGGGCTTTGGCGCACTCTCCACTCGCTACTGGAGCCACCATTCTGAAAGGCAGTGACATTGTGGCTGCTTGGCACACCCGCCTGGGAGTGGTAGACCTGGCCCTGACTCCCTTGCCCCCAGTAGCAACGGGAACCCAGGTTTGGTGTTCTAAGCAGGGGGTAATATGATTCTGGCCACAATCCTATCACAAGATGAACACATGGCCTACATCCTCCCAGATGCACCAGATCTCCCTATAGTAGTTCCTCTTTCTCCCCTGTCCCTCTGACCAGGATGAGCAATGCTAACAGCATCATCTCCTGGGCCCACATGTTTGCCTGTGTATGCCAACAATCGCATTGTTGGGTATGTACCAAACTCCTGATCGACACAGCCAAGGGCCTCCCATGGAATACTGTAGCACCACCCCTGCTCAGTTGGATTAACTGGAGGCAGCAAAACCAGACCAGCTCTTCCTGGGAGCAGTAACACACAGTGGTAGGAATCCTTAGGGTCCATGTGGCACTGGGTGGCCACAAGTTGTGTTGTGGTGACAATGGGGTTAATGGTAATGTGCTGTTCCTTTATTGTTGTTGTGGTCTCTGTGCACAGTGGCAGAGGAAGCACGTAAAGACATGCCCCTGACCTTTGAGGGAGGATGTGCGGAGCCACAGCAGATTGCTTCAAAGCTTGGGGCATTTGAGGACCCATAAGGATACAACCCTGCTGTATGCCACATGTGCACAACAGGATACACTTATGCAAGATGACAGCATACACAGCCATGCATGCACTGCACAGTTCTGACAGTACACAAGAATGTAATGGTTTGTAACAACCAATGTATATACAGGCTGAACAATAAAGATGCTGGCTTGCTGTTGGTGCTGATTTTGGCTCCATGTGCTTTCTTTTCCTTGGCAGCTCACCTGTGAAAATACCCCTTCAGCCCCTTGATCCCAACACATGGTGACAGCCAGCCCACAGCAGAAGGTCCTTGTGTGTAAGACAGGGCTCACAGATGGAGCCTCTAGGGCAGCCCAGCAGCATCAGAGACCTGTGCACCTGTGGCACAGACCTGAGTCTCCTCAGCACTAGTTCCAGCCTTGGAGTGGGCCTGGGGCACATCCTTCCTCCTCCCAAAACAGGGCAGGTCCCTGTGGCTGTGAAATAAAGGAACAATGCAGCTTAATGTCAGCCCTGGTAGCCAAGGGACTGTGTTTACCACCTGCCCCCCAACTACTACTCAGTGGTAGAGCTCTGTAGCTGCCCCAGCATCAGGCAGAGGGCTGCACTCCAACGGGACAACTTCATGTTTTACCCTGCATCCCAACCAGCCACAGCATGGGCCTCAGAGCAACCCTAAGACTATGTGGGTCCTGAGCCTGGGGGCTCAGGCATGACCCAGCTAGCATCAGCATAGTTAGCCAAAGCCTTCACCAACACCACCTGACCTTAGGCAGCACTGTGTGGTGTAAAGACCCCGTGTTACACACTTGCCAGATACTGGGACAAAATATCCCACACCTGCAATTTAAAGGAGATGAGGTTTATTTTGACTCACAGGTTCAGAGGGTTCAGTTAATTTGTGGTCTGCTAGCTCCAAGGCTGTAATTACAAAGTGGAAGAGCAATGCAGAGAAAAATTGCTCAACCTGTGGCAGCTAGCAAGCAGAGAGAGAGAAGGGAGGACAAGAATACAACCTTCCAGGTCACATTCCCAGTAACCCACCCATTCTAGCCCAGCCCCGCCTCCTAACAGTGCATTTAGCTACAAATTTATTAATGGATGAATCCACTGACGAGTAAAACACACCCCTGATCCAATCACTTTCCAAAATCTCCACTTCTTGAACACCTGAGACTGGGGGCAGGAGGGAGGCATTTTACAGCAAACCCCTAACAGACCACATTTGCAGAGAGGGTAGCGCAGGACACCAGACTTGGCTCTCCCCTCCATATATGTGAAGTATTGTTGCATAAGTGGGTTTATCCTGGTCTCAGTAAATTTAACAGTCACATTCTTTAACAAACGCAGTTGGTTGTGGGAAATTTTAGAGAAAGGGCTTAAGAATGCTCAGCTGATTTACATCTAAATAAGTGCATTCTTTAAAGAGCAGAAGTGAATCCCATCTTTTTTAGCAGTCTGCATGACCAACCACAATATCTACCCCCACCAAAAAATTTGAAATTCCACGAAACACAGCTACCAAAGCAAAAATAATTGCTCAAAGGTCTAATGGTTCAGAAGGAAATCTACCTTTATTTAACTATCTGCAAAATGCATTGATTGTGGAGAAAATTTTAAGGAATCTAAAGGAAAACTAAGAAAAGTAGCAAGGTTAGCAAGATCTAAAAATGCAAGGTCAATATGCAAAAATCAGTGTATTTCTGTGTACCATAAAAATGCAATTCAAACTTTGCATATATTTTAAAATGCTATTTATCAAGGCCTCAAAATCTAAAATATTAGAAATAAATTTGGCAAAATATTCTCAAGATCTTTACTCAAAACTATAAAATGTTGCTAAGAGTAATTATAAAACAACTAAATAAATGGAGAATTAAGCTATGCTCATGGATCATAAGACTAAATACTATTAAGTCAATTCTCTACAAATTGATCTATAGAATCAACATGAAATCAGTCAAAATCCCTGCAGGATTTCTTTGAGAATTTAATAAGAGGATTCTATACTTTATATAAAAATGTGAAAACTCAAGTTAAGTAATTTTGAAAATGAAGAACAGAGTTGAAAGATTTGTACTACCTGGATTTAAAACTTAGTGTAAATCTGAAGTACTCAATAAATTAGAATAAGAATAGAGATCCTGATCAATAGAATGAAAAAAAGAGTCCAGAAATAGGTACACACCTATTCAGCTCATTGATTTTCTACAAAAGTGCTAATGTAAATCAATTGGGGCAAAAATAGCCTGTTAAACAAATGGTGCTAGAATGAATACATTTTCAAACACAAACCAAAAAAATTGACATTGATTTTTATCATGTATGGTAGAATAATATTAACTTCAAATTGATAGAAATATGAAAGTAGGCCACAAATTTGAAAATGACATTCTGACATAGGACTTATATATAGAAGACATACTATATATATATACACACACAAATATACATATATGGTATTATGTATAAATAATGCATGTCAAGAGTGAGGCAGGAGGAGGACAAGTTGAAGCCCAGCCTGGGTAACTTAATGACTTAGCAAGACCTTTTCTCAAAATAAAAAAATAAAAACAAAAGAGTTGTGGATATAGATCAGTGTGAAGAAACAAATTACAATGACATAAAATAAAAGTATTTTTTAACAAAAAACACAAAAATTAAATACATACATAATTTCACTTATTAAAAAATTTAAAAATCAGCAAAACTAGTCTCTCTCATTGGAAGACAAGATAAGGCTACATGTGGAGAAGGGGTAGTGACCAACAGAAATTAAAACAAGAATTCTGCTAATGACAATGTTCTAGGTCTTGATTCGGATGCTAATAATGTGAATGTATTCACTTTCCAGAAACTTCTTAAACTATGCATTAAGTAAATTTTTCTATATGTATCTCTGAAAAAAATTAAACATTCAAACTAAATTTATTTAAAAGTAGTTACCTCAGGGAGGTGACACAATTTTTTTAATTAACTTTATTTGTATAATTCAGATATACACAATGATCACATTCATCATAGTGAACTTGTACTTGTAGATGATATATCTTGATTTCTCTTTTTTCCCCATTATCCTCTCCACCCCTTCCCCTCCTTATTTACAAAAGCTTTGCTTCCATTTTATCCTTCTTTTCTCATTTTTTTTCTTTTCCCCTCCTTAGTTCCCCTCCCATTTGAAAATTTTCTTCCTTTTTCACAATATCTATTATACATTTTGGTCCTTATTTACACTTCCAGTTTCTCACACCAGAGACAATATGATATTTGCATATGTGAGCCCAATTTATTTCATGTAAGAGTATATTCTAAGGATGCATTCATTTACCTAGAAATTTCTCAAGTTTATCCTTTATGGCTGAGTAGTAGTCCACTGTATGTATATTTTGAAAAAATCTTTATCTGTTCATCCGTTCACTGGCATTTGTGCTCTTTACAAGACTTAGCTATTACAAACTGTGCTGCTATAAATATGAGGGTGCATATATCTCTGCGATATGATGTTTTTAATTCTCTTGGGAATATACCAAGAAGGGGAATAGCTGGGTCAAATGGGACCTTGAGTCCTAGTTTTTGAGGAATCTCCACAGTGATTTCAACAGTTGTTGCACCAGTCTAAACTCCCACCAACAGTGGAAAAGTGTTCCTTTTTCACCAAATCCCACCATCGTTTGTTTTTGGTTGATTTCCTGATAATAGCTATCCTTTCTGGAGTTAGATGTTATCTCAATGTTGTTTCAATTTGCATCTCTCAGATGATCAGTGATGTTCAACATTTTTTCATATATTTATTGGGAGGGTCTAGCTTTTTTCAAATCTTTATATGTTCTAGATATTAGTCCTTTGTCTGAGGGACAAGTGGCTAAAATATTTCCCACTCTGTGGGTTGTCTCTTTACTCTCTTGGTGGGTTTTGTTTTGTCTTGTTCTGTTTTTGCTATGCAAAAACCTTTTAATAGGATGAGTCCCAGTTGTTGATTCTTTGTGATTGTTCCTGTGCAACTGGAGTTTTGTCCATAAAGTCTTTGCCTATACTTATGTCTTCAAGAATTCTACCTATTCTCTCTTCCAGCAGATTTAGTGCTTCTGTTTTAATATTTAGATCTTTGATCCATTTTGATTTTATTTTAGTGCATGATGAGAGACAGGGTCTAGTTTTAGTCTTTGGCATATGAAAAGCCAGATTTTCCAGTACTATTTATTAAAAAGGCTATCTTTGTTCCAGTGAATGTTTTTGGCCCTTTTGTCAAAAATAATGTGGCTGGATGTATTTGGAGTTTTTTTTTTTTTTTTTTTTTTTTTTTTTTTTCCTGAGATAGGGTCTCACTATATAGTTCAGGCTAATAGGACTCACTATGTAGCCCAGGCTGGCCTTGAACTAACAGAGATCCTCCTGCCTCAACCTCCTGAGTACAGGAAGTATAGGCATGCACCACCACACCTAACCCGAAGTTGTTTCTGTATCTTCTAACCTGTTCAATTGATTCTAGGGTCTGTTTTTTGGCCAATATGATGCTGTTTATATCACAGTAGCTGTGAAGTACAGTTTCAAGTCAGGGATTGTGATGTCCCCTGCCTTGCCTTTGTTGCCCAGAATTGTTTCGGCTATTCTGGGTATCTTCTGGTTCCAAATGAATTTCAGGAATGTTTTTTCTAGTTCTGTGAGGAATGCTAAAGGTATTTTGATGGACATTGCATTAAATCTGTGTAACAATTTTGGGGGGATGTTCATTTTCACTCTGTTTGTTCTTCCCACCCAAGAGCAAGGGATATCTTTCCATTTTCTGTTATCCTCTTCAATCTCCTTTTTCAGAGTACTGTACTTTTCAGTGTAAAGGTCTTTTACAATGAAATATCGGAACTGAAGCAAACCTGTGTGAAATGGACTTAGTAGATGTCTACAGAGTGTTCCACCCCACAACATCAGAATACACATTCTTCTCAGCTGTGCATGGGGTGTTCTCCAAAATAGACAACATCGTAGTACATGCTTAAGTAAATGTAAAGAAATTTAAATTATCCCATGCATATTATCAGACAATAGTGCAATGAAGTTAGAAATCAATGGCAAAAGAAACCACAATATCTCCATAAACACATGGAAATTAAATAACGCCTTCCTGAACAACCAATCAGTTACTGATGAAATTAAAGAAGAAATTAGACAATTTCTACAATTAAATGATAACCCCAATACAGCATACTGGAGCTTATGGGATGCCATGAAAGCAGTCCTAAGAGGGAAATTTATCCCTCACATCAGGAAAACAGGCCAAGCTCAAATAAACCACCTAATGTTTTTCAGTTGGGCGCTCCTGTATTTGGCACATATATATTTATGATTGCAATCTCTTCTTCTTGGAGTTTTCCCTTAACAAGAATGTAGTAACCGTCTTTATCTCTTTTGAACTGTCTTGGCTTGAAGTTCACTTTGTCTGCAAATAGAATAGCTACCCCTGCTTTTTTCCAGGTTCCTAGCACATGAAGTATTGTTTTCCATCCTTTGACTTACAGTCTCTGAATTTCTTTTTAAGTTAAATGTATTTCTTGTATGAAGCATATTGTTGGATCTTGCTTCTTGATCCATTTTGCCAGTGGGTTTTTTTTTTTTTTTTTGTGAATTGAGACTATTTTTATTGATGGCTTTAACTGATATGTATTAGCTTATCCTTGTCATGTCATTTTATTTTCTTGTTGTTGGTTTCTTGTATTTTCCCTGTGTTTAATTGCTTGTGTTGCCTGCTGGATTCTTTCTATGTGTGCTTTTGGGATTGTAGTCTTCTTTATCTTTTTCTAAAATACCCTTCAGAACATTTTGGAGAGCTGTTTGGTGTTCATGAATTTTTCAGTTATTTGTCATGTAAGTATCTTATTTCTCCATTGATTTTGAAAGATAGTTTTGCAGGGTATATCAGTCTGGTTGGAGGTTGTTTTATTTCAGGACTCGAAATACTTCACTCCAAGTTCTACTTGACTTAAGGGTTTATGTTGAGAAGTCTACTGTTATTCTGATGGGCTTTCCTTTATAGGTGATTTCTTTCTTTTTTTCTAACAGCATTTAATATTCTGTTCTTGTGCTAAACTTCTGGAATCTTGATTATTGTATAGCTTGGTGTATATTTATTTAAGTCATGATTAATTGGAGTCCTATTTTGCCTCATTTATCTGTATGTCAAATACTTTTTCCTTGCTTGGGAAGTTTTCTTCCATTATTTCTGTGAACAGTTTTTTTATATAGTTTGCACTGTTTCCTGCTTTTTCATTGACTCCATTCAATCTTATGTTGATCTTTGCATCATCTTGCAGCTATAGGATTGATTGTTTTATAGTCCTTTGGTATTTTTAAGAAATCTTTCTTTATATGATCACTGGCCACAATACTGTCTTCTAGATCTAATATTCTGTCCTTACCTTGGTTCAATCAGCTGCATATACTTTTAATGGAATTTTTAATCTGGGTATCTGTTTGAATCTGTTTCATGGATTCCATTTCCTTCATATGTTGGGTATTCATGGTTTCCATCATTTTCTAAGCTCCTCTATTTTTTTATTCTGTGTCTGCTCTAGAGTCATTGAGCAAGTCCTTCATTTAGATCATCTCTTTTTTTATCTGAGAAATTATTTATGATCTGGTTTTCCCTAAAGTCTCATTCATCTGCTTTTGTACTTCTGCTGCTACCATTTCAGAAAATTCAGGTGGGTGGCTTCCAATTTCCTCTATCTCATTGTTCTCTGGATTTGTCCTGGGTGGGCTGGAGGTCTGGGGTTGCATTTTGATTCTTCATCTTGTCATTTTATATATATTTTTAATATTTTAATTCATTTTCTGTATTGATGCTTGTAAATTGCTTATGGTAATTAGCTTTATCACTAATATTGAGATTTTCCTAGGAAATGTCTATTCCTTAGAGGTTTCTTCTAGGTGTAGCTGGCTCTTGTCCTTTGTTCTGTCCCAAGATCCTACCTTCCCATTTTATTAGGGATGAGAAGTTGCTTTCTATTTGGCTCAGTACCCAGCCCTTTGGTATTGGACTATGGTGATGATTATGACCCCAGACAATCACAGTATTGTCATACAAGGGAGAACAACTGATTACAACAGGTATGACACCCTGGCTAAAATAGTACAATGAGCAATAACAATAGCATCAAGCACAGCCTAACAATTGTGGTAACTATTAATTTGGTACATTTAACCTTAGGAACAAGATCTATAGTTATTTAATAAAATCCAACACAAACCAGGAACTTGTATGTTGTGAGTTTCCCCTTAGCAGAGTGATTTTATCCTTGGGGGAAAAGGGGAGGTTAAGAGGAATAGGGGAAAAAATAGAGAGATAAATGAAGAGAAATGTAGTGGAAGCAAGGCTGAAGGACAAAAGAGGATCACTCAAGCTTTGGGAAACTGGAGAAGAGGACAGGAGAAAAAGAATGAAGAGAAAAGCAAAAGAATATTGAAGTGAACCAGAATGACTAGAGACAATGTTCACTAACATGAAAATATCAGAAAAGATAATTGAGGAAAAAGAAAGAGGCCAAACAAAACAAAACAAACAATAAATGTAAGACCTAAAAAAACCAAAAAAAAAAAAAAAAACCCACAAATAATAGAATTTCTCTGTTGCCCTCAGTTTTGTGATAGTGTCCAAGTCACAGCCCAAATCTGTGCTGGGTAACCCCTGCCAAGTCTGCAGTACGATTAGTGCTGGGTGTGGGGCTGATCTTGGCCTCCAGATATGGAGGCTGGGCCAGCCTTCAGCCAGCAACTTTCTGTATGTCCCTTGGTGACCTGCTCGTGACTCCTTACCCTCTTTGTCTCTGCCTCACTCTCCCATTGCATTGCTTTCCCAGTCACTCTCTCAGTTGCTGCAACACCTGAAGCTGCTCCTAGTCCTGTGTACAGTCAGCCCCTCCTGGTCCTTGCACAGCCTTCTCTGTTCCACACTGCTAGTGTGTCTCTTTCCTCTCATGTCCCTGGGAGCATGTTGGGGGAGTGCTGACTTCCCACTCATTGCCACCCCGCCCCTTAAGGCTGCTTAAGTCAGACGCTGCTGAGAACAGGCAGGAGGGGTGGTACTGTTCCACTCACTACCTTCACCTCAGACACTGCATTCCCTAACCTTGTTGTTGCTACAGGTATCAGCTACTATGGTGCATGACAAAAACAAAACAAAACAAAAGACCTGGCAGCCTGTCAAAGAGGGAGCGACTTCCTGGTTGCTCTCCCTTGTGTGTGCCAGTGAAATTTGCTGCCAGGCTGTAATGTCCTCTGTTTTCAGGAAGGCCAAATAGGCTAGGGGCCTTACATCCCAAAATTATCCTGGGTGGCTTGGGCTTGCCACACTGTCGCAGTCCATCGGTTATTTGGGAATGTCCCAGAATGGTGGTTCTTGATCTGTGTGCCAGTGGCTTTCCCACAGCCCTGTAGGATGCTTCACCATTTTATAAAGTCTTATGCCTATGTTTTGTTTGATCTGCAAGTCTCTTATTTCAGATTGATTTTGACATCTGGATGTATGTCCCTACTTTCTTCCAATTACCTGGTTTTAGATGATTTTCTCTGAGTTACTCCAACATGGCTCCTTCTCTATTCAGTCATGTTGAATCCCCAGGATGTTTTATTTTCACTTGGTATTATAATTGTCTATTTGAGCATTGTTTGCTTTATTATCTATAAGTTTTATTTTTATGATTTTAAAACTCATATACATATCCGTAACTAGAACACAAATATCAAGTTGCACCATAGCTGAGAAATCTGCTTCTGTCTCGGCGCAGTCCTCACTCCTGAAGGTTGTCCTACAGAGTTCAATGTCTACTCTCCCTGTATGGCTCATTGATCAAGGCGGGGCACTGACACAATCAGAGCCAACTTCTCTGTCACATTGCTTTGTAACAAAGAGACAGATAAGGTGGTTTGCTACTACAAATATGAATTTGACAGATCTGGCAGGGACACATTCATTGAGAAAAAGAAACTGTATACGGATAAATACAAAGGACAAGAGGTCATGTTGTCCAAGGAGAGAAAAAAGTTAACCTGTTGTTTGAATTCATGATGGCTGCCTCGTTCCTGAATATAGTCAGTCCTTGGACTGACCCATTAGACTCCAAAACATCCTTATGTCCAATTAATAAAATGTCAGTTTTTGCTTATGAGAAGATATATTACCAGAAACAATATTAGCTAATAAGTCTGATGAAATAAAAGAGGTAAGAGAAAGGAAGACAGCTAACAGATTTTGATGAAAGAAACAAAGAACTTCAGAAAAGGAAATTATAAGCAGATTCTATTTGGATGCACCTCTCTGTACTCTGTTGCCAATGCTTTTCAGGTACAATGAATTGAGATATTTCACACATTTCTCATACAGTATGTTTGAGTTAGATGATTTTGTCCAACTGTAGGATACTATAAATAATCTGAGCAAATTTTATGGTTAGAATAAGCTGAGATTTTTGGAGGATTGGTATACTAAATGCATTTCCAATTTGTGATAATTTCAACTTATGATGGATTTATTGGGATTTACAACAAGAGTTATATATATATATAGCTCTGTCAAGAAATGAAGAAATCACAGTGGATGGTATTTATTCTCAGTGTGAGCAATCTTTCTTTCTCTATTCATTGCAACTAAGGAACCTAGTGCTGGAAGGAGAAAAAGTTATTGTTCTTACCTTCAAGGAGTTTTCCATTAGTGAAAGAGCAAAGGAAAATATCTAGCAAATAGTTTAAATAAACAATGTGCATATTGGAGGGGGTGCTGTATGTGTGTACACATCTGCAATTGAGAGAGACAAGGGGAATAGAGAGATAGAAATGCATAAAATATTAAAATTTAGGTTCTCTATGGAAGAACAATAACTCTTTCACACTATATATGATTTAGAGATGTGGAATTCTGTGGCAAGTAAAAAAGAGTAAGTAATTGGCGGAGGGAACCTGGAGCACAGACATGGGATTTTAGTCTTTCATTACTTATTTATTGCATTTACTCATTTATTCAACAAACACATAATGAATACTACTACAGTATGTGCAAAGTGCATTGGGGTGGTAGAATATAAATAAATCCATGTCTAGAGTAAAACAGAACAGATTGCCATGGTAAGAAGATCACTGGAGAAATACAAATGGTGGTGAGTTTGATTATAAATAAATATTTATATACGAAGGAGTTAGAAATGGGGAAATACTTATGCTCACAAAATAAGGATGTCAATAACTATGAACATGAAAATAAATAAACGGTTACAAGAAAAACTACATGAAGATTCTAATATGAGCCTTTGAAATCTCAAATGGACACTGAACGTAATTTTAATGAAGAAATACTTTTTTACATTCCCTCATATCCTCTGGCGTTAAGTTTTAAGGTTACTTTTTCAGGAAGATTCTAAATCACACATATTGAGTTCACATTATTTTCTTTTTTTAAAAAGAAGTTAATATCTATTTTTATTTTTCTAGAGTAAACCTAATTTTATATGCTAGCAAGCGTGCCATCTTTCTAAGAATTTACTTATATATAGAGTGAGCATAATGGTTGTGCCTACATTATGTTTCCTCAGTTGTAATATCAGTACAATAATATTAACCTCTAAAGACAGTATAAAGTTTCAATGAAATAAACACATGTAAAAATTAAAAATCTATCTCATGGTTTGGCAAATAATTAAGACCTCATAAATATTAGTTATTATTATTATTATTATTATTTCCAGTTAATTTTGACCTGTTTTGCTAGATTTAAATGTGTTCTAATAAATTTTGGAGACAGAGATCTATCCACTGCCAAGTAATACAATAATTTAAAAATAGTATTAAATGACTTTTCTTGAATCCATCAGTGAAATGAATGGGATAAATTGTCTAAAATGCATAAGTCTGTAGAGAAAAGAAAATAAAATCAGGGGGCTGGTGAGATGGCTCAGTGGCTTAAGCGCCTGCCTGGCAAGAGCGAGGTCCTGAGTTCAACTCCCGGAACTCACATACGAAAAAAGGGCTGGTGATCTCGCTCAGCGGCACGGGCACCTGCTGGCGCACGAGGTCCTGAGGTCGACCCCCAGTACCCACACACACACACAAAAAAAATAGAATCAAAGGCAAGATCTACTTTTTGAATAGAAAATATAAGCTGATAGATACACTTTAATGGTAATTTTAAAGAATTGTTGGATGCTGTACATAGGCTAACATCAAAGGCAAAAATCTCTGTGATATCATTCTTAGAAAGCTCTGACCCCTTAATGCCCCCATCTTATAAAACCTCACTGGATTCTCATGGTAAAGGTAGGAGAAACATCCTCTCATGGCTCCCAAAAGAGAAGGAAAGATTAGACATTGTGAAATATAGCAAAGGCACACTCTTCCAGGAAAAGGACTTTTGGGCTTTACCAAGACTTCTCTCAGCTTACGAAAGGTCAGTCCTCCCAGTCTTCCTATCTTCCCTGAAGTAAAAAAGTTGCACCACCAGAAAAATACTTGTGAAAGTCAAAGTTCAACCCTGATGCACAGGCTCAGGAAGACTGATACTTAATCATAAGATTACAGAATGCCTCCCCTCTCCTACTCCCTATCACTACATCAAAGGACTCCATAAAATAACAATGGGTTACAACTAAATGAGTGGCAAAACAAATAGTCTTGCGAAGTATTTAGGGAACCCCGAAGTCAACAACAAAGACAGAAAAGGACTCTCGAGAAATTTGAAGACTCTGATACCAACAAATATTTGACTACAATAAATATTATGCTCAGCCCAATGCCTAACCAGATTACAGTAAATCCTCACACTAAAAGCCCAGTTCTGATTATAGAACTTATCTATCTTTCAACTAAAAATTAAGGTCATATTAAAAGACAAGGAAAAGCACAGTCTGAAGAAGCAAAACAAATAACAGAATCAGACTCAGATATGCACAGGTGTTGGCATTATCTGATGAGAAATTTAAAATTACTATGATTAATATGATAAGGCTCTGATAGAAAAAATGAACGATATACGAGAGCTGACAAGTAAGGCCAGAAGTGATATCAACACACACGGAGGGGGAAGGAATACCGAATTATGCCCCTACATAAAAGCAACTGAAAAATTGGTAAATATTATTAGAATCAACTTTTTTAAAGAGACCTGGAAATGAACCAAAAGTCTGTAACAATTGAGGAAGTAAGTATTCAACCCACAAGTCTCTACATGAACAGTGAGTTTGTAGGCTTTCAACTTATCCTGTTCCTATTCATCCCTCAGCTCAGCAGCCTTAAAAATAACACCCTGCATTCTAGGTTTCAGTGTCCAAGGGAGCTAACTGACATTATTTGCAAAGATTTGTCCTTCACTGATATCTGATCACTCAAACAAACAAACAAAAAAAACCTAGCTCCAAAGGCTTGTTCTTCCTCATCTCAGTTATGGAACCTGCCCAGTGCCAAAGACATCTAAACGGTACCTGTTGAAAACATATACGGGAAAATGTTTTAGTGTTTTCTGAGATAGTGGCTAACAATGTCAGGGAGAATGGGGAGAGAGGAGCAGCATAGCATAGGAAGAAAGATTCAAAAATTAAATGTTTTGGAAAAGATGGGCTTTGTAAAATCCTGAAACATTCCTTTGGAAGGTTAAATTCATGTGCGGGACTGTGCATGGTAAGGGTAGACTTGAGAAGGTCCTAACATCTCGTATCACACAGACTTTCAGGATCAGCACAAGCAGGAACTGAACATTAAGGCAGAATCAAAAACCGTCTGAGTGCTCAAAGCATGCAGCCCATCTTTCAAGACTGCTAAATTTTTTACTCTAAAAATCTAGTCATTGGGTGACTCATAAAAGATTTTGCTGGCCACAAACATTAAAAACTACAATTTTAAAAAAAAATAGTTTAGAAAACAAATACTTCACTAAATAAGCAAATAAAAACAAGTAGCAACAACAAATCCTAACAAGGGAGAATAATATAATTTCCAGTGTTACCTCAATATAATATCAAAATGTTCATTTTTTTAACAACAAAAAAACCCTGATTCATGCAAAGAACCAAGAAAAAATGATCTATACATAGTAGAAAACCAATCAATAGAAGCTATTCCTGAAAAAAAAAATTGTACTTACAAAAAACTTAGGTCAACTATTTCATATATGTTCAGGGTTAATAGAATCTTAACAAAAAAACTAAAGGAAAATGTGAGAGTTCTATTATACCAAGTAGAAAATATCAGTGAGAAGCTAGAAATAATAAAGGGGAACACAATAGCAATTCTGGAGATGAAATGTACAATAATTTAAACGAAAACTTTACTAGAAAAGCCTAATAGCAGATGCGAGCAACAGAAGAGAGAAATCTCAAACCTGAAGATAAGTTACTTGAAATTATGCACTCTGAGGAAAAAAAGAGAGAAGGATTAATGATAATGAACAAACCCAAAGGCACTTGTAGAACACCATCCAAAAAAGCAACATACAGTGATAAAACTGCCTGAGAGAGGGAAAGAATATTCTAACAAATAATGGCCCTGACTTCCCACATTTGATTGAAATAATATGTATGAGAGGTTCCCTGAACTCCAAGAAAGATCAATGCAAAGAGATCAATACGGAAACCCACTATAACGAACTGCCAAAAATCAAAAACAGTGACAGAATCTTCAAAACAGTGAAAGAGAAGCAATTCATCTTATAAAAGGGATTATAGATCAACAAGTAACATCCCATCAGAAATCATGGAGACCAAGTGAGTAACTATATAGTTATATTTTAAAAATGAAACTATAGTAACTTTATCTGTAACTTATATTTTTCCTATCTTATTTTTTAAATGATTCCATTTATACAAATATAAATGTGATTCCATTTATATAAAATATTGAAAATAAGTAAATCTATCACAGACAAAAAATAAATTACTTTTTTCCAGGTGATGAGGGAGAGGGAACTGAGCAGTATAAGGTTACTTTTGAGGGATGATGGGAATATTCTAAAATTTGACACTCTTGATGCACGATATTGTGACTATACTAAAACCAACTAAATTATACACTTGTAAAAGTTAAAATGCTTAAATTTGTGCTTTGTTAATTATATCTCAAAGTTTTTAAGAAAACCAAAGGGTATTTTGAGGTACTTTTGTTATCTTTAAGAAACATAACTAAGGAAATAAGAGGGTGTATACTAAGGAAATTGTGAGTGTATACTAAGGATTGAACTTAGGCATTCATATTGAGGTCCATCCCAGGATTTTTAAAATCTTTTATGTTGTAATAGTATCTTGCTAAATCACTAAGTTGCCCAGGCTGGGCTGAACTTGTGATCCTCCTGCCTCACCCTTCCAGAATGCTAATATTACAGGCATGCAGTACCATGCACAATTTGAGAAATGCCTTCAATGGGCTCATTAATAGACTGGCAACAGGTAAGGAAAGAAAAAGTGTATTTGAACATACAATAGAAATTAACCAAATTTAAAATTTTATGGATTACTAAGGTATAAACACATGGAAATATGAGATAATGAGGAAGAAGGTACTTTGTTTTCATATAATTAGGTAGAAAAACTCTTTATTAAGATGTTGCTTCTTCCCTACTTGATCTGTAGCTGCAATCCAATGCCAGTCAGAATCCCAGCCAGATATCTTGTGAATATTAATATATTCTAAAACTTACATGTAAAGGCAAATGACTATAGTTAATACAACACTGAAGAAAAAAAAATTTGGAGGACTATTATTATGTCTGTCTCTAAGACCTACTAGAAACTATGATATCCAAGACTGCATATTATTTGAATAAGAATAGATACATAGATCAACAGAATAGAATTGATCATACAAATAATCAAATTGGTAATAAAAAGGAGCCATTCACACAAATACTACAGACACTAAAAAGAAATAATGAGAAAATATTAAAAATAACTTTTTTGCCAATAAGCATGACCACTTAAACAAAATGAATTTATTGAAAGATACATATTTCCCAATAATGATGCAAAAATATTAAAAATTAATAGTAGTATACCTATTTTTTAAAACAACTTTGTTAGCCTTTTTACAAAAAAATTATACTCAGGTGATTTTATAGATAAATTCTTTAAAACATTTAAGATGAACATTTTATATAAATTATTTCAGGAAATAAGTAAGGAATAAATAATTACTTCTTATTTTAATAAGCCAGCATTTTTGAGATATAAACGCAAGTCAAAAGCAATCCAAGAAAAATATATTCATAATCAATATATTTACAAAAATTAGCAAACAAAACACAAAAAGCATGTAATAAATCATGACCAATAGGGATTTATTGTAGGAATCAAAGGATATGTTAATATTAATCAACTATATTATCAAAATAAAAGAGAAAATCTAGGGGGCCGGTGAGATAGCTCAGCGGCATAAGCGTCTGCCTGGCAAGCATGAGGTCCTGAGTTCGACTCCTGGTACCCACATACAGAAAAAGGGCCGGTGGTATCGCTCAGCGTCATGGGCGCCTGTTGGCATGCGAGGTCCTGAGTTCAACCCCCGGTACCCATAAATAAATAAATAAATAAATTTTAAAAATTATTCCAGTAAGAATCAAAAAATCAAGTTCAAAGCTCTGCATAGCAAAGGAAGTCACTAGCAGTGAAGAGACAACCTACTAAATGGGAAAAATTTTTACCAGCTACTCCTCAAACAAAGGGCTAATATCTAGAATACATAAAGAACTCAAAAAAATTAGACTCCCAATGCAAAGACCCAAGTTAAAAGTGGGCATCCGAAATGAATAGACACTTCTCAAAGGAAAAAATACAAATGGCCAATAAACACATGCAAAACATTCCACAATGCTGGCCATAAAGGAAGTGCAAATTAAAACAACACTAAGATTCCATCTCACTCTTGAAGGAATGGCTGTCATCCCGAAATCAACCAATAACAAATGCTGGTGAGGCTGTGGGGAAAAGGGTACCCTTCTCCCTTGCTGGTGGGAGTGTAGACTGGTGCAACTAGTGTGGAAATCAGTACATAGATTCCTCCAACACTAAAAGCAGATATTCCACTTGACCCAGTTATTCCCCTACTAGGTATCTTCCCAAAAGAGTTACAGACATCATACCACAGTGATGTATGTACACCCATGTTTATAGCAGCACAATTCATAATAGCTAAATCTTAGAAACAGCCTATATGTCCATCAAAAGATGAATTGATTTAAAAATGTGGTATTTATACACAATGGAGTACTACTCTGTCATACAGAAGGATAAGCTTGAGTCATTTGTAGGGAAATGGATGCATCTTGAGACCATAATGTTAAGTGAAGTAACTCAGATACACAAGCTTAAACACTGAATGGTTTCTCTTATATGAAACACACACACACACACACACACATACACAATGAAATAAAAGACAAATAATAGAAAAAAGAGAAAGAGAAAAGACATTGTAATCCAATGTGGATAATGTATCTAAAAGTGTACCTTGACTAAGTAAAATTATCTTACATGTTTTATATGCTCTTTGGCCTATTAGTCTGGTTTTCAATCTGTATATATGATAATTAAGTTTATAACATCTTATAAGATAAATAAATGAATCTGATGCTGGAAAAATAAAAAGGGAGTTGATAGAGGGGGGGAAATAATGGAATTTGAATGTGTTATGTACATCTACTGATCCCCTACCGTGAATGTAATCATTATGTAGTACAAACATGTACTAATAAAAGAAAAAAAAAATGATTCCCATAAAAGACACATTAACATTAATCCCCCACAAAATACTCCCCTTTGCCTCAAACATACTTGTCCCATCATTCTTACCACCTTCTGAGGCATATCTGAAGTCAATTTCTGTGAGTGTGTTTGTGAGATAGATGCTGCTGCTAAGTGCCATCTAACCAAAAGAGATTCATAAAAACACTGTGGTGTGTCCTCATCCATCTCATTCAACAGATCTGGCACATGCGGGTTCTGGATTTCCCCAAAGTCAAAGTAACTATAAAAGGCCAATGTTTTAATTTGATTCAGGACATCAGGTCCACCAGGACAGCACAAGTAAAGATGACATCTCACAATGAAAACAGCAATATTAAAAGAAATTAACAAAGATCTAAGTAAAAATGGTGACAGGTTCTACTCATGTTTTGGAACACTCACTACTGTTAAGATACTAGTTCTTCCCGAACTGGTGCATGGTTTCCATGTAAAAAATTAATCAGTAGTCTCTCCTATTTCTAGTAGAAATTGCTAATCTAGTGCTAAAATTTATATGAAAAAAAAAAAAAAGAAATTTGAAAAAGGAAATAAAGTTAAGCTCAAAAGTTCACACTAGGTTTTAATAATTTGTATGAATCTATAGTAATCTATAGTGTTTTACCCACATGCGGGTAGATGAATTGGTCAAGGGAACAGAATAGAGAATCCCACATATACATAGCCAACTGAAATCTTGACAAAGTTGCCTGGTCAATGTAGTGTGAAAAAGTAAAAACACACACACACACACACAAAAAAAAAAACTTTTTATCAAACTGTACAAGAAAAGACTGTACTGAATACCCATATGCAAAATGACCATCAACTGATATTTTATTGTATATCCTTGAGATCCGCAAAATATCTGAAAACTTGATTTACATGAATCCCAAAGATATGAAAAACTCAACAAGCCAGATACAGAAGAAAAGATATGGTTCAATTCTACTCATGCAAAATTGTGAAAGTGGCGATATTGATCTAGAGCAGCATAAAGCATAGCCATGTTTGCCTGGAAGGGCACTGAGAGGAAATGACTGCTAAGAGAATTCAAAGAACTTTGTAAGGCCGTGGAAATGGTTTGTGTCTTGACTAATGGTGGTTTCACAAGGATACACATTTGTCAAAACTCATTAAGCCATACACTTAAGTGGATTTATTTTATATAAATTATACCTCAATAAAATAATTTAAAATAGCATTCAATATCTAAAGTTACATTTAGGGCCGGTGAGATGGCTCAGCGGCTTAAGCGCCTGCCCGGCATGCGCGAGGGCCCGAGTTCGACTCCCGGAACCCACATACGAAAAAGGGGCCGGTGATATCGCTCAGCGGCACGGGCGCCTGCTGGCGCGCAAGGTCCTGAGGTTGACTCCCGGTACCCACAAAAAAATAAATAAATAAATAAATAAATAAATAAATAAAGTTACATTTAATAAATAAGCTGCATTTCAAAACACAAGTTTTTGTTTTTGTTTTGTTTTTTTCCACTACTGGGAGTAGATCCCAGAGCCCTCACACTGAGTTACATCCCTAGCCTTTTTTATTTTGAGATAGGGGCTCTCTAAATTGCTAAATTGCCCAGCTGGGCTGGAAATTTGATCTTCCTATCTCAGCCTCCCAGACTGCTAGAATTATAGATATGTGTCACCACACTCAACTTAAAACAAATATTATACAAACAGCACATCTTTTGATTAAATCAGAAAAACTTTCAAGGACATGGAGGAAACCTTGTTCTGTTTGTGGATAGGAATTGATCTCTTCGGTGCCTGAAAGATAGTTTTATATTCTCAAATGAACTACTACAAATGCTCAGTGCCAAAGATAGGTGAACTCTCCAGTATACAGACATGTTAAATCCTGTACTGCAGATAAGCATTTAAAGAGCTCATTCAGTTTTTCACTCATTCCAATCATAATCTAATTTATGGGTGTTTATGCTGAAATGTATGGATAGAATGGGAGGAAACAAAAGAAAAACATTTTAAAAGCAGAAATTAGACAATGTTGGTGCTTTTTGCTTCTCCTTCTCTGTCATGACTAACGGTGAAATTGCATTCTCTTGTCCATCCTGAGTCTCAGCAACAAACAACAGCAAAGTATTACACTGTATGCAAAAGAGCGTTTGGAAGAAATAATGCAAGTAAAATTCTTAAAATTCTGAATGTTTATTTGAATTTTTTCGTACAATGAACAGCTCCTGAGCACCAGTTATGATTGAGAGACAATGAGTGTTAGACATGAATTGCAAATAATGCACTAAGTTATTCACTTTTTAAAGTTACTTTTGAGTTTGTGCTAATATTGTTGGGACAATTGAATGCCCATATCTTGTACTCTGAGTAACTAATTTAAAGATAGCAATACACAATGTATTAATCTTTGTTACCCTCCTATTATCTTGTCTTGAAATTTTGATCTTTTTTTTTTTGTGGGTACCGGGGGTCGACCTCAGGACCTCGCGCACCAGCAGGCGCCCGTGCCGCTGAGCGATATCACCGGCCCTTTTTTCGTATGTGGGTTCCGGGAGTCGAACTCGGGACCTCACATTTGCCAGGCAGGCGCTTAAGCTGCTGAGCTATCTCACCGGCCCTTGTTCTATTTTTTTTCTCTTTAAAAGAAAAAAAAGAAAAAAAGTTTTCAAAAAAATAAAGAAAGTTACTTTCGGAGGTAAACGGTGAGGATTAAATGACAGCTCACGTCAGTGTTCAGCACTGAGCCTGAGACATGGGAAATATGTAATACTATCAGGGTGACAATACGGATGCCATTTTCAATTGGTTTAGTGTTCTTTCCAGCTCACAAAGAATAAGATGCATAGATAAATAAATACAATCTTTATTTTCATAATAATTTATTCACTAATAGTATTAGCAGAGAGGTTAATTTATAATTTAGTCTTCCCATGAAAGCTTGTTTACTTATTTATTATGGGGGGGATGTTAGGAGACATCAGAAAAGATTGAACTGGTGGTCTTTGAGTTCAGAATTTAGATTTTTATGAGAAAGAAAGAAAGAGAGAGAGAGGCCTCACAGAGGGAGGAACAGTATAAATAAGGGTACTGCAGGGAGAAAACAAGATACATTTAGAAAGCACGAAGTACCAAAATTTGTCTATGGCACCAGGTTCAGGAAAGAGACTCCTGCTGCTCAATAACTGATAGTTACAAATTCCTGGCATTCTCAATCACTTAAGGACCTTATTTGCATTTCTTCATGTAGTGTTTAAAGCCTGCATTTCTCCTCTTCTCTGATAACTTTTTTGAGATCCAACCACCAGGAAGAGGTTGTTAGAATCTGAGGTCTGTCTGACCCCAAAACCTATGTGGGAAGACATAAGCATATGGAAATGTCAAAGCTGGCAAGGACTCTAAAAGATTTGGGACAAAATCGAGGGCAGGTGTTTATTTCTGGCTGAATAATGCACTTTACAATTAAGTAGGTGAGATATGGTGGCTTGTTCTGGCTTCTGAGAAGAAAAGCACAGGAAATTATCAGACTTCTCTTTTAAGAAGCTAAAAATGTATATATATATACATCAAAAAAATCTGATATTGAAGTATATGTGACAGTAGTGAAATCTGCCAAGGACAGCTGCAAAGTCAAGGACTTCTTAATCTACATGACAATTAGCAGAAGCTCAATCTGTTCTTTGGTTTTTGACATTTAACTCTTGTCCTACAAAATGACCTCTTATAGCTAAAAGTAGCACACTCTTATTTTAAGTTTTACATTTTATCAAATTATGATGACAGTGACCAAATTATCTGCTTAGGCCCATATTTTTTGTAAAATACTGAGTACTAAAATCCTTTTGAAATTAATAGCTTCAAAATATTCGCTATTAAGTAGCACTCACATGCATTGCTGGTGGAGGTGTAAAATGATGCGAGTCTATCAGATTCTCAAAAAGAACCACCCTCTAACTATATGGCAGAGGATACCCATTTCTAAAAATTTCCCCCAAAGGTGGAGATCATATGTACATAAAAACAACACACTAAAAGTCACAAATACTCACTCAAAACAGCCAAGTTGGAACCAACTCAAATAATAATAGAATGGTTAACGAGTGGATGCTTTATTCCAACTATTGAATATTATGTGTAACAGATGACTCACATATGGATACAGAAAAGCTCAAAAATATGTTAGCAAGCCAAAGAAGGTGGACGCAGAGAAACGTCTGATTCTATTTATGTAAATGTTAGAACAGTATGTGGTAAAAGAAATAAGAATGCTGCCACCCATGAGCAAGGAGGGGACAGGCATTTACTGATAAACTCATAAGAGAAGTTTCTGGGAAGATGGGAAAGTTCTGAATCCTAATAGCGTTCTGGATTACATATCTATGCATTTGTGAAGACTCGCTGAATTGAAGGGATATGCTGTTTAATTTTTGCACAATATCAAAGTTTAAACATTTGCTATAAAATCTCTGAAATCAACAACTTTATGATGTTGACTGACAAAATTCTTTAGGAATAAACTGTGGGATTGACACATGCTTTAAGCCAACCAAATGAGTTTGGATGTGGACATCTGAATGTTTGAAATATTTAGAAATTTTACATAAAGATCAAGATGTATGTATCTAGGTGTAAATTCATACATTCATATAAAATACTTAACAAAATGATAAGTAAAATCTGAAATGATACACAAAAAGCTATAAGTTTAAGCTCCCAACTGAACAGTGGGTATTAAGAGTCACGGAGGGATAAGGGGAGAATATTTTGTTTTAAAACTTGTTTTTCAAAAAAGTGTACTAATTTAAATCAAGAGAACAATTTTGTGGGGGAGGGAGGGTCACTACGGATTGAAGACAGGCCTTTGCTCCAAGCTCTATCCTCAGTCCTTTTTGTTTTTTTAATATCTATTTATTTCTTTTTGAGACAGGTACTCTCTAAGTCACTCAACTGCCACACTGGGCTGGAAATTCCCATCTTCTTGCCTCAGTGTCTCAGAATGCTGCAATTATAGGTATGTGCCACCAATATTGCAATTTTTAAGAAAGGGAACTTATCAGTGTTTATAGCTAATAAATTATGCTATCTTATTAGCAATAAGACAATTATTTCTTCATGTACACATTTCATACATGTATACAGGCAGCATACAGGCAGCTGATTTTTTCAACATCATCTTTAATGAAATACAAGTTAAATACAATCAGATGTATCCATTATATGCATACTGTTAGTGAGTTTTGACAAACTTATACACTCATACAACTGTCATCACATTTAAGATACAGGACATCCATTGTCTCCAGAAGTCCTTTGCACCTGCCCCAACTCAACACCCCACCCAATATCCAGCCCTATCTGCACTTCTCGTTTTTCTGTCATTCAGTTAACTGAATTTGTAATGTTCGTACACATTTGGTATTTCTCATTTCCATTATCATCAAATAAAATGATATGTTATTGATAAGAGATCAGAGGTATGTAAGCTAGGAAAGATTTCCTCTACTTAATCTTTCCAAACAATTGTTCCACCTATATAGTCTCTCCTCTTTGTGGTGGAAAATGATAACAATTGAATCTGAATGCAGCATATGTTGTTAGCAGTTTTAAACATTCCTTTCTCTCTTTGCCATTCTTCAGCCTATTATATTTTGTTCACATACACTATACATCATAACTAATAGGCATTTATGCAGAATCAAAAAGTAAAATATGCTTTTTTGTCTCCGGTCATTTGTAATATTCTTAATCGTGTTGAGTAGTTTGAGTGTGGCTGGTTAAGGTCCAGAAAGAGACAAAGGAGAGAGCTCATATTTAATAGCCATGTTATGTATACAGAGATTTGCTTACAACCCCATTGAAGACCTTTTAACACTCCAGGCACATAAAAAGATTAGGTTCCTTTCACCAATTCAGTTCTCTAGAGCACCTGCTTCAGAACCTACACAAACAACAGACACTGAAAATAAAATATTTTCTGACACTATCAAAAAAGTCTCTGTCAGAGTGTTACCATATAGATCCTTAAAGACTATGTTAGCAAATGATAGTATAATTACATTTCAGCACTTTTTGCCTGGTTAGAATTTCCTGTTCTGAAAAGACTGCCCAACCAGTTTATGGCGAATTTATACATTGATCTGGGGATTCCTCCTTGTTATCAAATGTTGTAATGAGCAATCATTTCTAGAATCAAATAAGCAAATGAATGTTTCTAGTATATATAGGACCAGTGAAAGTCTTCCTGTGCACAACTGTAAGGGGTTTTCCCCTAGAACATAATGTAAATAGTGTCTCTAGAGATGGACAGTGTACAATCTATACTACCACACATAGTAACCCTGCATATAGCCTCAGCATTTTGCAATAGAAAATGATTTGCTAATGACTGCCTAGGCCCCATCCTATTTCATAGAATCTTCTATGCTCTGTACTAATCCAAGTTGCACTTGACAGAATTACTAATTTATGCAGAAGTAAGATGTAAGAAACACAGCATGACCCCTATGAAGCCTTCTAAATAGGATATTGATATAATCATTGTTGAAGCAGTCTCTGCCTTGGTAGGGATGACAATCGTCAGCTGTGACTTATGTGACGTGACATAGCTTAAGCAGTGAAAAAAGTTCTCAAACAGTTTTTATATCTCCTCCAGTGATGTCGTACTGCATTTTAAAGTGGCATGATTCACTTGAAATGCTGACGGCACTGTAGGTTTATCTTTTATGTTAGAACAGTTGAAAATATCTTTTGTACTCTACTAGGTATATGTAATTGTGTTTTGACTTGTGATATATGCATTATTATTGTTTTCCTATTTGGATGGTAATCTCCTTGAAAATGTGCACTACCATTTTCAGCCTTCTCAAAATTTCTAGACCCCCTCAATACATTTTTGGATGACTGATTGAGATTTTGATCAAAGTACATATGTTTTGATATCTCATTGATTAAATAGGTCATTATCCTGTTGTAATAGAACAAGACATTATGACAAAAATAATTATTTTATACTCTGCATTTCGAACTCCCAAAATCCTCCAACTCATTCTTAAAGGGAGAGAAAATGGTTGAAAGCATGTGAATAAAAACTACTATATTCCAGATTTAATAATGAGAATCACTAACAATTCAAAACAGATTTCTGGAAAATTAAGTCTTAAAACCTATACTGCTTTTTCTTATTGTATGTGCAAACATCAGTAAATATAATTTTTATTGTCTTTTAGCTTTCAAAATATCTTCTCTATTATCTTCAATATTAGAGACCACACATCAGAGTTAATTACTGATTGTAAAATATTATGTTAAAATTAAGGTAGTTTACTTATGAGTCATTACACACATTAATCATTGCTATATGTTTAACTGAATCAGGTCTTAACATTGTCATTTGAAAAAGATCAATTGGCATTTATACAAAGTCATTTCATACAGAAAACCTCAAGATAGAAAAAAATTAAATTTTCAAAAGATGATGATGCTTTATCTCTAGAAATACTCAGAGAAACAAAACCCAAGCCTCTTTTCTGCGTTCTAAAGGCTTTTCTACATGGTACTCTATGAGATTACATAATGTAGAAGAATTATTTAATGAAATATATGTTTAAGGAAAGATCACCCTATTCTTTTCCTGTGACTATCATAACTCATCATGGCTTTGTCATAATTGAGTCTAGTGATTGGCAATTGAGTCTGCTGACACCAGGTGACAATAGGCAGATTAACAGGATGAAAAAATACATTAATGTGCTCATATGCACAGGAGCCTCACAAAACATGCAACTCACCGAAAGGCTGGATGCCTGAGGTTTAAACACTTTCTTTTCAGGGACAAAGGAAGTGGGGGACTGTGGGAAATTTTAAAAGGATAGTAAATTATTTTTACAGGAAATGAATGACCACAAGGAGCAGACAATGGACTGGAACAAAGTTCCTTTGTGTTTTGGTCGTATTATTTGCTTTTCACTCTCTCCTGTGGTTAATCCTTTCTAGTTAATGAGATTTCATAAAAATTACATTTCTTGTAAGAAAAGAAATTTCCTTAGATAAGAAAGTGTCAGAGAAAGCCTCTCCTTGTACTTTGGGAGAGAAAGAACAAAGATGATCAAGAGATGCGGGTAGGTGCAGTATGATGTAATTTGTTCCTGTAAAGTTATAACTTCTTTGGAATTGAGCAGGAGCATTAAGATTATTTAGAGCTGAAGGCAATTCAGAAGCAGATATAACAAAAGTTATTCCCCCTATCCCTATTTGCTTTAAAGCATGGCATAAAGGTGTCCTCCCCCAAACAGGAAAGGCAGAATATAATTCACCTAAGATGAGTCCCTTGTTAATTAACCAAAGACGACATCAAAGGAATCTCTATGACAAATCTTGCTAAAACTATCATGTAGCTGCCTTTAGTTTGCCCATCTGTTTGTTTTCCCTCAATCTGCTGCCTTAGAAAGTTGAAGTCCTTCTCCTTTGTCCTATCAACTTATCTAAACATTGTTGTTCTTTTGTTAAGCTTCTACATATTTTTCAGCCTCAAAGCACCTCTCTGAGTTACTCATTTCTAAGTGTTTCCACCTTCATGCACAGTGTATCGTTGATAATTTCTCTTCATTTTTCTCTTCAACCTGTCTTTTGTTCGTGTAATTTACAAAGCCCCAGGCCGTGACCCTATGATGGGTAGAAAAAACAAGTTTTCCCTAAGGAGCCTTTGAAAAAGGGAGACATAGGTTAGATTCATAAAATTTTTTATATGTTTCCACATGAAGCTATTGGGAAAAACGTCCAAAAACTATATACACTACCACTTTTATATTTTTAGGAATTTTAAAGAAGCTTAAAAGGAAGTGAGAAAGAAATGATATCTTATCTAAACATAAAAATAATACAAATGACACTAGACTTTTCCTCATAAACCATGGAAGCTAGTAGGAAGTGGCATAACATTATTTAAATGCTAAAAAAAATTTTGTTAACCCCAAATTCTATGCAGTTCACCTTTCTTTGTGTAGGATGTATTTCAAGAGCCTCAGTGAATACTTCCTGAAAGCATGGATAGTACCAAATCCTATATATTCTATGTTTTTTCTATGCATGCACACCTATAATAAAGTTTAACTTATAAATTAAAGCACAGTCGGAGATTAACAAGTATAAGTTACCATAGTTCTTAGCAACTGCAGCATACTTTTCCCCCCTTTCCTGAGTGTTGAGAACTGTTCCTTCTTCACTTGGTGTAGCTGAGTTGTCAGATCCCTGCTCTTGCACCTTCAGGTTGCCGTTAAGTAAAATAGGGCTTACTTGAAGACGAGTACTAAGATACATAAGAGCTAATCCCACAATCATGATGACTAGAAAGTGGCCAGCAGGCAGGTAATGAGTACAGCATGGATGTGCTAAACATAGACGTAATTCCCGTTTGGGGCAAAACAGAACACAACTATGAGATTTCATCACACTCTCACAGCAGTGTGCAATTTAAAACTCATGAATTATTTATTTCTGGAATTTTACATTTAATCTAATTTTGGCCCTCAGCTGATTGTGGGTAACTGAAATCTCAGAAAGCAAAACTGCAGGTTAGGGTTGGGGAGAATTAATGTATATATATATATATATATATATATATATATATATATATATATATATGCGTGTGTGTGTATATAATGTATATATACTCATATATAATGTATTTATATATAATCTACTCATTAGCTGTGTTGTTGGCACATCATTTGCAGACATTAGAACATCAGAAACAAACTCTGGCAAAAACACACAGCATCTTTTATAAAATATTTTGAGGCATTCAACTGCCATATTATATAAAATTGGCATAGGAAATTCACATTTTGGTAATCTAATCAAATTAGTATCCAAAGGCTCATTTTTATTACAGGAATTCTCTGAGTATTTCACATTTGAATAGCAGGCATGGCCAATGTTCTAAATCAGTCCTGACTCGGGAAGGAATAGAAAATCTTACCAATATCTATATATAGTCAAGAAGAAGTAGAGGCTGGGGATATAGCTCAAGCGGCACAGCACCTGTCTGGCAAGCGCGAGGTCCTGAGCTCAATTCCCAGTTCCAAAAATCTTATTTCCATTGTCTATTGTTAACCATAAGCCAAATCTTAACACTATGAAGGCCAAAGACTCTGGGAGAAAAAAAGTGATGAGATAACAATAAAATGAAAGAAAAGTTAAAAATGGAAAGAAAATAATGAATGTTAAAAAAGGGATAAATGGTCATTTTGTCTATTACAAGCCTGGTGAGTCCCCGACAAATTATTTGAATATAAAGTAGGTAAATAGCCAGGCATCTTGGCACCTGCCTCTAATTGCAGCAAGAGGGTGTCGTGACAGGATTGTAAGTTCAAGGCCAGCCTGAGCAATTTAGTAAGAACTTGTTTCAAAGTAACAAATTAAAAATAAGGCTGTACCTCAATATGAAGCCCCTGAGTTCAATCCCCAGTACCTCCAAAAAAGTGGGTGAAAGATACAGCCTTATGGAGGTGGACGGGGAGAGTATGTTCATGCAATAATTAACTTGAAAGAGCCTAAGCACTTTTTAAAAATTATTATTATTACTACTGAGGAATCAGTGTGTGTAGAATAAGCCTGATTTGGGGGCATTATCCAATAAAGTTGAGTATATTCTATTTCTTAAAGTTGAACAGAAGACAATAAATTTGAAGAAAAATATTCATCCAAGTAGATAAAATTTAAAGTTAAGCCAAGTTTCTTAGATGCCTCATTGTTCTCTGATTTCTGGTAAATTTGGCTCGTCATGTAACTAATAAATCAGACTGTTGCTGAGATATGAATCACAAAGTATGTTATTAGACTTTCTATAATTTCACCATTTCTTCAAATAGAAAAAAATTATGTAATTTAAACTTAGAAAATTATGCCAATAAGTTTAGAAAGAAGTTTTAGCAGAAATGTTAATGATATTTTTATTATATGGCATAACATTTATTTTATTGCTGATGGTTCACACAAACAATAAAGCCCATAAACGATAAAGCTCTTTATATATATCTTAAAATGGCATTTGTTCATACCGTAGGAGGAATATTCCATATCCTTAAGTCAGAAATAATAATAGAAAATCCAGTTTCGTACTGCTTTTTAAAGAGATATAATATCATCTATTAATAGCGGTATTTTCTCTTTCATCTGAATTGATCAAAATCTCTACTAATAGTAGCCAATAGCTATAATTGCAGGCATATCAGGAAGGACACTCTTTTTCAGGAATGAACCAAAAAAAAAAAAACTGTATGGCAGAAAGCTCTCTGTTCCCTGCCTTTCTGTTTTTACACATTGTATGTTTGGTTTGGTATGAGGGAGGACAGGGAGGAAGCAGAGTGATAACTGGAGGCCAGGAGCCCAAAGTCAGAAGAAAAATAGAAACTGTGCTAAGTACCATAAGGAATTAAGGTCTGTATTCTTTCTGCACCACCCTATCAGTTATCTCCAAATATGCTGTTAGATAATCAATTGTACTTAATTTTCCTATTTTTAGTGGCTGAAAATTTCAAGTACACCTGCTAGGTATGCTCAACACAGCAATAGCTATGCAAACATAATTGAATTTACAGAGAAAACTGCATCATGCTAGAATGCATTTTTTTTTCTTTAAGAAAAAGACATACTGGTTTACAAAAACCTGACTTACCTACTTGGAATGACAAAGAGAACTAATGCAGTAACCGATTTTCCTGCTGATGGTTTACAGGTATTACTTTGTCATTTGAATGAAGCCTTCCTTTATTTGTAGCAGATGGTTTAGCCTTTTTGTTTTACCTGCTAATCATTCAATGTTCATGTATAAAAATCAAAAGAGTAATAATTTCTGCAATGGTTTTCAAACATGAGGAGAATTTTGTTCTCTTATTTCTAAGAATGAAAGTAAAAAGGTATTGTATATAAAATTATTTTTTCACAAAATATAAAACACCATTAATTTTGAAATGAAGCAAAACTTTATGTTCTACTGAAAATGAGGGGAAAAGTTGCCAATTTGAGTTATTGTACATTCTTACTATCTGGAATATTTAAATTACTGCAGAGCTATTTTAGACATAGTTAAAGACATAACATCTTTAACACATCACTCTTTTGTACACATAAAAAGGGAAGTACAAACCAAATATATGGAGTAGGGTATTCTCAAAACATATTCACATTCAAAGTATAATTCTTCTGGAATCCTATTCTACTCAGACTTAGCTATGTCCATATTTTTCCCCAGCCCTTCAGCCATTAACAGCATTGGTGACACAGTATTTCTGAAAATATTGTTCCCTGTTGCCTTGATTTGGGATTATATTTCCCCTAAGCTTTTGACATGTTTTCTGTGGTTTGGGGATGGTATTGTCTTGACCTTGCACAAGGGATTAACTGATGTCTTTAGGCCACAGGTGGGAACAATATTCTCTTTTTCATGATTTCATAAATGGTGAAAGGGTAGGAGGGGCCATGGTGCCACATGAATTAAACCCAAGTTCAGGCTTGCACAACCTAAGGTAACTTGTCCTGTGCCTGCTGCCCTATGAAGAATGATTGTTACATATACTGATTAATAGACACATTTTAAAATATTTTCTGTTTCCATGGAAAGTCATGCTGATCCCTGCCAGTTATATGGTCTACCTTGATTTGCGGTCTTTAACGTATGATTCAAATAGCATATTATGCACAGTAAAAGGAGCTAATTATAATATACCAAATATTTGGGCTTAAGACTCTTTCATGGATGAGGTATTTAAATAATATCTAGGGGAAAGAAAAATAATACACTTCGGTGTGGTTATTTCTAATTATCCATTTAAGATAGTACGTGTTGGCTGGTGAGATGGCTCAGCAGCATAAGTGCCTGCCTCGCAAGCACAAGGGCCCAAGATCAACTCCCGGAATCCACATACAAAAAAAGGGCCGGTGATATCGCTCAGCAGCACGGGCGCCTGCTGGCACACGAGGTCCTGAGGTCGACTCCCGGTACCCACAAAAAAAAAAAAAAAAAAAGAAGATAGTATGTGTTAAGGCTTGGCATATGGTCTCCCTAAAGACATGATCTCTAGGGCTGGTGAGATGGCTCAGCGGCATAAGCACTTGCCTGGCAAGCGCGAGGGCCTGAGTTCAACTCCCGGAACCCACATACGAAAAAAGGGCTGGTGATATTGCTCAGCGGCATGGGCGCCTGCTGGAGCACGAGGTCCTGAGGTCGACACCCGGTAGCCACAAAAAAAAAAAAAAGACATGATCTTTAGACATAGTTGTTATTAATAATGAGGAGAAATGCATTCCAGGATTGTATTTTTTCCAAGTTCAGGAGAATAAATATATATATATATTTCAAACTGCTTAATACTGATTTTAACTGAATTGCATTTTAAAAATAGAGGCACTTCCTTCAGGGTTTGTCAGAAAGTATCCTATATACAAAAGAATATTATTAGCTATTAATACTTAAGAAACATAACTTCAGTAAGGAAAACTTATGATTAACAAAATGTATATTTCATTAAATAAACAAAAAGTTGCAATGAGCTAAACATAATTATATACAATATGGCAGCAATATATTGTATAGAACAGATGATCAGTTTACAAAATGAGAAAGTAAAATGTTCAAAATATGAACTCCTGTAATAAATATTTCCATAACGATACAATTAAGCTGCACTCACACTCAATGGAAAGGTCTCAAGAATGAAACATTTTGACTGTTTTGCACTGATGGTCAAAAATTTAGAAGACTGTCAAACCACAGAAATAATGTATTAATTAAAGTTTCTTTGCCATCTTCTGACATCACTATAGCTAGCTGTTGTTTAGATTTTCTATAGTAATGACTGAAATATAAAGTATTCTAAAAGAAAATTCTAGACCTTTGTGCCTAATGCACGCAGGGGTTCCAGGTTCTTTAAAACATAAAGGTCTTAGTTGACACCATAGAAGCTCATCATAAACATATGCATAACTGTAATTCATGAAAATCTCTTCAGGAGAATGCAAGTGATCAATGACTAGTCAAATCAGGGATCACAGAGGGAAAAATTATTTTGTGAACCAAGAAGGTTCCAGGTCACCTATGATTTTGTATTTGCAGTCCTGTTTTCTTCACACACACACACAAAAAGGAGCCCTTCCTTTTCACCCTCTGATAAATTTGAGTGTCTGAACTTCCTGGCACCTGAAGGGAAGAAAAAAGGATCCAAATCACGCATTCTTTAAGACCAAGTAAAGCTCCACTCCTTCCTTGAAAATGAATTCATCAACCCTCATGTGGCTCTCATGTACTGTGCTTTGCCATAAATGTCTCAAATCCATTTTCGATACTGCGGAACTGCATATTTTATGAAAGATGTGACAACTTCACACATCTGAGATTAGAATTTGGCTGATTGTCCTTTCAAATGCTAACTAAAAAAACAGGTTGATTGCGATAGCACTTTGTCAAAGATACCCAATGGGATCCATATTTTACAAATGAAACTAGAGCAAACACCCCATATGCAATGTCTAAATATATAAATTAGTTCTTCAGAAGTATCTTTCAGTAAACCACCATTAAAACTGCCATCTTAAATAGTTGTGTTAGAATCTTTTCATTGACATAATTGGCATTAAAAAAAAAAGTTCTATTGGTGTGATGTAAGTCTCTCTAATAGTACCAAACTTTGCATCTTAGATCATCCTTCTATATTTACGAATGACTCACTACCTAATAATGAAAAACCCAGAACTCATAAAACAACATCTAAAACATATAAAGTCTTTATCTAGTGTTGTTTTCCCCTTCATTAGTTCTCTACTGATTTATATAAATTATAGCACTAAATAAAATACACAATAAGTATAACTGAGGGCAAATTTATTTTGCATTTCAATAGACATTGAAGGAAAAAATTAACATAAGTGGAAGAGAAATAAGAGCATGGCAGTAAATTGTTATCATAAAATTCTCTGTATTGATACTATTTATTGAAATTAAATTCAAAATAAACTTTGTGTGTAACTTTTTGATAAATTGATGTTCACAGTTCATGTTTGTCTTTAACGACTTAACACAGGCTTGTAAGAACACGAAGAGTAGATTGATATTGAAAATCTCAGGAGCCAAACTTTCCCTGTTCAAGATGTGTCAAATTTTAGAATATCACTAGGAGACCTGCTATTTTTTCTGGAAAAGTTGTGATCTATCAGCAGTTATTCAAATAGTTTTGAAAGTGATCTTTACCTGATTGGATAATATAAATCTCAAAACGATAGAAAAACGATTGGGGAGGAGACATAAATCCTTCAGTGATCCCATGAATCATATAAAAGAGCCTTCAGCCTCTATGTATCCAGGGTAAATTTATACATTTTAGCACACTTTAATACAATGTGTGGACAGAGATGAATATTGCATTGAGGATTGATTTATACTAGTTTTTAAACATTTCTATAAAACTAATTTTATATTTTCTTGTAAATTAGTATCTCATACTTCTCTGGAATGGTCATTTAATGGAAAGCTTTCATTAATATTTAAACTATAAATGTATACAAAATATGGAAAGCTTACAGAACTCACCATTTTCTGAATAAAATTATGCCAATTTCTTTGCATTTAATATGTTCCTTCAAGAAGAAATAAACTTCAAGATATTTCTACCAGCAATAGATCTAGATATCAAGGACCATCTGACATTTATTAATTTATTATGAAAAGTAAATACAAAAGGAAAAACAGACTATTCCCTCTTCTGTATCAATTTAATTAATCAAGTAATTAGAAAGTATCAGGACAAAAAATATTAAAATAGAAACTATGTGTACATTTGTCCACATTGTGAAGTAGGTGGCTTTAGGCACTCCTGAAAGTCTCCATAGTTCTGTGGTGGAAGAACATGGACTGAAGATTACCAAGAAAGCAAGGCAGAGCAAGATGGCAGCTAAGATCCTCTAGTGATCTTCTATCCAAAGACGTACCAGTGAACAGCCATTCACAAACAATGCTACCTCCACAAAAGGTGAGGAAATCAAATGATGGACCATAGTGCCTGCTTTGAACATAACAATGTGGAAAGACTTACAAAAGAAGGCAAGAAGGAAAACAAGTTGTTCTTGTCATGCCTCCCCAACTCAAAGGACAGAGCCTGGAAATTATTCTGGCTTATGTGTGGAAGAGAGAAGTAAGTTCAGGCCTTAGACTTGTAACCTACCAAAATGAAGCCCAGCGCTGGGCAGGCCCACAAACACTACCCAGGCCCGTAACTCCAAACTAAGCACTTGAATTACCTTTGGGCAAGGGACTAAGCCACTACCATTCCCCCAAGCTTTTGTGACAGCAGGGAGCAGGACTTACCCTCTGGGGACCAGGGCAGGAGAACTAGCATAGGACTTACTACACAATCTCTGCATTATGGACATTTTCCTTATTTTTTTTGGTGGATAAAGATTCAAATTTTATTTTTATTTATTTATTTTTTTTTTTTTTTGTGGGTACCGAGGGGTTGACCTCAGGACCTCGCGCGCCAGCAGGCGCCCGTGCCGCTGAGCGATATCACCGGCCCCTTTTTCGTAAGTGGGTTCCGGGAGTCGAACTCGGGCCCTCGCGCTTGCCGGGCAGGCGCTTAAGCCACTGAGCCATCTCACTGGCCAAAGATACAAATTTTAAATTTGCATGGGAGAAAAAGCCAGGAGTAGACAAAACAATCTTGAGCAAAGAGAACACAGCAGGAGGCATTTTACTACCTGACTTCAAGATATACTGCCAAGTGGTAGTGCTCAGAATAGCATGATATTGACAAAAATACAGATACATAAACAATGGGGAAGAATAGAGAGTCTAGAAGTAAACTCATGCATCTACAGCCAACTAATTTTTAACAAAGGTGCTAACAACACTCCGGAGAAGGGTATTTGTTTCTGATAAATCATGCTAAAAAAACTGGGTATCCACATTCAGGAGAATGAAACAAAGCCCCTTTTTTTCACCAGTTACAAAATTCAGCTCAATATATATGAAAAACTTAAACATAAGACCTAAAGCTATTAACCTAATGGAAGAAAACAGAGAAATGCTTCAGGACATTGGAATAGGCAATGATTTTTTGAACAAGAAAGTATGGAAATAAGATTGAAAATGAACAAATGGGATTAATTCTAATAAAAATCTTCTGTATAGCAAAGGAAGCCATCCACAGAGACATCCTATAAAATGGGAAAGAATATTTGAAAACTGTACACCTTGATAGTTGATTACCAGAATATGAAGAACCCTGAAAACTAAAACAAAACAACAAAATTAAAAGTCAGGCAACAGATCTAAACAGACATTTCTCAAAAATAAACAAAAAAAAATCTATAAATTGTCAACTGGTAACATGAAAATGATCAACATCACTAATTATCAAGAAAATGCAAATCAAAACCACAATAAGGTATCACATCATTCTAGTAAGAATAGCTATGATCGAAAAGACTAAAGACAACAAGTACTGTGGAGGAAGTGAAGAAAAGGGAATGCTTGCACAGTGTTGGTAGGAATGTAAATTAGTACAGCCTTTGTAGAAAATAGTATGGGAGGCCCTCAAAAAATGAAAACTAGAACTACTATATGATCCAGAAATCCCACTACTGGGTATATATCTACAGGATATGAGATAGCTATGTCTGACAAACATCTGCACTATTAACAATAACAAAAAAATGGAAACAAACTAAGTGTCCATCAACTGATGAATGAATAACAAAAGTATAGCAGATAAATACAATGAAATAATATTCAGCCATAGAAAAGAATGAAATGGATGGATAGATGGAAATGGAGATTATTACATTAAAAAAAAAATAAGCCTGACACAGAATGGCAAGTACTGCATGATCCCACTCACATGTGGAATTTTAACATTTGATCTTAGAGAAGTTGAGAGTAGAATGGTAGTTACCACAGGCTGGGGAGAATATGAGAGGGATGGAGAGGGTAAAGAGACGTTGATCAGTGGTTACTAAGTTATAGTTAGATAGGAGCAAGTAGTTCTGCTGTGGGGTAGCACAGTAGGATGATGACAGATAAAAATAATGGACTGCACACCTCAAAAGCTAGAAGAAAGGATCTTGAAAGTTTTTAACGTAAGAAAATAATAAATGTTGGAAGAGATAAATATGTTTAACCTGGTTTTAACATTATGCAATGTATACATGGATTGGACCATTACATTGTACCTCGATAATAAAGACAATCTTTAGGTATTTAAGTATCAGTTAAATTTTTTAAAAAATTTAAAAACATTACTGAGTCTTAGAAACAAATAAATAATGAGGACTTCAGTAAAACACACTATGAGCAACTTCTATAATCCCCTATGAACCCATGTTGGGTTAGAAAACTACCATGTTATGATGGAGTAGCTGCTGTCTGTGCCCATCCTGTCCTGTTGTCACTCACTATGTCACACCAAAGTCACCTTAATATACATACCTGTTGCTTCCTGCCTGTGGCTTTTGTCTAGCTATGGACTATGCCTGGCCTGTGTGGAGGACAAGCCACAGGACATGATGAGCGCAATCACCTACAAATGATAAAAGGAAGGGGTGGGTGTGTACCCCAGCTTCCTCATTTCTTTGTTGGGATAACTGAGCAGTTCTCCCCATCTCCCAAGTTTGTGTAGCACCATTCAGCTCCAATTGCCTGTGGAGGTAAACATTTTGATAAGGGTACATTATTGCTTGACTTTGTTGCTTTTTCCCTACCTACCTTCCCCATTTCCTACTGGTGCCTCCAGAGATCACCTCCCAAATAAACTTCTTATGAAGGTTCCTTGTCTTTGGGTTGCCTTCTGGGGAATACCAAAGCCTGATAACTCTGGAATGAATGAAAAACCTTTATATGCGGTTGGTTAAGTGAGACTGGTAATGGGAGAAGAAAAGCAACTTGCTGATTTATAAGTATTAATAGAATATGTAAAGAACACTACACTGCTAGTAATTATGGTAGGGTTTCTTGACGATGCTATTGACATTTTGGCTTTGTTATAGACACTGTCCTATGCATTGTAGGATATTTAACAACATCTCTGATTTCTACCCAGTAGCTCCCTCTCTTCTGTTATAACAACCAAAAATTTCTCTAGACATTTTCAAATGTCTGGGGAGAAAGGACAAAATCATCTCCCACTAAGAACTACTGGGTTACAAGAATGACTTCATTTAATGCATACAATTAAATTCATTCATTCAACGACCATGTAGAGTGTATACATCAATAGATCCTGATTTTATAGAGTTGGTTTTCTAGAGGGAAATAAAACAATTATCTCACAGTGAGAAATTGTCTTTAATTTTGAAGTATTTTCCA
The DNA here is from genome assembly GCA_028451465.1 of Erethizon dorsatum. Classification (NCBI taxonomy): domain Eukaryota; kingdom Metazoa; phylum Chordata; class Mammalia; order Rodentia; family Erethizontidae; genus Erethizon; species Erethizon dorsatum. The sequence continues at coordinate 52,853,326 of CM051825.1, read as the reverse complement.
ATTGAGGCTATAGAGTGAACAATTTCTTTCACCCCCCAAATTATAACTATTTCAAAAGTATGAGTGCATGTCTGCAAACTGCATATGATTTTAATTCTGATGAAACAAATAACTGCTATTTTTCACAGTATAATTGCTGCATGGTGGTAGTAAAGGATGAGCTATCTGCCCTTAGTTCTTTCTTCATTCCTTCTGTGCTGAAATATGGTGGGAGACTGAGTGCATTTTGTTTTAACAACTGCAGTTTTATTCTTTCTTTCTTTGCATGTACTTTACCCATAGTTTCCACCTACCTTCTCTCTAAAAGTTTTATTAAAGTGCATACACAGTACTGTTGAACAAATTTAAATGATTATAATGATTATAATAGCAGCAAAAACATTATGAAGCATTGAAAGATTGATTTTTCTATATTTTTAGACAAGTCTGTTTTGAATTTCTGAGTTTTTTTTTCCTTATAACTTCATGTAATTTCTTCCTTACAAATCATACTGAAATCTTCTTTACCATGTCCTGGTGTGACTGTTGGAGGAGGCACAGTTAGCTCCTGTGCTCACTAGCCCCATATGTGTGAAAGACCTCACTGACTGACATTCGGTACCTAACAGTTTCTTCTTATCCCATGGATCTGTGCATGGGACACAGAAAAAGTGGAAAATGCAGGGAAGCTCTCAGCCAGTGATGCACGCCAGCTGGAGAAGAATTTGTTATCATTGTTATCTAAACTCTCTCCCCCAAAGCTTATAGTACTGGAAGTTTGGTTGGCAACCCAAAATACAAATAAATAACAACATTAAAGATAGATAATAGGAAATAGGGAGATAGATTATTTTGCAAAAGTAAATGGGACAAGAAATGGAGGGGCAAAAGGAAAGGCAATGAAAAAGAATTAAGATGTGTTACGTACATATCCCAAGACCCCAAAAGCAATATAATCATTATGTACTGTAAACATGTGCCAATAAAAAAAAAATCAAAAAATAAAGGAAAACATGGTTGGCAGCTGATGAGCATTTGGGAACTGATTAGATATTGAGGGCTCCAATTTCATCCATAAATTAACTAATTGGTGAGATCGAAATTTTATGGTATTATTGGTAGTGATGGAAACAGGAATCAGGAACAATGGGTTGAAATGGATCATGGAGGCATGACCTGGGGGATTATATCTCGTTCCCAGCTCTTTTTTTTTTTTTTTTTCTTTTCTGGCTCTTTCTCTTTCTTTCTATGTCCTGGGCTGCCATGAGGTAAGCAACTTCGCTCCACCATACCCTTCTGTTATTATATTCTGCCCACCTCAGGCCTGCTGCAACAGAATCAACTGACCATGGACTGAACCTTCTGAAACCATGAACCAAAATAAATTTTCTCTCCTATAAGCTGTTATTCTCAGGTATCTCATCACAGCGATGGAAAGCTAACTAACAAAATACTATCTCAGCTTCAGAGACATTTTCCACACCCTTCCACAGTTTTCCAGAAGGATGGACCCACTGTGTAATCTGGTCATTGTTTTTCTTCCTTCTTTGTCTCATTTCTTCATGGTCCTAACAACATGTTACCAACAAAATATCATAATATATAATGTACTATAAGGACTCAGTATTCCGACTCAGATTTAAGGGCCAAAAGAAAGAAGGTAATCAGGTTTGAATGTTTACAATTAAGAATGAATGTTAGAAATTATTTGTAATACATAAAATATTGCCATTTTCCTAGGCACTACACAGGGTGAGGAGTTAAAAGAAGAAACTAGACTGGGCTATATATAATTATAATCTGTCTGCATAATTTCTCCATATTGATTTTCTTTTGGGGATCAGAGATCAGAGAAGGTTGTGTTAGAATAACATTAAGTCAAATTCTTTGTATTTTTGCCTTTTCTTTTTAATACTTACATACTTTTTTAAAATAATCATACTGTTCTTTTGAAAGTCTGAATTCTGATTATCAGTTCTTAGGAAAGCATGTTAAAAAAAAACATAATTTGTTCAGCAGGAGCATAATCCTTCTTATTCACATTCTGATCCAAGGAAAGCTACATTAGGAAATATTATCACATGGATAGTTCTAAAGATGAATCAAAGCTCCTGGTATATCTGCAGTCATTGCATTTCTGTAGAAATCCCCAGCTGACATTATGTTTAAAATGCTACCTACTATTCCAACATGCAAAAAATGTAAACTGGCTAGTTGTAGCAGATAACAACTGTAGATTATTGAAGTAATAGACTCTAAACCTTCAGGTCTTAAGTAAAGAAAAGCAAATGATATTTAAAATTTTGCTATTGAATGTTTTATCCAGGTTTCCAAACCCCATAACATATGCGATTTATACAGAGCTATTTTACTATTTTCAAGTTTATGTAAATAGAGTGGTGGGTGTAACACATCCTTATTACATAATTTTAAACCATTTTGTGCTCTTTTTAGCTGTATGAAAAGATAAAATGTGCATATGTTTGTGAGAAGTATGTTTTTAAGAAACACTGACTAAAAAAATAATTAAGCAGTTGGAAAGTAAATATTTCCAAGTATTTCTTCCACTAAAAATAAATGATTATATGAAAAAAGAATTATATGTACATTGTTTTGAGTTATAAATACAATCTCTAGATAAAAGAATGTTGCTTTAGAGTGACAGCATTTTCTACTTCTTGTTTACTTTTTCTCTTCTCAGAATGATGTTAAGTGCATGAACTAAAACATAGGATTACAAAGGACATAATTATTCTGAAATATAATTATCAAAAAATGAGTAGAACATATTTTAAATATAGTATGTAAAATTCTCTTTAATAACATATTAAAACAATATTTAATAGTGGCTTGAAGAAACAAGATTTCAAGGTATCTGCAAATTTTATAACATAATGCAAAAATGTCGATGAGCTCTGTTAGTAACAAAATCATAGGACTGATAACACTGCTGTGGTGTGTAGCCTACACTTACATGTAAAGGACATGTTGAAAATATGTACTTTTCTATATTTTACAACTCAGTTACACAAATTCTGAGTTCTATCAGGGACCCCTTGATAAGAATTCCTATTTAACAGTAACATTTAGATTGGTTGTTACTGTTAAAATGACTTTGAGAATCTTAATTTAAAAGAGGAATGACTAGAAAGTTTAAATGGTTCTATAAAATAACTTCATTTTCAAAATGAGGATTATTAGGAGCTGTGATAACAATTCAAATACCTACAGGAAATGTAAATTTTTTAAAAAGGCTAAATATAAAGGAATGGGATGATTATACTCTGCTAGAGAACACAAGCTCTTTCTGAAGGAAACTGCCCGTATAATTGTATGCATGTAAATATATGCTCATGGGGGTATATGTAGGTACATATGTGTGTATGTTATATACAGTGACAGAAATTTTGCACATTTTATATTTTGAAGGGTAATTAAACGTACTGTCTTTTGTCTCTCTGAATTCCAAGTTGCTATATGTAAACAAATACTGCTACCTCAGTTTCCCACTTTAAGAAAATAGAGGGGCCGGTGAGATGGCTCAGCAGCGTAAGCACCTGCCTTGCAAGCGCGAAGGCCCGAGTTCGACTCCCGGAACCCACATACGAAAAAGGGGCCGGTGATATAGCTCAGCGGCACGGGTGCCTGTTGGCGTGCGAGGTCCTGAGGTCGTCCCCCCGGTACCAACAAAAAAAAAAAAAGAAAATAGATGAACAATCTACATCACCTAGCTATCTAAAAGCCATGGGCATAGCAGCCGGTACTCCACTTGAAGCACAAGTCATTGCTGAGACCTTGTGCTCGAGGCTTTGTGTGGGCGAGACATATGTAGGAAAAAAGTCAAATTTAGCATAATATATCAACAAATGGTGAAACTTAATTTGCAAATGAAATCATACGATTAATCCCTGTGTCCTGAATTGTCTACATGCATTGTTCTTTATTCTCACAAGGAAGGTATTAGGTTTTGACACCAATATTAGATGCTGGGATGTTCATTAGACTAAAAAGGAGTTCAGTTAGGGAAATCTGAAAGTGACTATCAACACCAGCTAGGGCAAACATCATCAGAACATTTCTCTCATCTTGGCATAAACTGAAACTTCTAAAACCAATGCCAAGATGGGAATAATCTTTTAGTTAAAATGTTACTGTGCCCATCTTTGTTCATTCAACTTTTCTGAGAATCCTGTGGCCTCTGGTGATTTTGTTGAGGATCTTGTGGCTGTATAGGTAAATGCCCACTAGGGGCTTTTAAAATTGAAAGTGTTGGGCCGGTGAGATAGCTCAGTAGCATAAGCGCCTGCCTGGCAAGCGTGAGGTCCTGAGCTCGACTCCTGGAACCCACATACGAAAAAAGTGCCGGTGATATCACTCAGTGGCATGGGCACCTGCTGGTGCACGAGGTCCTGAGGTTGCACCCTGGTACCCACAAAAAAAAAATAAATAAATAAAAAATAAAATAAAATAAATTAAATAAAATTGAAAGTGTTAATCCATATTTGACAGAAGAAATACACCTATGATAAAATTTTTATTTGGAATGTTCTATTATTTAGTTAACCAAAACTTATTTCTTTGTTTTATTTTATTATTTCATTTTTGTGTTTTTTTAGTTTGAACAAAGAAGTCTTCACTCTAAGCTACATCACTCCCCTACCCCCTCTTTTAAAATATTGAGACAGGGTCTAGTTGTTAAGTTCCCCAGAGTGGGCTCAAACTTGTGATTCTCCTGCCTCAGACTCCCAGAGTACTGGTATTCAAAGCATGCACCACCATGCCTGACTAGAAAATAAAATTCTAAAATATATATGTAAACAGCAATACCAATTAAATAAAAATTAAAACCTCTAGTTCTTTCAATATAACACATTATTGAAATCTTTGATTTAAGTGTTCTCAACTCAAAAAACAGAAAGTATAAATATATAAGGTAATAAACACAATAATTACTTAGCCATTCCACATGCATGCAGATTTTAAAACAATATGCATATAATGAATACATAGAAATTTAGTTGTCAATTAAAAGTTAAAGGAAAAATTTGATGTTATTTTTACTTTTTTATACACATGGCTTTATATTGATAGAATTAAGATATCATTTCTTCTTTTTTTTTTTTTTGAAGGGGAAAGATGGATTTGTAAGAAGCAGGCAGTGAAACTCTCTAAAAGTTGCTGTTCGGCCACCAGAATATAGTGGCTGGGGGAGCACAACAAAGAGGGAAGTGGCTCCCCTGGACCCAGGAAAGTTCTGAAGCGCAGTTCAGGACTCACGGAGTGAGTGAAGAGTAATTTCAAAAAAGAAGGAGGACACCGCCGGTGCCTTCTCCCTGTGCTAGGAATCGCAGCAGGACAGAAGTTCAAATCTGCAGACACACGGTGACAGCCCACGCTCCCAGGGGCCGCCACAGAGGAATGAGAGACAGCCACAGTGCAGGGGAGCAATGAAAGACTGCGCTAGCTGGTAGTGAGTGCCTCACAGGCACAGCCATCCCACGCGAGAGAGCAATTGACCAGGTGCCATGGGGGGGGCAGTGAAACTCAGCCTGGCGCCAGAACACAGTGCTTGGAACTCAGCGCGGCAGCGCGGCTCTCAGGCCCGTGGAAAGTGCACTGACAGCGGCAGGTGAATGAGAATGGTCTCCACCAGAGAGTACAGGCTTCTGCTCACTGCCCCGCCAAAGGGCTGCTCCTGCCATGCTGGGATAGACCTGCACAGAACAGAACTCTGTCATCACACAGTGCCTGCCTACAGCAGGGTCAAAACCTGTAAGTGATTTTTTTTTTTTCCTCTCATTTGTTTTTTGTTCTGGTGAAGGGGTTTTTTTGTGGGGATTTTTTTGTTTGTTTGTTTGCTTATTTTGTTGTTTTTGTCTTCGTTTTTGTTTCTGTTTGTTTGCTCTTTCCTTCATTAGTCTATCTGGTTTTTATATGAGTGTGAACAGAGCCTCTAACCTCCTTGTGATTGTGGGTCTGATCTGTTCTTTCTTTTATCCATTCCCTATCTTTTTCCCACCAGTCCTCTGCACCAGTTTCCCAATGTTAGCAGGATCCCTCTTAGTCCTCCAGCCTTACATCTAATTCCTTCCTCTTCACCCAATTCTCTATTTCCTCCTTAACTCATTTTAAATTTAAACTCCTGAGGGAAAAATTGACATATTAAAGTCTTATATACTGCATATAATTTTTCTGGTGTGTTTTAGATTTTGTTATATAACCGCAACTCTACTTTATATGGTTAAAAGTGGCAAATAACTGGTTAGATCAGTCTGTCATTTTCTAGGCTGTGTTTGATACTTTAGGTACCATTTTAGCCAAAAGTGACATAATTGTTCTAAACAGCTTTTCCTCCTGGTATTCCATGACTGAGATTGACTAAGGGTCACAGAAAATACAGTGGCACAGTACCAAAGAACGAAGGACTGGGCCAAACAGGCAGCAACTTCTCATACCCAACAAATTGAAGAGGTAGGATCTTGCAGCAGGCTCAAAACCCAAAAACATAAGCTACACCTGAAAGATACCACAGAGAAATAGTCATCTCCTAAGGATTTTAAACACTAGCAATAAAGCAACCTACCATAGGTAATTTATAAAAATCACCCCAGGAATTAAACTAAAGAAAGAAAAGAAATGAGAGGACACTTAAACAACATGCAACCCCACACATCCAGTTCACCAAAGACAAACCCAGGGGGCAATGATGTGGTACAATCCGAAAGCCATCCACCTGGCATCTCTGAAGTGGTAACAACAAAGCAACTGAATGAGGCTCTGGAAAAATTTAAATCAGAAATAATTTCACAGATAACTGCAAAGATAATGTCCACAATGAAGACCATGCTTAAGGACACTAGAGCAGATACAGACAAAAAAACAGATAAGCTTAAGAAAATTATGGAAACCATGAATGCTCAGCATAGGAAAGAAATGGAATCCATAAGGCAGATTCAAGCAGATATCCAGGAGAGCAAAAATTCCATTGAAAGTATTTGTAGCAGATTAAGCCAGTGTGAGGACAGGATCTCAGATATAGAGGACAGGCTTGCGATTAGTGATCATGAAAAGAAAGAATTCTCAAAAGTAGCAAGGGACCATGAAAAATCAATCCAGCAGCTGCTAGATGACACAAAGAAAAATAACTTAAGATTAATTGGAATTAATGAAAAAGCAGGAGATAGCATAAATGACATCAGAACCCTGTTCACAGACATTATCACAGAGAAATACCCTGGTAGAGAAAAAGAATTTGATCTTCATATAAATGAGGCTTATAGATCTCCAACTAGCCACAATCAAAAAAAAAGTCTTCAGCCAGACATATCATAGTCAAGATCCCAGAAATTCAACAGAAGAGCAGAATCTTAAAAGCTGTTAGGGAAAAGAGATAAATCACCTATAAAGGAAAGCCCATCAGAATCACACCTGATTTTCAGCACCCTCAAGTCAAGAAGAGCTTGGAATGATGTATTTCAAGCTCTAAAGGAAAATAACTTTCAACCCAGATTGATCTACCCCACAAAACTATCTTTCAAAATTGATGGAGAAATAAAATACTTCCATGACAAAGAACATCGAAGAAAATTTATGACCACCAAACCAGCACTCCAAAATGTTCTGAAGGACCTTCTAGAAAGAGATAACAAGGACTACAACTCCAGGAACCCCAACAGAAGGAATCCACCAGGCAGGGTAGATAATTAAACAGAGGGAGGGGGGAAAAAAGAGGTGGAACCAACAACAGGAAAATAACATGACAAGTCAATACATATCAGTTTTAACCATCAATGTTAATGGTCTCAATTCACCAATTAAAAGGCACAGACTGGCAAAATGAATCAAGAAGCAAGATCCAACAATATGCTGTATACAAGAAATGCATTTAATTCAGAAAGAAATTCATAGACTGAAAGTCAAAGGATGGAAAACAATACTCCATGCAACAGGAACCCAGAAAAAAAGCAGGGGTAGCTATTCTTTTTGCAGACAAAGTGAATTTCAAGCCAAGACTGATTCAGAGAGATAAAGATGGTCATTACATCCTTGTAAAGGGAACAATCCAAGAGGAAGAGATAACAATCATAAATATATATGCAACAAATACCAGTGCACTCAACTCAAACAAGTATTAAAGGACATGAAAAATCAAGTAAGCACTAATACAATTATACTGGGGAATCTCAATACTCCACTGTCACAAAAAGACAGATCAACTAGACAAAAAATCAATAATGAAATATTAGAACTGAACCAAACTTCTGAACAAATGGACTTAGTAGATGTCTACAGAGTGTTCTACCCCACAACATCACAATACACATTCTTCTCAGCTGCACAAGGGACGTTCTCCAAAATAAACCACATACTAGCTCATAAAACCTGCTTAAGTAAATGCAAAGGAACTGAAATTATCCCATGCATATTATCAGACCATAGTGCAATGAAATTGGAAATCAATGGCAAAAGAAATCAAAAAAACTTCCTAAACACATGGAAATTAAACAGCACCCTCCTGAACAACCAATGGGTCACAGATGAAATTAAAGAAGAAATTAGACAGTTTCTACAACTGAATGATAATGACAGTACAACATACCAGAACTTATGGGATACAATGAAAGCAGTCCTAAGAGGGAAATTTATAGCATTAAACACCTATATTAGGAAAATAGAGCAAGCACAAATAAACAACTTAATGGTGAACCTCAAACTTCCAGAAAAAAGAAGAGCAGGCTAATCCAAAATCTCGTACAAGGGAGGAAATTATAAAGATCAGAGCAGAAATTAATGTATTGGAGACTAAAAAAACAATACAAAGAATCAATGAATCAAAGAGTTGGTTCTTTGAAAGAATAAAGAACATTGATAAACCCTTATCCAACCTTATTAAAAAAAGAAAAGAAAAGACTCAAATCCATGCAATTGAAAATGAAAAGGGTGATATCACAATGGACCCTGCAGAAATCCAGAAGATCATCTATACCTATTTTGAAAATTTATATTCTAATAAGATGGAAAATGCAGAAGAAATGGACAGATTCCTAGATATGTATGTACCAAAGCTGAATCAAGAAGATACAAAAAACCTAAATAAACCAATATCAACCAATGAAATCGAAGACGTAATTAAAAACCTCCCAACAAAGAAAAACCCAGGCCCTGATGGATTCACTGCTGAATTCTAAAAGAAATTTAGAGAAGACCTAACACCACTACTTCTCAAACTTTTTAATGAAATCGAAAGGGAAGCAATACTCCCAAATTCATTCAAGAAGCAAGCATTACCCTGATAGCAAAACCAGAGAAGGACCCAACTAAAAAAGAGAACTACAGGCCAATCTCCCTAATGAACATAGATGCAAAAATCCTCAATAAGTTACTGGCAAACCGAATCCAGCAAATCATCAAGAAGATTATACACCATGACCAAGTTGGATTCATCCCAGGGATCCAGGGATGGCTCAATATACATAAATCAATAAATGTAATACACCATATTAACAGAATCAAAGACAAAAGTCATATGATTATCTCAATAGATGCAGAAAAAGCTTTTGACAAAGTCCAGCACCTATTTATGATAAAAACCCTACAGAAAATTGGAATAGATGGTCTTTATCTCAATCTGATAAAAGCTATCTATGACAAATCAACAGCCAATATCATACTAAATGGACAAAAACTGAAATCTCTCTCTCTAAAATCAGAAATAAGACAAGGATGTCCACTGTCCCCACTCTTATTCAACATAGTCCTGGAAATTTTAGGCAGAGCAATTAGACAAGAGAAAGAAATAAAAGGAATAATGATTGGAAAGGAAGAAGTTAAATTATCATTATTTGCAGATGACATGATACTCTACATAGAAGACCCCAAAAACTCCACTAAAAAATTGTTCGATTTAATAAGCAAATTCAGTAGTGTAGCTGGATACGAAGTCAGTTCTCAAAAATCAATAGCATTTCTGTACACAAATAACAAACTTACCGAAAGAGAAATTAGGGAAACAATACCTTTTACAATAACATCCAAAAAAATGAAATACCTAGGAATCAACCTCACAAAGGATGAAAAAGACCTATACACTGAAAACTACAGTACTCTGAAAAAGATGATTGAAGAGGATATCAGAAAATGGAAAGATATCCCTTGCTCCTGGATAGGAAGAACCAATATAGTGAAAATGGCCATACTTCCCAAATTGTTATACAGATTTAATACAATTCCAATCAAACTTCCAACAGCCTATCTCACAGAATTAGAGAAAACAATCCTAAAATTCATTTGGAATCAGAAGAGACCTAGAATAGCAAAGGCAATTCTGGGCAACAAAGGCAAGGCAGGGGGCATCACAATCCCCGACTTGAAATTATACTATAAAGCTACTGTGATAAAAACAGTGTGGTACTGGCAGAAAAACAGACCTGAAGGTCAGTGGAACAGATTAGAAGATGCTGAAACAACTCCAGACATACTAAGCCACCTTATATTTGACAAAGGTGCCCAACACATTCACTGGAAGAAAGATAGCCTCTTTAATAAATGGTGCTAGAAAAACTGGCTCTGCACATGCCGAAGATTAAAACTAGACCCATATCTTTCACCATGCACTAAACTAAATTCAAAATGGATCAGAGATCTAAATATTAAAACAGAAACATTAAATCTGCTGGAAGGTAGGATAGGTAAAACCCTTGAAGACATTGGTGTAGGCAAAGCCTTTATGACTAAAACCTCAACCACATAGGAACTATCACAAAGCATCAACAACTGGGATCTCATCTTATTAAAAAGCTTTTGCACAGCAAAAGAAACCACCAACAGAGTGAAGAGACAACCCACAACCTGGGAAAAACTGTTTGCCAGCTGTTCCTCACACAAAGGATTACTATCGAGGACATACAAAGAACTCAAAAAAATCAAACCTCCCAAATTTAAAGACCCAATACAAAAATGGGCATCTGAGATAAATACACATTTCTCAAATGAAGAAATACAAATGGCAAATAAATATACAAAAAATGTGCAACATCACTAGTCATTTGAGAGGTGCAAATTAAAACAACACTGAGATTCCATCTCACCCCAGAAAGAATGGCTATTATCAAGAAATCAACTCATAACAAATGCTGGAGGGGCTGTGGGGAGAAAGGAACACTTCTCCACTGTTGGTGGGAGTGTCGACTGGTACAGCCACTGTGGAAATCAGTGTGGAGATTCCTCAAAAAACTAGGATTGGAAGTCACATTTGACCCAGCTATTCCCCTTCTGGGTATGTTCCCAGAAGAATTAAAAACATCGTACCACAGTGACATATGTGCACCCATGTTTATAGCAGCACAATTTGTAATAGTCAGATCTTGGAAGCAACCCAAATGCCCATCAACCGAGGAATGGATAAGAAAGATGTGGTATTTTTATTCAATGGAGTACTATTCAGCCATAAAGAAGGATAAACTGGAGACTTTTATAGGCAAATGGATGCAACTTGAGAAAATACTCAGAAGTGAAATAAACCGGACGCACATGTGTAAACATCCTATTGTCTCCCTAGTGTGAGAAACTGAAAGAGTAAATAAGATCCAAAATGTACAATAGATATGGTGAATCAGAAAGAAACTGGTCAAAAGGAAAGAGAGACTGGGATGGGGGAATGGGGAAAAGAAAGAAGGGAAAAGAAAAAAATTGTACTTATATATAAGTTGGTTAAGATAGGTACACTACTAATTTTTCTTATTCATTGAAGAGAAAGTTTTGTGCCAGTAATGTTTGGACAATTGAATGCTGATATCTTGTACCCTCAGTAACTTATTTATTTATTTATTTATATTATTTTTTGTGTGTGTGGTACCAGGGGTCGACCTAAGGACCTCGCGCTTGCCAAGCAGGTTCTTACGCCACTGAGCCATCTCACTGGCCCATGAGTAACTAATTTAAAGATAACAATACGTAATGTATTAACCACTGTTACCCTCCTATTGTGTTGTTTTGAAATTTTGTTCTTTTTTTTGTTTGTTTTTTCTTCTCTTTAAAATAAAAAAGATATCATTTCTAATTCTTCCTTGATATTATATAACCTTTCCAAATTTTTCTACTTCCTAATAAATAAATTAATAATATACTCTCCCACTGTAATTTACATCAAAACTTAATGATATATATTTTATTCATGTAATAACCTTTAGGAAAAAAAACAAAATATAAGTTAACATTTATAAAGAAATCCCTGGAAAGTGTTAAATTTAATATAGAAAGTGTGCTCATTGTTGCACGTTATAATTTTTTCATTTATTTATATATTTCTCACCTTTGACAAAGAACGTATATTACAAAATAAAAATTGCACTTGTACATTTAAAAATTTGTTATAATTTCTCACATTTTCTCAATCTATCTGTTAAAAAAATCATAGCTTTATTTTCTGCTTGAAGAAAAATAAAGTAGATAAGGGGCTGGGGAGCTGGGCAGGGACAGAGGCACTGAGATGGTAGAAAAGGCATTAAAACTCCTCTGTAACAAGGTAACATTTGAGCAGAGACGAAGGAGCAGCGTAGATGCCCCTGAGGAGTGGCACTGGAAACATTTCCAGGCCAGGGAAGGTGAGATAACAGACAGGCAGTGGGTTTCTGCTAAGATTTATAAACACCTACTATGTGCACTAGCTGTGCTTTGCATTGCTGGGGAAAGTGCCAAGCAACTGCAAAGCATGATTTCTCCCCAAATGAATCTGGAGTAAGAGTCTGTATGTCACCCATAATTTTCGTTTTAAAACTAATTTCTATTTCCCTCCACAGTAATATGATAAAAGACTGTATACCTATAAAATTGCTTCTGACAAACCCTTCAGATTCTACAACATCAAAAGGGTGGTGATATAGAAGAGTTAAGATTTGTGAAATTCTCTTTATAAATACTATTTTGATCATATTTTAAAATATTTAAATTTTTTTTTAATAAGTACCCTGGAGTTTTGCATTATAATGCCATGGAGCACCAGCCTCTTCACTTGTGTGACATTTTCTTTTTTTTTTTTTTTTTTTTTTTTTTTTGTGGGTACCGGGGGGTCGACCTCAGGACCTCGTGCGCCAACAGGCACCCGTGCCACTGAGCGATATCACCGGCCCCTTTTTCGTATGTGGGATCCGGGAGTCGAACTCGGGCCCTTGCGCTTGCAAGGCAGGCGCTTACGCCGCTGAGCCATCTCACCGGCCCGACATTTTCAATTATGTTCCAGCTTTACTTCTGCCCCAACTGCAAAGTTACTGGGACATCTGTTAGATGGAATGTTTAGTTGATTAAAATGTGGGATATTATGGAGAGTGCAATAGTATAATACCAAATGATCAATATTCACACCAGTCATGAAAAAAATTGCCTAGTTACTGAACCAAAGAGAACATGAGAATGAAAGTAGTGATTATAGGATTTGCAAATAGTTGCACTCAGATAAACAGATGGAATTAAAAGATCAAAGACCATATTTTGCAAAAGCAGTGGGTATGGTTCAGACCCCTTCAAGTGAGTCACCTGATACTCTCGGGTATGTCCCCAAAACAAAATAATTGAGAACCAGTGGGCAGTCATATGATAAGCTCACCAAATAAAATCTTCACAGTCATATTCTGCAAAACTTCAAGTATTTGATGGAAATAAGTTTAGGAAACACAGTTGTAAATAAACGTTTCCTCTGCCCTCACAAGGCTAATAATCTTGTGAGAATATACAGTAATAAAAACATTACTGTTGAATGACTACTTTGGTAGCATGTATAATAAAATTCAAATGATACAGGTATTAGCATGGCCCCCATTGGGCATGGCATGCAGATTCATGAAGTGTTCTATAGGTTTTCTTTTACAGGAGGAAAGGTTTAATTTAGCTCACACTTTGGAGGAACTCAGTCCACAGTCTGCTGGCTGCAAGGCAGGAACATCTTGGCAGAAGGGTGTGGTAGAGCAAAGCTGCTTAATTCTCAGTGGCTAGGGGCCAGATCAAGGGAACAGTGTCAGAGAGAACTGGTTGAGGGACCGGATATAGGTCCTGAGGCCATGCCTTCATGACCCACCCAGACACATTCAGGAATGTACCTTACTAATCTACTAGGCAATTCTTTTTTTTTTTTTTTTTTGTGGGTACTGGGGGTCAACCTCAGGACCTTGTGCACCAGCAGGCATCTGTGCCACTGAGCAATATCACTGGCCCTTTTCTTCCTATGTGAGTACCAGGAGTCAAACTCAGGACCTTGTGCTTGCCAGGCAGGCGCTTATGCCACTGAGCTATCTCACCAGCCAGGCAATTCTTATCTCAATTAAATTCACATATCAGGATTAATGATTGGTACAGGCTTTATATCTTCAAAAGTTTGGTTTCTACCAATTCCCCTGTTCTACATTCTTCATATTGATATTATCCTAAGTCATTCATGCTCATATTTCAGAATGTTTGTTCTACCATTTTCCTTGGCTATAACAAAATACTTGGGGCTGGATATTTTGTAAAGAAAAGAAATTTATTTAGCTCATAGTTTTGGAGATGGAAAGTCCAAGATTGGAGGATCCCATTTCTTTGGCCTATGGTGTCGTCCCAGAGGCAGATGGCACCATGGTGGGAACATGTTTGAAAGGAATCACATGGCAAGACAGGCAGCCAGAGAGCAGACATGATTACCCGGCATTAAGCTCAGCCTCACAAAATTTTTATCACTTTCCAACACCAACCCACTGGGGAGCAAGCTTCAAACACATGAACCCTTGGGGGACACACACAAACCGTACCCAAACCAATGTGACTGTCAACAGGTGTCTATGACTTTAATGTTCACATAGGTATATGTCACAACCACCACTTGGAGGAAATAGAATACTTGGAGCAGTTCAAGAAAACTCCCTGGTGTTATTCCCTTGCAATCACACACTGCCTCTAGCCCAAACTATTGGCAAATGCTGTATCTATAATGGGTGATAGAAAAATACAGTGAATGTTTAAATTTTTAAAAATCCATGATAGTAAAAGGCACACTGTCGCTAATTCCCATGAAGAAACTCTGCTGTTTTGAACACACTTAACATGTCATTCTTGCCACTTTCTGAAGCAGTTCTGGAAGTCTTCTTTCATGTCTTTATGAAATGTAATCCAAAATAAAATGAAGGCTACAGATCAGTACCAACCAATGGAAAGGCAAACTTACAAAAATATTTTGGAGTGTTTTCATCCACCTCATTCATCAGATACAGTGAGATTTCTGGCTCTTCCCCAAAGTCAAAGTGACCATGAAAGTTAAATATTTTGAATCAGTTCAGGACATTGGGGAAGCCAGGACAGCACACTGAAAAACACTCATGAAAAAGAACTTCCAGAACTGTTTTTAGAAAGCAGCAAGAGTGATGAGATAAGTGTGTTTGAAGCAAGGTGGAGTATTTTGAGTGGGATTAATGGTAGTATGTCTTTCACTGTGGTAAATTTCTTAATTTAAGCACACAATATTTTTCAATCACACCTCATACTCTACAATATAGTTTTGTCATTTGGCAAAAACTCATATAAATAAAATACAATATGCAACTGATTAGTTTCAGATAGCTGCTACAACAAATTACCACAAACTTCATGGCTTAAAACAATACAAATTTTATTATCTATCAGTTTGGGAAGTCAAAAGTCCAAATTCAGTCCCACTGGGCTGAAATCAAGGTGTCACCAGGGCTGTATTTCCTTTGGATAGTCTAGGGGAGAATCCATTTCTTGCTATATCCGGATTGTAGAGGCTGCCTGCATTCTTCAGCTCCAAAGACATGTACTTTAGGCTCTTTGATATTGTTCCACAGGTCCCTAAGGTTCAGTCTTAAAAAAAAAAAACTTTATGATTTATTCTTTGTTGCTCAATTTGAATCATTTCTATTGCTTTATTTTAAATTTTAATGATTCTTTTCTGTCAATTATATTCTGCCGTGGAGCCTATTTTCTCTTACATTTTCCAGTTCTAAAATTTCAATTTAGTTCTTTATATTGTCTATTTCTTTGCCAAAACTTTCATTCCATTTGTTTTGAAAGTATTAGCCCTTAACTATTGGAATTTTAAAGTCTTTGACAGATAATTCCAACATGTATAGCATGTTGCTAGTAACACATTTATTTTATTTTCCCAAATGTGTTAAATTTTTTCATCTGCTATATAGTATTGGACTATATTATGGAAATTTTGAATATTAAGGGACTTAGTGTTGTGTAAATCCTATAGAAAATGTTTATAGTTTAATTTTATTGGGTGAGAACCCTAGTTAGGTGTATATTTGGATCTGCCTTTTATGGGCACTACAAAGTAGTCAGTCTGGGGTCTAAGTAGTAGTCTATTAATTAGTTAATATCTCAAAGTCTATGTATGTTATTTAGGGCCAAATGTAGGCCTTCTTAGAATATAGGAGTCCATGAACAAGTTTAAGACATCTCTGGCCCAGGTTCTTCCCTCTTGGCTATCTCTCTATTTCTTTCAAACATTCAAATGACAGCCTTACAGTCAGCTGCTTTTGGTAGGAAATACAGCTTGAAGCGTCTTTACTCTAGCTTATGAAGAACCACTGGGAAGTTTCATTTTAATCTGCAGGCAGGACACTCATTCTAAATATAACAGAAATTGTCCCATGGGATTTGATTTGAAAGATAGCATTCACACATATATATCTTTTATTACTAATATCTAGAGACACTTTATTTAAATTAAAATTTCTCCACCAGTAAGCATCTTGTCTCAAAATACGCAGTCTTTTAAAAGGCAATGCAAAATTCTAATGTAATATTAGTCAGTGATATTTTAATAAGACTTATTTTATTGATTCTTTCTTCTTTATAATTAGGTGAAAAGTGGGGCATTGAACAAATTATGAATAAATAACAACCCAATATGCAAAAGACATAATGTTCCTATTCCCTCTACTTATTGCCTGCCATAATCTTTAGATGGCATTTATTAATTGTCTATTTCACTTGAGATAATTATAGTTGAAAATAAAATATCTTTATGAAAAAGATATTTCTATCAACAGAACCAACCTAAATCCAATCACCACACTAAGGAACTTGGAGCGATTGTTAGACTCTATTTACACCTTATTTAAATTCACAAAAGTAATCGTAAGCCCAGGATTTTTGGTAGATGTTCCCTGATGGTGCTCAGTTGGAGCTTATGTTTACAGACCTGGAGAACTGACCATCTCAGTAAATGCAGTCCAGTCACCAGCAAATAGTCAATCCAATTACCTTAGACCTAAGAAGTTTAAATTAAGCCTCTCCTAATTGGAAGAAGATTTCAATTGCTAATAGGATAATTGCATCTGATTTCAAAGTACAGCCTGTGGTTTTTTTTTTAAGAACTCATTTTTGAAAATAGAACCATCCTCAGGAGAACAACTATGAAAAGAACACAAGAGAGTATTCTCTCATCCTCCTGATTACTGCCGTATATCACACTGATATAATTAATAATAAACAGACTGTCCTCCTTCTTTTGTGTACTTGCATGTGTTCCCAAATTGTCTTACTGTATTATGATTATATTAGCAATTAGTAAAGAAGGAATTAGCACCACATCTTATTACCGTCAACCTATTAATTTACATTGAGAATTCCCTCTGCACTTTGCAATTGTTCTCTTCCGTGTTGAGCCATCCGAGATTTCAGAGAGAGCTCTCCTTATCAAATTAATTCTGAAAGAAGTAAGCTATTGCCCTTCCCATTTTTTCCAGGAGAGACCTACTAACAGGTGTTCTTTTATGTTCTACACAAATCTTTGTTATCCACTTCGGGGAAGTAAATGATTTACATGCTTTGTATGATGCAAATGAAGGGTGAGTTTGGGAAAAAAATGGTGTCATAGGTTCTTGTGTTTACTTTCTTCATCTTTTAAATTTTAGTAGAGTAGTCTTTCCTTAGCTCATATTTAGGAATTCTCTCCATCTCTTTAAAGAAGATCATTTTCTCCTCCATAAATTAAATGTAAAATTGCTGTTGAACATTTTCTGTTGGTCAATATCCATTTAGTATTGTTTTCTTGATCAGCAAATATAATGCCTGGCAAAGCTGTGTCTTTGTGTGAATGCTTATGAATTGTGTGTTTATACTGAAAATAATTTTGTTTTAAAAGGTATCGTTTTATAAGATTAATTTATTTTCAAGGTAAAAATTTATATATTTTTAGAAATCCTATTTCAATATAAACTAGGATATAGTACAAAACAGAAAGTTTCACAAGAAAATTTTTACATTCGCTTTTAACTGCATTCATATTTTGAACAAAATATCAATATAAAAATTATTTTCTGATCTGGTTGGAATGTTCTCACTAGTCTATGAGATGTATCAGCTATTTCAGATAAGTATAATTGCAAAATCTTCATAACAGATCAGCTATTGCTCTGAAAATTTTTTGTGCTCTACAAATATACTGGTGTCAAAATGTTAACATATGTTTATTTTAATAAGTACAATTCTCTAACAGTAATCTTCCTAAAGAATAAAGCAGCTATTCTGAATCTTGTGGTTTGTGACTAACAATGTAAAATGAGCTATCACATCATGGCTGCAGTAACAAATCTGTAGTGTTCAGTAACTTATTTTGCCCCCTTTGTTTAAGTCAACACTTTACCACCTAACTTTTGAAGATAATTAAGAATAGTTTTGTGACCTTTTATGGAACTGCTTTGCAATATAGACAAATCTAAAAGATCAACCAGGCCATATAAAATGATTCGTTCCCTCGACAAGTATTTATTGGGCTCCTATAGCATCCCAGGCACTGATCTAAACTGACTAAAGTCTATCAGGGTCCCCTAAAGGCAAATATTCCTATCCTGATGAATGTTACACTTTAGGATGTGCATTTTTAAAATACACAATAACTATAATAATTAAATCTCTGACATATAAGATAATAAGTACAGTAGAGAATAGGAAAAGGGTAAAAGAAACCAGTAGTGTATGGTTGGAGTGGGAGCAGATTTTAGCACTAAACAGATGGTGAAGGTGGACAGTGGGGACAAACCAGACAGAAGTAAAGGTGTCAGCCACATGTAATCAAGGCCAGAGCATTCTGGGCAGAAAGAATGCTTGGGGAAGATCTAAAGGGAGATTGAGAAAGGGCAAGAAGTCTCATACTTGAAGGAAAAAAAGCCAGGTCCTGGAGGAGGTGGAAATATAGTGTAGGGCTTGATTGCTGTCCATGGACTGCAAACTCCTGCACTACATTAGGCTGAAGTCTACGTGACCTTCAAAACTTTTTAAAATATTCCGCATGTATCTGTTCTAAATATACATTATAGCTGGGCATTTCAATTATTTTAAATTATTTAACAAAATCAAATTGAAAAGTATTGCATCATTGAAAAATAGTAAATCAAATAGGCTGTGTTTGGGGTTGGAGGAGAAGGCATCTATTACAAGGATCCCATTTCCAGCCCAATACCTTATTCCAATAGTGGTGTCCTGACTCAGAAGGCTGTCGGGGTATATCTTGTTGTAAGAGTTTTATCACTGAAAAAAAATCTTACCAGGAATATTGAATATGAAAGCAAAGTCCCACTTATTATAAATTATAACTGTAAAAGAGCATGTCAATGGTTTGTCTTTTGTTTAAATTGAAAAGAAATGAAGGAAAAAAGAGGGAGGGATGGAAGAAAGAGGAAACAGGGATAGGGGTGGTGGGAAGCCTGCCCAATGACTAAATATGCCAGCTGCAAAATAAAATGTGGCCTAAAATTTTGACAAAGCATGCATATCAGTTCAATATAGAATTAGGAAAGTGTTGGGGAAATACTATGAGATAAGCAACTGGCAAAACACATGTGCTTCTCTTATAATTTGAATGGCCACAGTTTACTAGAAACTATGTGGACATTAAGATGAAATGAGTCTGGCAGATTTCAAGCAACAGAGAGCATTTTAATTGGGGATATATCTAAAAAGTACAACACAGGCCGGTGAGATAGCTCAGCGGCATAAGCGCCTGCCTGGCAAGAGCGAGGTTCTGGGTTTGACTCCCAGAACCCACATACGAAAAAAAAGGGGCCAGTGATATCGCTCAGCAGCACGGGCACCTGCTGGCATGCGAGGTCCTGAGGTCGGCCCCCGGTACCCACAAAAAAAAAAAAGCACAACACATTGGACCTACATGAATCAAACTAAAATCTTTTCTTTTCCAATGCAGAAATGACCAGGCAGCTACTCACTTCCTACTGTGAATGTCAATATGCCTTATGAAAAGCCAAACTTACCCAGTTTAGTGTGCTTTGGGAATTTAATAATTCTAACTTCTTTTTCATCAGGCCTAGGAAGAAGTCTACTAATTTGATGATCAAATATTTAGGACTCTTCAAATTCGAACTCTGGGATCTGTCATTTACAAAGCATCAACAGACTTGAATGTTATGAAAACTGAATAATTTGAACTTTGAAGTCATATGATTCATATCTTTACACTATTTGAATTCCTTGATTTAAAAATATGCATCCAATCAAAATAAGCCAGTTTATAAAATATAGTAAAACCACAAAACCTGTCCCATTACCCATAACATCTTAGGTTCTCTATATAGGAACGAGATACTTT
Source organism: Erethizon dorsatum (assembly GCA_028451465.1). Classification (NCBI taxonomy): domain Eukaryota; kingdom Metazoa; phylum Chordata; class Mammalia; order Rodentia; family Erethizontidae; genus Erethizon; species Erethizon dorsatum. The sequence goes on along the minus strand of CM051825.1, from coordinate 52,832,748 downwards.
TTTTTTTTTAAAATATCTCTCTATAGCCTGCCTTCTTATTTTCAAACCTGTCAGAGAGAAAAATGTTCGTATTTTACTAAGTTTGAACTTGGCTTTGGCCTCCTACATAAAGTTCAATTCTTAAGCAGTTAACTTCAAAACATGATATTTAAAAAAAAATACACAACTCCAATCATGTACTGTTGCCATTTTTTAATTTGCAATAAATATTACCCTTCAAGGACACTGGTAACTGTGGGGTTGGAGAACCTTATTTCTAAGGAGGTAATTCTCACCTCTAATTACAACAATGGAGAGTATGTCCATAAATTAATATTGCTGTTTAATAGTCTATTCTTTCCTTGATAATGTGGATCATTTTGTTTCTTTTAGCATCTGCAAGTAAAACAATGAATTCATTTTAGAGTAAACCCTGCAGCCTATAAATTGTCATCTTTAAGAAAAGATGGTGTCAAATCTAAGAAAAGCATAATCAATAGAGTTGGCTTCCCAGAAATGGCAATCATCAAGACTCGGCCTTTCAATACTTTCTTTAATCCTTAGTCTCAACCAAGTGAAATCTCTACTTTTACTGTTCAGAATTCAACATAAGTCTTAAGTATTATCTACTAATTAGAAAGGATACTCCAAGTAACTGACAGCTGTAATCTTTTCTAAATAAAAGAAAATTTTTTTCTAAAACAGTAAATATTATTTACCTTGCTTATAATAAAACTATGCCATTTAGGGTTTATTCTGCTTCTTATGCAGTCTATTCTGATTCTTATTTACTTCTACAAATGTTACTATTCATCAGATGCATATTAAGTAACATTTGTAGAATTAGAGACAATGAAAAGATTTAAAAGAGCATTATAGGCTTGAGATATACACAGAAAAGATATCTAGTGACATTTATTCCAGAAGCTGATCCTTTCTCTTATCATCCTTTCACATAGATATTCATATATATAATTCATATAAATATATATTATATGATACACATCCTAGAATATATAGTGGTACCTGTATATACAGTGGTACCTCTGTTCATTAATGCCTTGGTTTGCAAACAATTTGCTTCACAAACTAAGTATTCGGCAAATTTTGTTTTTGTTTGAAAGCTCTGCATCCGGTAACAAACATGACCATGGCCATCTTTCTCATACAAGCACACACATGGCCATCTTGTCCAAAATCATAAAACAAATGAAGTTCGTGAACAGATATATATATATATATATCTCCAAATAAATACGTTTTGTGGAACTTACAATGTGAGAGAATTGAAGGAAATCTAATTGTGAGGAAAGAAGAAAATACAATGGAGGTAGGTGTTCAAACTACCAAAGGGTAAGAAAGAGTCAGCTTTTGGGAATGAAGCTCTAACACTTAATAAGAAGACACCTAACACTTAATAAGCAAATATCTCCTTGACCTCAGTACAAGTACCCACCTGTTTTCTTTTCTGGAGATATATCTTCTTCCTGACATTTAGCTTATTTTACCTAAAAATTTTCAGTTCTCTCAATGCTTTAATATTGCTCATATAGATTTTCATTCCAATTTTTTCACTTAGGATGAATATAATGGTATATTTCTGGACACATAAAAGGACTAGATAATATAATTGTATTTATCTTTATACCTTTAATTTGCAGTTTATGGTTAATGCATGTTATCTAATAATCTATGGTAGTCATTGTCCACAATGTTTGGAAAGTGAGGTCACAACAGCCATGCCCCAACACCTCAGCTTCTCACTCTAATTCTGTAAAAGAAGTAGTGGGCTACACAATTCTCCTATCACAATTGTGATATCTATGTCATCATGTTAGCACTATTGATGGTGCACACCATCAGTATCAACAAGGAATTAGGCTTTCATATGTCTCAGTTAGGTACACAAAGGTGTGCAGGAACATCTGTATTCTATTAGTAGTGGTTGGTAGACCCAGTGAAGTTTGTTACTGAAGCACAGCTATCCGTGAACTTCAGGTTAAGAACTGGCCTGCCAATTCTCCCCTTGGAGCACTTCCTGCCTCCTTTCTCCTCCATCAGTCACTGCACAGAACAGGAGCAGCACCTGTGCTGAGAGTTCCTTTTCCCTTGTGTCTACAAAGAGATGAATTATTGACTTCAACCTCTCCATGAAACTGGAAGTGTTTTTGCTCAATAAGTTTTAACTTCAGTAAGTCAGTAAGTCACTATAATAATAATAGCGTTTTCTGTATATAAGAACTTATATTCAGCATTATGGAGACAGGTAAAAAAAGTTTAATATTTTTTTTTCCCATGAATGAGCTCAAAATATAATTAAAGATAAAAAAATCCTCACTATCCTATTCAAGTGGCTGGTGGCTTTATAGACAGAACTATAATAGAAGACTTGTGGTTTTTCAATTGGATTTATCTTAGAAAATATGTTTTTCCTAAGCAAATATTTGACACTGTGTTAGGAATTCCAAGGAGTAATCAGGTGAACATAGTACTACCTAGAGGCTATTAACTATATCAGCAAAGCATATTGCCCTACTAATATGATTCTTATATATAAACACTTTTTTCTTATATGTAAACATATTTGGTTTGAGGTTGGACTTGTTCTCATCCCCTTGTAAGAAAGCACTGTTAGGCTTAGAACAAGTTTGACATGTCCAATGTTGAATAGTTGATTGGAGGAGGTATACTTTCATCCCAAGTTAAGAACTACTCATTAAAGAACAGCCTAGACCAAAACTCTTGGAAGTTCCCATAAGCGTGATGTGATTAAAAAAAAACAAAAAACAAAAAACTGAAACTAGAGTCCAAAGACTAGGCCCACATCCTGTCTACCAGTAACTGTAGCTACATGACCTTGGACAATTAACTTATCTGGGCCTATTTCTCATTTTAAAACCTGGTTATAATTTTACCTGGCCTATTTACCACACAGGGATATTTTGGAGTTTGAGTTAAATGATGCACTAGATTTCCTGTCCCAGATATGAGGCAAAGAAGCTGAGAATAAAAAGTGTGTGACAGAAGATATAATTAGTCAGAGATTTTTCCCAAATTACTACTTTTATGTTGGGTAGAGATTACCATTGCAGGAAACGGAGGACAAAAGTGGTCACTAAGGAACCATCAATAAATGTTTGCAAATTAGTTTTGCTTACTGTGTCTCCATCTTCTGATCTGAATGGTCAAGAAAAGCATTATACCTAAAATGCTATAGATCTAGAATACAATTCTGCCCCATTTAAAAAATGCAACTCATTTCTCTATATGCATGAGAAAGGATTTCAGCTGATTATACATATGCAGTTCACATTCTACCAAATTTCCTCTCTAGTGTTTTTAACGATATTAAAAACATTCGTGATTTTTTTTCAAGTCATAACAATAAGAGAAATACCACAGCTGACAGACAATATACTAGGTGCCATGTACTGGGGTAAGTTCTTTGTCTTAGTCACTTTCTCATGCCTGGGACAAATGCCTGACACCCTAAAAGAGGAGACAGTTATTTTGGCTAATGGTTACAGTCCCCAGTCAGCTGGTTCCAAGGCAGGAATGGCATAATGGAAGGGCCATGGTGGCCAGGAAGTAGAGGAAGAAGGGAAGAGCCAGAAGGGAGATAGACCCTTCCAGGTGAAGCCCACAGTGACCTCCCACTTCCAACTGGCCCCACTTCCTAACAGCAAGTCAGCACTGAGCCCAGCAGTGGACCAAACCACCTATGAGTTTCACTCTCCCACGATCCATACACTGCCAAACACATGAGACTCTAGGGGAACAATTCAGATCTAAAATGCAGCATTCTTCATATGCTTTATGTTATAAACCTAATACTAACATCTGACCTTGATATTTTTATTCTAATTTATGTATGAAAACGAGGCTTGCCATTGATGTCAGAACCAAGACTAAAGGTTGTATTTGAACACATTTGTTTCTGGCCACAGGGCTGATCTCCCTTCCTTCCTTCCTCCCTTCCTCCTTTCCTTCTTTTCTTGCTTTTGTTCTTCATAGTTTGTTTTAGATTTTTTAAGACAGGGTCACACTGTACTTCAGGCTGGAACCGAACCCACCATGTAGCCTAGGCTGATCTGGAACTGTGATACTCCTGCCTCAGCCTCCCAAGTACTGAAATTATAGGTGTGAGCCACCATGCTCAGTAGGCCCCTGTTTATTTCGAAGTACTAGATACAAAGTGCTACAGTGATAGTTTCTGTCAATGTGTAAACTTGTAATAGGTGTTAGAAAACAAATTTACTGAAAGCGAGATCCCTGTACATAAAAAGTTTCTGATTCAGATGAGGGTATTAGTTGAGTACATAGCTGATAAAACAAAAAGATTAATTAAGAATAAAAAGAGTCCGTGCTTAATGATTGTTTATGATGCCTGTCTTATACTAAATACTTGACACCTACAACCATCCTGTGAGATTGGAGTGACCATTATTCCCACTTTACAGATGGGAGGACCAACGTTTTAAAAAGGATCTGTAATTTGCCTTAAATCACACAGATAGAGAACAATAGTGTTAGGAAACAAACCCAAGCACTTACACAGTATACGCATCTTGTTTTAGGGGTTTTGTTTTGTTTTGTTTTGTTTTTGTGGTACTGGGGATTAAACTCAGCGACTTTACACTGAGGTACATCTGTAGCCTTCTGTTGTTTGTTTGTTTGTTTGTTTGTTTTGTTTTGTTTTTCATGCAGGATCTCACTAAATTGCTAACTTACCCAAACTGGACTGGAACTTATGATACCCCTACCCTAGCCTCTCTGAGTGCTGGGATTACAAGCATGTGCAACCGTGTCCAACTCAATATAGGCATTTTGATGACTACTGCAAGAGAAACCAAAAGTTTATGGAGAACAGAATGTGGTCAAAACATATCCAGTTAGGAAGCTAGGTACATAAAACATTTCATGATAAAAATGACTAATGCATGTCTAATGTATATTAAAAGCATGATAATAAAAGTGACTCATACATCTATATCTATATAAATAATTTCAGGTTTTAACTCCTAATCTGGGAATTATCTACACTAAATTTCTGAAGAGATACCTAAGGAATACCTTACTTGATTCCAGCAGGATGTTGTAGCAGGCAAACAGGAAATAAGATAGAAAAATGTGACCCAAACAAAGTACATAATTCTCCCAAAATATCAAATCACCATTCCTTCCTTTAGGCACTGTGTACCACACACACACACACACACACACACACACACACACACACACGGGTTTTTTTCCATTCAGTATGCCCTGACTTTATATGTACATCAACAGTCCTTACCATATTTTGAGAATCAAAAGTGAATGGCAACCAAGAAAGAGGAGAGGGAGCTAGTTCTAATTTGGAAGAATAGCAAGACTAAGTTCAGGACGTTAAAATGATCAAACATGATTCACTAGAGTGAAGTTGCTGAAGCTTTTAAAAAATGATCATGATTTTTAAAATGCAGAGAGCAGAGAGGGTGTGTAAATGTGGACAGTTCTGCTTACTGAGACTGTTAGAACTGGTGCTTTTTGGTGGCATTAGAAATAAATTTAGGTGCAATTGAGTCTCAGAATACACACATTTAACATAAGCAAATTAAACCTGATGAAGTTTGTAAATAGAAGAAGCCATTTCTTTATTTGCCCCCATACCCTACAACCTTCTACCCCATGCCCAAGTTTAACCTCAGCTTCTAATAACCCACAATGTAAATGCAGGGAAACAAAACAAGCTGATTAATGACTCTTAAACCTCAAGAGCCTTGGTCCAGGCCATTATGAGCAATTTAACATTGACTTTAACCTAATCCCCAAGTAAGCTATAACTGTACTGAACATATATTCATATTTTCCATGATTCTAAAACTTCCATCTTAATATATCACTACTATGTATAATAATTAAATAAATTCACCTTAGAGTGGTGTGTCTGGATATAAAGTCAAATAGATTCATTAGTTACATAATTTCCATTTATGCTGAATGTATCTAAGCAACAGTGGTGTTTGGACTAAAATAATTTAAGGTTCCTTCCAAACCTGGTTTTCTGTGATGTTAATGGGAATATATTTATATACCAGCACGTACCTAAGAGCGGTTATTTGGGTCTCAATTTAGCTGTTCATAGTCCAAATAATAAAAGTGGAATTTTACTGAGACAAAATGTGTATAGAGGACATTTTTATTTTTATAAACTATTAAAATATGGTTTCCTTTGATTCTTCCTCTATGAAGGAAAGAAGACAGATATTACAATAGTCTTTCTGTGTAATCTTTCCTATTCATATAGATGGCTAAGTGAAGAAATGAGAAAAAACCCCCCTATTTCCTAAATCCACTGCTCATATTCCTCTAGAATATGGTACCAATCTTATCTTTGCTACTATCAGGAGCTTTATATTCTCAGTCATCTCTCTGTGGCACATAAAAGTAAAGAAAGAAGGAAACCACTCATATGAGCAAAGACCAAGAAGATCAACAATTAGGAGAGATCAGAATAAGAAAAGAAAGATGAATTTATCCATGCTTATAACATAAGGTACGAAGAGGAACAGTTAATCTTTGATCCTGTACATGTGAGCACTGTGGATGTGAGCTCAAACACAGTGCAGTCCTGTAGAAGGAGATCATTTGTGATTAGCGATGCCTGAGTTCCGATCTTAGATCCAGGACTTCGGACCTTTGCATCTTACAAATCATTTCTCTTCCTTTACCTTTAATCTCCTCAGCTATTAAATGAGGAAAAAAATAATAGCCAGAATTCCTAAAAGCCCCACATCGTTCATCTCCATCAGGGCAACCCAATTGTCAATCACAACAGTAAATGTTCTTATCAAGTCTCTTGCTCATATTGGAATTTGGAATTAGGCCTGTGAAGTAATTCTACAAATCACCCAGCACTCCGCTGTCTGTTTTCAGGTCTTAGGAAGTTGGTCTGGTTGTTGATATGCATTTTAAAATTTGGACCAATCTTCAAATGTATATTTTTATTCCTACATGTGTTGCAAATTTTGTTCCCCTTCCAAAACAAAAATGGACAAGATTCCTCTAGTCGTCTATTTTAACAAATTCATCTATTAAGGAATTGAAGGCTCATATTTGAATTGTGGATTGGAAAAATGTTGAATTCAAGGGCAATGATGAAAAGCACTTCATGTTTCTTTTTAATGAATTCCATGAATTGAATTTAACAAATTCAAGGGATTATACCTTACTCCTCTCATAGGTGTCCCCTTGCTCCTTAGAGCTAATTTAAGTTTTGATCTTAATTTGTGACTAAATAACAGCTATATGTGATAAAGAAACATATATCCACCCATCCTATGGCAGTTACCAAAAAAGGCCAAATATAGACACAATAGTGCCAAATAACAGCATTCATGAGAAGTATGGTTACAAAATAATATTTTTATCAGAAGCAAAGATCAGACAATTATGTTTATCCTGAAGTTCTGTAGCCTTAACTCTGTATCCTTTTCTTATAGTACTGAAACGTATGTGATGTTAATATTCTGAGTACATCAGTGATCTTAATAATAAGGCTCCTTGGAATATTTGCAAAACACCACTAACTGTTCATCTACCTTTCTTGATGTCACATGCTTTATTTATTTAAGTTCAACTTAATATCAGTGGACTTTGGTCCACGTATCAGTTATTACATGATATTAAATGGTTTAACTAAAAATTAAATGATTTTTGTTTCTTATCTCTGCCATAGACTAGACATTTCAGACTATTTTCTCTCCTTTTCTTTTTCTTGCCTATGCCATCTTTCTCCTCTTCCCCTCTGTACAGCCTGCTTCTGTCTGATAAGTACTTATTTCCTTGTGATAAGTCCCATTTCAACTCTTTCCTGGTACTGAAGGGGATGTGGTACATAAACCTGGCAATGAAAGATGGTGAGATTATTCCTGGGATTCAGAGTGGAAGTAGATAGGGTTGGCCTAAGATCACATGTGATGTAAGTGTCACAATCAATATATTCCACAGATCTGTTAAAGTGACCGGACATCTAAACCAAGAGTCATGCGTAACATAATGAGGATGGCCATAGTCGGGGTGGGGGAATGTCATTGTAATTAATTTACTGTGGACCTAGCCTATCTGTACCAGTGTTTGTCTATGCACTATTTAGCACTCCTTCTTTCGTAATTTCCTGCAGGCAAATCATTTGCAAACTTTATATTGAGTCACTTATCTTAAAAATGCAGTTTTGGATTCTACTTCTCAAATATTCTAATATGAATGACTTGTAGTATAGCCTGGGAGATCAACAAGTGGTTCAAGTAATTCTAGTATAGGAAGTACACTAGGATCCTGTGGTAAGGGGAGTGTTTTCATATTAACTTATAAATTCATAATTGTCTTTGGTTTTTAAATTAAATCACTCATATATAATTTAGGGAGAATCTGGCTTCCTACATTCAACGTAATGTCTTTAGTATTGGTCCATAATATTGCATAATATTAATAGTGTCACCAGACTGGGTCCAAGGAAGTCCCCCAAAGAGGAGACAGGGACCTCACTCCATCCCCCTGCCTTCAAGAAAGGCATTTCAGTATGTATTAGTAAAGCGTATGGGCAGATTTATCGGAAGAGTTATAAAGTAAGGAAAAATATGGAGGGGACTCGGCTTGAGGAGCCGACTTCCACTTGAGGAGCTAAAGGGGCACAACTCTGATGAAGAGAATCAGATTGGTCCATTGACAAAAGAAGGAGACACCCTTTGTGGATTAGATAAGGTGGGCTAGAGTCTGATTAGCTGTTTATCTCAGTCCTTTTTTTGCAAGATGGATCTTGAAGAAGTCCTTATTGCTTAAGGGGGCAATTCCATCTCACTGAGATGATTATTTCTGCTTGGGCAGTGTCAGTTTTGTGGAGGCTCTGGTAGAATCCATAATTACCATAAGTTTAAGGTAGTAACTGGAGACTTCTGGGAATAGAAGAGTGACTGTAAATCTCTTCCTTTAATGACCTTGGTCTTGAAGGGGAATGACATAGGTTATGTAAATTTAGGGTTAGTCGACCTTGTTTTGCCAACTTTTAGACAGACACTCCCTAAGTGATTAATGTGCCTGTAAACAGAGCTATACATAAAATCTACCCAAAATTTTGGGGTAACAAATGCAGGTCAAGCTTTGTTGTACTTTTAGTTACCTGTTGGGCATCTGTAGGCCAAAGAATCTGTTTGCCAAAGAATTTGTTCTTTGGCAGAAATTACTTTTAAGTCCCGGACTGCTTCAGCTGAAAAATACAAATTATACTTTTAGCGAGTAATGGGTTAAGGCCCAGAAGTTTATTTTCTGTCCATATGGTAGGCTCTACGTCAGTCATGTTACTCAAATTTTCTGTTTCCTTGCATTTTAATTCTATCTCTTAAAAACAGCACAAACTTGAATCTTTTTTTTATCCATTTACAGAACATCTGACTTTGTGTGTGTGTGTGTGTGTGTGTGTGTGTGTGTGTGTGTGTGTGTGTGTACCGGGGTCGACCTCAGGACCTCGTGCACCAGCAGGCGCCCGTGCCACTGAGCAATATCACCAGCCTTTTCTCATATGTGGGTTCCAGGAGTCGAACTTGGGCCCTCGTGCTTGCCAGGCAGGGGCTTACACCCCTGAGCCATCTCACCGGCCCATATTTTTTGAAAGAATGGAGACTAAATAGAATTTACAGATCTGCAGTTTGTAAGACAAATGAATAGTCATACTTGTCAAACTAAGTCATAAGGATTTTGTTTTAAAGCGGCACAGCGCCTGCCTGGCAAGCACAAGGTGGTGAGTTCAATTACGGTACCAAAAAAATAAAAAATAAAAATTAAAAAGAGAGATTTTTAAGAATTAATAAAGCAGGGCCGGTGAGATGGCTCAGCGGCGTAAGCGCTTGCCTGGCAAACGCGAGGTCCTGAGTTCGACTCCTGGAACACACATATGAAAAAAGGGCCAGTGATATCGCTCAGCGGCACGGGCGCCTGCTGGTGCGCGAGGTCCTGAGGTCGACCCCCGGTACCTCCCCAAAAAAAAAAAAAATTAATAAAGCAACAGGTAAAAAATCCAAAAGAAAAGAAAAATAAGTTATTGCTAGTGGAAAACTTTCTAATAAAAAGAAAAGGTAAAAGATTGTGGTAATATAATAGAAAAGACTTTTGTGAAGTTATGATAACTGATTCTATTTCTTAACAGTAGTTATTAACTGTCTACCAGAATTACTGATTAATTATACACTTACTATTATGTTTAAGTGCTTCATCTAATATATTTCAGTTTGAAAATGAAAATATTGGGCTGGTGAGATGGCTCAGCGGCTTAAGCGCCTGCCGGGCAAGCGCGAGGGCCCGTGTTCGACTCCCGGAACCCACATACGAAAAAAGGGGCCGGTGATATCGCTCAGCGGCACGGGCGCCTGCTGGCGCGCGAGGTCCTGAGGTCGACCCCCCGGTACCCACAAAAAAAAAAAAAAAGAAAAGAAAATGAAAATATTCCCTTTTATTCAGGGATCCCTAATTTACTAAGTATCAGTGCCAGATTTTTATTACTCAATATGTTCAGAAATATTTGCAAACTGTTTTTCTAAATCCTCAATATCTACGGTTGTTATAAACAAAGGAAGCATTTGCAGAGGATTAGAATACGTGAGTTAATTACCATTTAAATAAAGTTGATTCATCCAGGAGGGACAGTGGAGAAGCTTTCAGTCTCCATAAATTCACTTTAATGTCAGTAAATAAATGGCCCAAAGTAGTTTTATCTGGTTCTGAAGATAAAGGGTAACATGCAAGAAACAAGATTGGAAAACAGTGCTTTCTAGAGGGAGCTGGCGTCAATTGCATGGCAGTGTGGTTTCAGGTCCCTAGTTTAAATGCTATCTGTCCACAGAATCTTGTAACTCATTTTACCCATCTGTTTTAATATGCCAAATGCAGTTTTTACCCATGGCCTCATTTCTTTAAGTGGTCATAATAATATCCCAAAGCTAGTGTGAGAAATTACCTTGATGGAACTCTAATGACACTATTCAGAGATCTAAAACATATGACTCTTCGTGATGATTTAAATTCTATTAAGTGATGCTCACACTATTAATTGATTTCTTATCTCCAAGTATGTTACACCTCTGCAAAAAAAAGAATTGAAATACACTTACTTTTATATGTAAAAGTATATGTTGTATATGTTGTGAACCTGAAGTTAATCATATATAGGAAGTATCTGCATGCATATACATACATATTTACATATATACTCAAATATACATGAGCATGTATTATAGACAGCTAAGTTAGGTAGAAATATAGTCAGACAGGGATAGGCCCTCAAGAGTCAGTGCGGAAGATGAGAATACATTACATCTGTGGGGGAGCTGTATTTGTTAAAGGTCAGACCTCAAGACAAATGATAGAAAACTACATCCACATACTTCCCCTAAAGATGAACAGCAGTGATTGATATTCTAAATAAATGTCAATCAGTCACCTTGGGAAGGGGCCTGGGAAGAGCCACTGACCCACCCCCTCCAGGAAAAGCCCCTGTTCTTTCCATATACACTTGCTATGGGACTTGCTTCCCTATTTGATCCCCATTTAATCAATTACCTAAGGGATTATACTCATAATGTTATTTGTTGATTATAGTTTTATCCTACCTCATGCCCACTTTGTGAATTCCCGTTGGATCAGTATTACCTAAAGCAACTATAATGTAATCTTATTAGTTGATTATAGTTTTTCCCACCTTAGACCCTACTCACCTGATGGTTTTGCTCTGTAAAATTCCTTTGAAAAGCGTCATCCTTGGCAACCCACTTGGAACGTTTTTTGTCTCTCTTAGACAGAAGCTTTCTTTCCCCAATAAATATATTCCACTCTTAACCTCTGTTTTTCCTAGAATACATTCTTCTATTTAGAGACACAAACTCATATTGGATATCTAGCAGGTTAGGAGTTATATTTCCCCTATATCACACGGACATCTGTACGTTAAAATTTATAGTTGGTAAAATTACTGTAAGAACAGCTGACAATGGTGGTGCTAATGACACTAAATTCATTTTTTTGATAATGATACAATACCTAACATATGGTTCATGGCTCTGCACTAAACGCTATATGTTGTAGAGATATTAAAACTTTCCTTCTTGTTATGGCTGGTGTCTATGTGTCCCCCTAAAGCATCATGCACTCATAGGTGTGGCTTTTCCAGAGGTGGCTGAATCTAGAGTGTGCGACTGATTCATGGTGCAAAGCTAGGATTAATGATGCTAGGACTAAGGGTGGGTGATTACTAAATCAGTCCACCGATTGGGATAGAATATTAAAGGTTCAGGAATAAAGTCTGCTAAGGACTCTTGCTTGCTTTGCTACCTTCTGGTGCCATAAAGCTGTTTCTCTTCTGCCATGCCCCTCTGCCATGCCACCCTTCCTTGGAGCCAGCTGATTACAGACCAAAACCTCCACAAACTGTGAGCTAAATAAACCTCTCCTCCTTTAACTTTGGGTGTCAGGTATTTTGTCTCAGCAAGGAGACAAGTAATTAAGACACTTCTACTCTCTGAAAGTTTAATAATTTGATCCTCTGGAACAAATTGGCAATGAACAGATTAACAGGAAAAGAGGCATACAGATTTATTAATGCTCATGTGCACAGGAACCTTACAAAATATGATTCAAAGAAGGGGCGATGGTTGAAGTTCAGATAGTGTCCCTTACTAAGCAGAGGCTCAGGGTTTAGGGGGAAAGGACTACAGATTATGGGAGAGTGAAGAGAGAAAAAGCTTACTGAATAAAGACTGTTTCATTATTCAGGTGAAGTCTCTCAGGAAGAAGAATAAGTAATAGGTCTTCCCAAAGGCTCTCTGGGCTGGGCAAAGTGGGCATCAACCTTCACTCTCCTTCCCTGTGATAAGGTTAATTTTCTTTAATTAAAGATTCCAGGGTTGCCAGGCATGGTGGCACACACCTGTAATCCCAGCACTCGGGAGGCTAAGGCAGGAGGATCACCTAGAGTTGGTGTCCCAGCCTGGGCTACAATAGTAAGTTCAAGGCCAGCTTAGACTACACAGTGAGACCCTGTCTCAAAAAACAAAAAACAAATAAAAAAATATTCTAGGGTGGAAGTTTTATGACAGTTGTATTCCACTGTAGGAAACTACCTTAATAAGATAAGGGGAATTCTGAGAAACTCTTTCCTTACACTTTAAGAGGGAGAGAGAGACAAGAGACCAGCTGGGAGGTCAGAGTCCTTGGTTGTGAGACTGCTTCCTGTGTAAGTACTTACCACATTAATGCACTGTACTGTAGGGTTCTCTGCAAATCTCACCAATGTGTATTGTCTCTATTAATCTTCATATAACTTGATAAAGTTAAGCATCATTCTTATTGCCTTTCTTTCACAGTTAAATAAACTGAGACACAAAAAAGTTAAATTATTCAAAGTCAGTTGAAGATTTGGGCTTGGATGGGCAGTGTCTCTCAGATATTATCTAGATCAATAGTCTTCGTTTGGTTGGTTGGTTGGTTGGTTGACTGGTTTGTTTGCAGTGCTGGCGATCAGACCCAGGGGTGTTCTACCACTGAGCTAAACTGCCATCCCTTTTTATGTTTTATTTTTTGAGACAAGGTCTTGCTAAAATTAACCGAATGTCTCAAATGTTACTTGAACTTGTGGTCTTCTTGCCTCAGCCTTCCTCCCTTAATGTAGGCATAAGGCTGTTTGTTTCCAGTGTCTGGCATATAGTGAGATCTTAAAATTTGTCTTGGATGATTAAATGTTTTTAAAAGATTTAAAATAATTTTTACTGAATTAATACGATAATCCTTATTTTGTGCATATAGATTAAAAGCCAATTATATTTAGGATTAAACCATTATATTGGTCCTGCTGCTTCCTGTCAATCATTGATTTTTAGAAATACAATTGTCTGTGTAGGGGCAATTACTGCCCATATTCATTTAGTAAAAAAATTTTATTTTGGAATAAATTCAGATTTTTCAGAACTATTGCAAAGATAGTACAGATATTTTTCATAAAACTTTTACCCATCTTCCTCTGTTATTTTGCATAACAATAGTACATTTATCAAAATTAAGAAATTGACATTGATTCAACACTAGAAACTTAATTGCATATTGTAAAAATTAATCTTGATTGTGAAGTTTATTGGCTTGAGAGCCGCCTTAGGGGATTAGTAAAGCACACTTCTGGGTACATCTGAATGTCTCCTGAAAGCCTGACCTTTGGGTGTGTGTCTGGTCCCTGGCCCCTTCCTCTCTGGACTAGTTCCCCTCTTCTGAGCTTCCCAGCTGCCATGAGTTGAGCATCCTCAGTGCATTGTTCCCTTCCTTTCACTTTGTTTTTACCTTAGAGCCAGCCCATCATGGACAAAATGCTCTCACACTGTGAGCCTAACACCCCTCAAAATGTGAGACAAAATCAGCCTCTCTCTCTCTCCCTCCTTCCCTCCCTTCCTTCCTTCCTCAATCCCTCCTTCTTCATTGCTCTTTGTGGTATTGGGGATTGAATCCAGGGCCTTTTTTCATTTTAAAGTATGGTCTTGCCCAGTCTGGGCTCAAATTAACATTCCACCTGCTTTAGCTCTCTGAGTGCAGGGATTACAGGTGTACACCACCGTACCTACCTCCTCTCCTTTAAACTGTAGTGGTCAGATGTTTTGTTCCAGCAATGGGAAAGATAACCAATACACATAATTTAATTTTATGACTTTTTCTAATAATACCCTCTTTGTGCACTAGGATCCAATGCAGGATATTCCACTCTGATGTGACAATTTGTCAATCTTTCCTTGTTTTCATGATATTGACAGCTTTGAAAAATACTGATCAATTATTTTGTCAAATGTCCTTCAATTTGGTTTGTCTAATATTTTTGCACAATTAAACTAGTGTTACCTGTTTGGTTGGGAGGCTACCATAGAGGTGAGATATACATATATTGGAGGTATATGACATCATCGTAAATTGTGAGTTATCACCAAGTACTTTAACTTTGATCACTTGATTAACGTAGTGATATCTTAGCAGCAGCCATAACTCACCATATTGTTGTCATGGTTCCTGTTTCTCTTTCTCTCTGTTTCTGTCATTCTCACTCTTGCTCTATCCCCCCACTTAAATTCTAGCTTTCTCCACTGTATTCTTTTTTCCTTTCTATACCATATCCTTTAGAAGTCTAAGATACTAAGATACTAAGAGATACTAAGTCTAGCCCATACTCAAGTACAGGAGAATTAATCTCCATTTCATAGATGGGAAAAATCTTAACATATTATTTGTGGAAGAGGAAGAAACTAAAGACTAAACCACTCGTTGTCCTGAATTATATAAATCTGATAAATAACTGTGATTAATTTGGAGATTTGAGCTTGTTATTGAAGTGGCCTATTCTAGTATTTAACCAATGAGCATATGTCCTCTTACTTAAAGCTCTTTCTCCCCCAAAATCTGGAATACAAAGAAAACCCATCACCTCATCCTCAGCCACATTATTCATAGTTTTATAAGATATTTTCTAAAGGAAAACCTTAGAAGCCTTGCATCCCTGATATGGGTAAGGTCAAAAAGCATGAGGAGCAAAAGCAGGGCAGAGCAAGGGGAAGAACAAGGGCATGGGGTCACTTAAGTCTGGCCTTGGCTACATTCATAAAGGATGCTGGTCACAGCTCTTATCCACTGAGGCCAAGTCTTTCGAGAAGTAGTAGCTGTAAGCTGTTAGCAACCATCATCACAGCAGCAGATAAATAAGTGCACAAAGTTGGAAAAGGATGATTTAGAGGGAAAGCCCAGCAGTGTTCATTATGCTGTGTACTTCACTCAGTGAACAATATTCACCAAATGAGCAAACATTTATGGAGGATAAATTGTGGTCCATGTATATAGATCTAAAATATTATAATACATATGATATGCTTTAGCATATATTTGTTTTTATGGTTCAAAACATTTGATGGAGATATTTATGATACACCAAACATTAAGAAAGTCCTTCTTTTGTTTTATATTTACATACATTTTTTTTTCTTAGTTTGGAAGATGACTTAGTTTTTTTCCTTTGAAGAAAATATGCAGCAATCTGTTTTGAACTGTATGTGGGTATGATCAAAATAATAAGACAAAATTTTAGGAAGTAGATTAAAAGTGAACTATTTTCAGGAGAAAAATTCTTCGAATGACTAAGGTACATTTTTGCAATCTCTAGGGTACTAAGAACAAAAAACATTATTCTTTATGTGAAAACAAAAATGTCATGCTTTTTCTGTATAAATAGCATGAAATTACTCTAATGAATAGGGTATCTGATAGCGAGAGAGTCAGGTTTGCTTAAACCAAGCATTTAAGGCAAATAGAAGGCTCAATATTAGAAAAATTCAGAAACCAAGGTCTTGGAACAGCAAGTTTATGAGCAGCCACCAGGCGTGTCTTGACTGAGGAAATGTAGAAAGAACTGCTGTGCAACAGTAAATCCGCTCTCTAGAGAAAACAGGAGGTGTCAGAAATTGTAACTAGGCCAGACCCAGGGTATAAATTCTACCTTCTGGGTTACTGGTTCAAATTCAGAAACCCCTGCTACACAGTGACGAACAGTTGAACTTAGAAGTCTTCCTGGGAATCAATTGTTAACTGGCCTAGCAAAACCCGAGCAACACTATGCCTTCTAAAGAAGCGTTTGTGGTGTTTGTTGCACAGAGGATAGACTGCTTTTAGAGATAGAAAGATGCTAACATTACCTATTTTATTTTACAGTCCAAAACGCTCTAAGGATAGAAAACATCTCCAAGTTTTAAACCATTAACTCATCTTATGACACAATTAACAACATCGCCCAGAAGTGTAAAGAATATGTCTGATTGGAGTGGTGTCCTCATGACCTAGCCAAGAGCTAGAAATGTAGAATATGCTCCAGTATCTACTGAATGAATTCACGTGATACTAAATGAGAGAAAATAGGCCAGGTTACTGCAGACTGACATACGTTCCTCTGTTCCTGAAGTACAAACAGCCAGAATTTTTAGCAGGCCCATGTCTCAACTCTGTATCTGTTAATAGCTACCCTCTGTGACCTTAATCAACAGCCTTAACCTCATGTAGCCCTCTTGTATCCTCTGCAAAGTAAGTTATACAAAAAGAGATTAAAGGTCTTCAGCAAATCTGAGTTTCTAAAATCTGCTTTTTAATTATAGCTATCATCTTGGCACCAAGAATGGAAAACATAAGGAAATGGTGAAATATTCTGAAGTCACAAGTACATGACATTGGAATCCAGAATGGTGAGAGACATGGTTTAAGTCCCGTGTCTACCAACATTTAGCCTTTAGATCTTGAGTTGGCTATTTACTAGTTCTTTGTTGTAAGATTTAAAAGTGATGGATATTAAATAATTTAATTATGTAACAGACTTAGCATAACACTTGACACAAAATTAGAGTTTTCAATTATGGTGACTTTGTTGTCAAATGTTATTCTCTGATATGTTCTCTTTAGTTCCCTAAAACCAAGTATGTTTCAGTTTAGCAAACTAATGTCAAATCAAATCAATGTCCTGAGAACAAATGCAAATAACTTGGATACTGTTCTCACGTAAAATTATACAAAATAATGACATGGTTCATTCTTCCTCTGTCTCTCTCTTTCTCTGTCTCTGTATCTCTGTCTCTGTCTCTCTATCTCTCTATCTCTTCCTGTCTATCTCTCTGTTTCTGTCTCTCTCTCACACTCACACACACAAACATACACATACATACAGACTACTTGGTAAATTCTTGGATGGTATTACCATTCCAGAACAAAGATGAATATTTCTAAATGGAACATTGTTCCCCTGAGGAAAGTAGTAGTTATAAATTTTTCACTAAGGTGAAAGAGTCCAAAGCATTGCATGATTCCTAATTTTGCTCTTGTGGTAAAGACCTGTTGTTTTATGTGTTTACTAGTGCTAGTTCACCAAATGTTTCTTGGTTGCTACTTCTAGTCACATAGTAATTGTATTATATAAGGCACTAAGGAACCAATCACAGAAATACATAAACACAAATGACACACACACACATTTAAAATCTCTCTTCTTTTTGTTTGTTTCTATATACTATGGAACCAATGGGATATATACATATATGTATCCCTCTGTGTATATATATATATACACACAGAGAAGAGATACAGAGAAACAGAGAGATTTATTGTAAATAAATTATACACAATTATGGAAGCTGGAGACTCAGGAAAGCTGGTTAGTGTAGTCCAAAGATTTGAGGGTAAGAGAGTCTGTGATATAGACTCTGTTCTGTCTGAAGACTTGAGAACCAAGTGCACAAAAGGCAGAATAAGATTGATGGTCCAGCTCAGCAGTCAAATAGAGAAGGAATCCAACCTTACTCTGCTTTCCTATTTATTCAGCTCTCAGTGAATTTGTTGATGCATACACACACTGGAGAGAATCATTTTCACTACTCGGTCCATCAATTCAAATGCTAATCTTTTCTGGAAATACCCTCACAAAAGTACACAGAAATAAAGTTTAATGTGATATCAGGTCATCCAGTAACCCAGTAAAGTTTACACATACAGTTAACCAACCCAGTAGGATTAGTTTTCCTGACCCTCTTGATTTTGCTTGACACCATGAAATTTGGTAGAGCCATTACTGTGAGCTGAAGCAATGTATATTATACCTCTTCTGAGCTTAAGTATTTATCTCACTGCCAGCGTAATATGGTTTAAATCTAGATGTTCATCCAAAATGTTATGCTCTCATAGGTGGAGCTTTTGGAATTTGACTGGATAATGTGAGTATATAGCTGACTTGTTATTAGGAGGTGGGGTTTGGTGGGAAGAGGCCAGTCATTGGGGACATGACCTTGAAGGATTTATCTCCCTCCGGGGCTCCTCATTTGACCTCTCTCAGCTTCCTGTTCACCATGGCACAAGAAGCTTTCCTCTGCCATGTCCCTCTGGTATGTCTTCTTGCCTTGGAGCCTGCAGACTACAGACTGAAATGTGAACCAAAATAAACCTTTCCTCCTTAAGTTGTGAATGTCAGGTATTTTGTCCTAGCAATGAAAGAAGTAACTAAGATAGAACCCAAGGCCACCCCCACCACCCCCAGCTCTCTTTCCTCTGTCATAGTTACTAGCAATATTCTAGATTGGCATTATCCAGTAGAATTTTCTACAGAGATGTACATGTTCTTGCATTGTCCGATATATTAGCCGTTAGCCACAAGTTGTTATTGAGCACTGGAAACACAGCTAGAATAACTGAAGAACACTCTTTTATGCTTTATTGTATTTAACTAACTTAAAGTTAAGCTTAGATGTTCACATACAGTTACAGGCTACCATATTGGACAATATAGTTGTAGATACTGGCTGCTCTGTCCATCTGGGTTCTAGATGAAAGTGATGCAGAGGACACAGCCTCCAGCCTATCTACCGTGCAAATGTGCTGACAATAAAAAATAAAATCTGTGCAAGTCACTGAGACTCCAGGGTTATTTGTTGCCACAATCAAACTTAGCTTCTGACAGATATGGTTTACCTTCTAGCTTTTTTAATTGCAGAAAACTTGCTGCTCTACTTACAAATGCAGAATCTCCACGAATACATTCTAATGGGTTACACTACTCCTGTATAGCTGATTGGTCTAAAAGTCAACAATCCCTCCAAGCTGGGCTAACTAGATTCTCTTTCCTGAAAATTCAAAAACAGAGGGACTTCGATCCATTAGCAGCTGAATCATGGTCCTGAAATTCTTGAATTTGCTCTTATTCTTGGTCTTCATTGTTAATTTTTTGTCTTCGGATTCAGTGATATAACCCACTGTCTTCCTAAAAATCTCTCCTTTTTCCACTCCAAGAAAAATAATTTATACCTAATAATATGGATTTGTATGTCTTCAGTTATTATAGACAGCTAAATTATTTAGAAATATTGGGCCGGTGAGATAGCTCAGCAGCATAAGGGCCTGCCTGGCAAGTGCGAAGTCCTCAGTTCGACTGCCGGTACCTGCATTAAAAAAAAAAAAAAAAAGAAATATTGTAGGCAGACAGGGCTGGAACCTCAAAAAGTTAGTGCAGAAGGCAATTGTGTCTGGAGGTGCATTCACTGAAGGCCAGGCTTCAAGAAAAGAGGAATGGCTACAACCATATACTTCCCCAAGGGATGAATAGCAGGGATTGATATTCAAAATAGACATCAAACACCTTGGGTAGGGGACCAACCCTTAACCCACCCCTTCCAGGAAAGTTCTTGTCAATCCCATGTGCACTTGCAACTTGAATTGCTTCCCAGTTTGATCCCCATTTAATCAATTTTACCTAAGCAACTATACTTGTTGTAATCTCATTGGTTCCCACCTCATACCCACCTGTGACTTCTCATTGGATCAATATTATCTAAGCAACTCTACTTGTAATCTTATTAGTTGACTATAGTTTTGTCCCACCTTGAACCCACCTCACTTCATGGCTTTGCTCAATAAAACACCCTTGAGAAGTGGGATATGCGGGCAACCCACTTTCCGGGCCCTCCTCTGTCACAGAAGCTTTCTTTCTTCCAATAAATTCTTCCTACACTTGACCTCCATTGTTCCTAGAATTCATTCCTTGATTTTAGAGAACATGAACTCAGCGTTTTGGACATCTACCAGGTTAGAAGTTATAATATTTCCCTTATATTACTTGGATTATTTGGCAATCATATATCATGTGCCTTATCTCACAATGAGGTTAAAAATCACTTGACAATTGATAAAAAAATGTTTCCTATTATTTTCCAGAATGTTAAAAAAGAAGGGGAGAGTATAAATTTCTCAAAGATATTATATTTTAATGATTGGTCTTCTAAATTAATTTAACACGTATGTGTTTAGTGCTTGTTATATTCTGGACTCTGTGCTATATATAGTAAATTCAGTAGAAAGCAAAACAAATTTGATTCCAGTATTCATGTAATACAAATTTAATCCCAGAATACAAATAAGTTTGAGTACTCCAATGAAATCAAATATCTTTAATTTCTAAACTCAGTTCATAAAGTCATGTTGATTGTCTGGAACTACCCTCTCCTAGTCCAGGTGACTGAGACAATATGACAGGCATCACTCCTTCCTATTTTCTCTGCTTAAGAAAATCTCAACAAATAGAGATGGAGATTGGAATTAGGAATTTGGTTATAAAAATTAAAATCTCCTAAGAGATTTTATCCTTACCAGTTTTCTCCAGGCATTCTCTAGGTAAGTAATTATAATATCTTAACGGAGCAAAATGGTGTAATTACCTGACTATCAAACCATCTTACTGCTATGAGACAAGAACAATGATAATAACAACTACAATATCGTAACAATACCATTAATTACTCACTTTTATCCAGGTAGTATGGCAAAGCTTTGAATATATTTGTCATTTAATCCTGAGAAAAACTCTATGAAGTAGGAATTATTATTTTCATTCTGTAAGTTAGGAAATTGATAAAAGTCTAGTAGGAAGAGGGGACAGTAGGAGGCTGGACCCAGTTATATCTGACTTCAGAGCCTCTGTTTCTAATCACTATGGAAGGATAATGAACAAGAGGAAGAGGGGGAAGAAGAGGGGGAAGGAGGAGGAGGAGGAGGAGGAGGTGGCCCAAAAATCAGAGAGTAATTACACCACAAAGACCTGCAACTCCTGTAATGTGGGGTTTTTAAACTTCAAGAAATGAAATTTTTCCATTTTCCCATGCTGACTCTGTAGCTTATGTACTTCAACATTTCCACATGTTTTTCAGGTTGGTAAACACAAAACTTTCACAGTAATCTGTCCTCTTTCTTGGTATTTTCACTGAAACCTGGGATTGATCTAGAATCAATATTTGAAAGCCAAATTACTTTAGTTGCTGTACTCACAGTGAAAAGTTTTGGGCAGAGTAGGAAATAAACAACCACTATCATCTCCATAAAAATATGTGTTTCTAAAATGTAAGTACCTGAGAGAGTGACACACAAAAACACATCAAATTGCATCTTAATGACAGTATATGGTGTCAAACTCTGCCTCTTATAGATGATTGGCACAATGCTGTATTACACATTAGTGAAAATCATTAAAGAGCAATCTTTCTGAAGACTTACTAAAAGAAACCATCTATTAGAAAATAATAATTGCGAATATTACAATGTAGAGAGATGATAATAAGGGAAAAAATTAATTTGCCCACATTACTGAATATTAATCCAAGCTTGATAATTCTTACTAATTAGACAGAATAATCTGCCTGGTAAAGCAAATATAAAAGTAATACTTGAAAAAAATTACATTTAAATTGCAGTGCAGTACAATGCCACTGATACTACATGGTGACATTTTAGCAAAGTTAATTTAGAATAGAAACATTTAATTTGAACAAAATTACATGTTTAAAGTGTAAATGGAGAAACAAAATTAGTTTCCATATTTATCTCATAAATATCTGTCTATGGTACATATAGAGACATGTTAACATTTGAAAAGATTTTGCAGAAAACACTATAAAAATTCAATATTTTAAATGAAAAAAGTAAATAAAACTAGTTTCCTTTAAAACTAGAAGGGGCATTTTAATACAACATAATTTTGACTGTTCAGACTGTATTTCTTAATGTCTATAAATATGGTCAATAAATTCAATATGCATCAATTCCATCAAATTCATCATTTTACTTGAAAGCATTTATTTAGCTCTAGTTTAAAAATGCTTGAATGTGTTATTTGTACTTTTCACTAATGAGGTTTTATTTTACTTTAAGAAGACTCAACCTGATCTTAAACACTTTTCCTAATCTCTTTCAAGCATCTGAAGTCTTACCACCGAAACATTGCAATAATGAAGAAAAACCCCTAGAGAGAAGTAAAAACTCTGCAGAGGAAGAAAAACCCAGTTAAAATGTAATCAACTTCACTTAGGTAACAGTATAGGAAATTATCAGACAGTGTGGGAACAACCACACTGAACCATCTTCCTGTAGAATATATCAGATAAAACCTACTTCATTAGATGACTTATTCCCATTTGAAAATATATATTCTATGTATACAGTAGTCCAGTACAGTTCAAAAGGATCATGGATTTCTGTGAAAACACTCTTCACACACGCTAACAGAAAGCTCTCAGCTTTAAGCCATCGTAGTCATTGCTGCTGTGCCTTTCATTGAGTCTCTTCCAAAATACAGAAAAGGACCATCCCAGAGAGTAATGGAGCAACATATGAAAATATTTCCAGAAAGTAAAAATCCTCCATCTAGTATATTGCACCAATAAGCGCAATATGTTGTTGGAGAGAGAAGGGCTTACATTTTGCTTTATAGCGATTCTTTAAATCTTATTCTAAAATATTGCTTAGCAGTGAAAGTAAAAATGATCACGCTTGTCATATATATCCCACATAAAACATTTACTGCCATAACAAAGACAGGTTGGCCTTTGCTGCGGACAGCAGGTGAATGTGGTAAAAACACAGTGGAGAAAGTACCTGTTCTCACACTTTTTCTGATACTGAATCACACATTTTGACTCCAGTTGTTTTGTTTTTGTTTTTTGTATTGTCTTCTCATTGTTTTCCTGTAAGTTTGAGTGTGATTTAAAATGTTTTATAAAAAAAATTCACAATGAGGGTAAAGAATAAAGAAATGTTAGCTTTTCTGGAGAAAAAGGAATTCATCATCCAAAAGCGGCCATCAGTCACACTTCTGTTATAAAGAAACATGTGTTTCTGATGCTTCTAACAAAAAGTGTGTGTGTGTGAGTCTGTGTGTGTGAGAGTGTGTAGAGAACTGAGTAAGTGGAGGACAGGGGCAGTAAATGACACAACAAGCAAATTTAAGATGCTCCAAACCAATATATTCAAATTAATTCTCACTTTCCTTTACCTTTCAGCTTTGGCCTATCTTGCTGAAGACTCAAACATATTTGTTCAAGTACATATTTTTTCTATGTTTTAAAATTTTAAAAAGTCTTCCAAAAACTTATCTGAACTGCTAGGAGGTAGAGGAAAAATTACCTTCTACAAGGGAGATTCATTTATTTCTCCAATTTTTGTTGTTTCTTTCATTATAAGACTCTCATTGACTGCTGTATTTCCTCCTACCAAAATTAATTTGCCACAGATGTCTTCAAATTTTATATTGATTTTAATTAACTCACTTATTAGTCCTTTAACCAAATGTCATTGGTTTCTATTACAGGCATTCTTCAATTGTTGGAAGAAAAGAAATATATCTTAGTATTTTGGTTCTGTCTCTCCATGTCTTAGTCACTTTTCTCATTTGTAAAATACAATACCTGCCACCTGTCACATTTCCGCTCATGTTTCAGTCCATATATAGCTGGCTCCAAGGCAAGGGAGCATGGCAAAGGGGCATGGCAAAGAGAGCTGCTCAAGACATGGTGGACAGAAATCAGAGAGTCAAGGGAGGAGCTAGGGAGGGAGATATATCCTTCCACGTCACACCCACAGTGACTTGCCTCTTCTGACCAGGCCCCACTTCCCGATAGCAAATCAGATATAATGCCCCTATAATCCAATCACCTTCCAAAGCTGCTGTCGAGGATAGCGTGAGGCTTTAGGGAGACATCTAGATAAAAACCATAATTCCCCATCTTGTTTTCCTTTGGGGAAACCATCTCTTCAACTCCCTATTTTCTAATAACCATGCTCAGTCATAACTATAGGATAGAACCAGGCTTTTCTTCTTAAACAAAAAGTAAGCAATCCAGGACTAACTGGGATGCGGCGCTGACTGCCCTGTGTTACAGTCCTACTTCTACTACTTACAAGTTACATGACTTTAGGTAAATTACTTTTCTGTGGTTTAGTCTTCACATCTCTAAAATGAGGCAATAATAGGACCTGTCTAGCAGAACTATTAGAGTATTAGAAATAGTAGATACTTAGTAAAGTAGTCTCAGTATTTTTACTTGATAATGTTTTACTGAAATGTTTGGCCTAAAACTGTCCCCGTACGTGGGAGATAAAGTTTGACCCAAGGCAGTCTCTTTATGTACTGAACACTAATGTACCCTAATGCATCAGCAAAGTATGCATTATTACAAGGGTTTACCCTTGTAACAAAGCAACTGAGTCTTAGCCAGTGATACCAAACTACCAGCTAATCAGAGGCTGAATGTTGGCAAAATCACTACCATGAAAGCAAATCCCAATCACAGAAAATGGAGTTGTTCCTGTGCATCACTTCCCTCTTTCTAGCTCTAAATTTAATCTGTTCACACGGCGTGCTTGGGCATTCTGAACCATCTCAGTTGTGGAATGCTGTCATGTTATAGAACATTTTTCTTCTTCATCTAGGAAAACTTAACTACCCTCAGCTTTCTTTGGATAAAATGACAATTGCCAGCTCCCATCTCCCTATAAAATAGAGATAAGGAGGGTGAATCAAGTGGAGCCAAGCTAGGAAAACAGTCTTGATTTTTAAAGTCTAGACCCAGCTGAGTTTGAAATATTTCCTTTGACCTGCAATTATGTGAATCAGTAAGATATTCTTTCTACCCTCTTTGTCACTGAGCTCATTTGAGTTATATTTCTTCCATGTTACTCAGAGCCTTAATTAATACAATAGGAAAAGAATATAAACTTTTCTTTTTGGCTTCACCCCACTTAAAGTGGATTAACTAATCCATGATAAGAAATATTGAAGAATCATGCACATAAAACAGGTAACCTGGGTATAAAGTTGTTTCAAATTTCCCATAGGATATGGGTCGGTGAGATGGCTCAGCAGCATAAGCACCTGCCTGGCAAGCGCAAGGGCCCAAGTTCGACTCCCGGAACCCACATATGAAGAAAGGGTTGGTGATATCGCTCAGTGGCATGAGCACCTGCTGGCGTGTGAGGTCCTGAGGTCGACCCCTGGTACCTACAAAAAAAAATTCCCATAGGACAATCTAGGAAGAGAAGCTTTTATTAATGGAGTCACAACATGATATATTTTGAAATTATGGTTATTAAGCTGGCTATAAATGACAGAAAGGATCTAGCTGCACTGAGATTGTCGTATCCATTGTTTTGAGAATTGAGACCTAGATGTTCCTCCATGTTTGCCCAGTGAGTTATATTTCTGTTTCTTCATTCATCTTGTGTCTTACCATCAAAGCTCCCACAGTGGCTTACCATGAGTTCTGAAATTAATTTAGTCATCACTACCTATTCTTTTCACACAAGCTCTTGATTTATTTTTTGTTGTTGGTTATTTACGGAAGGTGTATGTATACTATGTTCCCTTTCATGTTTGAGAAAGGATTTCAGAACTTCCATTTGGCTTCATCTCAGAAATGTAGTCTATTTGAAATCTATGATTCTTTGTAATCATTTATAATGATACTCTCTTTTTTAATGATAAACAGAAAATATTAGGTAGCTGGATGTAGCCCTCCTATAACTCAGTGTCATAAATTTGGTATCTGGGAGGAAACTTCCAAAAAATGGACTATTCAATCTGGTAGCACATCAACATCATCTCAATATTTACACAGTCTGCAATGTTTTCCTTGGAAATTATGATTTGGTTAATTTGGCTTGTCACTCAAGCACCTGCTTTTCAGAAATTCCAATAAACTATATTGTGAACTGCTGGGTTGCAGAGGAATCTAAGATCTAGAAAGATCTAAAATGTTTTCTGGGGGCCATTGAGATAGCTCAGCGGCATAAGTGCCTGCCTGGCAAGTGCGAGCTCCTGAGTTCGACTCCCGGAACCCACATACAAAAAAAGGGCCAGTGATATCGCTCAGTGGCACAGGCACCTGCTGGCGCGTGAGGTCCTGAGTTCGACCCCCAGTACCCACCAAAAAAATAAAAAATAAAATGTTTTCTGATGCCATACAACTAACTTGAGCCAAAGCTAGAATTAGAACTCAGTGTTTCAACTACAAATCAGGATTTCTCAATGGTATTATACTGCCTTAATCTCCATAGAGATTATCTCTTGTATGAGCTGTCCAGCATCATTTATTCTTTCCATGGAAGGAAGTGGAAAAGTGAGTGGACCTGAAATGGGGGAAAAGGAAAGAAGAGGGAAAGGAAGAAACTGGAGAGAGAGGTAGAATATGGGGAAGAAAGGAAGAAGGGAAAGAAGGAAGGAAGGAAATGAAGAAAAGAAGGAAAGAAGGGTGGAAGGAAGGAAGAGGAGGTAGATGAGGGAGGGGAAGGGAAAGAGGAAGAAGGAAGGGAGAGTGAGGAGGAAGGGAAGAGAGAGAAGGGAGAAGAGAGAAAAATAATTTTCTGGATTCTCTAAAGTCAGTTCCACTGCTGGACTTCTGTATTAGTCAGTTTCCCATTGCTGGGATAAAACACCTGATATCTGCAACTTAAAGGAGAATAAGTTTCTTTTGGTTCACAGTTTCAGAGGGCTCAGTCCATGGCTGACTGCCTCCAAAGCAGAAACTATGTGGTTGAAGAGCTTGGTGGGGAAAAAACCAGCTTAAACTATGACAGCCAGGAAACAGACAGAGCAGAGAGGAGCCAGGGACAAGTATACTCCCGTCCAGGTCATACCCACAGTGACCCACCCTTTCTGACCAGGCTGCATTCCCCTAATAGCAAATTTAGCTATGGACTCTCAATGGATCTCCCAAGTGCTCCCAAGATCTAATAACCTTCCAGAAGCCCTACCTCTGAACACATGAATCTTTTGGGGGACATTTTAGATCTAAACTATAACAACTTCTAAATGACCTTAATTATTCACTACAGTGTAGGTTACAGTGTAGATTTTTTCTTAAGGTATTTTGAGTTCAATTTCTGTCACTAGAGAAAGTGGCATAAATAATATGTTCTTATCCCAAATGAGGAATGGGATAAATACAGAGCTCAGGTTTGATAAACTCAACATACAACAGCTTTCAATAGGGGATCACAGTAAGTTAAAAACAGCAACTGGACTGGTCAGTACTGACCACTTTCTGCACATAAGACAGTAAAATGCAGCAGTTCACAGAACCAGAAGAAATGACAGTAATGTGCCAGACTTACTCCATCATTTATCGGGTACAGTGTTTCATATGTATGGGCAGCTCAGTATCAGCGATAGTGATCAAAGTCAGCAGATGACTGGACGCCTGCAAAGATAATCTGGATTCTGAAAAAGGATAGAAAAGAGATACCATACTTTGGGACCTGGAAAGCATGAATCAATGTCTATCCTCGCTAGGCTAATCAAGCTTTCCCAGTATTGTATCTTTGAAACAATGAGGGAGCAGAATATATTCTTTCAAGTGCTAGTTACAATATCTGACAGAAAATTGCTTTTGTCTAGAAACGCCCTTGAGTGTGCACATTTATTTATGAATTTGAGTTCTTCTGAATTCTGGTTGAACAACTTTGAGATAGAAAAAGTGACATTAAACTATTCTGCAAAGGAAATGTGTGTTTGGCTTGCAGGAGAAACAGAAGAAATGAGACTGCAGGATCAGAGAGAAAAGAATTGAGGTTTGAAATGCCTGTCACCAAGTGCTGGCAGTAGATAAAACCGGGGCAATGAGAAATTCCTAGAGTGCTGGCTGAATAACGTTTGAAAATGAAGATGGCTAATATTTAATTTCCATTCACTTAATACATTTATAATTTATAAATGTCATTGGCTATACAGAAGCAGGGTGTGAACTCTCTGATTAATACCCTCAACATCCCCATTATGCATGACAATGATGTTTATATGTCAATGACAACTATACAGGTACACGGGGACAGAGGGACAGTTCTAGTGGAGCAGGAAATTAGAAATACAAATGACCCTGAAAGCATATGGTTTTAAGGATTCACACATCTTAGAGGGAATACTACATACATAAATCCATACAGGTTGGAAGTAATTTAATCTCTACCTCAGGATGAGTGATTTCAGTTAAGTAAAGTATACTTAGCATATCACTGGTACCCAGCAGTTCTTCCCAAACCATCTGTTTCTAAGTGAATATTTTGAAAGTTTGGAAACTTAGTTGCGTTGTACAGTAAAGATTTTTGTCCTGAGTGTTTTGCAATCTGTCAGGTATTTCCACAAGCATTAACTGAGTGCAAAAGCCTGGGGGATGTCACTTTCATGTAAAGATGGAGACACCGAGTCTTGGATTTACTAAGATCTTTGTGAAAGTAATGTAGTTTAGCATAATTTCTAGTTTATGTTATTAATTCAGAAGTGTTTTCACTACAATGTAAGAAATAAAAACACTCTCATTCTAAAATATTAACAAAATTTTAAAATGTTTAGTTTCTAGTATGAATATTAAAATCCTCCCCAGTCCCATTCCCCCAATAGACACACACACACACACACACACACACACACACACACCACTTCTCCTGTAAGGTAGTTTCTATTAATATTTAAACTGAGACATATTTGTACATCTTTATGGGGTACATTGTGATAATTCGATTCATGTACTGCAATGTGTAATAGTCAAATCAGGGCAGCAAGCATTTCTATCTCTTCAAAAATTAATCATTTTAGGGCTGGTGAGATAGCTCAGTGGCACAAGTGCCTGCTAGCAAGGACGAGGTCCTGAGTTCAACCCCCAGTATCCACATAAAAAAAAATAATCATTTTAATTTAATTTTTAAAAGTAATCATTTTTATATAATTTGAAGTCTCCTTTTCTCATCATTTAAAAATATATCATAGATCATTAATCCTACTGTGCTATATAAAAACCTGAACTAATTCCCTCTGTTTTGGTGCCCATTACAGAACTTCTTTTGTCCCCCTCCAACATGTCTTCCCATTTCCTAGTGACCAAGATTCTACTGCATTCTTCTACAAGACTGAGCTATTAGTTTCCACAAATCAATAATTGCATATGGTATTTTTCTTTCTGGCTTATTTTGCTTAACATGATGCTCTCCATTTCCACCCATATTGCTGCAAATGACAGAAGTTCATTCTTTTTATAGGGCTCCATAAGATCCCATTGTGGATGTGTGTATATGTGTGTGTGTGTGTGTGTGTGTATCACATTTTCTTTATCCATTCATCTGCTAGTAGGCATCTAGGTTGATTTCATATTTTAGCTATCATGAGTAGTGGTGCAGTAACATGGGAGTGCAAGTGTCTTTTTGGTATAATTATTCAATCTCCTTTACATATACCAAGGAGTGGAAATGCTACATAATACATTAGTTCTAGTTTTAGTTTTTATGATGAATCTCATTACTGTTTTCCATAGTAGGTTTACTAATTTATGTTCCCACCAACAGTGTATAACAGTTCCCCTTTTCTCTACATCCTTGACAACATTTGCTATTTTTATGTTTTTGCTGATAGCTATTCTATCTTCAGCTTTCAGAGGTCCTTATATATCCTGGGTATCAATCTCTTGTCAGATGAATGGTTTGCAATTATTTTCTCCCATTCTGTAGGTTGTCTCTTAGTTCCACTAATTATTTCCTTAAATTTTTTTTTTTTTTGGTCTTTTTGACACATGGTTTCTCTATGCATTTCAGGCTGGCCTTGAACTCACCTTGTAGCCCAGGCTGGCCTCGAACTTGGAGCAAACTTCCTGCCTCGGCCTCCTGAGTGCTGGGCTTAAAGGTATGTGCCACTATTCCTGGCCTATTTCCTTAATTTGATATATTTTTCTGCTTTTTTTTACTTTTGTTGCCTGTGTCTTTGGGATCCTATCTAAAAAATCATTACCAACACCAGCATTTTGAAGTGTTTTACCTGTGTTCTCTTCTATGAACTTCATTGTTTAAGGTTAGACAATTAGTTGGTCTGTGATACATTTTGAGTTGAGTAACTCACTTTGTATAAAGTGAGAGGAAGAAATCTAATTTTATTCTTCCACATGCATATATCCAGTTATTCCAGCACCAGTTATTGAAGATTATCTTCTCCATTTCATGTTCTTGGTGGCTATGTCAAAAATCAATTGGCTCTATGCATGTGAGTTAATTTCTGGGTTCTATCTCTTCCATTAGTGTGTATGTATGTGTGTTTTTATGCCAATATAAAGCTGTTTCGGTTACTATAACTTTGTAGTATGCTTTAAAGTCAGGTACTGTAATTCCTACAGCTTTGTTTTTCTCACTCAGAATCACTTTGGTTACTCTGAGTTTTGTGGTTCCACTAGAATTTTAGAATTTTTTTTCTATTTTTATGAAGAGTGACATTGGTATTTCAATGGGAATTGCATTGAATTTATAGGTCACTTTAGGTAGTATGGTTATTTCAACAGTATTATTTCTTCTTGTATATGAACATAGGATATCTTTCCATTTTTGGTGTCCTCTATAATTTCTTTATCAGTGTTTTGTTACTTTCATTGTAGGGATCTTTCACTTCCTTAGTTGAATGGATTCCTAAATTTCTTTGTAGTTATGGTGAATAAGATTGACTTCTTAAATTATTTTTCACAGCTCATTTTGGTGTATCAAATGTTATTTTTGCATGTTGACTTTGTATTCTGCAACTTTATTGAATTACTTTATCAGTTCTACCAGCTTTCTAATGGAGTATTTAGCCTTTTTCATGTATAAAACCATATTGTTTGCAAGTTTTTATAATTTAACTTTTTCTTTTCCAATGTAGATGTCCTTTATTTCTTTTTGTTGCCTAATTGCTCTTGCAACAGTATGTCCAGTATAGTATTAGATAAGAGTTGTGAAAGTAGACATCCCGTCTTGTTCCTGATCTTAGAGGAAAATTCTGTCGTTTTTCCACATTCATTATATTAATTTTGGGTTTTTCATATATAGCC
Source organism: Erethizon dorsatum (assembly GCA_028451465.1). Lineage (NCBI taxonomy): Eukaryota > Metazoa > Chordata > Mammalia > Rodentia > Erethizontidae > Erethizon > Erethizon dorsatum. The sequence continues at coordinate 52,801,042 of CM051825.1, read as the reverse complement.
TTTAGTATTTTGATGTATGTTACTTATATATCTAATTCATTGATTTTTTATCATGGAGGGATGTTGAATTTTATTGAAGACTTTTTCTAAATCTATTGAAATGATAATACGCTTTTGTCATTCTGTTCATAGTAATGTGTCTTTTACTGTAATGTCTTTAAATTTAAATATTCACCATATGCTTTGAAAACGCCTCATAAGAATTGGAATTTGTTTTTCTTTAAATGATTTGTAGAATTAAGCAGTAAAGCCAACAGGTACTGGACTTTTTTTTAAAAAACAAGGACAGTTTTAGTTACTGCTTCCATTTCATTACTTATTATTGGTCTGTTTAAGTTTTCTATTTCTTCTTGATTTTACTTTTAGTTAGTTGTAATTGTTCTAGTTTTTCCAGGTTTTTTAGCATATAAATATTCACAGTGTATTGTGGTATCATTTATAAAGTCTTCTTTTGTGTCTTTGATTGTATTTATTTGGGTCCTTTATTTTTCTTGTTTATTTAAATATTTTAAAAATTTATCATTTTAAAAAATAATTAGTTTTTCAGTGATCTTTTGTATTTTTTAGATTGAATATTATTGATTTCTGCTCTAATCTATTTCTTTCTTAACAATTTTGAAATTGATTTCTTCTTTATTTTCTAAATCTTTTTTTTTTTTTTTTTTTTTTGTGGGTGCCAGGGATCGACCTCAGGACCTCGCGCACCAGCAGGTGCCTGTGCCGCTGAGCGATATCACTGGCCCTTTTTCGTATGTGGGTACCAGGAGTCGAACTCAGGACCTTGCGCTTGCCAGGCAGGCACTTATGCCGCTGAGCCATCTCACCGGCCCTTTAATTTCTTAATTACCCATTGGTCACTTAGGAGCATGTTATTCAACTTGCATACCTTTGTATTCTTTCCATTCTTCTTTTTGATTTGTAGAGTTATTCCATTATGGACTCAGAAGATACACTATGATTTCAGCTGGTCTAACCTGATTGAGATTTGCTTTGTTGCTTAACACATGATCCATCCTGGAGAATGTTCCACCTGCAGATAACAAGAATGTGTATGTTGCTGTTGTTGAATAAAACGTTCTTTAAATGTCTGTTGGAACCATTTCTTCTATAGTAGATTTCCACTTAGATGTTTCCTTGTTAATTTTCTGTCCAGATGATCTGTCCATTGAGGAAAGTGGGATGTTGAAGTCCCCAACTACATATGAAATATATGATTGTTTAAATAATGTCATAAATGTATATTTTTGAGCAAATTATAATACTTAATTTACTTGAAACTGTGCATATCTTATGGACAAATTTGTTAATAGCTTTTTAGTTTATTTTGCAGATATTCCTTTGTATGAACTTGATCTTTCCGGAATCGATTAAGAATATTTTGATGAGGTGTGCCATCCTCATAATTAAGAGAACTTCATATTTAAGAGGACTTCATGTTCGTATAAAAATTCAAGGAACAAAACAAATCTCAGTGATTCACTCCATTGATAACACCAAGATATCTTTACAGAATTTTAATGTGAAATTTCTCTATGACTTCTAAATAAAATCTTCAGTTCCTCAAGTTTCATTAAAATTGTTCCTGTACTATCAATCTATAAATTAATTTGATTAAGCTTTTTTGGGAAAGCAGGGAGAGATCCTTGGTTATGGCCACACATAAAAAACAATTTGGTGTGCTAAGAACTGAGAACTTGATTTCTATTTAAGGATCATTCTTTACATATTTTCTGCATGCAAATTTCTAAGAACACAATAAAAACTATCAAAATTTCATTTGTATGATCTTTCAGAGCATATTTACCTGGGAAATCTTGTACATTATCAAGATAATATTTATTACCTTTAATCTTTTTCATATCAATTAATATTTCTTTTTTCCTACTCATATTTATTTCTTCCCCCTTTTTCTCCTTTTTTCTACTTCACAGCTGGCATTCGTATTCACTGGGATATAAAATTTTATGAGTTTTTAGACTTTAAGGTGATTTTACTGATTTTCTTGTTTTGTCATTGCTTTGTTTTATTTTGCTCTCTATTGCTTTTGCCCAGCACAATTTCTTGTAACCAAGCTTTATTCTTTTTTCTTTTTTCTTTTTTTGGTGGTGGTTATGGGGGTTTCTTTTACTGGTATATACCCATGAGTAACTCTTTCAGATAGGTTATATGACAAAATTCTGAGTACGACTGTCACCAAACATGTCTGAAGAGGTCCCCAAAGGGGAAGATGGGGATTTTAATTCAACCTACAGAGTAGGTTGGTGGACTCAGAAAAGAATTTCAGGGTATATGACTAGGAGACATAGTCAGATTTATTAGACAATTAGAAAGTAAGGGAAGGCCCATGATATAGCTCAGCGGCATAAGAGCCTGCCTGGTAAGCGCGAGGTCCTGAGTTCAACTCCTGGTACCCACATATGAAAAAAGGGGCTGGTGATACCGCTCAGCGGCACGGGCACCTGCTGGCATGTGAGGTCCTGAGGTCGACCCCCGGTACCCACACACACAAAAAAAAAATAAGAAGAAAGCAAGGAAGAATTGGAAAAGAACTTCAGTTTGAGCATCTGGAGGAAGCTCATTTTCATGAAGGGGTTTAGACTGGCCTGCTCGCAAAAGAACGAGATCAGGTTTTAAGTGTCAGCTGAGTTGAGCAATGGTCTGGTAGATCACCCTCTCAGTTCTGGTTTGTAGATCCCAGGGAACCCTTCTGGCTCGAGGGACAATTTCATTCACATGCCATGTCTGTTTTGCTTTAGAAGAGGGGAGCCTCAGTTCCTGCCATGGCACAGTTGCTCTTACTTGGGGAGCTGACCTCATCATGGGGTGGCTGAGAGGTTCTGCTTTCTCTGGAACCTGAGAAGACTGTAGGTTTAGGATTTCTGGGTATCATTCCATGGGGTATGGACCATGGGGTCCTGAACTGGACATTGTAAAAGCTGGACACTGAATGTTCCTACAAATCCTTAAAATTACTTTAGTTCTTGAAGTCTTAGGACTTGAAGGAGGATGAGACAGGCTAGGGAAATTTACAGCTAATAAACCTAATAATACAGATACTCCTCATATGATTACTATGCCTATAAGCAGAGCTAAGCAGAGATCTGGCCCAAAATTTTAAGGTAATAAAGTGACAAAAAAATGAAGAAGAATTATAGTTTCCTTATCTCCGTTTTACCTATTTATATTTCTTCTATCCTACCTCACTCCCATAATTAAAAAAAAAAGTTTGATCATATACTTGAATCTCTTTGCAGAGGAAATATTCTAGAATTGAAATTATTTTCTTCTCATTACTTTCTTTTATCCATTGTTAATAAAAGCAACCTTGATTTCATTTAGATTTTTATTTCTTTGTAGGTAATTTATTTTGCTTTGTTCTGTTTTTATTCCTCGTTTTCTTTTAAACATCTTTTAATCCAGGATATTTTGAATTTTCACCAAGATTGTTAAAAAAAAAGTGCTGTTTGTTTGTTTTGTTTTGTTTTGTTTCATTCATGCTGCTAGCTGTCAGAAATGTTTTCCTTGTTATTTCATCCTTGCTTCATCTCTCTAAACTTCTAGATCATTCCTCTCCTACCTATTATCTTTTCATGTTTGTTTTCCATCTGTTTTGTCTTTTGCAGTACATTGTCAGAAAGTCCCTTGGCTTCCTTTTCCAGTTCTTTAATTTCCTCTTTAATTGTGCCTATCCCCTTATCTTTTTTCCCATATGAATTGCCTCTTAAAAAGAATTTTGAGATCTTGAATAGGTTATTTTTCCAGCCTGTTTTTGTGATTATGATGCTAATCCTCCCTGGTCTCCCAGAGACCACTTAATTTAAAAGTCCTTCTGATTCCTTTCTTCGTTCTTTTTTCTTTGGAAGAAAAGGAGTGCTAGAGCGGAAATTTTCTAAAAGAATGAATTCATTCATATCACATTTTATTTTCAAAACCTTAATTATAAGAGGAATATTATATTTTATATGCACCCTAAAATGACCACCTATGAACATAAGAAAACATAGAGCTTACATTTATTCTAAACTTAAGGTGTATGAGATACTGTTAAGGGCTGAACTGTGTCACCAAAATTCACCTGTTATGGTCTTCAGGCCCAGCATCTTTGTCAATTTTCTTCAAATATTTTAAAGTTGCCTGCTGACTATTCTTGTTGCAATTTGAGAAGCTGACTGTGGTTACAGAAGCTTGCCTTCGACAATTTGGGGAAAGGAGCAGAACAAGCTCCTGAAGAGGATGTGCCAGCTGCTCCTCTGATGCACAAAACACAGGATTTAAGTACTTGTGGTGAATTTTGCTGTATTTCTCTTTGTTCTAATTTCCCTACCAGTTTACTTTCTCTGAACACACAATATAGGCCCCTTCTCTTGCTAACAAGGTTCATGTGGGCATTAAGTAGGACTATATATTAAAAAAAATGTAAAATATGTGTGCTATGTAAATATTATGACTATAATAATGCCATTCATGTTCAATTCCTAAAAATGTTACACCGTATTTTCTTATTTTCTCATAATGGGCAGTTCAAAAGATAGATGAGTCAAAATTTGCTAAATGAATAATCTTATCCATATTACCTCTTATTTTCAAAGCGAATTTATAAGTTGGGTATCATATTTTATATGCACACTAAAAGTATCTATCTATGAAAATAAAATTAAATATATGATTTACTTTTATTCTACACTTAAGATATGTAAGATACTATCATGGGCTAGAATAGTATCCCCAAAACGCAAATGGTGAAACTCTAATGCCCAGGGCATCACAATGTAACCATGTGTGGAGATAAGGTCTTTACAGAGGTAATTAAGTTAAAATGTTGAAATGAAGTCTTTAATGTTGCCCTTGATAAGTATGCCTCAAATCCTTACAACAAGAAAAAATTGAGCTTAGAAATGAGGACACAGAGGAAAAACTGTGTGAGGACAGAGGAAGACACAGGAACTTACGAGCCAAGAATTGAGGCCGCAGGAGAAGCCAAGTGCAGCCAACACTGATTATCCAGCCTCCAGAACTGTGAGAAAAATGAATTTCTGTTTCGTAAGCACCACCCCCAATGCTATTTTTTTATGACAACCCCAAAAAACTTATATAGATACATTGCTGAATCTCTTTTAAACCTCAAGATGGCACCTGTAAAGTAGATTCATTACTCCTCCCAACTTATAGATGTAGTAACTGAAGTGTAGTTATTTACTGGAAAGTTAATGACTTTCCAGGTAAGTAATGGACATGGTTTGCCCAACATGCCTGTTAATACTCTTAGGTGCTATTCATGTTTATATAAGGAATGACCAAACAAACACTAGTTTGGGACTTTATTAAAAATTATACACATGACCATATGATTATCTATTTCAATTCATCATATGATTATTCTAATTTAATTTTTTGAGGAATAGCCTTTTTTTCCATAACTACTACATCATTTATTCTCATCATCAGTGCAAAATAGTTCCGATTTTTTCAATCCTCACAAATACTTGTTATTTTCTCATATAAAATACATCACTTTAACCATTGTTAAAAGAATAACGGTTCATTAATATTAAGTGCATTGACCTCGTAGTGCAAACAATCTGCAAAATTCATTTCTTCTTGCAGAACTAAAACACTATTCCCATTAAACAACTTACCATTCTCCTCTCCACAATCTTCAGCAATTTCCTTTCTGCTTTAGGTATCTCTCATAAGTGGAATCCTACAGTACAAGTATTTATGTTTTTATGACAGGCTTATTTCACTTAGCATAATGTTCTTAACATTTATGTGTGCTATAGATTGTATCAGGATCCCCTTCTTTTTAAAAATCAGACCTCCCAAAATAAAAGACCAAATCAAGAAACTAGCAACTAAAATGAATAGACATTTCTCAGAAGAACAAGAAGTACAAATCGTCAATGAATGCATGAAAAAATGTGAACATCTCTGGCCATTAGAGAATGCAAATTAAAACAACACAAAGATTCCATTTTAACCTAGAAATCATGGCTGTCATCAAGGAATCAAATAATAATAAATGCTGGAAAAGCTGCAGGGGAAACAGGAATGCTTCTACAATGTTGAAGCAATGTAAACTACTACGACCACTAGGGAAATCAGTATGGGTGTTCCTCAAAAAACTAAAACTGGAAATCCCATTCAACCCTGATATTTCCCTTGTAGGTATATTTCTGAAAGAGTTAAAGACATCATATTATAGTGATACATGTATACCCATTTTTATAGCAGCACATTTCATAATAGCTAAATCTTGGAAGCAGCATATATGTCCATTAAAAGATGAATGGGTGAAGAAAATGTATTTATACACAATGGAGTACTACTCTGCCGTAAAAAGGGTAAACTTGAGTCATTTGTAGGAATGTTGATGCACCATGAGAGCATAAAGTTAAGTGAAATAAATCAGACACACAACATTGTATATTGCATGGTTTATCTTATATGAAAAATACAAAATATTATTAAGGAGCAAAAAAGGGTAAATAATAGGAAATAAGAAGATATACCTTTTGCAAAATGGAAAAGGACCAAGAGATAGAGGAAGGAGAAAGAGGAGAAAGGGAAAAGGATTGAAAAAAGAAGATGCATTATGTACATACGCAAACTTCTCATGAGGAATATAATCATCATGTACTACTGCAAACATGTACAAATAAAAAAAAATTGAAGAGAAAGAATTCCTTTCCTTTTTAGGGCTTATTAATGTTTCAGTGTGTGTGTGTGTGTGTATGTGTGTGACATTTTTAATCCATTCGATTGTCCATAAGCACTTTGCTTCTACTTTTTGGCTACATATTATGAAAAACGCTGCCATGAACATGGCAGTACAGCTATCTCTTTGCATCCCTGCTTTCAGTTCTTTTGGAGCTATCTCCAGAAGTGGAATTCCTGGATCATATGATTATTCTATTTAATTTTCTGAGTAATGACCATATCGTTTTCCATAACTGTTACATCATTTTACATTAAAATCATCAGTGAAAAAGAGTTCCAATTTTTTCACATCCTCACAAATACTTGTTATTTTCTCAAATATAGCTATCTTAATGGTTATGAGGTACTAATTTTGAATTTTAAAGGCTAGAATTATTATAAACTAAGGCTTATATTTTAAGTTAAGAAATATATTTGATAAATATAGATACAAAAACCATTTACTGTAAAAACAAATGAAAACTCCAAAGTGATATCACCATTATACTGGGATTCACTACAAATTGCTTGAATTTGGGTTGCTTTCAGAAGTGATAATGTACAATTTATGTTCTGCTATTTATAATATTTTCCTTTATCTTCCTTAAAACTTCATTATAGCCTATGAACATATTACCATCTCAGATAATAAGTCAAGAAAGTGATGTTCTTCCATTTTAAGTAATTAACTCAATCCCTCCCCCCATTTTAAAAATAAGAAAATGAGGCTTAAATATTTGTTTAAGTTTACAGATCCAGGGATTAAAAAGTGAAGATTAAAGTCACTAAATAAGAATGCCCACAAAACTATGTCCTTAACCACCACCCTACGTAACCTATAATTTGGTAGAAGATGATTGAGCTTTGATCTAAACCCAGCACATTTCATCAAATTAACCAAGTTTTCTTCTCAGTTTTTCTTCTTGTTGATAATAACTCCAATTGAAATTTAAATTCTGTAATTCAGTTGTCTGTCTGCTTTCTTGCAGATGTTATTACGTTATTTGCTAGTTCATACTGACAGTTGAAGGGAGGAAAAGGTAGTAATACTTTCATTATTGAAAAAATATTCATATCATTTGGAATAGCTAATTCAAGTCCTGGAAGAATTTGTTTTTTTACAACTTTCAAAGTGTGGTTCATATATAAAAGAAAAAAAAGCTTCAAAAGAAAATATAAAATTACAAAAGTCACTGAATAATTAGAAGAGATAGTTTATATTATGGTAATGAAAAGCACAGTTTTTGCAATATTTTACTGAACTTTAGCTGATCAACTCTGCAAGTGTAAAAGAAAAAAGAGGTTTGGAATATAAAGAATATATTCCCATAGGAAAATAAAAGGAAAAATGTGTAAAATCAACAGAACAAAAAATAAAGGCAGATGGGAAGTAAATTAACCTTCAGATTCATTGCAGCATGATAAAGGGAGCTGGAGCTGAGAGTTGTATTCAATGTTTCATTCCAGATTGTGAGGAAATATTCTAGCTGTAACTGCTCTTAAGGTGATTTGTAGCCAGTAATGAGATGATTATATTTAGACTTTAAGTTCAAGGTAGAATAAATCACACTTCCATAGTTAATCAGTGAAGTGATCATTCATGTAAGATTTCACAAAGGGAGGTTCAAAACATATCTTATAGAATATTAAATAGCTACATATATCTAGAAGTTAAGTTTACTTTTAAAATAAGTTTATTGACAATCTGGCCACAACATCTGTAACGTAAGGGATACATGTAAGAAAAATTATGTTGGTCTTTAGTCAACCTTCCAAAAAATTAAACAGAAGTGAACATTTTTTTGGGGGGGGGACCTCAATTATAAGCATTTTATATCAACAGACAAATCACCTCATCTAAATTCCACCCTTTAGTGAAAAGTATGTGACAAGCTAATATGGGCCAAATCACAAGGGGTAATTTCTCCTTCATGCACTTTGAAGTACCTGCTTAACCATAACCCTCTAAACTTGCAGCAGGCATTTTGCTGCTTCTGTTTTCTTCCCATTTAAAACTCTTCTTCTTTCCTGATTTCCAGGAGAGAGTTTGAGAGCTTTCCCTGTTGCAATGATCTTGCAATGGTTTGAACATTGAGGATCCCATGAAGGCCCCTGTGGTAAGAGCTCGTCTCCAGCCCATGGTGCTCTTGAGAGGAAGTAGAACCCTCAAAAGGTGGGGCCTAGTGGAGCTTTGAGATCATTGTTAGGATGCCCTTGAAGGGGACTGTGGAACCTTGGTCTTATTCTCTTTCTCTGTGTCACTTCCAGCCACGAGGTGAGCAATTTCCTCTGCCAGCACTCAGCAAGGATGTGCCTCCACTGGCCCAAAGCAATGGCAACAACCATTCATGGATGGAAACGTATGAACTGTGAGCCAAACAAACTTTTCTCTTTATAAAAAGCTAATCATCTCAGTTATTGTTACACTAACAGAAAGTTGATTAACAAAAACCTGAATAAAGTACTCACTCCCTTGCAGTTTGAGTTTTGGAGAATTACTGACAGTTCGAAAAGAATATAATAACAGACCCTCTAGTCCTTCATATTATTGAAATAAAAATTTTTATATCTATGTATTTTAGAAAAAAAATACACTGCTTTTGTTTAAACAAGATGTAACCTTATCTCTCAAGGTTGCCGGTTGGGTTAAAAAACTAACAAACTAACTAAAAACCTGATGCTACATAGCCTGGGGATGAGTTTGTAGTTACAAAAACCCAGCAAGACTCGTAGGAGAGCAAGAGATCCAGGGAGCACAGTATTTATTATCTCTTCAAACACAGGTCAGACAATAAAGAACCAAATGAAAGAAAGTCTTCTTCATAAAAATAAGCCCAAGCCCTATCTCAGTGGTGTTCTCCCTCTGCTCATTACACACCATCTTTGCTGGTCTCCTTTCAGTATTGCTTGTTTTTTAGAAACTTCTTCCCTTTTTCAGGACATTTGCACATACTATTATCAGGGAATTTACTTTTAGGCTTAAAATGTTCTTGCCTTCAATCTCTGAATGTCTTCTCATCTTTCAGGTCCCTATATATATGGAAGCTTTTAATAGAATACATTCCTTACCTTTCCTCCTAAATTAGTTACTCATGTTATTTCCACATTTCTCATGTTCTACAGTCAAAGCCACTTAATTTTCTTTCTTTTTTTTTTTTTTTCGTGGGTACCAGGGGTCGACCTCAGGACCTCGCGCGCCAGCAGGCGTCCATGCCGCTGAACGATATCACTGGCCCTTTTTTCGTATGTGGGTTCCAGGAGTCAAACTCTGCCCTTGCAGAGCCATCTCACCGGCCCCGCCACTTAATTTTCTTAAGAAGACTTTTCATAATATGAAATGTGTACATTTATTGGTCTTTGTTGATGTCTGACAGTCTCCTTTACTTGGCTCTTAGTTTCAAACTGGAAAGAATTATGTTTTCACCTTTGCGTCTTCTATCACCACTGTTACTTGGTTGCACGATGGGCCCTAGATCAGTACCTAGTGAACAAATGAAAGAATGAATGTGAAGTATTAACTCCTGTGCATATCTAGAAACAAATAAGATACTAATAAAATTATCAAAGCGAGTCAAGGTGAAAACACAGTCTTCAGTGTTATTTGGTTACAGAAATAATGAAGGTCTGATGTTTTTTGTAAAATAAGTATTAAGAAACATTGCACAGGCTTTTAACTACAACAAAACCTTTCAGGATACACTGTGACTTGGTACATTGGTTTGGTTCTGTGCAAAACACTTAAATGAATACTAATTTCAACATACAGTTCCAAATGGATGACATTTTCCTCTTTAATTCTTTAATTTTCTTTAATGTGGAAAGACTTTTGAAATGGGATTCCTCAGTTCTAGATTTAGTCCTCCCTCCTTTACTGTCTGAGGCCTTAGAAAAGATATTATTTAATTCCTTTAATTTTTCAGTTTCTTCATTTTTAAAGAGAAGGAGTAGCTATTACTAGGTCCTTTATTAACTTTTGTTATTTTTCCCACTGACAGCATTGAAGTTCTGCTGTTTCATCTCACAACTGGTTCACCAAGCCATCAGCAAATTAAAAGACAAGCACAAAATTAACTTAATCTTCCATGTATTTAGGGTATGGTTTTTACTCATCAAGAAAATTACTTAGAAGTACATTCAGACATGTACATACATTTATTTATCATTCTCTGAATATTATGTACTAACTCTTTCATTCCAACTTCTGTGTTAAGTTCTGGGGACAAAACAGTGAACAGACCTGACATGGCTTCTGTGTCCTAGAGAGAGATGTAGGAACTGTTACCAGAATTTGGGTTGGGTGGTGGTCTGTGTTGTACTGGCTTCTCGACTCTTGGATCCTTCCCAGGAAGGTTTATTTACAAGAAAGTCCACAGAATAAAGAAATAGTTTATAGCAAGATCTTTATTGTAAAACAAACATGGGTTGAGTATGTTTATAACAAAACAAGAAGAATATCCTTTATTGAGAATAAAATAAAAGTACACCCTCAAGAAGGGAGGGCACACAGTGCCCAAAGATCACAACTGCAGTGAGGTCCAGGGTCGATTTCTATTTTATTGGCCTAGAATTTTGAGAGTGGTCAGAATCTGTGGCTATTGAAGTTTCTTTCAGTCAACCGTGTATCTTCATGCTTACATCTGAAGAAGGAGTCTTTGAATTTATATGGTCCTAGTCAAAACAAATATGGTAGCCGATGTCCACTGAGGGACCAAAAATACAGTGCAAATGCATGGGGATGAGGCATCAGGTCAAGCATGGTTAACATAGGGTTTTGCCCCCCACCAAGCATGACTGAGGGGGCCCTAGAAATGTGAGACTGGGTAGGTGGGAGAACTTGAAAGGAGCTTAAAGTGCTTTTCTTGGGAAATTTTGGGACCACAGCTCAGGTAATTAGACCACCATATGGAGAACTTCCTCCCTGGGCTCAGCGGCCAGTCTCTTCTCTCCAGCTCATATCTAGCTAAGTGCCTCTTCTATCAGAACCAGTGTGCTCTCACTCCCTTACCTGGATGGTACTGAAAAGATATCCTGTGTCTACCTATAATTTTACTTGGGTACATGGTACCATTATAACAAACCATAGTTTTTAAAAAACATGGAAAAAAATTAGGTAAACTAATTTTTCTGCACTATTGTAGACCTAGATGAAGGATGAAGTGTGACAATGGCTTTCACATAATGAAGTCAATTTGAAAGTTTTGGCATATATCTCTCATGGATTAATAGTTTGAACAATATAAAATCATTTCTATAAATCAAAGATGGCTATACATTGACAGTTTCACCTAGTTCAATTACTAAATAATTTTAAATGGAATAAAAATATTGTTGTGTGTATTCTTTACTACATTTACAAATTCCAGAAGGATAGTATCAAATTCCTTACTACAAACTGTTTAAAAGACTTTTAAAGTGCCTCCCATTATAGTATAATGAAAAGTAAGCATTTATCTTCTAATATAAAATAATGGTTTTGTGCAAAAAGATAGGAAACTTCAGAATGTGTTTCTCAATTATGTGAGACTTGGGTATGAAACACTATATACTATAAAATTTAGTATATAAAACATGATGATTAAATCCACTTTAGAAAAAAATTATACCTATACATAGCTTCCTTTAACACTCGAAGAATAATAGATCTTTCCAGATGCTTGAAAATGGAAATAATGACTTAAGAATAATTTCAGACTAGAATTGATGAGGTTTATATTGATCCACTGCATCTTCATGGGTTAAGTCCTCACCTAATATGACTATATTATCAGCACTAAGTTTTGGACATAGGTGAGATGTTTTTATTGGAAATATAATAACCAAATTCTCAGCCATCTAGAAGTTTTTCTCACCCCCTTCCTCATGCTCTAGGATCAGGTCTTCACTCATCTACTTAAACTCTATAAAACTGCCTGTATATGATCATTAGAACCTGCAGAAATAGTAGTCACTTATGGCTATAATTTTTAAACTCCAGGCAACGGTGATTTATCCAAAAAGTTGGTATGTGAGTACTAGTAGCCAATCAAAGAACAAGTATCAGACATGCTCCAATTTAAGATCTTCCTTTATTCCATAAGAAAATGAACTGGGACCATCAACGCAACAAGTGTACTTGAATGGAACAAGCTTTTTGTCCTCAGGTGAAAAAATTGCAACAGGGACCTGGATATATAAAGGTTAATCAATTCAATCCAAATTTGTATTTTAAGGACAAATATGAGATGTAATTAATTGACAAATTAATGGAAATGAATTAAATAATTAAATTAGTCCTAATCATGGAGAAAATATCACTTTATACTGACATATTTGAAAAATGAATTTTATGGTTAATTATACATGAGCTGAGCATAATCTGATGTGAAGAAGTAGAAAGGAGATGGAAAGATATTCTAGCCAGCTTATAATACTTGAGAAATTGGGCGATGGCCTTTCAAAGAGACTTTAAAGCCACAGGGTCTATTAAAACAATATAAATTGTGAAACAAGAAAAGTTAGGAAGCAGAGGTCAGATTATGTCAAATCTTCTCCTTGCATCAACATGCAAAAAACACAGCTAAGTGAACATTGTGATCCTTCTCCTTGTTTCCACACCCATGATACTCTGTAGAAAGACCATATTTACAAAGATCACATATTTCTGTTTGCTATATATTAAATATTAGCAACAAAAATATTAACATTTAATTTGGTTCATGTCCATACGTTAATCCATTCTGATAATCATTACAGGCATGTGGCTTTATGCTGAAAAATACTGAGAGAAACAGGAGATGGGAAGAGGAAGAAGGGGAGACACAGAAAATGATCAGAATTTACCATCTTGCCCTAGAGTTTCCTTCCTTGGAGTTAAACCATTCTATTTTTGATTTAACATTTGAGGATACATGTTTTACTTATCAAATGATGTCAGACTAGCTTAGTAAGTGCTAGTAAATGTGATTCAGAGCACAACAGACAAGGTCTGTGAAAGCCTGAATCAGAACTTTTACAAGTTGAAGAAAAAATTGCAGACATAACGACAATGATCAATAGATGTACCACCATTATAATTAAGAAAGCCAGAGTCTGTCAAATGTTTGGGAATAGAATTGATGACCTGAAAAATAACCTTGGATTAGAAAATATCAGGTTTGAGTTGTACCAGGAGCTAGTGAGACAGTGATGTCAGCAGAAATATTTTTTTTTAACTGTGGATTGTAATGGATACTGTGGGAAAAGGGTAAGTCTGAATACTTTGAACAATATATTATGACAACCAACATAAATTAGGATAGTCACACTGATGTTGGTACATATGTAGGTGTATGGATTTAAAAATAAGTTCTCTTGGAATCTAATTTCTTTTATTTAAAATGTTTGTCCTTCTAGGTGATAACTTCACTCTGATTAAAATGTTCACCTTTTATGAATAAAAGCAGAAGAATATTTTAGAGATAGTAGTATTGTTCTATTTTATGAGAAGCATTATGGAATTCATATTTATGTTTTGAATTTAACTTGAGGTAATTTTAGGTTGTCTTTGCCATTACATAGAGACTTCAAAAGTAAGTATTTACAAGTGGATATTGACATTAGCATTATTTGTAGTTTATTATAAGAGGTTATATATAGCATTTAAATTTATTTTAAATGAAAAATATTTGTTTCCTTTTAATTCTAGTACAGCATAAGCTGACATTCTCTTTTGTGGAATGTAGAACAGAAAATTATAACTTTGTGTTTTTCTTAATGGAAAGTATCTCTAAAGTCTCATTTCTCCAAATATTTAGTATTTCCTTTTCTTGATATTTTGCACTCTTATCAATGAAATTTACAATAAATATATTCCAAAACCCACTTACAGGAAAAGCTTAAAATGGACTTTCCAGAGCTCTGCATTCCCTAAATTGTAAGTTTGGATATTTTTAGGTTATGTTAATGAATTTAAATTTCATAATACATTATTTATGCAAAAACAGTCAGAAACATATTCTCAAAATAATTGCAAAATGATAAACATTTATGAGCCAACTGCTTTTCTAATCTATAGCTTTGACTTCATATATCAAATCACTTACTTCACATATGCTGCAATTTTCTTTGTTTTTTTCCCCCAGCAGAGGGTGCAAAATATTAAACCTTGGAACTACTGCATAAGTATGTATTAAAATTATAGTGATTTGCAAATACAAAGGAAAAATACTCTTCACTGGTCGTGGAGTTCGACTCAATTATAAGGAAGAACACTAAACAACATTGCTGTTCAGAAGAAAGGGTCATGATTGTCAGTAATAATCATTTAGGGGCCAATTTTACTAGGAAGGTTTGTAAAATCGGGGTCATAATAAAGACAATCTAGTCATAAAATAACTTTACCTTAGATATAGAAAGAACAACATTTTGGGGCCGGTGAGATGGCTCAGCGGCATAAGCGCCTGCCTTGCAAGCGCAAGGGCCCGAGTTCGACTCCTGGATCCCACATACGAAAAAGGGGCCGGTGATATCGCTCAGCAGCACGGGTGCCTGTTGGCGCGCGAGGTCCTGAGGTCGACCCCCCGGTACCCACAAAAAAAACAACAAAAAAAAAAACAAAAAAAAAACATTTTGATATCCATAAATGTTTAAAATGTGTATTTTAAATGTAGTGAAAAGACAACTCTATCAATTCAGGGGATCGTCAAACATGATGTAAAGTAGAATCATCCTCAGATATCTTGGATGCAAACCATAGATATCTTAGGACTGCTGTGGAAAATTTAATTATCCAGCTCTAAGATGGCTATTTCTTTCATTTATCTTTTCAATACCCTGATCTAATAGATTGAACTGTGTGCAATGATTCATTCCTGCATGAATTTATGCTTTTTGTCTCAAGATTTTTCTGTGTTCCTCATAAACTCAAAGCACATTCTTACCCCACTGGCTTAGCTGTTTTTCTTTTTTTTTTTTTTTTTTTTTTCTCTTTCTTTCTTTCTTTCTTGCTGCTTTTTCTTTCTCCTTTTTTCTTTTTTCTTCAGATCTGAAAAAGGTTTCTCGGTAACTTCTAATAAACTCAAAGCACCTTCTTACCCCACTGGCTTTAGGTTTAGGTGTTTTGCTTTTTTTTTTTTTTTTTCCTTCTTTCTTTCTTTCCTTCTTCCTTTCTTTTTTTTTTCTTTCTTCATTTTTCTTCAGATCTGGAAAAGGTTTCTCTGTAATTACTGCATCTCATTCTGGCCCTTCAGGGTCTACACAAGTGGTACTCAGTGAACCAAATCTGTGAAAAGGACCCAAGCCCAGTCAGGCCCACAGTTGGAACTGTAACTGTCTAGCCAAGCATTGCCACATCAGCTGAATCACTGATATGTGAGCATAAATAAATGATTTTCATTTTTTTGTTTTTGTTTTTTGACAGAGTCTAGTGATGTAGCGAAAGAACAAAAGATAATGTAGTCAGTTCTGTCTGACTGAGAGAGAGTGTTGGTAAGGACCACTGTATTTCTTAGAGGAGCAGCCCTTTGTTAATTCACAGAAGCAAAGGTAAAATACAGATCTTATTACCAACTACAATTTAAGCCATTAAAACATGCACAAGGCAAGGCATAGACATTTCTCTTTTTAAATTTAGGTTGTATTTGTAATGACACATATTTCTAATGCAAATGCAGACTGAATGATTCTTACCATTTCAGTTAATATCAATTGTGTACCTACTTTGTACAGAGGATTCTGTTACAAGATCTTACTAAAGTCATACACAAATTTTTAATTTTATTTTGTTTTTTTACAGTACTGCGACTTGAACTCAGGGCTTCATGCGTGCCAGGCAAGGTTTCTACTATTGAGCTACACCCCCAGCTCACACACTAATATAACACAGAACTGTCCTTCGGGTAACTGTGATGTTACTGGAAAGATTACACAAGTACACAATAAAAATATAAATTTCCTATAGGTATCCAGGTTTTAACTGTCCTTGAACTCAAATGTTCTTGCCAATAATGATAGATAAGGCTTACATTCATCTGTAATTCAAGGCAGAAAATAACTAAACTCTGAGAAGTTTAGAACTTGCCATGAAGGCTTAGAAGAAGGAGGTATTTGGAAAGATTCAATAAAAACAGAGATGACTTTAAAGGTGTCCAGAGCAGAGGGCCAGAGCCTGCTTCCATTTATTGAAGCTTTAAGGATATTACAAATTTTTTAAATGTTAAAAGTAGGTTATAAAAGTTGCGGTGTGTTTTTAACATTTTATTTTTGCCTAGCAACATAACTCAGAAAAGCAATGACGATATATAAAATTTTATAAACTTATTTAGCAATCATATTATAATGTTAATTTGAGAAGGTTTATGAATGTGAGCCAAAAATTAGATAGCCCTGCTAAGCCTTCCTGGGCTGAGCATTGATCTGAAAAAGGGTTTGGAATATTACAGGCAAAATGAGGGAGAGATGGACAGGACTTCATATGTATTGCAATTTAGATTTTGAAATGGTATAAAATCAGAAGCCCTCACCGTAAAGTCTGCCTCTGCACTCATACCAGTATATGCAGTGTCAATGAGTGTTGTTAACTGAAATAATAAGACTGAAAATAACCCAGGCATCAGAAGGCATCCACTGTCCAGTTAGGGTGCAGATGGGTGTGTCCCTGGTGAGGGAACAAAGGACAGCAACAGAAGCAACCTTAAGTCTCAGGCTAACAAACGTGCTGAAGGTACTGATCTGGGGTGTACTTGGTATTTCTAACAAGTTCCCAGGCAGTGTTCATTTGAATGGTCCTGAAACCGGACTCTGAAGAACAAGTATCTAGAAGATACCAGGTAATGCCCAAACTGTTTTGTTCAGATGCTCACCAAGACCAGGACTTGTAGGAAACAAGCATGGACTAGACTACAAGAACTTTCTAGGGCAAGTACTTACCTCTGCATCATATTTTCTACTGGGAGTTCAGCATAAACAGACCTTTAAGACATGATCTTAGGATAAACCAGTGGGACAGGTAAAGGGTGGTCCTAGCACCACTACTGTGTGACTGCTGTACTCCTGTGAAGGTGTGAGGCTTAATATAAATGGGAGGGCCCAGGGATTCAAAAAATTAGTTTGCCACCTTTGTGCTTTGTGATGTTCAATACAGGATTAAATGCTTCAGAGAGATCAGGGCTACTGAACTCTGGGGCCAAATTTAAGCCTTCACTTTAATGAGGGCTAAATTTCCACAGATACTATCTTTGGGAATGAGACTGTATTTCAAGATTAGATTTTATGGGCCGGTGAGATGGCTCAGTGGCATAAGCGCCTGCCTGGCAAGCACAGGGTCCTGAGTTCGACTCCTGGTACCCGCATTAAAAAAAATGATTAAATTTTACACTAAGAACAAGTAGTAAAATTTCCTGAAAAATCTTAGCTGGCTGAAACTTCAGTCTGTTAGGAAAAAGACTATGCCTCCCTAAACCTAACCATGGCTGAAACTCATTACTTCAATCGGACAAAGAATATTCACCATCACCCCACTCTGCGACCAGGAAGGACTAGGTAACAGATTGTTTTAGTAAATAGAATACAAGAAATACAGGCTGAGACTTCGGATGGATGCCTATTACTTGCCTATAGGACCTTACTGTTCTTACAAGTATCACTGGCCATGCGGTTCAGGTACAGGTGACTCCATAGCTAGTTCAAGTGTGGGAATTTGACTCAGGTCTCATCTCCCTCTGCCTAAAGATAGCATGTAACCCAAGTTAGACCAGCAAGTACAATGGACATCTTCTAGAACTTCTGTAGAAACTGCTAGAGTGAAAAATAGTCTCCTTCTGATGGACTTGGATTTGAGAGAATTTAAGCCTGGAGCTGCCAGAGGTCACCAAATAGAAGGAACCTGTTTGATGCTGAATTCAATACAAAGGACAGAAGAAAGAGGCTGAGCATTAATGAGAGGATTTGAGGCTGTGAATCTAGCTGTGTCTGAAGCTAATGCCAGCCCTGGATATTTCATTTCTATAACAAATAGATTTTCCTTTTTATTTGGATAGCTATTGTTTGGTATCAAAAGCTCTCTGACTTAGATATGAGTCCTAATGAGAAGAACCAGAGTGAAAAGTTGAGGGAGTTGTATTTAATTTAGAATATAGTTTCAAGTTTCTTGAATTGAAATTATAGAATGAGGTATGGAAGAGGTGATGGGCTGTGAAATAAATTTGCTATAAGTCAACTACTATTTACTTCAAAAAAAGAGAAAGAGTGATATATGAGTGGATAATAGGCATGTTAAGTAGATAAATAAAATGATGTCTCTGACTTAAATTGGGTATCCATTAAAATACAGAGAGGTCCCCTGAGTCACTTTTACAGTTTGATCAGGCAGATGGGTCAAAAGAATGAAGAGGGAAAGTATGTCATATAACTGGGGGTGTCCTGTTTGTAGTGCATATTTATAAAATATTTTTTAATTGTGTGTGTTTCAGAATTGGGAACTGATCACATTTAACACAGATTCAGAAAGACCACATTGATTTCCAAAAATCCAATCTACAAAACATTGCAACAGATGCAGGAGGTTGGAGGCTGTGACAATTCTATTTAGCAAGCAGTAGAGGGAGAAATAAGGAAAGAGAGCCACATTTTCCTCTGCTTTCCCAGATTTAATGTCCAGAATACTTCCTGACTCATTGTAGCCCATATGCCTCTACCCACTTTGTGTTTTAATCCCAAATATTTTATTCTCAATTTGAAGGTAGTTGAACGAAGTGGGTTTCCAGTTCCAGGATGAAATGGTCAACCACAAGCCAGAAACTATTTAAAAAATCACCTACTACTTTCCCATGAGTATCATATGCAAACAGATGTGCTATAATGAGGAAATGCATGTATCTTATTGCTGTCTGTGGCATATGAACACGCAATTATCCAAGTAGAAGAAAAAATAATGGGAAAATAGGTTTTTAAATAAAATATATTTAAAATCTATATTTAATCTGGGGGTGGAGAAAAATACGTGAAATATAATAGATCCGTCTATATATTGAAATAATACCACTGTTAACCTGTATTTTGCTTTTGCATTTCCTTTAATATGCTTTTGGAAATGGGGTTTTGTTTTTGAACTGATGGTTCTCAGTCAATGATGAGTTTCCCTATGACTATTCATTACTCGTTACAGCTAAATCTCTGTGGTGTGAATATTTATGAAAGCTGTTCCTTTTTTGATTGGCTCCAATCCTGGTAGCCTTATTAAGAATAAGGTTTACTCTAGGTTTGCACTCTTGGTACGCAGGGCAGAATACCAAACACAGGGTAGGGTTGGAATGTTTTCAACAAAAGCAGCACTTGGGAGAATTAAAATTTGGAAACGTCTGTGTAGCCCCCCAGGCTGCATTCTTGTACTGTAGTGAGTTTTGCAATTCTGCCATTCCTTGCTCAATGTTAATTATCTAAATTTTAAATGTAAGAACTCTGAAAAATAGTGGAAGGAAAAGTAGATCAACATTAGGATAGAGGTAGATTTACTCTCAAATGCTCTATCACTGAATAACAAAGTGTGTGTCTAAGAACCTTATCATCACTTTTTCAATAGGTGGCATACAGCTGTTGTTCCTTAAGAAAAAAGACATGAAAATAAATAATTGTAAAAAATGATAAGTAAATGGATATAAACATGTTCAGAAAAGGAGGTGCCTGAATGTTGTGAAGTTATATTGTTCTCTAGTATATATTAATTGTCTGTAGTTTGTTAGATTTAATACATCTAGAATGTAGATCGTGAGTAGTTACACTTGCAAATTTACACCGTGAATCAGAGAGAGAACACTAGGAAGGGAAAAACTTGAAAATATACCAGGGGAAATATGTGTAGTTTTTTTATACTAGTAAAAATTGGATACTGAATAGAAATTTTGATAGAGTTGCTAAAATGAAAGCATTTTATGAAATAATATTTAAGTAACCTATTTCCTTGAATGTCTATAACCATCACCCCGAACTTTACATACAAATCTATCACAGTCTATCTTACTGAAAGGCAGAGTTGTATTTGAAAATTGTAATTATATCGTGACTCTGCCTGGGGCAGCTTCATGGCAGTGTGGCTTGGCCATTTCTACAGCACCACATGCTAGGATAAGCCTTGACTTTGGTTTAATGTTGTGCTGGGCCTATCGTAAGATTCTAAATAACTATCTTTCAATTTGTGTTTTGTAGGTGAATTTCAAGTGGTCAGTGGACCCCAACTGAATACAAAGTAAGCTGGTTATGTCTACAACTGAGTATGCAAGGTGCTGATAGTCCAGTGGAAGGCCACACTTCCCACTGAACTCAGAATTTTGCTTCAATTTCAGAAAGAGAGTAAGAAACACTAATGAACCAGGAATCCTTTTATATTATTTCTTATTCATATTCCTTCACCACTGATGTGAAAATTACAGTACAGAAGGACACTGAGAGACAAAGAAACCAATAATTTATTTTCCTTTTAATTGTTCTTCACTTCTCAGTAAGCCACAAGAGCATTGGTAGAATATGGGCATGTCAGGTTAAACAAAAACATCTGACGTGGTTTTGCCCTATGTTCCCACTGTTCTGCAAAAATAAAATACCTATTCATATATAAGCTGTAAAATATAAATTGTGTAATTTCAGTGATTCTGTTTATGAGTTAAATGCTTTTATATTTAAACTGACATTTAAAACTGGTCTCACATAACATAGATATCAATAGTAAAATCCACATTAGTATATAGCATTTTTAATTCTTAGTATCAACTAAAAGAGATAACAAAAAACATCATGACAATTCAAGAGAGAGAGATACCATGGAAGAAAGGAAAAACTTTATATATGAACACCTTTTTCCCTGCTTTTAGGAGAAGGGATCCTATATTTTCATTTTATACAGGACACCACAAATGTACTCAGCCATTAGCAATGTGTAAAATGTTTACTTGCAGGGGAAGAGATCTTCCCATTTCACTCATTTAAGTAATATTATACTAATTTTTCATATTCCTTTTGCTGTGTTTGTTTCAACCACATAGGATCCTGAGGATGTCAAACTCAAGAACAGCACCAGAGAAATTTGCCTAGAGGTTATAACGGGAAAATATTAATAACCTTTATTTCAAGGAACTAACACGATTGTTTTTTAAAACTGTAAAAATGCTCTCTCTCTCTTTCTTCCTCTTTTTCCCGCTCTTTCTCTCCCAATGGTATTTCTATTCATGTGACTCATTAGCCCCTAATTTTAAGATATCTCTATTTTGTTTTATTAGTGGTCAACCAACCTCTCACTTGATCATTAATATTCCTATGCCTTTTATAGCTGCATACATGCACTGATAGTTGTAATTTCTATTAGTCCAAGTGTCAGATATGCAATGACCATATTTGGGTGTTGTCACTTGCAAGCGTTTAGATATGCGTGGAGGTTATGCCCGCACTCATCATATTGCCTGAATATCACCTAGTTAATTGGAGCCACAGCTACCATTAGTTATTTAGTCATCTAATGTGTGACTGTGAGGAAGGCTGCTTTGTCAGCATTTTGGTTAGTTGGTTGTTTATACCCATGTACAAACCGTCACTCTTGCACTAATCATCCATGTAAGATAGTTGTCATAATAGTTTGAGGATGCTTAAGCCAGCTAAAGTCTTTTTAAATCTCATTTTTAAAATAGCTTGTAATTTACAATAATTTCATAATTACCAAAGAAATAATGGAAGTCACTGTTTTATGGCAAAAAGTACTTGAGAACCTATTATGTTTCAATAAATCAAGGAATTAAGAAAAATAAAACATCTGTTTTTTTCTTTTTGTTGTTGTTCTCAACTTTAAATGTGTTTTGATTACATGATTGTATACTGTGGCAATTGGACTTGGTTAGAAGAGAAACAATGGGAGTGAAATGACGAAGGATTTTATGGACCATGATACAAATCAGGTAAGCAAACTAATGCTTGGAATAGCAAGTGGTAAAGTCTAATTTCTAAAACTATAAGAAATGTTTCATCAAAATAAGTGCTTTGAATTTTTCTGCCTGGCTTAATGACAATGGTAGGGCACGAGGGAGGGATAGGAGGAGGCAAAATATTTATTCTGGTATAGTCATGTAAAATGGCTATTAATTGAAACCTGCCTATCAATTTAACTAGATCACAAAATAAGAGGAAAAAAGGAGGAAGACTGTAGGTGAGCCTTGTCCTTAGGTTGACTAAGAAGTACTATATTTATTTCTTAGGGCTGCAGTAACAAATTAACATAAGCTGGGTGGCTTAAAACAACAGAACTTTATTTTCTTGGAATGAAGAAGTCCAGATGCTTAAAGCCAAAGTGTCACTAGATTGGCTCTTTCTTGGCAGCTCAGAAGGAGACTCTGTGCCATCTTCTCCTCTACATTCTGGTGGTTTCTAGAAATCCTTGGAATGTCTTGGCTGGCAGCTGCCTAATGCCAATCTCAGCCTCCATGGACACAGGTCCATCTATCTTCCGTGTCTGTCTATCTCTATGTTTTCACCCAGTGTTCTCCTTTCTTTGTATGTCTGTGTTCAAATTTATCTTTTCCATAGGTCATCAGCTGTTAGATTAGGACCCACCAAATTCAAATAAGATTTTATTTTAATTTATTTAAATTTGAAAGACCTACTTCAAAATAAGGCCAGGTTTACAGGCAACTGGGGGTAAGACTCAAACATATCCTCTTGGGGACATGATTCATCCCATTATAAGTGTGTCTCAAGTTCAGGTGTACATTAGAGTCCCATGGGCAGTTTGTATAAGATCCTGATGCCTCAGTACTGCCCCTGAGTACTGCTCCTCTCCTTTTCTGCTCTTTGCCTTGTGAGGATACTGCAAGAAGATGTCCATAGAACACGTCCTGAACTAGAACCTGACTATACTGGCACCCTGATCTTGAACTTCAGCCTCCACAGTAATCAGTTTGGGGTGGAAGCAGGGCATCTAGACTTTTAACATCCCTGAAGTAATTCCAATATATAGTGAAATCTCAGAATCATTAGACTAAAGGATTCTAGTTAGAAGTTTCTCCAAAATATATTTTAGCATTATAAAGTACACTCCACCGAGAAAAAAATTCTTCTTTCATCATTTTGACAAAAATGATAAGAAAGTCAAAAGTCAGTGATCTAAATGAGGAATATGTAATCAAAAAGAATTTTGGAAACCCAACCACTTGACGTAGCTCATTTACTGCACATTTTGAGGCACCCTGTACTTTGAGCCACATGACAGGCCCAAAGGTGCCATCAGAACTTTCTAAATCATCTGCTTTCCACCAACCTCTGGAGGAGGCAAGACTCATTGTGCTTTGCTGAGCTGTAATGGGCTATAGAAATCATTCCTTCCCTAGGACACTGCTAAGTTATTAACAAACAGTGAAAATGAGTCTTTTCATTTTTATAAATCAAGTGGCCATGGTGGGAAGTTCCACCATTAGTGACACAACTGATTATTTTGTGCTGTTTTATACCCATGGCTGGCCATAGTAAGGCTGCATCAAATAATTAAAGAAAATGAATTTCAATGAAAGTAAAGTGGCTGAAATATAAACCATGCCCTTTTTAAATCCTTTTTCAGAGCCCAAAACACTCATTTAATACAAATGTCCATAAATGTTATCCAAATATTATTTGTCATACAACCTCCTGGAATAGCATGAGGATCTGAAGGAGGCAACTCAGTCCACACAAGCTTGTTCTCCTTGTTTGTTTCTTGGTCTACCATGCCATGTTTTCTATCTACCATAATATTTTACCTCAACTTAGTCTGTATAATGGTTGTGGGTTGAATGTTTGTGTTCATAATTCATATGTTGCAAACATAACCCCCAACATAATGGTCTCAGGAGGTGGAGCCTTTCTTGATGATCAGTTTATGAGGGGAGCATACTCTCAAATAAAGTTAGCACTACTATATGAAGAGGCCAAATCCCTTGCTTCCTCTCCTTTTCTGCTCTCTGCCTTGTGAGGATACTATAAG
This sequence comes from Erethizon dorsatum, assembly GCA_028451465.1. NCBI lineage: Eukaryota > Metazoa > Chordata > Mammalia > Rodentia > Erethizontidae > Erethizon > Erethizon dorsatum. The sequence goes on along the minus strand of CM051825.1, from coordinate 52,776,399 downwards.
AAGATGTCCATAGATGATGTCCTGAACTAGAACGTGAGTATACAGGCACCCTGATCTTGAACTTCAGTCTCCAGAGCTGGATAAATAAATGTTGTCAGTATAAGTCACCACATCTATGGTCACTGATGATCACAGCCCAAGCTAAGACGGATCATTATTTTCATTCTTCATACTTCATCCTCACAAGATACTTTTTTTAGCTAACACTGCCCGTCCTCATAAACAATCAATATATGTTTTCATTCTCAAACTACCCTCTGAAGAACTTTCTTTTCCCATAACTTTCTTTTCCCATAAAGAAGACATTTGTCTCAATTTAACAACTATGATTTATTTTGATATATAAAAATCTTAAAGATACATGTAGAGCAAAAAGCCAATATTAACATTAAAATATTTACTACTGTGAAACAATTAGTATCATAGTGACAATATGAGCAGAATTTAAAATATGCAATGACTTTTTTTTTTTAAAACATTTTAGCATGTGAAAAAACCTGCATCCTTGTTGTAGGAAAAGTCATCAGCTTTGGTGAGGATGTTTTTAGGTAGATGGTTAAAATAGGCATTTATTGAAGCCTACATTAAAAATATCGATCTGCAGGCCGGTGAGATGGCTCAGCAGCGTAAGCGCCTGCCTGGCAAGTGCGAGGGCCCGAGTTCGACTCCTGGAACCCACCTACAAAAAAAGGGCCAGTGATATTGCTCAGTGGCACAGGTGCCTGCTGGCGCGCGAGGTCCTGAGGTCGACTCCCGGTACCCACAAAAAATAAATAAATAAAATTAAAAATACTGATCTGCTAAATTAATATCACTGTGTAAAAGCTGTTATTGTATTTTAATGAAGTGATACATATGCATGTGCATAATAACCTTCCCTTTAAAATATATTTAAAAAGAAGAGATAGTATTTTTTCCATTAAAATTGGGGTAAAAAGATAGAATAAAAATAGAATTAAGAAATCAGAAACTTATGGTATCTGAGACTGTTAATCATGTTTGTATCACTGTGACCAAATACCTGAGAAAAATAAAGGAGGAAGGGTTTCTTTTGGCTTATGATTTCAGAGATTTCCATCCATGGTCAGTTGGCCTCATTGTTTTTCAGCCTGTGGCAAGACAGAAAAATCACAGCAGAAGGGCCTGGTAGAGAAAAGCTGTTCACCCATAGCAGTCAGGAAGGTGGCAGACAGGAAAGTAAGAGGGAGAGAGAGTCACAGGAGAAAGGAAAGTGCCAAGGACAAGACGTATCCTTACAAGCACATTCCCTGTGACCTACTTTCTCCAACTGAGTCACGTGGCCTGAGCAGCACATTCAGCTGTGAACTCATCCATGGGGTAATGTCAACATAAACCAATCGCCTTCCAAAAGCCCCGCCTCTGAACACATGAGCCTTCTAGGGAACATTTTGATCCAAACTATAACAGCGAGTATAGTCAGAAACATTACAGTGAATGGTCTTTATAGGCCGTATTCTTCAGTGGCCTGTAATAATAATTGATTTTTCTACACAGGACCTGAGAACATCAAATGTCCCCATTTCTTCCTCAGATTGCAACTGCCTTCTTCCTACCAAATTACATATGACAACTATAATCTTGCACACTTTCCTTATCAACTCTCGTAACTTTGTCAGTCTGTTGCCATTTCAGGTTTCCATGAAATTTATCTTTAAGAAAATAACCAAGTCATGTTTATAGTAGCATAACTCATAATAGCTAAGTCTTATAATAGCCTATATGTCCGTCAACAAATGAATAGATATACAAAATCTGGTATTTTCTATATCAGTACAATGGAGTACTACTCTGCCATAAAGAAGGATAAATTTAAACCATTTGTAGGGAAATGAATATACTTTGAGACCATAATGTTAAGTTGAATAAATCAAACATGCAGCTTAAATATTGCATAATTTCTCTTATTTGAGGCACCCAAAGTATAAATAATTTAAAGAGTAAAATAAAAGATAATATGAAACAGGAAGATAGATCTTTTGCAAGTGATAAGGGGACCAAGAGATGCAAGGAGTGGGGAGGGAAGAGGAGAAGGGAAACAGAATTCAGATGTGTTATATACATATACCAACTCTCTGTGAGGAATATAATCATTATGTATTGCAAAACCGTACAATACTAATAAGAAAATTTTAAAATACTCTTGAACAAACAAAAAAAAATGTGCTCAGCGTCCCACACCCAGAGCCAGATTAAAACAACTGAGTGAGCACAATTCTAGATGATTTCTTGATATCAGTAAACGTTAAAGTATTTTCTAAAATGAGAAATCGGCAATGCCATAAGAAATAACTGAGGAAAGCTACTGCATTCTTTTCAAATACAGAGGAGAACAGTCTTTAGGCCCAGTATTTGTATCCCATTCTTCTATCAGCAGGCTCAGGAAAGTTCCGGAACCTTTCTGTACCTTAGTTTCTATGTCTCCATAGAAAGTTAAACTTCTATGAGATTTCAATCTGAACTAGCCATTGTGAACATAAAAGAAATCATTGTAAAATTTAATTCTATGATTTCATGACTAAGTAAATCCAATGTTGTTTTTAAATTCTTTGAGCTTAAATTCTTAAGGTCTGGGATTTATTTTTGCTCATGATTTCAGAGGTTTCCATCCACAGTCAGTTGGCCTCGATTTTTTTCGGCCAGTGGCAAGACAGAAAAATTGTGGCAGAAAGGCATGGTGGGGGCCGTTGAGATGGCTCAGTGGCATAAGCGCCTGCCTGGCAAGCCCGAGGTCCTGAGTTTGACTCCCGGAACCCACATACTAAAAAACGGCCAGTGATATCGCTCAGCGGCATGGGTGCCTGCTGGCGCGTTAGGTCCTGAGGTCGACACCTGGTACCCACAAAAAAAAAAAAAAAAAGAAGGGCATGGTGGAGAAAGTTTCAGGTGATTAATATGTTGACATGAAAGGTTTGGACTGTATCTTAGCTCTTCAAAGTTTGGTCTGTGGACCAGGAAGTAGCATTAGCATCTTGAGCTTGGAGCTTGGAGGAAATGCAGAGATTAAGCCCTGTTTTGGACCTACTGAATCAGAATCTACATTTTAACCAGATCCCCTGTCGACTGGTGGGCACATTAAAGTTTGAAAATTAATGAACTCAGTGACTGACAACATTCATTTAGACTCTCAGGGATGGGCAGCACAGAGCAGAGAACCTAGCATTAGACCTCTAGATTATAGCTTGTGTCATCTTGGAAAAGTGAGCTTCTAAACACTTGAGTTCACTTTTTGTGTCTTAGTCCCTTCATCTGCAAAATAGATGGTAAACAGTAGTTACCTCCTGGGGTTACTGTAAGGATTGCCAAGGACTGAGAATAAGCAGTTTAATACAGTACCTGGGATATTGAAAACTCACCCAATTATTAGACATTTCCTGCAAGCCCTTTCTTTGTATGTCAGATTTATGCTGGGACTCTGAATGGAGCAATAAACAAAACAAAATCCTTACCTCCACAAGCTTACAGTCTGACAAAGGAGACAGGCAATATAATAGTGAACCTGTTTCTTTAAAAAGAGAAAAAAAATATCTGTCACATATCCATATGCCCCATGATATCAACATCAACAGGGCTATTACAGACAGGAAATTCAGCAAACATTTTCAAAGAAAACAAATGAGCCAATATCTGAATTCACTATTATTAAATTAGTATCTGGAGCAAAGCTCCAGACACACAGCTGAGCATTTTATATGCATTCATGTTTTCAGAATCCTCTTGCACCAGAAAAGTAGAGAAACTTGCTGAAATAAAGATATTGAATGGAAATGAGACATTTAAGGCAAAAGTTTAGTGGAAAAATTTTTTTGTTGCTGTTATGTAGTTGTTATAACAACCTTCCGTATTCCAATTTGGAGGTTGAAAAGTTGTTATTATTCTTTAGCCTGATTCAGAAACAAAAAGAACAACCTCTCAAAACCAATAACTCAGCATTTGAGAAAACATGACAATTCTATATATCCCATAATTTAATCTCAGCATAGATAAAACCTAAAACTTTGATATATTAATATGGTGATGCTAATAATACTCATCCTTGCCCTGTAGAGATGAAAACTTCCATGCACCTTTTCACAAAAGTAGGTATGTTTAACTTAGCAGTTTAGCTACATTCCAATTTATACTTTTGCCTAAGAATATCTGTCTGTGGACTTAGCAGATATTTTTCTTCATTTCTCTTTCCTATACAACAAAGATGCAAACAAATAACTGTTACGTGGTATCAGTGGCATGAAATAGCTTCTATATTCCAACATAGATGGAGTATCTTAATAATGGGAAAATGATCTCACGCTTTAAAGTGCTTTGATATGAAAAGTGCCATCTAAAAAGGAAATTATTATTCTTAGTTATAATACCCTAAAAAAGGGATTTGCTATCTAAATGGCTGCTGAAACTTAACTGCAGAATTGCTTATAATGCTACAATCAGTGAAGGCCAAATTCAATAAAAACTCCATCCGGCATTCACACTGAGAAGACCCACATGTGCCTTTAATTTTTTTTTTTTTAATTTCCTGGGCTTCCAGCCCAGAAATTGAATGGAAATTTTATTTAAACCTGCTCCTGTGTATCAACTTTTGGTAAACATCAGGGTTTTAGTTAACCCATTAGGCTTTATATTTTGGGTAAAAAGTTTAAAATGATGCATATCTATATGTGTATGTTTTTATACTTTCACCTGTTCTGACTAGGAAACTGGGGCTCAAGCTAAATGTTCATCAGCTCTCCTACAAATGTTAACATGCCCTCACCTTCCTTCTACAGCCATAAGATTCAAAATTCCATTAAATCCCTTTCCAGTGCTAATCAGCTTTCACCAGCACAGGCAATGTAATCTGAGTTTGGAAATGACTAATTATTTGGAGAGGGTTGTGAGGGGTTAGGGTTTAGATTTCTGTCTGATTTAAAGAAGTTTTTCTCCTGTCTTTTTTGCTGTCATTTTGCTGTCTGGGGTCAGCTCCTCCTCCTTGATAAGAATGCTCTTTCCCCTCCCAGTAGACGGAGCATATATGTATGTATTAGAAGAATGCATTATGAGGCATCAACTTGAAAATATTAAAAGAAGAGACAGGCCTGTGATGGATGTGAGCATGGCAGTAACTGCACCTGCTAGGTGCAAGGCACAAGCATAATTTGCATGTAAAGTTCTTTCAGTTCCTTCCAGAATATACCAGTACTACCCAATAAAACATTTTGTCACGCTCAGGGGGTTTGCCAACACGTTCCCAGATTGCAAGCAAAAAGATTATTTACAGTAACCAATAACAACTGAAACGACCGTAAACAATCTTTTCCATACCTGTTCTATTTTTTCCCTCTTTTGCTAAGTAGAGAGACCTTAAGGAGTCCAAATGTACTGCAATTTAATTCCGATGGGAAAAAGGACATTATTTTTATTTATAGCATCACGCTCTATCTATGCCTGCCTCCCCCATCTCTTCAAAATATAAATAATTCCAGTTTTTTTTTTTTAATCCAGCCATTACTCTTACAAGGATGAGCAGTTTCCTGATAAAGTGAGAGATTGGGCAAAAGGAAACAACATCAGAGGAAGTTCCCTCATGTATTCTGGAACCCTGCTGTGCGCTCCTGGGCAAGACGTTCCTGAAATAGTTCCTGGTGGGGGCGGGCACCTGTTCCACTCACCGAAACAAGATTTGTGCCAAGGGAAGGGCTGGAAGCATGTATGTGGGCTTCACCGTGGGGAGCCGTGCCCTGCTTACAGCTGGATTTACCTCCTGTCTTTTAAACTCCCTCAACTTTCCTCAGAAGTTCAAATTCCATTCTGAATTGCAGAGGATCAGACACATTTCTTGGGGAAATGAACAAGGATGAGAAAGAGCAGTCAAAACAGTCATTTCCCTGGAAACCGGTTTTCAGATCTGGTCTGCCGGGGTAGCTGCTCTCCATACAGCACAGTTTTATATTCACATAGGAATCACTAGGGAGAAGAGGGAAGGGAGGAGAGAAAAGGAGGAGAGGGGAGGGCAGAGGGAAGAGGGGAAGAGAGAAAAGGATTGGGGAGGGGAGGAAAGAATTGGGGAGGGGAGGAGAGGTGAGAGGAGAGGAGGGGAGAAAGGGCTGCAAACTCTTAAGTGTAATGAAACTAACATGACTAGATTTTTAATATAAAGGGAAAACAAAGTAAACATTTTTTTAACGTCAAAGAATTATAAAATATAAAGTCTCACCCACAAGGGCTATTGTTAATTGTATCCTGAGATATCCTTCTAGATATTGTGAATACATACATGTCTCTGTTTGCTTACAGAACAAAAAACTCCACACACTTTTCCCCTACCAACTTCTTTCTCTGAATACCTCTTGAAGGTCACTGTGTCAATGCCTAGATGTACCTCCCTCCCTGTGGCTGCCATATTATATTCCATTGTCTTGTCTCCACTCTATTTTGATTAGTCACTCCCCTGGTGATGGCCAGGTAGATTTTTACAACTGTTTTTCCACTTACAAGTAAAGTTACATCCTTTGCACAGGTACTAGAAGTCTTGCCTAGAAGTTCAGCTGAAAGGTTTGGGGCTTAAACAGGTTTGTGTTCCAGTCCAGATTCTGTAACTGACTATAATCTGTATGTACTTAGGCAAATACAGGCGATAAGATCTATTGCATAGACTCCTTATAAGAATACAATTGCGATTATTCCTGTAACTGACTCATTGAAACCTCAGACAAATTAATTTCTTCCTTACTCTACCAGAGAATAATAATACATACCGGTTGCTCTGGGGACTGCCTGAACTAATTCATTTAAATAGCGCACTCCACTACCCTGCACATAGGGAACCTTCCTAATGATCTGCTTTAATAAGACTGGCGATCTGAGCACTAGTGTCCGCGCAGCTGCGGGGTTCTCCTAGAGGTGGAACTCCTGCCCTTAACCCGGTGCTCCCCGGTCCCCAGGTGTGCGACGCTAGGCCACCCAGCGGTGATCCGCGCCCGCCGCCTCTCCGGCGCCGCCGCCCTGGGCCGCCAAGGCCCGAAGCACGTGGGTGCACGCGCCCCGCGCGGGGAAGCGCCAGGTTCTGCGGGGCGCGGAGACGGGGGCACCGCAGGCGCGAGGCGTGGGGCCCCGTTGGCTGCCGCGCCGCGCTCCCCGCCCTCTCTCGCAGCCGTCTCCCCCGCCCGCCCAGCCCCGCTCAGCGGAGGCGCAGGCAGCGCTCGCTCGGTGCCGGCAGCGGCCACAGCAGCCTGGCGCGCGGCGGCGGCTGGCGGGCGGGCGGGCGGGCGCCGCGGGTTCGTCCGAGAACGGCGCGGACGGGGGCGCGCACGGCGGCCCTCGGGGCCCCGACCAGCGGCTGCGGCGGGCGGGCCGGCGCGGCGGGCGCTCTGCGAGCTGCGGGGACCAGGTAGGTCGGGGGTGTCGGGCTCCTCGCGCCAGCTGGAGCGCAGGGATGAGCCGCCTGCCTGGGAAACTTTACGCGCTGCTTTGGAGCCTCCGTAGCCCCAAAGTTTGTTGGCTGGGAAATGCACCTGACAGAGAATAAAAGATGATTTTCCCAGCCGATTTATTGTGGGGAGATTGTTTTTCTCCCTCTGGGCTGAGTAAGGATCCGCTTCCCCAGCTTGAGTGCGGAGAGATGCGAGAATAGGTCCCTCTGGCTCGCCCTTAGCGTAGCGGATTTGGCCAGTGAAAGTTGAAAAATAAAGTTACGAACCGTAGGGGTGCCAAGGAAGACTCCGTGTTAACGGAGCATGGGTGAGAATGTGACACTTTTCTGCCACAAGCTGTCCAGACTCCTAGGTCTCAGGAAGCCCGGGTTGGAGTATTCTTCCATGACCAATCAAGTTTCCCAGGCTGCGTTTTCTTTCCGCTCACAAATCTGCAGCCTTGAATGGATGCCTTCTCGCGTGTATTTCGCACATTTTCTCTCATGGACTGTACAGATCAGGTTTCTTGAGCTTTAACCCGAGAGTCGGCTTCTGTGCTCTCCAAGAGTCCTACAAAGCTCGCCAAGCAGGTAACAGAATAGGAGAAACAGAAAACCAGGAAGTGGCAACCAGGCACCCGAGTTACAGCACCATCAGGATTTTTTTTTTTTTTTTTTTTCCTTCTGTTGCGTGAAATGAAGGAACAGCTTCTGGGCTTTGTGGAAAGCTCCGCACCGCTCACTGGTCCGTGTGTCCTTCCCTGTACGGCATTTCCTTATTGATTTACAACCAGGAGATGCGCTCAGAGGAATGATTTAATAACAAACCTTGCAGACTACGGATGAGGACAGCAAACCTCCCTTCAGAGCGAAAGGGAGGGGAACAGAGCTCCGGGAAAGGGTACCCAGTCCTTTACCCTTAGCCCAAGCTGTTAGGAAAAAGAGCTAACAGAGCCGGGGAAAGCATTAGATGGAGATGTGTGATGTGCAGAAGGGAAGTCAGAAACCCTTGCTCAAATAGTAAGTAAATCAAGAAATATTCTAAAGGATTAAGCAAGAATAACGCGACTCCTCTGTGCTGTGGTTTCTGTCTACCCCCACAGAGATGAATATCACACTAGCTGAAAAAGAATCTTGGTCTCTAAATAGATTAAAAACAGGAATTAATCAGAACAATGAGTCAGAGCCCATCAGAGATTGAAAGGGGAAGTAATTGCCTTTGAAAGAGCATTATATCCCAATATCAGTTAAATGTGTTACTTTTGCTTTGCTAGCTGTGTTTACTAACACTAACCTGACTCTGGCTGCAATAACCTGGCGCCTACTTTGTGGTTTTAACCATTCGTCCATCATGGTACTAGGGAGGAAGTTGTCTGCAGGTTAATATTCATGTCCAGTTGTAGAACATTTGTACTCTGCTCATAGATGCAAGTCACTGTTTGTAGCAGGACAGGTTCTTGTCGATGTTGTTCATAAAAGCCACCTGATAGGGTTCAGCCTTGCTGAATGGTAAGATGTTTGTATGACAATATGAATGGAGCCAGGCGCTTCAGATGCTTGCTTGAAATCAGTTGAGAGTCAACATGTGGTTTGAAGACCCCCAAAGGGGTCCCTATTCTCCAGGCAAATATAGAAAATTGCTGCACACTTTTATTAGATGAGTGCTGAGGTTCCTTGCAAGTAAGTGGCCCTTGTGTGTAAAGGTGGGATAGCTGAATCACCGAGAGACTAATTGATTTGCCGGTAATAGATTCAGGCAATGGATGCCTCCCCACGGTAGCATTCAGCCCCATGTCCTTCTCACTGTCTGGATGTCTTTAATGTCAGCTTGAAGACATGAAGTCATTAAGTTTATTTCTCCAGAAGAACTCTAACTTTTAAACATCTATCACAACACAACTGGATAGCCCAAGTGTTTCTTAAAATGGCAACAAAATATTTAATAGCATCCAAGAGCTGAGCAATTTCAAGCAGAGCGAAGATTAGCCATGGACAACAAGCTGTAGCTTTTCAGTTGCTGATTTATGTTCAATTTTATCACTGTCACATTTCATATATGCCTAGTTATTACAAACTAATAGCCTCCTCACTTTGCTAGCAAAATATGCATCTTTTTCTAAGTGCCTAACTCCTTCTCATTCATTCAGTACACATCTAGCTTTGTTTTTACTGTATAATTTAGGTGTCCAACTTGAAATTCTCATTAACTTCTAATATGTTTTGTGCTGAAAGAGTGTGTAGATATAATGGCCCCTTTCAAACTGCTAGGTCTGTATATCACTTTATTGTGACAGTGCCACAAAACAGAGATGCAATGACTGGCTCAATGTTCTGTGTTTTACAGTTACCATTTAGTAAGTGGTGAGCACTGCAGTCGTGTTAATTTTATGCAGTTGGAGATATTCATATGGCAGGAGGACTTGATGCTGTGCATATTTGCTTGCTGTCTCTGATTTAGTCATCACTGAGTCTACCTTTAAGCTATCTTATCTTAGCCGGTTATTTTATTTCTTTGAAGTTAAGCATCTCTAAGGTGCTTGCCCATGGTTTTTAATGTGCATATGTGCAAAGACATGTTATTTTAATTTGCACGTATATATTACTGTCATTTAGTGCTGACGGACCATTTCTCTTCTTAGGCTTGATAGTAATGCAGTAGATAATATCCTTGTTACAAAGATGTTTGGCAGTAGTAATGAATATGGGACAATAAAACCATTTTAGAAATTCTTTTAAACTGAGAGGTGACAATTCTCATTCTCAGAGCTAATTTGTATAAAATTTTCATAAATAGATCACATGAGCTAAGTGGTTTTGGTTTGAAATATCCCCACCCCCTCCCACCTCTCCCATCTTCCAAACACAGTGGAATGTTGCTTTGGAAAATTTGCTGCAGTAGAAATGCACTCCCTCCTTGAAACTTTGTATGCCAAGTTTCAATCCATAGTATGTTTTTATTTTCCTGCTTTTATGTACATGTTATAAACAAGAAATAAGGGTTTGTAATAGAAGTGCTGGCAGAACTTTATAGCATTTGAAACAGCTCTGCTACTTGGAATGTAAATATTTGTAGCATCTTTACTGTGCAAGAGGCTGCCTTGCAATGAGTGAGGGAAAATTACAATTTTATTAAGTAGGATAAGATAATTCAGACAGTATGCATATTCCTTATTGGATACATATTGGCATTTGAAGAAATAGATTATCTATGTTATAGCAATTCCACAGCACTCTCTCAGGTGCCTTTATAACTCAGATTGTAAATTTTCTGTTTTCTAAAGCCAGAGAACAATTTTATCCTGTTTGTTTTCTAAGTTGCCGGCTTTGATTGCCTTTCTAATGTTGCGACATGAGAGTCATAACTCAAAACCCACTTTGACTGTATTACTGATAAACGACCCTTCTGATACATTATTTTAATAGTATAAAGAATTCTTGGGGCATTACAATTCTTCAAACATGCTTATTTTGGAGAACCAGAACAACTCAGATCTCATGTGTCCTTTGATTCTATTCTGAAAGACTTCTCACATTTGCCCACCACCTTCACCCACATCCCCTTATTCCAAGTCACCATTTTCTGTGTTGGGCCCTCTGCACTGTTTTCCCTGTCTTCTTTCTTGCTTCTTTCCCCAGATCATTCTGCACAGCTGGCCCATTTTGTGTAAAAAAAAAAAAGTAAGGTAAATGCGTACTCCTTTACTAAGAATGCTTTAATGGCTTTCTGTTACACTTAGAATAAAATCCAAATGATTAGATATTACCTACAAAGCTTTGTGGGATTTAAACACTACCTGTTCCTTCAACACCTCATAGCATGCTTTTGGGAACAAGAGCTTTGTGGACTTTCAGTTCAGCGGTTTTGTTTAGCTCTTTCCTACTTTAGCGATAGCATGGTCCTTTTGCGTGGTAGCCCCCTGCAGACATTGTCCCTAAACACACACACACACACACACACACACACACACACAGTTTTTGGCTGTTGCTCATCCCTTGGATCACAATTTAAATACCATTTACACAGAGTGAGCTCTTTGGCTCTTAGCTTTCTTTCCTCTTCTCTATTAGGACACCTCTCCTATGCTCTTCCTGTTCATTTTCTTCATAGCATTTCTCATCACTTGCTTGAAACTGGCCTTTTCCTTAGCTGATTTCTCCTGCACTCTCCTGTAAGTACCTTGCAAGTAGCATCATGCGTGTTTGACTCACTATTTTTCTGCAGCTCTAATCAGAGTGCCTGGCTCACTCTGGAGTTTGATAAACCCATGAGAACTAAGCTTTTGGGATGCTGAGTTTGCAGCCTATGCCCATAGCATACTGTGACCAACAGGCATATCAAGAAGGTCCATATTCAGAAGTTCCCCACTGACCTTTACAGTGTTTTCATGGCACATTGTTGTGACATCTGAGATCTCTAGGACATCTGCCACTTCAACCCCACTGTGTCCAGTAGATTCATCATTTCAGGTTGCTTTCAGTGTAGAAGATCTCTTTTTTTCCTTCACTGTCGTCTTGGCCATCTAGGCTTCAGTGGTCTCCCTTTGTCTTTGCAACCAGTCATCTGATTAACAACACAGAACGTTCATTAAGGTTATCGTATTCCATGTCAGAGTCTAAGCACTGTACTTCTTTTACGGTTTTTACCTAGTTACAGCTGATTAAGAATCGCCCTACCTCCCCCACTCCTTTTCTTGCCCCAGTCTGTCTGACCAAAGATGCTATGTTAATCCATAAGCCAGAGTCTTTGGGTTGATGGACTCCCACTGTCTAGAGAAAAACATGCAGATTATCTTGTGACTTCTAAGTAACTCTACCCTGAGACAACACTCCAACTATGGGGATCTTCTTTAACTTCCTTGAAAGCTCAACAGGACTCTTTTGGCTCAAGGGTCCTTGTATGGGCCTAGAACACCCATGGCTTCCCCTCCACTCCCCTCCTTCACAAGTTCACTGTGGGAGAGGCAGGTCTTGGGTGGAGCCAGAGGACTATAGGCTGAAACCACTAAAAAGCATGAATCAAAGTACTATAAACCTGTTCTCTTTAAGTTGCAGGTGTTGGGTATTTTGTCCTTGTGACAAGAAAGTGCCTAAGTCAACTCTCAGCCATTTTTAAAAAAATGTGTTCTTTACAGGGGAAACAGATTAAAATTTAGTATTGTACATTTATTTAATACTGCCTTTTGTCATTCTTTAGGGTTGGAAGGCAACCACAAATTAGGACTTTGGTAAATATTTGTGGAATGAAATTCTGATATCTTTCATTGGCGTGAAACTGCTGTAGTTTGTTGGTGCTTCTTTCTTGTTCTACAATTTAAAGTTATTTCAGTGTGTAATGGAAAGATTTCATTTTACTTTGCACAGTTCCTGAGTGACAAACCATGATCTGACAATCTTGATTTCATCTTGAAATCATCTTTCATCAATTTCATTGAGATGAAAATCTTGATTACATCTCAATTTAGAAAATTCTGTGGCAAGTATTCGCTGTAAAGGAAGCATAAGTTAAAGGTTGCTAAGTCCTGAGGTCTAGCCCTTCACGTAGTGAGCTTGTTTTAGTGCAAGGGAGTAGTTTAGAATTCTCAAAATCCATTATTTTATTAGATTAAAATATCAATGTGTGAAATAATGAGTAAATTACTATCTCACAACTAATCAAAGGTATGTCTTCCTAAATTGTAAATAATTACTTACAAATGGGCAAAACTTTGTAAGCCTTGAGAAGTTTCATAAGTGATCTATCAAAGAGAAAGCTCCCCTCTTGGTGCTGAAATGTTCCATTTCTCTTTCTATAATTTCCAATTTATTTTCCTTCTGCAGAAGTATTCTGGGGTGCTGTTGAACTGACAGAAATTCCTTGGCCTTTGTAGACTTACTGAATCATGCTGGGGTAAAGGTTTTCAACATGCAGTTTTAAATTTTTTATTTTAAAATAATTATAGGCTTGGAGAAAATTTCAAAAATAGTACAAAGAATCCTGTGTACTCTTCATTCAGCATCTCCCTGAGGTTACATTGTATATAGCTATAGCGTAATATCAGAACCAGGAAACTGACGGGAATACATTAATGTTAGCTAGGCTACAGACAGTGTTTGGCAATTTTAAAACCTGATTTCATTAGTACTGTATATGTGTAGCTTTATGTCATGCTATCCCATGTAAATAGTCATGCATCTATCATTTTTATTGAAAGAATAAATGTCCTGAGACACTTCCATGTCAGCATCCACTAACATAGTACTTTTGCTAATGTTTTATCATTTCTATAGACCTTCCTTTAGAAGTATTTCTTCTTAAATACCACCAATTATTTCACCTTGGAAATGCCTGTATGTAAATGTAGCTGTGGAAATAGAAATCTCGAGGTTTTTCTAAACCTGAATGTGACATTTTGGTGGTTTTCTGTGGTCATCGGCTTGGGAATCTGGGTTGACTTTTCATACTCCTCTTGAAAAGTTCTGCAGATAGCCCATATGTTTGTTTATTTGTGTGATCAGACTTGGGAAGGGTTTTTATACAACCAAGGCAGGAGCCTGCCTGAATACTTCCTTGCATGTTCTTAGGGAATTGCATTCCATTTTTATTTCTTACATAGAAATAGTCAGTCTTTAAAATAACTTAATGCATTGAAGAAGACGGTAATGACACTTTTTAGGCAATTAAAATCAACCTGAACAATATAACTAGTGATCTAATCTGATGCCTGTTACTCACTTGGTGTGGTCGCCTCCCTGAATGTAAAGCAGCAGGAAGAGGCTGATTACCAGTCCTCGTTACTAATTCTGGTGAATATTCTGAAGGCTCTGGAATACAGATAAGGCATATTTGTATCAAAGTCGGGTGCGTGCGACAGATCCTCCCTCACCCCTACTCATTCCCGCAGCCTACAGAAGCTTTTACATTTGCATGTATTAGACAATTTAAGTCATTTTTCTCTACTACACTAAGTGAAGCCTTGCTAGGGCTTCTTCTGGTATAAGACTAAAAGCTGCATGCACAGACCAGGTGGCTTTGAAATTTGAGTCTTAGAGGCCAAAGGTTCTCTCTCTTTCTCATTCCATTAAATAGAATTTCTTACATGCTGTGTAAAGATATAACTGCTCATATGTAATATTAATTTATTGGATGAATTCACTAATAGCAAATAGCATTTTTTCTATAGTGTTTCATGGCAATATAACTTTTGGAAAAGGAAAAAAAGGATCTCAATATATGAGTTTTATTTTATTATGAAACAACCGACAGATTCTGTGAAGGCACTTAAAAGAAGGTGTATTTCTGTATGATGGGAAATTCTAGAATGTGGGATCATCTCTTTCAAATAGCACCATCATTACCTGTTGCTGTAGATGTTTTTACAATATGATTTGCTTGGGAAGTATCTTTTGTCATTTTTGTAGAAATTACTTACGGGGTTTTTCCCATGTTTTTTTTTTTTTTTCTTCCATATTTATTATTTAATTTTATCTTTGTCATTTTCTGACTTCCCTGCTTTGACTTACTAAACAACCACCCCATACATAACACTTGAATGTGCGCACACATACGCACTAACACACAAAGCTCAAGATGTAGATTAAGATGGGGGATGGAATTAACTCCAAAATCTAAAAATTGTAAGGTAAGAAATACAAACATTTGGTAGGTGTTCAAGCAAAAAAAGATTGAAATCAAATGAGAAAGAAACATTTTGCATTGTGTGTAGGATTAATATGTCCCTGTTATTTAGTTTCTTCTTCCTGTGCTGCTGCTGCTTCCTCCTCCTTTTCATCTTCCCCTTCTCGTCCTCTCCTTTTCCTTTTCTTACTTTTCTTATATTAGGGCCATATTTTTAAATTGACTCATCCTTATTGATCCCTACTGGGTAAATTATTTCAGTTGTCTCTAATTGAAAATATTACATTTATTTGGTTACTTTTTATAAGGTAGAGGATAGGATGGGATTGGGGAAATTCATTAAGTTTGGTCTTCATAGAGGCATAACTGCAGAAAAAGATAAAACACTCATCAGTCCTGGGTAGTCTGTTGGCAAGGACAACACCAGTACCTTCCTTGGCGATTTACCTTCTGACTCACCCTTCCCTTCAAGCAGCAGAGTTTGTTTCCATTTTCCTGTAATCTGAGGTGGCCTTTTGTGAATTCTGTGCCTCAGTTAGGCAACTGAGGACCTTCGGTCATGTACATTTCCTATCCCAAGTCACTCTGTAAAGAGGGCCAAGCAAGCTTCTTTGAGTGTGAGTCTACCTAGATGGAGCCGGTAGTCAAAAGGGATAGAGCTAGGAGGTAAGATCAAAATATACAGTGAATGGTTATATAAAAATTATCACAGTAGATACCCAATAGTATTTTTTTTTTTTTGTGGGTACCAGGGGTCGACCTCAGGACCTCGCGTGCCAGCAGGCGCCCGTGCCGCTGAGCGTTATCACCGGCCCCTTTTTCGTATGTGGGCTCTGGGAGTCGAACTCGGGCCCTCGCGCTTGCCGGGCAGGCACTTAAGCCGCTGAGCCATCTCACCGGCCCCCCAATAGTATTTTTGAGGAACCTCCATACTGTTTTCTGTAATGCGTGTCCTAATTTATATTCCCGCCAATGGTGTACAAGGGTAACTTCTCCACATCCTTGCCAGAACTTGTTTCTGTAGTCTTTTAAAATAGCCATTCTAATAGGTACAAGATAATGTCTAACCATGGTTTAAATTCCCATTGCTCCAATAATTAGTTACATTGAGTACCTTTTCATATAACTGTTGACCATTTGCATGTCTTTTTTTTGATAAACATCTTTTCAGATTTTTTTGCCCGCTTTTTTTTTTTGCCTGTACAGAACCTTTTTAGTTTGCTATAATCGCATTTGTTTATTTTTATTTTATTATTTATGCTTTTGAACTCATTTCCAATAATTCTTTGTCTAGACCATTGTCGCTTACTAAATGAAACTTAATTTAGTAATTTTATGGTTTCTAATCTTTCATTTAAATCTTTAACGTATTTTGAATTGATTTTTATACATGGTTTGAGAGAGAGCCTAAATTCACTCTTCTCAACAGGATATATGTATCCTTTTGTCCAAAAATAATTCATTGAAGATAGTTTTCTCTCATTATGTCTTTTCAGCACCTTTGTTGAAATTAGTTGACCATAAATTGTTGAATTTATTTCTGTATTCTCTATTCTGTTCCATTTGTCTGTTTGTCTGTTTTATGTTAGTACCATGCTGTTTTGATTGCTATATCTTTGTAATATATCTTGAAATCAGGCAGTATGATGCCTCTACCTTGGTTCTTTTCTTATTCAAGATTTCTTTTATATTTAGGGTCTTTGTGATTCCATATATATTTTAAATTTGTTAAAAATTTTGTGAAAAACGTTATTCTGGAATTTTGATAAGAGTTGTGTTGAAACTATAGATTGCTTTGGATAGTATAGACATTTAAAAATATTATTTTTTCTAATCTATTAATATGGGCTATCTTTCCATTTATTTGTACCTTTTGAATTTCAAACACATTATAATAAACTAATTTTTTATAAGTGTAAGTAAACAATTTGAAGTCTTATCTCTTCTTTGTTGTTTGACAAATGTATCAGTCAGCATTTGTTTTGGGAACATACAATCCACAAACTCAGTGACTTCTAAAAACAAACAACTCGTCTGTGTTACTTTGAGCTGTGAGTCATCTGCAGATCAGCACATCTGGCTTCTGCTCTGTGGATGAATTCTGTGCCTGCTCTAAGGGATTCTCATTCAGGGACACAGGTTCAAGGTCAGACTCTGTCATGGAGACTACTCCATGCAGGTCTACTAATTCAAGGCCAACATAGCCATCCCCCATCTGCTGGGAATAGCAGCTGCAGATGGCTCGTAGGTTCATCCCTCCTTGAGAATTTCTCTTTGCATTATGGTACTGTCTCAGCCAAGCTTATGTCTCCCAGGGTTTTGGTACATGATTAGTGACTGAGAGATGCATGGGTACAAAAACCTGGGTTGCTTTAATTCGGACAGCTCTGAAGGCAATCCCACGCCAAGATGCCCTGTAGGATCAGATGCATCCTCAGTAGCAACTGCTTTAACTCTGAGCATCTTTTTATTTCTGTTTATGCTTTTACTTCCTTACAGTGGTTCTCTTAAGAACACTCCTCAATCTCAGCTTCTCTTCTTCTTAAGCTAATTCATCTCATGTTTTTATCTCTAGAGAATCAAAGTTAGGAAAAGCCCTTGTTTGGGACATGCTGTTCTTGTTGCAGAAGGCAGAAACCCAGGATATTTAGCTAAACCATTTAGTTACATTCTAAACTTCAGTTAGGGTTTGGCCATATATCAGGCAGATTTTCTTTTTTTTTTTTTTTTTGTGGGTACTGGGGGGTCGACCTCAGGACCTCGTGCGCCAACAGGCACCCGTGCCGCTGAGCGATATCACCGGCCCCTTTTTCGTATGTGGGTTCCGGAAGTCGAACTCGGGCCCTCGCGCTTGCAAGGCAGGCGCTTACTCCACTGAGCCATCTCACCTGCCCCAGGCAGATTTTCTTGTCTTCCTTTAACCAGATATCACAGGAGCAAAGGACAGGGATAAGCACATGTTTCCAAACAATAATATAGTTTCCTCCTGTCTACTACTCGGTATCATACATACAAAATACATTCCTAGGCACATGTACACGCAGTACACTCATCCCCTCTGTCCTAGTCAGTTTTGTGTTGATATAGTAGAATACTTGAGAGTAGGTAATTACGAGCCTAAATATTGCATGGTTTCTCTAACATGAGAAATCCAATGTATAAATAAATTAAAGAACAAAGTAAAAGGAGATAGATCTTTAGCAGATTGGAAGAGGTTCAAGAGATGGAGGGACCAGAGAGGGAGGGGTGGGGAAGGGGATGTAAAAAGAATTAAGATGCGTTATGTACTTATTCCAACTTGTCACAGTGAATGTAATTATTATACACTGAAAACATGTGCTAATAACTGCAATTTTTTTTAAAAGAAAAGGCTTATTCTGATTCCTAGTTCTTAAGGCTGGGAAGTCTAAGATTGGGGCAGTCACATCTAATGAAGGCCTTTCTGCATTTCCATTGTAGAGAATGTGGAGGCAAGCAAGCACTGTGGAAGAGGCAAAACGAGAACCAGGTGTGGTGGCACACACCTCTAATCCCAGCACTTGGAGAGTCTGAGGAAGGAGGGTTGCATAATTTGAGCTCAACCTGTGCAATGTAGCGAGACCCTAGCTCAAAATGAAAAATAGAAAGAGGGCTTGTGTTGTAGCTCTATATGAAGGCCCTGAGTTCAATTCCTAATACCAGAAAGAAAATAAAGGAGGTCAAACACTAGTGGAAAGCTTGCTTTCTAAAAACCTGCTCTGTTGGTAGCTACTCCAGCCCCAAGTGAGCAAGAGCAAACTCATCATGGAGGCCATGTCCTTATAACTCACATACTACCTACTAGGCCCTACCTCCAAACTTCTGCCACATTGAGGAATTGAGGATCAGTATGACTTTGGTGGAGACAAACCATAATCAAACCATATCATCCTCCATTAGAACTATACCCCCTAAGTCGTTAGGATAGAGGTCGAAGATTTTATAATAGCCTCTGCATCTTATGGCATAAATGAGAAAAGCTAATCCAGACCATTACTGGTGCATTAAAGCTTCTGTTGGGCTCCGTCATATGTCTTGCTGACCAATAATCTATTGAAAAATTACAGGGCCAAGACTATAGGCAGAGACATCTATTCCACAAATAGGTCTGGGGTTAAGGAATGAATATTTGTGAACAAATATGAGTCAGTTATTCTACAATAATTCTACATAGTGAGAACTCACACAATTTCAGTAGCTCAAAACAAGAGAAGTTAATGTAGCTTTCACCCTTTCTGATCGGCTAGGGTGGCTCTGCTGAGCTCAGTTACGTTTGCTCATGGTTTTATGGTCAGCTAGGAGTGGGCACGTCTAATGTAGGCTTGCTCAAGCTGCAGGCCTCTCTGGCTCTGTTGTCTCCATGTCTCATGGTGGGGCTCTGGACAAAGGAGTAGCTCTCTGTTGGAAATTATTTTCATGCCAAATACAGAGGTACAAAAAGACAAGTACTGCAGAAACAGACAGTCTCTTAAGATCTTGCTTTGCAAGTGGACTATTATCACTTCTGTTTCATTCTGTTTTCCATAAAAAGAATCACGGCCAAGTGCAAAGCCAAAAGTGGGGAATTATCCTCTTGCCTCTTTAGTGGGAAGAATTGTAGTCACACGGCATAGATACAGGGAGAGGTGAAGAATTTGGGCCAATAATGCAGTCTGCCATAGCGCCAAACCTCGTACCCATTAAGCATTATAAATGCGCTCTAGATTTTAGTTGTCTTTCAAATTAGAAACAGGAAATGTAAAATGTCACTTTATTGCCTATGAATGAATTATAGCTCACTAATTGCTGCCTAAGTGAGGGAGTCCTGGGTAAGACTCAGGGATACACAGAAGTAGAAAATACGTTGAAAGCTTTCAGAGAACATGTGGACCAGCTGGGGAAACCGACGTATGTTTTTGGAAATCTAGTGAACCATGTTAGTCTGCTTTGCGTAGTAGTAATGTGTATGCTTGCTAATGCAGGCAAACTGTGTCTGCCTCTTAAAAGTGTGTGGCCTTAAAAAAAACGAATTGACTTCTCTAAGTCTCAGTTTTTTCATCTATGAAGTTGGATTGGTTTCTACCGTATAAATTTGTTATAAGGAATGTATAAAGTAAGGCCAGACTCTTGACAAAACTCAGTGACTGCTACCTGTTGATGTGTGCAGTTGTATTGGTATTACTGTCTTATTTTGATATACATTTTATATACAGTCATAGAATAACAGCGATACGGTATATGCTAACAAGTGTTGGGAAGAACATCATATTGCCTCTTGTTGAGGAGTGGCCAACATGGTTGAAGAAATTGTTGGCTATTATCTTTACAGTCTTCACCTCCAAGAGAATTACTTAAACTTACGTATGTTCTAGATTTTATTCTAGAGGTTTCCACACTACTGTTTATTGGTATGCACAGTAGAATATCTATTCTGTTAAATCTGCTGTCTTTGGATAATGAAAGAGAACGTGGCTTGTAAAATCTGAAGTAATTTCCAAAACCCCCAAAAGACTCATGCATCCTATTTTCCTTATTATTGCCTCATTTATTTTTAGTATTGCATGAGTTATTTAATTTTTATGATTAAGAACAATACACAGAAATTAATCTTGGTGAGTGAATTAGGATGAAATGTGTCACCAGCAAGATTGTCTTTTAAAATTGCAAGTTTGTTCTAAACATGTTGATCTCTGAAAAAGAAACTCCCTAGTCCACAGCAGTACAAGTTAGCAAGAAGTTTTCCTCCTGTCTGAGTGCTGCCCTAACTTCATCTGTTTTTAAAAATAAATGTGCTGATCAATATCATGAATAATTAAGTGAAAGGAGTTGTGGGATTTGGGGCTGTTTTCCTTTTAGTAATTGTAAATTCCATTTCACAAAGCCACAGCTCAGTAGCTAGGAGGAACAAAGTCTGGGTTACTCCTTATTCATTAAAAAAAATTCTGCCTGATAAAATGTAGTTCTAGAAAGATTTTTGCTTAGGAAAGATTTTCCTTGGAATATAGAGGTGTGTTATGTGTATTAATCATATGAAGAGGTTTATATATCTAATAAATAATTATTCTAAGGAAAGCGATAAAGTCTTTCTTTGCAAAATGGTGATGAAGTGTGGTTTTCTGGTTCAGGACCAAACCTAGTGTGTATCTGATTTAGAGGAGCTTGTGAATTGAGTGACAGATTCCTTATGTGGGACCCGTGAACTGATGGTAGTGAATGGAGAACCTTTTCCCTGCTTTCATTAAACTGCAGCCTTAGAATTCTATATAAATGGAATTGATGGTGTGCTTAAATTGCTAGTATAGTTGGGACGATAGGAGGAATCTGATCAAATTTCAGGGTACCATTGATCACACCTTCTTTAAAGGTAAAGGGATTAATCCCTGTTCACTTCCTATCTTTATGGCACGTCTAGATACTGTGTTGAAGACTTTGAACCTCTGTCTCATAAATAGTAATATTCTCTCATCGCTGAATTTTAGGATTTCAGTTTGAAGGATCCTTGGTCTTCAGGTCCGTTGTATTCTGTGATTTTTAATTCATCAATTTGGGGGAACACGTGCACTGATTTAAATTCTGGTAGTAAATTGTGGATTTTTGTATGTATATTTTTTAGTACCTTTACTGAAATAGGAAGTGAAGTTTTGAACATTACCCAAAGTACTATGTGTTTAATAGTACAAGGGACTAATGGAATTGTCCATTAGCAAATTACCCTATATCTCCGCCAGCCCTCATGGCAGCCCTCTGCTAGCCCTCATAGCTCCAGGAAGCATAAAATAGACTGGATATTTACAATCTCTTCACTATCTGTGCTTGTCAGCTCATCCCTATCTTTCAATGGCCACAAGTTAGGGGAATAAATTGCTCCCTGTGGAGTGTCTTCTCTTGTCTTCCATGTTCCCTAGGTCCCTTTACCTTTCTGCATCCTTCGTCTTTTCCCCTACCCCTGAGAGTGAATTGTCAGTCATTCTGTCTCCAATTACTCCATTCTAATGTGGCTTGGAGGTGGGAGGGTTTTGGAAGACATGTATGTTAGACATTACTGTTCTATCACAATTTCCAAATTTAAAAAAAGATAAATTCCAAATCAGTGAGATATCTCACTTTATCAAGGTAGACTTCTTAACAGGTGATAAATAGTAGAGGCTGAAGCAAATATTGTTCCCATTTCTAAAACTTTCCCAACCAGTAAACAGATGAGGTAAGCGTTTTATATGAGTTCATTTCCCGAACTACATAGTCTTGGAAAGTTAAACCCAGTGAGCTTTAATTTCATGCGTATAATCAACTTCTTGTAGCTCCTGTGAAATTAAAAATCACAGTTTCTAGCACTAGGCAGTTGATCATTCATAGTTCTAATCTTTTTGCACAAATAGTATGTTCTCTATATTAGTGAAAAGTGTCCCTTCCTGTGAGCACTTACATTTTATAGCACCAACAGCAATTCGACACTAGTATGTTAACACTGTGGAAATGTAAGTCGCAAGCAACATGCCTGTACACCATTCTTTGTTGTTCACAAGCAGATCACCTTTATACCAGAAATTGTTACAAAACAGAAGAGAAAATGGAGTTTCTCTTCTTTCAGTCACTTATAGGACTTGAAATTTTAGAGATGATTCGGGAGGATCTGAGATGAGACTATCACAAAGCTCATGTATTATGTATGTCAAACCACAAAAAAGTCATTAATTACCCACATTGTATTATAGACTCCTTGTCATAAATTGTTCTAAAGTGAAAACAAATTTGCCAAGCTGTAAAACTCTCAGTTAATTTGCTAGTCAGAATTTGTGTGTCATCTTCTAAAAACAAACAAACAAAAAAACACTTGACAATCCTGTAATATATAAATTAGAATATTGAGTCAATTTACATATTCATTTACATTTTACCAAGCTAAGTTTATTTTAAGGCTGTATTCATATCTGGAACATACTAGGTGCTCAATAACTGCTGGTTTTATGAAGTAATAAAAGGTAGCGATTGGTTGATTTAGTTATTTTTACATATTTTCGTGTAAAAATATGAAAAAAGAAATTTCCTAGGTAGAACTTGTGATTGATGAGACATATAAAATCCAGAGTTTTAAGGTTTGAAAAATAAGTTTATTAAGGGTTTTGGAGGTTGGTTCCCCGTTAAAGGTGACCTATAGACGTTTGTTATGAAGGCAGTTCCTGTTATGAGTCTTTGCTTTACCTTTCTTTCCCTTCAGGAAAACAGTGACCCAGAATACAAGCTCAGAGCAAAGACATGTAGGACAGCCATGTTTTGAAGTCTCAGGGAGTAGAGAAAGTGGTTGTGTTACTGTCTTTAGTTTCTTAAAATAAGAATTATTAGATAAAATACGTGTGTTTAATTTTGTTTTTCTGTTTACTGAGTCGTATTTAAGCTACGTATGTTTTTTTCCCAATTCTTAAATCTAATTTGAACCCTCCCATCTTCATGAATCAACATTTCTTATCACATTGTATATGGAAATCAGTAATCAGTGACCTGTGATTTTCTTTCTTCTTTTCTTTTCTTACTGGTACTGGAGATCGGGCCCAGGGCCTTTGTACTGATCTGCATTCCAAGCCATTGTATTTGTTTGCTTTTTATTTTGAGATAGGGTCTCAGGAAGTTGGTAAATTGCCCAGGATGGGTTTAAACTTTCTATCCTCGTGCCTCAGCCTCCCAGAGTGCTGCTATTACAAAACTGTACCACCAGGCTGCTACCACACCCAGCCAACCTTTGGTTGTTTTCCATTGTCTTTCTTGATACCACTAAACTTCTACAACAGGTTGCCCATACCTGCCCCTTCATCCTTTCTCTGTGTCAATAGCCTTCCAGGCTGCCTTCTTGCCTGGCCATTAGGGAAGTGGCATTCATGAAGAACACAAGCAGCTTCTTAATGTCAAGTTCTGTGATTGTTCTTGGCCCTTGTCTCTTCTAAACTGTAGTGGCATTTTGCTACTGCTCTCCACCAACTACCTTCCCCCCCTTTGACTTTTATCCCATTGAACTTTTGGAGTTCTTTCTGTGTCTCCAACTGCTTCTCCATCTGGATGATTTTTATCCTTTTTCCATTGCTTGATGATAGAGAATTTCTCAGCCTTTGCCTTAGCTGCCTTTTCTTTCTTTCTTTCTCTGTAGGAGGAGTCCATCCCTCCTACAGCTTTGGTCCTTCTGTGCCCTGATTATGTATTATCACTTTACTGTGCTAAGTCACATTGCTGATTGCTGCTCGCTTTTTCTATCTGAATGTCTCATCATTGATTAAACTGGAATACATCTGGGCCTTACCTCTTCCTTCTCCCCAGACTTGTCTTCTTGTCTCATGCTTCCCTATCCTGTCTCAGGATCATCCATCTTCCTTGTCAGGGATACCAGAAACCTAGGAATAACCATTGATTCTCTCTTCACCTCCCAAGCCTGGTCACTTATCATGGTGGAGACTTTTCATTATTTTACAGATTGTCCAGCGAGCCATCACCCATGTCAGCCTTCATTATCACATCACGGTGACCACAACTGCTGCCTCCATGCCTTCTCCTCTCCCCATCTCACCCTACATGGTTGAGTGTGAATTATCTTAGAATACAGCTGTATTCACACCCCTTTTTCACTATGAAACTGTTATAGCTTCCTGTTGCTTGCAAGAAAATGTGAAGAAAAAAACTAAGTTACCACCCTGGTGTTCAAGGCTTCCCATGTTTCAGCAACAGTATTATTCTTTTCATTCCTCTTCTCAGAGTTAGGAGTTCTGAGACCTCATCTGTGTAGCTAACCATTGGTAACACTTCCTTCATTGAGAGCCATAAAATAATGTATAAAAAACTTCTGTGACTTCAAAGAAGCCAATGTAAATCCCTAAATATAACACAAATAGAAACAGAAGGAAATGACTTTGTAATAGGATCTGTTGTTTTAATATGTAAATAGTTGGCCAGGACTGTCCCAGAAACTATATTTGGATTGCAAGGGCTTGTATCTACTTGTTATAATTAAGCTGGGATTTCAGAGAAATAGGACAGTAGTGAACTAAAATCTGAGTTGTTTTGCTTCATATTTGATATTTAAAGTGATAGCTAAGTATATATATGTATATATTTGATATTTAGAGTATATATATATATATATATATATATATATATTTGTGTATATTCCTAGCAGCACTGTGACTGCGATGGCTTCAGATGCAGGCCAAACAGCACCACCACCTGGTTAAACCAGGTTTTGACCAGGTTCCCCTTAAAAGTATAGTTGCCACTGGTAATGTGATTTTCTGAAACTGAGCAACTCTTGGTGACATCTGAACATTACAAATTCAGCCTTTCTTGGATTCATGTCAGCATTGCATGCATATATAAAGACGATGAAAATATTTGTAAATTTAGATCACAGTATGAGGGGCTGAGGGTGTAGCCTAGTGGTAGAATACTTGCCGAATGTGTGATGGTTAATATTGGTGGCCAATTTGATTAGATTGAGAGATGCCTAGGAGATTAGTAAAACACACTTTTGGGTATGTCTGTGTGTTTCCTGAGACAATTGGCATATGGGCCAGGGAGCTGAGCAGGGAGACCCACCTTGGATGTGGGTGGTACCATCCAATAGTATGGGGGCCTACATGAACAAAAGCAGAAGGAGGAAGCCCATATCAATACTCTCTGGCTCTCCAGTTCTCATTCTGCTTTGTGACTGCCATGTTGTGAGCAGCTTTCCTCTACAATGTCTTTCCACCATTCTCCCTAACCTCAGGCCCACAGCTATAGACCCAGCTAACCATGGACTGAAACCTCTAAAACTGGAGCCAAAATAAACCTTGCCTCCACTAGGTTGTGTATGTGAAGTATTTTGACCCAGTGGCAGAAAGCCGACTATCATAGCTAGCATGCACAAGGCTCCAGCACTGATCTAGCACCACAAAAAAAAAAAATAAATAAAAATAAAAATAAAAAACAAAACAACAATAATTAGATTTTTCTCTCAAATGACTAACTCATTTGAAAGCCACGTGGAAATTACATTGCCAGACATCTTATCTCCATGATTTGTGAACTCTGAAGGCCCTGGTATTGACCAGTGAGTCAACTAAAATGCCCCCAGTGGTTCTTCAAAAGGGATGGGAACCCTCTGACCAATTCTCTGAACACTGCACAGGCATCCTTGCCTCTTGCTGTACCTTCTCTTTTTCTTCTCTGTGCCCATCCTCTCCTGACATTAATCAGATTTCTGCTCCTTAAATGCTTATCTGTATGTAAAGTTTGGACACTGATCCCTTGTCTGCTTAAGTGCCCTGTGGTAATTCAGTGTTGGAGTTGTGTTTGTGTTTACTTCTCTTTTTTTTTTTCTGCATTCATATAGTCCTTCCCTGTATTAGAAAGTATACTTTTAGTTGAAAATGTCAGATATCAAGTCAAGGTGGCTCAATCTTCTTCCCCTGTTGCCCCCATATACATTGGTCCTCTTACTGAAAAGTCCAGGATGGCTGTCACTGCACAGGGTGAGATCTTGGAGTTAACAGGGGTCACTGCATAGCTGTGTTTGTAGCTCTTCTCTTTTTGCTCATGTATCAGTCAGGCAGGCTGAATCCTTAAAATTATTCTAGCTTAATATGATTAAAGCTTATTTCTTGCTCATGCTACACATCCAACATAAGTAGCAGGTGGAATCTGCCCACTGGAGTGCCTTAGGGACCCAGGTTGACAGTAATGCAGTTTTGGCTTGCAGTGATATGAAAAGAAAATGTGCCCAATTGTGCAGTTGTCTTCGAGCTCTGCCCAGAGTAGACACAAGTCATTTCTGCTCATATCTCACTGAGAAAAACCACTAAAATGGACATGCTTACAGTCAAACGGGTGAAGTCCTAGTCTGTGTCCAACTAGGAAGGAACTCCATGAAACCATGGTATATGCAAGCAAATAAGTCCTGATACTGAATAAAGTTGGGTTTCATTTTTGTCATCTTTATCTGCTTGTAGATTTCCTATTTCTTGGATTTTTGTGAGATTAGGGAGAAATGGAAAAGCTCAACCTTCATCATGTGGAGGGAGAGTGGCTGACAGACACAGTTCATCAAAGCAATGTTAAGGCTGACCAGGTGCTGGCAGCAGACACCACACACATTCCCATACTCCCTAAATGGATTCAGAATTACCTAGGGAACGATCTCTCTCTCATGGTAGTATTCAACATAGTGTCTTGCTTAAATTGTTGCTTTATTCATTCATTTATAATGTGAAGTGTATATAATAATTATTACAACATATATCAGGAACTTTTAAATGCCTCATATGCATGAATTCATTGACTCCTGCAGCCACCCCAGAAGGCGAGTACCATCCTTTGATCACTTGGAAGAACCGAGGCTCAGGTTGATGAAATCATTTAATTCGTGTCTCAAAATGAGACTATTCTGTAGCAAGGATTTGAACCTAGTGAGGAAAGCTCTGCTCAATCACAATAATTATTTATTAATCGGTAACTTGCTGTATTTTCTTACAAAATTTTGCCCCACACTGCACAATGTACTTCACCACCGATGGAAGTTAAGAGATGAAGAAAGGGGTATTAATTCTACAACGTGAAGGGGAGTGTTTCTGGTAGTCAGTCCAGGTAAGAAAGTTAATAGGAGTGTGTATTTTAGCAATTTTCTCCACTCTTGCTTTATTAATGATTTTTTTGTGGGTTCTTTATTAAATATCTTTTACATATTTGGTTGGAAACCTCCCCTATCACCAGATCCCTATCACTAGGGAGGAACAAGTATTTTGATAAGTGGTTTTCTTAGATATGGCTTCTCTATAGAGAAAACATCGCCCAAGGCTACATACCCTGCTTTGTTTGCTGTCTTGTCCTGTTCCAGCCAAGATAAGGATATTTTGCTTTTCTTTGTGGTTTGAAGACATCTAGCAGCTTGTCACAACTTCCGAAATCTTTGAGGAAATGAAGTCTGAATGCCAAGACAGTAATTTTACCATTATCCCAGTGGCTCAGTATTCTACTTTATACATTATAATTTTAACAAGGAAGTTACAAGAAAAGAATTTCATACTGTGCCTCTTTGGAAAGGTGAAATAAAATAGAATGCAATTCTCATTTGTTCTTCTGTACTTCATTTTGACAGCTAAGAAAGCTGTCTTAAGTGGGCATGAATAGATCCCTTTCTATCTATTTATCTGACATTAAAATACATTTTTAGCTTTGGCTGTTTGAAATGTTAGAATCATTAGATTTCTTAAGACAGCCATTTATATTTTGAAATGATAAAGATTTCATAAAACTAAGTAACATGAGTATTAATCTTACAGTGTGTGCCTTAAAAAGTATAGATACTAATATTTAATGACCAAGTCATGTTTTGATATTTGGCACTACAAAAGACAGTGTTACTGTATGTGAGGCTTTGAATCAAGCACAAAGATAAAATTAGATTCAGTTTATTATTTTATAAAAGATGGTCAGTTATTTTCTTGTCCAGAACCTGATTTCAAAATGAGAAACTTAATGCGATTTAAGACTACAAATGTCAGTAAATGATTAATTCTGTAGTTTATAAGGACTTGATTTCCACAGTTCTTTTACAGAAAATCCTTAGAGTTTGGACTTATGTACAGTTATTCCTTAACATTTAAAGTAATATGAATTAGATACTCCTACTTCTGTTTTGATAATACATAAAAGGAGTACAGAATTTACAACTTAATTTGTCATTCTCCCACTAACTCTAGCTTGATTTCATTTTCACACATCCACGCTTGTGACTTACGGATATGGACCCATCAGAATCCTTAAATCTAATGACTCTCCATGTGTGTGTAAAAAATCTCAGCTACAGTATTTCATTAAAGGTATATACCCCTTCCCACTTTTCGTCCATTCAAAAAAGTTGTAAAAGGGAGGGAACACTACTTGTGTTAGATTAAAAAGGGGGACCTTTTTCTTCCATTTGGACTTTGAATACTGTGTGAAGACTAGATATAACTTCTGTACCCCGGAGTCCACTGGAGTGATTCATGCTAGCCATTCTAAGCCATTTCCTTGCCCTGACTTCCCTCTCCTACAGAAACCCTATGAAAGCTGCAATCTCTGCCTTCCCTCCCATCTGGTTCTGGCTCTCTACTAGCTCTGGCACTTGCCCATGGCACCGAATGGTCTTTTTCTAGGGCAGTGTGCTTCATATGTCTTATTTCAATACATTAGCTGCTCCATACCATCATTTGGTTACCTGCATTAAGTAAAATCCCACAGGAAGAAATAAGACATTTGTAAATACGTATTAGATAAATATTTGTGTACCAGTCAGTTGGTAGTCTTATTTTTAGTTATCTTGAGTAAATGCCTAAAAATAGAATTTGTGTGTTGAGACACACACACACACACACACACACACACACACACACAAAGTTGGTAGCTACAGTGGTTATAGCATTTGACATTCCCACCTGCCATGTTGGCTATTCCTGTGACTATATTCTTTGCCAGCATTTGTCAGTATTTTTATTTTAGCCATTCTAAATGAAAAGTGCATTGTACTATAGTTTTAATTTGCATGACTAATGCTGTTAAGCATCTTTTTATATGCTAATTTATCATTTATATATCTTCTAGGGGAAGTGTTTGTTCAAGTCTATTGCCCATTGTGGCTTTTATGTTTTCATCATTTACTTATATATTTAGAATATAAGTGTGCTGCTAATATTTTTTTTCCCAGACTGTGGCTTGCCTGTTAATTTTCTTGATGATGGTTTTATGAGGAGAACTTTTAAATTTGAGGAAATCTAGTTTATCATGCTTTAAAATTTTGAAATTAACATTTTGCTTGACTGCTATGGTCATGAAAATATTCTCCTATAGATTCTTCTGAGAGCTTTATGATTTAATGTTTTATGTTTAGGCTTACAAAGCATGCCAAATAAATATTTGTTTATAGAGTAACATAAGGCTTGGGGATCATTTTTAAAATAATCCATTTTTCAGCAACATTTAATAAAAAGACTTTCCATAGCATGTGTGACCTGGTGTCTTGCCTGAAAAAAAAGGAGGAAGAAAGGGTGGAAGGGTGGAAGGCAGGAAGGAAGTAAGAAAGGAAAGAAAGAAGGAAGAAAAGGAGAAAGGGAGGAAGGAAGAGAGACAGACAGAGAGTAGGCAAAGAAGCTAGCTAACTAAGCTTATATGTGGGGTCCGAACCCTGTTTTATTCTCTTGTACTGATATATTGGACTGTCATTATGTGAATTCTACACGATCTCAGTTGTTGTAATTTGAAATCAGTTACTGTCTTTCAATTTCTTTTTTGAATTGATTTTGGTGCTTGTGGATCCTGTGCTTTTCCATGTAAATTTTAGAATTATCTATTTCTTTAAGAAGACTTGTTGGTCTTTTGAAAGGAATTGCATTCTAAATACAAGTCATGTTAGGGAGAATGGATATGTTTACAATATTGAATCTGTCAGTGATCAGAGCCTGTCCCCCATTTATTTAGGTCATCTTATTTATCTCAACTATGATTGCAACTTTCAGTGTAGGAATATTGCACATATTTGTTAGACTTGTTCCTGAGTATTTAATATTACCATATGCTGTTGTAAGTGCAGCTTTTAAACTTTTATTTTCAATTTTTTCATTAATATATTTAGAAATACAAGTAATGTAATCTTGGATTTTGCAACATTGCTAATTCACATTATAATTCAAGTTTGTTTTTTCTTTTTAAACTTTAAAAGAGATTTCTAATCCACAGTTCTATTTTTTGTGAAAACTGGCAGTTTTATACTTTTTTCCTCTCTGAATACCTTATATTCTCTTTGTTTGCCTTATCACACTGTGTAAGACATGCATTATAACGGCAACTAGAAGAGTGAAAATGGATATTCTTGCCTTCTTTCTGAAAGTAGAATAAAAAAGGTTGAATTTTCAACATCAGGAATCCAGTCTGGGATGAGGGGTGGAAGGGAAAATGGGGTGAGAAGGGGAAGTAAAAATGCTTATGATGTTATATGTATACATACCAGTTCTCAAGATGACTGCGGTTTTTATGAATTACAAGCATATACCAATAAAAATAGCTGTGGGTTTTTTGTTGAATTCTTATATCATACTGAGGCATCTTATTTCTGTTATTTTGCCAAGAATTTTATCATGAAAGTGAAGACTTTTTTCTGAGGTACTGGGGCTTTTCTACTATTTTTAAGTATTTGTGTATTTTTAAGATTTTAAATGATTTGAAAATTACTTATTGAGAAAATACTGGCCTGTAATTTTCTTTTCTTGTAATATTTGTTAAAGTTTTGGTATCATGATGACATTAGCCTTGTAAAATGAGCTAGAAAGTGTTCTTTATGGTTTGAAAGGGTTTTTATTTGTAAGATTTGTATTATTTTCTTTATGTTGCAGTTCTCCAATGACGTCATGTTGACTGAAGCTTTCTTTATGGGGACAGATTTTATTATAAGTTCAATTTCTCTAGTAGATCTGGATTTACTTTGATTTTCTACTTCACTTATCATTAACAGTGGTAATTTATGTTTTTGAGGTAATTTTTCCTTTATATCAACTTTACTGAATTTATTGGCATGAAGTTGATTACCATATTTTTCCTTACTTTCATTTTAATGTTTTGAGGGCCTATTGTGCTATTGTCCTTTTTATTACTCCTTTTAGATTTTATGTTCTCTCCTATGTCTATTTTTTCTAAGCAGTATTGCTAGTGACTTATCAACCTTAGTAAAATACTCAAAGAAACAATATTTTACTTTGTTGATTTTTCCTGTTATTTATCCTTTATGCATTTCATTGACTCATGCACTTTTAAAATAGTATTTTTTTTAAAAAATAGTATTCTGTTTGGTACATTTGAGTTTCATTAGTTCTACTAATTTTGCTTCTTAAAGTGAGACTATTGATTGTAGATTTTAAGCCTTTTTTTCTGTTGAGTTAAAACTATAAACTTTAGTTACTGCTTCCTCTGCAATAGAGTTTTTATATATTATGGTTTTATGATTTCAAAATACTTTCTAATTTATCTTTTTTTTCTTTAGTCCTTGGGTTATTTAGAAGTATAACTGATTTTCTGATATTTATGGGTTGATCAGTTATCCCTTGTTGTTAATTTCTAATTTAGTATTTCTGTGATCAGATAGCATACTATTGCTTCAGTCCCTTGAAGTTTTTTGCAACTTGTTTTATAGAGCAACATGCGGTGTGTCTTGGTGGATGTTCTAAATGTATTTGGAAAGAATGTATGTGCTGGTGGTGTTGCGTTAGAGCTTTAAATGCCAGTTAGGTCTAACTGGGTGACTCAGTTTTCTGTGCTTCTACTGAGGTGTTTTTTTTGTTTTGTTTTGTTTTGTTTTGTTTTTAAGGGGGGTGGACTTTTGGATCTGCTTGATTTATCCATAACTAACACTACTTTTAAAGTCTTCGACTATTATTGAGGATATTTCTGTTTCTCCCTTTAGATTTGTCAGTTTATACTTATGGTACTTTGAAACTCTGTTGTTAGGTGTCTACACACTTAGGATTATCTCATCATAACAATATGATTCTTTTATTATTATCTATTGGCTTTTTAATTTTTAATAGTACTGTATTTATGTTAGAGTCTGCTTGGTCTTATATTGGTATATAACACCAGCTTTCTTACGTTTAGACTTACATGGTAAACCTTTTTCAAATTTTCTTTCAATTTGTCAGTTGTATTTGAAAGGATATCTTTTGGAAAGAGCATATATAGTTGCTAGTTTTTTATTCAATCTGATATTCTGTGCTACTTAATTATAGCGGCTATCCTGTTTGTACTCAATGCAGTTGTTGCTGGCTGGCTATACATATCACGTATGTCTCCTACATACACCCGTGCATTATTTGACTTTAGCTGACCTTGCAGTATTTCACGGTACCTGACTTCACATCAGCTCATTACTGAAAGTGAGGCATTACATTACTTGACTCCTGTTAAGGAAGGGACACTTCACAAAGATTTTAAATTAAAGTAGGTAGGTCTTTTAAGTCTTTGCAACTAGTGATTAAGGCCCTGTGAATTTGTCCCCTTTCAGTTCTAGAACACATGGAAAGAGTAATAAGTTATGAGAACTTTTATGCCACCAAGGCTTTCTAAAACATGCAACTTCAGCCAACTATAAATAGTTAATGATTCCAAACTTCATGATGGAACACTTTGAGGGTTAATGACTGTGCTTATAAGTGAACTTACAGAATGGATTTGTAGAGAACAGATGTCCATATTCCACTGTAGGGAAGAAAAATCTTCTCATTTAACGCTAGGTGATCTGGCAGGATTTCACAGAACATGATTTCACATTAACCCACTAAAAAAAAGTGAAACATTACAAGAGAATCTCCTTAAGTTGCATACAATTTGTAATTTTTGCAAATTTTCCAGTAATGGTGAAACTTTAGACTATGGCATCTGGTAATAAGTTGCTGGATCCTATTTTCTTTATATATTTTTCCTGTGGTATTTTTATATTTTTAACTTTTTCTTTAACATTTTATAACCAGAGTCTAATTAGATAGTCTGCTTTTGTTGATAACATGCTGAAAAAAGTGAATTTTGAATGTACAGTCATTTAGGCTTTCTTTAATATGGAGTTAATAAATAACATCTACTTGACCCCAGAAGGAAGTTAATATTTCAGTGTTTAATTTGCAAATTGGTATTACAGGAAATTTATTTCAATTAATATATGGAACATTTAAAATACATGTATCTCCTTTTAACATTTAAAATGAAATTACCATGAATTACACATTCTGTTGTTCAGTGAAGAAATATGTATGGAATGCTTGCTTTGTGACAGGTATGTTTCAAGATTCTGCAAAATCCCCTATGTTTTAGTAATGTAATTAAAATTAAATTATCTAATCACAGATTTCTGTCAGTAACATACATCATTAGTTCAGGATAAATTTTTGACTAAAATTAATGTTAATATGTTACCCTGGTCTTTAGCTTTTGCCCACATGCCAATGATTATTTTTTTGATATATTCAAACTTCTTTCATTTTAAAGGAAAGTAATAAGTTGCAAATGCTAGTAATCAAGAATGGAAATGGCTTTTCTCTTTTGGGTGAGTGAGAACATATGGATGTTACTGGGAAGGAGTGATCATGAATAATTTAGAATAACTTAAGATCTTGTATAGTAGTAAAATTGAAATATGCATTGGTTAAATGAGAGGGAACTATGCTATTTAGGTTTGAGGTCATTTCAGTAACATACACGTACTATAATTCTTTTTTTTTTTCTCTCTCCTGAAAATGTGTAATAGAATAAGTAATGCTGTGTAGCCAATTGAGGAATGAAGCCAGACATTTTAATACAATCACTCAGAAAGTATGAACAGTTAGAAATCACAACTTCTGAGAAAGATACTGCTGATTTCACTGGGATTAATGATCTATTTTAATGAAATATCTCTTCATTTTAATAGTGCATGGAAGCGTTTGATACCCATCCGGTAATAGTTTCGCCATTCATCTAAAACATCTTTGGCATGGCTCCCTGGACAGCATTTTCCCTAAATTTAGGTTGTGATGACTTGACTTTGTGTTCCGGGTGTAGTAACTGCATCATTCTCCAGGGAGAGGTGTGTGTTCTGTTTTCCTTTTTGAATGAAGCACAGACACAGGAAACTCTGGGGAGGTGTTTATTTACCCGACTCTAAGGTAGAGTAAGAAGACTGCGGATAAATTGACTGTTGTCTCTCACTAGAAGGCTAAGTTTGGTCACTCAGATTGCATAGGAATCAGTGGTTAATCTGAGAAATAAGTAAAATAAGCTTTTAAGTGGGAATTTGAGCCTAGAAAATAAACACTCTTTGTTTCCAGTAGGGAAATAGGATTTAAGACTTTACTTGAGTTTATTTTTAAAAGCATGCATTTGTAAAAAAAATGTATGCAGGAATAATTTTCAAATTTGTATACAGTATAGGAAAAAAGCCTCACTATGCATTAGAGGAACTTGTTTTTTAAAAATTTAGTATAAGCTTAAAATTATAATGTGAGAAATGTATTAAACCATTCTAAAGAGTAGATATAATTTAAGGGACTTTTTAATAGAAAAATGTACAGTCTTGTTGATTTTTATCTCAGCCTTGATTAAAAAACTTCTTTTTTGGTTTAAATATAAATTATTAATGTAATTTCAATTCTTATTGATTTATGAAATTGTTTCCTCCTTGCTTGTGGCTAGGTTAAGTATTATTTTTCCTCTACTCAAGAAATTGTGTATACTTCGGTCTGGTTTGGGGAATGAGTTTCTGTTGTTCTATTTTAGCTAGACATATTATATATAACTTTGAATATATATTTTTCTTAAGTGGGAAGGAAGAGGCTATGGAGTTTAGTTGTTTACCTTCCTATGTTTTATAGATGGGAACACGGAAGGACTTGATATGACAAGATCAGTGAATTGCTTTTTTCACATATGTGTTTATGAGGATAATTTCTGAACCTATGAATCTGTGTGTTGCTCCTCCTATTGTATACCTTTGCAGGCTATGAAAAAAATGGAAATTCTGGGTAGAAGGAAAGGAAAGGAAGAGAAGAGAGGGAGGAGAATGAGGCAAGAAGAAGCAAGAGAAGAGATCTTAATATGAGGAGTCTAAGGGAAGTGGTGGAATCATCCGGAGTGGGGCAGAGTAGAAAGGGGAGGCAGGGGTGGGGAGGCTGTGTGCGGAATCTAGGGAAGTTGCATACTGGTACCTGGATGCGTAGTCTAGGAAAACTTTACCCACCCAGGATTGCATTTCAAAAAGTAGAGGTGTTGGATTCCATGGAACTTTGTGGCTGCACTGGGCTGGGATGGGATTATAACTCTGTAGCTGAGAAGCCTCCCAAAAAGATTCCGCATGAATTAAGACAAAGGCACCAAAAATCGAAGGATATTGAGGGGAGAAAAGGGAGGAAATAAGATCTTCTTTCCAATATCTTCCCCTAAATCAAGGACAGTCCCCTACAAAAGACCTGACTAATATTTGAACTAGTGTGTTTGTGTTTGTGTGTGTGTGTGTGTTGTTTTGTAGAGAGAGGTAAGGGACAATTACTTGTAATTGAGTCCCTCAAACATTTCTAATCATTTTATCTTTAATATGTAGAGCTTCTGATAAAAGCATCTCTGCTCTTTTTCCTTGTAATGAGCGGTTTTCTCTGTAATGTCACATGTTCCCTTTCTTACCAGCAGTTTTAATTGTTTTCAGTGATAAGACAAAGTACGTAGAGGCATTGTGGATTCTTCAGGAAACAGTTGGTATAAGCTAAACTGTTCAGTTGTTTTTCAAGAATTTTCCCAAATGGAACTTGAGGATAACTCAGTTTGGCAGTGTCTGATTTCCACTGGTGGCTAGTGCCAATTAGAGATATAGCACTGGGAAAAATAAAAAAGCTTATTAGAATAAAACAACATAAAGAGTATGAGCAAATCTTTAAACCTGAGAGAAAATTTAAAGGGCTTCAATTTAGTCTCAGTGAAATAATAAGCAGAAATT
Source organism: Erethizon dorsatum (assembly GCA_028451465.1). NCBI lineage: Eukaryota > Metazoa > Chordata > Mammalia > Rodentia > Erethizontidae > Erethizon > Erethizon dorsatum. The sequence continues at coordinate 52,739,889 of CM051825.1, read as the reverse complement.
TTAGAAATTAGATTGCAGTTTTAATAGTGACCTAAGCAGGTTTTTCTTAGATACCATTCATGTGCAGCACCACTGACCATTTTAAAATGCACGGTTCTGGGGGTTTTAGTACATTTACATGGTTGTATAAACAGTGCTACTTGGCAACTCTAGAACATTTTTATACCCTAAAAGAGACTTATTAGTAGTCATTCTCCATTTTATTATCTACCATCTCCTACCAATGACTAATTTACTTTCTGTCTCTATGGATTTCTGTATACCTGAAATTTTATATCAAAGGAATCATACAATATTGGTTTATCTGGCTTTTGTGCCTAGCTGCCTTACTTTCCATGGTATTTCTACTATTTATCCTTGTAGCAGGTATCAACACATTGCTTTTATGGCTAACATTCCATTGCATGTATATATTATATTTTGCTTACCCATTTATCAGGTGATGGAAACTTGAGTTGTTTCAACTTTGGAGCTTTTATGAATAATGCTACTTTGAACATTTACCTACAAGATTTTGTATGAACATGTTTTCTGTTTTCTTGAATATATGAATGGAGATGGAATTGCTGTGTCATATGGTAATACTAAATTTAATTTTTGGGGAATCTGACAGTCTATTTACTACAGAGTCTGATCTAGTTTTTGTCCCCATCGGTAGTATTGGATGTTTCCAATTTCTCTACTTCCCCGCCAATACTTATTTGCCTTTGTAATTTTTAAAATAATTTCTGGATTATAGTGATCATTGAGGGATGGTGAAGTGGATGTATGTGTTTATTTCTCGACAGTGTTTTTCCATTTATTTATATGTCTGTGCCTATATCAGCACTCCACCTGATATCGTAATTTCATTAGCTATTCCTCTCCTGTCAGACATTTAAGTTGGCCCCAAATTTTTGATAATACAGACAGAGCTCTAGTGAGTAGTATAGGCTATGCCTTCTTCAAATGTGGGAAGATTTTTCTTTTTTTTTTTTTTGTTTGTTTGTTTTTGCTAATCTAATGCATGAACAGTAATATTTTCTTCTAATTTATCTTTCCTGGAGATCCAAGGCACTGAAATGCATGATGTATACACATCAGTAACTATATATATATATATATATATATATATATATATATATATATGACCTGTGGGTATGGTCATTCTTAAGGAAAAGAGTAGAAAAGTAGAAACAATTTATTTAGTTTACTTAACAGCAGCTCAGAAACACTAAAGAAATTGATGAGAAGAGTTGCAAAGGCTTCGCCCAGAGGTAGGTTGTGTGCAGTTACTATAGAGGTCAGTATATGGCCCAAAGGCACCAGTGAGATATTTAACTTTACACCTAGCTGCAAATGAATGTGAAGCCAGAAAAAGCAAAGACAAACTTGGCAACTAGTAATTGAACAAGAGGAAAGTGACAAAATATTGCTAACAAAGTATTCATAACTGATATTAGGGAAAGAAAAAAAAAAACAAATTCTGTAGGTTTTGTTTTTAAGTTCTTAAGTATAAAATGATGGTTTATAATTTATGTGATCTAAATAAATTACAGAATTATTTTGACAAAAAGCACCAATAAGTATGTGACGTCTGTGTTTCCCATTGTAGATATTTAATATTGTCTGACTAATAGCTACCACTTTGTGAACACATTACCGCAGGCACTTTGCTAAGTGCTTGGCATAGGCCGTGTAATTTAATCCTTATAATAACCCTGTGAAAGCAAGCAATGGAGGAATTCCCATATGCCACATGAGGTGGCTGAAGTGTTGAGAAGTAGCTTGTCCAATGTTAATGATGACCAGCGAGTGGCAGAGGTGGGTTCCAAGTCTTAGGTGTGTACCACTAAGTTTACCTCCTTTAGGAGAGCCTGATGCCCTGGAAACATCCCCAGCCAGTCACGTAAGAGAATCTTAGATGAGCTAAAGAATCCTAGATGAGCTAAAGTTCTCTGGGTGACTCAGTACTGAACCTTATTTGAGAGTCTCTGAGGCAGATGCTGCTATTGCTAGGAGCACTAGCTAAAAAACAGCGATGCTTAGTACGTGCCGTAGACCATCATAAACACTTTCTGTGTATTAAATGGCTTGGAAACTATTCTCACTACAACCTGCATCAAGTAGTGTATTTTATGTCTTAGCCAAGTACCAATATACAGATATAGTGTATATGTAACTCAGAAATTCTAGTTTCACGTGAAAGCACATATTCTTGGAGATAGGGCATAATGACATTTCTATTCAGTTGTATTCTATTTTTACTATCTCAGAAATGTTTCTAATTCAAATAGGGATTATCTTTCCATTATTATATTCTTAAGGAAAAAGTGACATCTAAAGATGAAACCCTCTTAGAAGTTAAATACTGAACATAATCAAGTTCAAAGGCCTTAAAGTTAACAATAAAATTTTTTGTCTTTTAGTTACAAGTGTGAAATTTTATGTGAAAATAGGACCCCCACATTCCTTTTGTCCACTGTATTCTAAGTGATGCCTTGGACAATTGGTAGTTCTTCAATCATCTGAGGGAAGAAGACTTCAGAAATTGAGGCCAAGGGTCTTCATTCTTAAGGAGCCTAAGGGTTAATATTACACACAAGATGATCACACAGCATTTTCCCTACTGCAGCTGAGTAAAAAGTATGCTTGTCTTTAGTCTCTGGAGCTGTCATCCAGCAAGAGCTAACAGAGAGTGTCTTAGTTTCAACTTTCATTGCAGAATTATCTACATGAAACGAACTCTTACCTCATAGTAAGAGGTTAACAGTATACATTTACTACACCTGGTTAAAAAAAAGATCACCTTTGGATCTGAATATTCTAACTCAGAAAATGGCAGTGTAGATATTGCAGTATTTTTTGCACCAGAGGGCAAGCAGGGTACTCTAGTGGTCCATAGAATCCCCACCCCACTGTGTTACATGTGTTATATAATCCACTTGAACATAGGTAGAATTGCAACTGTGTGATATTTTATCGCTAAAGCAAGACTATCTAGGTGAGCCTAACCTAATCAAGGGAGCCCTCTAAAAGGAGGACATTTTCTCTGGCAGCTTGCAGAGGGGGATGGTAGAGAAATGAGTATCATTTGGTGTAGAAGAAAGCAAGAGCTATGTTGTGAACTGCCATGGGGGCCCTGTGGCAAGGTCCCGAGTACATCCTCTAGGAGCTGGGAGGAGTCTTAGCAGGAAGCTAGTAAGATATGGACAAACTCAGTGTCATTAATGTTAAGAAATTAATTCTGCCAACCACCTGAGTCAGCTCCACCTGGGGTGGAGACCCCCAGTCTCAGGTGAGAGCACACCTTGCAGTCAGCCTTGTGAGACCTTGAGCAGAAAGCTAGTGTAGACTGCCCAGAGCATAATCAAGGGAGTGTGTCTTTTTTTTTTTTTTTTTTTTGGTGGGTACTGGGGTTCGACCTCAGGACCTCGCGCACCAGCAGGCGCCCGTGCCGCTGAGCGATATCACCGGCCCTTTTTTTGCATGTGGGTTCCAGGAGTCAAACTCGGGCCCTCGCACTTGCCATGCAGGCGCTTATGCCGCTGAGCCATCTCACCGGCCTAGGGAGTGTGTCTTGAGATGATAAATATGTGCTGTTTTAAACCACTAAACCAATGGGCATGTGTTGTGCAGCCACTAAAAATTAATATACAAAGTTAAGAAAACTTTGCCACATTTATTTGGTCTTTTCTCTCTTATTTTGTATGTATCTCTTTATTTCCACTAATTCCCAAATTGAGTTTAGGGTGAACTTTCTCCTTGGATGCAGCATTTCTCTTGTTACAGGTATTGAGCATTTTCAGTTCCATCCTCAGAGCTGCTCTGTTGCCTCTGTTACAGAATTGCCTGGCTTTCTGTCTCTGCTGGAAGGTTTCTCTCCTATCCTTCAACCCTGGGGCTATTTCTGTTCGTTAAGCTTATGTCCAGGAACTACTGGAGATGACTACTCTTGCTTAAGACTCTTTTGAATTCTATTACAGTCTCCGGCATGTTCTCCCAAGGCTGACATCACTGATAGTGGAAGTGAAAAGGAGTAAGATATGATATGTATGTGCAGCATCTTTCCGCAATGAATGTATTCATTATGTATTGCAAGCATGTGCTAATAAAAAAAGCAATTAAAGGCCCTACGTTAAAGTCTCTAAGTCATCATTTGGGAGCTTTCCATTCTTAAACCCAGGAACTTGCAAAGTGACTTCAGGATTAGTCTTTCCACAATTTCCAGCATTTAACCCCAAATACAAAATGGCTTTTAGGTTTCTTGACCTTGCACTGCCTGCCTGGACAGGGCACTATGGTTCTATGTGGCAAATGAAGAAATGCTGTTAAGAGCAGTTAAAAATATAATGCTCACCGAGTCTAAAATAGGTGGAAGTACAGTTTCCCTCAGAATAAACTCTTGGTCTCAGTTTTTTTTGTTTTTTTTTCCGAGAGCCAGCAGTGTCTCCTTAGTTGTAGTAGCCTATGCTGAAGCTTGAAGCTACATGCATTGTCGATGCTGGATGAAAGACATCCAGCATCTTCCCCTTCCTGCCTTCTGGCTCAGGCTGCCCATGCCTTTGCAGATGCCTAAGTACATTTTCCAAGGCTCAACCTCTGCTAGTTCCAGCAGAGGTTGTGAGCTAAAATAAACCTATCCTCCTTTAAATTGTAGGTGTTGGGTATTGTGTCCTAGTGATGAGGAAGTAACTGAGGCATTGTAAGGCCTTTGATTTAAAAACAGCCATTCAAGTAGGGCGAAGCTCACGTCTTTTTTGGAATTAGACTGGATTTCCTCCAAGCTGAACTCAAGGTGAGGACATGAGTGCCAGTGTTTTTTTTTTTTTTTTTTTTTAAGTAAATGCTGTCTGAGTACTCTAGCAGAGAGGGAAGGGAACAAGATTAGGAAGAAGAAACCAGACAGTGGGAGGACTCAGGCAGTCTTGTCAGAAGCTCTGGCATGTAGAGATTTTACCCCCAGTTTTATTCTACTTTATGGAAAGGTAACTGAGCTTTCATCCTTCCTCATCATTCAGCCATTGGCTTTTGCTCACCCCCAAGGCATAATTTCCAGGAGTTTTCACTTCTATGCTTGGAAAGGTGATGGGTTCCTGTAATACAAAGGCGGACTCTGAAGGAGGTCACAGGTAGCAGGTGTGAGTGTTTAGATGTAAAGCATACGGAAACTGGGAGCTAGGTACACAGAACCTGTTAAATGAAGATCCAAGCTAATTTTTTCTTTTTTTTGGTAGTAGAGATTGAACCCAGAATCTTGCGTATGATAGGCATGTGCTCTGCTCCTGTGAGCTACAACCTCAGCTAAGTAAGTCCGAAGAGACTACCCGTGGTATGTAGTAAGCCCTTCAAGTTCAAGATACTGTATGTGATGGTTTAGATCTAAAATGGCCCCAAAGCCTCATGTGTTTGGAATGTGATTAGATTACGGGGGCATTCTGGCTGACTTGGTTTTAGGAGGTGGGGTCTGTTCAGAAGATGTGGGTCACTGTGGGCATGATCTAGTTTAATCTCCATTCCTAGCTCCTTCCGTGATTCTCTGCTTCTAGGCTATCATGATACGAGCAGCTCTCCTCTACCCCAGCCCTTCCGCCATGCCACCAACCATGCAAGGACTGAAACTCCTAAAAATGTGAGCCAAAATAAAACTATCCTCCTTCAAATTGTAGGTGTTGGGTATTGTGTCCTAGTGATGAGAAAGTAACCGAGGCATTGTAAGGCCCTTGATTTAAAGCCTCCTTTCTGGGACACAGCTCTTTAACCTTTGTAGCCTCACATAAATTTTGTCTAACCATCTAAATTCATTTGCTTTTCCTTGTACACTAAAGCCCAGGATTCAAAGCCACAGGTTGGTGTCACAACAGCATCGTGTGTTTCACCAAATTAGACATTTTGATGTGCATATCATAGCATTCTAAGGTGGGTTACCAAAGGTTAAGGCCTTGGAAAAGTCCCCAGTAAGTAGAAATCCTTTTCCTACTCACCTTCTGACCAATAGTGGGAAATGAAACACAGAAGAGGATTTGGAAACCGTTATCAGCTTTATTACTGGAAGAAGCCATATTGGAAGACAGAGATATGGTTCGTTTGGCTACATGGGCTTGTTAGGGCTGAACCCCAAGTTAAAAGTAGATAACTGTTTTATATACCCACTTACAGGCAAAGATAGATTCCCTTGACAAGATACCCAGCATCCACAGTTTATGTCGAAGAGGTTTATTTGGCTGATAATTTCAGTCCATGGTTGGCTAGCTTGAAGGCAGAAACAGCATGGAAAGGCCTGGGTGGAGGGCAGTTGCTTATCCCATGGAAGCCAGGAAGTAGAGAGAGCAGAGAGGAGCTGGGGCCAAGAATAAACCCATCTATCATGTGTGCAGTGACCCATCTCCAAGGAGGGTCCAAACCCTAACAGCACATTCAGCTACTGAACTTGTAGTAATCTGCTGATGAGTATGGCACCCCATTATCTAGTTACCTTCCACGCATGAGATTTTGGAGTAACATTCCAGATCTAAATCATAACAGGGGAACTGAGTTAGGTCTTACCCCACGTAGTCTGATTCAGAAGGGTTGCAGTTCAAGCTCCCAGCAAAGGCAGAGATACATGGAACAAGCTGAGTTAGTTCAGGTTGCTGTTTCCAAATGTACCAGGCAGATAATTCACCCTGTATCTCATGAAACAGGGGAGTAAGAAGGAGTCATATGAAATTAAAGAGATTTTGTCCACGTGGACAAATACTGAGGGAAAGTGTTTTCTCCTGAACATGCGTGCATTTACCTATATACACATGAACACAAAGAACAGAGCTATCAGTAGAGCCTACGTTAAACTTTCTTAAATACAGAGAACATTCTGCTTGCTTTCACTGAGTCATTTAGGGATCTCTACCTAAATGTCACATACATTTTTGAAAAAGTTATTAAAGAAATGAGAATTTCTATATGGGACTGCACCAGTAATCTGCTTTTCAAAAATAGAAAGTTGATGTTAATGACTCTAACATGCTTAGAATTTTCTTTTTGTTTTGGTTGGAAAATTCAAGGGCTGTGATCGGGAATGATCTTGGGAATAGTCACCGGTGGGCTTCCATCAGTAACTCCTAGTTTACCAAGAATGCCTGGGAATTGTTAAAATCATGCTAATGCAGATTTTTTAAAATTTTTAAACTTATGGACAAGCTTCCACAATTTTTCTCAAGATTGGTGAGAGCTCCCCTTCTTTTGGAAGGTAGTCAGATGCCCTCTGCTCCTTATTGTAGCCATGATAGCTACCATCTTTTAGATTTTGTAGTCACTCTAATGCTTAAGGTATAATATGTCTAGTTAGGCGCCCACAAAAAATGTGGGTCCAAAACATATTGAATTGATTTCAGCTCTCTGGTAAGCATTTAGGTATTATATTCTTAAAGATCATTGTGGTTGAGACATTTTGTGTCCCCTCATGCAGAATCTGTCTTTCTGTATCCACACTACAGCCGTCTCCAGCCTGCTCCATGTCCCGAGAAGCTGACTTTTATGGATGGCTATACTGGAATTTTCTGCTGCACCCGACATGTTGCCTTGGATTCTAGTTGGGTTTAGCCGCTGGAAGGCAGGATGTCAGGGTGTGAGGAGAGTGTGGTTAGAGCGTGCATTACAACAGCTGCTTTCATGTTGGGTTGCTGTAAGGTGGCTGCATTTCTGAGCTGGAGAGGATAGCTCTTTTATGCAGGAAGGTCCCTATCCAGTGCCTACTAACCTAGATAGGTCCTTCTGTAATGGATTGTGTATCTCAGAAAGTTAGTTAAGTCCTCATGTCCTGTACCTGTGATTGTGACCTTGTTTGGAGATAGTCTTTACAGATGCTGGATCTGTTTGCAAGTCAGGTTAAGATGAGTTTACTGCCTTCAGATGTGCCATAACCCAATGACTAGTGTCATTTTAAGGAGGGAGGGAGGGGAAAGTAGAGGGAGAGGGATGGGGGGTGAGTCTGAAGGAGGGAGGGAGAGAGAGACAGAAACAGGTGTGTGTGTGTGTGTGTGTGTGTGTGTGTATGAGAGAGAAAGAGAGAGAGAAAGAGAGAGAGAGATCTGACTTGAAAACCAGAGGAGATACAGGAAAAAGGACATGTGGAGACAGAGGTAGTGATTAGTATTATGATGCCACAAGCCAAAGAAGGCCAAGACTTGCCAGCATCACCAGAAACTAGAAAAGACAAAGAAGGATTTTTTTCTAGAACCTCGGGAAGGAGCATGGCATTGCTGACACCATCATTTTGGGTTTCTCTCATCTAGAACATTGAGATAATAAATTTTGTTTTTTTAACCTATTTGTGGTCATTTGTCACAGTCACCCTAGTATACCCTCCTTTTGCCACATCAGACCTAGGGGTGGCAACAACTCTTAGGTGTTGCTACCTTTAGTATGGATTGCCTTCTTGTGTAGGTTGCCCTTAGTGTTTTCATGTATTTGGGAATAGTCCTACTGTTAAACTTTTCTCAAGTGTATCATTTGAATTTGCTATATGATTCCTACCATGGCAGCCCTAACTGACATGCCCAGGTTCCCTTGCTCTGCTCTTCCTTTAGATTTCAGGATCCCTCACCAATACCGTTATCCTGGAGTTTTAACAGGGCACATATTCACCAAGCTCCCTTGCTGCTGTGTGCCTGTTCTCAGGTTGGTGGGATGTTAGTGAAAATGATATGGGTTCCACTCTTGGATTCCATGCTGTGGTAGGTTGAATAATGCTTCCCCAAAAGTGGCTGTGCCACTCTGATGTGCCACATCAGAGTAGAACCTCTGATTATGCTGCCTTACATGCCAAAGTTGACTTTACATATGTAATTAAAGGATCTTGAGATGATAAGAGGGATTATGCAGGTGGGCCCAGTGTAGTCACAAGGTCAGTGTAAAAGCAGGCAGGGGGATCAGAGTCAGAGAAGATACGATTGTAGAAGCAGTAGGTGCCGAGGAGTGCTTTGAAGATAGAGGATGGGACCATAAACCATGGAGAGCTGTCAGTCTCTAGAAGCTGGAAGCGGCAAGGAAACATAGTCTCCTCTATAGCTCCAGAAAGAAAACAGATCTACTGACACCTTAATTTTAGCCCAGAAGACCTGTCTTAGACTTTGGACTTCCAGAATTATAAGATAATAAGCTTATGTTGCTTGAAGCCACTAAACGTCAGTAGGAAACATTTGCAGAAAAGAAGATTACTAGTACTCTTTTCCCCTTGGGTTGGACTGTGGCAGTGATAGAAGTTAGATTTGCCCTTGCAGAAGAAGATGGTGTCATAAGTTAGAAGCAATCTAGATGCCTAGGATACTTTGTGGAGTAGCTCTGGATTTTTAAGGAAGAGAAACATAATCTTCTGTCTCATTTAAGCCAGTGTACCAATGTGTTTTTCTTGTACCAGCCTCTTCTCTAACTATCACACATCATTGTTCCATACCGGTTGTATTTGTCTGGATTTTTTTTTTTTTTGTGGGTACCGGGGGGTCGACCTCAGGACCTCGCGCGCCAGCAGGCGCCCGTGCCGCTGAGCGATATCACTGGCCCCTTTTTCGTATGTGGGATCCGGGAGTCGAACTCGGGCCCTCGCGCTTGCCGGGCAGGCGCTTACGCCGCTGAGCCATCTCACCGGCCCTGTCTGGATTCTTAATTGCAAACATTTGAAACTCACTGATGATATTGGTAGAGAGGGACTCTGTGAAATTCTGTAGAGAGGATGCTGAGTGAATCAAGGAGAAATTATCTGTTAAGGCCAGAGAGCCACGCTGAGTCAAGAGGTTACAGAGCCAAGAATATTAAGAGCACCCTGGGCCTCTCAGCCAGTGTTATGGATGCCACAGCCAACCTTAGGTTCTGGCTTAATTACTGGTGTTGTGCTTTGGAAAGCAGATGGTGCTACCACCACTGTGGCTCTTCACTATAGTGAGTTTTCTTAGGCTTTATACCACTGTGCCATGATCTTCCCATTGAAGTGGGGAGTGGGTCCATCTACTTCTCAGAGCCTAGGTCATATGCTTCACTGGAGCTGCACAGTAGCCTACAGAAAATAAGTTCCTGGCAACTGGAGTTCTAGAGGATTCTGTCTCAAAACTTGAGAAAAATTCTCATGTGTATGAAGTGAGGATGCTGGCTATCAAAATAAGAATGGCAAAAGGCCACTCCACCTGTAATAGGAACATTGGGGTAACTGTAAATTGGATTCCAGTATTACTACCTAATAGCACTGTGCAAATTGGTACTTGTAGATGTAACCTTTCCAGTAGGCAGTGCTGTGTCTGTTTTCAGCTCCCACAATTGGAAGAACGAATATGGATTTTTTTCCATTGTGCTTATTGGGTTTCAAATGAAAAAGATATTCTGAAGAGGGGAAATGAGAAAGCAGAAACATCTGCGACTTGGCAGCCAAGAGAAACACTAAGTGTATGTGGGGTGAGTAGTGGAATGTACAGAAACAAATAGATGGAACTAGCAGCTGCAGTGGGTATGCTGTTTAAAGCCATTCTCTCAGAAAACCAACAGTGGGACAATCCGTTATTGAGTTGCATGATGCATTGGAATGTTGAGCTAATCAGGCAGTCTAATTGACTGAACATCTGCAGCTGCTTTATCATTATTCTCAAATGGGCATTATCTCTTTGCATACCAGGGACGCCTAAGTGTCTCTTAGCCTTTCTAGTAGAAGCTCACTGTGGGGTTTACATTCCAACTGCTTTTAATTGCACTGAAATTCAAGTGATCCACTTTAAGGTCAAATACAGTATATATATTTTTTTCTTTTGTTTTGTCTGAAGTACTTTGAAGGAAAGATTGGAAAAGTTAATGGGCAGGTGGAGCAGTTAAGTGCGAGTTGTGCCAGTGACGTAGGAAAGAGCTCTCTGGTGTTGTGTTACCACAAAGCATCCAATTAGAGTTCGGGGGTAAGGGGGGGGGTAAAAAAAGAAGGCAACAGAGGAGGAAAAATATGCAGTCAGTGTTTCCAAGAATACAGACCTTCACAGGCATACCAGGAACTTGTGGAGCAAAAACATTTATCTTCATCATCGTTTTTCCTGTTGAGTCTATTACCTGGATATAATTTGTGTTCATGTCTAAGCCCTAATTATTTTCAGTGATCATTTTCTGAATGCTGTTGCCATAGCATCTAGTTCTTTGGCAAACAGAGAAGAAATAACAATGATGTTTGTGCTTTTTCTTTTTGAAGTTTATGAGGCAAACACAAAAAGAAAGAGTAAAAAGGGAAGGAGACAACACTAAATGAAAAATTTAAGAACAGAAAACAAAATGTTTTGAGAAATTATGAAAATGACACCATTGCAACAAAATCAGGTCCTAATTCTATGTAAATCTTTGAGTGTGATTATTTTCACAGCCAGTTATATGTGTGAGAGTCCACACCTGCACATGTGTTAACATTTTGTTTTGCCAATCATTTTTGCTAGGAATAAGAATAAAAAATGATGTGGCAGGGGGAAATATGGGGCAAATGCCAAGTGGCTGCCAATATCTCGGTTCCCAGGGTTTAGGTGAGTTACTATCTTGGATGAGCCAGGATTGTGAGAACAGGTTACATCATAGTGCTTGGGCAGTTTTTGTAAAGATCATGTGGACCTGCATTTTTAATTCTAATCCCAGTTCAGCCTTTCTTATTTATGAAATATGTGGTAGATAGAAATAAGAATAAATTCCAGTGAGGGCCGGTGAGATGGCTCAGCGGCGTAAGCGCCTGCCTTGCAAGCGCAAGGGCCTGAGTTCGACTCCCGGAACCCACATACGAAAAAGGGGCTGGTGATATCGCTCAGTGGCACGGGTGCCTGCTGGCGCGCGAGGTCCTGAGGTCGACCCCCCGGTACCCACCAAAAAAAAAAAAAAAAAAAGAATAATTTCCAGTGAGAACATGATTGCATGTTGTTTGAATATATGGGAAGGTGTTTCCTCTTGAAACACTAATTTCAGGAATTTATTCAACAAGTACCTATTGAATTCTAACTCTGTTTGAAGTATTGTAAAGGTTGATGAGGATATAATAGTAGTACCTAGTAATATGGAACTTCCATTCTAATTGAAAGTAGATAAACACCTAACTAAAAATAAAACAATATTATAAACTCAGGAGGTTGACTTGATGCCAGATCAATATAGCAATGTTTTGTGCTGAAGGAAGTGAGAAGGAAGACACTTCTGTAAGGAAGGTGTCTACTGAGCAGAGACCAGAAACATCACAAGAAAAGTAAGCTCAGAGATGATATGATAGGAGGAAGATTTGGAGAGCAGTCGCAGTAAGTACAAATGCCCTGAAGATGGGATTAAATAGTTTCAAGAACAGAAAGATGGTCATTGTGCTTAGAATGGATTATAGCAACTGCAGGCCCAGTGGTGTGGCCTGGACCATAACATGTGGGCCCTCAGGCCCCATGGTCTGGATTGTATTCCATGGATAATGAGAAAGAATAACTGGGGGGACTTAAGCAGGGGAGTGACATGTTCTGATCTAGGATTTGGACATTGGTTGCTGAAAGGACAGGAGTAGAAGCAGACAGATGAGTTAAATATCAACATTAGTAATTCTTTTAAGAGATTACAGTGGTTTGGACTAGGATGATGGCCTGGATATGGAAGCGAATGCATACATTGAGTATTCTCAAATTTCTATAAATATCTCTGTGTAACTTTCATTGTTCATTAATCTTATTTCATATATAACGTTAAAATTGGAAGGCATGTAAGGCATGTACTTGTAATTACCATCTGCTTTCTATTGATGTGATTAACATCAATGACTAGAACTATATTAGGTGAAAACTCTCATTCAACTGTCACCCCGTACCAGTCCCCGCATTCGTTGCTCTGAAGTATTAGCTCATTGGATCCTCAAGAGGTGAGGGCCATTGTTGTTCCTGTTTACAGTGAAGGACTTAAAAATGGAAGAGTGTAATGACATACCTGAAGATATCTAGATAGAGAGTGTACTGCTGGGATTTGCACCCAGGGTTGTCTGGTACCAGATCTACAGCAGCACTGATAAGTACATTAACATCATTTATGGTCGTTTGTTCCATTTGGTGACTGTAAAAATAGCATGCCTCTTGAGCTGCAATTCTAAATGGATAGAACAAGATCTTAGTTTCCTTGGAGATGCATGTTCTTGGACTCACATTTTGGGCTTAGAAATGTGAGAAATATCTCTAAATATTTGCATCCCTGTGACCCAGTGTTTCACATGTTAGTGATTTCATCATATTGGAGACCATTGCCTCCATGGTTCTGTGCATGGGTCACTGAAAGGTATTTTGGGAAAGCACAAAATTTTGTTTGTTATGTCAAGCAATTGTACAGTGTAAGCAGGAAACCATCTAAAGATAAGAAAAAGAAATTGAAATAACAGAATAACTACATCTTCAATTCTTCGAAGAAGGCAGAATACCCCCAGCCCCTTTGAGCAATGCACAAGTACTAAACATGTGCTCAGCATTGCTATTTTTTTTCTGGTCTGGGTTGGTTGTGTGTGTCTATTTTATTTTAATCTTTTATGTTTACCCTTCAGTTATGTCAGAACTGACTGCCATGCACCAAGCTCCCTGCTGGTAGAGGTAGCCTGTATAAGCACCAGGTACATAGAAACTGCCACAAGCCAGAGCTCCTGATAACGAGGTGTCCTCGATGCTGCTGGGAGCAGGCCTCTAATGAGGCCTCAGAGGAGCTGGGGTGGCCATTGTTTCTCCTTCACTGCAGAGGAGTCATCAACATCTCAGGGGTTGTTAGTCCCGAAAAACCCACTGATACAAATCATTTGGGTCCCTGCATCTAAAGAATCACAACTTTTTGGAGCAGAAAGATGGCTTAATGACTTTTCATCTGCTGTCTTCATTTTGATGGTAAGAAAACTGAGATCCAGTGTAGATAAGGAAACTTTGAAAAGTTTAAACAGTGTCAGGTCTGGACCTTAAACCCTTTCATGTGCTTCTTCCTAATATTACTTACGATAATAATATTACAATAATAATAATAACTGAATTTATTGAGCTCTATGCTTAGTACTTTTTATGCCTTGGGCTACTTCATTCTTTAAATGACACCCAAGCAGTTACGATTATTAACCCATATTAAGGATGAAAAAATTGGCATTTAAGATATTAAGTTATTTACTCAAGGTCAAAGAGATAGTATATAAATTGCAGATCAAGGACTCAGATGCAGATCCATTACACCAAAACTGTGCATCTGTCTCTGTGCCTTTTTTTTGCATTTAATTTTTACAATGATTCCACAAGATGGCTTCACAGGCCTTGAGGCAAAGGTCTGGGCCTTCGCACACTTTGTAAAGAACGGTGATTGCCTGCAGTTTGTACCTGAAGAGGGAGGTGTGACTTGGCAGTCAGTTCCTGGAGAGAAACCCTGCTGAGAGCCACCAGCCACCTGAATTTCTACCACCTGTTACAATGAACGCCTCATTCCGAGGGGGGTGGGGTGCTGCCGTCCACACTGTGTGTTGCACACACCCACTTGTTTTGTATAACACGGTTTGGAAGCAGTTTCTTCAACATTCCTGGTGGTCTCTATTCCTGGAGAAACTTACAGGGGCACAGCTAATGGTACAAGATACAGTTTTCACCTCAACAACTGGTCTCAAAGTAGAAATGGGTAGTTATTTTCTTTATCCTTTGGATCCATTCTAGATTATTTTTGGCTGGCATTTCCTGTGCTTCTTTCTTTGTTGATCTTCTGGCATGAATATCCTGAAGTGACAGGTTGGAAAGTATTGTATAAAGCTTAATGGTCCTCTGGCTGTGTTCCCTGGTGGAAATTCTAAGAACAAGGATTTTTAAACCCTAAGAGTTTCAGCAAATGGAAAAAAAAAAGAGAGAAATTTCCCATGTGGGTCACAGAGATTCATGTTAAGTGTGGCCATTTCTGCTTCTGCCCCTTATCTTAACCCTATATGCTCTTCCTATAAGAATAGAGCATTTATTAGTAATTGATTTAGAGTGCATTCCGTGTCCTGCAGGGTGATGTGGCATCCTTGTAGAAAATCTTCTGTACGCTCATTTTCAAGTATACCTTCAAAATAACTTTGTAGTGTTGGCACAGCGGGATACTTGCGTGAAAGAAAAAAAAAAAGACCAATACCTCACACTATCCACCAAATCATTTAAAAAGGAATCAGAGGTGTAATTGTAACAGCTAAAATTATAAAACTCACAGAAGAAAACATAAGTGTAAATATTTGTGATGTTAGGTTAGGGAATGTTTTGTTATATGTGACACCAAAACCCCAAGTGACAAAAGGAAAAAGAGGTGAGTTAGACTTCATCAAAATTAAGAACTTTTGTGTCTAAAGGATACCACTTAGAAGTAAAAATGCAACTCAAAGAATGAGATAAATATTTGTAAATCATATATCTGGTAAGGGAATTATATCCAGAATACAACAAAAAAATGTACAAAATATGACAAAAATCCAGTTGAAATAAGCAAAAGAGTAGAATAGTTGTCTCTCCAAAAGAATTACACAAATAGCCACTAAGCTTATGTAAACTTGCTCAGTATCATTAGCCATTAAGAAAATGCAAATCAAAACCATAGAAAGGTATATTTCACCCCTGCTAAGATAACTAAAATTAAAAAAAAATATTTATGGGTTTTGACAAAGATGAAATTAGAACTCTCAGACATTGTTGATGGGTTAGTAAAACATTGTATCCACTCAGTCTGGCAGTTCCTGAAAATGATAAATATAGAAATACCATAAGATTTAGCAGTTGCATTCTTAGGTCTATAGCCAAAAGAGATGAAAAAATACATTCACACAAAAACTGGTACACAAATGTTCATGGTAGTACTTTTGTTATAGCTCCAAAGAGGAAAAAATTAAGTATCCATCATCCAATGCATATTCATCCAGCAAAGTATAATATATGCACACAATGAATATTTTTTCATACATAAAAAATTACAAGTACTTCATCAGTATGCTTTGAAAACAGTGTTAAGTAGTCACAAAAGACTATGTATTTTATGACTGTGTTTGTCTGAAATGTTCAGAATAAGCAGATCCAGAGAGATAAAAAAGTAGACCCATGGTGGCTGGGGACTTGTGGAGGAAATAGAAAGAGGAGAGACAAGTACTAAGGTTTTGTTTTGTTTCATTTTGTTCTGTTTTTGAGTAATGAAAATGTTGAGAGTAATGAAAAGTTACATAGTGATGATGACACAACTCCATAAATACCCTAAAAATCATTGACCTGAACTCATAAAAAAGGAATACTTCATGGCGTGTGAACCATATTTCAATAAAGCAATTATTTAAAAAGTAGCCATTATCAAGAGAATGAGAAATTAAGCCACAACTGGGGAACATTTACAGTTTTGATAAAAGACTGTTATTAAAATATACAAAGGACTCTTAATAGTCAACAAGAAAATGAACTACCCCCATAAACATGGGCAGAAGACCCAGACTCTTTGCCAGAGAAGATGTAGAGTTTGAAAATAAGCATAGGAAAAGATGCTGAACAACGTATGCCAGGAAGAAAATGAGATACCACTACATATCTGTGAGAATGGCTGAAATCCAGAACACTGAGCACAGTGAATGCTGGGAAGGATATTAAACAAGGATTTGTATTTATTGTTGGTGGGAATGCAGAATGGGGCAGCCACACAGGAAGACAGTTTGATAGTATCTTACAAAGATAAATATACTCTTATCATATGATGCAGCAGTCATACTCTGGTTATTAATCAGGGTAGAAAACTTATGGCCATACAGAGCCTTACATGTGGACATCTACAGTAGCTTTATTTTTGATTGCCCAAACTTGGAAGCAATCAAAATATCCTTCAATAGTGAATGGTAAATAACTGTGGTACAACCACAACAATGGAATATTACTGAGTGAGAAGGTTATGAATGATCGAGTCATAAGAAGATATGTAGAAATTGTAAAGGCAAATTACTTGATGAAATAAGCCAAAAACTTTCAAGAACTGCATTTTATATGATCCCAACTATTTGACATCTGGAAGAGGCAAAACCATTGAATTTGTAAAAAGATCAATTGTTACCAAGGTTAGAAGGGTAAGATGAATAGGTGGACCACAGAAGATTTTTAGGTCAATGAAACCTCCATAGTTAAATACCATAATGGTGAGTATATGAGGTATATGTCATTTTACATTTGTCCAAGGCCATAGAATGTACACCAAAAATGAATCCTTGTGTTTACTCTGGACTATGGTGATAATGTTATAACAATGTGGATTCATTAATTGCTACAAATGTTCTACTCTTACAAAGGGTGATCAAAATGTATAGTGAATGTTTAAATTTTTACCTAATTATTACAGTATAAGACACATTGCCATTAGGCCCCCTTAAAATATCACCCTTCACTTTGACTACACTTATCCCATCATTCTAGCCATTGTCTGAAGCAGTTCAGGACGTTTTCTTTCATGAGTGTCTTTATGAGGTATGATAAAAAAATATGGTGAATGCTGCTGTCAAGTACTCTCCAACAGAAAGGCATAATTATAAATTATTATGTTGTGTCCTCGTCCACCTTATTCACCAGATCTGGTATTGCTAAGAGTTTAGGTCTTCTCTAAAATCAAAATGACCGTGAAAGTTGTCTTGAATCTATTTAAGCAGTGCAGCTAAAGACACAAAAGAGGACTTCCAGAACTGTTTCAGAAAGTGGCAAGCAAAATGAGTATGCTTGGAGTGAAGAAGCATATTTTGAGAGAGATACAGTGTATCTATTATTGTAATAAATTTTTTAAAATATTAAACACCATATTTTTTTATTGTACCTTGTATGTGGGATGTAGATGGTATGGGAAGTTTTTTGGGTATGTGAGAGCAGGAGCTATATGAGAGCTCTGCAGTTTGCCCTCAATTTTCCTGGAAACCTAACACTGCTCTGAAAAATAAAGCCTATATTTAAAAGTGGCCATTGTACCTCTTTATCAGACTGACCATTTCTGGGCATTGTGGGGTGTTTAAGAGAAGTGGCCATAATGCCACTATGCCCTCTCCTGAACTTCCAGGGCTGTAGAGTAGGAACTTTGATCTGAGATGAGAGCTCTTGTTGGAGAATCAAACACTGTAAACTCTAGGACAGTGGTGCTAAGTCTTGTGGGCAGGAAAGTCAAATCCATATCTATAATCAACTTCCATAAGGAAGAATGACTGCTCTCCAAGTTGGTAGGATTCTGATATAATCACCTTATTCCCAGGTGGACTTTATCGAAGGCTCAACATTAGTCCTTTGATGACAGGTTGGCATAGCTTTGGTGATTGAGGAGTTCATGCTTTGGGGCCATCAGTAGCCTCCATCTGTGTTACCACTCCATTCATGGGCTCATTTTGACTGCACAGTTGTGGCTGGTGATAAAAGCTGGCTAATAGCAACTGACCAAATTTTCCACCTTGCTTGGTCATTTAGTGCCTTTTTCCTTACAAATGGCCCATGGGATTTGTGAACTTGGAATATTAAGATCCTCACACTGTGTGCTGACCCTTATGTTTTTGTTCATTTCCCTGTTCCCCAGGCTACCGTGTCCATGATCCACCAAGTTCTCTTTTAGCTTTCTGACCAACTAAGCAGGCTTCCATAGACCCTCTCCTCAACTTTTCTTTGGTTTTACTTTTCATAGTCTTAGTTTCCCTGTAGTCAGTTGCCATCCAAAAATATTAAATGGAGAGTGTCACAAATAAATAATTCACAACTTTTAAATTGTGTGCTACTTTGAGTAGTGTGATGAAATCTCATGCCATCTCACTGTTTTCCACCCAAGATGTGAATCATCACTTTGTCCAGTGTAATGCTGTATGTTACTCACCTCGTCACCTTGTACAGTACTATGTCAGTTATCAGATAGACTGCATCAAACCTCTCAACACAATTGGCCTCCTTCTCTTCTAAGTGCCTCTCTGACCTGTTCACCACTAGAGTGTTCACCAACAGAGAGTTTACCAGTGTTGACTTGGCAACTGAATATTGATATTGCAATGCTTATGTTCAAGTGTGCTGTGTAAGAAACCCTCTTTACTTAATAATGGCTCCAAATGTAAAAGTAGTGATGCTTTTAATTTAAATACACCAAAGAGATGCCATAAAGTGTGTTAAATGCGAGCTACCAAATATTGGAAAGAGTTGAACACATTTTGATACATCTACTGGTGTTTTATTACGTAACCATTGATAATGATGTGTTAGACTTGCCCCAATTGACTTGGAGAAACATTCATCAGGTGTTACTGAATAAGAATAGCAAATTGGAGAATAAACGTGGTCTATAAATTTTACAAATCACTGACAAGCCCTGATGTGGACATGTGTTAGTGCATAAACATAAATGTATATTTAAATAAAATTAAAGAAAAAATATGGAAAATTATAGAAGACTGCCTGTTCTATTGGCTTGTTATGCCAGGAGGGTAAGGATAGGGTGAGATATGGAGATAAAGAAAATCGCGAAGTAGAGAGAAGAAATAATAACAGAAAAAAATAAGTTTTACAAAATTAACAAAATGAGGAATTTCAACAAAGAAAATGAAATAGAACAAAGCAAATGGAAATTTTGAAATAATTTTGTATGCTTATGAAAGATTGCTTCAGATGTCAAAAAATGAAACCAAGCATGGTGCAGAAAGCTGGAGAAGAGTGTTATGTACAGAATGATTGGTGCGGTGCAGAAAGCTGGACAAGTGGTGTGGACAGCAGGTTTAGCATGGCGTGCTCAGCTGGTATGGCACAGAAAGGGCAGACTTGTGGGGACTGATTGTAATATGTGGAGTAGGTTGAATAGGTGCATGAAAACCAAAACAGAACCAAAGCCAAGGTCGTATCACAGGGAGACATTCACTAACTGAAGACATCTTCACAGTAGTGACAGAGTTTTCTACCCTAACTCATTATGATCCTCTACACAAAAACACTAGAAGTGTAAGAAAATAAGCCAACAAGATGCCTCCAAAAATTCTTAACTCTCCAAAAGCTACTTTCACAGACCCAGAAAGGGAGGAATTTCTGGACAAAGACCAAAAATGGTAGTTAAAATGCTTAAAGAGACCAAAGGAGATAAATAGATGGATGAAGAAGTTACTAAAGATGTTCAGTGAATTCAAAAGAATGTAAATAAACAAATGAAGGATTCAGTTAATAAGCTGATAAATGAGCTTAAGGAAGATAAAAATCAACAGCAAAATTAAGGAAGGTAATGCAAGATATGAATATCCACTTTAGTAAGGAATTAGAGATTATTAAAAAATCAAGTGGAAATCCTGAAATGAAAAACAAAACTGAAAGCCATGCCAGTGGACACAACCAATCAGAGGAGAGACTATCAGAACTTGAGGATAAGAATGAAGTAGTAGATCCCCTATTTATTTGACACTCTAAAGACAATAAGAAACCACAAGAATTTGATTTGAGAGCTCCTACATAACTCTAAAATAACAAACCTAAGAACTATAGGTGTCAAGGAAGGGCTGGAGAAGGAAACTAAATGTATAAATAAAATTATTCACCAAAATTATTGTAGGAAGCATTCCAAATCTAGAGATTGAAATAGATACCTGGGTAAATGAGGCATTTGGAACCCCAAATAGCAATAACAGGAAAAGAACCTCTTGGTGACACATCATAGTTAAAATCCCAGAAATTTGGAACAAAGAGAATAATACTAAATGCCATTGGAGAAAAATTTCAAGTAACTTATAAAGGCAAGCCTATCAGAATAACAGTAGATTTCTCAACACGCATCTTAAAGGCTAGGAGAGCTTAGAGTAATTTTTTAAAGCCCTAAAATAAAACAGTTGTCAACCCAGATTACTGTATTCTGTAAAATAATCCTTCCATGACAAAGAGATTCTAAAGAAACTAATGACCAACAAGCTAGCATTCCAGAAAATACATGTGGTTTCTAAATGAGACAATGAGGCCAATATTACCAAAGAGCCCAAAGGATAAAATATGTCTGGGAGAATATTTAAATAAAAGGAAATTATAAAGGAATCAGCACTGAAAAATAATACAATGACAGGAATCAGTAACTACCTTTTCATAATAACTCAATGTAAATGGTCTTACACCCCATTCAAAAGACAGACTGGCAGATAGGATCAAAAAGCACCAGGGAAATAGATCCTATGCAGATGGGAAGGGGACCAAGAGATGGAGGGGCAAGTGGGAGGGGAAGGGAAGTAAAAACAATTAAGATGTCTTATGTACACATACCAGCTCCCCACGATGAATGTAATCATTATGTTCAGCAAAAATACTAATAAAAAGCAAAATGAAACAAACAAAAAAAACCCTATAAAACAAAACCCAACTATATGTTGCCTGCAAGAGACACACCTTATCCACAAAGAAACATAGACTAAAAATGAAAGGATGGGAATGGATACTCTATACAACTCGAGCCCTGAAACAAGTAGGAATCACTATCCTAATTTCAAACAAAGTGGACTTCAAGCCAAAACTGAACAGAAGAGACAAAGAAGGTTACTACATATTGGTAAAGGGAACAATTTAACAGGGAGAGCTAACAATCAAAAATATTTATGCACCAAATGTCAGTACCCAATTTCATAAGACAAAAGCTACTTGAAAAAAAAAAAAAAAAAAAGACAGGTAACAATACAATAATATCTGGGGAGACTTCATTACTCCACTTTCCCGAACAGATCAACTAGACCAAAAAATTATCCAAGCAATATCAGGGTTAAGCCATCTCACAAATGGTCTTAAGATATCTACAGTGTTTCATCTCACAACAACAATGGCAGAATATACATTCTTCTCAGCAGCCCCTGGAGCTTCTCCAAAGAGTCATATTTTGCATCTTATCAGATCATAGCAGAATAAAACTAGCAATCAACAGCAAAAGAAACCAAAGAAATTGTGCAAACACATGGAAATTGAAAGTACATTCTTGAATAATCAGTCACAGAAAATATCAGGAAGAAATTAAAAAGTTCCTAGAATCAAATGATAATTGCGGTAAAACATACCAACACATATGGGACACAGTGAAAGCAGTTGTAATAAGGGAATGTATATCTGTGAAAAATGGAGCAGTCTCAAATAATTAACCTTATGATGTATCTAAAGATCCTAAAAAAAAAATAGTAATACTAATCCAAATCTTGAAGGAAAGAAATTATGGAGATTATAGTAGAAGTCAATGGATTGAGAGAAACCAATTACAGAAGGATCAATGAATCAGAGTTTGTTCTTTGAAAAGATAAACGAGAGTGATAAACCCTTAGCCAAACTTACCAAAAGAAGGAAAGAAAGACCCATATTAATGCAATTAGCTATGAAAAATCAGCAATGAAAAATCACAACAGATGCAGCTGAAATCCAGAGGATTATAAGAAATTATTTCAAAAACTTATATTTTAATAAAATTGAGAATCTAGAAGTGAATAAATTCCTAGACACACATGAATTACCGATATTGAACCAAGAAGGTGTAAAAACCCTGACTAGGCCAATAACAGGCAATTCATTTGAGGCTATAATAAAACTCTGTCAACTAAGAAAAGCCCAGGACCCAAAAGAATCATTGCTGAATTTTACCAGAACTTCAGAGAACTAATGCCAATATTCTTTGGATTCTTTCATGAAATTGAAAGTAAAGGAACCTGCCAAACTTTCACTCCTGCTTCCGCCTTTTGATCCCTTTCCCTTTTTAGAAAAATCTATCTCCCTACTTCCTGTTATACATCTTTTATTTTGCTCTTTATCTTAACTCTGGGTTTCTTATATAAGTGAAACAATGTGATATTTAAGCTTGTATGTCTGATTTATTTTACTTAAAATGATGGTCTCAAGATCCATCCATTTTCTTGGATACACCTTGAAAGCATAATGTTGAGAGAAATAAATCCAACACAGAAGGTTAAATATTGCATGGTTCCTTTTATAGGAGAATCCTAAAATACAAATAATTTAAAGAGCAAAATAAAGGCGAGGTGGTGGGAAGCAGGGAGGTAGACTTTTTGGAGATGGGAAGAGGATTTGGAAAAGGAGGAGGAGATTAAGGGGGAAAAGGAAACTAAAATTGATCAAGATATGTTATGTGTATGTACCAATTTCCCTCTCCCAGTGTAATTATTATGTACCACAAACATAAACTAATATAAATAATAAAAGCAAAGTGAAACCAAATCAAGGAGAATTTTGAGAAGTTACTGAGTGATGATATAGTTGAGTCATTAAGAGCAGAGATTGGACCCAGGCCTCAACTTTGACTTTGGGAATGGTATGTAAAGTGAAGGTCACCAGAGTCAAAATATCTCTGTTAATGTGATTTAACTGGTTCTTATACATTTTTAGCCTCATCAGTTTTTTTTGGTGGGGAGTTCTTGTTTAATTAAGGTAGTAAATCACATAACAAACGTCAAATAGACATTATTTGGTTTATGTCACTTAATACATAACTGGATATCCTTAAGAAAGCAAGTTTTGTATTTTAAGGTTAACTCTTTATGTTTTGTGAGAAAAGGAGAGATCAAGAATTTGTTCTTGAGGTATAATTTAAATGAATGACCCTTTTCTTGACTGTAGTGGATTTGTAGCTTGAAGTAATGCATCTCCTTGAACTGTGATGGTATAAACAAGACAATTACTGTGATGCCTGTCAATAGACAGATGGGTTTTACAAGCACTTTACTCATGGTGGTGGGATTTGAATCTAGTAAAATCACATAAAGTAGATTTAGGGTTATTACTATATTAAGAAGGATAAGAAGATTCCACAAAGCTAGTTTTTCTGGAGTCCCAAGGTTTGAGGAGATAGGTAGTCAACCAGTATAAAAAACTTCAGAAGGTATTTTTGACAGCATCGAAGACCCTAGACTGGCTAAATCCAAGCAGAGTTTAGAGACATTGTTAAGGTTGCTTTCTGTTTAGAAATTTTATAACAAATAGACATCCTCATTTTAGTTTGGGATAGTAGCCACTTTATTGAGTCTAGTATTTGGAACATTATCCCTGCTAGGCAAAACCCCCAATAACCTCTTCTGGAATGTTCATCATGTTGTATATGGTATTGTTAATGATGTCGTGTTTTTTAAGATTGCTCATTCTTTGCCTCAAAATTGGCTTTCAATATGTTTCCATTCTCAGCCTCACTGTACCAGAGGTTTTCGTAGGATATCTGTTTAAAGCATAGATTCCACAGTCTCTTACTAATATTCTCATTCAGTCAAACCAGGGTAGGGTGGGGGCCCTGTAATTGGTTTTAAAATAAGCATCCCTAATGGTTCAAACCATATCTTCCTAGAAGCGCTTATAAAGTCCTTTATTTTGTAGTGAAGATTGTGTATATTCAGTCCCCTAAGCTTAGGAAAGTTTGTTATGTACTTGTAAATAGCAGTTCTTAGATAAAATGAAGGTATCTATGCATCGTTAAATCCTCTGATGTTTGAAAAAGCGCACTATAAATATTACATTAAAAGCAAAGCATTGGGCCGGTGAGATGGCTCAGCGGAGTAAGCGCCTGCCTTGCAAGCGCGAGGGCCCGAGTTCGACTCCCGGATCCCACATACGAAAAAGGGGCCGGTGATATCGCTCAGCGGCACGGGTGCCTGTTGGCGCGCGAGGTCCTGAGGTCGACCCCCCGGTACCCACAAAAAAAAAAAAAAAGCAAAGCATTCTGACCTATGTTCAGTGAAGGATTTAACAATATGATCTGAAAATGGATAAAGGCTCCTTTAAACTTCAAAGAATCTCAAAATCAGGGATGTTGTCCTCTTGAGTAGTTGTCCGTACAGTGTTATATCATAGGTTGTGAGTTTATATCATAACTTATTGAGAAGAAATTCTAATAATGCCTTTCCCCTTTCCATGCCAATCTGACTTCCCATGTCAGTTCCCCCAATTTATTTTCTGCCTCGTGGTACACGATCAATACAGAAAAATCAGTTTGTGTTCCTTCTGACTCTTGTATTCCTGGGGTTACTGATGAATTTACCTTTAGTGACTCTACAGATTTCTCCTTTGCAGATTGAAAGTTTAACTTGAACCCGTCAGTCAAATATGATTAAAAACTATTTGAGACAATTAATTTCCTATACGTTTCTTTAATAGTCTTTGTACTTGGCTATCACTTATACTACAGAAAACTCTTAAAGACTTGATTAGATGACCACCAGATTGCCTCTCTTCCCAATTTCGTATCCCATACTGTTTTAGTTTTTCTGCCCAGCTTTGGCATTTGTGTGACTTTCTGATTGGGAAATGGGGCTGTGAAATCATTGTTAAGTAAACCTTAGTACCCTTAAATGTTTGACTGTATATTGCTTATGTTTGTGCAGTTTCTATAATGGAAGTACTCTTTAGAGTTTTTGTAGGAGAAATGAAGAGGTACAAATTAGTTTCTATACATCAAATAGATATGAAGACTACCTCTAGGAGTAATAGGAAAATAATATTGAAGGTTTAATATGTAATATTTCAGTTGATGTTATTCTGAGTTAATTTAAATGGAAACTTTTGGCTTATCATATTTCCTCTGAATACCTATTTTCATCTTTCTCCAGTTTGTATCTCAGAGTATATTAGACCATTTTAACATCCTCTTTGTAAGAAAAGAATAACAAGGGTTAAAACTGTCACTCTGCCTGGAGCAGTAGGCCCTAGCTTGACCAGATCGTGTTTGAAATGTTCTCGGAACATCTTTGAATGCCAGAGGCCAACATTCCCAAACAATAAATTATATGCTAGTTTTAAACCTTGTTTTTCTGATCACATTGTCTTTTTTTTTTTTTTTTTTTTTTTGTGGGTACCGGGGGGTTGACCTCAGGACCTCGCGTGCCAGCAGGCGCCCATGCCGCTGAGCGATATCACTGGCCCCTTTTTCGTATGTGGGTTCCGGGAGTCGAACTCGGGCCCTTGCACTTGCCAGGCAGGCGCTTAAGCTGCTGAGCCATCTCACTGGCCCCACATTGTCTTTTTAAATGCCCATGTTTTTTCATTTGTCTTGTTAAGTTATGGCCCCTTCTTTCACACATTCCATGTATTTTATGCCTGTCGAATATTAAAAACATAAACTATGTTTTTAACTGTTAGGTGTATTTTAGTAGAAACCCTTCTTATTGTTTGAGTAAAAAATTCTGAAAATTACTTTTTTCAATTAGTAATTTTTATATTATAAAAATATAAATTCATAAGGAGACTTTTTAAATTGTAAAAAGAGAAATGAATAAGAACAAACTTTGTGAATCTCTCTTGAATAATATTTAAACAGTACAGATCATTGACAAATTTATAGTCATAGTTACAGTCAGGGCTGTAACTGTTAGGTTTAAGAGTTTGTTGTTCATGGTGATCAAGTTACCTAATTCCAGTTAGTGCATCTTAGCTGAGTAGTTGATGATAGCTTATTTCATGATTCTCAAATAGATGTGTGGATCAGAATTGCATTAAAAACCTTTTCAAAAATGAATCCAGGCATGGTGGTACATATTGAGAAGCTGCAGCAGTTAGTGAGAGCCTGTCTCAAAATTTAAAAAAAAAAAAGTATAAAAGGGCTGGAGATGTAGCTTCAGTGAGAAGGTCTTGGGTTCAATTTCCAGTACCTGAAAAACAAAAAGTTGTTTTTCAAAAGTGAGCATTTCCAAGCCTCAGATTTTGTTCAGGAAGAGAAAATATATATGAATTTGGAAAAGTCTCCTTAACAGTTATCCACTATTTTAATATTCTGGCTTATTTTCTTATAATTTTGGAATTTGTTACCAGTTTAATTATTGTGAACTCTTTGTTCTAATCTACAATTTTATAGCATTGAATGAAAAGGCCTTAATACTTGCTTCTATGGTATAACGTTTCAAACATACAAAAGAACATATCTCACATGTACATAATTTGTGAAGAATAATATTCATGAGTTCACCACATATCTTAGGATATAGGGCATTATTGGTATAGGGTATTATTGGTATTTGATGCCTGTTTTATGGTCTTCCCTGTTCCTGTCCCTTTCTTTATCCCAAGGTTACCACTGTTTAATTTTACATTAATCATTTTCTTTTTTTGCTTCACAAATGTGTTCATGTAACTTCTACACAGTTAAGTGTTATATTTCTTTGAATTGCCTATAAATGGTATTATGCTCTGTTCTCCAGCAGTTTGCTTTTTCAATTTAATATGGTTTTGTGATCTGATTATGTGGCTGTGTAAAGTGTACTTTATTCATTTTTTTCTGCTTTGTTGTAGTCCATTGACTGACTTTTCTACAGTTGATGGGTCCACTCACTTGTTGAAGGACATTGATTTGCTTTATGTTTTTGTTGTTACCTTTAATCCTGCATGTTGAGTGAGGTAAAACAAACAAACACTTCTCTAGAGCTGTGTCGAGGAGAGGAGCTGTGATGCGTGTAGCTTTACTAAATGGTGACGCATTGTGGCACAAGGGTGTTCAGCTATTTTTGTTTTACTGACTCTCCAACACTTGACATTATTTTTTAGGTATCTGCCAATAGTTTTATACAGAGTATGCAATTTCCAGTAACATTTGATATTCTTCTTTTTGGTTTCCCATACTTTTCACAGTTGATTTGTTTTAATTATCAAATTGAAAAGCAAAAGGTAAAAATATTTTGATGGAAAAAATAGACTACTTAAAATTTACATTATAATTGCAAACATGTATGTAAAATATACCACCATTTTGTGTGTGTGTGTGTATGCATATAAAATAAAATGAATGATTGCTTTGATACTATTGCTGGATACTGTACCACATGGCTTTTCATTTATTCTCTGCATACTTTTATTTTTGTGGTGCTAGGAATAGAACCTAGCACCTTGTGAATGCTGGGCAAGTGGTCTGCTACCAAGCTAAGTTTCCAACCCCTGCTTTTGCATATCTTGACTTAGCATGAATTATGGGGTTGGTGTAGAGAGAAACAGAAGGGGTCAGCGTGGAGAAGTAGAAGATAAGATTTTTGGGGACTTTCTGTCAGAGTCATGTAATTAGCCGTGTGCAAATTACTTAATCTCTCAAATTATATTTCCTCCTGTGTCAGTTGGTATTAGAGCAGAGCCTACCCTGCTTGTGTGAAGCTTGATATAATCCATGTAAAACACTGTATAAATCTTGGCATATAGTAAATGCTCAGCAAACTTTAGCAATTATTAGATCTTTATCAACTCTTTGGCGAAATGGGACATACACAATGAACATAACAGTATGAAAACTTTTAAGTACCAAAGTCAGACCAGTATATAATTTATAAGCCAGTCAGTGTTCATATCAACTTACATGGTAAGGATAGAAATATTAACTGGTAAGTACTATGCAACGTGTATCCTCCCAAATTGAGAATCTAAAACTGTTCCTTATTTTCTATTCATACTTCACTACACTCTCCAACCACGTTTAATGAAAGACAGACGAAGGGTGATGCATGAAGGAAAATTCAGGAAAAGGTATACACACAAATAGAAATCAGAGAGGAATTATGTGCTCACAGAGCCACCCTTCTATTTCAGGTATATACTTAATCATGGATGGCTGCCAGCCCTCCAAGACAGCTGGGTTTTGCTAACTATGCACTTTTCTAGGTCTTAGAAACATTGTTCCCTGGAGTGGTGACCTTGTAGAAGCCAAGCTTCCCTAATAGAATGTGCTGCATGACAGGTCATGCAGGTCTGGATTTTATGTATGTGGTTCTGGAAGGCTCTCTGCCAGGTCATTCTGTCATCTCTTCATAGCAAATGGAGCCTATTTTCTGAACAAATACGACCTGGAAGTGCGACGTAAGGCCTTTATGCTTAGATTGTATTGAGGGACTTTTCATTATACTTCCACATTCTTTTTACCCTACTCACTTTCAGTCCTACTTCTTTACCCATTTTCTCCATTCTTTACTTAAAGCCTTAAAGGAGCAAAGTACTCATCAGTAAGCTGAAACATAAAAATAGGAAGAAGTGGTAGCCTGTACTTAAGAAAAAGGCAGCACCAGAATTCCATGGTACAACTGCCTATGTAGCAACTGCCCTAATGATGTGGTATTAAATGCTTATTTTTTCAGTCCCAAAAGAATGTGGTGTATTAAACTCATAAGGCAGACTTGCGAATACTCCAGGAGGTGCAAAGATAGCAGCTCAAGTTCTACTATTCCATTGGGGTGGAACAAAGAATTCTCTTTGTTACCAAGGTGGATCTCATGGTCATAATCCATCCATGGCTGGATATGCCTGCTTTATGCTCAGGAAGATCCATGGGAGGCAGTGGGCTGAGAAAACAGCATATTAGCACATACTGAAATTCTCATAATTATTTCTTATTAAGATATTAGAAAAAGGTCATTGATATACTCATTTATAAGATAAAAAATCAACTAAACTATTTTTAGTGGGCCAAGGGTGACATTGAAAATATTTATGAAGGAGAATGGTACTTCTCAGTCCTAAAGGACAACAGCTGTGCATAATTGACACAGCTGTGCCATTTACACCTGGCCTAAATACCAGATAAAGACAGGGCTTATATTGTGGCTGCACATCTTCAGCAATTTTCTGGTTTTTAGTTCTTAGTCCCTATAGAAACAGCATCTTTATTTTTTTATTTCTTTTCTATACTCCTGCTTGAAGGAAGAAAAATACCACCTATGAATGAACTGAATGTCTACACAACTTCTTTGTCCTTTATATCATAAAATATGTATATTTCCAAACTGCCCTAATGCTAATAAACATTATCTACTGAAATATGCATGCTCCAGTATTATAGACAGCTAAGTTAGGTGGAAATACTCTAGGCAGTCAGACAGGGCTAGGCCTTCAAGGGAGTCAGTGAAGAGGATGAGAACACATTACAACTGTCCCTGGAGGTTCAGCTGTTGAAGGCCAGGCCTCAAGATAAAGACAGAATGACCAGGTCTACATGCCTTCCCAAGGGATAAGAAATATACTGTAATTGGTATCACCTGGTCCAATGAAGTCTAAATGAACATCAGTCATCCAGGTGGGTGACCAGGACCTCCTGACTCATTTCCTCCAAAAAAGGTCCTTGTTCTTTCCATGTACACTTGCTATGTGACTTGCTTCCCCATTGGATCAATATTATTTAAGTGACTTGTAATCTTGTTGGTTGATCATAGTTTTCTCCCACGTTGTACCAACCTCATGATTTTGTACCCACCTTGTGATTTTGCCCTCCCTTTGAGAAGTGGGTTCATTGACAACCCATTTTTCGGTCTCCTCCTTTCTATCAGGAGCTACCTTTCTCAATAAATATTTCCTACTCTTAACCTCCCTTGTTCCTTAGAATTCATTCTTTGGTTTTGGGGAATAAGAACTCAGACTATGTGACATCTAACAGGTTGGGAGTTATAATTTTTCCTCTATATCATTTGGAAGTCCTATGTCACCAAATAGAGCACTGGTAAGGATATGAAACAAAAAGACTTAGGATAAATAGAAATCTATCTTTTTGTTGTTTCTTGTATATTTCAAAATGCCATTGTACTAAATAAAGAAATAGATCTCTGATCCTACAAATAATTGGGCTCAGGAAGAATGCATGCAGAGAAATTTTTAGCTTAAGTTCAAACTTCCTGGCTTTCTTAAGTTGTGACAAAATGTTAATCACTCTGCTTTCAAACTGTAAAATTAGTAGATTATGTAACCAGAATAAGGAAGCATTCTTTTTGCACTTGTCAAAATTTCACAAATGGTTACTAATTAATCTGCACAAAAACCTTTGAAGTAAATTTCACCCCTTGCAGTTTATATAAAAAGCCTTCCCAAAGATGGGTGTTAGGGATTTCAATTGTAGCTCACCAGCTTGGATTGCACAAGAAATCACACCTCCTATATTTCTGTAACTCAGTTTCAGTGTTTTCTTCTTTTATGGCAAACTCTCATTCTGTTTGCCAAGGTGTCCTGTGTACATCCTAGTCTTTGCAGAGCTCATCAACTGTGTGTAAAGGGTGATGCTGAGAGGATCTTGGAAGAAGGGTTCTGGGTCATCCATCTGTCCAGGTTGCCTCTATCTGTGTATCCCTTCCCCTCAAACTGTCCTTGCTTCTGGGTCTTAGGATTTCATTGAATATATTTCCTTGGGAACTCCAGGGAGCTGTTCAGATTTGTCATTTCTCTATGGGCCTCCTTCCCTAGGAACCAGGTGGTTTTTTGTTTGTTTGTTTGTTTGTTTTTTTGTTTTTTTTGAAGAGTAGGGAGATGTACTGGGGGATAGGAATAGCACCTGAGAGACAGGAGGGGTCCTGCATGGGTTGCCAATGAGCCCACTTGTCAAACGAAGTTTTATAGAGCAAAATTATGAGGTGGGTACAATGTGGGACAAAACTATGATCAACCAGTAAGATTACAAATATAGTCACTTAAATAATATTGATCCATTGGGAAGCAGGTTATATAGCAAGTGGACATGGATGACATTATTAACCTTGATGGATAATCTATGGTCTTAGTCTTGGTTTCAGTAGTCTTAGTCTTAGTCTTAGTCTTAACCTTACTGGGTGGGGGAGGATAGCCCAACCCTAGGAACCAGCTTTTCAATTCTGAAGGAAATTCTTCCTTCTTTGCTAATGTGTTTCTGGGGGAGGCTTCTGTTGAGTCTTCAAGTGTTTTTTTTTAAACTATATATACACAGAAGGTTAAATATCACATAGTTTCTCTTATATGAGAAATTCAAAATATAAATAATTTAAAGAGCAAAATAAATGACAGATGATAAGAAAATGGAAGGTGTGCTTTGTGGAGATGGGAAGGGGATGTAGCAATGGAGAGAAATGGGAAGGCAGGAGAAGAAATGGGGAAGTAAAAATGATTAAGATACAATGTATGTATGTACCAGTTACCCAAGATGAATTTAATTATTACGTATCACAAACATACTAATGAGAAAGAAAATAAAAAGAAGGTAATCTGGTAATAATACGCACAAAAACAACTGGACAAGGGATAAATTCATATTTTATGAGTCCTAAAAGTTTTCTTTGTATCGACATGATATTTACATAGGACACAGCACCCAAGCATAAGCAGGTACATATTTATATTGTACTAGCAATACAAAGATGCTTATTTTATACTAAATAACTAGCAGTAAGGTTATTACAGTAATATTCTTAAGTTAAATAAATGTACACACACACACACACACATATATGAAACTACATATGCTTTGGAAGCAATTCATTTGGAGAACAGCATGAACTTTTTTCCCTCCTGCCTCCATTTTCCCTGAGGCAGAGTCACACAAGTAGCAAAACAGGAAGATTCAGGAAAAAGAAAGTCAAGCTAAAAATGGTAAAATGCCACCAAATTAAAGACACCTTTCTCTCCTGTCACTGACAGCTAGGACAGGAGTTTGGAAGCTCATTATGATACTTAGCCCATGGTTCCTGAAAGTGTTGTTAATCCCACAGCAGAATTACCTTGGGAAGTTTAAAAAAAATCCTGGGCCTGGTGCCCAGAAATTAGGATTCAGTGGACCAAGGGATGTGTGTTTTTGCATTGCTCCCCCAAATGGCGTAGTCCAGAGCCAAGTATGGCAACTACTGCCTGCAATCTGATGTTCATTAATTCAACACATATTGTTTTGAGTGTTTGCTCTGGGCTGGGCACTATTATAGGTTTTGGGTGTGCAGTGGGAATTCACATGGAAATGGCAAGGCAGAAGATGTGCACAGCAGAGAGTCTCTTAACAAGGCGTTTGTTGTTCTCTTGTTTCCCCACTGCAAGAAAGTATGCTCACACTCCTCACGCTCCTGGCATAGAGCCCACATCTTTTCTATAGGAAATGTTTCTCAGGTCAGTACTGTGTTTTAAAAAAGAAAATTCCTAACTTGGAGTGGGGTGATATATTAGCAAGTATTGTCTAAAACTGAGAAACAATATCCTTTCTTTCCTGGGTAGCAGTTCGGAGCTCAGTGCTCTCCCTTCCTGGCACTCTCATGAATTTACACAGTGATTCTTGCCTGACTCCCTAATATCCTGGAATTCTGAGTATACTGGGAATATTGGAATGTGTGTTTGTGAAAACTTTCATTGTTTTTTGTTAATCTGAAATGTGAATTTCCAGTGAAAGGAACTTTTTCTGTTTCTTCAAAATAAAATATATGTTCAGATCTTCGTATGCTAGTGCTTTATCAGATGGTCCAGAGAAGCAAGAAAGATGAAAATCTTTGCTCTGAGAAAACTGGAAATCATAACTTTCTTTCCCAGAAATAAATTTATTCTGCAAGTATTTAACAGGCAGCATTCTATATGTGAAGAGACAGCACTGCTATTCAGAGCTGGACATTTTCCTTCAAATCTACATAAATTATTCTTTCTACATTCAGTTCCACTTCCAGATCAGTCTTAGGATGTGGGGAATACACTTACTGTTACCTGAACTGAACGTGTCTGCTCTTAAATGTCACCTCCAAATTTTCCTTAAGTCCCTCAGACTTTTTCTGCTAATTGTTTTTGTTAATCTGAAATGCAGATTTCCAAATTCACATTCACATTCCATGACTTCCTAATATTTTACATGTGGCACACAGAGAAACGTTAGTATCTGTATGACACGCAGGAGTAAAAGAGGGAGACCCTGGTCTGAGGCAGCCTGCAGGTACATGGCTGATGAAATCACTAATCAGGCACAGTCTTGGAAATCTTTTGAATTTTTGTTGTAAAGTTTGGATCTTTACCTACAAACTTACTTGTGAATGAAGGAGATCTATTTCTTTGAATAAAATAAAAATAAAATGGAATGCTTTCTAAATAGCAGAGATTTTCGCCTTTAAAATTGAGGGAGATGTATTCTGATTCTTGCTGTCACATTTCTGTCAATGAAAAGATAAAATGTAAAAAAAAAAGATTGCATCTCTAGTGTGCAACACTGTATATTTCTGTAGGAGCAACAGAATGATCAGTGATGTTTTGGGTACTTTTAGGTGGGAAAATGCCTTTCGGAATTTTCAAAATGAGCTGTGTCTCTATTGCAGACATTTCTTTGGTTGACCCCAAGTGTTTTAAAGTGGTGTCCATTAATTGCTTGCTAACATTTAAAAACTGGGAGTTCTCATTTAAAAAAAACCCCTGGATGCCCAGGATCCTCTGTTAAGTAAGACTGCAAGCAGCACCGGGCTCGGATGGCCGTGTGTGGACTGAGGCTGATGTCGATGAATGCTCCTTTGCTGTGCTCAGCCGGCACCCTGGCCTGTTGGACTCCTTCCCACTCCAGAGGAATCCACACGGACAGTTTATGTCTCTCCTTCTGCCCTTTCTGCTGTGCCTCCTGGTCCTCATCTGAACCACTGCTTATTTGCATGAAAGCAGAGGGACGCCCCTGTCTGTGTGGTGAGGGGTTCAGAGTACTTCTCTGGCTTCAGCCTGAACTGATCCTGTGGGTACCAGTGCAAGCAGCGATCACAGTTTGCCCCAATTTAGATTTACACTTGTGTGTTGATACAGTGAATGTTTTACACACCTAGATACAGCCCCTAATGGGTGTGAATGGTAAGCAAATTAACTATTCATAGCTACCATTAGCATTTCCAAAAGGTGTCAGAATCATTCCATTAACTGCGATAAACTTAAAAAAAAAAATACAGTTAAGCTGAACATGTGTTTTTTTAAAAAAATGATATGAGGGCCGGTGAGATAACTCAGTGGCATAAGCGCCTGCCTGGCAAGCGTGAGGTCCTGAGTTCGACTCCCAGTACCCACATACGAATAAAGGCCCAGTGATATCGCTCAGTGGCATGGCTGCCTGCTGGTGCGCAAGGTCCTGAGGTCGACCCCTGATACCCACAAAAAAAAAAAAAAATGATATGAGCAGCCATAAGCAGTTAATGTCTCTTTAGACTGTGTTGGTGTATAGCCTTTATTTAAGGCTTTGATTTTTCTCCAGACAAGGTGCCAATTACATTTAATTTCTTGAATAGAAGTCATAACTATCACAACCTGAATACCAAAGAGTCAGCTTGACATATAATTCTTGTAATAAATTGCTTATACGCAAGCTTGCCACTCCCATTTTATAACATTTGAGGCAAAGAGAATTAAGTAATTTACCAGAAGGTTCATGTGTGTGTGTGTGCATGTGTGTGTGTGTGCTCACGGAAGTGAGTGGACATGCACACGCACACACACGCACACACCATGTTCAACTGTAGATCACTGTGGCGCGTATTCATTTCAAAGTGTTTATGATCACTACTCATAATAATTTATTATTAGTTACTTATTTCAGGACTCATTTACAAAACAGTATTTACCTTTATTAAATTCGGTACATCCTGATAGTTTTCAGTTCTTTTATATTTGTCTGCAAGCAAGCAAGCGAGCAAACAAACAAATCTACTTACAGCCCCTTAAATGGGACCCAACCTGAATTTGAAAACACGGAATTAGAGTGTAAATGTCAGGAAAGTGAGAAAAAGGTAATAAGGAGAGATACTTGCAAAATAATTATTACAGGGGAGGAGTTTGCCCCCCCCCCCTTTTTTTAGCAATACTGGAGATGGACCCCAGGGACCTCACGCTGACCTCCATCCACAGGCCTTTATTTTTTATTTTTTATTTTGAGACAGGATCTCCCTAAGAGACCAAGACTGGACTTGAATTTGCAATCTTCCTGTTTTATCCTCTCAGACTGCTGGGATTATAGATGTGGACCACTATGCCTGGCCAGGAGTTTGTCTTAGGATAATTTGTTGGGCCATACATTTGTTTCTGTATTCATTTTTTAAACCATACAGTGGAAAGAGCTTTGTTTCATTTTGTATTACACATAATTCTTTAAAATTACATATTAAAAAATTGTACAGCTAAGATTTCTACATTTTAATGTATGCAAATTATACCTAAAATTAAATAATAACAAAGCAAGATGGCGACTGTACTTTTTACATGACATGACCTATGATAATATTTATAAAACATTTGGAAATCTTGGCTGGCACTAATTCAGAATTGAGTGCTTGCCTTTATTATCTACCTAGAACCCATTGTATCTAAGTTGCATGTTGGATATCTGGGAGAAAGGGATTCTCTAAAGTACTCCATCAGTGTCATATTTAGTGATTGGTGTTACTAAATGTGTCTGAGTGCTTTGAGGATGTTTGCTACTATGTTCAGTCTAAGTATGCAACCTGAGTAGTTTTAGACTTAAGAGAGGGGTAAGTGGTAATAGCACAGTTGGTTTTCAGAGCTTTTCAAAGGAGAATGCCTCCATGACATGAGACCATAGTTTCTAAATTAATGGAACAGTGAATGTAAAAATACTACCACAGGATACAGGACAGCCTTAATGTGCCCCTCGCCCCCCCTAAACCTAGTTCCTTCTTCATTTCTCCTCCCTTTGATGTGCAGAGTCATCTTCACTTCCCTTGGTCAAGGTAAAGAACATGTCATGGAATTTGCTTGTCACTTTTTTCATCATTAAAGGTGATAGGACCCAAATGTCTCAGTGTAACTTATGGCCAGGTTCTTTTCAAGGGAAACATGACAGTTTAAAAAAATTCCAGAGAAGTACCTTAGGTTTTGCTACCTTGGGGAAACATAAATGCTGCTGTTTTTCCTGGTGAAGACTTACTTTGAAAATTCTGTGCTTTTATTGAAACTTGGACTTGCTGTGAAATATGTCTTGTCCTGAAACAGGCTGGAGGGTCTTTAGTGCGTGTCAAGTGGAAGTACTCACCTTATTTGGAGAGAGATTTGTAGAGCAGTGTGTCTTGGATGTGGCCATGTTATTTGAGGTTTGAGCAAAGCAGGAAAATGTCAAGTATACCCAAGAAATGTTGACATTCTGTCTAATATTTTGAAGCGGGTCATGGGTTGGGATGATTTGGTAGCTTTGTCTTTTCCTTTCAGCTTGCACTTGTACAAAACT
Source organism: Erethizon dorsatum (assembly GCA_028451465.1). Taxonomy (NCBI): domain Eukaryota; kingdom Metazoa; phylum Chordata; class Mammalia; order Rodentia; family Erethizontidae; genus Erethizon; species Erethizon dorsatum. Next base: position 52,703,046 of record CM051825.1, on the reverse strand, counting down.
AGTAGAACCAATTAAAAAATGGATTCACAAGTTTTTTTTTTTTCTTTCCTGATATTGTATTAGTGACGTTGGTCTTGTCAGAGGAAGTCTTTTTGAGTTGAAGGCAAAGATAAAGAGGCTCTGAAATCAGCACAAGGTACCTCAGGGTATTCTGAAAGTAGTTTTACATGGGTGATCCACCTGCTATGATGTGCACACAGCAAGACCTCTGATTCTCTTTACTCTTGCTTTTGGACACTGATTGGTAGAAGACTAAAAGCAAAAGTAAACAAGATGATGGAGATGGAAAGCCTCACCTGAAAAACAAATTTGTAATTTCGACCTGTCAAGCCTTTCACAGTACCCTTCTCAGGAATATTTGGTTTATTTTGAATGGAAGTTGCTTTATAAAAATTGCATAATTTATATTTTTCAATTTCCATAAAGTTTCTATTAATGTCATGAAAAATAAAGCAAGAAATAAATTTGCACAAACATGCACACAATCACATATATGCAGATATGTGCACAACTATATACATATCTATGTAAAAGAAATTATTTTCCAGTGTGATAAAATATGTACACAAAAGTTAGCTTGTGTTTGTCTAGGTGCATTTGGTCTAGAGAGGTAGGTAGATTTGGCTGATGTCTTTAAAAGGGGATCTTAACCTACAAAAGTTTGTAAATTACTGTTTTTTTTGCAGATTGTAGTCTGGTTGGCGAGAGAAGCTGCAGTCTAAATAACTATAATAGAGGGTGTTGAAATTGAGGAAGAGTCAAAAGAGGGGAGGTAACGTGTTGTAGGTGTCCGTAGGAGCATGAGATGACTTCCAGCTGGCATTTGCAATAGTTGTTGATTGTTCTGCTGTAAACACAGAATTACTGGTGTTGAAGGTGACATCAATTCAGGCATGTTGTATTCTCCCTTCTCCTATATGGCCAAACATGAGTGAACTGCAAGGAGAATGAGTGAAGTTGTCCAGAATCTTGCACTTTTAGCTCCCCATGTAAATTCATACCCTGCCAGGCTATTTCCAGCAGGGAAGAGGCAGAGTTAGCATGCAGAGTGAATGGACTACATTTCTGAAAGATGTGCAGATTGTGAATTTATGAATACATGATTATGATTATGAATTTAAGTAAAGTAGATATCAGATGCCTGATTTCCAATCCAGGATGAGACGTTTAGTCTCATCAACCCAGTAAAGTCATTAGTTAGTAGACTGTTGTAGTATTATTTTGCGCACCATGATACTGAGTTAATGTAGGTTCTGGAAGGCTCACAACACAACACAACACACCCCACAATCAAACTTTTATCCAGTAATATTTGAATATTTCAGTACAATAAAAGTCTCTACCCTGCTCAAGGTTTTTTTTTTTTTTTGGTGAGAAGAGGAATAGATTTATTAATAAATGGAATATGTGCCTAAAATATTGAAGTTGGAGGTGACTTTTTGCAGGTGTGATAGGTGGTGGTATGTCAGGTGATTCTTCTAGACAAAATTGTTACAGGATTTTTCTTTCAGTAAAAAAGTTTGTTAGGTAATTGTTACTCTGATGGAATCATTCTCATTCCTAAACTTTCCCCCACATAAAGAAACAACTCTGAGCATTTGCTAAGACTACACTAAAAGTCATCTGGTATATATTTAAAATAATAAATACATATTTTCATGATAAAAATATTTTCATGATCCACAGTTTTAATACCAGTTTCGTGAAGTACATAACAAAAGCCACAAATGCTCTCTTCCTTCTTTTAGAGCAACCACGAACAACTATTTAGAGAATTTTTGTTTGGAGTCCAAGGTCTAGCATTTTTTAGCTCAGCTAACGTTAAGAATTACAGTTGTCAATATGTACTAAATTTGGGGGCTATTGAAAGACTTCCATGAAAAACACGTGAATATTTTGAGATTTACCCCTCAAATGCAAAAGTCTATTAGGGAAAATTCTAAAGGGTATCAAGTTTTTTTTTGGTTTAGAACATTCCCATGAATAGTAGAGTATTCTTATTGTAGCAAATGACATTTTGATTCCTATTTGTCTTCGTTCAGTAGCTTCCTTTGTAATTATTTGAGCTTTGTGATTTCAAAAGTGGGGCAACGTCAATGTTTCCCTTCTCTCCATGGTAATACTTGGCAGTGCCAAGAAGTCAAGTCATGATTACATTAATTACATAGATTATTTATAAAGTGAATGCCCTACTTTAACATTGATTAATAAATAAGTAACTTTATTTTAAAAATTGGCTTCCTTGATGAAGTTTTTCAATCTTCAGATTTTATGTAGTGTATCTGTGTTTGCATATATATGAACATTGCAATATATGGGTATTCACTGATCTCTTAAATCAGGTAGTTTGTTTAGTATTGTGTAGTTTCTGATTTCTTTGAATTTGTAGGCAAGTATAAAATCGATGTATTAGAAATGCATTTTGTTTCAACATTTTAAGATAGATACAGGTTATAATATATCTGATTTGAATATTCATTGCAAATTTGAGCTTATCAGCCTCCTCCTTAAAATTGCAGTAACTTTTCAAAGAGCTTTAGGTGGAGGCTAATATTTTTTGGCCAGCCTTATAAGGTTGATTCCATTACACATCTGCAATCTTATTTTACAGCACTCTTGACCAGGCCATTGCCTTCCATCTCAAGGGCTTTCCCCTTCTCCCACTTGGTGCAAGATTTGAACTCAGGCCTCTGAACGCTAAGCAAGCACTCTGCCACCAAGCCACACCCTTGGCCCTTCTTTCTGTTCTTGCAATAAACCATAACCCCTCAAGGTACAAAATCTTCGCATATCCTGTTCTCTGAGCCCACAAGTGATTGCCCAAATATTTGCCAGCAGTGGAGCATGCTCACTGACCAATCAGAAATGACATGGGCTAGAGCGCAATTCTGGAAACCCATTGCTGAGACAGGCATTAACCTTCTGTGTCATGCATCTAGGAAGTTGTGCTTAAGTGCTGGGACCATCTGGAAGATGAAGTAGTAGTTGATAGAAGAATGTTTGCACAGTGGTTACTCACCAGTCTTTTACCTCTCAAAAGTCCATACTGAGTCCGTCTGTTCCTGGAAAATTTCTTCCGTCATATTAATGCATAATTAATGTGTCATCTCTTTTCTTCTTCATGCTCCATTTTCTCAGAGATTCTTTTATCCTTCTGATGAAGATTGATCTCATTTAGGCTTTCGTACAAACTACTGCCCCTCCCCTTTATGTTTCACAGGAGCCAGTTTAGGAACACTTTGTAGTCATTTGAGTAAATGGTCATTCCCGCTAATCGATATAATCCATGAAAGGAAGGATCATTGGTCTCCTGACACACACCCCGCAACCTTGACCTAAGAGGTGCCCAATAAATCTTTATGGAATGAGTGAGATTTCAAAAAGATTTTAAAATTCTTTCAATTCTTTTAAAGTGTTAACTGATAGGTATGGTGCCTTGGGGATGTATTGTTATAAAGACAGCTTTAAAAAGCCATCAACTTCCTGTTCCTTTCTTACACACTTTCCTGAAGTAAGTATGGCCAGATCCCATGCTGTGACTTATCCTGTGGTTCCAGTAGAAATGCTTCTCACTCATGTTATGTCCAGTACAAAGATTAAAATCTTCTAAATTGAGGTATTCATTGTTCTCAGCAAGAAACACTGCATGAAAGCCTACTATGAGCAAGGGTATTTTGGACCTTGAAGCAAACTCTCTTCTTCAAAGATTTACCAGTCTAACAATTTGCTCCTTATCCTATGTATGAGTTCACAACATTTTATTTTTCTACTAATGTATGAGAATGCAGGTCATATAATTTGTTCTTTTTTGTGACATAGCACAAAGCTTCACTTATTTATTTGAATGCTTTTTAAAGATGAAGAAGAAGAAGAAGATGATAATGATGATAGTGACAATATTACTACAAGATTCTTTGCTAGATTTGCCTCCTCCTCTTATTTTTCCCTAAGATGTCCAAATGCCTGTTTTTTCCTAAATCTTATTTCTAAATTCTTTCTAGGTTAGACTGGGTGTGTAAACTTACAGCTGTAACATTTTCAGGGGAAGAGATACCAGTTCAATCAGCATAGTCCTGGACCTTTCCAGAATTTGAGTCTTAACCATTGTTTCCAGAATTTAACACGTACTTTTATTATTTCTTGGTTATTTATGAATCTTTGACATATCATATGTCATGTTAATGCATCTTATGTTTACCATGACTTGGATGACTAGTTGACATTGTTTTTGTATTTCACAATTAAAAAAAAACTTTTCTTTTACCTTTCTATCAACTTTATCTACTCGTGTGTGTTTATGTTACCTTTCTCATGATTTCTGAACCACTGTTTTCTTATATGCATGATTAGAAGGAAATTATGGCTGTGAGTTATAATTTAAAGCTAATCTAGAATGATATTTCTTGTAAGTTAGATTAATAGTTGAATATAATTATGGGCATAAGATGTATCATTGATTGGGCAGAGGTAAAGAAAGGAAGACTATGTATCTGGGTCCAAGTCAGTATTATCAGTCACTGGAGAGGTTAGAGTCATTGATTGAGGTAAGTGTGACCCTTTCCTGTGTACTTAAATTCTACAGTAATTTTATCCATCCATCACTGGGATGTGATGTTACTGAAAATAGCTTTTAAAAAGTCTTCCTTTCATATGCACTGGAGAGCAGACACTACATAGCTCCACTCACACCCCTTCGCTTTTAACGTTTCAGTACACACACCACTTCCAGTGTTCAGCACAGACTTCTCTTTTCTTTTAGCTTCCGGAGCCCTTGTAATAGGTCCTGTAGTAGGTTAGAATGGCTGAGTTACTAACAGTGGTGGGAGTACCCTCCAATGATGACTAATTATGATTGATGTAGAAATACCTCTGCTCCCTTGTCTCTTGGCCAGGATAACTCTTGGGTGACTCTGAGGCACACGTTTTATAGGGGATGAACTTTGAGGGTCTGCCTAGTGGGAGTGAGTTCTAGTCACCCACAGTAAGAGGTGGTACATATCTAACCCTTCACTAGCTGCCTTCATTTCCCATTCAGCTTCTATTTTCTGGGATTGTTTTTGTCCTTCACCTTCCAGGTAAACAACTTGCACTTGAACAAACACTGTATAGGGGAATTGGGGTGGGGAGTTCTCAAATCGGCACCTGCAGTTGATGGTAATGTGAGTAGTGAGAGGAGCTTGAAGAACTGATGATGGTGTAAGTTTCCAGACTATACTTCTGAGGAGAGTAGTTCTCAATTGTATATTGACTTTTTGCAGATCCCCATATATGTAGTACACGTTATGCCCAATTCCTGGCATTCTGGCTATAATTCTACCTCTTACTTCTCACCTAAGAGCATTTCATCAGATTGTAGGAGCACAAGAACATTACTATCCTCAGAATAGCTGATTTAATGCATAAGTATATAATGCAAGTTCCAATATTTTCACTCATGAAATTATTATTCTTTGGGACACACAATATCCGATTGGATACACCACATGCCAGGAACCAGTTGTTGAAAACCGCTGTCTGAAGGGACCCTCGATTTCTTTCTTTGGCTCATTGACAACTAAAATAGCCCTATCAAAAGAGCTGCTGAGTCAGAGAGTTGTATTCTTTCCTTGCTAAAGTGGTAGACCTTAAAATCATCCAGTACCCTGCTTGGAACTAGCTGAGTTTCAGTAGTTGGATGAAGATCGTGTGAGTTTAGGTGTGTGTATATATAGTCTACTTGATTGTTAACCATGCAGCTTAACTAGTTTCAAGGGCCACTGAAAATGACACAGGACTTTCACATAATTATTTTCTTTCAACTAGTACATGCAAGTTTGTGAAAGTTCAAGAAAGCAGAAAAGAAAATGCATCTGCACGGTTCTTAGACAACTGTTTCTACTATTAGGATTTTTATCTGTTTTATGTAACATACGTAATTGGGTGCTTTCTGGAATTAACAGTGAAAAAATAGATTTAAGATAGAGTATAATTTTATGTTTTATTAGAGACTCAGAAACTAAAAAATAGTCTTGCTTTAGGATATCTGCCTATTGGACTCTTCTAATTTTCCTAGAATGTTATCATTATATAGCAAATGAGAAAATTTTCAATTTCAGGTTTATATTTTATTTGTTGCAATTATTATATAGGAAAAGTTCTAATATTTAATGTATTAATATTTAATATTTTAGTACTGGTGAGCATTTCTAATTAAATAAAGTTGCTTCCATCTGCTATCTTTTACATAAAGTGTTTTTAAGTATCTGCATTTCAAGCATGCTCTATTTTGTATCAGAAAAGATTCATTTTTATCTGAAGATTTTGGTGTGTTTAAAACAGTTTATTGAAGAGAAGAGAATTTCTTTTTTAAAGAAGCTGTTTGTCTAACTTCTTTGTACATATATTTTGCAGATTAAAGGAATTACCTGAAGACAAAACATTCTATTCTTCAGAGACTGGACAAGAGTTACTCTTGCTTTTGGCAATTAAAAATGATGTTGTCATGGAAACAGTTGATCCTGCTGTCATTTATTGGCTGCCTAGGAGGTAACAATAAACTATATTTTTTAAGTTGAGGTTAGAACTATTCTTAAGTCATATGCTTCAATAGTGTTTAAATGTTGAAATAAAACTCTTACCCGTGGCAAAGAAAAACAAATACTTTTCCTTTCTGATAATTGGATTCTCATTGCCCTTCCCCCCCTAATTTTTTCAAAGTATTTTATTCAAACAGCAAATATATTGATGCATAATATTAGAGATCTACTATTGAATTATAAGTAGTGTTATAAATAGAGCAACCAAAATTTGAGAATGTTAATTTAGGAACTTTTCCCCAAAAGGAGATGAAAGTAGTAAGCTCTAGTATATAAGGAAGAACATAACATTTAAAATGTGTCAGTATTTTCATATGAAATATTGAAAAATAGCACTGTTCTTCTCTTAGCACGTGATGAAGATAGCCAATCTTATTTTTTAATTTTTCAAGAATTTAGAATGTAGAATGAAGTAAAAGGAAAAAGAATAAATTTTGTATTTGTAGTACTTAAAATTAACTGTTGTAAATCATTTAGGCATTTATTTTGTTTGTTCAGTTTTTTTGTTTCCTGGTAAGAAAAAGAATTTTGAAAGTAAAGTTTTATATATATGTGTCAATATCTATCTATCTATCTTATTGTTTTCTTGCTTTTTATTATAAAAGTTCTCAAGCGTATATTAAGTTGCAAGAATATAAGGAACACACACATATGGACCATTTAGGTTTGCTATTGTACTATTTTATTGTATTATTTGATCTGTATGCATGTATGTGCACATTTTTTCCTTTATTTATTTATTTACTTTTGGCTAACCCATTTGAAAGTGGGTTACAGAAATCATCTCTCACCCCTAAAAAATTCAGCACTTGTCTCCTAAGAACAATTTTCTATTGAAACACAATTTCTTTATGATACCTAAGGGAACTAACAACAACAACAAAAAAAGTTGCTTGTCACTTCCCTCTTCTAAGAGGAGGAAATTGTTGTGGAATGAGGCCAAATGGAAGTGTCAGATAAAACACAGGGTACGCAACAGTATATTGAATAGACTTCTGGGCTCCTCTGTTAAACTTCAAAACAACTTCAAATATTTAGAGGATAGGGCCGGTGAGATGGCTCAGCGGCATAAGCGGCAAGCGCGAGGTCCTGAGTTTGACTCCCGGTACCCACATACGAAAAATGGGCCGGTGATGTCACTCAGTGGCACGGGCGCCTGCTGGTGCGCGAGGTCCTGAGGTCGATCCCCGGTACCCACAAAAAAAAAAAAAAATTTAGAGGATAATAATGTAGCAAAAATTCATAATCAATAGTGGATTATAGGTTAAAACTTACTACTTTTAAATATTTACAGTTTTTATACATTTTTACTGTGATGTCTCAATTTTGTTGCTAAAACATTTTCTTTGCTACTAATTTAGTACTGAGGAAAAAAGGAGTAATTATGAATTTCTGACTTTTAAAATGGGCTTTGGAGAAAGATCAATACAGATATCAAAACTGAAATATTTTTATTCTTGAATTCTCTTCTTCATTCGCAAATTTTTGAATTTATCTTCTCTTTTAATAGAAAGAGCAAAAATAACGGGCAATAAACTGCAATAGTGTTACTCTTTGTGATATTAAATTTTGTAGTAAAAATCTTGAAATTTCCCAGCTGGTTGAAAATATGTCATACTGAGAAAGTGGAAGTACAGTGTAACTGAAGAAAATAAGATAAGTTTTTCAAAGGTTAAAATATTTATTTGGAATTTTACAACATAGGCAAATTTTACTGATCAAGTTTCTGCATTTTTAAGAAATGTTTTATATATTTATGGGTAACTTTATAGAAAAAGCAGTGTCCATCTTACTCAAATGTAAAGAAATCATTAAAGAATTTAAAGGTCAACTTGAATCTGGATATGGTGATAAATATTTTTAAGACTCTGTGAGGAAGAATCCAAGTAATTTATATATAATGAAGCATATGTAGTGTAATACTTAGGAAATTGGCGATCATCGTATTTATATTATAGAGAAAAATATGGTTTTTAAAACTTTTTAAGTATTGCTTATACACTGTACTTTCTATATTGACTTTTGGTATTCCTGGATCTAGATAAAATTTAGAATAAAAAGCTTGCTTCTGAGTGTGATAGTCTGTTAACAAATGCAGGGTTATTTGCTAGGTACAATATTCAAATAAATTCATGATTTAGGGACTATCCTACATATTTTAGATATTTATACAAGCAAATAAATTCAGTTAGTAGGGTTTAGCAGAAGATATAAACTCAATAAATGCCATAGCTGTTAGATGAGTTGTATTTTCTGTCTTCTCAAATTTTTGTTAGCCCTTTTGGCATTTTTCCTTCCATTTTCTTCTGTTGTTTTGTCTGCAGTTTTTCACTATAACAAAGACAACAAAGAAGCAAATAGTAATTTCTGGCCAGGAGTTTATCCAGGAATACATTTGGCTGGATTTTTACCCAAAAATGCTAAGTTCAGTGCCAACATACAGTATATAAGGCACAGTTTACAATAACTAATCTTCTAAAAAAATGGTTAAAAGAGCCAGATTCTACTCCCTAATTTAATTACGGAGATTGCCTTTTCCTTAATACACTATGTGTAATAAATCAGATATGAAATAGTCCTGTTTCACTTATCAACTCTTTTTTTTTGTGTGGGTACCGGGGGTCGACCTCAGGACCTCACACACCAGCAGGCACCTGTGCTACTGAGCAATATCACCGGCCCTTTTTTTCGTATGTGGGTTCTGGGAGTCGAACTCGGGCCCTCGCGCTTGCCAGGCAGGTGCGTACGCCACTGAGCCATCTCACCGGCCCACACTTACCAACTCTTAAAGAACTTTTTTTCTAAACAAATAATTATAAAGCTTTAAAAAAAAAAAAAAAAAAAAAAAAAACCTAAACCACAGCCGGGCATGGTGGCGCATGTCTGTAACCCTAGCATTTGGGAGGCTGAGGCAGGAGGATCGCTGTGAGTTTGAGGTTGAGTTCAAGGCCAGCCTGAACTACATAGTGAGACCCTGTCTCAAAAAGACAAAAAAAAAAAAAAAAAAAAAGATCCTTTATGTGCCAGGCTCTATTTTCAGAAAATGGATGGAGATCTTTGTTGCTGTGGGGCTTACAGAATTGTAGCTGTCATCCTATCACATTGTGGCTGACAATGACACTGAGTTAGAAGGAAACGGTGCTGTGGGAGGGGGAGCAGAGTAGGATGAGAGTGTGGAGAATGGGGTATTGGGATGCTACTTTAAATAAGATCTTCAAGTTAGTTGTCATTGCGAAGGTTGTATGTGAGCAAAGATTTAGTGGTGAAAAGTTGACTGTGTGGATATCTAGGGAAGAGAGCTCCAGGCACAGCCCTAATGTACGACATGCTGAATGTTCCAAAAACTGCAATAAGGTCAGCCTGGTCAGCAGGGTTGGCCCGGGAGGAGTTACGGGAGAGAAGTGGGAGGTAAGAGCCACAAGGAAATGTGAAAATGGGCACAGCACAAAATGCTCACAGCACTAAAATTATTTTGAACTTTCACTCTGAATTAGCTCAGGAGACATATGGTTTGAGCAGAGAAGTGATATGAGCTGGCCTATTTCTTTAAAGGATCCTGATGGTTGCCATGTCGCAGATTGTAGAGAAATAGCAAGCAGGGGCACAGATAGACAGTGATGGGACACTCAGGCAAGGGATGTTGGTGGCTGACTCCAGGATGGCAGCAGGGTTGGGCACGATGTTTTGAATATATTTTGAATGTTGAAATATGAGTATTTTGAATATATTTCGGAGGTGGAACTATGAGGTGGAGTTTAGTGTGAGGCATAAGAAAAAAAGATGAGTTGAAGATAACTTCCAGGCTTAGACCACTCTGTTTAGAGTTAAGTTACCTCTGTCCAATCAAAGGGTGTGTGGAACAGGTGAATTGAAAACAGCAGCACACAGGAATGAGGGTTTTACAAAGGGAGGTGACTCCTCAGTGCTGGTAAAACTGTCACCTTAGTGGACTAGGACCAATGTTTTGAATTGGAATGGATAAAGTAGCATTTTAAAAAGATGAATTAAAAAATATCAGAGTGTACCACCCACAAAATAGAGTAAATATTGCCTCTGCTGAATAATTCGAGGCATCTGTGGTTTAGCAGTGAACAAAATTGATGATATCCCAGTATTCATAGAACTGATGTTTTAATATATGTCTTCTGGGTCCTGATGCTACATGTTTTTCTCGCTGAGTTGCTGTCAATGTTTAAAAGCCAGAGATATAGGTAGAAAACAGACAAGAGAAATGTTTCTACTCTGAGCATCTGACAAGAAGCCAGAAAAGGAAGTAGCATCAGGTGAAGCTTAAAATGATATTAATGATATAAAAATTAACAATCATGTTAATAAATGGAAGCTCATTTACTGTGTCCTGGGCACTGTGGGAAGTGCATTATTTCTTTTCTATTTTAGAGACAAGGAAACAGTTTCAGTAGCTTTACCAATCCGAAGCCTTTTACCTCTGAAATCACAGTAGAGTTTCTCAGTCAGTAGTGGTTACTTCTTGAATAGTTTCTTTTCTGGAATAAAGTCGTGGTTTTAGAGCAGGCTTATGCAACCTGAAACCATAGGCTGCATACGTGGGTTATAATAAAAATGTAAAACCATAGAGTTGTGATACGTATATACGTTAACTATAACATATATTTTATATGGTGCCCAAGACAATTTGTCTTCATGCAGTGTGGCCAGTGAAGTCAGCATGTGTAAGCCACAGGTGGCAGGTTAGGTGTGCCTGGTTTAAACCATGGGCTAAGAATTGTTAAAGATCACAGGAGAGTATTGTTTTACTACTTCATTGCCTATGAGTTAATTATGTGACTCTTTTAATTATTCTAGATGTTTTCTGTCCAATGTAGGTGGCAGTAGCCACATAGGAATATTCAGCATGTGAAATATGACAGACCAGATTGTGATACTCTGTAAAGGTAGAATGCACACAGGATTTCAAAGGCTTAGTATAAAAAAAAAAATCCCCCCAAAACAAGAAAACTTTAAGAATTTAAAATAATGCAATAATTTTTATACTGATTATATTTTGAAATGATAATATTTTAGATATACTTGGTTAAGTAAAATACTGTTAAAGTTAATGTCACTCTTTTTTTAACCTTCATGTGCCTATAGAGAATTCAAACTATGAGGGTGGTCTGTGTTATATTTCTGTTGGACAGAATCGAGGTAGGCATTTATGAAATAGAAACCTGACTGTTTTGCAAATGTTTTCTAGCATCTCCTGCTTGCCCAAAGGGAAACCAGATTAATTAAGATAATGGTGTCTTTAATTTCACACAAAAAGTTGTAAATACCTCCTGAGTGTGTGTTGCCTGTAAATACTAAATATTTTGTAAAATGAGTTAAGATTTTCAGTGTCCTTTCTTGGTAATATAGACAAGTTTTAAATCAAATCCTGGCGGATATGAGTGAGGAACTCTGAGGCCTCAGTTGACTGTACTGGGGAAAACCTGCTTGATGACGTCATGCTGACGTGATTCTATTCATTTACAAAGAGCAGTCAATGCTCCATACCTCCAGACTTGGCACTGTCCTTAATCTGCAGAGCTGCACTGTCCCCTGAACTTTCTATCTGCTTCTGTCAGGAGTTAGGAAGGCAGTTGAGTTCGTTGTCTACTCATATGAACCGTTATAACTGAGACTGTGGGTCATGCTTTAGGAGATGGTTTACAAAGGTAAAATGTATGCCACAACACATGAACTTCAGCTTTCTTTAACAGTGTATATTTACTGATGGACAACATGTGCAAACAAATTCACAAGTTGGGGCTACATTGGAAAATCATAAACTGTTTGTTTTCATGTCAGTAGTCGCAGTGTGCGCAATACAAACTGAGACTCCTGATGCACACATCTTTAGCTGCCTGTCATGGCTTGTGTCTAGATGTACCCGCCAAAGCCTCATATTATCTTAGGTGGACCTTTTCAGAGACGGCTGTATCTAGAGTGTGTGATGCTGGGATTAAGTGTGTGATGCTGGGATCAAGGGTGTGTATAGAAGTACCACTCTGCCAGTCTCATAGAGGTCCAGTGGAGTTCACATTTGTAATCCCAGGGAAAGTTATTGGAATTCCAATAAGTAATTCCAGTCTACCACTTCCGGTGCAACGCAGGTGAGAATAAAGAGATAAAGACATATCTGTAGTTCTGGGGAGCCAAGGGGGTCCTAAATCCAGTTAGAACAAAGGCTAAACAGAACAAAGGCCTCCACCCAGGGCCCAACCTGGGTTTTATTAATTCGTGAAGAAGGGAGTGGCTTGGGGATGTGTGACTGTGAGAATGGCGGTAATTGTGTGAGTGCTGTGAGCTGGGCTAGGTAGGAGGTGAGATAGCACCTCTGCAATATGCAGAGAGAGAGGTATGCAGAAAGAGTAATCTGCATAATGCAGTTTGAGGAAGTACCTTGTGTTTTGGGGTTGGTGCTTCATCTTTAATGTGTAATTTTCATGCCCTGAGTTGTCAAGGCCTCTTTCTCCAGGCTCAATCCCAGCTGACAGTGCAGCATCACTCGGCCTAGCTCACGCATACTAGTTGGAAGCTATGGGGGGGCATCACTGACCTGTCCTATTGCTTTAAAGACTACACATCAGCACCTTGGCTAGACCCATTTACATTGCTTAAAGCCAATTGAGGAGATAAAGAAATATTCTAGCCAGCTCTGTACATATCAATACATGTAGTGAGGGCCTGGTTTAGCCTAAATGGAGACAAATGCTCTTCTTTCAAGGAGAGCCATCCTGCTGGTCCTCTACAGGTGTGTGATTAGTAAATTAGCCCACTGATTGGTTTGGCATAGTTCTGGGAGTGGATAATGGGAAGGCCCACCCTCCTTGTGAGTGCTACCTGCCCTAAGGGTAGGTAGTCTGGATAGAATGTAATGGATAGAAAGAGGGCTGTTGTGGTTGCTTGTCACTTGCTGCTTGCTGCACTTACAGCCTTCTGCCTGTCATGAACTGTCTGTCTTCTGCGACACCCCTCTGCTATACCACCCTCCCTTAGAAGAAGCCAACTATGGACTGAAACCTCTACATACTATGAGCTACAATAAACCTTTTCTCCTTTAACTTTGGACATTGAGTATTTTGTCTCAGCAATGAGAAAAGTATCAATCACAGTATTCATCCTGCTTTATGCCATCTTTTCCTCTCTTTCTCTCTCCCTTTTCTTACCTTACTTTTTCCCTCCCTTCCTCTGTCTGTTCGTTCCTTCTGCCCTCCTTTCTTTCCTTCTTCCTTTTTTTTATTGGGTCTTGCTAAATCACTAAATTGTCCAAGCTGTGCTTGAACTTCCAACCTTCCTGGCTCAGTCTCCCAGGGTACTGAGATTACAGGCATACACCACTATTCTGGATATATGTCAACCTAATGTTAATAATTTTCTGTGCTAGTCTTCTACCCAAATAGTGATTAAAGAATACTTTGAAAGTGTACAAAAAAAAAAAAAGACATTGAAAATTCTTCCTGAAATGATTGAGGACTATTTTTAATTGGTTTTAATAACATCACTCTTTTTTTTTTTTTATGTGGGTACGGGCAGTCGAACTCAGGGCCTCACGCTTGTCAGCAGGCACTTGTGACACTAAGCGATATCACCGGTCCTTTTTTTCCTTTATGTGGGTACCGGGAGTCGAACTCAGGACCTTGCGCTTGCCGGGCAGGTGCTTATGCTGTTGAGCCATCTCACTGGCCTACCACTCTTATATATACTGAAAAAATGAATAAGGCTTTCTATTGGACTGTAGTTAATGTTAAAATAGATTTGAACTTGTCTGCTACATGTGGCACTTCAGGTAAGCTGTTGCTATAAACTCAAATGACTGTCATTTTTTCTGTTGTATTTGTGCACAGTGTAATATGCTTTGATAGCATCAATACTGATGAAATGGAGATGTCACTGATCTCTGCTTATAAATCTTGACATCCTCCATTTTTTTACAGATAAACTCATCCCCATTATTACAGCAGCCTAAATCTTGAATTGCTTTTCATTTATCCCATTTACATCTTGACAGTTCATCAGAGTATGCATGTGAGCAGTAAGAGATGCAAGTGTTATTGGTGTATTTTTGTCTTACAACCTTGATCATCGATCACTCTGCATGTTGGACTTTTGTAAGTTTGTGATGACTAAGAAGGGGTTTAGAGAATTTTTTAAAAAGGATGTACTAGAAGTATAGTTAGAGTTTTAAAAACATATAATGTTAAATAAAACACACAGTTTTATTTAGCTCTTAAAGTAGCTATTGTCTCAAAAGTATCTGATAATTAGTTCACTGACTCTTCCAAATAAAGTACTCATTCAAACCAATCTACGTGTTGCCTAAGTGTTAAGGTGTCTTAAAGTGCTCATCACATAAAAGTGGTTTTAAATACCCCTGAGCATGTCATTCCTTTTTCATAAATGGGGTGTTATTAGCAGAGATATATAGTTTGGGTTCCTGCTTTGTAAGGGTACAGATATTAATTCATGAGCAATGGTGAACTTGAAGTATAAGATAAATGTGTGCGTGTACAAACACACACAAACATACATACACATACTTTTCACAACATACGAGCTGAGTGTTGTGGTGCACACCTCTAATCCTAGCTCTCTGGAAGACTGCGGCAGGAGGATCACAAGTTTGAGCCCAGCCTGGGCAATTTAGCACCTTAGCACCTTGGCCTTTTCCCCAAGGGGAATGTAATTATTGTGTTTTGCAAATGTATAGTAATAAAATTCTTTTCAAAATAAAGTGAATAAATGAATTACATATTTCCAACATACAATGGCACAGCCCCATTCCAAAAGAGAAGCATGGGAGAATAGAAATGAGGGATAGAAAATGAAGGAAGGAAGAAAGGAAGGCAGGCAGGCAGGCGGGCAAGGCTGGGGATGTAGCTCACTGCAAAAGCTCTGGATTCGATCCTCAGTACTGCAAACCAAGTAAAACCAAACTAAAGCATAGGGCCGGTGAGATGGCTCAGTGGCGTAAGTGCCTGCCTGGCAAGCGCGAGGGCTCGAGTTCGACTCCTGGAACCCACATATGAAAAAAGGGCCGGTGATATCACTTAGCGGCACGGGCGCGAGGTCCTAAGGTTGACCCCCGGTACCCACCAAAAAAAAAAATAAATAAACCAAAGCATAAAAAATACACACACACACACACACACACCGAAAGGAGTTTTGATTTTAATCAATAATTTGTTCCTTACAAGTATATCTTTAAGCACAGAGAAGGCAGTATTTTTGCTCTCTTAGTGTGTTCTTGTCTTTCTACCCTGTTCTTACCCCTCCCTATTTCTTTCTGGAGGCAGCTTAGATCTTAATTCTTTCTCAACTGGAGCCCCAGCCTGGCTCCTCATCTTTCTTTTTTGTGTTCCTTTTTTTGTGGGATCCCGTGTATCCCACATATTGCATCCGAGCTTAACTTCCCGAAGAGCCAGTTAGCAAGCTGCGTACTGAGCATCTGCTGTGTGTGAGGTATTGAGATAAATGGTGTGGAGTTCAAGATGAATCAGGTGGCTGTCAGAGTAGGAAAGATAGAAGGAGCATTGTTAACAATGAAAAGAGAGAAAAACAACAAGTTGCAAAATCCTAATTTTTTTTGTGTGTGTATGTGGATACCGGGGTTTGACCTCAGGACCTTGTGCACCAGCAGGCGCCCGTGCCACTGAGCGATATCACCAGCCCTTTTTTCGTATGTGGGTTCCGGGAGTCGAACTCGGGCCCTCGCGCTTGCCAGACAGGTGCTTATGCCGCTGAGCCATCTCACAGGCCCTGCAAGATCCTAATTTAAGAAAAATATAAAAAGAGTGATATGAAAGTGTACTTGCAGAAATGAAGACAAAAAATATTCTTGGAGAAAGTGGCATTTGAGTTGACCCTAAAATAATAATTATACTGAACATTCATTGACACTTATTTGTAGTAAGCACCAAGCTAAGGGCCTTGCCTGAATTTTATCATTAATTCCTTGGTGATCCTCTGAGACTCACATTGTTATTAACCTCATTTTATAAATTTAGGACTAAGACTTTTTACAAGTTAAAGAACCTCCTGAAGTTCATAGACTGTACCTAGAAGTCAAGATGGAAATAGAAAACCAATCCGCGGGGCTCAGTAGTGGAGTCCGAGGCCTAACGTGCTGGGCCCTGGGTTAGAACCCCACCACTGCAGCTGCGCCTCCAGTAATCCCCCAACCGTATTGCAGCCTTAGTCCACGTAGACCTAGACATAACCATTATGTTTAACTTGGACATAATTTTAGAGACTAGGCATGGAGGATAATTTACATTTAGAAAAAGTATAACATAGAGCTGGCTTTTACTCATATATGGCAAGCATGGAATAGCTTTGATAATAATGACAGTAACTAAGACGTATATTGAAATTTTGCTTCAGATCAACCCTGGCTTAAGCAATGAATGTATGTTAGCTAATTACTTAATTAAATTCTAATTTGAAAGAATATAATTTTAATAACAAAAATTATATATGTTTATGATCTACAGTGTGGCTTTTTGGTACACAGACATGTTGTCAACTGATTAAATTAAGCTAATTAACATAGCCATCACCTTACATACCATTATTTTGTGGTGAGAACATTTAAAATCAGCTCTGAGCAGATTTCAATTACTGTTGAATTATATTCAACAGCCAAACTTTGGAAGTGTTTCTCCTGTCTAACAGAAACTTTGTGGTCTTTGGCCAACATCTTCCTTTGTGTCACCTCTAGCCTCCTGTGAGCATCCTCTGCCCTCTGTTTCTAAGACTTTGACTTAGCATATTCCACAGATGAGAAGTCTCATGTAGTATTTGTCTTCCTGTGCCTGTTTCATTTCCCTTGAATTAATATTTTTCAGGTTCATCTATAAACTTGTGTTTACTTATTTCTCACAATAAACCTGTGAGATAGTTATTATTACTTTGTAGGGAGAAACTGAAGTACAAAGAGATTATTATTTTGTCTAAAGTCACATGTAGTTGTGTTTTTGTTTTTGTTTTTGTTTTTTATGTGAGTACCGGGAGTCGACCTCAGGACCTCGTGCTTGCCGGGCAGGCGCTTACACCGCTGAGCCATATCACCGGCCCAACACATGTAGTTATTAAGTGGAGCCAGGTTTCAAATCCAGGTTGTATTTCTCTAATTCTTCATTGTCTAATGCAGTAGCTACACATGTGGCCTTGAATACTTCAAGTGCAGTTAAACCAAATTGAGATTTGCCATACATGTAAAATAACACCCACATTTTTTAGATATATTACAAAAAAGTGGAAAATGTATTATTAATGATTTTATAGTGATTGCATGTTGAATTAGTAAGATACCTGAAATATACAATTAAAATTAATTTCACCTATATCATTTTCCTTTTTACAACTAGAAAATGTAAATGTGTCTTGCATCATGTTTTTATTGGGCATTTCAAGTCTAGATTCTCCCCCAGCCCCCAAGCATGTATGTAGAGAAGGCTAGGGAAAAAAAGGTTGGGTCTGAAGATTGAGAAACAAGCAGTATTACTATCTTAGCTTTGTTATAAGAATATTGCTTGAGCTGGATGTTTGTGGGATAGAGGGAAAGGAAGCAAATCTGAAAGGCAGAAGGGCTGCATGGGTTTGATGCAGTCTGTCAAGTGAGGGATAGTTCTCATGCACAAACTATGGCAGAGTAAAAAAAGATAACGTCTGGAGATGAGAGAAATTATAAAGTCAGTGTTGAAAAGACATGACATGGAATTGGATGTTTGTGCCCAGTGAGAGAGAAGAGATAGTGGAAGGGGGCCTTCCAGGTTCTGAAATTGAGTGGGAAGATAATGAGGCAATTAACAGAAATAAGATACACAGTAAGAGGCAGGGATTTGGATGTGTTTTGGGCATACTGAGTTTTGAAGTGCTGAAGAATACTTGAGCAGTAGGAGCTGATGTCTGCTGAAACCAAAAGATTGGAACTCAGTATCAGTGTCAATATCTCCTGTATCATGGCAGGAAATCAAGGTGGGGAAGCTTTTGTGTAATGACAGCAACCAATGAGCCTGCTTAAAGTTGAGGTTTGGAGGCTATGAAAAAAAGATCAGAACCTATGGTGCAATATGAAAGGTAAAGAAAGACTGAGCAGAGAGTGGAAGGAACTACAACTCTGCATGAAAAGTGGAATTTGAGGAAGTTGTTCAGGAAAAGGAAATGGAAGTAGGTGGAGTCTGAGAAAATCTGTTGGGGCTTGTGATCAGGAGGCCCTGAATTACTGCAGTGTAGCACTTTAAGGAAGCAGTATTTGGTAAGGAAGAAAGAAAATACACTGAGAACCATAATACTTTGATAAAATTGAATTGTACTTATTTGCCTGCACATGCATATATTTATATACATAGCTGTGTTTATACCAGGCCTGCCCATGTTGAAAATGAGAACAGTGAGGCTTAAGGCATTTCAGATATTTGTTTTCTCAGTCACACTGCTGGTTATTGGCCCATTAGGGACTTTTTCTATATTGTTTGAGTTTCCATCCAATAGGCCTTCCACTGCACTAAGGCTTTTATGAGTATGGTGTCTTCTAGGTTCTTCTATAGAACAGTACTCAGCAGTTTCTCTTTGATGCGGCATGGCGGGGGAGTGTGATACTTAACAGTCTGAGGGAGGCTGGTGCTTATGGTCATGAATAGCTTGATGTGAACTGAGAGGAGTGGAGTGAAGTTAGCTGTGGAAAATATTTCTGAATATTTTTAATTTCCTCTAATTGCTCCCAAGGTGAATGGTCTTAAATGAATGGACAAAAGCAGAAATTTCTCTGATGAACTGTTAAAATTAATTTATCCATCAGTAAATAAGTACACATAACTATTTAACATCCTTTTATTTATTAATTTTTTTGGTCTGTCCAATCATTGATACGATTGGAGGTTGCTAAACCAAAAGTCATTCCTTTCAGAAGAGCTGGTCCTAAGTTTTAAAACAAACAAACTCGAAGCTCAGTTGCTCTCAACTCATTGGGAATTTCTCTGGAGTTCCAAGTGGCTTAAGGATTTGAATTCCCTTGGTGGTATAATGGTGTTGATATGTGATAAGTTCTATCCTAGGCTGCTGTGATTAGTTTCCCTGTCTTTCCCTCTTGAGGACAAGACACTGCCTTCCTGGAATGAATATTGAACATATAGTAATGGTTTATTCCTTCAAGTAAGTTTGCTGATTCATCTCACCTACTGCTTAGAGTTTGGGAGACTGGGTCCTTCAACGTGATTTCCATTTCCTTTGTTCTCTGCCTGTGCCATCTTGCTCGTCATCTTATAAGTTTAATTTTATGAAAATGCTCATTGGTGTGGAAATAGGGCACTTCCACATAATTATCAGTTGCCAGGTAATATCTCTGTCTAGAGGCTTCGATACAAAAAATGACCACCATTGCCTGATTCTCCTCAGTGGTAGACACTATGTAAGATGTTTTATGAAAGTTCTTCTGTAATTCTTATATCAACCATACAACTTCCAGCTTTCTATCTTCTGTTTCCTTTAACTAAAAAAAAATTTGAGAAGAGAGTCCCTGGCCGTGAAGAGGCCTGCAGAAGTATTCCTTGGGGCCCTTCCTCTCCCTCCTAGAGTGCTCTTCTAATGACTCTTCATCTTTTGCATTCCCCAACTCAGTCTCCATTTTTATAAACTTAAAACTGACATATAAGAACATATCCATTCACTGGGACCATTTCTGCATTCCTGTTACTTTCAAAGCAACTCTCTAACTCAAAAATATATTTAACTTGAGAAGTAGAAAAACTGGCTCTTTTTTTATTATTGAGTCCTGTGTTGCCATATGCCTCCTTTAGTCACCACGGGTGAGAAACATGGATACAGTTAACATTCACATCTCTGCATTTTGCTTGCTCTGAAATCTACTAATACTATTTGAGACAGTATCAAGTGACAGAGCTTTGTGATTACATAAGGAACACTGGATGCTATTTTAGAGATGTTTTTAAGTTAAAATTTATTTTGTAAGAACAATGTGCAATAGTCGAATGATCAAATTCTGAACATGACTTTACATAGATAGGAATCTCAGTGTAACTGGAACAAACTGTAAAGGAAAATAGTCAATTTCTATTTTTATTTATATTTTATATATTATTATTAATTTATATTTTGTGGTATTACTCTCCATCATTTCAAAGCAGTGTCCCACTACTGAACAACTTTTGGAAAAAGTATTTGCCAACTGTAGCAAGGTGTTATTTAGCTCAGATATTTTACTAAGGGTGCTAATTCAGTGATTGTCAGTTTTCTTTTGTTTTCACATAAGGCCAACTAATAACACCCACAAAGAACACCGTATTAACTTATTTGAAGTGTACAGTGAAAAGGAAGAGAAGGCATAATGAATTCCACAAATGGATGAACTGTTAAAATTAATTTAGCCATCAGTAAATAAGTACACATAACTATTTAACATCCTTTTATTTATTAATTTTTTTGGTCTGTCCAATCATTGATATGATTGGAGCTTCTAATAACTGCCAGTGCATTGCAAATGTAATTGTGCAATCCTGTGTCAGTGTAGTACTGTTACTTATATGGAATCCACATTAAATGGATAAGATTAAAATACTAGTGATTATGAAACTTTTGTTCAACATTCTGTTGAGGAACATTTATTGGATATAAATTACTGTGGTGTTTGGGTATGCTACGTTGTTGATGTTTATTGCTTAAAAAGCAGGAAAACCAAACTTGATTTTGGCAGAAAATCCTCTCCTCTTAGCTGGCCATTAAACTTATAAACATCTAACTTCAGCCTGGCAGCTAAAGAATTAGGCTTTTATCTTGGTATTTGACTTATTACTTTCTCTTTATACCAGTTGGGTTTACTTATTTGTAGGACTCCTAGAGACAAAAGTAATATTCCTTCCTGTCACTTGAACAGGAGATTCTTTTTTTCTTTTAACGAAAGGGAAAGTTTTAGTCTTTTTTGTTTTAAAAGGACCACTGTGTCCTCGAGAAGACCTGGGCTTCAGCTTGTGGCGAGTGACCTTGTGCGAAGCTCTCAGGGATGAATGTACTCCTTTCTCAGGCCTCTTCCCTAGTCATTGAAGACCCAGTGTTTGTAGAGGAGCCAAGAAAGGGAACTGAAGGGCTGCGTCTAGGGCTGTTTGGTGGTGTTTTGACCCATGAAACTGTGTTCTCTGAACCTTGTGAATCTCTGCTTCCTTTTCTTGGAGAACTTTATAGTATCTGCTGACACTGAGGAAGTAGAATGTGTAGTTTGCTGTTTAAAATGGCTCTGGGTATTTACACATTATTTATCCCAAGGATGTGAATGTTACTCGCCTCTCCAATTTTACATGCAAGGACCATAGATGAAGGCTGCTAGTGGCTACAGTTAAGAACTCTCAGTAGCTTTGGGATCAGTTGCTGCCATTGTGGCATTGATTGGTGTCACCCACAGATACGAGAGCACTAATAAATTTAAAGTATTGTTTAAAGAGCACATGAATACTGGGGCAAAGCCCCTTGTTCTGCATTATGGCCCTTGTGTTCTGAGAAACTTTTCCATCTAAGGGATAGTCAGAGTGTGTCACCTGGGAGTATTAAAGTTAGATGTCAACAGCGGTGTTTGTTTTTATATCAGCTTTAGGTTTTTGAAGTAGACCTCCCACCTTTTTAATCTCCAAATAACCTTTTCATTATTTTGTTCTCTTTATAGGGTGTTATGATATTGTGTTTGACTTTTTTGGCTGCATAGGAAAACAGAACTTTTCATTCCAATTCCATGAGTGTTTGTGTGTATACATACATGTGATATTTAAGTTAAAACATATGCACAAAAATATAAAGGATAACAGGTAGTATATAATTACGTAAGTACTTATGCAGCATTGACCATTGTGTAATGTACTGCATGGGTTTCTGAATGAATATCTATCTTTTAGTTAAAGAATAATATTTATTGCAGTGTATAGAAGGGCTTGATTATGCAGCCAAGTGAATTGAGAATATACAGAGCTGTGGTCATTATGCCTATTATGGTAGAAGAAAGAAAACAAACATTTAGCCAACAACAGTAGAAAAGACCAATTTTTTTCCTGCCTTATGGGGTTTTTGAAAGATCTTTGCTTCTTATTTTTTTTTGTTGTTGTTGTTGTTGGGTTTCCCATTGATTCTACTTGGTAAGTAGTTATTTAAAAGCAAGCTGGGGAGTAAATACTTGTTGGAGCGTGGCCTCAATAAGAATTGACGTGCTGGGCAGTATAAGATTTTCTTTTTGTTTTTTGAAGCTACTACCCTCCACAGATTAATAGGTATCTTTTGTCTCAGACATAATACTGGCAATTATTTGCTCAAACCAGATGACTGAACACAGGTACCAGTGTTTATAACTGCTGTGAAGATAAGGACAATTCCATCCTATTTTTCATGCCTTGTAGACATAGAACTGTAATGAATATAGTCATTTATTTCACTACCTTCTCATAAATTACTATTACTCAGTTAAATGTACTTAAAACTTCGATGCAAGGCTAAGCAAAAATATGCAATAATAATATCAAATGCCATTTATTTCACTGCTACTGGATAGAAAAAAATACTACTAATCTTTGCATCAAAAACCTCATACTATTAATATTATTCCCATATAACAGTAGAGAATTTATTGGCTTAGAGAGCTTGAGTTAGTTGGCTAAAGATAAAGATTTGGGGCAAAAATCATGTCTGTCATGTCCCAAAGTCACTGTTCCTCCTAGTAGACATGCTCTTTCTAAAACAGTGACCAACACACATTTTCAGAAAGTGTTTGATAATAGATACTTTTGGCTTTGTGGGCCATGTGGTCCGTGTCGTAACCACTCAACTGAGCTGTGGTATAGTGAAAGCAGGCGTGGACAGTGAGTAAGCAAGTGTGGCTGAGTTCCAATGACACTTTATTTATGGACAGTAAAATTTGAATTCCATATACTGTTCAGATGTCATGCTATTCACCAATGTCTAAAAACAGATGGCAGTCAGATTTGATTCACAAGGCATAATTTTCCAACCCCTTTCCTAAGCAGAAATACATGGGGTTTTTTTGTTGTTTGTTTTGTTTTGTTTTTAAGATCACTTTTTCTCAAGCACTTATCATGTTACTAATCACAGGATATTTTGCAGTGTTCTTCGAAGGTACTCAAAGGACACAGGCTGAGCAGCAAGGAGGCAACATTCTCCCAAATTACTAAAATACAGATGCAGTGGAAGATGTACAGTTCAGTGCCCTAAACTGAATTTCTGATAAAGTGGGATTACTTTGCTCTGGACTATCAAAACAGACTTACTTAACATCTTGAAGTATAAAGGCAAAAAGCATTCCAGGAAGAAAAATGGCATAAAGCAATCTAAGATAATTAATTTGATAAACAGAGTTATTTAGAACTAATTATAGGTGAATCGCTTACTGATAGCCATGAATGTCTTAATCCCTGTAGGGCTGCTGTCTGTGAAAATGGAGACTATATGTTGCTGAGTTGAAGAGTGCTGCACCTTTGATTTATTGTTTTTACGAAGGTAAAATATGACTTTATGCCTCATATTTTGGATTTTTAAAAGAAGCCACTTAAGGGAAATAGTTTTGCTTTGTTTTGTTCTCTTTTCTGCACACTGTATGACCCAAATCAAGTCTTCAAAGTAGACTTGGCCCATTGGCCACCAACATGCACTTGTGCAAACCATAATTCCCAAGCATCTATGATAGGTCATTTACATTTCAGATATTACAAAATCTCAGATTTGCAAAAACCCTGAAGAGACAGTCTAGCTCAACTCCTATGTGAAAAAACACACACAAAGCTCAAACTGTGCAATGATGAAGCAGAAATGTGGAGTTGTTCAGGCAGCCAGCAGGTAACTGATTTGAATGCTTATATTTTATCCTAACGTTAGAAGATCTACCCTCAAGTAAAAATCTCATGATGGCTACTTGTTAACTAAATTCATGGTTCCTATAAATGATTTCTTAGGGAGTTTTGGATCTCTCGTCTGACCTGTGCAAATGCTCACCCCTCTGGAAAATAACTTTAACCATACTAAACTTTCTTGATGATCTGAGTGTTGAACCAGCCCAGCAGAAGCTCAACTTTTTATCATTTTGTTTTGGCTAGGGCAGATGTTACTTGTAAACAAATCTTTAAAACCTAGAAATGGGGCTTTGTTTCGGCACTCAGAAATTCTGCAGTAGATTATTAGTGAAGCGCTGTTGCCACTAAAAGTGCTATTTGTGTGTGTGTGTGTGTGTTAGCAAAGCTACTCCTGTGTAGTACCAAATGTCTAGTACTCAGAAGGGAGTGGATGAGGTGTGGGTGATCCAGAGTCTCCAAATTCCCCAAACAGAAATAGTCTCCTAATAACAATCTGGAAATGCCTCTATGAGGACACAGTGGGGGTGTTTTGAAAGAGCTATGGATGCGGTCACTGAATTAGCTTCTATTGTAAGTTGATATTTTTATATCATGAATTATTTTGCATTTAGATGCATACATTACAGTTAGAGGTAGAATATCTGCTTAGGGTTGTCCTTGAAATGGCCAAAGAATTTCTTTGATCAGTTATCATGTCTTATAAATCAAAATTCTTTTCAATGGAGATAAACATAAGGGGGGTTGATTTTATTTAATGCTAATTTATTTATCAAGTTTTCTAATGTATGCAATATGTTAGATTTTTTAAGGGGTAAAAAAGTATGTTGTATATTGTTCCTGTCTTCTGAAAGTTTATAACCCAGGGGTAGGGTGTATACAAATGAAAAACAAATAAAGGCAGTATATAGTAGGATAAAGGTGCTGTGATGAGTAAAGTATGCAAACATTTTTCTAAGGATTTAGAATGGGGAATACCAAGAAAGGATTCAGGAAAGAATAGAGAGAATGTTTACTTAGGATTCCCATGCAAGTTTCATGCTTTTCATGTATATTGCCAGATGGTTCTCCAGTATTGTAATGTATGTAGAACCTCCAACTTGACTCATCCTTTCCACACTGAGAATTATTTATAATCTGTGCCAGTATTAAGGAGAACAGTGAAAGTTAAAATGAGAACCACTTTTTTATTCATAGAGTTTAATATTCATTTAGAATTAGGTAAGTTTATAAATGTACAGTTTCTATTACAGGGTTAGTAGTCACTGTCTTTTCCCTTAATACATTGTTGACATTTGAGAATGTGCATTTGTTTATTAACTAAGTGTATATTATGAAAAGGGATTTTGCTTCATCCTGTACACCACCAAGCAATGTTGTTCTCCAAAATAAAATAAAATAAAATAAAATGTTTTAATTGTCAGAATTGCAGGACTGTGTAGTTATTAATTCTCTCCTCCTTACTTGGTGTTAATTCCTCCTGTAGACTTCAGCAGATTTGAAGAAGGTTCTTTTCTTTTTATTATATCTTGGTACCAACAATATAGTCTTTCCATTTGGAAGGTGATTTATTTTTCCCTTTTCATTGGCAAAGTTTGTTTCATTCCTTCTGGGAAGGAAGTGAAAGAAATACTTTGCAATTATCACCCATCTCTTCTCTCCCCAGAATAAGAGATACTGGCAGCAGGCGAGGCATGCTATGGACCTGGGATTATCATATTGAGGATAAGAACTCACTGATGAGTGATGATGTTAATATAGTAGCTTATATCTAGCATTTTAAAGAATAAGCAGAATGGCATAGAATAGAGTCAAAAAAAAACTGAAAGAGCTGGGCATGGTGGCTCACACCTATAATCCTAGCCACACTGGGAGGATGATGCAGGAAGATCATGAGTTTGAGCCCATCCGGTGCAATTTAATGACTTAGCAAGACCCTATCTCAAAATAAAGTATAAAAAAAGACTGGGGCTGTAGTTCAGTATGAAGGCCCTGAAGTCAATCTCCAGTGCCGTACCACAGCACACACACACATACACACACCAGAAAGAAAAAAAGTTATAGTTCAGCATACATAAGGAGAGTATGCATATTATTTCAAGAAACTTTTTATCAATTGTATATGTGATTATAAGCACGCATGTTGTATCTACAAGAAATCAGGTCAAAATAAATTTTTATTTTTGGATCAATTACAAATAATTTGCAAAATGCAAGAATAAATTTTGAGTCCTACCCCACTCCATAACTCCAGACAGCATTTCCTTCCTCTCTTGCTTCTTGGATCTCCCCACATAGCCCACAACCCAGCTTAATCCCCCTCAGAGGTGTGGAAATACGAAAACAGGATCCTTGCTTGGGGAGAAAGTAGAAAGAGGGAAATACTATTTTATATACTCAGACATTTTCAAATAAAATGCTGCCTTCTGTTGACTGAGGTGGGGACAGACAAAGACAGTGTTCTTTTCTACTACATTGGATGACAGCTACAGAAAAACTGCAAAATGCAGTCACCAGCGAGAAATGCTTCTTAATAGCTTCTCCAATACCTTCAACTTATAATAGCAATTCTTTACAATATAATTATATTTTCATAGAAACAAAGACCTCAAACTAGAGTTTTATATGAAATATTCTTTATAAAATACATGAAGGGAATCACGTCTGGGAAAAAGAAAGAAAAAAAACCTTGACCCAAACTCTTTGATAAAGAATACAAACCACAAATGTAATCATAGCCATTAAGGCCTTTGAAAGCCATATATTAAAGACATGTTTCAAAAGGTTTGATTAATGAATTCTTCATATGATTGGTAAGAAAGCTGTAAATTTTCATATTTCAAAGATACTCAGTGAAAGTTGGTAGAATAGAAATGGTAATGTGTTTTTTCTTTTCAAATAAATGGACTATGGATTGTGTTCTGGTGTATTGTACACGTTACACACAGCATCCCACAATAGCACTTATAACCTTTTTCTTTTACCTGTGGAATGCTATTAAAACATCTAGCAAGAAAGGTACAATGATTGTGTGGAAATTATAGAAGGATGTCAGGCAGGTTAAAAAGCACTAGCGCTCATATTTATAAAAAGACAATAGGATGAATTTAAATAAACCCACAAAAGTATTATGAAAATATTTTAATCTACAAAGACTTCAACCCATCTCCTCTCAGCAGTATTTTCTCCCAAAGGCATTATTTCTTTCCTACAATATAACTGTAAATGGATTAACCTTTTTTCACTCAATTGTAAAGAACATTTCAACAATCAGAAACACAGCCATTGGATTAAAAAAATCAACATAAAGCATCAAACATTCTTAGAAGTACTCCTAAGTTCTTTTCTTTTGCTGAACTATAGTACAGATTGAGTATAATTAGTCCAGTAAAATACAGCAGATCTTTCATTAAGATTTTTGTTTCTTAGTAAAAGTACCCTCTTCCAGATATTTAACCTTAATTACAAACCATTATATACACATATGTGTATGGGTTTTGGTAGGGTTTTTTTGTTGTTTTGTGTTGTTTTGTTTTCTTAAGCAAGTTGCAATTAAAGGATTAATATAATTCCTAGTAAAAATTTCTCATGCTTTTAAAGGGCTCTGCCATTCCAGGAAAGAGTATAATTTTACTTGAACGTTTATTTTTAGTACCTGTGAAGCTTAACCAGCTCTTTTCAATTCTGATTTCCTAATTATTAAATATTGTTCCCATACAGTTCCTCTCTTTCTGTTTATGGACAAGGCAGGACAAAAAGATGGAGAAAAAGCATGGAGTGAGCTATTAATTTAGCAATTTAAATAGTTATCACTTTATATTGGTGTCTGTTTTGCTAACTGCCATACTCCAGGTGTATACCATGCTCTAGCATTTTCCTTTATAAGCTAATTGCTTGTGAACATTTCCAGGTGTGGAAAACAGACAAATTAGTTATTCTTGGTAAGCATTTTA
This sequence comes from Erethizon dorsatum, assembly GCA_028451465.1. NCBI lineage: Eukaryota > Metazoa > Chordata > Mammalia > Rodentia > Erethizontidae > Erethizon > Erethizon dorsatum. Next base: position 52,674,663 of record CM051825.1, on the reverse strand, counting down.
TTTTTCTTTGTCATCATAAATATGGTATATTGCTTTTCCTCTTTTTTCTAGAGTATTGGTTACAGTGTAGGTTTTAGTTACAGATGACAAAAATGCCTTACAGGTGTATTTTCCTACCACGTAACCTTTGGAGTTATTGAGTTCATATTGGCTCATAGATATGTTTTTTCCTCTTCACGGTGCCTGGATGGTGACAGTAGTTCTCACCGGTATCCCTTCCTTCTTCACTGTTCGGTTTCCGTATCCAGAAGGAAGGGAAGCAAGATCAGCATTTCCTTCACTTTCATTGCAACAAAAAGCTCTTTTTCTGGACACTCCTAGTACCTTTTCCATTACTCCTTGTTATGGGTTGAAATGTGTTGCCCCTCTATCTACAATTCATATATTGAAATGCTAATCATAAGAAAGTGTGGCCTTACTTGGAAATTGGGTCGTTGCAAGATGTCATTAGTTAAGAAAATGTCATCCTAAGGATGTCCTTTAGGACTGGTGTCCTTATAAAAGAGGAAGTTTGGATACAGAGACACCATTGAAGGACGATAACGTGAAGAGACACGTGGAGAAGAGAGCTATGCATAAGCCGAGGAGAGAGGCCTAGAACAGATCCTTCCCTCACGGCCTTTAGAAATAATCCCGTTGACAGATTGGTTTCAAATTCGGAGCCTCCAGAGTTATAACAACTTTGGGTTTTACTGGTTCCTGCTGTGTGGTACTTTCTTATAGCAACCCTAATAAATTACTATACCCTCCTTGCCTGTATTTGGTTTCATCATCCGATCTCCCGTCTACCCTGCTCTTCATCCAAGAGCTGCAAAACCTTCTGGGACCTTAGTACCTCAGTCCCTTTCATTTTCCCTGGCAAAAGCAGGCTGTGGAGACTGGGGAAAAAGAGTAACCAGGAGCTACTGAGTGGACAACCATGTCTGCCACTGCTCATGTCTCATGTACTGCACATGTGTGGCGTTCAGTATTTGTTAAACGAATTATTCTAAGATTGTATACTTTGTCCTCCTCTGACTTTGGAATAATATAAATGGTCTTTCCTTGTTTCATAGGCATTTTCTAGCTTACACTACTAATGCCAAAAAGATGACATCCTACAGCTTAAAATACCTTTCATCTTTTAACAGATTTGTTGTCAGTAGAATAGTAGGGCTCCTTGCAATCGTATTATTTTACTTTCTTTCACCCAGGCTAGCATTTTGTTCTGTTTTCCTCTGATATCTAGGAAGTACATGGAATATTCCATTCTAGATGTACTTTCTCTTGAAGTCAGCCTTCAATAGCATTTCCCATTTTAGTAGCTCCCTTTTAGCACATATCTTTTTCATTTCAAAATGCATTGTTCTTTTTTTTTTTTTCCTCATGAAGATACAGTATAAATCAGCAAGGGAAAAGAGGATCTGCTCTTTTTCCCTAGGAATTTCAGAGATAATATCATCTGCTTTTTAGGAATTTCATTTCTTTTAGTGAAAGTAATGCAACTGCCTGGAATCCTTTGTCTATTTCTCTTTGTCAGTTTTCATAAAAATTGTATGGCATATGACCATTAGAATTGATCAGCAGCAGTTTGATCTTTTTTGTGACATTACCTTAGGAGCCCATAAAGCTTGTACTTCCATTCAAAGGCAGTTATTCCTAGTTGCCTGTGGGTATTGGGGGGGAATAACACCTTAGGATTGGATTTTTGGACTTATTAGCCCTGTTCGGATATGTTATATACCCTTTATTTTAGGTTGTAAACTTAAAATGGGGCTTTGGAGCCATACTAGCATATAAAAAAAATTCCTCTGTCACAAAATGTAAAGTGTAGCATCAATTTAAATGTTGCATTTAATCCATTTAAGTAAGTCAAGAGGGCCCCTTTGGTTTTTTTCAAGCTTCCTTTTGCTGGGTCTGAATATCTTTGTGAACAGTCAAGATTCTGTCCTTCTGAGAATCAAAATTCATTTTGAAGAAAATGTTGGGTAATTTCTCTCACATTAGCAAAGACTTCAGAATATATTCCTTTCAAGTTTATATTGCTGACAAGAGACGGGAATATTTTACTCCAGCATCACTTAATACCTATTTTATTTCAGGACAGCAAGATTGAGAGGCTTTTGTGTTTTTTCCTGAGCACGAAGCAGGGACTAACCTGTCACCGTTTAATTATTAATTATTAATTTGTGCTTACTTTTTAAGACTCTTTGGAGGCTCCCCAAAGGCTAATAGTGCAAAAAGCTTTCAGGAGCTTTAAATTTCAGAGATGGCGGATGTGTGCCTTGCAGGCCATTACCTCTAGTGTCATTGGGAAATACTGAAATTGAGAAAAAGCAGGTTGATGGTTAATTTGGCCTCTCACTGTACTTGGAACAGTGTGGTTTCATGGAAAGAGAAACAGCGAATGGGAGTGCTGAGCTCTGATTCCAGACATCTCGCCAAGGAACTGTCTTAACAGGATAGCTTATTTAACCTGCTTGTCTTCTTCTTTAGCTCTATCTCATGTTTCTTGTTTTAGTTTCTTCCTCTAGTTTATCTGCTAATGTTTACATTATGTTTACCTAGTATTACTTTCAACTTTACATACATGAGAGTTTGTCGGAAAAATGATGCCATACCATCTGGAAAAGGAATACAGTATATAAATCATCTGCAGTAAATCAGAAGTTATTATGCTGAAGAAATGTTGGGGAAAATCTACCTTGTCCACAAATATTTATAAGCAGACATCAGAAGTATTTTCAACTTTCTAAGATAATTAATTCATTTAACAGACTAATTCTTTGTTTTTATTTACATTTATTCAGTAAACTGGTTCATGAGGAAGAAATTGATAGTATTGGTTCTTTTCAATTAGAAGTGTTAGTTTCAATTTTAAAATTCCTCTCTTCTCAAGGTGGTTGTTTTCCATAAAGGAAAAAATATGCCCCTTTTCCTTGCGTCATGTTCCTCTTGTAGGTTAAAAAAACAAAAAACAAAAAACAAACAAACAAAAAAAAGGATAGGTAAAGTCCGGGGGCCGTGGAGGAGAACATGCTACTTTTTCAGACAGCATGGAAGTAGGAAGGGTGACCTCTGTGGTGAGGTCGTAGGGCAGAGGTGCTTGGAGTTGGCTGAACTGTGAGGTTTAATGGCACAGTGCTTGAAGTTGCTCTGACTGTATTTAGAGCAGTGTGATTTCATGGAAAGGGAAACAAAGAATCTAACGCCAACTGCAAATTGAGGAGGGCTCCAGACCACCCTCAACTTTGATAATTTGCTAGATGAACTGACAGTAGTCACTGAAAGCTGTTATGTTCACATTTATCATTTACCACAGGGAAGGGAACCATACAAAAATCAGCCAAAGGAAGAGACTCACAGGACAGAGTCTGGAAGGTTCCAAATGCTATCTTTCTGTGTGTAGTTTCATGTTACCCTCCCAGCACTGCCATATGATAATATACAAGGAGTATGGCCAACCAGAGAAGCTTGCTAAGTTCCAGTACCCTCAAGTGTATATTGGGGTTTCATTATGTAGCTATAACAGATTGATTGGCTGAGTGGTTGAACTCAGTCTCCAGGTCAGCTGATACCTTGGGATTTAAACCCTTCCTCCATTATGGTCGATCCTCTGGTGTGGCCAGTCCCTACTGGACATGGCTAGCCTCACCCTAAGATCTAGTGTTTTCATCCCCACCTTAAACAAAGACACCCCTATCAACAATGACATTAGCTTCCCGAAGCTGAGGGCAAAGACTGCAATTGGAGAAAGGTCAAATTCATCCCATGAAAGGCAAGAAGTTATCTTTGCATGGACTTTGGGATCAGTTATTCTGGCGTGTCTACTGAACATTCTGAAATGCTGTGTGAACTTGCTTCTGCCATCCAACCACTCTTGGGCTTAGGATTCCTCTTCTATGCATTGGGGATGATCATGGTACTTGCCTCTTAGGAAGTGGCAGGGATTAAAGAACACATCAGGGCACATGCACTTAGCTCTGTAGCTCAAACTGCTATTATTTTCATCGTTTCAGTGATTATTTTGTTTATCATATAGTCCGTTTATTATTGCTGTTGCTGTGGCAAATTATTTTTATTAGTGTTATCGGTATTTATATAGCCAAAATATAAGTTCATAGTTTCAGAGCCTTTCTGGGCTGATTTTGTTTTCTTTGCTTCACTATTTGTGAAATCTATTTCTGTGTCTGTTTATTCATTTTATTCATTCTTGTGCGGAGAGACTTCTCCGGAATTCTGCTGAGCATTCCAAGAAAGGAGAGTAAAGAGCATTTTTTCCCCCGGAAAATTTGTGTTTGTTTTCAGAAATGCCCTGGCAATGACTATACAACTGCAGTTGTGAAGCATTGGGTGATAGCATTATCTCACTGCTTTACAAACGGATAGCATCATGAGAGACATTTTTGTTTTTTTCTGTGTATGTGGAAGTTTTTTTGAGGATGTTTAAGTTCTCTTAACCAAAGTAGGAACAGCTTGTGAAGGATATTTCTTCATTGCTGCATCCTTTTCTTTAATTTTCTAGTAATAAAGTGGAAATCCCACCAAATATTGAGTGTTTTTCTTCCAATATGGCAAAATAACATTACAATTTGTATGTTCAGCAGATTCTATAGAAAAATAGCTCAAGTGTTCAATGGATTTTGACTTCAGCTTCAGGTTTCCTAGGAAGCTTATGATAGAAAGGACATCTTAAAATATTTTATTCACCAAAGAACACACAGGTGTAGTGTATTATTATAAGAAGTAATGTTATTTATGGTTTAAAGTGATTGTATTAATATGACAATGTGTTTTTATATTAAATTTCATTCTCCCTAACAAAGCAGTACCTACAGAGCATGGTAATTGGTGGGTAAATGGAGCACTGCCTGATATTATTATTATTTATTTTTAATTATTATTATTTTTTTCTTTATGTGGGTACCGGGAACCCAATTCAGGACCCCACACTTGCCAGGCAGGCGCTTATGGTGTTGAACTATATCACCGGCCCCTGATATTATTTTTAAGAGTAAACACTAGTTGCTTGTTTTCCTTCTTCAGTCCTGGAATGCAGCTTTACAGTGCTTTTTCCTTCTTATAATTATTTTGATTTCCCCTACCCATATAGGTGAGCTTCTTTTACAAGGACCTGTGTTTCTCAAAGAGCCCAGCAACAGCATTTTCCCTGTTGGTTCAGAGGATAAAAAAATAATGTTAAGCTGTGAAGCAAGAGGCAACCCTTCACCTCATTACAGGTACAGTGCAGAGTTTCAGAATGCAAATGGAAAACAAATGTAGCAGTTATGAAATTTTTTTGCTTCAAGATATTTATGCCATTCTTAGGAAGCAATACAGGAAGCTAGAGTTCTATGATATAGTTAACGGATCTGATTACATGAACAGTCGAATCCATACAGTCTATATTTGATCGATTATTCACTGTGATATGATTTCTGGACTAAACATGGTGAGATCTCTTAAGCATGCAATTTCTTTTCATTTATAATGCAATTAAATTTATAATGCAAATTAAATTTATATGCAATTTAATAATGCAATTTATATTGCAATTTATAATGCAATTAAATTTATAAATTGGATTTACATATAGTTAGCAGGAACATGTCCATTATGGGGTAAAATGAAGTTGATCTTAAAGGTAATTTAAAATCATAGTTAAAAAAATACTTCATTGTTCCTCCTTCCTCTACCATTTTACTGGGTTTGTATTTGGAGGTTTATTTGGTATGGATGATTGAAATATATTCTTACTGAAGTCATGCAATTATATTTTGAACAGAAAATATGATTTGTTTATTAGGTTTTTATCACCTTAACAATCTAATTTTCTTTCCTAGTACCAGGGCTTAAACCCAGGTCCTTCACACAGAACCATATTCCCAACCCTTTAAACTTTTGTTTTCCCAACAGGGTCTCACTAAATCACTTAGTTGTCTAGATGGGGCTGGAACTTGTAATTCTCCTGCCTCAGCCTCCCAAAGGTATGATATTACAGGCGTGCACTAGCACATGTGGCTATATTTTTAAGATTATATAAATAAGAACCTAGTCACTTGAAACCTTCAAATATTACAGAAATGTAAAAGGAAGAGAGAGATGAAAATGGAATTTTCATCACCTTAAAATAAAAATATCAATATTTTAGATGCAGATTATCTGAATGTGATGAATATTTACTAGATTACATAACAGATTAACAGTTTTTAGTCTTGGGGATGCTGAGGTGACCCACTTGAATGAAGAGATGAATTACATATAAACAGCGTGTGCTGCTTTCATGTAAGTGGCTTCAAAATGTGTTCAAGGTGCCTTAACAACATGAACCTTTAAGTACTGTGAGCGTCCCCTGCAAAACTCTGTTTTCTCTATTCTTGGGTTGGCACAACCTTTACTATAACTGTAGAACACCCTAACCTCACCCTACATTAATAAACTTCTAAAGGTCAAGAGTAGGCATTTAGACCGTACTGAACAGCTATTGTTCTTTTTATCCATATAAATAATGGAAGCCAATAGTCATTGTTAAATTGGACCAGGATTGGGTTGGCAGGTAGGCTTTTGTATTTTTGCATCTGGAAGTAATCCAGGTTTCTTTCAACAGTATTTAACAGCATGGTTTCTGAACACTTACTGTGTTCTTTCAGCCGTAAATATAACAATTTCTGGTTACTCCTCTGAATGGGTAGCGGTTACAAGAAGATTTCCTCTGCATCTATTTCTCCCTACAGTTATAAAAAAAGTGTAACTGACCATTTAAAAAATGAGAAAATCGTATTTTATGAGCTAGTTAGTCAGATGTAAGCACATGCAGTATGTAGAATTATTTCTGCTTTTGGGGAATTTTGAACACATCAATTTAGCACGATACTACTCTGGATTCTGACGGTTTTCTAAGATGTTCTAACCTTATAAATGCATCTGTTTCTTCCTGGACTGGAAGATTATCCTCATTGACATGGCTGTAAAAAATATGATAAAGAATCCACGTGAATGACATGAAAGTGGGTGCTTTTTCTGGTGTCAGTAGGGTTGTATTTCCTGGCATTTATCTTAAAATAATTTGGTGATAAATATGTTCGACTGAATAATTGTCAAGATGCAAGATTTAGTTTTGTAGAAATGTAATTCTAAATGAGTAGATTGTGTTTGTATAGTTTTATCGAACAGCCAGGTGTGTTGAGCTTTAGAAATCCAAAAATAGCTTCATGTTGCAATTACATCTTTTTATGCCAGGTATTTCTTGTATGCCACGGAGTCTGTGTTTAAATATATTAATTACATGTATAAGTGTTGATGAAGAAATTTTGTAATTCGTACAATGACACTTCTCTTTTATTATGTCTTGGGATGTCATGTTGGCATTTGGATGTTTCAGTTTAAAAAAATCTATAACAGAGAATAGGAGGTATGTGACTTAAATTGATTTATTGGTTTTAATGCTGAAGATAAGTGAAGAAAGTTAGCATGCTAGGTATTGTTTAAATCCTTGATTTGTAGCCAAGGAGAACAGAGATTTTCATTGTAGCTTTAAAGGTTTTCCGAAGTTAAGATTTCTAACCTATATAAAATTTCACTTAAACTAAATGTTTATAATCACTAGAAATTGAGACCTTGAAAGCACAAGAGAACCTCTTTTCATCCTGAGAAATATTAAGCTTTCCTAGAACAGAAACAACTCTGTAACTATTATTATTTTTTTTTTGTGGGTACTGGGAATCGAACTCAGAACCTTGAGCTTGCCAGGCAGGCACTGCGCTGTTGAACTATATCCCTGGCCCCTATGTTATTTTTTTTGAGAAATAGACTGTGCCAGTTTCTATAGGATGGTATGGATTGTATTTAACACTTTAAGTAGATGACACCTTTGTTTTTGGCCTTTATCTTTTTCTTACATTTTTTCGTTAATAGTCAACGATAATAGTTTGTATCATTTTTTTAAATGATCCAGAAGAAAATGTGCCTGCTTATTATTATATTTTTGCTATCCTTCAGACATTATAGATAAATACTGTAAACATGTAATAACTTGATAATATTAAGAAGCATATAGGGATATTTTAAACATGAAATCAGGAAAATATTTTTGAAATATAGTTTATAAATATAAGTAGACAAACAGGAAGATAGATAGTGAGCCAAGGTAGGAAATTAGGAAGCCACATGAAATCACTACTTAAAGGAAACCTATATATGTTTCTGAAGAGTCAGAATAAAACTTAAGAGCCCTATAAAAATTGTGTCCTTTAAAAGCTCAGAGCCTGTCTTATAGACAGAGACAAACTTGTCCTATGAGAAACCTTCTTGTTGTTATTTTCCCATTGGGTAAAAAGAACTCTTAATTGACCACATTAGAAATCCAAAAGTTCAGAAATACTCAAGAGAAATTACTTGTCTTAAGGTTTAATTGAGAATTTTATTCTTTATCTTACATTTCCCTGCCGGAGCCCTACAGCATATAATTAAAGGTTAATTAGTATTCAGTCTCACCATAATTGCTGAGAGTGCCAAAAGAGGTTACCCTGAGGAAGTATTAGTACTTTTTAAATGGGAAGGATGTTTCTCCTGTATTTCATGGGGCTAGAAATGCCCAACATTTGCTGAAAGACTTCATATGGAAGGATCTATAGTCACTACGGATGCCATGGAACATTTAAAGGGACACCATTTTTTGGACTAAACTGGAGTAAAATGTAGAAATACCAGTAGGAAACAGGCACGTAACAAAACTGAATGGGAGGGGCCTGCCTGAAGAGCACATTGACTAATGACTGGAACTCAGATACTCAGCCGTCAGCCTACCAAATGGTCATAAATGTTTGTCGCCACTGGCCCATCATTACTATCCAGAATCTGTCTACTTTTAGTGTTAACTCTGCTTTTCCTTTTAGTGTTCTATAGGCCAAAGAAAATACGCCCTAAGTCTGGATGTGGTCCATGTGGGCTTTGTGTTTTCATCTTTCTGTCTGGCTCAAGGCTTTGGAGCTGTGATGTCGACCATGGTAGCCAGTACTGTATGTAACTCTTCAAATTTAAATCAGTTAAATTACTAAATTAAATTAAAAAGTAACTTTCCCAATCGTAGAAACTTGAAGTACATAGTGGCTAACATATCATACAGCACAGTCATATCTGTACATCTGGAATGTTCTGTTAGATACTGTTTCTCCAGAACAACCCCTGGACCCAGAGCACTCCTATGCATACTCTCCCATTACTTTCTCTTCACAAAAAAGTGACCAAGATATTATCCTCATCAGCTCTATAGAACAAGAAAACTACTCTTAACAAAGAACAGTGTGAGGAATCTTGGATGCACAAGTTCTAAGAGCTAAATTTCACACAGTGGGTCTTTTCAGGCCTTTTAGCGTATGTCACATCCTGCACATTTTAATTACTTAGAGTCAAAGGAAGAAGAGGATAATAAAGCAGTACACTAATTGTGCTTACCGTTTGTTCAAGGAATGCATGTACAAAAGAGAAGTATGTTTAGTTGTGTATATATATATATATGTATATATAGTCATACACAAAGTACTGTACATTGTACTTTCTGTAGCACTATATTTGGCTATCTTTGTGCTATATAGATACTGTCAATTCTGCATCTGCCCAACATATATTCGATTTAGAGAATATATAGTACATCCATAGTATATAGCACATATAACCTCATTTGTATGTTATCTGTAATCTACTGTATATTCTATCACATAACAGGTGACATTTTTAAGCATTTTTTCATTATATGTAATTCATCCTTACCCCTCTTTCTTATTACCATGTAATATCTGATGTCATCATTATTTTACTTTTATGCCCCACAGCAAATACTGTTCTTCAACTCTTCTAATTCTTAAGGAAATATAATCCTTTCTGCTAGTTTTCTAAGTCCATTTCTCTGCAATCATCTTCAAGCTGAATGCCTTTCAGCATCCTGATCATCCTGACTTCTCCACCTGGTGAGCTCTGGTCCCCATATCCACAATCAGCCACTAAGAGCAATGAAATAGTCACATGGTTGGGATAATTGCAAAATATAAAACAAAGAATATCCTATAGAGCCAGAGGCAAGCAAAAGTAGACACCAGCTTGTACAGAGGATTTAAAATTCATCTGCACTATCATCTCTCCCAGAAAGCCTTCTTGATATGCTCAGTTTTAAATTCCATGCCACAACACTGTCATTGTCCATTGTACCTCAACCTTCCTACATTATAAAATAAAATGTGATTGCCCTGATTGGCTGTAACTTTGCTAAAGCTAGTCTGTGTACTCTTCATCCCTGCTTTACAAATGCCTAGCAGATAGTGCATGCTTAGTTGGTGAAATGGAATAAAGTTAAAGTTAACAAGAGGAAAACAAAGGAAATTAAGGATCAGATCACAATTCAATAGGCAAGAATGTCATGAAGGAGCACAGGTTCAGAAGTTGTTAAGTAATTTATTCTATAAGGTAATTTATTTTGGATTGAGTCCTCTCTATTAGTTCTATTTTAAAATAGATCACCTAGAGGTGTCAAAGGTCACTGACTGAAACTCTGGGTTTACTTATACCCTCCCCATAATATCCACTGTAAAGAGACATCATCTTTTCCATTAGTGTCATCAAAAGCCTTGGATCCTATCAGAAAAATGTAAAATGAAAATGCAGCTAATACTGGCAGCAGTCACTACTCAGCCAAAATATAAAGAAGTTAGATTTTGTACATTAAACGCTGTAGTATAACACAATATTTCATATATTTCGTGGTGTTATTTTTTCTCCTTTTTGTGTTTATTCAGTGTGATAAGGAGGAAGAATATGAACATACTGATACAACACAAATTAAATCAAGTGGGCCAGGTTCACATGTACTGTGTCCCGAGCCATGGAATGTTCCAACTGGCTGGGCCCAAGTTACTTGAGGAGTGGCATTTTCAAAGGAGATGGAGAGAGCTGATACAAAAAAAAAAAAAAAATTAAATGGATGCAGGGATGGTAAAAATAGCAAACAGCTTCTGTAACCCTTCTTGGAATAATTTTAAGAGAATCATTGATAGGCTTGAACTAGATTATCACCATGTAAACTGAAGAGTTGTTTTCATCTACGGTAGCTCTGATCCTTGTTCATAAATATATATTTATGTTTAATATATACATGTTTAATATTTATCAACGAGTGAGAGATGGGAATCTATGTCATAAAACAGATTTTAAAAATTCAGTTTTTCAAAAACATAGCATGATTTAACTGATTTTTATTTCCAGCAATTATTGCTGAAGTCTAGTTATTTTTGGATAAAGAATTGAATATGCAAATTCAGACATTCATTCTTTCAAGGGCTGCAATTATTCTCATCACTACAGTAAACATATTAACAAACATCGCTTCTGAACACAAATGCATTTGCTTATTAACTTGAAAGCCACATCTAAAACCACAAATTGCTTCTGTGATTAAATTCCTAATTTTCCTGTCAAACCCTGGGTAAAGTATTGCCTATTGATTTAACAAATGTTAAGTGTGGTCCTATGTCCCCAAGCCAACTGCAGCCCCCAAAACACTTTAGTGTTATTTAGTTATTTTTGCTTTATTTTACCTGGAGGCCTAAAATTTGAGTTTTGTTTTTCTCCAGAATGTGTTTATACTTCCATCTTCCTGATCATATTTTTTAGGATAAAGTAGATACCCTGAATGATAATAACTTTCTGCAGTCATCTGTGATGTGCGTTATACTTTGAGATTATTTTCAAAAATACCCAAAGTCATCTAATTTTTTTCTCAGTTTCGTTTGTTTCAATTTAAAGGGGTGAAGTTCCCCAGCTTTGTTACCAAGTTCAAGTAGAAGGCTCACTTTGAGCTTGGGACCTTAAATTATACTGACAGCAAGATAAATCTATGTTTATATTCAATGCTGTTATCACATACTCGTGTGACTTTATGTAAACTGTTGTCATATCCGGTATGGTAAATAAATAATGACTAGTAAGGTAAATGAAAGCAGTGATGCATTAACTCCCCACTTTGAGATTGTATATCGACAATATATATGACCACAGTTAGTGAGAACCATACAGAGATTGATTATAGCCAAGGTAGAGCGTAGAATTAGATTACTAATTAGCTTTCTATTTGGAAAACTTCTGTGAGTATCTACTGTGTACCAAGTATGATATGTGATGATAAAAATTCAGCAGTGATTGAAATAGCCATCATTCAATGCAGATTAAAAGGGTTGAAAGCACCTTCAAATTCTGTAAATATGAGATTTTTATAATGATTTAAATTTTTTTTTTTTTTTGTGGGTACCGGGGGTTGACCTCAGGACCTCGCACGCCAGCAGGCGCCCATGCCGCTGAGCGATATCACTGGCCCTTTTTTTTGTATGTGGGTTCCGGGAGTCGAACTCGGACCCTTGCACTTGCCAGGCAGGTGCTTACGCCACTGAGCCGTCTCACCGGCCCTGATTTAATTATTATATGAATTTCTGTTTCTGTTCATACATGTTCATTCTGTCTCTGTCTGCATCACTCCCTCAGCTTGTTCTTGTATTGGAAGGCAGTAATTCATATACCCTTAGCCATCTATGACTGTAGTTTCTTTCCTAGAAGTAACAATTACAGTTTTCATCATCTAGGACTAATACCAGTTCTGAAATATGTTATGTCAGAAACCTTACACCTTATCAGGAGATTCCAACCAACCTGCAGCCTATCTTTTTTCCCCGTTTTTTGAGAGAAGAGGAATTGTCTTGAGTAGAGTACAGTATAAAATATGTACTGTGGGCCGGTGAGATGGCTCAGTGGCATAAGCGCCTGCCTTGCAAGCGCGAGGGCCCGAGTTCAACTCCCGGATCCCACATATGGAAAAAAGGGGCCGGTGATATCGCTCAGCGGCACGGGCGCCTGTTGGCGCGCGAGGTCCTGAGGTCGACCCCCCGGTACCCACAAAAAAAAAAATAAATAAATAAAATAAAATATGTACTGTAGCTAATGTATATAGGTAATAATCTTATTTTGTAAAATATTCTTTATTAAAATATTTTTAAAAGATGGCCAAGAAAGGTGGGCTATAGGCTGGACACTGCTGCTTTTCATTAAAGATTCAAAAACCATTGGCTGGGCCGGTGAGATGGCTCAGCAGCGTAAGCGCCTGCCTGGCAAGCGCGAGGGCCCGAGTTCGACTCCCGGAACCCACATACGAAAAAAGGGCCGGTGATATTGCTCAGCGGCACGGGCGCCTGATGGCGCGCGAGGTCCTGAGGTCGACCTCCGGTACCCACAAAAAAAAAAAAAAAAAAAAAAAAAAAAAAACATTGGCTCACGGGCTTGCAGCTGTTTTAAAGAAATTGTATTTGTATTTCGTTTTTAGGTGGGAATCTACATTAAACTCTGTCATTCTACTGTATTAAGTTTGGCCCTATTTGCTCATTCACTTTACTTATCTTGCCAACACCCCTAGTGTATAGAGGATGCAACAGGCATAGAAGTGGACTGATCAAAGGTACACTTGCTCAGGGAGGCCCTCAACCCAGGACGTCTAAATCTGGCCTCCCAAGTATTCATCTCTCGGTATTGGATCAGACACAGATTGCTGTGGAACCTCCACAGGAAGCCAGTTCAAGGGGATGACGAGGACTCGTTCACTGAGATCCAGATTTGTGAAATATGAATAATAAACCATGTACACTTGTGTATTCTAAAAGCAAATCCTAATTCACATAGAATGAGCATTTGAACACTAAATCTTGACAGTGAACTTACAAGATCATTCAAAAGTGTTAGAACATAATGATTATGCGAAGGTACTTAATCTTGTGACATTTACCACCGAGTGAAAGCTACAAAGTTAGTCTGCTTCTACAGCGCAATGTAAATGTTATATGATTGAAATGGTGGTGTGCGTAGCCCCAAGAGCCAAGGTGCTGTCTTAGTTTGCTCCAGATCATTGCATTAAGCCTCCTGGAATGGAATTTGGGTATGCAAATATACATTTATCAAGTATAATTTCCACCCTTCTGAAAAATTATATTCTGATACTCAGCATTCCTGGTGTACTTTAAAATTCCTTGATAAAAGTAAGTTGTGTAAAGGATTATGTGCAAAACTAAAGGGCAATATCTGTTTCTAACAGCCTCCCATATTTATGACCCAAAAATGCCATACATGTCATACCTTAACTCTAAGTGTCATGTTTATGAAGTCCAATTATAAACAAAGCAAAGAAGAGTCTGATTTGCAGATTTATTGGGCACATACCTTGTCAAATAGGAGCTGTATCAGATGAAAATAAAAGACATATGAAGAAATCAGGCTCAAACATGAATATTTTGCATTAGAACACAGGTAGATTGTTTTGCTTCTCAGGATAAAATAATCTTTGGAAGCCCAGGCAGAGATAACTTACACATTTCAGAGTTCAAACAAAGCCCTTTTGAATTCACTTATTTTCAATGGGAAGAAAAATGTTTAATAAGATACTGAGAAATTTTATATCACCTGGGGATGAATTCCATTTAATGATGACTAGTGTTAGGAAGGAGAAACATAATTATATTGCTTGGTTAAAACAAAATTAACGTTCTTGAAGATAGCTCAAAATATCTTAGCTCTGAAGAGTTTGTTAAAACATATGTACCCTGCTTTTGGTTTTGCAAAAATATATTTAAAAGAGAAGGGCCGGTGAGATGGCTCAGAGGTGTGAGCGCCTGCCTGGCAAGCACGAGGGCCCGAGTTCGACTCCTGGAACCCACGTACGAAAAAGGGCCGGTGATACCGCTCAGCGGCACGGGTGCCTGCTGGCGCGCGAGATCCTGAGGTCGACCCCTGGTACCCCCCAAAAATAAAAAATTAAAAAAAAAAAAGAGTTTCTGCCTTTTGACATAGTGAAATAATCTAATGATTGTATCTGTATGATGAAAACCGAGCTAAAGAAAGTGAGAAGCATTTATGCATAATGGAACAAATCCTTTCCATTTTGGTTCTTTAGTCAAAACTTTTGGATGATAGCTTTTAGATCTTTAACATTTACAGAAATAGAGTATCTTTCCACATATTTTATGAGCTTTTAAATCTTTCAAGCTATTAAATAGATATGAAGTACTTTTTATATTTTTATTTATCTTTGCGATTTTCCATATAGCCACTCTGCTTTTATTATTCATTAGCTAAATATAAAAACACAGTTTTTAAATGAAACCATCAAGCATGCCTAAGCCCCAAATATTCTGACACCTCAGCTGAAAAATTATTTTTTTTCCTTAAACAAACTGTACTTCATATGTAAGTAATTCACAAGTACCCTTTGTCACAAGATTCTTCCATTCAAAGGTATGTGAAATTAGCAAAATCAGTCCTAATTTGAGTTTAGAGGAGTTTTTTTGGGCGTTTTCCTGATTTACTGTCAGATTTATTCTTTAAAAGTTAAGCCTGGCATGTGTCTCATCTCATCTTTGGCTAACTTCTCAGGGCAGCCACAATAGCAGACAAACCATATGTGGGAGACACAATCTGTTCCACATTAGCAGACATGACCAAAAGCATTGAATGGAGCAGGTGACACAAGACCAACATGTGCTTGTTGGGAATCTAATAAAATCACAGAAAAAGGGTGAAGGAGTATGTGTCCACAGCGGGAGCCACCTCCCACTTCAACGGTGGCGTCCACCCATTTGGGGAATGCCTGTGCAGGACAATCCTGAGCTGAGGGCGGCACACGTTGTCTTATTAGATCTGTAGAACAACCCTCCAGGAAAGATGGAATTCTTTTCACTTTATATGTTGAAAAATTTTCAGAGGAGTTAAGTATTATTTGCCCATTGTCATACAGCTGGTCATGGGTGAGTGGAATGAATGACCAATGAGCACTTGGGTCTGAATCCCATATCTGTTCATTATGCTGTTATGTGAAAGTCTCAGCCAGGGACTGGGGACCAGATAAAGGGTTAGGGGCAGGAGCAGTAACTAGGAAATTAGGAAAAAATTTAAACAAAGAGAAGCTCCATAAAATCAGGGAGCTATTAACATAGCTTTAGGACCTAGAAAATCCCTGACATACAGACACTCAATAAATCTTTTTTCAGTGACCGAGGGCAAAGAAGGAAAGACGACCTTGCCAGTCAAAGTTGTTGAATAGGAAATTGGCTAAATGGGGAGATGAAGAAGTTTCTTCTCAAACGTGAATGTGTGTGTGAAATTTTCCGAGCTCTCATGAAGGTACAGGTTCTGAGTCAGCAGATCAGAACTGTGCATTTCCATAACATGCTCCGATGGCACAGCTGCTGCTACTCATCTGCAGGCTGTGCTGTGTTAGGAGTAAAGAGGGTTCAAACAGAATTGGATGGACGGTTTTCTTTACTTCCTTTTCTGGGTTTCTGTAGTTCTAGGACTCATGAGGGCTTGTCATTCAGCTTTGAAACTCTCAGGGCGGAGAATAAGTCCAGACAGAATAAAGAAAGCCAAATGCTGGTGAAGAATCATAGAGTAACTCTACAAGCAAACCAAACCAAAACTGACAGCAGAAATTGGCCACCAATCAAAAAGAGGGTTCGGCTTTTTCTTTTCTAATTTTGTTCTTTTAAGATTGTAAGAGAAGAATTGGGGCCTCAAGTTTTTTCTCTTACTTTCTATTTGCTTTATCATTAGAAATGTGGCTACAGGCCTTGGGAACTCGTATGTGAAATTATAAGAAAGATTAAGAAAGCTTTGGTTGTAAAAATGAGCAAATGATAAAATAGTACTTGGAATAATAGATTTAACTTACAGGCTTACTTATTTTCTATCCTTGCCAGGCACTTAAATTTCATTATGTCTTATTATATATAGAGAAAATGATATCAAAATATAATAAAGTATAATGATGAATGTTCATATAACCACCACTTAGTTTGGAAAGTAAAACTGAAAAGCTAAATTTCCCAGTGAATTCCCCCTAAACATGGCCTCCCCGCTCTTCATGATAGCTTATTATGGATATTTGCTACTTTCATATATTAAAAGTACATTTAGTTCACTCTTAGTATTACTTTATATGTTTTTAAACTTCATATAAATGGTGTCAAACTACGTTTCTACATTTGCTTTTTTATGTACTGTTGCTTGCCAGCTCATCCATTTTCACAGTCTTGTACACTGGCTCCACTTCTGTTTGAGATGATGTTCACCATCTGGCTCCACATAGACGTTCACGGTGGATGTGTACAGATTCAATATTTTGTATATTAGTACATTTTTACGTGTCTCATAATTGAAGAACTATGATCTAGATTGGGGACAGTTAATAGATTGGGGTAATTAATAGATTGGGGACAGTTTATGACTCTTGCAAATGGTTTATTGAAATTTTCATCTAAAAATGGACATTATTTTAACCACTCTCCCAATATTTAAATGAAGAGCAATGGAGACGATTATCATACTATGCTACCACGTATAGAACTGATGGCAGTGTTATTTTGTCGTTACACTTGAGTTGTCTAGAAAGTGGATTCCTTAATTTATATAAGGGATGTGAACTTGAAATTGTGGGATATGAATGAGTTTTCAAAGGCGAAATCTACTTTGGTGTGTCTAGTGTACTTACTGTTCCAAACTCTTACTTTTCTAGTTAACACTTAATTAAAAACAAGCTTCTTTCCTCTTTCGGGCTCCCCATTGATAAGTATGTCTCTGGGGTTCACAGCTTCATTTTTTCAGACCTCCTGCATGGTGTTTAAGGTCTTTTACCACAGTGTACCATTTTGTAAATAGGACTGTGATTGCATTGAAAAGTGGAGAATGCCTTGGAGACAGGTATTTACCCAGACAAATTGAAAAAAAAAGTTGAACACTTACTCAATTAATTTATTAAATGTGCTCAGTCAGTCTGGTAAATCAAAGGAATGTGCTTTTTCCTCCTTTATTGTCAATATGAGATTGGTCTGAAGTATCTGAGACAATTTCCTCAAGTTTTACTTTATCTTTGCCTATAAAGACCTAGCCTAATTTTTCACTTGTATGAACAAACTAAATTATTCTCACCTCCTCAGGAAACTTTAAAAAATCTTTTTCAGATCTTACTTTGTTATTATTTCTGCTGTACTTTAACATTTAGTTTGTGATAAATACATGGTCACATTGGCTCACTCAAATAGTGCGTATATCGCTTTTCATTTATGGGGGAACAATGTGTAAAGTGCATTTTACAATGTAGAATCTTCTTTTAAATTTAAAAATGCTAGTTGGGTATGGTGGCACATTCCTATGATCTCAGCACTTTGGGAGGCTGAGGTAGGAAGATCTCAAGTTTGAGCCCAGCTTGGGAAGCATAGCAATTTAGTGAGACCCTATCTCAAAAAAAAATGTGTTTGGGATGTAGCTCAGCACAGTGGACCTGTGTTCAACCCCTAGTACCTGGAACAAAGTCTAAGAGAAGGAAAAAACCCTTGACATTTCTTTTTACAGGTGGCAGCTGAATGGAAGTAATATTGATATGAGTATGGAACATCGTTACAAGTTGAATGGTGGAAATCTTGTGGTTTTTAACCCTAATAGAAATTGGGATACTGGAAGTTACCAGTGTTTTGCAACAAATTCACTTGGAACAGTTGTCAGCAGAGAAGCTAAACTCCAGTTTGCCTGTAAGTTTATGTTTATACAGCTATTAAAAATATTTAAAATTACATAACCTAATTTATGTGACTGTTTTGGATTTTAGAAACCATAGAGATTATATTCAGAAAATAAGTTGAGGAAACAACTCAATCTGATTTTCTGAATTGCTATACATTGTAAAACTTAGATCTTAATGTAAGTGTATGTGTGTGCGCACACGCGTGTGTTCTATATTACTGTTTTGTAAGGATTCTGCTTAGGGAATGAAAGAGAGTATAGAGATATTTTTATTGAGCTGCTACTCTGTTTGGTACTGTGCTAGAACAGAAACAAATATGAGAGTTCTCTGGTATAGTCCTTGTTCTTTAAGAGCATTTAAATTAGAATTATATCTATCAAGAAAAAAGACAGTGAGCGGAGGAAGAAAGTAACGTTTAGGGTGATGTACTGTTGCTGCCTTTGGGGTGTTATCATAAATGACGTCAGCACAACCTCTACTGCTTGAGGTACCATGTTAATCAGACCTGGGGCAACACATGGCCCAAACTGAGAAAAATTTCTCCAGAGAATTTGGCATTTTGACCAGAAACCTAATTTAGCTTTTTCTTTGCATATTTTCTACTTTCTGTTTTCTCTATTTTCCTTTATTTTAGTTGTATACTTTATCTATAAGGTACACTATGATGAGCTTGGTACACCGATCTCTACACCATAATAATTCTGAAATTGGTTGTACATGTTCTTATAATGGGGCACTATTCTCCTGAGGCATTATTAAATTAATGATATGTCATGTATTCATGGCTTCTTCTTTTGCTTTTCATATTTATAAAGACAGTAGTTAATTTTATTCCTGCCCTTACATTCTGCATGTTCTGCTTTTTCATACTTTCTTCTTCCTTTGTTTTCTTTTCCCTCTATATGCACAGTAGTTTTTAAAAATAATTTGTATATATTCATGGGTATTTTGAAAGCTATAGGATATATTATATAATTTTAACCCTTAAATTTGCTAAAATATTTTGTGTCTATTTTTCTTCATAGCCAGAATTTAAGTTTAGATTTTTTTCGGAGTACTTCCTTTGTAAACAGAATTTAGTTTCTTTTTCTTTAATGCGTAATTTTCAGCATTGGTGCATTTCTGTGATTAGTGATTTAAATCATGTAATTTTAATATACATATTATATATACATATTTTATGTACTATACTATGTATAGATATGTGTTTGTATGTACTAAATATATATTTATAAAATATTCTAGTTATAAATAAAGAACATAGTTTTTAACTAGAATTTTATCAAAATCTATTATGTATCCATGTTTTACCTGGCTTCAGTGCCAACTACTAGACGTCTTCCTACTTTCACATTCCTATTTTTTAAATTTTTCAGTCATTGTTCACACATTTGTAAAATTTAATGTTATGTTTAAAATTTCAAACACATTTTATGCTTTCGCATTTTGAAGACTGTTTCTCTGTGGCCTTAAATATGAAGATAGCTTTTGATTGGTAAGGAATGTTGAACCCCAAGACCATCTGATAATTAGTGTGAGCTCAGTTGCCTTCTGGAATTAGTGCTGCTAAAGGGAAGAAGGTGACCAGAATAAATTCAGTTTCTTGAGCGGTCATCTCCACTTGCTATATATTTGGATTATAAATGGTAGAATTACTTTTTTCTTTATCCTTATAGGTTAAAACATCTGTTTCCAGTATACAGCTAAATTTTTTTTTTTCATGTGGGTACCGGGAGTTGACCTCAGGACCTCGTGCTTGTGCCACTGAGCGATATCACCGGCCCTTCTTTTCCTTTATGTGGGCTCCGGGAGTCGAACTCAGGACTTCGCGCTTGCGGGGCAGGCGCTTATGCGGTGAGCTGTCTCACCGGCCCATACAGCTAAATTTATGTCTACTTTAAAATCTTTTGCTTAGAACTTGAAAAATTCTCTTGTAATACTTACGTGTTATGGGTAAAATTATTATACTTCAGGCATGTTTTTTCTTCTATATCTTTTAGTTTCATGTTCATTTATATGTTTAAAATGCACCAATCAGATACATATTAAATATTTTTTATCCTACTTTTGAAATTCTTTTCATCTCACAGTGTTCTTTGCTATGAATTTCCGTTCCTGAGTCACAGAAGCCACATCTTTCTGTATTCTTTTGGAGGTGAAGAATGTTTTTTTTGAAATGTTCTTCTACTACTTCCACTTAGTGCTTCCACTTTTATGTTTAAGAGCTTTCAGTAGGCTCTAACATAGATCATGCCCACACCCCTTCTTTGTCAACTGGTGTTTGAGTGGACTGTTCCCTGCAGAGGGGAGAGTGTCTTCCCTGAACACAGGAGAAGTACAGTTCCCATATCATTGCTGTTTCTGGGAGACTTTCATGAAATACCATACCGAATGTTTAAATTTTAAAGATGTATAATAGTAAAGGACACATTACCATCAATCCCCGTCAAAATACTCATCCTCTCTTTGAACACACTTACTCATCATTCTTACCACTTTCTGAAGCAGTTCTGGAAGTCCACTTTTGTAAGTGTCTTTGGTTGCATTGTTGTGGCTGCCTCAATGCCCTCAATCCAGAAACATTTACCTTTCATATTCTTTTTGACTTTGGGGAAGACCTAGAAGTCACATGCTATGGGATCTACCAAATAAGGTGGATGAGGACACAGTAATATCTTTACAAACCTGCCTTTCCTTTCAATGGCATTCAGCATCAGGATTTACCAAATTTTTGATCACATCTTGCAAAAACATGAGAAGGGATTTCCAGAACTGCTTCAGAAAGTAACGAGAGGGCCGGTGAGATGGCTCAGTGGCTTAAGCACCTGCCCGGCAAGCGCGAGGGCCCGAGTTCGACTCCCGGAACCCACATACGAAAAAGGGGCCGGTGATATCGCTCAGCGGCACGGGCGCGCAGGCGCCCGAGGTCCTGAGGTCGACCCCCCGGTACCCACAAAAAAAAAAAAAAAAAAAAAAAAAAGAAAGTAACGAGAATGATGGGATAAGTGTGTTCGAAGGGAGGTGAGCATTTTGAGGGGGATTGATAGCAATGTGTCTTTTACTCTAATAAATTTATAAATGTTCACTCCTTTTGATTACCTTTTGTACACTACTCTTTAATGTAATGATATTGTTCCACTAAAGTTTCTTTATAGCCTATAATATGTGAAGGAGTACAGTTAAGTTAGCTGTTTTCCCTCTGTGAGCTCCTACTAGTTTACATGGAAAATACCTTCAAACTTGTATTGTATTTCCACTCTGTCCCTTGTTACTGGCCAGTTCTTTATAGACAGAGTAAGATGAAATTATTAAATCATGGATGAAATTTTACCCTACTTCCAAGCTGATCAGATACCCATTTACTGTTTCATGGATGAAGGAAGAAGACGTGAGTGTCCTTGCCCAGTGACTAAGGACTTTACTGCTCTCAAAATGGCAAGCAATATGAATTTCAACATGGCTGATTCAGTTCCCCTTGCCTCCAAGTCCCACAGGGACATACAGCACAGCTGGGGTGGATGCTGTACGCATAGCTGAGGGACACTGAGCCAAGATGCAACTCTTTAGAACAAGTAGTAAGCACACCTGCTTTTCTCCTAAGGATACATTTTCTTATTCCTCCGGGTTACCGTCTACAAACACACCCCTTGAGATATGGGCTTGGTAAGAGCCCTTGGGCCTTTCATTCTTGGCTTATCCAGCAAGAATTTTCAAGCGCATAGCACATAGTGTGTTTTCCTCCACAAAAGTTGTTTATTGTCTTTGCTTGGTACTGCCCTTGACTTTCAGAGTAGGGGTATGCCATAGAAGGATGCATGTGGCAGGCTGCAAAATGTCTTACTGTTTTGATTGGGAATTCTGTGTTTCGTAAGGCAAGCCTGAGATGTATTTTGCCTGTTTTTACCTATCTTACAAGTTTTATTTACTCTTATGCTTGATATTAAATTATTAGCAGTCTTGGTGTAGAGTTAGATTCTTTTTCTATGTATTTTTGTATTTTTGTTACCCTAAGTTATTTATTTGGATGTTTCAAGAAGCAGTATTGAGTATTCTTAAACTAGTAGTCCATTAATGTGGAAAAATACAAAATTTTGTTGAATATGATTACAATACAGATTTCAGGTAAAAACACCAAAGAAGGTAGCAAAGGAAGTAGAAGATACCATAGCAGAGCATTGCTTTAATTTGCTAATCTGGAAAAAAATATTATCTGAAAGAAGGAGTAAAGTTAGTAGGAGGCTTATGATTTCAGTTTAGAGAAATCTTGGGTGGCTTTGCTGGAAGCAAAGGGATGGGAAAGTGCTGTCAATGAAAAATGTTCTAATTTTTCAATATAGCTATGTCTCCTCTTCAGACTATGTTGTGTGTTTTTATACTTCTTAAGATTTTTTTTTGTTCCTAGAATTCATGAAGAAAGCATTTCTATGTACTTCATCAACAAATCAGTACATGAAAATATGGTTAATGCACTACTTTTAATGCTAGTGAAATGCAAAGAAATTTTATCTTAATTTTCACTTTGCTTGAAAATGGTGTTGCTAATAAAATGACAGTGAAAAGGATATTTTGTAGTTTAAGAAGCTCACCTTTTGTAGACATTCTCAGTCCATTTTAATAAAGTGGGACACTCAAAACCTATGAAGGGCGGAAAGATGTAAAACGCACCATGAGTTGTAAACATTTTCTCAATTGTTTGCTGTTATATGTGTGTAACTTTTGGTGCTTTATTTGGAGATTTTTTTTTAATCACTTTCTTAATCACACTCTAACAAGGCTTACAGAGTTGCCTTCAAAAGTCCCAATATTCATGCTTTAATAACTAGTTTTGTTTTATTTCTGAATTTCTTATAATTCTTAATTGAAATGTTTAAACCAGTTTCTAAATCATGAATTGTATTGGAGTCATAAATGGTGTGGAGAAAACACAAGGAATGTCCAATTATTATTTCAAGATTTAAAAAATCCAAGCGTAATAAATCCTCCTGGTAACTTACCCTGGTGACATTCCCTCTCTTCCTTACCTCTTCTCAACTGATATTCACTCTTCTGAATTAATTGTGTTAT
Source organism: Erethizon dorsatum (assembly GCA_028451465.1). Taxonomy (NCBI): domain Eukaryota; kingdom Metazoa; phylum Chordata; class Mammalia; order Rodentia; family Erethizontidae; genus Erethizon; species Erethizon dorsatum. The sequence goes on along the minus strand of CM051825.1, from coordinate 52,651,025 downwards.
GTTTCTATACATTTTAAAATATTTTGACTACATATGCTTGCTCTAAGTAACATGCAAAATTGATTTACCTTTTTTAATTTCTTAAATTTCTATACAGTAACATTTGATAATACACATACATCACAACAGTGTTTTTCTTTAACATTATGCTTGGAAATATCTGTTAATAAACATCCTTGCCAACACTTGTTATTGTCTTGTTTTTAAATTTGGGTTTTACTGTAGTGTTTAGTTGCATTTCTAAGATTATGGTGAAATGGAGCTCCATTTTATGTATTTGTTGACCACTGTACTTTGTTATCTATATTGCAGTCTTTTTAAAATGACTTAATGGGAGTTCTTTGTGTGTCCTAGAGTAACCCTTTGTCATTTATGACAAATATCTTTTTCTTGTGGTTGGCTTTTTTGATTCTGGAAATGAATAGATATTTTAAATTTTCATTTTAGTTAAAATATCAGTCTTTATAGTTTTTCTTCCCTTCTGGATTGTTTAAAAAATTTTCTAAGGGTGAAATGAAAATATCGCTCTTCAAATAGATGTTTTAATGTTCTGATTTTTATATTTAAGTCTTTTTTTTTTTTTTTTGTGGGTACCGGGGGGTCGACCTCAGGACCTCGCGCGCCAGCAGGCGCCCGTGCCGCTGAGCGATATCACCGGCCCCTTTTTTGTATGTGGGATCCGGGAGTCGAACTTGGGCCCTCGCGCTTGCCGGGCAGGCGCTTAAGCCGCTGAGCCATCTCACCGGCCCTATATTTAAGTCTTTAACCACCTAGAATTGACTTTGTGTATCATGTGAGATCAGGGTACCCTTCCTTTTCATTCCAATATAGTAAACCAGTGGTAGTAGCTGAGGAGTACATTCATTACCAACTGAAACGCAATGTGTGCTCATTGTCTCGGGCTTCTTTGGGTTTTTTCTGTTTGGAAAATGATATTATCTGCAAATAATAAGAATTTTTGGTTACTTGTCAACCCTTGCTCCTTTTATGTACCTCACTTATATTACTGCACTTTCTTTGGCCTAAATGTGATGTTAAGTACATATTTTGAGGATAGAGATGCCTGTGTTGCTTTTGACTTACAGAGAATGAAACCATTAATACTTCATCATTTGATGCAGTGCTTACCCTAAGTTTTATAGTTACTTTTTATCACATATTTATCAGCTGCTTTTGTTTTGACTGTGAATCTTTTCTTCTTTCAAATGTTTTCCTACTTTTACTGAAATGTTTGTCTCTTTTCTCCTTTAATTTAATAATATAGTGAACATTTTTTAGTATTAAGTGAATTTCTATACTTGGATTACTTTCAAATTGGTTTTTATGCAGTTTTTAACTCTATAGTTATTTGATATTACTTTGCACAGCATTTTTGCATATATATTCATGTAAGAGTTTTTCTGATTTACCTTCTTGTACTTTGTTTTTCTGGTTTTGGTGTCAAAGTTACAATCACCTCTAAAATGATTTAGAGTATTCCTTATTTTCATATTCCTTAGAAAACATTGAGAAATAGTGGAAGTACCCCGTTCTTAAACAAGATATAAAATTTAACCATAAAAAAACACGTGAGCCTAGAATTTCCTCTGAGGAAACCTTTTCATTATTAACTAAATGTAATTAGTATTCATAGGACTAATAATAATGTTCACACATTTGTGAGAGGTTCTTTTTTTTTTTAGTAATTTTAACCATTCATGTTTTCTAATATATTGACACAAATTATCTTAGAACATGTAATTTTATTACTTTTCTCACTTTGAGTTTAGATGTACATTCCCTATTTCATTATAAATATTATTTTGGTACATTTTAAAAATCAGATTTGTTAGAAATTGACCAGTTTTGAGTCTTTATACTTCATTCGTTTTTTTCTTGCCTTACTATTTTTTCCATGTTCTTAGGTTATTTGCTTATTTTTCTATTCACTTTATATGTATAGTTACTCATTATTTTTCAACCTCTTTTCTTTTCTACTAAAAATACATATGGCTTTAAATTTTGATGAAAGCACAGTTTTATCTATGCACAAATAGTTTGATGCATAGCAAATTTCTTCTGTACAAATTATAATTTCATTATGATTTCTGTTTGATCTTTGAGTTATCAGACATATACTTTTAAATTTCTAAACATACAGAGCTGTACTGATCTTGTTACTAGTTTCTAACCTACCAGCCCATTGACTAGAGAATGGACTCTTTTTTTTCTTTTTGTGGGTACCGGGGGTCGACCTCAGGACGTCGTGTGCCAGCAGGCGCCCGTGCCGCTGAGTGATATCACCGGCCCTTTTTTTGTATGTGGGTTCCAGGAGTCGAACTCGGGCCCTTGCTCATATATGCAGGCACATATGCTGCTGAGCCATCTCACCGGCCCGAGAATGGACTCTTAAGAGCTTAACGCTTGGAAACTTTTGGTATTTGTTCTGTGGTGTAATATATAAGTAGATTTTATAAGTGATTCTTTTATGCTTCATATTCATGGAGGTTCTCCAAGCTATGTACAGTGTTCTTTGGGTTATACTTATTAATTTTATTGCTCTAATCATCTACACTTGTGTAATGTTTTAATCTTTCAATTTTTATCACAATGATAGCAAAATTTTTTTAGTTTATCCTGATATTTCTGTCCATTTATTCTTTGTATTTAGTAAATTGATGATATATAAAAATTTAGAATGGGTATATTTTTATCAGGATGTAGTGACAGAGCACTGTAATAATTTATTTTGCTTTCTAGTTAATATCGTTATACTTAAATTTGCTATATTATCATGTTCTGACTTTTTTTCTTCCTTTATTAGATTTCTTCCTTTATTATTCTTTTCCCCTCAGAAACACTGGAGATTACACTCCCTATATTTTTTCTTACAGTAATTGCCCTAGAAATTTTAGTATGCATTCTTAGCAAAGTTGAAAGTTTATCAATATCTCCAGCAGTGAGGACTCTACAAGATATTAAACTATACTGCCCAATTCTGGGCTCATATTTTATTATTATCCAATTTTTTGTTGTTGTTTTTTTGAGGGGAGGGTTGTTGAGACAGGGTCTCATTATGCAGTTCAGGCTGGACTTGAACTTGTGGCAATCCTCCTACCTCAGCCTCCCAAGTGCTGGGATTACAGGCATGCATAACCACGGCTGTTTTATGTTTTTGTTTTTGTTTTTTAATTTTTAATCCTATGATTAGATATTATTGCGTTCCTTTTATTTTCTAGTTTTTTTAATATCAGAAGTAATAGCATGTGCAAATTCATATACAGTTTATTATTCTTAAGGAAAACATCAGGGTTTTTTCTTTATCCTTTATCTCCTTTTCTAGAGTAAGCTACTTTTTTTTTCTTTTTTTCATACTAGGGATAGAATCCAAGCTTCTCACTGGACTACATCTCCAGCCCTTATTTTACATATGAAAATAGGGTCTCACAAAATCTGTAAGTTGTCCAGGCTGGGCTCAAACTTGTGATTCTATTGCCTCAACCTCTCCAAGAGCTAAAATTATAGGCATGCACTACCATACGTGGTGTAGAGTAAACTACTTTTAACTTTTTAATCTCTCTCTTTTGATATTTTTCTTAGTTTTTCTGAATAACTTGTTTATATTGCGACTTTATAGTTTTTAAAAATATATTATTATTGTAAATGCTACATTGACCATTAACTCTGGGAACTGATACTTTTAACACTTTCCAGCCACCTCAGCAATGTGAGTATGCATTGTTACGAAGTTTATGAAATACAGCATATTTTAGTTATAACTGTTCAAAGCCCAAATTAGAAACAGTCAAGTACACGCTGTATTTTCCTGACTGTGGTAGTTTTTTAGCTCAGCCCCATTCTAACCTCCACTGAAGGTAAAAACTTTAACTTTGCCTGTGTAGGACACTGGGCACTAGGAAGATGGCGGGAGCCAGTTGCTGGTGGATTCACGCTTGAATGTCAGCATCATGTTAGCCCGTGTTATTGCAGGATTTTAGTGGGCCTTAATTTTGTTAGGTCAATAGTCAGTGTTGACATTATTATGACTTTGTAAATAGTATTCATAGATGAATTTGGTGGCAAACTATTTTTCTAATTATCTTTACTTTCATGCCTAATTTTTCTGTTTTCCAAAAGCTAGTAATCTAATTATATGTTTTTACTTCTTGCTTTTCTATATGGTCTTTTACCAAAGTCAGGCAAAATTTTGGCCAATTTCCTGGATATCCTCTTAGAGAGTGAGATATATAAGATATTCTATCAGTTTTATCTTCAAGGGATAATATGTTCTAAAGCTCTTCCGAGTGCTCCAGTCTGGCCTGGTCTTTCAGCATATCAGAGAATATATCTTTTGGGGATCTCTCTTCATCATCACTGGGAAGACTCCCTCTAACATTTGCTGTGTATACCAATTTTCCATATTTTTCTGTTTTCTGGCATTTATTGTTGTGAATACCATGTCTTTAATTATCCTAAGAAAGGATGATTGATATGTACAATTGCCCTAGACCAACTATCCTAAAATTATTATGCTGACAAAATTGATTGAGAGACTTGCCCTTAGAGACTTGGTCTAAGTATATATACTACGTTACAAATCTTTTCCTTCAGAAGTTTGAAGGTATTTTTTGCTTGCTCACTAGCTTCCAGCATTGTTGAAAAGTCTGGTGCCATTTGATTTGTGATATTTTATATAGGGTGACCTCTTTTTTCCTAGGAAAATGCATAGAATCCTACTGTCCTTTGGATTCTGAATTTCACAATGACTTGATTCATTATGGGTCAAATTTTATCTAGTGTCCTGGTTACTATATTTGTTCAGTAGCTTCAAAATATGAGTCCTTGCATTATGACGGGTTTTATGATTTCCCCTCTCTAGTTTTCTCTGTTTTTCTATTTTACAGATATCATTACTTTCATTTTGAACCACTTGGATTAGATCGTTCTTCTGAAACTTCCCCTACCTTTCTAGCCTGTCCAGGTTTCCTTGTTTTTGACTTTTACAGCTACCTCTTAGTAGACTACTTCACCCTTTTCTTTGAACACTTCTACTGAGATTTTAATACTTAATATGACTTTTTTTAATATTTAAGAGATGTTTTAATATTAGAAATTCCCATTTTATAACTTATTCTAGGTTAGTAGTTATATCTTTCCATATCTGTATGAAAACATAAATGATGGTGCTTTTCATTTACATTTTATTTTTATTAAAACTTTTTCCCCAAATTGCTTCATTTGTCTAATTTGGCTTGTTTTTGCCACAAAAGAGAAGCTTTATTTTGAAGGTACCACAGGCACAGACTTAAGAACAGAGACTTAAAAACCAAATGAAAGCCTTTCTGTACCCAAGCTTGTCATCGTGGTTCACTCTTGTGTAGCTCGTTTTGTCAGGCCTCATCAAAGGTTTAGCTCTTTATTTTTGGGAGATCAGATTCTTCAGAAGGGAAAAGAATCTAGTTTTCTTCCTTGAGGGCAGAAGACTCTGCTAGCTTTCTAGAAGCTAAGCGGAAGATAAGGCTGTGAGTGATTGCAGCATCCAGTATGCATAAATGTATTTAACCTGCCTGTTACTGCACAAGACCTTAATCCAAATGTCCTCTTTTTACCTTTTTCTCTTCTCAGACACATGTAGCGCTCTTCTCATCCTGTGTGGGTGGGACAGGGAGTCTGGAGGCCTAACTCTCACTTAAATTCTTCAAAATATATCGCTTACTGCAAGCAAAGCCCAAAATATGTCGCTTACTGCAAGCAAGGCAAGCAAGGCCTAGTCTGGGGACTATTTCAGGAGGAAGAGCGATTCCATGAGTGTGCTTCCCTGGAATCTTCGTCATTTCACGTAATCGATGTTTAGATTTACCCTTTATGTTTACTATTTCCTTCACTATTTCCTCCTGTATCTGGAATAATGTTCCTCCTTTTTGATCTTTATATTTTAGAAAGGATTTTAGTGAATTTCACTTGGTAGTCAAGACTGTTTTGTTTTTTATGTCTTTTCTTCCTTTGGTTTGAAAGTGCTTACTTTGCCATGATTTATTAATAAATCATTTTGTACTATAGTGTTAAAGGCACAGATACCAGAGCCAGACTTTCCGGATTTAAATCCCACCTCTTCCACTTACCATCCCTATGACTTTGGGCAGATTCGGAATCGCTTTGTGCTTTAGGATCTTCATCTGTGTAGCGAGGATACCAGAGTTTATTTCATCAATGTGAGAGTGACGTGAGCTAGTACATGTCAAGCACCTGAAATAGTGCCTAGCCACTAGCACATGCTGTACAGAGAGAAGTCATTAACATTTTAAATGATTCTAGGATGTGATTCCTAGGATTCATGCCTCATGGAAACTGAAAAATTTTCAGCAGTTATCTCTTCTACTTTTGCCTATCCCCATGTCTACTCCTTGCTTGTTCTGGTTCATCCTTTGAATATATTTTGAAGTTTCTTATTTTCTCTTCCATCTCTTTTACCCTCTGTTTCATATTTTCTGTTCTATAACTCTGCAGAGTTATCTACTTAGTTCTAGCTTACATCATTAATTCTCCCCTGATCTCTGCCCAATTGCATATTAAACTGTTCTTAGAGTTTTTAATATATTTTTCATGTCTAGTCATTCTATCTAGTAGTACTTTTTTATATTATCCCATTCTCAGTTCAGATCATCCTATTTTTTTCTTGATGACTTGACCTTCCTCTCCTTTCTTCCTTTGTTATTTTGTCTGACTCTGAATTATTGGGTATTCTTCCGTAGTGTCGTTTTCTTAGCTCAGGGATATTGTGATTAGTTGATCTACCATTCATATTAACCTGTGATTTGTTTATCTGATGTCAGTTGTGGTGAGTATTTTTGCCTTTGGTAATTTTGTATGTGAATTTCTGCCAACCTGTGCAGACATGTGATTCTTGTTAACTGAGGTTTAAGGAGTATCCATACCTAGCAGCTCTTACTGCCGTTGCCAGGAAACTCAGGGATATATTACTAACTCGGGAACCATTGTACATTAGTATGTTGGCTTGACATAGCCAACCATATATGGTCAATTTTAATTCTTCCTGGTAGATATGTTCTATAAAGTAACTGTTAGCATTGAAGTAGCAAATATTGAACCATTGCTCCCAGGGGAAATATAGGATTACGTTCCTGTGAACCACATTTTCATCAACCCTACAATATGTAACCTTGTTTTATGTTACCTTGTTTTATGTAAACTTTATGTTCCATAAAGGTACTTTATATATAGTTGACTCATTAGCATTGAGCTCATGGCCAACTAAAATGTAACTCATGCCTGAATGAAGCTTATCTAACACCTGTGTTTTCTCCATGGGGCGCTCACATTTCTTTCTGCACACAGAACACGAGATAGCGCTTCAGCACTGTACTCTGGGGCTGTTTTAAACAGTGAAAAATCAACAGCAAGAAGCTCAAGTCTGTGAAAAGAAAACAAACACAACACTAAATGTATGAAGAAAAGAATAGCTGTTTACAGTATGAACGCTGGAACTAGAAGGCAGAGCATCACCCTGTGTAGCTGTATCTGCAAATGCTTGCATCAGGACACAAAATTCTTACCACTCTGCTTGCATCTGTGAGTGGCCCTGACATACTGATTTTGGAGTCACATATTTTAATTAGTGAAATTTCAGGTCTGAAGTCCATGGATAAGGAAGGCTGACTTAGCCATGTAAATAATCATGAAATCCCAAACCACGAGATAGCCCTAACTGATTGAAATTTTGGTTAAAATACAGGAGTCCTCCTTCATCAACTGTCCATGGTGTCAGTTCCCCATGGTGAGCCATTGTCCAAAACTATTAGATGGAAAATTCCAGAGAAAAACCAGTCCATAAATTTTAAATCCCACACCTCCTGACTAGTTTGATGTAATCTCCAGTTGTCCAGTCCAGCCTGCCCTGGACATGAATCATCCCTTTGTCCAGCATGTCCATGCAGGACACACTACCTGCCTGTTAGCCACTTGGTAGCTGCCTCAGTTATCAAACTGACATTGCTGCATCACACTGCTTATGTCAGAGTAACCCGTACTCTACTTAATCAAAGCCCGAAAATGCAAGAGTGGTGGTGCCGCCAATTCATATATACTAAAGAGAAGCTGTAAAGTGCTTTTTTAAAAATGAGAACGTGAAAACTTATCATAAATATATACGTACAAAACATGACATAGTATGCATAGAGTTTAGTACTCTCCACAGTTTCAGGCATCCATTGTTCTCTCCATTTCTGCCACTCCGTTTACCCACATCACAGCCTCACTCCAAAGAAAATAATGAACAGATATTTCCTACTTCCCTGCCTGGGTCCATGGCCTGGTTTAACCAGGAGTTCAGCCTTTTAAGGGCTCAGGATATCTTAGTTACTTTCCTCATTGTTGGGACATAATACCCAACACCTGCATATTAAAGGAGGAATGTTATTTTGGCTCACAATTTGTAGAGGTTTTAGTCCATAGTCCAGCAGCTCCAAGACAGGGCAGCATGTCAGAGGACCACAACAGAATAGCCGCTTGTGTCATGGCATTCAGGAAGCAGAGACAGTATAGGGAAGAGTTAGGGAGGGAGATAAACCCTTGTAGGCCACAACGCCAGTGACCCAGACCTGACCAGACCCCAGCTTTTAACAACAAATCAGCTAGAAGCCCCCATAATTCAATCATCTTTCAAAAGAAATACCCTTGAGTACATGAGGTTTTGGTGGCACATGTACATACAAACCTCTACACAGGATAAATGCTCATGTCTTAGGCCTGAAACCTCATTCCCTGCTTCCCTATGGGCAGTTGTTAAACCTAAGCTGCCAGGTTGCCAAGTGGACACTGTCATCCTGTACAGACCTCATTACACTGCCAGGCAATTGCAGCGTAATCCTGAGAATATATCAGTCTGGTTTGTAGCTTTCTTTTATTATTCATCTCTACATTTGATTTAATTTTGTTGCATTCTAACATTGCTTGGCAATTTGAGGAACTAGAATTCACTTATCATTCCTTGAGTTTCTTCATTTTCTTTTTTCAATTTCGTGATTTAGGAAGATAATATTAGTGAGCGGGGCAAACTTTGTGTAAGTAATAAGCCAGGAGTAGGATTTCAGGAGGAGCAAAGAAAGCATGCTCTTTCTAAAGGGGACATCCAATACTCAGATTTCCATTTTTGGGGGTCATTTAATTGCCCCAAATTCATTTTTTCAGGCTTAAAGTCTCCCCCAAACTCCAGTCTCAAATAAATTCCTGCCATCTCTCCATCTATTAAGTATCAGCAGACATCTCAAACTTGTATTTCCAAACCAAAACCTTGACTTTCCTTATAAACCTGGTCATATCTGAAGTTCTACACCTTGGCTAGAGATGCCTTTTTTTATGTGTTATTTAGGCTCAAACCTCAGAGTCATCCTTAAGCTGTCTTTCTCTTACAGTCCACATCTACTCAGCACTAAATCTTCCTGATTTATCTCCAGATTATAACCAGAATTGGACCACCTCTCATTCCTGTCACTGCCCTCACTTCAGTGGGAATCAAGTTCATCTCTCACCTCCTCTTAGGCAGTGATCTTCCGCACATCTCTTTCTAGCACCATCCCCACCCCTGTAGTTCTTCCTCTCTGATCAACAACCAGAATGATTTATTTAATTTCATGCTAGACAAATCTCTCCCTGTTATTCAAAAACTCTAGTGGTTTCATATAAGAATGGGAGTAAACTTCACTCATGACCTTGGATCCCAAGCCTCTGCCCTGCTTCCCACACATGATCTGCCAGTTCCCCATTTTTCTTGCAGCCAGTGCTCCTGAGCTTGCCTTCACTTAAAGCTGAGAAGGCCCATGCTTAGGGTTGACCTCCGGATCTGTATTGTTTGTTCTCTTCTTCCAGGCCACTGCTTCAAAGTCACTTCCTAAAAATCACTTTCTGTCCTCTGTGCTTTCAATATAGCCTTGATTCTTATCGGACATTTTGAAACTTATAATTCATTTTTCTCTCCCTTACTAGATTCAAAGACTATGTTGTTCACTGCTATATTCCTAGAACCTGGCAAAAGACCTGGAATTTAATAGATTCTCCTTCAATTTCTGTTCAGTGAATGAAATAATGAGTAAGAATATGCAGGAACCATGTTATCAAAGTTAATCATGTTCCGAGATAAACCATTATCTGTTCTTTACCTGAAATGTCTTGACTTTTTAAATGTGGGGGACTAAATCTCAATTTTATAAAAGCCAACCCTATCTACACCAAACAAAAGAAGTCGGAAGGCGATATACTGCATATGGGTCACCAGTTAGTGATCTTTGACCTGGATGTTGAAAGCACACATGATATGAAATTAAAAGGATATTAGGTTATGAATGATCTTACTTCCCTCTCTTAAAAAGATATGTAAGACAACATCTTGCTGCTCCATCAAGTTGTAATCCTTTTATATAAAACTGAAATTGATCATATTGCCACTTCAAAGGGTTTTTTCTCCCCATCACCAAAGACATACACATTTTTTTTTAACTTTTACCAGATAATAATTAAAAGCACACTAAAATCTGGAAAATTAAGTTTGAAGAAAGATTAAACAAACGCAGGAATTTTTAAGAATGAACCCCATTGCGACTGGCTGTTATCAGAATAGTTACCAAATACCAATTAACTAAAATTGTGTTATAATTAGTGGGAGCCTCATTTGTTGTGTTATGAGCAGTGCCACTTCTCATAGATAAACAGTGCAGCTAAAAACGCAAATTTCAACTTTGAACAGAAGTGACTTTGATGAAGTTCAAAGCTGCTTTGCTCTGATGTTCTAAAATCAAGTTAACATTAAGATAAAAGTCTATAAATCAATATGCCATTCATACCACATGAGTTTTTTTTTTAAAGAAAAGGACAAAACTTTTTAAATGAACGCAGTACTTTTCAACAAAAGAAGGTTATGAGTTTTTAAAACTAAGATTCTATAGAAGTCAACATCTTTTTCAGTAACTTTTCAGCTTTTACATTTTGTGGTTTTCCATATAAATGGAATGTATTTGTTATTTCCCTTTAGAATTATAAAAACATCTGTAAGGTAATTGCAGATATCCTAAGATATTCATGGCATCACAGTAATACTTCAGGTTCTAAGTTAGGGTGAAATTTGGTTGAGAAGATTCCATTGACAGGTACCTTAACCTAAACTCTGCCAGGGTTTTGTGCTTTGTACTCACCTGTTCTTATGCCTTTGAGGTTCAAATATGTGAATGATTGAAATGAAGTAGACAAAATGACTAACGTGTTCAGATTCATCAGAATGTTTCTAATGCATTTTCTCCTAAAAACATAATTATAGTAGTTTCTATCCTAGGCCTTGTATTGAGCTGGAATCCTGGTGATTAGAGCATTATTCTAGACCATTGAAGTTGAGTTGAATTTGGACTCTTCGTCACTGAGGTCTTCCTTACATGGCCGTAGCATGATTCAATAAGTGGTCCAGTCATAATAGCATATTTACCAAACACAAAGAAAGAATGCTCACTGTGGAGTTTTAAGGGTAAAAGTGAGCAAGCAAAAGAGATTAGAGACTCCAGGGCCACAGTATATGGATTTTTTCAGTGAGTGTTTATTGAGTATTTCTATGTACTGGGTACTTCACAAAAGGCTTGCCACTGAGAAAGTTCTTGTTTTCATAGATCCAAGAGTCTAATGGGGAATAGAATTTCATTGGATTAATAAATGTATACAAATTATGGCTTCTTCTTTCCCTAAAATCTTTCCTTGGTAAAGTTCCAAGTTATTCTTCAAAGTTCCAAGTTATTCTTTAAAGGAAATGAATTGAGAAAGCTCGTATGATCTAGAGGTGAATAAAGATTGCTTCAGTATTGCCAATGAGGTTGAAGATGGCATCAAATAGGTTGGCAGAAGTGATCATGGGTTACATAGTTCAAGTTCAAGTTCACTTATTCCAAGTAGGCACTTAGAGGCCAGTAAACACAACCCCACTTTTTGACTTATAAAGATAACTAGCTGTTCTGTGGAAGCTAGATCAGTAGGGATCAAGAATGTAAACAAGAAGACCAACTAGAAGTTGGGAAATTATTACTTTTGTTTATACCTTCCATGCTTATTAAAAGGATGGAATGTGGCAATGGATTGGAGGTGGGGAGTGTGGAATATTTTTCTTATGGATAGCAGTATGGTTCATCAAGGTAGGTAACATTAGAAGGCCATTCGTATTATTTGAGGGTGTGGGAAGAGGAGAGGTGAGCGGTTTATGGAGGTCATGTGTATGTTGTTAAGCATATTGATTTGCAAGAAGTTTTTCACCCACTCAGTTTGGTAACAGAGTGGATAGCCAGTCAGCACTGTCTTGCTTGTTTGCATAAGCCATGCTTTTGCCTGAGGTCTCCTGGGTGGAATCTACCCAGAGCTAAGTTTTTTGATGAGGTAGGTTGGCCCAGGTCTGCCTGTGGCAGCATGGAAGAAGGATGACTTTATAACTATCCTGCCCACTGGAGGCAACTTTTTCTAATTCCTGCATACACACTGTATGTTTAATAATGCACCTGTAGTAAAGGAGATGTGGAAAGCTGGGACTGGGGAGGACATATTCAGATTTTTATAATAGTTTTTGACATATAGTTCACATACCATGTAATTCTCCATTTACAGCACACAATTCAGTGGCTTCTTACATCTTCACAAAGTTGTGTGACTATCACCCCCACAATCAGTTTTAGAGCACTTGCATCATCCCCCACAAAGCTGTGCCCATTACCACTCAATCTCCACTACCCCTCATGGCTTCTACCTTAGTTCTTGGACACCACTAATCTACTTTCTATCTCTATAGATTTGCCTAAGCTGGATATTTCATGTAAATAGGGATAACACAATACATAATGTCTTATGATTGTTTCCTTTCATTTAGTATAATCCTTTTGAGATTCATCCATGTTATAGCTGTATCAGTTACTTTATTCCTTTCTGCATAATATTGTATTGTTTAAATATATGGCATGCTGTTTACCTATTCACTTGTTGATGGACGTGAAGGTCGCTTCTATTAATTTTGACTATTGAGAATAATGCTGCTATAAAATTTTAAAATACGCTTTTGTGTGGACATATTTTAACTTTTATTGGGTATATTCCTAGAGTGGAAGTATGGCTATATATATATATATATATATATATATATATATATATATATATGTATTTCTTTATTATGAGGAACTGTCAGAATATTTTCTAAAATAACTGCACTGAATTATATTTCTACCACCAATGTTTGAGGGTTCCAATTTCTTCACACTTAGTTACCATTTGTCATTATTTGTCATTACGATCATCCTACTGAGTATATCAAACTCTGGAGAAATATCTATTAAGATTCTTTGACCATCATTTAATTGGATTATTTTCTTTGTATTATTGAACAGCTGATTGCAGTAAGTTAAGTCTCTGGAGTTTGTTGTTAGCTATCTTTAATTAGTAGGCTGACAAGGTCTATCTTCGAATTGAGAGACATCTAGCAGGGTTAAAATGAAATACTCTACTCATCAGATTAAAGTGCTAGAGGGGAACAAACCTGAGGTTAAAAACTGGATTTGATTCTCATCATGACTTGGGCACTAATAGAAGTCACTTGCACTCTCTGTGCCTTTGTTTATTTGTGTGGAAAGATTGGGCACATTATCTACAATATTCTATTTGTTCTGCATTCTGTACTTATATTTACTTATGCTGAAAAGAATGAAGCTAATTTGAATTGTTTCTAGATTTGAAACAACTAGGAGCTTTGGATGAAGTATATTTTCTTTTTTCATTTTGGGTGAAGCGGGAGAGTTCGAGAATTTAACAGATATCACAGTGCAACAGTGTTGTTTAGAATCCTCCTGCCTTTCTCCCTTCCAGGCAGTACTTGTTGAAACTAACAGCTAAATGACAGGCTTGGAAACTCTATTTCTGTGCGATGGTGTAATTTACAGTTTGGAAAGTAATGTCTTCTGAAGACTCCTGTCATGTGTCTGTGGATGTTGATCACTGGAAATGGCACTTGTGCGCTGTAACTGCAGGGTTGTTCCTCTGCAGAGTCTGGAAACCTCCCTATCCTTGTGTTGCACCGGTGTAACATTCATGGAAATCCAATGGATCATTATGGATTTTTGTTTTGTTCTCTGCTGCCATTTTGTCTTACCAAAATGATTTTAGCTGAGGCCACAAATAAAAACTGAATCAGTTAATTCAAAGAATTCAGATAAGGTGTTTAGCTCAGGAGTATTGGCCTTAGAATTGGGCCATCTCCATCAATATGGGCTGATTGCTGAGTATTATTTGAAATTCAGTAAGTTAATATTCTTGACAGTGATGAAAATATGCCTGGGGTCTGAAGATCTAAAAGATTTTTCATTTCATAGTGACACATACATTTTATTTTTTACTCAGTTTCATTAAAATATTAAATCTAGCATTGGCACATTTTAGCTCCTTTCCCTTTATCAGTTATCAATCATGGCAAACTTCTAGAGTCAACAGTTTGTTGGAGATTTCAATAGCAGCTCATTTTAACTTTCTATTCAGTGTTGTCTTTGATATAAAACATGCTGTATGTATCTTTATAGGGATCAAAGGAACAATACTGCTTAGCTTTCTATGAAGCTGATCTGGTTCCTTCGAAATTGAGTATGATTGTGTAAAACATAAGTCCTGTGAAATGCTGGTTCATTGGAATCAGTATCCCAAAGACTTAGAAGTTTCCTGAGGCTGCCAAGTTCATCAGCCCATTTGGCCTTTTGATTAACTGGTGTTCTTTCCCACAGGGTTTTTGTTGTTGTTGTTGTTGTTGTTCCAATATAATGCCATTACAATACAAGTAGGTCGAATGCTTCTCAGGATAGATCAGAGTTTTTTGTTGAATCTTGATTCTTGCTTAGAAATCATCTGCCTGTTGTTTTGTTTTACTTTCTCTCATTGGTCACTGTAGGAGTGTCCGTTATTGCTGTACTGTTGGAATTTTTTTTTTTTACCACATTTTAAGAACTCTAAAAGCAGTTTCTTGTCTGTAGCAGAACTATTATGGTATGCGTATGAACGAAAGTATTGCTTGATGAAGGGAGCAGCTGCTTGGGTGGTATATATAAAGTTAAAACCAAATGGCTTGTGAAAAAGGCTAGAATTGAACTCTACCCTTTAATTTCAGATGAAGTACTATTATATATATGTGGTGTTTTATAGTGTATCGTGTGCCATAATTTGCAGGCTGTTGTGCTCTCCTGCTGTAACATGCTAAAAATATTCTGTAATTTCTTCTTCTTCATGAGCATCTATTTAATTGAGTCCTGGTTTAATGCTCATCCATTATACTGCTGTGATTCTATTTTACGTATGTTGGAAAATGTCTTTAAAATCATACTTGAAATCCTGTAATTTTCAGAGTAATGAACTCCTTTGGAAGATTTTTTCTCTTTCTCTTTCTCCCTTTATTTTTGTTGGAGTTGAAATTATGGATTGAAAAATTAAAATGGCTTTGATAAAAGGGTGGTTTTTCACCCTACATCTTTTCCTAATTCTGCATTTGGTGTGGTATCTCTTTTTGTTGAGTTTTTAAATGATGTGATTTACAAAAGACATGCAATATTATTTTTTTCTTTTGTGAGTTATCTACCCTAATTCTTCTATGAAGCAAATAATATGTTCTAGAATATAGTTCAGCTTCTTAAGAAATTACATTTGTTATAAATTATACTTCAGAACTTTAGTTTTGAAATTCCCCAAGATGGGATTTTAGCAAATGGAATATTTCATCACTTTGGTTATTTAATTTGGTAGAGTTATTGATAAAAATCTCCTATAGTGAGCACTAATCAATTTATCTTCTTTATATGCCTTTGTTTTAATGAATAATTTGAAAATGTTTCCTAAAGATATAAAATATAAATATAAAATATAAAAAAAATACACATTCACTCCAAGTTGTCCACTAGACATACAACCCATGATCTTCAGATAAGTTTTTTCCATGATAACTTACCTGGTCTTAAAACCCCCTTACAAATGATGTTAATGAGAAGACATATAATTTACATGTGGTCCACATTTTTCCCACCATCACAGTGGTTATGTATCCCAATGCATAGTAGTAGTTTCAGTGTAATATTTTAGGAATTGATCTAAATTTCATTATCACACTCTTCATCTTTCCTTTGTTATTGATATTCTATCCACAGATTTTCTAACATGTATTTCAATGTTGTTAACAATTTAAAATGCTTTTGTCCCAAGTAGGCCCCCAGTCTCTCTGCAAGTAGTCTGATGTCCAGTCAGACTAATATTTTACCTCTTATGTTTCTCCTCTCCCTTTATTACTTCCTCCTAACTTCCCATAGCTTCTGCTGGGACTCACTTGCCCTCTCACCAAATGCTTCTTTTCTCCATATTTCTCTCCTTCAGCCACATTGCTCTATGTCTGCTCAGACTGCTTGTTATTGAAACTCACATCACAACGAGTTAAGTGCTAAGGAGTGTGTTAGCTGCCCACACAGAAAAGTCTTGTGTAAATTGGCTGCAGTCCTGGCTGGCTCCAGAGGTTCACATGATGCCCTTAGGCCTTGAGATCTCTCTGTCCTGCTTTCATCCCTGACCTCACTCTGGGGCTGCCTTCATCTACAGAGTTGCTATAGGTTCCAGCTCACTTCTGAAGCAGACATATAGAGAAGAGCTTGCTTCTCCCTCAGGGTTCAGATACAGATCCTTGGTGTAAGCCTCATCCATTGGCACAGGAGGCCTGCCCTTTTCTGGACCAGCCTTGTGACCATGTCTAGAGATTACAGCAATTGGCTGACCCCATTTGGTCCTTAGGTGCTGAACGGCTTGACGGAGGTAGTGTCTTGAAAGTAAAATAAAGGTACTGTTACAGAGAACGGGTGTGGATAGTGCACATGCCAAAGCCAAAATCCCACTATAACAGAGAATTTTTGTTTATGTGAAGATGGCTCCCAGGAAGATATAAGAGGGAATTTAATGCCACTGAAAACAAGGACCACTTTATAGCATTTTCTATATTCCTCCTTCAAGAATACAAGCCCAGGAAATCCACTTCAGTGCTGGTTGGTTAATTTTGGCTGTAATTCATTTGTTGCCTTTTTTTCTGTTTTAACCTTTTATTATATATATATTTTTTGCTTCTATTTTTTTCCTTAAATCATGTAATAATCCCACACTCCTTAACTGACTTGTGAATGTGATAACAGTGGTAAAGGAAGTTATTTATGATTTTGTTCCTCCTGCCTTGTCTCACAATGGGGATTACTTTGTGTGGGATCCTTTAATGTTCTTTGTATTGCCAGAATAGAACTCCAGGCCTAAGGAAAAGTAATTTTAAAAGCAAGTTACCACTTACTAAGGGCCTTCTGTATACCAGCCATCTTGCTCCAGTGCTATGGAAAGCATTTAAGATACAATTAGTTTTAGTAGTAGTTTTGATATTTTCAAAGGGTTCTAACAAAATGTTTATTCTTAAATTTCAGTATCATCCAATGCAATAGAAATAACAAAACCATATGCATATACTTTTGGCTAGCATCCTGCGGATTGTGTTTTCACTTTTAATCACTGTGTTATATAATATGGATTTCTTTGAGTAGTCACCTGTCACAAACTATCCTCTGGGTCTAGTAAGTCTTCTGTAAATGTTTTTGATTGGCCTTCTCTGGACTGTGGGCTTTGGCAACTGGATTTCAGGCTCACAAAATGTCCTTCTTCCACTGGCATTATTTAATTTCAATCTCCCACTTCATCTCATGCGTTAGCGCTATTTTGCTATATCCCTGTGCTTATGTCTGTATGTAACATCAAGTATTTCAGCAAGGAAGAAATCAGAATACATTGGTTTGGTTCCATAACCAAGTTTATCTGAAGACTAGTAGATAATACATTCAGTTGATAAATCATAAATAGTGCTTAATAAAAACTCAGATATGTTGTTATACGGTTTTTTGAGATATAGTGTAGCTAAATACAGGTAAATAATATTGGTTGAGCAATTATTATAGACTAAGTACAGTGCTAATAAAACCCTTTATATGATCATCCAGTCCCTAAAACAGCTTTACAAGGCCACACAGCTAAAGGAAGAGCCATATTCCGAAGCCTTTTATTTTTCATTGTAAAGTCCATGCTTTAACTACCACATTGATTTAGACTCTAGGAGAAAAGAACTATGGAAGTCATTTAAGCCACTCCTAAGTTTAATAGGCACCTGACATTGTCTACGGGTTCTTTGGAAATGTCTGTTTACAAATTTCATCTGCATTAAATGTAACAGAAACACTAAAACCAGATAAAATATATTCTTGGCTATAAACCACATTTCTTTTCCCTGTGGATTTTTGTTTTTAAATTCAGCAGTTGTGTAGTATGGATTGATTTAAAGCTGCTGGTGGACAAGACCAGATTATTTAGACAACAGCATCAGTTCATTAGAGAGGAAGTGAACGGTTTCAATAAGACATGCTGGCTCTCCAGGAGCTGTTGACCTGGGAACAAAACAACAATAACAAAAGACATGTTTTTCAAGTTTCAGTAAATGACTGACCAGCAAACCAGCCAGAATAGTGTTAAACTTGAAACATATAACATTTCTAAGACAGTCTTATTCCTGCTGTGAGGTATGTCTGCATGAGGTACAAAATCACTTGACATCTTGTATGGGAAATTTGGAAAACTGAAAACCAATTAGTCCTTCATAGTGGCATTCAGAAAGGGAGTGGGCCTATAATGAGGGAAAGAACCATGAATTCTAACAGCAGGTGGCAAGGGTAGGTGTGCCTCAGTCCTCCTAGCTGCTTAGAATTCTATTACCTACATAGTCAGCTTTTAATCTTCCATTTTCACTTACTAACATAATCTCAGTTCTATTTATATTGGAGGTATCTATCAATCATTCTAAGATATTTGTAGATATTAAGCTCTGTGAGAGAAACAAAAGGAATATGACACAGACTTTTGATGTTCCCACACAAAATGCAAATTATCAAAGTCTAGACATTGTACGAATCAAACATTAAATGGATCAGAGTTGTTAGAGATTTTCATTGTCCCAATGATTATGAGGTCATTTGATTCTTCCTTATTTATATTAATAATCCTGTATTGAGAAAGACTCAAGTGCAGTGACTATGCTAAATACATATGAAGGACATAGAAGCATATTTTATGCCCTTAATTGATCCATAGTTTTAACAGGAAAGACAGACTTATCTAAAAGGAACAGTTTGAAGAAATTGTGGAAACCCAGAGTAGGCAGAGATAAACAAAGCATGGAAGGATGTTAAAGGCTTCTTCTAGGAAGTACTGATTGCCTGGATTTCCAAACATATAGATCTTTCTTAAGTAAATAAAGTAAGGATAGGTTGTATTAAAGATAATAAAGGTATCAAAGATGAATGAGAGAGCTTTTAACTTAAGGAAGTTTACAGAGTAGAAGAAATGAAATATGCCATCATTATTGAAAAGTAAGGATTACAACTATTGATGTGATCCTTACTTTAATATTTATAAAAGACCATGGAAGTCTGGGAGAATCAATAATTGTAGTATGGAAGAAGTGACCTAGTAAGTAGTACCCTAAATAATGTTAAGGCTTTGGAGCAGGACTGTTTGTCATCTGGTACCCAGTACTGGGATTTACTAGCTGATTTTCTAACTATGTGCTTATGTCACATATATCATGAGAAAGTTAAATATTGAGGTTGCTTTAGATTTTTATAAATAATATTCTGGGAAGTAGTCTTTCTTTAAACAAATGCACAGATATAAAGAGTCATATGGATGGAAAGAATAGTTTTAATTGGGTACACATTGTACACAAAGGAGAGGGGTGTCAGGTAAGATTAGGTGACATAGATTTTCTGTGCCATCGAATAGAATGTGAGCCATAAATTGTAGGTAATGAAGAACTACTAAATGACAAGATGACCAAATTTCTGTGATAGAAATTTTAACCTGCCAAGATCATACGATTAATTAAAGAGATTAGATGAAAGGAAGGATAATGATAAGTTTCAGAGGAAAGCAGGATGAAAAGAGGTAAGTTGATACCCATAGTAAATATATACAAAATAGACTCCAGTGAATTTGGGTAAGGAAGAAAGAAACAGGGTAAGTCAGGATGATACTTAGACTTGGGTGCCAAAAAGGAAAGATTAAAGTGTTGTGATAGCTACAGAAGAGTGAGTAGAATAGAGTTTTGTTCTGTAAGATGTTATATTATCCAATAGCCAATATTTTAGCTGTCATATGCACTTAGAGGAGAGACAAGTTTAGTTGTGACACATTGTTGTTTTTGCCTCCCAGTATGTTCTCATTTGCAAAGATAAATCATAGCAGAAGAGTGTAGGAAATACTCTTTCTATGCAATGGAAATATATTGTAAGTGTGGGAAATACTCCAATATGTTGGAGGCATAGAGTTTGACTATAGTTAAGTACTAGGTCTAACTAACAGTTTAGGAGATAGTAGACTCAAAGAGATGCAGTTAACAAAACCTGTAATGTAGTAAGTGCAATAACACAAGTTACTGATTTTTGCAACAAATAAATGGCAAGATGAAAGGAGAAGGAGGATGATGACAAAGAAGAGGAGGACAGAACTGCTACAGTCTTTAAAATTATGAGACATCGTCCAGTCTGTGTAAAGTCGTGCACATCTATTTCTCCCTGCCTAGCATAACTATAAACCTTGGCAATAATTCAAAGATGCAAGCAAATGAGAAATGTGGGAGGAAGGGAAACTTACTTGGGAACCCAAAAATGAAGGAACAGTAGCAGGAGTCTTACAACCTTCCTGTCCTACAAAAGAAGGTGACCCAGATTAGATATTTTTAGCTTCCCAAACTAGTGACAGAAAATAGCCCAAAGAGCTCGTTAGTCTCTCGGACTGAATAGTTGTCCCCGTGACAGCATTAGACAAACTCTGGAACAATGGCAGAGGACGATTTGTATAGAACTCCACTAGAAATAATCACTAAGGGAGATACTTTCCTTCCCCATCAGTCCTAAGAGTTTCTTCCTGCTCTAAGGGACTTGGGGGTGGGTAGGTGGAACCAACAAGAAGGTTAGGGCCATAGCATGCAACTTGGTCCAGTAATTCTCTTTCACTGTGTGGCGTGTGATTCTTTTTCCTTTTATAGGGGCATCCTGGCAGGAGAAGGTACTGGTAGCAGAATCATAACTAGAGCAAGTGCTGATAAAAGAAAGGGATCATCATCCCTCATAGGCAGGAGAGATACTATTACAAATGACCAATTTGGAAAGCTACAGGTTTAAGGCTTCTCTCCCCCATCACTGAAGATACTGGAGCTTTAATGTGGACTTCCCTCTGCTACATCAGGCAGCACTTGCCAGGATTAGTAGGAGCCCCAGCAAAACAAGATAAGCCAGTCCAACAAAATAACAATATGAAATCTAAGAAAATTAGACTATCATTCTCCAAAAGAGAGTATTCAAAGGAGTATTCAAATACCCCCCCCAATTTGGTGAAATACACAAATATACATTTTATGAAGTAAAGCAAACCATTATAAGTGGAAACCAAAAACATAAACAAAAAGATATATCCTAATTAAGCTTCTGAAATTGAAGGACAAAGAAATACTGTAAAAGCAACAAGAAAGAAATAGCACATTACCTATAAAAGAAACAAAAAGCAATGGAATTGAAAGAAAAGCTTGTTTTCTGAGAAAAATTAATAAAATTGAAAAACCTCTGTTATGAATGATGAGAAATAGAAAGAACACACAACAATCAAGAGTAAACTCTGGGTTATTACTACAGATCCTATTGCCTATTACATTTAAAATGTAATGAGGGAATATTACAAACAGCTTTCAGCTAATTCAACAACTAATTAAGTAATTTTGGTTCATAAGTTCAACAAATAAGTAGATTAATTACTTGAAAAAAATACCAAAATTCAAGAAAAATGAAATAAATCATCAGAATAGCACTCTACTACTAAAGAAATTAATTTTCTAATTAGAAACCTGCTTTTATGACACAAAGTACTAACCAAAAATCTCTTTGCAGATATTTTACCAAATAGTTAACTGAGAATATACACTGATTTTTATAATGCTTTTTGCTGAAAACAGAAGAGAGAATACTTCCTCTGTATATATATTTTTAAAGCCAGGACTAAACTGATTGCAAAACTAGACAAGGTCATTAGAATAAAAGAGAAGTATTGACCAATATCTCTCATGAATTTAGATGCAAAAATTATCACTCAAATATTAATAGTTAGATTACAAAGTATAAAAAGAATTATACATCATGACCAAATTAGTTCAAATCAAGTTTATTTCAAGAATGGAAGGTTGGCCAAGCATTTAAAAATTTATCAGGATAAAGCATCATATCATAAAATTGAAAAAGAAAAATCATATGATCATATGATCTAGTCAGTTGACACAAAGAAAAAGCATTTGACAAAGTCGAACACCCATAAGTAAAAATTAGTTTCTTCAATTTGAGAGCAATTTCTGCAAAAATCCACTTTTAATATCATATTTAATGGTGAAAAAGTGAACACTTTCTCTGTGAGATTGGAATCAAGCCACAGATGTCCATTCTCATCTCTCTTATTCAACATAATGCTAGAAATTCTAGACACTGCAGTAACAAGGAAAAGAAATGAAAGGCATACATATTGGAAAGTAAGAAAACTATCTCTAGTTTTAGACAATACCTTTAAAATTCTCAAGAAGGGGGCCGGTGAGATGGCTCAGCAGCTTAAGCGCCTGCCCAGCAAGCGCGAGGGCCCGAGTTCGACTCCCGGAACCCACATACGAAAAAGGGGCCGGTGATATCGCTCAGTGGCACGGGCACCTGCTGGCACGCGAGGTCCTGAGGTCGACCCCCTGGTACCCACAAAAAAAAAAAAATTCTCAAGAAGCTATGAAAATCTAGAACTAAGTTTCTCAAAATCACAAAATATAAGATCAAGATAAATAAATTTTAACTGATGTATCATTAATTTTAATGATAACTATGAACTGGTAGAAATCAAAATTATAAAAAAAAATACCAATTATAATTGCTCCAAGAAAACAAAATACTTAGGTATACAGTTAACCAAACATACAGTGTGTTTATGCTGACAATTGTGTAATACTGATGAAAAAAACAAAGATCTAAATAAATGGAGAGATATACCATGTTCATAGATTAGATACCATGCTCATAGATTACTCAATATAGAAAAGATGTCAGTTCTTCCCAAATAGTTATGTAGGTTTAATGCAATTCCTAACAAATCCCTGTGAAATTTTCTGTTTCTTTTTCTGTTTATTTTACTTTGATTTGCTTTTAGATGCAGAAAACCTTATTTTAAAAATTATATAGAAAGTTACAGACCCTAAAGTAACTAAAGCAATGTTGACAAAGAAAAATAAAGTTTGAAGAATAACTATATTTTACATTAGGAATACTTTATCCCTACAGTAATGAAGACTATATTATGTGGGCCGATGAGATGGCTCAGTGGTGTATGCACCTGCCTGGCAAGTGCGAGGTCCTGAGTTCGACTCCTGGAACCCACATAAAGGAAAAAAACGGCTGGTATCGCTCAGCGGCACAAGTGCTTGCTGGCAAGCGCGAGGTCCTGAGGTTGACTCCAGGTACCCACTCAAAAAAAAAAAAAATACTATATTATGTAAGTAGAGAAGTAGATTCAGAGATCAAGTACTAGAATAGAAAATCCAGAAATAGATCTGTAAATACATTCTCAACTGATTTTTGACAAATGGAAAGAGGCAGTTCAATAAAGAAAGGATAGCTATTTTAAGCAAATGATCCTGGAACAATTGGATATCCATAGGAAAAAAAGACCCTTGACCTAAACATCACACTTTTGTACAAAAATTAACTCAAAATAAATAAAAAACTTAAATGTGAAACTGTAAAACCAAAATCTCAAAGCAAAACAAAGAAACCACACCAAAAACTGGGAAAACCCCTAGTACCAGTGCTATTCAAAGCATTATTTGTAAAACTATGAGCAGTATTTATGGAAAACTCTTAACAGGTACTCTAGTTCTTGGAAGTTTTTTTTAAGTGTGCCTATCAAAGCTAGAGTTACTGAAACTTTCTGAAATTGGTATTGGTCTGCGCTCTAACTGGGTAGTTGGGACTTGATTCTTAGTAAAAAGAAAAATTTTACAACTCTTATTTCTTAAGATTATAACATATATTTCTGCATATTTTCTTATATCTTATCACAAATATATTTTATCGAGACTGTAGTTCCCATAACCTTGTTCTACAGAAAAAAACTGGAAGAGGATGAAAAGATACTCTAGACGGTGAGAGGAAAATATTGCAAAACACTATGTGTGGTAATGGTAAATCTGTTAACTGGAAAAAAAAAAACGCATAGCTTTTAAAAATAGTGTTTAAGGTGAAATAATGAGCTGTTTGAATTTTCTTTAAAGTGCTTCATTAAAAAGATAAAAGCCAATTTATGAAAACTAATTAAAGGTGTGATAGGAGATAAAGAAGGGAATGACATTGTAGCATTTAGGCACGCTACCTTAAAGGTTAAAGTTAAAAACTGAGAGCTAGAGGATGAGTGGGGGTGGAAAAGGAAGTAAAAGATAGACAAAGGTGGAACAGAATGTGCACTATAGGAATAGTAGCAAGCATGGACATTCAGAGGCCTGAAAGAAGTTTGATAAGAACCCCTAGAGCCTGGCAAAGAGACATGAGGCTGCTGAGACAGACAGGGCAGAGATTTTGCAAGCCTTCTCAAGAAGTCAAGTTCATGGGAAGCCACCGGTGAGTAGTTTAAACAGGAGTGTACAAGGGTGAAGGTTACACTGGGGGGATCACTGGGGCTTTGCTAGAATGGATTCATGCTGGTGGCCTGAATAAGGATGTTAGCCCAGAGATCAGGGAGTATTGTGAGAAAAAAGTAAGACCATGATTAAAGAACGATCAATGAGAAGAAGGGCACATGAAGAGTGACAGGAAGGTCCCCTGGGTCTGGAAGAACATTGGGAGTAGGAAGAGCAATGTTGGGAAAAGAGAGCAAAGACCACAAAGCAAATTGCCCAGGCTCTCTGGTACAAACAGATGAGGACTCAAGGCTCCCTGAGGAGTCTGGTCAGTGTGGGATAGTTGTAGAGCACTCGTCCAGAAGGCCTTTGCCTGACATTCACCCTAACTAGTAATTTTAGTAATCTTTTACTGAATAAAATAGTCGAGGATATCTACAGAAGAATAATAGTTTGTACTTGGTCTGCAGCTTCCAGCTGAAAGAACAAAACTGGGAAGAGGACTATGGTTTGTTGGGTTCATGTGGCTGTGGGGTTTGAAAACAAACAAACCAGTTTTTGTCTTTGTTTTCTTAATTCTCTATTAGGAAAGCCACACTGTTTGATGTATAGATCTGAGTGCACCAGGAACACAATCAAGACATAGAATGGTTCATACATAGCAAAATATTTTCCCCCATTCACCCCTTTGTCACAGTATTTCCCCATGCCTCATGGTAACCATCCATCTCTGTTTCTGTCCTGCCTCTTCCAGAAGGTCATGTAAAGGGAATCATATGATGCATAATCTTTTGAATCAGTTTGCCTCTGTACTGTGAGAGCAGCTATAGACCAGGGCATGACTGTGTTCCAATAAAACTTTACTTGCGAGCACTCAAAGCTGTTTGATTAATTTTCGTATATCATGAAACATTTTTCTTTTGAGTTTTTAGCTGCTTAAAATATGAAAATGATTTTTAGCTCTCATGCTGGACAAAAATAAGTGGCAGGCTATATTTGAAGATTTGGTTATAAGTTATCAGCACCTGAAACCATTAGCCCCAGGTACATAGAAAGTCCTGAAAAATATAAGCTACTATTTTATTTTATTTTATTTTATTTTATTTTATTTTATTTTATTTTATTTTGTGGATACTGAGGGTCGACCTCAGGACCTCGCGTGCCAGCAGGCGCCCGTGTCGCTGAGTGATGTCACCGGCACCTTTTTCATATGTGGGTTCCGGGAGTCAAACTTGGGCCCTCACGCTTGCCAGGCAGGCGCTTACGCCACTGAGCCATCTCACTGGCCCAAGCTACTTTTATAATTGATGGTTATACAAGTTTTCTGAATCTAAGGTGGTAATTAAAGATTGAAAAGGAAATATAATTCCACCATAGATATGTGTACTTTCAGCTCATCAATTTACCACTAATCTATTTCTCAGACTATAGATTTGCTGATAGATTTATCAGTGGTGACCATTTGTCACCATTTGCCCGGTACACTTACGGTTTGCACCTGGTTCCCTGTTTTCTAATTCATGACTATTTTCACTTTCACATGTTTCTTGGTACAGATGATAAAATATATGTTCAGCCCAGCTTAAGCTCATCAGCCAACATGGAGGATATTGAGGGAGATGCAGTGTGTATGCAGATGGTTCTCAGTAGACGAACAGAATGGTCTGCACAGACACGCAGGACTCTTTTGTTTCTGGGTTTGGTATCAGGTATGGTTGTGTTTCACCTGAATGACAAGAAAACCAAACACAATCAAATGCATATTTTCTTCATAATTTTTAGGAAGCTGAGAGGCTCAGAAGGAAATTTGCCAACTGAATATAAGTAGATAAGTCTTTATAGTAGTTCCTGACCTCTGTATAGTTTATATCCTTGCTTTCACTTCTTAAAAACAGGTTTTTCTATTTGTTGTCAAATATTAATTTATAGTTCCTTGTGATCCTGGCAAGATCCTTTCTTAAAGAAACAAGGAATTAAAATTTTGATGAATTCAACAATTTATCAGATTTTCTTTATAAATATTAAATATAGAAGCTTTCTTATTTTTAATGGGGATTATGCATGTGGCACATACATAAGGAATCAAATAAATGGAGGGGAGGCTTATTTTGGCTAGTAGTTTGTAGAGTTTTCAGTCCAAGGCAGAATGGCATGGCAGAGGGGCATAGCAGAGGAAAAGCTGCTTATAGCATGAGGGTGAGGTGCATAGAAAGTAAAGGGTTGAGCTGGGGAGGGTGTTCTGCCTTTCTAAGCCACACCCCCAGCACCTCCTACATCACACTGAGATATAAACTCATCAGTGAACTGAGGAATATCACACCCCCATGCTCCGATCACCTCCCCAAAGCCCCATCTATGAACCTCTGAGGATTTAGAGGGACATCTAGGTCTAAACCACAACAGTTATTAATCCTTGTTCCCATTTTACCATTGAGAATACTGAATCTCTGGTGGCCTATGTAATTTTCCTTAGGTATGTAATTGATGATAAATTATAAACTCAAATTGTGGCCAATTTGCTATGCATATCTGACCTGTAAAATTTTGTCCTAATGGAACATTATTTTCTGAAAACTGTTAATTTTGAGTATGTTAAACTTTTGAAAACAATCAAAACACTCTTTTTATTGCCTTCCCTTCTGAATTAAGTAATGACTACCTTTTGTTTCCCTGAAGTCAATTATATAATCCTGTTTCCCAAAGGACACTATAAAATATCAGGTTTTACCCAAACTGCATAGGAGGTACTTCAAAGAATCAACAACTGGGACCTCATCTTATTACAAAGCTTTTGCACATCAAAAGAAAGCACCAACAGAGTGAAAAGACAACCCACAGAATGGGAAAAAATTTTAGTCAAGTGTCCCTCAGACAAAGGACTTCTATCTAGAACATATAAAGAACTGAAAAAAATCGGGCCCCCAAATTCAAAGACCCAATCCAAAAATGAGCATCTGAGATGAACACACACTTCTCAGATGAAGAAATAGAAATGGCAAATAAAGATATGAAAAATTGTTCAGCATCATTGGTCATTAGAGAAATGCAAATTAAAACATACTGAGATTCCATCTCACTCCAGAAAGAATGGCTATCAAGAAATCAACCAGCAACGGATGCTGGAGGGGCTGTGGGGAAAAAGGAACCCTTCTCCACTGTTGGTGGGAGTGTAGACTGGTGCAACCACTGTGGAAATCACTGTGGAGATTCCTCAAAAAGCTAGCATTGGAGGACCCATTTGACTCAGCTATTCCCCTTCTGGGTATTTTCCCAGAAGAACTGAGAACATCATACCACAGCGATATATGTGCACCCATGTTTATAGCAACACAATTTGCAATAGCTAAATCCAGGAAACAATCTAAATGCCCATCAACCAAGGAATGGATAAAAAAAATTGTGGTATTTTTATACAATGGAGTACTACTCAGCCATAAAGAAGGATAAACTTGAGATTTTAAAGGTAAATGGATGCAACTTGATACCATACTCATAAGTGAAATAAATCAGACTTGCATGTGTAAACATTGTATTGTCTCCCTGGTGTGAGAAATTGAAAGAGTAAATAAGGTCTAAAATGTACAATAGATATTGTGAAATGGGAAGAAATTGTTAAAAAGGAAAGAGGAACTAGGATGGAGGAAAAGGGAAAAGAAGGAAGGGAAAAGAGAGAGAAAATGCAAGTTAGTTATACTATTAGTGTCTCTTAGTTCATGGAAAAGGAAGGTTTGCACTAATATCTATTGGAGAATTTTTTTATGCCCATATCTTGTACTCTGAGCAACTGTTTTAAAGATAATAATATGCAGTGTATTAACTATTGTTATTCTCCCATCATCTTGTTATGAAATTTTGTTCTACCTTTTTCCATAAAATAAAAATAAATATCAGGTTTTAATAATACTAAAATAAAATGGACCATAAAAGGGGATATTAATTTTGTTTCTTGTTGAACTTTGTAAAATAAAATATTAGGAGTGATATTAAAATAAATTCTACCATTAACAGATTATAGCATATATATGAAAGAAGTTTTACAAACTACGTTTATTGAATTATTTTATTTGCTTTATTTTTAAAGCATTTGGAGTGTACATTAAATAAATTTCTTGGGAAATAGATTTTATTTTTCCTTTGAGTGTACTCTTAGTAATTTGCCATTTTAACATAAACAGAACATTTCAAACTCTCAGCTAGATAAAATGAACACCACATTTTCATTGGCCAAAAAAGTTTTAAGCTAAGTCATAACAAGCAAGACTCAGTGTTTTTTTTTTTTTCATTCTTTTATTGAAAATGCGAATTAGTTGCAATGTGCTTCTTACCAGTCATTGGCTTCCTATTTAGAGAAATGCTCAACAACCCAGCTGTTTAGGCAGTTTACTTCCCACCTCTGAGACCTGCGCGAATACATCAGCTGTCTTCACCATCACGTACCACCTAATGGTAAATGAGCAGATTATCTTCCTGTGTTTTCATCTGTTCCTACACGCTGACAGAAAGTTACTGTTTTAGCATTGAACTTTACTGCTCTAAAAAAAACACATCATTTTTCATGTCTGTCTCCCTCATGCTGAGCCCATTAACGCAACACAATACTAATATGTTGCCAAAAACTATAAAAATGAAGCTGGCTTTGAGGTTCTGCAGATTTCAGGATTTAAGCTTCGGCAGTGCTTTTGAAATCAGATACTCCTGGTCTAGGAAAAGGAGAGAGTTTTGGTAAATGAGTTGAAAAGTACTTCAAGTTGAATATTCTTAAATTACTTCTATTTCTCCAGTACATACATCTTCATTAAAGAAATAATATATGCACATGTAAAACATTGAAGATGTACAATGAAGAGGATATCTCTTCCCACCCTTATATTCTGAGTTACCAGGCAGCAATTTTCAGATGCCTGTAGTCTAGCATTAAGAAAAACTGAGGCACAAATTGATTTTTAAAACAAAGAGCTCATGTGGGCTAACCAGAGTTGCTAAAGGAAAATACAGATTCAAGCAAATCCGAATATATGTTTTGGAATCTTTTTTTTTTTTTTTTTTTTTTTTGGTGGGTGCCGGGGGTCGAACTCAGGACCTCATGCGCCAGCAGGCGCCCGTGCCGCTGAGCGATATCACCGGTCCTTTTTTCGTATGTGGGTTCCGGGAGTCGAACGCAGGACCTTGTGCTTGCCAGGCAGGTGCTTATGCCGCTGAGCTATATCACCGGCCCATGTTTTGGAATCTTACAGGTTTGAAATAAGTTTTAAAGGCAAAAACAGCTTGTGGAGCTGCATAGAGGGAGTGTTATATCAGTTGTTGGTCAAGAATTGAGATCAGTGCAGGTGAAGCAGCAAGCTGTCCTGTGAGAAAAGTTTTGGGTAACTTAAAGAATGTATGTGAAATGGTTCCTAGAAGCAGGTAGGGGCAGAACAAAGAAATTCTTTGAAAGGAGAGAAGTTGGGGACGAGTCGCCTCTGGTGGCTGGCTGTGGGACTGGATTGTTCTGCTTTCATCAAAACTGTGACTCTCAGGATGTAAACCACAAGAGATAGCAAGTACTGTCCTGCTGAGGTTTCAGTGTATGCTGGGAAAGGGTTGGACATCTGCACAGGATCGAAGTCCTCAGGGGCAGATGTAACTGAAGCCTGGTCTCTCCTGTCCTCTCAGTCGGAAAGTTTGGGGGTGTCTCCATCTGCTTTATCCTGTGATATTCATTTTTCCGTATGATTCTAGCATACATGGATTCTTTAAAGTAGTAACACAAAATAGAGTGTGCAGCATCTTATAATTCACATACACTGTAGTTTGAAGATTATTATTCCAGATAAGAACACATGGCTCTGACTTCTTTTTTTTTTTTTCCCCCTCACAGCTGTGGACTTTATCTATGGCCGTGATGACTAACTTTTTAGAGACCGAGTGCCAAACTAAAACCTAAAACCCACTTGTTTATCGCAAAGCACCAATACTACAATTAAACCTGAATACTGAAGTTTTATTTAGAAAGAAACCCCCAAAAAACAAACAAAAAAAAACCCTCATACATTAACATTTTTTGTCTTAAAAAGAGAAACACAATAACACATAGACCATAAGTTTGCCACCACTGATCCATGGCTTAGACCAGTAAGGTTTAAAAATGTAAATCTCACTTGAGGACTTACAATAAACATACAATTTTAGGCCTCACCTCAGCCCTCCTGCTTCAGACTCTTTAGGGTGGGGATGAGCAACAGTTTTGTTTTGCTTGGTTTAGTCATTGTTTGGTTTGGTTTTTGTTCGTTTCTTTCTTTTGGTGGTGCTGAGGCAGGCAATCAGGAGTGACGTGTCCATTACAGAGAGCTGTCACATCACGGCTGAGATGCATGCACCGAGCAGCTTCATAGCCCTGAGTGAGATGGCCTGGATCTTATGTCAAAAGAAAATAGAAAAGACAATGGCCATTGACTTCGTGGGCACTGACCTCTTGTTCTCGCTGTGGCCTGCTCTGCGTGCAGGGCATGTCTTCTCTTTTCTTCCTAGCACTTTTTTTTTTTTTAATTTTAAAAAGAAAAAACAAAAACAGTAAAACAGAATTTCAAAACAACATAATAGGAGATTAACGATGGTTAATATATTGCATATTGTTATCTTCAAAGTAGTCGCTCAGATTATAAGATATAGGCATGAAAAATTGATCAAACAATGTAAGCACAAACCGTTCTTTTCAATTAACTAATAGAGATTTCTAGTATGATTATCTAGTGTATATATACAAATATATATATATACACACACATATATATATATTCTTTTCCCCTTTCTTTTCTCCTTTCTCCCATCCCAGTTGTTCTTTCCTTTTGAGCAGTTTCTTCCCCTTTCACTTTCACAATATCCATTGTACATTTAGGATCTTATTTACTCTTTCAGCTTCTTATACAAGGGAGACAATACGATGTTTACATATGCAAGTCTGATTTATTTCACTTATGAGAATGGTCTTAAGTTGCATCCATTTGCCTGTAAAAGTCTCGAGTTTATCCTTCTTTATAGCTGGGTAGTATTCCATAGTATAGAAATACCACATCTTTTTTATCTGTTCCTTGGTTGATGGGTATTTGGGTTGTTTCCAAGATTTAGCTATTACAAATTGTGCTGCTATAAGCATGGGTGCACATATATCGCTGTGGTGTGATGTTTTCAGTTCTTCTGGGAAAATACCCAGAAGGGGAATAGCTGGGTTGAATGGGACCTCTAATCCTAGTTTTTTGAGGAATCTCCATACTATTTTCCACAGAGATTGCACCAGTCTACACTCCCACCAACAGTGGAGAAGGGTTCCTTTTTCCCCACAGCCCCACCAGCATTTGTTATTGGTTGATTTCTTGATGTTAGCCATTCTTTCTGGAGTGAAATGGAATCTCAATGTTATTTTAATTTGCATCTCTCAAATGACCAGTGATGTTGAATAATTTTTCATATATTTGTTTGCCATTTGTATTTCTTCATCTGAGAAGTGTGTGTTCATCTCAGGTGCCCATTTTGGATTGGGTCTTTGAATTTGAGCCCTGATTTTTTTCAACTCCTTATATGTTCTAGATAGAAGTCCATTGTCTGAGAGAGACTTGGCTAAAAATTTTCCCATTTGAGGATTGTCTTTTCACTCTGTTGGTGATTTCTTTTGATGTGCAAAAGCTTTGTAATAAGATGAGGTCCCAGTTGTTGATTCTTTGAAGTACTTCCTGTGCAGTTTGGGTTTTTTTTCATAAACTCTCTGCCTACCTCTATGTCTTCAAGATTTCTACATACATTGTCTTCCAGTAGATTTCATGTTTCTGTTTTCATATTTAGATCCATTTTGATTTTAGTTTAGTGCATGGTGATAGACAGGTGTCTATTTTTAGTCTTCAGCATGTGAAAGCCAGTTTTTCCAACACCATGTATTAGAGAGGCTATCTTTCTTCCAGTGAACATGTTTGGCCCCTTTGTCAAAGTTAAGGTGGCTGAGTGTGTTTGGAGTTGTGTCTGTATCTGCTAGTGTGTTCCACTAATCCTCAGGTCTTTTTTTTTTTTTTTTTTTTTTTTTGCCAGTACCAGGCTGATTTTTATCACAATAGCTTTGTAGTATAATTTCAAGTTAGAGATTGTGATGCCGCCTGCCTTGCCTTTGTCGCCAAGGATTGCCTTTGCTATTCTAGATCTCTTCTGTTTCCAAATGAATTTTAGGAATGTTTTCTCTAGATCGGTGAGGTATGCTAATGCTATTTTGATTGGGATTGCATTAAATCTGTGTATGTTTTGGGAGTATGGCCATTTTCACAATGTTGGTTCTTCCTATCCATGAGCACAGGGTATCTTTCCATTTTCTGATATCCTCTTCGATTTCCTTTTCAGAGTACTGTAATTTTCAATATGTAGATCTTTTACTTCATTTGTTAGATTGATTCCTAAGCATTTCATTTTTTTGGATGCTATTGTGAAAGGTGTGGTTTCCCTAATTTCTCTCTCAATGAGTTTGTTTTTTGTGTACAGGAATGCTATTGATTTTTGAGTGTTGACTTTGTATCCAGCTACGCTGCTGAATTTGCTTATTAAATCTAATAGTCTTTTGGTGGAGTTTTTGGGTCTTACATGTAGCGTATCATGTCATCTGTGAATAATAATAATTTAAACTCTTCCTGTCCTGTCCTTATTCCTTTTATTTCTCTCTCTTGCCCAATTGCTCTGGCTAATGTTTCCAGAACTATATAGAATAGGAGTGGCAATAGTGTACATCCTTGTCTTGTTCCTGATTTTAGAGAGAAAGCTTTCAGTTTTTGTTCATTTAGTATGATGTTGGCTGTTGGTTTGTCATAGATGCCTTTTATCAGATAGAGACCATCTATTCTGATTTTCTGTAGGGTTTTTATCGTGAATATGTGCTGGACTTTATCAAAAGCTTTTTCTGCATCTATTGAGATGATCAAGTGATTTTTGTCTTTGGCTCTGTTGATATGGTATTTATTGATTTGCGTATGGTGAACCATCCCTGCATTCCTGGGATGAGTCCCACTTGGTCATGGTGTATAATCTTCTTGATGATTTGCTGCATTCTGTTTGCTAGTATTTTGTTGAGGATTTTTGCATCTATGTTCATTAGGGAGATTGACCTGTACTACTCTTTCTTGGTTGTGTCTTTCTCTGGTTTTGGTGTCAGGGTAATACTTACCTTCAGGAATGAGTTAGGGAGAATTGCTTCATTTCAATTTCATTAAAGAGTTTGAGGTGTATTGGCATTAAATCTTCTCTAAATTTCTTGTAGAATTCAGCAGTGAATCCATCAGGACCTGGGCTTTTCGTTGTTGGTAAGTTTTTAATTACATTTTCAATTTCATTAACTGATACTGGGTTATTCAGAATTTTTACATCTTCTTGGTTCAGCTTTGGAATTTCATACGTTTCTAGGAATCTGTCCATTTCTTCTGTGTTTTCCATCCTATGCGAGTAAAGATTTTCGAAGTAGGTATTGATGATGTTCTGAATTTCCACAGGATCTGTAGTGATTTCACCCTTTTCATTCCTCATTGCATGAATTTTACTTTTTTCTTTCCTTTTTTTTGATAAGGTTGGCTAGGGGTTTATCAATTTTGTTTATTCTTTCAAAGAACCAACTCTTCACTTCCTTAATTCTTGGTATTGTTTTCTTTGTCTCAGTTGCATTAATTTCTGCTCTGATCTTTATAATTTCTTCCCTTCTATGGGCTTTGGGCTTGACTTGCTCTTTTTCTAGAAGCTTGAGGTGCAGCATGAGGTTGTTTATTTGTGCTCATTCTATTTTCCTGATGTGAGAATTGACAGCTATAAATTTGCCTCTTAAGACTGCTTTCATTGTGTCCCACAGGTTCCAGTATGTTGTATTTGCTTTTTTGTTTTATTGTAGATATTGTTTAATGTTTTCTTTAATTTCATCTGTGACACTTTGGTTGTTCAGGAGGGTGTTATTTAATTTCCTTGTATTTATGGAGTTTTTACAGTTTCTTTCACCATTAATTTCCAGTTTCATTGCACTATGGTCTGATAATATGCATGGGATAATTTCAATTCCTTTGCATTGACTTAAGCATGTTCTTTGGGCTATTATATGGTCTACCGTAGAGAACATCCCATGTGCAGCTGAGAAGAATGTGTATTCTGATATTGCTGGGTGGAACACTCTGTAAACATCTATTAAGTCCATTCATTTACATGTTTGATTCAGTTCTGTTATTTCTTTGCTGATTTTTTTGTCTAGTTGATCTATCTCTTTGTGATAATGGGGTATTAAGGTCCTCCATTACATTTGTGTTATTGCTTATTTGATTTTTCATGTCTATTAATATTTGTCTTATATAGTTGGGGCTCCTGTATTTGGTGCATGTGTATTTATGATTGTTATCTTTTCCTCTTAAATTTTTCCCCTAACAAGTATGTAAAAGTGACCTTGTTTATTTCTTTTGATCATTATTGTTTTGAAGTTCACATTATCTGCAAACAGGATAGCTACCCTGATTTTTCTCTGTTCCTGTTGCATGGAATATTGTTTTCCATCCTTTGACTTTCAGTCTATGAGTTTCATTTTGAGTTAAATGTGTTTCTTGTATACAGCATATTGTTGGATTTTGTTTTGTGACCCATTCTGCCAGTCTGTTTCTTTTGATTGGTGAATTGACACCATTTACATTGATGGTTATAACTGATATGTATTGGCTTATCTTTGTCATGTTATTTTCCTGTTGTTGGTTCCCTGCTTTTCCCCTCTGTTTAATTGCTTGCCCTGCCTGGTGGTTTCTTTCTGATGTTGTTCTTGGAATTGTGGTCATTTTTATCTCTATCTAGAATATCTTTCATTACTCTCTGTAGGGTTGGTTTGGTGGTCATAAATTTCTTCAGTTGTTGTTCGTCATAGAAATATCTCATTTCTCCATTAATTTTGAAAGATAGTTTTGCAGGTTACATCAATCTGGGTTGGAAGCTGTTTTCTTTCAGCAGTTGAAATACTTCACTCCAAGCTCTTCTTGACTTGAGGGTTTGTGTTGAGAAGTTGGTCATGATTCTAATGGGCTTTCCTTTATAGATGAAATGTTTCTTTTCTCTAACAGCTTTTAATATTCTGTTTTTATGTTGAATTTCTGGGATCTTGAGTATTATATGTCTGCATGTAGATTTATTTTGGTTATGGTTCTTTGGAGTTCTATGTGCCTCACTTAACTGTCAGATTCTGTTCCCATGCTTGGGAAATTTTCTGCTATTACTTATGCAAATAGTCTTTTTATGTCATTTGTGTTGACTCTTACTTTTTCATTGACACATATCAGTCTTATATTGTTTTCCTTTGCATCATCTTGGAGCTGTTGAATTGTTATTACATGGTCCCTTGTTATTTTTAAGAGATCTTGCCTTTCCTGATCACTACCCATGATCCTATCTTCAAGGACTGAAAGTCTGTTTTCAGTTTCATTCAATCAGTTTTGCCAGCTTTCAGTGGAAATTTTAATTTCTTGGATATATCTATGAATCTGTTTCATGCCTTCTATTTCTTTCATATATTGTTCATTGAAGGTTTCCATCATTTTCCTATGCTCCTCTATTTTTTTCTATGTTTTATCTAGCTATGCTGAGCAATTCCTTCATTATGGTTGTCATTTCTTTTTTTTCCTGAGATTATTTATGATTTGATTTCCTCTATATCCTGATGGTTTTGTTTCTTTACTTCACTTGCTATCTTTTCAGAAATTTCAGGTGTGTGTCTTCCAATTTCTTCTATGTTGATGTCTCCTGTACTTGTTCTGGGTGGGCTGGCGGTCTAAGATTGCATTTTGTTCTTCATCTTGTCATTTTCTATTGCAAAAAAATTTTTTTTTATTTTGTTTTCTGCGATGATCCTTGTGAGTTTTTGTAGTAGGTAGCTATATCACTAATATCAAGGCCTCTGTAGGAAAAGTCTGTTCTTCAGGGATGTCTTCTGTGTGTAGGAGGTTCTTAGTTTGTGTCTGTCCAAGCATCTTACCTCCCCAAGTAATTGATAGTGGGATGTTGGTATCTGTTTGGCTGTGTTCCCAGTCCTTTGGTGTTAGGCTGTGGTGAGGTTATTATCCCAGAGCTTCCCAGTATTGTTACAGAATGGAAAACAACTGATTACAACAGATAAGACATCCTACCTAAAGTAGTACAATTAGCAATAACAGTAGCATCAAGCACAATTTAAAAATTGACAAACTTTGATAACTGTTGATTTTGTACTTACAACCATAGGAGCAAATTCTGTAGTTATATAACAGAACCAAAAATAAATCAGGAGTTTGTATGCAAAGTGTTTCCCCTTGATAGAGTGGTTTTACCCTGTGGTGGGGAAATTTAGGGAGGATGTTGTACAGAACAATAATAACTGGAGGACAAAGAATGAACATGCAGGGAAACTAGAGAAGGGGACAGAAAAGAAAGAATGAAGGAGTATTTGAGGGATCTGACCTTGGTCTTTGGGTTTGGGGGATGGGATTAGTTTTCTGTGACTGGAGTTCTCCCCAGCCATTTAGAAAAGAGAGAAAAAAGAAAACAAAAGAAAGGAGAAGAAAGAAAAAGGGATAAAAAAGGAAAAATTTGAGATAAAAGAAAAGAAAAAAGGAAAATAAAGTAAGATAAAAACAAAAATAAATCAAGATAAAATAAAATAAATTAAAAAAAAAAAAAAGAGGGCCATCCCACCCATCTGCTTCTATTCCGTGTGTCTTTGTCCCTAAGCACAATTCTGGTTCGCCTATCTTACCACCTATTGGTTCGTATTTCGGTCTTTTCAATCTCGCTAGTCTTGCCTGTCCATCGTATTTGTCCTAGTCAGAGTCCTACTGTGTGGCTGGCATTCCCTCCGGTCCCCAGTCCCAAGCTGTAGTGGGAAGGGCCAGTCACCTGGATTTCTCCTGTGGCCTGGTTGCTGAGTCCTGGATTCTTCCCTGGCTGACTAGCCTAGTATTGATGTGAACCAACTGTCGGCTCGTATTGTTACTGCTGCTTCAGACTTTTCCAGTCCGCTAGTCCCACCTGTCCATTGTGTGCATCTCAGCTGGGGCCCTACTGTGTCACCAGCAATCTCACAGTTCTGCCCAGGTCCTCTGAATGGAGGGAGGGGATCCTAGCACTT
Organism: Erethizon dorsatum; assembly: GCA_028451465.1. Taxonomy (NCBI): domain Eukaryota; kingdom Metazoa; phylum Chordata; class Mammalia; order Rodentia; family Erethizontidae; genus Erethizon; species Erethizon dorsatum. The sequence continues at coordinate 52,613,124 of CM051825.1, read as the reverse complement.
CTTCATAATGTCTTTTTTGCATTTCTTTTTCTTCTCCTTTTCTTAACTTTAAATAAACATTAACCTTTTATGTTCACTTGTCCTGTCCAGATCTTTGAACAGGGTAAGAGCTTGGATAGGACCACTAGGCATCTCACCATCTGGTAACATTGCAGTAGATTGAACCCAGGGTCTCACTCATGCCAGGCAAGTGCTGTAACCCTGGGCTATGTCTCCAGAGTTTCTAACAAGACCTCCAGGGGAATTCAGTGCACACAGAAGCCTGATAACCAGGGCTGCAGGTAAACTGCAGGCTTTATGATGGTTTCTACTAAGAGTTACTCAGGCTATTTACCATCTTTTTCTTTTAGAAATAGAACTGCAGTGATAATCTCCGTATATCCACTTTATCTGCCACACTGTTCCAAAATTATACCAGTGTACATTCCACCATTAATATTTAAGATTTTTCTTAGAAGTTCTGAGGTTGTTTTTCATGAGACTTTCTAACAAGTTCTTGTAACTGTAAGATTCAAAGATTTTTTATTTTTATTTTTATTTTTGGGGGGGTATCAGAGGTCGAACTCAGGACCTTGCGCACCAGCAGGTGCCTGTGCTGCTGAGTGATATCACTGGCCCTGTTCTGATTTTAATATCAGAAACACATATACTTATAAAATGTTTCAAGCATTTATAGAGTGGCACATAACCTTCTCTCCCAAAGAAATAGAAGCCATTTATTGAAATCCTTCTATGTTTCACAAACAAGTGACTTAATTGTCATAAGCCTTCCAGGAAAGGACCCTTCTCATTGTTTAGATAGGAACATGGGGAGGACATGCTCTGTTTGACTCATTATTCTACTGTGAAGTGATTACATAACTCCATATAATCATAACAGATTATTATAGGAAGAAAAAATGCACTTCAGCATGTTCTATTCAGAAGTATGTAATTGAATTGACTTATGTGTCCCAGACATTCAAACACTTCCTTTGTTTAATGATAATGTACAAAGAATATTCTTCTGAATACTAAGGTTCTAGATAAATATTTTTCACTTAATTTATAATGAAGTATTCAGCTATTCATTCTGAATGTTTGATAGAGAGCCAATTATTGTCAAATGGCTTTTGGTAAATGTCAGAATTGAAATGATTACAAACAACTCAGACTTATGTTTTAATGAAAGTAAGATATATTGGAGTATGGAATATTTCTCCAATATAGACTACTTCTTTGTGCAACGTTTCAACATGTGTGGTCTTCCAATCACTTGCCTGATTTATCTGTTTTGCATTTGTATTATATATGTGCTTTATATGTAATAAATCCAGAATCCCTTCCTTGTCTGCAGAATCAGAAATTTTGGATGGGACCTTAGAATCTTCCCTTGACACATGTTCCCTTGCTGATTTTTATAATTCAAAATGGGTTCTCTTTTCTTTATCAAAAATGATTGCTGCTTTTTTTAATTGAGCAGAGACACTAGAGAGATTAGTGTTCTGAAAGAGTACATAAATATTTCAGATTTAAACTTCTTACTGCAGTAGTATGATTTACTTAAGACTCAGAACCTCCTCTAAAATGATTAATTTAATTTTCAGTCTTTTCCTTACTTCATCTTTCTTGTGGCAGGATGTCAGTTGGTGCTGAAATAGCCTCTGAGCAGGCACAATGTAAAGCCACAAAGAATCTGCTTTAATTTTTATTATATCATACAAAGATATCTCTTCATGTTTTATAATCAGTGGCTTCTGAAAAGACTTGAGTTGGCTTATACAAGGAAATTAATATAAAATAGGACAAGCACAGATAAAAATAGGAGACCATTTAAAAGGATTAAAGGCACCTGGGAGACATTAATTTAAACAGCTGGAAAGTGTCCTGATAGTTGAAACCAAAATGGAAATGTGTTGGTTTATAAATTTTTCATCTTGGATACAGAAAGCACATACAATTATCAGAAGAGGCAAACTTTTCCTTAGAACTTAGCAAGGGATGCTGTGTGCAGTGTAGTGATAGACATTATATCACAGAGAAAACAAAGACTGTTTGCCAGAAGATATAGAAAAATCATTATGAAATGGACTGTCCTCATAGACTTTGGGGATTTTGCTTAATATAGCCATTTGTGTTTGGGCTGATAGTTTAAAATAACAGCAAATATTTATTGTGTGTCCCTCCCTGTGTATATTGTTTAATCTTCTTAATAACCCAATAGATGCGTGCAATATTGTTCTCCTATTTCATGGTTGGAAAACCTGGAGTGTGTATATAGAAACTAAATAATTTGTGAGTTCCTTGCTTTGGCACATGACATTCTGATGTGAAAGCCTATGTTATTATGCCGTACACTCTGTATACTTGTCAGATTATTCTGAGTGGTTTACTTTCTGATGACATGAACTAAAATAAATTATGCATTTGGAGAATAAAGATGAATAGAGAGTTAGTATTTATACTCTTACAGTGTATTTCATTTCCAGGTCAAGACAAGTGTCCTAATCACTTTAATGCCATGGGATGAGATCCCTTATATCTACTTGTTCTCTCTTTGCTGTCTATTTTTGGTTACAGAAAACATCACTACTTATGTGTCTAATAAGACAATATGCACAGCACAAAGTATGTGTTCAAAATGGGTAAAAACACAACGTCGTTTTCCTTTCCTCCCTAAACACAGAGCTCACATCCTTCAAGAGTGGATCTGAGTCATGAAATCACAGAAGAACAAATTAATTCTCCATCCATAGATGATCCATGATCATATTGAGTAAAGTATATGGGTAAATGGTTAAAAACCTGAGAGTTCTGCCCTGTGCCACTACAAGACAAAGCTATAACCTGGAAAATCTTGAAGCAGATGTTCCCAGCTGAGTGCCTCATCTATAAAGTGACATCACACGATGGTGTACATGGATCATCCAATTTTAAGCTGGCCTGAATCCCGATGGTTCTGCCAGGATGAGTTATTCCTCAGGTAGCTGCAAAAATTGACCCGTTGAAATTGTTTTTCTCTCTTTGTTAAAAACTGTTCGTGATTTTAAATAGCAGTTTAATTTGGAGTCCAGAAGATTCCTACTCCTACTATTAGTATCTTAGAGCATTGCTGCTCCTTATCTCTCCATGCCAGGATGATAGCACCTGCATATTATTGGATCAGCCATCCTTTGAGGGAGAGTTAATAGTAAATCTTGAATTTGAAAATAGGACAGATGGTAAGAACATTACCATGACATCACTGAAAACAAAAAAGTAAATGCCAGATTCTTTAGCTATATTCACTTTGACATGTTTTGGAGAATATCTTAGTAAGTCTTATTTTCTATGTCATTGCCAGTCCCTTTTATTCACATAGTTGACAACAACCATCTTTCAGGATGATGCAAAATACATGTGCTAGATGTATTCCATCTGTCCCTTCCAGATCCACTGTCCATGCTGCTTTTTGCCCTAGGACACCCATATGGACTATGTGACAGGGTGCCCTCGCCTTCTACCAGCTGGGTAGTTCTGGTTAATGAGAGGCAGTGACAGGAAGTTGGAGAGTGGAAAGAGGAAAGGCCAGGGTATTTATTCTCCTGGCTTCCTTCTTCCCAGATCACTGAGTGTAGCTCAGATGGCCTTCTACAGGATGCCCCAGCTCACAGCAGTGCCCCTTTCTGTATTGCTGCCCTTTGTGGTTCTGGAAACCTCCCCTCTCCTCACATCTGAGGCCTAAGTGTGGAGATGGTTCCCCATTGTTAGTGGCCCCACCGTCGTGCATCATCCCTGTTGGTTCTCTCTCCTCTGCTGGTTTTCAGATTCTGCTCCAGCTACTCCATTCCAGTAAGGCATTTCTCTCCCGCTAGGAGCTTAATGAGTACAAGGCTGTGAAGGACGTATAAACAAAAGGAAGAAAACTATCTTTGGAAACTTCTTTATGTGAATTTTGTGTAGATGACATTAGGGTAAAATTTATCAGCTTGCCCTGGGATGATGCAAGTAGGTCAGTCTGTCTAAAAGTCCAATTTATATGCCGCCTGACCCTGATCTCGGGGAATGTAAGTATGAGTATTGTGGCCTCCAAAAGCAAAATAATATGTAGGCAGAACTGTCCAATAGAAATAGAATGTGGGTTGCAAATGTAATTTTAAATTTTCCAGTAGCCACATTTAAAAAAAATAAAACAAAACCCAAGCAAAATTAAATACATTTTAATAAAATATATTTATTTGACCCAATATGATTTCCACATGTAACCAATATAAACATTATTAGCAAGATATTTTATACTTTTCTCCCCATAGTAAGTCTGAAATTATTATTTACCTATGGCTACGGCACATCTCAGTCTAGGTGAATCACATTTCACAGGCTCAGCAGCGACATGCAGTTTTACAGAACTACTCTGTAAGATATCCCCTTACCTATCTAATAAGCCGAAATGCCTTTCTGTCTGCAAATCTAAGTACATCTGCCATAATTAATGCTTGCAAAACACTTCAAGCAGTTCCTGGCACATAGTAAAACTTTGCATATTTTATTTTTATTTTTGATTGTTGTTGAAAACCTGCTGAGGTAGTACAGGTAACTGTTGGTCCCATCTTATATTCAAGGTAACTGAGTTGTAGAGCAAAGCAGCAGCCAATCCAGCCTTACAGAGCAATTAAGCAACAGATGATAGACTCAGGCTTATTTCAGACTCCAAAACCAAAGGAATTTACAGATATCACTATGGGTATTTAGGTTTGATCTGTGTAGGTTAACAATAAAAGAGAAATTTAGGTCTGACATTTACTTGCGTGTGCCCTAGGTAACAGCATTGAGTTACCTCACAATGGTCTATGATATAAAGGTAAGGTCCATGAATACTTTTTCCCTTACTGCAGAGCTCCCCTGTGTGGTTGTGACAACTGAGTCCCATACATTTCCTCAGCGTGCCACTCACATCATGATTCACATGAAAGATGCCTACTTGAGTTGTGCAGTCCATGATCTGTGTAACCAGAGTTAGCAGTGCTGACTTCAGATTCATTTGTGCCCAAAGCTAATTTTAGGCAAATTACTAAACTTTTCCATCTGTAATCTCAAGCACCAATGAAGAATGTTTGTTGATGCCATTGCACAGTTCTGTCTTGTGATTCTTAATGATGGAGCATATCTTTCTCTCCTAGCATTACTGCAGCATTCTTCATTTTTGTTACCCTTGTTTTGGCAGTATACACTAAGCAGCTATTCAGAATGTATTCTCACCAACTTCATGTCTTAGCACTACTTTTGCTTACTGTCACAGTTAAATACATATCTTATTAAAGCATTTCTGTTTAATTTCATTGATTCTAGTAGAAAGCATACATAAAACAAGAATAATTTTAATGTTTCCATATGTTATTGTCAGAAGTGGATGACATTTTTCAAAGTGTTGCATTGCAAACATCATTTAACCTCCTAACGAAAATATATCATTAGTACGTTAAATATTATGAATGCTTTTAGAGGCATCAAGCTTACCGAAATGCAGTATTCATCATGGAGCAATAGCACAGTAGCCATCTAGACACTGACTATTTCATTGCTGATATTCTGTTTGCTGACTGCAGGAAAGATAGCTGTATTTAATTCTTCTACTCTACAGTTTTGACCATCCTTCCATATTAGGACGTGTACCATCATGGGTAAAATATATTGGTGCTAAAGTAAAAATATTCATATCATTTCTATTTAATATTTGATAATCTTATCCATTTGTGGATTTTAACTAAGATTTTTTAAATGATTGACAGTGTCCTTTCATTGAGCAGTAATGGAACAGGATATATGCGGTCAATACCCAACAGTTTTATAATTGAAAAAACTTCAGGTTTTTGCTGAAAGTACCTCAGTTAAAATGGTTTTCCTAGAAGTATACCAAAACTTAGTTAAACTGATAATGAGAAATGAAACTATGTAAAATTTAGTATAAAACATCAGTTGGAGTAGGGGTAGGAGACATCAAGGAAAATAATATTTGCTGAAAGCTAGGAAGTTAGCTGTGTTGGATATAATAAAAGTTCAGAGAGTAATGTTCCATTCTTGAAGCTTGTGATTAGACACTGGGTCATTGTCAGGTAGGTGGAAAGTTCTGGGAAGAGATGTGGAAAGGCTGACTTTTTGTAAGGTGTTTCCAGGCCCTCTTAAACCTGCCTAGCTAGTAAGAGAAATGCTTAAATCTTTATTATTGAATGTTCTTCCTTCCTTGTACATGATGATTTCACTTAATTTATTGACTTGTAATATTTTTCACTACCTCTTACTGGGTTGAGTTGTGTCCCCCTAAGAAGATTTATTGCAATCCTATACCAGCAGTTCAGAATGGACTCTGTTTAGAAATAGGGTTATTACAGATGTAATTAGTTAAGATGAGGTTATATCAGAAGAGATGATAGTAGAATGACTGGTAACCTTCAAAGGAGAAATCTAGCTAAACAGACCCATGAGGATAAGACCATATGACAATGGGGCAGACCCAGAACCAAAACATTTAAAGTCAAAAATGTTACAGTTGACCAGCAAGCCACCAGATGCTAGGAAGAGGTGGAGAAGGATTTCTTTACTGGTTTCAGAGCAGGCATGGCCTTGCAAAAAAGTCATTTTGATCTCCATCCTCTAGGATTGTAAGATATGAAATTTCTGTTGTCTTAAACCACTCAATTTATGGTACATTGCTATGGCAGCCCTAGAAAGCTAATATACCACCTACTAAGTTCCATGTCTTAACTAAGACTTGGCAAAGTCCTCAGGAAAAGTAAATCTATGCTGAGATTTAAGTGGGTAAAGATGGTTAGCCAACTGGAAAGAGTGGAAGAAGGAAGGCCTAAGAAATAGAAAGTAGTGTGCTGTAAACAACTTAGAGAGTTCCGGCTGACTGAAGTATAGAGTACATCACAGGCAATACAGAGGCAGTACAGAGAACTGTAAGGGCCTCAGACCCTATTGGATGATATAAGCCATGTGAAAGTTTGGATTCTTCTACAGGGGAGTTGGGAGCCAAGAACGAGGGAGCTGTGGGGTTAGACTGCATTATAAAAGGCCCATCTGGCCACAGTGGATAGAATGGATTGTAGGTGGGCAAGACCAGCCAGTAGGGTAGGTTTCTGTATGTGTAGACCACCTTCATTCTCAAGATTCCTGACTCAAGTGGGTTAGAGAAATGGGGAATGAGTGATGAGACTGAAAGGACCCCAATGCCCAGAAGGAAAGAAAGAGCCAGGAAAAGAAGGGATGACACAGGGCTTCCCATTGCCATGTCCTAGAGCTGCTGCTCTGGTTCTGGTCTTCTGACTGGTCTTTCTTTCCTCCTTCAAACCCAGGACCTTTTCCTTAAAGCTGCTCCTGGCCTCTCTTAGTTTGCACTTCCAAACTGCACTTTTCTCTCCAAGTTCTTCCAACTTGCCTTTCTGGTCAAGCCCAGTGATGGGGTAGAATACAGAGGAACTTGGTGTGGCATTCCTGTCTGTAACATCCACACAGTAGGCAGATGTTGAATGCACAAATATATTGATTAGGAACTTTGCTGTGGAGCAAGGCCATATAGACCTATGTCCCAGTCCATCACTTACTTATTTTGTAACTTTGGGCAAGTCATCTAATATTATCATGCCTTAATCTCCTCATTTTTTAAACAGGGAGAAGTAAAAATACCTTTTTGTTATGAATTAGGTCTAAAATGTCTTTGAAAAGCCTCACAGTTGGAGGTAGGGCCTGGGCAAAAGGGGCTGGACCATGTGGGCATAACATGAAAGTGTGTGTTCTTATCCTTGGCTCCTTCCTTCAGTCTGCTTCCTGGTTGCCATGGGACAGGCAACTGTCCTCTGCTAGGTCCTTTCATGCCATTTCTGCCCTGGAGCCAACCAACTTTGGATTAAACTCACTGGAAACTGTGATCCAAGTAATCCTCTCCTTCTTTAAGCTGTGGGGGTCAGGTATTGTATCTCACTGATGGGAAAGTGGCTGAGACATTCTTAAGATTGCTATGAGAGCCATACTGTGAGTTAATTCTTGCAAAGAACTAAGAGGAATCCCGGGCACTGAATGTGATCCGTTTAAATGTTATTATTGCTAAACCTGTCCATCACCCTTCCATTGACGGGGAATTCACAATTCATTATATATCTGTACTTTAGCCTTTCCTCTAGATGGGAAATAGGTCTGAGTTTAAGAGTATGGAAATGACATGGTAAAGAAGAGAAGGTTTTTAGGAATGCCTCTAAGAAATAAATTAGGTGATTGATTTTATGTGTAGAAATATTGATAAGAAATACAAAGCTTAAAGGGAACCCGTTATTTCTTTGGTGTGGTAGAATGCTCTCTTATAAAAATAAACTTATTTTTAAATATGAATAAAGTGAGCTATTGTTGGATGGAGATGAGGAAGAGTATTCCCTACAGTAGACACACTGTGTGCCAATGCAGGCAGCCTGGTATGTGTAGTATTGGTCCTTAAACTAGAAAAAGAGAAATAAATAAATTTTATTTAGCCAGCAGAGAAGAGACTGATTTATGGTGGTGGTGGTCTACCAGAAGTTCAAGTAAGTCTTGGCACATGGGGTCTTAAAAACTCTTTGTGTGTGTGTGTGTGTATGCTTGTGCCTGTTGTGTGTTCAGAAGGCCACCTTATCATTAAAGATTAAACGTTAATATATCAAGGGGAGATTTAAGAAGGAAAACTTAGGCTAAATAGAGAAGTCTATTTCCCATTTAATCTACTAAACTATTAGAACCTCCTACCTCATTATGGAATAGTCATACAAAAACTGAAATTGAATAGAACAGGAACATGCAGACCTCACTGTTTAGAAAGTCAAGCTTATAGAATGTGTACTTTTGGGGAAAATATTTTCTGTGATAGTAGAAACCTAATTTAACATAGTTAAATGCAAAAGTGAATGTAGCATCATACACATGATTGATAGAGTGCATTTTCCATACTAGTTTAATGATTTCTGACAATTTAAATAAACATACAGATCCAATCAATAATACCACCCTTTAATAAAAGTTGGCACATTTATTCCAACAGAATATATTTCCATTTTCCATTTTCATTTCATTTTTCTCTATGCATTAGCACAGTTGCCCTAATTGCTTTCTAATTTGTATACATTTTTGTACTTTAAAAATTTAAACTAAGAAACCTTTTTCAAGAGCTCCTTAAGTACCAAAGTGGAGCTTCTGCTACACTAATGGATCCATGTGTCAGCTGGTATCATGTGTAATGCATTTCTGAAGTACAAAATTGCACTTGCCTTTGCTTATTGTGGATCTTAGCTATAATGTAGAAAGAAAACAAGTAGCATGGATTTGTGCTTGTTTGCTTAGCCAGAGAAACATCAGCAAGTGCATATTCAGAGGTGCACTGTAGGAAAAGGAACCAGATAGGAGGTTTCAGAAAGACGAAGCACATCTTTTTTATTCAGCCTTGTAGACACTTTTGTTGTTGAGTTATTGAATCAGTGATTGAAAGAACGAGCAGATTTAAGTATGACTTTACAATAGGACATGTATTATCAATTTGAACTGCATTAGGTGAAGTTTTTCAAGACAGAAATGGCGTCAGGAGCTTAAGGTTCAATTCCGGTGTGGTCCCTCTGTTCTCCGTCTTAGAAATCACAAGGTGTGCATCTACCTGCTCTGAAACTTTCTTTACTAGCACTACGCTGTTAAGCAAAAGCAAACCCTCGCCCTTGGTTTTCTAGGATAAAAATTAGGATTAACTATATCTGTATTGTCTTTCTGACAGATATTTTGAGGGTCATATGAGGTAAAATGTGTGCAAATCTAGATGACCAAGTACTCAAGTGAATATTGTTCCTTTAAAAGTGATCTCCATTTTATGTACTTGAATGAAGGAAATATTTTTTCAAGAGGTTCATAAAATAATCTTTGATGTTCTTTTCTTATTTCAGTGAAACATATTCAGTTGAAGTGATCATATAATTAAAGAAAAGTAAACCTGATTAGGTTCTCTAGGTTTAGCAAGGGTGCTCTTCCAGTGCCAGCCCATAGGTGTTTTTAGCACCTGTGAACTATGCTATTAAATGTCAGAAAATGTGCTGCTGAGTGAAGCATTAAAAAACAAATTGCATATTTGCAAGTATGGTGGGAGTAGGGGTTCTGTGATGTGTGTGTGTGTGTGTGTGTGTGTGTGTGCGCACACACGCATGCATAGATTTAGAACAACTACATTAGACTTATTTTTTTCATTACTTATATGATGAATAAAAGTAAGTTTATACTGTAACATGTTATATCCATTGTTAAAATCACATGTCTTAAAGGCAACAGTTTCCTAAATTTTTTGTCTATTATTTAACTACTCAACTATTTTTGGGGGAAAGAATAGAAATGATTGTGTCTTGAGAGAGGGAGAGAGTGGGGGGAAGCTATAAAAATTAAGAAGATAAATATAGGTAAGATAAACTTACTGAAGTCTTCAAAAATTTTGGTTGGGCTTAAATGACAAGTCTGGATAGATGTGGGCTGGAGATGTAGGGCTTCACTGACTAGGACAGGGAAGAAGCCATCTAACACCTGTTGGTCACCTAGCATATCCCAAGAATTCTGCATTCATATAATTCTTTTAGTGGGTCTCTAACAAAGGTCACACTATCAGCATATTTCACACAAAAGACTTGATATCAAAGAGTCTAAGAAATTGTATAAGGTCATAAAATAAGTTTTCATAGTGGATCTTTCTATTAAAGCCTAATTTCAAATTCTTTGCTGAAGAAACCATCAAGACATTTTTATCTAGACTATTTAAAAGCTTTTTTAAAAATATTTGAGAACATAATTAAAGTAACTGCGTTGAAGTGGTTTGATTTGTTCCTGTTTCCAGAATATTGTCATTTTATGTGACATGTTTATTTCCAAATTGGTAAGTAGGTGTTACTAAGTGAAAAGGCTGGGTACCTCTTTGTGTAACTAATCATTCCAACTTCTTTCTGTAGCATACTGCATGACCATGGTATTGCAGTCATTTTTTTAAAATAGGACATGCTTTAATAGTGTTTAAAATACAGCATTCTTAATTTGATGATGTTTTGTATAAGAACCCTGGCTTTTGTGTTGCCATATTAAAGTAAAGTTGACTTTTAGAATAGTTTTCATGGAAATTTTCTAAATTATCTCAAACTTCATGTTTATCTGGAGGTCTTTGTTTCAGAGAAAAAAAATGACTCCTAGTATCACCACAAAAATGAAGGAAAATGTAGTTTTGCTAACAAAGCTAGAGTTTTTATAGACATGAATTAAAAGAAGAAACACCTTTCAGAAAGTTACTTATTTTATTCTTCATTTTACCAGCACTTCCCATAAGGTGCTCTACACGGAAGTATTTGGTCTGATATGGTTGAGACATTCTGTAATACTCATCCCATTTGAGCATCACACCTAATTAGTATGTATTTTCTCTTAAGGTCTCTGGCTTATTCTGCCTAGGGAGACTTAGTTAATTTGACTTAATATGAGGCTCTTCAAACTTACTCGTTAGAAAGTTAGTCATTTCTTTGATTTTAAATCATAAAACATATTCTAAAACACTCTAGCCATTGTCTGTCTAGATTAATACATATAAGAAGTGAACACCAGCATTGTGTGGGTAAGTAGAATCAGGCACCTAACTGACATCCTGAATGTCAGAGGATGTCGGCATCACTCGGCTCTCTTTTTGCTTTGTTCATGAGCTCCTGTGGTCTTGTTCTCCACATGGTGGGGAGATCAACTGAAACTGAAGTGCTTGACTAGCCAGTAGAAAACCTGGCCTAATACAGAAAATCAACATATATGTATCGGGATAGAGCCCTTTATACCCTAGAGAAGATGCTTGTGAATTTTCAAGGGTACCATTCAGAATGAGGGGTGTACTTCTCTGAGGCCTCTACACATCTCTCTCATGGCTGCTGGGAAGATGCTGGCTCCTTCTTGTGCTTGGAGCTTTGAACTTTCTTACAGCAGCACAGCACAGTTGATGCGCAGAAAGGGAGTTAGTCAAGCCACTAACAGCCTGCAGATGGTGTGGAGGAGAGGAAAGAGAGGGGAGAGGAAAGAAAGGAAAAGGAATTATGGAGAGACAGATGTAATCTATGTCTGCTTGCTTGTTTTTTAATTCAGATTTCACAAGTTTACATGTATTTAGTTGTATACAATTTGATCACATATGTAAGTTTCTGTATCCATCCTATAGTTAAAATAGAGATCAGTTCCACCTATCTAACTTTTTCCTACACTATCTACATACATAGTTCCTACAATGTCTAACTTTTTCAACTGCAAGGGTGGAATGTATCAATAGTTCTTTCTCATTATTACTGAATATTAGACGATAGTTTATATGAACCACTATTTACTTAGTCATTTACCCATTGGAGGACTTCTGGGTTGTTTCCACTTTGAGGTATTACAAATAAAGCTGTATAAACTATTGTGTACAAGTTTTGCTGCAAATATGTTTTCATCTCCCGGGTTAAACTCTCCTGGTAGTTTCTGGGTCATATGGTACTTGCATGATTATCTTTATAAAGTAAAAACTCTCAAACTTTTGCAGAGTGGCTCTGACATTTTACAGCCCCACAAACAGTGTTGGACTAAGCCACTTTCTCCGCATCCTCTCCATGGTCAGTGACTGATGATTTGGAACATCTTTTTACATGTGTGTTTTCCATCCATACATCCACTGCAGTGAAATATCTGTTTATGTCTTTTGCCTATTTTATAATTGGATAGTACATGTTATGGTCTGGATCTGAAATGTTCCCCCTAAATCTCATGTTTTCAGAGTTGGGGTTTTTGGAAGGTGATTAGATCATGGGAGTGCTATATTCATCAGTGGATTAATCAATTGATGAGAAAAGCTGAACCTGCTGTTACAACGTGGGGCCTAGTTGGTGTTGGGTCACTGGGGTGATGACTTGGAAGGACACATTCCCCAGCTCCTTCCTTCTTCCTCTTTCTCCGCTTGGTTGTGCATCTTTATTCTGCCATATTCTTCTACGATATCATTTCTGCATTGTAGCCAGCTGACCATAGAATATCCCACTGAAACCTTAAGCCAAAACACCTCTTCTCCTTGAAATTGCAGCTGTTGGGATTTTTGTCCCAGCAGTGGGAAGGTAACTAATACAATGCATTTTCCATATGGAAGTTTTAGGGCTCTTACTTCATGATTGCACAAGTGGTTTGAAAATATTTTTCTCATTCTATGGTTGGCCATTTCGTACTCTTCATTTGGGATTTCACAAAGCAAAAGCTTTGAATTTAGATGATTTCCAGTCTATCATTCTTTCCTTTTATGGACCATGCATTTGGTGTCAATCTAAAAGCTTTTTAGCAATTCCTAAATGTCAAAGATTGTCTATCTTCTTTACTAGAAGTTCTATAAAAGTTATGTAGTTTTACTTTTTATATTGGAGTTCATGGGCCAGTTTGAGTTAATTCTTATACATGAGAGAGGTTTAGGTTGAAGTTTATTTTTTTTTTTAGCTGCTTATTCAATTTCTCCAGCACCATTTATTGAAAAGAAGTTATTTATTGCAAATGATTTTGTGTAGTTGTCAAAAATCAGTTCAAGGGCTGGTGAGATGGCTCAGCGGTGTAAGCGCCTGTCTGGCAAGCGTAAGGACCCGAGTTCAACTCCCGGAACCCACATACGAAAAAAGGGCTGGTGATATCGCTCAGCAGCACGGCCTGCTGGCGCGTGAGGTCCTGAGGTCGAACCCCGGTACCCACAAAAAAAAAATCAGTTCAGCATATTTTTTATATCAGTTTCTAGGTCTTCCATTTTGTTCCATAAATTTACGTGTCTCTCCTTCTGCCAATTCCACACTGTCTTCATCATTGTGGCTATATAGTAAGTCTTAATATTTGGCAGAGTGATTTTCTCCATTTTATTATTTTTAGTCAAAATTGTTTTAGCTATTCAAGTTTCTGTGTTTTACATATATATATTTTACTATCAGCTTGTTTGTTTCTACACAACATTAAAAAATCTTGCTGGCATATTGATAGAATCTACATTAAACTTATATATCAGTTTAGGGCAGTGGTGACGAACCTATGGCACACATGCCACAGGAGGGCTGTTTGTATCATTGAAAGCTCTAAAAAGTTTGCCAGCCCTGCTTTAGGGAGAACTGATAACTATATTGACTTTAGCAATCTATGTACATAGTATTTCTTACCATTTATTTAGGTCCTTGTAATTTTTTTTTAATCATCATCTTGTAAGGTTCAGTATGTAGTTCCTTTACATGTTTTGTTATATGTATAACTAAATGTTTAATTTTCCTTGGAATGTGTGTAAAAGATTGAATACTATTTAATTTTGATTTCTGCATGTTCATTGTTAGTATACAGAAACTCTATCCTATGGCCTAGTTAACTCAATTCTAGAAAGATTTGTTTGTTTTTATCTTTCAGATTCATTCTGATTTATTAAATTTAGACAATAAAGTAATATTATGTAAATGTGGTTTTACTTTCCTCTTTTCCAGACTATGTGCTTTTTTCTCAACTGTTGCATTGATTATAACTTCTAGTACTGTGTTAATAGACAGTACTAGGTGAGAATAGATATTCCTGTCGTACTTTCTGATATTAAATGAAAACATTTACCTTTTTGCCATTAAGTAAGATTATAGCAATAGTTTTTTATAGATTGTTTTCATCAAATTTATTTGATTCTAAATTCTGGATGCATTAAGCCTCCAAAATCATGGCAGAGTTTGCCAGAATTGGATATAAAATAAAGAGAAAAACCTGAAAAGTTTCTGCCAATAAATACTGAATTATTTTATATTTTCATTGTTGAACGGAACTTTTCTAATACAATTCTTGTCACAATTTGACCATATACAGTGTGATTTGCCTTTGAGCTCTACATTCAATCTGCTAGTAGGTATTTAAATGATTTAATATTTTAGACACACTACTTCCCTCTCCTAGTTGCTAGTGTTTCTACAAAAGTTAGAAAATCCTGTTATCCCTTAACTGTGGCATATGTGTTCCTTTGCATTCATAATATGTGTATATATCTGTCTGATATAATATGTGCAGATCACTTATTCAGTAAAAGAAGCCTATCTAGAATACTCTCTAAACTCAAAAGAATATCCTGTCCAATTTGCAAGTGGGCAAAAAACATGAACAGATATTTCACTGAAAAGGGTGTATGTGTGGAACATAAGCACATAAACAGATGGTCAGCAGCATCAGCCATCAGGGAAATGCAGATTAAAATCATAATGTTATAAATGCACATCCCTAGACACACACCTCCCTGCATTCACATGGCCAACTTCTGCCCTTTAAAGAACTTTTACACCTTTTGGTTAAGTATCCATTTATCATTACATTTACCGTTTCACCAAATGCCACATAAAATGCAGCTCTTAGTCTCAGGTTTGTCTTCGTCTTAGTCACTTTCCTGTTGGCTCTGACACAATACCCGACACTAACAAGTTAAAAGAGGAGAGACTTATTTGGCTTATGGTTTGAGAAGTTTCAGTCCATGGTTGGCAGACTCAAATGCAGAAAGGGCTTGATGGAAAAGTCTGTCACAGAGGAAGGTTACTCGTGGTGACCAAGAAGCAGAGAGAGGAGGGAGGAACCAAGGTGGGAAATACATTCTTCCAGGTCACACCCCAAGTGACCTCCTTCGAACTACCTTTTAATAGCATTCTCACCCACTAACTCATCAATGGATCACTCCGCTAATGAGCACAACACCCCTATGATCCTGACACATTCCAGTGAATATATTCCACCTCTGAATACATGAGGCTTTGTGGGGACATTCCAGATCTAAATCATGACAGTCTTTTTTCCAGACAGATCTGTCCTTGAAAGGAGGCCCCTGGTAATTCATACCTTCAAAACCTAACATGCAGTAGGCTGACATTTTGCAGGATCTCAACAAATACTTTTAAATAAGTGACTTCTTCCTTTTCTATCCTTAGCAGTCTACAGATGTTTAACAGATTTTTTATCTTATAGGCACTTTGGTAAGTCCTGAAAAATTTGAGGCGTATTCTAAAAAACTTAATCTGTATTGAAATTTACACATTTTAATGGGAAGCCACAAATTTTTGGTATATTTAAGGTTTAGCTATGAGCTTTTAACAAATTCAGGCCCCTAGACATAACCCCCAGAAATCCTAATTCATGAGTTTTAAGTGCTTGTCACATATCTGCATTTTTACAGCAAGTCTCATTGTAGTAGTCCTTGTACCATACCTTGAAAACTATAGGATAAGAATTCAGGAGATGGTGCTTTACTTGAAAAAAATTCCACTGTATTTATAGTACTTGGCTGTAAGCAAAGCCCTTGTAAACACATTGAAGTCATCTCAGAGCTTGTGTCCTATGAACTGTACACATTGGGTGTCCAAAACAATGTTTTTTGCTCTCATATACTGTGTCAGGCAAGTGTTTGGACCAGTGCACAAATCTGTATTAGATAAAACTGTGCTTAGACAAAACATAGTTTCCTTTGGAGGAAACATTATTGGCATCTGTAAAACCTATTTTTTTTTTTTTTATGTTGTAGCTAAAATCAGTGATGGAAGAAATTCCATGGTGGGAAATTATGTAGCAAAAGAAAACAAGTAATTGGGCAGAAAAATAACAATGGTGATAAATACTGATTTGTCAAGAAAGTAGACTTTGGAAATCATTTTTTTCATGAATAAGCTGCATTTTGGTATGATATGCTTCCTTGCTTAGCCTTTGGGAAGGATTTGGATGGTACAAGTTATCAGTTCCAATTCAGTGTACTTCAAGAACCTTAATGTTTTGAAAATGTTGCAGTTTAGTTACATATCTAAGATGATACAGTGCTGTATCAGATCATTTCTAGAGAGTAACCTGTGGTTAAAATAAGGCGAAAAACACTGTTTTTTTTTTCTGGGCACACATATGTGAGTTTTGCTGAATTGCTTTACTGCATGATCATAACCTACAATTTTAATACTATTTTTCAGTAATATTTAAATGAAGCAATAAGCCTTCATATTTCCTTCCGATGTACTGAATTATGGTGCTTAAAATATTTGACTGTCTCCAGATTATGTTATCAGTTTTAAGATGGTTTGTTTTTGTTTTTGTTTTTTATATTTTTCAAAGAAAAGTTGAAATTGTCCAAGTTGTATTCTAAAGTACAGGCACTGCCTTGCTTTGTACAGTCATCACTTAAGCAATTTGTATCAGCCCTTAAGAGGTATGGAGTGAGTATATTCTATCACAAATTGACAGTGCAATTACTCTGATA
Organism: Erethizon dorsatum; assembly: GCA_028451465.1. Lineage (NCBI taxonomy): Eukaryota > Metazoa > Chordata > Mammalia > Rodentia > Erethizontidae > Erethizon > Erethizon dorsatum. Next base: position 52,595,858 of record CM051825.1, on the reverse strand, counting down.
TAGAAAGTGACACCATGAAGTATATTATCTGCAATTCACAAGCATTTTTTTAAAGTGAGAGTTTAGAGAAACAGTAGGTCTTTCTTCCTTTTCCCCCATAAACTTAAGCTTTTCAAAAAAGTAAGTCAATAGAATTTTCTCTGTGCTGTAATTTAAGGTGGAAAGTATGAATCAGTATTTGCTGTTCTGCATTGTTTCTGGAAAAAAATTACATGTTTTCTAAAAATAATCACTGGTAATAACAATAGTATTTGCTCTTGATTACTGTTTTTAAAAACTTTATTAAACACTTGAGAAAATATTCCTTGTGTGATTATAAAAAGAATTTGATTTTTTATAGCTATAAATAAAAGATAACACGTGGACTCAACTTACTGTTATTTTTTGAATTCTACTTATTGTTCATGATTTACCCCTTCTTCCAAGCCCTTCAAGATGTGGGAAGGACATGGACAAATAGGACTTATACCCAGACACTGAATATATTGAAGTATTTTTGTAAATAACAATAATCATAGGTAGAGCAAGATTTACTTAGGCTGTTTATTATCAAATATTTTAGGGGGAAATTCATGAATAATTTACCATTATGAGAAGGTAAAGCTAAAAGTCTTTATGATATGGTGAATCACTGGGGCAGATGTGGAAATCATATTTATGAATATTTTTTGGTTCCGGACATTTCATTTCCTCCTTTGAATCATGCTATTGTCTAATTAGGTCATTCTAATATATACTTTGTCTTTTTGGATGCTCCATGCTTTTTTGACACTTTTACAGCAACACAGAATTCATGGGTACATATTTACATTGTATTGCTGGCTTTCTAGAAGCCATAATAAAGGAATCCAAAAAATCTCTTCTAGAAGTTCTTGAGAAGGGATTTTTAAATTATTTTCCTAAAGAAAGGAATATTTTGGTATAAAAATTTGATTTTACTTTTTAAAATTCAATTTTGTTTTGTTTTGTTTTCAAATCAGATCTTGAAAATTTTAAAACCAAAACGAGAAGTACTGTGTCAGTGCGTGAAGGCCAGGGAGTTGTCCTGCTTTGTGGTCCCCCGCCACACTCGGGTGGTAAGTAGTGCCCTGTTTTCTGCTTTTCTCGTTTATTAAGTTTCAGGGCAAGGCCTGTGGCATGCATTCTGTTATTGCTTCTGTAAATTATCCCTAGAAACTTGAGAACCTGAGCATTAGTAGATTGTCAGCTGAGTTGGAATATGAAAACTCTACAAAATATAAACCATCCCAAAGAGTTTATAAACATAATTTACACATTCTAATGAGAGTTTCAGTGGCAACAGAGATCAAATTCATTTTGATTACTTAACAGTGCTGAACAATGATTTGTCCTTATACCATTACCATTTGTTATTTAGTTTTAGACCATGGTCCATGGTACAGATTGAGTGTTTCTCTGTCTCGCAATCTCTCTCTCTCTCTCTCCCTTATTCATACACATGCACACACACATTAATATGTGACATTGGATCTATTTATATATGTGGCATATACAAAAATGATATGTATATGTATATTCACATTAATTTCATTTTCATTGAGCTATTGGAATTGCAAATTTTAGGCTGCTTTGGTATAGATCAAAATACAACAACCTAAAATACATTGATATAAATCGAAATATAATGCCAGAAATTCAGAAGCTTAAAAATATAGCTACCCAGAGTGAAAATGAACTTTAGCACATATGAAAATAATTTAATTTGCTTCCCAGCATGAGCCTGGAGTTCTGGTTTGATTTTGCTCTCATACTCACCATTGTAAATTTGGTCACTTGTGTGAACAAAGAGGGCGTTATTAATATATAAATCAATGTTCTCTGAGAAATGAACGCATTCTGGTATAGACAGATTGAGAATTACTGAGAGATAAATAAGTTAGGGAGGTTCTTTCTGGCCAGAGGTGAAATTGAGAAGTTTTCTATCATAATAAATCCTTTTCAAATGAAAATATTCTGGATTTTATTTGCTCTGTGACATAAAGCCAAAGTCCTTTTTTCCCAGTGACTTTGTCAGTTTTAATCATAAACCTCAACCTGATAATACAAACCTCTCTCATCTTAAGTATGTGACCATGTGAAAAACATGAGCCATTTGGAGTCTGCAGATTTGGGACTTGGTTAATAGGATCGCCACCGTGTTTGCTGGCATGTGGCTAAATTAAGTTTTCTAGCCTAATTTAGTACATTTTTCTGGAATATTGAAGATCCAGAAGAACTTTAACTTTGAAGGTAGGATAGAGTGTCTTGATTGCAAATTAAAGCAACTGAAGTCAGACTGGCTTAAAGAATATAGGGAGTGTACTCACTCTAACTGGCTTCTCATGTATGGGGTGTGGAGTTAGCAGATGGCCTGTAGCTCTCAGCCACACAAAGCCATTTGCCCATGGCCCCACCCTAGCATGCACATCTAGTGACTGAGCAAGGAGAGCACATAAATGGGCCGCCATTTCTGACCAACAGTGAGTGATTCCATTGGCCAACATTCAACCCAGAGCTTCCTGCAAGGATTACTGAATCTTTGTTATACCATATCACAATTTAGTTTCTTTCTTTTCCCAGGCCTGCTTCTGTTTCCTTCTTTTCTCAGGTTTTAATTATGGATTAAAAGCCTTTATCCCACTCTCTAAGTATCTGCTCCTGAAAGCCCATTGTGCTAGATCTAGGCATTCAACCAATTCCATATGCACTTGGTCTTCTCTGTATTTTGGACTCCTCTTTCTCCATATTGTCTGTTTTCTCAAGTTTATTCCTTCTAGCACCTCACATCTCTTGTGATCCTTAAGCCTAAAATTCCTAATGAACCAGACTGTTTCTCAGTGGTTCCTGAAACTATCTGGACCATCTTTGTTTATGGGATTTTCCATTCAGCTATTGGATGAAGGTAGGTCCACCTACTAACAATCCCTGGAATGAGAAAGAAGCAGTTTTTGAGAGAATAGAAAGGATTTATTAAAAGGAAAAAAAGAGGAAGACATAATAAATAGAACTAAATAATGGTTAGAACTACACCTAGTAAGAAAATACCAAAACAATTTATATTGGCTCAAAGCAGTAGAAAACAATAACTATATAATATGAAAATTTTTGGAATTTTTGACCCAATTTAAAATCTGATTACTTTTCTTCTGGTACTTCTATAATTAGTTATATTCATTGATGAGAGAAGAGGAATCTTAATTGACTAACTATGGTGGGTATTTCTTGTTAAGTTGTTGGATGAAACATTGTCCAGAGGATGAATCTTATCTAACATAAAATTGGGGAACTGATGGTCAATAGCAGCAATTCCAAGGCGTGACATCCCGATTTACCTCTGCTTTGGAGACATTAGTTCTCTTTCTCTTTTAAAACACTGAGATGGAGTGACTGTGGACATTTAGTTAAGATGTAGTGAACAAGAAAGGAAAGCTCCCCAGATACACCACAGTAGCCCTTAAGGACAAAGGATGTGCATGAGATAGCAAATAACATTAACCCAAAGCATACCTCCCTTGGTGCCAGATTATTCAGTAGACTGACCAGGGCCACAGTGTCAGATTTAGATTAAAAAGCATCAACAACAACAACAACAAAACAAAAAACCATTATTCTCATTGACCTATGTATCCTGGATGCTGACATAGTCACAGTTCTCATCCATGGTCCTGACACATTGGTTCATGAGCTCCCTGAGAACAGGTCTATGTCAGCATTTGTTTTGGACCCAAGTGCCTAACACAAAGGTGTTTTATAAGAGGAGGTCAGTAAATATCTTTTGAACAAAGGACCACATCATGAAATAAATGGATGCCTTTAAAAAATTTCGACACTTACAAATTGTTTTTTCAAAGTCCACCAGAGACTTTATTTTCCAAGTTGTAAACATTTACCAGCCAAAATGCCCTGTGTGCCAACCAGGCAGGTACAGGCTCTGATGGATCAGAATGAACTCTGTCCACACCACCTGGTAGCAGGCCTGCTTTGTCCCCCCGGAGATGACTTAGGGACTTTAATTCAGGGGAGGGTATGAGCCGCGTCAGAGGGCAGCTGACACTGTGACTCTGGGCTTGGTCAGTGTAGGCGATGAAGAGCTTTTCAGAGTACTTGTGGCCCTCGCTGGGGTCCACTTGGTTCTCTTCTCACAGAGTCCCATAGTCCCTCCAGACACGCACTTACTTTTCTGTCTTCATCGCTTTTGGTTACTGTCCTTCACAGCACATTCCTTCACTTCTACTTGACCTCTTTTCTGTGGTTGGAAATGTTTACGTTTGTTGTTTCTGATTACTAACAACATGTAGTTTATGCATTCATCAGATTTCTTCCTACAGCAGCCTCAGCAGCCTAACAGAGTAAGCACTGAAAGTCAATAACAATGGTAACAACAAAAGTAGTAACCTGTGTTCATCGAGTGTTGCTTAGATGCTAAACATTTGTGGAAATTTTATGCTAGTGAGATTCTTCTGGTTAAAAGTGTAGAAAGGAATAGGATGAGTATCAATCTAAGATAGAACTTGCAAGCTCCATGATGGAGATGCCAAGAGCATGAGCTCTCAGCAGGTAATATCTGAATACCTTAAGCCCAAACCTATTTATTTATTTAGTTATTATAGTCTATGTTTATAATGCATAACAATTACCTGCATATGGGGGATTGGTACATATGCATACCACATCTTTGTCATTTTTACTCCCCCTTTCCCCCACCCTCCCTTCTCACACCTTCTTCAGATGTCTTCCCATCTCCACAAGGTCTACCTCCCCATTCCTACCATCTTTTATTTTGCTCTTTAACTTGTTTATATTTTGGACTTCTCATATGAAAGAAACCAGGTGATAGTTAACCTTCTGTGTCTGATTTAGTTCACTTTGCGTTATGATCTCAAGATCGGTAATGGAGCACTACTAATCCATAAAGAAGGATAAATTTGAGTCACGTATAGGAAAATGGAGGGATCTTTTTTACTTGGAGACTAAGGCTCAGCACAAAGCTTCCCAGATTCTGTTTTGGGCTACAGTTTGGGAGTTTTTAAATTGTGGCTCAGAGGCAGTACTTTCCCAAATATCACAGAGCAGTGAGGAGGTAATACTAGAACCTGGGTGCTGTGCCTCCTGTCCAGAGCTCTGCAGTATACCCTGCTGTAAACAAGCCTGCAGCACCATCCTCCAAGTGATAAAGCACAGAGTCTTCAGAAAAAGCATCACTGTCCTAAGCCAAGGGCTTCCGACATTTCCACATTGGAGGCAACTGAGTTAATGGTCTTGTTTTAATATTCTAGCACATTGTTTACAGAAACGTTTGACACATCAGCAATACCTAAAGACATATTAGCAGAAATCTCCCTGAATTCAGCCAAATGCTCAATTCAGACATGCTCTAGTCCACTGCTCCTCAGACTTCAATTGCAAATGAATCAGCTCCGGACTTGACAGAATAAAGATTGTGATTCCCTGGGTCTTGGCTAGTGCCTGAGATTCTGTATATCTAGGAGATTCTCCTGGGAACCCGATGTTGTTGGTCCATGGGCTAGTGGTATTAGGAAGGCCCTAAACTGTCTGTTCCATTTTATAAAATCTGCTTATGATTTTCCCGTGACCACCCTCTGTCCTCTCAGCCTTCCTTTCCTCCTAGCTCTTTCCACAGCCACTACACTAAAGGCATTTTGCACATCAGGACCAAAAGATTATCTCTCCTCTAAGGATGTCCTGTCCTCCACCTCCCAGTTCAACCCTGAAGCTTCTTTCTCAAGACACTCTTCACTCTAATTTATTTTCTTGTTCGGTGGCCTTCCAAGTCTCCAACCAATTTGTGTATTTTTATTGCCTCATAAAACTCTTGTCCTTCTTTTCTAAGTCCTAGGGCTGTGTTCATTTTTAAGGATAATCCTAGAGTCCTAGGCATAAAAGAGATCATGATTTTACCCCACAGTTTCTCACCCCAGGTGTGATATGAAAGCAACCACAGTCTCTAACTTGAGTTTGGTTTAGGTCTCTAACAAACCAGAGCAAGCCTCACCAACTTTCACATTTTAAAATTAAATTGAATGCAGTAAGAGGTGTGAGTGGGATTCTCCATCATTTTCATAGTTTACTTTCTACAAAACCTCTTGGATGTCTCCCATCTCTCCATGCTCATTCTTTATTCTTGTAATCATAATGAGATGAGAATATCAAAACATAAAGAAACATTAATTGAGGTGTACCATGCACCCATTAATCGTGGATAGATGCCATGTTTACCCCCAAACAACTTCATGGTATGCACACTGTTTTCTGCCTGCTGCTTATAGAGGCCTCTTCATAAATTGGAAGGGTCCCACACTAGAAAGGCATTACTCATTTGATGGTTTTTAGGTAGTATAGTTAGAACTAACACCAAAGTTCTTTGTTGTTAGGTTTGGCTTTGGCTTTGTATTTTGTGTACCCAGCAATACAGTGCATAAGAATTATTGCTATGGTATTTAGTAACAGGTAGTAATTACTCTTTTTATCTTTCTTTTGGCTATTCCCTGTGTCCTAGTTCTCCTTCTATTATTAGCCACAATAAAATTTTATTAACATCGCTTCTCTTTATGAAACAAACCTATGTTTTTTGTTTAGTTGAGAAGAAAAAAGCAACATTTTCCCTAAAAAATAGGGAGATAGACATAGAAAGAGCCTAAATAAGATTTCCAAAGTATGAGAAGTACATGTATCATTCATACTCCCTTAATTCAAGTGTGCAAATAATTGGTAAAATTTATCTGTGCTGGTTTGCTTAAGAGCAGTCACCATCTGTCTGATCTAATAAGAGGAAAAATTGATTCATGGTAGGAGACAATTAGGAATTTTTCTTCATTATCCATATAACCCCTCAGCACTACAGATTGTTGATACTGGAGAGAGGTCTTAATCTCTCCTTAATTCTGTCACATTTTCTGCCGTGTCTTACTCATTGCCTTCTCTGGAGAAAAGTCCAGTATTTCTCTGAAGCCAGGGGGTGTAATGGCCCAAATTAGTTGGAAAACTAGGAACTGATAAACCAGAAATGAGGAACTGGACATAGATGGCCTATGGTGTAGTTATTGATCTGATTACTGATAGTGTGGAAAACTGGGAGTTAGTGTAATTACTATGCAGTTGCTGCTCTCTCCACAAAAATCATCGGAAATTCAAATCCAAGAGAAAAATTACCCTATTAAAAACAAAGTCGAAAGACCAGTTCATGGGCACCTCATGATAAATGCTAATTAGACAAGAATTCATAGGTTAATCAAGTTATTCCATACACACATATTTATAGAGGTGATTTTTTGCCCTGTAATGACTGGTAAAATTTATTCTGAGTGGAGAACAAGCTTGAAGTCTGTCCTAGTGTTTAATCAGCAAACCACTTTGGTCTCTGATCCAGCTTTCCATGTATGTGCAAAATCTTGAGAATTTAGGGCTATACACTGCCATTCACTTACAACAACACAGCCTAGGGGATGTGAAAAGGAGTATGTGAGATGTCAAACAGCAGGTAGTGGAAATTGAAGCCACTTTATGCTAAAAATTGATTTGTAAATCCTAGTGTGACTAGGGTGTGAACAGTTAGCAACAAGCCAGATGGCATGGGATTCATCCCCTCTGTTTCAACGTCTTTATTATTAATTTTTTCCTCCTCCAAAATGAATAGACCAAAAAGCACAGGTTATCTCAGGTAGCATCAATAGGCATTTTCATTTTGCGAAAACTTGTGAGTTACTTGCTGGAGGCTCTATCAAGGCAATGACATACATTACCTAGTGTTTTTGAATGTGATTATGACTGAACAATAATTTTCCAAATAATACATTTTGTAATTGTAACATCACCTCGTATTAGGCATACAGTTTTCCGTGAACTATACTTCCCTACTCTTCTGCTTGTAATTCAGCCCAACTTCAAAAGTACTAGCTCTTTTCAAATCTTTGAAGTCCAGAATATATGTATACAGCTGGGCACAGTGCATGCCTGTAATTCCAGCACTCTGGGAAACTGAGGCAGGAGGTTCACAAGTTTGAGCCCAGCCTAGTCAACTTAGCAATTTAGTGAAACCCTGCTTCAAAATTAAAAAAAAAAAATAGAAAAAAAAAAAGGTTTGAGAATTTAGCCCATTGTGACATCTCTGGGTTCACTCTCCAGCACCACACACACACACACACACACACAAAGATGTGATGCGTTCATGGGAAGAATAACTTTTGCGACTCCCATTACATTTGCCTTTCTACTCACTGTGTAAACTATAGCTCCAAGAAACCAGGGCTTCCATCTTCACCAAAGCAGAATGCATGTCCAAATGTCATATCACAGTATCATGGAAACCATCACAAACTGAAATGAAGATTAAGAAGCAGATGATCAGTAGGTTATTGAGAAATTAGCATCTGCACCAAAGACTACTGTTTCTAATTTATTATTCCTAACCAAAGGTTAGGTTTACATGTTAGGACGAAGAGTTAGAGAATCCATCTATGGACTAAATGAATAATATATCACAGTTGTAAAACTAGTTTTTGAATATGTATCAGTGCTCATATGACTACTGATATTTCCTAACATCTGAAATACTAATTAATTCAAAGTAGCATTCAGACAAGTATGTTCTGAATCAGTTGACACATAGGCCTCAGCTGTTGTTTGTGTATAGATGACTACAGAATATTTCGATTTCGTAGTGGATTGTCCCAGTTTCTGCACATCCATTTTGGTGTTGAAAATGGAGGTGGAAAATCCTGAGTTTCTCCAAATGTCTTGAATGTGGAAATTGTAACTTAAAATATTTATTAATCCTGCCTGTCTCCCTCCTTTTCTCCCTAATTTCCTCCATCTTTTCCTTCATATCTTGCTCCCTTCTTTCCATCTGTCTATCCGTCCATCATCCTACCATTTCCTACATCCATTTTATTCTTTCATTAATTTATTCATGCAACAAATTTGCCATTGATATGAGGAAAATGATTTGTGTATTATAATAATGTTTTACTATAATTAGTACAGCCCTTCAATGAATAAGATTGATATTAAATAGGGAAAAGAATTCCGAGCATTTCTGTGGTAAAGTTGATAGGAATATGTTCAGATCAGCATTTATTGAGCCACACCCCAAACCATGCCCTAAGTGAAAAACATTTAGCTTAGTGTTCAGGAGCTCAGAATATGACTAGGAATTTCCCTGTTCCCAGGACTCATGGTCGCCCAGTGAGCAAGAAAGTGTTTGATAGTAATGTTAGCCTGGACAGCGATAGGTACAGCTATTTAACCAGTTACTGGGTTTATTAAAGGAAAGGAATAGCACTTGTTATTGAATGTTTTGTATATTGTATGTTGTATGTAGCTGAGGCTTAGGACAGTTAGGGAATTTATCTAAAGCTACACAGCAGTAGATCTGGACTTCAAGTATAGTTCTGTCACTTCCTGATAGAAAATAAGAAAAATTTTCCTGTGCTCCTCAAATTATAGCCTTTTTTACCTGCACATTTTCTAGCTTCTATGAAAGTATTCTTCAAATTTTTTGATGGATACATTGGTATAACTATATTTATAGTCATAATTTGAAGCACTATCTCCCAACTCTACGAATGCATGCACGTGCACACGCACTGAGAGAGGGTGAATGAAAGAGAGAGAGAGAGAGATACAGAAACAAGGTATATAAGTTATAAACTGGGTATCTAGAGCTAGACCACTTGAGTTCCAGTTCAGATTCTAACATTACTCTGACCAGGGCAGGTTGCCTATTTTCTGTGTATCTATTTTCTTCTGTACATATGTCAGGGGATCATAAAACCTGCCTTTATACAATTATTGTGAGGAGTTTTTTTTTTTTTTTGTCCAGTACTAGGGATTGAACCCAGGCATTTACACTAAGCTATATCCACAGCCCTATTTTAATTTATTATTTTTGAGACAATTTTTCCCGAAGTTCCAAGTTATCCTGTCTGGGCTCAAACTTATGATTTTTAGTCTCCTAGAACACTGGAATTACTGGCATGTGCCACTACACTTGGATTATTGTGATGATTTAAGAAGGTACCACGTGAGATTTGTTTGAAATGACTGATATATTTTACATAGATACAAATATACAACTATATATGTATATATACACAATTATACAGATATATATATGAAAACATAAAATATCAAGTATTTGAAAAATGAATAAAGAAAGCACACTCTGTTTCCTTCCTTTCTGCACCTGAAGGGATTGTTTTGCCTGAAATATTTTCACTTCACTTTGAAACGATTCTACAAAAGGTGTGGGCTTCTCTCCTGGTTGGATTATCTGTAACTGAGGATGAAAGGCTTCATTGTTCTTTAATAAAACAAATATTCCTAGAAACAGGAATGAAGATGTGATGCCTCTGAGAAGCCATGTGGCTTCAGCTCATTGGCCCAGGGGATACTTCTGTCACAAGCTGGCCCAATCAGATGCTCTCTTTAGAGAATTTGTTATTTGACCTTGAATTTCACAATTCTGAACCTGGAAACTTGGAGCAATTCCTTTCTACCATGTCTGTTAGGCATCTGAGGAAGCTGATGCCTGGGCAACAGAGACCGGAGGCACAGAAGTATTATGGACTCAGGCTAAAGGCTCTCCAGTCCCCCCTCCTTGGCAGCTGCTTCCTTGCTCATAGCTGTTCTACAACAGCCATGCATCCATATATCGCAATTCTGTCCTTAACTAAGCGGAATCTGGTAAGCTTCTGTTTCTTGTAAACAAAGACTCATAACTAATACAATGAGCATTATGGTTAGGGCTACAGCGGAGAGTGCGTGTGTGTGTGTGTGTGTGTGTGTGTGTGTGTGTGTGTGTGCTGGTAATGAAACTGATGCAAAAAGAATTGGAAATTCAATATATAGAAATCGCAGAGACAGCATCTCTAACTCTCCCATGGGCTGTCCCAGCATCCTTTTTTCATTAAAGCCAACATTGAACACATCACACATAGTTTGGAAAGAGTCAGGGTCATGGAAGACAATTTGAAGGAGCTGAGGATTCATTCATTATTACTGACACTTTCCATTTGTAGGTGAACTTCCCCAAAATTTTAGAGATGCCACTGACCATTCTTCTTATATTTTCTCATAGCAGCATGGCTTCAAGCTTTCCCCCCCCATTTCATTCTCAGATCCCCTAAATGGTCTGCTGTAGTGTGATGAGAAAATCGTTTTCTCCCACTCTAGAGACAGCTGAGTTCTCCTTACTCTGATTCCATCCACCTATAGACAAAATTCAGAGAGAGCCTTAAGCCCATCAAAAAAATTACATGCAGAAACTTGAGAGTTTAAATCCACTGTTACAAAGATAGAGCTTCAATAAGAATGTATTTCAAATTTTCAGAGCTAAGAGTGTTTTCTTTTTTAAATAAGAATTACATTGTGAATTCAGTGCAAATCAAGTATGGTAAGGACTTTGTTTCCTAAACATTTCCCCTCAAAATTGAGGATGATTTTTATTTGGTGCTTTGCATCTGGTAAAAGCACCATAGTTACATTAAGAAAGACCTGTGAATTAATCTGTTCATGGGCACAGAGAGGAGCCAACACACTAGTGGTTTTACAGAACTACATTTGTATATGCTTTTTGTTTTAACTAGGATTATTCAAGCTGTTGTAACAAAGACACCTGAAATTTAGCTCAAACTAAATGGTGGGTTTTGCTTAGGTAACTGCAGATTAAGTGTTTCTGACTACAGTGCTATAGCCCCGCGTTGTACACATAACTTCCAAATTTGAGAAAGTTGAGCTTTTAAGCTTCTTTTTTGTGTGTGGTACTGGGGATTGAACACAGTACCTTGCCACCAAGCTATATCCCCAGCCCTTTTTTATTTTTTGTTTTAAGACAAGGTCTTTCTACATCACTAATTTGCACAGGCTAGGGTTGAACTTGCAGTCCTGCCTCGAACTTTGAGCATGCTTGGATTATAGGTGTGTGCCACCATACCCAGCTCCAAGGTTGAGCTTTCTGTTTCCATCAAGCTGGCTGAAGGGAAAGGGTGAGAGAAGCATTTGTTTTCTGAAATAGGCCTGGGTGGTACATGTCACCTATATGTACATACTGTTCGCTGGTCTCCAGTCACATGGTCACACTTGACAGCCAGGAAAGTGAAGAAATACAGTCTACTCTATGCTGAGGCAGAAGCAGAAATGGATTGTGAGTATAGACATCTACCAGTGCCACTCTTAGGTAGACCTATGTTTTTATAAATAAGCATTTAGAGAACCATAGATACATTAGATACTGGCCCGTGTATTAAAGGCAATGTTCTATAAACAGCAGTGACTGCTTGAACCAGCTTATTTGGAAGATCCATTTAAAATGCAGATTCCACAGTCTTATTCTCAGGGATTCTGCCTCCAGAGTGGTGGCTTTCCTCATAGTCTGCATTCTTTATCAGTGACCTTCGGTAATTATGATTCAGAAGGTCTTTGAGCCATGTTTTATCTTCAAGTTATACAAATTTAGATGTTTTTCAGAAATGTTTAAAGGAACAGAGAAAGATTTATGCTGGAGCAAGTGGAAGACTTAAAGTATTTTTTGGACTGAATTTTATTCAGGACAGCTTGCACTCAGAAACTGAAGTGGGTTTTTGGCTTATGTAGAACATCGATGCCCATTTATTTACCAGCTACATAATTCTCATCTCGGCAGAAATTTTTTTGCCTTGTAGAGCAGAGTGTTGGTGTGCCTAGTTGTGTAGCTGAAATTTCCCTGGCTGTCATCCATCTGCCCAGGTGTGGAGTACCAGCACCCAACAGTCCCATATCTGTTGATGCTTACAAGGACTCAGCACCTCTCCTGGCACATGGTTAAGTTTGCATAGCTTTTGATCCCCACAGGTACTGGTTGGCACCTCATTCTGGAATAGTTTGAATTTGTGTATTGTTGCTGTTTTTATTGTGTGTCTGTGTCACATCCCAAGGATACACATCTGTCTCAAATTGATCCTTTAGGGATGGAGTTTCAAAACTGATCCCTTTCATTTTTAGACCTGGGTTTTATTTAAAGCATATTTTTCTCTATTCAGTTTAGCAAGTTGAACTGATACCAGGGTTTAAAAGTAGGAAATTGTGAAGTACAGTTTTCAGTGAGATTTCAAGAATCTTGTTCTAAACTCATTCACAAAACCTGTGCAGTGATCATCTTCCCCTGTTTCTACAATCTGGAGGGGCCAGCCAAGTGATTCAAATGGATGAGGAGGGCCAGGATTTGCATTGTACGTGATTATTTTTCTGGCAATGAAGCTAAATCTCTTAACAGCATCATTTACTTTATTTGCAGTTTTAAAGCATAGAAAATTCAGTTCTTTTTTGAGTTCATTAATTTTTTTGTCATGCTTTTTTCCAATTTACTGATTTCATTTCTTACCATGACGTTTTTCCTAATATCCCTTTATGTTAAATTCATTAGACACGCTTTAAGTATTAAGCACATAGATATATTTCACTATTTACTTGATCTGTGCTCTCTATCAGTCAGTATTTACTAGGTTGTGTGACAGTAACAAATGACTAACATCTCAGTGGGTTATACTAACAACGGTTATTTCCTACTTTATAGCTATGAGGCTGAGAGTTGGCTGCACCTATACTCCCTGTGTCTTATTTGTTATAAGAAAGAATGGCTCCTAATTGGGACCTACCATTTTAATGACACAAAGAGAAAATTGTCTAAGTGACTTATTTTGTTCACACATGGTATATACATCATTTTTGTCTTCATTCCATTTTTCAAATCAGCTATTATGGCCAATACTGACCAATGGGCCAAAAGCTGCCCTGTCATAGACAAGAACAACTGGTAATTCTTAGTAATGACATAAATCACCATATGCTGTCCTTTTTTGCTTTTCTTGAGCTTTTTGGTGTTTGTAGTTCATTAATTTCCCCATATTTGATAGCAATCTAGATATAAAACCTAGTTTATGGTATTGTGTCTCTAAGAGAAGAAAGTATAAAAACAACAATATATCATGATAAAAAAATGGCATCAACCTCAGAATGGGAAGGTCTTGTGTCAACTCATTGCCCAACTAAAGAGTTCAGGTGACATTCTGCTCCAGCTGGTCATTGCTATAGAGAAAGCACATTGCTAAATTTTCAAGGAAAGCTAGAAGACAATAGGTTGACAAAAATTTTCATTACTAATCTAGGAATATGCATCAAATAATGCATGGATTGAAGATTTCTTTAGCCTGTAAGCCACAGCTTGGAAGTCTCTTCAAGGACGTTCAGTTAATGAGAAGGGAGAGAAGGGGGAAGGGAAGGAGAGAGAGACGGGGAGAGGAGAGAAAGGGAAGGAGGCAGGGAAAAGAATAAGCCCCATTCACTCAATAATCTGAGGAAATACAAATCTGAAGAACAGTTAAAAGTATGGCTTATGTCTTCAAAAATTAACTTGTATTACATTCATGAGTATTTTGTGTAAATAATTCTGAGCAAAGATTACTAAAGCAGCTCATTTTGGGCTCTTAGAGACCCGCAGTATTTTAGCAATCTAGATATAACATCTAGATGAAAGTAACATCTCAATCCTTCTGGAGAGATATTTTCATATTTGTTTTGTGTACTTTTTCTGTAGTAATTAAGGATATCTCTTTTTTTTTTCTAGTTTACATCTTTACATATCTTTAGCAAATGTCCTGTATATCCCCACAGGGTCACCTGAACAAAACAGTCATGGGAGTCTAATGAGTGAAAATTGATTGTACATAAATGCAGACACTTAACTTTTTTTTTTTTAATTTTTTTATTAGAACGTGTCCACATTACATGTTTACATTCCTCATATGGAGTTGGCACACACACATAACACATCTTAATTCTTTTCATCCCTATTCCTTCCTTTTTCTCACCCCTCCGACCAATCACTTGAAGTGACTTTGAAAGATGAGTGATAGGTGTCACCTTAGTCATTTCTACTGAAGACTCATCATGTTCCCGTGAGTAAATGCAATAAGCAGGACCGTACCTAATTTTTCCATTATAGCTATCAGTAAAGTGCTCATTTTTCTTAATGTAATTTTTTTTAGTATAAATCTGGAAAACTAAGCATTTTCCTCGTGTTTTGAAATAACATACTCAGTTTTTTCAGTGGCATTATTATGTTTTTTGCAGCCACTTCTGTCACTGCTTTTAAATTTGTGTTTCATTTTTTACAACATGCTGCATGCCCTCTGCCTTACCATGGTCCGATCATTTTGCACAGACAAGCAACCTTACTTTGCAAAGTATCCTGACAAGGCTATCTGATTGGGGGTTGATATAGTAAATATAAAACTATGTGAACAATTTTGTTTTGCAGTATTGGGGATTGATCCCAGGGCATTTACAATGAGCTACATTTCTGGACCTTTTATTATTATTATTGTTATTATTATTAAATTTTGAGAGAGGGGTCTCTCTGTGTTACTACATTGCCCTCGTTGGGCTTGAACTTATGATCCTCCTGTCTCAGCTTCCTAGAATGTTGGAATTCTATGCATATTATGCTGGTCTGTGAGGGCAGTTTTTCAAAAACTTCTTAAAAATATGCCAGAGAAAGAAAAAGAAAGCATCTTTATTTCTAAGAACTTTTAATAGGACATTATTAATTTTACATATCTGAGAGCAGGAATTGAGCATACATCATTTCCCAAACTTTACTTGAGAAGGAAACCCATGGTTTAGGGAGACTCTTGCAGGACTAGTTATGCAGAGAAGCACTCTGCAGGAGATGCTGACCTAGCATGAACATAGGCCACACCAGTCATTTTCAGAATATCTTCTGCTGAGTGCTCTGTTTGTAAAAGTAATTAGGGGACAGCTTTCTGTACAGCCCTCTAATTTCTACTACTTCCTCTTCAAATATTTTAAATGTATTCCATATGCATATTTTTAATAATAGGATCTGGCCTGAAAAATTATAAAGACAGAGGAAGAGGGATGGGAAGGAAAGAAGTAAGTAATGGAGAAAGGGGGAAGAGAAGAAGGAAGGAACAGAGGAAGTGAGGAAGAGGTGATGGGAGGGAGGATGGGAGAAGTTTCTCCTCTTATTTCATCTCTAAGCAGAGTTACTTGTGTAAATTTGTTCAGATTCATCTTGGCTGTAGAGACTTTTCAGTACGTTAGTGAGTAATTTCATTATATCGTTAGGAAACGGGGTGAAAATTAAAGGGTTGCTTTGACTAGTTAATATACTTTTGGGATTTTGTAAATTCAATTAATTATGTGTGGATAACATTACATCTGTTCTAGTAATAACAACAGGCTGGTGTTTTCTGGTAGGTAAACCAATCCACCAGTCATCCATAGTCGTTGATCTTCAGATAAGGGGACTCATTCTGGCTGACATACAGTAAACATAGTGTGTTCTCAACTCTACTGCCAAAACATACTATATGCCACAAATCTCTTAAGAAGAATTGTTCTGTTTTTGCACTTGAGATATGCAGTGACATCTGAAGTGGTGACATATGTACACTTACAGCAATCTTTTTCAATCATTATAACCTTTAAGCACCACTAACATCTCTCAGGATCCTTTGACCTTTCTCTCTGTATTATGCTTTTTGACAGCTTCAGGAGAGAAGCAGCATACCTGACATCTGGCATAAACAAAAGATGTTAATTCTTGGCACATAATATTATCAACCACTCACAGATACTTCTGTGATACATTTTGTTTTTCCCAAGGCTACAACATAGAGTTTCTATGAGTGTTCTTACTCTAGCAATCAAAAAGTTTTTTTTGGTTTTCATAGCTGGGTTTTGAGTCTGGGATTCATTGCCATAAGTCAGATGGAGGCAGAGGTTAGGGAGTCCTATGCCATGTAGTAAAAGGATTTTGTTATCTGTAGTAGAGAATAAGAGGAATTTATGAAGTATTAGAATAAGAGACCGATGCCTAAGGAGAATAACATCCAGAGGGTACAGTTAAGGTAACCTGGCTATTTCTGTAAGAATGGAGAAAAGTCTTTCTCCCATAGGGATTGGTTCCTGGTGCATGTCATAAAAGGCATTTAAGAATCCCTCACTTCTTTCTGATTCTTGGTGAGGTATATTAGAGGTATGTATTCTAAGGTATGAAGCATCAGCAAGAATCTCAAATTGAAAGACATGCTGCTTTGATTACTCCAAGTCATTACCTGAACAATATAATTCCATTATGGAATTTTTCAAGAAGTAAAAAGAGTTTATAAAATTCCAAATTGAGGGCCGGTGAGATAGCTCAGCGGCATAAACCTGCCTGGCAAGTGCGAGGTCCCGAGTTCGACTCCCGGTACCCACATATGAAGAAAAGGGCTGGTGATATTGCTCAGCAGCACAGGTACCTGCTGGCGCACGAGGTCCTCAGTTCGACCCCTGGTACCCACCAAGAAAAAAAAAAAAATTCCAAAGTGAATAGATGTCCAAATAATTCCACATAGGAGAACTAGAAAATAAGCTAAAAATTGGCTTATGAAGCAAAGGAAGTAAGCATTAAACAGATAATCCAAATATCTCAGTTGAAATCTCATGTAGGAAAATTTAGAAGCAAAAATATGAAAGTGTTTTGCCTAAGGGATGGTATGTATGTATTTAGGTAGGTAGGTATGTATTATGTATATTCTAGGCTTTGTTCACATAATTGGGACAGAATCCTAGAATGAATTTTAATAGGAATTAGAACAACTATCAATTGGTTTTTTAGAAGTCTTAAAATGAAAACTTTAGACAAAACTAATTTAAGAATTTATTGAAAAAGGAATGATTCATGATTAGGGTTGCATACAAAACTGGGATAATTTCAGAACTTCAGTTTAGCAGTGTCAGCAGCCAGCTTTTATAGCCTGAACAAGACCATAAAGTAGAAATCCTGCCTGGGTGGGCGCGCTAGGTGTTTGTCTTACTTGAATATGGTGCGATGTAGCATTTACCTTATTTGGATGCGGTCTTATGTTGTATGAACAATAATGTGATTGGCTGTTTGTGATTGGCTGAGGCTCATTGCTTCCTTTTATTTGTATATTTTTAGTCAATTATATGAAATATTTCCAAGTTACATTTCAGTTTATTTACATGGGAGCTGCAGTTACAAAAAATAATCTCAGGCTAATGGCCTCTTTATTTGCTTTAGTAGGACTGTGGTAAAATGTCCTGATAAGGGACATAATATATGCCATATATATTACATATATTATATACTTATATATTGTAAATATGTATATATATTTCTTGAACAATAGGTATAGTGGAAGATTGCTTTTTTTAAGCTGTATGTAATGTGTTGGTAAACGGAAGAGAGAACTTTTACACTTGAAATGGAACAAATAGGTTGAACAGTGTGTAGATAATTATACTGTATCTTACTCCTAAAACATACAAGAAAATTTAGAGAAAACAACTTTGAATTGATCTCTTTGAAACAATGGGGCATTAGAAGACTCCTACTACAGGAGTTCCTTTGGAATCAGAAGGTGCAACAGTATCCATTGCTGGATGCTGAGAGGAGGCAGAGGCGTTTCTTACAAAGCAGCAGGTAAGATCCCATGGGGAAAGTCTGCGGAGAATACCAGGTGTGATAACAAAGGTTCAATATAATCTCTGCCATCTATTGGGTGGTGCAAATGTTTATGTTTGAGAATGCCTCCCCGCAATCTAGCCAATCTAAGTAATGTATCTGTAGTAGAAAGATGAAAAAAGCAAGACCGTTTCAGGCATGTCCTCTTCAAGGACAGGGACAAATTCTAAATCCAAGTTGACTTGAAATAATTAAAAGATAAACTGCCTCCTGAGCATTCCCTATTCTTTCTTACTACTATGATACCTTTAAAAAAAAGCCAATGACTGTTGCTGCACCAGGGCGACAAGATTTATTCAGTGCAAAGCTTTTGTTTGTGGCCTACAACTTTGTGTTCTGGAGTTTTGTTTTCTTTTTCTTAAAGACTAGTTAGATCAGATTTTCAAGAGCACATCAAAAATATTCCTAGTCTTTTTTTTTTTTTTTTGTGGGTACCGGGGGTCGACCTCAGGACCTCGCGCGCCAGCAGGCGCCCGTGCCGCTGAGGGATATCACCGGCCCCATTTTCGTATGTGGGTTCCGGGAGTCGAACTCGGGCCCTCGCGCTTGCCGGGCAGGCGCTTAAGCCGCTGAGCCATCTCACCGGCCCAAATATTCCTAGTCTTAAATCCAGGGATTTATATAACACAAAGTTGCAGGGCCAGTGGGAAGTTAATTTCTTTTGAAGCACATTAGCTTGAAGTTTGCTCCCTCCCACAGTGGAACAGAATTTATCC
This sequence comes from Erethizon dorsatum, assembly GCA_028451465.1. NCBI lineage: Eukaryota > Metazoa > Chordata > Mammalia > Rodentia > Erethizontidae > Erethizon > Erethizon dorsatum. Next base: position 52,576,595 of record CM051825.1, on the reverse strand, counting down.
AAGCATTGTTGATGACCTCTTAAGGTCCTACATAGCTGGAGTTATAAGCTGATGGCAGGAAGCTGATGATTACCTAGGCCATGCTGGCTAAGCTGGAAAATAACAGGTCAAAGAAAAGTCAACTGGAGATGCATCGTGCTGCACGAAACTACCAACACCCCCTGGAGAAGCTATTGAGTCTGTAGCTGCTGTGATATTCTTCCTGTTCCAATAGGAAGGACAGTACAGTTCACTTCAGTGTCAACATGTTATACTTCATGAAACGAGAGACCATCGAATGGATGCAATGCCGTGTTAGTTTACCATCAAGTATTTATTTATCACTATTTTCCAGTCTTGTTATTTTAAGAAACTTTTGTGGGAGCAGAAAGTTCTGAGTATTCCGCTAAGAACATTTGGCATGCCAATATTTTGCCCACACCTTCATATTTTTTCAGCAGTGATTCTGCTAGTAGTCAGGCTATATGAATTTTTTAGTTCATTATTTTTCTAATGTTCCCTCATTGCTTTGAATATTGCTTAGAAAAACAGAATGCTGTTTTGATAGCGAAATTTTTGGTAGGATCCAAAATTCAATCCTAAGGCAGAATAAAGAGTTTGTTTCATTCTGCTTATTCATTCTGTAAATTCTAGGGTCTGGAAAAAGCTATTTGGTAGGAGAATTTGTGTCTTATTCCTTTGTATAATGTTCAGTATACAGTGTAACAAAGTACAGTTGTTATTTTTATCCATAAAAGAATTAATAAGTACATGTTCTCAGCTGAAATTCTCCTCTGTATTATCTTTTCCTTATTGTATTCTTCCTCTGGCAGAAACAAAATAATTAGAAGCAATGAGAGATAATGTGGCTTTTATTTATAGTTTAGCTATTTCCTTTGGGCAAGTGTGCACATGCACACACATATGTAGTTTCTTTTACTTTTGGTGAAATTATAGACTTGTTAAGGAAGAAAACTGTCTGGATGAAGGAAAATTGCACAGATGGATAAAGAAAGTATTTACCAGTGTTCACTCTTTGCAGCATACAGTTACACTGAGGAAGACAGACAAAGGAAGATTTCAAAATGAACCTTAGCCTTTCCCTTGAAGATACCTGGGGGGAAAAAAGAAACAAATCAACAGTTCATGGTTGTTTATTCAGATGATAAAAGTTGTAATGATTATTATAGAACACTTGGAAGTTAAGCAGGATTAACAAAGGTAAAATCATCTATATTACCACAATGCCAAAATCATCACTTTGCTCTATTTATTGTTTTATTTTTTTCTCACATATATTTTCCCACGATTGAAAGCTACTGTACATTTTTCTATTACCATGATAATTTAAACACATCCTAATTTTAGTATGAACAGGTTAGATAATCCTTTTTGTACAAAGAAGTAACTTTTAACTATAAAAATAATACCTTTCAATTATTCTTTATCTTTAAAGACAGTATTTAGTTTATGTTATATATTACATTTGCCCCCTAATTTGTCACCTTTATACATTTTATATAGTTGACTTTTTTTTTATTTGACTATTTTGCCTTTGAAGTATTAAGATTTTATATAGTTGCACCTCTTAGATTTTTTTTCTTTAATTAAGTTTATTGGTACATTTTAGATATACTTAATGACCATATTCATCATAGGGAATTTGTACCTGTACATGATACATTTTGATTCTACCTTTTTTCCCAATCCTTTCTCTTCATTTCACCTTCTCTTCCCTTCCCTATTTACAAAGCTTTGTTTCCATTTTATCCTTTTTTAAACAATTTTTTTCCTTTTCCCTTCCTTCCTTTTCCCCTTCCTCCACCCCAGTTCTTCTTTCCTTCTTAACAATTTCTTCCCTTTTCACAATATCTATTGTACATTATGGTCCTTCTTTATGCTTTCAGTTTCTCCCACCAGGGAGACAATGCAATATTTACACATGTGAGTCCAATTTATTTCACTTAAGAGTATGATCTCAAGGTACATCCATTTACCTAGAAATGTCTGAAGTTTATCCTTCTTCACGGCAGAGTAGTACTCCATTGCTTAAAAGAAAACATATCTTATTTATCCAGTCCTAAGTGGATGGGCATTTGGGTTATTTCCGAGATTTAGCTATTACAAATTGTGCTGCTATAAACATGGGTGCACATATTTCGCTGTGGTATGATGTTTTTATTCTTCCAGGAAGATACCCAGAAGGGGAATAGCTGGGTCAAATGGGACCTCTAGTCCTAGTTTTCTGAGGAATTTCCACACTGATTTCCACAATGGTACCACCAATCTACACTCCCACCAACAGTGGAGAAGAATTCCTTTTACCCCATAACCCCACCAGCATTTGTTATTATTGGTTGATTTCTTGATGATAGCCATTCTTCCTGGAGTGGTGTCATCATTGGTAAAATCTACCTTATTCCCACATTAAAAAACATATACACTTATATTTTTCTTTTAGTACTTATATTTAAAATAAAAAGGATTTTTACTTATTTTACATTTTTAACATTGATATATATTCCCCCCCCACACACACAAAAGAACCTAGGTAGTAGAACCAAACAGATGTGAGTACAAATCCTGGATATGCACCCCAATATCTATGTTACTCTGAAAATATCACTTAACCTCTCTGAATTCAGTTTGTTTCTAAAATACAGAAAATAACACTATTTCCCCAACAAAGGTACTGTGCAGAGTACTCACAATAATGCATGTAAAATGCTTAGCATGTCATTGGCGCCTAATAAATACTCCATAGATAGTGACTGTTTTGAAAATTTTTTGGAAACATTCATGTTTAATTTTGAAGGGAGGAACACGGTTTACTCGCTATGCCACACTTCCTGTACTTGTCTGAAATGCCGAACCCATGCTGGTGGTACAGTTTCTACGGCTGGAATGTGAGCCATTCTTGTCCAACCCAGCTTTGTTCCCGCTCTGTCCTTTTCTACTACTCTCAAAATGTCCCTACAGACAAAAAAAAAAAAAAAAATCAATAACTGAGGAACAAAGAACATACTTTATTTCATAACCCTTTTCAGTATTTTGCAGTAGTCTGATAGGCACAAAACACCCAATGGAAAAATCCAGTCTTATTTCTGTATTTTAAATATGCGGAAACTGAGACATCTATAGGTCAGTGGAGCTGTACAAAATCATACTGTATATGGCAGGATTGTACTAAAAGCCTGGTTTCCTGGTAACTCTAATCCTTCTCCTCATGTAGCATAAGGACAGGTTGAATTCTACATGGGAAGTTTTTGGGTTTTTTTTAATTTAAAAGTTTTCTGAAAAGGAAACAGTTCACATTTTGTTGGGAAACAAAGGTAGAATTAGTCCAAGAGAGAAAAACACAGCAGTGATTGGACATATTCAAGATGTTCCAATTATATAAACAAGAGTTAAGTATTAAGACATAACAGCCACCTTCCTTTTCTTTTGTTTAGACAATATGTATGACCTTATCTCTAGTACCTTGCAAAGTCTAAGTAAATAGAGGCTGAATTATCAAATGTCTATATGTTCCTTTTCACCTGAATTGTTTAAGACGGAAGATTCCTGATGCCTTGGCATTTGGTTTATGTAGGGTAGACTCCTTATAAAGATAAATTTAGCCTAGCAGTTTGGGTCATTATTTATTTTGTATATATTTGTTTTCTGCCCACTGTAGTCAAAGTACTTTATAAGGGTAGGGAGTTCTATGAAAAAGATTATTTAGAAATAGTCTCTGATATTAAGAGTAATATTTAGACAGGGGTGTGTGTAAGAAAAGATAATGAATAGTGAGTCTCTTAGAAGCCAAATAGAGGAAAGCTTGGAAGAGGGGGGAGGTAGCATGTAAAAACTTGTTTTATATGATAGGGGAAGGTGTTTCCTAGTAAAAGAAGTCCCCATGAAGCAGGTAGTGTCAATAAATTTAGAGGCAGGAGGGAAATTAATTCCAGTAGGAGAATTAATTCAACTACTCTATATTAATGAGCTTAATGACTAGAAGAATAAGGAGATCAGAATATTTATCTCTAAATGCTGAGCAACTTCCTTTTGACTTCATTATTTCTTTGAACAGTACCTACTTCCTATGAGTTTTATAAATTTATGTACTCTTAAAAATGACAAACTGAAAATTCAAAATATTGAACACACACTGCTTCATGGTATGGTGATATAGTAGAGGAAATCCAGACACGCTGTTTACCTGTGATTAGATTAAATGTCAATCTATTCTGATTCTGCTGCCTTCTTTCATATTAAAGAATGAATCCAGCCTTGTGAACTGATAAGTTTGCACCCTAAGCCTTCTATGTAGAGTCCAAATTCTGTTTTAAATCCTAACCCAACCATCTAGTGCTTTGTGATCTTTCAGAAGGGATGATCGTAGATATCTTACTGCAAGAGTTATTGGAGAATTGAGAAAATGTATGTGAAGCACTTGGACAAGTGAATGTCAAATAGCAGCTGTATTTTCTTTGCCTTCCACTCCATATGCTATAAGTAGTCTTCTCAAAATCTTGCATATTTTTGCAATTCAGTAAGTGTAGGTGAAACTGCCAGAATCTGTCACTTGAGGAGTCTTCTGAGTAATTGCCTATTTCTACTCTAGCTGCTCCCTCCAGTCATTGCCCAACCCATAATAAGTTATAACTTTAAAATATAAGTTCAATCTCATTACTCACATACGTACCACACTTCAGCCACTGTTTATCACAGGTACATTCAGGTCCAAGTCTCTTATTCTGCCCAAAGGCCCAAAACATCTGGTCTCAACGCACCTCATGATGATGTTCTCTCATTACATTATTCCAATCCCACAAGTTACCCAGAGTCAGTGTCCTGCTCCTTCTAGAAGTCACAGCACGGAGCCCAGCCTAAGAGACCTCTGCCTTAGATATTGACCCTCTGCCTTAGATATTGACCCTCCCAAATATTTGCCTGACTCTTCCTCTGTGGCATTGCTGGCCCTGCAGAAATGGTCCCTTTCTTGAATGTTACATTTGAAGCAACCTCTCCTGTTATTACCTGGGTTTATGTGTTCCATAACATTTTCCATTTGCTTCCATTTTATTGCTTGTTTATTTTGTGTACTTAAAAACTGCCATCTGTTTACCAAAATAATTAGAATCTACCCCCTATGAGTTAGGGATTTGCTAAATTGTACAGCCCTATAGCCTCAGAATTAAGAATAATTTTTAGTTTCGAGCAGGTGCTCAATAAACAAATGCCAGGAACCTGCCAAGTACTGTAATGTTGTTTTCTACCTTCTTTGTTTGAAGTTATGTGCTATAAAAGGTTTCTATCATAAAGATTAATCCAGTACAGATATAGATATGTGATATAGAAGAAAAAAAGGCATGCTTCTTAATAAAATAAGTTGGAAAGTGGTGAGTTCCAAAGATTATGAACATGGATGAGGTTTCATTTGGTGATCTGCTAATGGAAAGTTATGATCCATTGTTGAAGCCTCCAGCTAGATTATTAGAAAATTCCTCTGTTCATGACACAGTTCCATGTCTGTGCTTTAATCAGTGCTTCTATATTTTTCACTAGCAAGAGGTGAGAAAAACACAACCTTTAGGGGATGTGAGATATACCCATAGGATGCCAGCCATAAGCCCAAGTTTCCTTTGAATCCTCAGGTCTGACTTTGAAGATTCATCCAGCTTTTGCATTTTACCCGATAATGTATTCATAGAGTGAAATTGATGCCCTAAGTTGTACTGTGTGAGGCGCAGGGCCTCACAAATCCCATGCCTCTGCTCCTGGGGAGCATACCCTTGAGTGCAAGGAACATAAAAGGCCTTGTAACCTTTGCAGAGTTTATTCTGAGAAGATAGGCGTTGTTCTTCAATGCTTACCAGCCAAAAGAAGTGTTCTTCAATCTCCAACCACATGGCTCCTCTTGGCGTCTCTTGGGATCATGTTAATACCCCACATTATGTTGCTTTAATGTTAATGATGTAGTAGTTAAATTATATTCCTCAGTCTCAATTTACTAAAAGAAAGTGCAACAGCAAGTAGAAATACTGAAATGACACCCAGAATTTGGAGGCAGATTTATTTACGTCGACAGGCACTCATCGGGATCACTCCCAAAATATCAGGTCCTGATCTCTGGTGGTCTAGAGCTTATATGACATAAGCAAGCAGGAAGTACTGAGGCAGAATGGCTTGTCAATTGGGGATTGGTTTATACAATGTGCATCATAGTGACCAGCTATGCATCACAGTGACCAGCCGTTTCTAAGAGACAGGAGCAACTGGATCTGGAACAGGAACTATTACCTGAGCAACTAACAAATTGAAATACACTGGCTGTGGGGGAGGGGGGCACTTTCTGCTACATTTCCACTCTCTTTTAGTTTCCCCAGTAAATCTTTGCTGGGCATATTACATGTGATCTTCTGAGACAAGGCCCAACTAGAATTTAGGCCTGTCTCTTCTGTCAAGGTAGTGAGGGAGTTAATCTGATCTAGGGGAGTGTCCCTTGTGTTTTGGACACTCATCAAATCTTGGTCAAGTGTTTGATTGATTGTTCTATTCTCTTGGGGCAACCATCCACAGAGAAACAGCTAGCAGGGGGCGGGAAAGCAAGGACTGGGGTAAGCAGCCTGAAAAGACACAAAAATCAAGGGAACAGGTATGGAGCAATGCTGTGAACGATATCCTCAAGCTTCAGTCATGTGTGCATTGTCTCTTCAGAGTGAGCCTTGGAGGAGCTGTCCATGTAAATTTTTCAGCAGCTCGAAGGCTGGATTTCTGAAACTTGTAGAGGTAGTTAGTATGTACCTGGGTTATATGTGTGTACAGGAATGTCTACAGATATAGCTGGTCTTTTAACTGCTTACAAGCTGTATGTAGTTTTTATTTAATCTAGTTTTTGAGTTACCTCTGCTACAAATGCAGGCCCATTGTCACTGTCAATGATCAAGGATTGGCCATATCTAGGGATGATTTTTTTTCACAGCAGGTCCCTACAAACTTTTATTGTCTTCTCAGTATGGGTAGGGAAGGGGAGGTCGGGGCCAATGACACAGATGCTGAAGCCTGAGCTGGCTGCAGGGGTATGGGTGCCAGTGCAGTGGCTTGAGCTTGTAGAACATATGGTGGGGGCAGGTCTGGTGGCTGGGGTTGATGTTTCAGTCAACTGGATCTCCGGAGGGGCCTTAGGCCTTTGGACTGGATTATTTTGCATCATTAGTAGCAGGTTTCCAAACAACAATTTGCTGTGCAGATCATTCCTGCAAGAGAGTTTTGGCCAAAATAGTTTTGTCAAAGGTGACCACAACATATCTAGCCTGTAGGAGTTTATTTCTAACAGACCTACTTCCGTCCATAAACACGGTGTACTCAGCGTCTGTCAGGGGGTCCATTTTTTAGAACAGCTCATCCCAGTACAGCATGTGGCACCTGGACAGTTAGGTCTCAGTCTAATGTGAGCTTGTCAGCTTTCTTGTTCAGAAGGACAGTGGCTGTTAGAGCACGGAGGCAAGCGGGGAGGCAGCCCTTAGAGTTCATTGGGTGCTCCCAGGGACTGACAGTCTGAGTATGCTATAGAAGCCAGCAGATCCAAGAAATTTCTGGAGTTTCTTTTGTATAACCAGTTTTTGTCAGATATCGCAGCCGAGCTTTTGTGTCAATTGTGGTGGCATTGGAAGCTTGGAGATCTTGAACTGGCTTTATAGGCAGGAGAAGTGTACTGTTTGATGCAGGTGGGGGTTGCCTTGGGACAGAGCTCGATCACCAAAGGGGCATGACTGATAGCAAGCCCCAGGGATGAGTTCTTTGTCCATACTTCTTGAAACAAGTCTCTCAAAATTTCAGGCATTTCAGGCTGATGTAGGTGCTATTCTTCCTCCCGGGGTATAATCAGAGTCAATATCAAGTCTGGGACAGTGGACCCAAGTGTGAGAGAGGCTGGTCACATCCCAGGAGAGGCATAGGGCACTCAAGCATGTACAGGAATTCATGTTTGATAAAGTGCCCATCAATCTCATAGGATCTTTTTGGCAAAATTTCTTTTCAGTGGGGGCTCCAGTGGGTAATTTCAGTAACTTTAGACATGTTTATTGGCTTCTTGCCACCCTCTTTGAGGTCTGCTAGGAGAGCAGTGTGGTACTGAGCTAAGGCTTCATGGCCCTCTGTTGCATCACAGCCCCAGTTCGGACTTGCTCAGGGGAGGACTGTATTCACTCAAGCATCAGGATCAACCACAGTGGCGGGGACTTTTGATTTTAACCAAGCTAATCTAAAATGTGGTGGTGTTCTTTAGTATTAAACAGAGTCAGAAGGAGTTGCTGACAGTCGTCCCATGTTGGCAGGTGGGTACACAGGTGCAGAGCCAAGGTGGGAGAGTTAACGCTTTATGGCAGTTGAGTCCAAGTGAATTAATCTGGGAGAGCAGGAGGCTGTTGTGCAGGAGACAGAACTGGTAGTGGTGGTGTCATGGCTGGCTAAGCAGCTTGGAGTTTATGAATGTCTTATCATGCAGGACACAGGTGTGGAGCCAAGGTGGGAGAGTTTTTAACCCCTTATGGCAATTGAGTCCAAGTGAGCTGGCCTTTTACCTTAGGATTTTCCCAGTTGAAGGGGCTTATGGGAGCAACTCTCAAGCAGGGGAAGGCATCTTTTCTGTGTTGTTGACAGCGCGGAGATCTTGCCCAAGGTGATTAACAGTCTATCAGGCTAATGTGTGGCTGGATGCCTGTTTGTGCTTCCCGTGACATCTGATAGCAGTGGGGATCATGATAAAGTGACACAGTTGATGTCCAGGCCCAGAGGCAAGTCTTTAGTCTATACCTCTGGGAGGAGAGTTTTCAGAACTTCAGGATTGTGTTTATCTGTCTCAGCCTGATGCTGAGACATTTTCCTCTTGGGGAACAGTCAAAGTTGAATGTGCTGGATTAAATGAGAGGGAGGCTGACTGGCTTGGTGTGAAGGAGATATCCTTCCAGGCTGTAAGTTTGTGCCTGGCAGAAGGAGCAAGAGGCAAGAGTCCCAGTTGCCCCTGTGATGGTAACTTTTTGGCAGAGGGAACTTTTGAAGGCAGAGAGTTCTGTTCCATTGTCTACCAGGAAAGTCACAGGTTTGCCCCCGACTTTTGCAATTACCATGGGCTCTTGGGGGCCCAATTTGATAGAACTTGGTCTTTCCTATCTATTCTGGCCTGACAGGATGCAACTCACATGTCAGAGCTGACAATCCAATTTTCCTCAGTCAAAATGTGGAACTCAGAAGGAATTGCTGACAGTCATCTCGGGTGAGCCTTAGATGATGCCATCTGACCAGGATAGGCATGCCTCCAGGGGGGCCTCTGTGGCTGAATGCAGGCAATGAACTGGAACTGGTTCAGTTGGCTGGAAGTAGATGAGTCGGGAGCAGGGAGTGAAGCCAGAGGTATAGGTAGCAACTTCAGCAGCCAACAAGGGTGCCAAGATGGAATTCTCAGGAAGAATGGTCTTCTTTTTTCTTTTCTTTTTCTTTGAGTTGCAGGGAGAAGTTTGGTTTCTTTTTTTTTCTTTCTTTTTTTTTTTTTTTTCTTTTCATGTGGGTACCGGGAGTAGAACTCAGGACCTCACACTTGCCAGGCAGGCACTTATGCCGCTGAGCTTTATCACCGGCCCTGTTTTCATTTTTAACTCTATGGAATCTCCTTTTCCTGCAGTCAGGGACTATGGGTTTTAACTAATTAGTTCCCATTCTATCTCCCTACAGTGTATGTTGTGTACCCTTGAATGATTGCACAACGGACAGAGGGTGGGTGCCCCTCAGAGAGAAACCATTCAGATGCCCACCTGGCTGCGCCCCTCATGGGGACTTAGGCATGACTTAACTGTAAACCGCAGGTGGGGGCCCAATCAGCCACCATGACCGGTGCTTCCCACTCTTGGTGCACAAATGGAGCAGCCTATTGTTTATGCTGTCCATTCCACTCATTCACACAATCATTCAGCAGGTATTCAGAGGTTAAACATTCCAGACCCCTTCCCTTGAGGGTGGCCTTAACTAACAAGAGTTGATTAAGCTCTTCTTCTGCTCAAACTGAGCAGGACTGACAGACTAACAGGGGTGCCCCTTAGCAGTCTTACCAGAATCAGGCAGGCAGGCAGGCAGGCAGGCAGACAGACAGATTGCATCCTTCTCCCTTTGGGGTCCAATGTGAGACACTCAAGCAGGGGGCTAGGTATGCTCCTCCAGACCTCTGAGGGGACTTGAGAAATCTCAAGGGCACACCTTCCCTTTGAGACCTGGAGAGGTCCTTGCTGTGTCTGCAAGGGCCATGACCAGTGACCAAAGAAGTCAGTCTTCCTGGCCAATGCACCGGATACAACAGCAAGCAGAAACACCAAAAGGATACCCAGGATTTGGAGGCAGATTTATTTACGTCGACAGGCACTGATTGCGATCACTCCCAAAATATCAGGCCGTGGTTTCTAGTGGTCTAGAGCTTATATGACATAAACAAACAGGAAGTACCAAGGCAGAACGGCTTGTCAATTGGGAACTGGTTTATACAATGTACATCATAGTGACCCGTTATGCATCACAGTGACCAGCTGTTTCTAAGAGACAGGAGCAACCTCATCTGGAGTAGGAACTATTACCTGGGCAACTAAGAAACTGAAGTGTACTGGCTGGGGGTGGGTCATTTTCTGCTACAAAAGAAGTATCTCATGCATTTTAGAAAGGTTCTTATGAATGCCATTTTTAATGTTTAATTGGGTCCTTAAATCATCTTGTTTTAGGTAACTGTGTGTGTGTGTGTGTGTGTGTGCATGCATGAAAAGGAAAGAACAGACAGAATGAATAAAAATATGAGAGAGAATGTGTAATTCATCTAGAGGAATATTGTCTTCCAATTCTCCCTTTTATCTTGAGTATATATGCTTTTATGAAAACTAGTTTGATTACAATAAGAACAGGATGAAACTTATTTGGATAAACAGGTAAAAAGTTATGGTGAAAGAAAAACTTATTTTGTGAGTTATTGAGTTCCAAGAGTAAATTAAATTGTATCTCATTAAGTAGTGGAACCAGAATGCATAAACCTCTTTTTGAATATTTTAGTTAATAACTGAGTTTGTTTCATGTTAGCCAGGCACATTTAACCTGTCAGGTAAGAAGCATTTCTCTATTACAAGGTCACAAGTTTATCTTTCTTCAGTTTTTCTTTCTTCTTCTTCATGAACAGGTATTAATAGCTTTAACAAAGGCAGTAAAAATAATGAGTGTGGGGCCGGTGAGATGGCTCAGCGGCTTAAGCGCCTGCCCGGCAAGCACGAGGGTCCGAGTTCGACTCCCGGAACCCACATATGAAAAAGGGGCCGGTGATATTGCTCAGCGGCACGGGCGCCTGCTGGCGCACGAGGTCCTGAGGTCGACCCCCCGGTACCCACAAAAAAATAAAATAAAATAAAATAATGAGTGTGTTCTTATTTTGAGAGCCAAGATAGAGGGAATTCTTTACTTTGATCTCATAGCTGATATTAAGCACTAATCTACAAACCTAAGCAAATATAAATACAATGTGAAAAATGTCCTTTTTGATGCAAATAAATCCTTAAACTATTCTGTTACTACTAGTTTTTTTTTGTTTTTTGGTTTTTTTTTGAGGGTACTTATAGCGAGCCCTTCCCAGTCCTCGTCATGGTCCAGGAAGTTTATATTTGTAATCCCATGGGAAAGTTATTGGAATTCTAGCGAGTTAATTCTAATCTACCACTTCCAGTGCAACCCATGGCAGGAATAAAGACACTAAGGCATATTTATAGTCGTGGGGAGCCAAGGGGTCCTAAGTCTAGCCAAGATGGTGGCTACTGGAACAAAGGCCTCGATCCAGGGCTGAACCCAGGTTTTATTAATTCTCAAGGAGGGGAGTGGCTTGGGGATGAATGACTCTGAGAGTGGCGGGAAGTACGTGAGTACCATGAGCTAGGCTAGGTAGGTGGCCTGAAATTACCTTTGCAATATGCAGAGGGAAAGATATGCAGAAGTAGTAATCTACATAACACAATTCAAGATAGTATCTAATGTTTTGGGGTCCGTGCTTCAGCTCTGATGTGTAATCTTTTATGCCCTGGGAAGTCATAGCCTCTTTCTCGAGGCTTGATCCCAGCGGACAGCGTGGAGCAGGGCTCTCCATCCCGCCAGGCTCAACCATGTATTGGGAGCAAAGGGGCGGGGAAACACAGGCCTGTCGCCTTGCTTCACATATCAGGACATGGGCTAGACCGATTTGCATTGCCTAAAGCCAATTGAAGAGATAAGGAAAAGTCCTAGCCAGCTCTGTACATATCAATACATGGAAATAGGGTGAGGTTCAGCCAAAATGGAGATAATTGCTCTTCTTTCAAGGAGAGTCATCCAGGTGGTCCTTCACAGGTACTGGGGGTCGAACTCAGAACCTCACACTTGCAAGCAGGCACTTGTGCCACTGAGTGATATCACCAGCCCTTTTTTCCTTTGTATGTGGGTATTTGGAATCGAACTCAGAACCTCACACTTGCCAGGCAGGTGCTTATGCCACTGAGCTAGCTCACCGGCCCACTACTAGATTTTTATACATGTTTCTCAAGAGCTAAAATGTTCACATATACCCATGTAACCCAAAGTAATTTCCAGTACTGACTTACAAAGCTAAATACTTAACAGTTTTATTTTATCCTTGTAAAAGTAACCTGGTATATAATACGTGTGGCAACCTTAATCCACAAATAGTCCTCTGATTCCTTATAAGTAAACAAATAGAAATGTCTTGTTGCTATAGTTGCTGGGAATTGTTGATCACAATTGCATCTCAAAGCCTAAAATGGCCCAATGAATTTCACTGGCCTGCAATTGCAAATTCATATAAAACTTTGTGAAATAAGTCTTTCTCAAATGGAAATTTTCCACACTGGCACTCTACAAAGGATGCTTATTTTGCATGTTAAAGCAAATGTGTTAATGACTAGGAAGCAGATTCTAATTGAAAGAGTAATGGAAGATGCAAGATTTCTGTTGTGATCCTGACTGGGATGGTGCTCTTCCTTGAGAAAGCAATTTCACAGCAGCTCTGAACTTCAGTGCTCACATCTGTTAAATGGAGATCATGAGGAACACCTCCTGTTTGAAGATAAACCAAAAAGTTAAAAGAAAAAGTAATGGGATCTTTGAAGAAGGGCATGTGTTTATCTGGAGAATCTCTTCTTTGTGTAAAGTTTACCAACAAATTTTAATTAGACACATCATTCAGAAATTTGTTTTTAAAGACTTTTTAAAGTTATAAATCTCTATCCAAAGCTGTCTGATTATTTTTTTAGTGTAATAGAGCCATCAATAAGTAGACTTGTCATGATCTTTTCGAGATTTCTTCAGTGTCAATACTTCTTTTAATTCACCAAACATTTACTTTAGTGAACTCTGCTGTTAGGCACAAAGGACAGAGGTAGATAAGCCACTTAGCTCGCCTTCACACTGTTCATTGTCTAGTGAGAGTGAGAAGCATGAGAGATACCAATAAGCCCCATGATATGTGATCAATCAAGACATCTGCAAGTTGCAATCAGTATAAACAGGCAGAACCACAAGTTATGCTAGGTGCTCATATTTCACTCTTAGCTAACCTCTTTAATATCTTTGACAGTAGAACTTTCCCTCACTGAAATTCATGATAGCAGAAGTAAACTGTTGAAGAGCAAAGTTTAAGACACACCTGTGAAGTTAAATCAGATTTTCAAATTTAGACATAGTCCACAGAAAAAATATGCATGTTTTTTGAAGACTTGCATGCTAAATACTTCTTTGATCATTTTCACATTTTTACTCCTGTCAGAACCAAATGAAATAAGGAGTATTAGACACCATTTTAATAGATAAGGAGACCCAGGTCCAGAGCAGTAAAATACAGTAACTTGCCAATGACTAATTAATAGCTAGCATGGCATGGACTATATATGTTTAAAAGCCCTTACATAATCCTTACTAAATGTTTTATAATATGTACTCATTGGAAACTAGATTCTAGTCTATCTTGCACTCTTGCCTTGATCTCAAGGTCTTTTAGGTTCATGTGTGTTTGTGTGTGTGTGTGTGAGTGTGTGTGTGATGTAACAGGTGATATAAATATTTTGACATGTTGATGATTAAGTTAGCTGAATCAAGCCAACCTTGATATGGTCACCAAAGCATGTATATTGGCATCAGCTGCTGATTGGACAGGATGGCTCCATTGCCTGAATTTTTCTATCCCTGCACTCTTATTCCAGGCCACATTCTGGGGATGCAGAAATAGAGGTAATAATCCTGTTACATGATACTTAGGGTCTAGTCGAAGAGATAGAAAAGGTCATAAACAGTTTTTAGGAAACAAAATAAGCACTGTCCGTGTGTGTAAGCAAATATCTAAGACTTCTTGGGGCATTCAGTTAATTACAGCTGTTAAAAATCATATAAATTTTTATCATTTGCAAATTATCTTAACATGTTATTCATATATATTTCATTTTTATTGCACATTAAACACTCTCCATATATTTATTTATGTGAAATAATGAGATCCTATATTCAATCTTTTTTTCTATGAGTTCAAAGCAATTCCATGCACATCAAATTATTTATCATCACAATAGAACAAAGAGTGATGAAAATCTTATCTTCTTTTAAAATTAAAAGGCACAGATAGAGTTGAAAGAAACCATTGGTTTCCTTGTTTGTGATGGTTCTTTCAACATTAATCTCAAAGGCTTAAAAACTAGTCTTTGTCTAGCTTTGTGAGTTCCACACGATCTTTTTGAACTAAATGTATTTATAAACTGAGATTAACTTTCCTTTTAACATTTAAACATTTTCAGGTTTGTCTATATAAATATACATATGCTTTCCTTAGTTTTTACTACTCTTCACACCTTTCTTTTCATGGAAAATTTAGACAGTTACCATCGTCATCTTCTTTATAATTAATGATACTTTTTACTTTTAACAAGAGACAAATTGAGATTGAATATAACATATCCCAGTGAAATGTGTAACCTTCCTGTCACTTAAGTGCTATCTATCTTTATATTTGGTTAAAAATTGAGTCGTTTATTCTTGTGTTCAAATAGCTTTATGATATACTGATTTCAACCACATTATTTTTCTATTGTTATATTTGTCATTAACATCTGGAAAAATATATATTTCATTCAGACTCACTACATATTATTTCTGCTAAGCAAATGTAGTCCTTCATTTCCTTCAATTTTATAGCTATTAACTTACCACCCTTTAAATTTTTAACTAAGTAGTTGAGAACAGTTTTGTCCATAAATTTAAATCTCGGAATCCCCTATGTTATGTAAATCAGTTCTACATTAATTTGAGATGAACATCTCCACTGACTGCTCCAATTAGGAAAGTTTATTATTATTATTCCTTTTAAATTTCCATATGGGAAATAAACAATTTTCTGAGTTCTCTGAGCCATATATTTTATTCTGCTACACAGTATCTCCTCTATCTAATATCTGATTTTTTTGTTATTGAAGTTTTTATAGAATATATTTTTATGATACTACAAGTGCTTTGAGTCACAATTGTTAACCTAAATATATTACTATTAAGCTCTCAGAGGTATATGAACTACAACTGTGCTTACCATTGTCAGTCCATTGAAGGATGGTAAAAGGTGCAGTTCACCATTCATAAATTCAGCACGTGAAAAAGGGAAACCTTACATTCTGTGGCAGAGTTGGATTTATGAAGTTTTTGTGCTTCCTTGCTCCCTGAACTCATCTGCACATCTTTCTCCATTGCCCATTGTTTTCCAGTCACCCTGGTTCCCTTGACTGTTCTGTCTCTTCGTAGCTTCAGTTCTGCCTGAGGGCCTTTGTCCTAGATGTTCCCAGAGCCTGGAACTCCCTGTTCTTGTCAAAGTTTGCTTCTCTCTGATCATTATATCTCTACGTAAGTGTTAACCTCTTAGCAATACTGCCCTTGCAAATCACCCAAAAAGGGAAAGCCACATGCTTTGAAAAATATGTCAAAGAAGGAACACTGGATTTAAAAGAAGGAAGTCAAAAAGGTTTAGAATGATGATACCTGATTATTTTTAAATTATGGAGTGGCAGAGCATACAGATTTAAGACAATAACAATCAGGCCCTGCTTGTTTGGAGTACAGAGATATGTGCATTCTGGGATTGGTTAGTCACATTATAAGAACAAACTCTGGGGGCCAGTGAGATGGCTCAGCGGCATAAGCGCCTGCCTTGCAAGCGCGAGGGCCCGAGTTTGACTCCCGGATCCCACATACGAAAAAGGGGCCGGTGATATCGCTCAGTGGCACGGGTGCCGGTTGGCGCGCGAGGTCCTGAGGTCGACCCCCCGGTACCCACAAAAAAAAAAAAAAAAAAAAGAACAAACTCTGATACTGACATTCTGCTGCTAGTAGTCCTGTATTAGAACAAAAAAATTCAGTATGGATTTGAAGATGCTCTTTTCAGTATTATTTGAACTATCAGAATGTTGGCAGTAATTTACAGTAGATTACCAGGAAAGAGGGTAAGTCAAAAGTGGTTGATGTGCATTATGGATTATGGAGGTTAGAAGCTACAGTTTAAGGTGCAATACAACTAGAATTTAACATTGTGCCTGGATTAAAAAAAAAAGATAATTTGATATATACTGCAAAACTATGAAAAACTAAAGCACATGAACAAAATTACTGGGCTAGTCATTTGGATGACAGTTGCACAGATGTATTCATATGTAAAATCTCGCCAAGCTATACAAGAGGTAATCAAAACATACAGTGAATGTTTAAATTTAAAAGAATTGTTACAGTAAAAGACACAATACCATTAATCCCACTCAACATAATCCTCTTTTTTGAGCACTCTTATCCTGTCATTCTTGCCACTTTCTGAAGTAGTTCTGAAAGCCCTCTTTCCTGAGTGTCTTTACAAAGTGTGATCAAAAGTTTGTGAATGCTATTGTTGAGTGCCATCAAATGGAAACTCAGGTTCATAAAAACGTTATAGTGTGTCCTCATCCACCTATTTACTGGATCTGGTATCATGCAACTTCTGGCTCTTCCAGTTAAAATGACTGTGAAATGTAAATGTTTTGAATCTGTTCATGGTAACCAGGCAGCCACTACAGTGCAACCAAAAATGCTTCCTGAAGAGGACTCCCAGAACTGCTTCAGAAAGTAGCAAAAACAATGAGATAAGTGTGTTCGAAGTGAAGCGCAGTATCTTGAAGGGAATGGCAACGTGTCGTTTATTGTAATAACTTTTTTAAAAATTGAAACACATACATTTTGACCACACCCTGTACACTTAAATTGGTACATTCTGTTGTGTGAATATAAAACTGTCATTCAGATAATTAAATAGTAAAGTTTGTCTCTCTGCAGGTCCGTTTCTATTGTGTTAACCTTTTAAAATTTTCTTCAGAGTGACTGACCATCATTTGATGTATTTCTAATACATACTTATGCATTTGTCCACTGGTGGACTGTCTCACTCTTTACGAGTTCTTGAGAACAAGGATTTCCTCTCCCTTTTCCATTCTTACATATTCATGCACCCTTAGCAGTGAGTTCTGTCTTATTCTGCTA
Organism: Erethizon dorsatum; assembly: GCA_028451465.1. Lineage (NCBI taxonomy): Eukaryota > Metazoa > Chordata > Mammalia > Rodentia > Erethizontidae > Erethizon > Erethizon dorsatum. The sequence continues at coordinate 52,559,036 of CM051825.1, read as the reverse complement.
CACACCATCCTCTCTACATAGTATCTAGTTTTTTGGCATTTTGTTATTGAGATTTGTTTTACAGATGTTTTTATGATGTTTAAGGCCTTGGTGAGTGCTGAATAGTTTTTGCTTGTTGAATGAAAGGGAAAAGAAAAAAGAGGGCAGGAAAAGGGGGGGAGAAGGGAGGAAGTGTAAGTATGCTCTAACTTTGTTCTTGCCTAGTTTTCTCTACTTTCACATCATCAGTAACCCTTCTTTCTCTAAGCCTAACCTCTCACCTTAGAACCCTGAAGTAGACCCTTGATGTTCCTAAAACCTGGATTACATTGCTTTCTCATCCCTCCCACTCCATCCTTTCCTTCCTCCTCCTCCTTATTCTTCCTTCCTCCCTTTCTCTATGTACATGAGAAAAGTCACATGAGAAAAATCATGCCAGTTCTCAAGGAAATGAGAAAGCAATGTCTTACTTAACAATATAAATACTAGAATGCAAAATAATAATTATAATGATAATAACTGACATTTACTGAACATTTAATATGTACCACAGGGATGCAGTTTTCTTGGATTAAATATCTGTTCGTTATAACCATCCCATTATTTTCCCCATTTAACGGTTGGGACACAAGTTCAGAGTTAGTACCTTGCTCAAGGTCATATAAAAATCGCTAGAAAGAGTCAGAGCAGAGCCCATGCTCTCGAACACCTCTTAATACTGTCTTTCAACATAGTAAACCAATATTGACAGAATGTCTGCATTCTTAGCAGTTATGTCTTTATTATACTACAGTACTTCATATCATATGTCTTCTTTAATATGGAAAGGTAACAACCTATGGAAGATGGCTATAGTTAAGCAGAACGTATATTTTTCAGGTGGAGCCTCTTTGCATTAAGCAAGGCTGCTAACTTCAGTATGAATCTCAAGGTGATCATAATGTTTTATTGGGCTACCAAACTCAAAGTTATTAAAACTCCTTCATTCATATTACAAGCTGTTACATGTTTAATTCCTCTGTTAAGACACTTCTCTGGTAATTTATGACTAGGAATGTGTTCTGATTATAATTTGATAAATATATTAGTGGCAGAAAAACTAATAAATGTAAAATAAAGTACTCTGAGAATGTGTTGGGCCTTTTCAATTCTATATTTTCAACTAAATTAACCTTTGTATCATAATCTTTGTATCTGATTGTCCAGTTCATTTACCCATTTGTCTGAACACTGCTGTATCTGACTTTTATTGTTATTCCGTAACCATCTTTATAATGGTGTAATTTGTGTTGGGAAAAGCATCTGTTAAATATTAAGAAGATATTCGAGGAACATGTGGGTGGGTGGATACTGTCACCTGGGAAAGGCATTGGGCTGACCTGATTTGCCTGGCAGGCTGTGGCTGGTTTGCCACTGACAATGACAATGTTCAATTCTCTAGGGAAAGAGTACTTTCCTTCTGTGACTTCTGCTTGCCTATCATTCAAGCTGTGTTGTGGAGTTTCCAAATGGTTTATGTCTATTTCTTTATTCCCTTTTTCCCCCAATGCAACTCAAAGCTTTCTGGGCCTATAAATGGAAGAACATTGACACAGAGAAGTGTGGAATCAGAGCCAATTATTCTGTCATGAAATACGCTTTTCTTTAAAAAAAAAAAAAAAAAGACTTTCAGCAGAGAGATAAAGTATAAAATGGCATGCTGTTAGGATTATTTAACATTTTTCTTCCATGCATATAGTCAAATCCTTTAACAAAAGGCTGCATTCTGTGCCTCAGTCCCACCCAGGTCAGGTACTGTGGGTTTTGAGAATCCAGGTCTATTAAACCTCGGAGTCAACTGTCGGAGTCAGGCTCCTTAATGAGATCGCTTGGCTAATAAATGGCATTTTTGTTCTTAAAAGTTCATGAGTACTTTTTCAAGATCATTGCGTATAATTTTCTGTACCATTTAACTACAGTGAGTGGTGAGGGAGGCATGTGGAGAAGGGATCAATTTAAAAGAAGAGATCTAAAGAAAGGCCAAGGTTTAGTGTTAATGCCTACAAATTATCACCCTGTTTGTTCCCAAGAATCTTAATTATGTCTTTCAGGACCTCATTGTTTATTTCAGAGAGAATAAGGAAGCTTCCTTCCAGGTTGCTGGGTCTGGGATCTGAATTGTGGGTCTCCATTTCTCTCTTTTATCTAAGGCATTTGGGAAAGAGCTTGGATTTGGGAGAGAAGAGAGATAATGATGGCAAGTCTGAGTTTTTGAGCACAGACTTGCATAGATATTAAGGGCAGAGACTTAGTAATCAGGCTGGGTTCAAACCTTGCTTCCCCTACTTATATTTATGAAATCTTAATTAACCTTTACGGTTTCACTGCTCTCATCTGTAAAATAGAGGTACTGTCTCCTGTGTTATGGGATGGTGTGCAGATTAATGGAGATGTCAGTGTGCAGTAACATCATACCTGGCCCAGAGTCAGTTCTGAAATGTTAGCTATTACTGTTACTATTGTAGCTGTTATTGTTCTTGTTGTTACTACTATTAAATAATCTTTTCAAGGTGTGTAACATTTTTCAAAGCATAACAAATAAAAAACAAAATAATACCCTTTGTAAGTTATTTTTATCATATTAGTTTACATAAAATGGTTCAGAAATAGACTTTTATAAGCATAGAACATGATCTTCCCATGAGAAAGTAGAGATACAAGTTTCTTCATGGAACCAGAAACACTTGCAGCCTTATTGTGATACTTGTGATTGAATCCCAGGCCTTTGCACTGAGCTACATCACAATCCATTTTTATTTTATTTTTTATTTTGAGACAAGGCCTTGTTAAGATGCTAAATTGTCCACCCTCAAACTTGTAATCCTCCTACCTCAGCATCCCAAAATACTGATATTACAGAGTATAGACGTGTGCCTCCACATACAGTCAGAAACTCATTTATTGAGCCATATGTAATAGCTTCCACAGTTAATCCAAACCATCAATTTAATTACTCTTTTCACAAATATAAAAGTCAATGGGATTGTCTGTCTATAACTACCTACTCTAATATATAGTACTTGAGAGAAAAAGGTCAGTGGTTTCTAATAATGAAAATTGTACTTAAATATTAACCTCAGTTTCACCTGTCAGTAACTTGTACACAAAGTCTGTTGAAGCTATGCGTTGACAGCGTGAATGCAAACTGAAAAAATAATCAGTCATACAGGACAACTGCCAAGAGTACATATATTGATCTCTAATACAGAAAAATGGGCTTCAGCAATTAAATTAAATTGAAATGTGGTAACTATCATAAGAGATGAAGAAAAGAAATTCTGCTGAGCTAGATGTCCTGAATCCTTATGAAATTTAAGTTCTCTAATTTTATCCAGAACTTCCTGCTGTGTGGACTGTCGGCACTTCCTTTGTTGAGGCTGTAAGAGGCCAGTCACTTTTCTCTTGCCTGTGTGCCTGTAAGCAATTATGTGGGATGTTCTGTAAACCAAAAGAGGGTAGGAGAGATTTCTTTTTTTTTTTTTGTGGGTACCGGGGGGGTCGACCTCAGGACCTCACGTGCCAGCAGGCGCCCGTGCCGCTGAGCGATATCACCAGCCCCTTTTTCGTATGTGGGTTCCGGGAGTCGAACTCGGGCCCTCGCGCTTGCCGGGCAGGTGCTTAAGCCGCTGAGCCATCTCACCGGCCCAGAGAAATTTCTTTATACAAAGCCTATTTTATCTGCCCTTTGGAATATAACTTATAAGGTAAAACCTATTTAAAAAATAATTGATAGCACTTATTTATATGCTTTTATTGCTAGGAAAGAATTTTTTAAATAAAAATAAATATGTAACGGGGTTGTAAGACTAGACTCTACATATCATTTCTTTTCTGCTATAAAGACCTTTGAGAATTCATATGCTTTAATTTTCTTAACATGTAATGTTGGACTCATATTTAAAATCCTTCAACTTTAAAATCATTAATTTGACACTCAACTTGTATATCTTATCATAAGAATTGGACAATTAATATTTCCAGGATTCTTTAAATACCTCATAAACTTCTAACATATCGGCTTCTTAGTAAGTATTCACAGTAGACTTTTATTTAAATGTGTGTCCGTTTTAAATTTCTCAACATTAACATTTTTTGTTTAACACTTTCATCAGCCATAATTCCTATGTCTTGTTGCCAGGCAGCTCTGCTTTGAATTGACTGTCCTATTGGGTGGCTTGCACCACTTCTCAGGAGGGCTTTAATTGCAATAATGGAAAGAAAGTCATTGATTTAGCAGACCAGATGTCATATTACAATTCCTTAAGGAAAACATTCAAATGGTATAAGAATTATAATACAGCTAATTTGTGGTACAGCAGTTGTAAATGCATGTTACATATCTGCCTGATAGGTACTGACCTTTTGACAAACAACAGGATGATGTTCATCCACGCGACTGTTTTTCTTTATCAGAAGTCATGTTCCACGTCTTTGTGCTCTTTAATTATGCAGAGGGCTAGTGTTGATTATCCTGCCTTCACCATCAGCTGGGAAGGCTGTGATGCACTGATCATCAACCTTTAAAAATTCTCCTGTTGACTGGAGAATGAGAATTCTCCTGAAGAAAAAGAGAGGACATTTCAAATTATTAGGATCTCATTTTATATGCATGATGTTAGCATGTTAAATACAAATCAAGTTTCTCTTTCCTGCCCTGTTGTCATATGTCATCATCAAGGTTGAGAAATTAAGTGGAATAGGGACCTTTTTCTCCTTGTCACCTGATAACTGAAATCCCAAACAATGGCAGCAGATAAGCGTTTAATGAACAGCTTCTCTGGTTTCAAAAGCATATCTTCCTATCTGCATAGGGATGTGAGGAGGAATTTCCATGATTTAAGGTTAGAGAAAGTCTGTTGACATTTAGAAATGATTATTCCCATTTGGAAATATTTCCAAAAGTGAGTTAGAAATAGAGCTCAAGAGCATTGCTAGCTTTGACCACTGTGCAGAAATGCAGTCCATTCCAAACCCCAGCTCTCTGTCACCTGCCCTTTGCACTCTGCCTCTGCAGCACGCTTCCCTCTGTCACATGGATTTAGCAGAAAGGGTGTTGTGTTTTGTCATGTCTGCATTTTGAATATTTCTCAGGACCAAAGTTCAGCCCTATTGACTTTCTATTCAAAGAAGACAAGATGGTTTTTTTCCAGAATATTTGCATTGACTTCTATTCTCTTGGGAATAAAATGTTAATCCTGTTTTTTTTTTTTTTTTTTTTCTGCACAGTGCTTTTATTTTTTTTTTTTTCTGTCTTTACACATGTATCATTCAGTCATTTGTTTTAATGGAAGTTTATCCTTGCCTTATCCCCCTTCTACTTTTTTATATATAATAGTAATTATACATACAGTACTGTTTGTCTCAGTGTCCCTTAAACGTGAACCAAACATTGTTATAAAACAACTCGCACTGTCCAACCTGATTGGTAGTGGGAACTAAGTGTCACTGCACCTCCTCACTTTGGAGTGTCTCACTGTCAGCAAAGCACAGAGAACTTGACACCAGCATCCTAAAATCATCAGTTGTTTTTCTCTGCTTCCCAGGTCCCTGTTTAATCAGGGAGAGTTGGTTTGCTGTGGCATATATTTTTCAGCCCTGCATCTCTGCTTCTTCCACAAAAACTACATTTTTAGTATTTAACTTTGTTGGATCTCCACGCAGGATAATTAAACAAGACAGAAACAAAAACAGAACAATTATCCAACCCACATTTATCGCACACCCACTAGTTGTCATTCAGGCCTCTGTGTTTGTAAAGTCAGCCTTTTGTATCTAAGGCTTTGGCATCCACAGATACTACAAACCATGAGTCACAAATATTTTTTTAAAAAGTGTTTATACTGAACACGTACAGACTTTTGTCATGTCATTATTGCCTAAAAATTCGGATAGTCTCTGACTTGACCATGGTTCAGTTTAGGACTTTTCAACTATACCACTGAGAAAGCTGCATGCATGCAGGTGAAACTGTATCAGATTTTTTTTTTTTTTTTTTTGTGGGTACCGGGGGGGTCGACCTCAGGACCTCGCGCGCCAACAGGCACCCGTGCCGCTGAGCGATATCACCGGCCCCTTTTTCGTATGTGGGTTCCGGGAGTTGAACTCGGGCCCTCGCGCTTGCAAGGCAGGCGCTTAAACCGCTGAGCCATCTCACCGGCCCCTTCTGTATCAGATTTTGAACACTGCTCTTTTCTTTGAGTAGCAATGTGCTAGTATCTGCTATGATCCTCTCTCTCAGTGCTGGGGGATTAGCAGAAAGCAACAGCCACTAGTCAGCCAATCAATCATGAGGGGAAACATTCAAGATTGACTCCACGCACACTGGGTTGCTCAGCTATGATGTTCAGTAGGTTAGATGTAATAAAGACATTATGTAGCATTTACATTAAGCAATGTAGACATTATTTAAAGTATACAGGAGGACATGGGTGGATTATATGTAAATGCTATACCATTTTATATAAAGGACTTCATTACCTGCAGATTTTGGTATCCATAGAGATCCTGGAAACAGTCCCCTTTAGATACTGAGGGACAGCTGTAGTTTTTATTTAATCCGTACAACAGACTTCTATGTTAGGAACGATTATCTGAATTTTACAAACAGGGAGACAGAGGCACCGAGAGCAAAAGGAGCTTGCCCTGGTTTAGAGAGCTAGTGGATGCCAGAATCAGAGTTGGATCCTAGTCATGTATTTTTATTGTTGTTATTTATTTTTGTTTGTCTTGTTTTTACCCAGCCAATGCTCATATTTTTGCCACTATTATAAATTATTATTTTTTTTTTTTTTTGGTGGCACAGGAGATTGAACTCAGGGCCTTTGCACTGAGTTACATCCTTAGCCCTTCTATCGTTTTTACTTTGATACAATGTCTCAAACTTGTGAGCCTTCTGCCTCAACCTTCAAAAGTGTTAGGATTGTAGACAAGTGCCAACATGCCCAACTTAGACTGCTTTTTTATGAGCAGAGGTACTTTTAAAAAGACATTTACTCTTTAAAGGGTCATAAGAGATGTTAAACACCAGTAGTCTCCAGTATATTGAATTCATGGATTCAAATGTCAAAATTTTGCTATTGCTCATGTTATTGAGTAGCTGCATGGGAGAAAAGTCAGCCCTGTGAGTGATTTATGCTGTGATCCATGCTGCCAGATCCAAGTCCTTCTCACTACCTTACCTGGGCCTTCCTCCATCGTCTTAGTTGCCTCATTTGTAAAGTGGAATGGTCAAAGAACTTTTTTCATAGACTTTTGGAAGTATTAATTTGTTAATGTAAATATATTGGTGAGATCAGTATCTAGATAAAAATAAACACTCAATTTTAACTATTTTTTATATTATTTTTGTACTGTAGTACTGATGATTGAATTTAGTGCCTTGCACATGCTAAGCATTCTCTCTACCACTGAGCTGCATCCCTACTCCTGCTTTTTGTGTTTTTAAGAGAGAAATACATAATTCCTGAAGGTACATTTAATTTTGTTTAAATGAATACATATTTTTGTTACTCGTATTATTCACACATTTTAAATAGCAAGACTTGCACATAAATGACATTATAATTAGTTCAGCGTGTCTATCAACCACAGCATGTGTATGTGTTTTCCAGTCCTTATGGCAATACCGTGGTCCCCAAAGAATTCATATCCTGCATGTGGACACCCAGAGTCATCTCGTGCAATCCTCTCATTTTTCAGGTGGGAAAAAAATTGAGACCAAAGAGTTTAAGTGAATTTACAAATGGCACATATACCTACATGACAAAGATAAGACTAACCATTGAATCCCATAACTCAAAACCAGTGATCTTTCCTCCTTCTAAAGATACCCCAAATATCAGGTTGTTTTCTAAGTTAAAAAAAAAAAAAATAGCCTAGTCAAACCCTATTGTGTCCTGAGAAGTATTTTGTACTCTCTTAATTTCTGTTATCCTACATGATCTTTTGATTTTTGCTCTTTTTGCCTAGTTAGGTGACAAACTTCCCTTTATATTTTCATTTATAAGGGGTCAAAAGAAAATTTGGAGGGACATTCCATATTCTATCTACCTGCCACCATTAGAGGTTACCTGGCAGCCTAGGGATTGATGATTCAATCCTTACTGTTAAGATTGTTCTCCTTGCCTTCCTTCATATTTCCTCTGAGGAATAAATCGGTGCAAAAACAGATTCTCTTAATTTATATTTGAAAATCTTTCTCTAAAGAGAAGCAATAAAATGCATTAGTTTTTTTCAAAATACCAGTATAAGCATTTATGAATGACGGAAATAACGTACAGGTAGGAGGTCACTCGGTGTAAAACATGGTACCGTAAATATTCTGCAATTTAGCGTACTCAGATTGGAAAGTAGAAAGGCCACTCATTACATGCCAACTTGAAGTCTCCTAATTGAGTTAATAAAATAAAGGGATGAGAGGAGTAAACACGCTCCATAAACTTCCCAGAAGATAGAGTGTTAAAATAAAATACTGTACAAAACAAATATGAGCAATTCAGTAATTCCCAGAGCCGTAAATAACACATGGTCTCAAAAAAAGACAAGAAAAGTATCTAGAAGCAGGAGACTTGAGTCCCACTGGGTGAATTAAATAGATGCATTGCTTTCTCACAGAATATCAACTGTCGCAATACGGTTGTCAGAAAAGAAAGTTCTTTGTATCACCTGAGATGATATTAAGGAAAGCAATCAAACTAAGCAGGGGAAATCGGCAGGAAAGCTTGTTTCATATGAATTCATTTGGAGAATAAAACGCAGTATCACCAGGAGAATGAATTGAAGATGTAATATTGAGTTAGTAGTTGAGGAATAAGGTTCAGTGTCCCTCCAGTTGAAAGATGATCAATAAACATTTATGTCACACAGATAAGAATTCCTAGGTAAGTTTATTCTTGAGTTTGATCAAGGCAGAATCTAGTGCTCTTCTACTGCAGATGTACCATACATGTTTATTTTTTGAAGGAAAATCTTTTCATCTTGTTGGCTGAAGACTACTTACATGATTTGTTTTTTCACTTCACAAGGAGGCCTGTTTCCCTTATTAGAATCACTTCATACAAAAGTGTTTGCAAGAGAGAGCAAGTGGTTGCACTGCATTTCTTTCTATTGTTTCAGGTAAATATACCTGGAGTTTAAAAAAGCTAATATATTTAAAATTCCTATTTTATGTTTTTTTTTTTTTTGAAAAGTGAAAAGGTAAGAAATTAATTGAATTAGTAAAAAGTTTTATTGCAGTTTAGGGATAACTGTAGGTAGAATTATCATACTTCAGTTATATTAAATGTTTTGCTTAAAGATCACTTCCCTTTTAGCCAATTGAGCATTATGGCCAGAGGTTTGAATCCTTTCCTCCTGGAACCCCCCGCCCCCCACAACGCTGAGCTATTGTTTGTAAGTTTAACTAGGACACATTTTGGTTTCAGTTTTTATAACCCTACCTACTTTAATGGAGTCCTGCTCTACTATTTTGAAAATCAAAATGAAGCCTTATGCATCCAATATATTTTTTATATTAGAGCATCAATCAGATTAAAATAGTCAGCTCCTTGAGAATGAATAGGAAGATCATGTATCCCTTAGCCTGATACAGTAACATGAGCTCTGCCTGGCACTGGAATATAGCATTAAAGAATTTTTTGGTTATAATGCCACCTTGACATATCCTACATCAAGATGCTTTTCTGGTTCTGATAAATCAAACTTTATTGACCAATCCAGCATTTTGGTCTGTTACTAACCATCTTACTTTCATCAGTAGTTCAGTGAAATTTTAAAAAATGAAATATGGGTAGGTAAAACTCATTTAAGTATATAGGGTAAAGCTACTATTAGAAATTAATTTTATATCAGATCTTTGTAAAATTTAGATGATCTCATGTGATATAAATAACCTTTTGAGGGGGCAGTGTTGGGATTAAACAAGCACCTCATATGTTAAGTCAGTGCCTTACCACTGATCTGCTTCCCCAGCCCTAAATAACCATTACTTTCTGAGGGATTTGTAAGGACAAGATGTGGGTACAATAAGAGTGACACATTATTTTCTAGCTGACACTCCACTAATTCCTCAGTTTTTTTTTGTTTTTGTTTTTGTTTTTTTTTTGCGTGTGTGGGTACTGGGGGTCGAATTCAGGACCTCGCACACCAGCAGGCGCCCGTGCCACTGAATGATATCACCGGCCCTTTTTTCTTATGTGGGTAACAGGAGTCGATCTCAGGACCTCGCGCTTGCCAGGCAGGTGCTTAAGCCACTGAGCTATCTCACCGGCCCCATAATTCCTCAGTTTAATTACTGGAAACTGTAGAAGAGATTCTGAGTTAGAGGCACTAAAATATTTCTTGAGGCATGAATTTTTAACGGACTAGAAAATATTCATTATGTTGACTGGAGTGTCCTATAAAGAGAGATCAAATAAAAATATTTAACACAAAGCAATGACAATATGGAGGATTTGAAAAATAAACCAACTGATCAATGCATTACATATTTGCCATCAAAGTTCAGAAGAGACAATTTCTGAAGAGGTGCATGCATGCCTGTGTTCATAGAAGTGTTACAGTAGCCATGGAATCAAACTAATCATCAATCAACAGATAAATGGACAAAAAAGCAATGCATACATACACAGTGAAATACTATTTTGCCTTTACAAAGAAGGAAGTTTTCATTTGCAAAAAAATTATAAAAGTGGAGGATATTATATTAAATGACATAAACTAGACACAGAAAGACAGATAGTATATGATGTCAGTTATATGTGGAATCTCATAGAAGCACAGAGTAGAATGATGAATTGCCAGAGGTAGGATGGGGAGAAAAGGACAGATGTTGGTCAAAGGATACAAAAAGGAGATTTGAAATGTTCTCACCACAGATGGAATACTCTTCTACCATAGATAATGATAAACTTGAAGCATTTGTAGGAAATGGATGCACCTTGAGACCATAATGTTAGGGGAAATAAATTAGACACACAGATTTAAATACTTACATGGTTTCTCTTATGTGAGAGACACAGAGTAAAGACGAAGCAAAATTAAAGATAGATAATAGGAAGTAGAGAGATGGATTGTTCTCAGAGGGAAAGGGGATCAAGAGATGGAGAGAAGGGCTGAACAAAAGGAATTGGGATGTGTTGTGTACATGTACCAACTCCACACAAGGAATGTAAATGTTTTGTATTAAACACATGTATTATTAAGATAAAATAAAGTGTTCTCACCTCAAAATAATAAAAAGTGTGTGAGCTAATGGATGTGTTAACTTGATTTAATTATTTCCTACTATATACATATATCAAAACATCATATTATTTCCCATTAAAATGTACAGTTATTTTTTGTCAGAAATAAAGTTTAAAGTTTTCCTAACAGAGTTAAAGACCAAACAAATGAGAATTTTAGCTGAAATTTGAATTTTAGTAGTAATGTATTTCTTTATGCATATTTCGCTACAGCATCAGAAGAGCTTTCTTTTAGCTAGCTACACTATTAAAATCATAGAGAGGATTGCTGAATTTTCTGTTTTCAAGCTTTGAAAGATATATCTTGAGGGTAGAACAGTGGTAGATTTTTCTTTTTGCTTATCTGCATAGCCAAGAAAGGGGAGGCCTCAAAAGATAGCAGAGAACAAATGCACATCAAGCAGATAACCTGAGGCATTACAAATGGTGTTTTCCTGGCTCAGTTTTCTCTCTTTTTCATCATAGCCTAAAAACTACGTGTACATTTGACTTGAACCAGAAACCCCTGTGAAACCTCTACCATATCCTTTGGGGCCCAAAGCAACTACCCTCCTGATTTGAAGGATGGACAAGGATTACTTGTGTTTATTGGCTTGTCTGGGCATTGGGGTGTTTTGTTATTGTTGTTCTCTGCTTATTTCAAATATTCTGGCATAATTGTGTATCCTTCCATAAGCAAATATTTCCATAGCCATTATTTCTTAAAAGTCAGGTAGCTTTGTATTGTTTTCATAGCGCACTTAATAATGAAGCCACCAGTTTTAATTTCATCCTATCTTTGAGAAAATTTAGATGAAAAGGTATAAAGATTCCTTTTTAAATAATTATTTAAATAGTATTTAAATCTGTTTTGATGGAAGGTTGATGTGTTACTAATGGTAAGTAGTACTGGGAAAAGAGAGGGAGAGAGAGAGATGGCAAAAACGTTTTTTCCATCTTCCAAAGGAGTCATTTATTGTCCTTGGTAAGAAAACCCTTGCAATTTGGCACAGTGACTTCATCTTCTGCTAATGACCTCATTTCTATTTACCGGCGAAAATGGTTAAAATTCTGCTTTTAAATGGCAGCCACAAAACAAGAAAAGAACAATGGAGCCTCCATGACATTCCCTAAAGAAGTTGTTTAAATTTTCATAAAAGAAAATGAGACCTAATAAGGAATGGACAGAGTTATTGCATTGCTGTTCCTTTATTCCCTAGCTCTTAATTATTTCAGTTATTTTACTGCTCATTTTCTATTTTCCCCATCTATAGGGTTCTTTTGTATCATTTGCAACTCTGTGAAGCCCCTCTCTGGAATTAGCTTCTGAGAGTTGATGTGGGAATTATAATCCAAAACCACCACCTCTGAATTTATTAAAGGGTGGGCATCCTGTAGTTAGCTTGCTCTGAAGAAAATTTCCATTTTGCAAGGCAGTGTAAATTTTGCATATCATTTTAATAGCAAGGCAGGTCAATCAAATTATAATTGGCTCCAATTAGTACTCCCTTGAGCTGTAAGATTCTTTACCTTCTCCTGGACTGCACTTAAAAAGAAAATGTTATTTACTGTCACAGAAGTCATTAAAAAGAGCCTATCACTCACTGTAAGTTATGAGGAAAGTGCAAGTCTAGCATCAGAGCTCTTTGGCATATATTTAAGATCAGTACACCAAAATGTATGGCAATGTGCACAATGCCCTATTACAAAGCATTTTCTTTTAGCTGTACAAACAGGTTTTGGCAATAAAAATTCTAGTCCCCTGCATCATTTTGGTTTGGAGTTAATCTTAAGATCACTTTCTAACATGCTTTACGGTCTCTGAACTCTTCTGAAAGGTACATTTTAATAATAGAAATGAGGAAGCATAAAAATGCAGCCTGTTCTTTCTTAAATGCCAAGATTGCCATTTTGAGGTTCTCTTCCTGAGCCTCATTACTGTACTAGTGAGTCCACATACATACAAGTGGAGGTTATGGTGATTGCTAGTTGGGTCTGTGGCATGTGGAATTTGTGAGATCTTCATAAAACACCCCAGGAAGTTCTCATTGATTCTTATTTTCCTCTGTAAAAATTTAAGCTGCTTTCCTTAGAAGCATAAAATTGCTTTGGCAACCTTTTAGAAGGAAGTTTGCCAGTAAATGCTTATAGTAATTGTATTCGTACTCTTAAGTTACCCTGAGCCTTTGCTGGTGTTCTGTTTGAGTATCATTGTATATTGTGCCCCAACCCATCTTGAGATCTTCTTGGAGCAGAGAAAGAACAAGTTCAGTTGGAGGAAGTTCTTTTAAACAACTAATAAAGTTCATGAGAAAAATAGTTAATGCGCTCAAACAAAAATACAAAATGGTCTTTAGTGTTGCTGTCTACATTTCTGGGATAATATAAAGGAAAGAGTTTCCCTTGGGCACCTCATGGACACTGCTAGATCAGCGGCAGCAACTGTGGTTTTAGAAAAGATGGAGGTACTTATTAAGAGGAAGTTTCCAGAAAGAAGCACTTACAGTAAAGACAAGAAAGGGCAGCATCTTGTAGAGTATGATCGAAGATGGTGTCACCTACAATTCCTAAAAGAAACTCACAGGGCCGGTGATATAGTTCAGCGGCACAGAGCCTGCCCGGCAAGCTCAAAGTCCTAGTTCAATTCTCGGTCCCCCCCCCAAAAAAAGAAGCCGTACAATTCCTAAAAGAAAATGGTAGAACCAAAAATGGTAACAACAGAGCCTTTCAGGAAGCTACATTCACTCGTGGAAGCTTGAGTGATGCCATCAAATGTCTCTTATGTTCTCACTAAAGACAGCAACTAAGACAAGAGGAACATATAGGAGATGTGGAGTACTGCATTGTCAGGGGACTAACAGAAGCTCTGTGGAAGTTCCTGTGGGAGTGAGGAGAGCATGACCATTCTACAAAGAGAGGGGTGAGCATAAACCGGGACAGTTAAGGCATTACCACACTCATAGCCCAGTCTATAGATAACACTGAGTAAGAGTGAGCTTCAGCAAACCTTTTCTTATAGGTCAGGTAAATATTCAAAGCTTTATGGGCCATAGAGTCTCCATCATAACTGCACAACTCAGCTCTTATAGCTTGAAAGGAACCATAGGCAGTAACAATTGAATATGTATAATTTTGATTCAAAATACTTAGTTTACAGAGCAGGTGAGAGTCTGGACTTCACAACCCCTCCACACACACACCTGTAGTACTAACCTCCAGCCTAGAACCAGCCCTGAAGTATGAAGGGAGATAGGAAATATCAACTTTAGTTACTTTATCGTCCCTGATCGTTTGTTCTCTTTATTTTAGGACACTCACAGGTGAGAGTTACTATCACTCTAAAGCAGAATGGATTTGGTAGATGTTTACAGTCTAGACAAGGAAACCTAGTGTATGTCATAATCTTGCCTCTGAAGCAAGAATTTATAGCATTTGAAGGGTAACTCTCTGAAGTAGTAGCAAAAGGCTTTTCCCTATAGACCTCTCCTCCTCGTTTTAGGTTGTTGAATATGTACCACATCCCAGACCTTCTGCCAGGGCAGTGTCATCGCTAAGCATCAGAGCACAATCCTCCTCCCAACTGTGTAAATCAGTGATAGAAATCCTGAATGACATGAAACAGCCTTCACACAATTCTGAATATACCTTATTTTAAACTAGGTCAGACTTCCCAGTTGGCACCACAGAAAATGACCAGAGTTACTTTTACATTTTGCCCAACTGCAATTTTGTTTGACAGAATTTGGTCTAGAAAATGCTGTGGCATAGGATTAAATCTCCTTCATAATAGAATTTTATAATGGAATTAGAAATAAACCCTAAATGTCAGTAGTATGTGTATTAATGTATCTCCAGGTAAATACTAGAGTGAAATATTTCATGATAAATTGACTGGTCTTATACTTCAGTGACATGGGAAGGGATGTGGCTGGAGAAGTGATGTCATTTATCACATTTTACGTTGTAGAAACAAAGTGTCAGTACTTCATTTTCTTAATTTATGCTTTGATTGGTAAGCTCTCTCAGCTCTCTAATAAAAAATGTTTCATATTCCTAATATTCACATAGCATTGTTAATAGAAAGCCCACTGGCCAAGTGGTTTTGGCATAATGCACTTATGATTTACTCAAGAGGTTGTGAAAGATTTTGTGAAGTCTAGCTTGTTTGAGTATATAAAGTTATCATTTTTATTACAGCTTTTTATTTATCATAGTATATAAAATGATCTTGAAAAACCCCCATAGAATGCTGAATTGATATATATTTTACTTTGCTATATACAATTCACATATATTGCAAATGCAGGTATTTATGATAAGTAAATTCTGATAGCATTAAAGGAGATCTATTTTACTTTATTCAGAGTGCAGTAAATCACAGAATTCTCAAATGTTTTCAATCAGAATAATTCTTTATATATTTTAGCATAGACCTGCAGGCAGCAAATGAAAAGGTAGTGCAGATCTTCTCTCTAATACATAAAGGTTGTGCTTCATTCCATCTCAAAGAGAAAGTCTTAAGTCAAAATTAGGTACTGCAGATTTCTGTGTAGTTCTCCTGACACCATATCTTCTTAAATGCAGATTTGATTCTGTAATTCTTTGAGGATCTGAACTTTTGATAAAAAAATTAATTGATGTAGATTGATATCTCCTGCAATACTCCATCCTCTCCCAATATCCTGATCTTATAATCACATTGTTTAAAATCTGATTCTTCTTCCAAGTATAGACTTTCTCCCCCTTTTTCGTCTCTGGTCACTTACTTTTGTTTGGAAATTTAACCTACAGCAGTTAGGACTATACCTGATGTATTATAAATGCTGGAATTCTGTTATCATTTATGTTATTTCCCAGTGTTGTTGTGACCAATTACTGCAAGCTTAGTGACCCAAAAGAACCTATCTTTATTGTGTTATAGTTCTGTAAATCAGAAGTTCAAATGAGAGTCTTTGGAATAGATAAAGGTGTTGGGAGTTGGCAGGGACACCTTCCTTCTGCAGGCTTTGGAGCAGCGTCCCTTGCCTTGCCTTTCACAGCTTCCAGAGGTGGCCCACATTCTTTGCCTCTTGGCTGACAGCAAGCAGACTTTTTCTTTCAGAGTCACACCTCCTTCTCTGACCTTCTTGTGCCCCTCTTCTTTAAAAGAACTGTGGTGATTACATTGGGACCATCTGGATTCACAGCAAGATTCTTAACTTCATCATCTTGCATAATCCCTTTGCCATGTGTGCTTAATTTCTTATTGCCTTTATAACAAATTACTATACACTTAATGACTTATATCAACACAAATTTATTATCTTATAGTTCTTGAGGGCCATAGTCCAAAATCAGTTTCATGTAGCTAAAAAAATCAAGTTGTAGGCAGCACTACTTTCCATCTGGAGATTCAAAGGGAGAATCTAGGGAGTCCGTGTCTTTGCCCTTCTGGCTTCCAGAGGCTACCTGTAGTGCTGGATTCATGGCCTCTTCTTCCATAGTTTTCATACCCAGGACCTAGCACCTTGAAATATCTTTCTTTGATTACCTTCTTTACTTCTGTTAGCACATTTCCATTTCTCCAACAGTGACCCATCTGCCTTTCTTAGTAGAATCCTTAGTATTAGCATTTGATCCACCCAGATAATCCAGGATAATCTGCTCATCTCAACATACTTATTTTAATTATATATGCAAAATCCTGCTTGCTGTGTCAAGTAACACTTAACCAGGTTGCGGAGATTAAAATGTGGACCTAGAGGAGCAGTCATTCTACCCACCATTCCAACTTTATGCCCAAACTACCTCTTAAATTTGTATTTAAATGGTCCCAGTGCTCACTGGGCATTGACTTCTATGTTCCTGTGTGAGTTTCACGATCTATTTGCAGTATGACCTCTTTCAGCCCCCAAAGTGACTTGCTTCTCTTCCTGCTTCTGCTGTTTGTTGCACTTACCCCCGCTGAACCCTTAGATTTTCTTTCTTGTTTACCGAGGATCTTTAGTCTTTTGATATTCTGAGGATGTATTAAGAGTGGAACACCATTTTATTATTCATATCTATATTTTGCCTCTAGCTGTCAGATTATTGTGCTTTTTTAAAATAAATTTTATTGTGTATATTTGAGTATCACATGATGATGCTTTTAATTTAAAAATTTTACAGACCATATTGTTAGGAAATGAGAAAGAGAATGATTATGAAAACTCTTTGAAAGTTCTTCCTATACAATGAAATGCACAGGGTGTGTTTATTCTGTGAAGTTTTATGAGAATCAAATATGTAATTAGAGTCGAGTGACTTAGAATGTGAGTTCTTTGTAATTTGAGGGCTATCAGTACACCAGTTTGAGATAGAGCTCTAAATCTGCCTATTTACATAGATTCCCGAAAAAGGAATGTATGAGTCCTAACTGCTACAGAAACATCACCTTCTCTCCACTTGTCTTTCAAATTATGCAGGTAGGTTTGGGGCTTCTGTTCCTTAACTTGTCCCCTAGAGATGAAATCAGCAAGGACTCACTATGTATTTGAAGAACCTTGGGGTGAGAAGAGAGAATTATCTTGATGGAAATTGAAGAGTAGAACAGTTATTCCCTGAAAAGGAAACCAGTAAAGGTGGACATTTCCTACAGAGCAAAGGAGGGACAGTTTCCTGCAGTTTTACTGGTGCTCAATTTCAGCAGCCTCCTGTCAGTTCAGGTTCTTGAGAAGCAGATCTCATGATAGGATTAAAGGATCAGACGTGCAAAAGATTGCAGAGGAAGTACCTGTGAAGGATAAGCAGGTGGGAACAGAAACAGGCAGAGTGATCCTGAGAATGGTGTTCACAGCTTTGAGGTTCCATATCTGTGAACAATAAAAGAGAACTTAGAGAGGAAAATGTCAGCCCGAAGGTCAGTTCTGAGACTGTTGTGGTCATTATGATGGACAGGCTTCAAACCAAATTTGCCTGTTAGAGAAATCCTGCACTGGGCGGTAATGTGCCAGCATCATTACTCACACTGAATTCACCTATCCAGCAGCAGCCCAGGGATATGTGGCTGTGTCACCCCTAGAGCAGCAGGTGGAGGCCATAGTTCAACCTAATTCCACGTGGTGGGTTTCCTTGAAGTGACACCTAAGAGGGACACCCCTGTCTGCCACAGTTCACCTTTGAGTCCATACATATCCACTTCTTCATGCTCATTCTGGGAGTAGCATTAGAATAATTCTAATTTTGACTTCATTCCTTTATTTCTGATGATCAATTACTATGTCATGTAGACAAAACCATCATAATCTCTGCAGTAACAAAATATATTTTAAGTATTAGTATTAATTTCAACATTAAAATACTATATGGGGGGTCATACAATACATGCTATTTTATGTTGAACATTTTCAATCAAAATGTATTCACGATATTTATTTGCATGGAGTTATGGCCCACATATTCTCATTGCTATATAATATTCTCTTGTGTGAATTTAATAGATTTGTCCGACCCTCACTGAGTTCTTCCATCAGTCTCAGTTTAGTATAAGCTGATTTAGTAAGATCAATTTCTTGATTTTGAGGCTTAGCTAAGGTCTACGACCTTGGGGAGTGGTGGAAGTGTTAATCCAGCTGGCTAATCAAAGAGAGTGGGGTATCCATGTTAATTCTGTCTAGAGCACTTTGAAAAGCAGAGTAAGATTGCCTGCCTTCTTTCAAGATTGGAAGGTTGTGGGGGTAGGCCTGGATACTAAAAGCAGCAGGAAGACCAGGAAGGGCTATTGCTACAAAAATTGCCAACTTGAAAAACTGCAAAAAAATATTCAACTTACCTTTTCAGTATAATTGTTTTTCTGTGGTGTATTCAGCACCATTGCAACAGTAATAGGATGAGGGTAGACATGAGATTATCTGTGGAATGGATGTTTGAGACAAATTTTATTTTCATGTAATTCACCGTACAACTTCAGATTTTACAACCCACCACCGGACTGATTAGACTTTCATGGAACATTCTTTAATGATAACGTGATTTAAAAATCAGTGTGAAGATCTGGGCTTGGTGGTGCTTACACCTGTAATTCCAGCAATCTGGGAGGCCGAGGTAAGAAGACTGCAATTTTGAGCCCAACCAGATCAATTTAGTGACTTAGCAAAAGATTTTCTCAAAAAAAAGTGCAAGAGTGCAAAAGCTCTGGGTACAATCTCCAGTACTGGAAAAAAAAAATCAGTCTGAAGTTAAAAATCAGTGTTTCTGTAGAATTTGCAGCTAGTTTGCTCTGGGGCCATGTGCATGCAGAGTGGGAGTCAGTCAGCATAATTCATTTCTACTAGGTTCTTAGCAAGTTCACCCCACTGCTGGACTTCCATGTGCCCTGCACTCTAGCAGGAGTGTTTTTATTCCCATTTGTCTGAGTGTTCTCTTGCCCTTCGAGGTTTATTCTTCATTCATAAATGCATGTTGCCTCTACTTTCTCTGAAATCCATAGAACTCTCATCCAACTCTCACACATCATCTCATTGTAATTTGTATATTGATTTGCTGTCCTCTTCAACCAAATGGAAAGATCTTTTACCATTCAAATTATGCCTTAAATGTATTTGAACTTGTTATCCACTAAATTTATTTTAATTCCATATGTTTTCCAAATGTTCTTTGGAAATACATTATGGTAATTAACCAATGCAATAAGGTTAATGCAGTTGTAAAAGAAAATAAAGCCAAGGAAGAAGGAAGCCAATAACCCAACCAGAGTAATTGTGCTGAAATATCAACTTGGCTCTGCACAATCTGAGCAGCTAAAATCAAACAGTAGAATATTATTTAGCCCTCATTATATCAAATAAAAGGAACAATAATTCTTTTAGAAAAATTTTGTTTACCTTGGTACCAAATTTCATGAAAACTATCATGCTGGATTTTATTATCATAGTAAGTAGAATAATTATTTCCTTAATTCACTCAAGAAATGTCTACTGAGGACCTGTTATATGTCTTTGGATATTTCATTTTGCTGATTTGGAGGTAAAGAGGAGCAGTTCAAATAAAGATTAATATCACTTGTTTTTCAAGGTGTGGGAGGTTAGATAAATAAATAGATCATTCATCCTGGGTGATAAATGTTTTAATAGAAATAAGTTTAGAATTGCTCTATATATGAGCACCATCTCAGATAAGGAATGTTAAGGAAAACTTCTAGATGATACTGATGTTGGAAACACATTTTAAAAGCCATTTGAAAGTTATCTCAGCAGAGTGGGGTTTGGTGCCAAAAAGAGAAGTAACAAAAGAGAGACCAGGAACAAGAGCAGCATGTGCAAAGACTCAGGGGCAAGAGAGAACAGGGTTTCTCAGGTCCCAGGCCTTCAATCAGAGCCTTAGTCAAAAGGGATTCATATGCAAGTTAAGCAATTTTGCACTCAAAATTCCTCAAAAGTCAGGGAGTTGCGCACACTGTGATGTCAGAAATTGCCACTAATAGATTGATAATGCTGAAATATTATAGAGCGTGTAGTATGGAGATACATATGTAAAAGGGAACAAGACCTGAGCCTCAGAGGCATGTGACGTGGCATCTGGAGCAGGGATAAGGATGAAAATAACAGCATTGCTCCCACCAGAATGTTAATCAGCCATGCTCTCCATAATAAGAATGAATGGGGAATCATACCACCTAACCGCTTCTTTTCATAATCTGCAACAAAATGCTGGGCATTCTTTTGAAGCAAAGGTAATTGTGTTTATTTCTGATCTCCTATGGGAAGTGTTAATAATGGAATTTCTTTCTCTCTCCAAAAATTTGGTTAGAACTATCCTATGCTTGGATCTTCAATGAATATCCATCATTTGTTGAAGAAGATAGTCGGAGATTTGTCTCTCAAGAGACAGGGCACCTCTACATAGCTAAGGTGGAGCCATCTGATGTGGGAAATTATACGTGTGTGGTTACAAGCATGGTGACAAATGCCAGAGTCCTGGGCTCTCCGACTCCTTTGATGCTGCGTTCTGATGGTATGAAATGTTTTAAAGTATAGTTCTTGGTACAATTCTTGGTGTGACTACGGGCAAAACCAAGTGAAAATATATTTGGAAGAATCATTGCTACCTTTCTTCATTAGACAAGAATAAGGGAAAAAGGCGGAGGGGTAGAGGGGCAAAGGCAGATTAATAGAAGTAATGAATATGACCGAAACACATCATACACATTGAAAGCCCTCCTGCAATGAATGTGAAACTAGCGGAAGGGTAGGGCATGAAGGGTGATGAGGACGAATGTAAACATTATGCACTGCAAACATGTACTAATAAAACATTTTAAAATGATTCTATAAACCATAATCTTTATCCAGGACCACCTTTATAATTTGCAGGGACCAATACAAAATGGAAACAAGGACTCACTTCCTTGTTCAGAAATTATTAAGAATTTCAGGACAGTGACCACAGAGTGTTACAACGATAGTGAGACCCTTCAGAGCCTCACGCCCAGGCTGCATTTCCATCACTTCAGTGAAGTCACCTGCTTCTGACTTTTGCCAACTTGAGGTTTTGAAAGCTCTGAAAATTTTGTTATAGTCTAAAAAGCATTACTAAAAAGAAATTAAAGGAAAAAATCTGTTTCAGCAACACCTGGATGGCTGTGTAAGAGGAGCTTGTAAGTTACAGAGGAAGGCAATTTGTAAGCCTGAGTAGTTGACCCATTTAAACTAACTGTACCTGATACAGCACAATGCCAGAACCACAAAGTATCAGAAACCTCTTTCCTGTCAGTTATAATTGAATCTGACCTTTTCTGTTTATTAAGTCACTGTTTCTTGACACCAGGGTACCATTTAATAACTTTAAGGTTGGTGTCAGTGCTACCAGGGTACCGTTAAATAAAATAAGTAAATTCCCTAATGTAGCTTGTGTTCCATGGGAAATTTCAGGAAGCCATTGTATGTTTCAGTTTGACTAAAAATGTCCAAACTGAACACAGAATTTCAACAGTCTACCACTTTATATAATGTGAAAGGCATAGAGGTTTTAGTAGAAATGCCCTCTACCAGATAACTTAGGACTACTTCAGAATCAGCAAATCCAAAGTTCTTAAATGTTTATTAATGTCCACATTTGACCCATTACCATCAGTGAGTAATTTACATCACTAGAAGATGCTGGCTCAAAATGGAACAAATAGACTAGTATGGCGATGCAGACCTATAATCCCAGTGCTCAGGAGGCTGAGGCAGGAAGGTTGCTAGTTCAAGACCAACCTGGGCTACATAGCAGAATCTTGTCTCAAAAACAGAAAACAAAAAGTAAACAAGAAAAAAAAAATGGAGTAAAGAAAGTTTTAAGACAAAAAGGCAATTTCAAAGGAAACATTAACAGTATTAACTCTATATTGTGGATCACAGGTGTGATGGGTGAATATGAACCCAAAATAGAAGTTCAGTTTCCAGAAACTCTTCCAGCAGCTAAAGGTGCAACTGTGAAACTGGAGTGTTTTGCCCTTGGAAAGTAAGTTTTATCACATTCACCTCGCTGTGCTTTGTTAGGTTGCTGTAAGACATCAGGGTGGTTTTTGGCAGATGTCCTTTCTGTACTTTCTACAATGTACTAAATGTGCATATGCAGTGCACAGTTTGGAAAAAGACAATTTGGAGAAAATGACTATGCCTGACTAATTTCATAAAGTAAATTGGTGTTATTTTTCTTTTTCCTATTCATTCAGTATATTTTAGTATGGTGATATGTGTTAGGCTTTTTTTTTTCTGTAGATCATGAATTAACTCAAGAAAATACACAGCATATTTTATTAAAATATTAAAGATTTAAATGTGCTAAAATATCAAGTTAAAGAGTTAGATATTTGCATCATGTTTATGTAATTGACAACTGGAGGTTTTACACATATAAAGGGTGCTTTTTCTCCGTCTTGACACTTTGTCAAGGCTCAAATGCTTCCAGATAATAAAAAACAATGCGATAATTTTCCTCTTAGCCCTGTACCTCAGATTAATTGGAGAAGAAGTGATGGAATGCCATTTCCAGCCAAAATCAAGTTGAGGAAGTTCCATGGTGTGCTGGAGATCCCCGCCTTCCAGCAGGAGGATGCGGGATCCTATGAATGCATTGCGGAGAATTCCCGAGGAAAGAATGTAGCCAGAGGGCGTCTCACTTACTATGGTGAGCATCCACTTTTGGCAAGTTGAATTTGTACCTTTTGCTCCCATATCTATAAAACACTAGTTATTTGGGGGTGGGGGAGAGATTATGGCAGAATTAATTTTTTTTACTTGTTTTGTTCTCATTTTGTTTAATGAGTATAAGCATTTATCCTAAGAGGGAGGAATTAAAAAAAAAAAGAAAAATCTGCAACAAAGTTAGAGACATACTTCTTTTCCATTTGAAAATGAATCATATGATAGTGAAATATTTCATACTTTTTTTTAAGAATAACCTTTCACATGCTTAAACAAATTAGAGATCTTTTCTGTGTACCCTCTCTTCTAGGAAAGGTAGTTTTATACAATTATTATCTTTACTAAGCAGGAAAAAACTCCCCACAGGTAGAAGTTGCAATTCCTGCATTAGTCAAACCAAATAAACTCAGGATTGGGTTGAGTTATTCAGTATTATTCTATCCCTTTCAATAATGTATCTGTACTCTATTTGCTGCCTCTAATTTGTAATCACCTTTATTTGGGTACTCAATTTGGGTAAAGAAAGATAATAATGTTGCCTTCATTTGGACTTTATTTGTAGGAGAATTATATTCTATTTTTTTCTTTTCAAATTTTGTTTTTAAATGACTTTTATTTAAAAATAAACCACTAGGTTTTGATGAAAACATATTTAGAGAGTATAAATATCTGATATTACAAAGCGTACCTGTAAAATGCATGAAAATGTAAGTTCAGTGAATTTGTATTTCCAGTTTAATCATTCGAAACATTGTAAAACTACTGGGAATTTACCAATTTTGTGAAAGGCAAATTACGTTATAGTCTATTTATTTTAGAAACTGGAAATTGGTACAGTTTGCAATGCAGACTCCTATAGCACACGTAAATGTTGCAGGGAGGAAAATGTTTACAAAGACAATTATTGAAATCATAGCACCTATTACGAGCCCCTTCAAAAGTGTGAGGTCAGTGTTATCTCTGCCAGGATTAATTCTTGTGATGTTAATGTAAGTTTTTAGCTTCTGTCAAGGACAAAATGTGGATAAGCATTACTAGCGTGAGTCACTCTGTAACTCTCCTATGTTGTGATATGATTAGTTTAGCATATGGGGAAGTGTCCCACTGGGAAAGTGCCCCAAAAGTCAAGGTCTGTGACTTGATGGGAAGGTATGGAAAAGACAATGTTGCCAGAGAAGAGGTGAGCACTGAATTCGTGTGTCTGTAAGCTCTAAGACCCCACAAAGCAAGTAACATTTTCTTAGCCCCTAGCTTAGTTCTTTCTGAAACAGTTAATTTTGTACAAATTGAGCAGTACATCCAATAAATGTGATTACATTCTTCTCTTAGTTGAAGAATGAAATCATGAAGAAAAAGAGGAAATGAAGAGAGCGTTTATTGGAAATAATAAGAAGAGAGTAGTTCTTGGTGGATGCCCACCAGGAGGGGGTTCTGCAAGTGGAATTGGCACCAAACTTTCATTGTTTTGGTCTTACAGAGATGAACAGCACAGGAGAGTTTGTAGAGTATTAAAAAAAAAAAAAATCAGTTACTTAGCCGGGCAAGTTCAAAGGAAAGTGGTTATTTTGCATTTCTAATGTTCAGTCCTGAGACAGGGAGGAACTGTCAAGTAACAGCATTCTGTGCATAAGAACCTACATTCTAGGCAGAAGGGTCCTTCTGTTTCCATTCCTGTGCTAACCTTTTATCTTTTTTCCTGTGTTTTCTTTTGTACATTCCTAAGTTTAACTAGCTGCATGACTTGAATTAGCTCAGTGTGTGTGCTATTTTCTTTTTATCCAACTGGCTCTATTTTAGGTTGTTCTTACTTATAGGCTAACTAAACTGTCTATTATATTCTATTATGTTCCATTACATTTCTCTATAAGCACATCTGATAACTCCCAGAGTAAGAACAATCTATTCCAACTTTCTTAATGTTTCAGTGGAATGGTTTTGGCTCTATGTGACAGCATATCTGCATAAATAATAAGCAGGGGTATGCCTCATATGGTGAGAAATCCTAAATTAAATCAACCTTCAAGTACTTTATCATCAGTCCATGACTGTTTCTATTTATTTTTGTTTCTGCTCTTATCATTTTTCCCTTTTCTATATGTTATTTCCACTATTAGATAAAATGACTGCCAGCAATGATTGGCACATCAAGGGTTATTCATTCTTCCTTTCTCCAAAACATCTGGCATTCCTCTTTTCAAATCTTACTGGCTGTATGTTCAACCATATACCAGCCACTGGAAAGGAGAAATTGGATTAGACAATTTGAAAACCTCCCATTGCAACAGAGTATACGATCAAGTTTCCCTAGAATTTATAGATAATAGGAAATGATTAAGAAAAGATAACAGAATGAAAAACTGGAGTTATTGGAGGAATAAAGATGAGAGGAAATTTGTGCATAACAGAAAATCAACAGCTTCTATTATACTTAGTAATAGAAGTAATAGTTTAGGTTTTTGGTTTAGTCGATTTTGTAGATAATATGATTTGCACCTAAGAAATAAATTAGATATTAATGACAGAGTTTCCTGAGCTTGCTGTATAATTTCTGCTTAAGCTTAGAATATTCAATAAATTCTATATAGTTCTCTGGCTATCTGCTCTAATATCCCATGTAAAAATGGTCCAAGAGAATATTTGGATCTCGTATGATGGATGAAGAAGGAAATCATGATTAATGTTGCAGTTATAATCTTAGATTTAGCTTAGTCCAGCAAAGTATCTCCCTATTTGAATAAGAAAAATTCATAGAAATTTTTACTAGAAACTCTGGTCTCTGTCAAAGTTTCATGTGTAAATGTGTTCATCTCAGGCTAATAATACCTAAAAGAGGTAAATATGTTTTAATATAAAGTAGACAGAAGTACCAGAACTGGACTATACTTTGTATTGGCCCAGTAGTTTTTAGTAAAAAACAAAACAAAAAAACAAAAAAATAAGAAGGAAAGACTTAGACCTGTACATTTTCAGTAAAAGCTAAATAGTCATAGTTTCAATTCAATTTCATTTACAAAAGCATTTTTTTTGTACTGGGAAAAAGAAGCAATTTTATGAGATTAAAATGGAAAGACAAATCTTCCCATAGTTGCAATTAAATAGAAATAGATAAACTGTTTCTCCATATGGAGGATGCAAATGTGAATCCCACAGTACACATCACATGCATAATGCAATGTGAAGCCAGTAAGACATCTCACCTCCCAGTTTTGGATCTAAAACACAAGCTGAGACTTGGCGGAATATACTGTGTATATTGAGTGGCTTTCATTGGAAGTGGAACATTGCTTTCATCTGCAAAAAGAATTTTTCAAATACCTTGTAAAACATAAGTGAAAATAATTAATCGACTTGATCCAACTGATTTGCATACATAATTAGAAGTTGTATCAGTTACTTTTTCTGTTAAAAAATCATATGATTCAAATTAAACCAATTTATCCATCTTTGGCTGCTTTCATTTTATTTCACTTGGGTTTGTAAGAGGCTCACTGGTTTGTGTTTAATTAAGAGTTATTTCTAACTTGAAGGAAATATCTTTTTCCTTAGCTTTAGAAGTTTCTCTCCTATTGATGTTAATATTTAGTTCTTAATTAAGAGAATTATTTGCTGTCACTCAGTTATTATTAAATTGTCATCAACTGTGGTCTTATGATTCAAAACTATACTTGGAAAAAAATCAATTTTGTATTTGCATTGCTACCTATTAATAGATATCTGAGGACTATCACACAGTGCTCGCAATTTTGAAATGAAGAAAGCACAGCAGGTTTTGCTTAGGACGTGACAGATTGCAATATCCGCCTGCAAGTGTAGAGATGTTTCATAGTCCACTTAGTAAATACTGAAATAAATATAATTCTAGCCTCTCTGCTAACTTTAATCTATCACTTGCAGTTTTATATTTATTTTTATTTACTTGGATAGAGTATTTACTTTTTACTTGCTGGACTGTCTGAATTTCTTTTCTCCCATTGCAGCAAAGCCTCACTGGGTTCAATTCATAAAAGATATGGAAATGGCTGTGGAGGACAGTCTTTACTGGGAATGTCGAGCGAGTGGGAAGCCCAAACCCTCCTACCGATGGTTAAAAAATGGAGAAGCCCTGGTATTAGAGGTAAGGTAATGTGCTAGGTCAATTTGCCCTCTACCTGCTTTATGTTAAGTAAATGCTTCCTTTAGTTCCTAGTACCAAAGTAAATAATTGAGTTTGTACAATTTTACTTTTACCTAAGGAGTGCTAAGAGATAATAACATAAAATTCCATTATCAGTCTGCCAATAAAATATTTTCAACATTGCATTTCATTGGGTAAATGTGGTTTTGTGAAGTTAGTTACAAAATAATATACTGTTTCTTGGTATTAAAACTAGAAAAGGCTGTACTTTAATCAAACATAGAAGGTAATTTCCTTTTCCTGTTTAACAACTTAGTATGTCCTCTAGAGAATAAATATATATATTACTTGGTTACCTTGTTACATGAATAGCTATTTTCTCAATGACTTTCCCTCTCAAGCCATGCAATTTTGGCTCTTTTTTGTGTACTAAGTCAATTATGTTCCTTTAAATTTCTATACATAACCATCCATACTTTCCTAAAAATGCTTGTAAGTATGTATGTTTCCCAGAACCTTTTTTAATGCACTGAATTTATAATGGGTTCCACTTGTCTGATTTTTAAAAAATGTGTGTTGAAAATACTTCTAGTTAATGGGATGGAAATCCAGCTTATGGTGTATTTTTTAAAATTGGAAGTTTTAGCCATACATAAAAAATTAAATGGCTACCATAGTTTACCTGCTGCTCTGATAGTTGTCTTACTTATATACTTTGGGGCTGAGCAATGTTTATTCACAGTTCCAATGTGTCTTCCAAATTTCAAAGAAATAAAGGTTAAATTTCAGGTCAGACTGCTGAACACTCAAAGGAAAATGTAGAAGTCTTGTGTTTTATTGAATGAGATTCAGTTGTATTCATTTTTCTTCTAAAATGTTTATATGCAAGGCATTTTTGTTATTGCCTAGGAGAGAATACAGATAGAAAATGGTGCTCTTACAATATCAAACCTAAATGTGACCGATTCTGGCATGTTCCAGTGCATAGCAGAAAACAAGCATGGTCTCATCTATTCCAGTGCTGAACTGAAGGTTGTTGGTAAGACAAACTTTCTCTGTTCACATCTTAATTTTTTCATAAGTCCTCCATTGTTGCCAGAAGCCAGCATGTTTACTTTTCATATTAAATTCCTACATCTAATAACATCTACAGTATAACAGCATGATTATTCAGCATTTCTAATAAAGGCACACAGTTTATTTCTAAAGAAGAGCAGCAGTTGTGTCCAGAATTAAGGCCGAAAGGTTGAAGTAAATCAACAGAAGGAAAAAAGTTCACCTAACATATTTTTATTCAGGTCCAATGTCAAGGACTAAGATTTCCTTCTTAAAAGAATAAATGATACTGGTGTTCTCTGGCCTATGAAAGCAAATACCATTATTTGAATCTAGAATGTTTGATTCAAAAGGAGTTGCTTTTGTCTTTATTAACACTGGTAGAAGCATCAAATGCTGATCATGGTGAAGCTTTAATTAACCCTCTATTACTTAAAATTATGCGTTATTTTCTTATTCTCCTAACTTAGGTGTAGAAGAAAGAATTTTCCATCATTTTTAGGGCAATTGTCTTGAAGAACACTTAAGTTGCAGAAGATTAAAAATTCAACCAAAATGTCATAGGGTCGCATAAAATAGAAAAGGAAGGATGGAAGAGAGGGAAAGGGGATTGGGGGAAGAAGTTCATCAATCCTTGTAATTAAATTGGAGAATTTGGATTTTAGCATAATTTGATCCAGGATGGGCTCACATAGCTCTTATCAGGTTCTATATGATGCTTCCCAAGAGTTTAGTTTGTTACCATAGTTAATTTACTGGGAAAAATGGCTGTCTTAATTGCTCAAAGAGAACTTTCTGTCCTGCATATTATTGGTCTCATGTAACCTGACTTGGGCCTTTACCAATTGCTTATCCAGTCCATAGGGCAGAAGGATGTAAGGCCCTGCTGGGTTTTAACTCAGTGGACATGAACTGAAAACAGTTTTTTCCCCAGGGTATATATTTAGAAATGTCTGGATGGTTTTTTTTGTCATAACTAGAGGCTCAGAGAGGAAGGGTCCCTTGTGTGATATTAGTGTATTGTAAGTGGAAGCCAGAGAGGCTGCCAGAGTTTCTAAAATGCAATCTCACAATGAATGACTATCCAGCCCAAAGTGTCAAGAGAAGTTGAGAATCCCAAGTTCAATGGAAAATAGGTGTCTTGTCCCTGGTATCTGAAAGTTAGAAATGGATCATCCATACTAGGAATGATGCCTGTGAAAGAAGCATCATCAGTGAAAATCTGGATCGCATTATCTGTGACAGAGAAGCAGGATATTATGACAGAAAGGGAAGTGGATTTGCTCCCAAATTTAAGTCAAAGTGCACTGTTCTCCTGTAGTAAGTGAACCTGAGGAGCCATAGTTTATTCATCTTTTAAATGGTTGGATTGCTACTCAATGTATTGTGTGGGGTTATGTGAAGGAAAAGGTATGGGATATGTTTTTAAAAGATTTTATTAAAATATAAGTGGTTTTTGTTTTAGAAATTTTGTTTTAGACATTCAGGATCTAAATTTGTAAGACCAACAACTTCTGGATAATGTGTCTTCTTTTCCATAATCATATGGAGATCACATGCTATTTTTCACTATAAAATGTCAATTTATCAAAACAATATGTTATATTCACTGGGATTTTTTATAAAACAGCATTAGACATTTGGGAAAATGTACTAGGTTCTTAACTTTTTTTCTACATGTGTAATAAAACAGAAAGTGTTTTTCTGATAAGCATATTATTTCATTCAAATAATACCTTTTTTTTTTCTGGGTACCAGGGGTCGAACTCAGGACCTCGCGTGCCAGCAGGCGCCCATGCCGCTGAGCGATATCACCGGCCCTTTTCTCGTATGTGGGTCCTGGGAGTTGAACTCAGGACCTCGTGCTTGCCAGGCAGGTGCTTATGCCACAGAGCCATCTCACCAGCCCAATAATACATTATTATATATCCTGAACATTCAGATGTTTTTTCAGTATTGGCACCTCATACATGCATTATTAGAAGACATAATGTTTTCTGCATGTTATAATATTTAATGCAATATTATGACATTTAATACGGCATTCACATATTTCCCTTCCCCAAATGGGAAGTTAAATTTAACCATACAAGAATTTTATGATAGAATTTGATGCATTTGTTTTAGTGAGACTGTTAGTTCTATATTCAGCCTTCTTTCTGTGACCCTTTCCCAAGCAGTGCCAGGCTCCACACCCCATGCTGTAGCCAAGAGGGCAACAGAGAG
The DNA here is from genome assembly GCA_028451465.1 of Erethizon dorsatum. NCBI lineage: Eukaryota > Metazoa > Chordata > Mammalia > Rodentia > Erethizontidae > Erethizon > Erethizon dorsatum. The sequence continues at coordinate 52,528,254 of CM051825.1, read as the reverse complement.
ACAAGCCTATACCCCGTCTTCATGGGACATAAACTTTTGTAATCATTCTGTGCTAAGTGATTTCCTCTAATAAACTCATCTGTGAGCTGCTTTGGATCTTCATAATAAACATTAAAAATTCTCATAGAGGGGCCAGTGATATAGCTCAGCGGCATAAGCGCCTGCCTGGCAAGCGCGTGCTCCTGAGTTCGACTCCCGGTACCCGCATATTAAAAAAAAAAAAAAATTCTCATAGAAAGTAATTGTCTCAAGATGTAGAACTTGCCCCAAATTCCCTAGCATGAAGCACTTTTCTGGCCCTGAAATCCATGTATGCTGCACAGTAGATTAAGCACCAACACCTGCCATACCAACCATAATATTAAAATGGTCATACAGTTGACCTTTCAAGTTTACAGGAAGTTGAAAGGAAAAGATCCAACCCTCATTAAGCCCATGATCCCATTCTTATTCTCTTTCTTCTTTCTCTCCTTTTCAGCCTCTGCTCCTGATTTTTCGAAGAACCCAATGAGAAACTTGGTTCGAGTGCAGGTGGGCAGCCTGGTGAACCTGGATTGCAAACCCAGAGCTTCCCCCAGGGCACTGTCTTCCTGGAAGAAAGGAGATGCAGTGGTGCAGGAGCATGAAAGGTATTCTGTCCTCCATACTGTGGTGGTTTCCTTTCTTTTTACCTTCAAATAGTCAATGTGGGCTGTCCAGAAGAAATGCCATAGAGTAGTATTTCAGTAGATTTGAGGTATTTAAAAATCAAAACAGTAGTATCTTTGTTTTGTAATATTCTCATTATGACAGTAATCAGTCTTTGAAATCTAACAGTAGAGATATGCCTACTTAACTTCTAGGCACAGAGAATTCCTTCTTATAGCAAATATTTTCTTCCCAGTCCTCTTGTAAGTTTCAACCAGAAAAATAAAGATACATCATCCCCAGATGCAGGACAACATCCCAGGATAAAGAAGAGAAGATAATAAAATGACAGCACATGCAAAGGAAATACTAAAATTGCTGTTCTCCTATTCTCAAATTATTTAGCACTACTGGTATTTAATTTAAGCAAAACTTGCCCGGTATTCTGATTATCTTCACAGTAAAATGAAGAGGCAGAATGGAGCTTAGTAAAAAGCACAGAGTCTGGACCCATGCTACCAGTGTTCAGATTTTCATTCTACCTTTTACCAGCTCAGTGATATGCCTCATTTTTCTATGCCTCATTTCTTTATTTGATAATGGGGGTGGTGATAATAGTTTATACCTCATGTTGAGACGATTACATGGATAAAATGTATAAATATTCAGAAAACACTTAAATCAGTACCTGGTAAGAAAAATAAGCATATGCACTGGCTATTATTACTATTTATTAAAAACTTTTATCTTACCAGATGTTATGCCCAGGGCTGGTGATGGTGGAATAGCCCCCAAAACCATGTTCTTTCCCTGGACACCTGTGACTGTGTTACATTAAGTGGCAAAGGTGATTGAAGTTTAGTGTGGAATTAAGGTTGCTCATTAGTCAAATATAAAACAGAAAGTTTAACCTGCCTGTGTGAGTGGGCCAGTACTACTCACTTGAGCCCTGCAAAGAGAAAGAGGAAGGCAGAGGAACTGGCCAGGGAGGTGGGAAGCAGCAAGACAGACCTGAAGCATGAGAGGGACCTTGGTGTCTGTTGCTGGCTTTCAAGACTGTGGAAGCTGAATAAAATCTATGAAAGAAGGACCTCCTCAATCCCAAAACCTCAAGGAACTGTACTTTGCCAGTAAGCCTAAATGAGCACGCAGGATTTTAGAACCTTCAGAACAAGTATAGCTCTGCCAGTACCTTAATTGTAGGCCAGTGAGACCTGGACTGCACTTATCATCTCCAGAACTGTAAGAAAATGAATTTACAAGGAGTGGTCAAAATATGCAGTGAGTTTTTAAATAAAAAAAAATTGTTGCAGTAGAAGAAACATTGCCATTAATCCCCCTCAAAATGGTCTTCCTCAATTCAAACACAGTTACTCATAGTTCTCGCCACTTCATGAATATCTTTAGGAGGTATGACCAACAATACATTGAATGCTGCTGCCAAATGCAGTCCAGCAGAAAAGAAAGCTCAGAAAAACATTACTGTGTGTCCTCATCCACCTTATTCATGGTGTCTGGCACTACAAGATCTTTGGATTTTCTCCAAAGTCAAAATGACAATGAGATGCAAACCACATTTTGAATGGATTGAGCACATGAGGCAGCCACAAAAAAGACATTCACTAAAGAACACTTCCAGAACTGCTTCGGAAAGTGGCGAGAATAATGCAATAAGTATATATAAAGTGAGGGGGAGTATTTTGTGAAGAAATAATGGCAACATATCTGTTAGTGTTTTACATTTTTTTTTTGAGGGGAAGGGGACATGAGTATAGAGAGATATAGGAGAGAGGGGAGGGGAAATAAAAAGGATCAAGATGCAAGATATAAACAAATATATATATATTTATATATATATTTGTATATATTGTATATATATATATATTTGTTTATATCAATATCCCATAATGAATATATTCATTATGAGTCATAAATACATACCAAAAATATTTTAAATGTTCTATTTTTCTATCACCCTGTATATTTAGGTTCAGTTTGCTAAGTCTGTGGTAATTTGTTACAGCAGCCATAGGAAACTTAATGCCAAGCTCTACACAAATTATCTGCTATAAACTTCTTTGTAAACAATGAGAAAACCAAAGTTCAGAGGGATCATGTAATTTTGCCTAAAGTCACAGATTCAGAACTGGAACCATGTCTGTCCTGCTCTAGAGCAGAACCAATCAGCTCTTTTGGTGGCCCTTCTTTTGTATAGGAGCCCAGATGATTTGAGGTGATCTCATCCTTTGAAGTCATAAGTCCCAATTATCTCTTTTGGAAATGAGAGGGAAGCAAACCATAAAAACTTAGGCCACATCATGTGGATTTGCTTTTTTAAAATCACAAAGTCATGTTGCAAATGACCAGCTGGAATTGCTTTTAAATTATAGGCCCAGAGCTATTTTTATTTGCGTTGGTTGTAACAACACAAACTACAATTTCTTCGTTATTTGAGGTGAGACATCTTCTCGGAAAGGCCAGTACAGCAGGAGGACAAGGTGAAACCGTGAGCACAGCAGTTAAATGCTGTCCAGCCGAATGTGAGGCCGCAGAGAATAGATTTCAAAATAGGAAATTAATTGGTGATTTGAAGTTTGATTTTTATAAAACAGTTTAAACAAGTATGGTGTTATGATGCAAACTGATTACTTTTGACTATGAAAGAAGTTGTCTTCCTATACAACTGCTGATTTTTGTGTGTACATTTTAAATAGTTTTGTTTGCATACATAGAATTAAATAATGATTGTTTTCTGAGGACTTTAATGCTTTGCAAAATAATAAAACCACTTGTCCTCCCACTATTATATATAGTAGCCAGAGAAATTTAATCTTAATTTTATAAGAGGGTAAGAAAATTAAGAGATGTAGTTCAAGTGACCCACACAAGAAGAGGTTTACCCCACATAATACAGTGATGGTTAAGGAAAAAGACTATAAGTTCCAGAATCTAATAGGTATTTCTAACTTGGCTACTTAGTTCTTCAGTCTTGTTAGTCACTTTTGTATTATGTCTGAACCTTAGTTTTCTCATCTATTAAATAAAAATAATACTTCTATACCTAACCTATTTGCCTTAAGGTAAGCATTTAGCATAGTGCCTTGTATTTGTAGATATACTGATCAGTAAGAATGAGGTTATATTAAAAATTAAATGGTGAAAGTAATAATAGCTGAGATAGATAAAGGGTTTTTTGTATGCTGGTTAGGTGTTCGATGGTTGGTTGGTCTTTCTGAAGGTAGATATTCAAGGCTAACTATGACCTTTAGGGAGCAGACCCCTGTTATCCAGGGGCCCCAACAGCCTCACCTCATGAACTAAAATGGCTGCCTGAGCCACACTGTCCCAGTGATACCCCAGGCAACAGCAAGGAGGAAGGCAGACATAAGGATCCCTTATCCTTATAACATTTTCTCTGACACCTTACTGATTATAAACTAGTTCTCTGGCTACATGTAACAGCAAGACAGGCCGGGAAGTATGTTTTTGCTTTGTTTTGTTTTTTGTTCTTGTTGTTTTCCTCTGCATAGAAGTGTGCCTACCTAAAAAAACAAAAATAAAAAGCAAAAAACTGGGGGTCAGTTAAGAAGGATAGAGGGGAAAATGGTTGCCACTCCAGCAGTATCTCATCGTAATAAAAGCCAGTCCTCAGCCCCTTTCAGACCCATGGCTCCTCCACTTTGCATCTGGTACTTTGACTTCTCCCCTTTGGATATATGATGAAAGAAGCTTTTGGATATATGATGAAGTTCAGAGGCAGAAGCATGTTTACACAGAGGGCCTGTAGGCCTGCAGTCCTTCCTAGGATTATGGTTTGGATTCAGTTTTTATCTCTTTGGACAGCAAAACCAGTGATGATCCAGGGTCTTGATGCTCGGGGAGAAGCCTGCTAGAAGCAATTATGGAACAAGTTGTGGATTTGAATCTTCTCCAAGTCCATGGGAAATCAGAGTAGGCCGCAGCCATTGCTTGGCATGGAAAGCCCCATATCTTTCCCTCTTGACTTGGTTTGCAGACTTCAGCCAAAACAGGGAAACATGTTAAATGGTAGATTTATGGCTGTTGTTTAGTCATAGGTCATGCCAATTTAGATACTGCAAATTTAAATCTCATTTTGGGGACAAATGAATTTATTGATGCCTTTGAGAAGAAAAAAGTAAAGTACAAATTTGATGGTATATTTATAACAAGATCAGAAATTCATTTCATGTTTTAGTTTGCTAATTTTGGGGGCTGTTTTATTTGGTTTTGTTTTGGTAAATAAACTTTGATTTGTCAGTGAATAAGAAACAGGATAAATAGGAAAGCTTTCTCTAACATAGCATAGGGGCTCTGTAGCAAATATGTTTTGATTAAGCAAATATCCTATTATGTATAGTGTCATTCAAAGTTTAAATCAAACCAAAACATCCAAGAGTTAAATTCTTTTTTAAGAATTGTATAAACTGATAAATATAAGTACTATATAAATCATAAAATATATTTGAATAATGAAAATCTATTTGTTTTGTAAGTTTTTGTATCAGCACAATAACAGCTTTGGAATTATAAATAAGCCATGGTAATTGGATCTAAATCAGTGAGACACCTAAATTACTGAATTGTCTCGAAAAATCAGAGTTGTTGCTTTTAAGTATGAAGAACATTTGAAGCTAAGGTTATAAATGGATTACTGCCCCACAGAGGTCTTATAAAAGCTGCTCTGAATAGATAACAGGGCTTATGGTGCAAATAGTGATTCCCGAGCACTGGGAATTAAGTTCTTATGCATTCACTGGAAAATATTTTGAGTAACTGCTATATGCCAGGCACTTGGTATTTGCTTTTAATCAGAGATACCCATTTGGTTATTTGGAGTTTTTAAAAAATATATACAGACAAGACAGGTAACTTGGAGAAGTTACAGCAAAACTCCATTAGCAAGGTACAATACAAACAGAGATCGCCGGAGAACACTCCCTCTCCAGTTAGGGATCTAAGCAAGCTTTCTTGAGGGTGGAATACCAATAGGAGAACTTGCAACATTACCAGGGGTTACAGGAGAATACTCCGGACAGAAGAAAGTACGCAAAGGCACAGGGGCAAGCATGGCATGGGTAATGCAGTCTTTTTGAGCTACTGCAACAAAATACCTTAGACTGCATAATTTACAAATATTAGAAATTTATTTCTCACAGTTCTGGAACCTAGAAAGTATTAAGCTCAAGGTGCCAGTAGATTCTGTATCTGGAAGGAGTTCACTCTTAGCTCCATAGATGATGTTTTGGTGCTATATTCTCATATGGTAGAAGAGACAAAGCAAGTCCCTTCAACATCTTATTAAGGACACTCATTCCATTCATAAGAGTGGAGTAAACACAGCCTAACCTCTCCTTCAGAGGCTCTACCTTTTAATTCCACCACCATAGGTATTACTCTCAGCAAGAGTTCTGGAGCAGGCATTCAGATCATTGCAGTATTTGAGTTACTGAATGTTATGCTGGGCACCTCCAGCATAAAGTGCCATAGGAGAGGAATAGGCAGAGAGAGTCAAGTTGTAAAGATGAGCCAGGATCTTATTGGCAGTGACTTTGTAAACCAGATTAAGAAGTATGGGCTTCATTCCACAGTCACTGGGAAACAACAGACTAAAATACAACAGAATGAAATCAAATTAGCAGGGTTACAAGATCTTTCAGCAGGAAGGCTGTTGTGAAAGTGGGTGGATTGGAGTAGGGGAGGTCAAATGCAAGAATCCTAGTTAGCAGCAATGCACCAGTCTGAATAAGAGAACCACATAGCCAGAACTAAAGAAAGGGCAGTGGGAATGGAAAGGAGGCTTTAGGAGCTTGAGAACTTAGTGGTTGATTAGACATGTGATTTTAAGAGAATACAGGCATGAGGGATGAATCCTAGATTTCCAGCTTAAGCATCAGGGGTCATAATAGACCCAATTTATATGACAGGAACCTCACAGAAAGGGCAGGATGAGAGCAAATATGCTGAGTTCAATTTGGGATTGGTTGAGTTTGAATAGCCCAATGAAAAAGGATGCACACACACACAAACACTCACATGTGCATAAGAGGTTACCAATATGAATTTGGAACTCAGGAGAAAGGCCTGGGCTACAGATAGAAATTCAGGCATAACAAGCATTGCCACAATAGCTGACCCATGGCTGTGGACAAAATTATTCTAAGAAGGTCGGTATCATTAAGTGCCAGAGGGCATACATTTTACCCTGGAAATTCATAGACATTCAAATTGTTAATAGAGGTTTTTTTTTTATTTCATTTCATAATTGATTTATTAAGTAAGGGTGAATTTTAAGTTTCTGGTGCTCAAAATATTCTAAATTTCAAAATCACTAGCATCAGGTCTTGAGTAAAGATATTTCTGGATTTTTTTTTTTTTTTTGGTTTTGTATTTGCATCATCTGTTATTGGATAAAGTTATTGTATTTTTTGTTCTCCCTTTGGGAAAGTTTTCTGAATAAACAGAAATACTCTGCCTTTTGAGCCTCTAATAGTATTTACTAGGTGTTAATGTTTTAATATTATTCCATTCATTTATTCATTAAATCCATGTGTTTTCAAAAAAAGACAAATTAAAATTGAATCTTTTGTCTACTTTAAGCAAAGTAAAATTGAAAAAGACTCGAGAATATGAATAGGCATGGTTTGTGAGAAGAAATACCTGGTTGGCATATTTTAGAAAATGTAGCTTTGCTCTGTCACTTAGTGGTACTTGAAACACATTAGCCAATTACTTTTAAAAATGAGGGCTTTCATTTGAATGTTATTGCTTATAATAGTAAATATTTTATTGCAATAGCCTCAGTTCAAAAAAAAGTCAAAGAATGGCCCATTACTTCTAATTAAACGCATTAAAATTGTTTCCAATGTTCTATTCAGCATTTAATACTATAGATATTTAAGTGCATTTTAAAAAAAGGGCAAAGATTTTTTCTAAATATAAATAGCCATAATCCAGATAAAGCTTTTAAAATATATTAGGCAATTCTTAATGCACTTTTGCATATAGTTAGAAGCTTTAAAGTGCAGTGAGCATTATATGCTGTGTGATCCCATTTATGTGACAGTCCTAGAAAATGAACAGCTTTAAGGGCAGAAACCAGTCCTTAAAGCAAGGACTGCTTGCTGGAGGCTGGGATGGAGAAAGAGGTAAGACTCTGGAAAGCCAGAGGTACCTTCTGCAAAAACTGTTCTAACTCTTGATTGTGACAGTAGTTACATGAATGCATTCATTTGTTAGAGCTCATAAAATTGTACACCACAAATGATGGATTATACTGCATATATATTATACTTTAAATAAAATTTATGTGCAGTTCTACATTCATTTCAACCAGCTTTCATGAGCGGCTCCATTTAGGAGTTTTAATGCTCAAGAAGTGCCCCCAACTTTGTGTTTCCCTTTTGTGTTTGTGAAACATTGAGAAATTAAATGATGGTACTTAACAAGCAGAATCTACATGTTTGCCAGTAACCAGGATAACAGTGTAAGAGCCAGGACCACTTGGCATTTCTGTCACTGCCCCTCTGAGTGGCCACAGCCTTGCTTTGGTAATGACTGGCTATGGGATCTGTAACAGTCCAGTAAGTCAGGCAGGTGGCATTTACCTTGGATCAAGCTTTTGGCCATACAGTTTCTGTCTCCATCCTTTCCCGATGCTTCCCATTTATGACTCCTTTAGGATCATAGTTGAGTCAGTTTTTCATACTATTCAAAATGTTGCTCCATTCCCCATCCACTTCCAATGGTCCCCTATACCCAGAGAGCCTTCCTTCTACCAACCACTTGCCTGCATCTGCCCAGGTAAACAGCTGCTCCTTTCCAGTTTTCTGGTAGGTATGGAAGTTCAGTGAGCTTCAGTTAATCTACCCTCAGCTACACAGCTGAGATCTCAACAAATCTTTTACTCCTGTATGCTTAACTTCAAGCTACTTTTAACCACTGAATTTAGAAGTACAACATTTATGATGCTGTCACTTCAAGGAACTGAGTATTTAGTGGATTCACTATCGATGTTCCTGAGCCCTGCCTGGAGGGAAGGTATTCCGTCTTGTGCATTACTTTGTCATGTCTTTATCCAGTGCTGGGAACTGTGGGCAGCACTGGGAATGCAAAGATGAATAAGACACATCAAGAATACTCAAGGAGCCCCTATCTGTTTACAATGTGGAAAATTAAACCATCAATTTCAGTGGGATAGATTACATAATTAAGGTGACCATATAATTTTTCTACAAAGGGAACCAATTTAAAAGGGAAAGGGGGCAGTGTCAGGAATCACCTTCAAGACCATTCATACAAGCTTCACTGGATGAGGACCCTGGACATTGCCATCCTGTCCGTGATGGGGCCATTTATAAATCAGCAAGAAGCACAGAGAAAAGATGCAGTCCCAGCCCTGGGGAACAGGAAAGCAGCTTCTCCATCAGACAGGCATCTCATAGGCAGTGACATGAAGTGGAACAAAGCAAAGAGTACAAAAAATGTCATCTGCACAAAAAGATTGCATAGATAAGTGAGAGTCAATTTTCATTCCTTTATTTCAATTGTTTTAATGGCGAAGCTCATATATGATCACAAAAACAAGAAAGCTTGACTTTAGCTCTTTCTCAGACAGAGAACCATCCCTCTCACTCTAAAGAAGTGGATGTTGGAGGCAGATCATAGTTCTTGAAGGGAAGACTATCCTGGGCATGTGTGCAAGAGTCTCAGAGAGTGGCAACTCCCTGTTGGGCTTTCCTAGCGTGTACCTCCATTCCTCTTGTGCTTGTACCTGGGAACAGAAGAGAAAAGGGTCCATTCACCCCTAACTCCCACACCCTGTGAGAAGATTAAGCTGAGGATTTAAGCATGAAGTTAGTAAAATAAAGAGTTACTACAATTTAAGAGTTTTGATTTGGCTCACAGAAGACATCAAAATCATGTCCTCTTCACCACATGACATCGGCTACCACTACTGCATACCTACACAGCTTCCCTTATTAATCAGAAGACAGTTTAAGTTTCTGTGTATTTGTATCCTTATTTGCATGAATTATTTATGCCTATTTGGCATGCAGTATACTAATTGCTGTTCACATTATACTCTGTGTCAGATGAAGTTAAATATAAATTTTATTTGCTTTATTTTAGTATTTGGACAGAGCAAAGCTTTAAAGTCCGAAAGACATGGGTCAAATCTTGGGTCTGCTACTTACCTAACTTTATGGTGTTAACAAGCTATATGCTCCCTGGGTCTTGGATTCTTTGTAAAATGAGGGCAACAATCCTTAATTTGCAAAGTTAGTCAGCTGGTTGAGTGGCATTCACTTAGCCCAAGATCTTGGGTAGAGGTGGACTAAAGAAACTGGTCTTTTCTGACAAACAGAGAAATACATGGTTTTCTTGGAACAAATAATTTATGGCTCTGCCTCACCTCATTTCTCTCAAATTCTTGGCTACCCTTCTCTTTATCCCAGTGGACTCTAGTTGCAATGCTAAAAATAAAATAATGTGTATAATGTACTGTAGCTGCTTCTACATAGGTCCTTGGAAAAAGGTATCCAATGCTATTGATATATTTTTAGTATTATTGCTTTTTTTCATGGTGTTGCTTAGACACCTAAAGACTAACAAAAATTGAGTAGGGCCGGTGAGATGGCTCAGCGGCATAAGCACCTGCCTGGCAAGCGTGAGGTCCTGAGTTTGACTCCTGGAACCCACATACGAAAAAAGGGCCGGTGATGTCGCTCAGTGGCACAGGCGCCTGCTGGCGCGTGAGGTCCTGAGGCCGACCCCCGGTACCCACCAAAAAAAAAAAAAAAAAAAAGAGCAAAAAGAAGGGATGGCACAGACTTTTGTTTTAGACCAATAAACTCAGTTTAATATTATTTAAACCTTCTTAAGTAAATAAATTTGACTCAAATATTATTTTAAAGGAATTTAAATATTGCAGACAACCACGTTTCTTAAATCCATATCCAAATTCAGTTTTTATGGATTATGTAAGTTAGGGACACTTTAAGAAATACTTTGTCGGTGTTTTGATTTTGATAAAGGAATGCTGAGTAATGAATCTGAATTGCAGGTTATTGGAATCCACTTCAAACCAGTTTGTTGTTAGAACTGGATAAATAAATTCACCTGCATACAAAACTTAAATGTTTTGTTCATTGGATGTATCTATACGTTCCACATCTTTTTGTTCATACAGCATTTCTCATCCAAGCCCTCCAAATCCCACATCTCTGTATCCACATCCCAGTTTATGCTCTGTTCTTGGTCTCATTCAAAATTCAAGGAAAAAGTATATTATTGCAGTTGTAGAAAACTGCAATATCATTACTCACTACTTTTGCATTTCTTTCCAATCTGTTTCAGATAGGAAGAAACAGGAGCTTTCTTTTGATTTAAGAATGCTATTTAACACTATCATGATAAAGAACAAGAGCGCATATCCATTGCCTTTGAATAATTTTTTAAAGAAAGGCAAAAGAAGCAGAACTCTCCTTGCATTCTTCATTTATGCCCTTGCAGTTTCTTCTGGCTGGAACCTGTTTCCTTCTTTATCTAGAAAACCACAACTTATTCCTCAAGTTCTAGCTTTATAACATGCCATGGGAAGCCTTCCTGAAGCTCAGTGGGCAAGGCTGTGCTCTCCCCTATTTTAGTCTTGTGGTTTCTTTATGTCAAAGGTATCACATAACACTGTGTAGGTTTTGCAAAAAGCCATCTCACCTGGGTCCTTGCAGGGCCTTTACCTTATCTATTTTTGTTTTCTCAGTCATTTGAGCTTTTCAAGTACAAGAATGACATTATCTGGTTAAAAGTTAACTCTGGTTGCAGAAGGAAAAGTGTGTTGAAGAAAGAAAGGAAGCATGAATCAGTAAAAGGCAGCTTATTGTCAAACCAAGAATAAGTGGAGGCTTGATTTAGGGTAAAGTAGTAAAAATAGTGAATAATATACTGTATGTTGTGGAGGTAGAGCCAGAGGGATATATACTTCAGATGTAAGTTTTCATACAACATTATCACATATTATTGTTAGCTTGGCCCTATATGGATCCCCTTTGGCCATTAGATTATAAGTCTTTAATGGGTAAGATCTAGTTCTTACTCATATTTGTAATTTACAAAACATGGAGTACATTGAAGTATTCAATAAATCTTGAAGTGAATTTCATTCTTTCTTGGACAGCTTCCTATTTCTTAAAAATACCTATAATTCTTGATTTCATTTATTGCAACTATTTCTTAGATACATATAAAATTAATTTTTTGATAGATTTCCACTTGAGAGCTCATATTTAAAATATGGGGAATGCTCTGTTTTAATGTTTTTCCCCATCCTGAAGCTCTTCACAGGATTGGGCTAAGCGCATGAATGAAAGGAAAGATGGATGGATGAACGAATGGATGGATGGATGGATGGATGGATGGATGGATGGATGGGTGGGGGGGTAGGGGGTGGGTAGATGGTTGGTCAAATGGACATCTGGGTGAGATGCTCTTGTACTTCCAAAAAAGAGAAATGAATAACAAAGTGGTAGTGATGATTGCTGCCTCCCATATTCTAATGCCTGGAGAGGGGTTATTCATATTTTCAATCTGTTATCTAAGTTTCAATGAGTTGGATCACTGAGGTAAATTTCTTACTGCCTAGCAAGCTGAAAAAAATCATTTTGCTCTATGACCTGTTTTCTACTTTGTGATTTATTTGCGCATTTTTAATTCTATCAAAATGCAGATTTCATTGCTAGAGCAGTTGCTGTGGGAAGATGAAAATATCTGACCCTTCCTGGTATGAAATCCTGAAAATTGATAATTGAGGTAGAATGTGTAAAAATATATCCTGTTTTGGAGAAAAAGAAGAGATTATTTTCTAACTTTGTACATCCAAATACTAAAAATTCAGTACCTTTAATTTTAGCATGAAGATTGTTTAAGGGCTTGATTTTCCATACTATTTATTAACTGAGTTAATTGAGAAAATCTTAGTAGTTGAAAATTTTATATAAATCTTACATTTATCTAGTTTAGATAATTAAATGCTTCTACCTCAATATATTTATTATTTATTTATTTAGGCTGGTATTAATAACTTCATGTCTTCTATTTTATTTCATTTTTATATAATATCTCTTCCAGAAAGCCTTTAAGACTGTTTATAAAACTATACAGAGAGTGAACACTGAAGTGAAAAAATTGGAGAAAAGAACTATGTTGGTGTTCCAATTTCCTAGAATATAAGTTCCATTAAGCAACATGAATCCTTCCTAGGGAGTCTTTATGCTTATTACAAAGTATGGCCCACAGTATAAATTTAAGTATTTCCGGATTGGACATCTCAGTTTAATTATACCAGGTAACCCACAGGTCTGTTCTTTAAAGTTCAAAATTTTGGTTCAGGGCTTTGTGCCAACAAAAGAGAATAATACTACTGATTAACAACCCACAATATCCAGAAGATGGAATAAAACCATCTGATAAGAACATATGCACCTACTCCTAGGCCAAGAAATGTGTGTGTGTGTCCAAACCCAGCGGGGGACTTGTGAAGGAAACACTGAGTAATGTAGCACTAAGATTCAACATCACTGAAATACAGCATATTCAGTTTTAAAGGTTTCTTCTCTTCTCACATTCTAAAAGTAACTTAGAACATTAAAAAGGACTCAAAACTCTTGATGTATGTATAGATTACCTTTCTTTTAGCTTACTTTCCATGAATGTTATTTGTTGCACATGCATGTCTTTAATAAGGTTGGAGTAAAACTTATTTCAGGCTCACAGTATGGTGAAGGTGCTCAGGTAAAAATGAAGAGTCAGCTGCAGAAAGAGTCAACTGGACTAGTGTGAAAGTTTCTGTCATTTTGTTAGAAATGTGGTAGCTCACCAGAGTTTGTGTCTGAATAGAAGATGATTGGCTTCCTGCCTGAAAGAGGAACAACAGTATTCACATTGTCATTTTTAAAATGTTACTTAGAAAACATATTTGGAACACATTTTGTTGTGTGGACAAGTATATAATTCAAGACTAATATACTTGAGGTAAGCAACATTAACATTCTATTTTTATGCAAGTTAATTTTAAAAGGACTAATTATCCCCTGTACTCAGGCATCATAAAAGAAAATCTCCATAAAGCAGTTCCAAGAAGGCTGATACTGAAGCATCTAAGACAGTGAGGTTCCAAACATATTTCTGTCAGTGGATGAAATAAATTGTTAGCAGGGATCCCCAACCTGATGCCCATAGAATCTTAAAATGAACCGATCCATCCTTAAATGAGTGTTGAAACTGTTGATGTTGCGTGTGCACATGCATCTGTCATACAGAGAGAGACCTCAAGAATTTACTTAGTGTCCCCGAAAGGTTAGAAACACTAGATAAGATTATAAATGAGCCACTTAAATATTTATGCATATCTATAAAAGTGATTTCCGTGAAATAGGACTAGAGGGGAAAAACTATTCTATTTTGCAAGAACTACACAGCAGGGCCAGTGTTTCTTGGACCACTCTTAATTTATCTTGATATAAGATTATACTTTCTCTTCTCTGCATAGAAAACTGTTTTGTGAACTCTTCATATGTGTTAAGAAAATAAATGTTTATTGAAAAATATTATGTACAAAGCACCAACTCTTGAAAGCTTTATCCTTGAAGGATTTGGGAATTCTAGCTGCAAATTAATATAAGGGTATTACACAGAATTATTAGCTAAATTAGAACTTGACTTAGGAATGGTTAGTAAAATGGAAGGTTCCAGAAATCTTGGCAGCAGACATGGTGCTGTCTTGTCAGGACCAGTGCTGGAACGAGTAAATTAATTTCATTCATCTTTTTGTCACAAATCACATTTTGAAAGAAAGTAAAATGGGCATCGTGTTTCTGTGTAGTCCCAACTGCAGCACCACTAGTAGCACCTGGGAAATTGTTGGAAATGCAACTTCTATGACCCCATCCCCAACCTAATCTGGTACTAGATCTAGCAATGTGTTGTTTCAGAGTCTTCCAGGTGACTGCTCTACAGTAAAGTTTGAAAACACGGACATATGTCACATGGCTATCCCTCAACTGGATAGGACAGAGCACTACAATTCATAGGTCTACCAAGAATGCATACAGTAGGGAAAGGAAATTCCACAAAGGAAAGTCAATGTTGGCTACCAAAGAAAAGGAGTCAATTCTGGGCAGCAAAAATAATTCAGCATCTTCTGCAATCCCTGAGTTGATGAAATATCCCTTATGTGTGCAACATAAGTTTATTGCCCTTCCGCATTATTGTTGGAAGTGATTTCCATTCCAGGGCTTCTAGTCTCTTAACTCCAAGGACACTCGTTGGAGTAACATTTGAGTCTTTCTCCAGTTCCTTCTCAGAGAAAGTGTCTGACTCCTGAATTTCAGTGGCCCTTTCATTGTACCTTAGTTCTTTCCCTTCTTTCTGTTTGGCACCTGTGAATGGGTGCAGAAGAGCTATGTCCTGATAGGCTCCTTCATGTTCTCTCAGTCAGGCGCCTGGCCTTACAGGAAGGCCTTTGGTTGTTCACATGTTTCAGGGAGGTTAAATCTGCCTATTTCTCGGATGAAATATCAGGAAACCATTGTTACTCACCTAAGCAGTTGTGCATGAGCTTTATCTGTAATATAAAGATATAATAGAGCTGGCATTATGATTTTTGATTTTCATTAATTTGAGTCTTAAATCTTTCTCTGGCGCAGAGAAGAATACTGTTCAGTATTGGGGCTGTTTGGGTCTCAAAGTTTTCTTTTAATTCATAACCCATAAGGCAGTTGTTTGTCTCATTTCTCTGCTTTCTTTTTGTGTTATTATCTCAAATATCCAAATATTCATAATTTTTGCAGATACAGCTTTGTATAAAGATGCAAATATCTCTAATGGATTGTTGCCTGGACCTCATGAATTTCTTAGATGAACAATTGTATGTAATCATTTAGGCTGGAAATCCCCTCTTAGGAGCCTTTTGTTGTATAGGTTTGAATTCATTTTAGCAGCAATATTATTGAGTTACTGTCATAAAAATGAATTTAACTCCAAATGTGTATGTCATGATAATATAGTATGCAGTTAGAATGATTTAATAGAAGTGAAGTAAATGTTCCTTTACTGCCGATCCTCTCCTTATGAATATGAAGACATGTTAATTGGTCTGAATTCAGTGCATTTCTCTGGGGTATCAATTGGAGCCAAGCTCCTTCCTCTCTAGAGCCCTGGTGTCTGCTCCATGGAGTGTGTGTCCAGCAGAATAACAAAGCCTCTTTCTATTAGCCTGGTGTTTACTCTAAGATGGGATAATTAACTGTTAAATCTCCCCCATTCTTTTTCTCTTTGCTTGGGAGATTTCCTGCCAGATAAATCACTCAGCCAACACAGTTGGCTTTACAAGATGAATGGCCAAAATGGTATAGCCAAAAGAATGAAAAGTTTGATAATATTTTCCTAAATACTGCCAGCAGGTTATGTTTGAACTCAAGGGGGAGCAGTTTTATTGCTGAGCATGTGGGGGTGAGAGCAGTTGTAAATAAGCTACACTGTTTTGCTTTTTTCTCTGACATTTATTTTCTCATGAATTTTCATCAATATATATTTGCTTTTCTTAACTCTCATTATTTATCCTATAATATATGCATTGTGAATACTTTTCTCATACAACTAATTGTAAGCATCCATCTCTTAGAGTATGTACTCAGAAAGTGCCATCTAAAATAGCCTTGTTATTTTCCATATAGCGGTTTAATCATTATGATCTCATGTGATCGCATCTCTACTGACATGTACTTTCTGAAAAAATGTAGAGTTGCACTGCATTTGCTAAGCTTCAAGTTGAATAAATTACCGTAATTTTCAGAACATAGGCAAGGGAAAAACAATATTTTCAGAAATACTGTTTTGCATGCAAAATATTTGACACTTTTCTATTCTAAAACCTAGCTGTGTTATTATGGATGCTTAAATGTCATCAGAAAATACAGGTCAATGTTGCCTAGACAACAGTACACTTTCTAAGCAAACAAGGTTTTTTAAAAGTCATGAAATCCCTACCATCACTGAATTACAGCATGGACCATTAGAGCAGCTTAACGCAATTATGTTGACTTATTCCAAACTAACCATAGACTGCACAGTTAAGTGAAATAATTAACCTGTTAGTACAAAAGGAAAGAGCAATAAAAAGGTACGGGTAAAGGTATATTATAAAACTGATCACCATGTTAAAATGCCACAATGATTTAAAATGCACACTTCTCAAAGCAAATTATAGTACATTTCTGAATGTTAATTTCATAAATCTTCATTTAACATTTCTATACCAAGACTAGAGCCACTCATTGTTATCTACATTTTCAGCTCTATTTGCAGAAAATCCTGTTCCCAGAAAGCTTAGAAAGCAATTTCATTTATAGTGAAGTGGTATAAAAATTTCACTTCGAATCTCTGTAGGGAAGCCTGGGTTATTGAAGGTTTTCTGTTGAGAAACAATTACTCCATCCATTTACTGAATATTGTTTATTTTTATGTCGTGTGAAATGCCCCATGGGCCTCTTAGGACTTACTGGAAGAACCAATTTAGGAAGAAAATATCCAATTAGCTCAAAATTTTATGTTACACACAGAGTTTGCATTCTTTGAGAGTCAATATGTTTATTTTGGTGTACTGTGTGATTCCTAAGATGTTAGGCCTTACCTTTGAAATTGTTCCTCACTTCACCGTGGTCATGAAACCAGGTTTGCTTCATGAAAGATACTAAAACTAACACACCAACATTTTTATTCTTCCATTATTCCAAGTATTTCTATATTTGTAGTAGAAATACACTAATTCACAGCATGAGAAGATAACTGAAAATATCTGTTTCTCTTTTGTGGTACCACAATCAGAAGCTCTAAAGTTAAACTCGACATGTGTCCAGTCAACAAGAGGTATTTCCAGTTTGTTTTAATTTTACTAATCTCAGAAGTGGTAGATTCCAGGCTTCCAACACTATGTCTACCCTATACAACTGAGAACAGACGAGTTTAGCTCATCATTTAAACGTCTTCACAACCTTCTGATAACATCTACGAGCTTTTTGTCTTTATATATTTAAATTTCCAGAAAATCTGCATTTTCTCTTTATAGGTAAAATTTATTGAGCGCTTATTTAGTACTCTTTTTGGGTGTCATGACCTAAAATTTTAGTAATGGGATTAACAATCAAATTGGTTGTGAAAGTGCTATTGATCGAAAGGAGGGATTCATTCATATTGTTCGGCAGCATCAACTTCATCCCCTAAGGCTGAGAAGGAACCCATCACCTCTTACCTGCTTCTTCCTGGTATTTTTTTGTTTCCCACCATAGTTAATATTTGTCTCTTCTTAATTGCCTACCTCTGAAGCTTTGTTATGACTTTCACGTGCCGATGTGAATATTCTTGCCCCTCTTCCAGGCAGAGAGGCAACCATCATGTATTTAGGCACAGGCTCTGGTGAGCCACCACATTTCTAACAAGATAATATAAATTTCATTCTAGTCTATTTGCTCTTTCAGCATCCAACTCCTTACCTGAGCACCTTCTCTGTGCTGCAGACTTGATGCTAAGCATGCACCTGAAATAAGTTTTACTCCAACCTGAGAAAAATCATGCATGTGAAACAGATATTCTTGGGAAGTAAGCTAAAAGAAAGGTAGTCCATCTATACCTCAAAAGTCTGGAGTCATTTTTTAATATTCTGTTACTTTTGGATTGTGATAAGAGAAAAAGAAACCTTTAAAATTAAATGTATATTGGGGATGTTGAATGTTAGTGCTACATTACTCAGTGTTTTCTCTACTAGCAAACAAAAGCATTTGCTTGTTCAGCTGAAAGCTATTGTAAAGATTGTACAACTCTCTAGGGCTTCTGAACATACAGTTAGACTACTTAAAGCTTTGGCATCTAGTATTTGATTAAGGAAATATAAATGAGTGCCTTATATATGATAGGTCCTTGGAGAG
Organism: Erethizon dorsatum; assembly: GCA_028451465.1. Classification (NCBI taxonomy): domain Eukaryota; kingdom Metazoa; phylum Chordata; class Mammalia; order Rodentia; family Erethizontidae; genus Erethizon; species Erethizon dorsatum. Next base: position 52,509,631 of record CM051825.1, on the reverse strand, counting down.
CTCCCTGGGATTATAGTGTGAGCACCATAGAAATTCTCTACTGTTGTAAATATTATTCTAATAAGACAATAAATAAGAAAATATGAAAAATTGAGAGTTTTGAGAAATAATCTGAAGGGGATACAATGGAAAGTAGCTGCTTTATGAAGCATTTCCAGGATGGGTTTCAGAAAAGCTTCTTATAATATTAATATCAAAGTAATTTATAAAAATATAAATTATAAATACATTTAAGAAATTATAACTGTTCTGAATATGTACACACTTCTTATACCTTAAAAGAGTAGTACAACTATTTATATAGCATTTGCATTCTATTAGATATTAGTAGTCTAGGGATGAATTAAGTGTATGACAGGTTATGTGAAGGTTGTATGCAAGTACTACACCATTTTATATAACAGACTTGGCATCCACAATATTCACTGGGAGGCCCAAGAACCAATATCTGTGGATTCCAAAGAATGACTGCATATATATGTGTGTGGTTTAAATATCAGTAAATGTGTGTAATATGTGTATGTGTGCATATGTGTACATACATGCATACACACATATGTTATTGTCTGAACACTTTTTAATGTATTTTCTTATTTTTGACAGTCTTCTGTGTCTTAGAGCCTGGCTTTCTTAACTTCAAGTCTTCTACAGTGGCTCTCTAAAAGCGTAGAGTGATGATGGCGAACTTTCAGAGCTTTCAGTGATACAAAGAGCTTTCTGTGGCACGCATGTCATAAGTTTGCCACCACTAGCATAGAGCCATTTATTCATTCAACAAATGTGATCTTTTAATGTCTACTTTATTCCAGGCACTGTGCAAGGATCTAGAAATTTAGTCAGAAATTTAGTCCATACACTGTTCCTGCCTATAGTGAGTTATCATCTATTAAGAAGAAAGGTATCAGTGAAGTATAGGCACACAGTATGTAATTGGTCCTTTGTGAGGTGCTGTGAAACCACATAGGTAATTTTATAATTGACATGTAATAATTGTCCATGTTTATAGGATGCAATCTGATGTTTCAATGCATGTAAACATTATGCTATGAACAACACAGAGAATGTTTTAATCAAATACAGGAGCCCTCCTCCAGCTCTCAGGTTCTGGCAAGTGCCTGATGGCTGGAGAGTGAGTACAGGCCAATCAGTTAAAGGGAATAATTTTTATAAAAGTCCTGAGGCTAAAGTGAGCAATTGAAGAATGGTTTATATGATGGGAGAAAGACAAATGATCCAATTCCTGATGTCATAGGAAATTGCAGAAAGTCAGGGTCCTGATGCAGGGCTGCAGGTCACACTTAGGCTGTAATCTTTGTCCTGCAGACAGTGTGATGCCACAGGATGGGGTACAGAGAGGGTCTGTGCAAAAGTCGTGCAGGTGCAGGGATGAGGACAGGATTCAGTGATCACATTTATGTTTCCTTGAGTTTACTTTCCATGTTTTTCAAAGCTTCTTGACCCCATATACTGTTTCATTCATTTTTAATTCTCTGCAGGTATTCTACTTTCAGTTATTATTCCATACTCATTAAGAAAGTCTTTGAGCTGGGGGTAGTCATGCCTGTAATCCTAGTATTCTGAGAAGCTGAGGCAGGAAGATCACAAGTTTGAGCCTGGCCTGGGCAACTTCATGACTTACAAGACCCTGTATCCAAAAAAAAATTTTTTTAAAAAAAGGAATTGGGGATATAGCTCAATGTGTTAGTATGAAGGTCCTGGGTTCAATCTCCAGTACCACAAACAAACGAACAAAACAAAACCAGAAAAAGAAAAAAAAAAAAAAAAAAAAAAGGTTTGTTCTCTGCTTCTCTGCTAGGATAAGACAGAGAAATTTTTCATGAAGCTCTTGACCACCTCATTAGGTAAACAGTGGATTTGCATTTCCACCCCACAAAATGGTCACGGTGCATGAAGGAATCAGAAATAAAACATATTTTAAAGGTTCCTAGGAAAAGTCCTTAGATGTTTATGTATTCCATATAATTCCCCAAGTTGAAATACAGTGCTCTTATCCTTGTTTAGCTGGCTAGGTCATTGTTCCCAAGCCCTTTTGGTTTAAGCCTACCCTGACATGGTGAGAAAATACCACATAGCTGGAAAGCTTTCATGGACAGCTCTACCCAGAATCGTGACAGATCCCTGTGTGCTAGCACTGTTTCCACCATGACCTTTCACTCAATAAAAAGTAGCCAGGATGCAAGTGAAAGTGCATCAAAGTTTAGTAAAGGAATGTACATAAGTACATAACAAAATGCATAATTTGTACATTTTGATACATAAGCTCATAGTAGTAATGACATTTTTGACACTTACCTTTTCTGAAACCAATTGTTCTGGAAATGCTTCATACACCAGTTACTTTCTATTGTATCACCCTTTTTGTCTCCTTCAGATTATTTCTCAAAACTGAACTTTTCATGTTTACTTATTTAATATCTGTTCCTCTTATTAGAATATTTTTTCTACAATGGTAGAGACTAAGTTTGCTCACACTGTCATCCCAGGGACTCTCCAAGTGTGTATCGCATAAGGCACTTGTTTATATTTCCTTGATCAAATAATAGATGCTAAAGCTTTAAGAAGTCTGTAACTGTGTGCTCAGAAGCCCTGAAATAATGTTGAGTGAGTTGTGCAGATTCTTTGCAATAATTCACAGCTGGCCATGCAAATGTTTTTGTTTTTGTTGTTATTTTTGCAAAATTGAATTTTTGTGGAGTCAATTGTGGCTTTTTTAGGTTATAATGAGATGTATCTCAAGCAGGTTGTTTTTCATATACTGTTTTAAAAGTTAGGAAAATAATGTTGTCATGCCTACCCTTTTCTTATATACAAACTTAAAAGGCAAACCCATGAGTAATCTATCACAAGATATATTTTTGGAAAACATTTCACACCTATTTAATAAAGTCATTACCAAAATTAGGCATAATCTTAAATAATACTGTTAAGTAATGCTGCATAAATATATCATGCAAAATGCAGATGGAGAGAAAGCATGTTTTCTCACTAAGCTGGACTGGTGAGTCATACTTAAATATCTTAGCTTGGTACAACACATTCTGTAGAAAAGAAAAAAAAACCAGTTTATTTGGAATGAATGACCATTGTACATTTATTGGTATAATTTCTATTTGTTTTAGAATTTCTTTTCTAAAAGATGGAGGACTGAAAATAGCCAATGTGACTAAAGCTGACTCTGGTACCTACACCTGCATAGCAGAAAACCAGTTTGGGAAAGCCAATGGCACAACACTCCTGGTGGTTACAGGTGGGTGCGTATCTCCCAGACTGCTTTCCTGAGGGATGCGTTGCATTAGTGTTATTCTGGCTAAGTATACTGAACCCAGGTTTTTCACAATATGCAGTGCACCATATAGTAGAACTCATGTTTTTTTCTTCTGTTATTTTTGATAGGGTATATTACTTAATATTTGTTTAGAACAGGATGGTGTACATGGACAGATGCACTAGTTGCTATGCTCTTTTTATTTTATGCTGTCCCGTTATGCCACATATTTCAGGCACAGTGTTTTTTTCATTGTAATTGGCTTTTTCTGGTGGTGTTCAAGTTCATGAAAAGAATTCCTTAAAATTGTGGATACATTTTTTCATGTTGTTTGAGAAAAAATGAGCATCTATTATATGGCAAGTACTTGAACTATGCCAGTGAGAACATCTACAAAGATACTGCTGTCATGAATCTTAAATTCTACCCCAGCTAGAAAGAAAATAAGCAATAAGAATAAGAAACAAGGGCTGGTGAGATGGCTCAGCGGCATATGTGCCTGCCTGGCAAGCGCGAGGGCCCGAGTGCAACTCCCGGAACCCACATACGAAAAAAGGGCCGGTGATATCGCTCAGCGGCAGGGGCGCCTCCTGGCACGCTAGGTCCTGAGGTCGACCCCCGGTACCCACAAAAAAAAAAAAGAATAAGAAACAAGGAGATTATTAGAAGGCAAAAATGCAAACAATTGAGAAGTAAAGAGTATATGGAAAAAAGTAAAAGTATGAAACAGAGTGTTCAGAATAGAACTCACTGAGGGGAAATTGGGACAAAGTTTTCAGGGAGACGAAGGTGAAAACTAACAGATTTTCTAGGGACAATTATTTAAACACCGTGGAGACCTTTTTAAAACTTCAACTTTCAGTTGAATTGAAAAGTGGAGCCAAGGGCTGGTTTTTAGCAGAGAAATGAGGTCATGGGAATGACATTTTAAAAGAATGACTCTAGCTGTTCTGTTGAGAAGACTGTGAGAAGTAAGAGTAGAGACAGAGAAGTTCTCAGGAGCCATTGCTGCAAACCAGAAAGAAGGTAGTTATGACTGAGGTGGCGCTGGCAACCATGGAGATGATGGGATGGAACCAGATTCTGGATATAACCTGAGTCAGCAGGAAGTACTGAAATTAGATGTGAGGTCCAGAGTAAGAGAGGATTCCAGAATGCCTGCAGGGTGAATAACAGGAAGAATGACAGTCAAAACAGTTGAGATGGCACAGGCTGCAGGTTGGACAGCACTGGAGAGGAGGAAGATCGTGACTTTACTTTGGGTGCATTGAATATGAGATGCTTATAGGCTCTGTGTGAAGCAGATTGTGGATTTGCCAAGATCTCGGTGGATTAAAATAGCAGAAGTTCACTTTTTGCTCATATGGCAAGTCCATGGTGATTCAGCTGTGCTTTCTTCCTAGGGATAAGGGAATCTATTGTCTCCACCATCTGCCACATTGCCCATAACCACAGAAGGGTAAAGACAGAACACCAAGTTACCCATTAGTTCTAGACTTCAGCCTTTCCATGCCACATATAACTCCTATTTCATCAGCCAAAGCATAGCTTTGGGCTATGCTTGAATTCATATTGTTAAGAATTTAATCCTACTATGTGCCCTAAAGAAAGAACGGATGATTGACATCCATGTGGAGATGCTGAGTAGGCAGTTGGATTTAAAAATTTGGATATGGGGAGAGGGATCAAGGTCAGAGCTCCAGTATACATATGTTAATCATTGGCTTATAGATGGATACCTGAAGCCAAGAGACCAGCTCAAATCACCAAATGAGTGCATAAAGACAGGGAATATAAAAAATAAAAACAGGAATGCGCACACATTCTATGCTAAGAAATATGGGAACAAAAGTTGGAAATTTGTCATAAAGATAGACATGAAAAGAGTTTACAGCATGGTGGAAGAAAACTAAGATCACAGAAACCAAGAGATAAAAGTATAATAGGGAGAAGACAATGACCAAGTATAGCAGATACAGCTGAGAAATCAAGTAATATGAGACCAAAAATTTACCACTGGGTATTACAGCAGGGACCTTGATGAGGAGAAGTGGGTCAGGGGGACAAAAGCCGGACTGGACTGGGTTATATAGATAACTTGAAAGAAGTATTTTCAGACCAAATCTACAAATGACTGCTTTAAAGACTTTCGCTGCCATGTGATGCTAAGACATGGAGAAGAAGAATGGGAAAGGGGGGTCAAGGGAAATGGAATTCACAAGATGTGGAAGGTCTGTGATGATGACAGGGAAAAAGATATGCATGTGGACATTTGCTTTGGGACAAATGCATTAATTAACAGTTTAACATAATGCCTCTCTCATTGTCTCTATTCAGAGTATCATTTGTATAGATTTTCAAGTCCATGCAGACTTGAAAGATTTGAGTATATTTAAACTTTGTTGATAATACTCTTCCCAGTCACTGGAATTTGGCAAAAAACACGGTAGTTTCTGTGTCTACCCCTACATTTTACAAAATAATGAAACTAAGTTGAAATTGATTCTGTCAGTATTATTTTAACTCTGTTTACAGATGACTTTAGTTTCTAAACTTTACTATCCTGTGAACTCAGATATGTTAATTTCTTAACACAGATCTGTGGATCTAGTAAAATATAGTATAGCTTTGCTTGAAAATAAGTGTATTTCAATCTTGAAGACTTTAGGTTACATAGACGTATGTGTATACCTGTACATATGCAAACATACACACTGTAAGTCAGCTGACAATTTGCCTGTACAGATTGTTTTCATTATGGTAAAAATGCTAACATTTTACTTGCAAATTGTTTTCCTAATAGAACCTACGAGAATAACTTTGGCCCCTTCTAATATGGATGTCTCGGTGGGCGAAAGCGTCGTTTTGCCCTGCCAGGTGCAACATGACCCTTTGTTAGACATTATGTTTAGCTGGTATTTCAATGGGGCCCTCACGGATTTTAAGAAAGATGGATCTCACTTTGAGAAAGTTGGTGGGGTAAGTTGTGGCACTTTCCTCACACTTTTTATGTCGTACGTGTCTATGACATGTTGCCTCTGAAGAACACCTGGAACATTGGCCATACTCTGGGGATGTTTCAAAATGAGAAAATCTTGTTTCTCAATTTTATTTTTGTAATTACCAGAAATCGAGCACATTTACTTCAATGTATAATTTTAATTAAAGTTGGTGCATATTGCATTTATATGAAATGTTATTGTGCATGACAATTTTGTTGTATCCCATTTGTACACAATTGTTTAATCTCAGAATGTCATCTTTATGATGAAGTTGGAGGTAAGTTATATTTACTAAGTACTTTTGCAATTGCACTGGACATTAGCCATAAGACCCATCCTTTTACAGGTTTACAATTTGAAGACTCAAAACGTATAATACTTTCTCAGGGTCACTCAGCTAATTAGTGTTGGAACTTGAGCTTAGATCTATGTCTCTCTTCAGTACAAATGCTCTCCAATAACCCATTGCGTTTCCTGGTTTGTGGTGGGTCTGTTTCAGGAAAAAAAAAAAAAGTTGCAGGTTGCAAAGGCCTTTGATTGTAATATGCATCACACAACCACAAAGAAACACTCAGAGGTTGAACTAGACTGCTGCTTTCTGTAAGAGAAAATTATAGTTGAGAACATTTGAGTTCATAATATAATTTAACTTTCATCATTTACACAGTGCTGATGGTTGTACAAAGGCATAAATTCATCTCTGTAAAGAGTCAAGTGTCTGAAACGTGAAGTTTCATCAATTAATGCCACCACTTGCCAGTTCTGTTCTTTCCCTCATGCTGGTTCATGGCCTATGAATTTTATTTTATTGACTGGTGCCATTAGTAACTTAATATTCTCCCATCAGTATAAAACAGTAAGCCTTACAAGATGACATTGCCCTTAAGACAAGCAATTAAGTAAATCGGTTTTCTGTTGCATGACAAGGGAATTATGTTAACCGCTCTTGTCCTCTGATTCTGTATTCATTGCTGCATGCACATTAATACCTAGTCTGCTTGTCTTTTTTCCAGTGTGTTCATAGATATATACCTTATTTTTAAAAAACAGCAAAGTATGAGCAGAGAAGCCGGTAAGTGGAGAAGTTGCCTGCCAAGGTGCATAGAGCCATAGGTTTAAAGAGGGAGGAGTGGTTTAGGTTATGGAAAATTAACTCATAATTTTGAACTAATTCGGCCAGTTGTCCTGGGGACTATACTATATATTCAGTACTCAATCATTCATTTTTAAGAAATCATTCAGGAAAAAAAAACAAAATCAAAAAAATTCAGTACTTTGCAGTAGATCTATTATATAAAGTTGGACATGTTCTGAAAGAGTAGAATGACGTCAAGCTCAGGTTTCTGCAAGTTTTGAATTATACATTCACAAAAGCTTATTTAATCAAGTGTCTGAAGAGGATGAGCACCGAGGAGAGGTCTGGTTCCATAGGCTGTTGCAGCGTGTTGTCCATGGGGCAAATTGAAGCAACATAATGAAATGAAGAGAAAGGCTTCCATTTAAGTCCACTTTTCGCCAAGTAAATCCTCCTAAGCAAGGTATGGTTGAGATTAGAGAAGTGGGGATTTGTGTTCAGATATACAAAAGTTTGAGGGTGCTGTTGTTTACTCTATGATGCCCATAGGTGAGTGGATCACTTAAATTTCTGTTTCTTATTTTTTGATCTCTTTTCACATTAGTTTTTAGTATTTGCCACTTTCCCTCCTTTCACAAGATCTTACACACACTGGTCTCTTCCTAGAGTACTGTTTTCTCTCCTTTTTGCCTATCTATATGTACCTTCATATATAATTTTGTTAATTCAAGTGAGAAAGTAACATACAAATCTGGGTACATTTTTATTTCACACATGTACAGTTAAAAGAAAAGACACAGGTCCAGCAGTACGTATATGGTAGTATTCTGTCATACCCATTTCCAAACCAGAGGTGGCAGCAGGGAAAAGAGATTCCATTATTTATCCCTATATAGTATCTTTCTTTCCCAAACTGTAAATACACCTGAGCTTCCATTGATAGGAAAAGGGAAATAACAGTCAAAAATTCAAGAGAAAGAAAAGAACATTGTTAGCTTCTATGTGAAGTCCTAGGGCCTGTTAATTTAAGACTGATTTCGGGAACATTCAAGGATAATTTTGGCTTGCTTAATAAGCTAAATTTTGGACTTAAGACTCATTATATGATAGGAGTTCATTGTAAATAAAACATTTAAGACTAAACAAACAAAGGATTCACTGTATATTATAAGGACATTTAAATGTATATGCTTTGCCTGGGCAAGGTGACACATGCCTGTAATCCCAGCACTTGTAAGGCTGAGACAGGAGGATCACCATGAGTTCAAGGCCACCCTGAACTACATAGTGAGACCCTTTCTCAAACAAAACAAAACAAACAAAAAGTATTTGCTTTGATAAAACTTACATGGTACAAATACTTTAAAAATGGAGAATGTCTAGAACCAAGTTGTACAGTTTTATAAACATTTTGTGGAACTGGATCTGTGATGAATTAGAACATGTATGGATAAAAGTCACTAGAAGCAATAAGAAGTTAAGCAGTGACAACCAATCTACCACTCATTTAACTAGCTCACTTCAATATGATTTATTTCCCACAATCTCACTCTGGTTACAGCAGCTACTTGTGAACTTGATGCTTGATGTGTCTTTCCAGCTCTCAGTGGTAGAAAAGAGTATCTTTAAAAGTGATGCTTTGTATGTGAAATTGTGTGATTACTTGATATAATGACTTGATTTATTTCATAGAATTATTTGGTTGTGAGAACCAAAATCTTGTGAAAACATTAGTTCTTTTTCAGTGTACAACTATGTAAAAGTGGAGTCTAAAAAAGACAACAAGAACGTTGAAGGGAGACTATTATTAGACAAGAGGAAGGAGACATAGGGTGTGTGGGTGAGCATTAATATTATCAAAATACATTATACACATTTACCCCCCCAAATGTGAAACTAGGGGGGAAGTTGGGACAGGGGAGTGATGGGTGGGAGACTGATGAAAGTAGGTTATGGCACATACAAATCTGCTGAAATGAAGCCCATTAATCTATATAACCAATATACACTAATAAAAAATGTGGGAGAAAGTTTACATTTGGATTTTAAATATGGATCTGAGACAAAGCACCCATTCCACAAATTACTTACTGTGGCACTCTGAGTTTTTAAACATTTCCCCTTTAGATTATCTTTTAAATTTTATATCTTGTCCCAACTCAAAGGACCTATTAACTTAGATGTTTAAGAGAAAGTACCCAGTAAGTAATGAGCCCATAAATGTAGGGGGTCATACCAGAAAAATTTATTATTGTTAGTTTTAAACACACTTCCTGAAGCACAGTTCTCATGTTGCTATTTGGCGATTTAAGAAGTAAGGTTCCCCCATTCCAGATGGAAAAAGGCAAATAAACAAAACACTTGTTTATCCCCAACTCATCGTTTAGTCAGCCAGCCATACAGAAGCTCAGTTGGGCTTAGAGTGCAATTGGTATTCCAGGACTGTGTTTCTTAAGTATAGTATTTATTTATTAAGATGAGTGGTTCAAAATCAAGCACAATGGAAGTCCTGTAAGATAAATTTGAATGTTCAAGAAAATATGAAGGAGACAAACCAGGGAATGTGTAACATATTGTACTGCAATCCATAAAAGTAGCAGATACGGTAAAAGCCACAGCTATCAGTGAAAAGATATAAACAAAAAGATATACAACTATTTATCAGGCCAGAAATAGTGTAAAAAATGTGAATTTCAAACAAAGAACAATTCACAGCAAAATTAACCATGGTAGTATAATAATCACAAATGCATAATGTTCCACATAATATATCTTTAAAATATAGCAGGTAAAAAACAGAGAAATAATGACAAACAAAATTACTGTGTAGACTTTGAGAGCTTTTCTTTTACCCACCAAAGGATCAACTTGCCATAAATTATATGAAAATTTTGTACTACAATTTATTGAAATAACAGTTACAGTAGATACCTCAGCTCATGATCTTAATTTGTTCCTCAATGTTGTAGAAGATGGCTACATTTGTGTTTGCGTGGGAAAGATAGCCACGGTTGTGTTGTCACCCCATATAGAGTTTGCAAACAACAAAATTTTGATGAACGCTTTTGTTTGTGAACCAAATTGTTCACAAACAAAAACATTCATGAACCAAGGTACCACATGAAAAATTTACTCTCAAAATAGACAATACACACTGCTTTTCATTTTATGTATGCCTTTGTAAAATTTAAGTAATAAAAATAACAAAAGAAAAGTTTGAAAAAGTGATAGAACAAATGGAATTGATATAATGTAAAAAAGTATTAGATAAGATCTGGAAAATATCAGTGAGGTAAAGAAAAAATTCAAATTAGATACAAAGAGAATATAACAGGTAAGAAAGAAAAAAACACAGAGGACTTCATATTGGAGTCATATATATAAAAATTCAGTTAAATGGACAATTTCTAGAAAAATATCAATTGCTAAATCATCAGAATTTTAATTTTATTTAAATTTAAATAAATGATCTACTTACTATAGTTAGATAATTTTACTGAATTTTTTTTACATTTAAGGAAACAGGTAAATGTTCTGTATTATGTGAAGTATTTGTGAACATAAAAAGTTAATCTTTTCAATTTGTTTTGTAAGGTTAGCATACAAGGAAAGAACCTGGTAAGATAGTAAGTAAATTAGTAAATACAAACTAATCTCTTGAATGCAGTATGGTAACTAAATTAAATTTCAGAAAATTAGAATGGACATTATTAAAGTATAACCCCTTTATGAACTACTAGGAGATATCCCATTAACTGTACATAATTATCAATAAATCTAATAAAATAAACCATGATATTCTCACAGGAAGACATCTAGTAAAATTAATAACCAATAACTGATCTTTAAACTTGTATTAAAACAGTAGTAGGGACATTATTCCTCTGTATCTCAAAATTGTCTTTAAAGGATAATAATAAAAGTACATTTATTTAATTTGGCAACAAGACAAGGGTGTGCAAAATATCATGACTATAAAACAATTTGGAGGTGTTTAGGAAAACATCAGAAGATATTAAACATGAATAAAAGATAACCTTTGAAATAAGGAAACAAAATTATTATTTGAGAAAATACTGTTGGGGTATTTAACATCTGATATTATCAATTCTAAAATTTTAAAAGATTAATCAGAGTTCAGTCAACTGCTTAGATAAAAAATAAGTTTGCCAAATATAAGTTTTCTTATTTATCAACAATAAACCATCAGAAAATATAAAAGGACAAAAATCTCACTCAGAAGATAAAGAAGATACATATTAGTAATTTGCAGAAGAATGATATAAGCCCTACACTATTTTCTTAACATAAAAAAGTGATAGACACAGACAGAAAGGTAGATAGATATAGAGAAACTGAGAAAACAAACATTTTAATGCTTTTAGATGAAATAAAATCAGTAAATATTGTAAGATCTTAATTTTGATCATATTTTTCAATTGTTTATAAATACTACCAATCAGATATCAATTTAAAAAACTCTGAGAGTTCTGGGAATAAGAGATGAGGTAAAACTGGATGTGGTGGTGCACATCTGTAATCCCAACACTCTAGGAGGCTGAGGCAGGCTGATTGCAAGTTTGAGCCTAGCCTGGGAAATTTAGTGACTTAGTGAGACACTGATTTTTCTTTTAAAAATTTTTCCAAATAGATGGTTGAAAACCATTATGTCTGTATTGCTCAAAAAATAAAATTAAATTAAATTTTAAAATAAAATGGATGTAGCTCAGTGCAAAAACTTTGTATTTGGTCCACAGTACCTCCAGAGAGAGAGAGAGAGAGAGAGAATTACAATAATTGTTAGCATTATGTAAGAAGGGTGATGATGCCTTGTGAATTTCTTCCGAGTCCTGAGAGTATTTGCTCAAGTAAGGAATTACTGAGGCATGTTGCAGTTATACACATACAAGTTCACTGTTAAAAACTCTGAAACAGAATGCCAGCTTATAAAACCTAGTTCAGTGTCTTATGCACTGTTCATTTTTAATTCTCTTTGCCTCAGATTTGTCATCTGTAAAATGGAAGTGATTATAATATTTTATTCAGATGTATGAATGAAGTACTAAGAACAACACATGTTAGCTCTTACTTATATTACTAAATCTACTGGCAGTACAGGTAGGATTGTTTCTCCAAATTGTTTCCCAGAAAAGCTGTAGCAGTTTATACTCCCATTAGCAGTAATTCCCCCATATTCTTTCCTGAACATGGTTTTATCCTTGATTTTTCTTTTTAAAATTTTGCCAAACAGATGGTTGAAAATCATTATCTCCGTATTGCCAACTTCTTATTTCTCAGAAATTGAAAATCTCTCCATTTGTTTATTAGTAGTTTGGATACTAAACAAAGATTAAACATGACTGTATAATTGACTGCTCCAAATCAAGAAATTTGGTACTTAATACAGTACTAGCTGTAATGAAATGCAAGATTACTTCTTCAGATGACAGTGAGAAAAATATCTTTTATTTCCAACTAGAAAAATTCACAAAAGTCTCAGCTGCCTGGTTTACAATATATACAAGAATGTTTTGTTTTTAAATCTGGCAATAGAGAATGACTTAAAAATTGCAAAAACAAAATGCAAACCGCTTCAAGACAACCATCAGCATGATAGAAATTTTGTTTTGTTTATTTTTTGCTAAAGACAAAATAATGAAATTTACATCTGTATATATCAGATTTTCATCTCCTCTGTTTCAGATGCTAATTGGACACAGATCTCTTTGGGGCACAGCAGGAAATAATTCACACACAAATTCCCAGTGCAGCCCAGCGTGGTGGTGCACAATCCTAGCAGAAGGCTGAGGCAAGAGGATCACCAGGAGTTCAAGGCCAGCCTAGGCTTCATAGTGAGTTCAAGGCCAGCCTGAACTACATAGTGAGACCCTCTCTCAAAAAACCAAACCAAACCAAAACAAAAACAGAACAGAAACAAAACAAAACAAAATTCCCAGTGCATACTGGACATTCCCTGTCTCAAAATATGGGATGCATCTTCTATAAATTGCAAATTGCTAGACTTTGTTCTTCTGTTAGAATACAGGTTTCTATTTTATAGATTTTAATAGGTCCTTATTTATTCACGATTCATTGTATCATGGTTAAATTCACTGGAAATACTTTCCTCCAGTATGTCACTTTTCTGTTAACTTTCTCAATTACATCACTTATAAAATACGAACTTTCATTTTCATTTAACCAAATACCTCTGTATTTTTTTACTAAGATTTTTCATACCTTTTCTTGATTTGATAGAGATGGACAAGCTGTGAGATTTTGAGAAATAGGAAGATGTTAGAAACAATGTTCACCAAGGGTTATGAAAGAAACTTGTGGGATGTTGGAAAGGATATGATATACCTCTAGGAGAGAAATTTAGAGGGAAATACTAATGTTAGTGATTATTTGAGGGGAATTTTGGTGTGAATATCATCTTGTTTCCTAACAAACCTCCAATAAAATTGAATCACTTAGCAATTCTTCGGACTTGGCTTTTTTGTTGTTTTATTTTTTGTTTTAGTTTTTTCCTGGTAAGTGTAACAGGCTGTTTTTAATTACTTTTAAGATATACTGAGATTTTACTATTCTACACACTGCTTGTTTTAGCCAGTTGAAAAACATAAACTACTACCAAAGATATAGTATGTGTGTATATTTATGTACATGTGAATATGTTTGTATATATACCAGCATATGAAAATCCAAATACATGAATGTACAAATATTTTAAAATCTCTAATATATCAGACTCAATAATAATTCAACTCTTATCGCTTATAATTCCATGAGATCTTTTGTATTGTAAAATTCTATAACTGCTATTTACCTGCATCTCTTCTGCAAATTAAAGAAAAATATCTCATCTCTGGAAGCTGACTGGTAGAAGGGGTCCTAGTTTATAGGGTTTTGGTTTTTTTTGGCAGAGATGAATGGGACTAAAGTTTATGAATACATGCAGGAAAAGGAGACTGACATCAAAATAGGAATAATTCCAGTAAATACGATAAATATACAAATAAATCACACATCTAACTAGGAGAAAAATAGTCTCTGCTGATTGGAGCTTTACATTTTATTCATCTGGCCACTTTTTTTAAACAGCATCACTAGGTATAGTTTACTTACCATACAATTCAGTCATTTGAAATGTAAAGTTAATTTATTGGTTTTTTATATAGTCACGGAATTATCTTACCATTACAACAGTCAAATCCAGAATATTTTTTAGTACCTGTAAAAGCAACTTTATTTCTAGACCCTCACCCCACACCTGTAACCCTCTTCTGTCTCATATATTTTCATATTCTGGACATTCCATATAAATGAAATCATATAATATGTGGTCTTTTGTAACTGTCTTTTGTAATGAAGCATTTTAGAGCAATTTTAACTTCACAGCAAAATTGTGTAGAAAGTGGACTCCCTGTAGAGCCCCTGGGCTGTGTACATGCAGGGCTTCCCACACTGTCAACCTCCGTCAACAGAGTGGTGGGTTTGTGACAGTTGATGAGCCTACATTGGTCCATCATCACTCCCAAGTTCACAGTTTACATTAAGTTCATTCGTGTATATTCTGCACATTGTGACAAATGTATAGTGATTTTTGATCTGCCATTACAGTATCATGCAGAATAGTTTCTGTGCCCTAAAAAATCCCGTGTTTTGTCTGTTCTCTCCTTATCTCCCCTCTAATGCCTGGTAGCTACTCTTTTTTTATTTTCATTTTTTAGTGACTTCGCACTTTTGCCTTTTCTCGAATATCATATATTGTAGTTGAAATTATAGAGTATCTAGCCTTTTTAGACTTCTTTCACTTAATAATATATATTTAAGATTGTTCTGTATTTCAATTTCTTGTTCAATTCTTTCTAGCATCAAATAATATTTCACTGTCCAGGTGTAGCAAAATCATTTGTCCCCTCACCCACTGAACAATATCTTGATTGCATCTGAGTTTTGGCAATTATGAATGAAGCAGTTGTAAATATCCATGTGCAAGTTTTATGTGGACGTGGTTTTTAATTTATTTGGGTAATTACTAAGAAGTGCAGTTGCTGGATCCTATAGTAAGAATATATGTGCATTTATAAGAAATGGTCAGCATGTCTTCTAGCATTTAGTAATGTTGGTGGTCTGGGTTTTGCCTATTCTGATAGGAATGTAGTAGCATTTCATTGTTGTTTTAATTCACAATTCCCTAATGACATGTAATGTTAAACACACTTTCATACACTTCCTTGCCATCTGTAACTTCTTTGATGAGGTATCTGTTTAGTTCTTATGTTCACATTTTAATTTATTTGCTTTTTGTTGAGTTTTAAGGGCTCTTTGTATATTCTGCATAAAGGTCTTTCAGAAGAAACAAATTCTGCGAACATCTGTCCAGTCTGTGGCTTTTCCTCTTATTCTCTTGACATGTTTAACAGAGCAAAAGTTTTTCATTCTAATGAAGTCTAGCTCATCATATTTTTTTCCTGGATTGTGCTTCTGGTATATCTATAGAGCCTTTGCTGTACTTAGGGTCATCTATGTTTTCTCCTGTATGATCCTTTTAATTTTATAATTTTTTTTTATTTTAAATGTAGGACTGTGGCACATTTTGAGTTAATTTTTGTCCAAAGTGTAAAATCTGTGGCTGGATATTTTTCCTATGAATGTCCAGTTTTTCTAGCAACATACAGTTAAAGGCTATCTTTGAACCACTGTATTTGTTTTGCTCCTTTGTCAAATATTAGTTGATAATATTTTGTGGGTCCATTTTTGGCTTTCTGTTCTGCTATATACATCTGTTTGTTCTTTCACAAAAAGCACACTTTTTTTTTTTATTCCTGTACCTTTAGCATGAGACTTGACATTGGATAATGTCACTGTTCCAGCTTTGTTCCTTTTAAATACTGAGGGAATATTCTGGGATTTTGTCTTTATGTCTGAATTTAGAATCAGGTTGTTGATATCCACAAATTGATCTTCTTGGGCTATGATTGACATTGTGGTAAACCTGTAAACCAAATTGGAAAGAATTAACATTTTGACATTATTGCATGTTCTTATTCATGAACATAGAATCTCTCTCCACTTACTATATTATTTGGTTTCTTTTATCAGACTTTTGTAGTTTTTTCATAGATCTTGTGTGTATTTTGTTAGATTTACACCCGTGTTTCAGTAATTTGGGGTGCTAATATGAATTGCTTAATTCAAGTTCCATTCTTTGTATTTAAGAAAGTGATTGAATATAGCTCAGCGGCATAGTGCCTGCCTGGCAAGTGTGAGGTCATGAGTTTGATTCCCGGTAAAAAAAAAAAAAAAAAAAGAAAGTGTTTGAAATTTTATGTACATATTAGCCTTACATCCTATTCACTTATTGGTTCCAGAGTATTTTTTGTTGTTACTGTTGTTGATTTCTTCAGATTCTCTAAACAGAAAATCATGTCATCTGCAAACAGAGTTATATTTTCTCCTTCTTAATTTGTTTTCCTTTTATTTCAATTTCTTGTCTTATTTCATTGGCTAGGGTTTCCAGTATGATGCTGGAAAGCAGTAATGGGAAAGTCCATGCTTGCTTTGTTTCTGGTTTTAGAACAAGGGCTTTAAGTTTCTCTTCATTAAGTACAATGTAAGTTATAAGTTGTTTCTTGAGGTTCTTTATCAAGGTGAGGAAGTTTTAATGTGTGCTGGACTTTATCAGATGCTTTTTTTCTATTTGTATTATCATCATATGATCATTCTTCAGTTTGTTGTGATAGATAAAAAGTGGTAAATAAGTCTTACATGCCGGATCCAAAGTCCATCTTGTTACAATTTTAAAAATGTATCATTGGATTCAATTTGCTAGTATTTTGTTAAGTACTTTTGCATCTATGTTCATAAGAGATATTGGTATGTAATTTTCCTGTGATACCTTTGTCTGGTTTCAGTGTTAGTGTAATATATGTAAGTTAGGCAGTATTTCCTTTGCCTCTATATTCAGGAAGAAATGAGAGGGAATTTCTATAATTCTTTAATTAAATATTTGATAGAATTAACCACTGAACACGTTCCCTTGATGCTTCTCTTTTAGGAGATGGTTAAAATATATGCCTGTTCAGATTGTCTGTTTCCTTGTGTGAATTTTGGCATATTGTATATTTCAAGAAATTGGTCCATTTCATTTAGGTTATCAAATTTATGGACACAGAATTGTTGATAATATCCCTTTGTGAAATTCTTTTTTTTTTTAATGGCTATGTAATCTTTACTGATGTCCTCTCTTCCACTTCTGGCAGTAGTAATTTCTTTCTTTTCTTCATTTTCCTTAGTTAGCCTGATTAAAGGCTTACTGATTTTATCAATCTTTTCAAAGAACAAGCTTCTGGTTTTGTTGATTTTTCTTTATTGATTTTCTGTTTTCAGTTTCACTGGTTTTTGTACTAATATTTATTTCTTTTATTGTGTTTGTTTTGTATTTAATTTGCTCTTCTTTCTCTGGGTTTATAAGGTGGAAACTTAGATTACTGACTTTAGACCTTTCTTCTTTACTAATATATGCACTCAATGTTATAAATTTCCCTCTGAGCACTGTTCTGACCACATCCACAAATTATGATAAAAATTATGTGTTTTCATTTGCATTTAGTTCAAAGTATTTTTTATAATTTCTCTTGAGATCTCTTATTTCACTCATTTATTACATAGAAGTACATCGTTCAATCACCAGAAATTTGGGGAACTTTTCAGCCATCACTTCATCATTGATTTCTAGTTTATTATTAAAGTGTGGCCTTAGAACAGACACTATATGTTTTCTATATTCTCGTATTTCTTGCAGTATGTTTTATGGCCCAGAAAGTGACCCGTCTTCATGAGTACTACATTTAACTTGAGAAGAATGGATGCTCTGCTGTTGTTGGAAAAATGGTATCTAGATATATTCATTTGATTGAGGGTGCTATTTAATTCAACTAAGTTTTTGTAATTTCTGACTGCTGGATCTATTTCTGACAGAGGAATGTTAGAGTTTCTAAATATATAGTAGAATTGTATATTTCACCTGGCTCTTCTACCAGTTTATGCCTTACATATTTGGAAGCTTTTCTGCTATGCACATACACAATGAGGATTATTATGTCTGCCTGCAATACCGAATATTTATCATTATGGAGTGCCTCTCTTTGACCCCAGTAACTTTCATATTTTTATCCTGATAATTTCCCTCAAGTCTGTGTTATCTAAAATCAATGTAACTATTCCTGATCTCTTTTAATTAGTGTTAGCATAGTGTATCTTTCACCATCCCTTTCTTTTTAATCTATATGTAACTTTATATTTAAAGTATGTTTCTTGTAGATAATACATCATCTAATCTGTTTTCCAGCCACTCTGATAGCCTCTGTCTTCTAATTGATGTATTTGGACTATTGATGTCTAAAGTGATTATTAATATAGAATTAATGTCTACCATAATTCTTACTATTTTGTATTTATTTTTCCTATTATTTGTTATTATTTTGTTTTTCATACTTTATCTGCCTTTTATAGTTGTGATAAAGCATTTATTATGATTACATTTTCCTCACTTTTTAGCTTATTTCTCTGGTCTGAATGATTGTGACCCCTCAACCCCTGCCAATATTTGTACGTTGAAAAACGTACTTAATTCCTCAGGTGGTGGTATTAGGAGGAGGATCTTGAGAAGTGATTAGGTTTCAGGAGCAAAGCCTTCATGAATGGAATTAGTACCCTTATAAAACAGACCCCTCACCCCTCTCACTACCTAAGAATATAGAGAAAAGTCACCATGTATGCATTTTTATGTAGATTCAAGTTTCTGACCCATATATTGTTCCTCTCTCTAAAAAAACTTTTAACATTTCTTGCAAGGCACGTCTACTAGCAGCAAATTCTTGAATTTTTATCCTGAAAAAATATTTATTTCTTCTTCATTTTTGAAGTATAAAATTTTATAGGGTCCAGGATTCTAGGTTGATGGGTTTGATTTTTTTTTTCCCTGAACACTTTAAATACTTCATTTTTTTCTTACCTTGTTTCTGAGAAGTTAGATGTAATCTTAACTGTTTCTCTACAGGGAAAGTGTCCCTAACTGTTTTAATTACTTTTCTCATTGATGAGACAAAATACCCAATACCTAAAGTTAAAGGAGGAGAGGTTTATTTTGGTTCACAGTTTGTAGAGGTTTCTGTCCATAACTGGCTGGTTCCATGGCAGGCAGCATCGCAGAGGAGAAACAGCTCATGGCATGGGAGGCAGAAGGCAGGAGGCAGAAAAAGCAGCAAGCAGCAAGTGAGGAGGCAGCAAGTGACAACAGCATCCCTCTTTCTGTCCCTGATATTCTATCCAGGGTATACCTTTAGAGTAGGTAGCAATCACATGGAGGGTGGGCCTTTCCATTATTCACACCCAAAGCTGTGCCAAACCAGTTGACTAATTTAGTAGTTACATACCCTTAATCCCAGCATCACACACTTAATCCTCCCATGGTGCACTCAAGATACAACCACCTCTGAGAAACCCAACCTATGACCTGGTGTGACTTTGGGGGGACATCTAAACACAAGCCATAACACTACCTTTCTTGGTGTCTTTCAAGATTTTTTTCTTTATGCATTTTCAAATTATGGATATGACATCCCTAAGTATGTTTTAGGTTTGATTCGATTTAGTTTATTTTTTGTTTTTGTACTTATTCTACTTTGTGTTTTCTGTGCTCTGTGCATCTGTGGTTTGTTGTCTGAAATTAATTTGAGGAAATTTGCAGTCATTGTTGTTCAAATATTTTTTTCTGTTCCTTCTTTCCCATACTTACTTTCCTCCTGTTTCTGGTGTATACTTTCTACATATATGTGGCACTTGTAGTTTTCCACATTTCTTGGAAATTCTGTTCTGTTTTCTGTCCGGTTTTGGTTTTTATTTTTAAGATTCTGCTATTGCGTTCTCCGGCTCAGAGGTTCCTTCCTCAGCAGGAGGCTCTACTCCTGGACTGTGAACTCACAGATTCCTTTCAGTTTTTCTTCCCCTGTTCTGCAGGACATCATGGATGAAAGGGGCGTGGGGTAGGGTATTTTCCTCCCCCATCGGGTTAGGCTATGAGAAAACCTCAGCAGTTTAGTCTCTGGTTGAAAGTTCCTGCTGGAGGCAGATCTCGTTAAGAACAAGTACACTCTGATAGGTCCCTTTTCTCCTGCTTCTGCCAAAAGCAGTAAAACTCCTGGAGGCAAAATTAAGATTGTTGGGACCTCTCTGTGACTGGGTCCCTGGAAATTTTCAGCTCTCAAAGTTGTCTAATCTGACCATCCAGCTGTTTGTCAAATACAATTAAGATTTTCCTACCCCAATACTTGTTGGAGATTTCAGCTCTGGTAAGTTATAAATCTGTCTTACCTTTTGTCTCTCAAATTTTGGGAGGCAGCACTTCACCTTTTGACCTCACTTTCCTGCCACAGCTAAGAAGAATTGTACATTTTTTTAGTTTGTTCACCTAATTACTTGTTAAGACAGAGTGGAAACCTCTAAGCTTTTTGTATAACTAGGATCCAGAAATCAAAGTGAGTGGATTATTTTTAATTTACATATTACTTTCCTTCTTACCATTGTTGTATCATTTATCCTGGCTTAAATTTTGTGCTCCAGTTTCAGAAGGAAAATTATTCTATTTTATAAGACATCAGAAAAAATAGTCTATTGATAGTCACATTTGATATCAAACATAGTCTTTCCTTCTTTATCTTTTTCAATATGACTTTGATATGAAAAATCTATACTTCTGAAGTATCAGGAAAACTGTTGGAATCACAATAGATTGCAATTGTAATAAAAATGGTGTGATCTCCTTGTGAGCTACTCTCCTGGAAGAAGGTATAATTGTATTCTCTTCGAGCCCTTGGGAGTTCTTTCTCTGGCCCACACACGGGCTACTGACATAAAAGCAAGGGTGTCTAGTCCAGGTTTTTTTTGTTTTTTTAACCTATTTTAGCTTTTTAGCACAGTTAGCTCAGACCAGTGCACAAGGATGAATCTTAGTGAATAAATACCCCCAAATTCCAATTCTCCCTCCTTTGGGTCTCCTCATGAGAGAACACAATGAACACAGATCATATGGGGACCCTTTTCTACAGTCCATGTAAGTCAGCTGTCCAAGGCACTGGCACTGTGTTAAGCCCACAAGGAACCTAGAAGGGAGTGGCAGATTGTGTTTCTCAAAGATGGTGGCAACGACATACCTTTTCCAATGTGCTCCTTTTACAGTGTGGCCTGATGCTACTCTCCACTGAGTGGTAAAACCCATCCCTATATCTTGGAAACCTTGTAGACCTTTGTGACTGCCTTGACCAATAAGGAACTGTAAGGTTGACTCTGTATGATTTCTAACATGAGCTTATAAAAATAACCAACTTTGGTTGGTCCATTGGCACATTGACTATGAATGTAGCCACTATAGTGTGAGGAAGATGGAATCAACTGTGCAGAGGTTCACCTCAAGAAGGACCAAGTTCCCCAGTCCATACGTACTGCTGAACTCCCAGCCAACACTCAATACTGCTTCACCAGGTGTGTGAATGAGCTTGCCAGTCCCCAACAAGGCGCTCTACCTAATGAGGAGTGCAGTAGGGATGAGCTGTCTTCACCGAGCCCTGCCTTTTCTTGAGCAGAATAAAAGATCTTTTTTAAAGCACTTAGGTTTGAGGTTAACTTACTACATAGCAATAGTAATTGGTACTAATATTAAACATAAAATAGTTAAACTTGGTCACATTTTCATGAAACAATGGCTCTGTAGTCCTTTGTATCAGTGGATTCTTTATTCTCAAGCACTGATCATCATCAGCTGTAAATGTACACTCAGTAGTCTTCATACATGTAATAGAAGGGGAAAGACAAAAAATAATGAGATTTGATTCATATATTGTTCTTCAGGATAAGCTCTTCTCATTTGAGATATTTTCATTCTATATAAAATTTCCACATCAATCAAGAGTAATTCTAGAATGATGCAGGTTAATTAATAAGTTTTTTATAGAAATTTATCACCATGTTGAATTATTTGAATGACTATTGTTTTTAAATATATGATGAGCATACCTACGAAATGTTAAGGAAATGAGGCTGTTTCATAAACACAGTTTTTCTTGCCATCCTTCCAAGATGATAGTATGGATAGGGGTGCTGCTTCTACTTACAAGCCCAGCAGTGTATAGCATAATTTAATTGTTATTTCATGCATTTGTTAACTTCAGAAATTTAGAATTGGAGGATATCTGAGCAATTATCTCAATCCTTCTATTTCCAAAAAGAGTGAAGATTAGAATTGGGAAATCCCAAGGGGTTTAATGATTTTTGTGATCCTAACTGCTTGCTAGAGTGACCTAGGTCTCCTCTTTACAGTTCCTTCTGATTTAATGGTCCTGGGATGTGGCTTAGGCATTTCTGGTATTTTTTAAAAGATCAATTTTTAATTTATAGTACAGCCAGTATTGAGAATTAATGGATTTAACAAAGTGGTCTTCACAACACAAACCAAATACTGAATAGGCAGTATTTAATAATATAGCATAGAAGAAGAAAGCTCTGCTATCTCAATTTTATTTCAATCATTTAAGTTAATTCAAGGAGAATAGCTAAGTGCGTGTAAGATTTGTCTAATACTTCTGAATCTCCCTTTTTAATTAGCAGACTGAAGGTCTCAGGCTGAAAGATTTTGACATTACTCAGCTAATGTCCACTCATGTTATCTTAAACAGTGTCCATTCATATTATTTTCTCCTCACTGTATTCATTTCAGCAGTTAATAATTATTTTTGGTGAGAAGATTCACACTTAAGATATCATTTATCATGTCAGTTTCTATGTTCATTTAAGTTTAGTAAAGTTAAGAAAAAATTAAGTAAATAATAGAGCATGTAGTATTATGACGCAGGATAGAATTTTGTACAGATGTGACTGTAAAGACTGCAGTATAGAAAGCCCTACATTAACATCTCTGGAAGATCAACAACTGCTTATCCTGAGATTGCCAGTTTTCAGTGAGCTACTCTATCAACACATCAGACCGCAAAGAAGAGAAAAAGATTCCCAAGTTTTTAAGATAAACTTAATGTTGAAATGTAAAAGTTAACACCTATGAGGCAAGTCAGGCATATCACCCAACCTAAAATATTCATGAAGTGCCTTCAACCTAGTTTGTTTGATCATTAATGTGTCACTCATTTGAAACACTTAGCAAGAGTCATGCTGGGACTCTAAATCCTGCAATGGAAAAATTATTCCAGCTTATTGGTACCAAAGAAAGTCAAGCAAATGTTAATATTAAAAGATTGCATCTTACCTGTCTTAAATATCACCTGTGTAGACAACCAAGTGATAGTAGAAATTCTTAATCAGTCAGAAGAACTAAAACTGTTAATATTAGGGCCTGTTTTCCCCTTTCAGTGGCTGTGATTCTTTCTATCCTTTGGGTAAGCAGAGTACATTTGTAACAAAGGTGACCCTCATTCAGCCATTGGGGGTTGATGGTGGCAAGTTTTAATTTGCTTGCTCATAAACACAGAGGTGAGTCGTTTTGCTCCCAATTCCTTCAGGGACCTTCACAAAGGACAGCATCAACCAGGTTCTGGAAGGAACCTGAAGGTCTGACTGTTTTAAGTCACCTGGATATGATTTACATGCAGCATCAGGATTTGGGAGGCAAGCCAATGAGGGGATGATGGTTAGTATTGGAATCTGGGCAGTAACAGGCCATACAAAGTGATAAAAAGGAGGAGGCCCTCTGCCTCAACCTTGCCTTCCAAATAGCCATCAAAATGTGTTTTCCCCCTTAAACTAGGAAATTATGCTTCTTGGCATTCTAGCAGCAGCATTTACATGTGAAATGCTTACTAAGGAATTAGTTTTTGATGGTAATTTGTTATACTCAAAGTTCATGCTACATTGGCTATGTCCAAGAGGTTCCTGTAATTCCCAATTTTATTTTACACCTTGATTTTTAGCATATGGTATATAGCACAATGTGTTTTCAGTCTACCTGTAATTAGTAACGACCTGTCTACTTACTTTTTGTTTCTCCTAGCATGGGTTATTGCATCATGTAGTTTATTTATTTATTTATTATTTTTTAGTGCAGTGTGGTTTTTGAATTACATTGAAGATTTCATTAGTGTCATCACCTAAGAAAATATGGGGAAAAAGTTAATAAGATCCTCTTCTATTTAACTTGATAACCACTAAATTTTTCCCTAACATTTATTTCAGAGATGAGTTGCTTTATAAATCCATTTACTATTTGCACCAGTAACATGTTATGGAAGTATGATATTTTTTCCTAGGAGAAATCTATATGATTACATGAACAAATAATTGATTAAGAGGGTTCAATCTACACCAAAGAGAGAGAGAGGAGCCAGGCAAAGTGGTGCACACCTGTAATCCCAGCGCCCTCCCAGTGGGAGGCTGAGGCAGGAGGACACCAACTTTGAGCCCACTCTGGGCAATTTAGTAATTTAGAGAGAACTTATCTCAAAATAAAAAATAAGAATGAAAAAGGACTGGGGATGTAGCTCAGTGTGCATGCTCTACATTCAATTTCTAGTACTGGAAAGAAAAGGAAGACAGAAAAGAAAAGAAAGAAATTCTAGCACAGCTTAGAAATTGTAAAAATTTCAAAAAGGGAAAACATATAACATCATTATGACACAAATACAATTTTAATGTAGCTTTCTGAGAACTGGTAAACAACTTGTGGATTAACTCTACCTCTGACATTCCTATCACCCCAGCCCCATTCAGCTCTGTCCTCCTTCCTGAGCTCTTCAAATAGATGGTCATCTTACCTCCCGTAGGTCATTGCACATATACATGTATCTGGTGCAGATCATTTTTTCCTCTCCCTCTTTCCCCAAAAATCCTTTACTTAGCTTGATTTTTAGTTGACTAAAACCCCAGAAAATCATAGATTCTTCTATGTACTTTAAGCTTTTGTTACACTGTAATTTTACATTGATTTGTGTAGTCATTTGATTAATGCCTGTCTTTCAGCTGTCAGCTCAATAGATACAAGGACTGTTTTTCTCCTCTCAACATTTTATCCCTAGGAACTATAGCACTGTAGTTGTTTAATAAAGTTTTCCTGTGAAAGAAATTAGAGTTAATAATTATGTTCATGTACATAAAGAGCAAAATAAAAGATAGATTATAAGAAATAGAGAGAGATCTTTTGCAAAGGGGACCAAGAGATGGAGGGAAAGAGGAGGTGGGAGGGGATGAAAAAGAAGTAAGCTATATAAGTGTACCAATTTCTCATGAAGAATATAATCATATGTACTGCAAATATGTACTAATAAAATAAATTAAAATTGAAAAAATAATGATTATAGTCATGTAATTTGCCTGTTTTAGGCGATTGTCCTATTCAGAGCTGAGCATTTAGAAGTATATCTGTATATAACTGTAACTGCCTTTTGATAGCCATTACACTTTACTAAAAAATGCATGAATTATACATAGATAATTCAATAAATTTTCACAAAATGAACATTTACATAATCAGCACTGAAATCAAGAAACAAGACCTGACCCTCATCCTAGATTTGCCCATGATACTTATTCTAGTAATAACCATTCCTTCAAAGGTAACCACAATTTACACCTCCCCATAAGATTTTTTATCATATTGTGTTTTTTTTGTGTGTGCGTGGGTACCGGGGGGTCGATCTCAGGACCTCGCACCCGTGCCGCTGAGTGATATCACCGGCCCCTTTTTCGTATGTGGGATCCAGGAGTCAAACTCGGGCCCTTGCACTTGCAAGGCAGGCGCTTACGCCGCTGAACCATCTCACCGGCCCCATATTGTCTTTTTTATCTGATTTATATACATTATATTTTTCAGACTCAGCCATGTTGATTTGTGTATATAGTTCATTCATTTTCATGGCTTAACAGTATTTCATTAAACAAATATTGCACTGCTTTATCTGTTTCACAGTGGTGAACATTTGGTTGCTATTTTTTAGCTATGCATATCCTCTGGTAGACATGCATGTGTTTCTATAGGGTACATGCTAGGGAATGGATCACATATTATGCAAATCCTCTGCCTCAATTAATTCTTCCAAGCATATTTAAGGAGTAGTTGACCAATTTGCACTTTCATCAGTAACAGTAACAGCTCCAGTCCCACATCTTCAGCAGGACTTGAGAATGAGTATCTATCTCTTTCATCTTGCAGTGGTCTGCACAGGGTGCATGTCATGTGATTTTATTTGACCTTTAATACACTTTCTAAATTTGTAAACATAGCTTGTTTCACACATGTGGACCATGTTACCTTGGCTTGAGTTTACATCCTAAAGAGCAGGAACCACATGCTAGACAAGTCTTGGTCCTTGAATCTAACACAACAAGCATATGATATACTTTTGTTAGGGTAAATCTTGCTTCTACCTATTAAAAGACAGTAGATAGAATGGGATGGGAAAGGCCTCAAAAAAGAAACAATACAAATGTATTTTGCCAAAATAGGCAAATATTGATGAGAGGATCCCTCTTAATATTTGTCAAATTTTATTTTCCTTTTATGTAGCCATCCACTCAGCTCTGTATTTTTATGCTGAAAAAAACAGTGGGTCCCATTATATACATGTCTTAGTTAATTGCCTAGTTTCCTACTCTGTACATCAAAAAGATAATTAAAATTATATTTCCTCTGACAGTGAGCCTGACTACATTTCTTTAGGAAGAGGGTTTTTTTTATGATCTAGCTAAGTTGTTTCTATTTCATTACTGATCGGTATCAAAAATCAACAGAAGTCACAGTCTAAATACTGAACTCACATTTACTCCTTCAAGAGACAAGACTACCCTGTGTGCCTAAAAGGTATATCTAGATATCTAAGGACATAAAGAAAGTCCTGTTAAAATTCTCTTTTACCCATAGCTTTCAAAATAAGCAAATAAAGGTAGGAAAGAATAACACCCTCACCCAAATGCCTTGATCATATTTAATAGTAATAGTTCTTCACTGAAAATAAGAGATTTCTATGGAAATCATAATCACCCTCCTGTGAGTATATAGAACTCATAAAACCTGAAGAGTTTGTAAAGGTCAGCAGGCACCGAAGGTTCTATCCTGGGGATAAATTTCTAAAGAAACCAGAGGAGAAAAAGAGAGAGGGAGGGAAAGAAAAAAGTTCAACTTCATGAAAGTAAAATGTGCAAACTTAACAGTTTCTGGATTATCATTTAATTAAAGCCATCAATCACCTCACATCTACTTTCTCCCAGTACTCAAGAAATTCCATCTAAAGCCATATGATCCAACTGAGAATATGCATGTCATTAAGAATCCTAAGGATGGGGAGCAATATTTAAGAAATTACTCTGTAGAAGATTTTAGGAAATTACCTAAAAATACGACAGCAGAATTCATTTTTCAATCAATTCTAGGAAAACCCAAGAGGAAAACTGTCTTTAATTAATAAGATGAATATGGCTTATTCCTCTGTACCAGGTCAGACATATCACATAGGTGATAATTTTCAAAGGGACTTCCTTTCTAAGTTATTTTATTTCAGTCTATATTTTCAGTAATGTGTGAAACTGACCTGCAGTTAGTCATTTTATAAACATGATTTTATATTCTCTTTAAATGAGCACAATTTCAAGTTGAGCTGTTGGAAATACATTTATTTTATTAATTGGTGCTGGGGAATGCCAACAAATATCTTTATGGATAACCTATTTTAAAGTTTAACATGTTTTAATTTATTCTTATTGAAAAAACATATACTGACTGTTCCTAAATTTTATAGCTCAGGAATTAAATGGTATTAGTCTTTCTAAGCTCTAGTGAGTTTAGAAAAGTG
This sequence comes from Erethizon dorsatum, assembly GCA_028451465.1. Lineage (NCBI taxonomy): Eukaryota > Metazoa > Chordata > Mammalia > Rodentia > Erethizontidae > Erethizon > Erethizon dorsatum. The sequence continues at coordinate 52,481,416 of CM051825.1, read as the reverse complement.
TTTCAACCATGGTAATCCCCTTGTTGTGCTGCATTTATCTCCCACTAGATGCCTAAATGCTTCCTTCTTCTCAGGTGGATAATTGCAGTCAGGTTGGAACCAGACAGAGGAATTGAGGTGGTGCTGAACAGTGGCCATGAAAAGAAGTGTCACCCTGGTAGAAATAAATAGAACCTGAGACTATAATCTCTCCCTTCAATTATTTCTTAAACTATAAATGCCCAAGGGAAAGCTAGTCATATTTGTCTACAGAAATATTTGTCTGAAGTCATGTATGATTTTTAGCTTGTTTCAGTTCTGTATGGCACTAATTCCTGTTATAGCAGTCTTCTCTCTAGTACCACCTTTGTTTTCTCTCTAAATATGGATTTCAACACAATGTTGTTTTGGTCCATAGCCTTTAAGATTCTTTGTGTTTTAAAAATAATGATTTGTTTATTACATATTTTCCCAACAGAGTTCATCTGGTGATTTAATGATCAGAAACATTCAACTGAAACACAGTGGAAAGTACGTCTGTATGGTCCAAACTGGGGTAGACAGTGTTTCATCTGCTGCCGAACTTATAGTAAGAGGTAAATGTTAATATCTCTTATTTTTATTTAACTTCACATGACAACTGAGCATTCCTTACTGGAGGAAGAAATAGAATGAGATAATAAATGAGCATGAAAGTTATAATATTGATTTGATTCCCCAAAGAGAGATTATGGCAATAAGAATGGATGTTAATTGAAAGAAAAAATTCAACTCTGCCTTTCAAATAGTTCCCATTGTAATTGCCATTCCTTACCTACCACCAAGCTGTTTGGAGCATGCCATTAATTCAGTAAATGTATTTTATATGAGAGAGAATGTGGTGTGTATGTCTGCTTCCAAAAGAATCAAAATTATTCAGAATGCCAGAGACAATTTGCCAACCTGAGCTGCTATCCATGGTGCCAATTTGCACTAGTCTGAAAAATGACTAGAGTGTATCAGAGAATAAAACACTTCAGACAACAGCAGTATGAGCTGCAGAGCCACACCAGTGGATTTAGGAAAAGGCATCCCACCAAACTAAAGGGCACTGAACTTAGAAAGGTGCAGGAATCCTGCTGAATAGAGGCCTCAAAAAGTAGGTGTCACTTACAATCATGCTGTCTTAGGATTTTGGAATTGCTGCTTTACATCCGGATATAAGATCTAACAATGGAAAAGTGGAAAAAACCTGACAGTATTAGTGCCAGATAAATGGACTTTTTTCCTAAGTGCTTTTGAAATTGGAATCGGTTGGAGGTATTAAAATAGTTATATGACCTTCTCTTCACTATGGTAGAAGAAAATGACATTTATGGAATTGCTGCCCATTGTTTGCATTCTTGCCTTCCTTAGGTTCACCTGGACCACCAGAAAATGTGAAAGTTGATGAAATTACAGATACAACAGCCCAATTGTCTTGGAAAGAGGGAATAGACAACCACAGCCCGGTTACGTCATATGCGATCCAGGCTAGAACACCTTTCTCCGTGGGCTGGCAAACTGTCACAACAGGTAAAGGGGGAAGGGCCGATGCCAGGGGCTCATACAGCTGGATTTCAGATCAGCGCTAGGGCATGCAGACTCTTACCTCCCTGAACTATTCCTTTATAGTGCCTGAGGTCATCAATGGCAAAACACACACAGCTACTGTGGTCGAGTTAAATCCTTGGGTGGAATACGAATTTCGGGTTGTAGCCAGTAACAAGATCGGAGGTGGAGAACCCAGTTTACCCTCAGAAAAAGTAAGAACTGAAGAGGCAGGTTAGTGTTTTTGTTTTCTGAGTAATGGGTTAATAGACTTCTTTGGGTGCGTATTTCAATTTTCTTTGTCCCTAGTCTCAAGGTAAGCAGGGGATTTGTCTCAATAATCCATTGTCACAATTATCTAACCTTTCTAATGGCAGAATTTGCCATATGGCATTTGTCAAAAGAAACACATGTAAATGACTCTGATGTAGTGTGACATTTCCAGGAGTTCATTCCATCATAAATGATCATTAGTGCATGTTGAGTGAATATGTTTTTGTCACTTAAGGTTATAATTGCTATCCGACATAGTTACCCTGTTAGCAGGGGAAGTGCTGTTTTCATATATAACAAGCATTGACAAATTGGTAAGATAATAACGTTTGGGAGTTTCACTGCTAGGAAATCTCTTTCTCCCACCAAGCTCAGCAAAACGAGCTTCAGCAATTTATGAATAGTGTATTTTGGCCTCTCAAGTGTTAAATTAAGAATGGATTGATGTTTTGAATTGTCATGTGAGTCATCTATTAATATAAACCATAAAACTACTTTTATAATTCTAAAATATCTTATCGTTAAACTAAAAATTAGAAAGTATGTATAGCGTCACATAGAGACAGCTAAGGGGACCTAAATAATTTCCTTTGCAGAATCTGTAATATTAATTAATATTAACTACAGTAGTATTTGGAATGTTAGGAACTGGGTCATGATAACAGTTATGGAATATGTTTTCCATAATTTTAATGATGCTATTTTACTCAGGAGAGTAAGGTTTTATGAGCAATAGGGGCATTGTGTCCGCCATAGTGTTCCTTTGTTCACATAACATGTTTTTGGGCCATGTCTGCTATGTGCTCAGTACTTGTAGATATTTCAGATACTGCTATGAATATGACAGAGATCTAGCTTCACAGAAGTTACACTGTAATTATGTTGTAGAGTTTACTAAACATAGAGTTCTTTCTGTTAGTGGGGGAATCTGATGTCTACATGAAGTGCATGAAGAGTATCTCCTAACAGGGTTTGAGGATTTCAGTCTTTGTCATTCTTACATAAAGCCAATGTCATTCTGAGACTTGTATCTTACTTGGAGTAGTCACAAGTTAGATGGCCATGCTGGATTGGTTCCCTATCATTCCTAGTGAACACTTTTCCCTATTTTATTAACCTGCACACTAGTTGCAAAGTCTCTTTCAATTAGGTATTTTTTCCTACTCTGTGAAAGGTTTTGAATATTTCATAATTTCATGCAAATAACAATTATTTGATGACCTCACCAGAATCTTTTATAATTTCATGCAAATATAATAATTTTGGAGGCTGAGGATGTAGCTCACTGGTAGGTCATTTGCCTAACGTGTACCAAGCCTGGGTTCCATCCCCAGCATGGCACATAAACAAACAATTTTGGTGATCTCACCATATATATACATATATATGTAAAATATATATATATATATATATACTCATATACATGCATATATGTATTTGTGTCAATGATTAAATTACTTCAAATACTAAAAATAAGTAACATTGAGTCTTCTTTCAGATAAATATTACTGTTTGCAAATAGGGTGTCATCTCTGTCTCTCTGACCCACACAGTTCCAGAAGTGCCTCCTTCTGAAGTCAATGGAGGAGGTGGAAGCCGGTCTGAACTGGTGATAACCTGGGATGTAAGTGTTTGAGCAGCATCTTCCTCACCGGGATGTTGCTATTCTCACAGTCATAGCTTCCTGTTTGGTACCGGGACTGTTGGTGTTGGCACTGGCACTCTTGGTGGGGATGCTGGTGCTTATGGTGGTGCTGGTACATGAGGATAATGGTACTGGTGGTGGGGGTGCTGGTGGCACTGGTACTGGTACTAGAGTTGGTGGTAGGAATGCTTGGTGCCACCAGTATTGGCACTGGTGCTGGTGGTAGGGATGCTGGGGCTCACAGTGTTGATGCCAGTGGTGAAGATGCTGGTGCTGGTGAAGATGCTAGTGCTGGTAGTGCTAGTAATGCTAGTGCTGAATGATGGAGCTAGTAGTGCTGAAGGCTCTGCTGATGCTAGTGCTGGTGGAGTTGGTAGTGGTAGTGGTGGTGCCACTGCTGACATTGATGGTGCGGGTGGCAGTGGTGTTACTGGGGGTGCTGTTGGTGATAATGATAGCAGTGTTGGTGGTGCTGATGGAGGTTGTGCTGGTTGTGATGGTTCTGTATTTGTCCTAATGGTACTGATGGCAGTGGTACTGGTGCTGGTTCTAGTGATAATGGCACTGATGGTGATACTGATGTTGTTGGCGGTGCTGCTGGTGCTGGTACTGGTGCTCTTGATACTGCAGATATGGTGACATGGCTGCTGATTTCGCTGATGGTGCTGGTTCTTCTGGAACTGGTGCTGGTGGTACTCATAGTGGGATCGCTAGTACTAACATTGGTGGTAGTGCTAGTACTGGTGCTGGTAGTACTGTTGAGACTAGTGGTATTGAGGGTGATTGTCCTAGTAACGGTGTTGGCAGTGGTGGTCTTCGTACTAATTTCAGTGATACTGGTGGTACTCTTGATGCAGTGCTGGTGGCGGTACTGATGATGCTGTTGCTGGTAGTGGTTCTGACTCTGGTTGTACTGGTGGTTCAGGTGGTGGCAGCATTGATACTGCCAGGGGATGGCAGTGTTCATTCAGGTGCTGGTGGTCATGCTGGCAGCACAGGTATCGGTGGTACTGATGGTAATGGTGCTGGTGCTGGTTCTAACGGTGCTGGTGCTGCTGATGGTATTGGTGGTCATTTATGTGATGCTGATGCTGCTGGTGTTGGTGATACAGCTAATGGAAAAGGTGCTGGTGCTAGAAGTTCCAGTGCTGGTGGTAATGCTGGTGCTCATGTGGCACTGATACTGGTGGTTTTGATCCTCGTGTTAGTGGCATTTGTGATGCTGGTAGTGGTGTTCATGATGCTACACAGTAGTAATGGTGTTTCTCCTGCTTCTGATTCTGGTGATGGTGATGGTAGTGGTGGTGGTGGTGGTAGTTAAGATTTTTGAATGCTCACCCACTATTTCTATTATTTTGTATGTATTTTCCTCATCCCATTTTGCAACATTTTATAGCTGTAAACACTAAGGCACAGAGATAATAAACAATTTCCTCAAAGTCACCTGGAACTTTAACACAGGGATCAGAGTCAAATCCTAGCTGTTGACTCTTGCCATGCCCTGAAAGCTTTTCCTGTGGCCCTGCATTTCCCACTGTTGATGTCATACATTCCAGCAGATGCTTGAGTCTCTTTCTCTTTCCTTGCCATCCTCTCATTCTTTGATTTATTTCATAATGGGGGAAAATGTAACTGATGTGTTTAAAGTCACGATGTATTAGTACTAAAATTACCTGTATTTGAAAATGTTGGTGAAAAATAAAAAGGCATGATCTCGTGATGGATCGTTAGTAGAATTTTTGAATGACCCAAATACATCTTTGGTTTAGTAAGTCGTCCTTTTTCAAACTCCCTTATATTTAATCATTATATCCAGATGTAATTTCTTTCCATAAATTCAGTATTAGGAACTAGCTCATCTTTATTTGATTTAAGATCTCAGGTATGTCTGATTGAAAGAATACCTTTCTAGAAGCTCAGACTTGTGACAAAAGATGTTTGGAAACTTGAATAATTACAGAAAATTCTAGTTAATTATCTGGATGTTTACGAATGTGTGGTATATGTTTAAAAGCAGCTGACTTGACTTTCCAATTAGTGTTTTTCTCCTTTCTTAATCCAACTCCTTAATCCAGTGTAGATTATTATTTGATGACCTTTACAAAAAGCTAAGAATGATAGTTGCATTTACTTTTCCCTTGCCCTATGTGTAAGGGTGATGTTGTATGTCCTTTCTTTGTAGCCAATCCCTGAAGAATTACAGAATGGTGAGGGTTTTGGGTATGTTGTTGCCTTCCGCCCTCTTGGGGTTACCACCTGGATCCAGACAGTGGTGACATCTCCTGATACCCCAAGATATGTCTTTAGGAATGAGAGCATCGTGCCATTTTCACCATATGAAGTTAAAGTGGGTGTTTATAATAACAAAGGTGAAGGACCATTTAGCCCAGTGACGACAGTGTTCTCTGCAGAAGAAGGTATGGAAAACATCAGTCTAAACGTAATAAAACAGTTGTGCTCAAAAACTGACTTAGAAGTTCTTTGTGACTTCCAACATATTTTCTTCAAAAGAACAATAATCAAAATTATAGATAGATTCTTAGTTCAGGTCATAAAGATCGACCATAATTGACTTGAAGTGTAAGACTCAGTGGACCATAAGAAGATGTATCAGTTTGTTAAAATTGAGTTCATGAGGAATCCATCCTGAATTCCAGCCTGTGGGGCAGGAAATACCATCCATAGCTCATTTTTCTTCTTGGAATAATAATGAGATAGTCCCTTGGAGCTGCCTTAGTCCAAAGCTTATAGTGGTTCCTAAGGCCCAAGAAAAGGATATTAGCAGCATACTGAGGAACAAAAGTATGACATTTAGGGATTAAGAATGTGTAACTTTAAAGGATATGAATTCCAACTGGTATAGATACGTACATATTTCACTCTGAACCCATTCTATTATGTTGCCTTTCTTTTAAACTGCTCCAGATATTGAGACATCTACATTTTCTCTCAAAAGTCCTTTAGAAAATAATAACAAAGTTAGAGGTATTGTACAAAATTGCCATTTTATCGATCTATAACAACCAAATATTGGTTGTATTATGTACTTCTACCTAACAAAGAAGGCAGGATGTAACATGTATTGAAAACTTGCCATCTGCCAGGCATGACCTACTTTGATTTTCCAAATAAAGGATGAATTGTATGCATTATTACTATTCCCCTTTTACAAATGAGACAATGTAAGCTCAATGAAAGAGATTGCTAAACTTGCCAAAATCTGTTTAATAAATGGCCAAGCCAGTAGTTTAACCAGCCTAAACTCATGCCACAGTGTCCCTCCCTACATTCCAGACCTTGTAGTAAATTGCAAAAGCTAAAAATAATAAGTAGACTCGGTTTCTCTTCGGACTCCCACCCTGTTTTTTTGTTTTGTTTTGTTTTTTTCATTTTCTGTTGCGTTCAAGTAGTACAAAAGTCTTTGGAAAATTAAGTGTCTTACCTTCATATTGCATTACAAGCCAGACTCCATTTCCAAAAGCTACTAGAAATTACAAAGGCAGGTTAGGGATCTGGGCAATGAGGGTGATTAACCAGGGAGTTTTTGGACGCTGCTTAGTCTGTACCATTAGCACTTGATGCCTATAAGGAAAGGGAGGGACAGCCACAGCCTTTTACCTGTTCTTGCCTGCCTCACTTCCTTTTTGCTGTCACCATTCTGCCCCCACTGATGAGTTAGTAAAAGGCTTTCTGTTCAAACATCAGAAATAAATTCAGCTTGCCTAAGAAAAAATGGAGGGACTTATTGGAAATCTTCTAGGGCATCCTCAGGGAACCAAGTGAGAAGTTAGAAAAAGCCAGCCTCATGAAGAACTTTAATCAGAGAGGCCCTGGGGCTCAAGAAATGATATGCTCCTCTGGTGTGCCAGTGCCAAATTGATTGACCCCGAGCACTCCTCATCTCTTCAAACTAAAGTTCAAATTCTCAGGAGAGAAAATTGAATAGGCCCATTCTGAAACCTCAAGCAATCATAGCCAAGAAGTGACATCATTTAACACAAGAATGAATATTGAGGGATTGGGAATTCCTACTCAGAAGTGCGTCTTGAGAATGGAGAATCTCCCAAACCCCAAACCCCAGAGTGAATCCCCCAAACCCCAAGAGTATTTTTTAGAGAAGGAGTGTACTTAGCGTGTATAATGTGTGTATGTCTTATCTCCTTGAAGTCTCTACCATCCATCTAATTTAAATGTGTCCCATCTGTGGGCCTAGGCTGAACAAGGTACTCCATGCTTATTGAGCAAACGAACTTTGTTTGACTTTGACCTTAATTTAGCAACACAAAAATAAGTAGCATTTGTAGATACAGGAGTTCTCAGGCAGCTGGCTTGAGATGAAGGGGAAGGTAACAAAGACAGGGTACAGAGAACAAAGGGAAATAAGGGAAGAGAAGGAAGACCAAGGAAAAGGTGAGGAGGAGGAAAGTACAGGCTGCTATGGCCATGAGGCAAGAAAAACCCTGTGGCCATGATGCCAACTCTTCCTAAGTTACAGACAAGTTTCTGTTTTCAAGACCTGGGCATGTTATGAAATATGTTTACAGAATACATATAAAAGTTTCACATATGCTAAAGTGCTTTTAAAAAATATTTTCAAAAAAATTTTTTAATTTAACTGCCAAAATTATTATTATATTTCAATGTCTGTTCCTAAACAGAGCCTACAGTAGCCCCATCGCAGGTATCTGCCCATAGCCTGTCTTCCTCAGAAATCGAAGTTGCATGGAACACCATTCCGTGGAAGCTGAGCAATGGACATTTACTTGGCTATGAGGTAATTTCTTTTAAAATTAATTCCTGTTTGTATGTTACCATACTACCTTGTGTTCATTCATTTTAAATTCTTCAAAATGGTAACAATCTTAGGTGTGTTCTGTCTAGTTGAAATTTTCCTACCAGCACATTGTTTCATCTGATGATCAGTGGACACTGAGTTAGCCCATTGAATTACATAACTTTAGTTTGAGTAGAAAAGAAACTGACAACTAATATGAAAGGAAATCACTTATCATGAGGATGAAATCTGTTACATGGTATGCTAGTCACCTTTTCATTTTTAAAACAAGATACCTGGGAAAGTCAACTTAAGGGAGAAAAGGATTATTCTGGCTCTTGATTTCAGAGGTTTCAGTCCATGGCGAACTGGATCCATTGCTTTTAGGGCTGTGATAAAGCAGAGACATCATGGCAGTAGGCTGTGGCAGAGGAAAGCTGGTTACTTTATGGCAGTCAGGAAGGAGAGAAAGAAAGGGTGGGGGGAGAGAGACAGAGGCAGAGAGACAGAGACAGAGACAGGAGGGGAGGGACGGACAGACAGAAAGACTGGTCTAGTTGGCTTTCTCTTGTTTTTGTTCTAACTGAGTTCTTACCATACTGGATGGTGCTGTCCACATTCAGAACAGGTCACCTACCTCAGTTTGCTGTCCCACATGCAACTCATCTCTGAAAACACCCACTTACACCTAGAAGCATGCTTTTTCAATCTCCTGGATACCTCTTAATCCAATCAAGTTGACAGTCAAGGTTAACTGTTACACATGGGTTGGTAAAAGATAAATTCAAACTCTAGTATTAAGTTCAACATTTGGTCATGTCAATGGGAAATCACTTTTTTCCAGCTCTTGACTTACTTTCTTGGTGATCTTGTTATGTTGTGAGATTCTCTTCTAGGCTCTAGAGAACTCAGCTACCTGTAATGTTATTCTTGCTTTGAAAGGCCTTTTTGTTTAGTGAAATAAGATGAAATATCTAAAAAGGGACAACATAACACCAAATACTTTGACGGTCAGAACAGGTCATTCAGGCAGGAAATATTTGAGTAAGAAATATGAGCCATCTTGACAGGATGGGGTGGTAAGGTTTAACAAAGACTTAAAAGGGAAAGAAAGCAAGCATGGAGGGAGTGAAAACAGTCCAGACTTTGCGATGTGCATTGTGGGGAGCAGAGGAGTAGAGGTAATCTGTAGAATAAAGTTCCATTAGAGCGCGTGATTAAAGAAAGGTGCAGAATGGTTAGGTCAAAGATAGCTTTGAATCCTATGCATAATTATTTGAACTAGACCCATATTTAGTAGGGAACAGTGAAGTTAAGAAGTGACGAGATAAAATAAAGTTGATTTTTTTTTTGGTACCAGGAATTGAACTCAGGACCTTGCGCTTGCCAGGCAGGTGCTGTGCCACTGAGCTATATCCCTGGCCTCAAGATAAAATAAAGTTTTAAGAATGATTTTATAGGGGTCATAGTAGTTGAGTTTTCATCTCCATCACAGCAGTCTTCCTAGGAAATGTCCCTCACATGTATAACTCCGATTCAGAGGCACACTAACATGGGCATGTTCACATCACATGGCTACATACCCTCTACATGCCAACACAGCCATAAATGCTTGTACCACAGTAGCCACTTGACCAAAGACAGGTGGTCTTTGGACTATGAGCTGAGTCAGTCACATTCTTGGTTGAGATGTTTAAGTAAATAATATGGAGATAATAGTAAGCATGATGCAGTCAGATTTATGATATAGTTCACTCTTCTTGTGATACAGACATGGGCAAGCAGGAGAAAATTGATCTGTACAGATGAGATGGAAGAGATGTGCTCTGCTGTCACCTAAAGAATAAAGCAAATGGTAGGCAATGAAACCTGAAAGAGAGCATAGTAGAATAGGTCTTTGACAATTGCCCAGTTCGCCAGTGCCCTGACTATATTCTTTTCCATGTTACTTTGCCTTTCTCCCCAGTAAATTCGCTTTATATTTGAACAGTTTTGAAAGCATTTTTGTTCTTTTATCCAAACAAGCATTGACTTGAATAAAGTAGAGAAAGGACAGACACTAAAGCAGTGATGCTCAAAGTAGAGCTCATGGACGTCCTTGCCCAGAATTACCTGAATTTATTTTTAAAAGTGAGGAAATCACTCTCACTGAACCCACTGAATGCAGACATCTAGGGCCTCTTGGTAATGTACATGTTTAATAAGTATAGTATCCATAAGGAAACATCTTCCCCCACATTTCAGTATAAGAAGCGCCAGTCACAACATGGGGAGACCTGATCAGGCACAGAGTTTTCCAGACCTAAGGAAAGTGAAGAAGTAAATCACACACAGATACAGTAGGGCAATGTGATCAGCCTCTTAAGCGAGCCAAGAAGAGTTGGCTGGAAGAATCAGCTAATTCCATGGCAGTGGATGTAAGCAGTGAACCATGAAGAGGAGGGCACAGCAGCTCCTCCATGGTTAGAAATGGCGGTGACATTGACAGTGTGGCTAAGCGGGATGGAAGGAGGAGCACAGCTATAAAGCAGTGGATCTGACACCAGTCCCATGCCAAATCCCAGTTCTGCCACTTACCACCTGTGTTGGAAAAGTGACATAAACTCTGTGTGCCTCAATTTCCTCACCTGCAGCATGGGGAGAGTAATAGACCTAACCTCAGAAGGATTTTGAGAGGTGTGAATGAGGTGAGATGTGTAATATGCTTCTCATAATTTCTGGCTTATAATAAGCTACCAGTTGGTTCACGCCATATCTCAGAAGAATTTTTGAGAGATTCTTTTATCAATTTTGCCCCAGTAAATATTCTCAGGCAAACATTCAACTCTAAATTCCCTTCCTTTGAGGTACTTTATGGAAGGCTACCAAGAGGAGTTGCCTTCCCTTTATTTCCAAAGTTCAGGCCCTTAAAGAGATTGTCCCATGTATCCTGAAGGGTGAGAACAGAAAAATGCAACTAGGGAAAAAGAGAAGAAATGTTTTGGTTGACATTGGAGGAAATAAGGTTTGGGGGCTTCGAAAGTCTTCTTGGGGGCAGGGCCCAGGTTGGTGACAAGACCAGAGAAGGGAAAACTTTCCCACACTGAGCAGTGATTTCCCATTCACTAAGAATGGCCCTGAAATGTTAGAGGTAAAGGCATCAAATCATTTAGTTTGTTACCTTGGAAAGGCTTTGGGAAAGGAGCTGCAGGAGTAAATGTAACTAGATTCCCCATTTGTTGAGTACTTAAAGAAAATGAATGAAAACATTTGACACTGCTCACTTGGAGAACTGAGATGCATAACCACCATAAAGAATTTTGCCCCTTATATAGGATCACAATTCTGACTTAGTTGTACCTTGTGAAATAATTAAGAGAAATAAATATATATATGGTCTTCAAGCATTGTGAGACTGTTAGCAATTATTGGTGATTGTTGGATAGCATGGGGCAGATAGATTTTTTTTTGAGTATATAAATTTAAGCTGATACAGGGTCTTTTAGCAAGGATATTCCGCATGAAAGTAGAAGTACATCACTGTTGGTTGTGTCAGGAAAGAGTGTTTTATTTATAGAGAGATGAGAACCCTAGTGGAGCCGTGCTGGTGTGTGGTTAAGACCCACAGCATTTTAGAATTACACAAGCCTGCATTCAAATCAGCTGGGTTAGGATATGAGCTCCACAAGGGACAGGGTGCTCTGCTTGTTTGTTCAGTGATGTCTTCCAAGGGCCCAGAGTAGTATCTTGCACTTGGGTGGTGAGGCAAAGAAGTCTGTCAGAGGTATACAAAAAATGTGTCGATCGAATAGACACAGTTGTGGCTTTGCTGTCTCACTGCTGCATGTCCTTGAGCAGGTTACTAATGCTCTCCCAGGCTCGGTTAAAATAGAGATAATAACACTCAATAACTCACAGCTTCATTTGAGAATTAAATGAAATAAAGCAGCCATTGTCAAAATGGCCCAAAGAGACTTGCAGCTTCCACTTTGCCTGTTTTGAATATTGGTCTTGAGGGTGAGATTTCATTGCAAGAAAAAAACTTGAGAACCTGTGAAGTAATACAGGAATACTCAGCACAGTCCCAGTGTGACCCAAGTAGCTATTATTCCTATTGCCATTAGGGCAGGAGGCAAAAAGGTAAGAGTAGCAAGAAAATGAGACTGACTTTTCAGTATTAATTGTGGGCTATAATGTATTGCATCTTATCTATTTTGTAAAGAACAGCAAACAGACTGTCAAAATGTAGCATGAATATTATATTGAAAGAAAACAATGATTGAAAATTTCTTCCCCAAGTGCTTGGTGTGTATGAAGAAAGAGAAACAAGTTACGAGAAAGATGTACTAATTGGGAAAATCTTAAGAAGTGATTTATGTAATTCTACCTAGATAAAAATATGTCTTTTCTTAGTTTTAGTAATGATTTAAAAATTAACCTAGAAAACTAAATGACTTAGGAGAGTTATTTAATTATCAATCGTGTGGCTAACTTTCTGGGTTGTGGTTTCCTCAGTATGACTTTAAAACTGTTAATAGCTCCTGCCTTTCTCTCATCTCAGCGAGGGTTGATCATGTGCTGTATGGCATGCTGAGCACACATCATCATTAGCATCTAGACTAATTTTCTTTCTGATTTGACCACGCAGTAGTTGAGCTCATTTCCCTAGGCTCTAATTTATTTCGTCTGCTAAGCCGTTACACCCAGGCTTAGATCTTGTCTGGTCCCTTGTCTGTTTTGGGTAGAACAAGAGAGCCAGATATGATAAAGATGAGCCAGAACCTTTAAGTTCAAAGAGAGTGGGTGCCTGAGGAGCAAAGCTCTAAATTTCTTGCGTGGTATACACTGTCAGTTTCTTTAAATTCATTTTCTGTTTTGAAACAATAACATATTGGAGTAACATAGTCTGTTACATAATTTTATGAATAACTAGAGGAGAGAAGCTTGAAAGCACCAAACAAAAAGAAATAATGATGTTACCCTGAAATAATAATAATTACCCTGAATTGATTAGTACATCTTATGTACAATATTGAAATATCACATTCTATCCCATATATATGTACAATTATTACTTATTAATAAAAAATTAAAAGAAGAAAGAATGAACCTTGGAAGAACAACCTGTATGAATAATTTAAACAAGTCCACACTAGGGTAACATATTTGGGGAAACCTCATAGATTTTTGTAAAAGTTTGTCAAGTAACATATCTAATGCAGTATAACAAAATGCCTAGCTGAAATTTTCTTGATGCCTTCATCCAGCCTCCTGTTCCCAACAGCTGTACAGAACATGTTTAATTCCCAGTACTTTAATTAAAATAGAAAAAAATGTTAAATATTGGGGTACATTTTTTTAATATGAAAATTCCACTGGAAGAAAAGACCTTTGCCTTGAGTCTCATTCCCTGTTTTAGATAAAGAAGTCACTACACAGTAGCATGAGTTGAAATATTACATACATGAATATAAGGCAGGCAAAATGAATTCAAGTGAATAAAATGGAGATTTTAGAGTGGATGGAAGGGCTGGTTATGCTGGAGAGAGGTGTCCCAGTGACCCCCCGATGAGCAGAGTGAGGGGAACCGTAGCGCCTGCGTGCTGCACTGTCAGCAGTAGAGCTGCAGGACAACCCTCAGTGCCTGGTGCTGCTGGGTGCTGCTGAGCTCTTGGTTAAATACTGCTGGACAAGCCTGACATTTCCTGATGGATGCATGGGAATAAATATTTCAGCCCCTCTTTTCTCCTCTTCTTTCTCTGCCTTCTATTGGCTAAATCCAACGAGAAGTCAGAAAGGACAAGGAGCTGACCAACATGTGGAATTGATACTCCCAGGACTGAGCAGAGGGAAGAGCACAAAAGATAGATCTGGACTTTTCTTCCTAAAAGACCTTTGAGTGCATTTCTGCCTGCTTTCTGTTTACTTACTGTGTCCAATCTAACAGCAATGTGAAAATACTCATCTTTCTAAAAGTCTTTGAGTATACCCATAATTATTTTAGTCTATTAAAAGAGTACTTCTCACTTTATACCTGTTCTTTAATGCCCAAGAAAACATACCATTATCCAATACATTTTTTCTATAAACTGTGTTTCATTTTTTTTTTTTTGTGGGTACCGGGGGGGGTCGACCTCAGGACTTCGCGCGCCAGCAGGTGCCCGTGCCGCTGAGCGATATCACCGGCCCCTTTTTCGTATGTGGGTTCCGGGAGTCGAACTCGGGCCCTCGCGCTTGCCGGGCAGGTGCTTAAGCCGCTGAGCCATCTCACCGGCCCTCATTTTATTTTTAAATCAAGTGAAATCTCTGACTCAGTGATATTAACAACTCCTCACAGCAGGAACATTACTTTTTGCAATAGCCAAGTTACTCACAGAAATAGAGGTACATTTTAAATCCTGATATTCTTCAAATTTGTATCTGTTTACTTACCAATATAAAAACATGTTGACTTGCAAAATGGTTTTATGGTCCTGAGGAAGAACATTGCATTATCTCATAAGGTAATGGAAATACCACTGTTTCATAGATGCATAAATTATAGGACTTGAATGCCTAGCTGGGCGAGTCTCTGTAGTGAGAGAAATGCAGCATCTTTTAACTGTGTTTGTTCAAGGCATTTGATGATTGTACCATATTAAGTAAGTAGTATAGTAGCCCCCCTCATCTGTGGAAGATACATCCCAAGACCTCCAGTGGATGCTAGAAACCATGGAGAATAAAGTTTAATTTAGAAATTAGGCACAGTAAGAGATTAGCAACAATAGCTAATAATAAAATAGAACAACGAATGAAAATATACCATAATAAAAGTTAAGTGAATGTCCTCTCTCTCCCTCTCTCTCTCTCTGTCTCTCCCTTCCTCCCTCCCTCTCTCTCTTTCAAAATATTTTGTTGTACTATAGCAACCTTTCTTCACATTCATACCCAAGGTTGACCCAGGGTCAGTGAAACCACAGTGTGTTCAACTGTGGCTAAGTGGTGGCTGCTGTCTGCATCTGCGCAGGTTGTGCTGCCGTAGTAGAGCTGTGGCGATGGGCAAGACAGGCCCCTGTCCCCCGTGTGTGACTCCTCCTTACTGTCCTTTCTCCTGCCATCTGCTGTGCCAACAATTGCAGTTTTCTGCCTCCCTAGGTCAGATCCTCACTACCAAACCAAGATGTAGTGGCTCACCAGTGTTCAAGGGGCAAACTGGACCCCCCGCTGTCTAGTAATGGACAAAGGTTGAGAACCACAGTTTGGTCTCACTCGCCATCTTCTCTGCAGTGGAATTGCCTTTTGTTTTTCCCACACTAAACTCAAGGTGGACTTACAATATGAAATGCGTGTTCTTCTTCAGTTCTGCAAAATTCTCATCCATCTTCCCTGTGAATGTTGCTTTTCTCTAGTCTCTCCTTCAGGGATAGTGTTTGGAACTTTGCATCCTATCCTTGAGGTCTCCTTGCTGTAATAATTTTCATTTCTCTCTCCAGGCTGGTGTTCTGGGCTAATTAATTTGCCCTTCTACCATCAGTATTCAGCTTAATTCCTATTGCTGATTTTATTCTATATTTTTAATAATTGTACTTTTCAGGTCTATGAGTTCTGCTTGTTATTTTGCAAATATGGCTGATCTTTTTTTCCCTATCTCCCATTCTTGCATCATGGATTCAATCCTTTTTTAATGAACATGGATATTTTAAACATAATAATTTAAAAATCTGTTTCATGTCAGTGTATTGTAGCTGGTCTCCCACTGGTCAGGACTGCTGACTTTCTTGTTAGCAGGGTTTCTCATGTGCTTTATAAATTTTTTCTCTCTGCTCATCTTTGTAATAACACCTTCATGTTCTGTTAACTTGATATTAACTCTTTTTCTACACAATTATGTTTCTAAAGCTTGTTTCTTCAGCATTTCCTTCTCCATCCCTGCATTGTGGTTGTGCCTATAAAATCCAAATTAGCATAGAGAAATTCTATTCTCTCAGTTGGAGTACTTTTACTGTTTAAAACCAGAATACAACTGAGAGGAAAAATGGGGCATTTGTCTTTATAATTTCTTTCTTGACTTTTTGCCTTTAAAAATGATCTAACCTTATATAAATATTTTTGTGCAAAATTTTATGGAACATGTGAAATACTTACAGAAAATTGGCAATATTAATGGCCCTCCTTTGTTCTTTTATGTTTTAGTTATATGTAAATTTATTGAACTCTTTAAGTGAAGTTATTTGAGTTGATATAATGAATTTTCACCAACAATTTCATATTCAAATTTGGTACAGCTTTTCTCTATGTCTAAATATTTCTCTACCTTTCAGCAACCAAGAGCTAAAAATAAATCTCTACTTTTGATACATGGAGATTGGTTAAAGCACTTTAAAACATACTCCTGTCAAGAACTTTCAAGTACTTTCTATAAATGGATTTATAAAAAGACATTCTACATGCCAATTATACAATAGTTTTGTTTTTTCTTTAAATAAGTCTCCTAAGAAACATTTTTAGGCAACTGATACTGAAGTAATTTGATAAATCAGAAAATGAATGGCCCATGCATTAGAAATTAGCAAGAGACCAAAGCTTAGACAGGATGATCTTGATTGAATTACCTAACTCCTCTATCCCTCTACTGCCTTTTCTATTAAGTAAGGATTATTATAACTCATATTTATGTGATTTCCCCCAACCTGTGCTATATCCCAGGCCACAAGTATTCAGGCTGTCTATAACATTTTATTATAAGTATCGATTATGTGTCATTCTTAATTAATAACTAAATAATCCTGTATGTGCAGGGAAAGCATCTTATCATTTTGTAGCCCATTGGTAAATTTAGAATGTGTACAAGCTGTTGGTATCCATTAGCAGTTTGATCAGCCATAGCTTTATAAAGGAAAACATGTGTTCCCTTTGGTCCCATTTCGAGTTCTCATCCTCCCTTTCAGATTCTTATCAATCAAACAACTCTTGTCCAAGAGAAATACTCACAAATGCATGTATACAAATGGCATTTTGTATGAATTTAGAGGGGCTTATAATTCGTCAAACACACATGCACACACATAGGGATACCTAATATATATATATATCCTTGATGTAGTTCAATACCTAGTTTGCTGTTTCACATTCTTTTTTTTTTAATGTGGATACCAGGAGTCGACCTCAGGACCTTGCGCTTGCCAGCAGGTGCTTGTGCCACTGAGCGATATCACCGGCCCTTTTTTTCCTTTATGTGGGTTCTGGGAGTCGAACTCAGGACCTCGCGCTTGCCAGGCAGGCGCTTATGCCGCTGAGCTATCTCACCGGCTCTCACATTCATTGTTTAAAAAGAGAGATTTACATTGTAATGCTATTTTTAAGACAGAATTTCATAGTTGCTCATTAAAGAAATAGTAACTTCTGTCTTTTGCTCAGAAACTGAAACTGGTTATCTCTTATGTAATCCACAACCACATTTTGTTTATCTACACAGTGTCTTTACAACTAACCCCAAATTTGAGCAAATCCTAAATTAGGGGCATTTCACACGAATGTTAGAGTTCTGCTTTCCTTATATGGAAAATAAGATCTGTAAGTACAAAGTCTGCCTTCCCCCAGTCGAGCAGAACCAGGTAAGATTTCCGTCATTAAGAAAAACTTCTGCTGTGCCACTTGACCTGGTCCCCAAGTCTCCTTATTTCCCTTGTGTTAGGGATGAACCCAAGACCTCACCAGTGCTAGGCAAGCATTCTGCCACTGAGCTATGTCCCCAGACTTTCACTTTGTTTTTATTGTTTGTTTATTATTTTATTTTGGCTCCAAGACTCTGAGCACTCAGGAACACTTGATAATTTCATTGTGCTCAAATTGCCATGTACTTGTACAATTTGTAAAAGTTATTTCCTGTTTCTGTATTTTATTATCATAAGTAAAAAAATAATAGGACAAAAAGCCATTTCTCGTAAGAAAGATAGGAGAGGGCATATTTCTTTACGAATGGAAAAAATGTGCCTGTACTTTTAATATGCTTTATATAGTAACGCTAACTCCATGGTACCCATGATAGATCCTCAAACAGTAATACCTGGACCTTTTCCTATATAAGGAATAGTTGTACTTTTGAGCTGGGTGTGGTAGCTCATTTAGTCCCAGGTACTCTGGAGACAAAGAAGGATGACGACCCTAGAAGTTCAAGGCCATCATGGGCAACAGATTGAGAGCCTATTCAAAAGAAAAAAAAAGAATAATTGTACTTTTCATAATTCATTTGTTTGTATGCTTCGTCATTGTTGATTTTCTTTTTTTCTTAATTCATGGACAATCCAAACTTTATAACAAAGCATAACTAAATTTCATAGCATGAATTGGAAGTAGTTAGGAAACTGTATTTTTATTTACTTTCCCCATCTTACTCCTGTTTTTACAAGATATTTTCACTAACATTTTTATATTATCATACCATATGCATATACATTTTTTTTTTTTTTTGTGGGTACCGGGGGGACGACCTCAGGACCTCGCGCACCAACAGGCACCCGTGCCGCTGAGCGATATCACCGGCCCCTTTTTCGTATGTGGGTTCCGGGAGTCGAACTCGGGCCTTCGCGCTTGCAAGGCAGGCGCTTAAGCCGCTGAGCCGTCTCACCGGCCATGCATATACATTTTTAAAAGTTTAAGAGCATTTTGCATGATCCAGAATAACTACATATATGAAAATATTGTAATATCCATTTACATTTGAAGTCAACTCTTCTAACTGCTTTCTGTTTTCTCTGCTGCCACCGTCTGCACAGGTGGACATGTTGCCATTTGGCTGTCATTGCAGGACAGTCCGGTGACCCACTGGCTTTCTAATGATCTTGGTCTAACAGTTCACTTTCTTCACAGAAGGCGCCTCCACTCTGCAGTGGAGGATATGCAGGGCTGCCAGTGTTCTGCATTCAACTTGGGCTGACTTGGTTAAGGGTTGAAAAATGGGAGCAGCTCACTCCGTTGGGCGTGTAGATCTCCCCTTCATTCTCCCACTTATAGCCTGGTAGTCTGGTCCTACTCAGCAGTCTTCGAATTGATCTACTTCATTTATTTATGTTTTATTGTCTTTCCTCCTAGAGTCTCTGTTGTATGTGACACTGCTGTTACATAGAGCCTAATGCAGCACCTGGCACATGGTCTTCTGGAAGTAATTGTTGAATAAATAAAAGAAAATAAATTGCATTGTTCATTTTCATGAAAATTACTGAGTGAAAAAGCAAGTGGTTTTGTCTAGCCTTTGCAAGTTTTGTGACTTCTGTCCACCAGGTGCGGTACTGGAACAATGGAGGAGAGGAGGAATCATCAAGCAAAGTGAAAGTGTCAGGAAATGAGACATCAGCCCGACTCAGCGGCCTGAAGAGCAACCTGGCATATTACACCGCTGTCCGGGCTTACAACAGCGCCGGTGCCGGTCCCTTCAGTGCCACCGTTAATGCAACCACCAAGAAAACACGTATGTATAATTCCCATTTTGTTAATGTTCAGGAAAATTGTCTGCATTAGATATGATAACCTCTTTTATCATTCAAAATGGGCACATCAAGTCATCAATCCTACTGTATGATTAAAACAATACTGACTGCAAACGCTCGTAACCCAGAGCCCATGTCCTTGTCTTCATGATCTCACTAAATCTACAGGTAGAGGCTCCGTGTGAAATGAACGTGCACCTCTTGAAAACACTTAGTGTGGGGTGCTAAGTTAAATCTGTCCAATTTCAAAAAAACATGATTAGTTTATTTGAGTTTACTTTCATATATTTTTTATTCTCCAAACCTTGGGGGTTACTGATAAGCATAAATAAGTTAGAAACACTAAATAATTAGGAGTGATCTTTTTTCCTTCTATTCTTTCTCACATCATCCAGAAGATGTAAATACATAATACAATATGTATTAAAAGTTTATCATCAGAAGATCCCAGTCCCCATGAATATATTGGTACGGTACTTTTAAAAAATCTACCCAGGAATGACAATGTCGCCTTCAAAGCTGTCTTCATTAGCTGTGAATTCACAGGTAAATTCCTGAGCTCTAATGATGAGTTATAACTGAATGGGCCTAAAAGAGAGCCACTGACTTTCACTGGGAGTGTCCCACAAGTATTTCCATTAAAGTGAGAGCACAATGTGTATTTAATCATTATGTTATATCTGATGCTTTCTTAGAATACGCCTGTTTGAGTTGCCATGTTGCTGTTATCGTAGTTAAAGTGATGGAGAATAAATACTCCATGTCCCAAGAGCTTCATGCTCATTCCCTTCTTATTCCTATTCCAAAGGCAAGGAAAATGGGTTGTGAAGGGATTAAGTTTAGCACATTGATAGTTTTACTTGCAGATAGTTATTTTCTCCATTTTTTTAATTTTCAAATGTATTTCAGTGAATATGTTTGCTTTACTGGCTTTGTGTAGAAATGAAACGATGATTTTGCTTGTCTGCAAATTTGAAGACTGCATTCCTGATTCCATATGTCATTTCCAAATTTGATAGGAAACACGTGTTTATTGGCTAAAATTGCTAAAAACTCCAGTAATATAAAATTGAATATAATGAGCAAAGATAATTATTGATAGTTTAAAATATATATAAAACATAATCCTGCTACTTTAAATTTTAATAAACCAGTATTAATTTGGTCAGGGAAGTGTGTATGCTTATCTTTGCACAATGTATAGAAAAAACATGTGGCTAACAACATACACAGTGAGCATTGCAGAGCAAAACTTTAGCAACAAAACATTTTAGTCCTTTTAGTAGCGTCCATTTGTAAGCATCAAATTTAACAATATTCTTGCTTAGTTATTAGGAGAGGTCTGAGCCAGTGTCTTATGTGTGACACATGGTTGCTTTTAGACCCAGGAACATGTGGATTTGAAAATATACCAGACAAAAATGTTATGTATTTACAGCTTTTCATTAAATAAGTTTGGCTCTCCCAGTAACAATTCTGAATTAATATGGCTTAACTATATCATTATTATTAAAAACAAAGTGTAACCGTCACGTTTCCATTTCCGAGATAAAATACCTGATACCTGCAATTTAAAGGAAGAAATATTTATTTTACGTCTCAGCTTTAGCGGTTTCAATGTCCATGTTCTGCTGATTCTAAGGCAGAAACATCTTGGTAGAAAAGAATGGTAGGAGGAAAATAGCTCAACTCAGGGCATCCGGGAAGAGGAGAGCAGAGGAAGAGCCCGAGAGAGGAAGGGGCCAGGGGCCAGATATAATCCCCAAGGTCACACCCCCATGATCCACCCGCCCACACACACCCACAAGTTTGTTCTACTCATCTCCTATGTGTCTTTTAATCCAGTCAAGTTGACAGTCAAAATTAAGGTCACACACAGCATTGATCGAAAATTCTGATTCCAGAAATATATGCAAACAGGTTTATTTGGCTCTTCCTTTTGATTTGAAAATTGATGTAGTCACTCACTAGAAAATATAATTGTAAAACACAGTATGATGTCGTGGTGAGATCAAAGAATAACTTACTGAACTTGGAAGACCAAGAAAGTGACCAATTATAAGTTAATAGGAATATTATTATCATGCACAAAGGGTAAAATAAAATTTTTTAATAAAGCAAATCCCTTTTATAATTTAGAGATCACATATAAATACCTAATCGAAATTAGAAATTTGCACATAACAATAATGTTATATAGTATTAATGGCTAACACTTAGTGAGCAATTTCTAGGGCTGATTCTCAGCACTTCTCATGAGTTGATTCTTAATTCTCACAGCAACACAATGACTTGGAAGCTGTTGGTATCCTCACTTTAGAGTTGAGAAAGCGGAAGGTATGTAATATAGAGATGGCACAGTAAGTAGCAGGATAGTCATCCAAATTCAGACATACTGGTAACCACTGTGTTATCCTTTCTCTCAGCCATATAATTAAAATACTCATGACTCATTTAACAGCAGTATTTATTGTGATTTTGCTGAGGAACTGGATGAGGTGATTGAAGACAGGATTCCTGTGCTCGTGGAGCTGTAGTTGGATGGGAATTTCAATGCAAACTGAATAAAATATATTTTAAAACTCCTCTCCCATTGCTGCTGTTCACCTGAAGTCTACATGCTGACCTCTAGGTGTTATTAAGGAAAACTTTTCTGCATGGGATGGGAAATTCATACAAATAATTAAAATCCTTAGTCTTCTTAAACTTGTATATAAGAAATATATGTTAAGTTTTAAACTTTGTGTTAATAATTTTTCAAACATGTACCAACATGCAAGAAGAAGGAGGCTTCTAAAGCTACTTATGATATTATTACTAGTAGCTTTAATAGTCTTGCTAACTTGTGCTGTAATTTAGCTTCGAATTCTAGTTAAGATTTTTGTGAGACTCTTGTGAATATCAATTTGGAGAGAAGTACCTGTATGTCTTAGGCATGAAGAACTAAAATAACATTTTTCTATCTGTCTTCCTCTTTGGTTTGTAAACTTTATAGGAAGAGAATCTTTCTCTGCCTTATTCACTCTGGCCTAGTGCCCAGTCCTAATCTAGTACGTGGCAGCGACTCATTAAATGCTGAACAGATAATTGAATGGATGAATAAAACCTAAAGAAGCAGGCCAGCCTGAAGTACATTATTAATCAAATATACTTCCTCTTGATTGCACATTGTGAATTCCAAACACTTCAGCCTTCTACCATCTTGCTTATAATGTTTGTTTTGTGTACTCATAATCATGGCATTCTGTATGCAAGGCTTTATATCACTAAAGACTGTAGGAGAT
This sequence comes from Erethizon dorsatum, assembly GCA_028451465.1. NCBI lineage: Eukaryota > Metazoa > Chordata > Mammalia > Rodentia > Erethizontidae > Erethizon > Erethizon dorsatum. The sequence continues at coordinate 52,458,448 of CM051825.1, read as the reverse complement.
AGTTCTGATTAACGTAAAATAACACAAGAGTTCTCAAGCTAAGTACTATAGCTTCCATTAAACACTTAATTTTTGATATCCAAATACTTGTGTTTTTAAAGACATTTTTAAACTAACAGTAATTGGCCTCTTTAAGTAATCAAAAATGAGTTTTCGTCATATGCAACCCAAAAAGAGGTAACTCTTAACGCCATCATCCTTCTAATGAAACTGATGAGGAAAATTTGCAGATGGCTTAAAAATGATGAAATGTGTTGATTTCTAAAAGAAAAGATATTGAGAGCTTTAAGTCCAGAGGTTTTTTTTTTTTTTGTGGGTTGACCTCAGGACCTCGCGCGCCAGGAGGCGCCCGTGCCGCTGAGCGATATCACCGGCCCCTTTTTCATATGTGGGTTCCGGGAGTCGAACTCGGGCCCTCGCGCTTGCCGGGCAGGCGCTTAAGCCACTGAGCCATCTCACCGGCCCAAGTCCAGAGTTTTTAAGAAAGAATCTATAGGACAAAAATTCTACTTTGTGTAACTAAAAATTCAAATGGTAATTCTGGTTTTCTGTATGAATGAATCCAGGCTCTCAAACGACATCTTCAAGAAGTACATAGTAAGAACTCAAACTGAGTATTTCGTATACATAGTTCTTGATCATGCCTCCCAACACATTTTAAGCCTGCCTCTTCTACAGTATCCTCCATTTCAGCAAATTCAACTTTGTTATTTCAGTTCCCCAGGACAGAAATCTCACAGTCACCCAAGTCTTATTTTTCTCTCGTATCCTATAGCTGATACAGAATCTTCTAACTTTATCAAGAATCCGCCACTTCTTACTGCATCTAGTGCTGGCTCCCTACTCCAATGGATCAGGCAGTGGCTCCTCACTGTCCTGATTGTTCCTACTGTTGGCTGCCTTAGACTAGAATGATTCTGATGATGTCACATCACTCCTGAGAACTTTCCAGTACCTTTCTATCCACTCCATATGAATACTAAATCCTTCAAATACCCAACACAGCCAATACAGTTCCTGCTGTAACTCATTTCCTGTCATTTTCCACCTTGCTCATCCCACTTCAAGACCTCAATATTCGCTGTCCCCTCTGCTAGAAAACTCTTTCTCAAAACATCCTCACAATATTCTCCCCGTATCTCTGACGTCTGCATTTGAATATAATCTCAGAGCCAGCTGATGCCATATTTTAAGTTGTAGCTTTTTATCCCCTCATATTTCCTGCCTTCTTCCCTGCTTTGTTCCTTGTGCATGAGACTTAGAGGCAGCACAAACCCCATCTTATATAATTTATTTTACTGCATGCCTGCCTGCCTGCCTGGAAGGTCAGCTCCTTCAGGACAGAGATTTTGCCTGGTTTGACCATTCCTCTGTCTGTAGAGCTGGCTCTCCAGTTTCTAAGCAGTGGAAGTTGGTGCCCAGCCCAGTAGGTATTTGTTGTACAGACAATGACTCTCCATCTCTTGTCTGTTCAGTAGTGGCATCATTTTAACATGGTTCCCCTTTAGGACAACAATACTGTCACCAGCATCTCAGGACTCTTTTCTGTCATCCAAACACTCTAGGGAAAGAGGGTTCTTTCTTTTATTTTGCTCAGAACTAACTAGGCTTTTTATTGGCTCATCCCAAGTAATGTCCGTCTGTGAACCGAATGTGGCCACTTGTTAGAAAATCCTGATTGGCCTGGCCTGGGTCACATGCCAAGACAAACAAAAATAAGGGGACCCTGTCTTCTTAATGCCTTCATTAATTATTGTACATGTGCATCCACTTGGGAAAGTAGTGTAATGTTAAATGGTACAGTTTCTGCACTTGAGGTTTTGCTTTTCCAAGCAGAATGCTTCTCTAAGTAAATTGAGGCAAATCAGTTGCATGGGGTTAAGCAAATCAAAGAAATGTGTCCTCAGGAAAAGAAAAGGAAATGTGAGTGATGGACAACAAAAGAATGAGTTTGATAAAATGACTATTCCTGCCTCAAACAACATCTGGAAGCTGTAAAGTCTTCATGGACACATTTTAATTGCATAATTATCCACTCTAAGTTATAGCTCAATCTGCATGATAATGCAAGATGTGCCAAATTTTATTTGTAATCTACGTTCTCAATTTTTGCCATTTATTTTTTCTCTTCTACTAATATGTACCTAATATTTTCTCTTAAAAATTGAATTAACCACTTACATTTAAAAAATTAAATCTAATTTTCTGAGTAATGGAGAAGTAGAATCATTGCCATAAATAGATGTTAACAAAATAATGTTAACTAGCAATGAATAGAATGAAAAAGTAGGCCACCCTTCCTTTTAACTATTTGCAGCATAACACTTGCCTTTACAAACCTCTAAACCTGCTGTGGTTTTTGTTTATGATGTTCCTGTTGAGGGAATATTAAAGGTATGGTATCCTCTCTCCCTAAGTCCAACTTTCTTCTCAAACTAACGAGAAAACTACAAGAATTTCTTTTAAGGATACCGCATGGCATTTATTGACTTTCTGTGTTTCACATCCCATATCTTTGTGACTTGCTTGTGACATGGAAAAAGTCACACATATGCAATATGTGATTTATTAATATGCATTCTTCAGATTTAGGAGTGGTTTTTTTTTCCTATCAATGGGCATGAATAAAGTTATTCCTGGTTTTTTTAAGTCTGAAGAAAGGTAATAGTATAAATTGAATTTTACTAGAATTCAGTAAATTTCAGCTAATATAGAGTCAAGCAAATCCTCAGGCCAAACATGTAAATCGTCTGAATTTTATTTTATAGGTGTTTTCATGCTTTTTTGAAAAATCTGTCCCACTTCCCTCTAAGTCCTCTAGATCACTGTAAATGTTCTGCTTATACTTTAATTTACACTCTGAGATATTTTCATTATCAAAACAAAAATTTTGCTCAAGGAAATTCCCAGTCATTTAAAACAAAGACATTCTCTGATATTATTGGCTGGACTTCAAGGCCAGTCTTCTCTGAGTTTGGGGTGATTAAAAACTTGATTTTTTCTGTGTGTTTTAAAACACCAAATCAATTTCCAATATCTGAAACATGTAGTCTATTTATAATACTTTCAGTGATTCCAAAACGAATATCTCATTATTGGAGAGAAAGTGACTTTTGGTTATTTGATTTTTGTACAATGCCGTATGTTTAAGCAGCTTAATTACAAATGTTGATGATCATCTCAATTGAAGTCCAAGTGCAAAGTGTACTTTTCAGCTACTGGTGATAATATCCACTGAACATGAAAGTCATTTTACTACCATCAGGAAGCCAAGAAAAACAGTTAAGAAACATACTGTGTTTTGTATAATTAATCACAGCAAGCATATGTTTGTAAAATTTCGTATTTTCAAAGTAAATGCCTGCTTCACCATCACCACCATGGAGATATCACCCTTGAAAACTCCAGACGATAATGCCCTTGATGTTAACAGCCTCTATTCTTTATTCTACAATGGAAAACAAATTTATTGTAGAAAATTGGGAAAAAAGAAAATTGTAGAGAAGTAAAAATTATCCACAATCCTTTCACTCAGAAATACCATATGAATATCATTTGTCTTTTCAAATGTATGTTCTATAGAAAGTTTCTCATTCAGTGGAGATTATGCTTTGTATTTAGTTATCTGTATCTCCTAACTGGGTGTGTGTGTGTGTGTGTGTGTGTGTGTGTGTGTGTGCGTGATTCCATTGTGATAATGCACCACAATCAATTTTGTCATTTTCCAGTTGGTAGATGTGTCTTATATTGCCAGCTGTATCTAATCATGATATTTTCAAGGGAATCACTTGTTAGGCGGGTGCCTGCAGACCTAGCAAAATGTATAAAACAAAATCCATAAATCAAATACACAGTGGTGTGTGAGGGATGCTTAAAGAACAATAACAATAAAACCCTTTTGGAGATACTATTTTTGTTTTATAACATTTAAAATTATCTAAATAATTCTATAGCCTGTCAATTAGTGGTATGCTATAAATCTAGTGATATTCCACTTTTCTACTAAATAAGTTAGTTTTTACCATTTTTTCTCTTTTAGCATACTGCCAACAATAGATATTGACTCACAAGAGAAAAAAATTTGTAGAATATGAACGTTGACAGATAAATTCTGAAAAATTTTAAAATGTAGGCCACATATCAAGTTAAGTCCAGTAAGATGAGGAACTCAGCCTGCTGAATCGTGCTTCCGCATAGGATAGGACACAGGAAGTGAAATCAGAAGTTCCGGAAGACACGCTGCCAACTGTCTCCCGCATGTTCCCACTTCATTACTTGTCCTTCACACATGTAAAAAAGTTTGTTGTGTGGCTTTAAAGCTGTTTAGAGTGCTGATTCTGTCAGTCACATGAGGTAGGTCCAGGCTGCAAATCCCCAAACCTCAGCATCACCAAACCACAGATGTTTCTCTCACCCATACTAAATGTTCATCCTGAGTGAGAGTCCACTTTCACTCTAGGATCCAGACTGCAGAGGCGGTCACTGCCTGGAGCGTCCTGCTCTCATGGCAGAGAGGAAAGAGAAAAGCAAACCATGGTCCTCAGTGTTTATTTTTTTTTCTTTAAATGGCCATATTGAAACAGGCCATTTCCCTTTTTCTTGTATGTCATTGACTGAAGCCAGTCTGATAAGGACGACTGGTGTCCGTGAGATGCCAATAAGAAGGGGCAGTACACCTTCCTGCAGACAGGGAACTCAAGTCCCAGGGCCATGCCTGATGCCAGCGAGGTAGACAGAGAGGCCTCGGGGAATTAATTGGAGCCAGTTTGAGTCCACATCGCACCTCTCGCTTGTTGGGTACCTTAGCACACTTCAGTGGTGCTAATAAGTGCATCTTAGCATTTTTCAATTATAGTAAAGTACATGTAAGGTTAAAAACCATCTTAACTATTTTTAAATATATAGTTTAAAAGTGCTGAGTACATTCACAGTGCTATGTAACACATCAGTGGTTAGAGCTCTCTTCATCCTGCAGAACTGAAGCTCTGGCCATTTAACAAATCCCCATTTCCCCTCTGTCTGCCTCTGGCAGACCCCCATTGTACATTCTATCTCTTTGAATTCACTGCTCTAAATATATAAGGTAAATCATATAGTATTTATATTTTTATGATTTGCTTATTTCACTTAGCATAATGTCCTCAAGGTTCATCCATGTTATAGTGAATCAGAATTTCACTACCTTTTAAGGCTGAATGATATCCCATTATATGTAATTGTTTAATTAAAATCAATTTTCATCTCTTTTTTATTCAGTACTGGGGATTGAACCCTCAGATTCTACCACTAAGGTACATCCCTATCCCTTTTTATTTTAATTTTTAGAAAAGATCTTGCTGAGTTGCCCAGGAAGCCTCAAACTTGTGATCTTCCTGCTTCAGCCTCCCCAGTAACTGAGATTACAGGTGTGCACCACTATGTCCAGTTTGCATCCATCTTTTGACTACTGTGAATAATGCTTCTGTGAATATAAGTATGCAATATTTTTAGCTCTCTGGGTTTAGATGACCCATTACAGAAATGAGCATTATTACAACGCGATGTCCTAAGCATTGACTAAATTATATAAAACCATGTTCTGTAATGCCTAATATATTACAGATATCTACTGAGCAATTACTAACAATAATAGAATTTTAAGTGTGGAAGAAAGTTTGTCTGATCAGAATTTCCCAGATGGTGTTATTCTTATCAGAGATACTAAAAGAGATTATTTTTGAGGTGGTCCACAAACATTTTTGAAATTTCAAAAATTTTAAATGGAGCATTTGCTTCATTTATTTTAAAGAGTGGCAAAAATGTAACTAACATCAATCTTACTATTGTGTGAATTTTATTGTTTAGGACCAGGTTAAAGTAAATGTTTATCTTTTTTAAAACTCAAGTCAATTTTTTTAAATAGCAAAAACGACAGACTTTGTACATGACTACTGCTCAAAAAACTGATATGATTCAATAACAGCAGTCCGACTCAAAAAGCTTTTTTTCTTTTTGCTTTCTTTTCTTTTTCCTCCTTTTTTTTCTTTTTGTCATTTCAACAGCTACTCATTTCAGACTGAACTCATCCAACTCATCTATTTTGGGACTCACACAAGATAAACCCCAACTTGCAGTCATTTCTTCTGCAAGGCTACCGTTGGGAGAGGTGACGCAACCCAGATGACTCAAGCTTTCTGTAACCTCATAGCACACAGCCTTTGGTAGGACAGATCATGCTCAGGTATCTTATCTGAGCTGCATCAAATCAAACCTGTCCTTTTATACTGACCACAGGGAATCGCAGACCGTGGCACAGCGTTCTAACAAGTGTGCCTTTCTATTTTTAGGACCGAGCAACCAGAACATGCTTATTAGGATTTTGACACTAAGCTATTGCCATTATACAGTATTTTTGTTGTTATCACAATGTTGCAACTTGGACAGTTTTAGCTGACCTAAATTCACAGTTAGTATTGGATCAAAAACAAAAAAAAAAAATTGAAAGCAATAAAGAATAGTGCTAAAGAAGAGACATAAACAAAGCATCCATAGGGAATGTAATCTTGTTTGGTGTTATTAGTCACATAAATGTATCTGAGAGTTCTTCCCATCTGTAAGTCCGGCTGTATTTCCCTCATGGCATGAGTCAATGATGTTTAGGAATTTCTCTACAAAGGTAAGCTTTTATATCGTTTTCCCATTACAAATTCAGTTAACCAAATCACATTCCGTGGTTAAATCCACAAGTACAACATATTTGAGCACTGCTGGGGGGCAACTGTGATGCTGTTGACAAAGGAAACCAATATTTGTTGTCTTGTTATTGACAATAAACTGAGTCACCAGTGTTCCATCTGCCTAGCTGTTGACAAATGCTATTGACCCTTCCCCCTCCCCCATGAGTTTCCTGTCTGGAGTTCACGAGAGGGAATTAAACTATGAATCCAAGTTTATAAACCTCAGAGAGTTTCATTAGTTCTCTAATGGAATTCTCATTAACTTTTTAGTGCTTTGCCTTATTTTTCTTAAAAATTGATTTACACTCGGAAAAGGAAGACTTTAAAATATAGAAGCTCGGTTGCAATTTTTCATATGTGTAGCTATTACTTCATGAGAATAAATCTAAGTAATCCTTATTTTTGATTGCTTCCCATTTTCCCCATCTCATCATATAAGGCTAGCTTAAAAATCATCCACGCTTCATTTCGTGCGACTTTAATCTGCTCGTTTGGCAATTTCTCTCAGCCTTCTGTGTCAAAACAAGTTACACCGCCTGCTTCCCTGGGCTCATCAGCACGTGTCCCTCTAGTGATGGATAAAGGAATTTACTTCTCTCCAGCACCAACATGTTTTCCAGAAGACAGCAAATACATTATGTGAAGTGTCCTAAAATAGATGATGAACATGATAAAATGAACTTTCTCACAATTTAATTGAAATGCCCTATAAAAATAAATTTGGCTACTCTGTTTTTTTCCTAATTGCATGTGTAAACCATACATTACCAAGAGAGTGATCTACTTCCACCACCCTTCTGTGATAATCATTTATCTGCTCCATTGAAAATACTACTCTATGCTCAAATCAGTTTTAATTTCTCATTTTCATCTCAAGCTCCCAGTCAGCCTCCAGGAAATGTTGTCTGGAACGCGACGGACACTAAAGTGTTACTTAACTGGGAACAAGTGAAAGCGATGGAGAATGAATCTGAAGTCACAGGATATAAAGTAAGTCGCATAATTTGCATCGTTTTGTTTTCCCACTTCTGGAAAGTCTTTCCCAGGGAGGCTAGGTTGAAACGATGTTTGTAAAATGTTGTTGACAGGGTTTCTATAATCTAATTGCAACATAGGTATCAAGATTTCATGAAGAAAGGGTATTTCTCCCAAATATCTCACTTGTTAAATATCAACTTACATGAAATAATTCTGCTTATGTGGGAATTTTGGACAAAATTTTTGTACATTGTGTGTTAATGAGTTTTCTACTTCTGATACTCATTATAGATTATTTTAAAAACAACTGAAAGTACTGGCTCTGATCCCTTGTTGGGCACTCAAGGCCCACACAGCAGGGCCCTGTCCTGTCTCTTCTGCCCCAGTACCCAACCCAGCTGAGCTCTTTCATGGACAATCATTCTTCCCCAGCCTCCTTGATTTGCAGAACCTGATGCTTCTACTGTGCTCCAACCTATAATCTAAGACCTATGGATTGATCTGGGAATGTAATTTATATTCTAGTGGGTGCAGAAAAACAAAATAATTTTACTGTGACAAGAGAAGATGTTGTGAAGAAAATAAAAGCAGGCAACATAAGAACTGTCTTTGTGCATTTTAGGTTTTCTATAGGACTAGCAGTCAAAACAGTGTGCAAGTGTTGAATACAAATAAAACTTCAGCTGAACTTTTGCTGCCCCTTAAGGAAGACTACATTATTGAAGTCAAGGCCACAACAGATGGAGGGGATGGCACCAGTAGTGAACAGATCAGGATTCCAAGAATTACCAGTAAGTTGGTGGAGTTCAGTTTTCCCTTTGCTTCCATCAGGGTTGCTGGGCCCTAGTGTTGAGTCCATCAGTGCCCTTCTGCCCATTTGCTGCCAGCACCCATGCCTTTCATGCCAAGGCTGAGAAGGTTTCACAACATCAGTGATAAGAGCAGAAGGAAAACTTCAAGAATGGCGCCAAACAGGGAGCGAGATGAGAACTGCAAGAAAAGACTTTGAAAAATATTTAGCAGACTTTTATTTATTTGAATTGTTTTCCTCATTCTGAGCTATGCTTAAATTAGCCTTTGGGTAGCCTATGCAAACAGAATTCCCAAGCTTTTCTCAAGAGCAACATTGAACCCACAGTGTTTTTTAAGATCTTTAATATTACAGTAGTTTGCCTCTTACAAATCATAAATACATGTTACCAATTCTTTCAATAGAAAGATTAACATTGTTTAGGTTATAAGCTATTTATGTGTGTCAACCCAAAAGTTACCTGTTTAGAAAAATCTACTTCTAATTTCCAAAGAAGTTCACAAAAGTTTTGGGGTTTTTTGTTTTTGTTTTTGTTTTTTTTCCTCAAAAGTGAAACAAAACCTATTTTACTATAAAAGTTGCACTGGTAGAGTGAAGGGAAACAGACTTTGGTATATTTATTTTATCAGTGACAGTGGTACAAAAAAATTTCATCTTCCCTTTTAAGCCCCATGTCTGGAGTTTTCAGTACTGTAGAGCTCTTCTGGTCTTCATTCTCCATTCTATAATGACATAAATAACTTCATTTCTTGTTTCCATTTATTGGCACGGGCTTCCTCTATGGTGCAGGGAAATGTTGAAGTGATTGTCTTTAATCTTGGAAAAGAAAATGGCTGACACTAATAACTGAAGAGAAAAGGAGTCAGAGAAAGTTGGAGAAATTTTAACTTACTGTGAAATCATAGTCTGCCATCCTTAGACAAAACAAACCAAGTTCTACTAAGAAAATTGGAGCTACTTATCTTGGAGCTGAGTTCTGCAAGATACAAGTCTATAAAAACCATTTCAGAATGTAGACATTTATAAAACTGTATGTACTCAGTAGAACAAAGCAGGGATAAAAGTATGTTTATTATTAATTTAGTTTTTGTGTGTGTGTGTGTGGGTACCGGGAGTCGAACTCAGGACCTTTCACTTGCCAGACAGGCGCTTATGCTGCTGAGCTATCTCACCGGCCCTAATTTAGGTTTTAAAATAATTAGTACATACTTTTTGCTCTCTGAATAATGCAAGGTACAGAGTTCACATGACAATATAGAGAAAGCCGGACCATTCAGAAGGAGCTTCTCTGCCTTGGCAGGGACAGGCACTATTAGCATTTGTGGCTGCGGAGTCACGAGTAGCCTTTCCATCTGACATCTGCTGTCTTGCTGAGTTTGCACAGACTGGGAACTGCACAGGGCTGTCTCTGAAAATGGTTTTATTTTATTAATTGCTTTTTTAAAAATGATATTTTATATTATGCATAGTAATTGATCTTCATAAAATAGAAACAAGCAGATTTTCCAACCCCTTGTCCAATGAAGCTTTCTTTAATTAAACCATTGAATTACCCCACAGTTGTTTGTGATCAAGTATAATTATTTTTAAATGATTAAGTTGTTTTTCCAATTTCAATTAAAGTTAAATAATACTAGATGAACAAAACTTGTAATGTTTCAGAACACTTAAAACACATCAGTGTTTTTATACTCTTGACAACAAGCACATGCTATATTGATGCATAAAATAAGGACTAATGTGATCCCAGCTTAGATTCTGCTATAATTTGATTTTTTTTTTAATTTATAGGAGAGTCATTGCTTTTATCTTATGTCTTAATCTGTTTAGACTGCTCTAACAAAATCATGAATGGGTGTCTTATAACTACAGAAATTTATTTCTCACAGCTTTGGAGACAGAAATCCAAGATCAAGGTGCCAGCTAACTCAGTGTCCATTCTCAAGGGCCCCAGCTCCTAACACCTTCACATTGAGGGACTGGATTTTTAACATATGATTTTGGAGGGAACACAAACAGTCTCTAACACCCTGATTTGCATATTGGCATAATCTTTATTAATGAGCTGTTTATCATCTTTGACAGATATGGATGCAAGAGGATCCACTTCAGCCATCTTGAATGTCCACCCTATGTCAAGTTATATACCTGTGGTTCTGTTCTTTATTGTAAATGCCCTGTGGTGATGTTTATTCTTTTTTTATTATTTACTGGAATTGGTTACCAAAAAAAGTGCTTTCATGAAACAGTGATTGTGCATGTTTTTTTTTTTTTCAACTCTGTTTCTAACTTTCTACTTCATTATAGGTAAAATATGAATATAATAAAAAACAGTTAATCCTTTTAGAGGAATCTGAAATGCCTTAATATTTACTTGATAAGCCAAAGGAATTTACATATTACATACTGCAGACTTTTGATATAAATGTTCTTAAACTATGAATTTATGACAAAGACTCACACTCCCACATAGCCACACGCGTGCATTTTTAACATTGAAACGTTCTTCATTAAATTCAAATGCTCTTTTCCCAATATCACAACATTATTTGTAAGACTTAATCAATATCATTTTAAAATGGTGATTTGAATCCCCAAGGATGAAAAATACATTTAAACACTTATCCTATTAGAAGGGAATGGCATGTGTTGCTGGAAAACGCTTTTTGGGAGCTTAGGAGAGTATGGTTTCTTTAGTGTACTACTAAATTATTGTGAGAATTTAGATATCACTTTGCTCTCTATACCTCTCAATCATTCATCAATAAAATGCGGTAATAATAGTATCCATCTCATCTGCCTCTACCCCATGAATTAGTTGTTAAAAATTTAAAAAGGAAATGTGAAAGTGCTTTGTCACTCCAAATGCTATGTTCCTGTGCAAACTGATGCATGGATTTCCTTAAGCATATAAAATTCATGAAGATCAGCTGCATTTCTTAAGCTAGCATTCCATACTCTAAACAATACTCTCTGTTTCATTCATTAATGGAGAACTGAAATGAACATGTTTTGTCCTTTTTTATATTTTAAAACATAATTTTAAAAAGAATTCTTTTCTTCACACCTAAGAATAAGCTTTCAGGCTTTAATAAAACCCAGTTGAGAAAATAAGGAATGACCTAAGTCTCAACCCAAATATTAAACAAAATCCACACAGTTCTTTATTTTTGATTTCTGATTCCATAAAGAGACCTCTCTCTTTTGGATGGTGGAGGTGGTTTTTTAATGAAATCCCGCTGTCTATCTCAGTGTGTCAAGCAGGCTTTTTAGTTCCTGAGTTAAACTTGTAATAGAACCGTGATGATGATGCTGACTTTGATATGTACGATTCAGTCTTTCAATATGTGGTTTTCAAAGGATTTTTGAAGACATGACTTAATAGCAATATGTAAAGAGTATATGAAAATTGGCAGATAGAGTGTTAGACATTCAAAATCAATTTTTTACCTCTTTCCTACCAATTTCACATTTCCCTGGAAGTTGTTTGTATTTTCAAAGATAACAGAACTTGGAACCAACAGTTCAACTCTAAGAAAAGATTTAAAATTAGCAAAATTTTGATATCTCCATAAAGTACCACTTTTACATTTAGATATTTTGTTCAAGATGAAGTCATGATATTCACAGGAGAAAAAATATAACCGTCTCTGTAAAGTCTGTATATACTGTATATAAATAGAAAAAATCTGAATGACTCATAGATTGCACATGACCATTGTTATTTCCAGTTCAAAAGTGGGGAAACACTTTCTCCAATACTTGTATTTTATGCTACATGTAATGGAGCTGTACCTTTTTATTAACTAGTAATTCCTATAATATGTTCCTACATTTCATTTTCAAGATGATTACGCTCTTGTTTCATGTTATGTCTAGCAGTATATCTCCATGAGATATGGAAATTTTTTCATATTGAAAAGCATAGAATTTATCTTTAAATTTCTGTGTGTGTATCCTATGGTTATCTGTATGTATTATTTTCTATTCTAATAAAATTTATAACAATCAAAGGCTCTTGCATTATTAATTTAGTACAGCAAAGGAAAACATCTACAGGTAAAATAGACATATAATAGTTACACTGATGCTATCATTTCTTGTATTTTTTGGTTTTCTAAGAAGCTGTATTAAAATTATTTTTAGACCTCACTGGCTCAATAAAATCAGCAATTTGAGAAGGATGACCTCTCTGTAAAAGACATTCTGGCTGTGAGGAGAAGAATTCACCTTAGAGAATTATGGTATCCAATTTATTCTGATTTTATTTGGTTTCAAATTGATTCACATTTAACATCTTTTCCCCTCAAATTAATATCCATTTTATCATATTCTTCATAGAGTTTCTCCTTGGTATCAGTTTAGAGATTTACTTTTAATGATCTTTGTGATATGATATATTCTAGCTATTTGAAAATTATACTAGAAAAATATTCATTTTCTTTAAATAGTAAAGAATTTTAAATGTTATTGTCGATGTAAGGAAAATGAGAGCTAAATATTTAACCATCATTCTACATTGGAATTAGATTTGTGTAGAGGAAGGAGAATTAAGTGGGAAAACTACATGTAGGAATTGTGGGTGGGGAGAGAAGGTCTGTTATTTTAAATTGAAGGCCAGTTGTGATGGATGCATTAGTAAACTCTAATGAAGAGGAAAGACCTGGAGATTATCCAAAAACAGACTATGTCACCAAACAGCCCTAATGGTCAAAGCTGATGGAAATGGCAGAAGTGGGTCCGCTTTGAGTCCTTCTCCATCCTAACAACACCTTCACCAGTTCGGCCAGGTGATCTTGCTCATGTTCCATCACTCCTCTAAGCCTCAGTTCTGCTTTGGCTGTGAGAAGAGGAATTCACCTTAGAGAATTATGGTATCCAATTGATTCTGATTTTATCTGGTTTTATTAGTCAGGGAAAATAGGGAGCATGGAAGTAATATCCTCATAGGGTTGTAAGATCTTCAGTGAATACAGAAATCTGCTGTGCTGAAGTGTCTACATGTGAACAGAAGTTATCAGTGCTGCCCATTTAAGGGCTGGGAGTTTGTAAATGAAATAATGTGTGTGTCTTGGAGCCATGCTCTTCCCATCACTCTTCTAGTCAACAGAAAGTAACACTGGAAGATAGACGATATCCTTCTTAAGGTGGTTTTGCTTTAATATTCGTAGAGTGCTCCTTCAGTTTCATTTTACTAAGAAAGCTATTGATATAGGAGAAAATATAACGCCCAATGTGCTAGATGTCAGACGCACCAAGTTTGTGCCCCCTGAAATCGAAGAATGAATTTTAAGGAACAGAGGTTAAGAGTAGGAAAGATTTATTGAGAGATAGCTCCTGAGAGATAAGAGGGGACTCAAAAGTAGGTTGTGACCAAGATGATTTTTCTAAGAATGTTTTATAGAGCAAAGTCACATGAGGATACCAAATCACAAGGTAAGTATAAGGTGGGTAAAACTAATCACCCAATAAGGTTACAAGTATAGCTGCTTAGCTAATACTGATCCAGTAGGGGAGTGGGTCACATAGCAAGGGTACATGGAAAGAACAAAGGCATTTTGGGAGGGGATGGGTCCAGATGCTCTGGTCACTCACCTGGGTGGCTGATGTCTGTCTGTACTTAATGGGCTGGGTGGTACCAAACAATATAATCCCAAATTTCCATTCCTCCCTTAGGGAAGTGTGCAAGCCTGGCCATTGTAATTTTAATCTTGAGGTCTTCTCTTCTTCAGATGCGCTTCCAGGCACGGTTTTTGATGTATTCTGATCTTTTGGGTTGCTTCCCTGTATGACTGCCTATTACTGTCTAGCTAATTTAGCTGTCTATAATATATGACTCCAAGAATTCCTAGAAGATGAGATAGAGCAATTATGGGATCAGATTACTTTTTCATAGAAAGATAGGATTGATAATGTTAAATAACATATTTACTCTCTATATGCCAAACTCAGATTTAAATCTTGACTGTTGCTAAATTATCTCCTCTAATTCATTAGTTAGGTTCTATTAAGCCCATTTTACAGATGAAGAAAGAAGAAGAGAAAGATTAAATAAATTGCACAAAGTCATTCTATAAAAGGTTTAGTAAAATGAGATCCAAGGCAGTTTGGCTGCAAGCCTAAACTCTAAACATGATTAGGTTTTTGAAGTCCTTGAAATCAGAGCCATCAGATTTAGAGATCCTGAATAAGTATCTCCAGTATGAATTTGTAGCATAGTTTGTTTTGCCTCTGTTATTGATCGTAATTCAAGTTGGGGAAGCTGGAAATCCTTAATTTATTTTCATTAAAATTTTTAAATTATTTTAAATTTTTGTTTTTATTAGTATATATTTGTAGCACATAATGATTCCATTCATTGTGAGGAGTTAGTACAAAAACTATTTGAAGATAGCTTGGGTTTATTTTTAATAATTTCACCATTTTCAATGAAAACCAAGCAGCATAATTCAGTAAGATAAAGAAAATGCAAAATAACTAGGGTGTTATAAATACCATTTTCTAATTAAAATCCCCCTACTGTTACTCTTATAATGCCACCTTATTTATTTAAAATTAATCTTAATTTGGT
Source organism: Erethizon dorsatum (assembly GCA_028451465.1). NCBI lineage: Eukaryota > Metazoa > Chordata > Mammalia > Rodentia > Erethizontidae > Erethizon > Erethizon dorsatum. Next base: position 52,443,372 of record CM051825.1, on the reverse strand, counting down.
TCTTTTCTGAAGGTATTTTACTATTGAGAAGTGAAAATTGCATGATATTCATTGCAATTTGGACTTACTTTAGTAAATATTGTAGGTAAAAGCAACCCACAACAGCAATTATGAAATCAGCAATTAGTAAATTGTGCCATTCTTTTGAGAGAAAACATATAAACCCTTTGGAATATAGTTCATTTAAATTGTTAGGTTTTTCTGCTGTCTTTATTTAAAGTCCATACCCTAATTTAACATATCTTCCTTAATACGTAGACAATAATTAACTCTTGAAATTTCGTGGAGAATTAATCTCGGATAAAAGACTTAAATTTGTACAGAAAGAATGCTTCTGTTATTTGTCTTCATTCTTATTCCTTACTCCTCTGCCCATTGAAATTTACTTAAAATCTGTTAATTCTACCTCAATTACTAATACTGTGGGAAAGAGAAAGAATTAGATCCTGTAAAATTAGATATTGCCTGGGAAATTTCAGGATAAAGCAGACACATGATTAGGTTGACAAGTTAGTAAGTTTACTTTGGCATCAGACTTGAAAGTGACAAATACAAAGCTGATGTAAAATGTGTGCCTAACTGGCTAATGAGGATGTGCAGTGGCATCTCCAAACCATCCTGGGAAGAACGGCTTCCTGACTAAGGTGAAACGTAAAGATTATTCAGCCAAAGTTTCATTAGTGTCTTACCATCTGGCCTAGTCCTCTCATCTTGCAGGGCTCCTCTGTATGTACTCAGTTCCTACATGTTGGATTAAACCAATAAATTTTTCATCATTTGCTCTTACCCTCTTCTATCTAGTTTGTTCAATTTTTCTCTTCTCTGCTGACTCTGGAGTTTATAAATTATGAACATTAGAACAAGAAATATTATAAAATGTACTTAAAATAATTATAAACAGTAGACCATTTGTATTGAGAAAGTTAATAAATTTGCGAAGAAGACAGTACTGCCAGTGGTTAAGAACATTTGTTTCCAGACATAGATCTGGTTGGAATCCTATGTCCCCAAATAACCATAGGGAAGCAGATGATTCCTTCAAAACAAGGAATCTTTAAACAAAGAATCTTCACCTCTGAAATGGCACCAGTGGCAGAATCTGTCTGATAGGATTGTCATAGAAGTTACCTGAGCTAAACACAGGAGACTTTATCCTAGTTTGGCTCGTGAGTACTCGACAGATTCATCCAGTAAGTCAACAATATTATTAGGCTTTAACTTCTGGGTCATTCTTTAAGGGTCAATCATTAAATACCCATCATAACAGTATCTAGCTCAAAGGATGGTTCATTCATTCATCCAGTTTCAGGAGTAACACTGTAGGATGGGAGATGTAAGACCAGTGACTCCTCTCAGGGACCTTACCTCCTAGTGATAAAGCAAAGAAAAAGGCTAGAAAAAAGTACACGGGGCCTGTGAGATGGCTCAGCAGTGTACGCGCCTGCCTGGCAAGCGCGAGGGTCCGAGTTCAACTCCTGGATCCCACATACGAAAAAAGGGGCCGGTGATATCGCTCAGCGGCACAGGCGCCTCCTGGCGCGCGAGGTCCTGAGGTCGACCCCCGGTACCCACAAAAAAAAAAAAAAAGAAAAAAGAAAAAAGTACACGAAGAAAAGCTATCTCAGAATACATGCTTAAATGATTGGGAGGCCTAAGATCATGATTATAGAGCTTTCACCACAATTCTGGGTACATACAAAAAGCTTGGCTTCTACTGGCTGCAGTCCCTCCTCTCTCGGAACAGCATCCAGATGGCCAGCAACTCATCCTGTTTCCAGGACGAAGGATGGCAATGTTATTCAGAAGGATGTGACTCAGAAAGATTTAAAATCAGACAGTAGGAGCTTTGAGAGTGCTTCTGTTTTTAAATAAACAAAAACCTATATATAACTCGAGATCTTCCCCATGAATGATAGTAATTGAGCTGAAACAAGAGCCCCTTGATCTGACAGGGCTGGCTGAGGCCTCAAGAGTAGTTCTGGCCATTAGTCTGAAAAGCCTTGGGGGGGGTGAGGAATTTTAAAGTCTTGGCACAGAGTAATTAGGCTGAGAAAAATGATTTTGTCTCCTGAAATCATATGAGGAACTTCAAATAGATGCCTGCCTTGAGAAGAGGGTCTTGCTTTTGTGTTTTACTTGGGGCAAATCCCCTCAAAGTGCCAGAACCAGTATGCATGAGTGACAGAGTAGGTCCTAAGGGGACTGGCATCTCCAAAACATCTCTTTGGCTGCTGCTACCAAGTGAAGAACAGCCATTTACCCTCAAAAATTAAATGCATTTGCCTGGAGACGAGAAAGCCAGTCTTACCTTCTAATTTTCTTCTTCCATAAGAAAAGATACTAAAAATGAAGAATCTGGGGAGGGGGGCAAATTGTGTCACTCCACACCTGGGAATAGTTTTACTGTAATGCAATGAATCTTAGCAAGCAAAAGAATAATGGATGTGGGTCAATGTATGTGACTTCTAATGAAAATACAAAGCAGAGAATAAGTTCTAAGTATACTTTTCCAACATGATTTATATTTCACTCATTTTAACTGACATTCACCTTTCACAGAAGCCGAAGACAATTCCCTTTAAAATAATGTGTTCCTGTGTTTCCACAAGAGATTTGGTAAGTTGTGCAGAGGGAATCTTGTTTACAGCTCCTGTGCTGTTTTAAGGGCCGCTAGCAGGTACAGGTGTTGACAATGGTGGCTGTGCCCCAGCAGGTCTGCAGAGACACCGGGGCTTGGAATGCTCCCAAGAAACCTGAAGGGACTTTCCACAGATGGGAACCTGCCCAAGGGAAGATTTTTCCAGATCTGAGCAACAGATTGGTAGGAAAGAAATTAGGCGAGGCTGTGCGTGCAGCAATCCACTCGTGGTAGTTACGCATAAATTGTATTTTGAACATGATGATAGAAGAGAGTGTGAAATGATTAAGATTCTGTGCTTTGGAATCAGCCAGCCAGCAAGTCCTTGATCTGTCACTCATTTGCTTAGTGCTTTTAAAGTAACTTAACCTCTCCAAATTTCTTTCTTTCTTTTTGTAATAGAAGTGTCTCATACTTAGAATGTTTTGGCTATCAATGTACAGATGAAATGATTGGTTTTTTGAAACCTAGGAGAAACAGGTGCTCTCTGGAAACAGGTGAGGATAATTTTTAAACTTTGGGTTGTTCATTGATTGATAGATTGATTTAAACTAACACATCAAATTTACACGTATTCATGAAGTACTATGCAATATTTCCATAGACATATATCACGTAGGGAGATCTGGTTATACACAGTTATCTCCTCAAACATTTGTCATTTCTTTATGGTGAAAAGTTCCTTTCTTCTCTAACTGTTTGAAAGGTGTATCTGTACTCACACTATGGTGCAATAGCACACAAACCTTTCTCCTAACTGTAACTTAGTACCCAGGGATCAGCATTTCCTTATTCTTCTTCTCTACTTCCACCCATCCTCCCCCTCTAGGAAAAAAAAAAAAGAAAGTGCTCTCACCTAGTGTAGAATCAACTTATCTAGATTCTGTGCTCTCAACTTCTGTGAAGTCGACTTTTCTGGATTCTGCAAATTAGTGAGATCATGCAGTACTTGTCTTTACATACCTGGCTCATTTCTCTTAACATTATGTTCTCTAGGCTTATACATGTTATAAAAAAATGAAAGGATTTTGTTCTTTTTTCTGGCTGAATAATATTCTATTGTGAATATATACCATGTTTTTCTTATCCATTCATCAGTGGATGGACACTTAGATTGTTCCCATTTATCAGCTATCTTGAATAGTACTAATATAAACATGGGAGTGTATGTATATCTTTGATGTAGATTTTATTTTCTTTAATTATTGGATATTTCTATTTTTAGTTTTCAGGAACCATGATACCATTTTCCATAATGACTTACTAATTTACATTCCCACAGTGTACAAGTGTTCCCTCCTCTCCACATCCTGTCTGGGATTTGTTTTCTTTTGTCCTTTTGATAATGGCCATTCTAACTAGAGAAGGTTATATCTCATTGTGGTTTAGATTTTCATTTCCCTGCTGGTTAACAATGTTGAATACTTTTTCCATATACCTTTTGGGCATTCATTTGTCTTCTTTTGAGAAAGATCTACTTACGTCTATTGCTTCTTTCTATATCAAGTTATTTATACATTTTGCTATTTAGTTTTTAGAGTTCCTGGTATATTCTTGTTACTGATTCCTAGTCAGATATATTGTTTGCAAATATCTTTTCCCATTTTATACTCTCTTCACTCTTATTATTTCCTTTGTTGTGGAAAACTTCTTAATTTGATGTATTCCCAGTTGTCTGTTTTTGCTTTTGTTTCCTGTACTTTTGGAATCTTGCCCCCCCAAATCACTGCCTATTCCAATGTGGTGAAATTAAATTTATACCTGTGTTTTCCTCTAGTAGTTTTACACTTTCAGACCTTACATTTACAATTTAGTTGATTTCTGTAACTGTGAGAGATCAGAATCTAATTTCATTCTTCTGCATGTAGATTTCCAATTTTCCCCACACTATTTTGAGAAGGTTGTTCTTTCTCCAGTGTGTGTTCTTAGCACTTTTATTGGAAGTCAGTTAGCTGTAGATGCATAGGTTTTCCTCTAGGCTCTCTACTCTGTGTGTGTGTGTATGTGTGTGTGCACTTAATGCTATGTGTTTACTATAGATTTGTAGTGTTTTGAAGTCATTTAGTAAATGCCTTTTGTTGTGTTCTTTTTGGTCAAAATGGCTTTGGCTATTTGGGTTTTTTTTATGGTTGCATATAAAATTATAACTTGATTTCCACACATATAACATGAAAATGAGAAGCTCTTGCCTTTTTTGTGTGATAATAAAAATAATGCAAGGACTTGGGATGTATTTCAGTGCAAGGCCCTGGGTTCAATACCCTAATAATAATCATCATCATCATCATCATAATGCATATAAAGTGGTTATCCTAGCAGTTGAAGAGGTAACTTTTCAATATCCCAATATCTCAATATTTGATTTTTTCTTTTGTCCTATCCAACATATTGCAAGAATGAGAAAGTTGGTTCTAGCATCTTAATATTCAAAATATTTTCTGCATTTTATTCCATATTTTACATGATGTGCTCGCTTTGGCAGCACATATACCATATTTTACATTATTTTCATTAATCACATGTACAGACCTGTTTGATGCTCAAGCTGAAAACTGGCACAACAAATACCCTATTGGAAGCCCACAGCTTTTTCTGAGGTTCAGAAAAGAGATCAAAAAGGGAAAACTGTCATCTTTCCTATTGTTCAGGAAAGGTTCCCCTAAGTGGTCATATGTAAATATTTTAGGGCCACAAATCCCTATGCAGTCAACTCCAATTATTCTTCCATGAAAATAAATGATATTTTTAAAAGAAAAAAATCTCAAGAAAACATTAAACAATTTTCTTCTTTACCTCTACTAATACACTCAGATCCTGTGTTTGTCTTAATCCTTTGTACGTAGACAGGGAGTAAACATGACCCTCCACTACTTCACACTTCCATGAGTAAATGTGTATGACATTTTTTTTACAGCATCTAGCTCATTTGTGAGGTGCTTTTGAGAAATTTAGCCAGACTCTAACATGAAAATGGAGTTTGACCTTGACATTGTGATTTTAAGAAGAAAAATTCCTTAAACAGATCAATCTGGATATTTTTCTTTTTCATGGAGAAACTTCATGTCACTTCTCACTTTCAAAACAAATAGTCATTTACCTACCAGCAGAAAAATATGAGAAAGCTTTTCAGCCATTAAACTAACTAGGGATAGAAAGTCTTTGAAGGTTTTTTCCAGCAGTGTCTTCTACTGAATTATTTTTCTTTTTTTTTAATTTTATTTTATCTTTGGCAAAGAGTAATTGTATATACTTAGGAATGCAGTGTGGTTTTATGATATATGTATACAATGTTGGAAGCAGGAAAATTAACATATCTATCACTCATCTACTTATGACTTTGTGGTAAGAACATTTAAAATCTATTCTTCAAGCAATTTTGAACTACTACATGGAATACACTATTACCAACTATAGTTGCTGTAAGGTACAAAAGATCATCAAAATTTATTCCCCTTGTCTACTGGAACAGTGTGCCCTTTGACTGATATCTCCCCATTTCCTAGTAGTTTCTTGAAAGTCTAGTGTCTTCAGGGCCCAGAGAGACCCTTCACACACATGTTTGCAGCGTACACCTGATGTTAATGCCACAGAGGTTTAGAAATACTGGCCTGCCCTACAGCTTCCTCTATGAGAACATCAGAGGTTATGATGTAGATTTCGCTGCCATACTAGAGGCTGGAATGTACGTGGAAATGCCTTCTACTGAGAATTACTTTTAAGAAAGGTGAAAGAGAGGGCCGGTGAGATGGCTCAGCGGCATAAGCACCTGCCTGGCAAGCGCGAGGGCCCGAGTTCGACTCCCAGATCCCACATACGAAAAAAGGGGCCGGTGATATCGCTCAGCGGCACGGGCGCCTGCTGGCGCGCGAGGTCCTGAGGTCGACCCCCGGTACCCACAAAAAAAAAAAAAAAAAAAAAAAAGAAAGGTGAAAGAGAACAGTGAAAAGAGTTCACTGTTTAAGAAAGAGAACTGAGGCCCTCCTCGGTCATTCTGAATCGTAGTTTCTCAGATATGTCAAGGAACTTAAAGATTTTTAGTTGGCAAATCAGATATAATATTCATTGTTATAATATACAAATGAATGAAAGATAACTGTGATACGACACATATTTTTAATACAAAAAATAATAAAGTTGAGCTAGACATTATGACTAAAGTCTATGAATATCATGAATATCATTAAAACATTGCCTTTTAGATTTGAGAGTTGAAAATCTTGTGTTATGTTCATCAGAATATGTGCTAAGGCATATTCACTACATTCCTTTCCATGAGGGGAAAAATACTGAGAACAATCTCCATGTCCTTCTGAAGAGAAAAGATGAAATAAGACATGGTGTGTTCATGCTATGCATTAGTGTAAAGTACTGTAGTTAAAAGAAATCTGCAAGTAAAATATATTCATCAGTTTATTAAAGGCAAATACAACATGAAAACTGAGCATGTTTTCATTTGTATGAAAACCTTAAATGATATTTTTGTAGGCGTACATTTATTAGAAAGCTCTAGAAGACATCTGTTAAAGTAGTATAGTAATACATAATCACTTTGGGATGGGATGGTAGTGCTGGGGTTAGGGGTTGTAGAACAAGTCATCATTAGCCTTATCTACATTGTTTCTGTTAAACATTCATGTCAATTAAAACACACATTACATACTTTATTTGCTTAGGCATATATGAAGAAAAATGGTGCAGTCGTGTTGTAAAATCTTTATGAACATGCAAAACTCTTGGGTATACCATAAACATCTTATTTGTCTCACTACCCCTTACAGTATATTTTATAATGCTAATGATTTCTGTACCTATCAATATAATTTCTGGCAAGTCCAATGACATGTCTGGTCACTTTCATTTGATTTTTAAGTTTCTATCCACAATTATCCTTTCCAGCTCCAATTAATCTCACAAGACAATATAAAATTGCTCCTGTCTCTCACCTCAGGTGTGTTGTAGTGTGTTAATTTCCATGAGAAGGGTGGACAACTTCTCTCTTTCCTTCATCTGGGATTGCTTTTTATTCACTGTGTTACTACAATAGTTTCTCATCAGAAAAAGATAAGGAGGCTGAACAAGATTTAGTATATCACTATCCACTGGCTGTTAGTTTCTTCAGTTTCTGATCATAGCAGATTAAAGATGGCTACAAATTTTGGGCATGCTCCACAAGGATATGAGGTCTATTTCCTTCCTCATCCATCAGAATTGGCCGGTAACTGCTCTGACCAATGAACATGAGGAGAGTAATGCTCAGATCAGTTCTGAGCCCAGACTTTCAGTGGACTGGTACCTTCCATGTTGGTTTCTTCGACCCCTACACTGTCAGCCAAGAACCCTGACTATCTTGAAAGCCATTATGCTGGGAGAATCCCAAGGTCAAGAATCACTGGAGAGTCATTTTCATAGGCCACTCTGAAGGCCTGCTTTCATGGGTTCTTTGGAGACATTCTTCCCAATTACCACTCTCCTAGAGAACTTTATTGACTACCTTGCCAAAAGAGCTTCGTGGTCCCTTTCTCTTCATTACTAGGTATATTTAATCTTTGCCTCCAGGTTTTTTTTGTTTTTGTTTTTGTTGTTCTGAGCTTAGTTGATTCCTCAGGGTGCATTTCAGAATAGGATTAAGATACCACACTTCTCTTACATGGTCTACATCTTATATTTTCTATTTAATGAATGTGGAAAGTCTCTCCTGTGTGTGTGTGTTACACCTACATGTTGATATTTCCAATAATGTTAACTTGGAAAGATTCTTCAAATTTGACTTGTCTGTATAATCACTTAGTTTGCAAGACAATTGACTGTCAAATATATCGCATATGTATGTTGGACATTTCATAGCTGTCTAGTCAAGAAGCTATTTTATCCTTAAGAATTATTGGAAATCAAATTTAGATAGTTTTCTGGAAAAGGGTAAGCTTGTCTCTTTGTTGTGAGAATGTAAAAGTCAAAACTGTCTATCAGGCAGTGGCACTGAAGAATTAACTTTAGACAATTAAGGATGAAGTTTTCCACCAGAGCTGGCTTTATTGGATAGTTTTATCTCTAAAATAAATAACAACATTATAGGAATTGGGGAAATAGGATAGGCTTGTAAATATAAAACTCTTTTCTTTTTTTTTTTCCTGGCATGGAATGGAGTTGAACCCAGGACCTTCGCACTGAGCTACATCCTTAGCCATTATTTGGAGACAAGATCTTGTCAGGTATGTAAATTGCATATGCTGAACTCAAACTTACAGTCCTCCTACCTCAGCCTCCCAGAGTGCTGGGATTATGGACACACACCACCACTGTGCAAATTCTTTATAGAATGTATTTTCTTGTTTAACAGTAGTATGGATTTTTGTATTTCCAAATTAAAAGTTCTTTTCTGTTATGTATCTGTACACTAAGATGTGTAGTCTTTACATATTTAATTAAGTGTCCCTTTAACTTTTGCTATTGGCTCGTGAAATCATCTAATTCTGGTTTCTTTACAAGAATTCTTTACTTAGAAATTAGGCATATATTTAACTTTTGAAAAATGTTGCATAACTCCTACTGTAGGAGTTATGAAAGCTTATTATTATTGGTTGTCTATTCAAATTACAAGAAATATCTCTAGGGAAAGAAATGTGTTTTGTTTTTATATTCCTGACCTATAATGTACTGCTTGGTAATTGGTAGGCAAATAATCAATAAGAGAACTAATAAAATGAATTAGCAAATATGAGTTGTGGATCATTCTCCTACTTTTCAATAGGAGATATCTCATTCTGGTATCTTTCTTTTTTTTTTTTTTTTTTTTTTTTGTGGGTACCGGGGGGTCGACCTCAGGACCTCGCGCGCCAGCAGGCGCCCATGCCGCTGAGCGATATCACCGGCCCTTTTTCGTATGTGGGTTCCGGGAGTCGAACTCGGGCCCTCGCGCTTGCCGGGCAGGCGCTTAAGCCGCTGAGCCATCTCACCGGCCCTCTGGTATCTTTCTAACCTTTCTGCATGGATTCAGCAAGCACAGTTTCTCTGTCCTCTAATAAGAGACAGAAGTTAAGAGCCATAAATAATTAAACATAGTAGTGGTAAAATTTGCACTGAGTTGTTTCGTAAGCCTCGCACATGATTTGTTCAAACATTCTTCTTTCTGTGGCCTATTAGGGTAAAAAGTCTAGATTCCCTAATCTGCAAAGATGGAGATAAACATCATAGCCACTCAATAAAACATTGAGAGTCAATACAAAATTCATGTAAAGCACAAAACACAGCGTCTAGCATCTATTAGAGTTCAATGAGTAACTATGATTAACTGTGACTTGACATTTTGTTAAAGGGTGCTTCAGATCAGGCTTCTGTTGAATTTGGAAACAGGAAATCAGTTAAGTAAACAAAGTTATTCTGTTCTTAACCAATGCTAAGCTTTTTAACCATAAATAAAATTTTTTCCTTTTCCTTCCACTTTAATTATCACAATATTTTCCTTATCTTCTTTATATATTTAATCTCCCATTAGAAATGTGATTAGTTTCAAGAAATGTTTAATAAGGACATGGGAAATAATAATAAAACTTCCAATGTTTGTGTGCATATGTATATACTATTTTGTTGTCATATTATTCTCAGATCTGCAGAATTCTCATTTTTCATTTGCCCCTCATTTGTTGATGTCTTATTATCTATTGAGGGTGGCTCTTCATGCTAGATACTAGAATAAAGCAGTCAGCAAGAAAAATAACATGCCTACCCTCATGGAAGTTCCATTCTACAAGAAGTGATAGGCATTAAACAATGAGCCAAAATTAATTGAATAACTATATTCTGTGAAAGAACAAGTTGATAAATAATGGCAATGGGCAAAAAGGAAACCTTCAGCATGAAAAGTTAAGGTAGGAGATTTCAATAAAATAAAAGATGAGCATTTCTGATGACAGGAGGAGTTAAAACTGTGTAGTTCTCCAAACAGAGGAATCATTAAATCAAAGGCTTTTAAGCCAGAAGAGAGGCTGGTGGGGGAATGGCTTCAGATGAAATAAACAAAATTCTGAGAGCATTTGGGTACTTATAAGATATGATAAGGAATTTGGGTTTTTAGCTCAATAAAATGGAAAGCAATATAATGTTTTGAGTGGAACTCTAATGTGGTATAACTTAATTGGCTTTAAAAAAAATCATACTGGCCACCGTGGCAAATGAATTGAGATGGGGATACCAGTTAGAAGGTGTGATCGTCCCAGTGGGAATCCCTATTGGACTGGGCTCCAGTAAAGGAGAGAAATGAAAATGCTTATAAAATTTTGAGGTTAAGATTAAGATTGTATTGAGGGCTTGACATGGGAAGAAATGGGCAGTCTAAAGTAAATAGTGCTGCTTATGTTGTTTTTGTTTTGTCTTGACTTAAAGCTAACGGGCCAACTCATTTTAGATCGTTAAAAAAATCTCTGCAGAATAACCCAGAATTTTCTTTCAGTGTATCCTTGGTCCTTTTATTTATACCATGGGTGATAAACATTGTAGTATCTTCAGATAGGTTGTATGCCATTGGTAACAAAAATCTAGAAATCTACTCTACTCTTACAGCAAGTTAGCATTTTGTTTATCTTTATCATTTTTATCTTTATTATATTACTATACCAGCAACATTTAATTGTTCAGATCGAGTTTATTTTAAAAGGTAATGTTGAATTATTTTCCAAATAAAGCAACTTAAGAAATCCAGATGAGTTCGTAACTGTACAATGTTTCAACAAATAGTAAGGATTTCTTAGCATACTGGTGTTTTCATGGTGACATATAGAAGTGTGTAATTGGGTAGAATTTTCACATCCTTCTAATTTACAGACTTCTTTTGCTCTAGAGAAAAATAGTCTCAGTTGAATTTATCCTGGTATTTCTAGTAGCTGAAATAATATGCATAGACACGTTTTAAACATTTCTAGGCCCAGAAAGAATAAACTGGGGGACATATGTTATATATCTGAGATTCTGTATAAGTGAATAGGTCCTGGAGTTTTGACAAGCATTAATCAGAATTAGTTTGTACCAATAAATTATTGAATTACCATTAATATATTTACATTGCTCCTTAACATTTTTAAATGCATACTTTGTAAGAAATATGTCCAAAACAGTGACATTTTATCAGACTGCTTTGTATGATGGTGTCTAGAAAGGACAACATTGTATGGAACCATATTCAGTTTTAATTTTACTAAATACCAGAAAAATTCCATAAGCCAACATTTCAAATAAAGCCCAGGTTGTTGCCCTTTTACTTCTGTAATACACAATATCAAAAACATTTTATCTGTCAATATGTGATTTCTCTAGTGACCTTTGACATTTTGGAGCATATATTCTCATGCATCATTAGAGATTTTATGCCAGCCCAATAACATTCTTCTCTGTTGTTTTCAAATGCCTCCTGAAGCAAAAGGTTAATGATCAATAAAATGCACTGAAATAGTTCTTTTTGTTGCCATAGCTCATCTATTTCCCTTTTCACTCAATCTCCACATGCTTTTAATATTTCCTGAGCAGCTTTTGTTTTCTCATTTAATGAAGAGTAACTAATGCGGTATTTTCTCTTCATAAAGTAACAGTCTCTCTAATAGACTTCTACTCATGGGGACCAGTGATTCTCAAGATGCCTTTTATTTGCCCTACAACAATGGTTAACTCATCATTTGACAATTGTGTGCCCTTAAAAATTAAAGGTTGTTCCTAAAATCTCCTATTTGCATGTGTTTGCATGATTTATAAAATTCATGTAAATGCTATCTGGCTTAGGAAACTATGACAGTCATATTGGATGAAAAAAACTGATCTAAAGCAAAGCTCAGAAAACTATGACCCACTTGTAAAATGTGTCCCATAGCTTGTTTTTGAAAATAAAGTTTTATTGGCACATGCAAATGTCCATTTGTTTATTGTCAATCATTACATTCATGATAAAGTATCAGAACTGAGTAATTACAACAGAAATCACATGGGCTTTAAAGTTCAGAATGGTTATGTTTTTGTCCTTCGAAGAAAAAAAAAATGGATGCTTCCTGGCCTCAGTAAAACTAGGACTGATTTTCTTTTGAGACTATATAATCACAAGGCTGTACATTCACTGACTTTCATATCCTGCCAAAACTGAGATGTTATGTAGTTTGAGAGGCTACAGAAAGTTCACTTGCAAAGTGAAACATAAATAATTGTTTCTTTTAAAATATAAACTCTAGGGGCTGGTGAGATGGCTCAGAGGCATAAGCTCCTGCCTGGCAAGCGTGAGGGCCCGAGTTTGACTCCCGGAACCCACATACGAAAAAAGGTCCGGTGATACCGCTCAGTGGCACGGGCGCCTGCTGGCATGCGAGGTCCTGAGATCGACCCCCCATACCCACCAAAAAAAAAAAAAATATATATATATATATATATATACTCTAATATTCGTCAGTGGCTGTATATGATTCAAAAATACACCCAATGTAATAAATGTTTATACTATAGGAGGACAGAAAGGAATTTTTACTTTTTATCTAATAACCTATTATAACTTCGGAATTACTCTATAGTAGACATATATTACAGTAGGCATATGGTATATATTTCATTTAAATTGACTTATAATGACTGAAGACTATGTTTTTCAATAGCCCTGATAAAAACCACAGAAGATGATTTAATTCTACACTTCAATTAAGAATTTTCAGGATTTTTGTTAAAATATAATCATAAAATAATACTGTCTTATAATAATATGAAACACGAAGGCTATCATAGTCAATGATTTTCTTGCACTCCATTATGACCCATGAAAATGGAGCCAATTATTTATTCTCGACAACAGAAATGATGCTTACAGTATATGACTCTGTGTGCATGTACAGAAGCAAGTGTTACAATGTGGTATCTCCCAGTGGGCTGAGAGCATATGTTTGGGCCAGACTGGATTAATCAAGGGCATTTATTGAAGTTCTGTGTAGAAGGTACTGTGCCTTTTCTGTACTTTTGAAGAACTAATCTAATCTCATGGTATCCTCGCTCTATATCAGATTCATTCAAGGTGCATGGCAAATTTTTAAAATTCACAGAAAATGTAAAACTAGTCAGGTCTCTGTATTCCTAAAAGTTTTGTAAAGCTAGACACTTCTTTTCTTCTTCCTATGACAAGGATCACTTTTATACATTCTTAATTTGTGTGCATATCTGTAGGCTTGTGTTCTAGAAAAATGAGATTGCAAGGTTGGAAGTTAGATATAATACTGATAGGTATTGCCAAATGACAAACCAAAATGATTTTATCAAATATTTTCATGAACATTTTACCAGGATGGCTGTTTCTCCAATTTTTTTTTTTTTTAATTTATGAGACTTTCTTAGTAAAAAGCACCAGCATCCTTGGTCATTTATATTCACTCAACATTAGTACACACAAGCTTAGTTCTTGCTGCTCTCAGCCCATTATAATGTCTTTTTCTTTATATGAAAGCTAAAATGCAGCTAATTGGGAAATACAGTTAACACTCAGTAATCGTATTGGAGAACGAGAAATGCTTTCTCATTCTATAAGAAAGTATTTTCTGAGATAACTGTCAGAAAACATGGCTGTCTGTTCTGACTTTTACCTTCTTGCCTTCTTATTTCACTTGGAAGAAACCAATTTTCTGCTTTGGTGTCATATATCCCATTCAAATGAATGTGGAATTCGATCAACCTATCTACCTATGTTTAAATTTGAATTAACATAATCAATATGGATAAGACAAATATATTACACAATGTTAATTCTTGATTTTAAGTTTTTTTAAATGTTCTAATAATGTTGACTTAATTCTTTTGGAAGGAAACACGAAACCTAGAAGAAAACCTTTAGTGCCGTCTGTCTTATTCACAGATACTTTGTGATCATAGCACACACCAAGTTTCTGATGGATGAATAAAATAGCGCCTCTCAGCTTTACTTTCTTTGTGTGAAAACATTCAATAGAGCAAACAAGAATATTATTCAAGTTTTGATTTCAAATCTGAATATAACCTTACAAACAGTACTCAATATAGAGTCGTTTGGCCAAAGTTCCTCATAGTTTTCAATAATTATAGTACATCTAAACAATAGCTTAAAATATTTCTGAATTTAATCATTAAGAACATATCCAAATATAAGCATGCAAAATAACTTTATTATAAAATGTGTATAACTACACATTGTTGAAGATACTGAATTTGTATCCTCTATTTTGAGGTTATTAAGTATTTATAATGATAGATGACTGAGTTACTGCACTATAACCAAGAAGTCTATTTCTTGAATATTTAATTTTTATTTTTTTCTTGATTTTTTAAAAATAATGGTGTTCACCTGAATTTTAGCTGATTTACTAAACAAACTATGACCACCTTCTATATTGGAGGTGCCACATTGAGTGCTAGGAGAGACGGCCAGTGAACAGAGTGGAACAGTGTCCTGCCCTTGTGCACATAATTGGGGGTTATTCATATGTTCCAATGTATTTACTTTGTGAATTCCAAGGCTATACTTAGGACTAAAAGGAGAAGGAGCTCTCTTCACTGATTTTCAGAAGACAAGTCACCAAATCCCCTGCACACCTGTCAAGTAGCTGTGATAATTTGGAGCACCATATTAAATAGTGCACATTTTAATTAACTAACAGTTTAATTTTTGCAAGTGGCATTGATAAGTTTTAATGTAATAAGCATCACCAACTTTAGTTCAGGTCTTGTGAGACCAAGCGACATCAGAATTACAAGTAGGAGAATATCTGTCATGAAGTGAGGCACTGGTTTAGAATCAGCACACTCAGAGATCTTACGGTTACTAATGAGATTTTTGTCCTGGAACTGTTTCTTTGTGACTCAATCTTTACATTCATGTATTGCTCTTGTCCAGAATTAGGTAGTTACGAGAAACACAAAATTTTGTTTCTTTAAGTTAGTAAATTCATGCATCTATAGTCCAGAAAGATTGTGGCTTTCCAAGTTTATACATTTTTAATATCAAAACTGGTCTCCATGTGGGCCTGTCAATTTATTTAAACAAAAACATTGATCTTCATTCAATAAAAAAGAAAAATACATTAAAAATGAGGAAAAGTATAGTATGTTAATTTATTTTTAAGTTTAAAGTTGCAGGATAAATCATATCATTTGTAATTGTTTTTTCCCTCAAATTAATTTTAGCAATACATATTAGTAAATTCTAAAGTTTAAATAATTCAATAAATGATGTAAAACTTACCCACTGGCTTGAACTTCTAGCAATGTGACAGATGAGTAGCTAGGATCAAATGGCTTTGCTGAAAAGAAGAAAAAGTAAATAAAAGTAAAGAAATGGATTACAACCCAGTAAGAAAGTACTGAGCTGGGCTGGTGAGATGGCTCAGCGGTGTAAGTGCCTGCCTTGCAAGCACGAGGGCCCGAGTTCAACTCCCGGAACTCACATATGAAAAAAGGGCCTGTGATATCACTCAGCAGCATGGGCACCTGCTGGCACATGAGGTCCTGAGGTCGGCCCCCGGTACCCACAAAAAAAAAAAAAAAAAAAGAAAGTACTGAACTGAAGCCAATAGTTGGCTGAAGGTAAGAACTTGAGAATAACTGGAACATTGAAACCAGCTTTTACCTGGAGGGCACATGCAAATCAGTTTCACTGAATATACTTATGTGACATTTCACAGTACTGAGGTGAATGCTGGGACAGAGAAAAAACCCTAAGCCTGAGCCAAATTGAGAAGGTGAAAGTAGAGATGCTCTTTTCCTATTGCTGGGATCCCAAAATGCTATATTATCCATGTAAAGGTAAATTAGAAAAAACTATGACCTAGCTAAATCAGAAAAGTTGTCTATCTCCAAATTTGGTACTTTTTGAGGAAAGAAAATATCTTCCCTGAAAATATACAACCACAAGTTGACATTTGCACAATGCCCAGATACGTTCATACTATATTGTCAGGCTAAAAATACTTCAGCCCACGAATTTTAGCTTAGGTATTTCTAATACAGCACTACATTTAAGACTTCTGCCAGATCCAATTGGCAAATCATCCCAGGAGGACGTCTCCTTCATCTGGGCCCTCAAAGAAGTTCCTTATATAACATTACCAGCAAAATGGGCAGCAGTTAGTTAAACCTCAACACATATAAGGAATCAAGACACCAGCAAAGACAGCAAAAAAAAAAAAAAAAAAAAAAAGACAAACAAAAAAACCCAGATAAAAACAACCAAATTCACCCTACATATAAAAAGCCTAAATTGTCATCATTAGGATAAAATTGGTAACTTATTACCTTAGAAAATATTTTATTCTTTAGCCATGCATATTTCATTACTACTCTTTAGACTATATAATGCTAACTTATAAGACAGTATTTATTATAATATATTTATATTTATTGATGTTTGACAATAGTGCAGTATCAAAGAGGCTATGCTACATAGGAGACTTTTTTTAAAGGAAGGAGTAAAAAAGCTAATAGTATGGAATTGAAATTAGGCCAAGAACTTCAGCCTCACAATATACTTGCCCAAGATCCCAACTTAAGTATTTAAACTCTAAGCTTTATGCTGTTCATTTGCAAAATGGTCTAGAATAATATCTCAATTATCAATAAACAGAATGAGTTTCTGTGAGAATTGAGACAAAGCATATAAAAACACTTATCATAGCTGATAATACAATAATTATCAGTCTGATCTGATCACTTTGCACTTATCCTTCATAGGTTTATGATGCCTCAGTCTCCAGGTGGGAAAATTGAGGCTTTATTTTATGCAGTTACATCTATGATGCATAATTGTGTACCGTATCTCAGGAAATTCGAAGGAATAATTTGTCATGTGTATATTTATGATAAGACAGTCACATAGTCAAACAATTCGAGCTCAGATACCTTGAGACAGACTCTCTCCCACTGAATGCCCTCCATATCACACTTGGTCTCTCATTGTCCACACTAGGTAGCATCCCATAACCTGGTGATGTCTGACAGCTCTCACCAGGCTACCTCCTGTATCTCTTCCCACACCCACTCATGAAGATACCCTCTGCATCCTTCTCCAGTTGCTATAGTGCCTCTCACACCCCTGACCTCTACCAGGACATGTACTTTGGTCACTTTCATCTGATCACTCTGGGCCTGAACTACTAGCAAATTATTTCAGAAGGGACGAGGAAGAGCTGGACCATGCTAAATCTAAATCATGAGGAAAGTGAAACCAATCAGTTAATCCTGATGCAAACTTCAAGGACATTTGTATTTTAAGTTCTAGAATATAACCTTTTGCACTTCTTTAAGTCTCCAAAGTGCTATCCAAATATTAAACTCCCCTTTTATATCTGAGGATGTTAGAATAGGACAGAACTTAAGAAAATGAATATAATAGATTAATACAGAGAATTAATTTCTACAAAAAATGCACATATAACTGTCAGAGAATGCCACAATTTTGAAGTGTCCATTTCAATGATAAGATCAGTCTGTTTACAGGGACTTATATTTGAGATTTGATGGCTGATTTATTCAAAAAGTGGTTTATTTCTAAAAACTTTTCACTTGCCAGATTCCCTAAAATATAAATAACATGTAAATAATAAAACTTCACTACATTAAGTCCCTAGAAAGGCTACATTAAGTCCCTAGAAAGGCTAGTCCCTTCAGGCTTTTAAACACTTAAAATATTTCTTGGGTGCTATAATGAAAGAACTTTTAAGGCATTGGGACATGCTTGCTCTGGTATATAAGGATCATGATTAAGATGTAAGAGGGGCAGTCGCAAGAAGAGGCTTAATTCACACGTCAGGTAAGGTGAACAATGCCCTTTAGTCATACAGTATTTCTGGTGTTTTGTTAAAAAAAATTTTCTAACCATCCTTAACATGTTCCCGTGTGGTAAGGCACAACTCTGAGTAAAAAAGTGATCTTATCCTTCTACCAACTTCTTTTGAGAACAGCATTTTAAACTAGACTATATTTCTATGAAATTTTCATTTGTAGCTGAGACTGTTCAGTCTCGAATAAGAGCTGTTAATATCCTGGTTTTCAGTGAATTACACACTTCATCTCCTGGATAGAAGAGAAACCTTACTCAAGCCTACTTCATTACATTACATAATTCCACATGAAACTTCTAGTATAATTCTCTTTTTATTATTCAGAACTCATTAAGGAAGGGATGTGTATTAAAACAATATACACACAGTCAGTAGGATGGTTTTCACTTTGAAACAAGTAGACTCCTACTTTGTAACATTTTCTGCATTGGGTTGACATTCCCATTGGCTTGCATTTATGAGTTAGGCTGTTAATCAGTTTCACTCTCATACACAGGTACTCTATCTGAATATTTCTTGATTACTCCATGTCTTTAATATAAGTTTTCAGCAGCTTTGCTATATTATATTTTGGTTCAAAAGAGGGAGCAGATGGAGATTTTACATTTTCATATAAATATGATGAAAAATAGTCCATGGGATTTATTAGAACTGCATAGGTGATGCCTTTTCTAAATAATTTAGAGTTGGAAAATGAACTGAATGTCTGAGAGAACTGATCATTTTTAAAGACAAGTATTTCACTGCAAGTAGATGCTGCTGCTAAACAAGATGCCATATTTCTCCAGAGTTGTATTCAGTCTGAGAAAATGACACTCTTTGGAGCAAGCTACATGTGTCCCAAATATCGAAGATCATACACTAAAGTCTTTCTGAAAGTGACCTTTAAGATTTTGTTTCTTAATTTAAATTGCTAGTCTCTCTGAGGCTAAACAATTACCATGAATTTTGTGAAATCTTATAAAGATAAGAACAGTTCTCAAAGTATTTACTTTTTCACAGTCAGGAGCTTAGATTGGAGTTCTTTCCTTCTAGTGTTCTAAACTCTGAAATGCACCTTATCAGCTAGATTCCTTTACTGTTTCACATTTGCATACATTAATCTTCAACTCTGACAATTAAAATATACAAATTATACATGTATAATATGAATACAGTTATAATATCAAATCATAAATACAGGTACATATTTATAATTTAAAGGTTTGTGAATATATGTATAATGACCTCTCTTAAAGTGGTTAAGAATTAAGCTTCAATGCATTGGAAAGAATTTACCATTGTGAGCAGTAAATATACAGTAAGTTCCCAATAGTGTATATGTTATGAGTGACAAGGCAAAATGAGTTCTTCCAATTAGGACTTAAAATACAAGGAAAATTATCTTCCATGATAGACAAACATGTTTTATTTGATCGTGGCCAGTTTTGCAATTTATATTAAAATGCTCATTTCCATGGGTGCCTTTGCTATGATGCTGTACTTTCCGCTAGCTGAAGGAAAAATCTGCCAAGTAGTACATACCAAGGAACAGCAAGGTCTATGTATTAATGGGAAAAGTGTAACGATTTTCTTGGTATGAAATGGACTCTTCTTGGGGTTTAGTTAGAATTCTGAGAGTTTTTCTTTTTTTTTTTTTTTTTTTTTTTTTTTGTGGGTACCGGGGGAACGACCTCAGGACCTCACGCGCCAATAGGCACCCGTGCCGCTGAGCGATATCACCGGCCCCTTTTTCGTATGTGGGTTCCGGGAGTCGAACTCGGGCCTTCGCGCTTGCAAGGCAGGCGCTTAAGCCGCTGAGCCGTCTCACCGGCTCTGAGAGTTTTTCTTATAGCTTCAAGCTGCCATGAAAATATCAGTTTCATAGAGAGGACTCACAGCTCTGCAGATGACACTTTGTGAGCAAATGGATTAGGATATGACACTGTTACAGTGCTGACTATTGCTACAGTCAGAACAATTTTTATAGGTTTAAGCTATAGAAAGTTTTCACTAGGATAATAATTAAAGAAAAACCCAAGCTATGTAAAGAAATCTTCAGCTCAAGATTGAGCTACTATTTGTTTTGATTATCATCTATTGGAGTTTAACATTCCTTTTTTTTTTTTAATGTGGGTACGGGTAGTCAAACTCAGGACCTTGCGCACGACAGCAGGCGCTTGTGCCGCTGAGCGATATCACCGGCCTCTTTTTTTCCTTTATGTGGGTACCGGGATTCAAACTCAGGACCTCACGCTTGCCAGGCAGGCGCTTATGCCACTGAGCCATCTCACTGGCCCTGGAGTTTAACATTCTTATCTGTCCTCTTCTCAATCATCTTCTCAAAACTAAATGGGAATCTATTATATTTATTTCTTTTAGTTTCAGAGTACGGACCATGCCAACCGTAAGACTGAGTTTATTGCTTTGATACTCATGGATTAGAACCAGAAATCATTTTTAAAAATAAAGAAGTAGTCCCGGGATAGCTCAAAGTCTTTCTTTTCCGTGTGGTTAATTATCTACCTCGTCCTAACCCTAGGCCTTGTACTTGAAAGCCCAGTCTAAAAACTATGCTGTATTTCCTCTATAGCAGCAATGTGTATAAAAGTTTAGTCTATTGTTCTGAACTTCAGATGTACAGGGAGAGACCTAAGTACTTCTGATTTCTCCTTTTGCATGGCTCATGGGCACCTCGAACTAAAAACAAACACTTGTTCTTTTCTGTCCCTGCATTTGGAGGACATGACACCACCATTCGTACCCTTTATAATTCGTGCATGTTTACTGAAGTGACCTTGGCTGTGTGCCTTTCTACAGGGAGGCTGGCTACCTCCTGGGAAAGGAGCATATAGAGATAACTGTTAACACTCGGACTGATTGCTCCCAGAGTCTAGCAAAGCCTGGGAATGGTTATTCCAGCCACACAGACCTATTGCCACCAAGTCACTTAAGTCTGAACACAGTACTTAAGGAACTGAGGAACATATATGTGACTCCTTGCTACCACAATCTCCCAGAAGATAGTTCAAATGCCTTCAGAGCTGCAGGAAGGAGAACAGGATGGAGGGGCCATGTTCTCACTTTTAGAGAGACTCCCCTTCTGTTAG
This sequence comes from Erethizon dorsatum, assembly GCA_028451465.1. Lineage (NCBI taxonomy): Eukaryota > Metazoa > Chordata > Mammalia > Rodentia > Erethizontidae > Erethizon > Erethizon dorsatum. Next base: position 52,421,830 of record CM051825.1, on the reverse strand, counting down.
AAGTTAGTCACATGACTACGTTTATGTGCAGTAGAAGCTGGACAATATAATCCTCCAGTTCAGAGGGAGGAGTGTGTCCACTTAAAAATGGGTTTTAAACTGCATGATGGCCCAGACCTATAATCCCAGCACTTAGGAGAATGAGGCAGAATTCCAGGACAGCCTGGGCTACATAATGAGCTTGAGGCCAGCTAGAACTGCAGAGCAAGACCATGTCTCTAAACCCAAAAACAAACAAACAAATGAGTGTTCATATAAAGAGTAGATGCTGCGAGGTACCTTGAAGGCTCTTCCCAAATGTGGCTCTTTTGAGAGCTTGCCTGAGCTAGAAGAGAGAGCTAAACTGCCAATTTGGGAAGTAGCTGATTCCCATAGGAATCAAGCCCCATAGGAAAAAATTAAGCCAGCAGTCACTTCTTGCAGTGATACAAACAAGTGTGTAAAACAGAAAGTGACATTTTTGTTGCATGTACCATTTTCGTTCCATGGAATGGTATCTGGTAAAAATTAATGGATTGGCATAGACATGGGAGTGGTATCACTATTGAGGAAACACTGAGTGGGAGGCTCCAGCACATTTAGGGACCTTAAGCTCAAGGGACAAGAGTGGGCTAGAAGTACAAATGTATTTGGTACTGAGTCTTGGGGAGGGCAAGTATCTTCAAGGGTCCCTGTCCGTTTAGTATGGAGGCCTTAGTTGAAACACCTGATGAAAATGCCTGCTGAGGCCTGAGATAATGAGACTGAGAAGTGAGGCGTCATGGTAGCTGTGTATGTACTGTCAAAGCATGATCAGCCTATGTGTGAGTCACTGACAATAACTCCCCCAGCGACTGCCGTGAACTGCCTGTGCTGGTGCAGGAGGTGGCCAAGGTGAGGGCAGCTTTCCCTGTGAGGCCTGCGAGGTCAAGTCCTTGCAGTTGCCTGGGGTCATGCTTGAAAAGTCATGCTGAGGTTTATAAGCAGAAGCCTGACTCCTCACTAACCCTTGTTGTCTTACAGCTTCTCTCCTTGCCTGTTCAGTCAAGTGTATTCCAGATTGCACTCTAATTAATATATAACCTCTTAATGAGTTTTCTTCTTAATTTTTTTACCTCATCCTATTTGCCCGTTAGGAAATCTTACCATTTCTGCAAGGAAGGATGGCCTTTTTATCAGTGTCATTGAAACATCACCTCTTTGTTGATCTTGTTGGTTTCTACTCTTCATTATGTTTCCAGGCTCTAACACTGATATTTTGTAAGAATAAACTATGCAGAAAACTGCCATGTTGCAGGATCTAGACAGAAAACTTCCTCTCTGTTTTCTTTTTGATAGGTTCTTTTCAGTCTCTTTTGTTAGAAGCAGGCATCCATTCTATTACAATGTGGCCATGGGTAATGTGGTCCAAAAATAATTGTTGATTTAAACAATGATCTCTACTTCAAAGAAAATCTGAAACTCCAGAAAGATGTAAAGGCAAACTGTATAATTAATATACCTAGCTATAAAGAAATGTGTCAGTAAGAATACTTTAAGTTAGGAATTCAGAGAATAAGCAATAACGTTCCCCAAGAATTTGGTAAAGAGGAAAGACCATTGATGACCATGAGGAGGAGACAAAAATACAATCTCCACAGTCTCCACTGTTCATTGTCCTTTCTTCCTGTTGTATATGAAGAGTGAAGTTATAGAAAGATACACAAGTGGGTAGTTGGATGTGGGGGTGGGGGAGATGAAGAGGCTCCTATTGTCTGCAAGTTATGTAACTCCCAAGTTTATATGTTGAACAACTAACCCCCAAAGTGATGGTATTAGGAGGTGGGACCTGGGTGTATGTGTGTTATGTGTGTGGGGGAGTGGTTAGAGCATAGGGATGGCATTCTCATAATTGGGACTAATACTTTCCTAAAAGAAGCCTGAGAGAAACCCCTTGCCCCTTCCACCATAGGAGGATACCCAAGAAGGTGGTATGAGCTAGAAAGTTCACAGGGTCTGCCTTAATCTTAGAATTGCCAGTTTAAAGAACTCTGAGAAATAAATTCCTGGTGTTTATAAGCCACCCAATCTATGACATTTTGCTATACAAGCTTAAATGGACTAGGACAGAAGTATTCTAAGTCTCATCTTTAAACAGAAGATGTTGATTCAACCAATATTGAGTCTGAATCTGTTGTCAATAATTGCAAGAAGAGATCAAGAAGGGAAACTAGCAAATGAAGGAATTTGTGGAATGGAAAAGAAAAATTACAATACTGGCTAAGTTTTAAAATACATTGTGAGCATACTACATTTAAAGTAAAAGTGTGTTGTAATGAAAACATCTACAAGGCCGTGTTCTGATGATTTTACAAACACCTAGGGATGTTGACTTCAATGATAATACAATTAATAATTCCTATTAAATTGGTAAACATATATACACACACATAATGAAAGAACCAACATCACAAAGACAGATAAAATCACTTAGGAGGAAATACAAAAAATGTAGCTTGATCTAAAATGTATATTGAGGGCCGGTGAGATAGCTCAGTGGCATAAGCGCCTGCTTGGCAAGCGCGAGGTCCTGAGCTTGACTCTCAGTACCCACATATGAGAAAAGGGCCGGTGATATTTCTCAGTGGCACAGGCACCTGCTGGCATGCAAGGTCCTGAGTTTGACCCCCGGTACCCACAAACAAACAAAAAAAATGTATATTGAAAAGCAAAAAAATGTATCATTTAATAATGAAAATGTCATAGAGATGTAATTTCATAAGAATTCCAGTTGAATATTTATTTTACAAACCAGTACACTTAGGTTAAGACTATAAATATGCTTTCATTTTGGTTTTTGACCATGTAAAAATTTGACTCAAAAATACACCCTAAAAAGCAGTCAGTTTCTAGAGTGAGGGCAATATAGGAAGTGTGATAAAAAATATGGTGAATGTTTAACTTTTTAAAAAAAGTATTACAGTAAGACACATTGCCATTTATCCCCTTCGTAATACCTCCCTTTGCTTTGAACATACTTTATCCCATCCTTCTTGGCACTTTCAGAAGCAGTTCTATGTGAGAGACCAGAGAGTGAGAATTGAGGCCTAATTGATCTCCTCTGTGAGCACAAAGGAGAAAAACAGCAAGCTGTGCTCCTTTGGCAACACACGGGGATATGGCATATTGCAAGTTATAGGGAAAAGTCAACACAGCTGAGATCTGGTTGTTTACCTGGGCATATACTTTAGGTAATGGGAGGCAGATGAATCTGCTGCTGCTCTAATTGCTTGTACCTGTGTCTAAGTGAATAAAAGCAAGGTGAACCAGATGCTTGGTGTTCTCTGTCCAGTAGAGGTAAGAGCCCCTCGGCCACTGCATTCAAGGCTAACTCTGAGTCTTTTTGTCTTTCATCCTTGTTTGCCCCCCAGTCAGGTGACAAACTAGAATGTTGGGTCCCTACAAGTGGTGCCTGCACAGGGACTTGGCCGAGGAAGGTTGGTTTCCTACGGTTTTAGAAGTCCTCTTTCACATCTTTAGTTGTGCTATTGTGGCTGCCTCAATGTTTTCAATAGATTCAAAACATTTACCTTTCATGATCTTTTTGATTTTGGGCAAAGGCTAGAGGTTGCATGGTGCCAGATCTGGTGAATAAGGTGAAAGAGGACACAACTGTAATGTTTTTACAAGCCTTTCTTTCCACTGACTTGCACCTGGAAGCAGCATTCATCCTATTTTTTTTCCTCACCCCATAAAGACCCTTTGAAGTTAGAAAACATAGTGTCTTAAGTAATAACAATCAGGTGGTGTTATGGCTGGTATATAGAAGTCCCCCCTCCCCATGTGGACACAGCGAGGCATTTTTGGAAGTGTCTGGATATAGGGTATGTGAGGCTGGGATTAAAGGTGCCCAACCCTGGGTGTTAGTGCTGCCAACCCAAAGGAAGTGTAGCCTGGATAGAATATAAGGGACAGAAAGAAGGCTTGCTGCTGCTGTCTTCTGGCTGCCTTCCATGCTATGAACTGTTGTTTCTTCTCTGTGATGCACCTCTGCCATGCCACCCTGCCTTAGAGCCAGCTGACTATGGACTGAAATCTCTACAAACTGTGAGCTGAAATAACTTAACTTTTGGTGTTGGGTATTTTGTCTTACATCAAGAAAAGTAGGGCCGGTGAGATGGCTCAGTGGCTTAAGCGCCTGCCTGGCAAGCGCAAGGGCCCGAGTTCGACTCCCAGAACCCACATACGAAAAGGGGCCGGTGATATCACTCAGCGGCACGGGCACCTGCTGGCGCGCAAGGTCCTGAGGTCGACCCCCTGGTTCCCACAAAAAAAAAAAAAAAAAAAAGAAAGAAAAGTAACTAAGACATGTGGAGAGGTTGTATAGGGAAGGGCTTATATTTGGGGATGACTGTGTTTTATTTTTTCTGTAAAGAAGAGAATATTTGCATTGGACAATACTTTGGGCTTGCCTATTTAAAAGGCGAAGCTTGGATGGAAAAGAAATGCACTCTTTGTTTTTCTGTAATAGAAAGTATATCAGCTTGACCATCCTGTTACATGAAAATAAACACAATGCTATGCATTTATTTCAGTAAAATATAGTTTTTTACATCAAAGGTGTTCCAATCCCATAGCTAAATGTTAAACTGGTGATATTTTGGTTTATATCAATCCGGGTCATTGTATTCTGGGAAGCATTATCCTTTGCCCCTAGATGCACACTAAGATTAGGATGTCCTCTTATTGCTGAACTATCATAGCCCTTGAGATTGGGAAAATTTATCCCTTAAATCATCTAAGAGATATTCCTTCCCTCCCTGAAATTACCAGCTTTGACACTCTAGGTCTAGAAGAAATACATGTTGTTTTCTTTTAGTCTCTTGGGATTTAGATTGACCTCATATAGCATAGGTATAATTTATGTGTTTTTGTGAGCATTGCTTTGCGGCACTCAAAATTTTGGGTTCATAAATCTTCTGCTTCATCTCCTGTTTCTCACAAATTTGTGATTTTGGGGCTTTCATCAGAAGAGTTAAGTATACAACAAAGAATTTGTTTGCTTCCTCTGGGTGAACTCACTCAGACTTGTTTTCCACAGAAAGATTGCTATATCATATTAGTGTAAGATCACCTTTCTAGAAAGTGAGGTGTCCCAAGGCCAGCGCTAGAAAGCTTCTATTTTTCAACTCTTTCTTACATTCTGTTCATCTCCAGAATGCCCGCTCAGGTACCAATCCCCAGTCATTCACCAATATCTTTTTTCAGGGTTCACTGAAGTTAAGAAGTAAACTCTTCTAAGGCTACTTGTAGATTTCAGGGTTACCTTCAAAACAAAATGAAAAATTTTGTCCTTCATATAAGAATTTCTAAATTATTTTGGGATCATAAGCACCACAATTTTCACTTTAGGCTCATGTGATTAACTTATGTTTTGGGTACAAAAGGGAGAGAACAGAATTACCTACAAGGCAGTTTAGAAAAGAGGTTGTGAAAAGAGGTGTGTGGGGGACTCAAAGGATTCTTCCTTGATTTTCACAAGCAACATCTATTTCTGAAATACGATTAATATTTCTGGCTCTAAAGGCTTGACACTTCCTGATGGGAAGTTTTGAAAGGTTAACTATAACAGAGATCCCATATATACAGGGCATCCTGTTTTGTAAGTCTATGTAGAAGGATGAAGTTCAAATACATCAGGACAGATGGATTTATTTTTAGAATAAATAATATTTGATCACTTAAGTGGAAATTAGATCCTTATTTTATGAACTGCATCTAAAATGCCTACTGAATGATAATATTAAATCATAAAATATTTAAATGTCATATATAATAATTGGATCTTAAAAGAATAAGGAGAAAATAACATGTATATAAAGGGAGAATTTCCTAAGTACAAAGGCAAAGAAAGAAAGTGCAAAGTAAAAATATATATATATAGTTGAGTAAAAGTCAACATGTTCTATATAAGAAGTAACTAGATGAAACAGGAAAACATTGTTATACATTCTACACAGTAGAATTAATATCTACAATGTATAGCGAATCCTTAGAGTAAAATGATAAAAGGATGAATAACCCATGGAAAAATGAGCCTAAGATACCAATAGAAGACATTCGTAGAAGTAATATGGATAAAAAGTAACGAGGTCAGCTTCACTAGTATTCAGAGAAATACATATTAAAAGGATGAAATTGCAAACTTTTTACCTATAAAATTGGCAGATACTTTCTGTCACTTGGTGCTTAAATAAGGAAAAAATCTTCAACCAACTAGAAAAACCAGCTATATTGGACTTCTAGAAAATGGTATGTGAAACTTCCTTCAACCTGGTTCCTAACTGAAGGAATTTTAGAGACCACTTTATTGCTTTTTAGTGAAAAATTCCAAAAATTTACTGAAGAAAATACAGTAATATGTAAGCCAATAACTACCCATCAACCAGGTTCAAGACTTTTCAATATTATCAGACAAAAAAGGTCAAAAACTTTTTAAAATTTTTTGACACAATCTTTAATATGATGTAAGTACGTAGTACCTGTACTTCAAACTTTAGGAATTATAAGGCCACAGACTAAGACTTAAATAGTGACTTATGTTGCAAATATTAATAATGATGATGAAAAATGGCTTATGAGTTTACTTTTTCCTAATGAACATTTATATTATTTATGAAGTTAGGAAAAAATACTCTGCTTAAAAAATAGCTTGGTGGGACTAAGTTCAAGTCATTAGAAACTAAAATCCCTGCCGTTGTCATAACCTTTCCTACTAACCAACAGGTATTATATTCATAGTTGGGCCAAGCACATATCTCAAACTTATATTCACATCTTAACAAAAGCGTTGAGGTTGATACTATGGTTACTCCTACTGCCCAGATGAGGGTGAGTAAATAGATCACCACTGACACATGGAGGCCGTGTCAGGCTCTGGCATCTGGGCTCCAAACCTTCCATTGTTAAGCACTAGACACCATTTCTTGCGATGGTAAAATAAGAAACTGAAACTACTTAAGAATGAATAAAGAGGGCCGGCAAGATGGCTCAACGGCACAAGCGCCTGCTGGCGAGCACAACATCCTGATTTTGACTCCCAGTACCCACATTAAAAAAAAAAAGAAGAATGAATAAAGAAAGGATCTGTGCAGAATGATGAATCCTGAAAACATGCTCATGGTTTGTTTTGTTTTTTTAAGAAGGTATTTTCTTTTAAGTTGACTTTAATATTGTCCCAGTAAAACACAGGTGCCAGACAAATTTGCAACAAGCCAGATGTATAGAAAATATTGTATTACTCTTCTTGGTTAGGACTGTAATCTAAGACTTTTGCTGTTATATATATTTTATAATATAGTTTAAAAAGCCATAAATGTAAGATTTAAAAATTATTTCATACCAACAGTATTTTAAGTGCCAGTCTACAAATAATTTCGCCAACTACCCCAAAATCTCTTCAGTGTGCTCCTTCTGAATCATAGTTTCCTTCTCTGTAAGTAATCATTACTCTATGTATATAGAAATCATTTTGATGAGTTTTTATCACCCAGATGTATCCCTAAGCACTTTAATCTTGTCTTTCTGTTTTATATGACATATCTTAAACATCTTTTAATATAGAGGTCCTCTCTCTATCCTTTTTTCTTAAAATATATCAGCATAATATTATTCTTAAAATTATCCTTTAGAGGTAGTGGCTGGCTTTGCCAGTAATAAATTCACCTGTTGAAAATGGGTAGTTATTTTGGTTTCAAAGATGCATAAATTACCCTTTAGAATTCAATAAATAACTCTTAATTTCAGATCCTCTGACATGAATATTTCTCAATCTTTATTTTAATGCTAGCTATTTCTGCGAGAAAAATTGTTTCAAAATTAAATTTAAAAGTTTATTTATATATTAGGAAACAAAAGTGGCTGAATAGAGAAAATGGATCTGTCTGGAGTCTTCTGATTCCAGGCAACAGAAACCCACTGAGGTAAACTAAATGACAGAGTATTTTATGTAATGATCCTAGAGTGTTTCAGGGAGTCAAAAAGCTTCAACTGAGTAGGCCATTAACAAGAGGGCTGTAGGCCACCACATCACCAATTAATATGAATAAAGATCATTGGAAGATTTTACAAAAAAAATTAAGAGTCTGATTGAGTAGATCTGGAGTGTAGCTAGGTATTGAGCACTTCTCATGACCTCCAAGGTGAAGCCAATGTTGTTTATCCATAGAGTACCCTTTGTGTAATGAGTGACTACTCTTCAGCTAGGACCAGCTGCATTCTGTCATGATTGTTGCGATGGGTGCTCTCACTCATTATGTGTCAAAAAGTGAGGGGGGAAAAGTGTGCAAGTGAGGTGGCAAGCACATAAAACACCAGGTGTCCATGGCAGGGCACTAAAATGGAAACCCTAAAGAAATTTTGGACTGAAACAACTACTAAGCCTCTGGAGAAATCACACCTGGAAATAATCATACTTCTCCATCCCCATCTAATGTTTTCAGTATCCCTATCCATACCTTCATCCCTAAATCTGCTCTGCCATTCTGTAAAATGAAGTTCATACTAACGATTAAAATATGCCCGAGGGAACAGATAAATAAATTCTACTGCTTCCTCTGTAAATGAAATTATCATTCCTTAAATTTTGTGGATGAGGTAGAAAGTTAAAAGCATAGCGCATGCTGGGTTGTCCTGGGTTTATTATTTAATCTTAACACTGTCTCTTAATTAAGCATATATTTTTAAATGAAGTAACACTCAGGCTTAGAAATTATCAAGCAGGTGTTTAAAAGACATCAGTAAGCATTTCTGCCCACAGTCTAATTAGTGTTCTAATACATTTTACAGTGCACAGTCATCATTTCTTCATAAGTTGTTGATATATTGTATAATGCATCTTATAAAAATATTCCTACCAAGTCTCAGAAAATACAGCTACTTTCAAAGAAGAAATACTCGAATGTGTGTTTTTTTAAATATGCAAGTTATATAGACATATATAAAACAGTTTGTAAGCTAGATTTAATATTTATTTGCTTATGATAAAATAAACTTGTAAATATTTACATTTGTTGAACTCATGCTGTATTGTAGAATGAAGCTTTGTATAGTTAGATGGATGAGCCTTAGTACTTGCTATTCTTGTCAGGAAATTCTGCAGCAGTTGAAATGAGGTATTTCAAGCTCCCACTACACCCTCTACACCATAGTTGCTGCTCCTGCCCAAATATCATAGTATAGGTGGAGAACTTTTACTCTTTCTTCATATATTCCCCTTAGCAAAAAAAAAAAAAAAACTTTCACAAGCCCCAGAAGCCCAACCTCAATCACACAGTCTTCTCTCAATCATTAGTAGAGAGAGACCAAAGTTTCTGAAATTGAATTAAACAAAACATCACAGGTACATTTGTGGGGAGTGGAGGGGTAGGGGAAGAAAAAGAATTAAGATGTGTTATGTACATGTACCAACTTCCTCCGATATATGTAATCATTATGTACTGTAAACATGTACTAATAAAAATGGAAATTGGAAGAATAAAAATGCTACCCATGTAATAATGAGACATTTCCATTGTTTCTAATTTGGGGCTGTTTTGAATATTCTTTTATATATCTTTGGTGAATGTATCAATATATTGCAATTTGGTATTACCTTAGACCTGGGATTGCTGGGTAGAAGGAGATGCATATATTCAGATCAGTATAACGTAGATATAGTCAGTGTTTCTAAGTGGTTTAAATTTACAATCCAGTTCACTGACACTGACAGAGCTGGGTTTTCTCCTCCCTTATCAATACTTGATATTGTGAGAGTTATTCATTTTAACAATTAGTCTCTCATTGTAATTTAAATTTGCATTTTCCTGCTGACTAGTGAAGTTTAGTCTTTTTTCAGAGGTCTGTAGATTATTTTCCTACATTCTTTTATTAAGTACCTGTTCAAGTCTTGGATGGCAATGAGTTTTCATCCCACAGACTCAAAATAAACCATTGTTTGCTGGCGTGTGGCCCACTATGATTGAAAATGTGAGATGACACTAGGATTCATTTGGAAAGGGATCCATGATAGAGGAGTGATTTCTGTCTTGAATGGTGAAAGAAAGATACCATGCATTTGCAATGGTTGATATAGGTCTTTATAAAAGAAAATAAAGAAAAGTAAAATAATTTTTAAACAGCTTCCTATTGAGGAATTGTTTCACATGTTTAGGAGAGCATATTCAATGATACTTTTTTTTCCTATACCAGTTTTATTTGAAATACAAAAATGTATTTCTCTTCTAGCAATGGCAAGTGGTTCAAGTAATGAAACAAAGGTTTTAAATATGAAACAAATTATTTTTTAAAAAGCAAAAGAATAACAGTTATATAAAAAAGGACCTGGAATCTATAAGCTGATTTCAAAAATGAAATGAATTTATAAAATTCGAGGTGAAATCAGAACATTCCACCTCTGCTTTGGAGAAGGAGTATAATACAGCTTTCGGTCAGCTGAAGATGGATTTGTGGAGGTGTGTCTACACATAAATCTCAAGTCATTTTTCTTGTATGGATCATCCAGATTTTCCCAAGACTAGATGGGCAGTCCCATAGCTTTCTTTTCTATATTCCCAAAAAGGCTACATGAATTTCAATTCTTGATGAGCCACGTACAGCAGTTCCTTGAGAGACAGCATTACACGTGGTTCAATTTCCTTATGAGAAACAAAACTGGCCACCTACAGCAAATTAAAGAGAAAGTAGAGATGAATTGAAAAATGCCCTTCCCTGTGTGCTTTTAACAATCCTGAGTCAGCAGCTATAGAACCATGACTGTCCTTTCCATAATGTGCTAGGTGAAACACATTGCCATCACTTATGGTGTCAGAATCGTCTTACTCATCTTTTGCCAGTACTCAGTATAACATTTATTCACAGGACCTGATAAAGTATCTGACAAATTGTAAGTCTGATATGGAAAAATATAACTCCTGACCTGTTAGATGTCAAATGTGCAAGATCATGGTCTCACAATGTAGACGAACCAAGTCCCAAAACAAAGGAGGAAGTTGGGAGAGTTTTATTGGAAAAACAGAGAATAGGCCCTGGGTTTCCAGAAGGGATCCCAAGTGGGTGGCCACAGAGGCCCTTTGTCAGGGGTAATTTATACAGCAGAATCACAATATGGGTACAATGTGGGTCAGACTACAATCAACCTATATGATTACAAGTATAGTTGCTTAGTTAACATTGATCCAATAGGGAAATGAGTCATGTAGCAAGAGTATATGGAAAGATAAAAGGAATTCTTGGAGTATTGGTCCAGATGTTCTGGTCACCCACCTATATGCCTGTTGCCTATCTAGGCTCACTGGACAAGGTGGTGCTAATTATAGTATAAGCTCAGGTTGCTGTTTATCTCTCAGCCCTGGCTATTGCTTCTCTATCCTGAGACCTGCTCTCTTCTGTTGCTTCCAGCCCAGTTCTGACCTCTTTATTTTTTATGACTTCTAAAGAGCCCAATCCCTCTCTCACTGTATATTAATTTCTATCTGACATAGCTGTCTATAATAGGTCTACAGATACGTTTTTTAAATGATACAAGATGCAGAAACAAGATATGGAATATTAAAGTTAGTTATCAACTATTTATAGGTTTTTAAATGATTAGTTCTGCCAGTTTCTATCAACTTGCTAATATGTCATTTTTCATGTTAAGCTTATCACCTAATATAACATGCACAGCTCAACTAACTTAAAGAAAACTGGGTAATATCTATTAATACAACAAATATTAATGTATACTAAATTCTGAATTTTTTTTCTTTAGAAAATTCTTCCTGACATGATGTTGTTATGGTGTAGGTCAAGAATTATCCCCCAAACTCTCACTTACTCAGAAACCCGGCTTCTGACTGGATCAACCAACTTGCTGGTAGGAGGTGTGACCTTTTCAGAAGGGGCAGGTCACTGGGAGTCTGACCTGGAAGTGTATATCTCCCTTCCTGGCTCTTCCCTGTGCTCTCTGCTTCCTGGTTGCCATTACATAAGCACTTTTCCTCTGATATGCCCCTCTGCCATGGCCTTTCTGCTTGGGAGCCAGACACCAATAGGCTGTAACATGAGCCAAAATAAACCTCTCTTCTTTTAAGTTGTGGGTAGTGGGTATTGGGTATCGGTTCGAGTGATGAGAAAAGTGACTAAGGCAGATGTATTTCACAATGTAGTAGTGAAGACAAATACTAACAGACATAGAAAACATGAACTGTCCATTGAGAAACTTAAAAAAAAAGAAAAACAACATTTCAGCAAAGCTATCTCCTGTCTTGAATTTTTAAAGTGAATCTCTTTATTCTATCTAGACACTTTAGAATTAATCTCTTCCATGTCTTTTTAAATCCTATATTGAAATAGCTACAGCTTTCTTCTAGAAACTTTATTTCAAAATGTCTACTGTTCTTACTTCCTTAATTCAAGACTTTTCTCTACCTCTCATTGGTTTACACAGATTTCTTTATCTTTTATTCTTGTCACTACACTGTACCGTCTCCAGTGTGTTTTCCATCATTTAGGAAAGAATCTAGTGGTGGTTATAAGGTGCATTAGCTGGCTTAGACCTGGTGCTACTGACATTACCTATTTCTGTTTATCTGGATGTTGCTGGGAACCCATTTCAATCAATATACAATCATGTAACATATGTCCTTATTAGGCTAACGAAGCTTTAAAACATGCACTCTTTCTTTCCCCACTGTTCCATACTGTCTTATTACCAACCACTCTCCTTAATTTCCCTGTACTCTGTCCACACTGGCTTTCTTGCCAGTATTTTAGCAGATCTATTATTTTTCTGCTATTGCACTTTGTATTCCTTTTTAATAATGGCATGGCTGACTTCATTATCTTTTGCTCTCAGCTGAAATGTCTCCTCAAAAAGACTTGCTCAGATGATCCTGTGTTAAGTATCTCTTGCTCCCCCTCCATATTATACTCCACTTCACTTTTTTATTCTCAATGGTTATCAACACAGGCTATATTGTGCCTATCGTGTGTTTCTGCCTCCTTTCTATTACAATACGAGTTCTGTGAGGGCAGGACTTGTATTGTGTATACCACTACCTCCCTTGAACATACAAAAGTTTGGTCATATATTAACTGTTCAATGGATATTTAGCAGGTCAGCAAATTGCTGAGTTGATTGGCACTGATGGTACAAATGAGCTCAAAGATATTATTATGGTGCATTATTAGGATTCTAGGAATATCAGTGTGAATGTGTTGTTTAAGATATGAAATTAATCATTAAGATACCTGATATTAAAATGACCAATACTAGTTGATGCTGTGTAGTTGGAGACTGGGTGAAGAATGGAGTAATACTGGATATGGTTGCTTTATTTTTAATACTTCAATTTCTTTATAGTGTGAATAATTTTGACTTTTTTTAGTTTAAGACTCCCAAGATTCAATATGCACCTTTTTTTCTCTTACAACAATGACCCATTTGCAAAAATATAAGATATATGGGAAGGCAGAGACTTTACTTAAAATATCTGAAAGGATCTATGTTACAAAAAGGAGACTATAAATTCTAAGGAAAACAAAAGAAACAATTGTTATAATGGAGGATCTATCATACTATCATAAAATACAGTAGGAGATAGAACAAATGAAAACAGAAATTCATGCTAAATTGGTGAAGTAATTTTGAATTTTCCACTATGAGACTTTGGCAATGAAAGTGAATTCTTGGCATAGACACATCTGATTCACTTTTTGAATATTTTCCTTGTTAATCTACTCAATAATGCTTATAAAGGGAATTACAAAGATAACTTTTAAATAATCCCCATTATTTAAGATTATCTCAATTATTTAAGATTATCCCAAGCATAGTCTTATAATATATATATATATTGATTGTAATATATATATAAGTATATATATATATATATATATGTATATGCTACACACACACAACACACATGAAAAGTTTACACAGAAATCTAAACTATGATACATGAAATCAGAAACTTGAAGAGAGGTTGTAGTCTTAATACAAAGATAATAAAGCAATTTAGTAGATGAGACATGACATTCTGTTTCATGGAATTGTTTAGAATGAATCCCTGGGTTTGACAACTTGGTAAAATAGCTGGGGAACAATAGAGCTAATATTTGGTCTTGAAACTCCTCATTCTAGGAAGCTAAGGTCGATAAGTAAAAACATGACACCACATAAAAATGTCAGTCAGTGAAAACTAGATCTGAAATAGCCATTTATTTTGACATATATTGGAAACTAAAAAGGGACACTTGTTTGTTCAGTGTGCAACACATTATTGAATGATGTCAAACAATATAATATCAGAGTCGAATGCCAGCAAACCTCTTGACAGACTTTTGATTACCAGGGAAGGAATTCGAGTACATTTATAGTACATAGCATATCTTCTATAAAGAGAAGCCAAACTGACCAGAAACTAAATAATATCATGCAGTGGGCAGCATTACAGAATAATTACTATGACACACTGAGCATTTGCTCTCAAAACAAAAATTTTGGATGAAGAGTTAACTTATTGGGTAAGCAAAATGATGTTTTCCTACCCCCTCTATCTCTCGAAATGGAAGAGGAATTGAAGACTTGTTAGTGGGATCATGTGGCAGATAGAGGAAGCCACAACCAAAAGGCCATCCATATAGTTGATAATAGTTTAATTCGTGGACATTCATTCCGAGCTGACATATTGGTCATCCCATATACAATTAGTTGTGTGTGAGTTTCAATTTGTGCTTATCTGGACTGCTGTTGTCTCTATGGAGTAAGCTGATTGACCTATTTATCAACTAAGTGCAGGAAGTCCATTGTGCTTTATGACCTCTGCAGTTATGTCCATCCATGTTAATGAACCATGAAGGAGAGTTTAAAAACCCATTAAAGTAGCAGTGCAATGCCTACCTGAATGACAAGTACTCTTCTGTAATAAATGACCAAGACTTCAAATATTGAAAATGCTTTTGTAGTACACAGGCCCAGATAGCCTTAGGGTATATTTTGACCCGTCGTAAACAACCACCTTAACATTCAAAGCTCGTTATTTTATAAATTACTTTTACCAAATAGGTAGAACTGTATGTTTTTTGAGCTATAGATTGCCCAGTACAAGCCCATCCATTTTACAAAATTAAAGCTCAGTCAGTGTGGGTGAGTACCTAAAGGTAGGACAAATTCCCCACCCCCTCTCCCTTGGGGTATAATGAAAGCTACATCTTATGCTAATTTTGTTTTCTTTACCCATCTTCTCTTGGGTGTGGAAGGAAGCTGGAGTCTCCCATTCTCCCTTTATGGCCCATTGCATTCTCGGACCACCATGTCTGAGCTTCCCTTCTTCCATGAGATATTCTACTATGACTTCATGATCTGTAGAGAAATGTGTCGGGGCAGAGTCTAGTGATAAAGGAAGTTTTGCCCCTGTGTTCCTAGCCAGACTATTTTCTATCTCATATGAGATCTTTAGCAGGGTACAAGTAACTCATGGCTCTGTTGTTCTCATGGGGAGACTCACCTGGTTCATTTTCACTTTTAACCTAGTAGACACATTTTTCAGGTAACTTTCTTCCCATTAGCCAAAAGGAATGTGTACTCACTTTGAATAATTCAGAACACATAAAATACAAAACCAAAGTAGTAACTTTAGGGTAATTTCCAGAGCCTGATCATCCACCCCAATCTCTAGAGTGGTGTTACATTCCTAATTTGCCACCTAGTTCCCTCAGTCACCACTTATTGAAAGAGTGTTGGTATGTGACTCAAAGTAAACTAATGAGATACCATTATTATTTTTGCTATCAAAATACTAGTCAGCCTTTCCTCTTTGTTTAAAGTGAGAATTTGTGAGCTGAGTCTTATGAGATGTTTAATATCTGCAATGTACACATGGAAGCAAAGAAAGGGAGAAGAATAAAATAGATCTTTAGGGAACCAGAAAAGATTGCCTGGGACATTTTGAGGAAAGATGCCAAGAATAGAATTGCCCTGTTTCTCAAGAGCTTTCCATAGCCCCATACCCATCCCTCATGAGGTCCAATTATTTTTAGAAGCTCCTAGATTCTAAGGATAAATTTACCTTTATGCTTATGCTCACTCCTATAGGCTTCTATTCCTTGTAATCCGTCAGGAATAACAGTGTATGTGTTTTTCCCTATAGTCTCATACTACAGTCAACCTTAAACACATCTGACACCAGATGTATGAGGATTTTCTCCCACATGCCAAGCAAGCAAGTCTGCAGACATCAGCTGAGTGTCCTCCAATCCAGTGCAGTTCTCATACCATTTCCTGGAGATAGTGTTTATCCCCTCAGGTTAAGGTTCAGTTTCTACCACCCTTCCACACCCCTCTAAATGCCAGTCACAAGCTCCAGTGTGGCTTTCTGAGTGTTAGGAGTGCTCAGCTTCTGGCTGACTGGCTTTAAATTGGGGCTTCCACAACCCCCTCCTCAGGTTCCATTATTTTTCTGAGCACCTGACAGAATTTAGGAAAACACTTAGGTACATTTACCAGTTTTTATAAATGACATCACAAAGGATGCAGATGAAGTCATGTGTGGGCCGAGGTGTGGGAGGAGCGTGCAGGGCTTCCATGTCCTCCCTGGTGTTCAGCTGTCTGGAAGCTCCCAGAACACAATCATTTTGAGGATTTTAAAAATTAGTTATTATTTTATTTGTATAAATTTGTGGGGTACACTATCATCATTCACTACATGTATCGGTTAGGATTCTGTGGAGGAACAGAATCAATGGACTATATATCCATATATAACTTCATATATAATCAATAAATTTGTTAGGGGACTTATTTGGTAGAAGACTTATTGCTTCAGAGGTGGAAGGGAGAGTCCACGATGGCCATTTGAATGCTGGAGAGACAGAGGATCCAGTAGCTGCTCAGTTCAAGAAGCTGGAAACCACAGAACAAGCGTGATCAAGAAATGTGGTCCAATACCATAGACCTAGAACAACTCTGGAGTGTCACTAGTGTAAGTCTGCACCGGAAGGCTGGAGAAATTGAAATCTGATGTCCACAGGTGATAATAATAGCAAAACTCCTCCTGGCTCAAGCCGAATGGAGCGCTTCAAACTCAGGCCAACTTCCTCCTTTCCCTTTCATACTACCACGGCGGGGGGAGCGTCTTTCTCCCTCAGTTTACTGACCTACATGCCCTTTATCTCTGGGCACATTCCCACAGACATGCTCAGAGTGCGCTTTCCTAATTTGATGGGCTCTTCTTAATCCAGTAGAGTTGAAATATCACAATTAAGGTCACACATACACAATGTGTAATGATCAAATCAGGGATTTTATGGAGACTTCATTACATAGGCAGAGTGGCTAATGGACGGTATGGGGAAACCCAGGCAGGGCTTCCTGTCCAGATTCGTTGGCATTCCTTCCTGCAAGGTGTGGGATAGGCCTCCTCCTGAAACAGGCATTTTGTCATCTATAAGACAAGGTAGGCCAGAGAAAGGTGAGGAGGATTAGAGTTTCCGTGACTCACCGTGGAGAAGAGAAATTCTGGCTTTTATGAATACTTTACGGAGGGAGTTATGAGCCATAAGCCATGGATAAAAAATGAAATATACAACATCACACAATCACAACAGCCTTTGCAAAGAAATTCCCACAATCCCTTTGTTCAGTGATAACCAAACATCTCTCTGTGTATATGTATTAAAATAGGTTTATAGGGTCTTACCATGTTTAGTGTTCTGTTTTATTTGTTTTGTATACTATGGACATTTTTCCACATTATTAAATATTTCAGTATGAAAATATTTTTGATGACTTCAAAGTCTTCCAGTGTGTAATGAAGCAGTAACAGATTTATTTTACTCTGATATTTAGTTGATTTTAGTATTACAAATATAATATTTATTTTAGTATTCCCAATTACATTGAAATGGAAATCCTTAGAATGATTTGATCAGTTTCAACCATTTAGGAAATATTTTCAAATTCAAATGATACAAGAGCTTTTAAATGTTTTATAATGCACTGCCTGATTACCTTAGAAAATTTTTACCAGTTCACACTCTCAATAGCTCTGTTTTTGTTTGAGCACAAGGGACCCTGAAATGGGACGAGTCAGTAATAAATCAAGTTCTAAATATGTGAAGGTGATTAACTTGCACCTTCAGATTAAAAAAAAAAATCAAAATTGTGATAATGTGAATATAATATATATTTATTGATAGGATAGGGGCTGGTAGTTGATAACAGATTTTAGTTTAATTCAGATAGCTTCAGTGCTGAACCCCAACTCAAAAAGTCGGCACTGTGTCTCAGTTTCTTGATCCAAAAGTAGTTAATTGTGCACACCTTAAGAAGACATTGTGGAGATAAGATGAATATGAAGCAATATGCCTAATAGAAAGGCTCACCCATGGTACTTCTGGATATTTTATTGATAGGTATTTTTTAAGGAAGGGACTCAAATCTTTTCTTAAAATGTCTTATGCTTTAGACCTCTACTGATTACTTAAATTCTAGCTTTATTTTATCATACATCTATTTAATTAAACATGATGATTTTGCTAAGAACAAAAAATGAAGTGGCTTAATACAGACTCTCTCCGGAGAATCACTGAGACTTCAATGGAAGTGGAGGACTTAGGTTAGCTGGTTAAGGTCTGATGTCAAGCAAAGAACTTTTGTGCATTTAATCTCTGAGCAATGTCAAGCATTCGCTTTATTAAAATTATATTAGTTACAAAGCATACATTCAATTATCTGGCTTGGTTTTGCTGCATTAGGCACTTTATTTTATAATAATTTTGTTGTTTTGTCCAAAAATCTTTGCTAACTTTCAGTGCTTTTTTCCATGGTAACGAAATATTTCAAAATACTATAACATCCAACTTGTAAATGTTATATCTCAGGTGGCAGAAATAAAGAGTTTTTTTAGAAGTTCTAGGGTAAAAAATATATTTTATATATATATATATTTTTTTTTCTACTGATTTATGGGGGCACCCTTGACAGTTCCCAAGGCTAAGAAAATGTGATATTCTGATTTTTTTTTTACACCAAATTTCAATGACCCACTCTTGAGCAGAGTGAAAGAGGAGTTCGTTCCCAAGAGAAATGTCTAGATACAAGAAAGTTGCATCAGTGCTAGGAGGAAAACCAGCAGGTGTCTACTGCATCTTGGTCCACTGGTCCATTGGTCCAAGTGATCTACTAAGAACTTTTCTACATACTTGGTTTCTGTCCACACTCAAGAAATAAATCAAGTTCTATTGCTCCTATCTCCACAATTATTTATGAATATGATCATCATCACATTCTCCTCTGACTACTGCAACAGACTCCTCTCTGATCTCCTTTCCTACAGCTACTCTTGCCTCTGTCTTGTCCATTGTCCATACCACAGGCAAAATCATGTTTTCAAAAATCATATTTCACTAGATACTTTCCCTACTTAGCTTAGAATCCTTTCAATTTTTGTTACTTCTAAAACATAATTCCTAATTCTGTCCAAAAAATTATAAGGTGTTATAGCTTGTGTCAAGATGTATCCTCCCCACCAAACCTCATGTGGTCATAGAGGGTACTTTTCAGAGGTGCCAGGATCTAGAGTATGTGATGCTGGAATTGGGGAAGGGATGATTACAAAATTAGTCCACTGATTGGTTTGGCATAGTTCTGGGTATGAGTGCTACGTGCCCATAGCCTAGATAGAATATAAAGGAACAGAAAGAAGCTGTTATTGGCACTTGTCCCTTGTTGCTCCCTGCTTGCTGCCTTGTGCCTGCCATGAACTGTTTTTCCTCTGCAATACCCCTCTGCCATGCCACCCTGCCTTGGAGCCAGCCAACTGTGAACTGAAACCTCTATAAACTGAGCCAAATAAACCTTTACTCCTTTAACTTTAGGTCTCAAGTATTTTGTCTCAGCACCAAGAAAAGTAACTAAGACAGGTGGTTTGATCCATTCTTATCTCAGACAACCTTTTTGCACTTTTAATTCCATTTCATTCAGTGTGGTGTTTCTCTTCCTGTGACATAACTCTCCCTCTTCATACTGTAGTATGATCACTCATATACTTTCTGTGTCATTTTATTATTATGTATATGTTTATAGTGGCACAATTCGTAATAGCTAAATTTTGAAAGGGACCTATATGTCCATAATCAGATGAATAGATAAAGAAAATGTGGAATTTATGCACAATGGAGAATCACTCTGCCTAAAGAAGAGTAAATGAGACATTTGTAGAAAAATGGGTGCACCTTGAGAATATAATGTTGAAATAAATCAGATACACAGATTAAATATTGCCGTTTCCTTATATGAGAAAAGATAAGTGAAGAACAAAAAAAAAAAAAAAGGAAAAAGGGAAATAGATCTTTTGCAAATAGGAGGGGGACCAAGAGATTGAGGGAAGGGAGGGAAAGGAGAATAAGAAGAATTCAGAAGTATTATGTACAGGTACCAACTCTCCCTGAGGAAAGTAAATATTATGTACTACAAGCATGTACTAATAATGATTGAAAAAAATTTTCAGAATGCTGGATGCTGATTATTATCCCCTTTTTCACAGAAGGAAAGTAAGACAGACTACAGGAAATATAATAGGTATGTGGCAAAGCCAAGATTAGAAGCCAGAAATCAATACCCAATCTACATTCTTAAACCAGTCTACTATACTACCTGGAATTTACCAAGTAATAAGTATTGTACAAAAATTGTAAAATAATAGTGATAATAGATGTAGGAATACAGTGGTACCTCAGCTCACAAACTGAACTCATTCCATGATTCTGGGGAAGATGGCCATGGTCATTTTGCCACCCAGTGCAGAGTTCATAAATGGAAGCAAAATTTTGCTCAACACTTCTGTTTGTGAACCAAATTGTTCTGGAACGGAAGTGTTTATGAACTGAGGTGTTACTGTATTATCTATTTTGTTCTCTAATAATCAGTACCTATGGAAGGATAATTCTGGGAGCATAGTATCTACTCAATGCATCATTTGTAATATAGTAAGTAATTCAATACTATGTTTCTCATGTGTTCCCCTGAATTTCCTCTTTGAGTGGATTGTATCCATTCAAAATAGATTGAATGGTAGAGCAGGGAGTGTTGTCTATGGACCTCAGTGAAAATATTTAGGAATATCAGCCAGCTGCCTCTTGTCATCCAGACCCTGAACCACTGTTCTTTCTCATTTCCTCTCCTTCCTTATGCAATTCAGTCTTCTGGGTGGAGAGCAGAGACAGATGGCTACCTTACACTGAATTTTCGAACCACTTCCTTACCTAAGATTCAATTTTATTATTTCATTATTATTTATTATATGCATGTGGTGATTCCCTTTCCCCATAGATTTTTAATGGGTATTTTGAAGTGCAGTTAAAGCTTAATTATTTTCCTAAGTTTTATTGACCAGTGAAAAACAGTACTCCAGGGTTGTTGAGGGAGCTGAAACAAAAATCGTTCTCCTGCAGCACTGGGATTTTCCCTGTGAAAGAAAAGAAACTCAGTAATGAAAATAACAGCCATTAAAAATTAAGTTTTAGGCATGCACTTTGTGTGAAAGGTGTGCTAGCATTTCATATGCATTGTTTCATTTAATTATTGTAGCGATTATAGCACAGATACTTTTATCTCTTGTGGAAGAAGCAGTTAAGGCTTAAAGTAGCTGATTTGTTTGTTGAAAGTCAATATTAAGTGGAGAAGGCAGAATTTGAACCTGAGCAGAACTGAACTCTTAACAATGATGTTTCACAACAAACTGCCAGTATTCAGCATTTCATTTTTCTTAACTGCCACTGTCGTTAAATATACAATTTCTGTTAAACTCATAAAATAATCAAACATAGCCATTATGGTTTGTGTCTAGATGTCCCCCCAGAAGCTCATACAGTCATACGGGTGGCTTCTAGAGCTGTGATTGATTCATGGTCCAATGCTGGGATTATAGGTGTGAGTACTACACCCGCCCTGGGGCAGGCAGCCCGCACACAATATACGGGAGGGAAAGAGGCCTGTTCTCTCACTCCTCCCTTTTGCCCTTTCGCCCCTTTTGTTCTTGTTGCTTTTGGTATCTTCTGCTGCCATGAGTGGTTGCCCCCTCAGACATGCCACCCTGCCTTGAGACAGCTGATTACAGACTGAAACCTCCACAAACTGTGAGCTAAATAAATCTTCCCTTCTTTAATTTTGGGCATCAGGTATTTTGTCCCAGCAAGGAGAGAAGAGTAACAGTAGCACATTGACTACCCGGTGATAATAGAGACGTGGGGGTGGGTGCACTGGCCTCATTATCTCCTGCATAGTTTGCACCAGTCCTCTGAGGCGGCCAGAATCTTTTATTTCTGATAACACCAGCCTGGCTTTTCCCTTTAAGAACTAACCTTCTGACATTCACTGTGTTGATTTGATCAGTCACAATACTTCGCCACATGCTGGTGAAGAGGTAGGCCTGGGCCCAACCAAAGCCAATTAGAGTTTCTCTCCCTAGTATTTAAATATTCAGTAACAGAGGGCAAAATAAATGGCTCAAACAGCTTTATTCCATAGTCTGTCTGTCTGTCTGTCTGTCTCTCTCTCTCTCATCATTATAATTGCTAATGAGAAATCCAGAATTGCCTTGATTCATATCATTTCAGAGTGGAAGTCATTCTTTTCATTCTAGAATTATCATATTTCCTCCCAATTAATTCTTTCCCTGTTCTCTCTTCCCTTCCCTTCCCTTCCCTTCCCTTCCCTTCCTTCTCGTCTCTCCCTCCCTCTCTCTCTCTCTCTCTCTCTCTGTAGGAAGAGTATCTTTCCGTGGCTTGTAACCAACTCAAGCTACTCTCAATTTTTTTTTTCCTGTGGGCAATAACCTCCTTTTCTTTTTTTCATGATTCTCCCAAAGTTAATCCAGAAACCAAATACAACAGAGAGATCTGATAAGATGCACAAGAACCAATCCGAATTCCTTGAATGTATTATCTGTGTCCTATTTCCATATGGCAGATTCATTGTTCAAAAAATAAAGGGCCTATATAAACTTATCTCTGAGATACTATATCTGATTTTAGAGTTTTTTTAATTTTGTAGGATCTGAAACTTTCCTTATAGGCCTCTGTCAGAATACTGTTCATTCTCTGAAAATCAAGTGTGACATATTTTAAAACCTGATATGAAGTTGTTGATTTAAATTCCATTTCAAAACATAACTAAGTTGACAGAAACCAAATACTCTCAGCTATAAAAAGACAAGCTCTATTTTATGAAATACTGTTTCAAACACTAACTTAGAAGTGCATTCATCAGAAAAATCAACAAAATAACACCTGGTGCGATAAATAGCAATGGTTTGCTCCATAAAATCTTAGGTTTACATTGTCCTCTCAGCATGCGGCTAATCCTGAGAATCAATTATCAGATGCCTGTTCCTCTTATTTTACAATAAAAATTAAGCAAGCATTTTCTCCTAAAAAACAAATTGTACATTTTTTTCATTCATAATTTCACTGAAATCCCCCTATCTCTGGGTGGAGTTTTTTGACTTTAAAAACCAGTAGCATCAGTATAATCCTTAGAATCTAATAAAGATTCCATCAGAGTAAAATTGTTATCCTTAGGCAGAAAGAGAACCAATTCAATTATGATGTTGGTTGAAAAATTGAAAGGCTTTTTAACTTGAGGGTGGAAAAGTTGTAGTACATATTAAAATGGTTAGTACAAAATTCGTGCATCTAGGCTAACAAATGCTAACATGTTCTTTTGTTACCCTCTAATTTATATGATTCATGTAAGCCTACAGCCAGTGAAACTCGTACTAAATTTCATGTGCATTAAAAAATAGCAAAGCAATGAATTGTGAAGTTATTAACATTCGTGTCTACTTGCATTATTAAGCCATACACATCAAATCTGGTAATACAAGGAGAGAAATGTCATAATGGAGTACAACAGCATTTAATCAGGAGAATTTCTAAAGGTCATCAAAGCATCATATGGTATCCATCCATGCGTAACTGCAATGTGAAATAAATACCCAATGTGACACAATAAGCTTAATAACTGTTGCATGTACTGTGTCTGCTAATGAAGGAATTTGCCATTCTGCTAGTGAAGATAAAGCTGATGATAGTCCCAAATCATATATACTGCTCCTTAAATTAATTACGGATTAACAAGGAGATAAGAGAGTGCCAGCACGAATGACATTTATCTGCTTATTTACCTTCTACTAGTGAACAAATGACTGATGATTCCAATACAAGCCTAAAAAGAGCTATTCAACTTTCATAGTCCAGGGAAGCCACAGGCTGCACAATTGAACCGATAGTTTATAATGTAACCGATAGTTTATTAATATTTTCTTACTTGTAATGGTATTTTATATGCTTCAGGACAAGTATTCACATTTTAATACTTAAAAGCTGCAAACATTTGACCCCTCTGAATATTTTACATTAACATTCTAAGGACTAATATGTTTCTCACGTGGTGGGGAGGCTTTAGTGAAGGAGAATAATAGAGTAAATGCCCATATAACGGCCTCATGTTAGATAAAGTTGTGTATTTAATATTTGCAGATGTTACAGTTGCTTTAAATGTTATTATTGTTTGTGCAGCTGAAAAGACCAACAGGGGAGCTGAACACAATTTAAGATTGTTAACGTTGATTTGTGCCTGGAACCACTGTTTACTGCAGCATCGCTTTTTATCGCTGCCCTTTACACTTAAATTTGACCCTGCAGTCATAACCAAAGAAGGCCTCCCTCACTCCTTTATAAACTCGTACATCTTTTCCTATTTCCCAAGAGATTTGGATGACACAACTGGATTAGAAATAAAACCCGGATTTCCCTTAAAGACTTCAGTTCGCTGCTCATATTTCTCTAACTGCCCCTGCTCCCACCCAAGCCCTGCCCTCAGCCCTGGGCCATCGCCCTTTTACTAGGATGCTTTGGTTCACATGGACACTCAGTCTAGGGCTCATACTCACGCCAGGCACGGAAAATTCTTGGATTATTTTACTAAAGATTATAAAAATTCTAGCTAAATAATCTCATGATTAGAGGGCTAAATATATCAAGTTGGATACCCAAAGCAATGTTTTTGATTAAATAAGACTATATTTAATTGTCAGTATTTCTTCCATTTTATATATATATATAAATTATATATATAATATATATAATAGAATATATATATATTCTAAGTATTTTATATACATGTGTGTGTATTCTCTATATATAATTCCATTTAACCATATATATGGCTATATATATATATGCATAAGAATAGTATAGTAATACAATAATATAATAATACAATAATAAAATAATACAACAATAATACAATAATACATATGAAACAAAAGCAGGAGTGACTTTAATAGAACTGTCCGAACTAAATCTCCTTAATGGCAATGTGATATGTAACTCAGATAAAACAGCAACTCTGAAAAATACCATACTAAAGGTTTGTAAATTATTATTTTAATTGTGCACAGTTGGGATTATGACAAAACCTAGGTCTAGAATTAGACCCATTGATTCCAAACCCTGGCTCTATCAATTTAGGAAAATTATTGACCTCTCTGTGCCTTATTTCCCTTACTTCCCAGCTGAGGATGGTGGAGTTCACCTCATAAGAAAGTAGTTATAATTAAGTAATACACATAAAGCTCTGAGGACAATGCACAAGGTGTTCGAAATGTTCAAATGTTGGTCATTATATTCTTATTATTGATGTGAATTCCAAAAGGTTATTTCTCATACTGAAGACTCAATAAGCCAAAACAAAGGGAATAAAAAGTCCTTTTTATTTATAACTCATTACACTAGTGTGAGATTATCTGTTTACCACATTCTCAGATAAATACTAGAATTAGAGGTGAGTCAATCAAACTTCATATGAGGGAGTAGAATCACATGCCTTTTCTGGATCAAATCTTCTAAATATGCCCTATATATGTGACCTCATACATGAAGTTTAGAACTCCTTGGTGAAGCCCTTTCTAAACCCAGGTCCTCACCCCCACATTCCCTCTCTTCTCTACATAATCTCTATGTTGTATTTAGTCTGCTTTAATTCTTAATTCACACTATTGCAGTTATTTATGCTTTTATCTGCTTCCTAGAAGTATCCAGGCTGCAAGGCCCATGTGGTTATATGGAGTAGGTGTTTAACAAATTTTAACTGAATTTATTAACATTTATTAATGTCCAGTAGCATTACTTATCATTCTCTACATTATGTCAATGGTAGAATCCTTGCCCTAATACTTCAGTGGAGTAACCACCATTAAGGAAGTAAAGTCCACTTTTCAGAAACTTTAAATGTCTATTTCAGTATTAATGATATATGTGGTGATTGTCTATCCTTGAAAGAATGTGATAAATTTCAGGTGTATCAAGAGTTAAATAGAACTGTGTAAACTGATTGTAGAAATGACTTATTATAAAGAGAGAACTATATTCTAACAGAAATAATAGCCTTAAAATGAAATATCTAGAATATAATTTAGTTATGAGCAAGTTTTGACTTACTGTATGCAATTGAATAGCATTCTTAAATCAAATGCAGTATTTAGGGAATTATGGAGGGCTGATCGGGACTGTGGGGGTGGGGCTTAAGTCACATAACCAGGCACCCCATAATCTATCACATAGCCTGGTCCCCAACCGGGAATAAACATATACCTTCAGTGTCCTGACATTATGGTGGGATCTGAAATGTCTGAGTGGAAAGGCATTATTTGATAGCTTTTAATTTTGCTAGACTAGGCTGTATTGATATATGTGCTCTCGTACACACACATTCAGCCCCACGATGAGCACAGGGGTCTTAGGCACTTCGGGTTGACTGTACTGAAGACAACTAAACTCGCAGATTCAGCGTGTCTGTGGTTTATTTGCTCTGCGGCACTGAGTATTGATTAATGACATAATAAATCTCTTTGAGACTTACTTTCCATTGCCAACATAGCATCCAAAATGAGAACTATAAGCCTGACTAGAGATGATGAGATGCATGTCAAATACGATAAGTTGATGTGAGCTCATGACTGATAAATAAATGCTTTTGGGGAGTTACCTTCCAGCGTTTCCTTATCCTTACTGTAAAATTGTTTTACAAAACCATCCTCAGTTACTTTCATTAGTCTCTATTGCATTTATTTGAATTTAAAACTTTCCACTATGTATCTATTATCGTAGGGAACAAATTCAAATGGTTGGTACTGTAATAGATGAATCTATTCATTCCAGGACTATTAATTTTAGCTCCTTAGTATCAAAGGGAATTTAAAAAGGATGTTATTAGAAGCATAGATAAGGATTTAGAAAGATACACTCAAATCTTTCTCCTGTCGCTTGCTAGTTGTGTGATTTTGAACAGAATCTGTTTTCTTATTTATAAAATGGGATTCTGCCACCATATGGTAATTAAGGCGTGTTATAATGTATGTGAGGCATCTAATACAGTGCCTTGTACATACAGATTCAATACGTAAGGGAAACATTTTACTCCTTTCAATAAGGGATACGGTTTCTCCAACCAATGTTAATTTATTTAAACATTATTCATGGAATATCTTTTCACATGCCAATCTCTGAGCTAGGTACCAGATGATTACTTAGTATATCAAGTCCTAAAATGTAATATTTATACAAGGGCATGAAGTCAGATTGTTGAGAATTAATAAAGTGACATAAAACCAAGAACCAGCCCACAAACAATTTAACAACTAGAGCAGTGATTCTTAATCAAAAGAAATATTGTCTACCAGGGATATTTGGTAATATATAGAGAAATGCTGGGGTAGGGCATTGTGATTCTGGATAGTAATCAGGGACACTACTAAATTTTACAATGCACAGAATAGTTCTTGACTATCAAAAGTTATCTATCCCAAAATGTCAATCATATCTAGGTTGAGAAACCCTGGTTTACATGAAATGATAAAACAAATATATGCAAAATTAGTCACAAAGTGCATTGCATTGCAGCTATTTATAAAGGGACAGCAATGTTTGGTTGTAATCATGATGCCCACTACATAATTGAGCCCCATTATGTACCTATATGCCTTAGACCATTTAATCCTTTTCATAACACTATATCATGGAGTTAGGATTATTAAATTCATTTTACTAATGAGGAAGTTGAGTCCCTAGGACATTATATTAATTGCTGAAGTGACAAATCACAGAGCCAAGAATTGAACCCAGGAAATTGGCCTCAAAAGTCTATTATGTTAACCTTGTGCCAATTGTGCAAAGCCTGCTGGAAACTCTCCTAATAGGAAAAGCAATTTTTATGAGATAAGAAATCTGAAGATCGGGAGTGTAGTGTCACTGTGGATACAATTTCACTGAGCTTCACTTTCCAGTGCCATAAAATTTGTATTTTTCCAGTTATGCAGTTATTTTTAAGTGCCTCTTCAGCTTTAAAATTGTATCATTCTTGCATTAACCATATGTTATTTTTTCAACATACTTTCGAGCACCTAATATGATGTAAGCAGTGCTTAGGAAAGATAGAATAGAGATTGTTCTGTGTAAATAAAAGGGAATAAAATAAAGTTCCCAGATGTCAAAGACCTTACATATTCAAATAACAGACTATGTTTCAAAAGAAAGGCAACACAAACTTCTCTGCACTGTAGAGAAAGAGATGTAATTCTTCAGAGAATGACATTCCGTTTTCTCTATGAAGATATTGAGGGCCTCATCTTAATCTCTTGCATGATAAGTAGAATTGCCTGAACTATTCTCTCTCAACCTCTCTCTTTCCTGGTTAATTCCACTTAGTTAAAAATTACATTTGATGTGTATGGTAACAGTGAATCATTATTATTTTACCCTGTTTTTCTGTCTCTAAATGCTCCAATTAAAATGAATAGTATTATTTTAGATCAGAATGTTTTAACATTTAGTGTTCACATTTAAAAGTTTTTATTCTGCTGTCCCTCATTATTATAGTTATTTTTAAAAATAGCATCATTACTGTAAAAAAACCTATTTATTATAAATGCTACCAGAACCATATAAGATTTCATAATACTAATACACATGGCAATTTTTATTGATTAAATTCATTAATTTGTACATCAAGTGATGGTGAAAGTATTAGACAAAGTGCTTAAGAAAGTCATACACTGAGAGCAATGAAAGAAATCAATCTAACACAAAATATGAAAAAGCAAGTCAGAAGAATTAATTCTGAAATGGCATAGTAAGGACCTCCAAAAATCTACTTTTCCATAAGGGCAACAAGAGTATTCACAAAATAGTAAAAGTTAACTTTTTCAGAGCTCAGTAAATTAATCAGTCTTACAACAATAAAGGGAATGTTTATTCATGAAAGACAGCAGAATCTTGATAAAAACAGAAAAACTAGTGGCCTAGCAGGAACTGGGGGGGGGGGGGAGAAAGGATTTGGAGATCCCTCCAGAATTCACATTCCAAGGCAATTGTTACTAATTGATCTGCCTGACAGTTGTCTGAAAAACCTCCATTTTCAGAGTTTGTTTTTATTTGAGTCAGACTTTATTCCATGGGAAAAGCCTTAATCACAGAGTACTTTTAGAAAACAATGAAGAGAAATATTTTAACTTTTCATTTGCTTGAGACAGAGTACCAGTTACTACACAGAAGAAGCTAGCCAAAAACAAGGTATCATAAGAGGTTTTTAAAATTTGAACATATTTTGGGATGATCTAGAAGTCCATGTATATGTGAAGAGCTGTGCACATGCCCAGAAAAGGCCAGATAAGACTCTAATCCCTCACCTCCGGCTGGCTTTAAATCTCTGCACAGGAAGAAGTGAAGGCTAAGGCAGAGCTGCAAACTGCCACGCTGGAGAGAAGAGCTGTGTTCCAGCAGACAGAATCCTTATGCAGAGTGACAGACTTACTTACCCAACCATTTATGAAAATCTTTGCCCAGTGACTCTGACCATAAAACTAATAGAACAGAGATTTTAGTGCTATCTAAAAGAAAATACAAAATTTACATAAGTAGGTCAGGGATGCCATTAATCAAAACAAACACCCCATCAAATACAACTGCTACAACAACCAGCAGCAAAAACCTGAAGAGAGATGAACATGATTCCCAGAGTTGCTATATTATTTAAATCACCTATAGTTTTAAATAAAATATAAACCACAAAAACAAACAAGTTATTCTCCATAATAAGAAAAAAAAGCAGTCACTAGAAAATATCCCTGGAAAGCCCAGACATTGAACTTACTAGACAAAGGCTTACAGTGAACTACTGTAAATGTGTTCAAAGAACTGAAAAGAAACACATCAAAAGCATTAAAGGAACTAACAGCTAAAAGAAAGAAGCTAGATTTTTAAAAAGAGCTAAATAAAAGATACAAAATTGAAAATTATGACAACTTGAATGAAAACTTCGCTACAGGAGTTCAACAGCAGGTCTGAATTAGCAAAAGAATCAGCAAAATCGAGGACAGATTACCTACTCTGAGAACAAAAGAAACCTGAGTGAAGAAAACTAGCGAGCTCAGCCTCAGAAACCCATGGGGTCAACATCTGTTGGTTCAACATATGCATAATTGGTCTTCCAAAAGTAGATGAGAGAGAAAGAAGCAGAGGAGTATTTTTTTAAATGGCCCCAAACAACCCAAATTCGATATAACATTACACATATAGGGAGCTCAACAAATTTCAGGTAGAATAAACTCAAAGAGATCTAAACCTGAACACATCATAATCAAACTGTCAAAAGTCAAATATGAAGACTCATTAAAGCAACAGAATCAGAATGATAGTGAAGTAAAAGTGATCCTCAATCAGATTAGCAGGGATATTCTCATATCTCCTATTATTAACAAGTATGGAAGATACAAGAGCAGTCAAAGTCAGGTTTCTGGTTGAAATGAAGAGAATGAGGATTGGTATTTGCCTTTGTTTTGCTGATTACTATCTAAAGAATATAATGATCTAAAATAATTTTTTTTATCGTTTTATGAAGCATTTTCCAATTATTTTCTTGATCTTAAACTTTTTCTTAGATATCACATGTTACTCTTACTAGTCAAAGTCATATTAAGGCAAATGTTCTAAAAGTACATAATGACAGAGGCCAACTCTGTGGGAATATATATGTATTAAGTATTTGATACAGAATTTATATACTTTCACAACCATAGAGCTTTGCAAAGTATATGAAGTCTGTATCAAATACTTAATACATATACATTTTCTCATCTAGACTATCAGGTCCCAAGCTCTTTTAATTAGTAATTTGAGTGTATTGTTGGTATGAATAACAGAAAAAGATGGTCTAGATGAGAAAAAGTCTAAAAACTTATAACCCAGGAAGTCCTTGACAAAAAATGTTTACTGAAATTGAGGATGAAAACAGACAAATATTGTAACAAGCTACAGCTACCCTAGACCATTTGAAAATCTTGGTTGACTTCAATGAATTAATTTCATCCTCATGAGTGAAGAACAACCTTTGTATTGTACATATATGGTCAACCAAATTTTTATTTATAAGGACCAATGACCTTCTTATCAATATGATGTCTTTCTCATTAATCCTGATCTGCATCTCATAATGGCTGCATGTTGTAAACTTGTATGTGGACCAGCAGGGTTTCTATCATATCTTATTTTGCAATCTGATTTCATTTTTGACATTTACTAACTTTTTTCTGTTATAATGGCCTGTTTGGGATTTTTGAACATGTCCACTCTGACCCTTGCATGGTCATATGAATGGCCCTTCATTTCCAGTTTCTGCTTGTGTAGGCACACATTTTTTGTTGTTGTTTTGAGCATAATTGACAGCTGTTTGTGTTCAAGGACTTTCCTTTATTTCTCAACCCCTAATAGCACTCTGTATAGTTTTTGACATATAAATATACTCAAAATGTGCTGGGTTAGTGGATTAAGAGCTGCATTTTCCATGTAAAGAAAATGTAATAGTTTTAAGGAATTTGGTTATGTTTTTCCTGGGCTAAAATTTCTTATTTTCCGTAGACATGTTATAGTGAATTTCCAGTAGTTAGTCAATATCCACTCTAAAATTTGAAACTAGACAACTCATTTCCCCATCTATAAAATAGGCTTAAAATAGTAATTATACCTTAGGGTTATTAAAAGGATTAAATCTTTTAGTATATTGAAGGTACCTAGTGATTAATTCATTCATTCTAAGGTATGAGTGAGAATTTGCTTCTAGAGATCTATCTGTGAACAAAGGGAACATAAACTTCTGCTCTTTCACAGTTTATTATCTCCTCCCAGTCTGAACACATGGCACTAGTTATTCAAGTCAATTTGCCACCAGGCCATATAAAATCCAAAATAATATTTTTTAGGTTTGACTCGTGAATGCTTAGGAAAGTTAGTAGCTATTGCTTAAAGTGGTTGTAGATTCAATTAAAAATTTCACAGAGGACTCAGCTCACTCCCATTATATTTTTTGAGACTAGTAAACTATAAAAATGACAAACATGATGACTTACTCTTGAGTCTAAATTGTCCAGCTGTGCAATTACAGGAATGGTGCTGTGGCTTAGAGCACCCTGTGTGGGAAGCCTGCAGGAGTTTAATTGACCACAAGATCAATATGAGGAAATAGCATGATATGGGTACATTAAAAAAAGAAGCATCTCAAAGCTCTCATAGAAATATATAACCCACAACAAGTGTAGTGATACTCTAACTCAATTTTGTGCCAGACATAGTTTGATTCTCACGATCTTAAAGAAATGTGAATAAACCAGCATCCTTTTAGAGACGAGCCATCAGGATGTGAACTTATAAAAAACACTTATATGACAAAGGATGAATTCTTAACAAAGTCACTATCTGAGATGCAGAGATGTGCAGGGAAAATAAGAGCTAAAGGATCCCTATAGAGGAGAAGAGAAGCTTCATTCGGCTTTATACAAATAGAATTCAGATCAAAGGAGTGAGACTAGAGAAAGGCAGATTCATGCCCAATGTGAATAACAGAAGGAAGAAAATAAAGTTCACGCACCTGCATAATTTCTGAATCTGGTGCCTCTAGAGGACTTCCCACAGAAACTGAAGAAAGGTATGTCCAGGTCACCCCATCTGTTTTTCTTTTGAAACCATAGCCCCTTTGAATTTTTAACATATGTTCAAGATCCAATGGCTAATTTTCAGCAAGTTCACGTAGGAGGTATGAAGGTGAATAATAAATAAAAATAAATGTAGATAATCCTCAAAAGAAATGATTTTATTATTGCTACTGCTAATAGACATGGTTACTTTCTTTTGTGAAACTACCAAGAATGTATTCATCAGGGGACTGGTCAACCTTAAAATTCATTTTTCCCTTTGAAAAGCAATATGTCAAGTCATGATTAATTGTCCTCTAAGCCTCCTTAAATCATAAAATCAGAGAGGATTGAGATCAAGAATAAGAGAGGCTTATTAAAGGGCATCTCTTTTTTGAATGCTGGGTTGACACTAAAGATGGAAAGTAGATTTCCTCTCTTAGATCAAGTCCACCTCATTGGGAAGACTAACTGTATGTTTGTGTTTAGGAGAATCCAGAAGCACAGTCTATGATTACTTGGAAAAAGTAACAAGACAGGCTTTATATTCTATTGGCAGATGACATGTGTTTTGTTATGCACAAGTCATATGCCAGACATTCCCAATGAAATCAAGCTTCATTGACTTAATGGATTGTAGTTCAACTCTGCAGTGTTCCCCTGTCCTTCCTTCCCATCCAGCCTCTCCTGAGAGGTCAACCAGCTGTCCCAGGCAGTGAGGCCCAGAACCAGTGCAGAAGCCATAGCTGAAATGAC
Source organism: Erethizon dorsatum (assembly GCA_028451465.1). Taxonomy (NCBI): domain Eukaryota; kingdom Metazoa; phylum Chordata; class Mammalia; order Rodentia; family Erethizontidae; genus Erethizon; species Erethizon dorsatum. The sequence goes on along the minus strand of CM051825.1, from coordinate 52,388,054 downwards.
CTCTCTCCCAGCTCCCTCATTTGCATATGTTTTTATCCCTATACATAGCTCACAGTGGTCCCTCCCTGATCAAACCCTGATTGAAACATATGATTATTAAAATCTTACATAGCATGAGAACAGATGTGAATGCCTGATCAAAATTTATAGTATTTTCTGTTTGCTAAAAAAAAAAAAAAATGTTGACGACAACAGCAGCAACAACAACAACAACAACAAACCAATAAAACAAATAAAGATTTTGTGCGCCAAGTAAACTATTACGGCAACACAAAGCCTTATGCAGGTTCTTGCCCCAGTCAAACGTTGACACAGTTTATCTACGTAACAACTGTGTTACCACAAACAGGATTAATGCCATGCTGTCTGGTATTCCAAGTGGACAGGTGGCTTCTCCCTGGGGTCAAGTAGAAATGAAATATTCTTCGAAGGTGTATTTCTGAAGATTTTGTTGGAAGTTCTTTTTAAGGATAATATATGTACTCTGTACAATAGCAAGATAAAACAACTATTTTTAGAAAATTAGTGATCAAATCCTTTTGTTTTATGATGTGCAAAAAATCTTTTAAATGCAGAATTATTAATTTTTAAAGCATGCATTGAAGAGAAGGGTAATAGTACATTAAGTGGCTATTCCTCTTTAGATTTATTAATTGAAAGAAATAGTAGGTATAGTTGCAACATGTTTTTTTTTCTTATGGCTTCCTATTAGATATAGATTACTGATTAAGCAAATCGTATCACCCCCTTTTTCCTCTCTCTTTCCTTCTTTCCTTTCTTTCCTTGCTCTCTCTTCCTTCCTTCATCTTTTCCTGTACATATTTCTCTGTCCCACAAGAAAAACAGGAGAAAGTCCTGAAATTAGCAAATTAAGGAAACTGTCTATTAGGTAGAATGGAAAATTTTATAAATGCAGTTCCCTCCTCTCAACCAATAGTGGCCAGTTTATAGTGTAGGAGAATTTCTCATTTTTACCTAAAGCCATTGTCACAAATTTCATAAGAAACTGCGCAATTTCTGCTTATCCCACATGCAGCTCAATATCTATAGTTAGTTTGAAGATGCCAAAACCTATATCTGAGAAGTGCTAAATAATAGTTTTCCTATCCCTGAAATGTGTGCATAACTCGAACTTAATTTCGACTAAGGGACAAAGCATAATTCTCAGCTCACAGTGAGTTTACTTCATGAATGCAGCAGATTTTCACATTTTCAACTATATGCTCAATTTCCTACTTCAAAAATATCCAAAAATGCATCAAGCATTAAGCCCTGCTGGCTAGTGACAAGATGTGCACACAGCTATCCCCATAAAAGTGCCCAGTACTTTTCCTTAGGGATATTCCTAATTAAAAATTGGTTGGTGCCTGCAAATGGCTCAGCTAGTTCTATATAAAGAGCACCATGAAATCTAAACCTCCATACGGATGAATGTGTGGTGTGCAGAAAAGAGGAAAAACCACTGCAAATAGGGAAACGGAAGTCTCTTGAATTGATGGAGTAAAAAGGAAATTCAAGGATTTCGGGTATAATTTTCTCTTTCTGTTCTGAACTCATTTTTTTTTTTTTTTGTGGGTACTGGGGGTCAAACTCAGGACCTCGCGTGCCAGCAGGGGCCCGTGCCGCTGAGCGATATCACTGGCCCTTTTTTCATATGTGGGTACCAGGAGTCAAACTCAGGACCTCGTGCTTGCCAGGCAGGCACTTATGCCGCTGAGCCATCTCACTGGCCCCTCATTTTTTTTCTTGATCTTTCCATTTCAGTGGTTCTTAAAAATTCAGGATGCAGCAGAATTATCTGGGAAACTTGGTTAATATATATATATAATTGGTTAATATAGATAGATAGATAGATAGATAGATAGATAGATAGATAGATAGATAGATTATTTTTTAGGACTCTTATTATGTGAACTGAATCTAGAATAGGTCCTGGGAATCTGTTTTGTACTAAGAACTTCAGAAATGATGGGGCATGATATAGTTTTTGCATGATAAATGACAGTTCCAAACCCCCAAATAAAAACATGAAATTTGAAAGTAAAAAATATAAAAACTAGCTAGTGAGGAATTAACACAGAAATGTTTTACATAACCTTATGGTATAACTCTGCTAGCAGCAATAGTAATTCTTAAGAGAGTTCAGAGACCCTTCTCTGTGTGAAAATTACCAGGTATCTGAGCCAAGTGCAGACTCCTAGGCCTCATTCTTCCCTTCAGAGATTTTATTCAGTGCACTTGGCCTGGAATCCCGATTGTCTTTTAACTTAACCCTTCATGATTCTGCTGTGGGTAGTTCATGGAGTTGCACATGGGAAAATTCTTAGCTTTATGTGTTTAAAAATTTGATGCTCCTCTTTAACCCTAGGGCAGTGAGTGTCAAACTACAACTGAAAACCCACTTATTTATTGCGAGTGCCAAAATGGCAATTAAACATGAATACTGAGGTTTTAGTTTAGAAAAATCAACTCTATATTAGCATCTTTTATTTTAAAATAATAACACAATAACATGCATACCATAGTTCACCACCACTGCCCTAGGGGAAAGGGATCTTCCAGAAATTTCATACAGTTACAAATTACTAATCAGGAAGAAATTAATCCACCACATGGTATAAATGACAGATCCAAACCCCCAAATAAAATTCTATATACCTAGAGTTTTCTTAGCAAGTACATGAGTATTAGGTATTTCTGTTATCTGTTAGGGTCCTCTCTCTTTCTGTCTTTCTCTTTCAATAAAAAAACTTACAATACTGTAAGGTTTTTTTCTGTTGTTGTTTTAATACAAAGAAGAACTACTTGGTTCATGAATTTGAAAATTGCAGTGTTATCTCCATATTTAGGGACCATACAGAGATACCTGGACTCAGTTTCTCCCATTCTTTGCCTTTGCTTTCTAATTGTTAATTTCTTCCTCTGATATCAGGCTCTATACTTAGTGGCAAAAGTGATCACAGGAGCTACATTCTCACTGTTCCTCAGGTTTAACTCAAGTGGAAATCTCCTCAGCTACTTCCTGCAAAATATTGGGAGTTACTTGGATTAGACAACCTTAGATCATATGGTTGGTGGAATATGATCAAATAGTTGACTTAGCCTTGGATATATCTGGGGGAGTGACAATCACCCAAGAATATATATACTGGTACATCCAGTTGGGTGAACTAATTGACTAGTATGGGTCATTGTTGCCAGAAGAAAAGGAGTGGATCTGGGAAGCTGCCTCAAGAAATATCCACTCTGATACTGTGTATATACAGAAGAAACCTGAAATAATGGCCGGGATCTTGCCTGCAAGGTTGCCAGGGGGCTGGTTTTGAAAAAGGCAATCTGATATTTTGAACTGTCTCATTAAAAAACAGACACAGAGGGCCGGTGAGACGGCTCAGCGGCTTAAGCGCCTGCCTTGCAAGCGCGAAGGCCCGAGTTCGACTCCCGGAACCCACATACGAAAAAGGGGCCGGTGATATCGCTCAGAGGCACGGGTGCCTGTTGGTGCACGAGGTCCTGAGGTCGTCCCCCCGGTACCCACAAAAAAAAAAAAAAAAAAAAAAAAAAAAAACAGACACAGATTCTAGAGACATAAGCATTGGGAGCATTTTTTTTAAACCAGTTTAATTACTACCTTCATAGGGTGTATGAGTTGGCCACTCCCTGGCATACATCATGAGGAATCTTACAGAGTCTTTGGTATATGAGTTAATCAGCTCTCTGTTACTGTACCAAATTCCTGAGATAGTTCAACTTTTAAGGAAGAAAGGTTTACTTTTGTTCACAATTTTGGAAGTTTCAGTTTATATTTTCTTGACCCCATTGCTTTTGGACCTGTGGTGTGCCAGCACATCATGGCAGGAGTGGGTGGTGGATTATGATGGCTGGGAAACAAACAGAAAAAGAAAAGGGAGGGGCTGGGGTCCTAATATCCCCTTAAGGAACATACTCAGTGACTAAATAAATTAACTTTCTTCCGTGAGGCCCCACCTCCTAAAGGTTCCATTACTTCTCAGTAGCACCAGGGGGTTGTAACCAAGCCTTTAACACATGGGCCTTTTGGGGACACTTATCTAAACCTTAGCAGTGGGCAGTCATGTAACACTTCCGTAGAGAGCCTCACCCTTTTTCTGTGCCATAGACACTTTTGACCAGCTGGAGAAGCCTATGAACCCCTTCTCAGAATGTTTTTAAAAGCCTAAGATTCAATACATAGGATTATAATGAAAATCAATATTTTAAGGTATCAATGCAATGTAAATAAATTTGTGATATAGAAATATATGCTTTTCTTCCTAAGATACTAAAATGTTTAATAAAAACAAATTATTTTTTCTTTCATTTGTGCCAACCCAGTTCAGAGACTTGTGGAATTTCAGGGAGTAGCTATGGACTGGATGCCAGGTTGAGAATTCCTGTCACATAGAGGCTGGCAGCTCTGAGCAAAGATGCCCATGCAAGTCTCCAGTCTGAGGCCCTCCACTTACTCCCCATTTCCCTCGAGAGAAAGTCTGAAATCTTTAGCATGACACAGGGGCCCCGTGACAATCTGACTGGACTCAGACTCCCAAGCTCTCCCTGTTTTACTTGAAGACCAGACCATAACAGACAACGTATAGTTCTAGAAATAAGCAGTATTTTCTCTACTGCAGGGATTTGCATACAGACAATCCATGCCTTCCTCTTTGCTATTTCACCTGGAACGCTCTTTGCCATCCTTTAGGATTTAGACGTGATTCCAGCCACGCCTGGACTAAGTGTCCCTGGTATGTACACCACTGCCCCTGGTCATTCCTGGGCAGCACATGCATCCTATAAAAGTTTCCAAACCAGAAAATCAGTGTGGGCAGAACAGCAGGGAAGTTCTCAGGCATAACTGAACATTTAGTTCCTTAACTGCTCCTAGCAACAGCATGTCGTCAGGCAAGAATGCCTTCTATATTTTTAAATTCTGTATCAAATGCCGAGATGAACATAATTTTAGACTTCTCCCTAATAATATATGTCTGTGATTGAAACGGATCAAATATTGAGTCAACTGAGTAAAACTTGGGTACATTTCCTTGTATTCTAAGTGATGCAATCAAGTGGATAGTAATAATAATTTCTTTCGTTATTTGTCACTTATGATCTCTCAGGCACAGTTTTCAGCATGTTTTATACATTAGCTCATTTAATCCTCACATTGACTCTATAAGATAGTTACTATTATTAGTCCTGTTTTGAGGAAATTGAAGCTTAAAGAAGTTGAGAAATTTGCCCAAAGTCCCAGAGCTGGTAAAGGATTTGAATCCAGGAAGTAAGGCAGAGAATTCTCATTCTTAAACTACTATCGCATGGTAAGGTTGATTATCATCGACACACTTCCATTTCACATACGCAGATAATGGCAGTGTATGCAAACATCTAGGTATGCATATGCAATTTTTGGATGAATTTTTCTGGTTGCACACCCTGACTGTTGTGTAGATTGTTATCAATTCTTTACCTTTGGAATTGGTAAAATTTTAACTAGGAAGAGCTTGGGAAGTAAATGTTCTCATTGTCCATTTTCCTGCCTTATCAATTTTTACCAGGTTATCTTCTTGATCCAGGGCTAGGGTAATAGTTACTGTGGAGTTTGTAGGTAACAGATCGGCATTAAATTTTAATGCTGAGCCTTAGGCCTTGGGAACTAACCCACACCTCAAGCTCCTTACAGGAAAGAATCATGAGCCTTATCAAAACTTAGAAGTTAGAGAAAGATATTAATTGCCGTATCTTTTTTAAATTTCCAATTTCTATTTGATAATTTTTTTTTTTTGTGGGTACCAGGGGTCGACCTCAGGACCTCGCGCGCCATCAGGCACCCGTGCCACTGAGCGATATCACTGGCCCTTGGTAAAATTTTAGGATGTGAGACATGAGTTTCCTTCAATGCAAAATGTGTTCTACGGCTTGGAGTCCTTTGCAAAATGGCTTCTTTATATTCCTAATAAATGGAGAAGCTTATCATGTCAGGCAGCTTTCTGTCAACAAAAAAATACCTTAGGTATCAATTTATAAGAGAAAAAGTTTATTTTGGCTCAGAGTTTTGGAATTTTCAGGAGCACATGATAGAGCAAGCTGCTCAGGTCACCAGCCAGGAAGCAAAAGAGAGGGGAAAGGGTCAGAGTTCCCCTAGTGCCAGGTCTCCAATGACCTAAAGACCTCTCAGTCCCCTACCTTTCAGCATTTCCACCTGCTTCCAATAGTTCCACCCTGGTGACAAAGCCTTTGACACATGAACCTATGTTAGACATCGAGGATTCAAACTGTAGTGCTTAAAAGACTTCATTTGAATAAATTCATTATTCTCATTCCACCATTATAATTCTTGTCACATCTCAGTTGGACCTGTTCAAAACGTTATTCTCTAAATCGATCTACTTTTTCATTTGTTTTTCAGTGCTGAAGATTGAACCCAGGGCCTTTTCACTGAGCTACACCACCCTTTTTATTGAGACAGGATCTCACTAAATCAGTAAGTTGCCTAGTCTGGACCCGAATGAGACAATCCTCCTGCCTCAGCCTCCCAAAGTACCGGGACCAGAGGCAAATGTCTCCATACCCACGTTCATTTATGTAATCAATTTAAAAGGGAACTTGTAACATCTGTAAAATCACCAGATCAGTATTTTTTTTTTAATCACCTCAAGAATAAACAAAAGGGAAACAGAAAGCATTAGATGGAAATGGCCCTATCTCTTATGTAAGTATTGGTACATGCTCAACCTTTTGGGGAATCCTGGCCTAAGATGGCCACCTGAAAGAGCCCTCTGTCAAACCTGGAATTGAAGTGCTAGCATGCAAAGGGGTCTGCACACTCACCCCAGTACAGTGTGCATGGGCCACACCTGAGGCTTTGGCTCACTGCATCCCCTGTGTGCATGCGCCTGCCGTGGTTACAGCAGGTACAAAAGGCAAGGCATGACCTTGGCAAAACTGCAAAAATGTAACTCCAGCATCATTCCACCTCTTCCTTTTCTACTTTCTGTACCTCTTCAGAATTGTAGCTGTCTGTGATCTGCTTGCCCACCCCCTACTGAAAGTGCAATTACTCTTCGCCTTCTGTAAGCGGCAACACTTACTGGAAGAGATTGTTTTCCTTCTTCTGTATTCCTGGCCTCTGTTCTGCTTCAAGAATCCAGAATATAGCTTTCCTGGGCAATGTTCACTTAGATACATGGTTTGTGGCTCTCTGGTCCAGTAGACTGATATATTTTTTTTTAATTTATGCAGTGTTTGGGCTTGAGCCCAGGGCCTCATGAATGCTAGGCAGGAGCACTAACACTGGGGCAACATCCCAGTCCAGCCGATCTGGTAGACAAATGCTTAACCAATTGTCTAACTGACAACATGGTGACCAAATTTCTTAGTCTCGCCTAGAAAGAACTGAGCCTTAATGGGGGAATTTCCTTGAATCATTCTTTTATTCTTTAGTAATGACTGTCTGACAGTTTAATATTTTTATACTATATAATTCTTAGGTAGAAAATCCTCCAATGTCATCCCTTATGTCATGCTGTATATTGTAGAAATTCTAAATCTCTTGGCAGTGAAGTCTTGTTAATCTTTCTGTGAAAGAATCTAGGATCCTCAAAAGAAAGAAAAATTTTTCCCAAAATGTTTTAATCTCTGATTTATCTATTCCAGTGATTATACACAAGTGCAGCCAGAGGTATAGCTTAGCAGCACAGCGCCTGCTTGGCAAGCGTGAGGCCTTGAGTTCAATTCTGAGTACTCCCCCCAAAAAATAAAGAAATAAAAATAAACAAGTGCAGGTATGAACATAATCCAACAATCTTGAATATTTGCTCCTGAAATAAATCTCAATAAATCAGTTTTTAATGAAAATAGATTACTTATTTTAACTTGTTTAACCTGAAATTTCCTTAAATTTAAAATTTATTGTTGAAAGTGATTTAAAAATATAGTTATCTATTTTATTGTGTTACAATAACATATTTGACATGATTTAATTAAATCTGATTTAATGTTTGACCATTTTATTGTATCTAAGGTCACTGTTCTGATCAATTCTAATTGTATAGTATCTACAGGAACCATAAATGTCAACAAGACAGGGTTCACAGTTGAATAACTCCAGAATTAAATTAGAAATTTAAAAATAACAGATAAGGGTAAAGCATAGCCTTAACTTCAGTTTTTTTCTAGTACATTGTGTAGGTATAGGAATACTATGAATTATTAGAAGTGTAGGTCTCAAAATTTTAATTTGTACATACCAGTTTTCAATATGCCAAATTTGCTGTCCCAATTACTTTGAATTTAGTATTGATTTGAGTTTGCATTGTTAGAAGATATAGATGAAAAGAGGAAAACATAACTGAAGATCTTCTGGTTGGTCTTCAACAGGTCAATTTCAATGTCTGGGCTCACAGCTGGGCTCACCCACAAGCTGATAAAATAATGTTATAGCGCTGTGCATTTTGGTGGAATTTTCTTGTTTACAGATTGCATTTACCTCTGTGGTTTGGTTTTATTTCCACAGTGTCTAAGAGGAAGAAGAGAAAAATTTTTATTACCTTTTCACAGAAGATAAAACCAATGTTTTAGTAATTTTAATGCTACATGAAATAATTATTATTCTCAGAGATAAATTCACTTATTTTTTAATATGGTATATTGCATAGAATTCAAGGTTACAAAGAGTGCAGGATGAAATGTGAATCTATATCCTATCCTACATGCATCCAGTTTGTTTTCCCTTGGGGCAACTGTTGCTGCTGGGGTCTTGTGTAGCCTTTCAAGGATTTGGAAGACACCATTCAGAACTTGTTTTACCAGGGACTGGCATGCTACAGCCCTCAGGACGATTCCGGATGTTGGCCTGATTTGTCAATCAAGCTTTGTTTGAACACAGTCATCCCATCTATACATTGTCCATGGCTGCCTTTGATTATTACAGAGTGGTAGTAAAACAAACATTCTGCCCTAAATATAAGGTCTCCTTTTACAAATATGAACCCTCAAACTCAGATTTAAGTGACTTAGTTATTATTACTATCAAATACTAAGTGTAAAGCAAGGATTTTGAACTCACATTCATCTTACTTTAAGTCTTGAATACTAGTAGTGGATAATATGTATGTTATTTGCAGAGTCTTGATGGAGTTAGAAAGTAATGTTCTTCTTGATTTATGTACCCCGTCCATATAGAGGTAAATATGTCTTATGAATAGACTATCACTGACTTACTTTGCTAGGAAGGTGGCTGACCCCTCACCATTTTGTATTTTAAATATGGTCAATACATTAATTTTGGCCATTTTGGCATTAACCTTTGGATTAGTACTGTAGTTCTTTTCTTATGCTATTGGTCATCAATCTCTGAGGTATATTTCAAAAGATCTGTAAAGTATCTATAAACCCCTTTGCCCATGGAGAGTAAATAATGATGTGGATATGGATTCTTTTATGATAATTACATGATGTCAATTAAAACCTTTAAAGGCTAAATTTTTTACATTAGATAATACAATGAAAGTTAGGTTTTATAAATACCACCTTAGAAAATTCATTAAATTTCTCATAAAGTATAGTATGCAATCATAATGTTCCTCAGTGTGCCAAGTCAGTGAGTTTTCCTTCCAGCACTGTTTTGTTGGTTGAAGAATAGAGGACAATGTCAGCAGCTGTATTGACAACATGATTTATATAAGTATATACTTAGTAGTGGTTTGCATACCATCAGTAGATTAGTTTACCAACTAATAGTTAAGATTTCAAGGAGAGAGAGTTCATGTTGAACACCACCTGCCGTGGACTGTTTCAAAACACCCGATCTTTCCAGAAGAATTCTAGTCATTTCCCAAACCAGACAGAATGGATTGTCTTACAGGCCTACATAAAGCACAAAACACCAAATGTCCCCTAACCTCTTCTTAGTGCTTAGGGAGGACTGCCTACCTACAGTTACTTTTGAGACCATTATGTGACTATCAATAATATCATCTAGTGTTTGAAAAATTGAGAAAAGCAAGCATTATTTTACGCATATTCTGATGAAATTTGCAGTTAAAATTATTTCACAATAAGGAAAGCCTGTAATGATTTGGTGTGGGCAAATAATTACAATATTTTCTCTACAACCCATAATTAAGGATTAGCTTAAAATAACCTTTCTAGTCCACTAGCACATATGAGTAATAGGCTGTATTTCATCATAATGAAAAGCACTTAACATGTGAGAGTCTTTGCAAGAGTTTCAAAATTCCCATGGGGGAAACTTTCCTAATCAAAATGAGCAGAGTTTGAGAAATCTGTTTGCTTTGCAAAAACAGTAATTTGCTTATAAAATACTTGAAATATCAATGATGGATAATAAGTGCAAACTATTGTAAAATATGATATTGTCACAATTTTCTGAGGAATAGTACTGAAAAATCTCTTTCTTGCATGGCATCAATTTTAAAAACTAGGTAAAACCAGAAAAAAATATCTTTGGTGTTTTATGGCAATGCATTCTGCATAATCCATATCACCAAAGAAAAGAGAAAAATAGGTAGTCATGTTGCCACTGTTGCACTGTTGAGGTTTTAATTAGCGTTAAAAAACCCCTGCAGTGTTTCAGCATTTCCATACAAAAGCTTAATGTGAAAGTTACTTTGGTTTTGTTGTAGAACCTGAGGAACAGAACTCATACCCAAAGGGAAAGAAAAAAAATAGAATTCTGTGTGAGATGAACCCTAGTAAATCACACATGCTGTTCCCAAGCTTCAGGTACCGCAGTCTGGGCTGTGACTCATGTGAAGTCTGTAACATAAGTTTCCTAGGTGAACATCAAGAATTTCAAACTCAGACTCACATGATTGCAAAGGTTATGATAGTGTCTGCCACCACAATTCTGTCAGTATTTTATTTTTATTTAAATGGTGGCTCTGATGAACACAGCTGAAAGAGGCCACAGATAATTTCTTTTGAGCTCAATAAGTATACTTATTTCCAGGGACATTATGATCCATTGAAAAGTGACTGGGCTAGCTCTCAGGAGATTTGGGTGCTTGTTTTTGCTGTGAATGTAGCAGGAACAGTGCTTACTAAACATTCCAGTTCTCCCCAATATTTCTCAATCTTCCCTGAAGTAAGAATAGGGTCACATGACTAGTTCTAGATGATGGATTATGTCCAGAAAAGATTTGTGTCAATCAAGCCAAGTGAGAGAACATACTTCTGCCTGTGTTTATGTTTGCTTGCCTTTGTAGCCTGAGAAGCTATGGTAGCAACATGGAATTAATGATTCAGCTCTTGATTTTTTTTCTAGGTTCCACTTCAGATTATTATTGAATTAAATTTATGCTAGCTGGGGTAGATGTAGGAAACAAATTTATTAGTCTTTGACTATTGTTGGGGACCATGAATTATAAATTGAGTCTAGGGGATATCCAAGCTTGTTCTTGTCCTGCCCTTGAGCCAGATTAGAATTCAGAAACTCCCCACTCTTTCCTGGTCACAACTGGAAGCCCTAGGGCTAATGACTGCTATGGCACTCACAGGGCAAGATAAGACCTGTTGGAGACCATAAGGCATCTGAGGAAACTACAGTTTCCTCATGACCCCCCCATCCTGTCTAGTCCTTGTCCTTGCAAGAATGTTTTGTTCTTTTAGCCACCATAGTCACCATTACTGTTCCCGGAAACACACACTGCCCTTCACCCATTGTCCTTGACTCAGATATAATGAATAAATACCAAGATTCTGGGTACCTCAAGGCCTTTTGTTCCCCAAGAACAACTTGTCATCCCAGATCTCTGACTGCAACCCTATTTTGTCTCTTGCTCTTTCTTCCAGCCGTACACCATAACACTTGGCAGGAGATTGGGGACTCACTGAAGGGGTCCTCAATAACTGGCACTGTGGAAAGGATTGCCAATAAACTATCTCCAAAATATCTTGCAATAAACAAGCAAAGAGATGACCAAGTGATTTCTGTAATGCTTTGAAGGAGTTTTGAGGGGCTGCAAAAAGTTTCACTTGTAGAGTTAGACAGACATTGACTTGCATCCTGATTTCAGCATCTAATTTACATACATCTGTGATTTTCATCAAACTACTCAAGTATTAAAGCTCAGTTTCATCATCTACAAGATAAGAATACTGGTAATACCCATTTCACAGGGTTGGTGCATGAATTTAGTAATTGGCATGCAGCAGTTACTCAATGAAACCCTGCAAATACACCAGAAATAGCTGTATAAACACTCAGGACAGGGATAGGCAATGGGTCCAGACAGTTTGTTAATTCAATTATTCTACTAATATGTATTAAGTAATTAGTACAAACCATCTGTGATGGTCTCCATGGACAAAACATGGTTGTATCAATGTGGCAGATGTGGCTAGCTGTCCATCCAAAACTCCCATTCCCACTTTCATTGTATGAACTTGTTTCCAGGAGACTGCTGCAAAACCTAGAACTACACATTCTAACCTCCTTTGCACTTCTGTGTCCACATGACTAATTCTTGCTAATGGAATATCAGATAAAGTATGATATCTGGGCTGGGGCTTTGAACTACAGCATGCGCATAGCCTGGGTTCTTTTTATTTATTTATTTTTTTGTGGGTACCAGGTGTCAAACTCAGGACCTCATGCGCCAGCAGGCACCCGTGCCACTGAGCGACATCACTGGCCCTTATTTCATATGTGGGTACCGGGAGTCGAACTCAGGACCTTGCACTTGCCAGGCAGGCGCTTATGCTGCTGAGCCATCTCACCGGCCCATAGCCTGGGTTCTTGAGGAGTAAAGAGGAGGAAATCTTTCCTGATTGGACTGTTAGATGAACAATAAATATACATTTCTTGTTTTGAGCTACTGAAGTTTGGGGTTATTTTTTATGTCAGATAGTGAAACCCTAACTAACACCATCAGATGGAACTTTGAAGGAATGAATTTAGAATAAGAAATGACCTATGGCAGGAGGTTTCCTTATTATTGTTAGCTGTGTGATGCCAGCTTGTGCCAGACAGTGTAGGTTGACTCTACCGGGTACTGTCTCTGTGCTGGTGCCAGTTGAGTTTAGTAGGTACTCTTCTCTGTGACTGGTCTCTGGAACTCTTCCATGCTAACAGCTCTGAGTATTTATTGCTCTTTCTTTTGAAGGGACTGCTCTGCCCACACTACTCAGGATAAAAATCCCAAGTAGATTTACAGGATTTTTGGAGCCCATGCTATCGAAGAAATGAATCACCCGCAGGTTTACAGGACCACCAAAGCAAGTCTTTATTTTAACAAGGTCTCATTAAGTCACTAAGTTATCCAGCGATATGGTTTGTATCTAGATGTCCCCCAAAATCTCATACAGTCATGGGAGACAGGTGTTTCATAGGTGGCTGAATCTAGAGTTTGTCATTAATTCAAGGTCCAATGCTGGGATTATGGGTGTGTGTACTACACCCGCTCTAGGGCAGGTAGCCTACATGCAATATAAGGAACAGAAAGAGTCTCGTCTCTCCCTTGTTGCTTTTGCTGTCTTCTTCCTGCCATGAATTGCTCTTCTCTGTGAAGCCACCCTACCCTGGAGCCAGCCAATTATAGACTGAGACCACTACAATATATGAGCTAAATAAACCTTTCCTCCTTTAACTTTGGGTGTTGAGTATTTTTCTCCAGCAATGAAAAAAGTGATTAAGCCACCCAAGCTGGTCGGGAACTTGCTACAGCACAGAAGGACAGTAGACATGCAGGAACTCTCCTAGACTAAAACATAAGAAGTGGCTGGGGAGTGCTGCTTATATAGCAGCTGCAAGCTTATGTCAGTGAGAGGCAGAGCTGAAAGCTTGCTGTGAATGTTGGGTATGCAAATAAGGGCCCCAGATCCCTCCCTTCCTGATCTTAGCCACTCCAGAGTGCTCCTTCCTTTCTTCAAAAAGGCAACAGTAGAATCTGAAGTGGCAGGGATGTGGGAGGAGCACCACATTGCCTGTCTGGCTGTAGTCATGTTGGAGTGGAGAACAGTGGTTTGATGGCCAGGAAGGTCACTGAAACAACTGCCCCAGTGATTGGGGGTCAAAGGAGAGCAAAAGGAAGTGAGGGGAGGGGTAGAGAGCTTCTGGCCTGGTCACACATGCCCTCTGGTTGGCACAGGAAAAATGACAGTCAGGTATTCCTAGTCTGTCTCAGTAATAGGACAGCTTTTACTTCCTTTTCCTTGTATTTGCCTTTATTTTCTCTTTGATGAAAAAGACCTGGAATGAGATGCGAGTATGGACTCCTTCATTCTATTTTTGTTTTTGCTTCTGCTACTCATTTTCCTATTGGTGTAATTCAAGGCTAACTTGAGAATTTGTCACCACACTAGAGTGTAATAGAACTGCCTCCCCTTCTGTTTCTGTCCTCTCTGCCATACAAGTGTGTTGTAGGCTCAAACTTGTTAAATTTTAAGTAATATTTTAAGTATAAGAATAGAATGTAACCAAAGAGTCTATATTCCTGCACCGATGAATATAAAATGACAACAAGTTAACTTACTCAACTTAGAATACCAGAAACCCTATCATAAAATTATCTTTGCCAAATATTTCTTATGTTCTGGTTTTAACTGATGCAAAAAAATGTTTTAAATATGTAAATATCATTTCTGGAAATACCTGGCATCGGCCTCCAGGCAGCTATAAGTGCTCAGTATTACAACAAAGTCTCCACTTTGGAACTTGGCAAATTATATCCTATAATTTGGCTCCTTGACATGTATATGACTTTTATTAACAGTTATGCAGTATACAAAAACCAACACTTATTTCTCACCTGTCAGTGCAGTTCTGCTGACACAGACCAGGCTCAGCTTGGTGAGTTTTCTAATTTTGGCTCAGTTCACTCAGGCATGTGGAGTTGGCAGGAGATCAGTTGCTGGAGACCGGGCTTGCAAAGGAATACTCAGTGCTGTTCCAGTTCCATATGTGTCTCTTCTTTCTCCTGGGAGGTATGGGCTAGCTCAGGTATATCCCTTTCTTGGCAGTGGCAGAACCACAAGAATATAAACACAGTCTTGCAAAGAACTTTGCAAGCTTCTACTTGCATCATGAATGATGGCATCCTGTTGGCCAAAACAAGTCATTGATCAAATTCAGGCTCAAAGTTGGAGAATATACTCCTTTTTTTTTTTTTTTTTTGTGGGTACCGGGGGTTGACCTCAGGACCTCACGTACCAGCAGGTCCCCGTGCCGCTGAGCGATATCACTGCCCCTTTTTTCGTATGTGGGTACCGGGAGTCGAACTCAGAACCTCGCACTTGCCAGGCAGGCACTTATACTGCTGAGCCATCTCACCAGCCCTGGAGAATATACTCTTGATGGGGAGCAAAGCATAGTTACATGGCAAAGGCATGTATTCCTATAAGGGTGAAGCACTGATACTATTTAGGTATTTTAACCACGTTTATCCTCTCTTTCCTTCAGAAGATGATCATTTCTCCATTAAAGCTCTTTTAATCACATACATTTCCAGCTGTGCATGGTGGCACACACCTGTAATCCCAGCACTCTGCGAGGCTGTGACAGGAGGATTGCAAGTTTCCGCCCAGCCTAGAAAATTTAGTGACTTAGGAAGACCCTCTCCTCAAAATAAAAAAAATCAGTTGGGATGCAGCTTCGTGTAAAGGTCTTGGGATCAATCCCAAATACCACAAAAAAGAAAATAAATCAAAGACATACATTGTCCATTTGGAGCTCAGGCTCATTTTTATTGATTTATTATGAAAAAAAACTGTATCTAACTAGAATAAGTTACCTAGTAGGCACCAAAGCAACATATGTTTAATAAGTATTAAATTTCAGCCAACTGTAAATTTTTTTTTTTTTTGTGAGTACCGGGGGTTGAACTCAGGACCTCGCACGCCAGCAGGCGCCCATGCCCCTGAGTGATATCACTGACCCTTTTTTTGTATGTGGGTATCGGAAGTTGAACTCAGGACCTCGCACTTGTCAGGCAGGCGCTTATGCCGCTGAGCTATCTCACTGGCTCCAAGCCAACTGTAAAATTTATCTTTCAAAAATATATAAATATGTGTTCACAAACTTTTTAATTCATTCAAAAATATTTATGGTACTGATAAGTTATAGTAAGACTAAGTGCTTAAAGGAAAAATATGAATAAAACAATGTTTCTGCTTTTTAAACTTAATAAAAATTGAGGAAATTACCTCTTCTCTGACTGCCACCAAAGTAACTCCTATTGGTGGAGAAGTCCAAAAAAGAAATCAAATTTTTATGTTTGTTTTGCAGCATCTAATAGTTCTCATCAACATCCACTTAAGTAAGGTGCTTGTTATTGTCATGTTGCCTAATATTAAAATACCTTTGCACTAAATGATATTGTACGTAATATGCAATTTCCTATGGGCTCTGTTCAACTGAATGGAGAGAATCAAATAGAAAATCATGAAAGCAAAGTATATGCATGATGAATTGAAATGAAAACTGTGTAGAAAAAAAAAAAACCAACATAGAAGACCCAAATCGGCTATCCTTAGCCAAACTTGATTACAGTGTTAGCCTTTGTCTGGCACCTGGAAACTGGCATTTCTCACCATTCCTAGAACAGATGAAAATATCTCATTTTTTTCTAAACCATTTTATCTTAGTTACTTTTCTCTCATTGCTGAAACAAAATATCCAATGCCCAAAATTAAGGAAGGAAAGGTTTATTTAGCTCACAGTTTGTGGAGATTTCAGCCCATAATCAGCTGGCTCCAAGGCAGGGTGGAATGGCACAGGGGCAACTGTTCAAGGTGGAAGAAGAGAGCAAAAGCAACAAGAACAAAACGGGGAGAGCAAGCCTTTTTTCCTCCCTTATACCGTAAGCAGGCTACCCTCCCAAAGGCAGGTGTAGCACTCACACCATCTCTGTGCCCTCCTCTTGCACAGGATGAGGATATTTACAAAGTGAGCACCCTGGCCCCCTGCTGAGCTGCTTAGTTAAACTTCTAAACTTCTCAAGTTGACACAATGAATCGACCATTACAACATCCTAGAGCATAAACAGCCACTCTAGGGCATGTCCTCTACAACCTAGGATGTAGAACTGCTGAGTTACTTAGTTAATCTTCTAGATTTCTCAAACTGACACAATGAATCAACCATTACAATCCACCCCTTGTCAACTTGGCAATCAGACATATTTCTTTAAATTGGTCTCCAGATAAAAAGACATGCTTATTCTTTTTTTTTTTTTTTTTTTTTTTTTTGGTGGGTACCGGGGGGTCGACCTCAGGACCTCGTGTGCCAACAGGCACCCGTGCCGCTGAGCGATATCACCGGCCCCTTTTTCGTATGTGGGATCCGGGAGTCGAACTCGGGCCCTTGTGCTTGCAAGGCAGGCGCTTACGCCGCTGAGCCATCTCACCGGCCCAACATGCTTATTCTTATAATTTCACAACTTGAACATTTTAACACAGGTTTAACAATCTTTAAGAACCAATATTAAGTCTATCAACATTATATCACATTAAAATCATAACATTTCACCCCTGGTCCCCCAAAGACACATGCACATCTCATTACACAAAAGGCATTTAGTCCCTCTCTAAGAGTTTACTACATGAGACTTCAGGAGGACATCTAGATAAAAGCCATAACATTCTGCTCCTGGACCTTGAAAGAGTCGTGTGCACCCTTTTATGCAAAAGGCATTTAGTCAATCTCTATTAGTTGCCAAAGTCCTAACAGTTTCAGCACTGCTGAAAAGTCCAAGTCCCCAGTGTCCTCTGAGATCTAAGGCAAACTCTTAACTGCAAGCCCCTGTACAAATGAAAAGTTAAACACTTCCAACATTCAATGGCACAAGATAAACATTTTCATTCCAAAAGTTACAAACAGCAGAATACAAGAGATTGGGACCAAAGCAAGTACAAAATCCAGCAGGGCAAACATTAAGTCCTGTAGTTTCATGTGTATCATTCAAAGCAATCTGTGACCAGTTGTGAGCTCCAAAAAGCTTGGGTGGCTCCACCCCTACAACACTTCTGGTGGTAGCAGCTCCCTTGGCTTCTCTCTTAGGCCCATTTTGTTCCCCCCTTTTTGCTCTTGTTGCTTTTGCTGTCTTTTGCTGACTTGAAGTGTTGCCCCTCTGCCATGCCGCCATGCCTTGGAGCCAGCTGATTATTAACTGAAACCTATACAAATTATGAGCTAAATAAACCTTTCCTTCCTTAATTTTGGGTATCATGTGTTTTGTCTCAGCAATGAGGGAAAAGTAACTAAGACACATTTATGTAAACAATATGGTTCATATTGAATGCTTGCTTTCTTTGGGAGAGTCTGGAATTAGTAGCAACTAGGCAGAGGTAGGTGCCTGTGTGCCCCTTGTAACCTTGGGCTCTGAGTCCTGATGAGGTTCCTTGATAGACAGCATTATATACACATTGTCAAAACATGCTGCTAGGGCAATGTTGTGGTTTGTGTCTGGATGTCCTCCCAGAGCCTCATTAGGTCATGGAGGGCAGGCTTTTTGAGGGTGGCTGATTCCAGAGTTTGTGGTTGATTCATATCTAATGCTGGGATTAAGGGTGTGAGTGCTATACTTGCCCCAAGGTGGGTAGCCTGCATACAATATAGAGGACAAAAAGAGGCTTGCTCTCCCCTCCTCTCTTGTGGCTTTTGGTGTCTTCTGCTGCCATGAATGGTTGCCCCCTCTGCCACACCACCCTGCCATGGAGCCAGCCGATTATGGACTAAAACCTCTATAGACTGTGAGCTAAATAAACCTTCCCTCCTTTAACCTTGGGTGTTGGGTATTTTGTCTCAGCAACAAGAGAAACATAACTAAGACAGGCAGTGATGGCAAACTTTTTAGAGCTTTCAATAATAACAAACAGCCAGCTGTGACACGCCTACCATAAGTTTGTCACCACTGTGCTAGTGAATTAAACACATTCTGGGTGATTCCATTGGCAAGGACTTTTGGAAGCTTGTACCTTTCTCTCTCAGGACTTCACACTTTGAATATCTTCCCTTTGCTGATTGTGCTTTGAGTTGTGGTTCTTTTGCTATAACAAATTATGCTACATGCACGACTATATGCCGAGTATTCTAAGTCATCCTAGTATATTCTTAGGGACCTCTGACACAAATGAAATTTTCTGTTTTCTTGTTGCTGGCTCTCAAATGTGACCTTGCATGGCCTGGCATGATAGCTCACGCCTATAATCCCATCACTTGGGAAGTTAGGCAGGAGAATCACTGGAAGTTTGAGGCTGGCCTGGGGTACATAATGTGTTCAAGGCCAGTCTGACCTACATATGGACACCTTGTCCAAAAACAAAACCAAAAACAAAGGTAACCTTGCATGGCAAACTCGTTCATGCATTCTATGGAAATTTACTGAGCATCTATCATGCAACAGGCATTGTGCTACAATTTTGGAATAAATTTGCAAGTCTCACATGGCACCTGTTTTCATGGATGTTGGGTTCAACAAGGTTGAAGTAATAGACTAGGTGAAGCCAAATTTATTTTGTTTACATCGTGTCCTTTCATTATTATTATTCCTATTTTTTGTTTTTGCTAAAGTGAGAAACATGCATCTATATAGTTACAGAACAGTAAGCAAAGAATTTAATCCTTTACCAAATAGTTTACCAAAATTTACTATTTGTCTTTCTGATTTGTGTGGAAAAAATGAATTACATCCCCTATATGAGTGTCATGATTTTTAAACTCAGTAAAGATATAAAAGCAATTGTTAGGCAACCACTGTCCATTTATATAGAAAATTTCTAAAATAGTTACTGTATATTTTCATAACCAAGTTTGCCAAAGTATTCCAAGGACTCCACTGGCAAGAGAAAATAACAGATGCTATACACATATCATAGCTTAGAACTTCACTGCTATGAATTCTGATAGCAAGTTCAAATAATGAATTTGTTAGTGGAAACAAAACATACTGGGGATTGTAATTAATTCTTTAAAGCAACTTCAAAATTTTTTGAAATAATTAGGTCAGATATGGTATTTGAAATGTAAATGTGGTTTTTAAAAGGAATCAAATTATAAAATAAAAGTGATAATGTTATCAGCCCATTGGAAATTTTTAAATTATAGTGGCATATTGGAAATTTAAATTGCTTGCCTACTTCTGTAGCTCTATGCACAGTTTTTCTGGGAGCCTAACAGCCTCCAGGTTTTTATTTTTTTTTAAGATGTACTTAAAACATAGGAACCAAATTAAGTTTGCTTCCGTCTGCACAAAAGTGGAAAGGTTTCAGTGCCTTTTGTGTCGACCAGCAAATATTTTCTTTCCTTATATCAACTTCTGCTGGGAGACTGAAAAAAAAATAGATGAAATAGAAAGAAGTACCACCATGATCTAATTTCTTTCAATTACTTTGGGTCTTACTGGAGCATACATCTTATATTTTATGGTCACTCATTCATCTCCTGCGCTTTGCTGCCTTTGTAATCTCATCATTAACAATATATGAGAAGAGTAGTTCTTCAGATTTAAGCATAACTGTGATTTGTTCATGGCTGCTAGCCCACTGAGGTGGATTGGCTTTTGTTATGAATCATTTGTGCATATGATTTAATATATGTTTGGGCCATAAATCTGGCTTTGATTTTTAAACATTTGACAGGTTGAGTCAGTCTTGTGTGAATATAAATAAAATGCAGTATGCATTCAATATTATCTCCTTAAGTATGAGTTTTTCAGGCATGTAATCATTTGAGCTCATGGCTACTGTGAATTCTGAATCATTTTGAATTAGAGTGTAACCTGTGTTTGTGTCCCAAAATTTTCAGAAGAATTGTTAAAAGAGAATAAAAAGATACTGAATTAAAAGCTTTAAAACCATTATATCTTGTGAAAAGAAAATGAGTTGAGCTTCATAAGAATCTGTGTTCAAAGATCTAGATTCTTTAATATACATATATATATATTAATATATATATATATTAATTATATGTGACAAATTAATCATACAGAGCTTATTTCTTTGTTTTTTGTTTTTTGTTTGCTTTGCTTTTTCTTCAGAGCTTATTTTTTTTTTTTTGTAAAATGATGGTTAAAAATTGGATCCATTTCCTCGAATTATTTTCAATATTAGGTGACACAGCCTAAAACATGATCATCTCATTTGCATTGGTAATTGCATTACCTATTGTATTTATAAAATTTTTTGTAGTTTAAAACACACAGAAATGCATGAAATCCAAGTATACAGTTCAGTATACTTTCAAAAACTAAACACATAGCTATAGATTGAACTTAAATCAAGAGATAGGATATTGTTATTCATTCCTTCTCGAATCTAATCGCTTCCCTTACCCTCCCAAGCCCAGATAATTATTATCCTGTCTTCTATCATCATAGATGGGTTTTGCTTCTTTTTGAACCTCACCAGTAAATTCTTTTATATTTTCTTTTTCTCCTTCACCTAGGAAGTTCAGTATGATTTTGACTAGAAATGGAAATAGCAGTGATCCTTGTCTTGTTCCCTGTTTCAGGGGAAAGCTTTAATAATTTCTCACATATGATCTTGGCTGCATTTAAAAATATAGTATTTAAAAATTCTTATTCAATTTTGGTGAGAAGTTTTTGTTTGTTTTTTAATAATGTTGAATTTTATCACAAGATTCATCATATCCATGGATGAGATTTGTTTTCTCTTTTTGTGGATAAGTTTCAAATTACATTTTCTCCCACCTGTCTCATTGCTGAGACAAAATACCTGACCCTCAAAATTAAGGAAGAAAAGGTTTATTTAGCTCACAGTTTGTGGCGATTTCAGTCCATAATCAGCTGGCTTCAAGGCAGGGTGGCGTGGCATAGGGGCAACTCCTCAAGGCAGCAGAAGACAGCAAAAGCAACAAGAACGAAAGGGAGGAGAGCAAGCCTCTTTTCCTGCCTTATATTGTAAGCAGGCTATGCCCCCTCACCCAGAGCAGGTGTAGCGCTCACGCCATCTCCCCGCCTCCTCTTGCACAGGATGAGGATGTTTACAAAGTGAGGACCCCGGCCCCCTGCTGAGTTGCTTAAACTTCTAAACTTCTCTAATTGACACAGTGTATCAACCATTACACCCCCAAATGTTGACCAAGTGTGTATTCACAGAATAAACTTCCCTTAACTGTGGTATATCATCCTTCTTTTATATCCCTAGATTCAGTATTATCTTTTGTTGAGGATTTTACAACTGTTGAATAGAAAGATTTGCTACCATTTTTCTTTTAGTAATGTCCTTTATAACTTTTTTTATCAAAGTTATACTGGTCTCATAAAATGAGGTGGGAAGTATACTTCCTCTTCCTCCTTCTCTTTCTTCATTGAAAATCACATTTCCATTCTTAAATATTTGAAAGAACTCAAGCCAGACACCACCTGGATGTAAGGTTCCTTGTGTCTGGTTTAGTCATCAGTGATTTTTAAGAAATGTGTACTTTTCGGCAACATTGTCACATTTATCTTCTATTCTATATTGTCTCCTTCCTTTTTTCCCTTGAGGTTAATATACTCTTATCTAGTTTCTCAAGATGGATGTTTTGTTCTTTGATTCTTAGCTTTCCATATTTTCTAATGCATTTTAAAGTTACAAATACTCTTCTAAACACTGTATCAAATGTGTCTTCAAAGACTTAGCATGTTGGATCTTCACTATCATTTAATTCCAAAGAGTTTCTAATTCTTTTTGTGAGTTCATTTTTTTTTTTTTTTTTTTTTTTTTTTTGTGGGTACCGGGGGTCGACCTCAGGACCTCGCGCACCAGCAGGCGCCCTTGCCGCTGAGCGGTATCACCGGCCCTTTTTTCGTATGTGGGTTCCGGGAGTCGAACTTGGGCCCTCATGCTTGCCAGGCAGGCGCTTACAGCGCTGAGCCATCTCACCGGCCCGTGAGTTATTTCTTGATCACATTTTAGTTACTTAATTTCCAAGAAACTGGTGATATTCTAGTCATTTTTATTAGGCCAATTTATTAATTAATTGCATTATATTCCAGAAACATAAATTGAATTATTTAAATCCTATACAAGTTAAATTTATTTGAGGATGTATTAAATACTCTATTTTGGTAAATCCTTTGTTTATGCTCACAATGAATGTATGTTATGATTTTTGGGTGCAGAGTTCAAATAGTTTAAAGTGTTATCTCTTCTATGACACCATTTGTTACTAAAATTGCTCTGAGAGAAAAGTTTGATATATCTGCAGTGATTCATTCCTCCAACCTTTGAATGGAAGCCACTGATCTTCAGTTTCTCTTAAATACTGCTACTTAATTTTGACAAAATTAAAATCTTAAGTAAACTGATGCTCTAATATTGAATCTTAATGTCAATTAATGTTATCCAGAATTCATACATGGAATATTATTTTATTTAGTTGGTAAGCCCTCTGAATTCTTAATTTGTCTACTTGTTAATAGGACTGTCTAGAAGATAGATATCCAGAAGATCTAGAAGATATTGTCGTCCTGAATAATAACATATTTTCTTCTTGGATGTCTGAAGGTTTTTGAAACTGATATGAGAAATTTTATTTTATAGCTCATTGATTTAGTAGGTGATATTAATGATGCCTAATTGTCCTGAAATTGGCAAAGGTAAGCAAACTAGTTTATCCATAACAGTTAGGGCTCCATTAATTGTAGGTAATTAAGCATCTAGCTTTCCCAAGTAGAACACTTAGACAATGTTGAAATGGTAAATGAGTGAACTATCAGCCAACAATTAGATCCTGGCCAACAAATTGTTTTGCTAGTAACTCTGGTCTGACTCATCATATCTATGAGCAAATATGTATAAGGAAGTAACACAAGTGGCTCTGTGCTGGTGCACATTTTTAACTCTAGTGTTTGTATTTGGTACAATGCTAGTATGAGAATTTATAACGTGCCATTTTATATTCTAAGATTATCTATCCACTGAAAAAGTGATGTTACAAAATGTTACAGTCATTCTTTGCTAGTCTTTAATTTTTTAGAATTTCCTTGTCTTTGAAAGTCAAGAAGTAGAATCTTTGAAGTTTATTTTTTATCAGAACAATCTTAGCAATTTCCAATAATTATTGATCATACCCAAAGCCAGTGGTCCTTCAAAAAATAAAATCATTCTTATTGTTCTCTAATCCAAAAAAAAAAAAAAGAAAAAGAAAAATGGAGCCAGGGTGACAGGTTTTTATGATAACAAAAATGGCAAAATAACAGGTTTCATTTTCACTTTTAACCCATCTTCTGAGAACTTGAAAGGATGCTGCTGAAGAAGAGTAAGCTGTTAAATGCTATGGTCAGAGTGAAGTGGGTGTGAAAGGAGCATTTTTTACATATTCTGCTGGAACAGTTTTTATTTTGAACATATGCTATCCATTTTGGCCTAAAGCAAGGTGTCTTTGATATTCAGAGACAAACTAAGATTCCCATCAAAGACGGAAGCTTAATGATCAAAGGCACTAGAGCACAGCTACCACGTTCCTGATGTTAAAAGGACTATTTATATTCATATCATAGAATTGGCTACTCTCTACATTATGAGTTCTTTTGTTTCAGAAATACTGATATCTCTTCTACATATATCTGGAAAAATTAATTAAGTAGAATGTTATATAGAAGTCTCTATAATATTCCTAAATCCTGATTCCCAAATTGAGCCACTTTGTGCTCTCTCTTCCATAAAATTCTTAAGAGGAAAACAGATAAATCTTTTAAAATTACAGGACAAAAGCTAAAATGAATTATTTGCTTTTATTTTTAAAATAAACTTTGGACTTAGTGACATTCCAAGGCAAGGTTGTTATGATTGGTATGTAGAATTTTTATAGATGATCTTCATCTTATACTTTATATAAATTTTGGAATAAGACTAAGGTCATTGGAGAAATTCTTTTATTTTTGCTGGAACTCTCTCATCTACTAGCACTAGGTGTTCCCAAGTTAGATTTAGCTATAGAATTTGTTTGCCTTGTTTCTTGTAGTTCTGTATTCTTTATTTCTATTAAAATGCACAGGATAGTTACCATGATAAGGAAATAAAATTTAACTGATATTCTTTCAAAGAATGTTTTAAAATTCTAGGTAAAAATTACTAAATTATTTTATGACAGTCTCAATTATTGCCTATTGTTTACCTAGAAGAATATAATATTATGCATTAAATTTTTAAAAATTATTTGAGGGGCCAGTGAGATAGCTCAGCAGCATAAGTGCCTGCCTGGCAAGCACGAGGTCCTGAGTTTGACTCCCGGTACCCACATAAAATGAATAAATAAATAAATAAATAAATATAAAAGTTATTTGAAACTTATTTTAAATGAATTACTTAGCTGAATACAATAAATGGACTCCTTGAAATATATTTTTAAATAGTGGTAAATATATGTAATATAAAATTTTCTATTTTAAACATCTTTACGTGCACAATTC
Source organism: Erethizon dorsatum (assembly GCA_028451465.1). Taxonomy (NCBI): domain Eukaryota; kingdom Metazoa; phylum Chordata; class Mammalia; order Rodentia; family Erethizontidae; genus Erethizon; species Erethizon dorsatum. The sequence continues at coordinate 52,362,663 of CM051825.1, read as the reverse complement.
AACAACATTTGTGCAACCATCGTGACTATTCACGTCTATAACATTTTAATCATACTGAACAGAGACTGATAGACTCTAGCATGCTATCTATATTTATGAATATGTTTATTGTAGATATATCATTGTTATGGATTTAATGTTTATGTCACTCCAAAATTAGTATTTTGAAATCTCAATGGCCAATGTAATGATACTAGGAAGGGGGATCTTTTGGCACTGATATGATCATGAGCCCTCATAATTGAATTACTGACTTTATAAGGAGAGACATGAGTGCTTTCTCTGTGTCTCTGTTTCTGTCTGTTTCTCTCTGTAATTTCACAAAGCAAAAAAAAAAAAAAAAAAAAAAGAAAACACTATCTCTACAAGCTGAGAAGTGCCCTTCAACAGATATGGAATCTAAAAGCATCTTGATCTTGTATTTCTCAACCTCTAGAACTGTGAAAAATAAATATTTACTGGTAAAATAACAGTCAATGCTATTTTTGTTACAGCAGCTCAACTAAGACACTCATATAAATAGAATCATACAGTATTTGTCTTTCTGTGACTTATTTCACTCTGCATATTTCCAAGGTTCATGCATATCATCTATCAGAATTTTATTCCTTTTTAATGGTAAATAATATTTGATTATATATGTGTGTATAATATATATATATAATTATGTTTATCCATGTCTAATCTCCATCCATGACTTTCATGACTCTTAGGTAGAAATCAAAAACATTCTAAGAAAACAATACTTAGAATGAGGAGTGATGCTTTAAATCTGCAAGTAGGAAAGATTTAAGCAACAATACAAATAAATATGTAGCACAGAGTCTGAGACTGGTTTCTACCAAATGGCACTCTTGAGCTGAAATTTGGGCATATGAAGTTTTCATCTGAGCAACAAAATGCATCTAATTGTATAATTTGCATTTCTTAAATGCATGCAGAAAGCAAAGTAAATAGAAAACATTTTAAATCCTAGAGTAAAAGATATGACTGGCTCTTGCAGGCACCGCCTTTCAGGAATTTTCTTGGTTTAGAGAACATTAATGAAATTATAAAGGGAAATGAAATACTGAGGTAATTTAGTGATAATTCATGTGGGACAGCAAACTCTGAGATATCTGTTCCTTCAATAACTATCTGTATATGTGTTTTATATAACAGTACTAAGGATTTGCCCCCAAATTATCTTTTACTATTAAATTTGTTTGTTCGGTGGTACACAAAATACTAATACAATCTTAGAGCAGCGCTGGAAGGTTTATTGATTTTCGCTACTCATTTGAATTCAGGAAACACATCATTTTAATCCAAAGGATAGAATCCTGTTATAGTTTACAACCTTCTTACGGCAGAATGGAAAACCACTTTCTAGTATTCCCAATATGAGAATTTCATGCAAAAATATTAGTCATTCATTTTGTTACATAAATATTTATTAAAATATGTTCTTCATGCCAGTCTCATGCAGATGTGTGTTTAAGATAGTACTGTTCCTTCATTTTCCTATGACAAAGTATAATAATGTAAAATAGATTGATATCTTCACAGCAAACACTTTACCTTTTTTCCTTGATGTAAGCAATGTGCTCATCTTGAAAACTACATAGCCCAACATGCATTACATATTAGGATGACCATATAACTAAATTCAAGTCGAAGAATTGATCCTTGTAGGACCCATTGAACATGATTTAAAGGAAAGCTTTTGGTAGAGAGAGAAAGAACTCAGTTAAGAGGACCCTGCTGCCTATTGGCCCAGGCGTCCTACCAGCATTATGCAAGGACAATGATGGCTCTGCCTTTCAGGACAGGAAGTATCAGGTGCCTCATCCCTTCATGTTATTGTGGAATTACTATATCAGATTTCTGCTTCTATACCTGGAATAAACACCTTAGAAAAAAAAATAAATCTGCTAAGCCATTCTTTAACTGACACCTGGGGACTTGTATTCCCAAATTTATGTCGTTAATCAATTATACAAGGCATGTAGTTCTGTAAATTTAGTGGGGAGTATATCATATTTAAAACATACTGTACATATGAAAATTCATAGCTAACAGCATACTCAAGGCAAAAAAATCTAACAGTTTTCCCACTGTAGGAACAAGACGAGGTTATTTGCTTTCACCACTTCTATTCTATGTAATATTGGGAGTTCTAGTCAGAAAATTTAGGTAAGGAAAAGTAAGAAGATATCCAAATTTAAAGAATAAAATTATCTCTGCTGACAGATAACAATTTTATATATAGAAAACTCTAAAGATTACACACACACACACACACACACACACACACACACATGAAAAGAGAAATGCACCTGTATATACCTTCCTGCATGTATTTCTATACGTATTTTTATCTGTGCTTCTAATACACCCCTTCCAATATGTATCTGTTCAGAAGCATAATTAATTAATTCACAGAGAAATTTTTAAAATTGTAATTTGTTGCCTTTTAGGAAAATTAAAAAGGGATATAAATTATATCACGCAAAAGAGACAAGTTGATGTATTTATAGAAAATGAATATTACTTACAAACTTAAATGATATTTGACTAGGACCATTTTAACATAAATTGAATATAAACTATTTCACTCACAGTCTTTGGTAATATGAGAAGTGTTATCCCAAATAAATGTACGAATAAGATTTAGTGAGGCATAATTCTATCTATAAAATTCTAGACACATACATATCTGGGCAAAGACAATCATTTAAAAAGTGAAGTGCATTCCAAGATGCTGTATTAAAAATAAGATCGAGTCTTGCAATGATATTCTTTAGTAAAAAAGCTAAGTCTATTTTAAGCAGCTCCACTGTGCCCTGAAATCTGTCTGATGTACTTACTAATCTACAGACAGACATTTTTCCTTTAAAGTGGTATTGTGATACTGGGGCCACAGTCTTGCTCTGCAAGGTGAAAAGTGATGTGATCTTACAAGACACAATACCACTTTCAAAATTAGGAATTCATTAAACAGAACTTTTTAAAAAAACTATAATAACGGAACACTTAGTGGTCTCAAAGCATTGACCTGATTGACAGATGGTCTATTTCCACATGTGAGCCATATTCTACAGGCCTTATCTTTTATATTTTTCATAGATTAAAACATTGTTTCTTTTTATTAGTTAGATTATATTTTACCATAGTAAAGGAGTCATTACTAAAGGCAGTAATCTCAGAGAAACTGCCATCAATTTACTACAATATTAAGTGAGTGGACGCTCAACTCAAACTAGCCACGAGGTGGTGTCACCCAGATTTCGTGAGCTGCTTTTCCTGCATTGTGCGTTTTGCAGTCCTCACAGCTGAAGAATGGAGAAGTCACATCATAGCTCTGTCTACTACATGGAAATAATGATTCTCACCTTTTTATGGGGCATAAATTAGTTAATGTATAATTTGTTTAGGCAGTGCTTCAAGGAGGTGTTTTGATTGTTATTTATAATTATGATTTTTAAAATGAGTAATGTGCTCTCAAAACTCAATATTTTTGTCTATCTGAATTTCATTTACTTTTGCCCAAAGAAACTCTACAACATAAATGTGGCTGTTTAAATGAGTCTTGACTTGTAAAGATAACACATCCGGAGGCTTTAAAAATAATGTTCTGTTGTGTGTTCAGTAAAAATCCTTGGTCATTTTCTCATTCACTCCTGTATCCATTCACTTATTTACAAAGGGACTTTTGAGTGCCAGTTACTAAGGACAAGGGTTTCAACAAGACCAGCATGGTGTCTGCCCCTGTGGACTTCAATAGGCATAATGGAAGCAAATATTAGACAATAAAAACACATATCACACACTGGGACACATTGTATAAAAGGGCAAGAGAATATGCAGGATTTTGACAAAGAAACCCCACTGAGAATGACGTAGATAATTTTCTGGGGGAAGTAACATCTAAGATGAGACCTAAAGGATGAGTGAGAATTTTCTGGATAAAATTGTAAAGGAGGGAATAGTGAGCTGTAGATTCTGAGCTAGGAAAGGAAAGGGCTTCAGATGGAGGAAGCATTGTAAGCAGAAGTGAGATCAGGGTAGATTTGACTGCAAAATGGACAATGTTGTTTCTTGGAAGCCTCAGGGGTTAAGTTAAAAATTTGAGATTTTCTGCCACTCATATTAAGAAGTTGTTGAAAGGTTTTAAACCCCAGGACAAGATTGAATAGAGTTTGCTTTTTAAAAAGAGAAGTCTGGTTGTTGTGTGGAGAATGGATTGTAGGGCTCAGAATGGAAGCCGAAAAGAGGTCACGAGCAGTGTGAGATATAAAAGATGATGGAGTTTTAGTACTGACAATGAAAATAGAGAAGAGGGCAGACACGGGCCGAGTTTGGAGGCATTGCTGGCAGGACTTGTTGTTGGGTTTGATGTGTGGCAGGCTGTTGTATAGTGTCTATTTCCAAAATATTCTACTTCCTGCCTGCTTTCTTTGAAATGTACTTATGATCACATATTCTTGGCTTTCAATTCCATCAATAGTGATTCCTAAAATCTTTCCTTGCCTTGAGAGATTTTCTTAAATGCTCCTTTTCTGGTAAGATCCACTGTCAGCTGGAATGAACTCTAAGTCCTGTGAGATTTGCTTTCTGCTGTATCTCAGTGTTGTCAAAATGTTAGAGTGCAACAGTGACACCTACATAGTGCCTCTTCTCTTACACCCCCTCAAATTTGTAAGTCTCTCAAATGCCATAGCTGTATTTTGGTCATGCTACACATTACACATAGATTGTATTACTTAGTATTCAATAAAGGCTTCCTGAAATTAATTTTTGTTTAAAGTAAGAATAATAGTATTTATTACAAAAACCCAGACTCTGAATTTTGGGGGATGTTATGAATCTTTAAAATGACGCTTTTAAGCAAGCAATGGATAGGACAGGGTTCAATATATATTTGACTGGTGTTCTCTCTGGCTCCGTTTTAAAATCCATCAGTCAGGGGCACTATTTAAGGGTCTCAAAAATATTGCTGTTTGAGCATGCCAGTGTCCTCAATATTGTTTAATTCTTTCATCTATATTAGCTATGTGACCAACTTCAGCAATGTAGCAAGATACAATATCAACACAGAAAAATCTAAAGCAATAATGAACTTAATCAGAAGGAAATTATGAAAACAATACCATTAACAGTAGCATGAAGAAAAATTAAATATCTAGAATTAACCTAACAAAGGAAGTTAAAGACCTCTCCATAGAAACTATAATACTCTGAAAAAGAAGATTGAAGAGGATATTAGAAAAATGGAAAGAAGTCCCCTGCTTCTGTGTAGGCACAGCCAATATTGTCAAAATGGCCATATATCCGAAACTGTTGTACAGATTCAGTGCAGTCCCAACCAAAATACCAACGGCATACTTCACAGATCTACAGAAAACAATCCTAAAATTTATATGGAACCAGAAGAGACCCAGAATAGCAAAAGCAGTCTTAGGCAATAAGAGCAAAGCAGGAGGCATAGCAATGCTTGACTTCAAGCTATACGAAAAGCAACAGTGATTAAAAAAAAAAATGGCATGGTACCAAAATAAAAACAGATGTGTAGGTCAATGGAACAGAATAGAGGAGCCAGAAACATCCCCAGATACATTAAGCAATTTGATCTTTGGCAAAGTGGTCAGAAACATAGGTTGAAGGAAAGATAGCTTATTCAATAAATGGTGCTGGGAAAGTGGATATCTGTTTGCAGAATATTGAAACTAGACTCATAACTCTCAACATGTACTAAGCTAAAGTCAAAGTGGATGAAATATCTAAACATTAAAACAGAAACATTGAACCTACTGGAAGATAAAATGGTTAAAACACTTGAAGTCATAGGTGTAGGAAAGAATTTCCTAGACAGAACCAGAATCCCACAAGAGATAATAGCAAGAATAAACAAATGGTGTTACATCAAATTACAAAGTTTCTATATGCAAAGGAATCAATAAGTAGAGTGAAGAGACAATCTACAGAATGGGAAAAAATTTTGCCAGCTATTCCTCAGACAGAAGACTAATATCTAGAATATATAGAGAACGCAAAACAAAACAAAACAAAACAGAGTACCTAAAATAAAAGACCCAATAAAGGAATTGGTAAGTGAAATGAACAGACACTTCTCAGAAAAAGAAACAAAAATGGCCAACAAATATATGAAAAAATGAACATCTCTGGCCATTAGAGGAATGCAAATTAAAACAACACTTAAGACTCCATCTTATATCATAAAGAATGGCAATTATCAAGAAGTCAAAAAATAACAAATGTTGGCATGTCTGTGGTAAAAAAGAAGGATACTATGTCATTGGTGGGAATATACCAACTAGTACAACCATTGTGGAAATCACTATGGAGTTCCTCAAAGAACTAAAATTAGAAATTCCTTATGACCCAGCTATACCACCTGTATGGATCTTCCCAAAAGAGCTAAAGACATCATACTACAACAATACATGCATACCAATATTTATAGCAGCACAATTCATAATAGCTAAAAGCAGCCTAGACACACCCTGTATATCCATCAACACACCACTGGATAAAGAAAATGTGGTATCTACATACAATGAAATACTACTCCGCTATAAGGAAAGACAAATTTGAGACATTTGTACGAAAGTGGATACACCTGGAAAATATGTTGAGTGAAACAAACCACACACACAAGCTGTATACTATCTCTCATTTGAGTAAGGCAAAATACAAATAGAACATAACAGAGAAGAAGGAGACAAGGGAATAGAGCTCTTCAAATGGAAGGTGTCGGAGAGACAGAGCATGACAGAGGGGGAGCAGAGGGGGAAATAAGTAGAATAAAGATATGCCATGTACAGGAACCTAATAACCTTAATGAATGTAAACATTATGTATCATATAAACATGAGATAAGATTAATAATATCACTAAGAACAAAAATGAGGAAAGGGGAGTTTTTAGAAGAGGAGAGAGGGAGGCAGGAGGGGAGGGGAAGGGGAAGGGGATTAAAAGAATTGAGCTATGTTATTTACATGTACCCACTACCCAAGATGATTATAAACTACATGTATTGCAGACATACACTAATAAAAAATAAAGTTTGATAAGTAAAAAAGCAGTTTTCTACTTTTTTCATCTTCCGAGATGTCTTACCGGATTCTTAATGGCATTCTTTTTTATTTCTCCAAAACTAAAAGTGTTCTTCTTAGACTTACCTTGCTTTATTTCTAGTCCCAGGTCCTGGTCCTTAATTATAACATTGTGTGTTCTCCATCCTATATCTTCATACTTGTTCCTTTCTGCTCATACTCCTTGACTTAATAATTGTCTCTTCAGCTGTTGCCTATTCATTGATTTCTTCCACAACCTCTCAATGGTTAATTTTTATATTGCAACCTTGCCACATGCCCTAGATGGAAAGGAAGCCTACTTCCATCTGTCCTCATAGGGACTTAACATCGTAACAATTTGAGAAGTGATACAGTCTTCAAAATATACGTGTGATTTTATGGCTCAGGGATCTAGAAATAAAGATAATGAAGAATATCAAATAGTCAATTGACGTGAAATTCACATTTTCACCTAAGTTAATTTTGTGGTAGAAATTGTTGGTTGCCTCACATGTCCACTGTGTCCTTCTTCTTAATTAATATTGCTCCCAAATTTAATAGAATCCCAAACTGAGAAGTCATCACCACAGCTCTGTATCAATTATATTGTGACATTTGATTAATACGCTATTACTTTTTGGGATACAGCAGTCAAACTTGAATCAATGACTCAATGTTGTCTCCAGGGATTTCTGAAGAATCCTTTACTCTTGATGAGGTATTTTGTGTGAGCTAATTTCTCCCCACAGTAATCCCAAAAAAGTACAATGGTGATTCCATTTTATATGTAATCATTCAGAACACACAGCTAATAGTGGAAGACTTTGGATTTGAACCCATCCTTTTTTGTCTCCCTATTTGTCTCATATTATTGTATAACCCAAGGTGTTAGCATTCTCTTTAAAACAGGTTTGCCTACATATATGAATAAAAACGCATGGATGCTCATTCATGTGATGTCTATCCTTATTATATTACTGTCATTAGGTCTATAGAATTACTGTCATAAAATTTACAGAAGTTTTCTTTCAAGAAGCTTATCCCAACATACACTTCCATAGCCCCTGTGTGGCTCAAAAATTGGTGAGGTACGTGTATTGCTTTGTTGCAACTACTTAGCTCATCTCCCAAAATACCCTATTATATAGTGGCTCAAACAAATTGGATGTTATTTTTCTCCATGGTAACACTACAGAAAAAGGTAGATTGTCCACCATGGAAAGGCAGTTTTGCTCCATGATGTTACTCATGTATCCAGGTAATTTCTTTCTTGCTATTCTACCATTTACTAGCTTAGCAACTGGCCAAATTTTTTTCTATAAAGGACCGGAGTCAATATTCTAGACTTTGAAGGTCGTACAATGTCTGAGACCTCTGGTGTATGTATTCTGCCATTATGGCACAAAAGAATCCATAGCCAAAATTAAGTTACGTGGATATCGTTCTGTTCTAATAAAAGTTAATTTTCAAATACAGGTGATGGTCTGGATTTGTTCCATGGGCCTTAGGTTACTGGCCTTTGAGTATCATCCTATCATATACAGTTGATTCTGGCTTCCTACCACATTCATATTCCAGCCAATAAAAGGCATAATAAAGAAGTAGAGAATGGGCAATTTTCTTTAAAGGTGAGAGATATGTTGTAAGTATCACTTATCCTCACACTCCCTTAGTAAAAATTTAATTATACTGGCTTAAAGAAAGGTTTAGAAACATAGTTTCAAGAGTAGGGAGCCTGGGGCCGGTGGATGAGATAGCTCAGTGGCATAAGCGCCTGCCTGGCAAGCGCGAGGCCCTGAGTTCCACTCCCACTACCCACATACAAAAAAAGGGCTGGTGATATTGCTCAGCGGCATGGGCACCTCCTGGTTCACAAGGTCCTGAGGTCGACCCCCAGTACCCACCCCCGAAAAAAAAAAAAGAAAGAGTAGGGAGCCTGGCTCTTTCTAAAATGTAAAGGGGTGAAGGATGGTTCAATTATGAAAACGAAGCAGGGGAGAAATGCAGCTTTTTCCACCTCAGAGTACATTTGTCCTTCAACAGCTAGTAATTTTCCAAGGGATAGAATCAAATGAACAACTATCTCTCATATGATCATGTGCCAGTGTGTCTAAAGACACGTATACATGTACACATATTTCTCTGAGATACAGATAGGAGAAGTAGAATTGCTGGTAGAGTGGATAAGACAGACCGGAGAAGGGAAGTTACACTTGAACAAGTCTTTAAAGACCATGTAGGCATCCATCAAGCAAATGCTTAGAGGAAATGGTTTCCCTGAGGAAAGAACCACAGAACTGTGTCATGATGACTGAATTAACAAAATGCTGTAGAAGGTTTTTGGCTTAAAGTAGTGAAGTTTGTTTCTCAATAACGATAAAGTTCACTCTCACCTCTACAGGCTCAACCTTCCTAACGCTATCAGCACATCTACCATGCATAGCATTACTCATCTGTGCAGCAGAAAAGGGGCCCTGGTGTTGTCAGCCCTGGCTGATGAACACTTTCCCCCTGAATCACAAGCACTGCTTTTGCTCATATTTTCTGAGTCAAAAGAAATCCCACATGTATGCCTTAATTCAAACAGACGGCGAAGTATGATCTTACTATGTATATAAGGGAGACTGCAGAGTATATCTGTGAAGTCTAATGTCAGCCACGATTATTAAAGACCCAGAGACAAGAGTACAAGCGTAACCAGAAGCCTGGTAATGGGGGCGTCCAGAGAGGAAGTTGTGCTTGAGCCTGTTTGAGACCATTAAATATGCAATCAAGATCTTATGATGGGAGTGGACAGAACAGTTTACAACAGGGAAGATGGAAAATAGAGACCAGAAAGGAGAGGTAATGCATAGAAGACAGGTGCAAAAAATTTTTCTCCAGAAATCAAATGGATATCACTGGTAAAAACTTGGAATGTGAAGATGAAGACAAGAAGAGTCAAGAAAGCAACACGCATATATATACATATGATAAAGTGATACAGAACTACATTCACATAAAAAACTGATGAGAGCTAAATAAGGTTTGTACATTGTACCCATGTCAATTTCCTGGTTCTGATATTTATTATAGTTATGTTCAATGTAACTTGGGAAAGTTTGAAAGGGTTTGAAAGAGAAATGCAGTACTATTAATGCATTTCCTATAAAAGCCTAAAAATTATTTTCAAATAATATTCAGAAAAATCAAACACCCTCATATTTTACTTGATGTGTTTTAAATTGACTAATAGTTTGCATTTACATAGTGATTTATGATTTTGCATCACTTTTGCGGATATCATCTTACACCTCTATTGGTATCTTTGTACATATGAAAAGCATTCTATTAATGTATTAAAGAGCTTATAAGAATAAAAATAAATGAAATGTTATAGAAGATGAGCTTTAAAATCTACTTCTTCACTCCTAGCATCTGAAAATGATATGTTATGGAGACATATATTTATGAGGCAATGGGAATATTCACATACTATTATATGATAGGTCTAAAATTGAAACATTTCTTAGTTTACCTCAGCATCAAAATTTGCGATTTAAAAGGGCTCAATGCACTTTTCTCTTGTCTCAAAATATATACTGGAAAAAAGTATAGGTCTTAAAAATCTTTAAAACTTGTGTAGTACTGGGGGTGTATCTTATTATAGGAGTACTTGTTGAGCATGCACTAGTCACATGTGTGACTAAACTACATTTGAAATGGTTACTAATAATTGTCAATAGCAGATTGGAATCAACACTTATTCTCTTTATTTAAAATTGTAATATTTTGTTTAGTATGGATTTTTGGTTCTAATTTTGACTTTTAAAAAATAACCCATTAAAATCTTATTTATCTTGATTATTGATCAGGAGGTGTGCCCTTAAACTATCTGCTTAGAGTCCCTCATTTGCCTTACCCTTAGTAAGAGGATAGATGACTATGTATTTATCACTTTAAAATGAGAGAAAGTTGCTACCTACAGATAAAGAAACATCTCATATCACTTTACTTGGAAGTCTCAACCTGAAAGCATGCCTGACCCTACCATAGGTCAAAATGGTTCTTCATGTTATCTAAGAAAATAAATCAGTTGCAGATCTTTCCTACGAATGATACAATGGTTGAGGAATTTTATATACATTTTATTTAGTTAGCGAAAGAGTTTTCTTTATGAAATAAGTGTGTGTCTCCATATACTAGAACACTATCTTCAGTTGTTCTTAAAATAATTTGGCTTTGACCTTACTTTGAAAACTTGGAGTTTTAAATGTAACTGCTTTTTTTTTTTTTTTTTTTTTGTGGGTACCGGGGGGTCGACCTCAGGACCTCGTGCGCCAGCAGGCGCCCGTGCCGCTGAGCGATATCACCGGCCCCTTTTTTGTATGTGGGTTCCGGGAGTCTAACTCGGGCCCTCGCGCTTGCCCGGCAGGCGCTTAAGCCGCTGAGCCATCTCACCGGCCCAAATGTAACTGCTTTTTTAAAATCAATTTAAATTTTTTGACACATGCTAATTTCTCAAGAGATATCCATCTAGGCCAATCGTTCACTTCTAGAATTGTTGCAGAGTTTCCAAAGGTAATCTAAAGTAAATGAGTTAGGGCCGGTGAGATGGCTCAGCAGCATAAGCACCTGCCTGGCAAGCGCGAGAGCCCGAGTTCGACTCCCGGAACCCACATACGAAAAAAAAAAAAAAAGGGCTGGTGATATCGCTCAGCGGCACGGGCGCCTGCTGGCGCGCGAGGTCCTGAGGTTGACCCCTGGTACCCACAAAAAAAAATGAATAAATTAAAAAAATAAAGTAAATGAGTTAACAAAATTTAAAAATTTGTCTGCATATGAATATCCTGAATTTGGACAAAAAGTCTCATTTTTGTAGGATACTAATGTTCAGAAATTGTATACATGGCTGAAATTTACATAAAAGGAAAGATATACTCAAATACTATTCCATTTTTCTCAGATTTAGTGTTTTAACATAAAGGGAGGACTTAACTTGAAATTTGTAAAAGTTTATCCCTATACAGACTTTATTTTTGGAAAAGAAAATATTTTGAAAAAATTCTTCAAATCTTTATCAGATTGCTCTTCTATGGTAAATTCCATATGCTTATATTATTCTTGGATGAAAAATATATTATTCATATTCTAGTGTTGTAATTATTAACCATCACACTTATACCAAAGAATCTAATCTCTAGCAGGGTGCCTACATCATTATTGGTCTTGGATCTACAGTGCTTTTTAAATGTAGTTCAGGCATAAATGCTAACTTTCTATTTATCTGAGCATGGATGAAAGCAATTTAAGGAAAAACTATAGATTAGTATTCCAAAGGAACTAAGCTCATTAAAGTGATCAGGGTCTAAGAGAGAATATAACATTTTTCTTAAGCTAATACCAAGATCACATGAATATGAATGTAAAACTTTCCATTTGCCTTGCATTTTAATGAACTATCCATTTCCTGTATATTATTATTTACCAAATTATACTGAATCAAAGAGACATATAAAATTGGTTAAAAAATTAAAACTCAAAACCAATTTTAAGAATATTCTTGTAATTAAATAGTTAACTTGCAGAAGAGGAAACAGAAATATATCTCTGATATAGTTCCGGAATGTTTAGAAAGTAATCTAGCAGCATGGCAAGTACATTTTAAACTGCATACTTCTCTGGGAAAATCTCAAATAAGAATGATCTTTTAGGGGCCAGTGAGATGGCTCAGCGGCATAAGTGCCTGCCTGGCAAGCGCGAGGGCCTGAGTTCAACTCCCAAACCCACATACAAAAAAAGGGCCGGTGATATCGCTCAGCGGCACAGGCGCCCGCTGGCGCTCAAGGTCCTGAGGTCGACCCCCCGGTACCCACAAAAAAAAAAAAAATGATCTTTTAGATGCATTATGAGAGATTAAATTGGATTAATAAACTTTCTGTTCAAAAGAAATGAATGAGTTACACATTTTTGTTTTATTTTTGTGGAGAAAATTTTAAACTAAGCTCACTTATTTAATATAGCTTAGATTTGGTTCTAATCCATAGTTGGAAATATTGAGGTCACCTCTATAATTTTGATTCCATGAAAATAAGAAATTGAATTTCCAAACTCTCTAAACTGAGGTATGCCTAAAACAAACTCTAAAATAAGAAAACCCTAAACATCATCTTCTTTGAGAGACTGCAATGATAAAAGTTAGGGGATAACATATCTTTTATAATGGCTTTTAGTCATACTAAGAAGCAACTCGTTGTTTGTTTTGAACATTACGACCTCAATTTTGAAATATATGTCTGGCTCTAAGCATAATTTTAACTATATTTGTAAAACTTGGGTAAAACAAAAAAAATTCCATTAGAGCATACAGTTTTTTCTTTAGTGATATTATTCTGGTTCCTTAACTTGAAACATATGGGTATTGCAGATTATATTTAAATATTCAAAATTCTTTTCACTTGCTATCATTGGAGACACTCATTACTCATTACTCTACCTTATGGGCAAAAAAATATCTAAGTGCTATGAAAAGAGACTGTTTAAGTCTGCCTAAGATTCAAGGGATCCAAAGCTCCCATGAGAGATTTGACAACGTGATGCCTTAATGAAAATGTTTGAGTTTTCCTCACTCTTAAAGAATCCCAAGGGTTTTCTTGAACTAAGTGTCACTGTTGCAACTGGCATAGCACTGATCTCCTGATTATGTGTATGCACTTGTCACATTTATGTGGTTTCTTTTTTTATGTTGATAATCTAGATTTAAATTGAACTTTTCATGAGTGAGTGCATGTGTTCTGATTGAATAGCTTCTGTTCTCGTTGCTATAGTGACCAGCAGAAATCAGAAGGAAAGTGGAAAAGAATGTTCACTTCAATGGGTGCACCCATCTGCTACCACTTTAAGCAGTAGTTCTCTTTACTTCTTTACCCCTGAAGGTTAATATAGCAAAAGGAGTTATCCTGTTTGGCAGTTTCAGCTTTCAGTCTCAGAACTTTTTAGAAAGAGACAAATTTGTGGTTGATTCCAAAGTAATATCTGTAATAATGTCAGTATTTCAGGGACAAGAAAAGATTACATACAAAGACTGTAGCTTCCTTGTGATATTAATAAAGTGTTCTGAGTTTTTTACTATTTTCATTTCAGCTTTTAAAACAGTTCTCAAATTTGCAAAATTTTAAAACAGTGGTTCTCATACTCTAGAGATGGGATACTTGGCAGTGTCTGAGACATTTTGCATTGTGACAAAAATGAGGGCTGCTAATGATATCTGGTGAGTAGAATCAGGGACTCAATCTACTGCAATGCATCGTGAATTATGACTCACAGTGTTAACAGGCTAGGGTTGAGAAGCCCTACTTTAATAAAGCAACTGTAGATCTTTAAAAATAAAACTACGCCATGGTTCTCCTAGGTTGCCAAGTTGACGAGGCTGAATAGGGATGAAATTCTAATTCTTGGTGCAAGGTACCCAGAAGAAAAATATTTACACATCTATCTAGCATATTAGTCTGGTCATTCGTAAATCATTAAAAGAAATAGTCTCTATATAAAATATTTGAGTGATTCTTAATACTTTCATCAATCCTGTTTCTATAACTTAGTCTTACAAACATTTTCCCATTTGTGCCTTTAAAAAACTGAAATATGGGCCAGTGAGATGGCTCAGTGGCATAAGCGCCTGCCTGGCAAACGCGAGGTCCTGAGTTCGACTCCCGGAGCCCACATACAAATAAAGGGCCGGTGATATCGCTCAGTGAAATGGGCGCCTGCTGGCACACGAGGTCCTGAGTTCAACCCCCGGTACCTACAAAAAAAAAAAAAAAAAACTGAAATATAAGACTGAAAAGGAGATAAGATTTCAGTCTCAGTCGTGTGATTGCTTTCATAGGACACAACCTGAATTTCTAGGAGCTGGTATTTATGATTTAAAAAGAATAGAATCTGTTGAGTTTTAAGAACTCAACTTGAAGCCTTGAACTACCTTTTCCTGAATAATACTGTATTTTGGAAAATTAAATATTGGTTCATAAAAAGTTAATTTTTTCCTTGTTAAAGTTACTTAAAACCCCCAATTTCAGCATCTTTATATCAATGATAAATAAAGGAGAGAGTATGCATGCTGTACTAGCAGAGGTGCAGATGCTCAGATGTGATGGGTTTCATAAGGCAGTGACACAATAAAATAAAGAAAACACTCAGTAAGTAAAGCTCATTGCCACAGTCTCTGTTCTCCACCTTCCCTGGCCCCTGGAGTTTCCTCCTTATGGACTATGGTGGATCAGGGATTCCTGGTTGGGAGTATCAGATGCTTTGTCTTGTCTAAGATAGAACTGATATAAAATATGTATGTTAGAAGTCCTGCTGTGGGATAAAAACAAGAGTGAATAGAATATTCTTTAAATTCCTTGCTCTTGAATTTTGCAAAGGCAAGTGATATATCAGGCACTAGTTTTAAAGGCTAATGATATAGAATCTCTTGTAAAGTAATATTTTTGCCTACCCAGCATCTATATTCTCTTTATTGGCATCAATTCTTTAATCACCCTTTGGGGAACTGCTGCTACCTTTATTTCTTCTTTGTGCAGATATTATAATTGAACTTGGTTCCTCCCCAGCATTGCAAGATGCACGCAGGAGCCAGATCTTGCCAAGAATTGTCTCCTTACCCCAGGAATTGTCTCTTTACCCATGGAATTTAATTCAGTGATAGAAAATGGGAACAAGACAAAGGAGAGCCACAAACTAAGAGTTTATTGAATATAAAAGTCCATCATGTGGCACAAACTGAACTAAAATTTCAGGCAGCACAGGGAGAAAACAGAGCTCAGAAATAGAGGAAGACCAATTCTGGCATAATTTGAACATCTGGATCCAACAGCACCTGAAGTCAAAAACCTGAGGCTATTTTAGTTACAGACACCAATGAATTTATCATTTCTATGTGAGCCAATTTTATTTTATTTTCTGCTGCTCATAATCAAAACTGCTGAAAATATAGTAGGAAAAAAAGAAATGTGAAATTGCTGAAAATCAGAAAACATTTGTGTCTTAGAATATGATGTACTTATTGCTTTTATCTTTTATTCAATATGTAAACTTAATTTTAAAGGATGTTTCAACCAATTTAGCCAATTTGTTTCTCATATTACATTCTTTTTTTTTTTGTCTCCTAATGGATATGTTACATTTACAAAGATTGAGTCTGATTCCACAGAGATTTTATTTTCTTTGTTCTTAATATCACGGAACAGCCTTCCAGTGAATAAAAGAAAAATGTCTTTCACTGTTATCCATTGTGTGTGCAAATGATTGACTCACTAAACATTGACCATGAGACAAGTCGATCTTGTTGATTCAACAAAAGTATCAAGTGCTATCAAGATGTCTTTTCAACTACTAAAGCTAATTTGAAAAACACTTGGAATAATCACGCCTGGTAATGTTGAACACTGTACAGATTTTTTTTGTTCTTATTGAGTAATGATTTGAGAAATAAGAGAATAGAAATTATTCAATCTAAAATGTGACCCTGAACTATAAATAGTATTTAAAAACACAAAATCATTATATTTCTCATTGAGTAAGGCAGCACCTTTACCTGACCTGCTTTTAGTGATGGCTGAATTGCAAAATAAAATACGTGTTAGAATTTGGGAAACTTGAGTATTGAAAGATAGTGAGATTTTTAACATCTGAAAATATAATATAAGGAAACCATAAGTGATAATCAGTAGTAAAAGTTTTAGTAATTGTCGTTTGAATGAAACATCATCTTTAAGCCACTGCTCCTCAAAATTGCTGCATATCAGAATCACTTGGAATTTTCTTTTTTAAAGTACTGATAATTGAGGTACATGATATGGGATATGACAGATAGTTTAGAAATCTTCCAGGTGATTCTACTGTGCAAATTTTGACAATTAGTGCTATAAGTCACTACTTCTATATGCTTAATGTTTATGTGAAGGGAGTGATGCTAAAATCAGATTCTTATTCAGAAAGCCTAGGGTTAAAGATTCTGCATTTCTTACTCTTCAGGTAAGGCTAATATTGCCAATGTAGCTCCCATTTTTTGAGTATCAGGGACCAAAGGCTTTGGTTGCATTTTTGGAGTAAGTGGGTAAAAGGGAATTTTCTAGTGACCACCCAATGCCCATCTTGAGTTAAGAGTGAAAATCTCCTGTGGACATTTGTGGTAATGAAATTGGATCTGAGGAGCACATTCTGCTATAATGCAGAATTGTCATGCTTGCTAATGACACTACCTTTGTAAAGCACCTAGTTCTCCTGACATTACTAATGCAAATTTTCCAGTTCTGCTTAAATGGGTAAGGATTGGGCAAATGGCCAACTTTGACTTTCATAACTTCGCCTGCTCCTTGAGCACCTCCTCTCTCTTCTTGTTCTGTTGACCCAGCCAACCACCTCTTTGCAGGCTGTCACTCTGCATCTGGGACCTTTATTTTATAAAAAATATATTTCTGGCTAAAAGAGTTCTCAAGCTCTTACCTTTCCTAGATGTAGCATAGTCAGAGCCTCCTAATCAATCCCTGGTTGACAGGCCTGTTAGTGGATAATTTAGAAATGCTAGAGTCTCAGATTTGGAAGTAGAAATGAAATCTCTTTTCATTCATTGGTGTTCCCTCTACTACTGATAATTACTACTTCTGAAAACAAAATTCTTTTCTGAAATGAATTATGAGTGCAAATATATTAGAGTCCATGTACTAAGGAACTACCTTTAATGAAGGCTGAAATCCCTATGTGTCACAAAATGTGATACATGTTCTGTTTAGCCTGTTTGAAGAATAAGGTATTAGCTTGCCCATTACTGAGAACATTACCCAACACTCACAACTTAAAGGAGAAGTGCATTTGATTCACGATTTCAGGGGACTCGGTCTAAGGTCAGCACATCATGGTGGAAGGCATGGTGGAGCAAAAGCTGCTTAGTTCATGGCAGCCTGGAAGCAGAGCAGGAGAACAGTGCTGGAGAGGAAAGGGCCGGGGACCAGATATAGACCCCAAGGTCACGCCTCTTTGACCCACCCAGAGGTAATTTACTAGTCCCCTAGGTGGCTCTCAAGCCAAAAAGTTGACTATTAATCTTAACTGCTACAAATTGGCAACATTCCAAAAAAAAAAAAAAAAAAGGAATTAAAAAGGGAGAAATTTTTTCTTAGCAGCCAAATCACCCTTCAAAAAGTAGTTTTTTCCTGGGTAAACATTTTTGTAAGCTTTGATAGAGTGAGGAGTAGAAACTTTCAAGTGGCACACTTGAGGAAAAAATAGAAATTTGCTCCAGAGTTAAATAAAATGCATTTATTTGGACAAGTGGGTATTTAAATTGATACCAAGGGCTAAGAACAGCAGAACAAAGTTTTCGTAGCTTGCCAGGAAAAAGGGAGAGAAATAGTGTTACTAATACAGGCAGTGATTTTCTTTAGGGCAGGTAGAGGTCAGTATCTGAAGAGGATTTCAGTATGTTTGTTTGATGTGTAATAAGAATCATGTTCCTTGCCTCTTTCTAGAACCTATAATAAACTATCCATTTCTCATGAACATGGTGGGGTACTTGGGTATCTACTGTATAGTTTTAAAATCTAAAGTCATTACTATATTACTTCTCTCAAAACTTTCTAGTTGCTCTCCTCACATCCAGAGTAGATGCTAATGGCTTTATATAGAGCCACAAGATCCTACATGGTTCCTGTCTGACTTTGTGTCCTTTCTTTTCTTCATTGTTCTTAGAACATAAATCTATGTTTTCTTCTGTGTAGCATTTGCTTCAGCTAATTCTGCTATAGAACCCTCTGCTCTAAAACATCTACACTCCTCACTTTCCCACCTACTCCAAGCCTTTGCTCAGTGCCTCATTTTCTGCAGTTAAAGATGTGCTGCTCCCTCCCAGCCTTTCAACCCATTTATCATGCTGTTTTGCTCTTCCATAGCACTTCTGTCAGTATCCTTCAAATTTTATTTATGTGTTATTTTTAGTCTCTTCTACCCCTCAAATGTAAGGTCCATGAGGCCAGCTATTTATGTCTACTTTTTTAGTGATGAATTTCCAGAAACTAGAACACAATCACTGAAAAAAATGAATGCATCAATATGCCCATTAAGACTTCCAAGTTGTCTGTAGGAAATTGGATAAAGGCAAAGTATTAGGACAGCACGTCATGGACCAGTGCTTTGGACCAATGACTAGTAAATTTTGTAGATTGGAAATATATGAAATTTTCCCCAGTAATCATCCTATCTCAACTCTTATCACTTTAAAGACACTGAATTTCTCAAATAATATATTTGAAGCATTAACACTACATTAAAACAAATCCGAGGCTGTCCTGGCAGGGCTCTAAGTGTCCCTTCACTTCCATTGGCTACCATCCCCTCCCCAAGGGCACACTCTGCAGATGGTACCGCTTCAGCACAGGGACGGTTCAGGATCTGACAGGAGTAAGTAGGACTTATCTCTTTGACCTTACACTTGATCCTACCATCTCTTCCAGTTGTTTTATATCCACATTAGTTTTTCTGCTCAAGACCTTTAGTGAGAGCCTAGCTTTGTTGTTAAAAAACTTTGTGGACTTGGCGATGTTATTTATATATTGTAAGGCTCAGTTTGGATGTCCAAGACATGGGGATATTAGTTCAGCTCCTTCCTGTATGGAAGATGGGATAACAGTCCTGATCTTATGCACGGCAATGACCTCATGGTGGGTTTTAGTGGAAATGATGCATAAATACTGTCCATAATTAGGTGGTCAATGACATTGCTTTCTGCTTTCTTCTTCTTTCTTCTTTTGCTAGTTTCTTTTTAATCATACAATAGTGAAATCTTTATCTTTGAAGATATGCAAAGGACATTTGTTTCAGCTCTTCACCTGCTAATCTTTGTTTTCAATATCTTTGAAATAATCCTGATTCTTCCATTAGAAACATTTTGTGCCCACCAGAGCAGCCAATGATTTATTTCGCCCCCATGCAGCTAATCTTTCTTTCATATTGAGATTGAGTTATACACCCTAAAGTTTCTATTTTTAACCCTAACTTATAATGGTTGATGTTGTATGCATAGAAAAATCTAAACTAATTTTTATTGTATGATACCTCTTTAAGGAGTTAAAAATAATTTTTAGTCCTGTATTGTTAATCATCCAGACTAACTCATCACAGTAATATTATTTTTTACTTTTATTTTAAAGAAAAAAATAATAAAAACAATAGTAAAAATGTTCATAACAAGATTGTAGGAGAGTAACAATAGTACATTGCATATTGTTATCTTCAAAGTAGTTGCACATATTACAAGATATAGACATGAAAAATTGATCAAACAATATAGGCACAAACCTTTTTTTTTCAATGAACTAATAGCAGTTAGCAGTATAACTGTCTTAAATGTCTTGTGTATGTGTGTATGTATATATATGTATGTATATTTATTTATTTATTTATTTATTTTTCCTTTTCACTTCCTTCTTTTCTCCTTTCCCCCTTCCCAGTTTCTCTTTCCTTTTAAACAGTTTCTTCCCATTTCACAATATCTGTTGTACATTTTGGATCTTATTTACTCGTTCAGTTTCTTACACTAGGGAGACAATACGATGTTTACACATGCGAGTCTGATTTATTTCACTTATGAGTATGGTCTCCAGTTGCATCCATTTCCCTATAAATGTCTCAAGCTCATCCTTCTTTATGCCTGAGTAGTATTCTATTGTATAAAAATACCACAATAACTTTTTTATCCATTCCTCGGTTGATGGGCATTTGGATTGTTTCCAAGATTTACCTATTACAAATTGAGCTGCTATAAACATGGGTGCACATATATAGCTGTGGCATGATGTTTCTAATTCTTCTGGGAAAATACCCAGAAGGGGAATAGCAGGATCAAATAGGATCTCTAATCCTAGTTTTTTGAGGAATCTCCACACTGATTTCCATAGTGGTTGCACCAGTCTACATTCCCACCAACAGAAGGGTTCCTTTTTCCCCATGGCCCCTCCAGCATTTGTTATTGGTTGATTTCTTGATCATAGCCATTCTTTCTGGGGTGAGATAGAATCTCAGTGTTGTTTTAATTTACACCTCTTGAATGACCAGTGATGTCAAACATTTTTTCATATATTTATTTGCTATCTGTATTTCTTCATCTGAGAAGTGTGTGTTCATCTCAGATGCCCATTTTTGGATTGGGTATTTGAATTTGGGGAGTCTGATTTTTTCAATTCTTTATATCTTCTAGATATAAATCCTTTGTCTGAGGGACACTTGGCTAAAACTTTTCCCACTCTGTGGGTTGTCTTTTTACTCTGTTGATGATTTCTTTTGATGTGCAAAATCTTTTATATAAGAGGAGATCCCTATTGTTGATTCTTTGAAGTGTTTCCCATGCAGTTTGGGTTTTCTTCATGAAGTCTCTGCCTACCCCTATGTCTTCAAGATTTCTAACTACTTTGTCTTCCAGTAGATTAAGAGTTTCTGTTCTAATATTTACATCTTTGATCCATTTGACTTTAGTTTAGTGCATGTTGATAGACATGGGTCTATTTTAGTCTTCAACATGTAGAGAGCCAGATTTTCCAGCACCATTTATTAAAGAGGCTATCTTTCTTCCAGTGAACATGTTTGGTCACTTTGTCAAAGATAAGGTGGCTGAGTGTATTTGTAGTTGTGTCTGCATTTTCTAACCTGTTCCACTGTTCCTCGGGTCTGTTTTTTTTGCCAGTACCATGCTGATTTTATCATAGTAGCTTTGTAGTATAATACATAGTAGCTTTGTAGGGATTGTGATGCCTCCTGCCTTGCCTTTGTTGCCCAGGATTGCCTTTGCTATTCTAGTTCTCTTCTGCTTCCAGATGAATTTTAGGAATGTTTTCTTTAGTTCTGTGAGGTATGTTAATGGTATTTTGATCAGGATTGCATTAAATCTGTATAACAATTTTGGGAGTATGGCCATTTTCACTATGTTGGTTCTTCCTATCTATGAACAAGGAATATCTTTCCATTTTCTGATATCCTCATTGATCTCCTTTTTCAGAGTACTGTAATTTTCAATATATAGATCCTTTACTTCGTTAGATTGATTCCTAAGTATTTCACTTTTTTGGATGCCATTTTGAAGGGTGTGGTTTCCCTAATTTCTCTCTTAGTGAGTTTGTGTTGTTTGTGTACAAGAATGCTACTGATTTTTGAGTGTTGACTTTGTATCCAGTTACACTACTGACCTTGGTTATTAACTCTAGGAATCTTTTGGTGGCAGTTTTGGGGGCTTCTGTGTAGAGGATCATGTCATCTGTGAATAATGATAGTTCAACTTCTTCCTTTCCTATCCTTATTCCTTTTATTTCTGTTTCTTGTTTAATTGCTCTGGCTAATGTTTCCAGAACTATATTGAATAGGAGTGGTGATAGGGGACATTCTTGTCCCTGATTTTAGAGTGAAAGCTTTCAGTTTTTGTCTGTTTAGTATGATGTTGGTTGTTAGTTTGTCATAGATAGCATTTATCAGATTGAGGTAGAGACCATCTATTCCAATTTTCTGTATGGTTTTTATCATCAATTGAGTGCTGGACTTTTTCAAAAGCTTTCTCTGCATCTATTGAGATGATCATGTGATTTTTGTCTTTGGCTCTGTTGATATGATGTATTACATTTATTTATTTATTTTATTTATTTTTTTTTTACATTTATTGATTTGTGTATGTTGAACCATCCCTGCACTCCTGGGATGAATCCCACTTAGTCATGGTACATAATCTTCTTGATTTGCTGCATTCTGTTTGCTAGTATCTTATTGAGGATTTTTACATGAATGTTCATTAGAGAGATTGGCCTGTACTCTTTTTTTGGTTGGGTCTTTCTCTGGTTTTGGTATCAGTGAAATACTTGCCTCCAGGAATGAGTTAGGGGGAGTATTGCTTCCCTTTCAATTTCATTAAAGAATTTGAGGAGTATTGGCATTAAATCTTCTCTAAATTTCTTGTAGAATTCAGCAGTGAATCCATCAGAACCTGGGCTTTTCTTTGTTGGTAAGTTTTTAATAACATTTTCAATCTCATTAACTGATATTAGGTAATTCAGAATTTTTATATCTTCTTGATTCAGCTTTGGTAGTTCATATGTATCTAGGAATCTGTCCATTTCTTCTGTGTTTTCCATCCTATGCAAGTACAGATTTTCAAAGCAGGTATTGATGATCTGAATTTTCACAGGATCTGTAGTGATTCCACCCTTTTCATTCCTCATTGCATGAATTTGAGTCTTTTCTTTCCTTTTTGTGATAAGGTTGGCTAAGGATTTATCAATTTTATTTATTCTTTCAAAGGACCAACTCTTCAATTCATTAATTCTTTGTGTTATTTTCTTAGTCTCCATTGCATTAATTTCTGCTCTGATTTTTGTAATTTCCTCCCTTGTGTGAACACTGGGTTTGTCTTGCTCTTCTTTTTCTAGAAGCTTGAGGTGTAATATTAGATTGTTTATTTGTGCTCGTTCTGTTTTCCTGATGTGAGAATTCACCACTACAAATTTCCCTCTTAAGACTGCTTTCATTGCATCCTATAAGTTCCAGTATGTTGTATCTGCATTCTTGTTTAGTTGTAGATATTGTTTTATTTCTTCCTTTATTTCATCTGTGACCCACTGGTAGTTTAGGAGGGCATTATTTAATTTCCATGTGTTTATGGAATTTTTGTGTTTCTTTTGCCATTAATTTCCAATTTCATTGCACTATGGTCAGATAATATGCATGGAACAATTTCAGTTCCTTTGCATTTACTTAAGCATGTTTTGTGGGCTAGTATATGGTCTGTTTTAGAGAATGTCCCATGTGCAGCTGAGAAGAATGTGTACTGTGATAATGTTGGGTGGAACACTCTGAAAACATCTACTAAGTCCATTTGTTCACAGGTTTGGTTCAATTCTGATATTTGTTTGCTGATTTTTTTCTAGTTGATCTATCTCTTTATGACAATGGGGCATTAATATCTTCTGTTATAATTGTGTTATTGCTTATTTGATTTTTCATGTCTATTAATAATTGTCTTATATAGTTAGGTACACCTATATTTGGTACATATGTATTTATGATTGTTATCTCTTCCTCTTGAAGTTTTCCCCCAACAAGTATGTAGTGACCTTCTTTATTTCTTTTGATCATTCTGGTTTGAAGTTCACATTGTCTGCAAACAAAATAGCTACTGCTGCTTTTTTCTGGGTTCCTGTTGCATGGAAGATTGTTTTCCAGCCTTTGACTTTCAGTCTATGAATTTTCTTTTGAGTTAAATGTGTTTCTTGTATACAGCATATTGTTGGATCTTGTTTCTTGATCCATTCTGCCAGTCTGTTTCTTTTGATTGGTGAATTGAGGCCATTTACATTGATGGTTATAACTGATATGTACTGGCTTATCTTTGTCATGTTATTTTCCTACTGTTGGTTCCCTGCTTTTCCCCTCTGTTTAATTGCTTGCCCTGCCTGATGGTTTCTTTCTGTTGGTGTTCTGGGAGTTGTGGTCATTTTTATCTCTGTCTAGAATATCTTTTGGTACCCTTTGTAGCGTTGGCTTGGTGGTCATGAATTTCTTCAGTTGTTCTTTGTCATGGAAGTATCTTATTCTTCCATCAATTTTTTTTTTTTGTGGTACCAGGAATTAAACTCAGGACCTCACACTTGCCAGGCAGGCACTGTGCTGCTGAGTTATAT
This sequence comes from Erethizon dorsatum, assembly GCA_028451465.1. NCBI lineage: Eukaryota > Metazoa > Chordata > Mammalia > Rodentia > Erethizontidae > Erethizon > Erethizon dorsatum. The sequence goes on along the minus strand of CM051825.1, from coordinate 52,337,891 downwards.
CCCCGGCCCTCTCCATCAATTTTGAAAGATAGCTTTGCAGAGTACATCAATCTGGGTTGGAAGTTATTTTCTTTCAGGACTTGAAATACTTCACTCCAAGCTCTTCTTAACTTGAGGGTTTGTGTTGAGAAGTCTGCCATGATTCTGATAGGCTTTCCTTTATAGGTGATCTGTTTCTTTTCTCTAACAGTTTTTATTATTCTGTTCTTGTGCTGAATTTCTGGAATCTTGATTATTATATGTCTTGGTGTAGTTTTATTTTGGTCATGGCTGTTTGGAGTTCTGTATGCTTCATTTATTTGTGTGTCAAATTCTTTATCCACGCTTGGGAAGTTTTCTGCCATTATTTCTGTAAAGAGTTTTTTTTTATGGCATTTGTGCTGTCTCCAGCTTTCTTACTGACCCCAATCAATCTTATGTTATTCTTCTTTGCTTCATGTTGTAGCTGTTGGGCTGATTTTTCATGGTCTCTTGCTATTTTTAAGATATTTTTCTTTTCATGATTATTAGCTGCAATTCTGTCTTCAAGGTCTGAAATTCTCTCCTCTCCTTCATTCAATCACAGCATATACTTTCAGTGGAGTTTTTAATCTCTCAGATTTCTGTTTGGATCGGTTTTGTGGATTCCATTTCTTTCCTATGTTGGGCAATTTTTATTTCCATCATTTATCTAAGCTCATCTGTTCTTTTATCTGTGTCTTCTCTAATATCTTTGATTTTAAGCATCATTTCTTTTTGTACCAGAGAGATTATTTTCTCATAGCCTTTTCCACTTGTTTTTTCACTTCTGGTGCTATCATTTCAGAAAGTTCCAGTGTTTGACTTCCAATTTCATCTGTCTCATTGAGTTCCAGGCTTGTCCTGAATGGGCTGGGTGTCTGGGGCTGCATTTTGCTTCTGCGTCTTGTCATTTTCTATTTTCTCTCTCTCTTTTTTTTTTTTGTTTTATATTCTATGTTGATGCTTGCCAATCTCTTATGATATATTGCTTTATCACTGGTGTTGCAGCTTCCCTAGGAGATGTCTGTTCTTCAGGGATGTCCTCTATATGTAGGTGGTTCTTTATAGCTATCCCAAGAACCTACCTTCCCAATTTGTAAAGGATGCAAAATTATTATTTGGCTCAGCTCCCAATCCTTTGGTACTGGGCTGTGGTGATGATTATGACCCCATACACTCACAGTGTTATCATACAGGGGAGAAAAACTGTTTATAACATGTATGACATCCTGGCTAAAGTAGTACAGTTAGTAATGACAATAGTTTCAAGTACAGCTTAACTACTGAGAAACTATGGTAACCATTAACCTGCTACCTCTGACCAGGAGCAAAGAGTTTAGAGTTTAGTTGACGGGGCAAACTCTAAAGTTATATAACAAAATCAAACATATACTGTGCACTTGTATGCAGTGATTTTCCTCTTAGTGGACTGATTTAACCCTTCTGGAGGGGCAGGGGAGTTAAGATGGGTAGCGAACAGGCTACAGTGATGAATGAGATCAAATATAGTAGAGTCAAGACTGGAGGTCAAAAGATGATCCCCCGAGTTTAGGGAAACTGGAGGACACAGGAGGGAAAGAATGAAATATAATGTGAAGGAGTAATGAGAAATGGCAGAGACAATGTTTACTCACTTTAAAGTTTAAATTCAAGAAGTGGTTGAGGAAAGAGAGAAAGAGGATCAATGGAAGAAAACGAAAAAGGGAAAGAAACCCAAACAATGGGGCCGGTGAGATGGCTCAGCAGCATAAGCGCCTGCCTGGCAAGTGCAAGGGCCCGAATTTGACTCCTGGAACCCACATATGAAAAAAGGGCCGGTGATATCACTCAGCGGCATGGGCACCTGCTGGTGCGCGAGGTCCTGAGGTCGATCCCCAGTACCCACAAAAAAAAAAAAAAAAAAAAAACCCAAACAGTGAAAAAAGAAGGAAGAAAGAGAAAGAGAACAAAAAAGAAAAGAAGAAAAGAAAGAAAGAAACAGGAGACCAGGGAAAAAGAGGAAAAAAAACCCCAAATACAAGAACAACCACAGAACACCAAACAAAACAAGACGACATTGGATCATACAGGAAAAGGGATAGCAAATCCGAAAAACGAGGGAGAATAAAAGTAGTGAAATACCTCTTGTGTTTACAGTTCTGTGATAGTGTCCAGGTTTAATCCCAGAAATGTGCTGGGTATGGAGCTGATCTTGGCCTCTGGTTGTGGGGCTGGGACTGGTCTTGTGTTGGTGGAGTTCTCCAGAGTTCAACTGCTGGCTCCTTGCTGCTTCAGATGCTTCAACGTTGCTGGTCTCAATGATTACTCCACCCTCCAAAGGTGTGTGTGTACCTGTGTACCCAGGCTGACTGTTGTCCTGGATCTCAGGGTTCTGATCGGTCCACCCATCAGGGGCGTGTGTCCTTAGGCTCCTCTGGCAGACACCACCTTCCCAGGGCAATGGAGGAAGTGCATGCAGAGTGCAGACTTACACTCCTCTCTCAGACACCTCCCTCCCAGGGGCAATGAGTAATATTTATTTTTCAAAAAAGTTTTAATTTCCCTCCCATCGCAATTATTTCTTTGTGAAATTGTGTCTTGTAAGGCAGGAGGGCAGAGTGGTTAGACACACAAGGAGTCAGACAAACTTGGTTTGAGTCTGAACTGTCATGTATTAGCTGTTAACCTGGAGTTAACTTCTTTAAACAGCGGTGGCTTCAAACATAAAATGTGTCATATCAATAAAAGGTATTCTATGGGGGTTGCAGGGGAATGAGGCAGTGTATCTATCATGCTTTAACATGAGCTTCCAGAAATGTGAGCCAGTGGTTATCGACCTTTCCCTGCTAAACACAGTCTGCATTTTGTAAAACTAGAACAGGACTTTCTCTGTGTCTTGGAAATTGCAGTGCAGCTTTACACAAAATTAGGGTTTCTGGCAACTACATAAATCATTTGTCTCATTCTTATTCCTTTTGGAATCAACAATACTAGTAATATAAGTAACATGATCTCAATGAAGCATTACACACACAAAAGTAGAAAAGCACATAGAAAGTTTAAAAAGAATGAAATTTAAAAAGGTAATTATATAGATGGGCACAGTGGTACACAACTATAAGCCTACCACTCCAGGAGAGCACAAGTTTGAGCTCAGCTTGGGTAACTTTGCAACTTAGCCAGGTCCTGTTTCAAACTTTTAAAAATAAAAATTTTTAAGTCCTGGGGATGTAACTCAGTGCAAGGGCCCAAATCCCCAAAAAGTAAGCCTCTGACTAGGGAGAACTTTTAAGAAAATAGTTTAGTGGGAAAATATGAGTTTATACATTCATAATTCTTTTCAACAAACATTTAGCCTCTCATAGATTCCAGAAGTGTGCGAGGTATAAATATCTTTGCTTACATCCCTCGTTATTGTGTTCTTGACAGTGGTAAGTCCACAAAGAATTAAATTCAGGTTTATGTAACTATATTTGTCTTCATAAGCCTAGAGAACTGAATAAAATTAAGTATGGTTTTGTTTTGTTTTAATTTGGATTATGCAATTTGAAATTATATGGGTTGAAAATGTTAATAAAGTTAGACTATACTTTTAAAGTGAAGTAATAACAACGTAAATTTTCATATAAATTCCTCAGAATTGCAGAGCCTCTGTGCCAAGTGCTTCCCGGCTGTCAGGAGGTGAGGCCCTGAGGAAGCACCCCTTACAATGAGCAGCACAAGCTCCAGCCAGCTTCTGGTGGAGTTTCATTGGAAATATGTGAGCTTCAAATTGTGTAAGAACTGTAAAATGCAGCTCCTTCATAAAATGAGACTTTCTCAGCAAGATTACCAAGGCCATTATCACCTACAGAGTTCTTGAAATACAGTGTTTATGACGGCAACAAAATACCCAACAAAGTACCAGTAAGACCTCAAAGGATGACTTAGGATGAAGACTTCAAAGCAATTTGTGAGCCATGGGGGAGCAAGGAATTGCCAAAATAGAATGGTCATAGCTGCAAGTGTGATGCTGTTCAAGCATTTGACAACCAGGGAAAATAAATCCATAGAGAGATACTTTCACTTGGACCAATTTAGAATAACAAAAGGAAATTTAGGGATTTAACTCCAGTGTCTGAATACTATATGAGATACTCCCAGAAAATTTTTCCTTTTAATTTGGGTAATTTGATGGTGAACATGCAGCAGGAAATGAATACAGGCATAGACACATGCAGAAAGGCATACTTAAAATCTAAAAAATATAAATATACATATATATATATAGAGAGAGAGAGAACCAAAATCTGTATACACACTGTAAAAGAAAAATAATATGATATTTTTTCAACAGTTGGTGTTACCCTTATATGGGGGACCCTAGAAGATGTAGCATATCACAGGAAACTCACTGCACTGTTGGCCCTTAGAGAAATTGAAATGCATGTACAGCCATCTCAATCACCAAGGTTACCCAAACAGCAGTTTACTATACTAATAAATGTCTGGAATCTAATGGCCACCACTTTGAGCACTTTCGTAATTGGAGAAGCCAAAAATAACTTGCATTAATCTCATGATGTCTAAATAAATTTAGTATTAAAATATTTATAGAAGTTTTTCTTTTCCTAAAGTGTGTATCCATTTTTGGTGTAATATTTATATATTTATTTCATATAGGATGACAATTTCCATGCAGTGATTTCAAGGAGGGAGGACCTTGTTGGATTCCAAACCAGTGAGAAGTTAACTTAAAGTCATTCCAAAAAAGGACTTTGCTTTTGAGAATAGAAATGTTGTATACTGTCTTGCCTTTTCTGCCCTAAGCATAACAGATACCCAGTGTATCAAAATCATGTTCACCACTGTGGTGTGCAGAGCCAAAGATCAATAGGTACAATTCAGAAAACAGAATATTTTTTACTGAAACATAAATTGCCAAGTTGGAATAGCGAGTTTTATGTTGCTTTTATTTTAACTTAATATTCAAATGAACAGAATGTAAAAAACCTAAGATCTGCGTGTTCATTTATTTTTAGATATGAAGGAACTGGCCAGAGGTTCCTAGTGAATAAGAACCAGCAGCGTGCACAGTCTCAGGCACCAAATTTTTTGCATAGGTGTCCCAGCAGTAACTTTGGGACAGCAACAGTACTTACCTTACAAAGTTGTAAGATTCCATTCACACATGTGTAGAGCTTAGAACAATGTCCAACATTCAGTAAGCATTCAGCATAGTAGAAAAATCTTCACAATAACAGGTGTGAATGTGGTCCATGGAAGAGACGATGGAAATCATCAGCTATGGGACAGCACCTGGTGTAGAAATACTTCCTCAGTTTAAGACAGTGAAGCCCAGCCTGAAGAGCTACCTCATATGATCTGGCATCCTAGCAAGCATATTCGTGCTGCTTTCATGAAACTTGTCAAATAGCATAGAAGGAAATACATCCAGTTCAGTGAAGGGGCTTGCTCAGTGCTGCAGCCCCTGCCTCCTTTCAGTAAATGGGAATTATTTCCCATGCTGTTTCTCCCTGCCTAGAGCTGCTTTCCACCTTTTCTGCTAATACAGACTCACCTTCCTCTTTCAGATCTCTACTCTTCTGAAACCATTTACCTGCTCAGGCCAGCTCCTCTTGCAATGTCAAGAGCAAGTGTTTGATGAGGTTTCTCCTTAGCGGATATTTGGCTGTAGAAGGGGAAATTTTGAGCAGAGCATGGTGGTGCACACCTGTAATCCCAGCACTCCTGGAGGCAGAGACAGAAGGATTACAAATTCAAAGCCAGCCTGGACAATTTAGTAAATTAGCAAGACTTCGTCTCAAAAATTTAAAAAGGGCGGGAATAGAGCTTAGGAAGGACTATGAAAGGCCTATGTTGAATCCCCAGTTTTATAAAGGGGGAGGGGTATTGAAAAGGTCACCTGTTCACCAAGTGAATGAAACATTTAGTGCACAGTAGCATCCACTTAGGTTCTGGATGTAGAAAATATTTTGGGATCCCACGCACTATCTCTTTGATGGGTCCTAGCCCACATGGAAGCTGCTTCGTCTTCACGGCAACGTCCAACACGGAGGAGAGCCTGAAAACAGCAGCATAACACCCACTTCCTTTTTCTTCTTCCCATCCCAGAGGGAACTCCCTCCCCCTCACTTGGCACGCATGCCAAATATCCACCAATCACCTGTGATGTCACCTGGCCCCACCTCTCCAAACTCCACCCCCGCCAGGCCCCGCCTCTCCAAACTCTGCCCCCAGCCAAGCCCAATAAATACTTTGTCCTGCAGCCTCCCAGTCCGAAGCTTTCTTGCACTCTACAGCAGCCCTCCCGCGCCCCCCATTAAAGGCTTTTCTTAGTTTCCTTTCTTTGTCTTTACTGGCGCCAGACCTAACACTCTTAGCTTCAGCAAAGATTGTAGATAAATAGCAACTACTGTGTTTCTCCCTACTTCTACTTACTTGCAAGTTTTTCATTTTCTGTTTTCTACTCCCAGCTACCTAAGAGATGGTTATGGTGCCAAGTAGGAGATTATTTCTAGCAGAAGCTCTTTCCATCTGTTTATATGACTCTCAGATCCGGGTTCAGAAATATTTTCAAATAGACATTGGAGAGGAAGCTTGTTAAATATTTTTGTTTGGTTTTGTTTTATTGGTTTTGTCTCTGCAACTATTTGTGTATCTCTGCTTTATGACCCTTTTGAAATTTCTCACGGTGACTTTCAAATTTGGGTGTAAGGGATAGTGTTTAAAATATATGGGTAGTGATAGAAAGCTCAACATGCCTGTGTGTCAGAACAGACCTGTTAGGCATGTAAATTTTTTTAAAGTTTTATTGACAATCAGTTGAAAATTATGTTCTCATTATAATGAGAGCAATGTTACTGCCATCACTCAATCTTTCCCTTAAAATTTTAGTTTAAAAGATAATCCAAATGCATACACACAAACACAGAACTTAATGTTAACTTATCCCTATTTAATTTTAAAAGGATACCTTTTTGCTACAACATGCATTTGAACTTGAAAATAACAGTAAAATATGCCAAAGAATGATTTGGCAATATGTCAAAGAATGATTTTTCTTCTCTCTCCTCTAACTAGTCATCCTGGTTTTCAAACATGAGATACAAGTCATCAATTTCACTGTGACTTAGCAATATATTTACACAATTTTACTGCTGTGGACATAGAACAGCTGAGTTTCGAATTTGCTGAAATATTGTTATCCACATAATTCACTTTCTGCTGCTTCAACAAGGTGTTTAGATTTGTGGGAGCTCCCATTTGAGGTTGAAATTGAATTGAAAATTCATGTGAAGGCTGTACAGATGAGGAAAGCCTGACTATCAGAAAAATGTCCACTAAATTTACTTTCTAGTCTAGCATAAAAACCTGCTCCTAAAACCTTGAAAACACTTCCCATTATCATATCAATTGGAGTCAACAAATATAACTCAAATCTAAGGTGAGTATAAGTTTATCCCTAGATATTTGTAATAAATCTCTAATATACCTTGTATGTTTTTTTACTTTGAGTTTAATGTAAGTTATTAGTCTTTACCATAATGATTTATTGATTCTTTATGGGTAATTCTCACATTAGAACTGTTATTGATTGAGTTGAAATTAACAACTTCCTATTAATTTGTAATTCATCTTTCAGTGATAATCATAAAATAAATGCTGCCATCAGTCATAAATTAATTTAGATGAAGATCTCATATAGAAGGTAGAAATAAGACAGTAACAGCTATTTTCTCATGGGGTACTACAGAATTTGACAATGAAAAAAAATTTGAATAGAAAAAGTTCTCTTCTTCCCTAAAACAGTTGCCTCTTATTTAGAGATATTGGAAGAAATTTGCTAGAATCTGGAGAAGGAAAAAAAAAAAAAAAAAAAAAAAAAAACAAAAAAAACCTCTCACGATCTATTGACAGGCCAAAGATCACATTCTTTAGAAGATCTCTAGATTTTAGGTAATATTGCAACATCACAAACATAATAATAGGGGTTTTTTTTAATCTTTTCAGAGGATACAAATAAATAAAGGATCTCAAGAAAGGAATTGTTAGCTATCCACTGAAATATTTCCCAATAGATTGCAATGGTAAACTCAAAAGGACACCTTCTTACATGTTTAGAAAACATGGAACATGTAGATGGAAGCAATGATGGGCTTCCTCATCCCAGTTTCTGCTGTAAGGGCACTGTTCTGGACAAAAGCTGTGGTATTTCTTGTGCTTTGAAGTGAATGTTGCTCATTTGAAACCATTAACATATCCAAGAGTCTCATATATAAGTTCACAGAACAACAATAAAGATCCAATAAAGATCAAGAAGGAAAGTATAAAATTGCATTACCAGAAATGGTGAGGATGAAAGAGACACAGGTCGTGATGCTAACTTTATCAGGGTTCACTAGAGGAACACATATAATATAATAAAATATATTATAATATAATATAACATGAATGCATATATATTATATATAAGGGCTTACAAGTTAGGCTTACAATGGCCTCCTGCAGAATCAGGCGTGGAAGAGTGCAAAAGGGCTATCTGCAGGCTGAAGATCTGAAGGATCCAGTTAAAAGTCAAAGGCTTGCAGCTCCCTGTAGAGTTTTATGAGAGTTCCTATCAGGTAGCTGAAGGATCTGTATTGGAAGGCTAAAGACAGTCTGAGCTGGAAGGCTGAAGAGTCTGTGCTGCAAGGCTGGAGACCGACATCCAAAGGCAATGGTGAAGACTGGAGCTTCTCCTAAGAAGCTTCTTTCCCTTTCCCTTCTTCTTTCCCTTTTTATTCCATCTAGGCTACAAGCCAATTGGTTGGTGACCCACACAGAATGGGATTTCCCTTTTTAGTAAAGCCATCATCCATACCCAGAACTATGCTAAACCAATCAGCCAAGTGTTGCTTATTCAAGTTGACACCACAATTAACTGTCACACTAACCACAAAAATACACTCCAGAGTTTAGCATACTTAAGGGGGGTTTTCCCCCAAAAAAGCCTCTTCGGAAGGTGGGAACAAATTCATGATTGAGAAACACTGGCCATGATTAAGGAATAAGAAAAGGCATTAAATTGCTTGTAGCAGAGCATAATATTTAAAAAGCATGGATTCCTGGAGTTTGATCTGGATTTGATTTCTCAGTTTACCCCTTATTCTTGGATCTCTCTTTTTATTATAGCTACACTATTTTATTTACTTTTCATTTTTAACTTATATTTTGTTAGGGCATATTAATTATAGAAAATATTTGGCTTCATTGTGGCATTTTTATACGTGCATATAACACAGCTTGATCATATTACACTGGGGTGCTGAGCAAAATCTTTCATCTTCTGTTTTAGTTGCTTCATTCTGAGCATGGGGATAGAAATAGTATCTACCACATGGAATTGCTGGGTTATATAAAGTGCCGGTGAGTCTTTCTGACTTTCTACATTATAAATGAAAGAAACCTCAGAAATTTCATGAGGAAAATTTATCTTCTTATGTATTTCTACTAAATGTTTCCCAACTAAAAACAGTTACTATATCCAGGTAACCAGTGAAGGTCTCGCATCCATTTCTGAACCAATGTTATCAGAGAAGCAGAATTACACTGATTTACAAATTAAAAGTATCAAGTTTGAAGACTGATTCTGGCTGCCTTCAAAATAAAGTGTTGACACTATACACAGTACTTGAATGTTAATGTGATTGATAGAATGAGAGTAGTGTTTGTTACTTTTGGGGAAGAACTGTGAGAGTTTCAACATTGCATTTAAAATTCTTTTGGGGTCTTAGCTTCTATCTTGCTTACACTTTATTATGGGGGGTATAGATGATTTTTAAACATAAAAGCCAGACAGCCCAAATAAACGAATACCTGTTAAGGTCAGTAGACCAAGAAAAGAAAGAGGCAGAATTTCCTTGAATGCTAATTTGCAAAAGGATATTTGCTTCTAAGAGCAAATTGCATCTATTAAAAAAACATGTAGTTGCCTTCCCACATTTCTAGAAGCTTTTGATTGGCAGAAACTTAGACATCTAACCCTCATTCTTCAATCCCACACCCTCTGTTGGTTCCTCAAGGCCTCTTTATTTATTGGACATTCGAATTACAGCTGTCTTTTTGCTTACTTAGTCCAGTTTACTCTTGAATAAAATGTTAGCAGCCACACATCTTTGTGACTTTCAGGACTTCTGTATTGAATAAAAGAGTAGAATGATCATTGGATTCAGTCAATTCTGGGGTCTTGAGCAAGTTTCTGATTCGATTTGCTCTTTTTATTTGAAAAGAACTTTTGACCCACAATCCACAGTCATTGGCAAGTGGTTTTTACCGAGTTCCTAAATGCTCTATTCCGCAAGTGCCCCCGTGTTGCCTTGGATCCTATCCTAGGATCTCCTATCCTAGGATCTATCCTAGGATCTCCTAGGATGACACAATGGTACAGCAACTGGAAGGCAAAACCCACACCCATGCTACAGCACAGCAGTAGGAGCCTTTTCTTCCTGGTCAGCTCTGTGCCCCACCATTTGTTAACCCTCCTAGCTCTCCGTGTGACTGCAGTCCATTCACTCTGTGGGAGAATGCTGGCCACACACTGCTAAAGCTTCCAGTTCTGAAGAAATACAAGAAATCTTATATATCAAAATTGTAAATGCTTTAAAGTTGGAAATGAATTAAAATATTAAATTACTTAATATTTAAAAATAAAAAAACTAGATCAGAAGAAAGAGAACAGTTTCAGTGGTGGGAGACCAAGACAAATGTTCCAGTTCAAAGAACGAAACATAAAATCAGGGAGAGTTCTATGTTTATGCTGAGTTTAAGAGTTTTCAACTGCTATTCCCAGGCCAGCTTTGGACAACTTACTCTATTTGACCAGCTCAAGGCTTGCTTTACACATCATTTCAAAATAGCAATATGTCTTTAGTTTATGGATATTCTGCAATATTTTTTAGTAGTTCAAGGCCTGACCAAGCCTGGGCTGATAATATAACAATTTGGACAAGCTTTCACGTATTTAATTGCTTTGTTTTCAAGCAATATCTTGCAAACTAGTGGGGTTATGTGGTAAAGTTTCTAAGCAGAAATTTTTTGGGGTACAGAATTCCTCCAATTCGCATAGCCAGGAGAAGTTCCCATTCCAAACATCTCAGACCAGTGTTGCACTAATAACAAAAAGCAAGCGCTTAGATGGATTACCTCCAATTCGTTTCTGGTCATTTGCTTTTGGATTTTAACACTTGAAAAGAATACAATGTCCCAGTCAATTACTAACAAATCCAAAATTAGGATTAGTTGATGTTTTTGGAAGTTTCGCAATCCAGGGTTTTCTTTACAGTCAATAATTTGAAATGCAGTGTTATGCAGTGTTTTGACAGTGTGTTTTAACATTGTAACTCACTTAAGTAACACATTTCCTTTTCAAATGCTTTCTATTATATATCTGTCAGACTCCAAGACAGTTTAAATGTTTTTTAAAAAATGACACTGACTCAGTGTAGTTTTCATGGAGACAAAATGGCTGAAATATTTTGAAAGCTCAGAGCCCATATTTATGAATTACTTGTCTTTTCTCAACAGACTCGTCCATCTCTAATTAGATAATATAATTCAAATGGAGATGTAAGAATTGATTATGTCTAGAATTTACAATATTGTGATAGTAAATATCAAGGCAACATTAATTGTGCACTATTTATAAAGCCCAATAAAACAGCCCACATGAAGGTAGCTGTTTTTTCCCACTGTATCTTTCCCAACATTTGCTATTAGTATCTAATAAGTTTCTCATAACTGGCTTTAAAATAACATCACTAAGCTTTCAAATGGGCAGCACTTAGAACAAAATGGGTAGATTGGAAGTTCCTCTTTGTTACAAATATTCAGACATACAGCTACTTCATCTCCCCAGGCACTTTAATAGTAGTTATCTGATATTTAAACTCACTTTAGTGATCTATCCAAGATCACTCAAGAAGCACTAATATAAGGTCATCACTAAGCTATTGCATTTTTCCCCACCATAATAGAAAATTGTTAAAATTGCTAAAATTGGGCCAGTGATATAGCTCAGTGGCATAAGCACCTGCCTGGCAAGCGTGAGGTCCTGAGTTCAACTCCCGGTACCCGCATATTTTTAAAAAAATTGCTAAAATTGTTCCATATTGTCTAAGCACTCCATGAATAGAGTTTATATGTTTGCAATGCCTATGACTACACTAGAACAATAAAAAATCACTCCTTTCTCTTGAGGTATTTCAAAGCAACATGTAAAATACTTACCTTTTTCTGGTGTAGCAATATTAATTCACTAACTCTAATTCATGTATCTTTCAGGGAAGGAAAATTTCATTTGAAACTGAATTTCGATTTCTTATTTTCTTGTTTTGTTCTCAAAAAGTCAGATTCAAACAAACATTTAGGTCTGGTCATTTCCACTACTGTACTTTATTTGGGGGACATATACACATGTGAGAAAACATACATTTCGTTAACTTTTCATCCTAACTCACTACCATTGTCTGAATCTTTATGTTTACTCAAGGCAGATATTGATGCATCGATTACTAAGCAAAGAAACAGATTTTAATTGCTCTGTTTCATCTAGCCTATGAAATACTGAAAAATAATTTGGAATCTAATTTCTATCACTTCAATTATTATGACGGTCAATGATATTATCTTCTGGGCAGTTGAGCATTTGAACAGTTATCAACCTGGCTGACAATTTAAGCTTTAAGTGATCAAATATTGACTATGTAGCCATGGCCTCTACTGGAGTATGACTTCAAACTAAAAGTAGACAATACCATGTGTTGACAGATGGATTGTGTTGATGTCTGAACTGTCTGGTTTCCCGAAGAGGAGTGTGTCATAGGGAGTGGAATTACTGTATTCAGTAAGGCTAGAGCCTGATATAGCTTCAAGGATGTAATGTCTGACCAAAGGATGCAAACTTAGTTGGCTGCGTCTGAAGTAAACCACACTTCTGTGGGAATTTTTAAAATGGATGGATTATATTAAAAACAGACAAAACGGGCCGGTGAGATGGCTCAGCGGCATAAGTGCCTGCCCGGCAAGCGTGAGGTCCTGAGTTCCACTCCTGAAACCCACATACGTAAAAAGGGCCGGTGATATCGCTCAGCGGCGCAAGCACTTGCTGGCAAGTGCGAGGTCCTGAGGTCAACTCCCAGTAACCACATTAAAAAAAAAAAAAGAAAAAAAAACAGACAAAACATTAATGACTGGATTCTACCATTTTTTGCTAATTGCATCAACAGTCAGTGATTTCTGGTAGGAATCGTTGTTTGTATTGCTGATACAACCAGTTTGCCAATGAAAAAATCTGTCAGAGCAAATTAAATACCTACCAGCATAAACATTATTTATTTGTTCATGCATTCAACAATTATTGACGACTCCTGTGAGAAGACTGTGCTAGGCATACAATTTTCTTTCTTTTTTTTTTTTTTTTTTTTGAGAGAGCATCTATCTGTGTAGTTTAGGCTGGCCTTAAACTCACAGTGTAGACCAGGCTGGCCACGAACTTGTGGCGATCCTCCTTTCTCAGCCTCCCGAGTGCTGGGATTACAGGTATGCACCACCATGCCCAGTTTAGGCAAACAGTTTTAAAGAATTCATCACAAAGAAACTTTCTTTCGAGTGGAACATATGAATAAAGACATCTACAATTGAGTGTAATATTTCTGTGACGAATATAAGATCAAGATGTACTAAAGCTAATTACTGGGTGGCTGGATCAATCTTAGTTAAGGATAACTTTTCAGAAGTGGTGTCTAGGCTACTAAAGGGAAAACAGTTAGAAATTCTTCAGATATAGATGTGGCGTAGAGACAGTTATATTTTCACTATAGGCCAAGTTTCTAAACAGCAAGGGAGCAGAGGCTGATCTCAGAGAAGTTGTCCATCATGTCGAAATTATGTACAAAAAAAACAAGGTTCACATGGCAAGCAGCCTTATCAGATATGAGAAGCACTTGCTATCTTTCCAAATTCAGTGAGGAACTATTAAACCTTTGTTATCCAAAAACAGAAATAGAAGTTCTAGCCTTTAGGGATGGGAGTGAAATTCATTAACAAAGCTTGATAAAGAAAAAAAGAAAGACCTTTGAATCTTAACATCAATTACTTCTGTTCAGGGGCCAGTGAGATGACTCAGCGGCTTAAGCGCCTGCCTGGCAAGCGCAAGGGCCAGAGTTCGACTCCCGGAACCCACATACGAAAAAGGGGTCAGCGGCACGGGTGCCTCCTGGTGCGCGAGGTCCTGAGGTCAACCCCCCGGTACCCACAAAAAAAAAAAAATTACCTCTGTTCAGTCTACTGAAAGGATAAACTACAGATGGCTGAAACTGAGAGACTAGCATATAAGTATTCTTTATTTTCTTAAACTATTAAGAAAAGTTGTTATGATTAATTATGATGCCTGTTTGAAGGCAGAGGCTTACCCTCTATTTCATATTGAGTTCTATCTCTCATCTGCAGACTCAAAGAGAAAGCAAAATAAGAGTTTTGTGTATAAAATTAATTCTTAAAATTTAAAGTTTGAAATAAGAGCAATTGCAATTGCACATTTTTTGTTGTTCTGTGGTGGATATAGACCTCATTTTTTAAAATTCTGGTCAAATTTTGATAGTGAATGATTATAGTTAAGCACTTCTTACTATGTACATCTGATTCTTTCCCTACTTGCCTTAATTACGGGATAGATTCTTTGAGAAACAGAAAATAATATTAAAGGAAAGGATTATATTAGTACATTTTTTAAAATTATAAAGTTTTGGTAAGTTATTTTAATTGGTCTTCTCATTATTATACAATCAGATCTTTGAATACCAGTATTTAGTGCAGCAAATTCAAGGTATTAAAAACCCAGAATTTACTCAACTCCAGGAGTTTACCAAGATGCTATTACCCTTATACTCATTTGTTGCACACCTTTAAGAAGTGGCTATACCTAGTCCTGTCTGAGAACAAGGACAAGTTTAAGGAACAAAAATAGTTCAGCAGCTAGTTTTAAAAGAATGCATCCCTTAATGAAAAACACAAGAGAGGGCTGTCAGAAATGGCAAAGAAAGGGCCGGTGAGATGGCTCAGCGGCGTAAGCGCCTGCCTTGCAAGCGCGAGGGCCCAAGTTCGACTCCCGGAACCCACATACGAAAAAGGGGCCTGTGATATCGCTCAGCGGCACGGGTGCCTGTTGGTGCACGAGGTCCTGAGGTCGACCCCCCAGTACCCACACACACACAAAAGAAATGGCAAAGATAAAGGCGGGGGGGGGGAGGAAGTAAAAGGAAAAAGAAAGAAAGAAAATGAAAGGAAAAAGAAAGCTATCAGTTGATCCAGCAAACATTGGAACACGTTTGTTTTAAAAGCAATTTTTTGTTTCTCTCTAAGTTCACTGTGAATCCTCTTTATTTGCTTGTTGGCAACTCTACCAAAAAGGGGGTCAAAAACATTTTCACAGAGGCTCTAATTTTTCCTTTTCTGTTCTACCCACTTCACTCATGTGTACTGCCAAGTTCTTCCTTCCACAAATGCTTCAGAATTTCTCCTATCTCATGGTATCCAATCCTTTCTAGCTCTCTCTTCCCTTCGCTATCAATCCATTCTTGTAGTGTATAAATTAGCCTGGCTGCTCTGCAGTGAAATGAGATGGATGCTTGCTCTTTAGGAAGGGGAAAATGGAGGGAAAACAGTTGTGCCCATTGCAAAGCACTCTTTGGAGGACTAATGGAAAGTAGATAGGCTGTGAATCTTCTCAAATTAGTTTGTGTTTCATTACAGATAGAGAAATTCTAATGTCTCTCCAGTATGACTATAGCTTTCATTTATAAGGCAGTGAAGTTTGAAAGTGAAATAAGTTTTGTCAAAATGAGAAAGTAGTTCTATGATTATTAGAAAACTAAATTAGCTCTTTGGAGTTAAATTGTTTTCTAGTTTGTTCTAAATTATTTCATACCATTTTTGCTTTCCTTCACTATCCATCTGTTATTCTACAACTTAGTGTAGCTCATGTTCTTAGAAATCTAAGCTAAGCCTTGAAATTGTCTTTCTAATTGTCGAACAAAAGAATTTATGTATAAATTAAAACACATGGAAAGTATGATCACTCAATACATTGAATTGAGAATTACAGATAAGATTCATTAAGAGACAGAAACAAGGAAGAAAGCTATCACATGCCATTTTTTATTTCTGAGAAAAATTCAAGAATATTTTTTCCTAAGTCTTTGTGAATTAAATAAGGGCTTTGACAGCTGATTGTGTTTATAATTCATGGAAAATTTCAGGTTTATTGTGAGAAAGTTGTAATACTGTTAGAAATAATGGCAAAGCTAAATGTTTACAATATAATCACCATTCTTTCTGAAAATTTATAGTTAGGGAAAAAGAAAACTAGACCATCTCTCAAAAGAATGTATATGGCTAGGACTTTTATGCATAGGAGATAATGGTAGTATTTCATGGTAATCACTGTAATTAAAGAGTAACTTTAGGATTTTTCCCCTTCATAATTACATTGAAAGTGGTTCTCCATGGAGAGAGGCATTTTGAAGAGGCAGTTGAATTCATCAGTATATGAAATATCAAAAGATGGAGGTCACTGTTTCAAGATTGAAAACATCTGCATCAAAATAGGCATTGATTTCTATATAGATTCTTTGCTCAAATGGTTCCAGATGCTCTTTCTGTTCATTGCAAGTACCAATTCCAAGACCAATGTTTCCCAATAATCCTGGCTTTCTGTGATAGTGTGTTCATTCAGCTTCAACCTCAATCAATTTATTCTCATCACAAGATTAACTTTCCTAAATGCTTACTTCCATCATATGTGTAAAGACCTTTCACTTATTCTATATGCTTACTTCTAATACATGCCCTTCCTTCCCTCTGCTGATGTGAAACTTTTTTCAGTAATAATCATCAGCCGAAAATCTGTGGCCATGTATTCCATGAAGGCCACTGAGTGACAGAAAGAGCTTTTGACCAAGACTTAGAAGCCAACCTGACCCTTTTCTCTGTGTATAATTTTGAGCAGCTTACTTGTTTTTGATATGACAAGATGAGATATTCAGTTATATCACAATTATTGAGAATAGTGACGAATGGAAGACATCTAGCATATCAATAAATGTTTCAAACAATATACTTGTCTAGTGAATTGTAAATCCTTTTGGAAAATATTCCATGCCTTCTCATTGCCTCCTGTATTTACCAGATTGAGATTCTTTATCACAACATTTTAAAATGCCTAATGATCTGGCCCCAGATCATATTTATTCACCTTTCACAATTAATGATTATCAAATGTGTATTATATGCTAAGCACTGTGACAAACCCCTTGTATTTATTTTCGTTTTTAAACATCATGACCATCCTGTGATGAACTGTGTTACTACTATTTTCATTCCTTTTTATGAATGAGAAAATGGGCCTTGGAGAAATTATATAATTAGTCCAAAGTTAAATGACTGGTGGGGGGAAAATCAATAATTGAACCCAGACATTTTAATATCAAAAGCTGATATGTAGCTTCTGCACAATACTCTTTAAAGAAATTTCTGCGTGGGATGGGGTGACTACTCTCCCTGACACATTCTATATATTTGAGTTCTTATTGTTGTATCTATTTATACCCCAAAGCCTATTCTTTTCCATTTCTCTCTGCATCTTCAAATTCTATTATGATGACCATGTATATTCTATTTTTGGCTGTATAGGTACACACAACCCTAAACTCTCTCTACCCTCACTAAGCACTCCGTGTCATCATAACCAGAAGCACAATGGATGGTATTCCTTTTTATTTTTTTCTAATGCATTGTTAGAAACAGCAAAATTGAAACAACCTCGGAAATAAGGACCATGGCTTCTACCTCTTTTACACATCCTACATTATGCAGAAATAAATGGACAACAGAAAGTAGATAAATTCATAATGAAGAATAATTGTTGAGTTCTATAATCATCTTTTGAGATTTGCAGTCCTGTAGCATGTTTATCATAGAATCTGCAGTATCAGGCTTAAAATTATGACCTAGTACAGCATGTGCCTGTTCTAGGGAAAACCAAGAGATATTCAGGTAGCCTAGCTCCCCTCTCCATTCTCCTCCTGGCAGGGTCATCTGGTCCAACAACTCACCTAATTTATTGAGCAGTGCTCAATAAATATATCTGGGAGTTTTCTTTGTGGTGGTGGTTGTTTTACGGGACCTTGTTTTACAGTCCCTGCTTATATCTAAATGGCAAATTTTGGTTTCTGGAGAGCCAGTGGACTTATTCAAATAAATCAGTCATATGATCCCATGGGAGCCAAGGGTTGTCACCTCATCATCTTGATACTACAATACCTGCCTCCAACATTGCCTGGTTTTTCACTCTTTCTCCAAATGTACCACCCCCACGTAGTCCTGCATGGCACAGCATCCTCTCCCAGGGTTTGAGTCCTATGTATGTGATTAATAAACAGCTATCAAACTCATCTGACCAGTGTTGGGCCACTCTATACCCTCCATCACTAATGGGGGAAGAGAAGTAATGATTGAAATAGTATCCCTCACTTTGACATCTAGAGCCATATCATTTCCCTCCTCTCCTACCCCTTTCAATCCTTAACAACCATTTACCTATGCTATAAATTTTTTTTCAAGAATGTTATGGGCAGGTGAGATGGCTCAGCAGCATATGCGCCTGCCTGGCAAGTGCGAGGGCCCGAGTTCAACTCCTGAAACCCACGTACGAAAAAAGGGCCGGTGATATCGCTCAGCGGCACAGGCGCCTGCTGGCATGTGAAGTCCTGAGGTCGACCCCCAGTACCCACAAAAAAAAAAAAAAGAATGTTATATAAGTGATGATCTAATGGTCATCTAAGAATAGGACAAAACTGAGAGGCTTAGATGGGATATCTTTTCTTTTTGTTTAACTGAGAATATGCCATAACATCATATTCAGCAATGACCTTTAGAATTCTCTTGCCTGTTTCCCTTCCTAGCAGTAAATATATCTGGGAGTAAATATATCTGCTCAGTAAATATATCTGGGAGTTTTCTTTGTGGTGGTGGTTGTTTTATGGGACCTTGTGGTAGCTGAGACACTGGATTTGGAGTCTGGGTGATCTTGCCATTAAAGTGGTAAGGCTGTTATTGAAAATTACTGAACTATTATAATCCTCAGGCGCCTTCTTTGATATCTGGGAATGATAACAGCACTTACCTCAAAATATTTGTTTGGAAACAAAATAAGACAATCTATTTGAGTGTTTAGCACTCGTGCTCATTCACTGGTACATACTAAGTGCTTAATAAATGGTAACACCAGTCTTGCTGCTGCTGTTATTACACTAATTTACCCCAAAAGAGATACCTCAGATGCAATTTACTAGAAGCAAGGAGGGGATAGTGGCAGGAAGAGTGTGTTTTGTTTTTTAACTTTCTTACAGAGGAATGGGGTCTTGGCTGGTGAGATATTCATTGACCATTTTCCTAGTTATATTTGACTTTCACAAAAGTGGCAACAAGGGGGAATAAACATTTACATCTTTTAGCAATTATGTTCTTATATATATTAATTTCATTATTTCCAAACCTTAGCAATCTGCTCTAAATTTCTCCCTTCCTTCATTCCATCATCCCCAATCTCTCCCTCTTAGTCTGCTTGGCAGCTGCTCCTCCCCCTATTGAGATAAGTGCTCTACTAGGTAGCCCAATATATCTTTGTTAATTCTGTTCTCATTTTTATTTCCCCATTACCTGGGCTCTTCCCATTCAGCAGTGCTTAGGAACTGACGAAATGAACAAGAATAATTTCTTCTCGCTAACAGTGATAATATATCAACTATTTACGATTTAATACCTTTTCTTTCTATCCATTGCCACATAAAATATTAGCAGTAAGCAGTTGGACCACTTCTAGAAACCATGACATAAATAACTTGCAGATGATTCCTCCTTTAAAATACCAAAAGAATTTTCCTCCAAATTACAGCACTCCCTATCTGCCAGAACACATAGAAACATTGTAAAGAACTGGCATATTGATACTTTTTTAAATTTTTCATTCATTTCTCACCTGATTTCTTACATTTCCAGGCCAATTACTCTCCATTCCAGGAATGCAGTTATTTCTTCTCTACATGGTTGCTTTTGTTTCTTTTTACACCTGTACAATAACTGTTTCATATAGCCAATGGGTTAGATCATTAATTTAAAGATAACAGCCCTGAGTCCTGTAGATTTTTCAAAGCAAAAGTTTTATTTCTCAAAAAGTTAAATTCTTCTTTTTAAAAATGAATTTAGGGAGCTAGAATCATATTATACTTACTTTTTTTCTTTTCAGAACTACAGTGACATAGGTGATTAAATTAAACTAAAATTCTTGGTTCATGCCAACTGTTCTCCCATAAATGCATCAATGCAATTGGGGAAATGATGTTATTGAACACATTAAATTTGGTGCAGGTTGCTTTTAGATATCATTTTTATCTGTCATCTAGGACCTTCTCATCCATTGATTTGCCCTGGAGCAAGGATGTTTATGAATCAACAACTGAACATGTATTTAATGAAAAATGCACGTAAGCATGAAAAGTAGTCCCTGCCTGCAAGGAACTTACTACCAATTGGAATCAAAAGAAATAGATACAAAGGAAGTTGAGTTAAAATAAAAGAACTCGATAGCAACCTGGCCAGTGATGTAGGAAATACATCATAGTATACATGAACAAGAATCAAATTATGGATAGAGAATAGTAGTTATTGGAGGAAGGGAGAGAGGCTGAAGGCGCTTTATGAGTCAACTTCCAGTGAATGGTTATTACCTGCCAGACATTTTAGTAGGCATTTCATGCTTGATGAACTTGAATTTAGGAAAACCCAAATATATGGCTATCTCTAGATCTACTTTTCACATGAAGACAATGTTCAGAGATGTTTAATCAGTGCTAGTTAGTTGCTGAGGTGAAATTTGAACCCAGAAGTATTTGGTTGTAAAGTCTGGATTCTGTTTGCTACTGCATACTGTGAAAATAAGCCAGGCAGTGAAAAGTAGGATTTGATCTGATTGTTGAAAGAAGAGTACTAGATAGGGAAGCAGAGAGTTAAGGATAAAGAACAAAGAAAAGAGTATACTTTAGACTACCAAAGCCACATGAGAGTGGAGGCAGAAGAAAAAGATAAATAATATTTGATGATGATTATACAATATTATCTAGATTAAATATCAGTGATGCTTATGAACATGGTTGAGAACACAGACATTGGATTTTGACAGATTAACTTAAATTCAAGCCCTCTCATTTATATCGGACCTCCTTTTGGCAGATTACAATATCGTATAGAACAGTTGCGTTGCTGGTACGATTTGGGTGCCGGTCATATGATGCATTTGGTGTAGTATGGGGCAGTTCATTAAGATGTACAATATGTGTCCTTCTCAGTAGGTATATTATATGTCAGTAAGAAGCCTCGTGTTGTAAAAGGTGCATAATACATGAGTATTATGGTGTAGATTCAGAATGCCTGAAAGCCTCAATTGATCATGGACAGGGGTTTGGGGAGGTGACTGAACCATGATTAGTGCTATAGCTCATATGCCGTTTGGAGGTGGGGTCTGGTCAGAAGAGGTGGGGTCTGGCAGCATGACTTGGAAGGATATAGCTCCCTCCCCAGCTCTTTCCTTTGTTCCTGCTTCCTTATTGCCATGATGTGAACAGATTTATTCCACTAGACCATTCCCTCATGCCTTCCTGCCTTGGAGCTGGTAGACTATGGACTAAAAAATGTGAGCCAAAATAAACATCTCCTTCTTTAAGTTACAGGTGTCAGGTATTTTGTCCTAGTGACAAGAAAGTGACTATGACAACATTTAAGCATTCCCTGCAGGCTAATTCATTAGTCTCAGTGTATTCAGGATGTTGGAGCAATTGTTATGAGTCTGTATGTCTGAATAGGATCAAGGAATAATTGGAAAGATGATAAAACGATCACAGTGTTGTTTAGAAATCTTGTCTTTGTGTCAGTGTATTGAAAGGTTTGGAATGACAGAGGGCATAAAGCAGTGTCACCAACGAAAAGACTTGGCTACTTGACTGACACACATTTTAGCAACATAGTCCTGACTCAGGTGATACCAAGGAAAAAGACAGAGTTCACGAAGCACAAATCAATAGGGAGGGATATTGGGATGCAACAGGAAAAAAAGATAACGATTCAAGAATAATTTATATAGATTTTTCCTTAGGAGTAACTGGAAGAAAGAACTGATGGGGAAGCAATGGAAGGAAGTTGATTTTAGATAATTTGAGTTCTAAGTATCAACATGCCATTAGCAGCTAGCAGTGTCAATCAGCAATAGAGGACACTATTCAGGAACTAGTATATCATTTATAAGGCCCAATTAGTAAGCACATAAAATGTGAGTAGTTTCTTGTGATTATTACACAAAAGAAATCCCTAAATTTGTTAGTTTGAAGAGAATAATTTTGAGTATGTGTATGTTTTATAGTTCTACCTCTTGGTCCCATAATTAAACTATATTTCTCTCCCTCTAAATTCAGTTATTCAGAAAAAAAGTTCCACCTAAACCTATAGAAATGTATAAAATTCCCATGTCTGTTGACATTTTAGTTCTAGGGAGTTAGACTTCTGTAGCCACAGTAGATAGAGTTTAAAATAACTGAATGCTTCTCTTTTAAGTATATTTGAAGGCCCTAAATAGTACTTCCTTCCAACAGTATTTATCCTCTTCTGAGCTTACTTTCATGAAAATTAGAGAGGATTAATTGTTTTGTAGTTACAAGTACAGTTATGTTATTAACAATATTCTTACATCATGATTAAAGTTGATTCTATCAGAATATTGAAAATCCATATCCCCTGCCCCAAAAGTTTTTAGACGATTTTAATTCTGGGAAGATACCCAGAAGGGGAATAGCTAGGTCAAATGGGACCTCCAATCTTAGTTTTTTGAGGCATCTCCACACTGATTTCCACAGTGGTTGCACCAGTTCCACCAACAGTGGAGAAGGGTTCCTTTTTCCCCACAGCCCCACCAGCATTTGTTATTGGTTGACATCTCGATAATAGCCATTCTTTCTGGGGTGAAATGGAATCTCAGTGTTGTTTTAATTTGCATCTCTCGAATGACCAGTGTTGTTGAACATTTTTTCATATATTTATTTGCTATTTGTATTTCTTCATCTGAGACGTGTGTATTCCTCTCAGATGCCCATTTTCGGATTGGGTCTTTAAATTTGGGAGGTCTGATTTTTTTGAGTTCTTTATATGTTCTCAATAGTAATATGTGCACCCATGTTTATAGCAGCACAATTTGTAACAGCTAGATCTTGGAAATAACCCAAATGCCCATTAACCAAGGAATGGATAAAAAAGATATGGTATTTTTATACAATGGAGTACTACTCAGCCATAAAGAAGGATAAATTGGAGACTTTTGTAGGTAAATGGATGCAACTCGAGACCATACTCATAAGTGAAATAAACCAGATGCAAATGTGTAAATATCATTTTGTCTCCCTAGTGTGAGAAGCTGAAAGGGTAAATAAGATCCAAAATGTACAATAGATATTGTAAAATGAAAAGAAAGTTTTGTGCTAATATTGTCTGGGCAATCAAATGCTGATATCTTGTACTCTGAGTAACTAATTTAAAGATAACAATACACAATGTATTAACCATTGTTACCCTCCTATTATGTTGTTTTGAAATATTGTTCTTTTTTTCTCTTTAAAATAAAAGCTTGATATAAGATAATTTGGAAATTATGTTAAGCCTAGCCATCCAGCATGTGTTAAAGACTCAATGTCAGGTTTTATACTTGAATTGGGAGTGTTGTTCTTCAGTGCTTTGTTCTTAGCACTTAGGAGAGTACCTTGGATTAGTAGATAATAAATACTTGTTGAATTAATTAAAGAAATTTTTAAATTCAGGACTTACAAACTCCCTAAGTACTAGTCATTAGTTTCTCATTCTATAGATATTAAACCTGAGAACTTGAAAAGTAAGTAATACTGTGTGCTCTGAATCACAGAGAAGCATAAAATGAGATTTAATTTCAGATCTGTCTGCCACCAAACATTTTACTTATGCCACTGAAAAGCCAGAACTCTATGGAAATAACCCAGTTCAGGGTCCACTTGGACAAAAATATGTAGTCTAAGAAATTTGTCCATCATTCTATTCAAGTCAAGTATTTTAAAGTTAATATCGTAATTAATAATGTCAAACTTTGAAACTGTTGAAACTCATGTACCTCTGATTTAAACCAGTAGATTGCCAGCATATCAATATTTAATTTCCAAATAACACAAGCATTGTTTTAAAAGGAATATTACTGTTTTCTTTTTGTTATATATGAACAGATGGCAAGAATGACCTTCAGCTTTTACAGAATTTTTATATCCAACAGTAGAAAGTGCCACATGTAAGATTCACACTTGACTAGACTGGTGACAACTACAGCTCCTGCCCTAACAACCTATGAGAAATGCTGATACAAAACAAAGAGGAAAATCATTCCATAAGCTCTTCCATGAAAGTTTAGCATTGAAAGTGAGCTTTATACATATTATGAAGTAACATAATTTAATTGAAATAATTTTCCCCTTCTCAAATATTTATACACTTGTATAGTTGAGTGTAGATTGTATTAGATTTAACAAAAAATGAAACTTAAAATCAAGATCAGCTAGATAAATTAAATACAAAACCATAAAATAATGAGACATCAGATATGCAACAAGCCAGCTATATTGTCTGAGAATAACAATGAAATGAGATATTTATTTGTACAAAAACATTTATCAGTGTTAAATATTCAAAACAATGTAGCACATGCAGTATGACACAATACATGCAGTAAGTAGAAACATCATCAGATATCATCTACTTATTATCCACAGTATGGATTTTTGAGACTCAGAATTAATATGGATCTAGTTTCAGAATAGTAAATTGGAGAACTTTCCAATAGTGATAAACATGCATTTTTATCAAATTGAGGAAGACAAATACACGTTATCTATGTATTCCTTCTCACCTCTATGTGCCTTTGGACCCAGGGCCACTGTCATTGTTCTCTACTGAATTAGTAAAAACAGGCTAACTGCACTGAGTGACAGACCAGTGCTTTGCTAACTTACTTTATCTAAATTGTCTTTAATAATCTGCTCAAAGGTCCTATGATAACAAATTAGTTTACACACAAATTTATCAGCTATTGTTCTCCAGAGGAAGGGAACCAAAGTGATGTATTTGTAGATATCTGTAACCATATTTATGTCCAGATCTGAAATCTTTGCATGTTGTATGAGCCAATTCCTTATGATATTGGAATTCCTTCTATGTTATAAGGAAGAGTTTCATACAATTATGGGGAGTGAGAAGTCCCACAATCTGCCATCTGCATGCCGCAGAGCCACAAGAGCAGGTGGTGTAATTCCAGTGAAGATTTGAAAACCAGGAAAAATAGTGCACTGAGTTCCAGTTCAGATCTACTCCGAAGGGCTGAGCTCATGGTTGTACGGTCCAAAGTTCTGGAGAAGACTATGTCTCAGCTTGAAAAGAGGCAGAGAGTGTGAATCCTCTCTTACTCCACCTCTTCCAGGTTGCTGATAGATTTAATGAGGCCTCACAGAGGGAAAATAATCTACTTTATTTAGTATACCAATTCCAGTGTTAATTTCATATCCAGAAATACCCTCACAGACAGAGGTAGAATGTTTGATCAAAATCTAGGCACCCTGTGGCTTAGTCAATTTGAAACATAAAATTAACCCATCATTAACTAGGATCACAGGGAAGGAGACTTTTCTGTGGAGCCACACTCAGGGATTGGTAGAGCAGATCCTCACCCTGCGCGTTGCTCTGGAAGCCGTGCTCCCTCCTCCTGCAGAGGCTGGACTGCCTCTGCCTAGTTGCGCCTCAGGCAGTGCTGGGTGTTTACTGCCAGTGATCAGAGTAAGCTTCCAGGTGTATCATGCCATCCAGCCCGAAGCCTTATCATTGCCATTTCTGAATTTCAAAAAATACATTGTCATGTGTTGGGGGAAAAATAAACAAGGGTCACTAGTAAAGCAAGAGGAGATCAAAAAGTCTAAGAGATGAGAAGCAGAATTGGAATCACAACCGAGGGCTGTCCAATGTGGTAATTGATTTTTCCAGGGTTCCTGGGGACTCTTTTTGTAAAGAGTTTGTAAAATGAAATCCCCTCATCCCAGGAATGCCCTAGGTCCCAGGCAAGTGGGATTCAGCACAATAGAGATGTGTTGCTCAACTGATCTATGGTGAAAATGATTTTTTACTTCTTAATTCATCACATATCCATGCATGTGTAAAAACAATTAAAATGTAATCCAGCATGGGCAATGTATCTAAAAGTGTACCTTGACTCAGTACAATTGACTTACACATTTTAGGTATTCTTTGACCTATTAGTCTGGTTTTCAATCTGTATATATGATGACTAACTTTATCAGGTCTTGTAAATAAATGAATCTGATGCTGGAAAAATAAAAGGGGGTGGTGGAAAGGAGAAAAAGAGAATTGAAACATATTTATGTACATGTACCAGTTCCTACAATGAGTGTACTCATTATGTACTACAAACATATACTAACAAATTTTAAAAATTGTAAACACACAAAACATAAATAAAATGAGTCACTGGAAGAATGAAATAAAAAGGACATACAAGCTACATGCTCAAATTTTCATATTAAATTCAACTGAAACAAATTACCCTGAAAATAGCTTAAAAGTTAATAAACTGCTTACTCTCAATTTTTTCCTTTTACTTTTCTTGTGGGGGACCAGTTACAGTACATTTGAGATGGGCTCTGGTACACGGAACAAATCGATGCAGGAAGAAATAAGTGTTTGTACCATCTTAAAAGGGAAGAATCAGGGTGGGCACCTTTATTCTGACACAACGGACTGGAATTGGAAAGGACTCAAATTAACATACTGCCATGATGATACAAGATTGAGTGTTGAGGACAGCAGAGAACAGATAGGCAAACCAGGAGGTCCCAGTGTCTTGGGTGCAGAGAGGAAGGAAACTGAAACAGGGATAACTTTGAATTTGCTCTCCAAAGAAAATGTTTGGTCCTAAAAGCTAAAGAAACGATAAAAAATTAAGAAATAATAAAATAAGAAGGAGAATGTAGAGAGGTGAGAGAATGAGTTTTGCTTGTAAACTGCTGATGTTCACTGAAATCCAAGCAATCCTCGTTACTAGTTAATTGACAATGACCATTTTTAAACACACACTACTTCAGTTCTTTCATCAATAATAAGGAACTTACAATACTATCCATGCCAAAGAGTTGTGGTGAAATATAAAAAGATTAAATACATGTATTTATTTATATAATTTATATATAGTATACACATATATATCACATACTATATTATATATAATGATATCTATTTCTACGTACACGCTTATGAGTAGGGTCTATCATTTAGAACTATAATATTAATAATGTATCTCAGGACTAATAATTCCAACCTCTTTTCTTTTGAGAAATATTCATTTCAATTTACATAATGATTCATAGTAAGCTGTGAAAAAGCATGATTACTTATGTATAGGGAAATTTTTTCTTCCTGTGGCTTTCAGATTCCTCAACATGTGCCAACATTTTAGATATTGAGTGTTATGCTCAATTTATCCCACAGTTGTTTATCTTCTTCCAAAATACCATGCATTTTTTTAAAGGAAGAGAGGCTCATTAATAGTGGCAAATTTGCCTTTATTTGTCTTGTGGACCCTTAAGTCTTTTATAGCTTAGTTGCCAAATAATCATTTTATTTCTCCTTAGCATTTTTCCATTTCCCCTTGATTTCCCATGATCTCCCATCTTTGTGTATCTCATGTCACTTTCCAGATGTTGCTTAAGCCCCTTGTTCCGGGCATATGTTTCATAACATTATGAATCCTGGTTATTACTAGTCTGGTGCTATTTCTCCCCTATAGCCAAAATTCCCTTGGTTTGCTAGTACACATTCAACACAAAAGAAGTGAAATTTAGAATGCACCAAAGGCATTGGGATTCCTGGCGTATCTGAGAAAAAGCAAGAGGAGGGTATGGCCAGAAGAAGGTGCAGAGAGGAGAGAAGGGTACACATGGGAGTCCAAGAGGAGGAGTGCCTCAGATCATTGGGCAAATTTTGAGTCATGGGGTAACCTCTGAGTTTGCTTTAAAATGTGATGGAATCCTTTAAGGACTGTCTAACACACAAAAAGAGTCGTTCTATGGTTTTTGACTAGAGTACAAGGTGGCAAGAGTGGAAGCCACTTTACCAAGAAAGACTTAATATTCTAACATGGAACTGTGAACTACTCTCTGCCAACACCTGGTCTTCAACTGATATTGGAACTCCAATTTTACTCCATGTTCCTACGGATTATTTAAACATGAAGGTTACGCAAGGCCATGTAAATCTGCAGAAAGTTTGGCAGGATAGTGATGCACCAGAAAGTGTCAAGAGTCTCTGATGCCCTGAGATACCCAGAGAATAAACTTGGTGGACACCTGACTGTGTCCCTCTATCCCATGTTCTGTCTTTTATGATGTCCAGCTGCTGTTAGGTGTAATTCATGTGGAATGCCTAGAAAAAAATAAAAAGTTCAGGGTAAATCCAGTCTCTGTGATTGTCTAAAGTAAAGATACCCCTATTGTGGTCAATATCAGGCTACCAATTGCATGTCACTGAACATAAAATTGGGAAGAAGTGTGTACCCTGATCCTTTGGGAACTGGCTCCAGCAAACCAGGCATGGATGAGAAAAGTGCAACTGCTTCTAATGGACTTCTTATCTTGTTAGCTTCCTTGAGTGGACTCAGACCTAGGATACTCATCCCATATCAACCATTCTGACCCTTGAACTTCTTTAAAAAGCTTTCTGTCTTTCTGACCTTACCTCCCTCCCCACTATCAGAATCATAAGACACATACACAAGTTATCTTTCAATCTCAGGGTATAATATTCAAACTTTGTCCTGTGGGTTCACCCATGTTTTATTACTAATCTATTAAAAAAATCATCAGTTTTTTTATTATACTAATGTCTTAGGTTTCCATATTCCTAAACAGACATAATAATAGAAAACAGAATTCTATTTAGCACACAGACATTTATGGTATAAGTCAAATTACATGTTTTAAGTATTATTTTTTAACCCAATTATTTCCCAGAAGCAGGAGGAAGACAGCAGATGTGTGGGTGAGGTTGAAAATTAATTTATTCTACTGACCACTAAAAGTCTCCTCTGTGAACAGGGGAACAGATCCAGTGAATGAAAAATGAACTGCAGAACTCTCCATTATTCCCAGCAAACTAAATTACAGTCTCTACTCACTACTCAAGAATAAGTGGTTTCCTCTTGTTACAGAGGTGATCAGTAAGAGTGATAGGAAAGAGAAAAAAGAGAAGCTACCCTGGGCTGATACCTTTGTATCACTAATATGATCAAGTCATTAAACTGTGGAAAGCACTGTGCAAACCCCAGAGTTGTTTTCAGACAAGTATCATCTTACAAAGTCAAGGGTATCTGTTCTTCATGCAGCCTGGGTGGGTGTGAGGAAGTAAAGTGCTTAAATTTCCACCTCAAACTGTTCTTTCCATGTGCAGTGATTATTAAAAGTAAGTTCTTAATTTGCAAAAGCATCTCTGTTAATACAGCTGCTAATTAAATTACTAATCATGCAATAATCCTTAATGTTACATTATCTGGAAAATAGAATGATAAGGTCATAATCATCCAAGGAATAACTTTGAAAGACTTGGAGAGAACAGCTAAGTAAGCCACAGCTGAGGAGGTAAGGTGACATGAGGACATTCAAGTGGGCATAGTTCATTAAATCCCCTTCCTGTGCTATTCAAAAAACTTGTGTTCAACAGTATCTAGCTCACTTAATACCTGGAGTGTACCATTCAGGTGGTTAAACAAATGAGAATCATATAAGCCTCGTCACCCTGTAATTCACATCTCATTTACTCTTTCCTTTGTGCTAACATCTGCTACATCATTCTTACTATCTAGAGAATTCTTGTAAATGCCCCTGCCAGAGACATGGGAAGCAGTGTTCAGAACCATTGACATGATATATGTTCCACTACCTCTTAGGAATGGAAGGTTGACACCTTTAAAATGCTGTGTTGTGCTTAGACTTTAAGAAACACCTTCACAATTTTTAAAACTTAAATCTAAAAAGGACCAAATATTGCTTTCCTGAACCCGATGTCACATTCCTGAATTCTCATGTTATAGAAGTCTAATTCTGCAAAAATATTCTTTCACGCCCACTGAACATTCTCATAGGAAGTAACATCTGCTATTACTGATAACCAGACTGCTGACTTTACAAACCCTTCTCAGATCTCTAAACAAATCCATGTGAAAATATTGAGCCTTTCATTGTCCCAGGGAGTTGCTGACATCCAAATGTAGCTGACTGTTGGTCATTTACTTCCATCTAAGGCATATGTGGATATCTCTGATAAGCTACCATATTTTACGAACTAGTAAAGCAAATAGAGACTACAGATCTCCTGTTATAAACTATAATCAAATGCTTTCTTTCCTACAGGAAATTTTTAAGTGTAAGTGTCTGTTGAAGTGTATGGTGAAGAAAAAGATGAAACATCTGTTTCAGGATAGATTTTTATAGTTACAGTAGTACTTTCAAGGCTCCAAAAGCATTCTGATTAGGATGGTTCTAACCTCCCCTGAAATGATCAAAGCATTTATCTATATGGAAATTTAACTGAATTTAACTGAGGCTAATTTTTGTTAGCCTCAAATTAAGATAATTTTCTTAAAAAAATGCCTCACGTTTCACCTAAAAACCAAATTAGAAGTTTCAGATAATTTGCTGTAGTTACAATCATCATTTTTTGGGGGAAGATTGCACACTTTTGTCCAAAATGTTGAAAGCCTATTCCAAAGAATGA
This sequence comes from Erethizon dorsatum, assembly GCA_028451465.1. Lineage (NCBI taxonomy): Eukaryota > Metazoa > Chordata > Mammalia > Rodentia > Erethizontidae > Erethizon > Erethizon dorsatum. The sequence continues at coordinate 52,306,931 of CM051825.1, read as the reverse complement.
AGTCACAAAGATGATTAGTAAGATACTGTCACTAACTTTAAGAAGCTTATAGTTCATTTGAGGAGACAGATACAAAACCACGTTTTACTTTAAGACAGTTAAGTCCTATGATATTTCCATCAGCGGAAAAGTCATCCCATTGTTCTCAGGAAATTATGATGTTCCTACAGAGGAGTCATTTGTTGAAGGCTGGAAAGATGGAAATACAAATAGTGATCACGGAGTGCAGTTTCTCCAAACTGAAATTCAGAGGCTGCTTCCTAGTTATGGTTTAAATATGAAGTGTCCTCCACAGACTCACGGATTGAGGGTTTGACCCCAATGCAGCAGTGTTCAGAGGACTTACAGAGGTGAATGAATCATGAAGGTACAGGATGAGAAGTTGAGAAGCAGCAGCAGGAGATGGCTGGGGCAGGGGGCAGAGTAGCCCAAGTATGCCTTGTTAATGGTAGGCATGGACCCATGGGGAGGATTTAGGGAAGACAGTAATTTAGTGACATCTTCCTTTCTGAGAGCCTGACCCCTGGCTCTGAGGGGAGTAGATCAGTGGAGAAAAATAGAAGGAGAGAAGCCTCAAAACCATGTAACGGTTATAAAGTTATTACAGGATTCTTGGTGTGAGAGAGAGAGTACAGTGACAAGAAGAAAGACAGTAATTATAGGTATGGAGGGTAGAAAAATTGGATAAGTATTTAGGTGGTTGATTAGGTGATAATAGATGAAGAATGAATGCAAAGCAAGATAAGGATGTTTCTTTTTTTCAATTTTAATTTTTATTAGTACATGTGTGCAATACATAATTAACTTCCTTATGGGAAGTTGGTACATGCACATCACACATCTTACTTCTTTTTCACTGTTTCCCTTCCTCTCCCTCTTCTCTCCCTCCACCTCTTGGTCCCACCCAGACACCCCCAGAAGTGTGCTTTACTATTCCCCTGGGAGGCTCCCAAGCCAATCAAGTTGAAAATCTAGTTTAACTGTCACAAGATGTGACCACTGTATAGATAGCGCAGACCAGACAAAGAGGTAAAAGTTGAATCCTCATCTATATCCAGGATGACCATTAGGATGGATGTAATTTTACTCGAAGTAGCCACTTAATGCTTCATAATGGTGAATAGATGCTCACTGCCTATGTTTTATAAATGACTTTAGTCTCACATTAGATTACATAGACCTCCTATATTATATTATTTATATTTTAGTATTAGCCTAAGAAGGAAAAGCAGACAAGATTATCAGTTTCCTCTCTTCAAGGTTTCAAGGTACAAACCTGTTTTGTTTTGTTCTTCTACATCCAGGGCAGTATTTACACTGTGCGATCACGTGACATATGTTAACTGATGGTAGAATAAGAGAGTCAAAACATCCTTTATCCATCAAAGAGACAGTTGCCCAACCTTCTGGTATGACTGCTTCTAAAACCAGCAAATCCTTCAAGACACTAAGATCCCATATTCCCTTGAAACCATTCCTGAAAAATGTTGTTTAGTTTGTGAGTCATGGTTATAGACTAGATCTTCTTTTGTATAAAAACAACAAATAGCGATAAAATGATTTTTTGAACATAAACAAGATATGATAAGGGAAATACATAAGTTACATATCTCTTCAGTCATTCAAATTAATAATCTTCACAGTACTATAAAATCACAACTATAACTAATAACTAATAACATAACTAATAACATAAAAGGACCATGTTATATTCTACATGACCAGCAACTTTTGCCTTCATGAGTCTTTTATTCCATTGAAAAATGAAATTTATATGTTAATATCTTCTTCCACATAAAATTTTATTTATTTATTTATTTATTTTTGTGGGTACCGGGGGGTCGACCTCAGGACCTCGCGCGCCAGCAGGTGCCCGTGCCGCTGAGCGATATCACCGGACCCTTTTTCGTATGTGGGTTCCGGGAGTCGAACTCGGGCCCTCGCGCTTGCAAGGCAGGCGCTTAAGCCACTGAGCCATCTCGCCAGCCCAAAAATTTTATTTTTTTAATTTTAAAAAATTTACATTTTGTGGGATCCTGTAAAAGTATTTTGAGTCCTTGCTATTGTCTTCCTCTGACTGATTGGGAAGTCAGTGCTGGAGAAAACGACATAAATAATCTGTATCCTAAAAACATGAAAAATAGAACTATAGCTAACTTTTAATTGCCACTTGTAGCAACTTTAAATATTTGATATATTTGCTTATACTTTATGACAGATATGAGTATATTGTTTTTCAATGAATGAATTAAATAATTCAAATCTCTTGAGGTCTAATTCTAAAAAAATTGAACCAATGATTTTTCATTTCTTTATGGAGATGAAGGAAAGCAAATTATTGAATATAATCTTCTTATATTTTTAAGTTTATTCACTATCTTCTGTAAGTTTTATTCCCTTAGCATCAAGGGCACCTACAAGTAAAACAGAAATCATACAGAAAATGCAAATTAAAACAAAAATAAAATACTATTGCACAATCTATAAATTTGGCAAAAATGTAACAGTTGTGTAATACTGAGAAATACTGAGACATCTGGACGCTCATAAGGTGCTGTTGGGAGAAGCTGTTTAATGGACATCCATATGGCAGTGCTGAGTCTAATCAAGCATGTGATATCATTAGAGATAGAAATTCATGTCTGTCCCTCAGACCTGCCACAGATATATTACTAGAATGTCCATTGCTGCACTGTGCAGTAGCAGAGAGTTAGAGATGTCTTCATATCCATTAGCGGGGGAGGAATGTAGAATATATACATTAACAGAATTCTTTCCAGTAGTTATAAGTAATGAAATTTACATGTGGCCCTGAAAAAAAAAATTGTAGAAGCAGAATGAAATTCATATTTATACTATCCTTAATGCAATCATTAATGCACCTTAATATATAGAACAGCACTACACTTGGTCAAAAATCCATACATTTAAATAAATGTTTCCCAAAAGCCGTATATCTAAATAAATCTCAAAAATATGAATTGAAAGGATATTTTTGAATATACTCAAGAGCATACTTATTGTAAAGGGAGAGAATTGGGAGACATGTGCATTAAATAAAAGAGAAGAGAGTGATGATTATTGTATCATGAATTGACACGTGTAAGAAGCTTAATTCTCTGTACCTTAAGGTCAAAGAATTACTTTAAAACTAAGTAAGATTTTAATAGGGAAACATCTTCACTATAAAAGGTAGGATTTACAAATTCAAATGCTGACTGGGACGATGGAAAGCAGGTAAGTCACTTGTCCCAAATAAGCATAATTCACTCAGCTAGAATTTACCAATCTCAGGTTGTCAGTCTCCCGCGATGGCCAGAACCTCTAATTAATCAAGAGAAGTTGTTGAATTTGACTTGGGGGTATTATCCCCAAATCTTAAAACACTGGTTATATTAAAATATAATTTTTAAAATAATATGAACATGAATCTTATAAAAATCTAACATGAATACATGTCAAATATTTTACTTAATGAAATAGTAATATGTAATAAATATTTCATAGAAGAATCAAGATTGCTGAAATGAATTTCCTTACCGCATAAAAATTTATTCAATATCCATAGGGCAGTAACAATCAACAGTGTCACCACTGTACATAATTTGCATTTCTATGAACAAGAATCATTTGCATTATTATCAGTATTCCACAGCTTACAGAATTGTGGAATAGCTCAAAGACAATGAAAATTCCAGAGACCCCCAGTGAATGATAACCCAGGCAATGCCTGGTTTTTCATTAGATAATAATGAAAACCTAGTAATGTTTTTGCTGTATTTTTAAGTGTTTCACTTTTTCTCCCCTACAATAATGAAGTCAGTTGAAAAAGAGTACAACCATTATACTTATTATAAAGCACAAATACATGCATTTAGCTGCCAAAACTCTTCTACATTTCTGGTATGCTATGAAGAAAGGAAGAATAATTCTTTAATTTAGTGATGATCAGAAAGTTTACAAGACCTTTTAAAACCTCCTTTTTCCTCCTCTGTCATCTTTGCTGACACTTGCCTGATAACTGTAGAACCTGTCAGAAAAATGGGTAACAAACATACAAGTCTAGCATGGCAGTAATCTGTAATCCCAGCACTCTGAGAGGCTGAGGCAAAAATGTCACAAATTCAAGTCCAGCCTGGGGAATTTAGCAAGACCTTGTCTCAAAAAAATGGACAGGGCTGAGGATATAGCTCAGTGTGAAATTTCTGGGTTCAATTTCCAGTACTGCAAACAAAGAAACAAACAAAATCCATTAAGATTCAAGACATTCTTTACCTTGGAGAAAGGTCATAGCTTGTTGGCTCTATGAAAACAGAAGCAAGAAGAGGGGGCAAATTTAGAAAGCTGTAGTTACCTCTCTTATGGAGAATGTAGTTTGAAATTTTTGGCTGCCTAAAGCTGTGGCTTCCCATTTATTTTTTAATAGTAGGCAGAAACTGGCCACTATGTTTTTAGTTTCAAAGTCACTTGCTCTTTTGCAGAATGTACAGTTTTGTGGTATGTCATCTAATCATCTTTCTATAACTTAATGAGATTCATGAGCTTCACCCCCTTTTGATTATAGCCAAGTAGGTATGTTTTGTCTTTTCAGGATAACTGGCCTCAAATAGCAGAGTAATAAATGCAGTTTGATCTCAGCTTTTTCCAGAAACCGGTTTTGGTATAAATCCTGAAACATTAACTTGAGCTAAGTTAATTGCAGTCTTGAATTTAAAATACCTACTTCATAAGCTTTCTCTCTATGGGGCAATAATTCCTGTGGACTCCAAACCATTTTGTCGGGGAGTTGGGTGGGATAGGTAGATATACGATGCAAGTACCTATTTCTAGAAAAGCTTTTTCCTTGCTGTTGAAATAATTTAATACTTGCATGTTTGTGTTAATTCAAATGGTGTGACCTGCGGCAGCAAACATATTTAATCATGAGTACAAAGCTAGCTATGTAAAGAATAAATTTGTTCTGACTTAATGTTTGTTGTGAAATGTTCGCCATCAATTTTCCCCAGTGATTTTGTTTAATGCAGATCCAGGTCTGTCTTGGAGAAGGAAAGATGTGCAGACAGCTCCAGTGTGCTTTTCTCAGCCATGTTTTCATTTGATCTTAAAACAAGGACCCTGTCTGCCTTGATTTTTACATTTCTCTCATCACTGTGGCATTTTTGAGGAGCCATGTTTGTTCATTGTAAGAAATTTTCCCCGATCTGGCTTTTGGCTTAGAATTGACTTTCCTTATATCTTTTTTTAGGATGGCATTAAAGCAGACCACAGCACAAGAGGGCCTTTATTAAGAGGCTTTCTTTTCTGGCAGACTGCTGCATGCTCTGGAATTCCAGGCTCCAGACGAGAAGCGCTGCTTTCGAGCATGTGTTCTAAACACTAAAGTGAAGAGTTTCACTGTGATTTCCCAGTATCCTGTATTACGAGCTCTTCTATCTCTGGAGTAGAAGGGACTTCACTACTTCTGAAGAATCAGAGTTCTTTACAAGTTACAGCTCCACTAGCATCTTCCTTCCCGAGGGTGTAAATGACCAACTTTGGAAGGCCAGGCAAGGAATGACTTTCAAGCCATGAAAATGATTTCAAGTGATTATTTTGGAACCTTATGTTTGGTCTATCCTGTGCATTATAGGATAGTTGGCAGTACTCCTGGCCTTTATACACTAGCTGCCAGTAGCACTTATGGTCCTACTTTTGATAAGCAAATGTGTTTTTTGGAAATTGTCAGATTGTACTTCTTCTCTTAACCACTGATTAAAATCAGGGTTATAAAAAGCTAAATTTATCAACTTTTATTTCTCTAAATTTACTGGTGTATAGTTGGCTTCTTTTTGAGTAAAAGCAGAGGAAATGATATGATATTAACATTGAAAAATACATTTTACTTTAATATCAATTATATACAAAGCACCAACTCATCATAAATAACCTATAGTCATGCTGTAGTTTGGCTCCGGACCAATCTCTTCTACTGACTTTCTTGGAAGTGTGGGTACATCTGTGTAGATTGCTCTCTCATATTAGATAATATGATTCTAAGCACAAATTTTATAAGTCAATTCTGCAGTGGAAAGCACCCCTTTTGACAAAAATAACAAACTGATTTTCTCTGCACCTACATCTTTTTTCCCTATCTTACAAACCTGAAGAGAGCTTTCTTTAAAAGCCCACAAATAGCGGAGCTGAGCTATTTGTCGGAACTAGTCAGCTCCTCCATAAGATTTTCCAATTAGTATAATTCTTCTTCATTATAGAAGATATCAAGAGTGTAAACATTCTCCCCCAGTTAAAACCCCAAAGAATGTCAAACTGAGCATTTGCGATACCTTTTCGCAAACAATGTACTGGGATTATTAAGCTTCCATGCACTCACCTCTTCAGAAAACAGAATGTGTTTATTTAAAAATTTTGTTTAGGGCTGGTGAGATGGCTCAGCGGCATAAGCACCTGCCTGGCAAGCGCGAGGGCCCGAGTTCAACTCCTGGAACACACATACGAAAAAAGGGCTGGTGATATCGCTCAGCGGCATGGGCGCCTACTGGCACGCAAGGTCCTGAGGTCGACCCCCGGTACCCACAAAAAAAAAAAAAATTGTGTTTAACTTTAACTTCACCACTGGGCCCAGGAACAAGCCATAGATTTAAAGATTATTAAGAACATGAGTCAGGCTTATGCTATTTCTGTTGGTAGGTGACTTCTTGTCCAGAGAGACTCTTGATTTAATGGCACTTTTATCTTTCATAATTATATCCAACTTGTTAAGAAAAATGATGGTAAATTACAATATTAAGTTCCAGGGACTTAACCTTTACAGGATTCTAGGTTTTTCTTAAACCAGTATCAAAACATCTCCAAGGCCTTAACTATGACAATGAAAAACATTCTCTAGTTATTCATGCCTAAACGCAGGAGAGTATCTCGATGTCCCCCTCCCCTTCAAGGCTTAGGTTAGAAAACCCCAGTCTCTTGATTCCAGGCTGAAAGAAGCATCCGCTAAATTAAGGAGGTCTCTGAGGAAGCAATGTTGTGATTGTGAATCTGAGTGAAATATAATCCCGTCTCAGGCTGTTCTAACCTTCTCAATCAGTGGTCTGCTCTTACCTAATTACACGATTCTAAGAAAATCTAATGAGGCGCTGTCAGATTTACATTGGAATTATTTTAAATGTTATCTCAGTAGCCATGGTGATGATATATAAATGGACAAATGCCACCAAAGATCTGGAGCAATGTCACAGTTACACCCACAGTGGCTCTTAGCATACGCATGAAGTCAGCATATTTTAGGCTTTTTGGGTCCTCAAGAAAATAGGATTCTTTGGTCAAAAGAGTGAGGTAAGATGGAAGCAGTTTAAGTTACACTGTAGAGCTGATCTTTTTTTTTTTTTTTTTTTTTTTTTTTTTATTTAGTGTTCCATCAGGTAAGAATAGGATTCAGATCAATTTCCTATTTTGAGTTCTCTAAGTGTTGCTATTTGGCTTTTTAAAGATCTTTAATCTAGGCTTTGCTATAAAAATTTTAGTTATCTGGCTGCTTTAGTTATGTTTTTTATAGCTCCTTGGGGAGTTGCAACAATTTTTGTGTGCGTTTAGTTTTAAAAATCTAAAAACAAAAGAACTGTAATACTCATAGATTCTAGTTATTGGTGGAGCTGCCACTTACAAACAGGCTAAATTTTGCTTCCACAGGAATTTATACAACTCAGAGCAGCTTGCTCAGCTGTAATGACAACAAAGTTAAGGTACAAAGAAACCATTATGAAATTTTACAGCTCCTCAAACACTTTGAGAAAAGATTATTTTCATCTGTCATCATATCTATGACATAGAGGCAGGACAGAGAATAAGTTATTTCACATTTTCACATTTCTATAATTGTTTAAAGATAAGGTCTCTGTAGAGAAGCCTCTGTCGGCCAGACATTTCTTTGATAAGGGTGATCTAGAATAGGTTTATCAAACATACGGTATATATAGTATCACCACTGTCTTCGTCTGCTCAGGCTACTGTAACAAAATACCCTAAGCAGGATAACTTATAAATAGGAGAAATGTATTTCACTAGTTATACAACCTGGGAGGCCCAAGACCAAGCTGTCTGTTGTGGATTTGATCTTAAATATCCCCCAAAGTCCATGTGTTGAAGGATGGGGCCTACTGGGGGGAAATGAGCTCAACGAGGTTGTGCCTTGGAAGAGAATATTGGGCTTCTAGTCTCTTTCTCTCTGTCTCTGTCTCTGTCTCTCTCTCTCTTTTCTCTCTGTCTGTCTCCATCTCTGTCTCTGTCTTCTCTCTCTTCTCTCTCTTCTCTATCTCTGTCTCTGTCTCTCTTTCTCTCTGTCTCTCTCTCTCTCTGTCTTTCTCTCTCTGTCTCTCTCTCTCTCTCCTCTCTCTCTCTCTTCCTCTGGTCTGCAATGAGGTAAACAGTTTCCTTCACCACATGCTTCTGCCGTAATGTACTGTGAAGCCACAGGTTTAGAACAACAGGGCCAACTAACTATGGACTAAACCCTCTGAAGCCATGAGCCAAATAAATCTTTCCTCATTTTAAATTGATTATCTTATGAATTTTGTCACAGTAATATAAAACTGACTAACTTAGTACTGACACTTTTGGTATCTGCTATGTCAGACACAGCACCTTCTCACTGTGTCCTCACATGGTAGAAGTGGTGAAGTCTCTTGTAAGGACAGTAATGCTATCCATGCTATCGAACTCATTACTTTCTCACCTCCCAAAGACCCTATCTCCCAATACCATCAATATGATTTCAGCATATGAAATTTTGTGGGCACATAAACATTCAGACCATAGCCACTATCCATCCAGAAATTATGGCAGATATTGCTAATTGCTTTTTGGACATGCTTGGCTCATAGTTATTTTCACTGTTACTATCTGCAAAGCTTCTGACTATACACCAGAATTGGTGTATAAAAAGAAATCAGTCTGTCATCTCAGAAATGGAAGAGTCTGAACATATTTAAATACGGACCAATTTACTATCTTAAAACACACTCATAGCAAAATTAAATCACTGTTTTCTAAGAAATCTCAGTATTAGTGCATTGTTTCCTCCAATGGTGATCATTTTTCTATCCCAGTTGTGCTCTCTGGAGTTCTGCAACATATAGTCTATGTGGCTTTTCTGAAATATATTTATAAATCTTGATCAAATTAGAATGCAAATCACTGGAGAATGAGCTTTTATCCACAACCAATTACCTAACTATAGATATATTTCTAGAAATTTGATTGAGTTACCAACTTACCAACATTTAGAAGTTTAGGAATGTTATAGAAATTTTACTGCAAGACCAAACTGATAGATGTAATGTTATATAAAAGGAAGTGAAAGAAAAATGCTTTAAATGGATTCAAGACCTTAGCTTATATAATGCAAGTTATTAAGTGCCTGTCCTTAAATAACTAAGGTCATCATGGATAACTTATCACTGTTCACAGTGGTATCCCTGATTAACTGAGAAAAGTTAGATCATGTATGATCTTCATTAACTGTTTATAAAGATACAAAATAATATTTCTAGACCTATATAAATTCAAATTTCTCCTAATTGTGATGTCTTTACTCCCTTTCTCCCATTCTCTTTTCTCTATTACGCATTCCTAGTCCTCAGTGAGCCCCTCTACTTCTCTCCATTTATACTTTCACTGCTGGCTCCAATTGCCCTTGTTCTTTTTCTACCAGCAGAGAACCTACAGAAAACTCAGATTCAAGGGTAGCACTAGCACCCAGCATTCATAATGAGAGCCTGGATAGAATACTGTCTCATGTAGAACACCCTAAATCCACACGGTAGCTCTCCCTCTTACCTGATATGTGCTTTTTTGGTGTATTATTTAATGACCTTGTCCCTCAGTTTTCATAGATGTGAAAACAGTGGGACAACAAGAATACTCATATGAAAATTGCTATGAGGATTAGATACATATACAATACAAGGAGGAAAGCAAGGTCCCATGCTAATTGCCACATAAAGACTAACCATCCTTACCATTAGAATTTCTATTTTGTTAATTAAATCAGTAATACAAACTAAAGTGCTTCTGAGACAAGGTACTGGTATTTTAATCTTTGGGTTATTAACTCCATGAAGAGAGGGATCATGTCTTTTTTATTCAGCATTACATACTCAGCCCTCTGTATTTGTGGTTTCCCCATCTGCAAATCCAACCAATGACAAATTGAAAACAAATGGCAAAAGTTGCATCTGAACATGTACATATTTTTTCTGTATCGTTATTCCCTAAATAATATAATACAGCAAGTATTAACATAGCACTTACAGTGTATGAAGTAAATAATCAGGAAATGACTTACAGTGTGTTGGAGGATGTCCGTAGGTTATATGCGAATATTGTGCCATTTTATATAGAGAACTTGATAGCCACAAATTTGGGCACTGCTGAAGAGTCCTGGAATCACTACCATACAGATACCAAGGGAAAGCTATATTCATATTAATGAATAAATAAAAATAAAGAAGAAGGACAAAGGAAAAGCGCAAATAAGAATGAGACATGTTGTGGTACCCAGGATGAACTTATCTACTTGAGAATTTTTCCTTTTGGCCCAGATTCAATTTAGTCCTGTATGCACTTTATGTAGGCTTTTTAATCACAGCATATTACCAAGCATGTGTATATGTTTAAATGTTGGTCTTTTTCTGGAAAAGAAATGCAAGGGCAGGGAATCTGTCAAGTATTTCCTCAGAAGGTTGATTTTGTGTTGAAAAAAAAATAATTCCATCAAAAGCTCTCTATTAGCTTCATTTTCAGAAATTTGGTTTGTGTGTATACACCATCTGAATTTGAATCTTCCTAAACTTGTCTTCTCTAGTCTCTGAGATTTATCCACCCTGGCTTAAAAAGTACTGCAGGGAGGCAGAAGACACTGTGTCACGAGGATTCATGATTTCCTGGTCCTTGCGCAGGAATTCTTCAGGTATGCATGTCATTAGACAACATCAAATTGTGCGCTGGGAGTTAAGCAAGGTCATCTGAACAAGGATATCCATAAAATGAGTTCAAGTAATTACACTAGGGAAAGCATCTGATTACTCTATCCGATCCGTTTACCTTTCCCATAATTCAGAGATGTGCTCGAGAGGGCAAGAGTGACAACAACCCCGAGCAGCAAATGATAAACATAAGAGGTGATGTGGCCCCATAATAAACCTGCTGGGAATAAAACTTGAAACCCATTTTCTAATAGTGTCACAGGGCCTTTCATTTATTTGTCTTGGAGCCTTTTGCCTTCATCAGGCTGATTGCTGATGAGGATTCGCTTACAATAGCAAACGTGTCAGTCACCAAAGCTACTGAGGCTGGGTAGTGACGTCTAAGTCAATATGTTAGTGGGTTTTAACTGAATTTTTTCCTGTTTAAAAGAAAGGAAAGCTCAAGAAAGATAAGTTTAATGTACGACAACAAGAAATAACCAAGTGTGTATGTTTGTGTGTGTGTGTGTGTGTGTGTGTGTGCTTGGGTAGGGTGGAGAGGAAGGTAGAAAAACACAAAAGGAAAGGGAGAACAAAATGGACAACCTAATGTGTTAGGGGAACAGCTGTAAACACCAGTCTGGAGAAAATCATCTGATAGTTAAGGTGAAATCTCTTTTTGTTATGAAATTTTGTTTTACCTTTATTCCATAAAAAAATTTTTCCTATAAATAATTATGAAACAAAAAAAAATTAACTTGGAGCAAATATCTAATTAAACAAGCATATTTTCCCTGGAATTTTAGTAATCTTTAAGGGAAGCCACAACTTGTTCTTTGTCCCCCCACAATCCGGTCCTCATGTACCCACATATTGGTTTATTTTTGTGGGAAAGTGAACTGGAGCTTGGGTACAGAATTGCTTACTCAAAACTATGCATTTGGGAGTGGCTTTCCAAAGCAGTAGATTCTGGAGTAGTTGAATCTCATGGTCTTGGTATATATGAATGAGCTTCAAAGGCAACTTTCCCTCACGCTCTTTTCAAGGAGAGAATATCCTACAGCAAGAACTATGTGGTGATGTTTGTTTGGTCTGGTTGGTGGAATGAGTCTTCAAAATTGCAGTGAGATATGAAGAGACCAGTTATCTTATAGGACTCCTGGGCCTCTTGAAGTACTGATATGATTTAACTGACCCACATGCCTGTCCAATGAGAGTACGAAGCTTTCTCCAATACTTCAGTGGATTGCTATCTCATGGGCAATTCTGAGTCCTTCCTCTGAATCACACGTATAGGTCAATTCCTCATTTCTAGTGATGAAAATAAATGAATGATTGAAGAGTATCATTAATAATATGTGGTACTTAGTATAGTGGTTAAGTTTACTAAGATTTGAAAATGGAAACGAATTAGAAGAGGCATTACAAGTGAACATTAGATATCTACATTCTTAGAATGCCTTTTGATTTTCCATATACTTCAATACACAAGTATTAACCTTACTCCAGCTTTCCTGCTTTTTCTTCCTAAAACCTGTATGCTTTGCATGCTTTTCACTTTTCATAGTAGAAGCAAAATTTCTCTTCTTCTCTTATGAGTTTTGATTATACCTCACCTACGTGCATTGACTTATGGAAAAACAAAATGCGATATATATATTTATACATTATACATTATATATTATATATTATATATAATCAAACCTTTAAAAAGAATAAAATTCTGATACAGACTGAAACATGGATGAATCTTAAGACCATCATGCAGGTAAAATGTGCCATGTACAAACCAACAAATATTATATGATTGCACTTATATGAGGAACTTAAAGTAGGCAGATTCATAGATGGGAATTATCATGAGTTGGGGGGCTGGAAATTGGGGATTTATTTTTTAATGGGTATAGAGTTTTAACATGGAATGTTGCTAAAGTTCTGAAGGTATATAGTGGTAATTGTTGTACAATGTTGTGAATGTACTTAATGCTACTGAACTGTACACTTAAAATGGTTTAAAATGACAAAATTTACTCTATATTTTACCATAATAAAAAGTCATTGTGGGTCAATGGATTAAAAATTTTTGAACTTGACTAATAAGCTAGAAAACTGAGGTTACTCAGTTGACATATAGACAAAGACTTCTAAAAATCATAGTGCTTCATACTGATGACAGTAAAATTAGGGAGACACTCTAACAGTTGATGAAATGCAAATGCGCACTGCATATCTGCATAGATTATAGAAATACATGTATCACGAGAGTTAAGAATACTGGTTTTTGATTCAACAGTTTCAGCTCTCTTAAGGAAATAACTTAAATGAAGTCAAGGATGTAGGTATTAGTCTTTCATTTGAGTTTCTGGTATTATTTACATATTGGTTTGTTGTTTTTAATGTCCCTCATGATGTACCTGACTATGCTATGTCAGCATTTAAAGGGATGAGTTTTCAGGCTGCTAATGGGAAACAGGAAAGGATCATGGCTGACCCTTCATGTTTTCCACTAGCAAATGTATGGATTAAATATGTTTAAAATTCTTTAGCACGACTCTTACAACTATAAATAAGTAGCAACACTAGATAAAAATTAAGAGAGTTCAAAGTAATACACACACGACATACATCCAAATCTCACTCTGATATATCAGGTCCCTGAGCTGGGAGGGCTCATGGACTGCTTCTGTGTGCTACCTGTTCCTATTACAATGTTCCCAAATCTTTAATCATTTTCAAAGACACTGGTTTAAAATCTGACCCTTACTTCAAGACCTGACCCTTTCATTTGATCTCCATGGGTAGAACTAAAAACCTCAAGTCATTGAGGTCATATGTACCAAAATAACAACTTCCCATTCCCATTTAATAGCCTCATTTAGCAGATTTTTTTGTTTAGCCAGCACTTAAAGATTTGGAGTTCAAGTTGAAAAATTTGAAATCAGAACAAAAATTGAAGAAATTGGCTTTATGTCCAGAGCCATAAGATCCTCTACTATTTCAGTACTTTTTTCAGAGTCTTTCCACAATTGTAGATTATACAGATTTATGTCCATGAGTTGCAGATTTAATGCCTTGATTCATTTGTTATGATTAGTGTTCTCTTAGCATTGATTATCATGTTATAGAACTCATAAAGATTTTATAAATTCAATGGTAAGTTTAAGTTCTTTAACATGTTCACAAATATTTCATTTATTGGGGTCATTGAGAATTCAAGCATATTTGCATTTCAAAATTCATCCAATTTCCTTAACTAAGAAAAACAAAACATTGCCAAATAATTGTTAAATTTGACCCTTATTGGAAGTGGTAAAGAAAAGTAACATAAAACAAAATTTTAACCCAGCCATTTCTGCTAATATAAAAACAGACTTGCTTAAGAATATTTTCTCTTTATTTAAATCAAATATTTGGCCCAAATCACAGAAGTGCTCTGAAATAAATAGACAAATTATCTGGTTTTTTCACTAATATTCTGGTAAGAATAGGCATTATTAAAATTATCTCTCACACATTCTACACTACGTTATCAGGTATTATTACATTCTCGATCCTCAAGGTGAGCCAACCAAAGTCTGTTTCTGCCTGAGCAGAACTCCCTATATTAGTGTGGAGAACAAGAATAAATAGCCAACTAAATATTTATTGCTAGGTGGTGGTAATTAATATACAGAAAGGTAAAAGTTGTTAAGGGGTAGAGAGAGTCATAGGAGACGATTGCTATTTTATATGAGATGATCCAGAAATGTTCTTTTCATTGATCATATTGATTGTCACTAATAGATTTCCCACCTCTATACCAGCAATTCAATGCTACAAAACAAACCTTCTTAAAATTGATGTCAATTACATCAATTAAACAATGACAATGGCAATATTTGTTACCCATGAACCTGTAGTTTGTGTAGGGCACTGAGATGGCAGCTCCACTTTACTTCCTGTCAGGTGATGCAATTATAGTTTGGCTGGAATCACCCAGATCTCACTCACTGGTGTATCTGGTGACTAAACTGGGAAGACTCAAACAGCTGGGGACCCAAACAGCTGGAATTCTTCAGGCATCTCTCCCTGTCTTCATGGGGTATCCCATGTGAACTCTGCAGTATGGTGGCTTCAGGGTAATTCTTACATGTCAGAGAAAGAAAAGTTGTGACCTAGTCTAGGAAATCTCATAGCATCACCTTTGCCATGCTCCACTGGTCACTGAAGACACAAGAGTGCCTATGTCCAAGGGAAGAGAAAATTACCCAGCTAAGAATATGTACTGGGCAAAAGTATTGCTATAGCCATTGTTTAACAATGCCAAGTGATATCTTTTTATTTCATATGAAAAATAGGCAATCCAACTCTAATTGAGCACTAACTCCTAGCCTGGTTACCCAGGGTGAGAAGTGAGACTAATGTACACCCAAGGTATTACATCTGCCTTCAAGAACCCGGTCTTTACTGACTTAAAATAGTAATTGTTGCTCTTATCCTTAACACATTCAAATGTTGATATTTCATGAAATCATTTTATAACACATTCCTCTTAGCATGTGTGTGAGAAAAATGATCAAGGGTACATGTGCATGAACTTCAAAAGAACCATACATGAGAAATCAGGTTGGTGGTTATGCACATCACTTAGATCAACTTGAAAAAATTATATTTTTCTATAACTACTTTCAGACTTCTAAATATTTCAGCAAGAGACTATAAAAAGACTGTGAGAAATGGTAGCAGCTTAACGCTCAAGAATATTGGGAACAAATCCCATCCAGACTATGATTCCGGAAAAATAAAGTGGATGTTCGGTATCCATTGCATGTGATCTCTAGTTGATTCAGAATGGAAAGTGCCAGTGCGGGGCCTGTTCCCATTTCAAAGACTAGACTTTATCCTCTTGCTGCCAGCATCCCTTCCTTATGCTTTTGCTATGAGTTAGATATCATATGCTCCCCAAGGCCTACGTGTAGGTGGCTTGGTCCCCAGTGTATCAGTATTCACAGATGGGGTTTGGGGAAGTGATCATATCATGAGTGTGCTAACCTCATCAATGGATTAACACACTGATGAGTTCATGGATGAATGGGCTATTGGGAGATAGTGGAAGGGAGTAAATCATGGAAATGTGGCTTTGGGTACTATATTTTGTTTCTGGTTCTTCCTTCATGGCACATGCTCTCTGGTTCTCTCTCTTTCTCTCTCTCTCTCTCTCTCTCTCTCCCTCTCTCTCTCTGTCTCTCTCTGCTTTCCACTGCCATCAAGTGAGCAGATTTTCTCTGCCATACCCTCCCACCATGATATCTCTGCCTTGCCACAGGCCTGAAAGCAATGAAGCTAGCCAACTATGGACTGAAAACTTTGAAACTGTGAGACAAAATAAACTTTTCCACCTTTAAATTATTACTTTAATGTATTTTGTCATAGCAGCAGAAAGCTGACTAACACAGCTTCCCTTATTAAACTTCGTGTAAGATGAGCTAAGGTCTCCCGTGGGCAGTGTCTCTTCTTTCTGTCCTGGAAAAGCCCTCAAGTTTTACATCAGCCCCAAAAGTCAGTCTTTGCTAAAGCTCATCAATGAGAAATAAATATTTTACTGAAATCCCTTTGGCATATAGGAAAGAAAATGGATACATCACACATACATCCCAATATAAACTTAACAGAAACCTTTTCTTGCAAGAGACAACTATCTCATGTCTGTTTATCTCACACTCTTATTAAAAAGTCTTTATTGCCAAAATAGATCAGATATTTTACTGTTTACAAATCCAGTCACAGCCCACCAAAAGTGTAGGAGATGCCCAAACCAAATATCTATCTTACTTTGGGCATGACCATGCAGAGTTTCATTTACATTGAGCCATGCAGACTGAGGCGCTAGGTTGTCCAACAGAGTGATCCTTGCTGGCTACATATGAGTATCATTCAGGATTTTCAGGGTCCACCCCAGATAAGCTGAATCTGAAGCTCATCATGGTAAACACCAGGCTTCATGCACTCTGACATCAAGGGAAGGAAACCAACAACTTCTACTCTGGGGGGGGGTATCTGTTCCTCCCCAATGCTTCTGCCACCACTTCTTTCTCAAGTTCCTTTTACTTGGTTCCTCTTCTGCCCATTTATCCATATGGTTTTTCCATTCCAGGAAGCAGTCTGGATAATTATGTGACTAGAACTCTGAGGAAGAGATTATGAGAAGCACTTCTTTCAGGGTGTCTCAAGGATTCCTAAGCGTAACAGGATTGATGCAATTTTAGCATGTTTCACATGAAGATTAGGAAAATACTGCGAAGAAATATAAATGTGTCAAAATATATGCAGATGTGTCTTTGTTCATTTTGGCTATTACAAACAGAAAGTGTCATGTTGTATCCTCAAAACATGATAGGATATTTGCATGTCTATGTGTGTTTTTGAAAAGGTGCATATATTTTCAAACACAAAGTCATTTCCTACATTAAATAGTCAATTTGCATAGCCAGCAAATTACATATTTTATGGGTTGCAATAATTCTTTGAAATAATTAATGCAAAGCTTTTAGCCTAGTATAGGACCAGAGCTAGAGTGAGATAAGGGTGCTCCTGCCTCAAGTACAAAACATAAGGGCTAAGAAACTAATTATTCATGAGCAACGCTATTTTAATCTGATATTTTCCAAAATTGAAATTCATGCAAAACCCCCAAATGAACAAAATGTCAACTCCAAGGAAAACAAGATTAGTAACAGCACTATGCCGAAGCATGCTAAAGCCCAAAACAAGAAAAACAATAAAACAAACTATTTTATTTGGAAGTTTGCTATCGTGTTCATTATGGATTTCCTTTTTTTTTTTTTTTTTGTGGGTACCAGGGGTCAAACTCAGGACATTGCATGCCAGCAGGCGCCCATGCCGCTGAGCGATATCACCGGCCCTTTTTTCATATGTGGGTACCAGGAGTCGAACTCAGGGCCTTGCACTTGCCAGGCAGGCACTTATGCCGCTGAGCTATCTCACCGGCCCGATTATGGATTTCTTGCATAGGTGATAATTTTTTAAATGTTTTGCATTAAAATAATATTCTTTACTATATTTGTCTGTTTTTTTTTTTTCTTTTTTGGTGCCCCCTCTTGTATTTTGCACCTGACCCAGATGCCTTATTTGCATCACTTTAGTCCTGGCTCATAGTAGCTCCTCAATAAGTATTTGTTTATTTATCATGAGCAAGTCACACTTCCCTATCTCTTGCTCAATCTCAGACGTCCGTTTAGCTTTAAAGGCAACCAGCTGCCTAATAAAAGCATTTCCTTTTCTCTCCTTTCTTCTGGATGAGAACTTGGGCCTCATCACATGCTCTATAATTTTCACAGCTCAGCACTCAGTTATCTTCACCCACATCATCTCTCTTCCACACATGGATTCCTTCTTTAACTCCTGCAAAATGTCCAAACATTTTCTTCTACTCTTCAAAGAGCACCATCTGTTTCTTTCTTTCTCTAATTAAACCTGGTTTTCCTCAAACAGTAGAAAATGTTAAGAAAATATTTTTTTGCCTAATCACCATTATTGTGACAATATTACTTCTTTGTTGTTGAATATTTAAAGTACTTCACTTATAGCGTAAGTAGCTATGTCGTCATGAGAAAAACACTGGCCTTAGTGCCAAAAGTTTCAGATTCACATCATGATTTTCTATTCAGTACTAAATGTTTGAGCAAGACATTTGAGCCTATTATATTTTCTGTTTGAAAACTATTTTGCAAACTAAAGCATTATACATTTATATCCTTTATTATCATGATCATTAATAATATTAGATATTTAATGAGACTGCGCTAGTTTTAGAACCTAGACATTAATATTTAAATCAATTCTATATGAAATCTATTTTGAGTTACATAAATTTAAGTTATGATTTCTGGAAAATGATATTTATAATGTAAAGTTTCTATGTATATTACATAAAGCAAATGTAAAGTAGACAATAGATTATGTTGAACGTGATTTTTCTGCATACAACCTGTTCTATCCTCCCTCTAGTTCAGTGGTTCCAGACTTTAGCATATGTCTCATTAAAATACAGATTATTAGAATCTAAAGCAATTGAACTCATAGAAGCAGAGAACAGAATGGTGGTTACCAGAAGCTGGGGGTGAAGGAAATAAGGAGATACTAGACAAAGAATACAATGCTGTAATTAGCAAGAAAAATAAATGATAAGTATTTGAGGTGATAGATACCTTAACTAGCTTGACTCAGTTGTTTTACATTGTATACACACATCACTTTTCTATCCCATAAATGTGTACAATTACAATCTGTCAACAGTCAATAAGATTTTAAGAAGAAAATACAAAAATGAAGATTGATGCCCCACCCTCAAGAGAATTTGAGCTTCAGATTCAAGAGGTCTGGTCAGAGGTTCAAGAATTTTAATTTCTGTCAAGTTTCTGAATAATGCTGATGCTGCTGGTCCAGGGCCTACACTTTAAAAACCATTGCTCCTGTGTCAGATCTCTACTAGAGGATCTTATCCAGTTATTCAGCAGAATTCACTGTGATTCTATATCACAGTGAAACTACAATAGAGGAAAGAAAAATAAGACAGGGTTTAATCTTAGATTATTATAGCAACCTGCAACAATCACAGCCATGCCCACAGCAAAATCTCACCTTATAATTTCCTGAGTTGTTAATCGGATTTTTAAAAATTGATTTCTTTCACTTGTATAAATCATTCTCACCATCATATTCTTTGGAGGCCCATTCTATTATAGAAGACCATGAGCCACAAGTGAATAAGCAAATTTTTTTCCCTACTGCAGATGCCAGGCTTTGATTCTGATTTCTGGTTCCAGAAATAGTCTTGACTTTGACATGGACCATTACCTCCTCACTCTGCCAACTTGCTCTTAAACTGGCCTGGTACCACTCTGGGCAAAAAGCCCTGATGAAGCTGGGAAGCAGAGTTGATTGCTGTCAAGAAAACCTGCCCTCTTCATTCTTGTAATCAGGTTGGAGGCAGGAGCTGGAAACTTCCTTTTATTCACGGAGTTAGGATATTCAAAGTTGCACCTTAAGGATTATTCATTTGAAACTAATGAGCATCCAGTCAAACTTGCTAATATTTCCTTGAATCTCTAATATTTGTCCAGCATTGCCCTCTAGTGCCTGTGGGCTTATTTCTAATGAGGCCCTCCTATCTTCTAATTAGGAATTTGGAACTGACTTAAATTACTTAGTGAAATTATATTTCTCATAATCTCACAGCAGGGAAAGAAAAACTCAAGACCCAGACTGCAAGACTAATTTTATGACTGTTTCTTAATTGGTCAACAAAGAGTAAAAAAACAAACAAATATATATATATATACACACATATATGTATTCGTTGAGATATTCTTTCATTTGTATCACCCATTATGACAGATAAGATTTGTTTATGATCTTGACCTGCCTGAGCAATGTGGTGCAGAACAGGAGGTTATTTGAATGATGTAATTTCAACCACGTTTTTTTCCTCTGTGCTAGAAATTCCTTTTGCTCTGCGAAGTTGTTCTTAAATATATTTTCTAGACACAGGGTGAGCTGAGTTGCATCCTCGGCATATGTAAAGAATTTTTTTTAAGGTTTGCTAAAACAGTTCTAGATGGGGCTTTAGAGTTGGAGTGCTTGTTATTAATGTTAGAGATGTCTGTGCTGTACACAGAAGGTTTCCCTATTTTTGCCTTGAGAAACAAAACAAGAGAAAAGGAAAAAGAAAGGCAGCAACCTTTGTGTCTCATGTTGAGCCTTTTTCTTCCAAGGCTGCATAGGTAGCGCCCTGCACAGCATGGCCACCAAAGCTCTCAGACAGGGCCCGCCATTCTTATCTGTTCATGTGACAAGAAAAGTGCCCCCTACGTTCTGACCCAAAAGGCCAAAATGCAAGTGTACGACCTTCCTAATCTCATGAGCTTCTGTTTCTTTCTTTTAGAGACAAGAGCTTTTGTGCTTCTAATTGCATGAAAAGTACAGCTAGGGCTTCTGCTTAGCTTGAGAGTGAGGATGTACTGGGATTTTTCCAGGCCAGGCTGATGGCAATCGATGCTACCTGTTAATCACATCCTTGGAGACCAGTACAAGGGGCCATATAAGGACCTTGTCCTGTAAATAAAAATCCCCAGGGAGTAAATCCTAACCAGTCAGAGCTCTCATTAATAGACATCAATTGAGAAAATAAATTTCTTTATGACTTGCCCCAATTTTAAAATTAAAATCAATAGGAAATGATAAAGCTGCAAAAGAAACACATCCAAGTGTACTTTTAAGTGATAGAATTATCAGTAATGAATATTTTCCCTTTATTCTTTTCTTCATAGTCTAAATTTTGTACAAAAAGCATATTTAACAGCTTTATTGAAGTGTAAAATGTACACCATAAAATTCATTTATTTTGAGAAGAAAATTGAATTTTTTTTATTAAATTAATAAAGTTGTATAAACATTCCCAAAATTCAATGTAGAACATTGCAATTATCCCAAAAAGAAATCTTTTGCATATATGTAGTTATTCCCTGTTCTTACCTGTAACTCTGGGAACTAGTGATCTACTTTGTCTCTCTTTTTGCCTTTTCAGGGCAGTTTGGATACATGGAATCATACAATTTGTGATCTTTTTTTGTCTGACTTCTTTAATTGAGTACTAAGTTCTGAAGGTATATCTACATTTTAGTGTGTAGTATCTCTTTCTTCTTTGTAGCTAGGTAATATTCCATATACGAATTACTATATTTTGTGTATTCATGAATTTTGGGGGCATTTAAGTTATTTCCACTCTGGCTGTTGCAGATAATGCTGCTATGAATATAATGCTATCTTTTCTCCTCGATAGGTTACTAGAGATGGAATTGCCAAGCCCTACTGGAAATTTATGCTTCCAGTTATAAGAAGCTGTTAGACTGTTTTGTGCAGTACTTTGTCCTTTTACATTCCTACCAATAATGTATGACTTGTTTCTCTACATTTTCAGCAGCATTTGGTGATGTCGCTATTTTTTTATGTTAACTCATTCGATATGTGTGTAGTGATGTTCTCTTGTGGCTTTAATTTGCATTTCTTCAATGACTGACGATACTGAGCACCTTTTGTTGTTTTAGGACATTAGTATATTCTCTCTCTCTCTCTCTCTCTCTCTCTCTCTCATTAGAATGATACTACACTGAATGCATATAGTTGAATTTGTCCAAATTTAATTCTCTATGTAATGTGAGTCTGAGAGTGGTATATACAAAACGCTATATGCAAACCAAAAATGGTTTTGATATATATTATGATTTTCTTTAAATTTTATGAGCTAAATTACCCCCCCCTTTAAATTCATGTGTTGAAGTTGTATCTGTCAGGACCTCAAAATATGGCCATATTTGGAGATAAGTTCTCCTTTATCTCCTTGATAAACAAATTCAATTTAAAATTAAGTGCTCGAGATGGGCCTTAATCAAATGTGGCTGGTATCCTTACAAATGAGAAAATTTAGACACAGAGATGTACACCCAGGAGGCAATGTGAAGACATGGGGAGAAGAGGGCCATATAAAAGCCAATGTAGGGACACTGTACTAGATCTTTTCCCCATAGAACCAACCCTGCTAACACCTTGATCTTGGACATCTAGGCTCCAGAACTGAGAAATGTAAATTTCTATTGTTTAAGCCACCCAGTAGCACATTGTTATGGCAACCCTAACACACTAATATGATAGAGAAATCACTCTTTTTTTTTTTTTTTGTGGGTACCGGGCAGTCGACCTCAGGACCTCGTGCGCCAACAGGCACCCGTGCCGCTGAGCGATATCACCGGCCCCTTTTTCGTATGTGGGTTCCGGGAGTCGAACTCGGGCCCTCGCGCTTGCAAGGCAGGTGCTTACGCCGCTGAGCCATCTCACCGGCCCAAAAGAAATCACTCTTCTTTGAAGTTGTCAACATCTTCCTGCCCTAGATGGAAATAGCGTGGGGGTGGGGAGTAGGGGAATCCAGGGAACAGAATCTCTGGGGACACTGATTTGACCTACATTTTGTCAAATTCCATATTGAGAGAGCTGGTGAATAGTTCTCTCTGAACATTAACAGGGGAAATAGGTAAAAAATAATCCTTATGCTCTTAGGGAAAACATTTTCACCCCTCTGTAGTCAGAATGGTTTCTTTCTCTCTCCTTCTCCAGTCCCAGCTTCTCTCAGCTTCTGAGAGTCACTCCTATCTGTCCTCTGGAACTATCCATGTGCTAGTGTGAGGAGTGCGAAGGACAGGGAAATGGGCAGGTAAGAAAGACTCATGGTAGAATTGAGAGAAGCTAGAAGTTGTTGCAGAGCAGGGAGAATAGACATTAATACTTACAAAAAATATTTTATTACATTCTACACTATGACTTTTGATAGCACAAATCCATAAAAATAGCTGCAGAATTATTCACACAAAATTGTTTATTTCCCTTTTTGATCTTCTAATCACTTGTTATTTTTATGATGTTATTACCTTTTGCTAATGGAAGTGTTGAAATGAAACCCACTTAAAGTATTATGACACTGGATGTCAAAAACACTTTTAACGAGTTTACATTTTCATATATAGAATCTCCAACACTGTACTGATGTATGAAATGAAGACAAGAACATTTAAAATAGACCCTGCTGTAAAGAAATCTCAGTGAGTATATGGAAAAACGAATCAAATTTCCAAAAATAAAGATGATGCAGATGGCCGTACACTCTAAGGAAGATCAAGCTGACAGATTCTTCTAAATATTGAACTAGAATATTTAAATATTCAATTTAAAATTAAAGTCTCACTCAACTTTTCAGGAACAGGTTTATTCTGTATGGATAGAAAAATCTCAACTAGGACTTTTTTATTTTAATCATTCAGAAGATAATATATTCAGTGGACATTGAATCTAACACCACTAGATTAGGCCTTTAGGGCCTTGATTAAACAAAGATAGACGGTGCTTGCACCTTGGTAGTCTGTAGACTAATTATGAAAAGAAAATGAGCCAATGTGGAAAACCTATGCGAGATGTGAGGGGGTGCTACAGAAGCAAAGGTCAGCAAAGAACGGTGGAAAAGACACAGGCTTGAAACCCAAAAATCACGGAGTCATGCAACCATAATCAAAGTTGATTTGAGAACATTTTCATTAACCTCCCTGCCAAAGTCCCATTCCCATTAGTAGTTGCTCCAATTTCCCTTAAATCCTTTCTCTCCTCAGTACTAGGGCACTACAAGCATATTTTATATCTTTATAGAATTCCATTTCATTTAAATGGGTTCATGTAATATGTGACCTTTTATAACTGGTTTCTAATGTATAGATGTCGTAGCATTATCAATACTTCATTCTTTCTATTGCTGATAGTATTCATTGTATGGATACACCACGTTTTATTTACCTTTTCACAATTGATGGACATTTGGGTTTTTTCTTTACTAATTTTTATCTGAAGTGTGATCCTGGGCAACTAATTATAATGGTTAAGCCACACTCTATATGTAACTGCCTGGCTTCAAGCATGATGCCACTGCTCATCATGGGGGAGTATGTTTCTTAGGATCCCTGTTCCTCAGTTTTCACACTGTCCCATTAGTTAACATATGAAAAGCCTTTAGCACAAAAAAAAGCCTTTGATCCATTCTATAATTTCGAGCAATGGTAATGACTATAATTGTGGTCCTCTTAATATTGTGATCACTTCTAATTCCTTATCTTTTCTTCTAGACTTGACTATATTTTGGTGAATATTTCTGAGATTAAATTGGGGGATATGGAAGTATTTGACTTTGGCTTAATATCTGGCATATAGTAGGTGTTGAGGAAATAGAACTTAGAAGAGGAATAGCTCATTGTAAGGTGGAAAGCCAAGATGCAAAACTTGAATTTGGGGGAAGAGTCTTGAATTATATGTTCACAAGGCAGCACATAATTGTGCAGTAAATTCTGCTGCCATGTGCTGTCCAGTGAAAAACCAGGCTTGTAAAAACATTATGGTGTGTCCGCCTTCACGTTATTCACCAGATCTGGCACCTTGTTACTTCTGGCTCTTCCCTTTACCACGACAGATAAATGTTTTGAGTTAATGTACAACATAAAGGCAGCTATAACAATGTCACTAAAGATAATCATATAAGAGGAATTCCAGAAAAATGGGATAAGTGTTTGAAGTGAGGGGAGTATTTTGAGGAAGATCAATGGCAATGTGTCTTTACTGTAATGATTTTTTTTTCTTTTTTTCTTTTTTTCTTTTTTTTATGTGGGTACCGGGAGTTGAACTCAGGACCTCACGCCTGCCAGGCAGGCACTTATGCTGCTGAGCTATCTCACCAGCCCCGTAATAATTTTTAAAAATTTAAATATTCACTCTATTTTTTAATCACTCCTGTACAAAAGGAAACAATGGGAAGACACAGGGAAGAAATGGCTCTTTTGAAGAAGTTTAGCTCCTCATTGACAAAAACATTACCTGAATGGTAATTGAGTTAAATCTTTTTTCTCTGATTCTAATGATGATCTGATACATAGCACAGTGAGCAAAGAGCAGAAAGCAAGGAGAACAGGTAGTGACTAAACCAGTCACTAAAGGAAAGGAAAAAAGCATATGTAAACCTCCTAAATTTTAAAAACACCAAAGCAACCAAAACAAATGACAGAATCTCATTTTGATTGGAATGTTTAATTTTGGAGGTAAGCAGAATGTTTGGATTTCTTTTCCCGGCTCCATCCAGTACAATGTAATAAGCTGGAGTAGCTGAGTTCTAGTTCAGATGCTTTTAAAAATCATATGCAAGACTTTGGTATGTCTTTTCTGTATCTTAAACCTTTTTCTAATACGTGAAATGTACAGGGATGTGACAGAAGGTGTAGAAAACACTTTTACACTCTAAAAAATTTACACTCTAAAAAATGAGTAATTTGTTCTTCCATCATCACTGAGTGTGCAAAGGGCTCCTAAAAGTGGAGTGCCAATTTTCAGGCCCAACTGAGAGTGGTGGTGTGGCTGTTCTGACCATGGTAAGGCAGTGGGGAAAAAAGATGACAGAGGGAAAGGCCCCAGCTGAGTCTTCATGGGAAGTTATCTAACATATGAATTCTTGGCTTCTTACTTGAATTATTGCAATATGCTGTTTAGCTCATGTGGTTGTTAGGCAGTAGGTCAAGTGGTAGGTGTTTGTCTTAGTTCCTTTTTTCGCTGCTGAGACACAATAGCTGACATCCACAATTTAAAGGAGGCAAGGCTTACATTTTCAGTCCATAGTTGGCTGACTTCAAGCCAGGAAGACATGACAGAAGAGCATAGAGGAGGGAAAGATGTTCATGTCATACTGGCTAGGAAGCAGAGACAGAAAGGAGGATGCTGGAAAAGGAGATGAACGCTTCCACGTAACTCTACCAGTGACCCCCTTCTTCAAACCGGACTCTACCTCCTAACATCACATTCAGCTACAGGACCCCCATAATCCAATCACCTTCCAAAAGCCCCACCTCTGAGCACATGAGATTTGGGGGTCATTTCAGATCCAAACCATAACAATGCTCATATTATTTAACATTGTGAGCCACTGATGTGGAAAGGTAATCTTCTAAATCCATCATCTAGAACAGGCTTCTCCATGGCTCCCTTGAGACCTGCCATCTCTGTTTCTGGTTGTGTATTAAGATCATGCGCAGTTTGCTTCTTTTACTCTTCTTCATTGAGAAATAAAAGAATCTCATAATCAGAAAAGAAAGATTTTTATAGTTAAAGAAAGATGAGACATAGGGGAGAACGTAATAAACTTTATGGGAAAAAGAAAGAAAAGAGTAAATGATGAGGTCTGCTCATGTTCAAGCCACGAAATGTGAAGCAAATCTGTTGCCAGAATGGGGTGTCTCTAATTTATTCCAGAAGAACTATTTTATTAAAAGAAAGGGACCTAAGTAAGAGATTTACACACTTATATGTATTCTTGGAATGGTATCAAAAGTAGTTTGTTAATTTCCTTCAAACAATTGGTGGAGACTATGGGATAAATTCAACTTTCCTTTTTGCTTGGGAAAATTACCAGTTGAGACTATAGAATACGTGTGTGTGTGTGTGTGTGCGTGCGTGCGCACGCATGTGTGTGTGATTAAGGACTGTTCAGAGTCCACCCCCCACCCAAACTAAATTTATCCCCATCCCCTCTCTGCCAAAAAGGGATCAACTGACATTTCAGACACAAATTTAGAGCTAATCACACATGTATCCATCAGACAAACTGGTACTACTACAACCTGAAATAATAATTACAGTGGAAAAGAATTGCCAAGGAAATCATTTCTTGCAGCAAAAGTATTCCAGTGCTCATGACTTACATTCACTGGCACTAATCTCTCATTCATATAAATAGTTCTTCTTTCTGAAAGAATACTTTTCCACATAACAGTACAAGAGGCCAGGTTAATGGACAAAGAAGTGCCAATGTTCAAATGAAAGAAAATGGCGATTTTAAAAGTATCTTCTCTCTGTGCATGCAAATGCTGTTGCTCCTCAAGGGTAAACTAGGATTAATTAGTACAGTACTAGCATATGATTGGTCTACTCCAAGGGCCAGAATATTTACAAGTTTCTCCCAGCTCATAAATGTTTATTCAAATCTCTTCGCACTCCCTGGATCTTGTGCCAAAAGATTATATCCAGGGCTTGATTTCTTTTTTTTCAGTAATGAATCATTAAATTCAATATCAGCTCATTTCTCTTTCCTGAAAATAGTAAGACATGCCTTTTGAAATGACATTTTAGTAAAGAAAAGAATAAGAACACTGATATAAACCTCTTTTCCCTCCTTCCCATTTTTTCTTCTCTCCTTCCTACCTTCCTATCTTCTGCCATTCCCCACTTTCCCTCTTCCTTTCTTTTTTGCTTTTTTCTTTGGCTGTGTATACTAATCCAGTTGGTAGCTAATATTTATTGAGTCAAGCAATTCATCTGGGCACTTTGTAAAACACTTTCTTCACTTTTGGCCCTTAAAAAATTTAAGGGATGTGATTATCCTCATTTTTAGACAGAGCTCAGGCTCAGAATTTAGGTAACTTTGTCAAGCCCCTTTGCTGAGGTGAGATTTGTGCATTCTACTTTAACCTCCTTTTGTCCTACATTGTCCTCCATTTCCAAATCAACACATGTAATGCTCCCTAAATCCCCTTATCTCATACTATATTTCAAAATAAAAAATAATGGATTAGCGTTTTGCTTATAAAGTTCTATCTTTTTCTGTTGCTATGACTGAATAGCACAGACTGATTAATTAATAAATAATAAAGTTTTATTCAGCTCAAGAAGACTGGGAGTTTCAGCATTAAGGGCCATTATTTGGTTACATCCTTGCTGCTGGTGTGAGTTTTGCAGAGTCCCACAGCAGTGTAGGGCATCTTGTGATAAAGGCACAAACAAGAGATAGAGCCTAATGGCTTTTATAATAGACCCACTGTTGAGAAAAATTTTAACACTTTGGTCCACAAATGATAATTGATGATGTTCTCTTTTTTAACCTGGTGGTGTATACCTGTCATGGTTTTCTTATTTTAAACGATGTAAATGTTTTATGTATACTCTGCATGTAGAGCTAGATCATTTCACGCTCTAAAAAGTAAGGACATGGAGACAAAAGGCACTAGAGGTTGAAAAACCAGAAATCTTTCAAGATGCGTTTTTGGGTCTATAAATAATTATATCATTTTAAGTCTCCTATCTCTAAAATGGAATTAATGCCTACTACTCAAAGCTTTTGTCATAATACTTAGTTCAGACCATGTCGCTTAGTAAATACTTAATAAGTGTTACCTGCATTAGCTTTCAAAAGTTAAGGATATTTGTTATTTTCCTCTAATTAATTCCATTTGTTGAATCTAGTGACAGTTCATTTTTGCTTTGTTTAAGAAGAATAGACACTTTGTATCCAGCTACACTACTGATCTTGGTTATTAACTCTGGGAGTCTTTTGGTGGAGTTTTTGGGGTCTTCGATGTAGAGTATCACGTCATCTGCAAATAATGATAGTTTAACTTCTTCCTTTCCTATCCTTATTCCTTTTGTTTCTCTCTCTTGTCTAATTGCTCAGGCTAATGTTTCCAGAAGTATATTAAATAGGAGTGGTGATAGTGGACATCCTGTTCTTGTTCCTGATTTTAGAGTGAAAGCTTTCAGTTTTTGCCCATTCAGTACGATGTTGGCTGTTGGTTTGTCATAGATGGCTTTTATCAGATTGAGGTAAAGGCCATCTATTCCAATTTTCTGTAGGGTTTTTATCATGAATGAGTGCTAGACTTTATCAAAAGCTTTTTCTGCATCTTTTGAAATGATCATGTGATTTTTGTCTTTGGCTCTGTTGATATGATGTATTACATTTATTGAGAAAGAGAAACTGGGATGGGGGAAAGGAGAAAAGAAGGAAAAGGAAAAAAATATATATATATACACAAGATAGTTAAGATAGTTATACTATTAATTGCTATTAGTTCATTGAAAAGTTTGTGCCTATATTGTTTGATCAATTTTTCATGCCTATATCTTGTAATATGAGCAACTACTTTGAAGACAACAATACACAATGTACTAACCATTGTTACTCTCCTATAATCTTGTTTTGAAAATCTGTACCATTGTTTTCATTTTCTTTTTTGTGTGTATGGGTACCGGGGGTTGAACTCAGGACCTCATGCGCCAGCAGGCGCCCGTGCCGCGGAGCGATATCACCGCCCCTTTTTTTGTATGTGGGTTCCAGGAGTCGAACTTGGGACCTCGCGCTTGCCAGGCAGGCGCTTATGCCGCTGAGCTATCTCACCGGCCCCTGTTTTTATTTTCTTTAAAATAAAAAAAAAAAATAAAGAACTGAAAAGTTTAAGTGCAAAAAAAAAAAAAAAAAAAAAAGAAGAGTAGACACAAAATGTTCTTTATCTTTTTATGTAAACTCATTACTCCTCTCCAACTCCCAGTGTTATACATAAAGCACCTAGGAAAGTGCCTGGTTTAGGCTGTGTTGTTAAAAGCAATTCCTGAATAAATGAATTAATGAATAGTCAATTTTTAAAACTTTAGCATAGCACATATTTACTTCTGAACAAAGGCTAAGGCTCACATTTTGGAAACTGAAGTACTTTGATTTTTAATATATACTTATGAGTACTTAAAAATAATAATTCACCCAAAATTTTCTCATTATAAAATGTTGAGAAATCAAAACCATCATCATGTAAATAGCGTTGTATACTTTGTAGAATGTACCTCCATTTGGATCTTTATACATAGTTTTTAAACATGAATTTTATGGTCAGATATTTTATCAGTAGTTTATGTCTAATCATCAAATTTGTGGTAACATGCTCAGTATAATTTACATACATAGCTCTTGGCTTCTGATAAACTTATTTTCTAGGATTAAAGCATTTCACTCATTATGAAAATTCATAAACATGAAGAATCTATATTCTCAGAAGTTAAAAATGAATGAACAAATAATCAATCTTATTAATTGCCCCACAAGTTAGATGTTTGTAAATAATTTCAATGAGGCTGTTTACATAAGTGTTGTGATTAATAGTAAGCAAGGTGTTATGCTGTAGTGTGTACAGATCTTCCTTTTCTGTTTGACAGTGCCCACAGAAATCACAGACGTGTCTGTAAAGACTGAAGGTGATTCACTAAGGATGATCAGGAACCTTCAGCCAAGATATATAGATGCAGGAATATAAAGAGCTGATTTACTGATGACATACATAAAAGTGAGCTGCTTCAGAAATTTTGTGCACAGCGTTTTCTGGTTTCTGGAGCTAATCACTAAGGAACCAGAGACTGCAAAATCCATTAGATTCCGAGTCAGATACATGAGCAAAATTGGCAGAATGAGCAGAAAAATATGTTTCTATTCCTAAGCAGTCCAGAAAATTCATTATCAGTTCATATCTGTTACTGTTACGGTGGTAAGAGAGATTATCATTTGCAAGCTAAGAGGTTTCTAATGAGCCTCACAATATATGATTTTCTTTTTCATTAAAATTCTTATTACCTGGCACTCATGAAAATTTGAAAATGTCTTTGTAAAGCTTTACTAGAAGAAAATACATGGCCAAATAAAAGAAACAGTTCAAATTTTACATATATATATATATATATATATATATATATATATATATATATATGATGATTCAGTAGATCTTGGCCTTCCAAGTATCACTAAAAGATGCCATTACATCTTTAGGCACTTTTAACAGATTGTACAAGGGTATCTATTAATAGCAGCTCTTTAGAAGCAGTTCAGTGTCAGTAAAAGGAAGAAGACAGGCAAGCTATATTCAAGGAACCCAGGCTACATTCAATGCCAGTTGCATGGCATTCTATAAATAAAACTTTGAAACTCTGTAAAACTTTTCAAAATTTATTTAAAATTTGAGTTCTCTTAAAGCATGTCTGAATTCAGATTCTGATGAGAACCCTTTCTGAACACCCTGCAGGAAAGGCACAAACATTAGGTGATACTGTGCTTCAAACTGTTTGCATAGCAGTAGAAGTTAGATGTTAGTATGATTTATCTATTGATATTGCTTCAGGAGTAGAAGAATGTTTGATAACTGAGATTCTGCCAGGAGAATCAATGTTCTAAAAAATTAGTCTAGAGTAGCAAATATTCTCAATTTGTGGAAGAAAAACAGAGCAGTAAAAGACAAGGCAATGAAGAGAAATTTCTCAATTTGAAAGGTTCTTTTTCTTTCCATAAAGCTTTCTTAAATAGCTTGCATCTTTTGATTTAATTGCAATAGATGAATACTGACGGAATAATTCAAAATTGGTGGACCTCATACGTGGTGGCTTAGTTTTTAAGGAAGTGTTAGCTTTTCATGTTTTTTTTTAAGATTTTGTTTTATTGCATGAATATTTAATTAAATTGAACATCCTGAAGTACCATAAACCTAATCAAATTATATAAGTCTGTGCTAACTACATTCCTGATATCATTAACTGTAGTGGTATTTCACTATGCTCCGAAGGGAACGCTACAACTTCCAGGTGGTTCTACACTTGAACAACTTTTGGGACCACTGAGCTATAAAAACACCATTTCTTCACATTAAGGCTTTTAGCCCAGTTATAAAACAAACACTGGGAACAATTATTATTGCAATTGCCAGTCTTTCATAACTGAATACATTTATGAATTACCTTTCTGTTATTCTCTAGAACCCTCATTATTTTTTTTCACATAGTTATTATTTAAACATCTCTCTCCCTCTCTCTCTCTCTCTGCCTCTCTCAACAGCAAGTTAAATGCATCTCTAGGCCCAGTAAGTCACAAAGTAAGAGTTCGTATTTACAAAGTAAGTAAATATTTGTTCATTGATTGAATTTATTTGATAGAAAAAAACTGTAGTAACTTCTAGTCTTTTATTTCCCCTAATGAATTCATTCCTTGACAAAGTAAAGTAAATATTTGTTCATCGATTGAATTTATTTGATAGAAAGAAAACTGTAGTAAATTCTAGTCTTTTATTTCCCCTAATGAATTTATTCCTTGACAAAGTAAGTAGCTATGTGTAGTTAGTCCAATATGTCAACTTCATTGGATTAAGTAATGCCGTCAGATTATTAAAGCACTCTCCTGGGTGTGACTGGGTGGGTAATGGAGGTGTGGTCCTGGGTCCTCACCTATTCCTCTCTGACACTCTTCCCCTGCTCTGCTCCTGGTCACTGTGAACTTTTCTCCACCACAAAGAAGCTTTTCTCCACCATGCCCTTCTGCCCTGAGCCCGTTGATCCTGGAATGAAACTGTGAGCAAATTAAAGCTCTCCTTTACGTTGTAGGTGTTAGATATCGTGACTCAGGATGAGAACACTGATTAATACACTATACATTGACCCAAATGCGGTGAAGGGATATCCAGAGGATGAGTGGGTATCAGAACCTCAGAGCCACTAATTATGAAAGATGCTGCTGCAAAACACAGGAGACTTTCTAAATCCAAGGCAGATGCACACTAAAACAGCAAACACTTTAAAATTCACAGCTACTCAGATGTCATAGAACAAAGAAAATTATTAGAAAAAGATGAGGAAGTAGTCTTAGCTCATGATAATTACTGTTTTGCTTTCTAATAAGCTATAAAATAAGCCTTTGAAAAGATAATTTTTGTTTCCTTTTTCATTGCTTTGCAGTAATATCGATATTTTGTAGTTTATAGAGATAAGTCCTCCCTTCATAAATTAGAATTATTTCTTTCCCTTAACCCCAGTAATTTATATTCTGATTTACTTAAGAACATCATTTCTCTGCCTCTTTTCTAATAAGCTAAGGATTACAAGAACCACTAAATTACAGCTCTGTTCTATTGGAATGGATTGTTAAGACCAACCCTTTGGTGTGTGGGTGTCTGTGTCCTTGGGAGTCTTCACTGTGGCTCACTCTCTTGTCAAGTTTTATAATATTCTCTCTCTCTCTCTCTCTCTCTCTTTCTCTCGATAATAGGAAGAGAGATTCCTATGATAATGGCAAGAATGTGTAAATATCCATATGACCTTTTTTTTCATTTTAAATCTAGATGACTGCCATGGGTGGACATTTCCAAACCCCTAAAATATTGACCAGCTATCCTGGTATTGTGGCTCATTCACAGCCCTCAGACCTATGCCCTTAGAAGACCTCAGAGGACTAGCTGTGTTTTATGAGTGGGGGATTTCCCAGAATCCCCTTTGTCCTTCAACTTTGATAGTAGAAAATCCAACCAAATTTTGATGAAACAGGAGATAAAGCTATTAGCAAGTGCCATTGCATTTCTGACTAATAGAAACCCTACGTAGTATCAGATTGGCTGCCACACAATGTGACCATGGAAACATTTGAAGGTCTTCATTTAAGATGCTGTGCTTTCCCCTATTTTCTGTCACAATCTTCTCTTAAGCTCTTTCAATTTTTCCACTTGCTCACCTAAATAGCTTTTGTTCTGAAGTTATTTGCAGTGCACAACGTATATTTCTTGTTTAGCTGTGTGTTTCTTTTTCTTCTTCTCATCTTAGACCATTTCAGAACTTGTCAGTTTCTGTCTTAACTCATTATCGGAGATCACTTTTCATTTCCCTTCCACAATTTTTATCTTTTATATATGTTCCATCTAAGAAATTCTAGAGTATCTTCTTCTTCTTTTTTTTTTTTTTTGTGGGTACCGGGGGTCAAACTCAGGACTTCACATTCCAGCAGGCACCCATACCACTGAGCGATATCACCGGCCTTTTTTCGTATATGGGTACCGGGTGTCGAACTCAGCACCTAGCACTTGCCAGGCAGGCACTCATGCCACTGAGCTATCTCACCAGCCCCTAAAGTATCTTCTTTCTGGAACTTCGAGGTCCCTGTAGTTAAAGGCATTGATTTAGAAGACGTGATATTAATTATGGAGGGCAGTTATTTACCCTCTCTCACCCAGAATCATCATACTCCAGAGAACACTCTTCTCTCACCCTCAACCATAACATTAGGATGAGGTTAATTGCATATAATGATGGAGAGATAAATGCTTTAAAAATGTTTCCAGGGGTAGGGAAAGAACAGGAACCTTGTTTGTCATGTGGATTTAAATCCATGTTATAAACACTCCACCATGACCAATTTCAAGCTGAAGAGGACACTGAGCATAGGTTTAAGAAGAGGTAGATGTACTAACAACCATCTAGCAGTATTTCCACCTGATAGATGCATTAGATGTAAAAGACCTTAAGAGCATCTATCAGGGATAAGCATACTTTTTTTTTGGTAAAGGAACAGATAGTAAATATTTTAGGCTTTGCAAGCCATAATGGCTCATTCACAGCTACTCATCTCAGCTATTATAGCATGAAAGCAGCCAAGGAATATACATAAATGAATGGGTGTGTTCATGTTCCAATAAAACCTTATTTATAAAATTAGGCAGTGGGTCAGATTCAGTCTTAGGACTATACAGTACTTTCCTGACCTCTGGTATAGATGATGCTAAAATATACAAAAATAATTAAGATACGATAACTGGAGTATTATCTACATTTTTATACAATTCATTCAATTTTAAATTCATATAATATTTAATAATGTTTGTTTTCATAACCAACTTGAAAAATTCCTGACAATTTAATAATCAGCTGTTTGTAAGCTGCTACAAGCCAGCTTGTAGCTCAACACTGAATGCACCCCTGCTCTAGGACTGGTTACTGAGGTCAGTGTA
The DNA here is from genome assembly GCA_028451465.1 of Erethizon dorsatum. Classification (NCBI taxonomy): domain Eukaryota; kingdom Metazoa; phylum Chordata; class Mammalia; order Rodentia; family Erethizontidae; genus Erethizon; species Erethizon dorsatum. The sequence continues at coordinate 52,271,773 of CM051825.1, read as the reverse complement.
TCCAGTACCACTAAAGACTTTTATTGGTTTAGGAGATAGGAAAGTGTCTTAGTTACTTTTCTCTAGTTGTTGAGGTAAAATACCCAACATCCAAGGTTAAAGGAGGAAAGGTTTATTTAGCTCACAGTTTGTGGAGGTTTCAGTCCATAATCAGCCAGCTCTAAGGCAGGGTGGCTGGCAGAGGGGCCACCATTCATGGCGGCAGAAGATACCAAAACCAACAAGAGAGGAGAGAGAGACAAGACTCTTTCTGTCCCTTACATTGTATCCAGTCTACCTGCCTTAGGGCGGGTGTAGCACTCACACCCTTAATCCCAACATTAGACCATGAATCAATCTCAAACTCTAGATTCAGCCGCCTCCAAAAGGCCTGACCCCAAGACCACATGAAACTTTGGAGGGACATCCAGACACAAACCATAACAGAAAGTGACCCAGTACAGGTAAAGAGATTCAAAGGGATGTTTTATATAGTGGGACTTCTGGAAAATAAAATTCTTGAAGAGCATCTTTGTTAATATGGGATTATGGATATGCTGTCTGGAACAGTGGCAAACTTTTGTTACTGTGAGGACAGAATCTGGATGCTTCTATAAAAGCAGCCCCTGCATGAAGTTCAGTGATTAAATTGCCTCTATAGAGAAAGAAGTGAGACATAAAAACACATCCTTAATAGCATCAAGTCATTTTGCTTGAAACCAGGACTCATTTTGAATTAATAATGATAATATACATTGTTATGCCATATACATTCTTTCTGTATATATTTATCTTTTGATTGATTTCACTTATAATCAAAAGATTTATCAATAAGACATCTGGCCATTCTGCATACTAAATTTTCTTTCTAAATGACTTCAGATTGCAAGCAAATATTACTACCACTAAGGGAGAACCCTCAATGCTGTTCAAATTTAAGTACCTTGTTTATTTCCAAACTATTTGTCTTTTCTCATTAGTTCTTGGATTTGTGAGCACATTATTTCCCTCTTGGATCATGTGGTGTAAGGATGTGTGGTGTGATTGCCTATTCATAGATCAGTAGTTTTGAGCAGAACAATTCATCCAAATCCCCTAGCTGTTGTTAAAAAATAGAGACACTGAGTCCCTCCTTCCAGGGATTCTTCATCTGTAGGTCTTAGTTAAAGATAGATTACTAATCCCTGATCTTATCAGCCAGTGAGTCCACTAGGCTCTTAGAGTTGAGATCCCTTACCATTATGGATACAGATCACTGACCGGTTTAGATTAAAAACATATAGGAGAAGACACTGCAAAACATGGTTCTTGTGAGCTCTATTGAAAGTCAACCATTTTATGAGCAAAACTGATGAAGTCAACTGATAAATGCTTCTATGCACTGATTCTTCCCACAGTTATCATATGATACCTACTCTTTGCCTGGTGTATGGCAATGGAGTATATTGAAATTACTGGACAAAGACAGATAAGGTTCCTACTTTCACTGGGTTATGGTCTAACAGGGGAAGCAGAGAGAAATAAAGTAAACATGTTAATAGTTGGTGACACAGTGATAAGAGCTATAGTGGAAATAAATGTGGGCACTGTGTTGCTGGCAGTGTGTGGACTTTGATCAGGTGAATGACAGCCCACTAACTTGAACAACATGACAGTCCTCCTTGGGATGAGTCTGCCTTTCAAACACTGTTGAAAGAATTTGCCATTCATCCATTCCCAAGTAACGATTCCCTGCTCAGTAAAATCAATTCCCTTATAAAAGACCCAGAGCTTTCTGCGTATAGAAATGGAATGAGTTATATAGTTCTAAAAGTCACTGACTCTTTATCTAGGTGATTTCTGACATAGTCATCTTTTCATACCTTTGTGACTATCTTAAAAATAAATTCTTTGAAGTGGAATTGTTGGGCTAAAGTACATAAACATTAGTGATCTTTAAATGTATCACTAAGCTGTCAGTACCAGGTATGCTACTTTACACTTCTACCAAAATGTCATGAGACTGTCTCAATGCCCACACACTAACAAGCAGAGTGTGCTGATTTAATAGTAATAATGGCAGTTCTAGAATTTTCATTTGTGCTTTTTTCTTACAAGAAAATCTGAATTTTATTTTTTAAAATATGTTTAGAGCCAAGTGTACTGGCACATACCTGTAATCCCAGCACTAGGGAAGCTGAGGCAGGACGATCACCATGAGTTTGAGGCCAGCCTGGGCTACATAGTAAGTTCAAGACTAGCCTGAACCACATAGCATGACCCTGTCTCAAAGAACAAATGAACAAATAAATAAATAAAATGTTTAAAATTCTATTTTGTTATCTGAGTTATCTTTTCATATCTCTTGCAATGTTTTCTCTACTGAGTTGTTAACCTTTTCTCATTAGCAATTGTTATTTTTATGGTAAGGAAAAATGAACCTTTTAAAATAATGTCCATTGTATTGAGGTTTATCTTTTCCTTTTTTGTACCCATGTTTATACCGGAGCAATTCACAATAGCCATGCTGTGGTAACAGCCTAGATGCTTGTCAGTAGATGAATGAATAGAGAAAATGTGGCATATATACATATATAGTATAATATTACTCAGCCATAAAGAAGAATCAAATCATGTGATATGTAGGTAAATGCATGGAACTAGAAAACATTGTGTTGAGCGAAATTAGCCAGACTAAGTTAAGTACTGCATGTTTTCTCTTACATGCATGAGAGACCTAAAAAAGTTAAGTATTGCATGTTTCTCTTATTTAAGAGATCTAAAAATATATAAATTAATAAATAAATATTTAAAATAAAGGATAGAGGTCAAGAAACAGAAGGTAGACTTCTGGAGATGGGAAAGGGGCTAAGCAAAAGGAAGGAGGCAAGGGGGTAGAAATTGATTAAGATATGTTAATTGCATGTACCAACTTCCCAAATTAAACCCCATCATCATATAATATTAACATGCACCAGTAACACATATAAATAAAAAGTTCCTGCTGCAAATAGTGTTTACCTAATATTATCTTTTGAGTTCATTCATAAATTTCCCCACATTGAATATTAATATTGTATTAAACATCCCTCCATGTTTTGTTCTACAACACTTTTATGTTTTTAATATTTAATCTTTTTATCCTTCTGGAATTTGTTTTGTTTTGGAAATCAGTGAATAACACAATATGATTTTCAGAGATGGATATCTATTTCTCATCACTGACATGCTATACCACTTTGTGAAATAGTAATGCCAATTCACAGAATTATAGGGGTCTAATTCTGTACTCTGTTTTCTGTTCTCTTGACCAAAGACAATAAGTTTTAAGGAAGAGAGGAGACCTTCTCAAATAGGTGCCTGATTAAACTCTCTCCGGCAATATGGTGGCCACTGCACTGGGTTTCTTCTCCAATCTAGCCTGCCATGAAGGGGTCACTTTCAAAATAAATCCCCATACTGCTTTCTGTAGTTTACAATAGATATGGGCTTTTCTTGAGGCTACTGACCAGGTCTATATTTTCTGCCTGGGCTTACCTTCTCTCTGCAGGTGTTGGCTTCAGCCACAATCAGATCACTCACTTGGTTGGTGCCTCTGCTGCCCCATAGCAAGGGGAAACAAAACGTAGAGCCAGGTCAGAGTTGGCGAACGGCCACAGCTAAGATGCTGAATCCATGGGCATGGAGTTGGTTGGGGCAAACACATACAAGGGAAGGTGGTACCATGTTTTTCAGGCCATGCAGGGTGCAGCAGCTGTTCTTGATAGCTTTCTTAAGAAACATATTGAATGCATATCAACTTAGTGATTCAGTGAAAACTATTTGTTTTTAAATCAAATCTACAGTATGATGGGCACAAAAATTTAATGCGTAGCTATTCACTATCTTCACCCACACTGGGTTCCAAGGAGAAGTTATTGCATTTTTATTTAGATATAAATTAATAAAAAATATTATTCTTCAATTAAGTCAAAATTGGTTTCCCTAGAGGTTTCAGCCTAGTATTTTTACATATTTTTACTTGCTAAGTTTCTGGCATTTATTCCCACTTCCAGTGATTAATATGGGCCTAAGTGAAATAAATATGTGTGCTTAAAAGCACTTATAAATACATTCCTAAGTGAAAGCCAAAACTCTAGCCAATGAATCTCTTTCAGTGAAGGAGTATCATCAATTTTCCTTCATTCAAGGTGATATAAAATCTTTTTATTCATTCCATAGGTACTTATGAAATAGCCCATGTTACTATTACTGTCTACTAGTATGACTATTTTAGACATTGAAAATAGCATGTGGAGCAACACTGATAAGGTCCATACATTTATTCAGCTTCCATAAATATTTAGTTTTAAATAGGGCAACATAAAAACAAAACAATGTAAACCTAATTCCTTGACATGAGAAATTGAAAAATAAATTTAATTGTTGAAATATATAAAGCTGACCCTGATTTGTAGTTTTCAGTTCTTCCCCAATCTCAGTACTTTTGAAAGGACAAAGTTAACAGTTACATATATTTGAATTATACAGTTCTATGGACCTATCATTGTAAGACAAACATTGTCATCAATAATATTAATGGCAGGAAGAAATCTTAGGAACTTTGAAATTTCAAAAACTGTGTTTTAACTATTGTTTATGAGCTCATGGGCTATGACTGAATCATCATATTTGTCCTGCACATATAATCCTAATTTTGGGATAAATGATGTTGAAGCTAAGAACACGATACCCACAAAATATGGTATTTGCTGTGCTAAGTGCTATGAACTGAAAAGCAGTCTCAGAACCAAGGTCTGTCTGACTTCCTCCTGTCCCTGATTTTTGTCTCTTCTTGTTTCCTGAAGTTCAGGGAACTTCTTTCTCTAAAGTTTCCCTTTTCTGCCTAAGGAAAGTTCCTCCATAAGGAATGTAATTGTAAGCCCTTCTCCCTGGCATCTCTATTAACCGGTGAAGATTAATTCCTATGGTGGGAGGGGGCACTAAAGGCTTAGGTAGCTAAGATATGGCAGAAATGCAGCGATGCTGTGTTGAGCTAAAGTGGAAGGTCCTACTTTACTTATATTTGAGTATCAGGCTTTGTATTACTCTGCTTGGTTACAAAATACCTCAATGGCTTTATCAATAGGAATTTATTTGCTCAGAGACCTCGAGGTTAGAAGTACAAAATCAACATTTCATAACGTTGGTTTCTTCTGAGGGTTGAGAGGCAAGGTCTGTCCTAGACATATCTTCTGATTTGAAGGCAATTATTTTCTGTGTCCTCACATCTTCCCTTTATCATTCCACAGACATGTCTGTGCCTGAGTTTGCTTTTCCTACAAAGATACCAGTCATGCTTGATTTTGTTGCCAAATGTCTGGCCAACAGGCTTTCTCCTCCTTAAAGTTCATTTTCAATGAACTTGTCTTTCTTGAGATTATTAGAACAGGTCAGTCTGTGCTTAAAGAACACATAGTTCATGCTTTTAAAACTATTAACCTAGTCTGCATTCCCAGCTCTATATCACAACGTCTTTATGTCTTCACCACCTGAACAAATTACTTACCTGGAAACAAACACATTCTTTCTCTAAGTCCAACCCTCTTTCAAAGATTTGCTCAGTTTTCACCTTTATGCTGGAACCGTCTCAGAACCATAAAAGAAGCACATTTGTCCATGGGCAGCTTCATGTAGAATAGAAAGATGATGGACATTGGAGTGGCTTGGACTTTTGTTGGATTGTCACCTACTAGCCATGGGCCTTTTGAGTAGTTCAGCCATTATGAACATTGGAGTAGCTATAACAGATTGCGAAGTAATACCCATTGCCTATCGTTATGCCAAAGATAAAGTTAAATCATATAGATTACAGGCCTATCACAGGATCTAGCACATGCTTGATGCTTGTATAATTTGCTTTCTGAAATTCCACATTGCTCCCATTTTGTACAGTTGTCATGTGTATACTCACATGCTTCTCTTATAGTCATTGTCATTTTATTTTGTTTTATAATTATATGTTTCTAGGTATGAGGTAGTCATACAAGTAATAATCACTATTTATTATGGCTTCCCAGTTAACATATAATACCATGTCAAGCCAAGTGAAAAGGCATGGAAATTGGATAGAAAGAATAGATGTGGTGTTTCATCTCATTCCCAGTATTCTATCTATGTTCTCATACATTTCCACTGAGAGGCAAAAGTGTAAAAGGCAGTTACATTAAAGAAGATAGAAGACCTGGGTCATACTTAGCCTGAATTATTTACCTCTGGAAAAATTGAAAACTGGTCTATCTAGTTATTTTTCTTGATAATTAGATTGAGATTTTATTTCAAGTATAGAAAAGTAGATGAACACCCAGATAATTTTTATCATCGGGCTTTTACCACTCAGCGTCTATTCCCCATGCCAGTCACTACTCTCCTCTACTACCACAGAGAGAAGCAGTCCACTTGTACAACCTGGGCATCAATGCAATGATCCTTAAATTATATATAGTGTGGCTAATTGTTAAGGTTCTTTATAAATATTGGCTAATTAGTTAGTCAATAATAATTAAGCACCTTTCTTTTTCCACCACAGCCCCCACCATGACTTTATTTTGTGTGTTTTCATTAGGCAGGATTTCGAGTGCCTGTATCACTATCACATTAAGTCTTTTATTGGTAGTCATAAGTCAGAGCAAGCAAAGGGATTTACTCAGAGCCCCAGAAGCAATTAATACTGCCCTTAGGATTTTGGACTGGTGAATACACCAGGAACAGCATCTTAGTAAAATGGACATGCAGGCATGTGTTAGAGTTTAGATTCACCTGAAGGCTTAATTTGCTTTCAGTGGGGACCAGAGGATGCTCTTAAATTCAGCATTACCATATGGCAGCAGAAGGGAAACATATGAAAAGATTTTTAAGGAAAAAACAGATAACCGTTACTGCATTATTTGCTTAAACTCAAAAAGTTAATTATTTCATTTTAACAGGAACTTCTAGACAGACTCTTGTCTTTCCTCTTGGCTAAGATCTTACCTAGAAACTTGGAAAACCTGTCAAACAGGTCTTTTTTTTTTTTTTTTTTTTTTTTTTTTTTTTAAATAGAAGTGATTTGGCAAAGTAGTTCAAATATCTTGCTCTGTAATGAGGAAGACCAGGGTTCAAATTTGTATTCTAGCAGTTAATAGCTACAAAATCTGGGGCAAGTTACAAATGCTTGCAATGCTCAGTTTCTTCATCTGTAAAAGAAGAATGATAATGGCTATGTTATAGAATTATGTTGTGAGAATTGCATGTGATACCTTGGAATGGTTTTTACATGGCCTAATTCCCAATACATGGTAAGTAGCCATTAAATGTTGGTCATTATTGTTTCTAGAAGATAGTTTTTATATTGGTTTATTCATCGAGTTACTCTTGAACATTCAATATGAATGGGAAAGCAGAGACAAAAGGAATTAAAACCTAAAGTTGGAGGGAAAAATGATTATTATGGTTGGTAAATCTACTTCAGGACACTTTGGGATTGCCAATTCACAATAACCCTCCATGACTACCTGTCTTTCTCTTTTTCATTATGTTAAAATTTATAATAAGTGTTTGATAAGATAAAAAGGAAAAGAACTTTCTCCCTACTCATGATGCAGTTGAGCTGATACAACTTAGGTTTTGTGTCTTGAGAAACGGTAGAACAAGCTAAGAACATAGCCTCTCTGATAAATGTATTCAGTGTTTTCTCAGGAACAGTGGAAATGGTCAGAGTGTGACCAATCAGGATCAGTAGCAATGGGCCAGAATCCCACTGCTGTGCAAAGTGTAAACCTTTTAGTTATTGTGCCAAGCACATATCCTAGGATAAAATTCCAGGACCCAAAGAGATCTCAAAGGAGAGGATCTCGTTCATAGCAAAGCTTATTCACCAGTCACTAACAAAGCATTTTAATATTTCAACACTGCTGTGGCCATTCTGTGATGTACCATTGAATGTCAGCTTTGCACATCATTTTCGCACAGTTGGTTCTTATCTCCATGCCTCAATTCACTGGAGCCCCACTTCTCTCAGCACAGATTTAAATGATGAATGTAAGTTGGTGTTTAAAGCTTCACAGAGAAACATTATAAGATGATAATTAAGAATTAGAGTTCTGGAGCTAGGATGACCCAGGTTTGAGTCCTGTCAATTAATAATTAAATGACCTTTGATGAGTCATCTACACTCTCCAAAGCTCACTCATTCATTCATATATGCACTTATTTGATAGATGTCTACTGAGTGGGGAGGGGTACAAGCTACTGAAGTATGTGCAGTACATAATATTTACATTCCTTATGGGAAGTTGATACATATATACAACACATTTTAATTCCTTCTTTCATCCCCCTTCCCTTCCTCCTTTCCCACATCCACCCATTTCTTGGTCCCTGGCTTTTTTAAAAATATTTTTGCAGTACATAATTTTTACATTCTTTGGGTGGAGTTGGTACATGTGCATAACAGTGAAGTTTCTTACATCAAGCTTAGTATTCTCGTGGGACAGATATTATCTTAAAAGAAACCACTTAACAATATGGCTGTACATGAAGATACATGTTATTAAGAAAATATTAAATGAAAGGACTAGATGGAGAGATATCATTTAGAGAGGTAGTTAGGAAAGGATTATCCATGTGTATAATATTTGAGCTGAAATCTGGATAAGATGAAGGACCCAGTTGAGAAGAGCTGGTCAAAGGGCATTGTAGGTGAATGGGACAACCAATAAAAAGGCTGTGAAACACAGTTGTACACAGAGTGTTCAAGGGATAGAACAAAGGAAGTGTGTAAGCAAGAATATATCAAGAGATAATGTCAGAAGGGTAGACAGTGGCCAGATCATGCAGCACCTTGCCAGTCATCAAAGTTGAGATTTTTATCTTCCCACAGGGGAAGTTGTTGTATTTCTACAGGGATTTTGTATATCTCAATTTTCTCACCAAATCATGGGATGATACTGTTGGCAGTGGAAGGGTAAATGAAGTAATGCATGGAAACTGCTCAGCAGAGGCTTTGGAATATTTGAAGTCCTTGATGACTAGTAAATTAAAAAGTTTTGGCTTCTATTGTTCATCCAGGGGACACTCTTGCCTCTCCAATGTAAGGGAAAGAGAACAAAAGTTTAAAGCAAATGGTAGAGTACAACCGTGAGTGCTGACTTCAGTTGGATAGCTGCAGGCCATAACTCAGAGTAACAGTCATGATTTCACTTTGTGTAGTGGTGGCATGCTGGGACCAACTTGTTTATGAGCTTGATGAGATGAAAGGCTTTCCCAGTTTTGTGTGATACTAATTATGCTTTAATGAAATCTTCTTGATTGGTGCAAAAAATATCCTGAAGTCTGTTTCCTAGGCAGCAAGCCAACGCCACAGAGTCAACCCCAAATAGTGCTACTGGTGTGGTCACGTCGCTGAAGACTCCTTGTTTACCTCTCCTGAAATGGGATTTTCAGGATCCATGGTTTCATTTCTATATGTCGTTAATAAACATTACATTGGAGATTAAAGGGAAATCAAATCATTTTCTCTTTTCCTGAGACTAGAGGTCTTCTGACAGTATCTCTTTCTAATATATTTGCACTCATTTTATATTTGCACTCATTCTTGCACTCATATTTGCACTCATTCTAATATATTTGCACTCATCTTTCAGTGTTTTGAAAAAGACCGTATCTTATCTTGAATTTACAATGACCTGTTATTTTTTCAAGAGGCAAGATGTTCTCCAGTCATTCCACTGCCTCTCGAATGTCCTTGTATGTGAGAAAACATTCCCTTTTTGAACGAGTAATGAGAAAGCAGAGTTCAACACACTGAATGTATCTCCTAAAGCCCTTAGCTGTCTTGCCATTTTTTTTTTTTAAATATTCAAGCTGTCGTAAACCCCTCTGCCTCAAGACCTGAGTCAGATATTGCCTGACCAGACTATATAGAGATTGCATGAATGTCTGGATCATGAACACACCTTCTCATACACCAGTGAGAAGAAATCTACACCGGCTGGGGGTGAGATGGTCTGACTAAGAAGGCTTGAACTGCTATAATGTCAAGAGACAGTAAATAGATATCCAGGTATCTGTCACAGCAGCATTGCCATAGCTCTCTCCTTGTTGCTATAACCACAAGGTCCAGAAAGTAATTTTGTGTTAACCTTTCTGACTCAGTCCCTGAAGTGTCATTGAGACTCTGGAAATCAGTAGAGGATGATGAGAGCCTGTATCTGGTATTGGTCGTTAGCTAGTGATGGCACCTAAAGGCCAGTGACTGGGTCTGGCCTTCCACTGAGGTTTCAGAGACGGTAACCACGAGCGAGCATGCTAACTTCAGTGCAGAAATTTCAGGCAGAACAGGGGATATGAATTTATTCCTCAGCAGTGGAAAATGTAACAGTCACATAAAACTGAAATCTGTGTATTTATGGGATCATTTAACACTTTTCCTATGAGAAAGGATACAAAATCAAAATCAAAAGAAAACTTTGTTTAATCACCATAAAGATAGGAACCTGTGAAAACTCCAAATCACCAGCATTTTTTCTACTATGGGAAAATTGCTTCATTGAAATTTTTTTTGGCTCTAAGCAATAGAAAGCAACTCTAACTAGCATATGTTAAATATGGACTTAATGAAATCATCTGGGGAAGCTCAGATGGAGGAATTACTAAATAGTTGAGCTTTGCATAGAACAAAACCCAAAGCAGCTATGGAAATCAGACTGTAAGCTAATGGTTGGAGTGTTGGGGTATGAATTAGTGCCAATAGTCTGTCCTTCTTTATGACTCCATCCAATATTCAGCTTTCTGGAAAAGAAAGTTTACATTAGCTTGAATCAGATGTCCACCCCTTGTTCGTTGAAAGGCAGAGTCTCTTAATGGTCCAACAAATATTCCATGTACTAAAGGTGGCGACTGGATTTTGGGTTAGCCAAACAATGGATGCAATAAAATGAAAATCTGGAGGCTGTTTGATAAGCATGGAATAAGAACTACAAACACACACACACTTTCCATATATGTATAAAAGTATACTATATTCCTTTTATATTTTGGATGCTTTGACATCTTGGGGCTCCACAAACTCTAGAGCATCTAGCCCTCCAGAGTTAGTTACTTCCACTTTGAAGCTTTGAAAAAACAGCTCTTGTTAATAACTGTGAGAAAAACTTACTAACCTCAGTGTAGAAGACTCGAGCAGAACAGAGGATGTTGATATATTAGTCAGCAGCGGAAAATACAACAGTCACATAAAACTAAAATCTGCCTTTGCATAATCATCTAATATTCTTTCTATGATAGAGGATACGAAATTACTAGGGTTACAGAAACCTATGTTTAGCTGCTTCATAGATAGCATATGGTGACTTACCTTTCAGTAAGATGTTAATGTTCGTATCATCCAGTCCAGACTCCTCACACTTTGGACCACTATCCACCCGCTCTAATCAGCCCAGACACCAGACAGTTAAGAACAGTCCCTACCTATACCCCGGAGCCTGCGGAAACTATGCAAACTGGCTAATTTTATGTCTGGTTTGCCAGGCTCTCCTGTTCATTTTTGTGGAAACTGCAGTAAAGTCCCTTGTTGACATTTCTCCTGCTCACTTTGCTCTGCCTCCTGAACCCCTTGCCCCCAGTCGTTTTATCCTATGTGTCCCTTTGTGATGTGGCATGCTTTCTCTTTTTAGGAAATGTGAGTTATCTTCTTTCATGAGTGTCATTTACACATCTGGGTGTCTTACCATATCTGATTAAAACAAAACCTGAGTATGCTTAAAACCACACATACACACACACACACACACACATACACACATTGATACAACTCCTAAATACAATTCTGCTTCTTTCTACTGCTCAGTTAAGTTAGTTATTTATTCCAAAGCTGACTTGAATGTTTTCAGAGATGGTCGGAGACTCTCAGGGTAGACTATGACTATGAATTCTTCAAGAATAAGTTTGACAGGGCACGCTCAGGACTTAAATTTGACTCCGTCATAAGACCAAATACATATAGTTGTCCCTTGGTGATTCCAGGACCCCCCCCCAAAGAGCCAGAATATGTGATACTCGAGTATCTGATTTTAAATGTGTAATATTTGCATAGAAGCTCCACACATCATTTCATGTATTTTAAATCATTTCTAGATTACTTTTCATGCCTAATACAAAGTAAATGTTATGTGAATCATTGTTATACTCTGTAGTTTAGGGAATTAATGACAAGGGGAAAATGTTCATGTTCAGTACAGAGGCAAATTTTCAAAAACATTTTCCATCTGGAATTGATTGAATCTGTGGATGCAGGAAGCACAGAGTGCTCCCGGTACCTCCGAGAATTTCAAAATATTCTCCCTACTTTCTCACTTCATTATCTGCCACCAACATCCAACCTAAAAGCTAAAGCTTTCTTCCTTGAGAAGGAAACTTTCTCATGAAACACAGAAATAATTTTAGAAGAAAAATAATGAGCTGCATCTCAAATGTCACTGAGAATAACACAATCGGAAATCTTAAATATCCTGTGACCTTTTCAAATCTCCATGCTACCTATAAACACTGACATCTGAATAAGCTCACACAATGGCATGAAGGTCAGTGTTGACATGTCACCCTAAAGAGTTAACACAATTTCCAAAGATCCTCTGCTTGTTCCCAGGAAATAGTTCAGGCAACACCAGTCCCTGCTGCAATCAGTTCCAGCCCTAATGATTTTAAAGAGAAAAATGTGAAATGTGTGTGTGTGCAGGGCCTGCCTTTTGGGGATGCTTTTACTTTAAAAAAAAAAAAATCCCTGCTAAACATTTTAGGGGTTATGATTGTGAACAATGCCAAATGAAAAATGGCATAAGGGCCTTCAGAGGAATCTACACATGCTGAAGTCTGAGTTTTTAAGTTCCTCCTGAGGGTGATTCTAAAGCAAAGGAAATAGTTAATTAAAACAAAAAGGACCTTGAATTTTGTGAAGGTGCTTCATCTTGAGAGGGGGAGATTCTCATTCTCATTCTCTTTCTCTCTCTTTGTCTCTCTCTCTCTTCCTCTTTTTCTCTTCTTCCATACATGTAATATTTCATATAGTCTGACTTCCCATGTTATGTATATGTGGTAAAAGGGGGCAGAGAAACAGCAACAAGGATAATAACAATGATCGTATTCCAGATTAATCTCTGTACACAACACTATGTCCACTGAGTAACAACTTCGCTGGTTCTCTTGGTCCTTCTACCACAGAGACACTTAAAAGAAGGAGAAAGAGATTTGCACCCTCACTGGAAGGATTATAAATTGCTTTAGGCAGTTTTCCATTTTCCATTGATTGCTGAGCTCTTCTTTAGTAGCTAAAATTGTCAGGTAAGAGCCTTCAGAACATGTTAGGTAACAGAGAAGAAAGTCCTCGGCTCTCACTCCTGACACTGACACTGATGCGAACCAGCCAGCAACCATCAGAGTAAATACCAGCACTTTATAGAGGTCACCCCAAGGGCTGGCTTAGGAGAATTTTCCTGGAGATGTTAGGGCTTTGGCAAATTGCCACATATCTGAAAGTTCCATTTTGCCAATAAGCATTTTTCAAAATCTAGAAGCATCCTTCAGCCACATTTGAAATGAAACTAATATCTGTGATTATGGCAGAAATCCATTGTTTATAAAAGGAAGTTTCAAGAATGTGGATAGAGAGGGAAAGGCATAAAGACTTTGTGAAAGAAAGTCGTCGCTGGTTCATTCCTTCATGCAACAAATATTTGTTAGTAGATATTAAAGGTGAATGTTATGAGAGGCTCTAGAAGAAGTGCTTGAGTGAGGGATAATTTCAGATAATTTTGTCTGGCTCTTCATTAGGAAGACGAAGTAGGCTAATTGTACATGACAGGTAATTATAATGGGGCCAGAGCTAGAACTTGAAATGGGAACAAAACCTGTGGCACTCCTTGGTAGATCAGTAGACAAAGGCTGAAGTCAATTTGCAGAGAGACTGGGGGAGCATTCTGGAAGAAAAGTTCTGCTAGCTTCCTGCTGTGTCTAGGAACTTCTTGTGGCTTCTCGTATTTATGTCTTATAAGAACACTGGGCAGTTAATTTTATTGTCCCCATTCTTATTTTAATTATAAGAAAAGTAAAATGCAAAGAGGTTAAATGAGTTTCCTTCATTTCATTCAATAATATGTATTGAACACCCAGCATGTTCCAAACTTTCACTTTGTTCTAGAGATGTAGGCATGAGCAATGGAGACCAGATCGCTGTCTCTTGAGTGCTGTCATTCTAAAAGTGGGCAGAAAGTCAGTCAGAAAACATGTAGATGACTCCAGAAAGAAGAGCTATCTGTGTTTACACAGTCATGTGAACCAAAGACTGATTTTCTCCCAGATTCCCATATATGTTTACCACACTGCCAGAAATTTCCCATATCTAAAGGCAAGACTCACTCCTGTGTGCCGGAGAGTTTACCATGGAATTTAGGAGAATTTATTAGTGCCTTTAATTTTCACCTGTGTTATCCTTTGAGCTTGCCTTGCTGGTGCTTTCAACTAAATTTCACCCCCATAGCAATGGTAGGGAATCTAGACAGGGGAAGTCGTGTGTGACTTGCCTGAGGTAAAGCTAAATACTGGACTTCTGGAACTCTAACCCTTTATTACTTTCATAGCACTCTTTGAAATATTAACTTAGCTTTAATTTTGTCCAGCACAATTTTCTTAATTCTGCACTCTTTTGAAAATATAAGTATATATCGTAGTTCAGGGATGTTAGGCCTATGAAGAAAGTTTCATACTCCTCCCCTGGTAGCTGTTTAAATATGAAAATAAAACTGTATAATTATGCTAGTAATAACAAGGAGACTTTCACCATAAAGTACTCCAGAATGATAGGGAAGAAGTATACTGTGCACGTGGTAGAAAGGGATTCCATATTCTTTAGTTCTGATGTCAGCTCCGTTAGGATATTTTAAATATAACTTTATAGGCCTGTTTGGAAAGTCAATTGAAAAGTTAAAGAACAACTTTTAAAAGGTTCTTATGGGATAAACTGTGTTTACCACTACCCCAAATTCATAAATAGAAGTCCTAACCCACAATATTTAAGACTGTGACTATGGTAGTTAAAGACAGAGCTTTTATTGAGGCAATTAAGGTAAAATGAGCTCGTA
Source organism: Erethizon dorsatum (assembly GCA_028451465.1). NCBI lineage: Eukaryota > Metazoa > Chordata > Mammalia > Rodentia > Erethizontidae > Erethizon > Erethizon dorsatum. Next base: position 52,256,663 of record CM051825.1, on the reverse strand, counting down.
TCAGTGGTCCTTAATTAAATCTGATTGGCGTCCTCAGAAGAAAGGGAGATTAAAACAAAGATAATGGACAGGGGTAAGACTGTGTGAAGACAACGAGGAGGAGAGAAGCCTCAGAAGAAATCAGCTCTGTCAAAGCCTTGTTCTCAGGCTTCTAGTTTCCACAATTGAAAAAATAAGTTTGTTTCTTTAGCCACCTAGTTTGTGGTTCTTTATCATGACAGTGCTGGCAAACTAACAAAGATATAGTGAAGACCCTTCTTGAAATTTAAGATGAACTTGTTATAGCTAGTTCTATGGAAAAACTCAAAAGGACAGGAATACTTAGAGGCCATCAGGAAAGCTAACGTGAGTTTGCCAATGTGTATCAAGTTGGCAATATCCAGAGAGCAACAGTCAGGTCATCTGACTGGGTAAAACTTACATTTCTATGGGTAAGAATTATTTGCCTTACTGCCAGGATGCTGCAATTTATAGATCTATAAAATAGCTGAAAGACAATGAAAGGCAAAGATAACCCGGAAGGATTTGCTAGTCAGGATGTCTGGCAGTCTTTTATTGCCCATTCAAACCTTTCCTAGTCTTAACTGAGAGAAACAGAGCTAGGGATACCAAGAAACCCTGAGCTCTTACTGCTTTTCCCCAAAAATGATGAAGGAGACACAAGACTCCTGGGCTTTCAGCTCCCTCAGACTTACCTAGGTTCCCATGGTTATTCCAATCTTGGGATTTAGCTTGCCTGGAGTAGGGAGATGCTAAGGACAGAGAAGTCCCCTTCTTCAAGGCTGTACACCACAATCTCATCTAGGCCATTTTACTGCTTCCTTCTCTGGGCCATGGAGTGGGAGAAAGTGAAGCAACTGCTTCGGGCACTGGCCTTCAGCATCAGGAGAGGGGCCTCAGGGCGAGGTCTTTTGAAATACAAATGTCCCAAGCTTTTGAAACTCAAAGTCAAGAATTGTTTTTCAAATTTCTATACATTTTTAATCTGTGGCATCACTCCTGGAGGTACCAGAGATAAAATACAACAGGTAAAAGGAGATATTAGAGAAAGGAAAGAACTGGTGGTGTCCCCAAATACTCCTTATTGCAAACATAGCACATGCTTATCTCTGTGCCCAGTAATTTCACATGCTCCTTCATTTAATCTTCACAATGCTTTTCCTATCTGGAGACTATTGTTAGCTCTCTGTTCTCAGGGAGAAGAGCTTGTCTTGGGGAAGGAAATATTTAAATGGTGGATCCAGGCTAGAAGTGCAGTTCACTGTGACTTCCAAACCCAAAACTGTAGCCCTATTATACACACACTTCCTTCTGGTGAGAGGAGGAATGCTGAGCATACATAAAGCCCCCATCTTTTTTCCCAAACCATATTCTTATGTCAGACGAAACTTTATGAGATATAATTTTAATTGGCTCCCATATCTCCAATTCAATCTTTCCTGAGTTTGACTATGCGAATACTTCATGAGAGGCTATTTTGGTTTCCTATTACTATGCAACAAACCCCCTCTCAACTTAATGTCTCAAAAGCAATGATTCATTGTTTCTCAAGATTAATTTTGTGTGAGTTCGATTCCCCGGTACCAAAACAAAGATTGTGTGCTGCTTGATTTCTTTGCTGGTCTTCTGGGGTCACTTGTGTAGCTTCATTCAGCTGACATATAGGCCCTCTCACAGATCTTGAGCCTCAGACTTCCTTGTGCAATATGGCACTTACGTTCTACTCTCCATCTCAATGTGCTCCTCAAACTCTCCATCTTAGTTACTTTCCTCTTTGCTGAGACACAATACCCAACACTCATAATTTTAAAGAGGAGAGAGTTATTTTGGCTTACATATCAGTTCATGGTCAGCTGGCTCCAAGGCAGGACAACATGGCAGAAGGGCATGGCAATAGCCATTCACTCATGGTGGCCTGGAAGCAGAGACTGAAGGTAGGAACTGGGAAGGGAGCTACCCTCCCAGATCATGCCCCACCAGTTTGCCTCTTCAGACCAGAATCTACCTTCCAATAGCAAGTTAGCTATAATGCCCCATAATCCAATCACCTCCCTAAAGCCCCGCCTATGATTACATGAGGCTCTTGGGGGACATCTGGAGATAAACCATAATAATCGCCCTCTACTAGTGCCTCATTTTGCAAAGCTTTACCACATAGTAAAGGATTGCATCTACTTCCTTACAGCATGGCAGCTCACTTCCAAAAATGCATCCAGGAAACTTCCAGGCCTCTCAAGCAGCATCATTTCTGCAGTGTCATCAAAGGAAGTCACATATCTAACACAGAATCAAGGAGAGAACAAACAGATTCCTGCTTTTGCTGGAAGGAATTTCTAGAGGTCATATTAGCACAGCAAAAGAAAAGGCATATGCTTTTACAAGTCTATCTTGCTGACTGGCTGGACACATCATTCTGAAAAGTCAATTTCAGTTATTCCTCTGATTAAAATTCTCAGTGGCTCCTCATCACACAGAGATAAAGTTCTAACTGCATCCTCTGATATTTATGGTCTTTTGTGACAGGCCTCCACATTATCACTACTGCTTTATTCTCTGTCTTTTTCCTTCTGCTTAATTCTACTTTTCCATCTCCCTAAACACTTCACCCAGATCTGTTCCTTATTATATAAACTAAAGAAAAATATTTAGGTTAACTGTCCAAAATCCAACACAGAGGAAGACAACATTCATGGTCACCCCATAACCACAGTGATTGGAATGCTTCAAAACTAAACTACTGTAATGGGGAATTCAAACAAATTTTTAAAAAATATGTAGACAAACAGAAGTTTGTTTGAACTTGTCCCTTTTCTATCAGTTATAAGGTGACTAATGTATCAATATATTATATAATCATTCAGATTCATCTTATTCAGCTTATTTAAAGTGTGCTCTGTACTACAGACAAACAGATAATCATCAGGCAAACACTCATGAGTAGCTGCAACACAACATTTTCAAGCAGGCTTTTCTTTTTTAGTATAAAAGTTGATATAAATATTTATTCATGTGTGAGGTCATTTCAGCAAAGTTATGAAGCATAGCAGACAAATGCATTTATCACATTTAAAGTGGTACTTTTCAGCATTTTGATTTACATAATGAATTTCCTCAGAATTCACTATTCATGGACTCAGCACTGGGAAGACTACTTAATGATCCTAAATTTATTTAATAAATAAGTTGGATTTGTCAAAATGATGAATGTTAAACAGTATCCTCAAGAACAGGAAAGAAAAGGGATGGAGACCACTATATTTCATTCTTTTATTTGTCTCTACTGCCTTAGTATTTTTAGCAAGTTTTCCCATAACAGTCATAGAACTTCCAGAGAGGACACTTGAAATCGGGCCATTTTTCTTATAAACTGTAAGTGTTATCATTCATCATCTGTTTGCAATATTGAGTACAGTATCATATATCTGCTTCCATTGTTGTCATAAAACAGTTATCAAACACTGGTGACAAAGGATGAGGAAAGAGTTTTGCAGCTTTTAGTTATTATCAAGGACTAAAAATTATCTAGCTTACCCATCTCAGGCAGTGTTCCCTTAATGTAGAGTTCAAGAAGAAAATAACTCATATCCAAATTTATCCTTCTCAGAAAAGTTGAACTCTATGAACTTTGGCATGTTATAATGACATGCTTCCATTTTCTCTGCCAAAAAGGGACAAAACCTCAATCAGTAAGTAGGTCTCACTACCGGAAACACTTAAAGTTGGAATTCAGAAGTACCAAGATTTTAGGAACATTGATCTAAGGTATCAGAAAACTTTGAAACAGCCAATTGTGAATCTTTGTGTCCACACATAATTTTTATTAAAACCACATTAGACTAGTTCTTAGATTTGATTAAAATCCTAACTGACCAGGTTTTATTTCTTAGAATTTCTTGGGTCATAGACTACTTTGAAAATGCACAGATACATAAACAAAATGCTACTGTAAATATGAGGGGTTGTGTGGATCTTTAGAATTCTTCAACCTTTAGTACCTATATTAGTTATCTTTTCCTATCATTGGGACATGATACCCAGCACCAGCAACTTAAAGGAGGAGAGATTTAATTTGGCTCATTATTTGGAGTATTCAGTCCATGGTAAGCTGGCTTCAAGGCAGAAACAACATGGTGGAAGGCATGGCAGAGGAAAGCTGCTCACTTCATGGCAGCCAGAAAGCAGACATAAGGAAGGAACCAGACAGGAACATATATCCTCCAAAGACATTCTTCCAGCTAGGCCCTGCCTCCTAACAGGACAATTAGCTATGTGAATTAAACCACTAATGAACATAAAGTCCCCATGATTCCATCACTTTCCAAAACCCTCATCTCCAAAAAGGAGGCTTTGGGGACATTTTAGAATGAAACCATAACAGCAGCTGAAAGAAAGAACTGATAGAAATAAACTGCCTGATCTAGTCCCTGCCCATGTTTCTACCTTTGTTTTGTGTCATATTTTGTAACTTTGTCTGTTTCATCTGCCTTGGATTTCTTTTGGTTCCTTAAACATACCAAACTCATTTTTTGTACCAGAAAAGCCTTTTTACTTGTCCTTCTCCAAACTAAAATATTTTTCTGAGATCTTTGTGTTCCTGGCTTCTGATTATTCATGTCACCTACGTAAACAGACCTAATTTTAATGCCATGGTCTCAATGGCATGACTTTAGAAAGTTGATGGTCCTTATTGTGACCCCAGGTCACACTTGTGCATGTGCACATGCATGCAATACATATGAACATAGACACAAACAGAGGCACATAGTCTACTGTATTAGCCTTTGTTAATCTCTTTATAACCTTATTGTGATAGCAGGTACCATGCCTAATTTGCTCACCACTATATCATTATTAACTGGCACCTGAAATGTGCTGAATATATATTTACAGAGTAAATGTATGAATGAAGGAATGAATAAGTAAAAGAATAAAGAAAAGAATCTTTTGAGGTCAAGCTGTATTTTCCATGAAATTAATTGAAACCAATTTATGCCACTAAACATTGCACAGCATATAAAAACTTCACTTTAGTGAATGTTCACATGTAATTTTAATATCTTGCCTATCCTGTGGCACCCTGAAATAAAGATATGACATGAAAAAAACCCAAAAGGTGTAATCAACAAAGAGATCAAATGATTGGGAATGTCTTAAATAGCTCCCTTTGTTCTTACCTCTTGAAGTCATTCACATTTTGCAGGTGATCAAAGGTGCAGCATTTAGAAGGAGGAAATTTTTAAGAGGCATGTGTTTTGACAAAGTCTATATCAAAAGACAAACAAAGTGAATAGTAAATGAGTTGCTTGGATGAAGGGATGAGAAAGACACATTTTGTTGGAGAAATTGCTCCATGGTGATGAAATGAATCATAAGAGACTTTGAACAAGCAAGGCATTATAAATCACAAGATTTATCACTTCATACCTGCTGTTTTCCACATGTCCATTTTTGGCACTGGAATTGGCATCTGGGATTTGTATGTGCTGGATAAAAAATAAATGATTAACATCCCATTATTAAAATTCAATGTCCTAAATTCAACTATTGTTTTTCCAAATCATTGTCTGAGGATGCTGCTCTCTTATATACTTACAAGGAGTCTTTATTCTCATAAGAACTCCCCTAAAGCCTGTTAAGTTGGCCCTGATCTCCAGGAGCTGATTTTTCTCTCCAAAGATTAATACTATGTAAGGTTAAGAAACCACAAGCAGAAAACCTAGCCATTTTCAGGGCTGGTGCTTGTATATTCTCAAAGTTAACTCTAAGTTCTGGAAGGGCCCACTCACTCAGTGCCTAGGAGAATGCATTGCAACTAATAAATGGTGAATCGAATTGGTGGTTTCTTCCATTATTTGGAACATTGTGCTGATGATGTCACACTTATTTATATGTCCATTCTCTGCTGGGTTCATTCGTATTGTTCTCCTATCATCAAACTTACTTAACCCAATCAGTCATTTTGAAACCACATTTATTTAATAAGAATAACAATCCCTTTTATTTCTAGCCCTTATCACAATAACTGATACTTCATTTATTCACATGTCCTCTTATTTAATATCTGACACCTTGGTCAGAATGTTAGCTCCATAAGGGCTGGGACCATGGCTGTTTTGTTCCCTTTTAAATATATTGGTGAGAGTATGTAACATACAGAAGTCCAGTCATTCATACATTCAAACACTCACTAAACCAGGTCCCTCCACAAATAAGTTATTGCCCAGTGGGAGAAATAAACATACTAACTGGCAATTATGATGTAATCTGTTAGGGGCTACATTAAAAGTATAAGCAAAATCAGGAAGGTACAAGCCTAACAAAATGTACATCTGGATAAGTAAATTAGGACTGACCAAGGAAGACAACTGAGGATATTTAGACTTGATCATCTTGTTATAGGAAGCAACAGAGCTGTTTAAACAGAGAAGTGGTCAACAAACCTGCTGTGTTAGAAGCACAGATTCCCAACCCTGCAGGCCATGGCACAGGGGCAGGAGTGACTTCTCTGACACTGATGACAAATACGGTGCTTGGCATAGTCTTGGCCTCTGTGAGGCCAGATGAGGATATTATAGGTCCAAATCTATAGTTATCCATCAAAAAATGGTTCCAACTGAGAGTCAAGGTGTTGTCCAGAGCTACTGTCATTATTTTTAAATATAAAGGAACTAGCCTTTATCTAAGGCAAATGTAAAGCGTGTGTCTCTGATTGTGCTGGGTTTGTACTGTGTCAGTTTAGCTGATTTGGAACAACTTTTCCCAGAATTCCCCTTCCCACACTGTGAGCTTAAGTACTAGCCAAAGGAGAAGTTTTGCACAGCATTTGGACTTAAGAAGCAAAGAAGCAACCATATATTTATAAATGAATAAGAAAATAGACATAGACTTTAGTTGCACTGTTATACCTGCCTTGATATACTTAATCAATTAAAAATGTTTACTTGTCACAGTCATTTTAACTTTGGGGAAGAGCCAGAAGTCACACAGTGCTGGATCCTGTGGATAAGGTGGATGAGGACACACTTGCATGTTTTCATGAGCTCGCTTTCTGTTGTGTGGTCCTTGGCATTGGCATTGGCATTTGACGTATTTTTGATCATACCTGATAAAGACACAGAAAAGAACTTCAAGAACTGCTTCAGAAGGTAGCAGGAGTGATGGGATAAATGTGTTTCAAGCAAGTGAGATTAATGAGGGATTAATGGCAACAATGCATATATTTTACTTTAATATATATATTTTTTAAATTTAAACAACCACTGTATATTTTGATCACACCACATATGCTAGAGCCTGGTACCAGATCCCACAAAGCTTGAACACATTGTTGCTGGCACACAGTTGTCCTGGGGCAGCGCTTGGACCACTCACTGATCTTCCTCTCCTGCTTCTCTGAATACGAGGAGCTGATGTAGCCAGGCCTGGAGGGAGCTAGCCAGTCACCCACTGTATCAAGCCTGGAGAAACATCTACCTGGGTTCCATTCCATTCTTTTGTTTGTCCAAGTCCATCTTTCATCCTGAATGCTCAGCCCACCTGCCCTACAGGGATACCATGCCCAACACTAGACTCAAAGACAGCAGCCGGAGTAGATTTCCCAGCTCCCACATTGTACAGGGCTGACTCTGTAATTAATCTGTTATCCAGCGGCTGGGCTTCTCTGACCAAATCATGACAGGTCCATGACCTCCTTGCTCTTCACATTTTTTAAATCACCACAGATTTACTGAGAATATCCTAGGGAGGAATCTTACTACCAAATAGCACCTTATATGCAAGATCTCATTCAATCTTTATAATGATGACATGAGGCTTAGGGTCTGTTACTATTACAAATGTAGAGATAGAAAATTCAAATACAACAAGGTCAATAAATGATGAAAGTTATGTAATTAATTAGAAGCCACTGTGGTTTTGGATGTGGCTTCAGTGTCCCAAAGGGTCTGTTATGATTAGAAGCTGTGAAACTCTTGAAATACTGGGTCTCCTGGAAGGAGTTGTGCTCTTGGAAGATAGCTCTCCTACCACATCTTGACTTCTCCAGAGAGGATTTTTATAAAAGGAGGCAGCTTGATCTCACTCAGGTGTCTCTCTTTCCTGGATCCCAATGTAATCTCAATCCTGCCCACCTCTTGCCATTGCTATTCTACTTGAGGTGACACAGTCAAGGAACTGCCTTCACCAAAAAGCATGTGCCATGCCTTTTGGGCTTGAACCCTCAGAATCGTGCATTTGAGCTCAGTGTTTAAATATCCTCAGGCAGTGTCTGCACCAGCACTTATGGAGAGGCAGTGGATGAAAGCATGAAATACAGACCCAGACTCTTGGGGCCTAACCCAGTGACACCAATTCTTGGACATGACGTTAGGCAACTTAAACTCTCTGTCAGTGTCTTCATAGGAGAAATGAGGATAAGTGTTTCTTCAGCATAGGTTTCTTTGGGGGCTAAAGACTTGATTTTTTCTGATGTGCTTAGAAGAATGCCTAGAAAATAGAGCTGCTACTGCTTTTCCTCTTCTTTGATTCCCTCTTTGGATGACATTCAGCATCTTTTGACCTTCAAATTGCTCTTCTGTGTGCCATTTATACCATTGAAGGGTTTTGTACATTTAGTATAACCCCGTGTGAATCTTTTAGCTCCTTCCAAAACTAGTCTATCTCATTTTCATTTCCTTAGATCTCTGTTGTCTGCTAGATGGCTGCAAGGGCTAAAGCCCTTGAATGAGTTCACCTTTGCTAGTATACTACCTAGTTTAATTGTGTGTTGATTAAGAAACTTAGCATGTAAATTTTCAACCAAGATAAGTAGTAAATGACATCAAGAAGTCCATTTGGAGACAAATGTTAATGTTGGTAATTTCAAAAGGGATACAGATTGAGGTAGTTACTTTGCTTTGTGTGTGTTAGGTAAGCCTTTTGTCTGCTTTCAGTCCATCATCCCAACTGACTTATGTATGAAAAGTAGCTAGGTAATGTACAAGTAGCATGATCCTTTAAGTTCCCTACACTCCTTTGGAGCACTATTAAATTTTTCCGAGATTTTCCTTAAAGTTTTCCTTGTTGCATTTATCATAAAGCCTTGCCCATAATAAACTTTTGAAAATACTTCCTCCCATCTTGATCTTTGTGTCTCAGTAGGTGTGCTTCATTCATTTCTATTGTTGTAATTATATTTTATGGGGTTTTTTACTCCTGCCCTTTTAATATCAATTTTTGCATTGAATTGTACTGCTTTTTATTACGTGAGAGCTATTAATCATTAACCAATGGACAAAGTACATTTTAAAATAATGTAGACCAAAGATTGATAGTCATTATTCTAGGATCTTAGATATAAAAAGCCTGGAAGGATATCACCTGTCAAAATTCCAGTTTTTCAGTGCAAAATTAGCATTGGCCTAAGTCAATCAGTATAAATGAAGTGATATATATGGAGATATGTATGTGTGTATACTTATATTTTCACAGATGTGATCTTTGTATATTAATTTCTCTTCATACTTTGACCTTGTATTATGATTCTGAAAATCTCATAAAACTGAAGGGCAATTTAGAATTCACAAGAAAAAGAAATGTGAAATTGCATTTAAAATAGAGAAAATTAGAGAGCAAATGTAATTGCTTCCCTGTCTTCCAAAATACAAAGTGTTAAATGAGAATTTGAGTTGTATCTCTAATTATAAATACACAAACACTCCACTCTCTCTCCCTCAACACTCCTAAGAATGATCAGGAGGGGTCATAATGCTGAGTTTCTCTGTGATTCTCATTATCACCTCTCTATCATTACACTTTTGGAAATATGATCACTGCCTCTTTTTCCAAAGTCTATTTTCTCAAATCCAATGCAAATCTATTTAAGAGGAAAGGAAGAAAATGCATTTTAATTTTTTCATCAACAACAATTATTTGTCAAGTTCCTCAACTGCTGAGGTTTTGCTTTCTGAGGAATCAAATGAAATGACTTCAAGGATGACAATGGATAATACACAACAGAGGCGATATGGAATAGACTTTTGTTGCTGTTGTTGTTTTTGCATAACTGGCCTCACAATTTCAAAGAAGGCAGTTAAATGCATCACTTTCTTCTTGAATAATATAAACTTTTAAGTACAGATATTGGATGAAATTGTCCAAAACTAGTGTAAGACATGCTGATCTAATACTCCTTTTAAAATTCTGGTCCAACATGGTTCCTCCCAAAATGGGGTGTGCATCTGTGCTATAATTTTCTTATTCTCATGCTAGAGTCCTGTAGAAGGAAGACACTGAATTTGTTTTGATTCTCAGGGCCAGACACCATGTATGGCAGATGGTCATAACTTATTACATATTCATAGTCTTGAATGTAATGTTGATATTGACTTGAGACCTCAAAAAATAAAAATATAAAAGTGTAGGTTCCCCCCCCCCCAGGGGAGAGAGGTATCAACATACAGGAATGCAAAATCTGTTTTCCCAATTTAAGAATAAACTTCTAAAGTCCAGATCATTTCTAATATTACTTCACTTCTACATTACTTTGCCACTGCTGCATAAGAAATTACAAATTGGCAGCTTTCATGAAACACCTCCCATTTAAGATCTCACAGGGCCATCAGTCATCAGTCCTGATGGGCTAGATGGGGATTTCTGGATATGGTCTCATTAGACAAAGTCAAGGTACTGTTTAGATTGTCTTTATCAGGAAGCTCTGGGGAAGAATCTGCTTGCAAACTCATCCAGGTTACAACAGAATCCAACTGCTGGAATGATAGCTCACCAGACTCACAGAGTCTACCTCATTTAGCATGGAGGGTTTATGCAAAGACCAAGATCAGTAGGGGTTATTCTTAGAATCTTAACTACCGCTAGAATCTTAACTACCGCAACTTGCTTTTGTAACAAACAAATGCTATGCATACGTAAGTACTTGATAAATATTGAAAAATAAATGAGTGAAATGCATACCAGTTGAAGCCCTTGCCACCTATCAAATCAGATGAGGAGACCACATTGGAGAGGAGAAGGGACCCTACCCCCAAGGCTTGACTTCTTAATTCTTCTTACCCACAAATCTTCAGAGGCTGGTCCCATTTCCACATCTTTGAAGCATTGATGGTCTTGACTGAGAATATCAAAATGAAGAGCATCAATTAAGAGACTTTATTCTAAACTATTTTGGTTATAGTGCTGTGTCTTCTTAGTCACTTTTCTATTTCTGGCATAAATTACTCACCACCTATAACTTAAAGGAATAATGTTTTATTTTGGCTCAGGGTTATGTCCAAGACTGGATAGTTCAGAGGGAGAAATGGCATAGTGGAAAGGGCATGGAGCGTGTTCAACTCATGGCAGCCAGGAAGCACAGTGGGGAGGAACCAGGGATGAGAACACATCTCTCCATCTCACATCTCCCATGACCTAACTCCAACTAGGCCCCACCTCCTAATAGCACATTCAACTACTCAGCTCATCGGTGAATGAATTCACTGATGATATAGTGCCCCCACAATCCAACCATCTTTCAAACACATAAGACTTTTGGGGAACATTTTAGATCTAAACCATAATGTCTACCCCTAGTCCCCAAAAGGTTTATGTACATTTCATTATAAGTCTGTCTCTAAGAGTCACCAAAGTCTTAAAAGTTCCAGCATTGCTGAGAAGTCCGAGTCCAAAGTCTTATCTGACACTGAAGGCAGACTCTTAGCTGTAAGCCCCTGTAAGAGTAAAAATGAAAGTTAAATACTGCCAACATACAACATACTTGTGTATTCTAGGATACACATTCCCATTCTGAAAAGGAGAGACAGGGGGGATAGAAAGGAATGGGATCAAAACAAGACTGAAACCTAGTAGGGCAAACATTAAATCCTGTAGCTCCACATCCAGTACTTGGGGAAGGTTGTGGTGAGATGTGAGCTCCAAAGTGCTTGGGCTGCCTCATTCCTATGGCATTCCCTGCTTCAGTCCACATGGCCTCTCTCCTGGGCTGACTTGGCTCATTGCCTGCAACTTTCCTCAAAACACTTTCCATATTCTCAGCATCTGCAACTTCCTGGGGTCTCCATTGCATTTTCAACTTCACTCTCATAGATTTATGCACTGCCCTCTCATGGGCACACTATCTAGCACCCAGATCTTTCTCTGAAAACTGGTTGAAAGCCTCTATTACCCATAACCCTTGCTGTCTGCATGCCTGTAAAACCAACAGAATGTAAGTGATGTGAAGGTCTTCTATCAGCTTGAGCAGTTGCCAGGACCCTGTAGATCATGGCTGTAGATGACTCTGAGTACCTGGATGGCTAAGCATGTTGAAATGAATCTCAGGGAACCAATTCCCTGGGTCATCCTTCTTGAAGAAGGCATCCCAGGGACTCTCTTCTCAAATGAAAGCCTTACAGTTTTGTACCCTGGAGCCTGCCAAGTCTGGGGTCTTGCTGATTGCTGAGATACCCTCAAGCCATCTTTCCTATTGTCCTCTTGCAAAGCACTTGGCTTCTTCTTAATGTTAATCTTTTCAGAAACCATGCTTTCCTTTGCCCCAACTTTGTAGGCACCTCCATTCTGATGAAACTGCAAACTTTCACATCTGCTTTCTTGCTCTTGTTTCTCACTCTATATCTGACTGAAAGTAGCCAATAGTACCCATGCCACAGTCTAAACATTGAACTTCTTTGAAATTTCCTCTAGCAGATTCATTAGTCCACCACCCTTCATCTCACTCTCCCACAAAGTCTTGAGATACAAGCAAAATTAACACAAATTTTCAGCCAGGGTGTAATACACATGGCCTCTAGTTCAGCTATCAGTGGAGTCCTTGTTCCCAATTGTAATCTCCTGAGCCTGGCCTGTACTGTCTTTATTCTTATCAGCATCCTGGTCTTCTGAGCACTGACCAGTATTGTACATCAAGCAATGGTCACAGCATTTTGAAGCATCTCTTCCTAGCATCTTCAAAATTTCAAACTCCTCCTGCAAACCAGTTCCAAAGGCTTCTAAACCACATGGTCAGGTATAATCACAATGAAAATCCCATTTCTCTGGTACCAATCTGCATTTTCCAATTTTCAATTGCTAGGGAAAAATATTTGATACCCACTAATTAAAGGAGGAGAGGTTTATTTTGACTCACAGTTTCAGTGGGATTCAGTCTGCGATTGACTGGCTCCAAGACAGAAATGTCATGGCCAGGAAGAAGAGCAAGAAGAAAGGAGTCAAGAACAAGAATATATGGGGGCCAGTGAGATGGCTCAGCGGCTTAAGCGCCTGCCCTGAAAGCGCGAGGGCCCGAGTTCGACTCCCGGAACCCACATACGAAAAAGGGGCCGGTGATATTGCTCAGTGGCACAGGTGCCTGTTGGTGCATGAGGTCCTGAGGTCGACCCCCTGGTACCCACAAAAAAAAAAAAAAAGAACAAGAATATACACCTCTAGGTTATGCTCCTGTAGCCTGCCTCAGTGGATAAACCCACTGATGAGTGCAGTGTACTAAACATCTTCCAAACACACATGAGACTATTAGGGGACATTCAGCTCTAAAGTATAACATGCTGTATAGATACAAACTAGCTCTTAAAATTATTTTTTCATTTTGGAAGTATTCAGGCTTAGAATATTCTCTGCTTCTTAAAAATGCTTAAAATAGTACACAGGTACTGAAAAATATATGTGAAACTGTAATGTCTAAATCAGTGTGTGTTCTGGTAAGTGACAATGAAAAAGCAAGCATATCTGAGCCCACTCATAAAAGTTTAGGCACCAGCTAAATTTAATGTCATATACAAAAGCCACTTTTAGCCTTGAAAGTTTCCCATCTTAGAGATACTTGTGTTTGTTACTTTTCTCTCATTACTGGGACGAAATACCCGACACCCAAAGTTAAAGGAGGAAAGGTTTATTTAGCTCACAGTTTGTGGAGGTTTCAGTCTGTAATCAGCTGGCTCCAAGGCAGGGTGGCACATGGCAGAGAGGCAAGAGTTCATGATGGAAGACAGCAAAAGCAGCAAGAGCAAAAAGGGGAGGAGCGCAAGAGAAGACTATTTCTGTCCCTTATATTTTATGTAGGCTACCCACCCTATGGTGGGCATAGCACTCACACCCATAATCCCAGCACTAGACAATAAATCAATCACAAACTCTAGATCCAGCTGCCCCAATGACTGCATGAGGCTTTGGGGGGTACATCTAGACACAAACCATAACAATACTTAAGTTAGATTTGAATGAGAGATTTCAAACCAAAACGATAGCTGCACCAAATGATTTAGAAAAGTGATCTTGTTGACTCTTGAAAGTGGAATTAATAATTTGTTCAAGGTTCTTCCTGAGCCTGCATTTCCTAGCACCAAGCTAGGCACTATTTTGAGCTGCTATTATTTTCCATAGGTGATATGTTGGCACTCAGAGTGGTCCCACTTATAAAAGCACCTGTTCATGGATGCAGATAGATACTGACCTGTGATACAAATTTTGTGTCTGGCTATGGGAAAGGCAGGAACGGCCAGTGTGATGAGTTAGACTTTTAAGTATCACTGTCTCCTCTCAGCAGTTTGAAAACCATTCCAGCCCCAGCAGCCACATGGCTCCAGTGCCCACCTGCTACTAGAATTTTCACTCTTTTAGACTTAGGACCCAGTTGGATGCTTAGTTTCAACATCTTTGCCCTTTTAACTCATTTCCTGCTTCTGTTTGATACTTCATGTAGAGACCTTGATAAGCTAAGTCTTTAAGAAACAGGTCATCATATTTCCTTATTAATGTTAATTAGTTTAGCCATTTGAGATCAAAAGAAATCAGACAACTGGACTGGCAGAATTCACAAATAAATGTAAAATCTGGTGCTTTTTCCCTAATGTCATAAGAATATCCAGTAGTGGTCAAAACTTGAAGGACATTTTGCTGGCTGAGGTTACAGTTATGAATTAAGTAATGATCCTACTTCAAGAAGTTCACACTTCCGTGAAGAAAATAGTTGTTAACCACTTAACAATCCAGTTATTTAAATATGGGGTGACAAAAAATTCATTTTTTCATTAATTTTTATAAGATAATACAACAGGAAATATAGAAATGACAATTTTATCAAATTTATTCAATACGAGAATCGACTGGTTGAAATGCCCTGTGCCTGAGAGATGCTCTGCGTGGTCAATACGTAAACAAACACACTCCCCAAGTGATGCTCCGTGTAAACTGTCAAGTGGTTAAATAAAACATGTTGCATATTTATCATTGGAAGGATGAAAAGTGTTTAGAAGAAAACGATACAGGATTCTATGAAAGCATAAGTGAGGATTCTAACATGACTTGCCTGAATCAAGAAGTGTTTATCAAGGAAGTGACGCTTAGTTAGTGAGCAAAATGAATCCGGAAGGAGGAAAGGAGTATTTGAGGTGGAGGAAGGTTGGATTCCCAGGGCTGAATATATGCAAAGCTCTGAAAAATAGAAAGGGTATAGAACAATGGCAAAGTCAGTGTGACTAGGGAAGAGGAAGTGAGTTCAAAGTGGCTCAGAAGAGGGATGAAGAGAGAAAGAGCAATGTTAAATCATCCAGATCCTACTAGTGTATCATAGGAGTCTGGACGTTCCTTTCAAGGCAGGAGAAAGGAATGAGTTAGAACAGGCTAGGTTAATTACATTTGACTAATAAATTATGAAACACTGCAGATAATGTGCATCTAGAATAGAAACGAGTTTATAAAAATTTTTCAAAACACACTAATGGCCACAAAGGCAAATATAGGGTATTTCATGTGATCTGTGTGAGTTAAAAATTGTTGAATCATCTTACCAAATGAGACCTTGTTAAAGTTTGGGGAGCTACATAGGGGTATGTCACAAGGCTCTGTCTTCAGTCCTGAGAGTTGAATAAGGACTTAGAAACTATGTCATTGCAATTTTCAAATTGATCTAACATAGCAACAAATCCAAAAGATCACGATGAATTGAGGAATGATATAACAAAGCTGATGTATTTCAGCAGAGAAGACCCTACCATAAAGTCCTGCTCAGAGGTACCACAGCCGAATAAAACACAGACAAAACATGTATCTTAGTTACAAGGAGCACTGGGATGGTCAAAGCCCAACAACAGGCGAAGACCATGAGGCGTGGTATCTTTGGCTTTTATTAGGTGCACAGCTTGATTGGGGAGTGTGCTGGTGGATGCAGGAAGCGGTGGGGGTGAACTGCTGATGCGGTCAAGGTTCAAGAATTGAGGAATGATGTGTTTTTGGGAAAACACACAGGAACAGACCATGGTTAACTGGTAACCTGATTGTCTGCTAACTGGATTACTGAGCTAGACAGAATTTGCACAAGTCACTTTGAGGCACCAGAATTTCACAAGCTATTTGCTGGCCTTCACTGTGGCCGTTGGCTTAAAGATTAACCTGTCCCTTAGCCAGCCAGGGGCCTCGCCACAAGCCATGTAGGCCTAGGACAGAATCTCAATTTATTTTTATGTCAATTTATTAATATTAGGTATTGCCTGCTTGTACCACGTCAAGCTGGTCCTCAGCACGTGTGAAGGGAATCATTGCCAATACGTTAACCTTCTGTTCAATATGAATCAAAACACACTAAAAACTGATGTATTAGTATCTAAAGATCAAGATAGAGGAAGCCTGCTTCCCGCCCTGCCCCTCATGCTGGTCAAACCACAGCTGAGGTATTTATAGTAAAATCAAACAAACAAAAAACACTAAAGTTAAACAGTGCAGAATAGGATGCACATGTCATAAAATTAAACATATAGAAAAAGCTATGTAGTTAATTAGATCGGAAGGTGGGCAAAGTGAGAGAAGTTGGGAAGAAGTGTAAAAGTAATTGAAGGTAGATGTAAGGCAACTTGGAGCAAGGTCAAAGGAGAAAAACGTGTGGTGAAGGAAAGGAAAATAGAGTGAAATGAGGCGTGGCTGAGGGAACAGACAGACTTGAGAGGGATAGAGTAGTGATTAGCTTTAATCACAGAGCAGCTTTCAAGTAGGAGATGGATGAAATGTATTTGACCTTAAGGTATAGAACCAGGGTTACTAAATGCAAATTATAGGGAGGTGGACTTGGGCTCAATATTGTAGCATCCAGGTATGCCAAAAGGAGCAATGAGCTGCCATGGGAGAAAACATATTCCCCATTGCTGGAAAAGTTCAAGCACAGAAAGAAAAGAACACACAATAATAATAGGTAACATGAATAGAAATGCTTGCAGATATTGTGCTAAGCCTTACCTTACATTATGTCATCCAATATTCATATAACACAGTGAGACAGGCATTGTTATTTTGTTCATTTTGTTGATAAGGAAACAGAGGCTCAGAAAGAGTCAGTGATTTGAAAGAACCAGGATTCACCCTCCAGCAGTCTATCCTACTTGTCTCTGTGAGGCTTTCCTTCTTGGAAAGCAACCCTCTGGAAGATCAGAGACATACGAAGTCATATGGTGAAAGTTTTCTCCAAAAAGCTGTGCATGGTGCCACACACCTGAAATCCCAGTGCTCTGGGAGGCTGAGGCAGGAGGATGGCAAATTCAACCCCAGTCTGGGCAACTTAGTGACTTAATGAAACCCTGTCTCAAAATAAAAAATAAAAAAAAAAACTGGGAATATAGCTTAGTGTGAAGGCCGTGGACTTAATCCCCAGTATTTTCCCCTAACCAAAATAGAAGGTTCTTTAGTTTTTAGACTTCACATAAATAGGGGTAGGACTGGCTTTGGAAATGTGAGAAGAGCAAATTAATTTGGACTAATAAAATATAAACTACTTAACAATATTCTACAGTATCTTATTTGACAAAATTAAATGCCGCATGGGAGGTTCTGTTTAAATAATCCGTTGAATTGTATTTCCTTCCTAATTAGAGTTTCTGATTAAAACAGATCACCTACTGTCAGCGTGGCTGCCCAGCACCTCACTGGGGCCTGATGACTTCCTCAGGACAGAAAGCCCTGGGATCTCTGCACTGGGTCCCCTATTTGCCCTATTATTTATGAGTGATTTCAGGAATGTTTAATGGCCCATTTCCAGTTTCTGAGTGATCCTAGGAATGTTTAATGGCCTCTCTCCAGCTTTTGCTTAAAGTTATCTTCTCGATGTGTCCTACATGCCACATAAAATTATACACCCCTTCTTCCTGAAAATGTTCTCCAAACATGCCCCTTATACTCTGCTCCCCTCTTCTCCTTCTGTAGCACTTAACTGCTAATGTGCTATGTTGTTCCCTTATTTAATGTTTTCATTGGTTAGCATCTGGTTTCTATTGTTCTACATTCTCAAGGGGCAAGGAATTTTGCTTTGTTCAGCAATGCATCAAAGGTCCTTGAAGGTGGTTGGCACTTAGTAGGCGGTCAAAAAATATTCCTGGAATGACTGCAGAATGTGCTCAGAAGTTTGCATCCTGTGGCTGGCTAAAGATTTCATGGGGAGATGACTGAGCACAAATGTATCCCATCACCCATTCACCTCTCTGGCAGATTATCTTGATCAATTACAAAAAGAGAACTATGGCTACCACAGACATTTTTGTCCCTGTTCGTGATCCATAGCAGAGGTCAACATACTCTTTTTTCAGAGACAGGGTCTTGCCTTTGTAATACAGGCTGACCTTGAGCTCACTATGTAGCCTAGGCTGGCCTGGAGCTTGCGGTGATCCTCCTGCCCAATCCTCTCAAGTGTTGGGATTATAGGCGTGTGCCACCACAACCGGCTAAAAATTTTTTAATAAAGGGTCAGATGGGAAATATTTTAGGCTACACGGGCTGTACATAGGCTATACTCAGCACTGCCACTGTAACATGAAAAAAGTTGCCTCCAATATGTAAACAACTGGGAACTGAGTGTTCCAATAAAACTTTATTTACATAAACCAGAATTAGGCTGGATTTGGCCCACCAGCAGTAGTGTGTGAAACCCCACTCAATAGTGTCCAGTGTTATTAATGTGACTATAACTCAGATTAATTAAGCCAACAAATGTTTGTCCTAGGCCTCCTATGTGCCAAAGATAGTTCTATCTCTAAGAAACAAGCCAGTAAGCAAACAGACCATGCTAATCTTACAGCTAGCAGCTAAAGCAAATATGTACTTTATTATGCAGGTAAAATACACCCACCTAAAGAACCTTTACTGTCATTTTCTGATATACTGTCATAACAGACCATCTGATAGAGTAATTCACATAGAAGTATAAAGAAATTATCCCCTCCTTAGATGACATACTGTAACAAGAGGTACACACCGAAACAAGAAATATCTACTGGTGAACTAGCTGAAATCAACCAAGATAGGAGACTAGAATTGGTTGACCAAATATACAGCCTCACCGTGTCTGAAGTGCTCACTGTGATTGGTATCAAGAGCTCAGATCCGTACTTAAACTCTGTCTCCCATTCTGCTATTGAGTCCTGCAGTTATGCTAGCTAAATCGTTTCCCCTTTCCAGGAGTTAGTTTTACCATCTCTAAGTGAGTAGGTTAGGCTAAAGCCAGACTCACAGCCATCACATCAGTGTAGTTCTATCCCACTTCTGCATCCATGGTCGAGACAGGAGAAACTTATCATGGCTTGTGTTGCTGCTACACCTAGACTGAGCGTCAGAATCCCACTCAACCAGAAATTTCAGGTGAGAGGGCACAATCCCTGAGCACTGACACTTGAGGTAAAAGGTTCTCAAGATGTATGGATAACATGCTCTCTAAGACTCACTTCATTTCTAAAACTAGTATCTCTATATATTAAAGTTAGATTTTGGAAAATAAGGGCAATAAGCAACCAGTGCATATTTCAGCATACAAGGTCAGCCAAGGACATTTTACAAATGCATGCTGAGACCTTTTCTTTCTTTCTTTCTTTTTTTTTTTTTTTTTTTTTTTTTTGGAAACCTTTTAATCAACGCACAGTATCTCAAAAGTTACCTACTAGAATTTCTTCTGTCAGATTATGAAGCTACCATAAACACATCAAATTAGGGGTGGAATAACATTCC
The DNA here is from genome assembly GCA_028451465.1 of Erethizon dorsatum. Classification (NCBI taxonomy): domain Eukaryota; kingdom Metazoa; phylum Chordata; class Mammalia; order Rodentia; family Erethizontidae; genus Erethizon; species Erethizon dorsatum. The sequence continues at coordinate 52,236,698 of CM051825.1, read as the reverse complement.
AAAATTAAAACGCTTCTCTACACGGTGCTAAAAGAAATTCTATATAGAATTAACAATAAAAACCAGGTGAGGTGGCACATACCTGTAATCCCTCTACTTGGGAGACTGAAGCAGAAGAATCTCTGGGAGTTCAAGTCCAGCTTGGAGGACCTAGGGAGTTCAAGGCCAGCCTGAACTACAGAGTGAGACCCCATGTCAAAAAACAAAAGTAAATAAATAAATTAATGAATACAATGACCACTGAAGAAAAGATCGGTTAGTGAACAGGAATAAGGGAGTCTATTTATGAAATGACTGATACACAACTAAAGTTCAGCACCCGACATTTCCTCTATTGGCTGTTTAAAGTGGCCCGGCGAGAGCCTATATTACTTTCTTGCCCCTTTGAATCCTCAGTCCCAGGGGGACCTTTTGATTGGCCACACAGTTCTCACAGAGGAAAGCAGGCAGTTTACCAGGGCATCATGCTCGCAGAGAAAGTTAGTAGATCAAGTTAAAGGGTTGTCTGTAAAACTGGCAGTGTTTTGAAGCAATCAGAAGAGAGACAGAGAAAAACAAACAGAAAAACTTTTGTTGTACCTTAACATGGCCTAAAATCAACTTTATTGAGAGTTTCCACTGGGGGAGAAAACCTTTCTTTCTGAATTTTATGTGCCCTTGCGCTGACAAAGCCGTTCTACAGAATATCATTCATGGGCTCCTGGAATCTTAAACCGTCTGTTCTCCCACAGTGTTGTAAGGTGCACTTGGCCTGTGGTAGGAGCAAATGGCGTTAGCGCCTCAGCTGTCACAGACACACAGACTCTGATGAATGGAAAAGCACCGTGTACTTCCCCTCAAGGTCACCATTTGCTCTCTTCAAATGTTCTCTGCCAGTGGCTGAATCACAGTGACCCTTTATCTCTGCCTTCTTCCCTCCTTTGTCCTCCGTCTTCTCTTGTTTCAAAGTGGTTGTACCCATCCTTAGTGTCTGTCATCCTGAGGGCATTCTTTCTTCAGCATATTTTGGAGTGAATCATCTGCAATGCCAATGCACTTCTACAAATATTGATCATATTTCCTGGCATAACTTTGGTATGTCAGTCACTAACAAAGTTACTCTTGTTGACCAAAGAGTCTCCCAAGCCTGGGAGAATGAGCAGAAGGTGCAAAGATGCTAGAGAAACGAAGACCCAGTCCCTTCAAGAGAGGAGCATTGTTCTGGGGGACCTTACTTCTGCTTAGACTTGGGGCATACCTATCTTGATCTTGGCTCACAGACATAATGCAAGGATAACATCATTTTCCTGGCACTTAGAGCCGAAGATCAGCAGTAGAATTAGGCTCAGAATAAATCCTTTTTTTCTTTGGATTAAATGGCTTTTATATGCTTAGGGTCACATAGTTCTTTCAGAACTTGATGAAAGTTATGAAACTTTTCTATAGAAAAATACATGGTTTCCTAGAATCCTCTACTCCCTTGAGTACAGACATAGAGATGGATGAACTCAAGTTATGGCAGAACCTGTAGAGCTCCTTGGATAGGTCATCTTGTATGACACCCAAAAGAGTTACTTTTATGTGATGTTACTACCGTGCTGTGTGATATAGATTGTAAAAATGAGGTGAGGGTTCCTCTTATTAGTTTTCTAGGTGAGATGTCAAGTCCAGATCTCTTATTCCTAAAATCAAAGTGTCCTCAGACTTCATTCCTTTCCGGAGCTTGGAGGGGAGGATCATTTCCTTGTTCACTCACACTGTTGGCACAATTCAGTTCCTGTGGTTATGGGATTGAAGTCTCTGTTTCCTTGCAATCTGCAATCTGAGGGCTGTTCCACTTCTGGAAGCCATGCTGACACATCAACTCATGAGTCCCTTCTTTCATCTTCAGAACCAGATTACCTCAGGTTTCAAACCTCTCCAGACTTCTCCTGCACTCAGACCGTAGCTTCACTTGTTCACTCGGGAACCCTTGCCGTGATCTTGGGCCTGTCTGTGTATTCTGGGATCGTCTCTCCATTTCAAAGACATCTGATTGGTAACCTTCACTCTGTCTGAAACTTTAATTTACTTTCCCTAGTATCAAAGATTAGAACATGGACATCTTATGTTGAGAAAAGAGGTGAAACATTCTGTTTATCACATCTCCTAATTTTATTTTATTAAACAACAACAACAAGGAAATCTGTTTCAGGATTTGCTTTAGCCAGAATGACCTCAATCGATACTAGTTTGGAATGCTCACAACAATCATAGCTAGAATTGTTAACAAGGGAATTTAACATGGGTGTAGTAATTATTTCTGCAGGAGTGACCCCACAGGGGCACGCATTGGATGCCTGTTGTAAACAAGGTTTTTAAGAGCACTTAAAAGGCCACCAATAATTGGAGAGCATGACTTTATACCTACAGGATGAATAAAAACCAATTTGCCTCAGGTTAGATGACTGAAACTTTCCAGAAACAGCCTCATATGTGAATTTTAAGTCTTGAGCAGCTTTGAAAGAAATGAAGATGTCAGAAGACTACTTTAGATAACTCAAACTCAAAAAGTAGCTCTGATATTGACAAAGATACTGTTGTCAAATATCAATAGGAAGAAATTGAATAAGATTATTTTATGATATGTAGCAATGTAAAAGCAGTAATTCAAATTTAAAATGTGGTACTACAGAAGTAATTTAAATTATATATATTTAATTTTAACATACTTTTAATTTTAAAATTATAAGTAGACAATTCATACATATAATTTAAAATTAGAAGTAGACAAATAGTTTAGAAATTTAAAAAATAAACAGCATTTGAAAACGTTAATTCACTTTATGCTGATGATTATCTTAACTGCGGTATCTAGTTATAGCAGAGTGGAACGTGGTCTTCTTAATTACCTTTCTAGTTTACCTTTGGCTTTAAAAAAGCAACCATAGTAAAAAATTTAGCAACAGAAATTCCCTTCAGATTCAAGATTGGTGTTACAATAATGTTGTTAATGTTGCACTTCAGGTAGGATATTGTGAGGAAAAAATTACAAACAGAGCAATCCAAACCAGGTTTTCTTGTTCTTTTTTATCAGAACAAAAATTTTATTAAAAATTTAGACAAGTTTTGATACCATAAGAAAGTAGAAGACACACTGGCTAGTAGTATCTCAAATTAACATTTCACTCTTTAATCTCCAAAACTTCTCCCTAAATACATCAGTGGTACAATCTCTTGTCCAAACCAAATTCAGAAGAAAAAGAGTTCCTAGAAGTTAAGTGACATGATATTACTGGATTGCCTGTCAGGACATAGCTATGTGCCATGAGAGGAGGAATATGTGTCGCCAGAAGTCATGGGATAAAACAACCCAAAAGGGCTTGCTTGGAATAAGGGCGTGCTGGTATACAGCTGTAATCCCAGCACCTGCGAGGTTAAAGCAGGAGGAAACTCATGAGTTCAAGGCCAGACTTGTCTATATATCATGAGTTCAAGGCCAGCCTGAACTACATAGCAAGACCCTGTCTCAAAAAGCCAAAAACAAACAAAACCACCAAAAAACCAAATCAGGCCTGGGGGTGGGACTGCTCTGTTAATAAGTACATTAAGTTCATAATATAATACTGCATGTTTCCCTCTTACTGCCCATTGCAATATGTATTGGTTCAGAACTTAATTGTTTAAATAAAGAAGTAAGGCTGAATAATGCAGAAAAAAAGAGAAGGGGGACAGACCAGTTCAACTTAGGAGAAATTCGAACTCTTGAGAATGTAGGAAGATGAATAGAAAAGCAGAGTCTGTAATTTGGAAGCATCCTTCTATATTCTCTGCTAAATTTGTGGTAAAGGCAACAAGGTATTCATGATATCTTGAGTGGGATAACATTTCTTGAGAAAAATATGAAGAGAAATAACATCTCCCCCCTTCAAGCAGGAGGCAGAGTCAACTCACATAGATGAGGGGTCAATGGGATTCACTCAGAATTAAACAGTTATAAATGTGCAGCTCTCTCCCTTCACAACAATTTCTGCCTGTTCTCAGAACAAAGGACACCTCCTGAGTATTTATAGTGTCTTGTCACTTTATTTGAAATTTTGGTATTTCAAGAGGCAGAAAAGGTACACAGAGATGTTTTATTTCACTCACCAAGTTTAAATCCATTCTCAACAAATCTCAGTATTTATAAAATATTCGAGTCTCCTATTTAAAAATATTTGGTCTAGACCTACTCCAAGGGAGAAGATTTAAATGTGAATTGCCATACTGCTACTTTTTTTACTAGAAATGATGAGGCTGGTAGAAGACTGATAATAGTCCTGAGTAGTTACATTTTCTTATACCTGATGCAAAAACAAAAAATAAATAAATTAATAGACCAATTGAAAAATGAAGCTGTTGTAAGCTGATTCTCTATGGAATCACTAAAATGCAGGGAGAAAAATATCAAAAGCAGCAAATTAAATTCAGGATAATCAGCCCTGTAGCTTATCCTCTGTGGATTCTCTAATCTAGCTCAGCCTAATTGTATTCGTTGTAGGGCATATTATTTTTGTGTTCCCAGTAGTGTCTTTTTTTTTTAATCTTTAAATTTGGGGAGTACATAATATAATCACTATCTCTTTATATTATAAAATGTCATGATTTTAAAAAGGAAAATTTCATGGACTATGTAATATCAATCATCTCTCCTTCTGAGAGTGTCTGTCATTTATTTTGTTTAAAATGGGCTTGGGGAATTTATTCTTTATCCTGAGAGCAGTTGGTTTTTAAGCCATATATCTACCTAATTTGCATGAAAGTGTAGTTAACGGATGTTGATACATTTGGGAGCAGAACTGTACTCTGTCCAAATGTGGCCATTTTATATTTCAATTATATCCTTCCAAGTAGCTAAACAGGATTATATAGGAAATATTCCCCACCTCCCAAACCCCACCCCCGCCTTCACATTCTTACTCCAAATTCTCACGTCATCACACTTTAAACACTTGTAGAAAAGATTAGACTTCAGATATGGACATGGCCTCTCTCCTTCTCTCATTCTTTTGAAGTTCACTAACACTCATTGAATGTTTCCTTAGAGTCCTGTAAGTATGTGTAATTCATTAAGTCACTCAGCCTGGCAGCTCTGATGATCTCATCCAAAATGTAATAGAAAAAATAAAAACCAGACATGCTTAAAGAAATATGTTCTTCTAGGATCAGAATCACAAGACAATTTACTCAGCTGTCCCAAGGACAAGACCTTATGCTAGATTTTGCATGACTCCAAGATGACAGTATAGTAATACGAAAGCATAGGGGAATATCTGAGCCATTGTATGTAAGGCCTAATTTGAGGATCCATTCATTCTTGCCAATTTAAGGCATTGGTAAACTTTTATTTTTTTCTGTTTTGTTAAAGGTAGACACACACATATCCAGTGAAATTCATCTTTCCTCTTAGAGCCTGAGAACCTCGCTCACCTACATTTCCATATGCCCCTTTATAGATTTTGCTTTCTTCTAAAACGCCTTTGGTAATTTGGATCCATCTGTGTCTCATTCCAGAAGTTCTTATTAGCTATCAGTGGATACTGGTTATTAGCTAACTAAACAGCCAAAGTTAAGGTAGGTTGTTAATGGAGAGGCTTTATGGTTTTTATTCTCCAGTGGTATTTACATTTCAAAAGAAAAATCTTAGAAATATAGGACACTAGAATATAACACTGTAAATATAAAGGATTGTTGAGCTATAGGTATTTCAGAAGCAAATGCAGAAAAGACACAGACTTATTTAAAAAAATGAAAAAAAAAAAAAAAGACTTCCCCATTCCACCACTACACCTGCCAGGGAGACAATGACTAGCCACTGAAGAAAATTTCAGACCCTTCTCAGCCAGTAGAGGGTACCAAAGGAATCTACATCACCACATTTTACTTACCTGTCCTTTACCTGCCATTCATTTGCCTTCCCACAAGCTGTCACCCCAAAAGACTCAAAGTCCATTTCCATTGTCTTGTCATTTCTCTAAAAATTTACTCTTCTCTGTTGAAGATGTTAGAGTTCAAAGCCACCTCTTTGAGAAATAAGCATGTCCTGGATATAATAGTCATATTTATATACTTCTCTTTATTTTGTTCTTGTTAATCTGCTTTCCGTAAGCCAGGCATGGTGGTGAATGACCATAATCCCAGCACTCGGGGAGGCTGAGGCAGGAGGATTGCTGTGGGTTTGAGGCCAGCCTGGGCTACATAGTGAATTCAAAGTCATCCTGAACTACGAAGTGAGACCTTGTCTCAACAAAACAAAACAAAACAAAACAAAAAATACAACTGCTTTCTGTTGCACTTAAGAAACTATAGGGTTTGAAGAAAAATTGTTTTTTCCTTACAGTGGAAAAAAATGACCTTCTAATGAAAATCAGACTCTTGGCAGTAGTTTAAGTCATTACTCAGCAACAATGCACCACTGCTTCCATCAGCTCCATAGGTAGAGGGCATTTTCACCCTGTGGCTTTCCATTTGGCCAGTTCATCTGGTTGAGTGAGTACAGCATTAGAAGACAAGATGAGATCAGAGGGTTGAAATGCACTTGCATGATCAGGCTTGCACTATTGGCCTCTTCCATGAGAACAACATACAATTGGCTCAAGGAGGGTAAAAACTCAGGGAGTTGACCTGGAACCAAACAGCAGTATGAGGCTAAGCCTAGCCTACATCAGCCAAACTTCAGCTGACTTGTAGATGTGAAAATAGGAAGTAAATATTTGTTGCATGCCCCTGAATTATGGAATGGTTTGTTTTGCGAAATTTTTTTGTGTTAATAGCTAATTACTGTGCAGTGGAGTTCTTTGTACAAGAAACTGATGCTTGTGTAGCTAAATTTTTTAATGTAGCCCAAAGATCTAGGTCTCAATAACTCACCAAGGTTGTGATGAGCACAGGCCAACTGATTTCATTGCTCAGAATTTCAAGATTCAGAGAGGTAGAAATGGAAGAAAACCAAACCTATGAACCCCTTTGCACTGTTAGGCCAGTAGAGGGCAGGATTTCTTAATGGTAATCTGCAGAGGGGCCTTAGACCCTCACAGAGTAAAGGTGTTTTCCTAAGAGGAAATGCATGCTGAACTCTCAGATAATTTTGGCAAAGGAAAATCAGGAAAGCTGGTTGTGTCATTCAATCACATTCTCAAGCCCAAAAACCAGGGAAACCATTGCCAGTGGTGTAACTCCTACTCCCAGAGTGAAGGCCTAAGAATCTGGATTCACAGGTAAAACGCAGAGGCTGAAAGCTTGGACAGAAGGCATTCCAGTGTCTGAGGGAAGAAAAAAATAGGAGAATGAGAGTGATAGAGAGAGAGACAGAGTGAGAGAGAGAGAGAGAGAGGCAGAGGTAGAGACAGAGACAGAGACAGACAGAGAATGAATGTGAATAAATATATAGGCATGAATCTGCCCTTCCTCCTCTATTTTGTTCTGTTTGGGCTCTCAAAGGCCTGGATGATGCATACCTACCCACACTGGTGAAGGAAGATCTTTACTCAGTCTAATTGTAATGGCAGATCACAATTAGAAATTAAAAATCAATTAGTAGCCTCTGACTAAGCTCCTGCTGCCTGTCACATAGTTAGATTCAGCTGGCCTTGACCACCACGCCAGCTATAGCTCAGAGACGGTTTGACTCAGCCTTATCTGACTGCATCCAGCTGCATTGCCTGTACTTTTTAGTCCATAAACATATTCTGTTTTGCTTGCCTATTCCAGGAACTTTCCACCTAGGACAGGATAACCCAGTCAAGGACATGCTTGCCTGATTTCACCCACCCACATGGACAGCCTTCTCCCTGGCAAAAAGTGCCCAGAACAAATCTGCCTGACAATATATGTCTTAGCCTATGTAACCAATCATATAATAACCTGCAATCAGCTTTGTACTTCCTGCTTACAAAAGTGTATATAATGTTCTGTTTCACTTTGAGTCAGGGCTGGTGATTTGTACCTGGTTCCCTTCAGCCCACTAGCGTTAAAATAAAGTTGCCTTCCAGCTCCTCAGGTGCAAAGAGTCTTCCATTTGGTTTGATATAAGATTTCTGCAACATAATCATTTAAATTCTAATCTCTTCCAGAAACACTCTAACAGACATAGCCAGAAACAATGCTTTACCAGCTATCTGGACATCCCTGAGCTCAGTCAAGTTGATATAAAAAATATTATACTAATCACGTTGTAGTTTAAAGAATGTTAAACTAGACTCATTAGCATCGAGGTCCAGGTCTGATACTTCCGCTGCTTAGTTGTGTGGTCTTATGTAACTCACTTAACCTATGTAGGTATTAATGGGCATAGTCTCAAAATGGAGGTAATATTTGTGCTTCCTATATCAAGTTGTTAAGTCCTTACTCCCACCCTCACTTGAAATATCCAACCACTTAGTATGCACTAAATATTGGGTTTAAACCTTTCTGTATTATTTCATTAACTCAAAACAATCCTATGAGATAGAATATTATTAACTTTATTTTACAAATGAGGAAACTAAAATGAAACAAATCCTAAGTTGATTTCCCCCAAGTTAGATTATTAGTAAGTGGTGATTCTGGGTTCAAACTCCAATTTTGCCTAAATTCTGAGACTGAGTTTCTAACCTCAATTACTACATACTAGTGAAATAATACGTGTGAGTCATGATTTGAAAATTATAAAGTGTGCATGAAGATAAGAGGCTATTATTTTCCATAAACTAGATTGGATTTTTATCTAATAGTGAATAAAGAATCTTCATCCTAGTCTTGCTAAATTAAAAAGATACACAAAAATATATCTATTTACTTAACATGAGCATCTCACTTCAAATTCCAATTATCTAGGAAGACAAATAAAGATATAAAGAGAATAGTGAAAAGAATCCAAGTTTAAAAAAGGGAGAGGGGAGAAGCAGAGGAGCAGCTTAAGAAATCAACAACGTACATTTCATGTAAGCAGGAACCAATCATAGGGTTGTCTACCTAAAATTCATTAGATAAATTTCTATTAAAGTCCTGTAATATTAAACTCTCTGCGCTCAGTAACATCAAAGGTTTAGCATTAATTAAAGTGTGTAAAATATAGACAGCCTTATTTAGCAGGAAAATGAAATACAGAAGTTATGCCAGCAGTTATTTTGAGCACTAAGATCTTTCTTCTGATACACAAGCAAGATGTAGTGTGTTTTTGAAAGTTTGGAAGATAAGTCATTTATTTGTACGTGAGATCACAAAATTGTTCAAATCAACACATGATTATATTTCTGCTTTACAAGAAGATGAGCTGCTTTTTATCTTCAACTACTCATTCCTTGGATTCTAACAAATAAGACACACACTTTTCAGAAATAAACCTTTTGTAGCAGAAAGAACACGGGAAAGTGTACAAGAGCCATGACAATGTGAAACATGAGCATGAAAATGCTACATGGGAAAAGGAATCTTTGGTATCATGTACATATCTCTGCTTCTTAACAATTCACAATGCATGTTAGCGTGTTAGGCTCTGAGAGGTCACGTGATCGTGATTATACTTACACAGGTTTGACCATGTGACGCTTCGTGTAGGTGAGGAGATTACATCACAAGCAGCAAGGATTCCAGAGCACATTTCATGAGAATTTTGTGTTAGGAAATAGTAATTACACTGCGAAAGTGAAGGAAATGCACTTTCTAATAATAAGGAAACAAATGCAGGGCCGAATTAACAGTGTTTCAAGTGTCCGAAGTAATAATATCATCGAATATGCTGATTTTCATCTCTGGAGAAGAGAACAAATGTGAGTAGATTTGAGAGCAACAGAGTGGAAATTGTTATAAATGGCAAAGAGCAGATCATTCAAATCACACAATGAAATGGTTAATGTTGTTGGACAAAATCCAGATTTTTAGGGAGTACCAGCGATAGTTCATACAGGATGGTAGGGTAAAGAACTAAACAAGAGAATCTCAGAAGATGCTATCTAGTCCAATAACTGCTTACTTATCTGTATTTAATGTTTTTCTATTTTGATCCAGAAAAAAACTTTAATTTTCAAAATAGGCACTCTATAGAACTAAGATAAAGTTAAAAAAGTATTCAATGTGGTCCATAAAACCAGTTAGCATCATTGTTTAAAGCATGACTTTTATGGAAATAAATGAAGTCCACCCAAGTAAGAACACAGACTATTTCATTATCATTCATGTTTGATAGAGACTCAAAGGCAGGCAGAAGAGGGGAAAGCTATGTGGTAGGGAAAAGGAAAAGCTCCCAGTGTGCCCTGATTGGAGGCTTTTGGCCTGAGGAAGCTGTAGGCACGCTGAAATGCTCCCCCTGTCTTCTGTTAAATACACCATGGGAGGGCGTGGATGAAGCAGGGGGGCTCTTGAAGGCTCAGAGATCTTGGTGACTTAAAGGGGATGTTACCAGCCCTGCTAGTGAGATAAATTTGAGTCTGGATAAGCTTTGAGGGTAGGACATACAGAATTTCCTGACATAGTAGATTTGGGTTTTCACAGAAAGAGTGAAATCAAAGGTATCTGTAGGGTTTTTGTCTGAGAAACTAGAAGCTGAGAGCTGAAACTGAAGGAGACGGAAAAAGTTGTGGGTGGAGCAGGATTGGCAGGGGTGAAAAGGAAGAGTTCAATTTCAGACACATTTAGGTTTGAGAGGTCACACATCCCCATAAAGAGGTCAAGAAGGCAGCTACATATAAAAATGAAGTGCTCAGGAAGAGATCAACAAGAGAGACTGAGTGATGAGCTGGTAAAGCATAAAAGAACCAGTCCCTCTTGCCTCCTCTGAATTAGATGTAGAATGCACCAGGTCTCAGGTACTCCACTCTTCTGTGTAGTTGTGCATTTTTCTTCTATATAATAAATGAGGATGTTGAGGTCACATGCTCCCTGGGTCACATTACTGGCAAGTGTTGTCTTCATCTGCTCAGGCTGCCATAACAATACCACAGGCTGGATGGTTTAAACCATAAAGATTTATTTTGTCATGGTTCTGCGGGCTGGAAGTGCAAGATGTAGGTGTTCGCAGAGGGGTTTCTCTTGACCCTCTCTCCTTGCCTTGGACGTGTGATGTGCCTTCTTGCTGCGTCCTCACACACAGTTTTATTCCTGTACCTCTGCAGTCTACTGCGTCTGCTTCTTTCCTTATGAGGACACCAGTTGGATTGGATTATGGCTCAATTATCTCTTTATAATCTCTGTTTCCAAATACAGTCACATTGTGAGTTGCTGGAGGTTAGGGCTTCAACATATAAATTTGAGAGGGACATAACTCAGTCCACAAAAAGAGCTGAATATAGATTTTCCAACCCTAACTTCATTACTATTCCCACTGCACCACAGAGTCAGCAAGTCATATTGGCTCATAATATCACCTACTCAGATCTTTCCTGACCACCTTACTTAAAATTACAAGTTTTACACTTCCTTAGGGCACTTGCCATTCCTCTTTTCTACATAACTTTTTCATTCATAACCGTCCTTTTAAAATATCATATATATTTTCATTTATTTTGCATGTTGTCTTGCTCACCCCATCAATATGTACTCCATGAGGATGGGGATTTTTCTCTTTTATTTACTACCCTATCTCTGGCACACACAGAGCCTCACATATCACAGGTGTTCAATAAATATTTTCAATTGCAAGAATGGATGTGTACATGCATAAATAAATCTCAGTAAAGTATTTTAACCCACTTGAATGCTGAGACTAGATAAGCATTCATTTAGCAAACCCAGAGTAGAATTACACACATTCTGAAAACAGGACTTCCATCTGCCCTGTCATATAAATAATCCACACAGGAGAACAGGCCATAGCGACATCCCAGAACCACAGTGTTTTTGTTCCTTTGCTGCTTTTCTACCATGTAGTACTTGGCTTTCCAGACTACTGGAGCCTTCTAGGACCAAATTTATACTCCTTGTATCTCTTCAGGGTAGCCATCAAGCATGTGATGTGACCAAAGAGAAACCATAGAGAAACAGTTGCTAAGTCAGCAGGAGTTGATCCAATTCTGGAACCGTGATCCAAGGCCTGACTGCAAAATATGCCTTGATAATCTTTGGTCATATGTGGGAGTGTGCACACTTATATATGCCACTCTTGAAGAGCATTATGTTGAGCTGAGGAGAAAAGTTTTCTTAAAAAAATACAATACTCAAATGACTTCTACCTTCTGGTAATCTATCTTGTGGTGTGGACTGTAAAAAAAAAAAAATAATAAGAGGGGAAAAGAAGAGGGCTTAAGAAAGTACAGCAAAGGCAAGGCAAAGCAAGGCAGAAAAAAATAAGGAGAGAGTATGGTGGAACACTTATGAAGAAGCAGAGCTATTGTGTCCATAAATTAGTATTTCTTGCTTCCCTTCTGGATTAGTCTCCTATGGTTGTCAGAACAAAGTACCACACTCTTAGTCCCTGAAACAGCAGAAAGCTACTATTTCACAGGAGAAGAGGCTAGAAGTCTGAAATCAAGGTGTCAGCAGGGCCACACTTTTTCAGCAACCTACAGGGGAATATTTTCTTGCTGCTTCCTAGCTTCTGGGGGATTGATGACAATTTTTGTCATTCCTGAACTTAAGGCTGCATGATTCCAGTCTCTGCCTTTGTTATCACATGACATTTTCCCTGTGCGTCTCTGTTCACAGGTCATCTTTTTATAATGGCACCAGTCATGTTGCAGTAGGGGCCCACCATACTCTAGTATGATCTCATCTTGACTAATGACATCTCCAATAGCTCTAACTCCAAATAGGGTCACATTCTGAGGTAATGAGGATTACAATTGCAACAAATCTTTCTTAAGGGGTAAAATACAATTTATCTCATAGTGCCTTCTTAAGATATAGAACAGAGAAACTTAAAAGTATTTAATTAATCAAGTGGTTTTTAAACTTCTTTATATACAACCAAAAATAGCCTTTGAAAAATCTTACATGGATTTTCAATGTAAAAGGACGTAACACAGGAGTTTTGGAGGCATGTAAGTTTGTCAGTATTACTATCTAGAATAGGTGGTGGAGACTGGAGATAAAAGGAAAATGTTAAAAAGTCAGGAATGACCTTCTGTGAGTAACTTTCTGTAATTTTAACAAAAACCTGAGATAGTAAACCTATAAAGAGGAAAGGTTTACTTTGGCCCATGGTTTTAGAGGTTCCAGTCTATGAGGTGGTGGACCCACGGCATTTAGGCCTGTGGCAGGGGTACCAGATAACACTGCAAGAGTGTATGGTGGAATAAAACTGTTTACCTTTTGGCCAGGAAACAAAATAGAACAAGGAGGGTACTATGGTCCCATAATTCCCTTGAAGGGCACAGCTCAAATGCCTTGAAGAACTACAACTAGGACCTACCTCTTAAAGGCACTCCCACCTCCTAATAGTGCCACCCTGGGGACCAAGCCTTGGAGAAACACCCAACATCCAAACCATAGCAGATCCCCTGATGAAAATGTGCTTTGAAATGAGATTGATACATACTGCTATCCCTACTTATTTCCAACAGATAAAGACAAATGGAAAAAAATATAATCAAATCAAACTACAATTGGGCTGCCCCACTTAAAGGTTGGGACAGGGGAATCTTTAGAGTGATCTCGCCAACTGACTTCCCCCTTATCTCCTCAACCACCCTAAAGGTGATTCCACATTTGCTTAATTCAGTCCAATTCACTCCAACAGATAAAAGAACTGAAACTCAAAATAAATGAGATTTACCCAAAGTTCTTCAGACATTCATAGATGTACAACCTAATTCTTTTCTCACATAGCATTCCTGAGCTCTGAGGCTAGGTGGGAAGCCAGGGAGGGGTGCTAATGTGGATGACAGATCCCCCGCCTGCACGTGCAGAAAGATAGCTCTCCTTCTTTTTGTACAACTCAATTCAGTTGCTCAATCCATGTACTGTCTAGTCTCCCACCCGAGTTGTTCCTACTTGCCAGGCAGAGGAGGAGGATGGCCTGCAAAAGATAGATGTTAAGATGTTGTTACCTTGTGCTGAAACGGATGCATGACTGGAAAGTCTTAGAGGTATCAGTTCGTGGCTGTTTTCGTATCCTAATCTTGACCCTTTCAGCTAATTCCATAACCATTCAGAAACAAGAGAAATATTTGGCTTTTGCTTGAACTCAGTGAAACCCCAAGAAAATCTCTGGTGATGCCTCAGGCCACATACTTCGGTATCCCTGCAGCGAACTTGACTTTAAAATTCCCTCCTGGAAGAACTCTGTGACCTGATCCCCTATAGTCAAAGGGAAAGAACTGGAAAAGTCACCTTCTACCATCATAATTCTCCCACGTCTGTTGTTTATATTATCAGTTCTGCAGGGCTTTGAAGCTCAAAACCTCCTTTCTGCACTTTCCTGATGTACTATTCTCTGACCAATAGAACGGACACTTTCCAGTCTTGCTTTTATAGGCAATGCCAGAAGATAAAAGGGGAGCTACCAGGAATGAAAGGCGCATGGGTTCATGCTTTAAAATATGACCCCCCACAATGGAACATCACATTAATAACTAACATCTGCAAACCCTAAAATAATTTCCAAATTGCATTCTCTACAGAAAAGCTTTTTAATTGGATGGAATTTTTCAGAAGACAGACTGCCTTGTTTCTTACTCAAATTAAGCAAGATTATGAATATAAAACTCCCAACACAGTTCCTAGATTAGGGGATTATTTGGTAAATGTTCATGAGTAGTGTTCACAAAATTACTATTTTGCCAGGCATTCAGTGTCAGCGATTGCATTATTTGTAATTCTCCTGGACAACTGTACAATCCATCTTTGAGCTCAACTCCTCCTCCTCTACATGGAAGGTGACATCTCTTGGACTGTAAGAATCTTTTGAAGTCATCCTTTCTTATCTTTGTCAAGGAAAATACCTCCAAATTAACAAATAATCACAGAACAATACAGAAAAAAAAAGTTGAATTAAATTGTGGCTATAGTAAAGCCCTTGAAAGAAAAGTGAAGTAACGAGCTAAAAATCAACTTTCAATACGTTACTTGGGGGAAACCCTAGGCAACATAAGCAGGCAACATTCTCCCCTTTCAAACACATTGTGCAGTGAGGCTATTTTTTATTTCTTTTGTCATTCAATTTCACTTCCATCTCTTGGCCTGAAGCCACAGAAGCTTCCTGCCTCTTGATTGGACAATCAGAATTCTTTCTTTGCCCATGATTTTTCCGTTGGCAGAGTTCACACCATCACAACCTGATGAAAATGTGCCTTCTCTGGTGGCTTCTTACTGGCTCTGAGAAATCTCCAAGGGAGTTTGGGCAGCTTCTATCAAAGGAGAGATCTAGGGGAAAGTTCAGCTGGGTTTGGGGAATCAGACTTGGGTGGTTTCTCCTCATTACATATGCACTCTCCGTAAGTAGGAAGGCACTCTTCAAAGTTGGGCTCTTCAAAGATTTCCCAGCGCTGGAGGGTGTGCGCCAAGACTCAGGATCCCTGCTGAGATTCCTCTTCTGAAAGGTCACAGAACTAGAAAGCTTGTTTCCTTTTAAGATGCCACCCTAGAGAGAGGTTTTTTATCACTTTAGACTAGCTCCTGCTGTTCCGGGGAGGCTTCAGAGCACCAGCTTGAAAAAGAGGCTTCTCTTTTGCATGCCGTTTTTGGGAAGGCTCCCCATTTTCTTCTCTCAGTGGGCCCTCCTTCCACCAATTTATGCCAATAATGCAGTCAGATTTATTGTTTGATATTCACCTATTCAAATGTCTGCTGTGAATTGGAATAATTAATGAGATCTATACTGTGAAAACAAACAAACTAACGCAGGAACTGTACAGCAGTCTCCTCTTAGGTGCAGTTGTGCTTTTTGCTGTTTCAGTTACTCAAGGTCAGTTGCACTCTGAAAACATTAAATAGAAAACTCCATAAACAGTTCATACGTTTTAAACTGTGTAACATTCTGAGCAGCATAGGTGTTTTAGTCACTTTTCTCATTACTGAGACATAACATGCACCACCCACAACTGAAAGGAGGAAAGGTTTATTTTGGTTCGCAGTTTGTAGAAGCTTCAGTCCACAGTAAGCTGGCTCCTGGGAAGGTTGGCGTGGTAGAGGGACATGGCAGAAGAAAAGCTGTTCACCTCATGGCGGAAAGGAATCAGAGAGCGTCAAGGGAGGAGATGGGAAGGGAGATAAAACCTTCTAGGTGATGTCCCCATGGACCCGTCTTTTCTGAGCAGACCCTACCTCCTAACAGCAAGCCTGCCATAACACCCTCACAATCCAGTCGCCTTCCAAAAGCCCCGCCTATGAGTGCATGAGGCTTAGAGGGGACATCCGGATATAAGCCATAACATGGGGATTACTACGCCTGGCCAAGTGACCCTTACCTTACTTAATAATGGACCCAAAGCGCAGTAGAAACAATGTTGGCAACTCAGGTATGCCAAAAAGAAGCCATAAAATGCTTCTTTTAAGAGAAAATGTGAAAGTTCTTAACTTAATAAAGAAAAAATAATCATATCCTGGGATTTCTAAGACCTATGGTAAAAAAAAAAAAATAGCATATGTAGATCTGTTACTTCCAGGGTTTCAGGTACCCACTGAGGGTCTTGGAACATATCCCGCAGGGATAAAGAAAGACTACTGTGTAATATTTTTAGCACTGTGCTTGATTTGTGTCTCTACCTGTCCGGTGCAGTCCTATTTCTGGTGACATTAGAATGTTTCCGGTTACTCCCCAATCAATAGTCTTTCAAACATTTAGCAAGTACTGTCAAGCATCTTCCACGTGGCAAGCCCTCTATTAGGCCTTGAAGATGATCCTTAGCACCAATTCAAGAGAGACCACAGTTACATGACAGAAAATTGAAAGATCAAATTCAGCACTCTTGAACTAGTTCTTTGTTAGTAGTCAAATTTACTGCTACTAACTGACTCCCATGGCTTTGTATGAATTGTGTATTCTTATTTTTTCCAAGCCAGGATCTGCTTTTGTCAATGTTTCACATAATGGTAGTGTTCATCAACACTCCTACCCTTACTGTGACACGGGAGTAGGCTTCCTTAACCACAGAGATAGAAAAGTAGTCTGATTTATCAATTCGATTTAAGCAAATTCTTGTCAAGATTTTGTCTTTGAGCTTGACATAGATAGAGATGTGTGAGTGGTACCGAGCAGATTTGTCAGCTTTGATTTTGTCAGGCAGAAAATGAATAAAATCATAGAGCCATAAAAAGGGTGAAGCAGAGCTACTGTGTGCGAAGTTACCAGACCCTTCTGCAGGCCTGAGAGTGACTGTGAGAACCACAGGCTTTACCAAGATTAATGAGAAAACCACTGGTATACTAGAAAGGCACTAGACAGAAGTTCAAGTCCTGAATGTTAATCTATTGTCATTTAATAATGAATGCTCATGCAGCTTTCCTGCACCTGTTTGGACTGTGATAGGTCTCATTCTGAGAAAGGGGAAGGTAGTCTGTGAGTCCTGGGTGATCATACTCTGTATAAATCAATAACATAGTTTCTAGTGTCCATGTCTAGATTCAAATCCCAACCACTAGTTATTTGGCTAATATTGGAAAATTATTTTACTTCCCTGCTTCAACTTTCTCATCTATAATATGTTGCTGATGATCAACCACAGAAGTTTTTTGTGAATACTTTGCGAAATAAATAATAATACAGTTGTTAGAACAATTCCTGTTACACACCAAATCCCTAGTGGATTGTAGTTATGTGATAAATGTTTAAGATTGCTCACCAAGTATTTCCAATTCTTTTCTTTGGAACAAAGTGCAGTTGAGTTTCTTGGCTTCCTCTGGTTTGAGAGACTATGTGACTACTTTAAGTCAATGGCTCATATGCAGAAGTAAAAGGACTCACTTTCAGACAGAGCACTTAATTACTAGCACAAGATTTTCTAGAATTGTCTTTTTCCTTCTGCCAGACAATGTTCCCTTTAGACACAATTTCACAAGCTGGCTACTGGATTAAAGACGACAAACCTGAGCTTGTAGCTGACTAGTGATGTACATGTGAAGATTAAAAACAAACCCTTCTTATTTTAAAGCAATTGAGATTTGAGTATTAAACTTGCAGATCCTCTCATGAAATTCTAATTATGATCATGTACTAGAGATAGAGACAAAAATAAACTTTATTATAAATATGGTAGTACATATACCTAGATATAATTCATATATCAAACAATTCACCCCAAGTGTAGAATTCAATTGTTTAATGTATTTTCAGATGTTTGCAACTATCACCAAAGTCGATTTTAGATCATTTTCATCACCTTGAAGAGAAACCCATACCCTTTAGCTGTCACCACCCATATCCCCCCAACACACAGTCCAACATCCAGCAACTACCAATCTCCTTTCTATCTATAGATTTATATGTTCTGGATATTTTATATGGATAAAATCATAAAAATGTGATTATTTATGATTGGCTTCTTTCATTTAGCATAATATTTTCAAGATTCATCCACATTGGACAATATGTTAATTAATTTATTTCTTCTTATGGCTGAATAGTATTATACTGTGTGGACATGACATATTTTGTTCATTCGTTGATAAGCTTTTGTTTTGTGCCTATCTTTTAGCTATTATGAGTGATGATGATGTAAATATTCATATGCAAGGTTTTACGTAGACAATTTTCTCATTTCATTTGAGAGGATACCTAGGAGTGGAAATGCTGATTCATGTAGTAACTCTATGTTCAACCATTAGATGAACTGCAATGTTATTTTCTGAAGTGACTGTACCATTGTACATTTTCACCATTTCATGGTCCTACCACCATTTTGCATATACACTAGCAATGTATGAGAGTTGTGACTTCTCTTCATTCTTACCTATGCTTATTATCTGATTTTTTTTATTCTAGCCATGGTAGTGAGTGGGCAGTGGTATCACATTATTGTTTTAATTTGTGTCTCCCTGATGACTAATAATGTCTAGCATCTTTTCATTTGCTTATCAATAAGTTGTATATCTACCTGAAGAAATGCTTGTTTAGAAACTAGACCCCTTGTCCCTTTTACAGTTGACTTATTTTTCTCTTTATTATTGACTGAGTTGCAAGTGTTCTTTATATATTCTGAATATGAGTCCCTTATTGGCTACATGATTCATAAATATATTCCCCCATCCTGTGGGTTGTTTTCTCATATTCCTTATGGTTTCACTGAAGCATGAAAGTTTTTAATTTAAAAGGTGTCCAGTTATCTATTTTTATCTTTTATTGCTCATTTTTGGTGGTGTATTTAAGAATGCTTTGTCAAATTCAAGTCATGAGAATTTGCCTTGTCAAGAAATACTTACAATACTTTCTTCTATTTATAGTTTTAGCTCTTATATTTAGGTCTTTAATTCAAGCCCTATGTATTATTAGTTTTAAAGACACTATAGGGGTTGAGTAATATACAACAAGCTTTGTATGTTTTATGTGTGCAATTGTGTACATTTGGACACTTGTTTATACTCATGAAACTGTTACTACAATAGAGATAAGGGATATATTCACCATCTCTAAAACATTTCTTATACATGCACTTTTGTAACCTCTTCCTTCCACATTTCCCTAACCCACATTCCCAAGCAAACGCTGATTTACTTTATATCAACTGTTATAGCTTGTATCTAGCTGTCTCCCAAAGCTTCATGTGGTCACAGGTGGGGAGTTTTGAAGATGGCTGGATTAGGATGGGTGAATGTGGATTAAGTGTGCAATACTGGGGTTAAGAGTGTGAAAAATGGAAGCCCCACCCTGGGTGTGAGTGGCATCAATCAATAGGCATGTAGCCTGGATGAACTATAAAGGGACAGAAATAAGGCAGACATGCTGCTGCTGCTGCTGCTGCTTGCTGCTTGCTGCTTACCACCTTCTGCCTGCCATGCCATGAACTGTTTCTCCTCTGCAATTCCCCTCTGCTATGCCACCCTGCCTTGGAGCAAGCCAACTGTGGGCTGAGACCTCCATACACTGTGAGCTGAAATAAACCTTTTCTTCTTTAACTTGTGGGTGTTGAGTATTTTGTCTCAGCAATGAGAGAAGTAGCTAAGACATCTTTTAGTACCAGAGAAGTGGGTTTTTTCTGTGATGCTTCCTGGCCATGTGATTTGGAAGTCTTTGGAACTGGTTTGCAGAAAGAGTTTGGGAAGATTTGCAGATGCTGTAGGAAGAAGCAGCCCTGGAATGTTGTATACTAAACTTGATGGGAGAGTCTGGTCAGAGGTCAGAAGACCAGAATGCTGATAGGGATGCAGCCAGTAAAGACCAGGCTCAGGAGGTTTCAGTTAATAACAAGGACTGTACTGGTAGTTGGACTCCAGATCATGTGTGTTATGCTGTGGCAGAAAATTTGTCTGCATTTTGCTCCTGTCCAGAGACTTTTCCTGAGACTGAGATTAAGGTGGTAGACTAATTAATTTTGCAGAAGAAATTTTAAGGCAGTCTAATGTTGAGGCAGTAGCATGGCTACTGTTGGTAACTTTTAACCAGCTCTATGAGCAAAGAGCCCACCAGATTGATGATTTAAAATATTTTGAGTTTGGCCAGAAAGGAAGCTCTGGTAGCAAAGAAGGAGCATAGGAGAACATAGTTGCTAAGAAGGAAGAGGACATTAGAAAAGATGGTTTGAGGATATCACAAGAACCAGCAGGACTCCACCCTTTGCAACCTCAAAGGTGAAAGACTTTCCTTGAGAAGAGAGGCCCAGAGCACCATGTTCTAGAATGGCAGTGGCCTAGGGAACTTGTTTCTCATGATTAGGTTCTTAGCACCAAACAATCCAAGCACTTGACCCCTACAGTCAAGAGAGAAGGAAGCCTGGCTGTTGTTCCAGCTGGCAGCACACTTTGGCATCATCCATGTGGTGCTGGTTTTAGGTGCATGCACAATGAAAGAGTTGTGGGATCAGGAAGGCTTCCACCAAAGTTTCAGAAGAACACTTGGGAGACCAGGCAGTGTGCCCCTGAGAGGGCAGTGTGTGAAGCTGTAAGTATGAAGCCTAAGGTGCAGTGGAGATCCCAGAAGGGTAGAGAAGCCAGGAATGTAGATTATCTGAGGAAAGCTGCAAGAAGTGAGCAAAGCTAGCCCAAAAGAGAAGCTTTGGGAATTACAACAACTTGCTATGCAGTAGGGGTGGAGCCACCCAAGTCCTTTGGAGTTCACAACTAGCCACAGATTAACCTGGGTGTTGGATATGGAACTACAGTACGTAATGTTTGCCCTGATGGATTTCATACTGGCTTAGGTCCAATTCCTTTCTTTCTCCCTATGTGTACCCTTTGGAATAGAAATGTTTATCTTGTGCCATTGTATCTTGGAAGTGTTTAACTTTTCATTGTGCAGGGGCTTGCAGCTAAGAGTTTGCCTTAAATCTCAGAGAAGACTTTAGACTTAGACTTTTTAGCAGTGCTGAAACTGTTAGGACTTTGGCAACTATTAGAGATTGACTAAATGCCTTTTGCATAAAGGGGTGCACATGACTCTTTTAAGGTCCAGGAGAAGAATGTTATGGCTGTTATCTAGATGTCCTCCTAAAGTCTCATGTAGTCAAGGTGGGGAATTTCAAAGATGGCTGGATTACTATGTGTGGCTGTAGATTAAGGGTGTGATACTGGGATTAATGGTGTGGAAAACAGAAGCCCCACACTGGGTATTGGTGGTAATAATCAATAGGCTTGTAGCCTGGATAGAACATTAAGGACAGAAAGTAGGCAGACTTGCTGCTTGCTGCTTGCTGCCTTCTGCCTACCACATCATGAACTATTTCTCCTTGGTACTGCCCCTCTGCTATACCACCCTTCCTTGGAGCCAGCCAACTATGAACTGAAACCTCCATAAACTGTGAGCTGAAATAAGTTTTTTCTCCTTTAACTTGTTGGTGTTGAGTATTTTGTCTCAGCAATGAAAACACTAACTAAAGCAGTCAACATAAATTGGTTTGAAAGGTTGATCAATGAGTACTGTTGTAGTTAGATACGAGTAAGAAATTCTCCTGTTCTGTTGCACAGCAGGGTGACTACAAGTTAATAACATACTATATATTTCAAAAAACTAAGAGAAAGGAGTTGGAATGTTTTTACCATAAAATGATAAATAAGGTAATATATATATATATTTATTGTGATTTAAACATGAGATAATGTGTATATGTATGGAAACATCACATTACCCCATAAAGATATATACTTTTATGTATATGTCAGTTTTTTTAATTAAAAATATATAAATTAGTAGAATTGTTTTAGAATTCTATATAAATAGAAGCATATACTGTACACTCTTTTCTCTTTTTTTCATTATGGTAAATATGCATAGTATAAAATTACCACATGAAATTCAATGGTATCAAGTACCTTCACACTGTTCTGCAAACATTACTGCCAGGCATCGCTAGAATGCTTTTCATTTTCTCTAACTTAAACTCTATAACTATTAAACAGTAACTTCTGATTTCCTCCCTCACTTCAGACCTTAGCAACCTCTATTCTACTTTCAATCTCTATGAATTTGACTTCTCTAGGAACCTCATAAAATCATACCGTATTTGTCCTTTTGTGACTAGCTTATTTTATTTAGCATAATGTCATCAAGATTCACCCAATTTATAAGGTGTATCAGAATTTCATTCCTTCTTAAAACTAAATACAATAATGTTCACATATGATGTATGGGGTGTGTGTGTGTGTGTGTGTGTGTGTGTTTAAATTTTGCTTGTCCACTGACCTCTTGATGAACTCCTAGGTGGCTTTCATGGTTTGACTAATAATGCTGCTATGAACATATGAATATAAAAATACCTGCTCAATTCCTGCTTTCAATTCTTATAGATATGAAGCCAGAAGAATTGCTAGATCATACAATGATTCTATGTTTAAATTTGAGGACACCACACCACTTTTATAGAGGCTCCAAACTTTTTACATTCCAACGAGCAATACACAAGGATTCCAATTTCTCCACATCTTTGTCAATATTTGTAATTTTCAGCTTTTATATTGTGTAAGTATTTATTTTAAACAGTAGCCATCCTAACTGATATGAAGATGCTGCTTTAGATTTACTTTTTCATTATGGTTAATGATACCTTTTAGTATATCAACCCTGCTGAGTATCGGGAGAGTCCTCTGCATTCTCCAAAACACTCTCTGTGTGCAGCTTTCTAGTCCTTAGTATTCTATTCACTCTAACAACTTTGGTCTCCCCAGACTCAGCTCTGTCTCTGCAACTCAAAGAATCCACCACCTTCTACCTCAGTTTCCTCTTCCTTGTGTTGTTGCCTGAAAGCTCCCTCAAGTCAGTAAACAGTGGTAGTTGCAAGGCTCATTATAGATTTTTTTCTATCTTTTGGAGATTACTATCTTCCATTCCTAATGTTCAGTGTATTGAAAACCATTAGTCCATCTATTCTGTCCAGTTTTTCTGCTGCTTTCAGGTGAGAAGATAAATCTAATTCCTAGGACTTCATTCACATTGACTAGATGTCCCTCTCTTAATCTGGGTTTTAAAAAAAATTTTAATTAAACAAAACATACAGTGACCATAGTAGCAGACCACAGAAACATTTGTGTTCTCTTCCTAAACAGAAACATTTGCCAAAAGGAATCAACATATTATTACCTTAATTAAAAAATGACAATGTTATCTCTCATTTACCAAGATACTCAAAAGTTTTTAATATTTAATGCTGCATTTAATGCTGAATAAAAAGCCAAAATGCGCAAAAATGTCTTGTTCATCTTTACGTAGTATTTTGTTATCATGGAGAAGATTTAAATGAACTTCCTCATCCATCCATGCCCAAACTCCTGACCTGCCCCTGGAGACCTCTTAACAGGCCACCACCCTTGAAATTTATAAATAAGTTTGTTGATAGAAAATCACTACCCTACTCTACCCAGATGGTAGTGTTACTTTGAGGACCATTGAATACTGGGATTTTCTCCAATTTATCACAATTAAACACCTGTGCTAAATAAGTTGCACAGCTCTACTGTGGATTTAAAGCCATGAAATGGTAACTGTCAAAATCCTCTTTTATTTAATGGGATAAGTGGTGCGATGGCCTTCCAGATGTTCTTTAAAGGTGATGTATGACTGTGAGAGCTGGGAGACCCTCTGGAGGCACTGCAGTCTTTGGTGAATCCTCCTGCCTCTGTCCTCCATGCTGCCTTTCTGACAGGGTTGACACTGTGTTTAAAGTTAAATATTGAGATGCTGTGTACCTACTTACCACATATTTGTTTTCATATTGTGGTAGATCCACTGTATGTTGTGCTGGAGAAGGCAAGGATTTGCACACAGTATTGCATATGGATTATGAACCTGGGCTTGGACTTCAGACAGGCCCAGATTCAAATCTCAGCTCTGTCATTTATCAGCTGTGTGATCCTGGGCATGTAACTTAAGTACTCTGGCCTTCAACTGCCCAGGGCTGCCTGTTAAAAAGAATAAATGCAACACTTTTCCGGGAATGAGATGTGATAATGAGTGTAAAAAGAGTCGAACTCAATACCTGGCAACAGGAGTGTTCAGTGAAGATGACAGTCTACTGTGCAATAAAACTGTAGTGATGATAATAAGTTCTGCCTCATTTTACCACTTTTCATAATGATGTCCAACATTAATAGTTATTTTCAGAGTCTGATGGGCCATGCATTTTTTTGATATATCACCGTACTTTTCTCATACAAATGTCCCAAATCAGTGGTCCACAGGAAAGCTACAAATAATTTTTAAACATTAGAAACAACGCTAAGAGAAAAAGGAGATTTCTCACAAAATCTAATTTTACAATAAAAAATCAGATTTTCTGACTTCTCAAAATAAGTAAGATATCTTTAAACAGTGGATGCACAATTCTGATGCTGCAAAGATGGAACAAAAAAACAATTGCAACATTAAACAAGGAAGTTTTTGTCAATTTACTGTGTGTCCCTGACAATTCATTTACCTCCACAGTATCAAGTTGGTTATCAGCTAAGATAGTAACTATCCTCAATTTGTACCTCTTCCGCATCAGTCTGTGGCTCTGTTTTAGGCTGCTCATTTTTCCTAAGTGACATGCAATATGGACATGAAGAATTTAGAATGCAGTCCAAGTCGGAGAGCAGAAATTCCACAAATTATTTTCTCTGTTCAAGAAAACAATGAAAGTACTTATGAAGTAGTACTGGGCAACCTGCCTCTTGGTTGTATGGACATTGATCATAGAGTGTCACCCAACACAAATTTTCCCTTTTGTTTTTCTTGAATAAAATCCCTATATGAGCCAACAGCATTGCTGAACCAAATATAGACTCCAGATATCCTTTTCAGTATGGTATATTGATGTGCAAAAGTGGAAAAGCTATGTGTAGCTTTTGGACAACATCATTAAAGAAAGAAGCATATTCCTGTCTTGATATTTTTCTTTCTTGAGATGAAAATGTAAGTATGATAGCTAGAATTGGAGCAGCTATCTTGTACCATGAAGTAGAAGGTGTGACTTGTGGATAGTAGAAGAACAAATTAAAGGCACATTCTGATGTTCTTTGTGCCACCTTACCTGTCATGGACTATCTACATTTACATCAGAGAAGTTTGTATGTCAATAATGTTTATGCCACAATTATTGGGGATGTTACTCGTAGGTGAACTTTATCCGAACTGGTTGTACAAATCAAAAAATCTCTAATTCAAAAATCTGAAATTTGAAATACTCTGAAATCTAAAACCTCCCCACAATCAGAAGATCTTGATATTATTGTGAAGTCACATGTCAAATGATACTTGTAATGCCGTTCTGCTTCTAACCAAAACTATAATTAATATTAGGTTAAAAATATAAAATAATATATAAAGGACTGGTAATGGTGAAACACATGATGGTTAAAATGTCCACTTACTTAAAACCATTTGGGTCCCATATCAGCACTTAAAAATTTTCAGAATCTGGCAAAATTTCATAATTTGTAAATTTGGATTACAATTCTCAACAGATAGTCTATGCCAATATTTCAAAAGCTAACAATCTCCAACATCTGAAAACTTCTGGTTCCAACCATTTTGGGTGGGAATATTCAATCTGTATTATGTTGTTAACCAATGTATTAGTAATTTCATCATTTGTAGAACATGGAGTTAATACCTCAGAAACTTCAAAGTCCATAAGCGATGACTGTGCCTTATTTGGGGCTTCTCCATATTAAAATATTTATAGTCTAAAATATTTAACTACTCCAGCTCATTACATCCTTTCTATATGCATTCAACTTTAACGTATTTTAGTATTATGTATTTGTTGTACTTTTGCAACAGTTTTGAGATAATTTACATGCCATACAATTCCCTCATCTAAAGTGTAGCATTCAAAAGTATTCAATATATTCATAGTTTCATCATTTCAATCAGTTCTACCTGTCACTTCCTCTTGTGTTCTGCTGGCTCAGTAAAGTCTGACAGCCTTGGAGAGTTAAGCTTCCTGTAGGGAAAAGTCTATATAGAAGGGTACGCACTTTGAAAAAACAATGCTTATAATACCCTTGTTAAGTATGTATAAGGGGCCGTGGTATTCAGAAAACACGTGGTAGAAGAGGTGGGATTTCAGTAGGTCTTAATTTTAATTTATGATTTTAATTTGCTGATAGCAGGAAATGATATTTAAGGAAGAGTTCACTGTAAGTTAATAAGCAGAGGAAAAATTAATAGATCTGGTGGGATAAAAAATACATGTTTTTATAACAGAGGAAAAGTAAGTTTCTAAATTGAGTGCTCGGTTAGGATGTAGGTATTCTAATACCAGGTATTTTGGAGAGTTTTGAATGACAATTATAATTGATTTCATATGTTATTTATAAGGACAATAATTCAGTATAGAAATAATAGTGAGCATGCATTAATATCTTTATAACAAACACAGAACTATATACTTTATATGCTGTATATCTCTTTTAATCCTCTCCACAATCAGAAAAGATCTTGATATTATTGTGAAGTCACTTGTCAAATGATACTTGTAATGCAGTTCTGCTTCCAACCAAAACTATAATTAATATTAGGTTAAAAAATATAAAATAATATATAAAAGACTGGTAAGGGTGAAATACATGATGGTTAAAATGTCCACTTACTTATGTCTTCTTTAATTTCTTTTAGCAATGCTTTGTAATTTTCAGCGTGTAAGTCTAGGGCCTCCTTAGTCAAATTTATTCCTAATTATTTCATTCTCATTGATGCTGTTGTAACAGAATTGTTTATTTAAATTTCCTTTCCAGATTATTCATTACTAGTGCATAGAAATACAACTAATTTTTATCAAATGATGCTACACCCACGACTATGCCAAATTCACTCACTATATTGAATAGGATTGATTTTTGTGTGTGGATTCTTTAGGATTTCTTTTCTATACAGAACCATGTCAACAATGAGGAGGAATAGTTTTACTTTTTCTTTTCCAATTTTGATGATTTTCTGGTTTTTTTAACTGCCTGATTGCTCTAACTGCCTAATTGCTCTGACTAGAACGTCTAGTAGAGAGTTGAACAACAGTGATAAAAATATTGTGTTATTGCTGATCTTAGGAGGAAAACTTTCAATCTTTTGCAATTAAAATAGTATTTCTGGACACATAAAAATACATGGAATTTTTTTCCAGATAACTAATAAAAATTAGAGCAAAGCCGGCTTAGGTTCTTGATAAAATGCAAAGCAGTCTTTGACCTCTTCGTAATAATGTAGTAGCAAATGACAAGTCAATATTGGAAAGAAAACTGGAAGCATCAGAAAGAAAGACACATAGGATCACATAGAGGTAACTAGAGACATTCTTCCTAAAGGGATGAGAAAAACTAAATAACCTAGAAATATTATACAGACAGATAATTGACTGTTGCTTCCATAAAGAGAACCAGCAACTCAAAATTGGGAAACCATAGATTAAGATTAAAAAAAAAAGAGTTCCTCATTACCACTAAATATAATCAGCAAATCATGAAACTAACATGCTAAAACAAACAATTGTTTGTTTGTAGTGTACTAGAAGTCCCCATAATGGCAGGGTTGAAACTTTAGAAGACAGAAGCAAAATAGCAGAAGACTGCAGGGAGCATGACTTGCCCATCTGACTTATTTTAGTGATGTTCAATATCTCATAATGCTGTACATTGTGGATTCTCTATTTATTGCTTCCATTTAATAATAAATACCAAGAACTGACCAAGATTTCCTATTAATTCTTATAATGACCATGTCAGATACGTAGTTTTGGCTTCATTATCTATAAATGGAAATTAAAACTCAAGAAAGTTAAATGTTTTGTTCTACCTACACGGTGAGTAGGTATTAGAAATATGGTTTTGGTCTGGAAATTTTATTAAATGTGGTAATTTTGGTAGATGTTGCAAGAGTGTTTGTATGTAGTAACTATTCATACTGTATGGTCAGGATTGTCAAGGTCATGCTCCAGTAACAAATAGCCCCTGAATTTCAGTGGTTTAATTCCACAACTTCTTCACTATGCAAGCCAGGATGAGGGGTTATCTGACTTAGATGCCTAAACTCCAGCAGTCCATGATGCCACTATCTCTCTCCCTCTTTCCCTCCCTTTCTCTACCACCTCCTCTATATTAATGCTTCTGTGCAAGAAAGTTAAACATTTTTTAAGTATGGGAAAATGTAATTTATAAATCAACATCCATCTATTTCACTGACATTTTAAAGAATAGAGGACTACACAAAAGCACTTTAAACCCCTTATAGGAAAGAATCATAGAAAGTTTCAGATATTACAGTGACAGTATCTCCTGTCATTTCAGATCATCTGCTTTCAATACAATGCATCCAAATCAAAACTGAAAGTAAGACTTAACCACAATAAATTTTCCAGAAGAGTTTTTATTAAGGTTTTTATGAAAGGGCAGACGTTCAGTTTATTCTTTAACAGAATGAAGGATTGCAACCCATTACATTGTCTAAGAAGATATTGAATTTGGGTTTGAAACATGGATAAAGTAAATTTTGTCTTTGTGTGTGCATGAAAGAACCTCTAAAAAAGAGAGAATTTTTAAAAACTGTCATTAGTTGTCATACTGTGTGCATAACGGCCCACCATGCTCCTGAACCATCCCCATGATAAATTTGTGATATTTCCCATCTGTTGGTATTAGTAATGTGCAATACATTTCACAACTAATTTTACATATAGAAACTATTATTGACCTTTCAATTTCAAAGGACAAAGATTTAAAAGGACACTCATTCCAAAAGAAACTATTTAATTTGTGTCCTCTCTTCTCTTGCATCAGCAACACAAATGCACAATACTGCCACTTCACAAGAAATGGAGAGAAAATATCTTCCTAAGTGGGAGAAAGACCAATATGATTTAAAAACCAGTAGAAATAAAATCCAGTTTCTCGTGATTCTTACTTTAAATTATTTGTTTTGGCACTATAATTGCAAGTGTGAAGATAGTGTATACTACTAGTAAAATGGTTATTTAGAATAATAGAATTTCAGAAGCATGATTTTTTTTTCCTCTAAACTACGTATTCAGGTGGGATATAAGATATTCATCCTCTTGCTCTCTTCTCCCTTCAGTGTTCAATATCTAGAAAAAAATCTTTATTGCTGTTTTTTCATATCCAGCTGCCACTCATCCTTATATGTTTGCTTTCTGAATTTACCTTAGACTTAAATGCTTGCCTGCCTGCCTGCCTGTCTTCCTCCTTCTTTTGCTTCTTTCTTCCTTCCTTCTTTCCTTCCTTCTTTCTTTCCTTCCCTCCTTCCTTCTTTCTTCTTGTAGTTGCTGAATGTTTCTAAAATTTTCTAATACAATGCAGTGATGGGAAGTATGTTTGAAATATAGTATGTGTACAGTAAATATCAGCTACAAAGATAACAGCAGAAACAGCAAATCAGCATAAGCATTTCACCAATATTTGCTTTAAATATTTTACTTCTTTATTTACAGTAATCTGCTTTGAAAAATCTCTTCTCACATACCTTAATCCTTCCTTCCAAAAAGTGCATGATTTTCTGAGAATTATTTCCAGGTTACCTGTGTCCTATGTTCCAAACTTTCTTCCAAACTTCCTATGGATCCATATACGTAACTCGAAACTCAACTCATGTTCTCCCCTAATGCTTTTTCTTTGATATCTATTTTACTCTTAATCACAGTAACTGTAAATCCCCTCACTTATTATCATTGGTTCTGACACCTCCTAATCCAAATTTATGTCACATATTTCATGGATATGACATCTAACTGGTCTACCTGCATTGAATCCGGATTCTTCACAGTGCAGCCAGAGTGATCTATTTTAAAAGTAAATCAAATCAGGTCATTTCCCACTTAAAACTCTTTACTGGTTACAGTTTGAAGATCTCATTGTAAATCAACTCTCTAAATGACTGCACATTGAAAGTCACTGATGTAGGAAATATTCCCTTAGCTAGGAGACTGTTAATGGATTCTTTCTCTTCCAAATGCTCTTTCTTTTTCTTCTTTCTTTCTTTTTCTTTTTCTTTCTTCCTTTCTTTCTTCCTTTCCTCTATTTCTCCTTCCTTCCTTCCTTCTTTCCTTTCTTCCTTTCTTCTGCTCCTATTGTAAAACAATGCATGGTTTCAATACACTTGCATTTAAATGGCATTTTGCGTCTTGCTGACATGGAGTAATATAAATCTCTCTTCATCTAAAAAGTGAGTATAAATTATCTACCCCATAGGGTTGAGGTAAGTATTGTAAAAGATATCAGAATAACTTGCATTATGAGCTTTTTGTTGTTTTTGATAAATCTTCAAGATTTATCTTCATTAACTCAGTTTATACATCAAATCCTTGGTCTGCCATTCAGGAGCACATTCCTTCACCTTTGCCTTCCAAATCTTAGTTTCCACATTGTTCTTTAGGCTGTTTCCCTGACGTGGCTCTAAGCCTATGTCATTGGTCTGCATGCTAAATACCTTGGTAAAATACACATAGTATCTCATTTTACATTCTTGTTTTAAAACCCTCAAAGATTTGCTATTTGCCTATAGAAAAAGTACAGTCATGCATAAGCACAAAATTTTCTCTCTCATTTGTCAGGCATTCCTGTCCTGGTTTTTTTTCCTATATTACCAAAGTAAGGTAGGTTAGATATTTTTAGCAAAGGTTAATAAACACATTTTTCACACGCATTTCACAAATATGAGAGGTTGGCCCCATTGGATCAGTAATAGAATTTCCATTACACCGTAGGATTTTATGTATTCTACCAAGACTGGTGGTTAGTGATCTTCAGCTAATATTCAGTCAACCATTAAATTTATATTTCATTCCTATTGTCTGTCATATTCTTATTCAAAAATATGTTGTAGTCCCATGAAGAGGTTTACTGATACATAAAAGTAGATATTAAATTGTATCATAAACACTGCATTTTAGAAAGCATCACCAATCTTAACAATGGCCAGGATTCCAGTGAAAATCTATAGTAAGAAAGAATATTGTGCTAAGAAAAAGGAATTTTAAGTGAAAATTTCATCCAAGCTAAAAACATCAAAAGGTAATTAACAATCATAAAGATGAGTTTCTTAAAAATTGCATATGATTGGAGTAGCAAGCTCCATAAAACTTCACTATAAAACTTTATCCAATACTGGAAATAGTCTTTAAATAGTTCATATTATTTTTAAAGCAGTGACCTCTCTACCCTAAATAAGCTCAAAATCATGACTTCTGGAGCAAAATTGATGACTTTTGTTGTCAGTGGTGAAGAAAACCCTGGAACTGCAGAGACATCTTTCAAGGTTACATTCATCTTGACAAAACACAGGTACAAGTCACATTCGTGCCAGGAAGCTAATAAAAGCAGCTGCCATGTTAATGACAAATAATGTGATCACTGAGAAAGCAGCATGAGCTATTGGCAAAATTCCTTTATCAAATAACACTGATGAATGTTGCAAAATATCAATAGTGTGCACTGTGGAAGAGCAAATTCACTCTA
Organism: Erethizon dorsatum; assembly: GCA_028451465.1. Lineage (NCBI taxonomy): Eukaryota > Metazoa > Chordata > Mammalia > Rodentia > Erethizontidae > Erethizon > Erethizon dorsatum. Next base: position 52,204,769 of record CM051825.1, on the reverse strand, counting down.
GTGCATCTGCTCATAGATATTTCACTTTAGACATGGAATATGCTACTATTTAAGAGAGTATGAATGCATTGCTGCTGCCATAAATGTAGTACATTAATGAAAGAGAAATGCCTGACAAGTTTTATTCTGTTTATCCAAGCTATAGAAGAAAAGATGTATCTTTTGGTTCACAATTCTTTCTTGTCATCTGTGAGCAACCTAGAAAATGTACATTCGGATTAGACCTGTTGGAATCCAAGCACTCATATATAGCAAGGATGGGTTTTATTTTGTAAAGAAAATGATTTGCTCCTTAGTGCCAATCCATAAGATGTTTTATTCACTAAGAAAATTTGGTGGATAAAAAGCAATTCTACGACTTTTGTTCAATTTTCTTAAAAGAAATTGTGCAAATGATGACATAAAATTTGAGAGAATGAGCATAGCATTCTCCTCTCTTACTCTGAAGTATGTTGGATTTTAAGGGAAAGTTGTTCAGAAATCACTTTTGAATGGATGATATAAAAACACACTTGTGGTATTGATTATAATAATTTGGACTATGACTTCAAGTTGGTTGCTTAAGTATCGTATCTCAGAAATATATTCAGTTTTATAAATAGAACAAGCATTACTACAAGGCCAAGGCTAGAATCTCTGTTGGATTCTTTTTGTTTTGATTTCTGCTTTTTATGTTAAAACTTAGTAAGAGGACAAAACCACAGTGCATACAGTTCAACCTTAAGCTGTTTTCAATTTAGGTTATTTTCTTTAGTAATTATATAGACATGTTAGCAGTGTATTCTAAGGTGTACCTTTAATCTACATTCAAATGTAAACCACAACAAAATTATTCAATATTCAAATATAATGAAATGATGAACTCAGAACCCATCTTCTGCTGTCTCCAATGGTAAATAATCCAATATCCAGCTCTTTAAAGGAGATTGACTCATGAGGTCAGAATCACGTGCATTCCAAAAATAGGTTCATCCTGTGTTCACGTTTTACATGATATCTGGAACTATAAATCAGAGGCATAACATTTTTACTACCATTTTTGATGAAAATAATTATGATCTGGGTTCTTCTAATATGGTAGAATAGAAAATTTAAAAGCTACCAAATGGGAATGAAAACTTCAATGTCATCATTCACTGATATATATATATATTTTTTTTTTGTGGGTACCGGGGGGTCGACCTCAGGACCTCGCGCGCCAACAGGCACCCGTGCCGCTGAGCGATATCACCGGCCCCTTTTTCGTGTGTGGGATCCGGGAGTTGAACTCGGGCCCTCGCGCTTGCCAGGCAGGTGCTTATGCCGCTGAGCCATCTCACCGGCCCCATTCACTGATTTTTTTAATTAAAAATATTGTGGGTAGTAGTAGTAGGTACTGATTTATTTATTTTTGTTTGTGGTTTTTAAATCTGTCAAATATTCATTAAGAATTAAAGATCTAGGTCCACCATCATTTCTGTCATTGATTAGCAAGTGGAGTGACCACTCTGGGATCCAGTTGTACAAATTAGAAGGACACTGATGCTTCTCTTCTTTATATTCTAAAACCGTGTCTTGCCTATTTTAAAGTATCTCCACAATGTATAGTCCCTACACATATTGAATGGGAGTAAAATGTGTTTGATGCTGGAAAGATCTGTGCTGGCAATGACCTAAGAGTTAAGAAGACTTGGCTGAGAGGTTTTGAGAGCATTTCATTACAGCTTCAGTGAGTCTGCCACCAAAAACATACTCCTTCTTTTGAAGGGCAACAACCCAAGCAAATTAGCATTTTCATAGACAGATTGAAGAAAATATATCCTCAAGGGTCGTAATACTTATTTTCCTCCCACAGTCAGATTGGCATAATAAAATAATGACCCACCTGAAACAGGATTACAGTAGATGATCGCAATTATTAGTCACCTTCTTATTTGTTCTTAGCAATCCATTCCTGAGGTTTCTGCTTGCAGAGTCAGTGAGTTACCAAAACTTTTACATGTGGTATTTAGTGGTATTGCCAAGATTAATAAAAGAGACAAGGATTATAATTCACCTAATAGTTTGCCTAGCTCTCACTCTAGCTCTGGGTACTTAATTGCCCTTTATCAAGACATCTTTATAAAGGAATATCTGTGTGTCTCAATGGGCAATGGAAACACAATTTCAGTCTGTACATTTTACAGAAACTGTAATATTTACTATGGAAATAAACCCAAATGAGAAGGAATGTGAAAAACAAAAATAATCAAAATTGAACTGCAAATAACTCTATAATCTATTGAGAATAAAAATGTACAAAGATAAATTATCATCAGAAGGTAAATTATATAACCAAACTGCCACAAAAACTGACCATGCCAGGCCGGTGAGATGGCTCAGCAGCGTAAGTGCCTACCTGACAAGCGTGAGGGCCCAGGTTTGACTTCCGGAACCCACATACGAAAAAAGGGCTGGTGATATCTCTCAGTGGCATGGGAGTCTGCTGGCACGCGAGGTCCCGAGGTTGATCCCTGGTATCCACAAAAAAAAAAAAAAAAAAAAAAAAAACCTGACCATGGCGATATTAAAGAAAGACCAAAATTAACACAAAAAAGCCAAATATAATCAAGAAAAAAGGATGATATTGTAGGTCACTGATGAAAGATTATATCTTAATTTCAGTGCAAAATTTAAAAGGTAAGATGAATCCAAGCATTTTGATGGAACAAGAAAAGTTTACTTGAGATTTCATAAGAACACATCAAAATTAAACCAAAGTGGGAGCAAAACTTGAAAAAAAATTGAAGTCAATGCGATGAAATATAAAGACATTGAAGATTTTAGTTTTTGTATAGTTTATTTTATAATAACCATGCTTACTTATACAATACAGTGCATTTTAAACTGTTTCATATCTTCTCTTTATTGGAGAATGAAGGAATACTCAGATAAGGCTATTTTAGGAAAAGAAGATCTTTATGGACTAGATAATAGGCAAATATCATACAATCTACCCATCAAGAAGGTCAGTTCTGTCCTTGAATTAGTCCAAGGGACATGAACAAAATGATTTATGAGTTATCAGTGGCTAATTTACCTTTTTATAATCTCATCATTCCTATTAAAGTATTGATTACCATTGTTATAAATTGTGTTTGTATGAACATTCAAATGAAGTGTTAACTATTTAGATTTTTTTAGAAAGAATAAAATGAGCGAAGGTATATGTCATGTTATTTTTACTGAAGTTTTGTAAAGTCAAATAACATTGTAGTACAATTAAAGTGCAAAGGTGATGGGTGGGAAAATGGTCCTATCCATAGGCACAATTTCTGTACTGTAATCTCCCATTTGCTTTGGTTTTAGTGAAACAGTTAAATAAAAATAATGTTCACTACATGCATATACAAGCACACACACCACAGAAATAGGTAAATTTATATTTGAAGAAATAAACATTAATAAAATACATGAAAAGATACAATCTACAATAAATAAAAAACAATTACAGAAGTCTATGTAGCAAATTGCATAGAGTCAGTACTTACAAATCAAATCAGAAGGATAAAGAAGAAACACACACATCGATAAGATAATTGTATTTATTTATCTATGTCTGTTAGGTTAAGTGGAGGAAGATAACAATTGCAGAAACAGACGCTATCTGTTTCCAGTATATATAAAGATAATTATCTGACAGATATGTAAGTATGTAGATAATTCTATATGATGTAAAAGGACAATATACTTACTTTAAAAGTCATCAAAACATTCTTATAGTAGATCATAACCTTAATATTTTGCAAAATGTATAAAGATTAGTCTCTGACGACAGTGAAGTTTAAGTAAAATTTAAGATCACAGAAGTATTTCTAGAGCATGAACATAAAAAAACCACACACACACACACACACACTCACACTTTATCAACCATAGACTCCAAAGGATGTGAGGTAGGGATGTTGTGTTTAAAGTCCAAGGGAATGAGTTTACCTTCATCACTTCCCAGTAATCAGAAAAGAAACAAACTGAGAACATTTTGAGACAAGTTGTTTATCAATTTTGCATTAAGTTAAAATGTTATTTTGTATAATATATAAATTATATATAGATATTTTCTATGTATATACAAAAATTAAGAATTTCATTGGGTAAAAAAATACCAAAATAACTGAAGTCAATGGAATATGAGTAACTATTTAAGTGCAGAAAAAAGTATAATATTTTCATGTTTAAAATTTACTTAGAAATTGAGAAGAAAAGCAATCCAATATTAAGTAGATAAAAGTAATGCAAAGGAAAGTTATTTTAAATCAAATATGAATGACCAATATGTAAATGGCTTTAGGGAAAAGTGAGAGCAACATCAGTTTGCTTAGTCCTTAGAAAAATCAAACATTGTTAACCTCCACACCTGGTGAGGGTGTTTAGAAATGGGCATTCTTACTTCTTGCTGGTCCACTAACTAAATGGTTAAACTTGGTATTTCAAAGGCTATAACTAGAGGGGAGAAGATAATATATCTCTATATAATTTCTACATTTAAGAAGAGCACACATTAATTCATAGCTTCAAATTCCAAGAGCATAAATTTGTTTTTAAAATATATAATGTAAATCAATATTAGCAGAAAGAATGAATTAACTACTGAAGGGATGAAATGAGATTCATCATAGTGTTTTTTTGTTTTGTTTTGTTTTTTTTTTGTTTTTTTTTGTGGGTACCGGGGGGTCGACCTCAGGACCTCACGCACCAGCAGGCGCCCGTGCCGCTGAGCGATATCACCGGCCCCTTTTTCGTATGTGGGTTCCGGGAGTCGAACTCGGGCCCTCGCGCTTGCCGGGCAGGAGCTTAAGCCGCTGAGCCATCTCACCGGCCCTCATCATAGTGTTTAATGGAAAAGAAATTTGTGGAATATTATGATAACATGTGCCCATTTGTGTAAATATATTAAAAAATACAAACATGAATTTGTATGTGCACATAAAACAATTTGAAGGAAACAAAGTATTTCAAGATTTCTCTGAAGAATGGATTTGAAGTAAGAAGGAAGTATAAGGAAAATTGAATGATTAATTTCTTAGATTTTGTGCTATTGTTTTTTTTACATTAAATGCATATAATTTGTATATAATATATAATTGTTCTTCATTGCAGAAATTGTGAAAGAAAATTGTGTATAAGCGCTCTATTATGTAATACAGTAAGGGACTATTTGAACAATTGATATGCAATGACAGGTAGACACCAGGAGAACAAAATCAATACCTTAGAACTAGGCAACCATAAAAATAAACGTGTAAAGGATTAGAAAAAATCAAAGAAGTGAGAATAATTATTAAAAATGTATTAATACTTAGTGATAATGATGATCGTAGTAGCAACAAGAGCAGTAAGATGATAATTCTGCTGACTAAAATACTAACAGACGGCAAACAATATTGACCATCTTCACTGAGCTTTTGTAGGTCAATTACAATTAACTTATTAGATGATATGAATTATCCCAAATCACTGCATGGATTTATGGGCATATGAAAACCAAAAATTTAAACAAACAAGTGTATAAAATTTTAAAATATAAATTACATATATGTACAAATACATGTAATATATAGATATATACATAAGTAAAAGAAGATATATGAACACACACACACATATATAGATGCAAAACACATGGGTATATAAGCTTCACATGGAAGTTATCCTTTTAAAAAAATTGTACAATTTTTGAGGGAAGAAAAACATGAGGCTGGTGAGAATGAGACAAATAACTGTTGCTCTTGCCCTGGTGCATAGGAATCATCATATCCTCATGAGATCGTAGGGAAACAACCAAACCAAAACTTCAATTACTGTCAGTCAAATCAGAGATGAAGAGGTTAGAGACCACTAAGAGTTACACTGTGGAGGTTTTTTATCTTCAGCCAGGGGTGACACCCTTCTTTCCTCTTTCCTCCCTTCCCTCTCTCTCCCCATCCCGCTCTGTATTCCCACCTTCCTCCTCCCTAGCCCCTCTGCTCCCCCTCTTCCTCTCATTTCCTCATTTCTTCTTTCTTTTAAATCAGAATTCTACTGGAGGAGACTAGACAGACCACTCAACTGCTATAAAAGTAGGGATGAAAAAAATGACAGAATACGCATTAATCATGCTGTCACTCCTGTGATAAATCTCCTATCTATATTTCACCTGAGAAATGAAACTGTCTTTATGGGCAAGCTGGATCTATTGCCAGATCTGTGTGAGAACTCTAGCAGTTCATGCTGTCAGATGCACAGGTGTTCAATTTTATTTTTACTTAAAACACACCAGTCGGCATACTGATAACCTGGAACTCAACCCCAGATATTACGTGGACTGGGGAAGCCAGAGAACATGGTAGCCATTCACGTTCTCTCTGGTGCTCCAGTCTTTCCCCCGGTCAAGATGCCAGACCCTTGGTTGTCTCCCAGAGCAGCCCCCTCTCACTGTTAGTGAGGCATGAACGACCAGTATTTGTACCTCACTGTGAGCAAAATGATGCACTCATCTGCCTCTTTGCAATGCAGTCATTCTTGGACTTTCTTGGATATTTTCTGAAAGTTCCTCTGCTGAAGAACTTGTGTATGTTTGTGTATTCCCTCACATTAATAATTTCAAATGACACTTTTGGATTATATTTGAATTTTTTTGGCTGTTTTCCTTAAACCTGAATGATGAACAGATTTTACTTTTCAATCTTATTTCTGCATTTATTGTTCCTTCCTTCATTCATTCATTCATATCTTTACTCCCTTGTATAATCATGTGTTTATTCATAAGCTCACTCGCTGTTTCATCATGGAAAAATATATGGCCTCTTGCGTGTATTATTAGTTGTATTTTACTGGGCAAATTGCTTAACCTTACCCTAAAAAGTGGAGATTTCTTAATAGTTTCCCCATAAGGTTGCTGTAAGGAAAGAAGGGAATCTTTTATGCAAAGCATCAGGAAGGCTCCTGGCACATTATAAGCTTTGATTATGTGTGCACTCTTGCAATTTATTCACTTGTCCATTCATTCATTAAACAGATTTAATTTAGCACAGTCTCTGTGCCAGACATTATATATCTTGGGATGTAGCAGAGAAGACAGGTTTTTATGGAGTTTATATTTGATTAAATTTCACTTGAAAACATATAAGTGACTGTTATCACTTGTACTTAGAGGTCCTCCCAAAGCCTCATATGCTCAAGGTGTGGCTTTTGGAAGGTGATTGGATTATTAGGGTGTGTTACTCATCAGTGGATTAGTCCAGTGGTGAGTTTATAGGTAAATTGATGGTGGGAGGTTCAGCTTGGTCAAAGAAAGTGAGTCGATGAGGGTGTGGCCTGGACGGGTATATCTCTCTCCCTCCTCTCTTGGTCTTTTTCTCTCTTTCTGCTTCCCACCACCATGCCATAAGCTGTTTCAACTCTGCCATGCTGCCCTGCCTTGGAACCAGCCAACTATGGACTGAAACCTCTACAAACTTAGGCAAAATAGAACTTTCCTCCTTAGAGTGTCAAGTATTGTGTCTCAGTGAAAGTAACTAAGACGGTGACAAAGAATGGAGTCATATATTTCAGACTGTTGAAGTGATCTGTTTTGTTATCACAATGTTGTACCCCAACTAGCCTCTTCCTTCCCTTGTGTTTCGAAGGCCAAGCTCTGCCATACCTCATTCCACAGGGTGCACATCCTTTGAATCAAGGAATGTGCCACCAAAAGTTAATGCCACAGGTGCCCGAATACCTATACTCTTTGGCCAAATGGCTCTGGCCCGTCTTTTGCACATCCTGTGGGGTGCAGGAATGCCTGTAGATCTACAGTGTAGCCAGTGCAGTTGTTGCGGGAAATCTAGGTCTTGAATACATGTGAGGCCAAGTGTCTCACGTGATTTAGAATCTATCAGTTGGCAAGAATCAGAACCATGGAGGCTAGAGAAGTGAAAGCTTTCTGACTGAATTCTTTCTCCACCCCAGTAGATGGTAGGGGCAAGCCTGATGTAGAAAATGTCAAGATGGTCTCGAGTACTGGAGTAGAAGTAATCAAGGAAGATCCCTGAAGGAAGATGACTTCTGAGTGCGTCTTGCATAGCAGAAGGAGTCAACCTTGCAGAGCAGCTGGAGACTGATGACCAGGACCCAGAACTGACTACAGTAGCCTGCTGGAGACATGGAAGAAGCCAAAGATGCTGGAGCAGAGTGATCTTGAGAATAACAAGACACGAGCTTGAGAGATCCAAAGAGACTTTGTAGAGGCCCTGTGGGCCACGCTATCAAGTTTGAAATGGATGCTAAAGGCATTGAGAAGCCAAAGGAGACTACTAAATAGGGCAACTACAGGATCACAGTTGATGCTGACTGGACATTGGATTGAGAAGGTACAAAGAAGAATGAGAAAATGATGATTAAGAAGAGAGGATTTTCTTCTGAGGACTTTCTGTTCCAGAATCTTGCTGGAGACTGTTTAAAAATGTCGTTCCTAAGAATGTACTTTCCTAATTTAAACAACAAAGCCAAGGGAAAAGGGAACTGGGAATTGCAAGATTTTCATGCACATTGAAATTGAGAACTGCTGTATACCTTCTTAATACTAACAAGCTATATCAATATCCATTTTTAAAGTATCAAAAATGTTTAACGTTTTATTGGAGTCTAACATATTTTCTTTGCTTTCTTTTTAAGTGTTGGCAAAGGAATTATCATCTGCCTTAAACAATCTGTTCTTCAATTGGAATCTCTAAAACCTAAAAGATGTGGAAAGGAGATGGAAGAGGAGATAGCAGTAAAGGTTTGATCATTTATTTTCAATATTTCAAGATATATCTAGTTAAAATCTTGTATTAGAAAATAAATAAAAATACTTTGTGATTGACTAAAACTTCAAATAATTTGTTTTACCCAGAATTCTATCACTTTTGTGTGCTAAATCTGGTTATAGAATGTTCAAAATTTCATATTTACAATTTCCTGTTTTAAAATGTTGACACTGGCTGTCACTCAGAAAGTGGTTAAGAAGAGCGATATAAAGTTTCTATGTGAGTTTGAATTATGGCTATGACTTTTACTGCATTACATGACATTACTATTATTAGTATTTAGTAAAAATGTTTACTTGGCATGCAAAATTACTTCAACCTGTTGAAAACCTCTGCAGAAAAGATACTTTCCAATGTTTCCCATTTTTATCTGGAAAATTGAAGTCCAGAGAGGCTGTTGATCATACCAGGGTGACAACCTTGGGACATGCTGGGCTGGAATTCAGATTCCATGACACTTCTTCCTCAAAATATGGCTACCTTCAAGACTTGATTTCTCTTTGATACTTCTTGAGGAAAACTACAATCAGCAGGAATTTCCATGTCTTTCTTCAGATCAGTTCTTCATCTTTCGGTAACCCAAGATACACTGGAAATTTAACTTTCTTTCTAAGTGTGATAGATGTTCCATAACCTAATAGTCTGCTGGGAACTAAATTTGTACTCAAGTAACGACAAGGAGGGCCATTAACTTTCTCTTTGGTTACCTCGTCTTTTTGACTATGCTTGATTTGGCTTGTTAGCTGAGCAGTAGAGATGTTACTGAGGCAGAAGCTTTTGGAAGAACTATCTAAGATTTCAGTTGAGCCCTTTTGATTAACTGAAAAATAGTTTTCTTAGATACATATTCTGAACCAGTCAAGCATTTGACCATATTACAAGTGGTCACACTGGCACATATAGTCTCCAACAGGGTCCCTAAGGACTTTTGAGAATTCTAAACAGTTAATAAGGAGTTTGCCAAAGCACTTCTTAAAATAAGACACAGAGTTATATAACACAGCTTTCTCACTGATCTCCAACCCATTTCAGCACCTTGAAATATGTCACTTAAATTCAAATCATCAGAGGCCGTAAGCATTGAGGTGTAGAAAAGTAGGCCCTATACCTTGCATGTTAAACTCCTTGTGCGAATATTCAGAGCTAATGTTTTCACTTTTTTTATGAATCACTGTGACCCATATGTATAATTCATTCATGATACTGAAAGTATAACCACAGAGTTATCCTCTTCAGGGGGTCTTTGTAAAGCTGTTGACAGTGCTCCACTGAGCATTCAAGGAATAATACCACCAGGAATGAAAAGAGACTTCAGCACACTGTTTCTTGAATGTGGCTGTCAGTTTTCATGCACTGGATGCCTACGCAAATTCAAGTGCAGTGCTATAAAGCTCAGGGAGCTAATGTAGATTAAAATGTTTCCAAGGTGTATTTTCAGGAGTTATATATACTACTCAAGGTTATCTTCTAATAACTTTGGATTATGGATAAGAAGTAGGAAGTCAAAAATCTCTTTCCTGGCAGTCTTTCATTAGAGTCTAGCATTCCTTTGTAAAGCCAGAAAAAGTGCTCTGAAATGACATACAAACATCTTTCAGTCAGGACTTCCCACCACAGTGGCACGGTGGGTCAACACATGGCACATACTGATTTCAACAGACTGAGGACTAAATAAGCCATAAAATAGCCAATGAGCTGCCTATGAATCCAGTTTTAGTAATAGCTAATAGGGTTTTGAGTTCATAACATGTCCTAATTTAATTCACACAAGAGCCCTGAGGTCGGTCCCCTGATAATTATCATCCTATTTTAGAGACGACTCCACAGAGGCTGGAGTAGGTAGGGAATTTGCTCAAAATTTCCATATAAGGCCAATCCTGGAATTTGAACACGTGTTTAACTGATCAGAGCACTCACAGGTTAGAACAAAAAGGAAAGTGCCAGAGAAGGCAGGATGGACAGTTTTCTGTTTTGCTATCCTCAGGGGCAGGAGGGATCGTGCAGTTAAGATTTAACTCTGTCATTGAAGAATAATATCTCAGCCAAGAAACTCAGTCTTCTAAACGTCTATTTTGTCAGTTGCGAAGAGAATCCGCTGGATTTTTGGTGAGGATTAGATCAATTATCATACACGAATGTACCTCCTGAAAACAGGAGAAAGCACTGCACAGGTGTGGGGTCTCTGACTGGGAGAAAGTGGATGGAGACCTTGTCTCAGGTCACCAGATCCACTGACCGCACTACAAAGAAGGATTGGCTTCAGGAGTCACATGACGAAGTTCACTTGAGTGATGGTGCCGGTAGAAATGTCCCTTCCGGGTACTAGGGAATCCTTGAGGTAGCAGTGCCTGGGTCTCAAGTTGCCTGCAATGCAGATCATCCCGCATTGTTTTGCTTCAACTACATAGTCAGTTCTGTATCCTGAGGGAAGAAGTCTTCTTGGAGAGGGAGAAATGAAGTTTTACCAGCCAACGAAACAGAAGTGTTAGAGAAGGGTAGGAGGTTAATCAGGTCCCCCTAGAGTAGATGTGAGCAGATGGGAGCTGTGGCCTCTACCACAGTAGAGGGAAGTTCGTGATTTTTTTTTTTTGTGGGTACCAGGGTTTGAACTCAGGACCTCACGTGCCAGCAGGTGCTTGTGCCACGGAGCGATATCTCCGGCCCTTTTTTTGTATGTGGGTTCCGGGAGTCGAACTCAGGACCTCGCACTTGCCAGACAGGCGCTTATGACACTGAGCCATCTCACTGGCCCAAGTTCGTGATTCTTGTTAAATTATGCAACATCCCCAAGCCTCCTGGCATTGTCGTGTTAGTTTGTATTTTCTTAGAAACTTTTAGCAAATCTTAAACTCAAAACACTTGTTTTAATAAGAAGTTTTATATACCATATTTATCATACAATGCTGGGAATTGGGATGTAGAAATAAATGGAACAGAGGTTCTTAGCTTTAAAAAGTTCTTGAGGAGTAGAATAAGGCTAAATTGCTGATGACTAAAGGTGTCTACATGAGTCCCATCTGAGAGTTAAACGTGTTATGCAGCTAACAATCAGAAATAAAATCACTATCATCATCCTCATCATCATATCATTGTCATTAGTGTCCTTAGAGCTGCTGAGCATTTACTACTATCCCTCTACCATGCTGAGAGGTAAAGACATTATTTACTCACTATTAATGATAGCCCTATATTATGCGTAAAGCAACTTGGATAATAGAGGTTGAGTGAGTCTACCCAAAATACATACAAAGTCAGAATGTCTTCAACTTAGGCCTGTCTGATTTCTAGGCCTGAAGGCAAAACTTCTGTTCTATAGTGAAAATGCATCTTTTCCCCTACACTGACGAAAGTCAAAATGAAGGGCTTTTGGAGGAATTTTCTATAAAAGAAAACATTAATGTATTTAATTGTATAAATATTAAAGCTATTATAATTCCTTCAAAATTCCATAAGGAAAATTAAAAGGCAAAAAACAAGTGGAGAAAGCATTTAAAATATATGTAACAAAGATTGACTCATATATGAAGAGCTCTGAAATCTTAATAAGACATTGAAAAAGTAAGTAAATTAGTACGTAACAAAATGAAGCAATAAAATAACTAATAAATACATATTTTTAAAATTTATTCCTTTTCCCTAGTAATAAACCTAGTAATACAATAAATGCCCATTAAATTAATTATGTAACATGAATTGGCTACCAATTTATGAAATATTAAAGATAGCAATTTTACCACAGTCTTAGCAAAGGTGTACAGAATAGGCATTCTAGTAACAGTGTTTAAAAGGAAGATAATTTGGCTATTTATAGCTAAACTTTGAAAATATATAAATTGGTTAGCATAGTAATTTCACTTACAGGATTATTTCCTAAGAAAATTTCAAGGCTGGTTGCTGTGATTTAGTAGACAGTATTTTCAATGCAGTGTTATTTATAATGATGCATATTAGTTAACCTAGAAAAAAAGAAGCAAGTTACCTCAAGGATATTGAATGTATGAGTTGAGTTTTTAAAAAATCTTTGCATAAAGAAAAGAGCAGGAAGGATAAACAAGAAAGTGATGTCAGCTGCATTATGTATATTTTCTTTTCTGAACACATTTAACTTTAAAAATAAGAAATTACACTTCTTTTGAAAGGAGGGAGGGTGGTATGAAAATGTTTTTAAAAGAGGCAGAACAAACTCATTAAGTACAAAAATATCTAAAAGAGGAATATTTTCAAAATCAAGCAAACCCACTCTAACAATATTATAAATTTATAAGGAAAGATGAGAAACGAATCATATTTTATGCATGAAATTTGCAGTAGTCCAAGCAATTAGAGGTAATTAGAGAGCCCGGTGGCTCCAGCTGGAAGGAGACTTGGTTTACTCCTGTGGAAGGGGCCAGGAGCTGCAGGCTGCACCAGGTCGTGGGAGAGACAGAACGAGGTGTTCTTTAACTTCCAAGAAACGACATGATTGACAGTGGTCTTTATTACACATTAACTTGGTTGATCTACTAAAACAATAACAGACTTGGTTTTTATTATTATTTTAAATTGCAGTAAAAAACACACCATAAAATTTACTATCTTCACCATTTGTAGGTGTACAGTTCAGGAGCATTAATAATATTCACATTTTTGTGCAGTAGATTTCCAGAACTTTTCATCTTGCAAAGCTAAAACTAGTCCTACTAAATGACTTCCCACTTCCCTTCCTTCCAGTCTCCAGCAAAAAACATTCTATTTTCCTTCTCTATGCATTTGACCAATATAGACACCGCATATAAGTGGAATCATACCATCTTTGTCCTTGTCTGTCTGGCTCATTAAATTTAGCATGATGTCTTTACCGCAGCATGTAAGTAGGGTTTTCCTCCTTTTTAAGGCTGAATAATATTTCACTGTACATACATACTGCTTTTTATTTATGTGCATACTGCTTTTTGTGTATCCATTCATCTGTCTATGGACATGAATGATAACGATCAGAGAAATAATCTATAAAATAACAAGTATTGAGGATTTAAAACAACTGAACTCTAGTTCATTGCTGGTAAGAATGTAAAATGGTACAACTGTGATGAAAATATAATATAGTTGTTCCTCAAAAAATTAAAAAATGGAATTAGCATATGACTCTATAATCTAATTGTGGGTGCCGGTCCCTGATCTCTCATATTCCTGGTCAGTGATAGAGGAACAGTGGGTCTTTCATGCCCACAAAGATGCCAAGAGTCACCTGTACTGTGCAGGGTACAGCACGCACTAGGGTTAAGTTCCAAATACCTTGCCCTCTGCCATGCAGAAAGGGCTCCCCCTTGCCTGCCCAGGAATCCTGACACCGGGGCTGAGCAGAGCCCTGGGACATCCCAGATAATGTGTGTCCAGGTTTAGGACTAAGGCTGCCAGACACATCAGGCAGCTTCACGGTCCTCTGGGGAGACTTTCAGGGCAGAAAATATGTGCCAGCATGAGCACAGCTCAGGATGGTGGGCACTCTGGGTACCTGTGTCTGGATGCTTCTTCCCAGGCAGGCCCAACCCTGCACCTCAGGGCAGTGGGTGCTGTGGGTCATAGTTGAAAATGGGGTGCTTCACTTTAGGGAGGGCAGATTGCATAACATGACTTCCCCTAGGGGCAGCCAAGAGCTGAATGATAGTGGGTAGGAAAGCTCCAAGGCTTGGTCTTTCCCTCCCTTATGGGAGGACAACCCATAGTGCAATCCAGGTCCAGAGGGTCACGAAGTCAGTCCAAAGGCAGACTTTGCAGGTGACAAAGTCCCTGATCACTTCCCTTTCCATATTGTGCCTCCCAGCACAGCACCTTCTCCATAAACCACATGCAGCAGGATCTTGTTGCAGAAGCAACTCAAAGGAAAGCAAAGTGGAGACTATGTTCAAGTTGAAGGGCTGCAAGAGGATCACTTTTCTTCTCTCTTCTCCCAGTTTCCCACCTACGGTCATTGTGTATATAAAAGGACACCTTTAAAAGGAAATGTACATCACAAATTACTTTCAATAATTCAAAATACCCACAGTGAATCATGACCTTATTCCACAAAAAGCAGCCCTGGCTGGGTGCAGCAGAGGGATCAATTAGGCTGGAAAGTTCCACTGACCTCTTGAATCCTGAGTCAGCAGATAGAGGGACAGTGAGTCTTTCGTGTCCACAGAGTCCCCAAGCATCACCTGACCTGTGCAGGACACATCTCACTCCAGGCACAAGTGCCAAATTCCTAGCCCATGGCCTCCACCACCCAGAAAGCTCTCCCTTCCCTGCTCAGGAATCTTGACACCCCTGGCTGAGCAAAGTCCCAGGGCTTCTGAGACACCTATCAAGGTCACCTCATGGAGTGTGTCTCCATGGCAGAATGTAGACAGCATCTCCAGAGGAAAGTCTTGAAAACTAAAGCATGAGATGACTACACTCGCAATAACATCATTATGAACTATTTCTCATGCTTCATTGTTTCAGTGGTGGCCTGAACTTTTATTAGTAGCCCACATCATGTCCCTCTATTTCCTGTAACCTTGTCTTGACTAAAAACCTATTCTGGCATTAGTATAGCCAACTCTCTTCTATTTGGTTGCAGCTGGTGTGAAGGACCTTGTCTTAGTTACTTTTCTCTCATTCCTGAGACAAAATACCTGACACCCAAAGTTAAAGGAGGAAAGGTTTATTTAGCTCACAGTTTGTAGAGGTTTCAGTCTATAATCTGCTGGCTCCAAGGCCGGATGGCACATGGCAGAGGGGCAACAGCTCATGGCCGCAGAAGGCAGTAAAAGCAACAAAGGAGAGAAGGGAGACAGACTCTTTCTGTCCCTTACATTTTATCCAGTCTACTGAGATTAGGGTGGTCCAAATCCAGTCAGTGGACTGATCCAGCAATCACCTACCCTTAATCCCAGCACCCTTAATCCTAGCATTGAACCATGAATCAATCACACACTCTAGATTCAGCCACCTCTGAAAAAGCCCCATCTAAAACTGCATCAGGCTTTGGGGGGATATCTAGACACAAGCCATAACAAACTTTTCATTCATACTTTCCTTTTCTACCTTTTTTGCCTTTGGATCTAACTAGATCATGTTTTGCATCTCTTCTCCCAATTTCTGTTTTTGAGTGGGAAGGTGCCGCCCCTTTCACAGAGAAGGCAATTACTGCTCAGGAAAAGCTTACATCTGTCAGTTGGCTGTTTGTCTCCCACTTGCCTTACAGATTGTGGTCCCTCATTTTCTGCACTGTTGACTTTTGACTCATTATTTGGAGTGAATTTTTGAGTTTCTTTCTCCTCTCTGTATACTCTACAGGTACTTTCTTTGAGGATACCATGGGCATTACACCGAAAATCCTAAGGTTACACCACTCTGATATGAATTTGTGCCAGCTAAATTTATCAATGAATAGAATGCTTCCCCCCCACCACCCAAGTCCCCAGCCTCACTCCCCTTGAATGACTGGGTTTGTAATTTCAACCATGCCTGCCACACTGTGTTTCAAAAAGTATAGTCATGTTGGGTTTTATTTTTTTCTTACTAAGTCTCTTACCTCATGTAGAAAATAAAATTAGTCCTGACTTTCATAAATATCCATGTATTTACTTTATTGGAGTTATTTCTTCAGACAGGCTTGAGTCCCAGCCTATTGCCCTTTTATTTCAACCTGAAGGAACCCCCTCTCCAGGGCAGCCTAGTAGGAGGGAAATAAATCCCTCAATCCTTGTATCTGCGAATGTCTGAATTTCTCCCTCATTTTTTGAAGGACATTTTTTGGATATAGAATTCTTAGGTGAGAGGGTTTTTTATTTTTGTAACTTTGTTCTTTTGATTTAATTTTTCATTCAACACAGCACATATCAACCCATTTCCTTTCGATCACCAAGGTTTTTGAGGAGAAATCTAATGATTATCATTTGGGGGAAATTATAATGATAACTATCTTCCTGTCAGCTTCATAGGCATTAATATGCCTCATTGTGTTTTATAAACAGAACATTACGTTATTCTAATATCAGTGAAGTTGTAGCATTACTTTGAGATCAGTAAGAATTTAAAGAAAATGGAATTGGATATGTTGAGTGTAGACATCATGAGATCTCTAAAAGCAAAAAGTATTACAGATTTCCAAACCAGAAACAAAAAGGACTTTGAAGCATGCTGCAGTTTTGATTTCTAAAAAGCTAAGTATTAATCTCCATAACCCACATTAGCAAGAAACTTTGTAACTTTTATTTTTTATTAAAGACAAAAGGTTTTGGAGGCCAAGAAATGTGGAGCCAATTGTGGATATAGCCACTTGTAGCTGGGCCAGTTCACGTCTGGCCTCATAGGAGCCAATAAGGTCACTTGCAAGGTTAGCTACATAAGGCGGTGGCTGGGGTGGGGATTTTGTTGGTGACCTCGGATTTGTACACAGCATGTTTGTGGTGACTGGTTTGGCATTTTGAAGCTTCTGGAGGTTTCCTCCATCATGATGCCTAGTTTGGGTGGTGAATGTAGCAAAGTAAAATCACGCCAAGGCTTTACAAAGAACTACAAAACACCCAATTTGGGTGCTGAGCCCAGTGAAGTACCTTCAGGGCTGGGCCCCACAGCCAGTTCCCGCAGAAAGAGCCTCACTGATAAGTATTGAGTGCTGGGCACCATTGGCCTTGGTGACATTGCCAAGGTCCTGCTGGCAGAACATCTTGGCACTGGCACATCAGTGGCAATTAAGGCGCTACAAAAGGAGAAACTGAAACCCACTGTTATTACAGCTGAGGTAAAGCTCTTAAAGGAGCTACAGCATCCTAAAATTATCCAACTGCTGGAGATCAACAAAACCTTGTACACCTGGTAAAAGAACATGTAAGTGGGGGAGACCTGAGGTGACACATCTGGAGGGCCTCCTATGTGCTGATGGAGGAGCAGGCCTGGGGATTATTCCTCCAGATCATAGGTGCTGTGCAGCACTGCCATGGCCAGGATTTTGTCCATGGAGACCTCAAACCCAAGAATATCTTATTGGATTCCCAAGAAAATAACAAAATCACTGACTTTGGCTTGGAGAAGAAGTTTGTTCCAGGGCAGAATGTGACCTTGGGTGGCTACATGCTGCCTCCAAACAATTGTCAAAAATACCATATGAAGGCCTGCCAGTGGATGTTTTTGCCTCAGTATTATACTGTAGAATTTGTTGTGGATCACAGCCCTCTCTACAGGAAGGGCGGGTGTCTGGTGCTGAGGATCTGGCCAGGCAGATACTCATGTCCTCCCTCCCTCTCCCCTGACCTCTAAGCTCCTCAACCACAACCCCACAAAGTGGCCCACACTAAAGCAGGTCTTGTGGCACCTGTGGCTCCACCTGGGTGCACCTCATCATAGTCCTCCTCAGGAGCAGTTTGTTGGTGATTCGTCTGGCGTTTTGGAGAATCTGGTGTTTTGCTATGTCATGATGCCCACTATGGGTGATGAATGTTAACAAAGTAAAATCAGGCTGTAAGGGGGAAGCAGCCCCCCAGGAGGCATGAGATGAGTCCTGGGACCCGCTAAAACAGGACCACTGCCCCATATTTAGCAATTACCCAGTTCTGGGGCTTCACACCTCTGGAGTGGCTTTGTACTGCTTTCTTCTGCAAATAAACTTACTTTCACTTTGCACCATTTTGGACATTCTTTCTCTTTCTAGCTAGAGAGAGACACAAACCCGGGAAAGACTCCCCTCCTCCAGGGACCCTACAATGCCAAGGCCTCATGGGCAGCAATATCATACCCAGTTTAGGTTGGGAGTGTAGCAAAGTATAATCATGCCCAGCCCTCACAGACAGCTACAGCAAACCCAGTATGGTAGTGAGCTCAACAAAGTACCATCATTGGTGGGCCCCACGTCAGCTCTGATATTTATCAGAACCTCACTGATAACTATCGAGTGCTGGGTATCATTGGCCAGGGCAGCTTTGCCCAGGTCCTGCTGGCTGAACATCTTGACATTGGGACATCAGTGGCTGTTAAGTAAGCCACTGCCAAAGGAGAAATTGAAACTGTCCTCCAGTGGTAGACATCTTAAAGGAGCTACAGCACCCCAAAATCATCTAATTACTGCAGGTCATCAATACTTAGGATGAGCTCTAACTTGTAGAAGAGCATGCAAATGGGGGAGACCCAAGCCAATGCATCTTGAGGGCTAGTGATGTGCTGACAGACAGAGGAGTAGGCCTGGAGATTACTCCTGCAGATGCAGGAGCCTTGCATCACTGCCAAGGCTGGAGGATTATCCACACGGACCTCAAACCCAGAGTATCTATATTGGACTCTCAAGGAAATATCAAGATTACTGACTTTGGGTTGGGGAAGGAGTTCATTCCCCCAGCAGAATGTGACCTTGGGTGGTTGCACTGTATGGTATGCTGTCCCCATGCTGCCCCCCAAAAATTCAGACCACAAATTGGCACAGACATGACTGCCCGTACCCACAATGATCAATTCACTTCCTGGCCTCTAGGACCTTTTATTCTTTAGTCAAAAGAAGGTTACAAAGATTCTTGTTAGTGTGGGTTATGGAAATTAATGCTTATGAGTGGCCCCTGGTGGCTGTTTGATGCCTTGCCATTTTGCTCTGAGTTGGTTGTGGATCATACCCCTTTCTATGGAAAAGGCAAGCTTCTGGTGCAGAGGATCTAGCCAGGCAGATACTCCTGTCCTCCCTCTTTCTCCTCTACCCTCCAAAACCTAATCCACAAGCTCCTCAACCATAACCCCACAAAGTGGCCAACTCTAAAAGAGATCTTGCAGCACTCGTGGTTCCGCTGGGGTGCACCTTCTCATAATCCTCCTCCTTAGCTGCTCTCCAAGCACAGGAAGACCACAATCTTGGGCATCATGACCCAGATAGGGTATGACCCACTAAACATCATTGAATCCCTGAGGCTCAGGAAGTAGGTCCACTAGATGGCCACATTTTTGCTCCTAGAATATGAGGCCCATCAGATGATAGGCTTCAAATTCAGGATAAAGCCCATGTGTCATCGTCTCCCCCAGATCCTGCCCCCACAACTCTCCTTCCAAGGAGAAGAGCCATTGAGCCTGCCACCTGCACTGACCCCTTCCTACCGGGTATGAAGCCCCCAGGGCAGCAGAGTAGCAGAGGCTCTCTGCCTCCAACTCATGTCTGGAGGAGCCCCCTTCTAGCATGGCCTGCCTAGGCAGCCCTGAGGTATCCTGCACCACCTTTTCCTCTGCCAGTAATGGAAGGCAGGTCTGGAAGGCAGTGAAGAGGAGGACTGCAGCCTGCCTGCTGGCCCTGTGCTGCCCCTGCCTGCTGGCCTGGGAGAAACACCAGGGATGACAAAACAAGGCTGAGCCAGTGTAAGTAGTGAACAGCAGAGACCCAGACAAACTGGGGGGGAGGGGCAGCGGGGAGAAGGCAGGCGGTCCAACCCTGCTTCCAGTATACTATCTGTGTCTTGATGATGCCAGTTTCAATTAAGTCATAACTTTAGGGAAAGGAGAAGTCTTTGGTCAAAGGGTAGAGTTTCAGATGAATAGGAAGAAAGGTCTGGGAAATCTACTGCAAAGGAGGGTGGTGGTGACCACAGCCAAGAATAACATCTGGCATATTTCCAAGTAAGCATCCATTTCAGGTACCTCCTTGCATTTTCTGTGGAGATCCATGAGCCCCCTCAGTCCTCAATGGATGTGGACTTCCTGGTAATTGGAAATTGGCCAGGCAGCTTAACCAGCTTTATGAGGGAGCCAGACAGCCCTTCCAAGCTGCAGTGTCCCTGGCCTGCCTGGTCCAGTTGCCTCTGTATAGCACAGAAACCAAGAGTCCAAAATACCACAGGCTTCTCTGACACCTGAGGCCACCTAGCGTCCAGAAGGGCCTGGGACACCTCCCTCTGCTCCTTCACCATCTGGGTCACCCCATGGGCTTCCTGAATGTTTTCCAGACATGACATCTGCCTTCTCCCAGAGTGAGGCATCCAGGAGAGAAAGAGCATGAATGTGACAGCAATTTTAGCTGTGGTCTTTTATGACATAATTCTGGTCATATGACCTACACCTTCACCTCTGTTGTATGCTACTGGCCACACAGACTGACCCTATGTGAAGGGGACTACACAGGATGTGATTTCCAGTAGTTGAAGACCAAACATGGGGGCCAACCGGGAGGCCACCTCCCACAGTCAGATCTGCAAAAGAGCTGATTAGTCCAGACTCCTCCCATCTACCTACCTACTGTTTGTGTCTGAAAGAGCGGTCCTCACTCGGGCCCCTGCTCATCATCAATACAGAATTCAAGATGCCCTAAACCAATGTTCTATATGGTGGGAATTTAATCACATTTGTACAGAGTATGTCTGCGGGGCAGGCATTACTGTCCACACTTAATAAATGGAGAATAGGAAAAGATAAGCAATTCTTTAAGTCCCACATCTCCTATGTCATGGGACCAGGCATTCCCGAGTGTATCATTCCTCAGAGCCTATATTCCTCCCACGGTCCCTGCTTCTTGTGAAATGGCTCCTGACTCTACCCTGCCTGTGCAATTTACCTCTTGCTTATGTTCCAAGGAGCTGGCTTTTCTTAAGCAGCACCTCCAATTAATTTTACAAGATTAAAATTTACATAGAGCTGGGCGTGGTGGCATTCCTGCAATCCCAGCATTCCGGTAGGCTGAGGCAGGAGGATACCAAGTTCAAGGAGAGCCAGGATGGATATCTTAGCAACTTGGCAAGACCCTGTCTAACAATAAAATAAAAAATAAATAAAAATAAAATACAAAAGAGGCTGCTGAGGATATAACTCACTGTAAAGGCCTTGGGTTTAATCCCTGCACCTGCAAAAAAAAAAAAAAAAAGACAATATATCATTTATAGCTCTGAGACAACCGCTAACACTAATGTGATGAATATAGTGCTAATAGCTGTTCACTATATGCCTCTAAGGGAAGTGAATCACAAAAATTCTACTTTCGACAATCCTCTGTGGAGTATGTGATATAGTAGCCCCATACGAATAATAGAGATGTCTTTGATTATTATTTTCTTCCTAAGTGCAATTTTGCATTTATTTCCCCTGATTAAGTTACAGACACTTTTTAAGTACACAATCAGTTGGTTTCTATTTATCAACTAAATATTCTTATAATGTAATGACTTTCCAATTAGAAGATATTGGAAAATGTTCTCTTTGTTCATCTAATTTTAGTTAAAAATTATAGAAAACAAAACTTCACCCTTTATCCAGGTTTTATGTAGAAATTAGAAATATAGTTAGATGTTTGTGCTATAAATTGTACTTATAAATTATTAGTAAGAATAATTATTGGTTTCATGATATTTCAATCATCCATTCATCCATCATATTAGAAACTGGGGAATTAAAGTAAGGGAGAGTCATGGTAAAGCTCAACTTAATTACCTCTGTGTCATTTTGGTATTGTATGTTTTTGCTTATTTAAAAAACAATGAACTCAAAGATGTCACAAATTCATCTAAGAAAAATTGAAGACAATATTGGGTACAAACTTTACACGTAGATGAAAACTTCATAAAAGAATCAAGTGTGTTTATCTCTGGTGTGCTTGTCTGATCAAGATTTCATTAATGCTCTTAAAATACTTTATAATTATTCTAAAATTTTAGATTTAATTCTTGATACAGTTAGGCATTGTGTATTATGAAGTGACATAATGTAACCTGTTCCCTCTAGCTCTTGGGTTCTTGTTTTGGGGCAACAAAGATTAAAGCTGATAAAATAGCAAACAACAAACGGTGGAGAATGGCCAGATGCATGTTTATTAGAAAGAATAGAAAGGAAGAGCTTTCTGCTAGGCAGGGAGTGGCTCCATAAGGTGGACAACATAGATGTTTAAGCATGTTGGCCTTTTGTACAGATTTTGGGACCCGTGAACGTGACATAAAGCAGGGATGCTCCTGGTTGAAGGTAGGCTATTGATGTCCAGATTGCAAGCTGCTTCATTTGCATTTCACTTCCTCCAAGATTTCTCCCATTTGTTTAGGGTCCTGTTCTTTGTCCCTTGTATTGCATTAGGCCCTGATAGTCAGTTGGCTTAAGTTAAGTATTTGGGCTCTGGTATATTAACTCACTTAACCTCAGACCTTTAGTTTACTTCAAGTTAACTATTCAGGACCTATGCCCTATCTGCCTAACTTCCCCTACCTCCTTGTTTCAATTGGTTACTTTAAGAGAATTTAAATAGAAATCTTATTTTAGATGAAAATTTCAAATTTTTCCAAGTTGAAGTTGCATAACCCAGGCAGACATAGTCTCACAAAAAGATGGTATCCATCGAAGCCATAAAAAAGGTTACTTCTGTGCTAAATACATCCTGTCTACCAACAAACATGCTCAGGATTACTTTATCTTTCAAAATCCATCTTTTCTTCAGCCTTCTATCATACATCTTTTAGTACTAACACTTGCTAATTTCCTTCCTCCTTTTCCTATGATAACCTCTTTAATCTTCTACAATGTCATTTTCTTCTGAAAACTTGTCCCCAAAGAGCCCTAGAAAGAAATCCCTAATTATCATTTTTTTTGGTGTTACTAGGAATGAAACTCAGGACCTTGTGCTTGCTAGGCAGGTGCTGTGCCACTGAGCTATATCCCCGGCCCCAGAAATCCCTAATTATCAAAACCTCAGAACACAGCTTCATTCCTCATCCTAATTAAATAATTTCCAGTTTTAATACCAGTTGCCTTTTTTGAAAGTGTTATTGATTCGTTGTTATAAACTTATTGTTTTCATCCCATCTCTCCACCCATTCCTCTATTTTCTTTCCTGCATTCTCTTCTCTACATAACACAGTATTTCTTAAATTTGTTCTTTTCTTGACTGTCCCATTACTGAAAGATCTTATCACCTCCTTCAGCAAGTCACCAAGTTGGTTTCTTCTCATTTGATAGTCTGACTCCAACCACCTTCAACTAGTGAATTACCCTTCTAACTTTCCATTTGATGCATTCACCATATGCCTGAGGGTCTATTACACTGATTAGTCCATTCATTCACTCATTCAATAAATGGGACACCTGTATGAGCTACACATTGTGGACTGGTTTAAACAAGATTGTGAGGCCTGTGAGATAGCTCAGCGGCATAAGCACCTGCCTGGCAAGTGTGAGGTCCTGAGTTCAACTCCCAGTACCCACATACCAAAAATGGGCCGGTGATATTGCTCAGCGGCACGGGTGCCTGCTGGTGTGCGAGGTCCTGAGTTCGACCCCCGGTACCCACAAATAACAAACAAACAAAAAGAGTATGACCCTCTCTGCTTTGATATGAATTATACAATTTCATGGAAAAGAAAATAATATCGTAGGTGACTCAAGTGAAATCCTGACATACACTCCCTGGCAATGCTTTGTTTCCTGTGCTCTATAATCACTCCACTTCCTCTCTTCTATCAGCTAATGAAATCTCTACTCTCAATGAAATCTAGGGAAGAAAAATTGAAGACATTTTAAAATTTTCTTTCTTACTCTTTCCATGAATCAAATGAGTTCTGAAGATCTAAATAACTTCTCCCAAAGATGGCTCTCAGATGCAACTAATATATTTTCAACCAGGTCACTGTGATAGTCTCTTAATTCATTCCAGCCTCCAAAGCCATCTAGGCAATTTTACCTCTCCCTGCTATCAGTTGAATAGTCCTGAACTGCCATTCTAATCAGTCACTCTCTTTCTTATAAAACTTTCATAATCTCTCTGTGAGCTACCAAATTCACTAAAGACCCTCACCCCTATTAGGGGACACTTACCTTTACTTTTCATCTATCTAATAACAGGGTCACTCTGTGTTCTAAAATGCAGTTCTCAAACCTTGGGATGTATCAGAATCATCCACAGGGCTTTCACATATTTCTGCTCCCTTCCCCTTTCCTTGAGTTTCTGATGCAGTAAGTCTGAGCAAGTCCTGAGAACATGAATTAAGTGTAAGTTCCCAGGAGACGCCAGCTACTGGTAAAGGTACTGTGCTTTGAGAACCACTGATTAAGTATAACTCAGTTATTCATTTTTTTTCTTTTATATGCCTTTCATTCTTCCAGGGGAAATTCTGTTCCATAGGCAAACCCTTAGATTCCCTTCCTCCAATAATGTTTTCGTGGTGTATATTCATAAGGCATTATGAATTATGAAAATAAGGCATGAATTCTCGACAAAACACTCACTCTGCTACCATCCTATCAAAGCCACCATCTTTTCCAGCCTAGACTCCTGGAACACCTTCCTAATTGGTGTCCTTGCTTCATATTCATGTTTCTTAGAGATATACTTCAAAAGAGTCTTTCTACTTTCATCGAAAGTGTAGCTGCAATAGTAACTCCTGCCCATTTATTTTAGATGTGGAAAACATAGAGCACAGATACACCATTCTACTGAGAAATTTGATACTTGAATCTAGTGAACTAGAAAGAAATTCTTCCCACTTAGTTTGTCTTTGTCCTGTTCATAATAACAAAAGTCTACAGCTACAAAAATAAACTTGAAATGGATTAAAGACTCCAGTATAAGACCCAAAACCACAGAACTGTTGGGAAAAAATGGGAAATATTTTAGGTCAGTGATATGGCCAAGGATTTTTTTTAAATTAGACCCCTAAAGCATAGGAAATAAAATCAAATTTAGACAAATGGGGTTACATCAAACTAAAAATTTCTGCACAACAAAGGAAGCAAGCAATAGAGTATAAAGACATCCTATAGAATGGGAGAGAATATTTGCAAACTGTACGTCTGGCAGGGGATCAGTATCCAGAACACACGAGGAATTTTAAAGACTGAAGAGCAGAGAAACAACACAATTTAAAAGTGGGGAATACACCTAAATAAGCATTTCTCAAAAGAAAATATAAAAATGGACAACAAACTTGAAAAACATGCTAAGTGAAAGAAGCTTAGAGTACTACTCAGCCATAAAGAAAGATAAATTTGAGTCATTTGTAGGAAAATGAATGGATCTTGAGACCATAAGGCTAAGTGAAATAAATCAGACATATAGAAGGTTAAATATCACATAGTTTCTCTTATGAGGACTCCAAAATATAAATAATTTGAAGAGCAAAATAAAAGAGAAAATGTCAGAAAATAAAGAGGTAGACTTTGTGGAGATGAGAAGGTAATGTGTGGAAAGTGGGAGGAAGGGGGATTAAAACTGACCAAGATACAATATGTTTATGTATCAGTTCCCAAAGATGAATGCAATTATGTATCACAAATATAAAATAAAAATATTCCAAAAAGAAGATAATCACAAAAACTATATATTATATAATTCCATTTGTGTTAAATCCCCAGAATACAACAATCTATAAAGACAGAAAATGGATTAGCACTTGCTAAAAGCTGAGAAGTTTGAGGAGAAATGGCAAGTGATTGATAATTAAGCCCAAGACTGCTTTTCTGCATAATAAAGTTATTTTAAAACTGTGATGGTAATTCCACACCTCTGAATATACTAAAAACCATTGAATTGTACCTTTCATAAGTATCAATTGGATGATACATGAATTATATCTCCATAAGATTGTTATTTTAAAAAGCAGACATACCTATGGTTTATGGACATCTCCTTGGCTAAGGGTAGGTGAAAGTGAAACGAAAGGGACGAAAGAAAATGTAAACAAAGTTGCTTTTAAGGGCTTTGGACAATTGTTACTACTATGCCTGTGTAATTTTCAACATCCACATTGATCTCTCTGATCTGAACACTTCCGTGCCTGGTTTTGACCCAAACACACTCACGCATTTCATTCTGATCTCTCTGATTGAAAGATTAATTGACAGGAAAGCATTTTCTTAGAACTTTCCTTTTTATAGGTAAATCTATAGCAGGCCCAGGAAATAATATTTAATTACAGTCTCTGCGTGTTGCTGAGTATTTGGTCTCTTAAAGAAGTGTAGATTAGACTGAACTCAGGAAATTGAGGAAAAAACGTACCCAGTAAAAAATTCACAATAAATAAATGAGAATATATATTTCATAAAATAAAAGTTATTAACAAAGACTTATCACACCCAAGTACATTTTGTGTTAGGTATATCATAACAGGAGTTCTGTATTATTATTATCACAGACAGAAATAGTCTTAAACAAATAGTAACCTAAGTATATTCCCTTTGAGGTAATAAAGAACAAAGAAAAGAGTCTTAGACTATATGGCATCTCCGAATTTGAGGTTGAACCCCAGCCATGCTATATAGAGGTGAAATGCTGCAGACAATTCTACAAGATTGTCAGTGTCACAGTTTGGTGAAATCACTAAGTGACAGTGTCTTAGTGAAATCACCAAGAAAAAAACTAGCGGTGAATGACAGAATGTCTAGCCACTTTAACTCAATTGGATATTCAATTTTATATAAATGGATATGCAAGATAAGTTTTAGAGAATAAAAATTACTAAAAAATTTTATATTTCAAAAATGTATTTCAATAGTCCCAACAAATTGTCTCCAAACTCTGGTTTATAAGTTCTGATTCCCTAGAGAATAGAGAGTTGAGGTTGTAAAGTTCGTTTTAATTATATTCTTAAATGATTAAAAATTAACACCTAGTAATGTTGGAAATACAGATTGATTGATACAATTTTAATGCATATACATGCCTATTCTCAAAAAAAGTTACTAGCAGCATACGACATCTACTATGTAGGTTCTAAACTAGTGAGCCGCAAATGGAACTGTGTAGCAGAAATTTGTCTCTTGATTTTCTTGGTGTTTAAAAAAATTGCTTTCTAAGATTTAAGAATCAAAGATTGGGGGCGGTGAGATGGCTTAGTGGAGTAAATGCCTGCCTGGCAAGTGCGGGAGCCCGAGTTCGACTCCCGGAACCCACATACAAGAAAAGGGCCAGTGATATTGCTCAGCAGCACAGGCGCCTGCTGGCGTGCAAGGTCCTGAGGTCGACCCCCAGTACCCACAAAAAACAAAAAAAAGAATCAAAGATTGCACATAAAATCTATTTTTTTTTTTCACTGATCTTGAGAAACAAGATCCAGAAACACTGAATTCGGATTTCCATTTGACAACATTGGCTGAATGACCAATGTCTTCATTTTACTCTAAATGGGCTCTCTGAGTGAGAAAATTTCTGCCATTGTTTGTTGTATTTTGCCTTGCTGGTTTCACCACTCTATTATCTTCCTGGCTTTGGTACACATTTGAGTTTGTAGGTAGGAAGAAGAGACCTAATAAATGTTCACCAAACCAATTTACCCTCTTCTGAGCACACGGTTCAACTACACTTCTTACCTTCTTTTTCGGTTGGGTTTGACTTTACTTAATTAATGAGAAGTTTGACTGCCTTTTCTTTAGCTTCCCATGTCTAATGGCTAGCTATCAACAAGTAGTGTGATCCTGAAATAAACTACACATGAAAAATGCGAAGATTCCATCAACCTGGGTTCCTGTATGACTGTCTGGAGTCAACTTGTCCTCATCTCTTCATCTCAGAGAGAACTAGATTCTAAATTAACTTTGTGTTAAGTCACTGATATCTGAAGAATTACCTTAACTAATCCAAGATGCAAGTATCTTTCCATGTATTTCTGTGTTCTGGCCCCCTTGAAACCCAGGTATAGATCTTGAGGAGGAAAAAAGAAGGGAGAGATAAGAGAATATCTGTCGCCTCTCTTCTAAAGCCTATTTTTTTTCTTTTGCTTAATTGGCTTTTTTGTGGTTCCTTACCACTCACTTCATGCCTAACCCCATATTATATTTCTGAAGTTGTGTATAAGCCAGAATGCTTTTAATTGAAATATCAAAAATCTCAGTTGAAACTATATTGAATCACAAATACAGTAAAACTTTTTGGCTTTCCTGATGGAAACAATGAAGAGACAAGGCAGGATTTAGGCACAGTTAAATCAGGGGTTAGGATCTACTTCCTTGAAGCTCTCAAACTTCTGCCCTTCTCTGCCCAATTTCCTTTATGGGAGCAAAATGCCTGCAGCAGATCCCACCTCACATCTGCATAGCACATCCACTGGGGCAAATGTGATACGCTCTTCCCTTCTTATCAAGAAGTCCTGAGCTTTGCTCTCATTGGACCACTTCAATCACATGTTCACCCCTAAACCAATCACTGTGGCTCAGGTGTACATTGTGCTTGAATAGTCATCCCTTAATTGAGGCTTTGGGAAGTCAGAGGCACTTGTGCTAAGTGCTTGATGCCAATTTTGGGAGCTGGTCAGTACCATCTGAATGGCATGGCTGATGCTGAAAGGGGTGAGAAAGACTGTCCACCACAGAGTGAATGGAGTAAGGGGTGGGCCTGTTTCAAAATCAAGTGATGTATATAGCTCCTGACGCACTGGCATCCTTGCTCTTCGCTAGAAAGCCTTATATTTTCCCAATGCTTTGTACCTAAGATTTTATAACTGTATATTCTATTACACATGAATCCAATAATAATTCTTTAGAATATATAGCACATGCAATGGTACTAGGTTCATGAACTTAATTTGTTCTACGATTTTGGAAAAGATGGCCAAGTTTGTGTTTGTGTGGGAAAAATAGCCACAGATATTTTTGTCACCTGATGCAGAATTTGCAAACAAAAACAAAATTTTGCCAAACTCTTCTGTTTGCAAACCAGATTGTTTGAAACAAAAAAATGCATTCATAAACCAAGGTACCACCATATTTTGCTATACTTATTTTACAGTTAAATTTCGGTTCCAGGAATTTGCCCAACATCACACACTAGTTAGTGGCAGAAGTAGAATTCAATTCTTGTGATGTTTTTCTGAGTATTAATTCTACTATATAAGAATGCTTCCTTGGCTCTCTCTGAAAGTGCATTAGATGAAGATTGTGTTGTAATTGGGTTTCTGGTTCAGAAAAAACAGCTACAAGGATAATTGTCCCTATAAAGTACCACTGTTGCTGTTTTTCATTCTAAATTACTTAATCTTTGTGAGTTCGGGTGGCCCAATACACTTTCAGTTAGACATCTTACCCATGAACTCAAAGCTCCTTTGGAGAACGAGGAGCAATCTAGCATTTGTTATGATCAAGTCCAAGGGTTAAAGGTAAATACACAATTACAGTTAAGAAAGAAAACAGGTTCTTATTATTTTATGCTCCTCTGAGAAGTCAATGTACTGCAAATTAAAGGGAGTGATAGTCTGGCTGCATATAAGCATAAGGCATTGATTAGAGTATTATTGCTTTACAAGTTCATTGCCGTTGAACAGTGAAAGCATGCAATTATTCTCCATTGAATGCAGTGCACAGAAAGCAGAGAAGTACATTTCCAAGGCCATATATTTAAATTATGAATGCAGAACTCATTTTCACCTAAAGAGAAGGGATCATGATTCAGTTATTTAATCGTTTTTAACAGAGATAAAGATTCACAAGAATGAGAGAGAGAAATGTTTTCATTAAGAGTCACATTACCATATTCAATGTAGAAACTATTGAACCAGAAGATACTTTTGGAAAATTGATTTCTCCACATTAGATCATACTGAACCATCCCCCCCACAAAAAAAAATACTAAAGAAAAAAGTACATTCTCCAGGTAGTTGAAATAACAGTTCAGAGGAGGACATAAATGACAGGGACTTAGAGGTAAAAAGTTACATTTAAGCAAGCAATCGAACACAAAATAGTTAGTAAATCACCTATAGCTGACTTAATTCCAGAAGTACTGAAAGTATTTTAAGAAAGATGCCTAGAAAAGACCAATGAAATCCCATATCCACTGAAGATTTCTTATGAGGGCAAGTCACTCAACTTCCTATCTAATTCCCCTGTAAAATAAGTCACAGAACTATACTGATCTTTTTATAGGTTCTATAACATTTACAGATTCTTCTAAGGCAAATGGGCATTTTCCTATGTTCATCAACCAATATGCAGCATATAGAAGCAGTGTAAATTTTATTGAAGAACAATTACTGATTTTTAAAGTTTTTTTTTTTTAGTCCAAAACAGTTTTTAGAAGCCTATCACGTTTTTATTAGCTTTTTTACACTTAAAAAAGATCATTTCAGCTGGGCGTGGTTGTGCATGCCTATAATCGCAGCACTTGGGAGGCTGAGGCAGGAGGATCACCAGGAGTTCAAGTACAGCATGGGCTACATAGTGAGTTCAAAGCTAGCCTAAACTACATAGCGAGACCCTGTCTCAAAAAAAAAAAAAAAGAAAAGAAAAGATCATTTCAATGTCATATTTATAGATCTTCCTGAAAGGGAACAATGAACTGAGAATTATGAACTTCAATTGTTGTTTTCCTTAAAATTCTTTTTTTTTTTTTTTTTTGCTTTGCTTGTTTTTTGAGACAGGGTTTTACTATGTAGTTCAGGCTGGCCTTGAACTCACTATATAGCCCAGTTGGCCTAAAAACTTGCTGCGATTCTCCTGCCTAACCTTCATACTGAGATTACAGATGTGTACCACCATGCCTGGCTGCCTTAAAATTCTTACTCCCTCTTTTAGCCAATGAGGAGCCTTTGCTTAAAAGCAACAGAAACTGATTCTGGCTAATTTAGGCAGGAAAGGAATGTACTGGAAGTGTGAGGGCTAGCCTATAGCATCCAAGGAAGTCTAGAGATTTCCGGGGGGTACAGGGGACAGGGTGGCCCCAAGGATGTGGGTCACAGAAACTAATTGAAAACATCTGAAGGCACGAACATTAAAAGGCCATTTGTGCATTTCCCATCATTTGTGCAGCTTCCCACAGACTCACATACTAGAAGAGATGCTGTACTGTATTCTCTTTGGCCTAGCTTGGGTTAGCTTTTGGCAAAGAACAGCAGGGTCTACGAGGATGACTGTCCCTATAAAGTACCACGTGGGTGGGAGCCTCCACAAAAAGGCCACAGTGGGGTATGGGGCGGAAGAGTTTGTGATTCTCCAAAAGGAAGTTTTCATGTAACAGCCCCAATAGTAAATGTCCATGCACTACGTTCTCTGATTTCACATCAACCAGCGTATTGTAGAGTGTTCAGTGATGATCATTGGTTTGTTCATATATTCGTCATTCAATCATTAATTAGAACAGATGGTTTATTCCTAACTAGAGACTGTTTCCTGGGAATTACAAACTAACAGTCTGAGAAGTTACCTTAAAAGAAACAAATATTCTTCAAGTTGTAGCCACACTACCTTAAACATAAGGACATAAGGGTTAGGGAATAACAACTTGCACTGATGTTGTTTCAAACAATAGGAACAAAACACTACTTTTTGCTGTTCTATTAATAAATGCCACTCTGTGAAATATATTATTTCAAAGGTATTTGGTGACAGGTTGATTGCATGCCATTTCCTTAAATATGAACTGTGGGGCAGGGATTGCAAAGATGTGTTCTCCTGTAACTCCCACACAAGTAAACAGAGTTGACATTACCAGTTGTCCAGCTGTCATTTATCATCCGGTACCCCTGGGGACAAAGTACCTTAAAACAATAGGCTTGCATCAGGCTGTCATTTAAGAACAGAAGCTGGCAGCTGCCTCCTAATTTCTGCACAGTGGGATAGAACCACTGCTGGCAATTTAAAATGTTTCAAAAACAGTAGGACAGCCCCCAGATCAATCCATCAATCAATCAATCACCAGAATTTATACACTGTTCCTTCAACAGCTGTCTAGGGTGCTTTACAAAACAGAATAAATTATGTGAACACCAAACCCAAAAAAATCAACCCTAACATTAATATGAATCTCTTTTCTGTCAAATCTCAGTCTACTTTCAGAAAAAGAAATTGTTAAGATTCTACATATATGACATTCTTGCACTATAGTCAATTATTTACTTGTAATTACAGAAAAGTGAGCAAAAGAATACTTCTCAAAATAATCCCCTACTATAAGAAATCAGACCCTTCTCTTCCTTTTCCATTTCTTCTTCCTTTTTTATTTTTGAAATATTCCCACTTTCATTTTTTGTTTATTATCTTCTTTATTTTCTAATTAACTCCTAATACGTATGCATATTTATGGGGTACAGCAGATAATTTAATTAATGTCTACAAAGTGTAACCAAATCAGGCTCTTGTCATTTCCATCTCCTCAAATATTTTTTATTTCTGTGTTGGGAATATATAGGCTCCTCTTTTCTAGTTAACTTGAAATATCTCATAAATCTTTGCAGATTAGAGTTAACTTACTGTGCTATGGAACATGAGGTAAACAAGAGAACCTGTCCTTTTGCCTAGAACAGGAGTTGGGCCAAAGGCCAAATCCAGCCTGCCTCTTGCTTTTGTACATAGTTTTATTGGAAAACAGTCATACCAATCTATTTACCTATTGTCAGTGGCTACTTTAGTGCAGAGCTGCCACTGCAACTGAGACCCATAAAGCTTGAAATACTATCTGGCCTTTTAAAGTAAAAGCGTGTCATCCTCTAGCCTAGGATTTTGCTAAGTAACTACTAGGTTGAAATTAAGGGAATGGTTTTTCCTTTTCTTTAAAGAGCATTTTATCTTAGCGGACTGAGAGGTTGATCACAATAGAGATATTTAGCTAATGATATAAGATAGAGTTTAAGAAAAGTTGAGTTTGTGCAATAATGATTGTATTTATATAAATAATTCAGAGAGGAGAGATTGCCCAGTGATACTGCAGAAAGTTCTGCAATGGAAATGGGCTTTGTAGAGTGAGCGGGATTTGAATCAGTGTATCTCAGACTAGAAAGCAGCTTTGAAGACATCTGGTCCAGGGGATCCCAAACACTAGATCATACACCAGTTTCAGTCTATGATGGGTTTTCCCCTAATTGCCAGCAACAAGAGGAAAAACAAAACACATACGTAGCTGAGAATTTTAAGGCAGAACTTTCCTCATGTCTACCCATTTTGGGCCTGTGTCTCCTTGCGTATTGGAAGCTTCGTAAAGCTAAACTTACTCAACTTAAAAATTATCTTCTTCCTACATTTATATTAAGATTTCCTTTTACTTATTGTTTTTAAAAAATGACATTCAGAGTAGAGGGCATGTGCTGTTTTTGCAATTATTTGTGCATTTACATAGCAGAAAAAATTTTAACTGCCTGATGTGTACTCTCTGATATTTTTCATGTTCATTGTTTCATGAAAACCAGGAGACGGGAGTAGTTCTAGTCTATGCTTCAGTTCTTCTACATCAGTCCACCAAATGGCTGAAGGAACCAGTGAGAAGAGAAGGCTATGCAGATGCCAGGAAGAAGAAATAAGTTTCAGGTGGAGATTAAGTTTGTTGATTTCCTCCCAACTCAGGGCCATCAAACTGCATTTGGCTTTTGCACCAAAACTTTTTAGTTCTCTAAGGGTTCCACATCCGTTAAGTATCCTCTGTAGAGGAACTAGAGGTTTTCTTAGGCTCAAGCACACAGTCAGACTCACATACTCACCATGAGCCAATGTGGCTTCAGTATACTGAGAAGGTAGAGATTCAGAACACACAGCTCCCAGGAGGGCCACGAGTGTGGAAATTGCAAATTTCAATTGTCATGTTCTTCTTACATCTCTCTCAAGAGGATAGCTCAAGTGCAAGAAGATCAGAACCAAACAAGCAGATGTATGAGCAGCTCTGCCTTATAGAAGCCAACATCTCTTTTGGTAACAACATAGGCAGAGTTTCCAGAGAACATGCCCAGTTACAAGAGTTCTTACCCCTCTCAGCAAAGCCAATAGTTATGGCTTCATATCAGGCATTCTTCCCCCAGTCTAAATGTAATTGTCCAATGGGGAGTCATTTTATCATTAGCAATGTTGCCTAGCAACTGCTAACTTTATGTTATCAAGTTACCAAGGGAACAGAGCTCAAGAATTAACCAAAAGTTTAAATTCTTATGCAGGTGGGGAAAGGAGTAGGTTAACCCCTTGCCTACAATTGACCCAGGCCCTTAGAATGACAAGAATGAGGAAACATCTGGTCCTTTAAAGTTACTAGGAAAACAGAATGGCAGCAGTTCCTTTCAGAAGAGAGGCCAATACTGACCCTCCCTCTGGAGTAAGATCCCAAAGATTGTGAGTTGTGGCACTATTAATAAAGTTATTTGAACAATTACTACTCATTCTTAAGATCTCTTCCTGTGTTCATCACTATAAAAATACTTGAGATAATCGATTTATAATGATGAGGTTTATTTTGACTGAAGAGTTTTGGAGGTTTCTTTTCATAATTGATGGATCTTTTTGTTTTGAAGCCTATGGTGAGATAGCACACAATGGCAAGCAGCATTTGGTGGAGGAAAACCATTCACTTTGTGGGTGGAGAGAGGAGAGAGAAAGAGAGAAAGAGAAAGACAGAGAGGGAGAAAGACAGAGACAGAGACAGACAGAGGAGACAGAGACAGAGAGAGACATCAAAGCCCCTTCAAAAGCATGCCCTGGTGACTTAAAATCTTCCCACTAAGCCTCCACTTCTTAAAGTTTCCACCATCTCCCAGTACACCAAGTTGGGGACTACCTGTTCAACACTTGGGGGACATTCTAGATGCAAACTAGAATACCTCCTGTTCCTAGAACCCTCCCCGATCACCTTGACCAACGGGTATCCATCCTGGCTGTTCTCCATCATAGTACCTTCTTCATTCCTTGGTATACACTTTCCACCAAATACTAATTTTAAATGTTCTGTTTATTTTCATTTTGAGTCTCTCCCTCAGTGACATCTTAGCCACATTCCCCTGACCACCTAGTTCCATACCTGGACAAATATATGCAATACTTAAAACAATTCCTTCACTTGATGAAGGAATTGATGAATGAAGCAAACGAAAGTGCTCAAAGTTATGAGTACTCCCTGATATAAAGTCCGTTTTATAGTTCATATGCTGGCCATTTCTCTCACTTTTCCAAAGCCTGAGACTTGTGTGGTTAGATCTTTTCTGCCTGAAACTTAGATCTGGATCTCTCGTTTTAACTAGGTCTCTCGTTTTCTCAATCTGAGAACAGATCTGTAGGGAATCTTCCTAACTACCTTCTAAACAGTTGCAAGTTTCACTGTAATGTCATTTTAAATGCAAAACGGACATGGTTCAGCATAGGTGTGACATTTCTTTGGGACAAATTAGCTGTGATTCTCATCAGCATCTGTCCAGGGTAACCATGATAAATTTGACACAGAGATGGGTTCTCAGTTTCCATAGTGGTCACTTGA
Source organism: Erethizon dorsatum (assembly GCA_028451465.1). Classification (NCBI taxonomy): domain Eukaryota; kingdom Metazoa; phylum Chordata; class Mammalia; order Rodentia; family Erethizontidae; genus Erethizon; species Erethizon dorsatum. Next base: position 52,168,898 of record CM051825.1, on the reverse strand, counting down.
CCCAACCTCAAAATTTAGCTAATCAAGAATAGAAAAAGAGATTATGTCCCTCTTTACCTCAGGGGAAAACTAGTGTTCCAACAAAGATCTGAAAATTAAGGGTCTGTTTTCAAAACAACATAAGAAAGGGAAAATAAGTTTATCTTAATACTTTTGAATATAACCTACCTTTTCAAGCAAATTAATAGATGTGAGGAATTCTAGAAATATATTAAAGAAAAATTCCCTTCTTGTGGGTTCCTCAAACTAGTTGACATCATGGCAGTAGTGGCTTTGATAATATTCTTTCTCTATTAATAAATTTTTAAACTGGGAAGAGAAATTAGCTCCAAACCTGGATTTCTGCAACCAGAATTCTGAAGTGATTTATTGAAAACATACACTAGAGCCAGTGAGGGCTATGCTAGGCATGAATAGCATACCCAGGGATGCACTGTCCAGCCTTGATGCCTGGAGGTATTGATTCTCACAGAACAAGATTGGACTATGAGGTGGACTTGAATTTCAAACTCTGTGCTATCCATGGTCAGTCAATTATGTCTCAAAGTTAAGGAAAAGAGTAGAGGTCTCTTTAAAGTTGGTTTAACATTTCTCACTCTACTTGCCTGTATTTACTCTGGGAACAAAAGAGACCAAGAATAATGAAAAGAAAAGCACACAAATTTGGGCCTCCATATCTCTGGGTTCCATATCTATAATTTCAATCAATCATGGAACAAAATTATTCAGAATAAAAACCAACATTTCAACTGTACTGAAACATGCACTGACTCTTTTTCTGGACATTATTCCCTAAACAATACACTATAACAACTATTTTCATAACATTTACATTCTGTTGGATATTATCAGAAGTCTAGAGATGATTTACATACAGGAGAGGAGAGGATGTGTGTAGATTATCTGAAAATGCTAAGCCATTTTGTACATGGGTTTGAGCGTCCATAGACTGTGCTACCTTTGCGTGTGTGTTGGCAGTTAGGGAGGATTCTAAAACCTACCCAGGGCCTGTGAGATGGTTCAGCAGCATAAGCACCTGCCTGGCAAGCGCAAGGTTCTGAGTTCGACTCCTAGAACCCACATAGGAAAAAAGAGCCGGTGATATCGCTCAGCAGCACGGGCGCCTGCTGGCGCGCAAGGTCCTGAGGTCGACCCGCAGTACCCACAAAAAAAAAATTAAATTAAATTTAAGAAAAATAAAAATAAAAAAATAAAACCTACCCACTGTGGATACAAAGGGGTCACCAAAATACGTTGGATTTCTGGGCTCTTGGTTTGCTTATATTAAAAATCGATTACATCACAGGAGACAGGAGTTTGAGCTACTTTATGAGACCAAAAACAGATAAATCAATATTACTATGGGTGCTGGGAAATTTTCACCAATTCCTTCATGGAAGTCGCTTTTGAAACTGTTCCATCTTAGGGAGCTTACTCAATGATTTGTACTGTTTATGTGACCAAGATTGGATGTCCAATCCAAAGAGGATGTCATCAATAACCCAAGTATCCTATTATCTCCAAGTAGAGTTACAGTTAGTTATTAGAATATACTATTCATTGCTTCAGAACTAAGACTTCTCTTGCCAAGATGACATTATAAGAGCTGGCTAAATTCATAGTAAATGAATTTGCATTGTGTTTTGGGATATTCTCCTGAGGACACAAGTATAGACATTGTCTTTTGTTCTTATACTAAAAAGAATGTGCTATTTGCTTCCTCATTCTTTCTACCTAGGTCAAGGGACAATTTTAATAGTTTATAGTGTCCAATAGCCAAGAATATAGCACTAAAACTGTCAACTGAATGCATTTTATTTACTTGAATTAAATTGCACAATCCTCTTGTTATTCAAAAACAACTGAGTATTTTTGTTACCAGAAATGTTCTGCATTGATACTTCTGAGGCTCTAAGGCTTTTTAGGTATACATTCTTTCTAATCTTATCAGGAAACTATTCTATTTTCATTTATTTTCTCTGCTTAGTGACTAGAAAGTATATAAGAAAACATTTTTATAAAAATGAGTCAAGAGATAAGAATATTGAATTGTAAGACAAAGAAATACTATGCAGATCCCAGTCTTATTTCAATGCAAAGCTAGGAAAAGGTAGTTGGATAGTATAGTAACCTAATTCATACAGGTGGCCTAATCAAGCTCACTATCTCACTGAAGACACAGTTCAACGATTTGAAGCATCAGCCCATTTATGCAAGAACACTTTTCTAATAAACAGTTTCACCAAACTAATTGAAAGCAAAGCAGTTTAGTTACTTTTTTCAAGGTAGAAAATATAGAATCCTCATATTTTTGAGAAGTATAAGGAGACTTATTAGGCAGAGTATTTTTTATTAAAGAGTTTCATTTTGGCAGATTCATACATGCACATAACATACTTTGATTATTTTCACTTCCCAATCACCCCCTTTGCCCTCCCCTCCAGTTTCACAGGTTTTGGGGGGGAGAAGTTTTGATGTGCATAATGTATTTTGCTTGTATCATCGCTCCTTAGGGCTCTCCTCACCCACACTTACATCCTGTCCCCCTCCCTATTACTCCCTTCCTCTTGTCCAATAATAGGCTCCCTTCTACTTTCTGGTCATCTTATTTAGATTCCACATATTAGGGAGAATGTGTGATATTTGTCTCTCTGAGTCTGGGTTATATCAGTGAAGAATATACATGCATGCATTATAACTTATTTAGGGGCGGTGTTCTAGGTTTGGCTATAGAGTAATAGTATCATCAGAAATAGTAAGAATATTGGTGATCATTATAGTAAAATGCTGATTTTTTGGTAAGATCTACACTAAGCAGGTGATATGCACATTTCATATTGTCTTCACAATGGTCTAAGGATAAATACACTAGTATAATTATTCTCATTTCATACATGAAGAAATTAAACCTTTTTAAATTTTTATTTTCATTAGTGTATAATTGCAGTACATAATGATTACATGCGTCATGGGGAGTTGATACATCTATATAACATCTTAATTTTTTACATCCCTTCCATCCTCTCCCTCCCCCTCCTTCCATCTCTTGGTCCCCTACCCTTTTACAAAGGCTCTATCTCCCTGCTTCCTATTATTTTTTATTTTGATCTGTATTTATACTTATTTATACTTCTGACTTCTCATGTAAGAGAAACCATGCAATATTTAAGCTTGTGCGCCTGATTTATTTCACTTGACATTGTGCCCTCAAGGTGCATCCATTTTCCTACAAATGACTCAAATTTATTCTTCTTTGTAGCACAGTAGAACTCCATTGTATATAAAAACCACATTTTCTCTATCCATTCATCTGTTGATGGACATACAGGCTCCTTTCAAGATAGCTGTTATGAATTGTGCTGCTTTCAACATGGGTATGTGTGTATCACTGCTCTATGATGTCTTTAATTCTTTTAGAAAGATACCTAGAAAGGGAATAGATGCGTTGAATGGAATTTCTATTTTTAGTTTTCTGAGCAATCTCCATACTGATTTCTATGGTGGTTGTACTAATCTACATTCCCACCATCAGTTAGAAGGCTGCCTGTTTTCCCTGCAGTTTCACCAGCATTTGTTCTTATTTGGTGAAGCCATTCATTCACTGCAAACTCGATGTTGTTTTAATCTGCATTTCTCTAATGGCCACTGATGTTGAACATTTTTTCATGTATTTATTGGCTATTTGTACTTCTGAGAAGTGCTTATTCATTTCAGTTGGCTTTTTTTTTTAATTGGCTCTTTTATTGACGTCTGGCTTTTTTGAGCTCTTTATATATTGTAGATATTAGTCCTGTCTGAGATGCAGCTGAAAAAATATTTTTCACATTCTGTAACTTATCTTTTCACTCTGTTGGTTGTTTCCCTGGACATGCAGAGCTTTTTAATTTAACATAACCCATTTGTTGATTCTTGATATTGTTTCTTTTGCAACTGGGGTTATTTTCAGAAAGTTATTGTCTATACTTATGACTTCAACAGTTTTACCTATTTTGTCTTCCATTAGGTTAAGTATTTCTGTTTTAATATTTAGATCTTGATCCATTTTGATTTTAGTTTAAAACATGGTAAAGATACAGGTCAATATTTATTTGTCTGTCAGTTTTCTCAGAACAATTTGTTAAAGAGGCTATCTTTCCTCCAGCATATGTTTCTGACACCTTCGTCAAAGATCAGATGGCCGAATATGTCTGAGGTTGTTTCTGCATCCTCTTTTCTGTTCCATTGATTCACATGTCTGTTTTTGTGCCAGTGTAATGCTGTTTTTATCACTGTAGCTTTATAATATAACTTGAAATTCAGGATTGTGGTGACTTCTGCTTTGTTCTAGTTGCCCAGGATTGCTTTTGCTACTTTGGGTCCTTTTGGTTCCATATAAATTTAGGGATTCTTTTCTTTACTTTTGTGAGGAATACTGTTGATATTTTGAATGTGATTGTATTAAATCTGTATATCAGTTTTGAAAGTATGGTCATTTTGACAATATTGGTTCTGCCTATCCAGAAACAAGGTATAGCTTTCCATTCTCTGATGTCCTCTTTAGTCTCCTTTTTCATAGTTCTATAGTTTTCCTTGTGGAGGACTTTCACTTTCTTGGTCAGGTTAATCCCTAAGTTTTTGATTTTTCTTGATGTTATTGTGAATAATATTATTTTGTTGGTTAGTTCATTATTGGTATACAGGAACGCTATTGATTTTTTATGTTTATTTTGCATTCTGCTACACCACTAAATTTGGTCATTAATTCTACAAGTCTTTTAGTGAAATTTTTGGGTTTTCTATGTAAAAGATCATATTATCTATAAATAATGATAATTTGACTTCTTGCTTTCCTGTATGTATCCCTTTTATTTCTTTCTCTTGCCTGATTGCTCTAGGTAATGTTTTGTATACTATATTGAACTGGAGTGGTGATAGTGAACATCCTTGTTTTAAATGAACTAAATCTTAAAGGAGTTAAAGAAAGTCTACTGCTCTTGTGATTTGTCACTTAATGACTGAGGAGTACCAATTGACATTCATGGCTGCATCTTCACTTGAAATTATTTAAAGGTTATTTTGACATTTTGAATTTCTCTTATCCATTGGGTTGAGCAAGATGACTGGATAAGTACAGAAAAGTAGCAAAGCTGAGTTCTGGAAACGCCGTCCTGGAATCCCATGAACTTGCGTATCTGGACATGCAATACTGATTATGCAGCCAGAGGACCAAGTTCTAGTCCAGACTTTCACCCTTTCTAGTTCTGTATTCTTGAAAGGCCTCAATATTTCTAGACTATAGAGATTCACTATATCAAATTCTGAGAAGGAAGATTTTGTGACCCCTTGGGTCCTTTTCAGTTGTGACATTCAAAAGCTCTTACTTGGTTACTATCACTAGGATATAAAGTCAGAGGCGTATCAGTAAAAGATCTTAAGTTTTCCACATACAGAGGCTTGATTCATCACAGAAACTGGGAAGAGGCAGGGCTGAATAACTAGCCAGATCAATAATTGCATTTGCTCAGGGCAACAGCTAAAGAAGAAATATCTAAGAAGCTCTTTTATCTTCCATTGTGGTCAATTTCGTCCAATCCTAATGGGAAAAAAATGGGGCATTCAGCAATATATCCCTAAAAGGCCATTTTGTGTTTCTAAGAGTCTTGTCAAGTCAAAGAGACAGTGAAAGCCTACCTGAACTGGTTGAGTATTATGTAAAATTAGGTAAGTACTGTCTAAAGGATGCTGGGAACTAGGCAAACTAGGGTTATCTGTAGAAACCTCTCTCTTGCCCCTATGCTAAGGTAGCTGTTCCTTGAAATGCTAGTCATGTAATGGAAAAAATAACGTATTGGTGTCACTGCTCTGTGGTTTAGTTTATAAAATCTCTTCTCTCTGGTAATCAGGTACAGAGAATAGAACACAGAGACAGCAAGTGCTACCAGGCCAGCTGACCCAAAAGGTCCAGTAGACTTCCAAGTACCATCTGGTGCTTACTCTGTGTGGCTTACCACCACCCAAACCTTGGTGCTTACCCTGTCCCCTGGACCTCATGCAGTCTATTACCATTGGACCCACTTCTGTCAGTCAGTCTCAGTGAATGTTGGCCTTTCCTATTAATACATACTAATGAATCTTAATAAACTCTGCCTCGTGTACCATCTCCAGATATTTCCTTCAGTATCTTGGCAACCTACTCCACTGCCCTAGCACAACTGGGCTGTGGATGTAACAGCTTTCTAGCAGTGAGTGCATTTTCACTAGACCAAATGTAAGCTGACCTAGTCTTAGTTTCAGTGTTATATCTTGCTCCTCCAATGCTTCACTTTGATGCTTTCTATGTGTATCATCTAAGAGTCTTTTTGATGCAAGTGATAGAAAATTTGACTCAAACTGGTTTAAGCCCAAAAGGGATTTATCGACTCTTATACTCAAAAAGTCTTGGGGTAGAAATCACACAGATGGGTGAATAGAGAACACAAACAAATCCTTTATCCATATTGCTGAGCTGATTGCATTCTCTTTTTTTATACAGAGGCCCATGAGAGCTCTTGATTTAATGAAAAGGAAACCATAGTATGGATCCTAAAAGCACCACCTGTGACATTTTCTATGCTCGTTATTGACTGTGACTGGATCACATGACCTTTCTTCAACTAATCACTATGGAGAGAATCTTGCAATGTTCTGATTGTTTATAGTGACCCATACCTCACTCCGGCCTCTAAGGATTGTCTAGGCAAACCTATCAGAAGCAACTTGAATCAGAGTTGCAGAGGCATAGTCCCCCAGAGTGAAAAGAATAGATCTAGGTAAATAATGGGCAGCAAAAGCAACACGTGTCCTATGCTATATTTCAGAGCAAAGGATAGCAAATATGTCCAGGTCTAATAGCTGCTCCCAGAATTACATCTTCTCTAATAACTGTGTAACACCATATTACTCCAAAGAAAAAAAGACTTTGGAGTCAATCCTTCTTCCTTCTTTCATCATTGAGGAAACAAACTTCCGAAACAGGCCAAATATTTGGGGCCACATTACTTTTACCTGATTAAATGTAATTTTAACATTTTTGAGCTTGGAATGTATCAGACAGGCTAAAGAAAGGAATGAAATGTTTTGCTCATTTTCTCTCCACCACTCCTTCAAAATCAACATCTGGAGAATTTCAGTAAGTATAACTTAAACATAAATATGTATCATCAGAGTTTTTATCCCTCCCCAAGAGGACCTTAATGGATATTGGCTTTGTTTATAACCAACTAGCCCTGCAGTTCAGTAACTATTTCCATCTGCATTTTATCACTTCATCTTTTTATCATTTCCCCCTAATCCTAATCTGTTATATCCTATAGCTGATTAATAAGAACTCCCTGAAAACAATCAGAAAGAATATAGAAAAAATAATGGATACAACTGTGTTGTTTCTGGAAGACATACAGTTAGAGAAACATAATTACCTCTTTAATCATCACCTTAATTGTTTTTCTGTCAGATCATCTCCCAGTGATGAAGTCATGTTGATGTGCTTTAAAAGGTACAAAATAAACCCAACCCGAAGGGGGAAAAAAAAAAAAAGTGACACAAGATTCCTGAATGTGCAAGTAAGGCCCTTGTATTACCAAAGTTAACATGCCATAAAAGAAGACTCAGGTCTGTTTCCCCCAGGAAGAGCTCAGAATTTATAGGATCTGAGAGCCATGGAGACTGGATCTGGAAATAGAATGAGAGCTGGTGCTGTGAGGTCACAGCATTTTGAGGCCAGTACCCTTGACCCTTGCTTCCCTCAGGGATTGCCCTCAGGAATCCCTGAAAGTGGATGCAAATCCAGGCAGTTTCCCTGGCAACCAAAGTTAACCCTTTGGGCCTTTTCAGGCTTTGGAACATTTTTGGAGAGCTGAAATAAAAGCATCACTGACAAAGTTCCAGAGGGAAATTAAAAGGGCACTCCAAGTCAAAATAGTTTAAAATCAAGAATATGCTCTGTCTCGCTTCTTCTTTTTCATTCTCTTTCCCTGCTTCTTTTCTTCACTTTTGCTAGCTACCATGAGATTTGTGGTTGCTGAGTTTTGGAACTGCATCTACACTTGTATTAATTTGACACGTTCTTTTTTTTTTTTTTTTTTTTTTTTTGTGGGTACCGGGGGTCGACCTCAGGACCTCGCGCGCCAGCAGGTGCCCGTGCCGCTGAGCGATATCACCGGACCCTTTTTCGTATGTGGGTTCCGGGAGTCGAACTCGGGCCCATCGCGCTTGCCAGGCAGGTGCTTACGCCGCTGAGCCATCTCACCAGCCCCTGACACATTCTTTCTAGTTTAACAAGTCCCTTTCCTCATACTTTCTAAATGATACCGAAATTTTTCTATGAAAAATTTAGCGGAATTTATTCTTCGTGGAAGAAGAAATCAAAACTTTCTATTTGACTCTTTTGGCTACATTCACCCACAATTTGCCTTCCAGAATTGGAAAGTGATATACACATTGCTCTCTGTCTCAATATAATTTTCATTCTCTGGAAGACTTACCCAACGTGAGATGCATGCAGGATATCTAGGCCTTACAGAACAGTTTCCTGCATTGCACTCAGTGGCCAGTAATGCAGCGAGGCTCTCAGCCGGTGAGTACTCTGCTGCCCTGTTTTTCTCTTGGACTTTCAAGTGTGCTCTTAAACTCAGTAAGACATGAATACACTCAAGGGTGTGGAAAGTAGTTCCAAGGCCCATGTAACAAACTTCTGAAAAGTAGAGGCTCTGGAATCTGACAGCCAAGGACATGGGGAATCCCGGTTATGACCTACGTGACTGCGAAAGTTTAATTTCCATTAAATCCAGTTTCATCTGTAAAATGTGACTCTGCAGCAGTACCTAGTCTGCTTCTCGCTGTACTGAAAAGGGAAGGGACTTCATTTATTGAAAGATTTGTCTCAGCCCACACAGGCAGCCTTATCTGTGGCTGCACAGAGTGACTGGATTTTATGCTTTCTCTACCAGTTACCCATAAGTACAGTAAAAAATCGGTTGTGACCAATGGAATTTGAGCAGGAAGAATGGGTGCAGTTCTTATTCTTGAACATAAAGATGTTGAGTGTGCATATCTCACACTCTTTTTTAATCCTTTACAATGGCTAGGAAATGGTGAAAACTGAAAATCCAATTTGGAAAAGGGGCAGAACCATTCTACTAGCTCCTTAGTACTTAGTGCTAAGTAAGTATAACTGTGTGAGGAAAAAAGGAATTCATTTAATCTACAGCATTCTTTATTTTTTTTTTTTGGTGTTTATATAGTGGAGGTTTTTTTGCATCTTTTTATTTTTGACCTTTCTGTATCTTTATATTTAATGTTTTCTTTTGCAAACTCTGTTAGCCAGCTTTTCCGCTTTATGACACAGTGCTTGAGAAGAACTTAAAGGAGGAAAGCTTCATTTTGGCTCAAGTTTCCAGAGGTTTGAGTCCATGGTTTCCCCATTCCATTGCTTTTAGGCCTGTGGCAAAGCAGAAATATCTTGATAGAAGGGTGTGGCAAAAGAAAGCAGTTCAAGGCAACCAGGAAGCGGAGAGTGAGAGACCTAAGGGGAGAAAGTGGCCAGGACAAGAATGTACCATTCAACACATGCCGGCACTGACCCATTTCCTTCAAATAGGCCCCACTTCCTGATAGCCCATTCAGCTATAAACTCATCAATGGATCAACCCATTGATGAGGTTATCACCCTCATGATCCTATCACCTCTCTCAGCCCTACCTCTGAACATTGCTGCATTGGGGCTCAATCCCTCAAGATACAAGTGTTTTGGGGAATGCTTCATATTTAAACCATAACACAAACATAATTTACCTGAGTTGCTATTTAATTCAGTTGAATAATCTTTGCCTTTTAACTGTAACACTTAGTCTATTTACATTTAACTGTTAGCATGCTTGGGCATATATCTGTCACCTTGTTATTGCTTTCTTTTTAACTCAATTTTTAAAGTTCCTGACATCTATCACATTTTAATGTCAATATTAGTTTGCATGTCTGTCTCCCAGCTTGATAACCTCAAAGATAGATAAGAGGTTTGGGCTAATCTTAATAACAAAATTAGTTAAGCATCATTTCAGACACTTTGCCAAGCATTTCAGATGCATTAATTTACTTAATTCCAATATCAATTCTATGAAGTAGGTGTGGTTTATCCCATTTCACAAAAATGCAATATATTCAATGGCTAAACTTTTTCAAGGTTATTCTAATAAGATTTTATAAAGTACAAAATAGTTGAGCAGTAAATACCTTCTGAATGTAAAA